>OX451737.1:1009886380-1014686380 GCA_948472305.1 Vicia faba
TTTCTCGAAGCTCCTTCCGTGTGTGGGTGAAACTTTTGGTTAAAGAACTTTCCTTTAGCTTTCTCCAATTGTAGTTTCTAAAAAATTTCAGCAGCAATTTTGTCAGTTAGAGCACCATATCTATGGCACAAACAAGCTTGCGAGCCATTGTTCTTGCAACGGTAAACGAAATCTAACAAAACTTCTTCAGGCTTTGGGTAGACGTTAGCCAAATTCACATTAGGGCTTTCACCAGTGCCCTCTAGCATATCTGCATCAGCAAATTCAGTAATTTCCACCATATTCATCTCAATTGGGTCGACAAACAACACTTCTTCTTGTTGAAGAGGGTCAACGTTGGTTTTCATCTTCCTTCTGGCAAACTTCAACCTCCCTTCCCAAAGTGATTTTTGCACAAGATCTCTGAAAAGAAAACATTGTGAGGCTGTATGACCAAGATAATTATGATATTTATAAAAACCTCTTTTCTGTCGCTGTTCCAATGGTGGTAATTTAGCACCTGGAAGTACTAAAATATGACCATCTTTAACTAGTAAATCAAAAATTTCTCCACACTTAGCAATATCAAAAGTATAAGTTTTTGCTAGAAATTTTGGATTGTTTTCGACAGGGTTTTTTCCTTTGGAAGGAACTAATAATTTACATTCATATGAAGGTCCTGGCTTCATTTTATCCATGTCGACTTCTACTTCCGTAGGTGAAGCATAATCAGCCTCATAAATAGGATTCGTATCATCAAAATTCACAAAGGCCACTTTTTCTTTTTTAGCCTTCGTATGTCTGACTTTCTCTAATATCATACGCTCAAGCTGTCTAACTCTATCAGCTAGTTGCGATATGCTTTTCACATAGGTTGAGTCTATTTTCTTCCTAATAGAGTAATCTAAACCTCCTGCAGCCATTTGAACAAGTTTATGTTCAGGCACCTGAGTGAAGCATCTTGCTTTTAATGCACGGAACCTATTTAAGTAATCATCAATACTCTCTGCAAACCTTCTTTTTATATTTGATAATTCTACCAAGCTAATTTTTTAGTGTCCCTCGTAAAATTGTTCATGAAAAAGCTTTTCTAATTTGGTCCATGAATCAATTGTATTTGGGGGTAGAGTGGTAAACCATGTGAAGGCTGCCTTAGTAAGAGACAAAGGAAAAAAATTTACCCACAGGTTTTCATTATTCGCCATATTCCCTGACTCAGTTAAATATCTAGCAATGTGTTCTACTGTCGACTCGCCAGATTCCCCCTCCCCCCTAAACTTTGTGTATTTAGGTATCTTCCACCCTCTAGGTAATTCAGACTACAAGATGTATTCAGACAAAGGGGAAGAATATATTAGCCTTTGCAGTATGGTATTAATGCCATTTCTGGCCATGATTCTTTCTACAATAGTGGTTAAGTTATTTTCTACTGCTAAATATTCTTATCGATATTGATCAACAATAAGATTAACATCTTGTTGTTGGTTAACCAATACTACTAGAGGGCGTTCAATCACCCTTGGTGGGTCGACCGCAAGATTTTGATGTATCTGGGGTCTTATTACTTTCCCCTGGTGAACAGTTTCATCATCAACTGCCCCTAATTCTGCTTGAACAGGGTTAACTGGTTGAGCAACAGGCAGTGCCTGTCGAACAGGCGCTGGAAGAGCACCCAAAAATTACATAAGTGTGTTAATTGAGTAATTACCTGCCTATTTGTCTCAGCAGACTGTCTATTAGTCTCAGCTGATTCCCGCACTATAGGGTTAATCACTGTACCCATCTGGTTGGTTAACATGTTAACTAACTCATGGTTACTATCATCCATTTGTTTCCTTAGGACAGCTACTGAAGTGTTAGTTAGCGGCGACACTGGATGAATAGGCACCACTCTATTTTGGTTATCTCTATTTAGAGAATTTCCCCCTGGTGCAGATCCTTGTAACAGGGAATTCACATTTTGAGTGTTATCTGAAAATAACGCTGGGTTTGATATCAATTGATATCCTGGTATTAAAGAATACAACATTCCATATATAGGATCAGCAGTACCAAAACGAGGTACATTAGGCATTACGTTTGTAGTTATTACAGGCCCTGGACTCACCGGTAGAGCCTGGGGGATGGTGACTATGCCTACAGTCGACATTGACGTAGTTGTATTTGCTAATGTAGAAAAAGGTGCAACTTGAGAAACTACTGTATCCATGGTAGTTATTGTGCATAGTGGTACTACATTCGTATTAACGTTTCTAGGATTAGTCATGTTTGGTATACGTTTCTTAACTGGTGGCTTAACATACTCGGTTAAATTTCCACTTCTAAGTCTCATATACCCATAAACATTTGAAAATTGACTAGATAAATTCCACTAGCATTGGCCCCAATGGGCGTGCCAATTTGTTTACTGTGAAAATTAGTAAACAATCGCTAGTCCTCCCTAAGTCTAAAATTAAGGGTTACTCGCAGGATCGACTAGTTAATCCTAAGACATGTGCTAATGAACGAGACTTGTCCTGTCGACACGAAGCCTTTATGGGAGATGGTTTCCTCTAAACAAATAGAACAAGTCAAAGTTTTCCACAAATATGCTCTAAACTGACCGACTGAAGGTAACTCATGACTGACTGAAGGCTAGGACTTCTCTTAGACGAAGTAAGTGCCAAGTGAATTCTCGGTGAATTTAAGTATTATGATAGAATGAGATTCAATAAAGTAAATGATGATGTAAAAGGATTTCTCAAGAGTAAATAGAATACAATTAAAAGATTTAAAGGACAAAACTGAAGAGAAATGAGTTTGCATTGAAATAAATATGGTGATTCACGTACATTCACACTTTTGAACTTTTTGTTTCCTTACTGTTGTACCCCAAAATTTGCCCTCTCATTTATCAAGTATTTTCTCATAAGATCTCCTTTAATTCAAGACTGCACTAGGGTTGATCAGCTCAAGACACCTCCTCAAGCACTGATGATTGAAAATTAGGATTTGAGATTGCACAAGGATAAATGGACTTTTAATGCCCCATATGATTTTCATGGATCACTTTGATTGCTCAAGTCAAGTTTCAAGTCTTGGATCACATTTTTGCCCAGTCAATTGATCAATTGACCTAAAATCAGCTGTATTGAAAGAAAAAAAAGTCATCTGTAGCCAATTTGCATTCAAACTTCATAATTTTTTATCCATATCAACACCATGAACCTATATATGTCATTTGGTAAAATTTGGATCACAATTCCTCAAGAAATTTGATCAGATCAACAAAAGGGCAAAATGGTCAAAATTAGGGTTTTGACTGAGAAGGCTCAACTTTTTGAGTTTTGACCTAAAACATGGCTTGATGGTTTAAGACATGTTATCAAGGATTCAAATGCATCATTTTAACCTAATGGCATGACTCAAAACATTTCTCAAGATCAATTGATTGATAGCCAAAATTCAGTCAACAAATGAAAAGTCAACTGATACAGTGAAAAGTCAAACTTTGACTTTTTGAGTAAAATCAAGTTTTAACAATCATATTTCATCAAGACATGAAATTAGTTCATCAAAATCAGAAGTCAGAAATTACTTTGAAAAAAAATCAAATTTCTAAACATTTGGAAAATTTTCTAAGTGTTAGGAGAAGATTATACTTCAGAACTTCTAGGCCAGCCTTCACGCGAGTGCAATCAGAATTTGCAAACACGGTTCAGAACATGATGCTTCAATCAGAACATATGGAAGCAATGTTCTTCGGTCAGAGCATGACTCTTCAGCATATGGAGGTTACATTTCTGATCTTCTACGATCAGAACATCACCAAATCCCAAAACCTCGTTTAAGCAGCCTACTACCTTGCTGTAACACAGTCCTGCAACCAACTGTTGATCCATTCCACGCATGCACTTTCTCAAACCCCATATTTGCACTAAATTAGCATGCAAAAGCTGTGATTAAAAAGCAATGGAATATGTGATACGGTGGGAGAACTGACTTGGGATTTGCGTTTATGTTCGCAAATGTTTCGGTTTAGCAAGAGTCGCCACCGACTTTTTATTTTATCCTAAGGAAAGGTCAAAAAGCACAGGAAAGACCTTCGAGATGTTTTCGTGGGTTCGGGGGGTAGATTATGAAAAGGGAAGGTGCTAGCACCCTTTTCATCCATGGTTATCCATGGGCTCTTAGTTACTTGTTTTAGATCACTTGCCTTTGCTTTTCAATTGTTTGAAATGGTGCTTTGTGTGTGTGGTTTTGAAAATGTTTTGAAAAAGATGCCTTGTCTAGGAAACCTTTGTAACAATTCTTGTTTGAATGTTTTACAAAGGTGTTTGTCTTTTTGAAAAGATGTTTCAATGTTTTTGAAAGTTTGTTTTGAAATTGTGTTGAGATGTGTGTTTGAAAAATGGCAAGGATGTTTTGCAAGTTTGATCAAGTAACTAAGAGCTATCTACCCTAATTTTACTCAAAGATCTTTCTTATGTTTTTAACCCTTTTAACAGTGTTGTTTCACCATTGTGTTTGATGAACAACCTTGTGTTAGGATGTTGAACGGGATGGGCGCGGGACGTTTGTATAGTCATAGAAGGCAACATATGGGACGTTTTAGCAATGTCGTTTTAGGGACTAGATCGTTTATCGAAGGCAACATCGAGGGTCATCGAGGGACTACGATCTTTTATCGAGGGTCTTTGCTAAAACTCCCATGCTCGAGAGACATGACTATTTTCTGAGGCAACAAGTGAGATTACCCTAAGGGGTGTTTGTGTGCAAAGTGTGTTTGATTGCATGAATTTGTCTTTGATTTTTAGTTTGTCTACTTGTTGATTTTATCTTGCCATACACGCCTAATTACTAGCATTTGTACAAAGTAAATAAAATGCAGAAAGATAAAATCCTACGCTATTACAACCATATCGAAAGGCATAAAAAATATGAAGGAAAAAATAAGATAAAAGTAAGAAAAATGAGTGTCTTTCGACCCAGGCAGGAGCAACCTTCGATTTGCATTCTGTTGGCCTCCTTCGATTGGGGCCAACACCAGTGAGGTTCTGTCCTTCGACTGGCTTGGAAGTCAGTGTATGGCGAAGCCTTCTGGTTCTGCCTTGTTGTCTTCTTCGACTGGAGGTTGAAAGCAGTGAGGGAATGCCTTTCGATTAGGGGCTGGAAGTTAGTGAAGGCATGCTTTTCGTTTGGGCCTAGAAGTCAACATGGTTTTCCTCTTGGTTGTCTCTTTCGTTTGACCTGGAGAAAGAGGGTAGAAGCCAGAAGCTCCGTTCCCTATTTCCTGTTTCCTGTTTCCTATTTCTTTCATTTCAAGCATTAAATGACAACATGGCCTGAGGCCATGCTAGTATTTATCTTTCAAACAGTTTAATAATTAAAGCTAGTTCAGGTAAACAGAAAGCAAAACGAAAGGGTTAACTTTTAAAAACATGTTAACAGGGTGGAAACGAAAGGAACAATGGTATATACATGCTTGAAACGAACAAAATTATTATTTACATGTTATGCCATGAAATGAAAGGTTCAAGTGTAAGAGTGACTTACCTTGATGGAGGCGTTGAATAGGTGTGGGACCTCGAGTGGAGGCCCAGGATTCTAGATTTGAAAGAGGGGGCCAACAGTTGTGCTTGGAATGCTAGATTCGAAGGAAGGAAAGAAACAAGTCTTATGTTTCTTTCCAAATTGGATTCAAAGGATACTGAAGAGTACTTGTTCTTCATAATCGAAGGAAGTGAGTATGTGATTCTGGGTTTGTTCTCACAAGTGTTGAAGGGACTTGAGAGATTTGTTGTGTTTGAGAAAATTTGGGAGATTCGTTCCTCTGGTCCAAAGATCCTCTCTTAGCTTTGCATAAATTCCTCTATTTATAGAGAAAAAGAATGGACATGTTTTCAACAGCCAGCCTTGCAAAATAATAAAATAATAGGTAACATGAAAGTACATGTGGGGGGCCTCTTGGCAGTTGGGGTGCAGAAGATGTGACTTAGGCCTCTGACATTGCTTGTGCTCAGACCAAATTCAGGTTGAAAGCTGCTTTTGTGATAAAGTACTCTCTATGAAAAGAAAGAGTATGTAGCCTTTAACCAAGAATAGTAGTATCTAAAAGACAAAGTTTAAAACCCTTGTACAAACTTCTGATTATGTAAAGATTTGGACGCGACATAGCCTGGCAAACGAGATTTGGTCTTGAGTCGAATGCAAGAGTGAGAACGAAGCACACCTGTTTGAAGGAAGCCTTTTCCTCAGTCGAAGCTTGTGGTCGAAAGAAGCTAACTCAAAGGAAGCTATTGCCCAATCGAAAGCTCATGCTCGAAGGAAGCATATTGCCCAATCGAAAGCTCATGCTCGAAGGAAGCATATTGCCCAATCAAAGCCTGGGTCGAAGCAAACATATTTCCCAATCGAAAGTCCGTGTTCGAAGGAAGCAATGTTGCCCAATTGAAGCATGTGGATCGAAACAAACATAAAGGGAGTCATTGCCTTTTAGTGTGAGGGAGGTTCCTGGCTTCTGAGTCGAAGGGTATTCCTAAGTTGCATTCGAAGGAGGCTCTTTCTCAACTGAAGTTTTCATCCAGGCACGCAGAAGGTGAGTGCCCAAACGAAGACTTGCCTTGCAGGGGGTACATGTGACCAGTAGGTCATGGCCTTCGATTGCAAGCATGCAGGCAGCAAAAGACACAAACGAAACCTGCAACAAGAAGTCACATGCCCAGGCGAAAGAGGCTCGCTAGCAGCCACTTTGAGAAATTGAAGGAGGCCAAGAGTCAATCGAAGGATGTAGAATCGAAGGAGACCTGTTTTCCTCCAAATTTGTCAAAATGTTATTTTTATCTATTTTCTCCCTTTTTGACAGTTTCCTTTTAATTTTGGTACTGGAAAATCCCAATGCACTTGTGCAAGCTAAAATCCTGAGAATCTTTATGAGAAAAGCCTTGAGAATTGAGAGGGGAAATTTTGGGGTACAACAGTTGCCCCTGTTCAATTTTCTTAAACCTGAGGATATAGATTGGCTTTCGAGCCTTTCGTGATCCGAAGGTGGAAGATAATTGAACACTAGAGTGCCCAAAAATTTGCACTCGCATGGTGTAGTATCAACATTGTGATGTTGGGAATGGGCTTACAGATGCCATTTGGAGAGGTAATGGATAGTTGTGGAGATGAGCTTAAAGATGCCATCCAGAGGTGAATGCTAGACTGTATCTATAAGCTGGAACTAGATGATTTCCAGCATGGCGTCCGTGTATGGAGCGCCTCTGAACTGTATTGGAAAGTTGGATTGTTTGAGCTGGTCGAGTAGATAGTTGTCCTGTCCAGTTTCAGGTATTAATCTCTGACCTGAGAAATAAAGATAGTTTCCTGGCTTGTTACAGGTGTTAATCTTCAATCTCTTCATGTAGATAGTTTTCCTGGCTTGTTACGGGTATTAATCTACAATCAGTCGTCCACAAATAGTTTTCCTGGCTTGCTACAGGTATTAATCTGGAACTTGAAAAGGTTGGTCGACGAGATAGTTGTCCTGGATGGTTTCAGGTATTAATCTCTGACCTGAGAAAGAAAGATAGTTTTCCTAGCTTGCTACAGGTATTAATCTTCAATCTCTTCATGTAGATAGTTTTCCTGGATGGTTTCAGGTATTAATCTACAATCAATCGTCCACAGATAGTTTTCTTGGCTTGCTACAGGTATTAATCTGGAACTTGAAAAGGTTGGTCGATGAGATAGTTGTCCTGGCTGGTTTCAGGTATTAATCTCTAACCTGAGAAAGAAAGATAGTTTCCTGGCTTGTTACAGGTGTTAATCTTCAATCTCTTCATGTAGATAGTTTTCCTGGCTTGTTACAGGTATTAATCTACAATCAGTCGTCCACAGATAGTTTTCCTGGCTTGTTACAGGTATTAATCTACAATCAGTCGTCCACAGATAGTTTTCCTGGCTTGCTACAGGTATTAATCCGGAACTTGAAAAGGTTGGCCGATGAGATAGTTGTCCTGTCTGGTTTTAGGTATTAATCTCTGACCTGAGAAAGAAAGATAGTTTCATGGCTTGTTACAGGTGTTAATCTCCAATCTCTTCATGTAGATAGTTTTCCTGGCTTGTTACAGGTATTAATCTACAATCAGTCGTCCACAGATAGTTTTCCTGGCTTGCTACAGGTATTAATCCGGAACTTGAAAAGGTTGATGGTAGCCATCTGTTGATTGACCTTTTCTTGAAAAGTTAAAACATTAGCTGTATGTAATGTCATGATGTATCAAATGCATAATGTCATGATGTTCTCAAAAGTAAATGAGATTGTGTTGTATGCACTTATCATGTATGTAAATAGGATGTGTGAAATGTTAATGAATATATTTTTGTCTGGGAAAATAAATCCTTGACAAAAGCTGGGGAGTCATTAAATCCTGGACTGCTGTTGAAGAGTATGTGTGTCTTCAAACTTTGCTTAGAATATTTCCAATGGATTCCTGTTTTGTTGTTTGAGGAGAACTCCGCTGGGGGAAGTTGAAAACTCTGTTGGGAGTATGTTTATTTCTGCTTGGGAAAAGAGTTTAGGAGTCTTAGTCGTCTGTTGCTCTACCTTGGAGTCGAAGTTGAACTGATATCTGGTCGGGTCCAGGTCTCGCAGTAACTTGCTGGGGATTGTAGAGTAGTCTACTGGGGAAGAGGAGTTGTGGTCCTTTGATTTGTAGTAGTCGGAGAGGCAAACTCAAGCTGGGGAATCCTGGTGTTGTTGGGGAAATAAACCCTGTCGTCAGTCCGTTAGAGAGGTGACATCTTCGTTGGGGGAAGTCCTCGAGGATTCTTGAGGTTGATTCAGTTGGGAAAAGGGGGTCAGAGATTATACTCTTGCTGGGGAATCATCCTATGAGAAGGACTTTGGGGAGACTTGTCATTGACCCTAGTAGCGAATGTTTGTGGCATTTCCAGAAAGTTTGATTGTATGTAACCCTTTGTCGGGGTTGACGTTCAATGCCCCAAGTGACGGAGATGGAGACTTGCCCCTGGTTACTCTGCACTTCTTCAGAGATTTCTTGAAATATTGACTGGACTGCCCCAGGTGTGCTGGATAGTGACATGTCATGCCCCCTTGTTGATAGGAGATTTTCCAATGGAAGTGTCATCCTTTTTGAAGTGATTTTGTTCACTAGGAGAGCTTTCGTTCATCGGATATTCATTGTGTGAATTTCTCCGCTGTCAAACAAATAGCCAAATGCAAACAGTGATATTCAAGTAATGCAAAGTTTATGCTTGTCTCGAAGTTTTTGAAAAATGCGTTTTTTAGCAGAAAACTTTTTATAAGACAAATTCAACACAAGATTTAGGGCTAAGCCTTACAGGAGTCAGGATACCTTTTGTAACAGTATGCTTTCGAACTAACCCATGCTTCAATTAGGAATTTTGAAGGGTTGTAATGTGGCTTGGTTCACGGTTTAAGAAACAAAGGATAAAGGCTCAAATGTATTTGTACCCACCCGTTCTTCGTGATGTTCTTCAATCCTAAACTCAGTTAATTGTGCATTTGAACTCCAAATGAGTCTGGAATGACATTTTTGGTGATGGTTCACACAAGTTGAATTTGTTGGAAGGCAGTCATTTTTGCATCATTTTTCATGTTGTTGAGGATTTATAGCGACCTCGTTCTTTTGATTTGTTATCCCTAACTTTTGCCTGACTGTTCCTGTTTTCGAGATTACAGTCAGCGGGATGCCCCGGCTTTCTTAAGCCTCCTTTGTAGGTTTTGGCTCAATGGGCTTTTCTCTTTTGAGAGATAATGACTGCCTATGAGATAAGGAACCACCACTGTCTTTTGATTCCAGAGGAATGCTTTTGATGTCGTTCATTGTATTATGAACTGAGAGTTTTGCGACTTCAATGCGCAATCTTTTGAATTAACTGAGAGACTACCCTGCCCCAGGTTTAAATCAAAGGTTTCAATTTGTTTAAAATCAGAAAACTCCTACTTCTTTGGCTCGAAGGGGTTGACTAGGGATTATCTTCCTTATAACTCCAGTGTTTAGGATTTGAAAGAAATGTCTGTACATCGTCAGCAAGGTCTGTCCAAAAGCATACTGTATGAGATTATGGCATTGTTTCGTCATCCTCCCTCTAAAGGCTTGTAACTTTTAGCAAGAGTTGAATGTCATAAGGAGAGTAAAAAGCATAGTTTAAATGTAATGAAAATGAAAGGATGAATTCAAGGCAAACATATGCAATGCATTAATGAAACAAAGTTTGACATTAATAGATAATTGTTTGAATAACAAAAGAGATTACAACTTGAAAATTCAAATGAAACAAAGATGCTCTCAATGATTCGTCAAAGGAGCAGTGATTATGCTAGAGTCTCCAGAGGGTCAAACTCGATCTCCTTGGCATCAATCATGTCTTGGACCTTGTTCTTCAGAGCCCAACAGTTGTTTGTATCATGCCCTGGGCTACCAAAATGATAAGCACATCTTGCATCCGGGTTGTAGTTAGGAGAAGAAGTCTTAGGGTTCGGATGAGGAGCCTTTAATGTAATCAGCTCTTTCTTCAACATGTGTTGTAGCGCTTGAGCTAGTGACATGTTGATCTTAGTATATTGTCTTTTAGGCGCGTCTGGCCTTTGTTGATTTCCCCTTTGCTGTTGTTGGTGTGACGCAGAACCATAGATCAGGACTGCCCCTACGTGTTGGTCATGGCGACTCTTTTGACTGTACACAGCATTAGACTCTTTCTTCCCACTGTAAGGCTTTTTCTGAGCATCAGAAGGTGTAGCTTCTTGAATCTTCCCACTTTTGATGGTAGCTTCGACCCTTTCGCCGGTCAGTATTAGCTCGGTGAACCCGGCTGAAGAGCTTCCGATCAAGTGTTTAAAGAAAGGCCCCGTCAATGTTCCCATGAAGATGTCAATCAGCTCCCTGTCAGTTAAAGGGGGTTGCACCCTACCACCCAGATCTCTCCACTTTTGGGCGTATCCTTTGAAGCTCTCGTTGGAACCCATGGTCATGTTCTGCAATTACACACGAGTTGGTGCAAGATCAGCATTGTACTGATACTGCTTATAGAAAGCAGCAGCTAAATCCTCCCAGGTGTGGATGCGGGAACTCTCCAATTGATAAAACCACTCGAGTTGAGTCCCTACCAGGCTTTCTTGGAAGAAATGGATCCAAAGCTTTGGATCAGTTGTGTATGGTTGAATCTTGCGGACATAAGACTTTAGGTGCATCTTAGGGCAATAGACTCCATCGTATAGGGCAAAGGTAGGGACTTTGAACTTTGGTGGGATGACCAACCCAGGAACTAAACCCATGTCTCCTAGATCCATGCCAGGTATTTGTTGAATCTCCATAGCACTGAGGCGATCCTCTAATTGTTTGTACTTGTCATCAGCGGGAGGATATTGTTCTTCGGAGTAGTCAGCTTCAACATCATTGATCTCCAAATTGTGGTCTTCTTCAAGACTATCCCCTATGTTGGATGGAGTTGAGAGATCTAGGGTTTTAGGTCTTCTTATCAAGTTCAGGATGCATGCTGCCTTCTTGGACTTCTTCTTCTTGTCTTTGAGAAGGAGAGCTTTCAGGTCCTCTTGCCCTTTACCCATAGCCAGAAGCATTTGTTGGAATTGAGCGTTTTGAGCTTGGAGATCTTTCACCGTTTGTTCCATATCCATCTTACTGAAATAAACAGTAGGAAGATAAGGAGACCTGTATGGGAGAAACCTGTCATGATATGATGCATGATATGTGGATGCATGTTTTCAAGGATCTTACGGGGTAAACACAAGAGAATGTTAGAGCTTGAACTTTGATCAACATCTTTGATTGGAGAACTTCGTATCAGTGGATGTCTTTCCACGAGAATCAAGTTCACCATGTCAAGTGGGTCATAGCCCCCGATTCAAGTTGTTGCACTTGATCTTTGACGACGTTTGTTCAGAGGAAAACCCTCTTGCCCTTTGGTAGACGTCTGGTTCAACGTGCCCCTGTATCAAAAGACCCTCGAGATCCTTGAAATGGTTATTGTAAATGCTATGGTATGATGTTATGATGTTATGTACATGTATGCAAAATCAAGCAAGTGTATATGCAGACAGTCATATTCACACAAAGCAAACAAGTCCTTAGGTTTAGGCTTGCATGGGGTTTGTAGGTAAGTACCCTCTTGAAGTTAGTTGGCTCAACCTGTCCTAAAATAGAAACCGGGTTCTAAGGAGCTCAATATCACTGGATTATTTTCTATGTTCATTGTTTTGGTTTAGCCACTTAACTGGCGACCAAAATATTCCAAGAAAACAATTCTCAATGAGTGTAGTGTCGAGTATCTACCAACTTTGGACTGCACCAAAGTCGGTCATCTCACTACCCCTAAAAAGGCCAAGATGGTCAAGTAAGGTTCTAAGAGTTCGTTAGTGCTTCATGACTTCACTCAGCGGCCCCGTATTCTCCTTGACTACTCAAGGGCTACCGGTACCCACAAATATGTCACACTAACATAGCTACTACTTCAACCATGTCGGTATACCCCTCACAGTTTATTGCTATTTACCTAAAAAGGTGCCCCAAATCCGGGTGTAGGATTTACAACAAACCCAAACAACAAACCCAAAAAGTAAAGCAATCAAAGCAATCAAAGAAAACATGTAAAGGTGATCTAAAACCCTAAGGTAACCCCACTTTTAGAATTCCCCAGCAGAGTCGCCAGTTCTGTGATACGGTGGGAGAACTGACTTGGGATTTGCGTTTGTGTTCGCAAATGTTTCAGTTTAGCAAGAGTCGCCACCGACTTTTTATTTTAACCTAAGGAAAGGTCAAAAAGCACAGGAAAGACCTTCGAGATGTTTTCGTGGGTTCAGGGGGTAGATTATTAAAAGGGAAGGTGCTAGCACCCTTTTCATCCATGGTTATCCATGAGCTCTTAGTTACTTGTTTTAGATCACTTGCCTTTGCTTTTCAATTGTTTGAAATGGTGCTTTGTGTGTGTGGTTTTGAAAATGTTTTGAAAAAGATGCCTTGTCTAGGCAACCTTTGTAACAATTCTTGTTTGAATGTTTTACAAAGGTGTTTGTCTTTTTGAAAAGATGTTTCAATGCTTTTGAAAGTTTGTTTTGAAATTGTGTTGAGATGTGTGTTTGAAAAATGGCAAGGATGTTTTGCAAGTTTGATCAAGTAACTAAGAGCTATCTACCCTAATTTTACTCAAAGATCTTTCTTATGTTTTTAACCCTTTTAACAGTGTTGTTTCACCATTGTATTTGATGAACAACCTTGCGTTAGGATGTTGAACGGAATGGGCGCGGGACGTTTGTATAGTCATAGAAGGCAACATATGGGACGTTTTAGCAATGTCGTTTTAGGGACTAGATCGTTTATCGAAGGCAACATCGAGGGTCATCGAGGGACTACGATCTTTTATCTAGGGTCTTTGCTAAAACTCCCATGCTCGAGGGACATGACTATTTTCCGAGGCAACAAGTGAGATTACCCTAAGGGGTGTTTGTGTGCAAAGTGTGTTTGATTGCATGCATTTGTCTTTGATTTTTAGGTTGTCTACTTGTTGATTTTATCTTGCCATACACGCCTAATTACTAGCATTTGTACAAAGTAAATAAAATGCAGAAAGATAAAATCCTACGCTATTACAACCATATCGAAAGGCATAAAATATATGAAGGAAAAATAAGATAAAAGTAAGAAAAATGAGTGTCTTTCGACCCAGGCAGGAGCAGCCTTCGATTTGCATTATGTTGGCCTCCTTCAATTGGGGCCAGCACCAGTGAGGTTCTGTCCTTCGACTGGCTTGGAAGTCAGTGTATGGCGAAGCCTTCTGGTTCTGCCTTGTTGTCTTCTTTGACTGGAGGTTGAAAGCAGTGAGGGAATGCCTTTCGATTAGGGGTTGGAAGTCAGTGAAGGCATGCTTTTCGTTTGGGCCTAGAAGTCAACATGGTTTTCCTCCTGTTTGTCTCTTTCGTTTGACTTGGAGAAAGAGGGTAGAAGCCAGAAGCTTCGTTCCCTATTTCTTGTTTCCTGTTTCTTTCATTTCAAGCATTAAATGACAACATGGCCTGAGGCCATGCTAGTATTTATCTTTCAAACAGTTTAATAATTAAAGCTAGTTCAGGTAAACAGAAAGCAAAACGAAAGGGTTAACTTTTAAAAACATGTTAACAGGGTGGAAACGAAAGGAACAATGGTATATACATGCTTGAAACGAACAAAAGTATTATTTACATGTTATGCCATGAAATGAAAGGTTCAAGTGTAAGAGTGACTTACCTTGATGGAGGCGTTGAATGGGTGTGGGACCTTGAGTGGAGGCCCAGGGTTCTGGATTTGAAAGATGGGGCCAACAGCTGTGCTTGGAATGCTAGATTCGAAGGAAGGAAAGAAACAAGTCTTATGTTTCTTTCCAAATTGGATTCAAAGGATACTGAAGAGTACTTGTTCTTCAGAATCGAAGGAAGTGAGTATGTGATTATGGGTTTGTTCTCACAAGTGTTGAAGGGACTTAAGAGATTTGTTGTGTTTGAGAAAATTTGGGAGATTCGTTCCTCTGGTCCAAAGATCCTCTCTTAGCTTTGCATAAATTCCTCTATTTATAGAGAAAAAGAATGGACATGTTTTCAACAGCCAGCCTTGCAAAATAATAAAATAATAGGTAACGTGAAAGTACATGTGGGGGGCCTCTTGGCAGTTGGGGTGCAGAAGATGTGACTTAGGCCTCTGACGTTGCTTGTGCTCAGACCAAATTCAGGTTGAAAGCTGCTTTTGTGATAAAGTACTCTCTATGAAAAGAAAGAGTATGTAGCCTTTAACCAAGAATAGTAGTATCTAAAAGACAAAGTTTAAAACCCTTGTACAAACTTCTGATTATGTAAAGATTTGGACACGACATAGCCTGGCAAACGAGATTTGGTCTTGAGTCGAATGCAAGAGTGAGAACGAAGCACACCTGTTTGAAGGAAGCCTTTGCCTCAGTCGAAGCTTGTGGTCGAAACAAGCTAACTCGAAGGAAGCTATTGCCCAATCGAAAGCTCATGCTCAAAGGAAGCATATTGCCCAATCGAAAGCTCATGCTCGAAAGAAGCATATTGCCCAATTGAAGCCTGGGTCGAAGCAAACATATTTCCCAATCGAAAGTCCGTGTTCGAAGGAAGCAATGTTTCCCAATCGAAGCATGTGGATCGAAACAAACATAAAGGGAGTCATTGCCTTTTAGCATGAGGGAGGTTCCTGGCTTCTGGGTCGAAGGGTATTCCCAAGTTGCATTCGAAGGAGGCTCTTGCTCAACTGAAGTTTTCATCCAGGCACACAGAAGGTGAGTGCCCAAACGAAGACTTGCCTTGCAGGGGGTACATGTGACCAGTAGGTCATGGCCTTCGATTGCAAGCATGCAGGCAGCAAAAGACACAAATGAAACATGCAACAAGAAGTCACATGCCCAGGCGAAAGAGGCACGCTAGCATCCACTTTGAGAAATCGAAGGAGGCCAAGAGTCAATCGAAGGATGTAGAATCGAAGGAGACCTGTTTTCCTCCAAATTTGTCAAAATGTTATTTTTATCTATTTTCTCCCTTTTTGACAGTTTCCTTTTAATTTTGGTACTGGAAAATCCCAATGCACTTGTGCAAGCTAAAATCCTGAGAATCTTTATGAGAAAATCCTTGAGAATTGAGAGGGAAAATTTTGGGGTACAACAGAATAGTATACCAAAAAGGTTTAATTCCCATTTGTTCCCCCCCCCCCCCCCACCCCCAAAACCACAACAAACTCGCATATAAATAAGTTGCTCCATCACACTTTCAAGGGGTTGGCTTTTGGAGAGAGAGAATTGTAAAAAGAGAGAAAAGAAAACTGTGAAAACCTTCGTAAAAATCCATAAACCCCAAATAGAAAACCAAACCTTTGTTCTTCCCTTTGAGTCAAAGAACTTGGTATTTTCTCTTCCACTGTTCTTGCTGACTCCAGAACATCTGAAGGTAGCAGCTCAAGTTCTAAGCACCCACTTCAGATTCAAGGTAAGTCTTTTCGACTTTGCATATTTTAATTTATAACATCCTTAAATATGTAAACATCATAGTATTGATGTTGGCCATATCATTGCATAAGTAGAAGAAACTATGGATCAGAACTTCTTGAATAAAGCTAGGCTCAGAATTAGAACTAGAACTTCTATAAGCTGCTGTGCTTTTATCCCGTTGATTTGCTATTAAGAATTGAATAAATTGCTGATATGTTGATTAATACGAGGAAAGAGTTGAAATGTAACACAGAACTTCTGAGTTCTACTCGCTGTTAACACACACATAACTTCTATGATTTTCTCACTATTTAAACACACAGAACTTCTGATGGTAACTCGCTGTTAATACACACTGAACTTATGATGTTCATTCACTGTTTTAGCACATACTAAACTTCTGAGTTCTCTTCACTGTTTTAATACACAGAACTTCTAAGACTTTCTCACTGTTCTAACACTCGGAAGTTCAGCACATAGCAACCCAGAACTTCTGTGTCTCCCCTCTAACATTTCTTGCATGACCTTAGAGTGTATCAATCCAGAACTTCTGACGCTTCTTCTTGAACCACAGCACGCCCGAGATCAGAACTTCTGATCCCCTTTATTTTGCTTTCAACAACATACTAATTCTATCTCTCATTATTTCCCTTTTTATCATTTTCATTATTAATACTATAAAAAAGGACATAAAAATATTTTCTCTTTATTAATTAATTTATTTCTTTTTCTTAATTCATTAAGACACAAAAACCATTTTCTAAACAAGTCCTTTTCCTTTCTTGTATTGTACATTTCAATATGGTTGTAATAGTTAATTAGGATTTATTTTCTTGCAACCCCCCATTCATAAATTTTTACCCCCATCCCTAAATGATGTAATAGCGTAGGACTTTACATTTCCGCAATTTATCGCTTTATATACAAATGCTAGTAATTAAGGTTTGTATGGCAAGAATAAAATCAATAAATAGCAAACCCTTATCAAGAAAAATCAAGCATGTAAACCAACACACTTGCACACTTAGACCCTTAGGGTAAATCCACTTTGCTGCCTTATAAAAATGGCCATATTATGCATGTGAGGTATCTTAGCAAAAACAAACAAAATACAAGATCATAGTCTCTCGATGACGCTATCCATGTTGCCTTTCAAAATGATCTTAGTCCCTAAAGAAAATGCTAAGATATCTTACAACATTGTTAATCATGGCTATACGATGACCCTTGCTCGTCCCTTTTACATCCAAAGATAAGGTTACTTACCAAATCAATGGTAAGATAACAATGTCAAAGGAAAGAGGAAATAAACATGAAAGACTTTTGAGTAGGTAGATTGTTCCTAGTTGCTTGCTCAATTTCAAAAACATCCTTGCTATTTTCAAAACAAACGCCAAACACTTTCAAAAACATCTCTCAAACTTGAAAACATTTTCAAAAGATCAACACGTTGTATCCATTCTTACGAACGAGAATCATTACAAAGTTTGCCTAAACGATGGCGCCTTTTCAAAATACTTCCAAAAACCACACAAAGCACATTTTCAAACAAAAGCAAGTGATCTAGCAAGCAACTAAGAGCCCATGGAAAACCATGGATGAAAAGGGTGCTAATACCTTCCCTTTTCATAATCTACCCCCCGAACTCAAGAAAACAACTCTAAAGGTTTTTCCTGTTCTTTTCGGCCTTTCCTTTTGGATAAAAGAAAAGTCGGTGGCGACTCTTGCTAACTGAAACATTTGCGACTCTGCTGGGGATTTTCTTAAAAGTGGGGTTACCTTAGGGCTAGATCACATTTACTTGCTTTCATTGTTTGACTTATGTGCTTTACATTATGATTCTTTATTTGGGTTTGAATCCTCTACCCGGATTTGGGATACCTTATAGGTAAGTAGCAATATGTTGTGGAAACTGTGCGGGGTGTACCGACATGGTCTAAGCAATAGCTATGTTAGTGTGACATATTTGTGGGTACCGGTAGCCCTTGAGTAGTCAAGGAGAATACGGGGCCGCTGAGTGATGTCATGAAGCAGTAATGAACTTTTAGAACCTTTACTTGACCAACTTGGCCTTAAGGACGTAGTGAGATGAACGGCTTTGGTGCAGTCCAAAGTTGGTAGATACTCGATACTACACTCATTGAGGTTTGGTTTTTTGGGATATTTCGGACGCCATTAAAGAGGCTTGCGCTGAAACAATTCCCGAGAAGACAAACCAGTGATATTGAACTCCCTTAGAACCCGGTTACTATTTCTAGGACAGGTTTGAGCCAACTAAACTACAAGAGGGTACTTACCTATGAGAATCCATGCAATCATAAACCTATGGATTTGTTTGTCTTGTTTGTATATATTTACTTGTACATAACATCATAAACATCATAACATCATACTCATGCTCACTAACCATTTCAAGGATTTTTGGGATTTATCTTTGTTCTGTTTTGTAGGACATGGATTTTATTCGCAGGAAAACCATTCAAGTCAATCTCGTAAGGATCCCTCCTCAACTTAAGGAGTTAGCATCAAGGGTTCCTGAGAATTCTCCATTTACCGAAAAACACGGTCGCCTCTTAAACATGGTTACCTCCAACACTGATGAAGATATGACGAAGGTGCTCTTCCAATTCTTTGATCCTCTACACCATTGCTTCATATTTCTCGATTATCAACTTGTTCCAACTTTTGAAGAATTCTCCCAACTTTTGAGGATTCCCATTCTCAATCAACTACCCTTCAACGGTACGGAAAGAGATCTAAAACTAGAAGAGATTACTCAAGCCCTACACTTGCAATAACCTGATGTCACAACTAATTGGGAAACAAAGAGTGGTGTCAAAGGATTCTTAGCCAAGTTCTTGTTTGAGAAAGCTCAAGATTGTTGTAACTCCTTTGACTTACAAGCTTTTGAGGAAATTGTGGCCCTTCTCGTCTATGGGATGGTTTTGTTTCCAAATCCTGACCAACTCATAGATGTAAATGCCGTCAAAATCTTTATATCTTGTAACCCAGTGCCTACTTTGTTAGGAGACATCCTACATTCTTTTCACTCTCGCACTATGAGGAAAAGAGGTATCCTCATGTGTTGCACTCCTCTCTTGGAAAGATGGTTTATTTCGCATCTTCCCCAATCTGTATTGAAGAATGAGCAAGGTTCAAGGTGGTCCCATAGGTTGATGACGCTCAGACATTCAGATATTCATTGGTGTTCCAGATCTTTGGAGAATGTTACTATCGTCGACCGTTATGGAGAATTCCCTAATGTCCCCTTACTTGGCATTAGATGAGGTATCAATTACAACCCCTACTTAGCCTTACGACAATTTGGTTATGCCCGAAGGGATGGTCCACATGGGATGCTTATCCAAGGAGTGGTATTTGACTACGAGAATGACGATCAAGGTTACCGCCAGAGGTTTATCCGAGCTTGGAGGATGTTAAACAAGGTGGATAGCAAGACATTAGGACACAAGAATTCCATTCCCCTTGAGCCTTACCTTAAGTGGGCACGAGCTCGTGCTCAAAAACTTGTAATGCCTTATCCCTCCATCTTACCAGTCATCATGGAGCTTGTGGTCGAAGGAGATGTTCCCCACACTATCCTTTATCCCAACATGCCTACCTCTCTTGAAGACTTACAAAAGGGTTGGATCCAGCTGAAGGAAGAACGAGATACTTTCGAGGCTCAATTCTATGCTAGTAAAAAGAGGGTCTTGGAGCTTGCGAAGAAACTCTAAGAAGAGCAAAGTGTGAACGCCTATCTCGCACCAAAGAGGATGCGTTCAACCTTTCTATCTTAGAAAGTTATTTTGTAAGCCCAAGAGGCATGATGTAATCTTTCTTGTTTTGTTTAAATGAAAATTAATGTTTGTTTATTCTTTTGTCTATACAAATTTAAATCTCATTAATCCTTGAAATCATTTGCACGTACGTATTCCATGCATCATAACATGCAAGGTTTTCGCATAACAGGTTTCCTTATCTTTCTGTTGTTTATTTCAGCAAGATGGATCTAGAGAAAACTGTGAAGGATCTCCAAGCCCAAAATTCTCAGTTTCAGGAAACTCTACTCGCCCTAGACAAGGGGAAACAAGATATGATGGCTTTGCTGGTCGTTAAGAAGAAGCCCAAGAAGAAAGATCTACTCAACATGGGTAGAAGATTCAAGGAGATAGTCTGTCAAATCCCAGTAGGAGGAGATTCATCTGAAGAGGACGAGAACCAGATTGGTGAAGTCAAGAGTACTCAGGGTGAGTGTGCCAATGATCAAGTATCTGATGATTATTATTTCGACGAGCAGTATCCACCCGTTGATATCAAATACAAGCAGTTAGAAGACAGATTGAAAGCTGTTGAAATATAGGCCGCCCTCGATTTAGATTTTGATGATTTGGGTTTGATCTCTGGGGTAGTCATCCCCCACAAATTCAAAATACCAGTCTTTGAAAAGTACGATGGAGTTTCTTGTCCAAAACTCCATTTAAAATCTTATGTGTGCAAGATACATCCACACACTGCTGATAAGAAGCTCTGGGTTCACTTCTTCCAAGAGAGCTTGGATGGAACGCAACTTGAATGGTTTTATCAGTTAGATGCTTATCGTATCAATACTTGGGAGGATTTAGCTACCATATTCTACCATCAGTGTCAGTACAACACCGACTTGGTGCCAACAAGGATTCAATTACAAGATATGACCATGGGAAAGAATGAAGGATTTAAGGAATATGCACAAAAGTGGAGATACCTTGCTAGTATGGTCCAACCTCCCTTGACTGATAGAGAGCACATCGACATGTTCATGGGCACTTTGTCTGGTCCTTTCTTTAATTTGTTGGTTGGCTGCTCTTCTTTTGGTTTCACCGAATTGATCTTAACCGGTGAAAGAGTTGAAAGTGGCATAAAAAGTGGGAAGATCTCTGTGGCGTCTACCTCCACTTCCAATCCTATCAAGAAACCTTTTGCTGCAAAAAAATAAGTCAATGCTGTGTACGGGGAAAGGGCCTGTTCAAGAAGAATGATCATCAGTCTGTAAATATCGTCTGAATCTTCAATCCAACTCCTACTCTAAGACCATATGCAAACCATCAACGTTTTGAAACTCCAATAAGATAATTTACGAGGTTAGGCATGTCATTGTCTCAAGCCTTATAACATTTGATCCTCCTCCCAACCCTGATACATCGTCACCGAAATATAATCCAAATGCTAAGTGTGCTTTCCACTCGAGTAGCCCCGGGCATGAAACTGAACAGTGTTGGGCATTGAAGAACAAAATTCAGGATTTGATTGACAATAAGACTATTGAGTTTGATCCTCCTCCAACGCCGAATGTAATTACCGCTCTGATGCTAAAGCATGACAAGAGTGTTGATGCTATTGAAGATACAATTTTTGTTGCCTCTATTGAAGAATTGACTACTCCGCTGACTATAATCAAGAATAATCGGTTGAAAGTTGGGATCTTCCCTGGCTGTGTAAAAGATTGTGTGTGTTGTACAAGACAACTCAATGGATGTGAAGGGCTGAAGAAAGGCATACAACACCTGATGGATAGCCACAAAATTCTATTTGAAAATACTCCATTAGCCAAGAGTTTGATTAACAAATGTGAAGACCTCTCCATTATTACCATCTCAAACAAGCCTCTTAGGATCACCTTCAAAGGTCCTATTAGGATTTCAAATGAACCCACTGTTGCTCCCTTAATAATTACCAATCCCAGACTGATTCCCTACTCTTCAAACAAGGCAGTACCATGGAATTACGGTGTTGAGGTGTTCTATCATGGGATTAAACAAGATGCCTGGATCGAAGAAGAAGAAGATGACAATGTTGGAAACATAGCTGGGTCAAGCAAAGTAACTAGAACTGGGATAATATTTTCACCCAATATCGCACCACCAGTTATTACAAAGACGCTCATCCGTATTACTGCTGCCAAGCCAAGTATCGGTACACGAGGGAAGGAGAAGGTTGTTGAGCCTGATGTGATTGAAGCACCCGCAAAGAATGGAGAGCCCTCCGCTCGCGAGATGGACAAGATCTTGAAGATCATAAAAAGAAGTGACTTCAAGATTGTAGAACAGTTGGGGCAAACCCCTTCTAAGATTTCAATGTTTTCATTGTTGCTTTGTTCTGATGCCCCTGCTCGGACATTAATCAAGTTCTTGAAAAAGGCTCATGTCCCCCATGAGACAACAACAGACCAATTTGAGAATTGTGTGGCTAGCCTGACAGCTGATAATGGTTTGGGATTTTCAGATGCTGACTTAACACCTCTCGGGAAGAATCACAATAAAGCTTTACATGTTTCTGTTGAGTGCAAAGGGACTACCTTAGCACATGTGCTAGTCGACACTGGTTCTTCTCTAAATGTATTACCCAAGTGGGAATTAGACCGTTTAGACTGTGAGGGTTTAGTCTTAAAGCCAAGCGATATCATTGTAAGGGCATTTGACGGATCAAAGAGGACTGTTCATGGGGAAGTAGATCTTCCAATCAAAGTGGGCTCCCAAATATTCAACTCCACCTTCTACATTATGGATATTCGTCCTGCCTATTCTTGTCTGTTGGGTCACCTGTGGATCCATATAGTTGGGGCAGTAACCTCAACTCTCCATCAGAAACTCAAATATCCAGTCAAGGGAAGAATAGTTATCATCTGTGGAGAAGAAGAGTATATGGTAAGCCACCTTAACTCGTTCAAATATGTAGAGATGGATGGAGAATTCATTGAGACCCCATGTCAAGCCTTTGAAGTCGTGCCACCAATGGTTGTTGCTACCAAATTTTCTTCTGATGAGTCTAAAGCTGTCAAGGCCACACCAAAGATGGTTTCAATCAAAGATGCTCGTGCGGAAATTGAAGAAGGAAATTGTGATACTTAGGGACAACTCCTTGATATCCCATTTAAAGAAGACAAATTCGGTTTGGGCTTCACCATCAAAGCTCAGAAGAAAGTGAGGCGTGCTCGTGTTGGAAAGCCACTTATCCGCATTGGAAGCCATGAAGTCAACGTCATGGGTGATTCTGATGAAGAAGTTGCATTTGAAGATTGGGTGTACCCAACTACAATAGAGCTGAAGAATTGGCATGCAAATGACTTTGTGCCAATCTCCTTCATTGAGGAGTAATTTACCTGTTATTGTCTTTCTTTTAATTCAAGAACATGTTGTCTGTAATATTTTAACAAACGACTTTTAAGCCATGTGCTTGGCCCGAGGCACTTTGGTCCATTTGTCAAGGGTTTTATTCATGTTCATCTAGTCATATGATCATTCGGTATATTGGACTATTTTGCATTCAAATATTTGTGTTAATTTCCTTTCCTCTCTTTCAAATACATTTTCAAAAATAGCCATGTATCTTACATGCACACACACACACTCTTGCAGGTCCTCATCCACTCTGGATCCTATGGCCAATGACTATACTATTGCTGAGTATGACTTTGAATGCCTAATTAACCAAGCCGAATATGAAGGCGGGGAAGATTGCGAAATACCAGAAGAACTAGCCATACTTCTATTACAAGAGGAAAAATCTATTCATCTGCACGAAGAGTCAATTGAAGTCATCAATCTGGGTACTGAGGCAGATAAGAAGGAAATCAAGATCGACACCAATTTGGAAAGAAGTGTCAAGAGCAGGTTGGTTCAGATGTTGCATGATTATGTAGAAGTATTTTCTTGGTCTTATGAAGATATGCCTGGGTTGGATATCGACATCGTAGTTTACTGTTTGTCGACAAAAGAAGACTACCATCCTGTTAAACAAAAGGTTCATCGCATGAGGCATGATATGTCTGAGAAGATCAAAGCTGATGTGAGGAAACAATTTGATGCAGGGTTCCTAGCTGTGACATCCTATCCCTAATGGGTTGATAATGTAGTACCAGTGCCAAAAAAAGACGGAAAAGTTAGCATGTGTGTAGACTATAGGGATCTAAATAGGGCAAGCCCCAAGGATGATTTCCCTCTACCACACATTGACGTCTTGGTCGATAATACTGCTCAGCATAAAGTCTTCTCATTCATGGGTGGCTTCTCAGGCTATAATCAAATAAATATGGCTCCTGAAGACATGGAGAAGACTACTTTCGTTACGCAATGGGGCACCTTCTGCTATAAGGTCATGTCGTCCGGATTGAAGAATGCAGGGGAAACATATTAAAGAGCTATGGTAGCTTTGTTTCATGACATGATTCATCGTGAAATAGAGGTATATGTGGATGATATGATTTCTAGATCACAAACTGAAGAGGAACATTTCGATCACCTGTACAAATTATTCGAGAGGCTGAAGAAGTACAAGTTGAGGTTGAACCCTAACAAGTGTACATTTGGGGTACGATCTAGAAAGCTTCTGTGTTTTGTTGTCAGCAATAAAGGCATTGAAGTTGATCCTGCCAAGGTAAAGGCCATCCAAGAAATGTCGGTCCCTCATTCTGAAAAAGAAGTCAGAGGATTCTTGGTTCGTCTCAATTACATTGCTCGCTTCATATCACACTTGACTGCTACTTGTGAGCTAATCTTCAAACTCTTGAACAAAGATCAGGTAGTCAGATGGAACGATGAATGTCAATTTGCCTTCGACAAAATCAAAGAATATCTACAAGAGCCTCCTTTTCTCATGCCTCCAGTTGAAGGAAGACCTTTGATCATGTACTTGACAGTACTAGAGAATTCTATGGGGTGTGTTTTGGGCCAACATGACGAGTCTGGACGAAAAGAGCATGTTATTTATTACCTGAGCAAAAAGTTTACCGATTGTGAAACCAGATATTCACTGCTTGAGAAAACTTGTTGCACTCTGGCATGGGCTTCTCGCTGGATAAGACAGTATATGTTGACTCATACCACTCTATTGATTTATAAGATGGATCCAATGAAGTACATCTTCTAGAAACCTGCCCTTTCCGGACGGATAGCCAAGTGGAAAATGATCTTGATTGAGTACGACATTCAATACACTACACAAAAGGCCATCAAAGGAAGCATACTAGCAGATCATTTGGTCCATCAAGATTTGGATGATTATCAGTCAATGAACTTTGACTTCCCTGATGAGAATATCGTGCTGGTAACCGATTGCGTGAGACTTAGACTGTATGACGGACCATAACGAAGATCCCGGTGGACTATGGTCTTTGATGGGACTTCCAACGCCTTAGGTAACAGAATTGGTGTTGTGATCATCTCTCCTGAAGGTTGCCATACTCCATTCATTGCCAGACTATGCTTCAATTGCACGAACAATATGGTTGAATATGAAGCGTGCATCTTGGATCTGAAAGCTGCTATTGACTTGAGGATCAAGATTTTGAATGTGTTTGTGGATTTTGCTCTAGTGATTAGCCAAGTAAAAGGAGATTGAGACGCTAAGCACCCCAATCTCATCCCTTACAAGGAACTTGTGCTATCCCTGATCCCTTACTTCGAAGAGATCACCTTTGAGCACTTCCCTAGGGAAGAAAATCAGTTGGCTGACGCTTTGGCAACCATGTCTTCAATGTTCAAGGTTAGATGGGACAACGAAGCCCCTATGATAACAATTGAAAGATTCGATGAACCCGCACATTGCTGTGAACTTGACACTAACGCGGAAAATCCATGGTACCACGAGGTGATGAGATACCTTGAAGCACAAGAGTATCCAGAGAGAGCATCCATCAATGACAAAAAATTCTTACGAAGATTTGTAGCCAAATTCTTCCTAAGCAACGGAATATTATATAAGCGTAACCATGACTCCACTCTACTCCGATGTGTGGACAAGAAGGAGGCAGAGGAAATCATGGAAGACATGCACGATGGACTCTTTGGTACTCACTCAAGTGGACATACAATGGCTAAGAAAATCTTAAGAGTTGGCTATTATTGGTCAATGATGGAGGTTGATTGCCATCAATACTCTAGGACTTGTCACAAATTCCAAATCTATGCTGACAAGGTCCATGTGCCACCTATCCCTCTGAATGTCATGACCTCCCCGTGGCCATTTGCAATGTGGGGCATTGATATCATTGGAGAAATTAAGCCCACCGCTTCCAATGGACATCGCTTCATTCTTGTCGCTATCGACTACTTCACCAAGTGGGTCGAAGCCTCCTCTTTTGCCTCAGTCACCAAGAATGTGGTAGCCAGATTCATCACACATAACCTCATCTACCGCTATGGAATCCCCGAAAGGATTATCACCGACAATGGGACTAACCTCAACAATGCTATGATTACTGAGCTTTGCACTCAGTTTAAGATCAAGCATCATAATTCTTCTCCATATAGACCGAAAATGAATGGTGCAGTCGAAGCGGCCAACAAAAACATCAAGAAGATTGTGAAGAAGATGGTAGTAACCTATAAGGATTGGCATGAGACGTTTCCATTTGCTCTACATGGCTACCGCACTTCAGCTAGAACATCAATTGGGGCAACTCCCTTTTCTCTAGTCTATGGCATGGAAGTTGTTTTGCCAGTGGAGGTTCAGATTCCCTTGCTAAGGATTATGATTGAAGCAGGCTTAAGTGAAGACGAGTGGATTCAAACGAGATTGGATCAGCTGAACTTGATCGACAAAAAACAATTGGTTGCTGTTTGTCATGGTTAGACGTACCAAAAATGTATGATCAAGGCGTTCAACAAAAAGATCAAGCCTCGAGTATATCAAGTTGGTGACTTGGTGATAAAGCGCATCATTCTGCCACAAGGCGACCCCAGAGGAAAATGGACTCCCACTTATGAAGGGCCATTTGTTGTCAAAAGAGTGTTCTCTGGCGGTGCCATGATGCTGACTACCATGGATGGTGAAGACTTCCCAGATCCTATCAACGCAGACATAGTTAAAAAATACTACGCATAAGAGACCCGCTAGGTTGACACATCTAGGCAAAATAAGGGCATCCCGACAAACCAAAAGGTTTGGGCAAAAATTAGGGATATATGCAAAAGATTGTGCACCCGACAAGTTGAAAACCCGAAAGGGCGACTTGGGCAAAAATGGGTATCCTGATGGACTGAAAACCCGAAAGGGTGGTCTAGGAAAAAGTTAAGGATTAAAAGCATATGAATGTGTCCTATAGATTCACCACAGTCAACTTTATCACCAAGGCCCGAGTTCAAACGGTCCAAGATCAATCCAATCAACTTCCGTCAACAGCAAGGGGCATTCGAAGACATTGGGGAAATAGTAGAGTTGGAAGGAGATGAGATTATTTCACATGGCTATTTGTTTTTGTTTTCAATTTTGTCTTCCTTTTCGATGATTTCCTCTTACTAGGATCTCCGTCTCTTTGCATAAAAGCGCCTATTCACAGGCAAAATATCAATACAAATATACTTTGAAGTGCAAACTTCCTGTCTTTGTTTTGAATGCAAATTTGTCCAATAACTAAAATTGAATGAACATATGCATATGAACATAATTAAAATTGTTTGATACCTATGACCTAAGTAGTAATAAGCGCCTCTTTAGTGAATATGGAATACCCCCACAGAGTTATTTCATTAACATCCTCCTCAACAAAGTTACTCACCAAGTCTCTTTGCATAGGATGATCTCCAACCAGAGTCTCAATCTCTTGGCATCTCTTCCCCAGCTAAGTCGAGTCTTACAAGTAGAGGCCTTGTGGATCTCTTCCTAAAAGAACTCACCACTTCAGCAGTTTATCGACAGGGTTTATTTCCCCAACAGGGTTTATTTACCCAACAAGCAGTGGATAGCATAACTCCCTAGCTAAGTACCAAGTTCCCCAGCTTTGGTCTATCTTCTCTAGTTGGGCCTGTTACCCCCAACTGAGTATACCTCCCCAAGCTAGGTTTGTCCACCCCGACTGAATCTATACTCTCCAGTTCGAGTTTGCCTTTCAGATTATTACAAATCATAGGGCCATAACCCATAATCCCCAGTAAAGTCGTCAACAAAACCTTTACTGTTTCCAAAAGATACTATGAAGCCTGGACCCGACCAGATATTAGTACAACTTTCCAAACACTAGAAAGCCTGGACCCGACCAGATAATGGTGTAACTCTTAAATTGTTGAAACCTAGACCCGACCAGATAACAGTTCGAGTTTCTGAAACCTGGACCCGACCATATAACAGTTAATCTAAGATACTATAAAGCCTGGACCTGACCAAATAATAGTTTAACTCTTCAAAATATAGAAGAACCTGGAATCAACCAGACCAAGGTTTAACTTCTTTTCCCCAGTAGAGTTTGCCTCTACCCAAATAAATTATTGTGAATCCTAGATCCGACCAGATATCAATTGCCTTCAGAAATTCATTGTGAAACCTGGAACCCAACCAGATAACAATTTAATTCCCAAATAGTTTATTGTGAAACCTGGACCCGACCAGATAATAATTAATCTCACCAACCTCAGAAATCTGCAAAGCCTGAACTCGACCAGGTATAAGTTTTCGAGCAAGTTGAAGAAGTGAAAAACACAAGAAGGGGGGTTGAATTGTAAAAACTTGAAATCAAATGCAGACAACACGTTATTTTTATCCTGGTTCGTTTGATCTCAAACTACTCCAGTCCACCCGTCAAGGTGATTTCACCTCTCTCCAACGAGGTCTTAATCCACTATATTCAACTGAATACACAACTGCTTTAACAACTGCTAAAGCCTTCTTGAGTCTAACCATAGACCGGTTTATCTCAAGGAAATTCTTTTATAGAAAAATGAACAAATATGTGTGTTTGTTGTTTTCTAGAAAAAACTATATATCACAACTGTGATAATACACAATATGAAGCTTAGATGAAACTAAATTGCTAGAGCTATAGAGTAAGCGTGGCTGAATGCTTTAGCAAAAGTGAGAGCGTGCTTGAGGATGATTAGCTTAGGCGTGTATATACGTGTAGAGTATTAGTCTTTTCTTTTCTCACTGATTTGTTTAAATAGCCTTGGAATAGATACGTTGATGTCCATAATTCCATTTCAATGCTCATAACGTTCTTTCCTTTTTGAGAAGATCTTTGTCTTGGAATAAAGCCGTTGGTAATTAATCTGCCTTGAATACAGTAACGTTGACACTTCAGAATGTTCTGCTTAATGAAAATCAGAGTGTTCTTGGCTTTAGCTTATTCTGATGCTTCTGAGTGCTGATGACATGGTTAGAATCTTGATCATAGTTAGAGTATGTTTTGTGCAGATTCTGTTTATCAGGCTTCAGCGTAGCACATGTTTGATCTTCTGATGTGACATATCTTCTGATGCTGATGTTGATATTCTGATGTTGATTCCATCAGAGTTTCTGTAAATACACAATATAATTTTAAGTAGCATATATGTCTTATAAATCTTACAATTTATTTAATATTGTATTTTGTTATCATCAAAACTCTAACTGAGGGTTGTAGAATCAAACTATGTTCTAACAATCTCCCCCTTTTTGATGATGACAAAAACCAGATTTTTTCAATTAAAATAAAATGATGAAAGGTATCAGAGTTTAAGGATAGAGAGGAAACAGTATCAGAGATAATCAATTAATGAATAGAAGGTATCAGAGATAAGAAGATAAGGAAAAAAAAGTATCAGAGTAATGAAGAGAAAAACTCCCCCTGAGTTGATTACTTCCCTTTGATTCTTTGAGACCTTGAGCATCCGAACTTTACTGAACTTTCTTTGAGCATCTGAACTTTACTTTATCAGATTTCATCAGATTCTTGTACCTGTAAGCTTTTCAGAAGAAGGAAATTCAAATATATCAGAATGTTAGAATGTTTGAGACTTATGTCTCAGTAATCCGTTATTGAAAAATATCATTCTTTCTCCCCCTTTTTGTCAGTTATCAAAAAGCACGAATAATCAGATTTAAAATGATCAGAGCAAAAAACGTTTGTATTAAAAACAGAAGCAATGATAGCTGATTTTAGGGGATTCAGAAAGATACTTAAACGGTTACCCATGACATGTGTCTCAATGCATCCAATCAGCTCTTTGCCTTTTCAGAAGCGTGAACGCGTGTTCAGCCTCAGGAAACAGCTGATGACTGGATGACACTTGTTTGCTTGAGTGAACAACACATCTATTCTTGAACTGAAGCGCTCAGATCTTCATGGATAGATTCTGATACAATCTGCATTTCTAAAATTCTGAAAGAGGATTGATCAGAAGTTCACAGAGAAATAAACACAATTCTGAAGGTTAATATATAAAATTAAAACAGTTTTATTCTGGACAGAGCTTCATGTTGAGATGTTTCAGAATGAAGTTGAACCTATCTTCAAAAAGTGGTTTTGTGAAAATATCAGCCCATTGATGGTCTGTGTCAATAAATTTTAGATTTAAAATCCCTTTCTGAATATAGTCCCTAATAAAATGATGTTTTATTTCTATATGCTTAGCCCTAGAATGCAAAATTGGATTTTTACTTAAGAAAATAGCAGAAGTGTTGTCACAGAGGATATGAATGTTACTCTCAAATATCTGGAAGTCCTCAAGTTGACTTTTCATCCAGAGCATTTGTGTGCTGCATCCAGCTGCTGCTATGTATTCAGCTTCTGCTATTGATAGAGCAATTGTGGATTGTCTTTTGCTGGACCATGAGATCAGATTTTCTCCCAGAAACTGGCAGCTTCCAGAAGTGCTTTTACGCTCTACTCTGTCTCCAGTAAAGTCAGCATCACAGTATCCTACTAAGCTGTAATCACTTGATTTTCTATAAAACAGACCCAGATTAGTAGTACCTTTCAGATACTTGAAAATCTACTTAACAGCTGTTAAGTGAGATTCTCTAGGATCTGATTGGAATCTTGCACAAATGCATACACTGAATAAAATATCAGGCCTTGAGGCCGTCAGATAAAGAAGAGAACCAATCATACCTCTGTAGACCTTCTGTTCTACCTTTTTGCTTACCTCTTCTCTTTTCAGAATGCACGTGGGATGCATTGGAATCTTTGATGACTTACATTCTGAGAGATCAAATTTCTTCAGAAGTTCTTTGACATATTTGCTCTGATGAATGTAAGTTCCTTCTGGGGTTTGATTGATATGAATGCCCAGAAAGAATTTCAGTTCCCCCATTAGGCTCATCTCAAATTTTGCCTGCATACACTCAGCAAATTTTCTTCCCAGAGAGGGTTTAGTAGATCCAAATATAATATCATCAACATAAATCTGACATACTAAACTGTCATTCTTAATTGTCTTACAAAATAGAGTTGTGTCCACTTTCCCTCTGGTGAATTCCTTTTCTAACAGAAAGTTACTCAGTCTTTCATACCAAGCTCTGGGAGCTTGTTTCAGACCATACAGTGACTTATTTAGTTTGAAAACATATTCTGGATTTTTTGAACTTTCAAAACCAGGGGGTTGGTGCACATATACCTCTTCTTCTATATAGCCATTTAAGAATGCACTCTTAACATCCATCTGATACAGAGTGATGCCTTTATTAACAACAAATGAAATTAAAAGTCTGATAGATTCTAACCTGGCGACTGGAGCAAAGGTTTTTGTATAGTTTATCCCCTCTTGCTGACTATAACCTTGTTCTACCAATCGTGCCTTGTTTCTGATGACTTCACCTTGTTCATTCAGTTTGTTTCTGAACACCCATTTTGTTCCAATGACGTTGAATCATTTTGGTTTAGGAACTAGATCACATACATCATTTCTTGTGAATTGATTCAGCTCCTCTTGCATTGCTAGAATCCAGTTATTGTCGAGAAGTGCTTCATCAACTGTTGATGGTTCAATCATAGAGACAAATCCCATGAGGGATTCTTCAGAGTTTCTGAAGCTGGCTCTTATTCTGATTGGATCTTCCTTTCTTCCTAAGATTGTTTCTTCTGGGTGATCCATGCTGCTTCTGGATGGTCTTTTCTGAGGCTGATCAACAGAAGGTGCTGGATTGCTTGCAGTGCCTCTTTCTGATGTTGAGGGAGTGTCTTTGTTAATAGCTTTTGATGACTTGTCTTCAGTACCTGTGAATTCAACTTCCATACCTGCAAGTAATTCATTCTGCTTTGACTTTAGAGAGTCAAGCTTATCGTTAAAACGAACACTGATTGATTCTTCAACAATCTGTGTTTCTGTATTGTATACTCTGTACCCTCTTGAGCGTTCGGAGTATCCTAACATAATACACTTTTGTGCTTTAGAGTCAAACGTGTTCAAATAATTTTTAGTATTCAAAATAAAACAAGTACATCCAAATGGATGAAAATATGAAATGTTGGGCTTTCTGTTCTTCCACAATTCATAAGGAGTCTTTTCCAGAATAGGTCTTATGGAGATTCTATTCTGAACTTAGCACGCTGTGTTTATTGCCCATGTCCAGAAGATCTTAGCAATGTTAGTCTCGTTGATCATGGTTCTGGCCATTTCTTGCAATGTTATGTTCTTTCATTCTACAACTCCATTTTGCTAGGGAGTTCTAGGACAAGAGAAATCATGCAGAATGCCTTTGTCATTAAAAAATGATTCAAAATCTTTGTTTTCAAACTCTCCGCCATGATCACTTCTGACTTTGACGATTCTAAGATCCTTTTCATTTTGAACTTGGTTGCAGAAGGTGATAAACACAGAGTGTGACTCGTCCTTGTGTCTTAAGAACTTTACCCATGTCCATCTGCTATAGTCATCTACGATTACTAACCCATACTTCTTGCCACTGACTGAAGTAGTTTTAACTGGTCCAAATAAGTCAATGTGCAGAAGTTCTAATGGTTTAGAGGTGGAAACAACGTTTTTAGATTTGAAAGCTGGTTTTGCAAACTTGCCTTTCTGACATGCTTCACACAGAGCATCTGAATTGAACTTCAGGTTAGGAAGTCCTCTGACCAGATTGAGTTTGTTAATCTGAGATATTCTTCTCATACTAACATGCCCCAATCTTCTGTACCAGATCCATTGCTCGTTGTTAACAGTCAGAAGACACTTTACATTATGACTTTTCAGTTCAAAAAGTTTGATTTTATAAATGTTGTTTCTCCTCTTTCCATTAAACAGGATAGTCCCATCTTTCTGACTAACAACTTTGCACGAATTTTGATTAAAGATTATATCATAATCGTTATCACTTAATTGACTTATGGATAACAGGTTATGCATTAATCCATCTACTAATAAAACATTACTTATAGAGGGATGATTTATGTTACCTACTGTTCCAGAGCCAATGATCTTTCCCCTCTGATTGCCTCCAAAGCCTACGTGGCCTCCAGGCTTAAGTTCCAGGATTTGGAACATATGCCTTCTTTCCGTCATGTGTCGTGAGCAGCCAGAGTCCAGGTACCATGACTGGTATTTCTGCTTTGCTGCTAAAGATATCTGCAACATGTATTATTTTATCCTTAGGTACCCATATTTTCTTGGGTCCTAATTTTTTAGTTTTACCAAAACTCTGGTTGAATTTTGGTTTGACAGAATAATTACTACTAGTATATTTGATGTCATGTGTGTGCCCATATACAAAGTGAGAATCAAGTGAAGTGCGTTTTATCACTAAATCCATGGCATTCCTTGGTGTAGGTACCTTACCTTGGTATCCTATTCCTTTTCTGCCATTTCTGCTAACTCCATAGATCATTGAAGCCATCTTGCTTCTATTTATGTCTTTAGCTAGAAACTTCTGAAAGTTATGATCATACTCCTTGATGATCTCATCAGCACTGCTGGGAGTTTCAGGGATTGTTTCCTTCTGAGAGTTTTGTAATATATTTTCTAATTTTGAAATTTTATTTTTCAACTCAGAATTCTCCAATTTGAGACTCTTAGTTTTATCAGAGTCAGAAGCAAGATTCCTTTTCAGGTTTCTGAATTTGACTCTGATCTGCTGATATCTTTCCAGAATTTCATTCGGGCTTTCAGCTAGTTCAGCCTTAGTAAAATTAAAAGCAAAGTCAGGAAATACCTCTTATGTGTCTGATTCAGAGTCTGATTCAGAAGCTTCACTGTCTTCTGTTATGTTTGCCATGAGAGCTATGTTTGCTCTCTCATCATCTGATTCTGAGTCAGCTTCAGATGTGTCAGAGTCATCCCATGTAGCCATGAGACTTTTCTTCTTTTCCTTGCCAAACTTCTTTTTGGGCTTTTCCCTCTGAAGCTTTGGGCAATCACTCTTGTAGTGTCCTTACTCTTTACATTCATAGCAGATGATGTCTTTGTTGTTTGGCTTTCTGCTTCCTGAAGAGCCTTCAGATCTTGTGTCCAGAGGAGGATTCTGACCTTCTGTATCTGGAGGAGGATTCATTCTGATTCTCTGATCTTCTTGGATTCCTGAACTTTCTTTGCCTTTGCTTCCACAGTTGGTTCACCCTTCTGGAGAGGAGAGACAGTTCATCTTCTTCTGATGAGGACCCATTAGAGGTTTATTCTACAGCCTGCAAAACTTTGGAGTCAGATTTTCTGTTAGATTTTAAAGCTAATGGCTTACCTTGCTTTTGAGGTTCATCAGCTTCTAGCTCTATCTCGTGACTTCTGAGGGAGCTGACAAGTTCCTCCAGAGAGATTTTGTTGAGATCCTTAGCTAGCTTCAGCGCTGTGACCATTGGCCTCCACTGTTTTGGCAAGCTTCTGATGATCTTCTTAACATGATTAGCAATAGAATACCCTTTGTCCAGAACTTTGAGACCAGCAACCAGAATTTGAAATATTGAGAACATCGTTTCAATTGATTCACTTTCTTCCATTTTGAATGCCTCATACTTCTGAATGAGCGCAAGAGCTTTAGTTTCTTTAACTTGAATGTTGCCTTCATGCGTCATTCTCAGAGAGTCAAACATATTCTTTGCAGTGTCTCTGTTTGATATCTTTTCATATTCAGAGTAAGAGATGGCGCTGTGAAGAATTGTTCTTGCTTTGTGATGATTTCTGAAATCACGCTTTTGTTGATCAGACATTGCTTTCCTGTCAATCTTCTGACCACTTGCATTCACTGGGTGCGTGTATCCATCAGTCACCATATCCCACAGATCAGCATCGTGGGCCAGAAAGAAGCTTTCAATTCTGTCTTTGCAGTAATCAAAATTCTCTCCATCAAGGACTGGAGGTTTGCCACTGAATCTGTCTCTTTCTTCATTGTTGTCATTGCTGATGTTTTGATGTGGTCCTGCCATAGTGTTTTTCTAACACTGGATCTTGTACTGACACAGTTAAGTGTTATAAGCTCAGAACCAGGCGCTCTGATGCCAATTGAAGAAGTGAAAAACACAAGAAGGGGGGTTGAATTGTAAAAACTTGAAATCAAATGCAGACAACACATTATTTTTATCCTGGTTCGTTTGATCTCAAACTACTCCAGTCCACCCGTCAAGGTGATTTCTCCTCTCTCCAACGAGGTCTTAATCCACTATATTCAACTGAATACACAACTGCTTTAACAACTGCTAAAGCCTTCTTGAGTCTAACCACAGACCAGTTTATCTCAAGGAAATTCTTTTACAGATAAATGAACAAATATGTGTGTTTGTTGTTTTCTAGAAAAAACTATATATCACAACTGTGATAATACACAATATGAAGCTTAGATGAAACTAAATTGCTAGAGCTATAGAGTAAGCGTGGTTGAATGCTTTAGCAAAAGTGAGAGCGTGCTTGAGGATGATTAGCTTAGGCGTGTATATGCGTGTAGAGTATTAGCCATTTCTTTTCTCACTGATTTGTTTAAATAGCCTTGGAATAGATACGTTGTTGTCCATAATTCCATTTCAATGCTCATAACGTTATTTCCTTTTTGAGAAGATCTTTGTCTTGGAATAAAGTCGTTGGTAATTAATCTGCCTTGAATGCAGTAACGTTGACACTTCAGAATGTTCTGCTTAATGAAAATCAGAGTGTTCTTGGCTTTAGCTTATTCTGACGCTTCTGAGTGCTGATGACATGGTTAGAATATTGATCAGAGTCAGAGTATGTTTTGCGCAGATTCTGTTCATCAGGCTTCAGCGTAGCACATGTTTGATCTTCTGATGCTGATGTTGATATTCTGATGCTGATTCCATCAGAGTTTCTGTAAATACACAATATAATTTTAAGTAGCATATATGTCTTATAAATCTTACAATTTATTTAATCTTGTATTTTGTTATCATCAAAACTCTAACTGAGGGTTGTAGAATCAAACTATGTTCTAACACAAGTTATTGTGAAAACTTGGAGCCCAACCAGATAACAATCAACTGTGATCCCCCGAGAGACACTGTGAAGCCTGGACCTGACCAGATAATAATACGACTTTCCAAAAAACCATGAAACCTAGACCCGACCAGATAGTAGTTACCACTACAAAATTACTGCAAAGCCTGGATCTGACCAGATAACAATTGACTTCCTTATCCCCAGCAAGTTATTGTAAAGCCTGGACCCGACCAGATGACAGTTCAATTTCAAGAAATTTTCTACAAAGCCTGGAATCTGGCCAGATAGCAGTTAATTTATTTCTTCCCCAAAAAGTTACCGTGAAGTCTGGATCCGACCAGATAGCAGTAGACTTCCTCATTCTCAGCAAGTTGTGAAGCCTGGATCCGACCAGATAACAGCTGATGTTCAATAGATATTCCCCAGCGAAAGCATCCCTTCAACAAAGTTTGAATACATGTATATTCTTCATCCCCAACGGCAATCCGGGAGTCAACTTCCCAAAACTCCTCAGCGACAGTCAGGGATTTATTTTCCAGGATGAAAACATACATCTCACATTCATACATCATAGCATGTACATACAAGATGCATTTAGCATAATACCACCTCTAGTGAACATCCTTCATACATCTGCATTTTACTAACTCTTTTTCTCACAGGTAAAACATCAATTTTTAATATGAATCAACAAGAGATTTGTACTGATATTTCTTCCAGTGTTTACCACCATTCCTTCTAATGGCATCTATAAGCCTATTCACAATTCATCTTCAAGTGCAAATTTCTGGACACTCTAGTGTTCAATCATCTTCCACCTTCAAGTCACGAATGGCAGATCCGCCAATCTAACTCTTCAGTTTTAAGAAGATTGAACAGGGGCAGATGTTGTACCCCAAAATTTGCTCTCTCATTTATCAAGTATTTTCTCATAAGATCTCCTTTGATTCAAGACTGCACTAGGGTTGATCAGCTCAAGACACCTCCTCAAGCACTGATGACTGAAAATTAGGGTTTGAGATTGCACAAGGATAAATGGACTTTTAATTCCCCATATGACTTTCATGATTCACTTTGATTGCTCGTGTCAAGTTTCAAATCTCAGATCACATTTTTGCCCAGTCAATTGATCAATTGACCTAAAATCGGCTGTATTGAAAGAAAAAAAAGTCATATGTGGCCAATTTGCATTTAAACTTCATAATTTTTTATCCATATCAACATCATGAACCTATATATGTCATTTGGTCAAATTTGGATCACAATTCCTCAAGAAATTTGATCAGATCAACAAAAGGGCAAAATGGTCAAAATTAGGGTTTTTACTAAGAAGGCTCAATTTTTGAGTTTTGACCTAAAACATGGCTTGATGGTTAGGGACATGTTATCAAGGATTCAAATGCATAATTTTGACCTAATGGCATGACTCAAAATATTTCTCAAGATCAATTGATTGATAGCCAAAATTCAGTCAACAAATGAAAAGTTAACTGATACAGTGAAAAGTCAAACTTTGACTTTTTGAGTAAAATCAAGTTTCAACAATCATATTTCATCAAGAAATAAAATTAGTTCATCAAAATCAGAAGTCAAAAATTACTTTGAAAAAAAAATCAAATTTCTAAACATTTGGAAAATTTTCTTAGTGTTAGGAGAAAATGATACTTCAGAACTTCTGGGTCAACCTTCACGCGAGTGCAATCAGAATTTGCAAACATGGTTCAGAACATGATGCTTCAATCAGAACATATGGAAGCAATTTTCTTCGGTCAGAACATGACTCTTTAGCATATGGAGGTTACGTTTCTGATCTTCTACGATCAGAACATCACCAAATCCCAAAACCTCATTTAAGCAGCCTGTTGCCCTGCTGTAACACAATCCTGCAACCAGCTGCTGATCCAGTCCACGCCTGCACTTTCTCAAACCTCATATTTGTAACAAATTATCATACAAAAGTTGTGATCAAAAAGCAATGGAACAGTATACCAAAAAGGTTTAAATGCCATTTGTTTTCCCCCCCAAAACCACAGCAAAATCACCTATAAATAAGTTCCTCCATCACACTTTCAAGGGGTTGGCTTTTGGAGAGAGATAATTGTCAAAAGAGAGAAAAGAAAACTGTGAAAACCTTCGTAAAAATCCATAATCCCCAAACAGAAAACCAAACCTTTGTTCTTCCCTTTGAGTCAAAGAACTTGGTATTTTCTCTTCCGTTGCTCTTGCTGACTCCAGAACATCTGAAGGTAGCAGCTCAAGTTCCAAGCACACGCTTCAGATTCAAGGTAAGTCTTTTCGACTTTGCATATTTTCATTTAGAACATCCTTAAATATGTAAATATCATAGTATTGATGTTGGCCATATCATTGCATAAGTAGAAGAAACTATGGATCAGAACTTCTTGAATAAAGCTAGGCTCAGAATTATAATTAGAACTTCTATAAGCTGTTGTGCTTTTATCCTGCTGATTTGCTATTAAGAATTGAATAAATTGTTGATATACTGATTAATACAAGGAAAGAGTTGAAATGTAACACAGAACTTCTGAGTTCTACTCGCTGTTAACACACACAAAACTTCTATGATTTTCTCACTGTTTAAACACACAGAACTTCTGATGGTCACTCGCTGTTAACACACATTGAACTTCTGATTTTCATTCACTGTCTTAGCACATACTGAACTTCTGAGTTCTCTTCACTTTTTTAATACACATAACTTCTAAGACTTTCTCACTGTTCTAACACTCGGAAGTTCAGCATATAGCAACCCATAACTTCTGTGTCTTCCCTCTAACATTTCTTGCAGGACCTCAGAGTGTATCAATCCAGAACTTCTGACGCTTCTTCCTGAACCACAGCACGCTCGGCATCAGAACTTCTGATCCCCTTTGTTTTTCTTTCAGCAACATACTAGTTCTATCTCTCATTATTTCCCTTTTTATCATTTTCATTATTAATACTACAAAAAAGGACATAAAAATATTTTCTCTTTATTAATTAATTTATTTATTTTTCTTAATTCATTAAGACACAAAAACCATTTTCTAAACAAGTCTTTTTCCTTTCTTGTATTGTACATTTCAATATGGTTGTAATAGTTAATTAGGATTTATTTTCTTGCAACCCCCATTCATAAATTTGTACCCCCATCCCTAAATGATGTAATAGCGTAGGACTTTACATTTCCATAATTTATCGCTTTATATACAAATACTAGTAATTAAGGTTTGTATGGAAAGAATAAAATCAATAAATAGCAAACCCTAATCAAGACAAATCAAGCATGTAAACCAACACACTTGCACACTTACACCTTTAGGGTAAATCCACTTTGTTGCCTTATAAAAATGGCCATATTATGCATGTTGGGTATCTTAGCAAAAACAAACAAAATACAAGATCATAGTCCCTCGATGATGTTATCCACGTTGCCTTTCAAAATGATCTTAGTTCCTAAAGAAAACGCTAAGATATCTTACAACATTGTTAATCATGGCTATACGATGACCCTTGCCCGTCCCTTTTACATCCAAAGATAGGGTTACTTACCAAATCAATGGTAAGATAACAATGTCAAAGGAAAGAGGAAATAAACATGAAATACTTTTGAGTAGGTAGATTGTTCCTAGTTGCTTGCTCAATTTCAAAAACATCCTTGCTATTTTCAAAACAAACACCAAACACTTTCAAAAACATCTCTCAAACTTGAAAACATTTTCAAAAGATCAACACTTTGTATACATTCTTACGAACGAGAATCATTACAAAGTTTGCCTAAACGATGGCGCCTTTTCAAAATACTTTCAAAAACCACACAAAGCACATTTTCAAACAAAAGCAAGTGATCTAGAAAGCAACTAAGAGCCCATGGAAAACCATGGATGAAAAGGGTGCTAATACCTTCCCTTTTCATAATCTACCCCCTGAACTCAAGAAAACAACTCTAAAGGTCTTTCCTGTTCTTTTCGGTCTTTCCTTTTAGATAAAAGAAAAGTCGGTGGTGGCTCTTGCTAACCGCAACATTTGCGATCAGACGCAAAACACCCAATTCAGTTCTCCCACAGTATCACACTTACATTTTGAAATATGAAGTTTTACAAGTGATTTCAGTATAAAGTGAACACCCTGAATTCTACATTAGACCCTCTTATTTATAGTAGTTACGATATAACTGAATATGCAGTTCAATAAAATACTAAGTTGACACGTTCGTGACTTAATAGAAAACTGCCTCCTAAGACTTAGCCACATAGTTGTCACCTTGATTCATAAAAACTTCTTGCAACCGCTGTAATATTCAAATTTCAAAATCTATCACGCCCATAACTTCTGCTTTCGGAATCAACCCTTATTGTGAACAAATAACCCCAAATTCTCTAAGTCTTGAACTTCACTTGTTTCGACGAACTAAGGTTGACTAGCTCGTTATCTCTTATGTCGACTACTTGCTTTTCTTGTTCGTCGATTTTTCTTCGATTTTTATAAGGATTTTTAGCTATCATTTTCCTGACTATGATCCTCTAAGTTCCTACTCCTGGAAGGTATTTTCCCTTCATCTCATAGGGTTGCCCTACTTCAATGCAACAGATTCCTCAAATAAAATTTAAGGTAACAGGTTCAAACATGTAAACTAAATTTTCTCAATGCATGATAAAAAATATTTTGACCACTAAGAAATGTATATGATATGGAATTCATATACCTTGAAATTTGATCACAAAGCTTGAACAAAGTCATGCATCTTTGTCCTTCTTCTCTGATAATGTAGATGATGAGTTTGTCTTCATCAAAATATGTTTGAAGCTTGTCTTCACAAGGAATTGGTAAGGAAGTTGGTACACCAGTTTGCCGCCAGTCACTAGATGTCCACCACCAACTTGTTCTAAATTCTCCAGGGTCCGTCAGAATCACTGAGGGACTACCTCACCCGCTTCAATGAAGTCACCATGAAGATAATCCCTCCAAATAAACAAATGTTCGTAGGACCGCTCCAAAATAGACTAACGGAGGGGCACTTCAATGAATCCCTTGCCTAAAAGCATGCACTCACGCTCGATGAAGTAGTTTCCAAAGAGGAATTCTACACTAAATGCGAGGAGAGCAAGACCGACAAGAAGGCTCGTGACGCCAAAGAGTGGGTCACCAACGTTAAAAGCTCTCATCCCTTAAGGAAGAATAGCTACACATCACCCGCAAAGGACAAATCCATGTTCAAAAGGGTACGAGGTATAACCAACGACCCCGTCCACCTTGTACGCACCTTTGAATCAAGGACCCGCCTGCTACTTTAATCGCCCTACACTAAGGGACTCACCAACAAAGGGAATCACTCATCAACACCATCCTCATACACATGCATACTCAGTAAGGAGATATGCGCCTCCAGAAAGGGAGAATGATTCTAAAACATTTCACCCTTTAATAGAAAAACTCTCGTGCTTGAAAGATTGTGTAGTGTCCTATTTGGAAATATCCTAGGCTAGAGCGTCCATCGCCTATCAAATGGGTTGTTTTGGTCAAACTCAATGTTTTTGCCCATGCGGACTGCCCAACGTGATAGTTAAATGAAAGGAAGTCCTTATTGACTCTAGAAATATAGTCGATCAATAGTCTTTTTAAAAAAGGAAGCGGTAAAGACCACATTCAAGGATGTCGTAAACCCTAGTTCTAAGAAACTCATATAAATACATTATCCCTCAAGGGGACAAGGAACAACTCTCATGTAACACTTACTGAGACACATTCAAACACCACTCCAAATAGTACTCGACTCCGAGTAACCCTAATAACATCACTCCAATCACCCACTTGCAACCTAGCAGCGCTGGACAACAACAGGGCCTCTCACCTCACGTGAGTTGGTCCCTTAAATTGTATTAAAACTACCATACATAGCTACTCGCTACTGCCAGTTATCCCTCATCTCATTCATGTAATATACTTATTAGGGTCTCTAAGTCTCTCTGCCATTGCAGAGGAAACACACACACATGTACTATTTTTAGTCAGTACAATCATTATGTATCTAAGTATCTTAAGGCGATAAGAGGTCCAAGATCTCAATTAAAGAAATAATTAATTGTTAGTTTTTAATCTCAACCTTGAAATGTTTTTTACCACATGCCTTTCATCCATCTATGACTCTAAATAAAATAAACAAAGCATGTGTTAAATTGACCATACCTAAATTCATTTAAAGCATGTGTTCTTTTTACAAATTAGTTAAATAAATAAATAAAAATAATTAAATATCACGACACGCAAGTTGTATTTCAATAAATTAAATTACAATATACATGACGTATTTAAATAAAATAAATCATGACATGGATGATTAAATTAAATAAAATTTAACTTAATTATGTGTTAATAATATTTAAATTATTTAACACATTAACATATATATAATTTATTTGATTAAATATGATTTAATTAAATAAAAGAAAATTGATAATGAATTAAATTAAATATAATATAATATGATTTATATTATTTTATTTAATTAAAATATTTTGATTAAGTATAATAATATTTTATTTTTATTAAAAGAATTTAATTAAATATAAATAAGGTCGAGTTAAATTTTGAAAAAGTAAAAAATAAGACCATTAGGATTTTAGTAACTATATAAATAGAGAAACTTTCCCCCCTCAAATTCTAGTTTCAGTTTTTGTCATTATCAAAAAACGGTTAACATCGTCTTTTACTTTGTTCACGTATGGACTTTGTAGAGACGATGGTATATTTCACATTTGTGTTCATAGTTAAAGCATATTTCAAATGATAATTTGGAATCCTTATTTGTGTTTGATTCGTGATTAATAGTTTAATCAAGATTTATTCATCGAGATTATTCTGTTAAGAGGATAACTTTTAAAAAAAAAACTCCTCTTAAATCCCTTTATTTCACATTTAATGTGGTTTGTGGTATTCATAATGTGTTACAAGTTAGTCGGTCATTCTATTGGATGACACTTTAATTTTTAAGAGAACAATATTGTTTCTGACACGACATTGAATATGGTGCGGCTCAAAAATATACTTGCAACTTTGAAACGAAAAAGTCTTCAAAATATTTCAAATATTAAGAAAATATACAAATATTTATGCATGAAACAAGAAGGCGATAAGATGTCCAAGATTTGAAATGTAATAATGGTTGAAGCTTTTAGATGATGATCAATATGTATCTAGGTACATAGTTTGTGAGGATGAAGAAACCGTTCAAGTAGAGATGGCAAAAAAATGTATCCGTGAATATCTGTGATTAAACCCGTCACAGGTACGGGTATAATGGCTTAATAGATATCTACGGGTAAAATAAACGGATATTTAATTACCCGTTTATTAACGGGTACGAATATGGATTTAATGGTACCCGTATTCACAGATATCCATATTCGTTAATAATTAGTAAAAATACTTAAATATTATTTTGTTTGATAAAAAATTATTATTATTTTTATTATTATTATTATTGTTGTTGTTATTATTATTATTTTTTTTTTTATTTTTAAATGTGGTATTTTTATTACTATTATCATTATTATTTTGATAAAAGAAGAAATAAAATGAATGTGATTTATTTTTATTATTATTTATTATGTATTAAATTTGAAAAAAAAAAAATTTAAAGAGATAAAAAATTAGTTATTTAAATATATTCTTAAAAAAAAATTTAAAGAATAATATTCATAGATACTCGTAAGTATTAGTGGATATTTTAAAATTCACATATACCCATCTAATAGATACACGCATAGGTATGAGACGGATACAAGTATCATATTTATTAAGCGAGGTGGATAGTGAAAGATTAATACTCGTATCTATGAATATTCATTGTCATCCTTACGTTTAAAATATATTTTGAAATCATGATTCTATTAAATTATTCAATACATTTTTCACTATGACAATTATGTTTACTTTAAGGCAGCGATAAGAGATTCAAGTACTTAATTAAAAAATTTGTTTATTTTTAATCTCAACCTTTAAATATTTTTTTACCACATGTCTTTCATCCGACTCTAAATAAAATAAACAAAAGCGTGTGTTAAATTGAGCCTATCTGAACTCATTTAAAGCATATGCTTTTTTTTTTACAAATTAGCTACTTAAAGTCACCTAACCCAAAAATTTTGCATTAGCATTTTCTCCACGAAGAGAACGGGTTTGCATGAGCTATGACACAGTGAAAAAAATAGTCTCTTTTCCAACACACACAGCATTCCTTGCTCTCCAATTCCACCATGCTCTCCAATTCCACCATAGACTCGCTAGAAACTTATTAGTAGTGTCCATAGTTAGGTGATTTTAGTTAAGTAATCATGGTTAGTTATTGTAGGAATCATGGTTAGTTATTGTAGGAATCATGGTTAGCTCAACTATATAAACTCTCTTGTACTTGGCTTATGGTTTAAGTTTCATAATTGAATAATGAAAGCTTCACTCTATTCTTCATCTTCTTCAACCTCTTTCTTTTTCTCCACCTTTCTCTAATGGTGGATTCTGATTTTAACATCAACATTTAAAATCAGTATTTCCTCTATTTCTTTTTAATTGTCACAATTTGACATTTTACACGTATCAAGAAAATTAATAATAATTGTTACTTTTTAGACTATGATTTTTCTTTTGCCTATAATATTTTTAATTTTTAATCATTTCAATATTTTTTTTCTCTCGTAGAATGAATAGTTAAGAATACTTTTGACGAACTATAATGATTACCATATTGAAATAATGAAGGCTTCATAATTGTATAACGAAGGCTTCACTCTTTTCTTCATCTTCTTCAACCTCTTTCTTTTTCTCCACCTTTCTTCAATGGTGGATTCTGATTTTAACATCAACGTTCAAAATCAGTACTCCCTCTATTTCTTTTTAATTGTCACAATTTGACATTTTACCCATATCAAGAAAACTAATAATAGTTGTTACTTTTTAGACTATAGTTTTTCTTTTGCCTATAATACTCTTAATTTTTAATCATTTCAATGTTTTTTTTTCTCGTAAAATGAATAGTTAGGAGTAATTTTGACAAACTATAATGATTACCATATTAAAATATGAAAACGATAATTAAATAGAAATAATTTTTTTTCTACAAAAATGACAATTATAAAGGAACAGAGAGAGTAATTATAAACAATTAAAAATCAATATGAAGTTATCAAACAAAACATGTAATGATATGCATGGTGATTGGTTGATTGTCACTAGGAGAAAAGGGAATAATTTGATTCCCCAACAAAGAAAGAATGTTGTGTTAGGTAGTATTAAGGTGGGCTAACCAATCAGGTAAAAATAAATTCAATAATTTCTAGTAACTAGGTTTTTGGTAATAACTTTGATAGAGAAAAAATCATTGATAATAGATAGGAATTTATTATTCTATCCATACTTAAAAGAAAGATCTTACGCAATTTCTAAAATATTCATCTGAAATCGGAAATATATTTTTGGTGCGCATATCTTTTTGTTAAAATTGATTAAAGATCGAAAGTATATTTACGGTTGTAAACCGGTAATATATTTCTAGTTTTAATATTGTCAGTAGCAGAAAGAATTTAGATAGAGAATTATCATTTTTTTCTCTCGTTGTTTTGCATTAAATACAAAAACATTTACGATTCATACAATCAAAACAATTGGAACAAATATATAATATATATATATATATATATATATATATATATATATATATATATATATATATATATATATATATATATATATATATATATATATATATATATATATATATATATATATATATATATATATATATATATATATATATATATATATATATATATATATATATATTGTGATATAGTTGTACACATCACAAAAAGTGTTTGTGGTCGATAGAGGGATAACTCAAAAATGTAATTCAAATACAATAATAATAAAAACTAAAATCAAAATAAAAATACATCATCAAATGCTATTGGGTATGGCGGATGATGAGTCGGCATGTCACCCTCAAGACGTCCCTCCGCTGCCTCCTGTAAAATAGAGTCTCCTGAGTCTCCGCCATGATGACATCCAGAACACCTCTAACATCGAATCCATCTGGAAACATACCTCTATCGATACTATCCCGCAAAATCGGCATGATATGAAGACACCTAGGCAACACGTCAGTGGCATGATCGGTCTTAACCTGCTCCTCCTCTAGCATCTCCTGATGAACTGGCCTTAGTGGATTCTCTGGAGCATCTTGTACCATATATGAATGGGACACCCAGAAGAACCATATCATATAACCGTACTCATAGCTCTAGTCGTCTAATGTTATGGTACTCCTGACCTCATTAAGAACAAAATGATTCTCAAAATCATCAAACAAAGCATCCATATCCCTCTGTTTCACCGTCGGAGGAGCAAATACAATAGAATCCCGAGAAATAGTCTGGATGAACTCGAACTAACGCATCACCCGCTTAGACATATAAGCAGCCGTCTTGCGAATCCTGCAGGCCAACTAACCCGTAAATAATGCAACCTCGTCAAATGGTATCGTCACATAGTGGTCGACGTATGAACAAAAGTGTATGTCCTCATGCACCAACAATCAATGTACACACGGAACGAATCTATCGTCTGGTTCCCTCAGAGTGGATCGTATGCGCAGGCACGCGACTTATCTTCAGTATAACCCGTAGCAAGTGACCAACCTAAGATGCAGGGAAAGTGTTGTAGGATCCATCCCTGAAATAACAAAATTAAATAGTTAGTTTCAGAATCCCAATAATTAACAAAAACCCACAAAGACCAAGAAGTTATACTGTCGGGAGTGACATGCTGCCGATCATCTTCCTCGTATTCCACTTAGACGACCCTCCTCCAAAAGCCTGAGGCGCCGCAGGTGCAGCCTGTGCTGGTGGTGTCGTAGGTGCAGGCTCAGGTGCCGCCCCAGGTGCCTGGGATGACTGAGGAACCGCCTCAGGCGTCGTCTGGGACTGAGGCTATGATGGAGGTTGTAGTTGGGCCTCTAGTGTCGCCTGAGAACCAGACGCTCCCGCCTCAAATAAACCCAATGGAGAAGTGCGTCTGCGGGAGGATAGAGGTGGAGACGAATGAATTGAAGAATCCCGCCTACTGTAAGAGGACGACGTAGTACGAGTAGAAGCATGAACATCAGAGGCTGAAGTTGTAGGAGGTGCATCTGGTACGGCCTGTCCAGAGGCATGAGGAGGTTGGGTTGCTTGAATCCTTTCTCTCTGCACAGATGTATGTTGTGAAACCCTACCGAACCTCAATCGAGATGGTCTCCCAGTCATTGCTCCTGTAGAAGTACGGAAAAATGTTAACTTAAGGACCAATGTTCAAAACAAAGCTGAAAACAGATACAGAGCTACATTAATGGCTTCTCTGCCTCCCAAATGAGCTCACAAAAATCCATTGATCATGAAAATGATATTGCCAACACCTTTCTAGTTATTCATAATATTAATAACAAACTACAAAATCCCAATTTCTAACCGAAATCACACATTTGAGTGGATTTTACACAAACTCTAAAATGTTAAAAAACAATCTACTTGATTGATTGTGGTTGATTTTCCTTGATTGATTGTTATTGGATGTTTGAGAGGCTGATGCTTGATGATTTCTAGCAACTTGGGTTGCAAATGTGGTTGATTTGGTGAAAATGAAATTGAGAGAGTTTTGGTATATTGTGTTTTTTGTTTTGAAAATGGCACCGTAATGGAAAGGGAAGAGGCAACGCTTCTTTTAGACAGTCCACAAACCGAAAATATATTTAAGGTTCTAAAACGTAGTTATCTTTCCGGTTAGTATCCAACTCTTCCAATATAATTCATGTCTAACATGATGCGAATCAGAAATATAAATCAGAAATATATATACGGTTCTAAACCGTAGTTATATTTTCGATTAGTACTCAACTATTCGTGTGGTGCGCTAGAAAAACATGGGATAGAATAAAAAAATGCCTAATAGATTCAAAGGTATACAAATAATTTTAGAGAGTTGATTCTGCTAGACTTGGTTTACTAGAAAAGCAACTTTTAATGGAAATGGATCAGTTACTTCACCATGAAGAAATGTTGTATCGGAAATCTAGAGAGGTAGATTCAATTTGGAAACATAAATTCAAAATATGCACAAACTACCATCAGAAGGAAGAGAAATAGAACCCGTGATCTTAATCTACCTAGTGGAGCTCGGTGCACTGATGATGCAACTTTTCAACAAGAAGCTGATACCTTTTTTTTTGTTCTTCTAATGGTCAGCATATTCCTTTTGCAGTTGACCATGTGCCACAGCCACAAATCATTGAGGAGCGCAGGGTCACATTCTTTCTAGGAGAGTCACTAATGAAGAAGTCTTGCATGCCTTGAACCACATGAATTCCTTCAAGGCCTCCCAACCTGATGCTTTTCAAGGGATTTAAAGCATTTGTGGTTTGGGGGAAATATTTTTATTTTTAGTTGTCTCTTTTAATTGCAAAATTACCCCTGTTCGCAATGTGTCTGTTTGAAAAGATTTGAGCAGAAAAAGATGAACACAAATAAAAATTACTTTATAAAATGTATTTGGTAGACAAGTTAGTTATGAAAACAAACACATTTATTTTAAACTTTGTTTTCTCACAAGAGGAAAAGTCCATTCACATAATCATATATTCAGCCCATAACAGCCATCATCAGTAATGCAAGATCAATTCTCATCCTTAACACAGTAATACTCATACACCATTGACTAGTTACATAGATGGAATGTCAGGTTTATTTGACACAAAGGCAGCAGAACTCTTGAATCTTGAAACCAAACCCTCTGGTATAAACTTGATGGTCACTCCCTTGTGCTCTCTTTTAACCATTCTAAATATTTGAGACTGCCCCCAGTGATGGGTAAGGAGATTACCTCTGGTACACTGAAAAAGGATAAAAGGAAGTGGTAAGAAGTATGTGAATACACTATAGTCCATAATTACAACTCAATTCATTTCAATGTACTTAGAGTCTAAGTTCTTGAGTCTAGGCAGATATATGGTTTAAGTTTGTCTTCAAGCTTTTCTTTTAGGTTCAAATAATAAATGCAGCTCAAACTTAACATGTTTAAAAGCAAATTTAAAGTTCATGGTAAGATTATTTTCTACATAAATCAGTCTTACTCATATTCATGATTTGCTTTGACATGATCTGTCAGTGCTTCCAAAAGAGATTGCCTGGTCTTGATTATAAGAAGTTCCTCAGAATCAGTTTGGATCTGTCAGTTCACAACATAAAGCTGGCGAAGTCAAGCTAGAACAATACTTTTTCAATTAAAAAACAACCCAAAACAGCCTTAATGCACACTAGAAGATAAGAACTTTTAATGGTAGGATGGAAACATTTTCAACCGAAGCTTCAATTCATATAAGTAATTAGGTCCAAACAACATTCTTCATCAACAGTAATATTGTAGACTGTACCTTTCCCTCCCATAGATACACCGATTCTATACCTGCACAATACATAATTCACATGGATTTTAAAAGTCTGACATGGGATGCAAGAACTATATAACTAACTTAGTTGGAAAACAAATAAATGAAGATCATAGCGAACTCAATCCGTTTCACCCAAAAAATGGGATAGCGCCATAGCGGGATAGCGTATAGCAGGATGGCCGCAATTTGATCACAAGGAATGTTAGGGTGGAGCCTCAACTCAAATTTGATTGAAAAACCCAATATACCCTTAAAAAGTTTCAAATTTAAGGGGTAATATTGGTTTTTCAGAGGGGAAAAGGAGAGCGGAACAGAAACCGCTTCATGCGAGGAACTACACCGCCCCCATTACCTGCTATTTACCATACAGTGGCCACTATAGTGGTCTGCACCGCTATGGCTCTTCCCATAGTGGCCAACCTCCACTCCACTAAAGCGAGATAGCGCTGCTATTGACTACTCTGGTTTCAGTTAATGACATGCAAGTATGTTGCCAAAGCCAAAAGTACTCTGGACAATGCCTAAGGGCTCAGGGTAAATCTGTCTTTAGACTCCAATTTACCAATTATATGCTAAGAAATGGTAAAGGGTTGCTCAATGCAGAAGACTTCACCAGGTGGGGGGACTGGGGAGAGTAGATGCTCCCCAAGTAGAGACATGACTTCATGTCACATGGAATGAATCTAACCATTGTGACAAAGCCCTTCCTCATATGCTCAGAAATGGTAATTAAAAAAAGATGTTTCAGTTTCGTAAAGTCAGCTCAATTGTGCTGGGACATCAATTGCATGAACGCGGGAACCCGTGGCATCCTACCTATTCATCTTTAAGGCAAGAATTTCCGGCCACTCAGACTACTAGACCAAAAAAAAGTTTTTATCCGAGCAACCAAATCCAACAAAAAATATCAAAAGTTGGCCAACATATTCCTAAATCTATTGGCCAAGCATTTCCCAAACCAAGTCCCGATAGATAATCATGATAGATGCAATCCCATCTTAGAAATCAAAATAAACCCCGTCCTTTTGGTAATCATATTCACAAGGACGGAAAAAAACACACAAGTTATCTTGAAATATAAGGAATAAGAAATTGTTACCCGGTACCCTATTAACACAAGCTGCAAGTTTCTCCTTGACAATACTCTCAGACAATTTCTTACCTATAGAACCAACAACATGAATCAAATCAAACAAACAACTTCAACATTAAATAAATAATCAAGTAAATTAAAAAATCATGCAACCTACCAGCTTCTTTGTTGGGAACAGTGACATACACAACAATGCTTGGAACAGTGGTGTTACTAGTATTCCCTTCCATTTGAATAAAGTTGCTGCTCTTAGTCGAAAACCTGCTACCCAATTTGGATCTGAAACAACAGAAGCAATTCAACAAACAGATAGAGGGATAAATAAAAGTGTTAGGTTAATGCGCATAGAGTACCGTAGAAGAGATTGAACGAACCCCGTTTTGAGGGCAGAAGAACACAATGGTGTGTAGAAATTGGTGAGTCCGAAAGTGAGCATGCAAAACGCGCCGACAAAGGGTAAACGACGTCGTAGGGTGGAGGTGGAGATGAAGGGTCTGGAAGAGGAGGAGTTGAGTGTCGGAGTGGAAAAGGACATTTTGGTTGAGAGTGTTTTATAAGGTGCTACGCATCTACATCAGGATCGCTTCTGCTCCTTTACTTGATGCGATCCTTTTCATCCTGTTTATTACCGCAAGCTGCGTATCAAACCCTTGCTTGTGACACATGTAATAAAACACAATTTACTAAATTAATAGTAAGAAATAGTCCTGAGTCACATTACATGTATTTTGTAAAATATGAATTTATTTTTTAATTGATTGACATTCACATAGTTAATAAAATAAGTTAATAATATGTATCAATTTTTTAGCAGTGATTTGTATTTATAATAAATCGTACAATTAACTTTCTAACTTCAATTATATAAATAAATAAAAAGGTTTAGAAATAAATATTAAAATGAACTGTCTACCGTTAGTATTTTATAAATACGTTCACATTTATTTGCTTTGTTACACATTACATGTCGTCCACTCATTTGTCAAGTTTTGATTCATTTTTTAGTTGGTTAACATTCACATATTTACAAATTTAGAATCAGTCGTACAGCTGATTCTCTAAAATCAATTATATAAAACAACAACAAAAAAAAAATTAAAAGATAAAGATTAAAATTGTAGCATAAAAGAAAAAGGAAATGTCATTTGCCAACATTATTTGATTTGAACAAATATAGTTCAACTTTTTCCCGTTTCTAAACATTTGAACATTGTTTTAAGAATGGTTGTCTCAATAGCATGGACTATATGAATGATATCTCCTCTTGGAGTAATAGAAAGATTCTGTTTAAAATCTCCTCCAAAAACAATAGCTTGTCCACTTTGTCAACTTTGAAAGCTGAAACAATAGCCCGTTGTTCGCCCGTGGATTTTGCAAACAACCCTGGTCTCTTGAAAATAAGTTTACGTGCGAGATCGACCAGGGAATCTCGGAGTTGTGCTTCAGTTCGCGTGCGTAGTCAAAGTGTTTTCAAAAAGGATGTGTTCGACTAGGAGCCAAACGTATTTAAATTGTAAAAGATAAGGACAAAAAGACAAAGTAAAGGAAACAGAAAAGCATTTTATTTATAAAAGATAATGACATAACATTAAAGAAAGTTGTAAAATAGGTTGGTTTAAACATACATTGTCTTTGCCTGACTCATTTCGCTCGTTCGCTTGATTACTTTGAGTTACTAGCATGCAGAAATGTGAAAAGTTTGACCCCTTACAAAAGTGCACTAAGTGCTTTATTATAATACACAGAAATAACTACTTTCTAAGTGGGCTTCGTTTCCTTGTATGCCATGTGTTCTTCGTAACTTTCTCTTACGAACCCACGTTCTCTATTGTAACTTCTCTTTGTGAACCCACGTTCTCTATAGTGGTCTGTTGTACCCCAAAATTTGCCCTCCCATATTCATCAAGAAATGGCCAAGTCAGGTCACAAAATTCCCCAAGGGTTATGCAGCTCAACAGCTTCCCATACAGTCAAAACTAGGGTTTGAGTCCTGATCAAGAAAATGAAGATTTCAAAGGCCCAATCAAGTCTCATATGCCTACAAAGAGGGTCAAGTATCCTCATGTCAAGTTTCAAGGCATTCAGCTCAAGATTGCACAGTCAAAACCCTAGATTGCACTACAGTCAACTGTAGGGGCAAAATGGTCATTTGACAGTCAAAAGTTCAAATTTTTGGTCAACATATCATTTTGAAGCCACAAACATCATTTGATCAATGCTTGATCATGATTCTCAAAATTTGGCTCAGAAAATCATCAAGATGCAAAAGTTGCTATATTTGGACAGCTGAAAAAGTCAACTGAAATTGACCAGGGCATAACTTTCACATGGATTATCAGAAAAATTCCATACAAAGCTCATTTTGAAGAGAAAGACATTTCCTACAAATCATCTTCATATTCCAAGTCCAAGAAATGCTCTCACAAAAAGTTATCAATTTCAACATTATAGGTCATTTTCAAAAGTCAACAAAAAGGGACTTTAAGTCAAAGGCCATAACTTGAGATTGGTAAATCAAAATGACATGGGACCAAAGGCATTGGTTAGAGGACTCAAAGACCTTTCCAAAATGTCCAAGAAAATGTGAAAAGCTTAAAAATTGAGCACGTTATGCCTTGTGGAAGTTGGGAAATTTTTGGGAATTTTGAAAAGTCAACAATGGTTCAAATGACCTAAAAATGCAAATGGGCCTATTTTTCTTCCAAGTTTCTTCATGCCAAGCCTATACACGACCACTAGGCCCAAAGGGAAGTATTTTCTCATTTTTAAATTATTTATTTGAATTTATATTAATATTAATTCAATTAAATTATTTAAATATGTAAAAAATATAAACTTAACCTAAAAAAATCTTTTTATGCATGATTTGGCTTCTATAATTCGTGCACATGCTAATAGGGAAAGATTTGGTGCTAATTGATCAGAATTGAACCAAATAACATGAAAAAAGATTCAAAAAAAGATTTCATAAAATCAAATATGTAAAACAATGAATGCTTGAGATTTTGTGCAGTTTTGTTGACCTAGCATGCTCTATACATATTCAGGAATCAAAACCTATTGGCCTTAGACTGTAAGCTGCGCCCCAAGAACACTTTGCAAATTGAAAATTTTTCATAAAACACAAAAACTGAAAACTAGTTTTTAGGTCGATTCAAGCTCCAATTCTTGTCCTATCATCATCCTGAGACATCATTGAACGATTCTCAATCACTAACATCAACCAAAACGCCCTGAATTGGTACCCCTAAGTCAAACTGTACCTCAAAACTTCTGAAATCGTATGGCATGATTCAAGCATATTTTTGCATTTTTATTTATGTATTCATATTCATAATGATGTTTCTAAGCTGACCAATGCGTTTGATTGCATTTTTGTGCCATATATATGAATCTGCCATGCGAGAATTCTAGGGTTGCAGGTTTCTGGAATTAGGGCTTTTGCGTAGAGGAAAAATTAGGACTCATGAATGCCATGGTTGGATTCAGTACCTCAAGACGAAGAGATTGACCTACTCGCGATGAATTTATGATCATCCTAGCGTTAGTCGCTATTTTCTATAAACCTGCCTAATGCTACGCTTCAAAAACCGTTGCCAATATGTTTTGTGTTTCAGGAAAACGAAGAAGACGATTTCGTGTCCATCAGCCATTGGCCACTTTGAATCTCGCGCGTTTTTCATCCACTAACACCATATTTTATTTATTATGTTTATGCGTTATTATATGTTAAATTGAAAGCGCTTGGTCCAATGGTTAAGTGTTTGTGCTGGCAACGTTAAAGACCTGGGTTCAAGTCCCAGGTCTGGCAATTTCCATAATATTTTTCAACGCAGGTTCCTATGCAACGCTGGCGTTAGGGACTACCATGTTCCATCCAGATCAGGCCATATACGCATCTAACACGTACAGATCAAGGGCTACAGAACCAAGGAACACCTACGCCTAGTCAACGTGTCACACATGATCCAAAAGTCAGCGAAATTCAAAGCTTAATGGGCCAAAATTCCAGGCCTGAACCTCCAATTTTGGGACTACACCCCACACTGGTTTGCTAATTCCATTTATTTTCCTTATATCCTTTTAATCCTTATTTTATTTATTTGTTGTTTTAATTCAGTAATTATTTTTTTTTTATAAAATATAAAAACATTCAAAAATCAGAAAAGACCAAAAAATAATAAATATTAATATTATAATTATTTTCATAAATAAATGCTTGTAATTATTTAGCTTTAATTTAGGTTTACTAAATATTTTTCATAACTAAAATCCAAAAAAAATAGAGTTTAGGTTTAATAACTTTTTATTTTCTTTTTAATTTTTCCTTTTTTTTTCAGAATAATAATATTAGTTGTTTATTTTCATAAATTAAAAATTGTACATAAATAAATTAGGGTTTAATGTAGATTATATTTTAATTCTTTCATGATAAATAAAAATATTAGAATTAGGGTTTGCCTTTTAATTTAATTTCAATTAACTCTTTTTTCTCATTAAAACTAAAAAACACAAAAATACCATTTTCATTTAATTTTAATTTTAATTCCTCCTTAATTAATTCATTAACTTTAAATATTTTTGTAAAAGGGTCCAACGCCCATTGTTTTAATTTAATTGCGCATATTTACTTTGTGTCGTTCATCATAATTATGTAAATCTCCCAAAGCACTGTAATTTAAATTTCTCGCACTTTTATTTATTCGCTTTATTTATTTTTTCAGTCAAATCGGGTCCGGTTTAATTTTGGCGATGTGGACCCGCGCCATTTGTAATAGCCTTAGATTTATTTTTCGCAAATTTTATAACTGTTAAAAAGCATGCAAGAATGAATGACCCTAATTAAAATCAAGCGTAGATCACAAATAAACATGACAAGACAAATAACTGAAACATGACACACGAATCGCACACACCACCCCTAGGGTACGCCTCACTGTTGCCTTTCGAAAGGTGATCGTCGAGTAGAGGACGTCTTAGTAAGTCCTCATGATCCGGGAACCTGGCATGAGGGTAGCTTCTAAGGTGTCTTCCCATTGCTCTGGTGATCACCACGTCCCTAAAACTCGAATTGACCCGAACACCTCCAACGGTGGTGCTACCTACCTCTCAATGGTGGGATGGCATTACTTCAAGGATATTTACACAGACGAATTCCTTAGGGTAGGTAAGTTCTCAAGGATACTTGCTCTAATTTCAAACAAATCAAAAGACTTTTCACACTGACACTTTTCAAAAGCTTTCAAAGCAAATTTTTCAAACACTCTGACGTACGAGTCGATCTGAAATTTTTCAAAGAAACTTTTTAAACCCACATTGAAAAGCAAACAAACAATTTTGAAAACACATTGAGCAAGTATCTAAGAGCCCATGGATAACCATGGATAGAAAGGGTGCTAACACCTTCCCTTTCTATAACCTACCTCCCGAACCGAGAGCAATCTCTATAAGGAATTTTTCTGTGCTTTTGTCCTTTCCATTTGGAGAAAATAAAAGACGGTGGCGACTCTTGCTTCCGCGACATTTCACGAACCAGCGTTAAACAGTCAGTTCCAGATCCACCGATCACAGAACTGGCGACTCTGCTGGGGAATATCTTTTAAAGTGAGGTGTACCTTAGGGCTAGCTTATAACTATGTTTTCAATTGTTTTCCTTGTGTGCTTTAAATTGTGGGTTGCTTGGGAGTTCTATAGATCCTACACCCGGATCTGGGGGATACCTTTCTTAGAAAGTAGCAACAAGGCTGTGAGGGAACTGTGCGGGGTATACCGACATGGTTGAAACAGTCTGCTACGTTGATGTGGCACTTTGGTGTGTACCGGTAACCCTTGAGTTCAGTCAAGGAGAGTACGGGGCCTCCGCGTGGTATCGTGAAGCATCAACAGACCTTAGGAACCTTAATTGAACTATCTTGGCCTCTTTAGGGTAGTGAGATAACTGACTTTGGTGCAGTCCGAGGTTGGTTGATACTCGATACTACACTCAATTGAGGGTTGCTTTCCTGGAATATTTCGGTCGCCAGTTCAGTGGCTAAATCGAAACAATGAACAATGAAAGCAATCCCGTGATATTGGGAACCTTAGAACCCGGTTACTTTGATTAGGACAGGTTGAACCCACCAACTTCAAGAGGGTACTACCCAGACCCCATGTTGGCCTTAAACCTTAAGGGCTTGTCTTGTGTGCCTTGTTTGCCTTACATGTTTGTCTTTGTAAATATCTGTGGTGTGTTTAATCATAGCATCATGACATCATCCAGCATCATATGCATTGACTAACCATTTCAGGGGTTCGAATTTTCATCTTTGTTCTTGTTTTGTAGGACATGGAAACTGTTCGTAGAAAGACAATTCAGGTCAATCTTGTAAGGATCCCTCCTCAGCTTAAGGAGCTTATATCCAGGATTCCCGAGAACTCTTCATTCAGTGAAAGGCATGGAAGCCTCATCAGCTTGGTCAACACCAACATTGAGGAAGATATGATAAAGGTCTTGTTCCAATTCTTTGACCCTCTGCATCACTACTTTACCTTCTTGGACTATCAGTTGGTACCTACATTGGAGGAGTTCTCCCGACTCCTAAAGATCCCTATCCTTGATCAGCTACCCTTCAACGGTACAGAAAAGGAACCTAAGCTTGAAGAGATTGCTAAAGCCTTGCACCTACAGTCATCTGACCTCAAGGGACATTGGGAAGTCAGAAGTGGTATCAAAGGGTTCTTAGCCAGGTTTCTGTTTGAGAAGGCCCATGAATGTTGGAATTCCCTTGACTTGCAAGCTTTTGAAGAGGTTGTGGCCCTCCTTGTTTATGGTTTGGTGTTGTTCCCTAACCCAGATCAGCTCATTGATATCAGTGCCGTTCAGATCTTTATGTCCAGGAATCCTATACCTACATTGCTGGGGGACATCCTTCACTCATGTTACACTCGAACCATGAGAAAAAGAGGTGTCCTTATGTGTTGCACTCCTCTCCTGGGAAGGTGGTTTATTTCACACCTTCCACAATCAGTCTTGAAGAATGAGCGGGGTTTGAGATGGTCACAACGATTGATGACTCTTACGCATGCAGATATACATTGGTGCCCTAGGTCCAGAGGAGATGTCACTATCATTGATCGTTGTGGGGAGTACCCTAATGTTCCTTTACTTGGAATCAGAGGAGGTATTACTTATAGCCCATGCCTGGCTTGGAGACAGTTTGGTTATGCTCGGAGGGATGGTCCTCATGACATGCTAATTCCTGACATAGTTTTTGACTTCGACAATGATACTCAAGGACTTCGTCAGAGATTTATCAGAGCCTGGAGGATGCCTAGTAGGATAGACAGCAAGACACTGGGGCATAGGAACTCCATCCCTTTGGAGCCTTATCTCAAGTGGGTACGAGCCCGCTCTCAGAAGTTAGTAATGCCTTATCCCCACATGCTTCCAGTAATCAAAGAACCAGTCTTGGAAGGGGAAGTGTCTCACATTATTCAGCACCCTGATATGCCCACATCTTGGGAAGAGATGCAGAAGAGCTGGATCCAGCTTAAGGAAGAAAGGAATTCTCTTGAGACTAGTCTGCATGCCAGTGAAAAGAAAGTCCTGGAGCTCACTCGCCTGTTGCATGAGGAGAGGAATCTCAACACCTACATAGCTCCGAAGAGGATGCGCAGTGTATTTTGGGATTGACTTGACTTTTATACTTTTTGCCCATGAGGCCTTGATGTATTAAACGATGATTTCTTTAATGATAACGTGTGTTCTTTTCTTGTCTACAACAAATTTGAACTTTCGAACCCTTGAATGCATTGCATACGCATTTCATACATCATGTGCATAGCAGGTTTTTCCCCTTTTCAGGTCGCTTACAGTTCTTCGCTGTTTATTTCAGCATCATGAATCCCGGATCTGAATCAACAGAGACATCAATCAAGGCTCTCCAGGCGCAGAATGCGCAGTTTCAAGAACTAATCATGGGTCTAGCTAAAGGCCAAGAAGAACTGAAGACTATGCTCCTGAAGAAGGAGAAGAAGAAGAAGAGAAGAACTGTTCTATTCAACTCGGGCCGAAGGTTGGGTAATACTCTGCAGCATGAAGAGGCTGGTTCTTCTGTTGGCAGGAGTCCTTCTCAGGCAGAAGTAAAGGTTCCTACTCCAGTGGTCTCCGACAACGAGACAGATTTTGATGAGGAACAGTATCCTCCTGCAGATGACAGGTACAAACAACTGGAGGACAGGTTGAAGGCTATGGAGGTGCAACAGGCACCTGGGCTGGATTTCGGAGATCTGGGTTTGTCGACTGGTGTGATTATCCCACATAAATTCAAAGCACCATCCTTCTCAAAGTATGACGGGGCGTCTTGTCCCAAGCTGCACTTAAGGTCTTATGTTCGGAAAATTCAGCCGTACTCTGCGGACAAGAATCTATGGATCCACTTCTTCCAGGAGAGTCTTTCAGGGACTCATCTCGAATGGTTCTATCAGCTGGATGGGACCAAAGTTCGTAACTGGGAGGAGCTGGCTACTGATTTCTACAAGCAGTATCAGTATAATGCCGACCTTGCCCCCACACGTACCCAACTCCAGGGTATGGCGTTAGGTGCAAGCGAAGGTTTTAAGGAGTACGCTCAGAAATGGAGAGACCTGGCTGGCAGGGTGCAGCCACCATTAACCAATCGGGAGCTGGTTGACATGTTCTTGGGGACCCTATCTGGGCCGTTTTTCAACCATCTCATTGGGAATTCCTCTGCTGGTTTCACTGATTTGATCTTGACCGGAGAGAGAATTGAAGCTGGGCTAAAGTCTGGGAAAATTGCAAAGGGTGCATCATCATCTAGTTCAGAAAAGAAACCGTTCAAGAAGGAGTCTAGTGCCGTGTATAGTTCCAGAAGATCAGAAAGACATGAGCACCGCCAATCTGTCAGTGCGGTCATGATTGCTAAGCCTGCTGCCGCTCCCCGGCCAAACAATGCTCAGAAGGTGGAAAGACCCCGGAGAGAATTCTCCCGTTTAAACATGACTTTGTCGCAGATCCTGCCACAGTTACTCTCAACTAATTTAGTGACTGTCAGGGAGGCGCCAAAGTTCCCCAATACTGCGTCCCCCAAGTACAACCCGAATGCTCGTTGTGCTTACCACTCAGATAGCCCGGGGCACTCTACTGATAACTGCTGGGCATTGAAGAATAAGGTGCAAGACCTTATCGATGCAAAGGATATACAATTCGAGGCGCCTGCAAAGCCGAATGTAGTTACTGCCCCTATGCCTCAGCACGGGGTAAATGCTGTTGATGAAGACGTCTATGCTGTTTCTGTGGATGATCTAGCCACTCCTCTAAAGACCATCAAGAAGAACCTATTGCAAGCCGGTTTATTTCCGGGTTGTAGTGAGGGTTGCCTATTCTGTGCCGTGTCCCCATCTGGTTGTCCCTTGCTAAAGTTAGGCATCCAAAGCTTAATGGATAGCAAGGAGATTCTATTCAAGAAGTCTGCTGTTCGTTTGGTTCCAATAGAAGAAGTCTCTGTGGTGACTATCTTCAATAATCCGATCCCGGCTCTCCAGAAGAAGCCCGTTCAAATTCTGACCGTTGCACCTGTTACTATCACTGTTCCTGGGCCCCTGCCCTATGTATCCAACAAAGCTGTCCCTTGGCACTATGGGGCAGATGTATATATAAACGGAGTTAAACAAGAGCTCAACGCTGGCGCCAGCATCTGTGACATCACTGGCCCGGCCAAAGTTACCCGCAGTGGCAGGCTCTTCTCGCCTGACATTGCGCCACCTGCTGCCCGAAGACCACTCCTGATAATTCCTGCAAGTACACCTACTCCCGTTGCTGATCAAGTTGTTATTCCTGCTGATGATCCGATTGTTTCTCCTGCTGCCGAGTCATCCAATACTCGGGGCAAGGGAATTGAAACTGAGCCTGCCCAGATGGAGGCACCCATACCCGTAGCTGCTGAGGCCTCCCCACAAGAGATGGAGGAGATTTTGAAAATTATAAAGAAGAGCGATTTTAATGTTGTGGAACAATTGGGGCATACACCCTCCAAGATCTCCATGCTCTCTTTACTGCTGTGCTCTGAGGCCCATGCAAAGGCCCTCATCTCATTCCTCAAGACAGCCCATGTGCCACATGAAACCTCTGCAGTCCAGTTCACTGATTGCGTGGCAAGTCTAACGGTAGACAATGGCTTGGGTTTCTCCGATGCTGATTTAACCGCAAAGGGGAAAGATCATAATGATGCTCTGCATGTCTCAATCGAATGCAGAGGCACCACCTTGGCACATGTGTTGGTTGATACTGGGTCATCTTTGAACGTGCTACCCAAGAAGGCTCTGGATCGTCTAGATTGTGAAGGCCTGGATTTGAAACCCAGCAACATCATTGTCAGGGCCTTTGATGGTTCAAAGAGGATGGTCCATGGGGAGGTGGACATTCCGATTCGTGTGGGCTCTCAGGTGTTCGACTCCACTTTTTATGTGATGGACATCCGTCCATCCTATTCTTGTCTGCTGGGTCGACCCTGGATACATAAGGCTGGGGCAGTGACCTCTACCTTGCATCAAAAGCTGAAGTACCCCGTCAGAGGGAAGATTGTCACCGTGCAAGGTGAGGAAGAATATATGGTGAGTCACCTGAACTCATTCAGATACATTGAGATGGACGGGGAGTTCATTGAAACCCCCTTTCAACATTTCGAGGAGGTGTTTCCAATTGCGGCAGAAACAACAGAAGCAAGTGGTCCTTTGAAGATGGCCTCTCTGAAGGATGCCAGGGCTGTGGTGCAGAAGGGTGAATGTGCCAACTGGGGCAGACTTCCAGACTTCACCCAGAAGACTGATAAACTTGGGCTGGGTTTCACCTCGGAAGGTCAGAGAGCTATGAGGAAAGAAAAGATCGGAAGGCCTCCGGTATTTATTAAAGGTTCAGAAGTGAATGCTGTCGGGGAAGACCATGAAGTGGACGAAGCCGAATTCAACAGCTGGATTTATCCGACGGCCGAAGAAGGATTGAACAATTGGAGTGCAAAGGATCATACCCCTGTTACCTTTGTGACACAGTAATGAATTCCCATGTTTTGTTATTTTGTAATAAACAATGATAAACTCTATGGCCCGGTGTCTTACCCGAGGCACCGTGGTTCTATTTGTGAGGGCATACAAACTGTCATTTTATACATCATGAATGAAAATCTTGGACGTATTTTTCGCATTGCAAATATTGTGTTCCTTTTCTATCTTTCCTTTCCTTTACATAATTTTCAAAACAGCTGTATTTACACACACACTCACTCATACAGGTTCCAATCCACTCTGGATCTCACTGATAACAGCTCTGCTAATGCCAATTATGACTTCGAAAATCCGATCAACTTAGCCGAAGACGAAGGTGAAGATGATTGCGAAGTGCCTGGCGAGCTTGCAAGACTGTTGCTTCAGGAAGAGAGGGCAATTCGACCCCATGAAGAGCCAGTGGAAACCATAAACCTGGGTACCGACGAAGATAGAAAAGAGGTAAAGATTGGTGCCAACCTAGAGCTCAACGTGAAGCAAAGGTTAACCAAGATGTTACATGACTATGTGGAGATCTTTGCCTGGTCCTATGAAGACATGCCAGGGTTGGATACCGATATTGTCGTTCATCACTTGCCGACTAGGGAAGACTGCCCTCCAATTAAACAAAAGGTTCGTCGGATGCGTCCAGAGATGTCCGAGAAGATTAAAGCCGAAGTCATGAAGCAGTTTGATGCCGGTTTCCTTGCAGTGACTTCTTACCCTCAGTGGGTTGCTAACGTGGTGCCGGTACCTAAGAAGGACGGCAAGGTCAGAATGTGTGTCGACTACAGGGATCTGAACAGGGCCAGCCCCAAAGATGACTTCCCCTTACCTCACATTGATGTCCTTGTGGATAATACAGCCCAACACAAAGTATTCTCTTTCATGGATGGCTTTTCAGGTTACAACCAGATCAAAATGGCACCTGAAGACATGGAGAAGACTACATTTGTTACTCAGTGGGGCACCTTCTGTTACAAGGTCATGCCGTTCGGATTAAAGAATGCTGGGGCAACCTACCAACGTGCCATGGTTGCCTTATTTCATGACATGATCCATCACGAGATAGAAGTGTATGTGGACGACATGATCGCTAGGTCCCAGACTGAGGAAGAACACCTAGATCATCTGCAGAAGTTATTTGACCGGTTGAAACTATACAAACTGAGACTGAACCCGAACAAGTGCACCTTCGGGGTAAGATCTGGGAAGTTGCTGGGCTTTGTGGTCAGTGATAAAGGTATTCAAGTGGACCCTGCTAAGGTCAAAGCTATTCAAGAGATGCCAGTTCCTAAGACAGAAAAGGAGGTCAGAGGCTTTTTAGGACGCCTGAATTACATCGCTCGATTCATCTCTCATCTGACTGCTACCTGTGAGCCAATCTTCAAGCTGCTGAAGAAAGATCAGGTAGTACGTTGGAACGATGAATGTCAGGCTGCCTTCGACAGAATCAAAGAGTATCTCCAAGAACCACCTATCCTTATGCCACCGGTTGAAGGGAGACCTCTGATCCTATACCTGACAGTGCTGGACAACTCAATGGGGTGTGTGCTGGGGCAGCATGACGAGTCTGGCCGAAAAGAGCATGCCATTTATTACCTTAGCAAAAAGTTTACCGACTGTGAGACCCGATACTCACTGCTTGAGAAAACTTGCTGCGCTTTGGTATGGGCTGCTCGCCGGCTGAGACAGTATATGCTGACTCACACTACCTTGTTGATCTCAAAAATGGATCCGATAAAATACATATTCGAAAAGCCTGCTCTGTCTGGGAGAATTGCAAGATGGCAAATGATCTTGACGGAATACGACATTCAGTACACAACCCAGAAAGCCATCAAGGGGAGTGTATTGGCAGACCACTTAGCTCATCAAGCTGTAGATGACTACCAATCAATGAACTTCGAGTTTCCGGATGAAAGCATCATGATTGTAACTGATTGTGAAGTACCTGGACCGGATGAAGGACCTGAGCCAGGATCCCGATGGTCTATGCACTTTGACGGAGCCTCCAATGCTTTGGGAAATGGTATCGGCGCCATAATCATATCTCCACAAGGTACTCATACTCCACTCACTGCCCGGCTGTGTTTCAACTGTACCAACAACATGGCAAAGTACGAGGCGTGTATCATGGGTCTTCAAGCTGCGATCGACCTAAGGATCAAATTCCTAAGTGTTTTCGGAGATTCCGCTCTTGTGATCAATCAGATCAAAGGAGAGTGGGATACGAAACATCCAAACTTGATTCCTTACAGAGAATGTGTGTTGACCCTGATTCCCCACTTCACAGAGATAACCTTTGAGCATTTTCCAAGAGAAGAGAATCAGTTAGCGGACGCGTTAGCTACAATGTCTTCAATGTTCAAGGTTAAATGGGATAATGAAGCTCCCCGGATCATCATTTGGAAACTGGACGAACCGGCATACTGTTGTGACCTCGAAACTGAATTGGTAACTGAGAAGCCTTGGTACCACGAAGTGAAGAGATATCTGGAAGCTCAGGAATACCCTGAAGGTGCATCTGTCAACGATAAGAAATTCCTGAGGAGGTTCGCAGCAAAGTTCTTCCTAAGCAACGACATCTTGTACAAGAGAAACCATGATTCAACTTTACTGCGTTGTGTGGATAAGATTGAAGCGGAAAGAATCATGGAGGAGCTACATGAAGGGACCTTTGGTACGCATTCCAGTGGACACACTATGGCTAAGAAAATCCTACGGGCAGGATATTACTGGTCCACCATGGAAGCTGATTGCTACCAACACTCCAGGACATGCCACAAGTGTCAGATCTATGCAGACAAGGTGCATATTCCTCCGGTTCCCCTGAATGTTCTGACTGCGCCTTGGCCGTTTGCAATGTGGGGCATAGACATGATTGGCGAGATCAAACCTACGGCATCTAATGGACATCGCTTCATCCTAGTGGCGATTGACTATTTTACAAAGTGGGTTGAGGCAGCATCCTATGCTACGGTAACCAAGACTGTTGTGGCACGGTTCATTCGGCACAACCTGATCTGTCGGTACGGCGTCCCTGAGCGGATTATTACAGACAACGGTACCAATCTGAACAACAAGATGATTGTTGAGCTTTGCGAACAGTTCAAGATACAGCACCACAATTCTTCTCCTTACAGACCGAAGATGAATGGGGCTGTAGAAGCAGCTAACAAGAACATCAAAAAGATCGTGCAGAAGATGACAGTAACGTATAAAGATTGGCACGAGATGTTACCGTTCGCTCTGCATGGGTACCGTACCTCAGCTAGGACGTCAACCGGGGCAACACCATTCTCTCTGGTTTATGGCATGGAGGCAGTCTTGCCGATCGAAGTACAAATTCCCTCTCTCCGGATAATGAAGGATGCAAATCTGAACGAAGATGATTGGATCCAAACACGACTTGACCAACTCAACCTCATTGACGAGAAGAGACTTGCTGCTATCTGCCACGGTCAGACGTATCAGAAACGGATGATCAGGGCATTTAACAAAAAGGTCAGACCACAAGAATATCAAGTTGGGGATCTGGTTATCAAGAGAATCATCCTTCCTCAGAGTGATCCAAGGGGCAAATGGACCCCTACATACGAAGGGCCATTTGTGGTTAAGCATGTGTTCTCAGGAGGAGCAATGATTTTAACCAATATGGATGGTGACGACCTCCCTCACCCTGCCAATGCAGACATAGTTAAAAAATACTACGCATGAAAAAGACCCGCTAGGCTGACATGCCTAGGCAAAAATTAGGGCTTCCCGTCGAACCAAAAGGGTTCGGGCAAAATGAAGGGATGAAAATGGAAAAAAATCTGTACACCCGGCAAGTCGAAAACCTGAAAAGGCGGCTTGGGCAAAAATGGGTATCCCGGTGGACCGAAAACCCGAAAGGGAGGTCCAGGCAAAAATTAGGGATAAAAGCGTAAAACTATGTCTCATTGGATCACTTTGCATCCAGAATCCGGTATATACATCAAGCTCAGACGGCATCGATCAGTCAGCTTCACCTTCAACCAAGGTCATCAAGTGATGAGACGCTCGGAGTTATAAAGGCAATAGCAGAGTTGAAACCCAGTGGATCATTCATCTTTCACACAGCTGTTTTATTTTCTTTTGTACAAAACTTGTATAAACTCTTTTGATCGGCGGCGTACCTCTCACTAGGACGTCAGCCTCTTGTATACAAAACGCCTATTCATGGGCCATTCAAAATCAATACAAATATATTTTCAGTTAAACGTACCAAGTGTTTTTCTTTTTCTGTTTTGTTTTGCGAAGAACGTCCAAGGTTCAATTTGTGATATATGCATTGACAATAATTTGCTAACTCATAAATATTTGCATACGAAACAAAGGAATTAGTTGCAGGTGACACTAGAAACAGGGGCAATAAAAGAATTGTCTGAGCAGTCTAATTGTTCTATCCTCCAAGGTACCAAGATAGGTTCAGCTAAAGAACACGATTGTACATATTAATTCCCCAGAGAGTGGTTCAGCAAAACAGTACATTCCTCTCCAATCATCAAATATCAAGGAAATTGAGTATCCTCCAGCCGATCTCAAACATTCCCCAGCAGCAATATATATAGGTTCTTAACAAGCATCCCCGGCAGTCTTGGTCTAAAGATTGTTCCCCGGCGGTATACCAACATTCAAAGGAATCACTTTCCCAAGCATATCAAACCTCCCCAGAAGAGTCCAATCCAGCTTCACCAGTAAAGTTGGAAATCATATCCCCAAGCAATAAGCTTATCCCCAGTAGATTCTGGAAGCTTATCCCCTCGCAGAGCACGAACGCGTCGTCCGGCTTTATTTAAAGAGTTATTTCCTCAATAGGATATAACTGGTTTATCCTCAGCCAAAAGCCACGGAAAGAGCGTCGTCGACAAAGTCTTCATACCCCAGCGAAGTCCATCAACATTTCCTATACAACAAGGGTATCCTCAGCAAGTTATCAACAACTCAGCAAAGCATCTCTATCCCCACAGAGTATTGCTTCCCAGCATGGTCGCTAGAGTATCTTTTCTCCCCGCAGACTCTTCATTTGCCAAGTTTATTCCTCAACGGAGTTATCTTCCCCTACCGGTATACTTGCAACTATCATCCCCAACGGAAGCAAAATCTATTTGTCAACGTCAGCCCAGGATACGACTTCCCGGCACCCGTCAAGGATTCACTTTCCTAGACAAAAACATACATAAAACTTCACATACATCATCATAGCATGCATAACGCACTGCATCATACAAGTCTCCTTTATATTGAAAACATCATTGCTTGATTCATATCATGCATTGTATATAACTGACCCTTACCTTTCAGGAAAGATGCAGTTTAAAGTCTCAATCACATTTCAAGACCTAGACCGGTTCAGTTAAATCGACCCTAAGATTTTCCTGATGCTTATCCAGTCAAAGGCCTTCTCTTGGTTCAGTCAGATCGACCCTAAGATCTCCCTGATGCTTATCCAATTGAAGATATTTCAAGACCTAGACCGGTTCAGTTAAATCGACCCTAAGATTTTCCTGATGCTTATCCAGTCAAAGGCCTTCTCTTGGTTCAGTCAGATCGACCCTAAGATCTCCCTGATGCTTATCCAATTGAAGATATTTCAAGACCTAGTCCGGTTCAGTTAAATCAACCCTAAGATTTTCCTGATGCTTATCCAGTCAAAGGCCTCCTCTTGGTTCAGTCAGATCGACCCTAAGATCTCCCTGATGCTTATCCAATTGAAGATATTTCAAGACCTAGACCGGTTCAGTTAAATAAACCCTAAGATTTTCCTGATTCTTACCTAGTCCAAGGCCTTCTCTTGGTTCAGTCAGATCGACCCTAAGATCTCCCTGATGCTTATCCAGTTGAAGATATTTCAAGACCTTGTCCGGTTCAGTTAAATCGACCCTAATATTTTCCTGATTCCTACCCAGTCAAAGGCCTCTCTGGTTCAGTCAGATCGACCCTAAGATCTCCCTGATTCTTATCCCAGTAGAAGACACCCAAGATTTTTCTCAACGAGCGGTGTTGAAGTTAAAATCGCCCAAGGTTCTCTTACCATTCATGCTAAGGTAGTAACCATCCCTGGTTCATTCATCAGCGTTTGAAGCTCCAGATTCAGCTCCTGTAACCAGTCAGGACACGCCTATACCAAGCATCTAAAATCAGCTCCTGCAACGTATCAGGTACTCATTTTCTCTTTTGCAGGTATGCAGGTTCTCGCTAAGGAATCTCCTACGCGACCAACATCCCGATGGCATCTATAAGCCCATCATCCTATCCAACAATCCCTAAATGGCATCTGTAAGCCCATTCCCCCATCACTGTCACTATGTGAGCGCAAATTTCTGGGCACTTTAGTGTCCAATCATCCTCTACCCTCGGATTACGAAAGGCACGTCCGCCAATCTGCATCCTCAGGTCTAAGAAGATTGAACAGGGGCAACTGTTGTACCCCAAAATTTGCCCTCCCATATTCATCAAGAAATGGCCAAGTCAGGTCACAAAATTCCCAAAGGGTTATGCAGCTCAACAGCTTCCCATACAGTCAAAACTAGGGTTTGAGTCCTGATCAAGAAAATGAAGATTTCAAAGGCCCAATCAAGTCTCATATGCCTACAAAGAGGTTCAAGTATCCTCATGTCAAGTTTCAAGGCATTCAGCTCAAGATTGCACAGTCAAAACCCTAGATTGCACTACAGTCAACTGTAGGGGCAAAATGGTCATTTGACAGTCAAAAGTTCAAATTTTTGGTCAACATATCATTTTGAAGCCACAAACATCATTTGATCAATGCTTGATCATGATTCTCAAAATTTGGCTCAGAAAATCATCAAGATGCAAAAGTTGCTATATTTGGACAGCTGAAAAAGTCAACTGAAATTGACCAGGGCATAACTTTCACATGGATTATCAGAAAAATTCCATCCAAAGCTCATTTTGAAGAGAAAGACATTTCCTACAAATCATCTTCATATTCCAAGTCCAAGAAATGCTCTCACAAAAAGTTATCAATTTCAACATTATAGGTCATTTTCAAAAGTCAACAAAAAGGGACTTTAAGTCAAAGGCCATAACTTGAGATTGGTAAATAAAAATGACATGGGACCAAAGGCATTGGTTAGAGGACTCAAAGACCTTTCCAAAATGTCCAAGAACATGTGAAAAGCTTAAAAATTGAGCAAGTTATGCCTTGTGGAAGTTGGGAAATTTTTGGGAATTTTGAAAAGTCAACAATGGTTCAAATGACCTAAAAATGCAAATGGGCCTATTTTTCTTCCAAGTTTCTTCATGCCAAGCCTATACACGACCACTAGGCCCAAAGGGAAGTATTTTCTCATTTTTAAATTATTTATTTGAATTTATATTAATATTAATTCAATTAAATTATTTAAATATGTAAAAAATATAAACTTAACCTAAAAAAATCTTTTTATGCATGATTTGGCTTCTATAATTCGTGCACATGCTAATAGGGAAAGATTTGGTGCTAATTGATCAGAATTGAACCAAATAACATGAAAAAAGATTCAAAAAAAGATTTCATAAAATCAAATATGTAAAACAATGAATGCTTGAGATTTTGTGCAGTTTTGTTGACCTAGCATGCTCTATACATATTCAGGAATCAAAACCTATTGGCCTTAGACTGTAAGCTGCGCCCCAAGAACACTTTGCAAATTGAAAATTTTTCATAAAACACAAAAACTGAAAACTAGTTTTTAGGTCGATTCAAGCTCCAATTCTTGTCCTATCATCATCCTGAGACATCATTGAACGATTCTCAATCACTAACATCAACCAAAACGCCCTGAATTGGTACCCCTAAGTCAAACTGTACCTCAAAACTTCTGAAATCGTATGGCATGATTCAAGCATATTTTTGCATTTTTATTTATGTATTCATATTCATAATGATGTTTCTAAGCTGACCAATGCGTTTGATTGCATTTTTGTGCCATATATATGAATCTGCCATGCGAGAATTCTAGGGTTGCAGGTTTCTGGAATTAGGGCTTTTGCGTAGAGGAAAAATTAGGACTCATGAATGCCATGGTTGGATTCAGTACCTCAAGACGAAGAGATTGACCTACTCGCGATGAATTTATGATCATCCTAGCGCTAGTCGCTATTTTCTATAAACCTGCCTAATGCTACGCTTCAAAAACCGTTGCCAATATGTTTTGTGTTTCAGGAAAACGAAGAAGACGATTTCGTGTCCATCAGCCATTGGCCACTTTGAATCTCACGCGTTTTTCATCCACTAACACCATATTTTATTTATTATGTTTATGCGTTATTATATGTTAAATTGAAAGCGCTTGGTCCAATGGTTAAGTGTTTGTGCTGGCAACGTTAAAGACCTGGGTTCAAGTCCCAGGTCTGGCAATTTCCATAATATTTTTCAACGCAGGTTCCTATGCAACGCTGGCGTTAGGGACTACCATGTTCCATCCAGATCAGGCCATATACGCATCTAACACGTACAGATCAAGGGCTACAGAACCAAGGAACACCTACGCCTAGTCAACGTGTCACACATGATCCAAAAGTCAGCGAAATTCAAAGCTTAATGGGCCAAAATTCCAGGCCTGAACCTCCAATTTTGGGACTACACCCCACCCTGGTTTGCTAATTCCATTTATTTTCCTTATATCCTTTTAATCCTTATTTTATTTATTTGTTGTTTTAATTCAGTAATTATTTTTTTTTATAAAATATAAAAACATTCAAAAATCAGAAAAGACCAAAAAATAATAAATATTAATATTATAATTATTTTCATAAATAAATGCTTGTAATTATTTAGCTTTAATTTAGGTTTACTAAATATTTTTCATAACTAAAATCCAAAAAAAATAGAGTTTAGGTTTAATAACTTTTTATTTTCTTTTTAATTTTTCCTTTTTTTTTTCAGAATAATAATATTAGTTGTTTATTTTCATAAATTAAAAATTGTACATAAATAAATTAGGGTTTAATGTAGATTATATTTTAATTCTTTCATGATAAATAAAAATATTAGAATTAGGGTTTGCCTTTTAATTTAATTTCAATTAACTCTTTTTTCTCATTAAAACTAAAAAACACAAAAATACCATTTTCATTTAATTTTAATTTTAATTCCTCCTTAATTAATTCATTAACTTTAAATATTTTTGTAAAAGGGTCCAACGCCCATTGTTTTAATTTAATTGCGCATATTTACTTTGTGTCGTTCATCATAATTATGTAAATCTCCCAAAGCACTGTAATTTAAATTTCTCGCACTTTTATTTATTCGCTTTATTTATTTTTTCAGTCAAATCGGGTCCGGTTTAATTTTGGCGATGTGGACCCGCGCCATTTGTAATAGCCTTAGATTTATTTTTCGCAAATTTTATAACTGTTAAAAAGCATGCAAGAATGAATGACCCTAATTAAAATCAAGCGTAGATCACAAATAAACATGACAAGACAAATAACTGAAACATGACACACGAATCACACACACCACCCCTAGGGTACGCCTCACTGTTGCCTTTCGAAAGGTGATCGTCGAGTAGAGGACGTCTTAGTAAGTCCTCATGATCCGGGAACCTGGCATGAGGGTAGCTTCTAAGGTGTCTTCCCATTGCTCTGGTGATCACCACGTCCCTAAAACTCGAATTGACCCGAACACCTCCAACGGTGGTGCTACCTACCTCTCAATGGTGGGATGGCATTACTTCAAGGATATTTACACAGACGAATTCCTTAGGGTAGGTAAGTTCTCAAGGATACTTGCTCTAATTTCAAACAAATCAAAAGACTTTTCACACTGACACTTTTCAAAAGCTTTCAAAGCAAATTTTTCAAACACTCTGACGTACGAGTCGATCTGAAATTTTTCAAAGAAACTTTTTAAACCCACATTGAAAAGCAAACAAACAATTTTGAAAACACATTGAGCAAGTATCTAAGAGCCCATGGATAACCATGGATAGAAAGGGTGCTAACACCTTCCCTTTCTATAACCTACCTCCCGAACCGAGAGCAATCTCTATAAGGAATTTTTCTGTGCTTTTGTCCTTTCCATTTGGAGAAAATAAAAGACGGTGGCGACTCTTGCTTCCGCGACATTTCGCGAACCAGCGTTAAACAGTCAGTTCCAGATCCACCGATCACATGGTCGAACCTACATTCTCCCTCCATAACGTTTCACCTTTACAGTTTAGGAGCTTATGGGTCTTTTAACTCTTTTAGGCTTCTCACCTCCCTGGGCCCAATCCGTTCACCATGAACTTTTCTCTGTTCGACTGCCCTTACGAAACCTTGGTCGTCTGCCTGTGAAATCAACCCTGATCGACATATTCTGGTAGTCGACTCCTCATAATTTAATGCTCTTTAATGCTCTTCAAAGACCCTTTTTTACTTTTGGCTTGGATTTCTCTCTTTGGGAAAATCCCAGCCAACAAATTTCCCCCCAAAATGTCATTTTTGACTGAAGGGGCAGAAACAAACATTTTAATCTTTCCTCTTAGTGTGAAGTGACGTCATTGTAATCATGATTTTATTCTATAAACATTACACCGGCGATCACACGGCCACTCTCCTACTTTCTAGCTTCAACTTCCTAGGACAATCGTGGCCTCTAACTTACCAACTTCCTTACCTCAGTTGCCATCTATTTGACACGTGCCAATCGTGAGGCCACAATTTTCTCCCACTTTCTTCTTAAACGTCTGGGTTCTTTAGTGTTATAAATACCCTTTTCAGTCTTTCATTTTTGTTTTACGCTCTCTTTGCATCCGTGAACCCTTAACTTCCAAACTCAGCAAACAAAAACCGCCTTCGTTTTTACTCAAAACTTCCAATCACCTTCTATGGCGTCTCCAAGCCAAATTGTTGAACAGATTAACACTCCTTATGCGGTTGAGCTAGTTTCCACTATGCCTACATTCCTCTCTATTTATGGGCAAACCTTTGTGTTGGAACCAAACCTAACACATAACATTGTTACTTTCCGCTCTAATCAGTTACTTTCATTTGTCTGCAACAACACTGTATACGCTCTCACTAGAACCCACCCCTGATGAGATTATGGCACCAAAAATCTATAAAAATGCTTCCCTATTTATAGAAGCACAAGGCCCCCTATCACCCGAAAGTGTCCTTTAGATTTCTCCCATATCCACAGGACCTCAAAAGTTGTTCGCTTTGCTCCTACTGTCAATCAGGACTACATTGCATGGTTGGATAAGGTGGAGAAGGTAAAAGGTGATGTCTGGAAGTCCCAAGGCATGTTTAACCTGGTTCAACTTTCTAGGGTTGGTCATAATTACTGCAACTATATGAATATTTATGCGCTCTACATCTGGGAGAGTTCCACAAACACTTTCCATTTCGCAATTGGTATGCTAACCCCTGCGTTGTTCGACGTTGTGGCTATCATTGGCCTTTGTCCTACAGGTGAAACTTTCATCCCCGCTGCAGATGATGGATATGTCATTCCTTTTGATAAGGACGTCGCTGGTTTCACTAAGTACATGGAGTGTTTCCACGCTAAGGGTGTCGACATGGTGTCCGATGAAGAGCACATCGCCTTTTTGGCCTTGTGGCTCTCTAAATATAGTTTCTACAGCAGGTCTCTAAAGGTGGCGAAATGTTTCATTGCATTGGCGCATCACCTCCACATGGGTCGAAACACCTGCTTGAGAAAACTCATTTTGGGGTCGCTCTATGAATCGCTCAGTGTGGGGGTCAACCAAATGACCTCCCTTGCACCAACTGCCAGCTATCTTCTTGTTGGGACATTTTAGCTGCTGCAATTGTGGTTGAATGCCACCTTTTGGGGATCAGCTAAAATCGAAGCTTTCAGAAGCACAAGAGACATTATTTTCCAGTCGTTCCATTGAAGGTCCTCTTCTTGCTGCGATGACATCGTCTAACAACGACCTAACTCGAGAGGAGGCGCTTGAAACGTACTTGAAGTTTTTCTTCAGGTGCACCTCTTTTCACCTCAGCATGGCGTTGTTTGCTTCAACACCATGTGGTCCTAAATGGTTTACTCGACTATTTCCTCCTGCTGAGCCAACACAGGTCCATGAGTCCAAAGCCATTCGGCAAGCTTTTTTGACCCCTAAGCTTATAGCATTTAGTTTGGGTGCTAACGATGGGGTGAAACTTGTGTTACCAACCTAATCTGGTGGCTAGGCAATTTGGTTTGTGCCAACCTTTGCCTCACGGATTTTACAAGCCATCAGACGCGATGTGCCTTTCGTCCCAAGGTTACAACGAAGTGGAGTGCGCTTAACTCCTGCAACACTTTGCTGCTGACGCCCCTAACTTGAAATTTGTCGCCTTCGAACCCCTCTTTTATACGATGAAGGAGTTCTTTGATTGGTGTACTGTAAGGTTCATAAAGAAGAATGAGAACCTCAAATCCTTCAAGCATCAACTGGCCAGCGCTTCTGAAGCTATGAATCAACAATTCAAGAAAGGTATAACTTAATATTTTGACTGTCAATCACGCTACTGGCTTCCTCGCTTCTTTATGATTTGACCTTTAAATTTGTTTTGTACTTTTGTTTTCTTCAGCATTTGAGAACAAGAAGCGTGCAAGGGGGGTTGTTAGTAGTGCAGTTGTTTCTGCTTCTGCTGAAGAAGATCCTGTAACTTCCTCTCAGGTAACGTATTAATTTTAGTGTTCTTTTAATTAATTAAATTCCATGTTTATCATGCTTATTATGTCGACCCTATTTGCATTGCAGGCTGCTAAAGCCCATGTTGTTGTCCCTTCTAGACCCTCTCCAAAGAGGCGAAAATACTCTTCTCATGAGGAGAATCAAGTGGACAACATGTCTTCTCTTGTTCTCCCCTCCAAATCTAAAAAGTCTCGGTTGACTCGATCTGAAGACATCTCAAAACGAACTACTTCTGCCACTGTGCTTGCTCCATTGGTAGAAAAAGTACGAGTCGTGCAACCAGCTTTGACTCGTCCATAGAGCATCAATTCTAGCCCTGAAGGGGACTCTCGGGTATCTTTATTTTCTTTAAAAATCATGTCCTTTTCAAGCTTATTTGCTCCTTTTTAGCTTTATCCTTACTTGTCTCTGTTTGTTTCAGCGACCAACCCTCAAATCCAAACAGCGCCCCACCTAGTTCATTTTAAGGACTTCAAAGGGGAAAAAGAAAACGCCTGTGATTTTGTCAAATAGTGAATCTACTGATAGCAATCTCAATTCTCCCATCGATCAGGGCCCCCCTGAGTACTCTCCCATCAGCGAGGGGGTGGAAGATAGCACCCATAACGATAACTTAGAAGGGGATGCTGTAGATGACGAACTGGAGGGTCCTGAGTATGTTGTCAACATTGAAGAGGCTATCAAACAGTAACCTCAAACAGCTGAAGAGTCTCCTGAAAAAGATGCTCCCTTTGGCACCATCTCAACTCCTCCCAACGTGGTTCCTACCAACACCACCATGTCGCCTCAATCCATTTCTGCTTTAAAACAAAGTATCCCTCTGGAATATTTAAAGTTCTTGGTGGCTGCTAGAAATTGCTCGACTGACGGGGGCTCTAGGGGTGTTTCTTCTCTTGGAACCCAAGGCGAAATCTTCAGTCACCTGAAAATACAGCTCTTTCATGTCAATCTGAACAATCATTTGGAGGTGTTTCATGCTGATGGAACTAAGGTCAAAGAGGCGCTGCAAAAGGTTGACGTTCATACAACTTCTCCTCAGGTTGTCACTTTTGTGGATGAGGTATCTGCTTTTCTTGACCAGTTCTTGATCGACTTAGCCAAACGCAAGGATATCATGGGGAAATGTCTTCCTAAAGAGAAGGAACATAACCTCGAATTGGCCTTCGTGGAGTCCTTCATAACTGCTAGTGAAGCACTGAAGAAAGCTCTTCACAAAGCCAAAGAGGCCTTCAAAAAGAGGGTCAATAACATATCTTTGTGGCACCGACAAATTGTTGTTTTGAAATAACAAATTGAAGAGTTGTAAAATAAAATTAGTGAAGCTGAAACCTCGCAAGGTGCTGGATTTGAGACAGCTGGGAAGGTGCTGAACGACGAAGCATATGTTGGGGTTCTCCACTGGGAGCTTGTAGAGGCGTTGGACATTGAGCTAGTTGAACTGGATACTTCTCTTTCATTGACCAATTCTCGATTGTCCCCCACACGAGACCGCTATTTGACCCTTAAGGATAATGTGCCCTTTTAGCCAACTTTGTAATGCCCATTGTACTTTGCAGGCCCTTTAGTGGCTTCTTATTACGTAATGAATGGTTGTCTACTTTTTTGCTTATTACAATTTCTTGCAACATAGGTCTATATTTCTTTAAGTATTTTCCATTTACTCTTACTATTCGACCTTCTTACGCGAGCTTTTCGATATCATAAGCATTATTTGAAAAAACTTGAACCACTCGAAGTGGTCCTTCCCAATTTGGTGACCATTTTCCTAGAATTATATCTCTTTGATCCATGGGGAAGACCACTTTCCAGACCAAGTCTCCAATGACGAATTCCTTTGAATTCACTCTTTTGTTATAGGCCTTTGATACTTGGTCTTTCTGCCTGAACAAAGTGTCTAAAGCTGCTAGCCTATGTTCTTCGACATCTATTAACGCATCGTGCATCATTCCCCAATAATACTCAGCAAGGATATATGTTTTCCTATGTATTCTCACTAATTGCAAGTGGATATCTAAGGGCAAGACTGCTTCATGTCCATAAACCAAATTGAAAGGTGTTTTGTTAGTCGACTCCTTTGGTGAGTTTCGACATGCTCACAATGCTTGGCACAAAATCGTATGCCAACTTCTAGGCTTTTGGCCAACATATTTCTTAATTAATCCAATAATGGTCTTATTCACTGCTTTGACTTTCCCATTTGCATGTGCATAATATGGTTTCGATGTTAATAGTTTGAACCTCATTTATGCAGCAAACTCATTCACCTTTCTCCCTACGAACACAGTCCCTTGGTCAGTTGTTATGGTCTCTAGCGTCCCAAACCTATATATGATTTGGTTTTGAATGAAGGCCATGACTTCCTCTTGGTCTACTTTAACCAAAGCGACCGCTTCTACCCATTTTGAAAAATAATAAATACCTACCAAGATGTACCTTTGGCCTTTTGATGATGCATGCTTAATTTCTCCAATAATATCCAAAGCCCGTCCCTTGAAAGGCCAAGGTTTGACAACATAATGCAATTCACTAGCTAGTACATGTTGAATTCCAACATTTTTTTGGCATTCTTGGAAGCTTTTGGCATAATCAATGCAATTTTTTAACATGGTCGACCAATATACCCCTATTTGACACAACAACCATTTCATCTTATGGCATGTATGATACGCTCCACAGGAACCACTATGTACTTCAGATGTTACCACATATGCTTCATTATCTCCTAAGCATTTTAACAACACAACTTCAGGCGTTTTTCTGAATAATTCGTCTCCCATTAATTTATAATTTAACACCCTGTACTTAACATTGCGCTCTATTGACCCAACTAGATTTTTTAAGTAATTAGCTACGAGTTTCCTCCAACCATCTTCGGCCAACGCATCAATGGCGAAAACTTCATCTACCATTTAGAAATTTCCAAAGTGTTCATAGTTCAGGAGATCAGGGATTATTTCAGGTGTTGCCCCCCCCCCCCTAGTTTTTGTCAATGGTATGGTTTCAACCTCCAATATTTCTTTTACCTCAATGAACTCATCTATGTTTTCTTTAGGTGTTTTGTATCCAGATGCCAACTGGGCCATGTCATTCGCTTCTTGGTTGTCAACGCGCTTCACATGACTAATTAACACGTTGTTAAATTTTTAAATTAATGACAACGCTCTTTAACGCAGTTGTATTCTTTGGTCAACTATTTCACCACTACCTCTGAGTCTCCTTTAATGTCAACATCTCTGTAAGTCTAAGAGTGCCTAAGAGGGGGGTGAATTAGGTATATAAAAATTTATTCGGTTTTATGAGAATACTTGTAGTAATTTGTGGTTAAGTGTTTGAAGGTTTTTGACTATATCTTATCTTTTCTTGATTATGGTGATGAAAACGATAAAAGCGGAAAAGTAAAGAACACGGCGATATATCCGGGTTCCCCTCACAATCCGAGAGTAGTCCAGTCCCCTTTCCAACATGAAAGAGATTTCACTATAGTTTAGAATGATTGTACAACTTATGCTTACTATCTAACCTATAGGGTGACCAAAGGTTCTTAACACCTTTAAGGTCAAACAAACACTAATGTGAATGAAGAACAATCCTCTTCAAATCACAACACTTACTTCCAACAATCCTGGATAGTAAGGGAATACTTTCTTTTTGTAATACAATGATTTATTTGAAAGAGATGGAGATCACTATCAATCTTTTATTGATCTTCTTCTTCAAGAAAGAAACAATTCTCAAGCAATGATTATAAATGTTCACAATGAATGTATGAAACTTGTAATGATTTCTTAATGAAAATGTATATGGCAAGTTTCACAAAATTTATGATTTGTAAGAACACTTGAAAGTTTGTAAGAATATGCAAATTTGAATGATGAAAATTGTTAATTGAAGAAGGTTATTTGAATTTGAAAATCTGCACAAATACCTCTTCATTCATGCCATTTGATATGAAAAGATGCAATGCAATCATGAAAGAATACCATTTGAATTATATTCAAAAAACAAAAGAAAATATGTACTGGTTCGCTGGGAACCAGTTCCGACCCAGGCAGAACCCGGTTCCTAGTGAACGTTATAACCCAGAATTCAAAAATAACACGTAGGAACCGGTTCCCCTATAGGTACAACCCGGTTCCTGGTACAAATTTCAGGGAAGTGTTTTTTGAACAAGTTTGGAACCCGGTTCCCTGTTAGGTAGGAACCGGTTCCTGAAAGTTTATTTTCAAAAAAATCCTTTTGAAAAAGATTTCAAACATAGTTTTTCTTATTGTTAAAAATGTGGGATATGTATATGATTATGAATGCATATTTGTGAACATCTATATTCAAGTTTAAGAATTATTTATACCTTTTGACATTTTTTGTTTCTTTAATAATTCTTCTTCTAATCTTCAAGACTTGTAACAAGGTTTTATATGATATTGATAAACTTTTTGCACATCCTTTGAATGTTGATATCCATGTTGTCTTCATCAAAACCAATGCTTTAAACATGACTTGAGAAGCTTGCAATTACATTCTCCCCCTTTTTGATGATGACAACCAAGTCTTGAAAAAAATTCTTGAAATGTTTATGTTGTTTTGTGTAGCAAAAATGTTAAGCAAATGCAAGGCTCCCCCTAAATTGTATGCTCCCCCTAAGTCCATGATTCTTTTAATTTTGGAGTGAGTTTTATGATAGTTATTTTAGCCTGCAATTTCTTTGAAACAAAACAACACATATGCATATTTTTCTCCCCCTTTGTTAACATCAAAAAGGATGGGGAAAAAGAGTGAAACAAATTCATTTAAAAAACACAAACAATTTTAAACACAACCACACACTAAAACACGAACATAACGAATTGTACGATACAACATATAACAACGAAACATAAGAAACCTAAACATCACGAAACATAAGATGGAACATTGTCTAGACATAACAAAGTAAAACACGAAAATGAAAGAAATGACATAGAAATTAAAAGTAAGTCTTTAGTCTTCATCCTCATTCATCTCATCACCATCATCTTCACTTCCATTTTCACTACCACTTCCACTTCCGGATTCCTCTTCCTCTTGAACTTCTTTTCTATCAAGGTGATCAAGAATAAGCTTTTGAGTTCTTTGGACATTGCGTAGTTGTCGCCATGCGGAAGCATTTTCTTGTTGGAGCACATCAAAGCGATTATCCACATGTCTTTGGAAGATGGTCATTTGATTAAACAACATGTCTATGGTGTAGCCGCCTTCGGGAGGTTGAGCAACATAGTGGACAGTTGGTTCGAAATCCTCTTTGTAGTGAAGGTGACCTCTTGCATCAAGAATGATTCTGGTGTTCTTAAGAGAGGTTGCATATGTAATAGCCTCCTTATCTCCTTGAATTCTTGTAACTTCCCGTTGAAGGTTAACATTAGCATTTTCCAGAATGTGAGAAATGGCTCGAGCATATGGTAAACCACCATCTAGAGATTCCATAAGTTGCATATGGTACATAATAGAAAGTGCCCAATTAACCGAACAACGGCGTCTCAATGCATTAAGGACCATTAATTCAAACTCATTGATACGAGAGTGGTTAGAATTCTTTGGAAAGAGGATATAGGCAATAATAAGGTGGAGCATTCTGTCACTTACAGAGAGATTTGAGCCAAACAAATTAGATGACGAGAGAAGTTGTTGACGAGCAGTATTTTGCTGGTTTGGCCTACACATGTTAATAAAAACCTCTACCTTATTATATGGTAGCTAATCATGTGGAATAACACCATTAACAAGAACTAAACCTTCATGCGGAATACCCAACAATTCACCAAATTCCTCAACAGTTAAAGAGATACTCTTTGACAGAACATGAGAGGTTAGAGTAATATCACCAAATTCATCAGGGATAAATTTTAAGTTGTGATAAAATTCTCTAACAAGGTCAGGAAACACTTCACCATTGTCACCTACAAACCTAGCAACCCCAGCAGAGGCCAACTGAGCAGGAAATAAAAAGCTATGAGCAGGAAAGGTATGAAGCCTACAAAACTTAGCTTTAAGAACCTTCCGATTACTAGATTTGAAGGTGAGCCTTCTGGATTTGATGGTCTGAGGATGAATGTTAGAAGACTCTTCTTCAACCTGAGCCTTTCCCTTGCTGGACCTGGTAGCTCTCTTAGGACCCATGGAGATTTGTGAGAAATCTGAAAGTTAGGGTTTGATTTGGGATTTTCGGAATAGTGAGAGATTGGGATATTTGAGTATGAAATATGGAAGGAGAAGTGATTTTATAGTGATTTGGAGTAGTGGGTATTAAAATGTTGGTGAAGAAAAAGAGATGTTGGAGCTTTTATGAGGTGTGTCAATGGAGGTGGAAGGGTTTGAGAGGAGGAAGATGAAGTTGGAATGAGAGATGAATGTTGACTATGACATAAAACTAATTAAAAACACTTAAGTTTTTACACAAAAACATAAAACAAATAATTATTATTAAGCACAAAAAATGCGTGGCAGCCTGGAAAAAGGGGCGTGTGGCAGGTCTGCGTGCTGGGAACCGGTTCTGCACTATAGAGAACCCGGTTCCTGGCTTTTGTAAAAAGTAACGTTTCTGGAAAATGAACCAGGAACCGGTTCCGACCATTATGGGAATCGGGTTCCACAAGCAAATATTGCCAAAAACTTGAAAAAATTGTTATGAAAGGAAAAGTTTTGTACAAACAATATATACACACATATTTTATCAAATAAAAACATATAAAAGAAGGAGTAGAAGCAGAGTGTACTGAATCATAAATTTTTTTTGAAGAAAAATTAAGACGTGCACCTTATGAGAAACATTTAGAGATCACCTTCATCCAAAATACCAAGTTCTCTTCGGATTTTGAAGAATGGTTCTCGAGCAAGCGGTTTTGTGAAGATATCTGCGAGTTGGTTATGAGTATCCACAAAAGTGACTTCGACATCTCCTTGAAGTACATGATCACGGAGAAAATGATGTCGAATATCTATATGTTTGGTTCTTGAATGCATGATCGGATTCTTTGTAATATTGATAGCACTTGTATTGTCGCATCGAAGAGGAATGCATCCGAGATCAAGTCCGTAATCACGGAGTTGTTGCTTGAGCCAAAGAATTTGTGCACAACAACTACCCGCTGCTATGTATTCTGCTTCGGCCGTGCTAAGAGCAACACATGCTTGCTTTTTACAAGCCCATGATACTAATGCATTTCCAATAATGTGACAAGTACCACTTGTGCTTTTACGATCAGTTTTACAACCTACATAATCCGCGTCAGAATAACCAATTAAAGTGCAAATACTACCTTTAGGATACCATAAGCCGAAATTGGTTGTTCCTTTGAGATACTTCATGATCCTTTTAACTGCCATGAGGTGTGATTCCTTTGGATTTGCTTGAAATCGAGCACAAAGACAAACACTAAACATTATGTCAGGACGGCTTGCCGTCAAATACAATAAGGAACCAATCATACCTCGGTATTTTGTAATATCAATTGGAGTACCAGATTCATCTTGATCAACATATGTACCAGAGCCCATTGGAGTATTCATTGCTTTACAATTGTCCATATCAAACTTTTTCAATAATTCTTTGCAATACTTAGATTGGTTGATGAAGATTCCATCTTTTAGTTGCTTGATTTGTAGTCCAAGAAAGTAGTTCATCTTTCCCATCATAGACATCTCGAATTCTCCTTGCATCATCAATGAGAATTCCTCACACATTTCTTTGTTATTCGATCCAAAAATGATATCATCAACATAGACTTGAACCAATAAAGTGTTACTTTTGATTTTCTTAATGAACAAAGTTTTATCAACCTTACCCTTTTCGAAACCTTTTTCACACAAAAAATTGCTAAGTCTATCATACCATGCTCTTGGTGCTTGCTTTAGGCCATAAAGAGCCTTTCTCAACTTAAAGACATGTGTAGGATGTTTGAAGTCTTCAAATACCGGAGGTTGTTTGACATAGACTTCTTCATTGATGTATCCATTCAAGAACGCGCTTTTGACGTCCATTTGAAAAAGCTGGAAATTTAATGAACAAGCATAAGCAAGTAAAAGACGTATAGCTTCTAACCTTGCAACCGGAGCAAATGTTTCTTCAAAGTCGATTCCTTCCTCTTGATTGTAGCCTTGGGCAACCAACCTTGCTTTGTTTCGAACAATTAGACCATTCTCATCAAGTTTGTTCTTAAATACCCATCGGGTACCTATGATGTGTTTACCACTTGGTCTAGGAACAAGTTCCCAAACTTGATTTCTCTCGAATTGATTTAATTCTTCTTGCATAGAAATAATCCATTGATCATCTCCTAAGGCTTCATCAACTTTTGTAGGTTCAATTTGAGAAACAAACGCCATGTTTAAGCAAGCATCTTTTAGATTTAATCTTGTTGATACTCCTTGGCTAATGTCACCAATAATTTTGTCAATAGGATGGTCTCTATGAGTTCTCCATTCTTTTGGTAGATCATTGATGTTTGAATCTTGTTGTACAATGTCTTCTTGATTTTCCGGTGATTTCACAACTTGATCATTTGAAAGTTCTTCCGGGGGTAAATCTATAGGATCATCATCATCATCACACACAACTACTTCCTCTTTAGAGGTGTTAGTTTCATCAAAAGATACATGCATAGATTCTTCAATAGTTAAAGTTCTTTTTATTATAAATTCTATATGCTTTACTAGAAAGAGAATAACCAAGAAATATACCTTCGTCGGATTTCTCGTCAAACTTACCGAGATTGTCTTTGTCATTGTTAAGAACAAAACACTTGCATCCAAAAATGTGGAAGTGAGCAATATTTGGCTTTCTTCCTTTAAAGAGTTCATATGGAGTCTTCTTTATTATAGGTCTAATGATAACTCGATTTCCAACATAACATGCCGTACTAACCGCATCCGCCCAAAAATATTTAGGAAGATTTGCATCACTAAGCATTGTTCTTGCAAGTTCCACTAGAAACCTATTCTTTCTTTCAACTACTCCATTTTGTTGTGGAGTTCTAGGTGCTGAAAAATTATGAGAGATACCATGTTCTTCACAAAATTCTTCAAATTGTGCATTTTGGAATTCTCCACCATGATCACTTCTTATGGATACAATCTTTAGTGATTTTTCATTTTGGATTTGCTTAGCATACTTCTTAAAAGCTTTAAAGGCATCACTTTTCTGCACAAGAAACAAAGTCCAAGAATATCTAGAAAAATCATCAACAATAACCAAAGCGAATACATTACCTCCGAAGCTTTTTGTTCTTGATGGACCAAAGAGATCCATGTGTAACAATTGTAGTGGCCTTGTAGTAGACACCACATTCTTAGATTTGAAAGATGATTTTGTTTGTTTCCCTTTTTGACAAGCATCACAAAGTCTATCTTTGACAAATTTTCTCTTAGGCAAACCAATGACAAGATCACGCTTGATTAGTTTATTCAAGTGTTCCATATGAATATGAGCAATCCTTTTGTGCCAAAGCCATGAATCATCATTGTTTGCCATGAGACATTTCACCTTCAAGGATGGATCATCAAGGGAAATCATACATATATTATTAATTCTTTTACCTTTGAGTTTTACCTCATTGGTTGCCTCATCCATAATAAGGCATTCTTCTTTGTTGAATTTGATCTTGAACCCTCTATCGCAAAGTTGACTTATGCTAAGAAGGTTGTGCTTTAATCCTTCAACATAGAGAACATCCTCAATTTGAATGGATGGAGGTGTGCCAACTATTCCAACGCCAAGTATCTTTCCTTTGGTGTTGTCTCCATAGGTGACATACCCTTTGGCTTTATGTACTAGATATGAAAATTGGTGTACATCTCCTGACATATGCTTTGAACATCCACTATCAAGATACCAAACATTTGATGTGGATTTCAAGCATACCTACAAAAACAAATTATTTCTTGTTAGGTACCCGAGTTGCCTTGGGTCCTTCATAGTTAGTTCCTTTTTTCACCCATGCATAATGTCCACTAGACATACTGAAATTTCTAATATAGCATGCATTGGGTGTGTGTCCAATAATACCACAGTAAAAACAGTTTGGAACAAATTTGCTGTTGTATCTAGGAATTTGTTTTCTTTTAGATACATTAGCCTTTTTATTTTGATGATTATGAACAACTTGCTTCTTTTCTACTTTCTTGGGATTGGAACTATTACTAGCCTTTACAAAAACAGCGGGATTGTTACTTGGTTTCTTAGTATTCACATAACCAAGACCTCTTTTATCATTTGGATAATGTTGTTGGCTTAGTAATCCTTCCAATCCTATTTGTCCTTTTTCATATAGTTCAATGACTCTTTTCAATTGAACAATTTGAAAGACATTTGATTCACACTTGGAGCATGCAAAGTTTTCCTTTTCTTTAATAAAATTTTGTTTTTGAAGATCAAAATCTTTAGTCATGGTGTCAATTTTTTCTAGACAAATTAGAAGTTCTTTTTCTTGTTTTGACACCTTTTTGTATAAACTTTTGCATTCTTTCAAGAGTTCATCAATTGCACCTTGAACATCATCATCAAAAAGATTAAATTCATTACTAACCTCTTCTTCATCGTCGGAGTGATGTGAAGCCATCAATGCTAGATTTGCACTTTCGTCACTATCCGAATCGGATGAAGAACTTATCTCATTATCTTCCCATGCAACATAAGCCATTTTGTTCTTGAACTCCTTTTTGCCTTTGAATCCATTTTTCTTGGAGAGTTTTGGACAATCCGGCTTTATGTGACCTTGCTTTCCACATTCATAGCATGTGACATCTTGTGTTGATGTGGAGGCTTCTTTATCTTTATGCTTATAAAATTTCTTTCTTTTGACAAAGTTAGCATTATGAAGATTATTTTTATGACCAAAATATTTTCCTAACCTTTTTACAAGAAGCAAGAAGTTTTCATCTTCCTCTGATGCATCTTTATCTTGACTTTCTTTTGAATCAACTTTCAAAGCAATGCCTTTGGATTTCTTCTCATGATTCTCATGTTTTTCAAGCCTTCCAAGTTCCGTCTCATATTCTTGAAGCTTTACGAAAAGTGTTGCGAAAGTCATAGTTGCTAGGCTTTTCTTTTCGGATATTTCCGTCACTTTTGGTTGCCATTCCCTAGTTAAATACCTAAGCACTTTAATATTTAATTCATCGTTAGTTAAAGTCTTACCGAGTGCCTTCAAATGGTTTGTCAAGTGAACAAATCTCTTTTGCAAGTCAAGGATGGATTCTCCGGGCAGCATTATGAATAATTCATATTCTTGACTCAAAGTGTTCAATCTAGACCTTTTGACTTCGGCGGTTCCTTCATGAGTTTCTACAAGAGTATCCCAAATTTCCTTTGCCGTTGTACATGCCGATACTCGGAAAAATTCGTCCATACTAAGAGCACTTTGGAGAATATTGATTGCCTTTTTGTCAAAGAGAACTTTTTTCTTGTCATCGTCATCCCATGATGCTTTAGGCTTTGATGACCCAACACCATTGACAACACACACCGGAGTAAATGGACCATTCTCAACAGCATTCCATATTTCTTCTCCTTGCGCTTCAAGATGAGCCTTCATGCGAATTTTCCAAAAGTCAAAGTATTCACCACAAAACAATGGAGGCTTGTTGTTATTACCACCATCTTTGAAAACCGGATTTTGATTTGCGGAAGCCATTCTGGATCTTTAGGAACAAGTTACCTATAACTTGCTCTGATGCTAATTGTAAGTCTAAGAGTGCCTAAGAGGGGGGTGAATTAGGTATATAAAAATTTATTCGGTTTTATGAGAATACTTGTAGTAATTTGTGGTTAAGTGTTTGAAGGTTTTTGACTATATCTTATCTTTTCTTGATTATGGTGATGAAAACGATAAAAGCGGAAAAGTAAAGAACACGGCGATATATCCTGGTTCCTCTCACAATCTGAGAGTACTCCAGTCCCCTTTCCAACACGAAAGAGATTTCACTATAGTTTAGAATGATTGTACAGCCTATGCTTACTATCTAACCTATAGGGTGACCAAAGGTTCTTAACACCTTTAAGGTCAAACAAACACTAATGTGAATGAAGAACGATCCTCTTCAAATCACAACACTTACTTCCAACAATCCTGGATAGTAAGGGAATACTTTCTTTTTGTAATACAATGATTTATTTGAAAGAGATGGAGAGCACTATCAATCTTTGATTGATCTTCTTCTTCAAGAAAGAAACAATTCTCAAGCAATGATTATAAATGTTCACAATGAATGTATGAAACTTGTAATGATTTCTTAATGAAAATGTATATGGCAAGTTTCACAAAATTTATGATTTGTAAGAACACTTGAAAGTTTGTAAGAATATGCAAATTTGAATGATGAAAATTGTTAATTGAAGAAGGTTATTTGAATTTGAAAATCTGCACAATTTATAATGTCACAAATACCTCTTCATTCATGTCATTTGATATGAAAAGATGCAATGCAATCATGAAAGAATACCATTTGAATTATGTTCAAAAAACAAAAGAAAATCTGTACTGGTTCGCTGGGAACCGGTTCCGACCCAGGTAGAACCCGGTTCCTAGTGAACGTTATAACCCAGAATTCAAAAATAACACGCAGGAACCGGTTCCCCTATAGGTACAACCCGGTTCCTGGTACAAATTCCAGGGAAGTGTTTTTTGAACAAGTTTGGAACCCGGTTCCCTGTTAGGTAGGAACCGGTTCCTGAAAGTTTATTTTCAAAAAAATCCTTTTGAAAAAGATTTCAAACATAGTTTTTCTTATTGTTAAAAATGTGGGATATGTATATGATTATGAATGCATATTTGTGAACATCTATATTCAAGTTTAAGAATTATTTATACCTTTTGACATTTTTTGTTTCTTTAATAATTCTTCTTCTAATCTTCAAGACTTGTAACAAGGTTTTATATGATATTGATAAACTTTTTGCACATCCTTTGAATGTTGATATCCATGCTGTATTCATCAAAACCAATGCTTTAAACATGACTTGAGAATCTTGCAATTACAATCTCTTATTCCAACGTATAACATAATTTGAAGACCAATTATTAAGGCTTCATACTCAGTCTGATTGTTAGAGCACTCACCTTTGATTTTATAATGAAATCTAGTGGAATGCCATCTGGTGATAAGATGAAAATCCCTACCCCGGTTCCTTGTTTGTTTTTATAACCATCAAAATAACATTGCCAAGACTTAGTGCTTACATGAGCTTCAGTAATGTCGACCACTGAATGGTCGACTATAAAGTCTGCAATGATTTGTCCCTTGATTGCTTTTAAAGGGACATACATTAACGATTATTCAGTTAATGCAAGTGCCCATTTACCTATTCGTATGTGCAAAATGGGTTTAGACAACATATGTTTGATGACGTCAAAATGAGAATAAACAAAAACTTCCACTAGTTTTATATAATGCTTGAGTTTAGTACATGAGAAATACAAACATAAACAAATCTTTTCAATTGCATTATATTTAGTTTCAGCGTCATTTAATACTTGAATAAGGTAATAAATGGCTCTTTTGACCCCATTCTCGTCTTCCTGGGCCAACATGTTTCCCAGTGTCGACTCTGATGTTGCGATATATAATTTCATGCCTTTGTTTTTATTTGTAGGTGCCAGCATCGGAGGCTTCATCAAATAATATTTCAAACGATCAAATGCCTCTTATTGTTCATTTTCCCACTTGAATTCAGACTCTTTGCCTAATTTCAGTAAAGGAGAAAATGCCAAAGTTTTACCGCTCATGTTTGACACGAACCGCCTCAGGAAAAAAATTTCCCAACAAAGATTAGAGTTTTTTCTTTGTTGTTGGCGCTTTGGTATTCAATATCACCTTGGTTTTGTTTTGATTAATCTTTATGCTTTTCTTGTGCACTACAAAACCCATAAAATCTCTTGCACGAACACAAAAAGCACACTTTAATGGATTCATTTTTAATCCATATTCCCTCATTCTATTAAAAGATTGTCTAAGGTGGTCTAAACGACCAACTATTGAGGGTGACTTGACTACATTGTCATCAACGTACACCTGCATGAAGGTGTTTATGAAATCATGAAACATTGAGTTCACTGCTCTTTGATAAGTCGCCCCTGCGTTTTTCAAACCAAAAGGTATGATGACCCACTCATATGTGCCTAACGCCCCCGGGCATCGAAATGCAGTTTTGTGGGTATCGTCTTTAGCGATGAAAATTTGATTATAACATGAATATCCATCTAAAAGACTTAAATATTCATATCCTGCGGCTGAATCGACCAGCATTTCTGCCACATGAATTGGATATTCGTCCTTTGGGGTGGCTTTATTTAAATCCCTAAAGTCTATTAAAATTCTCAAAGTTCCGTTTTTCTTTATTACATGGACTATATTAGCTAACCATTCAACATACCTGGTTGTTCTTATGAACGTGCTCTTAAACAACCGCTCGATCTCCACTTTGATTTTGGACAATACTTCTGGCGTGAACCTTCTTGGAATCTGCTTGATTGGTCATTTTCCTGGATTTATAGGCAGCTTCATCTCCACCATTTCTCTACTCAAGCCAGGCATCTCATTGTAGTCTCATGCAAATCAGTCTCTGAACTCTTTGAGCAATTCGATCACCTGTCCTTCACCTAGTTGTCGATCTTTGTGTTGATGTAAGTAATTTTCTTGACCGAACCATCAACCAGGTCGACTTCCTCCAAGGGATCTTGTGCTTGCATCTTTAAAAACATTGTCTCTTGGATCTTTCTCAAACCCCAAAGGTTCTTCTTCATATATACAATCAAACCTATGGCTTTTTGAAGCTGTTGTTTTGCTTTATTCTCCAAGATTTCCCACCATGATGGCCTCATGTGACATATTTTCAACATCTTCAGCCTCTAAGGCCGCATTTATTCTATTTTCGGCCATATAAGCCAAAATCCTTTCCAGAGCATTCGCCTCAGGCATCATCATGATTTTGTTCTTCTTCCCACCTAGTGGGATCAAACTCCCATTCTACAGCTAGATATGTGTCCAACCTTTATCGGTCCCAGATAAAACCATGAGTGGGGTGTAAAGTCAAAAAATTGATTGCATCAGGATGCAGCTTAAAAACTGCATCTTTTGGGCCGCATGGTGGTATGGTTGCAAATGCTTTGTCGAAATTCTTTTGACCCACCACCTTTTCATCAGTAGTAAAATAACTATGATCCGCCTCTATGTTTTCAATGATCCCATCCCGATGCCATATGGACACACGATGATGCAGGTTCGACAGTATCGCCCCTATTCCATGTATTTATTCGCGCCCCAACAACAGGTTGAAATTTGCCTTGGACACTATTACCATAAATAACGTTGGCCTCGAGGTCGAGCCAACTAACAAATTGACTTGAATCACACCCAATATGTGACTTGTCTTTCCTTCATAGTTCGACAGGACCATATTATGTGTTTTAAGGTTTGTGTTGAACTTACCAATCTTCGCTAGCAATGACCGTGGCATCAATTTAACAGAAACGCCACCATCAACAAACACTTTGTTCACCGGGAACCCACCAACCTTAGCCATTATAAATAGAGGTTTGAGATGATACATCATGCCAGCTGTAGGTTTCTCAATCGTTACATGTTGCTCTTCTACCACCCCATCATTCATGATATAATAACATCGAGGTTTTTGACCTGCTGGTTTTACAAACATGTCTTCTTCCTCATCCCCGTATGCCTCCGAGGCAAACCCATATTCGTTGGGAAAAACCAACATAATTTTGCAGTGAATTATCAAACTGACCTCTGAATTGTCTTCGAAGTCGTCTAATACTTTATCATCCATGTTATCATTACCAAGATCTTCAACCTTTGATGGCGACTCATTCGTAACTGGCATCGACAACCATTCTTTGGCCGGTCGATGTTGTATTTCCTTTTGGGCACTTTTTCCCTTTTGTGGAACAACCTTTGTTGTAGCATCTCTCATAGCTTTCTCATTCCTCTATCATGGAACAAATTTTGTTGCAGCTTCGCTTGTCGCTTTCTTGTTCCTCAGAAACCTCCTCCATTGAGTTCTTGTCATAGGATTCTTCCCTTTGTGGGTGGGAGGAACATGTTATTTCTTTGGTATGATCCTTGTCTTATCAAGTTGAGTCGAACTAGATCCCTTTTCCATCATCTCCCATTTGTGGGTCGAACCTGACCCCTTTTGTACCACCTTCCAGTTTTAATTTTCCCCCCTAGGATGAAAGGTACGAACCCAGTTACTGTTGGGCATATCAGTTTGTGGCACAAAAGTTCTCAAATATGGGAACTTGGGTTTCTCTCCAGGCACTTGAACATTGTTTGACCCCTTAGCATGGTCAAACACCACTTTTAGATTGTTTCCTTTATGGTGCTTTTTCTTCAGTGTATCGATCTTTTTTGCAGCTTCTTTGTCATAGATCATGTTACAGTTTGGGCATAACATGGATCTAGAGTTACTCCATTTACACTTGTTAAGGAAGTCTATCAACTCCTCTTCAGGTTTAGGAAACACAACCTTCATTAATCCTGCCACTATTTCCTCAGACATCTCTTCATCCTTGCAGTCTAGCTTTGCTTTGTCTTCCTGATCACCTTCAGGCTCTTCATCAAAATCAACCATCATCACTTTGTGTGGCTTAGACAAATTGTCATTTCCACCTTTGAGACCCTCAATAGTCTCGACTGTTGTATTCAAACTAGGTTCGTCTTCAAGACCATCAGTAGCCTTGAGCATCAACATTGCTAGAGAGTTGATAACGTCTACCTGTTCATCCATGGGTCCCTTAGTAGCCTCCATCATCAGCACTTCAAATGGCTCCACATAGTATGCACCTGTCACATGCGAGGGATCCAAGTCGGTCTTCATGGTTTTTGGTTTCTCACCAAATTTCAGCTGACCATCCTTCAAAGCCTTTTGAATCAAATTCCTGAAAATAAAATATTGAGAAGTATTATGACCCCAAAAATTATGATATTTGCAAAAAACCCCTTTTTTGCTTTTGCTCTAATGGTGGATCCTTAGTGCCCGAGGGATCTATAATCTGACCATCTGAAACTAAAACATCAAATATTTCATCGCATTTTGACACATCAAAAAAATATATTTTAGTATTAATGTTATCATTTTTTGGACCTTCAATCGTCTTTCCTTTAGATGGTCTTATAGGTTTACATGCATATGGAGGCCCATCTTTCAATTAGGCCATATTAACCTCTCCTTCTTCCATGTATTTGTCCTCAGACTCTATAGAATAATTCTCTATGTCTACATAGGCAATTTTTCCTTTTCTATGGTCCTTTGACACTCTATCTTTCTCTGTTTTCAAACGTTCAACATATCGAACCTTATCAGCTAGTTGAGACATATCTGTAATAGTTTGAGGATTAAACTTTTTCCTAATAGAATAATCTAACCCCCAGCGGCTATTTCGACCAGCTCATATTCAGGAACCCTAGTAAAACATCTAAACTTTAGGACCATAAACCTATTCAAATACACTTCCATTGACTCAGACAACCTTCTCTAGATGGAGGATAATTCTTTCAAACTTATCTTAGGCTGACCAGCACAAATTTTTTCATGAAATATCCCCTCAAGTTATTCCCAAGTATATATGGAGTTTAGAGTTAACATTGTAAACCAAGTGTGATACGGTGGCAGAACCGACTGTTTAATACGGGTTTTGCGTTTGTGTTTGCAAATGTTGCGGTAAGAAAGAGTCGCCACCGACTTTTCTTTTATCCAAATTAAGGAAAGGGTGAAAAGAATAGAAAAATACCTTTTCAAGAATTTTCTGAGTAAGGGGGGTAGATTATGGAAAGGGAAGGTGTTAGCACCCTTTCCATTCGTAGTTATCAACGGGCTCTTAGAGGTTTGCTCATTTTGAAATACCTTTGTGCTTTTTGTGTTTGAAAATGTTTTGAAAATGCCTTAGTGCGGCGATTCGCTTTATGATAACTCTTGTATCAGTCCTCAAGAGTGTTGACAAAGCGAATGTTTTTGAAAGTGTTTTTAAAAATTAGAATTTGTGTAAGTGCGAAAATGTTTTGAGCAAACTTCTAACAATTATCTACTTTGTACTCGAAAAGGTTCGTTCTTTTCCTCATATCCTTTAGATAGTGCTATCCTACTATTAGTGAGTAGGTAGCCTTGTCTTAGATGTTTGAGGGACATCGAAGGGACAATACGGTCACGAAGGCAACTTGGCAAGAAATTTTAGTAATTGTCCTAAAGTTTCTAAGATCACTTTTAACTGAGGCAACGTCGAAAGGGTCATCGAGGGACTTGTGATCTTTCAAACTAAAGGACAACCACGAAAACTTCTCACGTTTCGAGAATTGTGACCGTTTTTCAAAGGCAACCAAAGTGGGGGTACCCTAAAGGTGCGCATGTGTGAGTGATTCAATTCAGTTATTTATCTTTAAACATTTAGATTTTTCTATCGTTTGTTTTCAGATCTTATCATGCAATCCTATTATCATACATCTAAGCAGTCAATATAGGTATAGGTGTGATTCGGTGGGAGAACTTACTTGATTGTTTTGCATTTTATCGCAAATGTTGCGGTTAGCAAGAGTCGCCACCGACTTTTCTTTTATCCAAAAGGAAAGGTGAAAAAGCACAGGAAAGACCTTTAGAGATGTTTTCTTGAGTTTGGGGGTAGATTATGAAAATGGAAGGTATTAGCACCCTTTTCATCCATGGTTTTCCATGGGCTCTTAGTTACTTTCTAGATCACTTGCTTTTGTTTTGAAATTATGCTTTGTGATGTGGGTTTTGAAAGTATTTTGAAAATGTGACTTTGTAATGATTCTCGTTTCTATAAGAATGCATACAAAGTGTTATTTTGAAAATAGTTCAAAGAGGTATTTGTGGAATGTGTTTTTGAAAGTGATTTTGAAAAGGGTTTCCTTTGTAATGGTTCTCGTCTCTATAAGAACGCCTACAAAGTGTTGTCTTTTGAAAATGCTTAAAAGTGATAGTGTTGGTGTATAAAATGTTTTTATTGTGAGCAAGCGAGTAACTAAGAGTGAACCTACCTACTCAAAAGGTATTAGATGTTCTTTTCCGCCTCCTTTAGATGTTGCTATCTTACCATTGTTTTGGTAAGAAGCCCCATCATTGGATGTGAAAGGACGGATGTTGGAACGTTTATATAGTCATAAAAGGCAACCCATGGGACATTTTAGCAATGTCATTTTTAGGAACTAGATCATTTACCGAAGGCAACCTCGAGGGTCATTGAGGGACTACGATCTTTTATCAAGAGTCTTTGCTAAAACGCCCATGTTCGAGGGACATGACTATATTTCCGATAGGCAACATGGTGGGATTACCCTAAGGGTGCTAGTGTGCAAGTGTGTTTGATTGCATGCATTTTTAGTCTTGATTATGGTGATCTATTTGTTGATTTCATATCTTGCCATACACACCCTAATTACTAGCATTTACATTCAAAAGCGATAAAATTGTAGAAATGTAAAGTCCTATGCTATTACAATATTTTAGGGATGGGGGTACATATTTATGAATGGGGGTTGCAAATAAAATTAAATCCTAAGTTACTATTACAACCATATTGAAATGGATAAGAATGTACAACAAATGTAAAATGAACTTGTTTTATTTTAGAAAAGAGATAAGTTTGGTTTAAGAAAATATTTTTGATCTTTTTGTTTTAAGAAATAAAATAAAGCATGTAAAAAAAAATTATTTTTGGTGTTTTTTGATTAATGAAATAAGAAGTGATAGCAAAAATAGTGAGGAAAAAGAAAGTAGAATCAACGTATTACTGACTAAAGGAGATTAGAAGTTCTGACTCTAGCGTACTGCAAAACAGACATCCTATTAGTGAAAAATAGGTAAAGTCAGAAGTTCTGATTCTGGCGTACTGCAAAATAAATATCCTTGTGATCGGTGGAAATAAAACTGACTGTTTAAAGCTGGATCGCGTATGTCGCAGTAAGCAAGAGTCGCCACCATCTTTTATGTTCTCCAACAGGGAAAGGACAAAAGCACAGCAAAATTCCTTTTTTGAGAATGTTTCTCGGTTCGGGAGGTAGATTTATAAAAAGGGAAGGTGTTAGCACCCTTTCTATCCATGGTTATCCATGGGCTCTTAGGTACTTGCTCTTATGTTTTCAAAATGGTTTGCTTTTCAAATGTTTGTGGGTTTTGAAAAAAGTTTCATTTTGAAAGATTTCTAAATGACTCTTGTATCTGTCCTCAAGAGTGTTTGAAAAATTTGTTTTGAAAACTTTTGAAAGTGTCAGTGTGAAAAGATGTTTTATTTGTTTTTGAAGAGAGTAAGTACCCATGAGTCATCCACCTACCCTAAGGAATTAGGTTGTGTAAGAGTCCTTAAGATAGTGCCATCCTACCATTGAGAGGTAGGTAGCACCACCGTTGGAGGTATTCGGGTCAATTCGATTGTAGGGACAGTGTGGTCACCGAAGAAATAGTAGGATACCTTAGAAGTAACCCTAATGTCCTAGATCCTTTTTAATCCAAGGCAACCGTTTCGAGGCAACTGGATCTTAGACATAAGGGCGACCGCTAAAACACCCTATACTTGACAACCACGTTCGAGGCAACGAGTGAGGCGTACCCTAGAAGTGGCGTGTGCATTGTGTGTTGTTTTCATGTTAACATTTATCTTGGATCATGCAATTGTGAGCTACGAGTTGTTTTTTATTATTATACATTCTTTCATGCAATTTAGCAGTTAGGAGTGCGGAAAATAAAATACGGAAAGGTAAAAGCTACGCTATTACAAGGCGCGGGTCTATACATCGCCAAAAAAATAAAGACCCGTTTTTGATAAAGTGCGGAAAGTAAAAAAAAGCGATAAACCTAATTACTATTACATTCCAGAAACAGTTACATAATAATCAAAATATAAAAATAACGTGCGAAAGAATTAAAATCAAGACGTCCTAGGGTTTTTGACCCTTTTGAGAAATTAAGAGTTTTTGTCCTTTACTTGAAATTAAATTAAAATTAAACCTAATACTAATTTAATTAATTATTCACAAGAAAGATATTTTTTATGTTTTTGTATTTAATGATAATAAAATAAATTAAAAGTCAAGAAAACCCTAGTTCTAAGTTTCTTTTAATTATTAATGAAAATGTTAAAGTTAAACTAATTTAAACTAATTAATTAATTTACATGTTATTTACAAAAATAATAATAATTAATAATGATGATAATAAAAAAAATGATTAAAAAAGGTCAAAGTCTAATTCTATGCAATTTTTATTTATTAAGAAAAAGGATTAAAATTTAAACCTAAATTAAGCTAAGTTAGTTATTATTATTTATTTACAAAAATAAGTTAATAGTGGAATTAATAAATAATTAAAATATATTTACAATTTTGATTTTCTGATTTTTATTAGGAAAAATTAATTTGTAGTGAATTAATAATAATAATTAAAACAATTAAAAGAAATTTAAAAGAAAAGAAAATAAATTGCAAACCAAGGGGGTAAGATGGCCCATATGGAGGTTTTTTGTGAGAAATTCTGGCCCAAGAACTCTAAGCCTGATTGACTTTTCATGATCACGTGCATGCTGTTTGACTGGGGAATATTATGGACTTCATCTCCTGGCCACTAGATTGGGCATCATGGGCACTTGGCAAGCTTAGGCGTGAGGACGTACGGTGGAACTTGGTACAAGCACTGCATTGGAACATGTTGTGAAAAATATGAAGAATTATATGGGGGACCTGGGAATCGAACCCAGGTCCCAGTGTTTGCCAGCCACGTCTCCAACCATCTGAACCATGATGCGCGTTTGTAAACATATTGATAAACAAATATTATATTAAGGAACCAAATAATTATGCCACAAAAAAAAACGCGCGCCACTCATTTGAATCACCCAGTCACGTTCATACACGTATTGTCTTCTTCAGCTTTTCCTGCAAAAATAAAGAACAAGTAGCGGGGGTTTTTAACCCCCACTAACTACAACCACGAATAATAACGATTAGAGTTAGGGTTGATATAAATTGAGCGCGAGGATTGGGTTGAATTCGTCTGGCCTTGACGAATTCAGCCATGCTTGTCTCAAGGTCCAATTTTTCCTTATGCACAAAGCCCTAATTTTCAAGCTTCGAAACCCTAGATATCTCCCATGGTGGATTTCGATTCAGGAAGTTTCAACACAATTAAACTATCCCATTAGCTTCAAAATGTTCCTAACAACACAAACCAATCAAGAAAATGGATTAAAAACGCATGAATTATGATATGCAAATTTGAAAAATAATGCAAACTGAGTGACTTGTGTTCTTTGATTCTTTGCGTATTTGGACTTGTTCTTGATGGCATTGGATTCCTGGCAATGTCAGCAACACGTTGGAACCACTTTTAGGCTTTGAATTCACCTGCAATATTGATTTCAGTTTTCAAGTATTTCTTGAATTTTTGCAATTTGGTTATGGTTTTCTATGGCAGCTTTCACGTTGTTAACACTAGGGTTGGCTTCAGCATATGTATTGGAATCAAAACTAGGGTAAATCTTGGCCCAAAAGTCCATGAAATTATGTTTTCAATATTTGATTTTAATCAAATCTTTTCCAACTTTTTTGATTGATAAAACTTGCCAAACATGGATGATTTTGCCTTTTTGATTGAGAAACGAGATTGCCAACTTGCCCTGATCAGATTTGCTTCACAAAAGATCCAAAAACCATATCTTTTGAATTTTCCTACAATTAAAATCAATTAAATGAATTAATATTAATAAAAATTCAATTAATTAATTAAAAATAAGAAAATAAATCATTTTAAGTTCAATGGGTCGTGCATAGGATTTGGGTAAATATTCAAGAAGGAATTTGAGGCCCATTAGCAAAAATGAAATGTTTTAGGCAAAGTTGACTTTTGAAAGTTCCCAAAAATTTCCCAACTTCTCCAATGCATATCTTGCTAAATTTTGAAGCTATGAACATGTTCTTTGACATTTTGGAAAGGTCTTGAAGTCCTATAACCAATGCCTTTGGTCCCATGTCATTTTGATTTACCAATCTCAAGTTATGGTCTTTGACTTAAAGTGCCTTTTTGTTGACTTTTGAAAATGACCTATAATGTTGAAATTGATAACTTTTTGTGAGAACATTTCTTGGATTTGGAATGTGAATATGAGTTGTAGGAAATGTCATCCCCTTCAAAATGAGCATTGTATGGGATTTTTCTGATGAACCATGAAAAAGTTATGCCCTGGTCAAGTTACAGTTGACTTTTCAGCTGTCCTAAAATAGTAACTTTTGCATCTTGAGACTTTTTGAGCCATGCTTGTGGAATCATGATCAAGATTTGATCAAATGATGATTGTGGCTTCAAAATAAGATGTTGACTAAAATTTTTGACTTTTGACTGTCAAATGACCATTTTGCCCCTGCAGTTGACTGTAAAGCAATTAGGGCTTTTGACTGTGCAACTTGATGCTGTGAGTCTTGAAACTTGACATATAGGTGCTTGAAAATGTATATAGGCATATGGGACTTGATTGGACCCTTGGAAACCTCAAATTCCTTGTAAGAACCAAAACCCTAATTTTGACTGTGTTATGAGGGTGCTTGCACTATGCAATCCTTGATCCATTTGAAGCTTGATCTTGCCAAATCTTGAAGAATATGGGAGGGAAAATTTTGGGGTACAACAATCCTATTAGTGAAAAATAGGTAAAGTCAGAAGTTCTGGATCCACTGGGAACAAAGAAGATTTCAGAAGTTCTTATACCACTGGCAGAACTTGGTCTCCCTCTCCATGCTAGTCAGAACATCTGCAACTTGGTCATTTCTCAACAAAATAGAAGATGCGCATTTGATAGTTATGACAGGTTTCATAGTGTTTTAAAAATAAGAAATATCAGAACTATAAATCAGAGGCAAGCATGAATTTGCTAATATTAATTCTAAGTTCTAATTTCTTCAAGAAGTTCTGAACTGATTTACTCCATACTTAGGCAGACAAATACGTGAAACCTCAGAATATGTACAACATCAGAAACATGATGTTTACATTGTATTTTTGAACATGCAAATCTGGTAATGCTTAAGTAATATGATGAGAGTCAGCAGAAGCTTACCTTGCAGCTGGAAAAGATTCTGTGAATTGGAGGTTGGTCCTGAACTCTGGTGATGTTATGAGTAACTTCTTCACGTACTCAGCAGGTTGGAAGTTTTCAACTTCTGGAACAGCCAATGGGTGATGTTATGACTTCTTTGAGGTGAAGGTGGAGGGAGAGTGTATTATAGTATGAACACAGAAGTTAGGATAGCTTCTAATATGTGAATCAGAAACTGTGTGAATGGTTTTTTAGTCAAGAAACACTTGAGAACAAATGGAGTTTGAATGCAAGAAATCAAAAGTTAACAGGTTTTTGTATTTTGTGTTTGCAACTTTGGACTCTTGGAATTTTAGCAGGGGTTCAAGGCTTTTTCTTTCTCAAATTTCTGACCATTTCACAGTTGCAAATGTAGTTCAATTTATAGGCGAGGATTTAGTAGCTTGGAGAAATCAAAGGTACAACCATCATATGCTAGGAGTTGACTTATTCTTGAAGCAAGTTCAAACAAGTATGGTTCAAGGCACAAAGTAAGGTGGTTAGCAGCTTTTAGTCGTGCCTAAGCTGGATTTGTAAGCATGAATCAAGGAAAAGTACCCTCAGAAGCAAAAGCGAAGCATTGGCCCAACATATACTTTATACAAAATCTGCTTTTCAAGGGCAGCTATGGTACTTCTAAGCCACACGTGGAGAAACCCTTTGAACAAAGACCCATACGTGGTTGGGATCATTAAATGATGATGAGATTGATCAACCCAGAAATCCTGAAACATGATATTCTGCATCATTGTTTGATTCTGGGTCAAAAGTTCAACTTCAGCATAATTTAGAGTGAACATCCAACTTCTAATCTTTGTATCTCCTTGCTCCAGCATGTTCTAAAGAAACTCTCAGAATTTCTAGGAATCTTGTAGCACGCTTTGTAGCCTTATTTTAATCACCCTTGTAAACTCTGACCGAACCTTTATGAAAACTGGCCCAGAAGTTCTGACCCAACTCTGTCTTGAAAGTGTCCAGAGTTTGTTGAGTGCTTCAGTTTCATGGACATATCTTTGAACATTTATAATTTGAAATTCCAGCATTTCCAGGAGAAGTTCTGTTCTGCAATGTTTTAGATCTTATTGAAATCTATAACTTATGTGCCAGAAGTTCTTCCAGAATCAACTTGCATCATGGTAATAATCTGATCAGAAGTTCTGAGCTTGTCATATTTCTTAAACACTTAGAAAAATTCTAAGTATTTAGAATTTTGACTTTTGAATTTCTTGATGAAACAAACTTCATATTTCAACGTGTCTTGATGAAATATGATTCTTGAAGCTTGATTTTGATCCAAAAGTTAAAGTTTTACTTTTTAATATGCAAATGACCATTTTGCCCTTGTGAATGACTTTCTTGAAAAATTTGCAATTCAAGGCTTGGAATTGGATGGAAGCAAACCCGAGGGTCCGGGTTGATCCTTTGAGAAATGAGAGAGCAAATTTTGGGGTGCAACAGTTGCCCCTATTCAATCTTCTTAAGCCTAAGGATGCAGATTGGCTGGTCTGCCTTTCGTGATCTAAAGGTGGAAGATGATTGAACACTAGAGTGCCAAAAAATTTTCACTTGTATGAAGTAATGTTGATTGGTGATGTAGGGAATGGGCTTACAGATGCCATTTGGAAGGCGACGGGAAATCGTCGGAGATGGGATTAAAGATGCCATCCAGAAAATATTGGTTGCATTAGAGATTCCCTGGCGAGAATTCCTGTACCTGTTGTTGAGGAGGACTACACCGAGGAATGTTGATTTATGCTTTAGGGAGTAAGATCTAGGAGCTTCGGTTGTCCATTACTATACTGGGGAATTAACTCTTGATTAAGAGAGTGAAAGTAGAATGTATACCTAGTTAGGGTCTAGGTTGTACATCGACTTACTAGGGAAATACGAAACTAATTATATTTGGTCGGGTCTGGGCCTTTCATTGTTGTATACTGTTGTCTGGAGATAAGGGAGAAGGAACCTGGATAATAGGGTTACTTCGCGATTAAAGCCTGGATAGTAGGGTTGGCGGATTTTCCATTCGGAGATATGATGGATGGTTGTTGGAGGTGGGCTTGCAGATGCCATCCTAGAGTGATTGTTGATTTTGAAATTTGTAAGCTGAAACAATGAGTATCAGAACGGCATCCGTGTTTAGAGCATATCTGAACTGTATCAAAAGCTATATGAATGAGTATCAGAATGGCATTCATATCTAGAGCGTATTTGAACTGTATTTGAAGTTGAATCTGAATGAGTGTCAGAATGGCATATCTATCTGGTGCGTATCTGAACTGTATCTGAAGTTGAGTCTGAATGAGTATCAAAATGGTGTCCATGTCTGGAGCGTATCTGAACTATATCAAAAGCTATTTGAATGAGTATCAGAATGGCATATGTATCTGGTGCATATCTGAACTGTATCTGAAGTTGAATCTGAATGAGTTGAATAGCATCCATGTCTGGAGCGTATCTGAACTGTATCTGAAGTTGTCTTTAAATGAGTGTCAGGATGGCATCCGTATCTAGAGCGTATCTGAACTGTATATGAGAGTTGAGTCTGAATGAGTATCAAAATGGCGTCCGTGTCTTGAGCGTATCTGAACTGTATTTGAAGTTGAATTTGAATGAGTAGTAGAATGGCATCCGTGTCTGGTGCGTATCTGAAACTGTATCAAAAGTTGAATCTGAATGAGTGTCAGAATGACGTCCGTGTCTAGAGAATATCTGAACTGTATCTCAATTTGAATTTGAATGAGTAGCAGAATGGCATCCGTGTCTAGTGCGTATCTGAAACTGTATCAAAAGAAACTCTGAACATTGTTAATGGTAACTGTTTAATCTTATCCTGAAAAGGGTAAAATGTTAGCTAAAATATAGAGTCATGTTGTATGAAATGCATAGTATAATGCATTCGTGTTATCAATGTTTATGATATATGGATGCAACGTATGCGTATGTGAGCTAGTTTGCTGCACTGCTGTTGGATTAGGGAAAATAAATCCCTGACTACGACTGAGGATACACAAGTATTCATTTCTTGAAGTCGAAGTACTGATGAGTTTTCGTCGAGAGAAATAAGCTCTGTTGTAAGAGAAATTCCCTGTACTGCTTGTAAAATCCTATTGGGGAATCCTGAGAAATTTGAAGACTTCTACTGGGGATTAACAATTTGAGACTTTGTTCCGCTGGGGATTTAAACGACGTACTGCAGGGGATTACTTATGGAAAAGTCTAGAGGTATTTCCCTATCCTTTCAACCTATCAGTAATTGCCTCTTTTTCATTTTGTTTACTTGTAAACAGTAATTATGTTCAAATGCATATGTTCAACAATGAATCATTGGGCGTTTTTGTAAATAAAACGCAAGCGTAAAGAAAAAACATATAGTTTTTGCATTTTCAAAGAGATATCTTTGTATTGACTTTGAGTAAATATTTTTGTACAAGGAGACAAATATTCTAGTAAGAGAATGTTGTCGTATAAAAATGAAATTTTTGATACAAAGAAAAGATAGCTATGTGTAAAAGATCCCATGGGGTTTCCATTCTGCTATAGCCTTCGTATCCTCGAGCATCTTGTTTATTTGTTACCTTGTCTGAAGATGATTGAATTGATCAGAACCTCTGAGTTTGTCAGTGGAAGCCAAAGGTTGTCCGTAAAGTGATCCAATGGAACATAGTTATACGCTTTAATTCCCTAACTTTTTCCTGGACCTCCCTTTCGGGTTTTCAATCCACCGGGAAACCCCTTTTTTTCCCAAGTCACCCTTTCGGGTTTTTAACTTGCCGGGTGTACAGATTTTTTTGTTTTATCCCTAATTTTTGCCCGAACCTTTTTGGTTCGCCGGGATGCCCTTGTTTTGCCTAGGTATGTTAAACTAGCGGGTCTCTTATGCGTAGTATCTTTTGACTATGTCCGCGTTCGCAGGGTGTGACAGGTCGTCGCCATCCATGGTTGTCAAGATCATTGCCCCACCAGAGAAAATGTTTTTGATTACAAATGGTCCTTCATAAGCAGGAGTCCGTTTGCCCCTGGGATCACTTTGTGGCAATATGATGCGTTTGATCACTAGATCCCCAACTTGATACACTTGGCACCTGAATTTCTTGTTGAAAGCCTTGATCATCCGTTTCTGATACGTTTGACCATGGTAAACAGCAGTAAGTCTCTTTTCATCAATTAAGTTCAATTGATCAAGTCGAGTTTGGATCCAATCGTCTTCATTCAACCCCGCATCCTTCATAATCCTCAGAGAGGGGATCTGAACCTCGATAGGCAAGACAACCTCCATGCCGTAAACCAGAGAATAGGGTGTTGCCCCGGTTGATGTACGAGCTGTGGTACGATACCCGTGGAGAGCGAATGGTAACATCTCATGCCAGTCTTTGTATGTGACTATCATTTTCTGTACAATCTTTTTAATGTTCTTATTTTCAGCTTCGATAACACCATTCATCTTTGGCCGATAGGGGGAAGAATTGTGATGCTGAATCTTGAATTGCTCGCACAAGAGGGTGATCATAGTGTTGTTTAGATTTGTACCATTGTCAGTTGTAACACCCTCTAAACCCCGCATATAATTTTCGCAAATATTAAAAATTATAAACTCAGAGTACATGTAATAATCGAGGAATGCTACAATTCTCTTTTAATAAAATAAATTCCTGTCATGCATAATTTTAGTGGTAACTCATACATGTCTACACAGCGGAATAATTTATTTAATAAAATCAAATGTTATAATATTTTCCAAATTCATCAGGGATTAACACCTGGAAAAGTCAACGTCGTATTATAACAATTAAAAGAAAATAAACGAGTCTGACTAAAGCAGCTCGACAACCAAACGTTCCCGGAGTTACAACTATCAGAGCATGACCCGGACATACTAAAACGAAACTAAACTAGACACGATAAGCCTTCGCCAAGCACCTGAGCGAAGCTCCTCAATCTGAAATATTCAACAGTAAGGGTGAGCTTCTCAAATATACATTTGGTTATACATTCATAACAATCAATTCACGAAACCATAAGCATCACCCAATCATTAGCATATTTCATAGTTTACAAAACCTTTTCAATTCATATATCCATGACATATTGCCTTTCATATTTACAATTATTCATCAAACATCATCAACCATTTATCAAATCATACGTGCATACAAACAATCAAATATAACATTGGAAAAATCATCCATTCATGTTATATTCGAGTAATGCAACACACCCATGCATGTGGTACCACTTCACCGCCCCATTAAATCGCGGGTCACGGATAACTCACCGTTCCATTATATCGCGGACACGGCTACCACCTCAACGTTCCATTAAATCGTGGACACGTATATTGGCCACCATGTTAATTCCACACAATGGGAATTAACAAATGCAACATGATATGTAAGTATGTAACACTCAGCATACTATGAACATCGATCAACATATCATGCACATTAACAATATCAAACATAACATGATATGAATAGCATGTAATCACTCAGCATACTATTTAAACATCAATCATATCAAGTTACGAATAGCATGTAATCACTCAGCATACTATTCAAACATCAACCAATCACATCAATTATATCATAATTCATGCTCGATAACATATCTAAAAGCATGGCAATAAAAATCCAACATCGAAACACTGAAACCAAAAATTCAGAAAATCATCACAGCAGAGCAACACGGGCACCCGTGTTGTGCAACACGGCCCGTGTTGTGCAGCACGTCCAGAAAAACGCACATTTTATTTTTATCAGTACAGGGGATCTGACACGGGTACCCGTGTTGTGCAACACGGCCCGTGTCGTGCAACCAGAGCAGAACATCTCCCAACACAGAAGAGCAACACGGGCACCCGTGTTGTGCAACACGGCCCGTGTTGCTGAGCGCGTACAGGATTTTCCTGAACCTGCAGCAGCTCAGAAACAGCAGTCCAAACGCGGGAAAACGTCCGCCAAAACGCACATTTCAGTACCTAACGCATCGAGTTTGTACAATTCACAACAACACCACAATATCCAAGTTACCAACAATTATTATAATGACCTTAATTGGGGATTAACCGTCCTTTTGGGAAATTCTACTGACACTGAGGTTATCCCTACAACTCCAAGGTAAATTCACGATCATGATATATACTCCCAATTCCTCATTTGGGACCTAAACTCTTAATCGATTCATAAAAATTGGGAACCTAATCCTTTTCTAACAAGGTTCAGTCCTACGGTTATCGATCCCTAGAAACATCTAACAATTGGGATTTTCCTACAATTACCCGAATCAACCGTACATAAACCCATAAACAAATATAAATCGAGTATAAACCCCCCTTACTTTATCAATTAGCAGCTTTGAGTTCTTGGGCGATGTTCTTCGTTCTCCGTTCTTCAGAGCTCTATTTTCCCAAATTCCAACTTCTGTTCTTACGTGAAAACCAAAAAATGAGAAAATGGCCTAAGTCCCAAACATAACTTTATTTCTCTGCACCCCCACTCTTTACTAACAACATCTAAGCCCAATAACATAAAAATCCCAATATTCCTTATTTCTTTTATTTTCCTCAATTACTCCAAAATAAATAATTCTTTTTATTTTATTAATTCTAATAAAATAAATTCCCAAATTTAAATAAATCAATTAATTGAAAACGGGGTGTTACAACTCTCCCCCACTAAAAGAGTTTTCGTCCTCGAAAACATACCTTAGACGAACAGCTCCGGATAAGCCTCCTTCATCTGGCTCTCCAGCTCCCAAGTGATATTTCCATCTGCTGGACCTCCCCAAGCAACCTTCACTAATGCTATCTCTTTACCTCTTAACTGTTTCACTTCCCGATCTTCTATCCTTATAGGCAATGCTTCTACTGTCAGGTTATCTCTTACCTGTACATCATCTATTTGGATTACATGAGATGGGTCTGGAATGTATCTCCTCAACTGAGAAACATGAAAAACATCGTGCAAATTCGCAAGTCTCGGAGGTAAAGCAATACGATAAGCAACTTCTCCAACTCTTTCTGTAATCTGAAACGGACCAATAAAACGCGGAGTCAACTTCTTAGATTTCAACGCTCGACCAATACCCGTCATCGGAGTAACTCTCATAAACACATGATCTCCAGCACCGAATTCTAAATTCTTTCTCCTCTTATCATGATAACTTTTCTGACGACTCTGAGAAGCTCTCATCTTCTCTTGAATCAATTTGATCTTTTCAGTAGTCTGCTGAACAATCTCTGGCCCAACTACCGAACTCTCTCCAGATTCATACCAACACAAAGGCGTCCTACATCGTCTACCATACAATGCCTCAAACGGAGCCATACCAATACTCGAATGGTAACTATTGTTATAAGTAAACTCAATCAATGGCAAATAGCCATCCCAAGCTCCACCCTGCTCTAAAACACAAGCACGCAATAAATCTTCTAATGATTGAATCGTCCTCTCCGTCTGTCCATCAGTCTGAGGATGGTAAGCTGAACTCAACCTCAATTTAGTACCCAAAGCCTTCTGCAATCCTTCCCAAAATTTCGAAGTGAACCTCGGATCTCTATCTGACACAATACTAGAAGGAACTCCATGCAAACTCACTATTTTCTCAATATATAACTGTGCCAATCTCTCCATCGAGTAATCCATTCGCACCGGTATAAAATGAGCAGACTTAGTCAACCTATCCACAACGACCCATATTGCTTCACAATTCGTAGGAGTCCTTGGCAACCCAGATACGAAATCCATAGAAATACTATCCCACTTCCATTCTGGAATAAACATTGGTTGCATAAATCCAGACGGCTTCTGATGCTCAATCTTCGATTTCTGACAGATTAAACATGCATACACAAATTCAGCTATTTCCTTTTTCATTCCCGGCCACCAAAACAATTTCTTCAAATCATGATACATTTTCGTGGCACCAGGATGAATACTCATCCCACTGCGATGTCCTTCCTCTAATATACTCTTCTTGATTTCTGCAACATCCGGAACACAAACTCTATCGCCAAATCTCATAACATCATTTTCATCAATCCTAAACTCACCACCTTGTCCTTGGTTGATCAATGTCAATTTATCAACTAAATTAACATCGGATTTCTGCCCGATCCTGATCTCTTCTAGAATACCACTAGTAAGTTTCAACATACCCAAACGAACACACTTCGGAGTACTTTCACAAACTAAACTCAAATCTCGGAATTGTTCAATTAAATCCAATTCACGAACCATCATCATAGACATATGCAAGGATTTCCTGCTCAAAGCATCCGCAACCACATTTGCCTTACCAGGATGGTAATTCAAACCAAAATCATAATCTTTGAGGAATTCTAACCACCTCCTTTGCCTCATATTGAGCTCTTTCTGATCGAAAAGATATTTCAAACTCTTATGATCACTATACACTTCAAATCTCGAACCATACAGATAATGTCTCCACAATTTCAAGACAAACACAACTGCTGCCAACTCTAAGTCATGAGTAGGATAGTTCCTTTCATGAACCTTCAACTGTCTCGAAGCATACGCAACTACCTGTTGATTCTGCATTAAAACGCCACCTAAACCCAACAGAGATGCATCACAATAAACCACAAAAGATTCCACTGGATTCGGCAAAATCAGGATAGGAGCACTAGTCAATCTCCGCTTCAATTCTTGGAAACCTTTCTCACAATCAGAATCCCAAATAAACGCTTGTCCTTTACGAGTCAATTTCGTCAACGGCAATGCTAACTTTGAGAATCCTTCGATAAACTTTCTGTAATAACCTGCAAGACCAAGAAAACTTCTGATTTCAGAAACAGTCTTCGGCGCTTCCCACTGAGATACTGCTTCTACTTTTGTAGGATCCACTGCAATACCATTCTTAGAAATCACATGTCCAAGAAAACTAACTTCATTCAGCCAGAATTCACATTTGGATAACTTTGCATACAGCTTCCTATCTTTCAACAATTCTAACACAATTCTGAGATGTTCCACATGTTCTTCGTCATTCTTGGAATAAATCAGAATGTCATCAATAAAAACCACAACAAACTTATCCAGATATGGGTGGAAAATCCTATTCATATATTCCATGAAAACACCAGGTGCATTAGTAACTCCGAATGGCATAACAGAATATTCATAATGCCCATACCTCGTTCGAAAAGCAGTTTTCTGAATATCTTCCTCTTTCACACGAATCTGATGATATCCAGACCTCAAGTCAATCTTACTGAATACACTGGCTCCAATTAACTGATCCATTAAATCATCAATCCTCGGTAACGGGTACCGATTCTTGATGGTTACCTTGTTCAATTGCCTGTAATCAACACACAGTCTCATAGAACCTTCTTTCTTCTTAACCAACAATACCGGAGCACCCCAAGGCGAAACACTTGGACGAATAAACTTCTTCTCCAGTAAATCTTCCAACTGACTCTTCAATTCAGCCAATTCAGACGCAGACATACGATATGGCGCCATTGACACCGGTCTCGTACCAGGAATCAAATCTATAGAGAATTCCACTTCTCTCTCAGGAGGTAACTCGCCAACATCCTCAGGAAAGACTTCTGGAAAATCACACACCACTGGCAATTCACTACTCCTGACCTTTCCTGTTGCATCTAATGAAGCAAGTAACATAAACACATTAGCACCGTCTTCCATTGCTTCTTGCACCTGCCTAGCAGTCATAGTCAAATTCTCGACACCAACTGCTTCTGGGAAAATCACCGTCTTAGCGAAGCAGTTCAGATGAACCCGGTTAAATTCCAACCAGTTCATCCCAAGGATAATATCAATTTGTTCAAGCGGTAGGCACACTAAATCCATACCGAAACCTCTACCAAAAATCTCAATAGGACAATTCCTACATACGAGTGAAGTTGTCACTGAACCCGACGCAGGAGTATCAACAACCATGCTACCTCGCATACCAGATATGTCCAGTTTCAACCTCTCAGCACAATCCAAAGAAATGAAAGAATGAGTTGCACCAGTATCAATAATTGCAACTAAAGGTGTGCCATGAATAAAACACGTACCTTTAATCAATCGATCCTCTGGGGTAGTCTCAGATCCAGACAAAGCAAACACTTTTCCACCTGACTGATCCTTCCTAGGCTTAGGACACTGCGGACGAATGTGACCTTCTTCGCCACAATTGTAACAAGTAACAGACTTCCCTTTGCAATCAATAGACAGATGACCAGCCTTTCCACATTTATAGCACTTCTTCTCATCACTCTTGCAATCTCGAATGTGATGACCAAACTCACCACACCTGTAGCATCTGATAGGAGCCTTAGAATCTCCCCCACTAGGCCTTTTCCATCCACCTGATCTCTGGTTATCTCTACCATATGGCTTGCCACGGTCCATATGTTGCTTTCCTCTTTTATCAACAGCCCCACGAGAGTGAGACGACCGATTCTTGGTAATATCTTCTTCCAAGATTCTGCTACAATCCACCAGATCAGAAAATCTACGAATACGCTGGTACCTGATTCTCTGCTTAATCTCATCTCGGAGACCATTCTCAAATTTGATACATTTAGAGAATTCTCCAGCCTCATCATTGTTGTAGTGTGCATAATACTTTGCCAGCTCAGTGAACTTAGTAGCATACTCACTAACAGTCAGATTGCCCTGCTTAAGCTCCAAAAATTCAATTTCCTTTCTTCCCCGAACATCTTCAGGAAAGTACCTCCTCAGAAAAGCCCTTCTGAAGTTAGCCCAAGTCAGTGCCTCTCCATCCTGAACCATTTCAGTCCTTGTGGCAACCCACCAGTCGTCGGCCTCTTCTGCCAACATATGCGTACCATATCTGACTTTCAGATCTTCGGCACAGTCAATCACACGGAAAATCCTTTCGATTTCCTTCAGCCACTTCTGAGCACCTTCAGGGTCATGTGTACCTTTGAACAACGGAGGATTGTTCCTTTGGAAATTTCCCAATTGCCTATCAGCACCAATCACGCCTCCAGTTGGGTTTCCAGCAAGTACACCAGCTAACATCCCCAAAGCCTCAGCTAGTGCAGCATCATTTCGTCCATTACCTCTTCCAGCCATATTCCTGAGAATTAAAACATACTCCACATCAGAATACAGTATCGACAGTGTTACCTTGCACTAGTCGCATACGAAAAGGAATGACTGACTCAAGACTCTGGTCACAACGACCGACTATGCTCTGATACCACTATTGTAACACCCTCTAAACCCCGCATATAATTTTCGCAAATATTAAAAATTATAAACTCAGAGTACATGTAATAATCGAGGAATGCTACAATTCTCTTTTAATAAAATAAATTCCTGTCATGCATAATTTTAGTGGTAACTCATACATGTCTACACAGCGGAATAATTTATTTAATAAAATCAAATGTTATAATATTTTCCAAATTCATCAGGGATTAACACCTGGAAAAGTCAACGTCGTATTATAACAATTAAAAGAAAATAAACGAGTCTGACTAAAGCAGCTCGACAACCAAACGTTCCCGGAGTTACAACTATCAGAGCATGACCCGGACATACTAAAACGAAACTAAACTAGACACGATAAGCCTTCGCCAAGCACCTGAGCGAAGCTCCTCAATCTGAAATATTCAACAGTAAGGGTGAGCTTCTCAAATATACATTTGGTTATACATTCATAACAATCAATTCACGAAACCATAAGCATCACCCAATCATTAGCATATTTCATAGTTTACAAAACCTTTTCAATTCATATATCCATGACATATTGCCTTTCATATTTGCAATTATTCATCAAACATCATCAACCATTTATCAAATCATACGTGCATACAAACAATCAAATATAACATTGGAAAAATCATCCATTCATGTTATATTCGAGTAATGCAACACACCCATGCATGTGGTACCACTTCACCGCCCCATTAAATCGCGGGTCACGGATAACTCACCGTTCCATTATATCGCGGACACGGCTACCACCTCAACGTTCCATTAAATCGCGGACACGTATATTGGCCACCATGTTAATTCCACACAATGGGAATTAACAAATGCAACATGATATGTAAGTATGTAACACTCAGCATACTATGAACATCGATCAACATATCATGCACATCAACAATATCAAACATAACATGATATGAATAGCATGTAATCACTCAGCATACTATTTAAACATCAATCATATCAAGTTACGAATAACATGTAATCACTCAGCATACTATTCAAACATCAACCAATCACATCAATTATATCATAATTCATGCTCGATAACATATCTAAAAGCATGGCAATAAAAATCCAACATCGAAACACTGAAACCAAAAATTCAGAAAATCATCACAGCAGAGCAACACGGGCACCCGTGTTGTGCAACACGGCCCGTGTTGTGCAGCACGTCCAGAAAAACGCACATTTTATTTTTATCAGTACAGGGGATCTGACACGGGTACCCGTGTTGTGCAACACGGCCCGTGTCGTGCAACCAGAGCACAACATCTCCCAACACAGAAGAGCAACACGGGCACCCGTGTTGTGCAACACGGCCCGTGTTGCTGAGCGCGTACAGGATTTTCCTGAACCTGCAGCAGCTCAGAAACAGCAGTCCAAACGCGGGAAAACGTCCGCCAAAACGCGCATTTCAGTACCTAACGCATCGAGTTTGTACAATTCACAACAACACCACAATATCCAAGTTACCAACAATTATTATAATGACCTTAATTGGGGATTAACCGTCCTTTTGGGAAATTCTACTGACACTGAGGTTATCCCTACAACTCCAAGGTAAATTCACGATCATGATATATACTCCCAATTCCTCATTTGGGACCTAAACTCTTAATCGATTCATAAAAATTGGGAACCTAATCCTTTTCTAACAAGGTTCAGTCCTACGGTTATCGATCCCTAGAAACATCTAACAATTGGGATTTTCCTACAATTACCCGAATCAACCGTACATAAACCCATAAACAAATATAAATCGAGTATAAACCCCCCTTACTTTATCAATTAGCAGCTTTGAGTTCTTGGGCGATGTTCTTCGTTCTCCGTTCTTCAGAGCTCTATTTTCCCAAATTCCAACTTCTGTTCTTACGTGAAAACCAAAAAATGAGAAAATGGCCTAAGTCCCAAACATAACTTTATTTCTCTGCACCCCCACTCTTTACTAACAACATCTAAGCCCAATAACATAAAACTCCCAATATTCCTTATTTCTTTTATTTTCCTCAATTACTCCAAAATAAATAATTCTTTTTTATTTTATTAATTCTAATAAAATAAATTCCCAAATTTAAATAAATCAATTAATTGAAAACGGGGTGTTACATCAGTGATGATCCTTTCGGGGATACCGTACTGGCAAATGAGATTTTGCTTGATGAAACGGGAAACAACGTTCTTGGTGAAGGAAACGAAGGTGGCTGCTTCCACCCACTTTGTAAAATAGTCAATGGCCACTAGGATTAAGCGGTGTCCATTGGAGGTTGTCGACTTAATTTCCCCAATCATATCTATTCCCCACATATCAAAAGGCCAAGGAGTTGTCAAGACATTCAGAGGAACCGAAGGTACGTGCACCTTGTCAGCATAAATCTGACACTTATGGCATGTTCGAGAGTGTTGATAGCAATCTGCTTCCATGGTAGATCAGTAATAGCATGCTCGTAGGATTTTCTTGCCATCGTATGCCCACTAGAATGGGTACCAAAAGTGCCTTCGTGTAATTCAGCTATGATCCTTTCAACTTCAACCTTATCTACGCACCGAAGTAACACAAAGTCATGATTGCATTTATACAGGATGCCATTACTAAGGAAGAACTTAGTAGAGAATCTCCTTAAGAACTTTTTATCATTGATTGAAGCTCCTTCTGGATATTCTTGAGCCTTGAGATACCTCTTGACTTCGTGAAACCAAGGCTGGTCCACTACTTCTTCAGTATTAATCTCGTGACAGTGTGTTGGTTCATCCATTTGTTCAATGGTGATCTGGGGAGCCTCATTATCCCAATTAAGTTTAAAAATAGATGACATTGTTGCTAGAGCGTCTGCTAGCTGATTTTCTTCTCGCGGGAAATGCTCGAAGGTAATCTTCTCAAAATGTGGTAGCAATGTCAAAACACGTTCTTTGTAAGGGATAAGGTTTGGGTGTTTGGTGTCCCATTCCCCTTTAATCTGACTGATGACCAAAGTTGAATCTCCAAATACATCCAAGGATTTGATCCCCAAGTCTATGGCAACTCTAAGACCAAAGATGCACGCTTCGTATTCCGCCATGTAGTTTGTACAATTGAAACAAAATCTGGCAGTAAAGGGAGTATGACACCCTTTCGGAGATATGAGTACAACACCAATACCATTGCCGAGTGCATTGGAGGCTCCATCAAAGAACAGGGTCCATCGGGATCCTTGTTCAGGTCCGTCATATGGCCTGAATTCTTCACAGTTGTCTAGTGCCATGATGTCTTCATCCAAAAATCGAACTTCATGGACTGGTAGTCTTCCACAACTTGGTGAGCAAGGTGATCAGCTAGTACACTGCCCTTTATAGCTTTCTAGGTAGTATACAATATGTCATATTCTGTCAGGATCATCTGCCATCTCGCTATTCTCCCAAAAAGGGCAGGCTTCTCGAAGATGTATTTTATCGGATCCATTTTAGATATTAACAAGGTAGTATGAGTCAACATATACTGTCTTAGCTAGCGAGCAGCCCATGCCAGAGCACAACAAGTTTTCTCGAGCAGTGAATATCTGGTTTCTCAGTCGGTAAAATTTTTGCTCAGGTAGTAAATAGCGTTCTCTTTTCGGCCAGACTCGTCATGCTGCCCCAATACACATCCCATTGAGTTTTCTAAAACAGTCAGATACATAATTAACGGTCTTCCCTCGACCGGTGGCATCAACATAGGAGGCTCTTGCAAGTATTCTTTGATTTTGTCAAAAGCAACTTGGCACTCATTGTTCCATTTGACTACTTGATCTTTCTTCAATAGTTTGAAGATTGGCTCACAAGTAGCTGTCAGGTGAGAAATGAATCTGGCAATATAGTTCAAACGTCCCAAGAATCCCCTGACTTCCTTCTCAGTATGAGGAGCAGGCATCTCTTGTATTGCTTTAACTTTGGCAAGATCGACCTCAATACCTTTGTTACTGACGACAAAGCCTAGGAGCTTACCGGATCGTACCCCAAATGTGCACTTGTTTGGATTCAACCTCATCTTGTACTTCTTCAGTCTCTCAAACAGCTTTTGTAAGCGGTCAAAATGCTCTTCTTCTGTTTACGATCTGGCTATCATATCGTCTACGTAGACCTGTATCTCATGATGTATCATGTCATGAAATAAAGCTACCATGGCGCGTTGATAGGTTTCCCCAGCATGTTTCAGTCCGAATGGCATCACCTTGTAGCAGAATGTGCCCCACTGTGTGACAAATGTTGTTTTCTCCATGTCCTCAAGTGCCATTTTGATTTGGTTGTAACCTGAGAATCCGTCCATGAAGTAAAACACTTTGTGTTGTGCCGTATTGTCAACTAGGATATCAATGTGGGGGAGTGGAAAGTCATCCTTAGGGCCTGCCCTATTCAGATCTCGGTAGTCCACACACATTCGCACTTTGTCGTCCTTTTTGGGCACGGGAACAACATTGGCAACCCATTGGGGGTAAGAGGTGACAACCAAGAATCCAACGCTAAATTGTTTCATGACCTCTGCTTTAATCTTTTCTAACTTATCAGGCCTCATTCAACGTACCTTTTGCTTTACTGGCGGACAATCTTCTCTTGTAGGCAGACGATGTACCACAATATCTTCATCAAGTCCTGGCATGTATTCATATGACCAGGCAAAGACTTTGACATAATCATGCAATAGCTGAATTAGATGCTTCTTGACACTGGGTTCCAAATTGGCAACCACCTTAACCTTTTTTTTGTCTTCTTCAGTACCCAGGTTGATTGTATCCATGGGTTCCTCGTGAGACTAAATGGTTCTTTCTTCTTGTTATAGCAGTCTGACCAGTTCCCCTGGTACTTCACAATCTTCCTCACCTTCGTCTTCGGCTAGGTAGATCAGATTCTCAGAGTCACGAAAGGCCATAGCAGTATTGTTACCCATGGGATCCATAATGGATGGATACCTGCATTGTGAGTATGGGTGTGTGTAAGGGTATAGCTATCTTTGAAAGAAAATAAAATGTAAAAGAAAGAAAACGATGAGCACAAAAGTTTGTATGCAAAAACTTCCATGATTCATTGATGTCATATGAAGATGAAATAATAACCCTTACAAATGGACCATTGTGCCTCGGGTAAGACACAAGGTTTTAAGAGTGCGAATTGTTTTTGAATATTACAGATCCAACAAAATGTAAAGATAAATTACTGTGGGATAAAAGTGATCGGGACGAAGTCTCTAGCCTCCCAATTGCCGAGCCCTCCATTGACAGTTGGAAAGATCCAATCCTCCAGGTTGAAATCTTCACCATCTTCTACCGTGTTGACCTCACGGTTTCTAATCTTCAAGGGTGGCCCTCCAGCACAGGCACGACGTACAACCTTTTGAGCACTTGAAGTGAAACTTAGACCAAACTTGTTAGACTTATACGGGATATTCGGAAGTTGCCCCCAGATGGTGCATCCACCTTCCTCTACCACTGCTTTGGCGTCCTTTAGTGATGACATCCGGAGTGGAGGTCTTGTAATCTTGGGAATCTGGGACACAGTCTTGGTCACTTCCACTTCTTGGGAGACCTCTTCGAAGTGTTGAAATGGAGTTTCAATGAATTTTCCGTCCAATTCCACATATCTAAAGGAATTGAGATGTATGATCATGTATTCTTCCTCTCCATGGACGGTGAAAATATTCCCTTGAACCGAATACTTCAGCATCTCATGCAATGTAGAGGTAACAACGCCAGCATCGTGGATCCATGGCCGTCCTAGCAGACAGGAGTAAGAAGGGTGGATATCTATTACATAAAAGGTTGAATTGAAAGTTTTAGTCCCAACCTTTATGGGGATATCCACTTCCCCGTGCATCATCCTCTTCGAGCCATCAAATGCCCTTACTACTATGTTTCTAGGCTTCAGAGTCAACCCCTCACAGTCAAGTCTGTCAAGAGCTTTTTTGGGTAATACATTCAAAGATGAGCCAGTGCCCACCAAGATATGGGCCAGAGTTGTGCCCCTACATTCCACAGAGACATGCAAGGCCTCATTGTGGTTTCTTCCTCTTGGTGTCAAATCAGCATCTGAGAAGCCTAGACCGTTATCCGCTGTCAAACTGGCCATGCAGTCTTGGAATTGATCAGCAGACATCTCTTGAGGCACATGGGCTGTTTTTAGGAACTTCACCAAGGCTTTCGCATGTGCCTCGAAACACAGTAGTAATGCTAGCATGGAGATTTGGGAGGGAGTTTGCCCCAATTGTTCAACTACATCGTAGTCGCTCCTCTTTATAATTTTTAAGATCTCCTCCATTTCTTTCTTGGAAGCCTCAGGGATAGTCAGTGATTGAGCCTTCGTCTGGACAGGCTCCACTTAAATACTCTTTCCTCGAGTCTCGGCAGCAGGAGTGTCGGTAAGAACGATAACAGGAGTTGTAACATCTTTGTCAATATGAGCACTTGCAGAGATGATTATGGGTACGGAAGTAACCTTTGGAGCAGCCACAGGTATGATCACGGGTCCAGAAACCGTTTTTGGTGGAGCGATTTCTGGAGAAAAGATCCTACCACTTCGGGTAATTTTGCTAGTTCCGGCAATATTGCTGATGTCAGAATCTTCTTCTTCGGAATTTATCTCTTCGGCGGCCGGCCAATATTATTTGATGCCATGGTAGTAAATGTCCCCTCTGTAATTCCACGACACGGTCTTGTCTGATTTATATGGGACTGGCCCAGGCATTGTGATTATTAGAGGAGCTTCTTTTGGAACTGATGTAATTCTAACGGGTCTTTTGGTGGAGACCTTGGAAGAATTGGCGGAAATGGTAATGATTGAAACATCTTCAACAGGAATAGGTGAAACATGAGTACTTTCAAACAAAATCTATTTGTTATCTATCAGGCGCTGAATGCCTGCTTTCAACAAAGGGAAATTAGTTGGTGAGGGCAAGCAGAGATGGCAAACTTCATTGCAGCTCGGGAACACACCGGCTTTCAACAAGTTTATCTTAATGGTTGGAAGTGGAGTCATGAGTTCATCAACTGTGGTAACAAACAAATCTTCTTCAATAGCATTGGTGTTGTGACCATGTTTGGGCATAGGAGCAGAAATGACATTTGGCTTCTCGGGCGCATCAAACTCAATTTCTTTTGCTTCAATAAGGTCTCTTATTTTGTCCTTCAAGGCCCAACAGTTATTAGTATCGTGACCAGCATTTTCAGAGTGATATGCACAACGGGCATTGGGATGATAATGAGGGGATGTTGTATTGGGGTTTTTTGGAGCTTCTTTCAAGGTTACCAAATTGGATCTTAGTAGACGAGGTAATACTTGAGACAGAGTCATGTTGATTCTGGTGAATTTCCTGACTGGCCTTTCCACCATTGGTTGATTACTTCTTTATTGATCAGATGTAGGCTTGGGAATCATAACAGCCCCCACCATTGGTCGGCGTTCGGCCCTATCTTGGTTCGTTTGCGGATATACAACAGCTACCTCTTTCTTCCCGATGAAAGGCTTTCTTACAACTGTAGAAGAAGATGAATCCTTCTGAATCTTTCCAATTTTTATACCAACTTCCACCCTCTCTCCAGTTAATATTAGTTCAGTAAATCCTGAAGATGAACTTCTGATTAAATGGTTGAATAAAGGGCCAAATAAGGTGCCTAAGAACATGTCTACCAATTCCCTTTCAGATGGAGGGGGTTGAACTCTTCCATCCAAATCTCTCCATTTTTGTGCATAATCCTTGAAACCTTCATTGGAAGCCATGGCCATACTCTGTAGTTGAGTACGGGTAGGCGCCAAATCAACATTATATTGATATTACTTGTAGAAAGCTGCGAAAAGATCTTCCCAATTATGGACATTGGCTCTTTCTAGTTGGTAAAACCAGTCGAGTTGTGTTCCAGACATACTGTCTTGGAAAAAGTGCATCCATAAGTCTTTATCAGTGGTGTGGGGTTGAATTTTCCTTACATATGATCAGAGATGCATTTTAGGGCATGACACTCCATCATGCTTTTCAAACATAGGCACTTTGAATTTCGGAGGAATCACAATCCCCGACACTAGTCCCAATTCCTCAAAGTCTAAGCCTGACACCTTTTGTATTTCCATCACGCTCAAACGCTCTTCGAGATGTCTATACTTGTCATCAGCTGGAGGATACTGTTCCTCAGAGTAGTCTTCCTCTTCTTCCTCTTCTTCTTCTTCTGATTCTGACGGGACAACTGTTTCCTTGCCTTTTCCTTCTCCTTCATCGGATATTGTTGCAAATTTCAAAGTCCTTCTTGTCTGCCCCTGAAATCTTCTCCCCATGTTTAAGACTCCGGTTACCTTCTTTGTTTTCTTCTTCCTCTCTTCAGCCAGCAGAGTCTTCAACTCTTCTTGCCCCTTGGCTAGGGTCATGAGTAACTGTTAAAACTGCATATTTTGGGCTTGGAGATCTTTCACTGTTTACTCGAGATCCATCTTACTGAAATAAACAATAGAGAGATGAGAAGACTTGTTGCAAAAGACCTATTTATGCTATGATGAATGATATGTGTATATGCGATGTTTTCAAGGATTTCAAAGATTCAAGTTTGTTTTAGACAAAAAGAAACACACGTTATATTAATAAGATAAAGTTTGAGTACATCAATGCCCCTTGGACAAAATAATACAAAACTCTAAGATAAAAAGTAGTGCGCATCCTCTTTGGTGCAATGTAGGCATTTAGAGTCCTCTCCTCATGAAGTAGCCTAGTGAGTTCTAAAACCTTCTTCTCGCTTGCATAGAATTGGGCTTCGAAAGTATCTCGCTCTCCTTTGAGTTGTATCCAATCCCTTTGTAGGTCTTCAAGAGATGTGGGCATGTCAGGATGTAGGATAGTGTATGTAATATCTCCCTCCTTGACGGGCTCAATGATTACCGGGAGAATGGAGAGGTAAGGCATCATAAGACTCTGAGCACGAGTTCGTACCCATTTGAGGTAAGGCTCAAGAGGGATGGAATTCTTGTGCCCCAAAGTCTTGCTATCCACCTTGTTTAGCATCCTCCAAGCTCGGATAAATCTCTGGCGAAGACCTTGATTGTCGTTGTCATAGTCGAATACCAAACCTTGAATCAGCATCTCGTGCGGACCATCCCTTCGTGCGTAACCAAACTGCCTTAATGATAAGCATGGGTTATAAGTGATACCTCCCCTAATGCCAAGCAAAGGGACATTAGGAAATTCTCCACACTGGTCGACGATGATAACATTCTCTTTAGAACGGGAGCAACAATGAATGTTTGAATGTTTGAGCGCCATCAACCTTTGTGACCACCTTGAACCTTGCTCATTCTTTAAGACTGATTGGGGAAGATGAGAAATAAACCATCTTGCCAAGAGAGGAGTGCAACACATAAGAACACCTCTTTTCCTTGTTGTGCGAGTGTGAAAAGAGTGTAGGATATCCCCTAGCAATGTAGGCACTGGGTTGTGTGATATGAATATTTTGACGGTGTTCACATCTATGAGTTGGTCAGGGTTTGGAAACAAAACCATCCCATAGATGAGGAGAGCCAAAATTTCCTCAAAGGCTTGCAAGTCTAAGGAATTCCAACAGCTTTGGGCTTTCTCAAACAGAAACTTTGCTAGGAAGCCTTTGACACCTCTCCTTGTTTCCCAATGAGTTATGATATCAGATGAGTGCAAGTGTAGAGCTTGAGCAATCTATTCTGGATTTGGATCTCTTTCCGTACCGTTGAAAGGTAGTTGATTAAGAATGGGAATCCTCAAGAGTTGGGAGAATTCCTCCAAAGTAGGCACAAGTTGATAGTCGGGAAATGTGAAGCAATGGTGCAAAGGATCAAAGAACTGAAAGAGCACCTTCATCATATCCTCATCTGTGTTGTAGGTGACCAAGTTGAGTAGACGACCATGTCTCTCGATGAATGGAGAGTTCTCAGGAATCTTTGAAGCTAGCTCCTTAAGTTGTGGAGGAATTATCACAAGGTTGACTTGAATAGTTTTCCTGTGAAGTGAATCCATATCCTACAAAACAAGAACAAAGATGAATCCCAAAATCATTGAAATGGTTAGTGGATGTATATGATGTTCATGATGTCCATGATGTTATGTACAAGTATGCATATACAAGAAAAGAAAACAAGTCCTTAGTTTAGGCTTGCATGGAGTTTTATAGGTAAGTACCCTCTTGAAGTTTAGTTGGCTTAAACCTGTCCTAGTAATAGTAACTGGGTTCTAAGGAGCTCAACATCACTGGATTATTTCCTTGGTCATTGTTTCAGCTCAAACCTCTTTAATGGCGACCTAAATATCCCAAGAAACCAAACCTCAATGAGTGTAGTATCGAGTATCTACCAACTTCGGACTGCACCAAAGCCGGTCATCTCACTACATCCTAAAGGCTAAGTTGGTCAAGTAAAGGTTCTAAAAGTTCATTAGTGCTTCATGACATCACTCAGCGGCCCCGTATTCTCCTTGACTACTCAAGGGCTACCGATACCCACAAATATGTCACACTAATGTAGCTATTTCTTATACCGTGTCGGTATACCCCGCACAGTTTCCACAATGTATTGCTACTTACCTATAAGGTATCCCAAATCTGGGTAGAGGATTCAAACCCAAATAAAGAACCAAAATGTACAGCATACAAGTCAATCAATGTAAGCAAGTAAATATGATCTAAACCCTAAGGTAACCCCACTTTTATAATTATCCCCAGCAGAGTCGCCAGTTCTGTGATGCGGTGGGAGAACTGACTTGATTGTTTTGCGCTTTATCGCAAATGTTGCAGTTAGCAAGAGTCACCACCGACTTTTCTTTTAACCAAAAGGAAAGGTGAAAAAGCACAGGAAATACCTTTAGAGATGTTTTCTTGAGTTCGGGGGGTAGGTTATGAAAAGGGAAGGTATTAGCATCCTTTTCATCCATGGTTTTCCATGGGCTCTTAGTTACTTGCTAGATCACTTGCTTTTGTTTTGAAATTGTGCTTTGTGATGTGGGTTTTGAAAGTATTTTGAAAATGTGACTTTGTAATGATTCTCGTCTCTATAAGAATGCATACAAAGTGTTGTTTTGAAAATAGTTCAAAGAGGTATTTTTGGAATGTGTTTTTGAAAAGGGTTTCCTTGGTAATGGTTCTTGTCTCTATAAGAACGCCTACAAAGTGTTGTCTTTTGAAAATGTTTCAAAGTGAGAGTGTTGGTGTATAAAATGTTTTTATTGTGAGCAAGCGAGTAACTAAGAGCGAACCTACCTACTCAAAAGGTCTTAGATGTTCTTTTCCTCCTCCTTTAGATGTTGCTATCTTACCATTGTTTTGGTAAGAAGCCCCGTCGTTGGATGTGAAGGGACGAATGTTGGGACGTTTTTATAGTCATAGAAGGCAACCCATAGGACGTTTTAGCAATGTCGTTTTTAGGGACTAGATCGTTTACCAAAGGAAACATCGAGGGTCATCGAGGGACTAATATCTTTTATCGAGAGTCTTTGCTAAAACGCCCATGTTCGAGGGACATGACTATATTTCCGATAGGCAACATGGTGGGATTACCCTAAGGGTGCTAGTGTGTGAGTGTTTTGATTGCATGCATTTTTAGTCTTGATTAGGATGATCTATTTGTTGATTTCATGTCTTGCCATACACACTCTAATTACTAGCATTTACATTCAAAAGTGATAAAATTGCAGAAATGTAAAGTCCTACGCTATTACAATATTTTAGGGATGGGGGTACATATTTATGAATGGGGGTTGAAAATAAAATTAAATCCTAAGTTACTATTACAACCATATTTAAATGGATAAGAATGTACAACAAATGTAAAACGAACTTGTTTTATTTTAGAAAAGAGATAAGTTTGGTTTAAGAAAATCTTTTTGATCTTTTTGTTTTAAGAAATAAAATAAAGCATGTAAAAAAATAAAAAATAAATGTTTTTGGTGTTTTTTGATTAATGAAATAAGAAGTGATAGCAAAAATAGTGAGGAAAAAGAAAGTAGAATCAGCGTATTACTGACTAAAGGAGATCAGAAGTTCTGACTCTGGCGTACTGCAAAACAGATATCCTATTAGTGAAAAATAGGTAAAGTCAGAAGATCTGACTCTGGCGTACTGCAAAACAGATATCCTATTAGTGAAAAATAGATAAAGTTAGAAGTTCTGGATCCGCTGGGAACAAAGAAGATTTTCGAAGTTCTGATACCACTGGCAGAACTTGGTCTCCCTCTCCATGCTAGTAAAAACATCTGCAACTTGGTCATTTCTCAACAAAATAGAAGATGCGCATATGACAGTTATGGCAGGTTTCATAGTGTTTCAGAAACTAGAAATATCAGAACTATAAATCAGAGGCAAGCATGAATTTGCTAATCCTAATTCGGAGTTCTAATTTCTTTAAGAAGTTCTGAACTGATTTACTCCATTCTTAGGCAGACAAATACGTGAAACCTCAGAGTATGTACAACATCAGAAACATGATGTCTACATTGTATTTTTGAACATGCAAATCTGGTAATGCTTAAGTAATATGATGAGATTCAGCAGAAGCTTACCTTGCAGTTGGAAAATATTCTGTGAACTGGAGGTTGGTCCTGAACTCTAGTGATGTTCTAAGCAACTTCTTCACGTACTCAGCAGGTTGGAAGTTTTCAACTTCTGGAACAGCCAAGGGGTGATGTTCTGACTTCTTTGAGGTGAATGTGGAGGGAGAGTGTATTACAGTATGAACACAGAAGTTAGGATAGTTTCTAATATGTGAATCAAAAACTGTGTGAATGGTTTTTTAGTCAAGAAACATTTGAAAACAAATGGAGTTTGAATGCAAGAAATCAAAAGTTAACAGGTTTTTGTATTTTGTGTTTGCAACTTTGGACTCTTGGAATTTTAGCAGGGGTTCAAGGCTTTTTCTTTCTCAAATTTCCAACCCTTTCACAGTTGCAAATGTAGTTCAATTTATAGGCGAGGATTTAGTAGCTTAGAGAAATCAAAGGTACAACCATCATATGCTAGGCGCTGACTTGTTCTTGTAGCAAGTTCAAACAAGTATGGTTCAAGGCACAAAGTAAGGTGGTTAGCATCTTTTAGCCATGCCTAAGCTGCATTTGTAAGCATGAATCAAGGAAAATTACCCTCAGAAGAAAAAGCGAAGCATGGGCCCAGCATATACTTTAGTACAAAATCTGCTTTTCAAAGACAAATATGGTACTTCTATGTCACACGTGAAGAAACCCTTTGAACAAAGACACGTAAGTGGTTGGGAGCATTAAATGATGATGAGATTGATCAACCCAGAAATCATGCAATGTGATATTCTACATCATTGTTTGATTCTGGGTCAGAAGTCCAGCTTCAGCATAATTTAGAGTGAACATCCAACTTCTGATCTTTGTATCTCCTTGCTCCATCATGTGCTGAAGAAACTCTCAGACTTTCTAGGAAGCTTGTAGAACACTTTGTAGCCTTCTTTGAATTATCCTTGTAAACTCTGACCTAACCTTTATGAAAACTGGCCCAGAAGTTCTTATCCAACTCTGTCTTGAAAGTGTCCAGAGTTTGCTGAGTGCTTCAGTTTCATGGACGTATCTTTGAACATTTATAATTTGAAATTCCAGCATTTTCAGGAGAAGTTCTGTTCTGCAATGTTTTAGATCTTATTGAAATCTATAACTTTTGTTCCAAAAGTTCTTCCAGAATCAGCTTGCGTCATGGTAATAATCTGATCAGAAGTTCTGAGCTTGTCATATTTCTTAAACACTTAGAAAAATTCTAAGTATTTAGAATTTTGACTTTTGAATTTCTTGATGAAACAAACTTCATATTTCAATGTGTCTTGATGAAATATGATTCTTGAAGCTTGATTTTGATCCAAAAGTTAAAGTTTGACTTTTTAATGTGCAAATGACCATTTTGCCCTTGTGAATGACTTTATTGAAAAATTTGTAATTCAAGGCTTGGAATTGGATGGAGGAAAACCTGAGGGTCCAGGTTGATCCTTTGAGAAATGAGAGGGTAAATTTTGGGGTGTAACAACAGGTATTAAAAGTGTGGGAATGTAAAGTGCGGGAACATAAATCCTTAGCTATTACATGGCTTTGGGGGATAGGGATATTTACATTCCAAACCAAATGGGGAAAAGAAAATAAAGCAATAAAAAGGTCCTACTTATCATCTAATACATCCCAGACAACAATTACAATAAAAAAATGTGAAAGGAAATAAACACACAAAAAATTAGAAATACGTCTAAAAACATAAAAGAAAATCTTTTTGTTATTGGTTTTTATTTATTTAAGAAAATAATTAAATTAATATGCCCTAAAATTACTAAGAAAGATAAAATTTAATTAAGAAAATATCTAAGGCTTTATTATAATTTATAATGAAAAATAAAATTATTAAAAAAGAATTAAATCCTAAGTCTAAGTAATTTTAAACTTAAAGAAAATCGTTAAAATAAATATTTAATTTATTTACAAAAATAGTTTAATTAAAAAATATTAACCTAATATTTTTATGACCTTTTTCTGATTTGTATGGTTAATAAAATAAATGAAAGCAAAATTAAAAAAAAATGTAAAAATAAATAAATGGGCCTGGGGTTATTCAGCAAATAGGGGGGATGCATGAATTGTAATTCCGCTAGGCCCAATGAAAATTAGTCTAACTATCTGCCCTTGGATTCAATGAAGATAGACTCTAAAGGCGCATGATGAACCTGCAGATCAGAGGCATTGGTTTGGATCAGATGGTGATCTGATGGCTTGGATTGAAGCTTCATGACGCGCACATTTGGACTTGTAGCACTGGATCTGTAGAAAATATGTGAGAAAAGTAAAACTGCTGGACCTAGGATTCAAACCCAGGTCCTCTCTTTTACATATGCACTACACCTACCACTGGGCCATGCTGCTCAATTGTTATTATAGGAAAACAAAAATAATATAATATGAAAACAACACTATTCTCAGATTTTTTCAAAAATACGCGCGAATATTCAAACAGGCCAATCAGTCTATGCCACGCAGTCATTTTCCTTGTTACTCTGTTGTATTAGACTAGGAACTTTTACCTACAACATTCTTCCGTCACTAAAACACCTGCAAAAATCAAACTACGAGAATACGTGAATTAGAAGGCCACAGGTACCCATCCCCCCTATTTTGGGTATGGGCAATCCATTGGTGGCCTTGGTTTCCTCTGAGAACGCCTAGAATGCTGGGTTCGAAACTCACAACTCCTTATGCCCTAACAACGGTAATACGCTATTCTGGCACGAAAGCTTCAAAATAATGCATCCAAATACTCATAAACATGATCATGAACATACATGAATGCATAGAAAATATTTATACCACATGAATCAAAAGTTTAAGATTTGGAAAGTTTAACAAACCATGAGTCTTATAGGGCTTGGTTCCAGGAGTTCCATACTTGTGCAAGGGCTTGGTTCGAACCCTGCAAACCTCAGGAGAAACGTATGATCACTAGTTTGGACCAAAAGTACCTGCAAAGTGTGTTTTGAATTTTACCACTTTTCGATAATTTTTTGCAAAATTTAGAGAGCTCTTTCTAGGCTGTGTATCCGTCCTGAAATTCTTGCTAGATGCTTGTTTATATAGAGAGGAATAAAGAGACAAGAAAATAAAGGTTTAAATCAATCTTAAAGCAAACGTTTCAAAGCCATGAATGAAATTTGTAACTTTTGCCAAAAACAAGGAAACTTGTCATTTTTTGAATTTGAATGAATGTGGACATGGCTGGACGAAATCTTGGGCTTCAAGGTAATCTAAAACACCAACCCAAATGCCAAAACCTATTTCCAATTATTTTATACACTTTATTTTATATTTATTTGAAATAAATTAAAATAAATGTGTACAAAATAAGTAAAAATGTAAGGCATGGTAAGAGTGTTTTTGGAGGTTCTCTATAATCTTAGAAAGATGTTTTAAATCCAAGAGATTGAGCCATTGCCTTAAAATTTCAAATTTGCTCAAATGCATAATTCTTGAAAATTCCCAAATTTTCCCAACTTGGGCAAGCCATAACTTGATCAATTTTCATCTCATGATGATGATCTTGGACTTTTTGGAAAGCCCAAGATGTATACTTCTAACCCTCTTTTTATCAATTTTGAATTTGAATATTTTATCTTAATGTAAAAGGTCTTGGAAAAAAGTGGCTTTTGTTGACTTTCTGAAAATGACCTGTAATATATGAGCTTGTATCTTTCAAATGGTGCATTTATTGGAATTGAGGGATGAAGAGAAGTTGTAGGGAATGAGATTCTCTTAAATATTAGCTTTGGCTGTGGAAAAATGGATGAATTATGTGGAAGTTATGTCTGGTCAAAGTTTAGTTGACTTTTCCTATAGAAACCTTAATTTAGCAATTTTTGACTTTTGATGAATTAGGAGCACTTCTTGAGGAATCATGACCAACCCTTGATCAAATGATGGATATTACTTCAAAATGTTGAGGTTGACCAAAAATCTCGATGTTTGACTGTACATGGGCCACAATTGACTTTTGACCTAGTATAGTTGATTTCCAAGCATTTGAGCAATTGACTAAGCAAACTTGTAGTGCAAGGCATGAAATTTGTCATGGACAATCTTGAATACATAATAGGACCATGAAAAAAATTTGATACCTTAACTATAGGTTCATTGCCTTAGGATGAGAATTTGTCTGGTTAATTCTTAGTCATCCTTGAGCAATTTGGGGACCTCAATGGGCATGCCTTGAGTAAAATGAGAGGGCAAATTTTGGGGTATAACAGCTGCCTATGTTCAATCTTCTTAAACCTGGAGATTTGTATTGGCTTGTTTGTCTTTTGTGATCTGAATGTGGAAGATGATTGAACACTAGAGTGCCTATAAACTTGCACTCGCATGAAGTAACACTGATAGTTGATTACGTCAGGAATGGGCTTACAAATGACATTTGGAGAAGATGACTGAAAGTCATCGAAGATGGGATTAAAGACGCCATCTAGATAATATGACAGAGAGTCGTTAGATATGGGCTTAAAGATGCCATCCAGAGTAGATGCTGACTTCATAAGAGGTCTCTTTATGGGGATTCCTGTTCCTGTTGTCTGAGAAGGAGTCCACTGGGGGATGTTGGTTTTTGTTGTTTTCCTGTTTGAGGAAAACTCTATGGGGAATAGAGTCTAGGAACTTCAGTTGTCCATGGATCTACCGAGGGGTTATCTCTGGATTACAGAGATGAAAGTTTGCTATTTTCTGGTTGAAATCCAGGCTTCGCAGTAATTTGCTAGGGAGAATGAAATTAATTATTATCTGGAAATGTATTAGAAGAAACCTGTGTAGGGCTGTTTCAGGATGAGTCCGGGTAAGACTTCATCTGGAAATTGTAAGAAGGAACCTGGGTAGGGTTGCCTCAAGATGAGTCAGTAAAACTCATATGGAAATTCAAGAGAAGGATCCTGGATAGGGTTGCCTCAGGATGAGTCTGTGTAAAATTGCATCTGGAAATTTTGAGAAGGAACCTGGGTAGGGTTGCCTCAGGATGAGTCAGTGTAAAATTGCATCTGAAAATTGTAAGAAGGAACCTGGGTAGGATTGCTTCAGGATGAGTCCGTGTAAAACTACATCTAGAAATTCAAGAGAAGGAACCTGGGTAGGGTTGCCTCAGGATGAGTCCGTGTAAAACTGCATCTGGAAATTGTGAGAAGGAACCTAGGTAGGGTTGCTTCAGGATGAGTCAATGTAAAACTTCAGAAGGAGGGAGAAGGAACCCATGTAAGATTGCTTCATGAAGGGCCCGTATAAAGCTGTATTCGGAAGTCAGAAGAAACCCGTGTAAGATTGCTTCATGAAGAGCCCGTACAAAGCTGTATTTGGAAGTCAGAAGAAACCCGTGTAAGATTGCTTCATGTTGAGCCCGTGTAAAGCTGTATTTGGAAGTCAGAAGAAACCCGTGTAAGATTGCTTCATGTTGAGCCCGTGTAAAGCTGTATTTGGTCGCACATATAATTACTCTATTTTGTTTCAGGAGCTAATCCAGGATCTGTTGAAAATTGTTGATGATAAATATTTGTTGATTGATCTTTCCTGAAAAGGTAAAGCGTTAGCTGTATACAATGTCATGATGTATGAAATGCATTGTCTAATGGTGTTCTCAAAATAAATGAGATTGGGATGTATGCATTTGTACTGTAGATGCTATGACGTTTGTAGAATGATGTATGAATGCAATATGTGAATGTATCACCTGTTCTATTGCAACACTGTTAAATTAGGGAAAATAAATCCCTGATTGCAGCTGGTGGTGAAGAATGTAGGTCTTCAGATTTTGTTGAAGCTGAACTTCTGGGAGATGATCTTCCGTTGTTAAAGAAATAAACTATGTTAGGGAAGGAAAGCTCTGTGCACTGCTTGAGGATTTTATGAAATCCTATTGGGGAATCCTGAGAAGTTTGACGACTTTACTCGGGAAAACCTGATGTCGGAGCAGTAGTTGGAAATTCCTGTTCTACCGGGGATACAAGAACACCTTCCATCACTAGATTGTAAGCTGAGGATGTGGCGGCGACTTTTTAGTAAGATGCCCCTGCCTCTGTACCTGCTGGAGAAAGTACCTGCAGAGACTTTGTGGATGGTTTGAGTGTCATCCCAACTCCCGGGGTGCTTGGTAAATGCTGATCAGGATGATAAGTCTTCTACTGATAAACAAATGACAAGATTACGGGACATAGTCGTACATTTTTAATCCCTAACTTTTGCCTGGACCGCCCTTTCGGGTTTTCAGTCCACCAGGATACCCTTTTTTACTTAAGTCTCCTTTTCAGGTTTTCGACTTGCCGGGTGTATAATTTTTTTGTATATATCCCTAATTTTTGCCCAAACTCTTTTGGTTCACCGAGAGGCCCTTTAATTTTTCCTAGGCATGTCAACCTAGCGGGTCTTTTTCATGCGTAGTATTTTCTAAATATGTCCGCGCTCATAGGACGTGGAGAGTTGTCACTATCTATGACAACAAGTGTTGTAGAAATGCCAAAAAATGTTTATGTGATCGTATGTGCCCTTTCATACGTGGGAGCCTGTGTGGGGCTGCTTTAGGATGAATTTGGTGCACCCGATGTTTGATCAAGTTTCTGATAGTCTTGATTTTCCTAGGTATCTTTTCTAAGAACTTTCATGGAAGGATTCGAAGACATGACACTGATACCATCTGATACTACTGGCACAAACAAGCAATTTGGTGGTACCAAAGATTCAAATTTCAGTGATTTTCTGCTGGAATCCCCGATCAATGTAATAGCCCCTGAGTGATTCAGATGGAGATTTACCCCTGGCTATTCAGCATTTTTGGAGAGATTCTTTGCATATTGGCTTGACTGCCCCAGATTAATTAGACAGCATGTCATGCCCCTTGATTATGAAAGGCTTGTTATTGGGAATGTTTTTTCCGTCTGAGGTGATTCTGTCCATTGAGGGGGTCTTCGTTCACTGAATATTCATTGTGTGAACTTCTCTGCCATTTGAACAATTAACCATATGCAACAAATGCCATTTAAAGAATGCAAAGCTTATGTCTGTCTTGAAATTTTTTGAAAATGCGTTTTTTGTAGTAAAACAAAATTTGCAAGAATGTGATATCAACTCATGATTTATAGCAAACTATACAGAAGTCATGATACCTTTATAACAGTATGCTCTCGAACTAACCCATGCTTTAGCTAGGACTTTTAAGGGTTGTAACGTAGCCTGGTTCACGATTTAAGAAACAAAGGATAAAGGCTCAACATTTATTTGTACCCACCTATTCTTCGTGATGTTTTTCAGTCCTATGCTCAATTAATTGTGCATTTAGAATCCCAGTTGAGTTCTGGAATGTTGGCCCCGATATTCTGGTGATGGTTCAGAAATTGAACGTTTGTTTGAGAAGGCAGTCATTTTTGCGACCTTTTCTTTTTGTTGAGGATTTGTAGGACCCCTTTCTTTTTTGATTTTGCTATCCCTGTCTTTTGCCTGAACTGTTTCTTTTGTGATTACAGCCATAAGGATGCCCCCATTTTTTTCCTTAAGTCTCCTTCATAGGTTTTAACTTAATGGGCTTTTATTTTGAGAGATAATGATTGTTTGTTCTTAATAATTATGTGGAACCATCACCATCTTTTGGAGAGCATCTTCTACATTATTTGTCGTGTATGAAGGGCGAGCTTGTGACTGAATGCACCTCTGAATTAACTGAGAAAACTACCCTGCCCCAGGTTATGATTAAGGGTTTTAATTTGTGTGAAAAGAAAACTCCTACTCCTTAGGCTCAAAGGGGTTGATTAGGGATTATCTTCCTTATAACTCCACTATTTAGAATTTGAAACAACACCTGTACATCGTCAACAAGGTCTGTTCAAAAGCATACTGTAGAGATTGTGGTATCATTCTTGCCATCCTCCCTCTAAAGGATTAGATCTTTTAATCAAGAGTTGAATATCACAAAAAGGAAGTAAGAAATCAGTTTAAGCATAATGAAAAAAAATTAATTCAAGACAAACATGTGTAATGCATTAATGAAATAACAAAGTTTGACATGACAACAATTGTTTGAACAAACAAAGAAAAGACAACTTGAGAATTAAAATGAACAAAAATGCTCTCAACCCTGACCATGATTTGGCATGGGAGAAGTGATCACGTTGGGAGTCTCAGGAGGGTCGAACTCAATCTCCTTGGCGTAAATCATATTTTAAATCTTGTATTTCAGTGCTCAACAATCGTTAGTATCGTGCCCAGGACTTCCAGAATGATAGGCACACCTTGCATCAGGATTGTAGTTAGGAGAAGAAGTCTTAGGGTTTGGATGAGGTCCTATCAACGTAATCAAATTTATCCTCAACATATGTTGTAATTCTTGAGACAACGGCATGTTGTTCTTGGTAAACTATCTCTTAGGCTCGTCTTGCCTTCGCTGATTACCCCATTGTTATGGTCATTGCATGCGTGCCGAATTAGAGACTAGCACTGCCCCTACAGATTGGTGGTAGTCTGTCTTATTACGACCCTTCTGGCCATACACAAAATTGGCTTCCCTCTTACCAGCAAATGACTTATTCTCAGCATTAGAAGATGCAGCCATCGGGATCTTCCCACTCTTGATACCACTTTCGATCCTTTCTCCAGTCAGAACCATCTCTGTGAACCCGGATGAGGAACTCCCAATCAGCAGATTAAAAAACGGGCCTGTCAGAGTGCCCATGAACATGTATACCATTTCCCGATCATTCAGAGGAGGTTGTACCCTGCTAGCTAGATCCCTCCATTTCTGGGCATATTCCTTGAAGCCTTTGCTAGAACCCATAGACATGCTTTGAAGTTGTGTACGAGTTGGAGCGAGGTCAACATTATATTGGTACAGCTTGTAGAAAGAAGCATCCAAGTCTTCACAGGTATGAATGTCTGTTCTTTCTAACTGATAGAACCACTCCAGTTGCATGCCAGCTAAACTTTCTTGGAAGAAATGAACCCATAGCTTCCGGTAAGCAGTGTGAGGCTGGATCTTTCTAACATATGACCTCAAGTGAAGCTTGGGACATGAAACACCGTCATATTTTGTGAAGATAAGGACCTTGAACTTAGGTGGGATGACCACCCCTGGAACCAAACCTAATTCTTTAAAATCCAGACCCGACACCCTTTGGATCTCCATGGCATTAAGTCGATCCTCTAGTCGTTTGTATTTATCGTCAGTAGGGGGGATTGCTCCTCAGAATAGTTAGGTTCATCTTCTTCATACGCTAAATTGTTGTCTCCTTCCTCTAATTCCTCGTCATCTTCCTCTTGATTATCCCCTCTCTTTGATGGGATTGTGAAATCTAGAGCTCAGTTAGCTGGTCTTCTTCTTCCCACACTCAAAACACGAACTAGTTTCTTTGCCTTCTTAGTCTTCTCTTTGACGATCAAAGCTTTCAGGTCTTCTTGCCCCTGGGTCAGAGCCAGGAACATTTGTTGGAATTGAGCGTTTTGAGCTTGAAGGTCTTTTACTATTTGTTCAAGAGCCATTTCTTCTTGCTGAAATAAACATCAAAGGGACAAGAAGCTTGTACATGGAATACCTGTTATGCAATGACATGTATGATATGCAAATGTTTTCGAGGATCTCGCAGGGTAAACACAAGAAGATGTTAGGAGTTAAACTGCGACTTTGACTGAAGAACTTTTGTATCGTTTGAAGGTCCTTCTATGAGATTCAAGCTCACCATATCGAGTGGGTCATAGCCCCTGACTCAATTTGTCATGTTTTGGTCTTTTGAAGACTTTGGTTAGAGGAAAATAAATCCCCTTGCCCCTTATTAGACGACTGCTTTATCATAACCTGCATCACATTCCCTTGAGATCCTTGAAATGGTTAAAGAAATGCTATGGTATGATGCTATGATGTGTATTCTATGCATCAAGCAAAAATGTAGGGTAAGAAACCAATTTATTGGATTTATACAAATGAGGTATTGCAAGGAATACAAACAAAGCCCTATAATGAGTTCAAATTGTTAGGCAAAGAAAGCAAACAAGTTACATAAGTAGCCTTAGGTTTAGGCTTGCATGGATTCCATAGGTAAGTACCCTCTTGAAGTTTAGTTGGCTCAACCTATCCTAGAAATAGTAACCGGGTTCTAAGGGATCTCAATATCACCGATTTTTCCCACAAGTTTCGTTCCGATCGACAATTGACTTGCCACCAAACAAAACTCGAGAGTTAAATCTCAATGAGTGTAGTATCGAGTATCAACCGATCTTCGATCGGAACCAAAGATGGCTATCTCACTACTTTCTAATGGCTTAGGATAATTCAATTAAAGGTTCTAAAGGTCAGTTAGCGCTTAATGATACTAAGGAAGCCTAATGTTATCCTTGACTGGCTCAAGGAACATTAGTACAAACCAAAGTATCACGCTAACATAGCTATCACTTCGTCCATATTAGTCTATGCCATACAACTTCCATGATTTATTGCTACTTACCTAATAAGGTGCCCCAGATCCGGGTGTAGGATCTTTTAGTAACAACCCAAACAAGCCCCTCAAAAGTAAAGCAAACAAAGCATACAAAAGTCGTTAAATAATGAACTAACTCTAGGGTAACCCCACTTTTTTGTACTCTCCAGAAGAGTCTCCAGTTCTGTGATACGGTGGCAGAACGGACTGTTTAATATTGGTTTTGCGTTTGTGTTTGCAAATGTTACGGTAAGCAAGAGTCGCCACCGACTTTTCTTTTATCCAAATTAAGGAAAGGGTGAAAAGAACAGAAAAAGACCTTTTCGATAATTTTCTGAGTAAGGGGGGTAGATTATGGAAAGGGAAGATGTTAACACCCTTTCCATCCGTAGTTATCTACAGGCTCTTAGAGGTTTGCTCATTTTGAAATACCTTTGTGCTTTGTGTGTTTGAAAATGTTTTGAAAATTCCTTAGTGCAGCAATTCGCTTTATGATAACTCTTGTATCAGTCCTCAAGAGTGTTGACAAAGCGAATGTTTTTGAAAGTGTTTTTGAAAAGTAGAATTTGTGTAAGTGCGAAAATATTTTGAGCAAAATTCTAACAGCTATCTACTTTGTACTCGGAAAGGGTCGTTCTTTTCCTCCTATCCTTTAGACAGTGCTATCCTACTATTAGTGAGTAGGTAGCCTTGTCGTTGGATGTTTGAGGGACATCGAAGGGACAATATGGTCACGAAGGTAACTTGGCAAGAAATTTTAGTAATTTTCCTAAAGTTTCTAAGATCACTTTTAACCGAGGCAACATCGAAAGGGTCATCGAGGGACTTGTGATCTTTCAAACTAAAGGACAACCACAAACACTTCTCACGTTTCGAGAATTGTGACTGTTTTCTGAAGGAAATCGAAGTGGGGGTACCCTAAAGGTGCGCATATGCGAGTGGTTTAATTCAGTTATTTATCTTTAAACATTTAGGTTTTTCTACTGTTTGTTTTTAGATCTTATCATGCAATCCTATTATCATACATCTAAGCAGTCAATATAGGTACAAGTATTAAAAGTGAGGGAATATAAAGTGCGGAAACATAAACCCTATGCTATTACAGGGCTTTGGGGGATATGGATATTATATTCCAAACCAAATGGGGAAAAGAAAATAAAGCAATAAAAAGGTCCTACTTATCATCTATTACATCCTAGACAGAAATTACAATAAAAAAATGTGAAAGAAAATAAACGCGCGAGAAATTAGAAATACGTCTAAAAACATAAAAGAAAATATTTTTGTTATTGGTTTTTATTTATTTAAGAAAATAATTAAATTAATATGTCCTAAATTTACTTAGAATGATAAAATTTAATTAAGAAAATATCTAAGGTTTTATTATAATTTATTATGAAAAAGAAAATTATTAAAAAAGAATTAAATCCTAAGTCTAAGTAGTTTTAAACTTAAAGAAAATGGTCAAAATAAATATTTAATTTATTTACAAAAATAGTTAAATTAAAAAATATTAACCTAATATTTTTATGACTTTTTTCTGATTTTTATGGTTAATTAAATAAATGAAAGCAAAATTAAAAAAAAAAGAAAATGTAAAAAAAACGAATGGGCCTGGGGTTATTCAACAATTAAGGGGGATGCATGAGTTGTAATTCTGCTAGGCCCAATGAAAAGGAGTCAAACTGTCTGCCCTTGGATTCAATGAGGATAGGCTCTGAAGGCGCACGATGAACCTGCAGATCATAGGCATTGGTTTGGATCGGATGGTGATCTGATGGCTTGGATTGAAGCTTCATGACGCGCACATTTGGACTTGTAGCATTGGATTTGTAGAAAATATATGAGAAAAGTAAAACTGCTGGACCTGGGCCATGCTGCTCATTTGTTATTATAGTAAAACAAAAATAATATAATATGAAAACAACACTATTCTCATTTTTTTTTAAAATACACGCGAATATTCAAACAAGCCAATCAGTCTATGTCACACAGTCGTCTTCCTCGTCGCTTCGTTGTATTAGACTAGGAACTTTTACCTACAATATTCTTTCGTCACTAAAACACCTGTAAAAATCAAACTACGAGAATACGTGAATTAAAAGGCCAGGGGTACCCATCCCCCCTATTTTAGGTATGGGGAATCAATTGGTGGCCTTGGTTTTCTCTGAAGACGCCTAGAACGCTGGGTTGGAAACTCACAGCTCCTTATGCCCTAACAATGGTAATATGCTATTCTGGCACGAAAGCTTTGAAACAATGCATCAAAATACTCATAAACATGATCATGAACATACATGAATGCATATAAAATATTTATACCACATGAATCGAAAGTTTAGGATTTGGAAAGTTTAACAAACTGTGAGTCTTATAGGGCTTGGTTCCAGGAGTTTCAGACTTGTGCAAGGGCTTGGTTCGAACCCTAGAAACCTCAGGAGAAACGTATCATCACTAGTTTGGACCAAAAGTACCTGCAAAGTGTGTTTCGAATTTCACCACTTTTCGATAATTTTTGCAAAATTTAGAGAGCTCTTTCTAGGTTGTGTATTCGTCCTGAAATGCTTGCTAGATGCTTGTTTATATAGAGAGGAATAATGAGACAAGAAAATAAAGGTTTAAATCAACCTTAAAGCAAACGTTTCAAAGCCATGAATGAAATTTGTAACTTTGGCCAAAAAAAAGCTTCTCATAACCTAACCTTCAGACTTCTCAACAGAAAATCACTCAAGAAACTCACCATTTTTATGTTGAATCCATTCATTAGACTAACCCTTTTACCCCCTTTAGCTTTACTGTTCATCCTCGACTTCACCTTCATTCACAAACCAAAGCCACTGTCATATTCTCAACATTCATTCGATTTCAACACCACATGTAAATCAGTTCTCAAAGTTCACTTAACAACATCACCACCGACGCGTTTTCCATTAACGTATCTGCAGCAACATGCAATAATTCATCAATGCTGCATTACCAACACGCATCCAACAATCACAGTTCTAAGAGGAAGAAGAGAAAATTATAGAAAGAAAATGGGAGAATCGAGTCATACCTGAATCATACACCAGAGTGTATCTCCTCTCCGTTGATGAGAACTCATATTTTCATTCTTGTGGTAGATCCACTAACTATTATGGTTTTTCTTTTTTGAATCGATCATATTCAGTTTTTTTCTCCTTTCTGTTGTAACATAGAAACGGATTATTGTTGTTGTAATTCCGTTCCTTTAGTCATGAATTAGAGGAGAGTAAAATTGAAGACAACATAGGGTGAGAGAGATCCATGAGTGAATGGGAAGGTGCGTCATGAAAGAGAGAGTATCTCATTGTTTCACCTTGAAAGAATGGAATAAGACAAACTGAGAGAGAAGGATGGAATATCGAGAGAGGAGGATAATGGATTTATGTGAGAGAGAAGGAAGTGATTGTGAGAACAAAGGAGGCGGTTTCACCTGAGAGAGAGAGAGAGAGAGGATTTGATCTTCTTTTTAATCACGTTCAGTTTTCAAGTTAGGTAATTAATTAATTGTTTTTTCACCTTCCCAAGATCCAACTACACTCTCCTCCATAATTAGGGTTTTGAAACCCTTCATCTCCTTTCTTAGTGGATTCGAGTTCGGGATTAAGCTTTAAAGCCCAACCTAATCGCACTTTCCCTTTTTATTCTATTTAAAGAGTATCCATAACAACAAAGTAATAATAGCTCAGTGGCAAGGCAAATCATTTGTGACAAAAAGGGACCTGAGTTCGATCCCTGACCCTTATTTTTTTTTCAAGATTTTAAGTCTTTTAGCCTTATTTCACTAAATTCCATAAAAGAAAGAGTACAAAAAAAATACTAGATTAGGTTTTATAATTATTTCTTTCCTACCATCATAAAAATACCAAAAAAGATATATTAGTATAATTTAGTCTCTTTGTTTTAATCATTTTTAAATTGTTAATTATTTAATTATTTAATTACTATTCTAGACAATTTCCTTTTTGATCATTTAGTCTTTATATTTTCGTTTGTCTACTCCAAGGGAAAGAATCAAATTTGTTGACTTCATGTCATCAAATATATCTAATATGATTATGCGAAACCCCTTTCATACATTTTAGTTTTGTTAATCTTAAGTTAAATCTCTTGAAAAACTCAATTTTTAAACTTACACTTATTTAAGCTAAAACTTCGACACTAGGTCGTCGCATCTTCAAGATCTCATACCCACACTCATTTAGCAAGCAAACCAATTTTAACCAAAAAATAAATATTTTAAAAGGTTCATATGGGATACTATAGATATATAGGGTGCTAGTACCTTCCCTTTGTATAACCAACCCCTGAACCTCCGATATCTTTCAAATGCATTGTATTTTTCTTTACTTTTAGTATTGCACTTACTTTGCATATTTATGGGTTTTATTTCACACTTTTCCCTTTTCCCTAGGAAATAATAAAGCGCGGTGGCAACTCTTACTTTTGCGAGTCAAGTTAATTAAGTAGCTTGATCTTCGATTTTCATAGCTACACTTAAGTTCATACACACACTAACTATAAGAACCTTGTGAAACTACATGCAAAAATATTAGCACAGTCCCACTAGGTGTGCCAATTTGTTCGCCCGTGGATTTGGCAAACAACGCTGGTCTCTTGAAAATAAGTTTACGTGCAAGATCGACCAAGGAATCTCAGAGCAGTAACTCAGTTCATGTGCGTAGTCGAAGTGTTTTCAAAAAGGGTGCGTTCGACTGGGAGCCAAATGTATTTAAATTGCAAAAGATAGGACAAAAAGACGAAGTAAAAGAAACGAAAAAGCGTTTTAAGTTGTAAAAGATACTGACATAACATTAAAGAAAGTTGTAAAATAGGTTGGTTCAAACATACATTGCCTTTGTCTGACTCATTCGCTTGTTCGCTTGGTTACTTTGAGTGACTAGTATGCAGGAATGTGAAAAGTTTGACCCCTTACAAAAGTATACTAAGTGCTTTATTTATAATACACAAAAATAATTACTTTCTAAGTGGGCTTCATTTCCTTACACGCGACGTGTTCTTCATAACTTCCCCTCACGAACTCACGTTCTCTATTGTGACTTCTCTTTATGAACCCACATTCTCTATTATGGCCGAATCAACGTTCTCCCTCCATAACGTTTCACCTTTGCAATTTAGGCGCTTATGGGTCTTTTAACTCTTTTGGGCTTCTCACCTCCCTGGGCCCAATCCGTTCACCATGAACTTTTCTCGGTCGAATGCACTTACCAAACCTTGGTCGTCTGCCTGTGAAATCAACCCTAATCGACATGTTTTGGTAGTCGACTCCTCATAATTTAATGCTCTTTAATGCTCTTCAAAGACCCTTTTAACTTTTGGCTTGGATTTCTCTCTTTGTGAAAATCCCAGCCAACACCCGTCCTAGCAAAGGAGAAGTTGAAGTTGAACAAATAGTAGGTGGCAGTAAGAACCAAAGTCCATAATAAATAAGCATTCATTTAATATATATATATATATTGAAACTAATAAATGATGATTTAATTATAATAATTATATAAGGGAAATATAAATATATCTTTTTACATACATGATTAAGAATAAAATTAAAATAAATGAAAATAATGATGAAAATAGTTAAGATGGAAATTATAATTAGAGTATAAAAAATCTGTTTAATTAGCCTTTATTAAGATTAAAATGTTATTACGGAGATGATTGATTTTTTTATTTTAATTTATAAAATAAAAGTAGATAATATCTAATGATGATATATTAAATTAGGAGTTAAATAGTATATTATATATAAAATATACTCAGATGAACTTTTATGTAAATGATATATATATACCACGTTAAGTTTTAATGGACATATATCTAGGGATGACAATGGTACCTATAGGCATGGGCATTAGTCTCCTACTATCTACTCTGTTTAGTAAATATGATATCCGTATCTGTCCCATACCTATGTCGGTATCTGTTAGACGGATCAAACAACTGGCTGAACAAATCATCGAGATAAAATCAATGAAGCCACTATTGAAAGCTTTTTATCCCACGAAAAGGGAAAGGTAAACATCGAGTAAACCTAAGAATAGTGAAATCAAGATCGAACAACCAAGAGATACGAGTAAGGGAGTCTGTTACGCGAGGAGAAGGTATTATCACCCCACACATCCGTAGTACTCTATGGTATACACTCTTGTTGTTCTAGTCACAGGGTGTATTCAAATCTAATGCTTAAGAGCTAAATAGAAAATGCAAAGAGGGAATGCATGCAAAAGAAAACACGGGGAAAAGAAGAAAATATTTATAAAGTTTCGCTCGGCTGAGTCCTGTGACTAGATGCCTACGTATTCGTTTTAAGGAATCAGAGTGCCATAGTTCGGCTCACATGTTTTGATTTGTTTTGTGTTTTTTAATGAACAATATTAATTTTGCCTTCTGCCGCAACTCGACATTTGGAGGCTCACGCGTCATCACAAAAGTGAATTAACATGTTCTTTTTAAAAGTTTGAAAGAAAAGCCCGAAGGTAAAAAAGAGTTTGCATTTGTTGATATTTTTTACCTTGAAAAAGGATTTGCAAGTTGTTAGATGTTTCATGCATTTTCCAAGAAAAGAGTTTTAGTCTTAATACAAGAATGCAAAAAGAAAAGAAGAACATCTAAGGGAGACTAACATATCTCTAATCCCTAATGTTATCATACAATGATGGCCCTAAAGTCGAGTTTAAAAGAGAAATCTCTACCCTATGTTAACATACATGGATCACAATCCTAATGTCTATCTCAAATCGCCGCTAAAGGATGAATCAAGAAGTCATAAAGGAGCATAGCAAAGGCTCACAACCTAAGAAAACCTGCACACAAGGATTTAATGCAAGTAATCAACAAGCTCAAGAGAGCACACAAATGGCGAGAGTAATGCACACTAGCTCAAGCAAAACGGCCTAACCAAGATATCACGAATTGAGGTAGGTAAAAGAAAAATAATGAGAAATGCTTTAGCTAAGGGGAGAAGATCACCCAAAGTAAACAAGAAGGATTGGTGTAAAAGCAAAAGAATAGGAATGCTTTAGCTAAGGGGAGTGAATCACCTGAAGCAAACAAGCTGGAGTGAGATGAAATAAGAAAAGAAGAGAAATGCTTTAGCTAAGGGGAGCGAATCACCCGAAGCAAACAAGCAGGTAGCGAAATGTCAGGATTGGTCACTACGAACTCTTGAAAAAATGTGGGGGTTGGGATAAAACCTTTTTCCATATGACCGACTCGATATAAGATTGCAAAGCATCAACGTACAACTTGAGCTAAGGATAACAAGGACTAGAATATGCAGGGGTTGGTTACTAACCCTTTTCGCTCGCCTCCTTTTAAGGACTTATCATCTATAATATATGTGAGTACAAATATAAACACACCTGCAGAATACCTACCACACAAGTAGGGTTTTAAACAAACATAAGTAGCAAACATAACACATAATGCGAGATTTCCCTAAATGAGTCTTTAAATAAACCAGAGGGGTTCCTAACATGATCAACAACGTAGAACCTCATCATACATCTCTATCCCTACTTCTCATGGCATCAAAAAGCAACAAAGTTCCTACTTCTCATGATATCTAAAAAGTATTAAAATGCGGAAATGAAGAATGAAGTCACGATGATACCTAACAGAGTAGGTCGGTTGCCTCTTCAAAGCCACACAAGCAAAGTCGAGAAACTTGGAAAACTTCGAGTAACCTTCACCAATCAGTAGAGAAGAGTTACAAATCAAATGCTCAGAATAAGCGTCAAAGCGTCATCGATGTGAAAATAAATTACAATCAGAAACTCAAGCATATATGCATATCATATGATAAACCTCTTCGAAGTCACACAAGCGATAAGAAAAACTCTACCAAAATCTTCTTCGAATTTCTTTAAGGAAGATTAGATTCTTAACTTGCTTTAAAACCTCTTGAACTTATCCAATTAAAATTATCACACAACCATGCCTATAATTATTATGGATCGAATATCACCAAAAATCATAAGAATAAATGAACCAGGAGGTGTGAGGAGCGTGTCCAAGGTGTGGATAGAGAGTCCCACCCAGCACATAGGCCCAACAAACCTGATCTAACAACATTTTTTATTGTAAACAAACCAAAAGCTTTCCCAAAAAAATCCTTGGCCCAATGCAACCATTGATTTGGTCCATTATCTCAGTCAACTGTCTATATCTTTAAGCCTTATCTTTTCATTGATTTAAATGATTGTAAAAAGAATATCAAAAGGAAAATATTAAAAGGAAAAGAGTCAACATGTTTCCGTTTTGTAGAATCTGATTAGGGTTCAACGTTGTGTGATGTTTCAACTCCCCGAAAACTATAGATCTTTTTCCTTCACCTCTCTTTGTGGAAGGCGCCGATCTACTCTGTCTCTCTTCTCTGTTTCGATTCAGTCTTCTTCTTTAATGGAAACTACATCCATCTCTATGTCGTGATCTCCAACGGTTTCACATCCATCACCTTCTTTTCATTTCGCTGGAGAACGTCTTCTACTTTGATTCACCTCAAACTTACAGCGATGATTTCCTCTCACAAAATTCTTCTCCAACGATTTCCCAAATGAAATCCTCCCGTCGCGATTTTACAGAAAAGATGGAGAAGAAAAATATACAAAAACGCAATACCTATTGAAAGATAAGTCTAGTGCATCTTCAAAACTCAGATATGTTCATTTGATTCCGTTATCTCTTCTTCTTCTTCTTCCACTTTCTTTATTTTCGGATTTCTGCGTTGTTGTTGCTGAACCTTGAGGTTACATTGAAGATTTATACATAATTTATTGATTCAGATTCGGCGTTGTCGTGGAAATTATAAGAAATTGTTGTAGAAGTTGATATTAAAATGTGTGTGCAATAGCGGTTTTAGGATGAAGTTGTGAACTGGTAAGATGAAGATGAGTGAAGATGATGAAGAATAGAGCAATGGAAGATCCAGTTATGGTGATGTAGATTTGAGGATGATGAAGATTTCAGAGAGAGATCGAAGAAGAGATAGAGCTTCAGATTTTTTTTAGATTTTCTGGTGGTGATGGAGAAGGTGGTTGAAGGTTCAGAGTTGTTGATACAGACAGAGATGAAGGTGATGATTGGAGAAGGTGAAAGAGGATTCAGAGAATTTTTTGTGTGAAGATTTTTTTTGGTGGTGGAAGATGAAGATTTAGAGAGGAATTTTCTGAGTTTTTGTGATTCTTCTCATGGTTGAAGAGTGATGAAGATGAAAGTTGAAGATGCAGGGGGAGAGAGAGAGGGGAATTTTCTGGGATTCTTCCAAGAGATTGAAGAATCAGCCTCGATGTAAGGTAAATTCTGTTTTTGCATATTTTGTTGTGAATAATTGTAATGAATCCTCTCCGCTGAGATATCTTTCTGTTATCTCTGTTGAAAAGTTTGCTAGAAGCTGCTGAGCTGGAATTCTGTTATGACAGCTAGTTGGATAATTTGTTAGGAGGTTATTGAAATTCGTTAGAACTCTGTTAGGAGGTTAAAGGAAGTTAATTATTCTATTAATGATGTTTTGATTTTTTAGAATTCTGTTAGGATGAGCTGGCAATGGTATTAATTCAGTTAGGTTGGTTTTTTGAAGTTGGTTAGAACTCTGTTTGATTCTGTTATACTGAGCTAGAAATTGTCCTGATATTTTCTGATAAAGCTTCTTTCTATTTCTCACGGTTTCTCGTTCTGTCACATATGCTATTTTTTAATCATTTTTTGTTTTTGATTTCTGGTTCTATGCAAGTTGCTTATTATTGGATCGGTTTTAATGGATTGATAAAATTGGTTTTGTGAACTGCTTTTGTTTATTGTACATGTTTTATGTGTACAAGATAACATGGCCATGGTTAATTACTAGCATGAACTGGTTGTTGTAGGATGGACTATTTTTAGGCAGGACATGGTGATAACATTAATTTTTATAGACTTCTTTTTATGAATAGTGCAGGTTTGAGTATGTTGTTGGAGCCGGGCATCAAGTTTATGATGCACGATTGTGATACAAGAGCAAGTCTCAGAATGGTTTTGAAGATTAAACTTAAGACTGAATTTCCGTGTAAAATAATCTTGTGAGCAACTTTCTTGTAATGAAATTTTAAGATCAAAACTTCACATATCTCAAGTAATTTTCTTTCCAAAATTCACATCCTTTCTTTTGACCTCGAATCTTGTATTTGAACTCGAGTGAGAAAAATGAACTTGAATGAATTCATATGTCTTTTGAATAAGATTTTATGGACCTTGTTTAGAACCTTGATTGATGTTTGATACTTTGAGTGGAACTTGAATCCATACTTGAATGACGAATGTCGTGATGTTTGAATCAAGTTATGCCCCTTTCATAATTCCATCATAATTGAACTCTAATTACATGCTTGAAACGATATTGTCATACAAAATCTTGGCTTGATGTCATCAAAAGACAAATGATGCTTGCCTTATAACTCAAAACAAAATCTTGAATCAAAAATTGGATCTTAATTAAATGTTATATTGTGCTTGACTTTCCTAAAAAGCCTAATTCAATGATGAAGTTCCTATTTTCCACGCCTTGTACTCCAAGCCAAAACACCTCTTTGAATGACAACTCAAAACATTAATTGATTTCATTGTGGATAGATTAATTCTATGTAACAATGCCATAATCAACAACATGTAGCTCAAGCAACATGCACATCTTAGATTGATGAAAAATATATCCTTTATAGAAATCTTAATACACCTTTTTGTATTGAGAAAACCTTGGCCAAGTGATAAGCATAATAGTAGAAGGATATGTCTTGATTCAAAGACCATGTATGTGAAATCACAACCTTGAGTTCTTGAAAAGAAAACCCTGCAACTTGATGTTCAGAAGAATAGAATAACCTTGTAACTTGTTGGAGAAAAGATCCACAACAACCAGGAATCAAAACCCTAATTTCATACTTCACAACTTGGAGGACCATATTAATCAAAATTATTGGATATGTCTCACACCAAAATAAAAACCTAACTTGTACCCTTACTGGTCTTTGGAACCTCTGGTGCTTTATTGAAATGCAAATGTATGTTATGTTAATGCAGACGATCTAATGGAATGTATGCAGATGAATGCAAAAGCCAAAGTCAGATAAAATAAATGAGGACATAAATTTTTGTGGTGCAATAACTGCCCTTATTCAATCTTTTTTAACCAGAGGGTGGGGTTGGTGCAAGCCTTTCGAACAATCGGGGTAGAAGAGGATTGAATACTTAATAGAACCATAAAATTTGCGCTCTGAAGACAGTTGGGTATTATTAAATTTTTTGGTTTTATGTATTTTCTATTTTTTTACTGTAGTGGACAAATGGGTTATTCAGGATAAATGTGTGTCTGGTCAGGGTTAGGCGCACAGAGGAGAAATTTGTTATCAGGGAAGGAAGTAATATAACATAACAATTTCAACCAAAGATATCAAAGAAGGAAGATACCTAACACAACGGACTCGGTCGAAAATATCAAAGATGGAAGAGATCTAACAAAGCGACCTTGACCAGATATCAAGGAAGGAAGAAATCTAACACATCAATTTCAACCAAAAATATCAAAGAAAGAAGAGACCTAACACAATGGACTCAACCTAAGATATCGAGGATGGAAGAGATCTAACACAGCGAACTCGACCAGAGATATTAAGGGATGAAGAAATCTAACACATCGATTTCAACCAAAGACATCAAAGAAGGAAGAGACCTAACACAGTGTACTCGAGTGAAGATATCGAAGATGGAAGATATCTAACAAAGTGACCTTGACCGATTATTAAGGAAGGAATAAATATAACACATCAATTTCAACCAAAGATATCAAAGAAAAAAGAGACTTAACACAACGGACTCAACCGAAGATATCGAGGATGGAAGAGATCTAACACAATGATTACAACCAAAGATATCAAGAGGAGGAAGAAATCTAACACAACGATTTAAACCAAAGATATAAAAGAAGGAAGAGACCTAACACATCTGACTCAACCGAAGATATTGAAGATGGAAGAGATCTAACACATCAATCTCAACCGGAGATATCAAGAAAGGAAGAAATCTAACACAATGATTTCAACCAACAATATCAAGGGGAGGAAGAAATATAACACATCAATTTCAACCAAAGATGTCAAAGTAGGAAGAGACCTAACACAATAGACTCAATCGAAGATATCGAAGATGGAAGAGATCTAACACAACAATCTCGACTAGAGATATCAAGAAAGGAAGAAATCTAACACAACGATTTCAACTAAAGATATCTAAGGGAGGAAGAGATATAACACGTCGATTTCAACCAAAGATATCAAATAAGGAAGAGACCTAACACAACGGACCTAACATACAATACCAACGCCTCAACCAATACGTTATGTTTGTCATTCATTGCATTTACCTAATCAAAAACTATAATAGCCGAAGCTTATGAAATGGGTTAGGATAGGCCCAAACCCGGATCCATCTAAAAGGGGAATGAAGGGTTTTTAAAAAACCTAATAATATGCAGGAGGCGCCGCATGATCCTTGGGGAGAGGAATTAGTCAGCAACTTATTTCCTTTTATTTTTTATTATCTTCCCAATAAAGGCTCAATTAACAATATCTTGAATTAAAATATGACACACGATTAGACTTTCTATCACACACAATCTACTCCATCTGTTTTTAATCTCTTTCACTCTCATCATCATCATCATTAATTCACTTGATTTCCCTAAATACTCCAATCTTGTCTCATTGTCTCTATCAAAGTCAACAAGCAAGCAAATATCAGAATCACAATAACTCAGAAAAAAGGAGGATTAAATACCTTCTTACTCGATGGCGGTGGTGACACAATGGAAAGAGGAACTTGTCGTGGTTTTTCCCAGGAACTGATTGCGGTTGGACGGAGATTCACAGATGGGTGGATTTCTGGGATGCATGGTCGATGCAGGCAGTAGTCGATAGTACGTCTGGAGAGCTAACTTGCGAGTGATGGTTCTGATTATGGAGGATTTGATGTCGAACCAACAGAGACTACCAAGAAGAATAACGCTGAGCTACTACCTCTGCTGATTCAGATGTGTTAGGTTTGTGTGATTCGAACTTGCAGGTATGCAAAGTTATTGTGATTTGATGTAATGATTTTGAATAGTTGAAGACGAGCTTATATATTGAATGATTGTTGGTGTTCTGAAATGTGGTGATTGAAGTGAAGCAGGGTGCACGGAAGGTAGTTAAGTGATAAATGAAGGTCTGTGAGATGGGGTTATAGGATGGCATTTGAGGATTGAACAGGGGTTCCTGCGTTTGTGTGATTGAGATAGAAGGAGTGAAGCAACAAGTTTCAGGTAATGATTTTTCTATGTTTTTCTTTGTTTTTCTTTGTAAGTTTTTTTTTCTACTGTCTTGTTCAGGTATCCTTCTATATATGTGGACTCCTATTCTTTGATTATTCTGCTATTCGCATTCTGAAGGTTGTGCAATGTTTTTTTTGTTACAGGTTTATAAGGAGGTGATGAGAATTAAAGGTGCAAGTTGGTGTATATGAGGATACGAGGGTTTGAAGTTTAGCAAGGTTGAAGAATAAGAGTATAATTAAACAGAGTTTTACAAAATAGGAGTAGAGTGTTGAGAGTGAAGAGTGAGGTATGAAACAACTTTTCCTCTTTTTTTGGTGTGTATTTTTCTACTATGTTCTTGTATATCTGTTGTACCCAAAAATTTCCCCTCTCATATTTCCCAAGGTCTTCACCTACATGGTTGGTCACAAACCTTGGCCAAAGAAAAAGGAAAAATTTGTGAGTAGTGTTTTCAAGTTTTCTTCGATTGGCATCTCCAAAATGCTCTTTGATTGGCATTTCAGCAAAGCCTTTTGATTGGCCTTGCAACAAGACCCTTCGATTGGCATTTCAGCAAATCCTTTTGATTGGCCTTGCAACAAGATCCTTCGATTGGCATTCCTAAAGGTTCCTTCGATTGGAGCATCAGAGCTTCCTTTGATTGGAGCATCAGAGCTTCCTTCGATTGGAGCATTAGAGCTTCCTTCGATTGGAGCATTAGAGCTTCCTTCGATTAGAGCATCAGAGCTTCCCTTGATTAGAGCATCAGAGCTTCCTTCGATTGGAGCATTAGAGCTTACTTCGATTGGAGCATCAGAGCTTCCTTCGATTGGAGCATCAGAGCTTCCTTCGATTGGAGCATCATAACTTCCTTCGATTAGAGCATCAGAGCAAAGGCCCTTTGATTATCCATTTGAAGAAGATTGCAAAGAGTCCATTCGAAGGAGCTTCATCAGAGCCATTCGAAGGAGCCTCAGAAGAGCCATTCGAAGAAGTTTGTAAAGGTCCATTCGAAGGAGGGTATTCGAAGGACAATTACATATATTTCAAATTTAAAAAGGGACAAGATCCTTTAACTTTGGCCAAGGTTACGTTTTACATTCTTGGCATTCAAATGGCCGTTACCAGCATTATTTCTCTTGTCCCCTCACACTCCTATAAATATGAGGCCAAGGACACATTACAAAGAGGAGAAAAAAAGGAGATAACGAAAAAACTCAGAGAGAGGCTACCCACACAATCCATCAAAAGTTGCCAGGATTTTCCAAGCAGCAGCCATGCCCAGAAGCCCCAGATCGAAGGTGCTCACCTCTAGCAAGCACCTAAATCGAAGACTCAATCTGCTGGTAAGAAAGGGTAAACTGTCCAACTTTGCATTTTCATAACACATCATTACTTATTGTTACTTTCGATTTTCCATCCTAGACAGGATAAAATGGCTCGGGTTTGGCACCCAAGTCATGTCCTTCGTTTGCTAACATTTTCTGCAGACATAGCCTGAAGAGACTCTGCAAGCGCAGGATCGAAGGGCCTGGGGTTCGATACCCAAGTGTAACACGGTGGGAGAACTGACTTAGGATGTTTTGCGTTTAATAGGAAATGGTGTAGTTAGCAAGAGTCGCCATCGACTTTTCTTTTATCCAAAAGGAAAGGTTGAAAAGAACAGGAAAGACCTTTGAGATGTTTTCTTGAGTTTGGGGGGTAGATTATGAAAAGAGAAGGTATTAGCACCCTTTTCATCCGTAGTTATCTACGGGCTCTTAGTTGCTTGCTAGATCACTTGCTTTTGTTTGAAAATATGCTTTGTGTGGTTCTTGAAAGTATTTTGAAAAGGGGCCATCATTTAGGCAAACTTTGTAAAGATTCTCGTTCGTAAGAATGTATACAAAGTGTTGATCCTTTGAAAATGTTTTCAAGTTTGAAAGATGTTTTTGAATGTGTTGGTGTTTGTTTTGAAAATAGCAAGGATGCTTTTGGTTTGAAAATGAACAAGAAACTAGGAACATTCTACCTACTCAAAAGTCTTTCTTGTTTATTTCCTCTTTCCTTTGACATTGTTATCTTACCATTAATTTGGTAAGAAACCCTTTCTTTGGATGTAAAAGGGACGGACAAGGGTCATCGTATAGTCATGAATAGAAATGTTGTAAGATATCTTAGCATTTTCTTTAAGGGACTAAGATCATTCGTAAGGAAACATTTGTAGCGTTATCGAGGGACTATGATCTTCTATTTTTTGATTGATTTTGCTAAGATACCCCACATGTATAATATGGCCATTTTCATAAGGCAACAAAGTGGATTTACCCTAAGGGTGTAAGTGTGCAAGTGTATTGATTTACATGCATTGTTTTGTTTTTGAATTAGCGTTTTCTAAATATTGATTTTATCTTCCCATACAAACCCTAATTACTAGCATTTATATATAAAGCATTAAATTGCGGAAAATAAAAATACTAAGCTATTACATCATTAGGGGAGGGGGTGTACAAATTTACAAATGGGGAAATTGCAAGAAAATTAAATCTAAATAATTATTACAACCATATTGAATATTGTACCAAAAAAATGAATAAATATTCAAGAATATAAATGGACAAAGGAAATGGATTTTTGTTTGGTTTTATGAAAGGTTTTAATCTTGACCTAATTAAAGAAAATGATTAATTAAAAAATTAACAAAACTTAAACCTAAATTAATTAAGAAAGAAATTAAGTAAAAAAATGTTTTTAGGGTTTTTTATTTATGAAAAGATTTTAAATTAATAATAATAATAATATGAATATTAATTAACTAAAATAAACCTAAGTTCTAAATTAATTTTAATTGCAAGAAAATAACATAATAGTTAAACCTAAACCTAAATATTAATTATTAAGAAAGAAATTAATTTATTAAGAAAATGTTTTTGTTCTTTTAGTTTTATAAAACAAATAAACTAAATAAGTGTAAAAATAATAAATAAAATATTTTTTGGATTTTTATTAATAAAAATAAAAATATATTAATAATAATAATAATAAAGGAAAAAGGAATAAAATAAAATAAGAAAAAAAAGAAATAGTAATGAAAATTTGGGCCAGGGGGTGCTGAAGTAAGGCAGGGGTTAGAAAGTTAGCAAAAAAGAAGAAGGCCCAATGCTGGGGCTCAGGCGCTGCAAAGAAACCAAAAAACAATGTAAAAAGTGTGAAAAATAACAAAAGGCAGCGCGCTGGGTGTTGAACCCACGCCCTCTTGGTTACCAGCGTGCTGCCTTACCACTGGGGTGGATATACATCCGTTAACATTGGCACAAAATAAATACATAACATAAAACTTGCCCTAACTGTACTTCATCTTCAACCTCCAGCCAAAGGATCTGTAACTTGCTCATTCTTCAACCATTTTCAAAAATGTAAACATGAAACTTGTGTATTCACCACAAATCCAACCATATAACTAATTTAAGCTAACATTCAAAGATAAAGATGAATTTATGAAAGTACCAAATTCTGACCTAAATGTTTCAGCAAGTTTAAACTCAAAATTATCCATGCTCAAGCAACATAAATGAAATCTATGGACATGTACAGTTTCAGGGCAATGATATCTACCTTTTATCTTCACAAATGCAAGCCTAACAATGCCTACATGAATAGCTCAAAAGTCAGAAAACTCACCTTGCAAGAGGGTATCATGTTTTGAGTTTGAGCAGCTTTCAATGAGTTCTAGTGATTGGGTTAGCTTCCTCAAGTTCCTAGGAAGCTAATGTGATGCTTGGATTGTACTGAAAGTGGCTGAGGAGTTATGGAGAAGTCCACTTGTAGTGCTCTGTTTTTGAGTTTGAATAATGGTGGAAATGGAGTTACAAAACTGTAACAGGTATTGGGATGAGTTGTATTTGATGTTTAGAAGCTTTAGGAACCAAAAGGCTTGAAAACGCACGAGGGATGTGTGAGTTTCAAGTTTTTGTTGAGATTATGCAACAATGGAGTTTTTGTGTGTGATTCTGAGTTCTAGGGTGTTTGAGGGCTTAAGCATGCGTGTGTTTTGATGCAAACAACTTGTGCATAAGTAAGGAAAAGGTTCTAGCACTTGAGAGGGTCAGAAGTGCAAGATATAGAGTTATGACTATGTTACTTGATTTTAAAGAAAAGTGAAAACATGGTTTCAAGGAAAAGTACAAGCATGGGATGAGTTTTTTTTAGGCTTTATACAAGTTTCTTTTGGGTTATATATTGTGTATGATCAGAATAAAACAAAGGCAAAGCTCAAAAACAGATTTTGTGCATAAAGCTACTTTTCCAAAATGGCAATGTGCACTTTCTTCCCAAAATGGAAATAAGCACGGGCAATGCATTAAATGCTTGATTTGAAGCTTCTTACAGCTGTTCAAACATTTAATTATGGATTTCCAAGAAAGTTTGAGGCCTGGAAAGCAAAGATTGTGCAGCCTAGCATGGATTTGAATTCTTGTTCATCACAAAATTCTGCCTTGTAAGACAACTTGAAACCCTAACTTCTGACCTTCAATTCTCCTTGATCACAAATGATCCCATGGAGTTCTTTGACTTTTTAGAAAGCTTGTAACGTTCTCTACAACCCTCTTTGAATCACTTTTGCAAAATCCAAATGGAACTATGTGAAACTTGGCTCAGAAGTTAGGTCAAAATCCTGACCAAAATGCTCAAAATTTCACTAACTATTTTAGTTTCATGACCATTATTTCATGGATTAATAACTTGAGATCCAAGAATTTTTAGGAGGAGTTGTGTAAATAAATGTTTTATATCTCATTGATATCTACAACTTTCATGTTGAAAGTTTCCTTTGAATCATCTTGCATCATGGTGAAAAATTGGCTCAAAGTTGTGAAAAAATATGAAATTTTCAACACTTAGAGAAATTTCTAAGTTTGGAAACTTTGACTTTTCAAAATGAAATCTTGACTTTTTGATTTATTGATGAATAAGTTTCATATTTTTACATGTTTTAATGAATTATGATCTTTGACACTTGATTTTGACCAAAAAGTCAAAGTTTGACTTTTCAGTGTGCAGTTGACTTTTGATCAGTTGTCTAAAAATTAACTATCAATCAATAGATCTTGAGGGAAGTTTTGAGTCATACCATTAGATCAAAATGATGCATTTGAAACATTGATATCATGTCTCAAACCAATTAATCATTTGCTAGGTAAAAAATCATAAATTGCCATTTCTCAATCAAAACCCTAATTTTGACCATTTGCCCTTTTGATGATCTGATCAAATTTCTTGAGGAATTATGGTCCAAACTTGATCAAATGACATATATGAGTTCACAATGTTGATATGGATAAAAAATTATGAAGTTTGACTATAAATTGGCCACAATTGACTTTTCCCCCAATATAATTGATTTTTAGGTCAATTGATCAATTGACTGAGCAAAAATGTGATCTAAGACTTGAAACTTGACATGAGCATTCTTGAGGGTCCATAATGATCAATGAAAGTCATATGAGGCATTAAAAGGTCAATTATCCTTGTGCAATCTCAAACCCTAATTTCAGTCACCAGTGCTTAAGGAGGTGTCTTGAGCTGATCAACCTTTATGCAGTCTTGAACCAAAGGAGATCTTGTGAGAAAATACTTGATAAATGAGAGGGAAAATTTTGGGGTACAACGTCTTCCCCTGTTTAATATTCTTAAACCTGAAGAGTTAGATTGGCGGATCCGCCATTCGTGATTTGAAGGTGGAAGATGATTGAACACTAGAGTGCCTAAAAATTTGCACTTGAAGATGAAATATGAATGGGCTTATAGATTCCATTTTGAGGAATGGTGGAGATTTTCCAGAGATGGGCTTGTAGATTCCATCCAAGGGTTACTGTTGACAGAAAATGGACTAAGTCTGAACTTGATTTCAACTAGAAAAGAATCAGAATAAATCTTTGGAGCGATTTATCTGAAACTAGTAGAAGTCTTGTAAGTTGTTTGACTGGGAAGAATCAGAATAAATCTTGGAGCGATTTATCTGAATCAGAAATGTTCATTTGGAAAGTATCAGGATAAACCGTTGAGAGGTTTAAACTGAACCAAAATAGGTTTTGAATATTCTTTAACTGGAGAGAATCAGAGTAAATCTTTGAGCAATTTATCTGAACTAGAGAAAGTGTCTACTAAGAAAGAATCAGAATAAATCATTGAGAGATTTATCTGAACCAACAGGGATCTGGAGAAGAATCAGAATAAATAGTTGAGAGATTTATCTGAACTAGAAAAAGCATCCGCCGGAAAGAATTAGAATAAACCATTGAGAGATTTAAACTGAACCGGCAGGGATTTGGAGAAGAATCAGAATAAATCATTGAGAGATTTATCTGAACCAGAGAAAACATCTGCAGGAAAGAATCAGAATAAACTGTTGAGAGATTTAAACTGAACCGATAGGGATCTGGAGAAGAATCAGAATAAATCGTTGAGGGATTTATCTGAACCAGAGAAAACATCTGCAAGAAAGAATCAGAATAATCTGTTGAGAGATTTATTTGAACCCGAGAAAACATCTGCGGGAAAGAATCAGAATAAACTGTTGAGAGATTTAAACTGAACCGCAGGGATCTGGAGAAGAATTAGAATAAATCATTGAGATATTTATCTGAACCAGAATAAACTGTTGAGAGATTTACACTGAATTGATAGGGATCTGAATATTCTTCAATTTATGATGGGCCTGTGTAGGGCTGCTTCACGATGAGCCTGTGTAAAACTGCATCTGGAATTTTCTGAGAAGGAACCTGGGTAGGATTACTTCATGATGAATCAATGTAAATCTTCATTTGGAAATAGGAGGAACCTGTGTAGGGTTGCTTCATGACGAGATAGTTTAAAACTTCATCTTGGAAATAGGAGGAACTTGTGTAGGGTTGCTTCATGATGAGTCAGTGTAAAACTTCATCTTGGAAATAGGAGGAACCTGTGTAGGGTTGCTTCATGATGAGTCCGTGTAAAACTTTATCTTGGAAATAGGAGGAACCTGTGTAGGGTTGCTTCATGACGAGTCCGTGTAAAATTTCATCTTGGAAAAATGAGGAACCTGTGTAGGGTTGCTTTATGACGAGTTCTTGTAAAACTTCATCTTGGAAATAGGAGGAACCTGTGTAGAGTTGCTTCATGACGAGTCAATGTAAAACTTCATCTTAGAAATAGGAGGAACCTGTGTAGGATTGCTTCATGACGAGTCCATGTAAAACTTCATCTTGGAAATAAGAGGAACCTGTGTAGGGTTACTTCATGACGAGTTTGTGTAAAACTTCATCTTGGAAATAAGAGTGTGTATGGTTGCTTCATGACGAGTCAGTGTAAAACTTCATCTTGGAAATAGGAGGAACCTGTGTAGGATTGCTTCATGACGAGTCCATGTAAAACCGCATCTTGGAAATATGAGGAACCTGTGTAGGGTTGCTTCATGATGAGTCCGTGTAAAACTTCATCTTGGAAATGGGAGGAACCTGTGTAGGGTTTCTTCAATCGATCGTATAGATAAATGCCCTGACTTGTTAAAGGTATTAATCTGGAACTTGAAAATGGTTGATGGTAGCCATCTGTTGATTGACCTTTTCTTGAAAAAGGTAAAACGTTAGCTGTATGCAATGTCATGATGTATGAAATGCATGGTGTCACGATGTTCTCAAAATAAGTGAGATTGTGTCGTATGCACTTATCATGTGTGAAATGTTAATGAATGTATTTTTTTCTGGGAAAAATAAATCCTTGACAAATACTAGGGAGTCAATAAACCCCGGACTGCTGTTGAAGAGTAGGTGTGTCTTCAAACTTTGCTTAGAATGTTTCCACCAGGGATTCCTGTTTTGTTGTTTTGAGGAGAACTCTGCTGGGGAATATTGAAAACTCTATGGAGAGTGTTGATTCTTGCTTGGGGAAAAGAGTTCAGGAGCCTTGGTTGTCCATTTCTCTAGTGGGGAGTCGAAGTTGAACTAATGTTTGGTTGGGTTCAGGCTTCATAGTAACTTGCTGGGGATTGTAGAGTAGTCTACTGGTGAAGAGGAGTTGTGGTACTTTGATTTGTAGTGGCCGAAGAGGCCACCTCAAGCTGGGGAATCCTGCTGTTTGTTGGGGAAAATAAACCCTGTTGCTTAGTCTGTTGGAGAGGCAGCGACTTCACTGGCAGAAATCCTCAAGGATTCTTGAAGTCGACTCACTTGGGGAGAGGTTTTTTAGAGATTGGAAATCTGTTTGGGGAATCATCCTATGAGAAGGATTCTGAGGAGATTTGTCACTGCCCTTGGTAGCAGGTGTTTGTGGAACTTCCAGGAGATATTGAACTATAAGTAAACCATTCAATGCCCCAAGTGATGGGGATGGTGACCTGCCCCTGGTTATTCTTCATTTCTTGAGAGATTTCTTGGAATCTTGACTTGACTACCCCAAGTGTGCTGGATAGTGATATGTCATGCCCCCTTATTTATAAGAGATTTGTCATTGGAATAGTCATCCCATTTGATGTGATTTTGTTCACCGAGAGAGCTTTCGTTCACTGGTTATTCGTTGTGTGAATTTCTCCACTGTCCAACAAATAGCCATATGCAAACAACAATATTCAAATAATGCAAAGTTTATGCTTGTCTTGAAATTTTGAAAATGCGTTTTAGCAAGTAAAGAAGTTTTGTTAAGAAAATTCAAACTCGGGATTTAGAGTAAAGCCTTACAGGAGTCAGGAAACCTTTTGTAACAATATGCTTTCGAACTAACCCATGCTTCCATTAGGACTTTTGAAGGGTTGTAACATGGCTTGGTTCACGGTTTAAGAAACAAAGGATAAAGGCTCAAAGTGAATTTGTTCCCGCCCGTTCTTCATGATGTTCTTCAGTCATAAACTCAGCTAATTGTACGCTTGAACTCCAATTGATTCTGGAATGATGTTTTGGTGATGGTTCAAACAAGTTTAGTTTATCGAAAGGCAGTCATTTTTTAAAACATTTTTCATGTTGTTGAGGATTTGTAGTGACCTCTTTTTTTTATCATCCCTAATTTTTGCCTGACTGTTCTTGTTTTTGAGATTACGGTCAGCGGGATGCCCCAGCTTTTCTTAAGTCTCCGTCATAGGTTTTGACTAAGTGGGCTTTTCTTTTTTGAGAGATAATGACCGCCTATTTGATAGGGAACCATCACCATCTTTTGGTTCAGAAGGAATGTTTTTGATGTTGCTCGTTGTATTACGAGTTGAGAGTTTGCAATTTGAACACGCATTTGAATTAGCTGAGAGACTACCCTTCCCCAGGTTTTGATTAAAGGTTTCAATTTGTGTGAAAAAATAAAACTTCTACTTCTTTGGCTCAAAGGGATTGACTAGGGATTATCTTCCTTATAACTCCAGTGTTTAGGATTTGAAAGAACACCTGTACATCATCAGTAAGCTCTATTCAAAAGAATACTGTATGGGATTAAGACACTGTTTTCGTCATCCTCCCTCTAAAGGCCTGTAACTTTTAGCAAGAGTTGAATGTCATAAAGAGAGCAACAAGCATAGTTTAAATATAGTGAAAACTAATAGATGAATTCAAGACAAACAAATACAATGCATTAATGAAACAAAGTTTGACATTAGTAGATAATTGTTTGAATAACAAAAGAAATTACAATTAAAAATTCAAAATGAACAAGACGCTCTCAATGATTCGGCATTGGAACAGTGATCACGTTTAGAGTCTCCAGAGGGTCAAACTAGATTTCCTTAGCATCAATCAAATTATGAATCTTGTACTTCAATGCCCAACAATCGTTAGTATCATGCCCGGGACTGCCGGAATGATAAGCACATGTTGCATTAGGATTGTAGATAGGAGAAGAAGTATTGGGGTTTGGATGAGGTCCTATCAACGTAATCAGATTCATCCTTAACAAGTGTTGTAGCGCTTGAGACAATGACATGTTGATGTTGGTAAACTGTCTTTTGGGCTCGCCTGACCTTCATTGATTTCCCCTTTGCCGTTGCCGGTGCGACGCAGGACCAAAGACCAGGACTGCCCCCACGTGTTGGTCACGACGAATCTTTTGACCATACATAACATTGGATTCTTTCTTCCTATTGTATGGATTTTTCTGAGCATCAGAAGGTGTAGATCCTTGGATCTTTCCACTTTTGATGTCAGCTTCGACTCTTTCGCCAGTCAGTATTAGCTTGGTGAACCCGACCGAGGAACTTCCGATTATGTGTTTGAAGAAAAGTCCTGTCAAAGTTCCCATGAAGATGTCAATTAACTCACTGTCAGTTAAAGGGGTCTGCACCCTATCATCCAGATCTCTCCACTTTTGGGTGTATCCTTTGAAGCTCTTGTTGGAAGCTATAGTCATGTTCTGCAATTGCACGCGAGTTGGTGCAAGATTAATGTTGTACTGGTACTGCTTATAGAAAGCAGCAGCTAAATCCTCCCAGGTGTGGATGCGAGAACTCTCCAATTGATAGAACCATTCAAGTTGAGTCCATACTAGGCTCTCTTGGAAGAAATGGATCCAAAGCTTCAGATCAGTTGTGTATGGTTGAATCTTGCGGACATAAGATTTTAAGTGCATCTTAGGGCAAGGGACTCGATCCTATAGGGCAAAAGCAGGGATTTTGAACTTTGGTGGGATGACCACCCCAGAAACCAAACCAATGTCTCCTAAATCCAAGCCAGGTATCTGTTGAATCTCTATAGCATTGAGGCAATCCTCCAACTGTTTGTACTTGTCATCAGCGGGAGGATATTATTCCTCAGAGTAATCAACTTCGACTTTATCAATCTCCAGACTGTTGTCTTCTTCATGACTACCCCCCATGTTGGATGGAGTTGGAAGATCTAGATCCCCATTGAGTGGTCCTTTAAGTCTCCTTCCAAAGTTTAGGACGCCTACTGACTTCTTGGACTTTTTCTTCTTGTCTTTAAGAAGAAGAGTCTTCAGGTCCTATTACCCCTTAACCAAAGCCAAGAACATTTGTTGGAATTGAGCATTTTGAGCTTGGAGATCTTTCACCGTTTGTTCCATATCTATCTTACTGAAATAAACAGTAGGAAGATAAGGAGGACTGTATGGGAGAAACCTGTCATGATATGATGCATGATGTGTGGATGCATGTTTTCAAGGATATTAGAGATTTAAATTTGCTTTAGACAAAAAGGAGCACACGTCATATTAATAAATCAAAGTTTGAGTACATCATGCCTCTTTGGGCTTACAATGAAAGAAATAAAATACAAAACTCTAAGACAAAAAAGTTGAACACATCCTCTTTGGTGCGATGTAGGCGTTCAGACTCCGCTCTTCATGAAGCTTCTTGGTGAGTTCCAGAAATTTCTTCTCGCTGGCATATAATTGGGCTTCGAGAGTGTCTCGTTCTTCCTTAAGCTGTATCCAATCCCTTTGCAAGTCTTCGAGAGAGGTGGGCATGTTAGGATGAAGGATAGTGTATGGGGAATCTCCTTCCACAATAGGCTCTATGATAACTGGGAGAATGGAGGGGTAAGGCATCATAAGAATTTAAGCACGAGCTCGTACCCATTTGAGATAAGGCTCAAGAAGGATGGAATTATTGTACCCCAGTGTCTTGCTATCCACCTTGTTTACCATCCTCCAAGCTTGCATAAACCTCTGACGGTAGCCTTGATCGTCGCTTTCATAGTTGAACACCAAACCTTGGATGAGCATCTAATGAGGACCATCTCTCGGGGCATACCCAAACTGTCATAAAGCTAAGCAAGGGTTGTAAGTGATACCTCCCCTAACTCCAAGTAGAGGGGCGTTAGGGAATTCCCCACAACGGTCAATGATAGAAGTATCATCTGAGGATCTTGAACACCAATGAATATCAGAGTGGGTGAGGGACATCATCCTTTGAGACCATGTCAATCTTTGCTTATTCTTCAATGTTGATCGAGGTATGTGTGAAATGAACCACTTGGCGAGTAGGGGAATACAACACAAAAGGGTACCTCTTTTCTTCATGGTGCGGGTATGGATGCAATGTAAGATGTATCCCAACAAGGTAGGTATAGGATTACGGGAGAGAAAGACTTTGATGGAATTTACATCTATGAATTGGTCAGAGTTGGGGAAAAGAACTAGACCATAGATGAGAAGGGCCAGGACGTCTTCAAAGGCTTGAAAATCCATATCTTCCCAGAACGAACGAGCTTTCTCTAATAGAAATTTGGCTAGGAAGCCTTTGACTCCACTTCTAGTCTCCCAATTTTCTATGATGTCGGCTCTCTTCAGATGTAGAGCTTCGGCCATGACTTTAGGTTTCGGGATACCTTCTAGACCGGTGAATGGTATCTGATCAAGCACGGGCACTCATAATAGTAGAGAGAACTCTTCTAGTGTAGGTACCAACTGATAGTCAGGAAAGGTGAACCAATGATGTACGGGATCAAAGAATTGGAAGAACACACACATAATTTCTTCTTGGAAATTGAAAGTAGGCAAACTGAGGAGTCGCCCATATTTCTTGGTAAAAGGAGAATCTCCGGGCACCCTTGATGCTAACTCTTGGAGTTGAGGGTGTGCTTTCACGAAGCTGATTCAGATGGTGTTTCTTCGGACGAAGTTCATGGCCTACAAAAAAAAACAAAGATAAATTCCTAAATCCTTGAAATGGTTAGCGAGATTGCGTATGATGTTATGTACAAGTAAGCATATACACACAAGGAAAAAATAAGTCCTTAGGCTTAGGCTTGCATGGAGTTTGTAGGTAAGTACCCTCTTGAAGTTTAGTTGGCTCAAACCTGTCCTAGTTAATAGTAACCGGGTTCTAGAATCTCAATATCAACGACCTTTCTTTTTGGCATTGTCCCAGCATAAACAATCTTTTCTTGCGGCTGGGATATCCCAAAAGTCTAGTCTCAATGAGTGTAGTATCGAGTATCAACCAATTTTGAGCTTTCCACCGAAACCGGTTATCTCACTACGTCCTAATTGGCCAAGTTTGTTCAATTAAGGTTCTAAAGTCAGTTAGTGCTTCATGACGCCACTCAGCGGCCCCGTATTCTCCTTGATTCAACACAAGGGATACCGGTACCCACAAATGCGTCACACTAATGTAGCTATTGTTTCAACCATATCGTTCTATGCCGTATAATTTCCATAATCTATTGCTACTTACCTAACAAGGTGTCCTAGATCCGGATGGAGGATCAAAGCAAGCCCAAACAAGGAACCATAATGTAAAACATGTAAGTCAAACAAAGAAAGCAAGTAAATGTGATCTATCCCTAAGGTAACCAACTTTTAAAATTATCCCCAGCAGAGTCGTCAGTTCTGTAACGTGGTGGGAGAACTGACTTGGGATGTTTTGTGTTTGATCACAAATGTTGCGGTTAGCAAGAGTCGCCACCAATTTTTCTTTTATCCAAAAGGAAAGGTTGAAAAGAACAGGAAAGACCTTTGAGATGTTTTCTTGAGTTCGGGGGGTAGATTATGAAAAGGGAAGTGTGATCGGTGGATCTGGAACTGACTATTTAATGCTGGTTCGCGAAATGTCGCGGAAGCAAGAGTTGCCACCGTCTTTTATTTTCTCCAACATGGAAAGGACAAAAGCACAGAAAAATTCCTTATTGAGATTAGCTCTCGGTTCGGGAGGTAGATATATAGAAAGGGAAGGTGTTAACACCCTTTCTATCCATGGTTATCCATGGGCTCTTAGATACTTGCTCATTGTGTTTTCAAAATGTTTGTTTGCTTTTCAAGGTGAGTGGGTTTGAAAAAGTTCCGTTTAAAATTTCAGTTCGACTCTTGTATCAGTCCTCAAGAGTGTTTGAAAAGTTGTTTTTGAAAGCTTTTTGCAAAGTGTCAGTGTGAAAAGAAGTTTTTGATTTGTTTTGAATCAGAGCAAGTATCTACGAGTCATCTACCTACCCTAAGGAATTAGTCTGTGTAAATGTCCTTAAGGTAGTGCCATCCCACCATTGAGAGGTAGGTAGCACCACCATTGGAGGTGTTCGAGTCAATTCGAGTTTAGGGACAGTGTGGTCACCAGAGCAATAGTAGGACACCTTAGAAGCTACCCTCATGCCATGTTCATGGACATGAGGACTTACTAAAACGTCCTCTACTCGACGATCACGTTTCGAGGGGCAAGGCAACAGTGAGGCGTACCCTAGGAGTGGTGTGTGAATTGTGTGTCATTTTCAGATAATATTTGTTTTGTACATTCTTTCGGTGAGCTACGCTTGATTTTATTTGGGCATACATTCTTTCATGTGATTAACAGTTTAAAGGGTACAGAAATTAAAATGCGGAAAAAGAAAGGTCCTACGCTATTACAAGGCGCGGGTCTACATCGCCAAATTAAACAAAGACCCGATTTGAATAAATAAAATGCGGAAGGTAAATGTCCTAATTATCTATTACAAGGCTTTGGGGCAAATACATTATGTCCACAAAAGAAATAAAAGTAAATGCGAAAAGAAATTAGAATTGAGTGCGAGGGCGTTGGACCCTTTAAGGAATTGAATTGAAATTATTAAATTAAATAAAGAAAAGAACTTATTTTTGATGTTTTGTATTTATGAAATTAAAGAGAATTAATTGGGATTAAAAGTTAAATAAAACCCTAGTTCTAAATTGTTTTTAATCTATTAAAGAAAAATGTTCAAGTTTGACCTAATTTAACCTAATTAATTAATTACAAGTTATTTACAAAAATAATTAATTACTAATAATAATGATGATAAGGAAATAATTTATTTATTAAGAAAGAAGAATAATAATACTACGACCTAATTTTATGTTTTTTTTTGTTATTAAGAAGAAAATGTTAAAGTTGAAAAAAGCCTAAATTAACCTAAATAGATTATTAAATTTATTTACAAAAAAAAAACTATTAGTGAATTAAATATTAAAATATATTTTTATTTTGACTTTTCTGATTTTTTTGTGTCTTATGAAAATTATTGGTAATAAATTAAATAAAAGTGATCAAAAGAATAAAAGAAAAAAAAAAGAAAAGAGAAGAAAAGAAATTAAAAAAATATACAAACATTGGGGGGGTTCTCAGGCCCTTTTGGAGGTGTTTGCAAGCAATTTTGGCCCAAGAAATCTGGCCTTTTTTGACTTTCCAGACTTGTGTGTGGAGGTGTTGACTGGTGTCCATGGTGGACTGTCCATCCTGGCCTTTGGATTGGAGTTGTTGGGCGCGTGGCAAGCAAAGATGTGAAGCTGCATGGTAGGCCCTGGGGCATGTACTACATAGAAGCATGTTAAAACAAAATATATTGAATAAGTGGGGGACCTGGGAATCGAACCCAGGTCCCAGCGTTTACCCAACGTATGTCCAACCATCTGAGCTATGCGCGCGCGTTGTATTGGAATTGGCAAGCGAATAACATAACACAACACAATGCTTAGTGATGTCCATCGCGCAAAAATTCAAACGTGCCAATTATCAGGGGACACGTCCTCCTTCTTCTTCATGTTTCCTGTAAATAAAACATAGATAGCGGGGGTTTTAAACCCCCACTAAATAGTACCTACAAAAATAGCGAATAGAGCATAGTAAAAAAGAAAAAGGGCGCGAGGTGGCCAATCGTTTCGTCCAGATGCCTTGATTTCGATAGTACTAGTCTGGTTGTCTAATTTTTCCTCAAGCGTAAAACCCTAATTCAAGGTTCCTGAAACCCTAAAAAATGTCCATGGCAACTTCTCATACAGGCCATATTAACTCAATTAAAATACATCAATAGCTTCAGAGAGTTTATATTAGTGTAAATCAAACATTCAAATGTAAGGAAAATGCATGTATATTGAACACGATTATGAAAAAAGTTTTGAGAAAGTTTGACTTTGTTCTACCACTTCTTTGTGCGTGGGGACTGGAAAAGGATTGAGTTACATTCAGGAAGGCCTCAGCAAGCTTTTGGAATTGATTGTAGGCTTTGAATCACGCTGGAACTGTGAAAACAGTTTTGAGTTTTTTTGTCAAAAATGCAAGTTTGGTTCTTGGTTCTGAGCGCAGCTTCCTTGTTCTTTTGATTAAGGTTGCAATGTGCACATATATGTCAGTGAATTAGGGTAAAAAGATCAAGCCCAAAGCCTTGTTTTAATGCCTTTCAAATTTGTGATTTTCATGATCTTTTTCAATCTTTTCTTGCCATTGAATTTGCCTATTTTGGAAGATTTGATTTCTTGAGCATGTGCACGAAATATTTAGGTCATAAAGAGTGAAAATGCTGCACAAAAAGATTCCAAAACATTTATTTAGTATTTTTCTCATATTTAATTTTAATTAAATGAATTAATAGGTTTAAAAATTCAATTAATAAATTAAAAATAAGAAAATAACTCCCCTTTGGGCCAATGAGTCGTTCATGGCCTTTGGGTGATGATTCTTGGAAGAAATTGTGGCCCATTAGCAATTTTGAGGCATTTGAAGCAAAGTTGACTTTTGAAAATTCCCAAAATTTCCCAACTTCCACAAGGCATATCTTGCTCAATTTTTAAGCTTTGATCATGTTCTTGGACATTTTGGAAAGGTCTTGAAGTCCTCTAACCAATGCCTTTGGTCCCATGTCATTTTGATTTACCAATCTCAAGTTATGGTCTTTGACTTAAAGTGCCTTTTTGTTGACTTTTGAAAATGACCTATAATGTTGAGATTGATAACTTTTTGTGAGAGCATTTCTTGGACTTGAAGTGTGAAGATGAGGTGTAGGAAATGTCATTATCTTCAAAATGAACTTTGGATGGAATTTTTTTGATAATCCATGTGGAAGTTATGCCTTGGTCAAGTTACAGTTGACTTTTTCAACTGTCCAAAAATAGAAACTTTTGCATCTTGAGACTTTTTGAGCCATGCCTTGAGAATCATGATCAAGAATTGATCAAATGATGTTTGTGGCTTCAAAATAAGATGTTGAACAAATTTTTTGACTTCTGACTATCAAATGACCATTTTGCCCCTGTAGTTGACTTTTGAGCAATTAGGGTTTTTGACTGTGCAATTTTGTGCTGTAAGTCTTGAAACTTGGCATAAGGATGCTTGACAATGTTTATGGGCATGTGGGACTTGTTTGGACCCTTGGAAACTTCAATTTCTTTGCCAGAACCAAAACCCTAATTTTTGACTGTTAGGAGGCAATTGGACTGTGCAACCCTTGGGGGATTTTGAAGCATGCTCTTTGCAAATCTTGAAGAATATGGGAGGGAAAATTTTGGGGTACAACAGTTGCCCCTGTTCAATCTTCTTAGACCTGAGGATGTAGATTGGCAGACGTGCCTTTCATAATCCAAAGGTGGAAGATGATTGAACACTAGAGTGCCCATAAATTTGCGCTCACATAGTAGTGTGATGATAGGAATGGGCTTACAGATGCCATTTGGAGATTAGTGGATAGGAGGATGGGCTTATAGATGCCATGTTGAGAGGTGATGGATAGGTGGATGGGCTTACAGATGCTATCTGGGTGTCGATCGCGTAAGAGATTCCTTAGCGAGAACTTGCGTACCTAAAAAAGAAAATGATTACCTGGCCTGTTACAGGAGCTGGTCTTCAGACTCTTTGTGTAGATGTGCCTTGACTGGTTACATGAATTGAATCTTAAAACCTCTTCAGACGTGCCCTGGCGAGATACAGGAATCGAGTCTGGAGCTTCAAAAAGGTTTTTGTTGAATCAGGGATGGTTACTACCTCAACGGGACGATGAGAGAACCTTGGACGATTACTACCTCAACAGTAACGATGAGAGAATCTGGGGTGATTACTACCTCAACAGTAACGATGAGAGAATCTGGGGCGATTACTGCCTCAACAGTAATGATGAGAGAATCTGGGGCGATTACTACCTCAACAGTAACGATGAGAGAATCTGGGGCGATTACTACCTCAACAGTAACGATGAGAGAACCTGGGGCGATTACTACCTCAACAGTAACGATGAGAGAACCTGGGGCGATTACTACCTCAACAGTAACAATGAGAGAATCTGGGGCGATTACTACCTCAACATTAACGGTGAGAGAATCTTGGATGTCTTCTACTGAGTCTTCATCAGGAAAATCTTTAGGAGTCGATTTAACTGGACTAGAGAAGGCCTTTGACTGGATAAGAATCAGAAAAATCTTTAGGAGTCGATTTAACTGAACCAGGCAAGGTCTTTGGAATCTTCAACTGGAATAAGAATCAAGGAGATCTTATGGTCGATCTGACTGAACCAGAGAAGGCCTTTGACTGGATCGGCATCAGAAAAATCTTTAGGAGTCGATTTAACAGAACCAGGTAAGGTCTTGGAATCTTCAACTGGAATAAGAATCAGGGAGATCTTAGGGTCGATCTGACTGAACCAGAGAAGGTCTTTGACTGGATAAGAATCAGAAAAATCTTTAGGAGTCGATTTAACTGAACCAGGCAAGGTCTTGGAATCTTCAACTGGGTAAGAATCAGGGAGATCTTAGGGGCGATCTGACTGAACCAGAGAAGGTCTTTGACTGGATAAGAATCAGAAAAATCTTTAGGAGTCGATTTAACTGAACCAGACGAAAGTCTTGAAATAACTTCAACTGGATAAGAATCAGGGAGATCTTAGGGTCGATCTGACTGAACCAGAGAAGGCCTTTGACTGGATAAGAATCGGAAAAATCTTTAGGAGTCGATTTAACTGAACCAGACGAAAGTCTTGAAATAACTTCAACTGGATAAGAATCAGAAAAATCTTTAGGAATTGATTTAACTGAACCAGAGGAGGTCTTGGACATAGCTGAGAACTTGACTGGATCTTTCCTGGAAGGTAAAGGTTAGTCATATGCAATGCATGATACGGGTCAAGCAATGATGTTCTCAACATAAATGAGATTGTATGTTCATGATGCGTATATGCATGCTATAATGTATAAAAATGCGATGTTTATGAATGTATGTTTTCGTCTTAGAAAAATAAATCCTTGACGTGTGCCAGGAAGTCACATCCTGGGCTGATGTTGAGGAATAGTGCTTGGTTGTTTCCGCTGGGGATGATAGTTGCAAGAATACCGGTAGGGGAAGATAACTCCGTTGGGGAATAGACTTGATGAAGAGATTACTCTGCGGGGAATAATTACTCTAGCGATCTTGCTGGGGAACAGTACTCTGTGGGGAGAGAGGTACTTTCCTGGGATGTTGATGGTAACTTCGCTGGGGATACTGCGATGTTGGAAGTGTTAATAGACTTCGCTGGGGATAAGAAGACTTCGCCGAGGACGATCTTTCCGTGGCTTCTGGCCGAGGATAACCCAGTTATATCCTGGTGGGGAAATAACCTTTGAATAAAGCCGGGAGACGCGTTCGTGCTCTGCGGGGGGAAAGCTTCCAGAATCTACTGGGGATAAGCTTCCCGCTGGGGATGATGGATTAAACTTTCCTGGGGAATCTTGATTGGAATCTCCTGGGGAAATTTTTGAGATATTGAGGAAGTGGCTCCGCTGAATGTTTGGTAGACCGCCGGGGAACAATCTTAGATCAAGACTGCCGGGGATGCTTGTTAAGGATGTTTGTATACCCAGTTGAGAAATGTTGAGATTTGCTAGGGATACCCAACTTCCTTAAGGCTGTTTGTATAACTTTGCTTGGGGAGAGGGCATTGACTTGCTGGCTCACTCTCTGGGGAATTAGGATATATTGGTTATGTTCTTCAGCTGAACCTACCTTGGTACTTTGATGGACAGAACAATTAGATCGCTTAGACCACTCATTAGTGCCCCTGTTTCTAATGTTACCTATAATTAATCCTTTGTTTCGTATGCAAATATTTATGAGTTAGCAATTATTGTCAAATGCATATATCACAAATTGAACCTTGGACGTTCTTCGCAAAACAAAACAGAAAAGGAAAAACAATTGGCAATTTTAACTGAAAAGTGATTTTTGTATTGATTTTTGAATTTGCCTGTAAATAGGCGTTTATGTACAAGAGGCTGACGTCCTAGTAAGAGAATGCCGCCGAACAAAAGAGTTTATACAATTTGTACAAAGGGAAAATAAAACAGCTGTGCGAAGAGAATAATCCCACTGGATTCCAACTCTGCTATCGCCTTTATATCTTCGAGCATCTCATCACTTGATGACCTAGTTGACGATGAAGCTGATTGATCGATGCCGTTTGAACTTGATGTGGATACCGGATTCTGGATACAAGGTGATCCAATGAGACATAGTATTACGCTTTATCCCTAACTTTTGCCTGGACCGCCCTTTCGGGTTTTCAATCCACCGGGATACCCATTTTTGCCCAAGCCGCCTTTTCAGGTTTTCGACTTGCCGGGTGTACAGATTTTTTTTCATTTCATCCCTTCATTTTGCCCGAACCCTTTTGGTTCGCCGGGAAGCCCTAATTTTTGCCTAGGTATGTCAACCTAGCGGGTCCTTTTTTATGCGTAGTATCTTTTTACTATGTCTGCATTGGCGGGGTGAGGGAGGTCGTCACCATCCATGGTGGTTAGAATCATGGCTCCTCCTGAGAACACATGTTTAACCACAAATGGCCCTTCATACGTAGGGGTCCATTTGCCCCTTGGATCACCCTGAGGAAGGATAATACGTTTGATTACCAAATCCCCGGCTTGATACTCTTGTGGTCTGACCTTTTTGTTAAATGCCCTGATCATCCGTTTTTGATACGTATGACCATGACAAATAGCAGCAAGTCTCTTTTCGTCGATTAAGTTTAGCTGGTCAAGTCGTGTCTGGATCCAATCATCTTCGCTCAGATCTGCATCCTTCATTATCCGGAGAGAGGGTATCTGCACTTCGATCGGTAAGACTGCCTCCATACCGTAGACCAAGGAGAAAGGAGTTGCCCCGGTTGACGTTCTTGCTGAGGTATGGTACCCATGTAGAGCAAATGGTAACATCTCGTGCCAATCTTTATAGGTCACTGTCATCTTCTGCACAATTTTCTTGATATTCTTATTTGCTGCTTCTACAGCCCCATTCATCTTCGGCCGGTAAGGAAAAGAGTTGTGGTGTTGTATCTTAAATTGCTCGCAGAGCTCAGGGATCATCTTGTTATTAAGATTGGTACCATTGTCCGTAATGATCCTCTCGAGTACACCGTATCGACAGATCAGATTATGCCGAATGAACCGTGCCACAACGTTCTTGGTTACCGTAGCATAGGAAGCTGCTTCAACCCACTTTGTAAAATAATCGATCGCTACCAGAATGAAGCGATGCCCGTTGGATGCCGTAGGTTTAATCTCGCCGATCATATATATGCCCCACATTGCAAAAGGCCAAGGTGCAGTCAAGACATTCAGAGGAACTGGAGGAACGTGCACTTTATCAGCATAAATCTGGCATTTATGACATGTACGAGAATGTTGGTAACAGTCGGCTTCCATTGTGGACCAGAAATACCCTGCCCGAAGGATCTTCTTTGCCATAGTGTGCCCACTGGAATGTGTTCCGAAGGTACCTTCATGCAGCTCTGCCATGATCCTTTCTGCTTCGGTCTTATCCACACAACGCAATAAGGTCGAATCATGGTTTCGCTTATACAGGATGCCGTTGCTGAGGAAGAACTTTGCTGCGAACCTTCTCATGAACTTCTTATCATTTACAGATGCACCTTCAGGGTATTCCTGAGCTTCCAAATATCTCTTCACCTCATGGTACCAAGGCTTCTCAGTCACCAATTCAGTTTCAAGATCACAACAGTATGCCGGTTCGTTCAGTTTCCAGATAATGACCCGGGGAGCCTCATTGTCCCATTTGACTTTGAACATAGAAGACATCGTAACTAATGCGTCCGCCAACTGATTCTCCTCTCTTGGGAAATGTTCAAAGGTTATCTCTGTGAAGTGGGGGATCAATGTCAACACACATTCTTTGTAAGGAATAAGATTCGGATGTTTCGTATCCCACTCTCCTTTGATCTGATTGATCACGAGAGCGGAATCTCCGAAGACACTCAGAAACTTGATCCTTAAGTCGATCGCAGCTTGAAGACCCATGATACATGCCTCATACTCCGCCATGTTGTTGGTGTAGTTGAAACATAGCCGGGCAGTAAGTGGAGTATGAGTGCCTTGAGGGGATATGATTACAGCGCCGATACCGTTACCCAAAGCGTTGGAGGCTCCGTCAAAGTGCATAGACCATTGGGATCCTTCCTTAGGTCCTTCATCCGGTCCAGGTACTTCACAATCAGTCACTATCATGATGCTTTCGTCAGGGAATTCAAAGTTCATGGACTGATAGTCGTCTACTGCCTGATGTGCCAAGTGGTCTGCCAGTACACTTCCTTTGATGGCTTTCTGAGTCGTGTATTGTATGTCGTATTCCGTCAAGATCATTTGCCATCTTGCTATTCTCCCAGACAGAGCAGGCTTTTCAAATATGTACTTTATCGGATCCATCTTTGAAATCAACAAGGTAGTGTGAGTCAGCATATACTGTCTCAGCCGGCGAGCAGCCCATACCAAAGCGCAACAAGTTTTCTCGAGCAGTGAGTATCGGGTATCGCAGTCGGTAAACTTTTTGCTAAGGTAATAAATGGCGTGCTCTTTTCGGCCAGACTCGTCATGCTGCCCCAACACACACCCCATTGAGTTGTCAAGTACTGTCATGTATAGTATCAGAGGTCTCCCTTCAACTGGTGGCATAAGAATGGGTGGTTCTTGGAGATACTCTTTGATTTTGTCAAAAGCGGCCTGACATTCATCATTCCAACGTACTACCTGATCTTTCTTCAGCAGCTTGAAGATTGGCTCACAGGTAGCAGTCAGGTGCGAGATGAATCGAGCAATGTAATTCAGGCGTCCTAGAAAGCCTTTGACTTCTTTCTCTGTCTTAGGAACTGGCATCTCTTGAATGGCTTTAACCTTGGCAGGGTCCACTTGAATACCCTTATCACTTACAACAAAGCCTAGCAACTTTCCAGATCTAACCCCGAAGGTGCACTTGTTCGGGTTCAACCTCAGCTTGTACAGTTTCAGACGGTCAAACAACTTCTGTAGATGGTCAAGATGTTCCTCCTCAGTTTGGGACCTTGCAATCATGTCGTCAACATACACTTCTATCTCATGATGGATCATGTCATGAAATAAAGCAACCATGGCACGTTGGTAGGTTTCCCCAGCGTTCTTCAGTCCAAAAGGCATGACCTTGTAGCAGAAGGTGCCCCACTGAGTAACAAAGGTAGTCTTTTCCATGTCTTCAGGAGCCATCTTGATCTGATTATACCCTGAAAAACCGTCCATGAAAGAGAACACTTTGTGCTGAGCAGTATTGTCAACCAGGACATCAATGTGAGGTAGGGGAAAGTCATCTTTGGGGCTGGCCCTGTTCAGGTCTCTGTAATCAACACACATTCTGACCTTACCATCCTTCTTTGGCACCGGAACCACGTTGGCAACCCACTGAGGGTAAGAAGTCACTGCAAGAAACCCGACGTCAAACTGTTTCATAACCTCAGCTTTGATCTTCTCAGACATCTCCGGACGCATACGGCGGACCTTTTGCTTAACTGGAGGGCAGTCTTCCTTGGTAGGAAAATGATGGACCACAATGTCGGTATCCAACCCAGGCATGTCTTCGTAGGACCAGGCAAAGATCTCCACATAATCATGCAACATCTGGGTCAACCGTTGCTTCACGCTGAGCTCTAGGTTGGCACCAATCTTGACCTCCTTTCTGTCTGTCTCAGTACCCAGATTTATCGTTTCCACCGGCTCTTCGTGTGGTTGAATTGCCCTCTCCTCCTGGAGTAACAGTCTTGCAAGTTCGCCAGGCACTTCGCAATCATCTTCACCTTCGTCTTCGGCTAAGTTGATCGGATTTTCGAAGTCATAACTGGCAGTAGCAGAATCATTACCAGTGAGATCCAGAGTGGATTGAAACCTGTATGAGTGAGTGTGTGTAAATACAGCTGTTTTGCAATATATAAAGAAAGGAAAGAAAGAAAAAGAGCATAAGATTTGAAATGCGAGAAAACATCCAAGGTCTTTATTCATGATATATGAAATGACAATTAATATGCCCTCACAAAATGAAGCCACGGTGCCCCGGGTAAGGCACCGGGCCATAGAGTTTTAATTCATTATTTATTACAAATAACAAAAACAAAAGAATTCATTACTGCGTAACAAAAGTAACAGGTAGGTTGTCCTTTGCAGTCCAATTGCTAGGTCCACTGTCGGCCGTCGGATAGATCCAACTGTTGAACTCAGACTCTTCCACTTCATCATCATCCCTGATGGCATTCACTCCATGAGCAGGCAGGGGAGCTGTCACCACATTGGGATTCTCAGGTGCCTCAAACTGTACCTCCTTTGCATCAATAAGGTCTTGTACCTTGTTCCTAAGGGCCCAACAATCATCAGTAGAATGCCCTGGGCTATCGGAATGATAAGCACAGCGGGCATTTGGATTATACTTCGGAGAGGCAGTATTCACAACCTTTGGGGCCTCCCTGACAGTCACCAAGTTGGTGGATAGCAACTGTGGCAAGATTTGCGACAAGGTCATACTCAGCCGGGTAAACTCTCTTCTGGGTCTTTCAGCCCTTTGTTGATGGATTTGCCGAGGAGCGACAGCAGGCTTAGCAATAACCACCGCGTTGACAGACTGGCGGCGCTCTGGTTTATCTTGCCTTTTAGGCCCATACACAGCACTGGCCTCCTTCTTAAAAGGCTTCTTCTCAGAATTTGAAGATTCACCTTTCTGAATTTTACCGGACTTCATTCCAGCCTCTATCCTCTCCCCAGTCAGAATAAGGTCAGTGAAACCTGCAGATGAATTGCTAATAAGGTGATTGAAAAACGGCCCAGATAGGGTTCCCAAGAACATATCTACCAGCTCACGGTCTGTTAACGGAGGCTGCACCCTGCCAGCCAGATCCCTCCACTTCTGTGCATACTCTTTAAAACCTTCGCTTGATCCTAGCGACATACCCTGGAGTTGGGCACGTGTAGGAGCAAGGTCGGCATTATATTGATACTGCTTGTAAAAAGCAGTAGCCAACTCCTCCCAGTTACGAACCTTGGTTCCATCCAGCTGATAGAACCATTCGAGATGAGTCCCTGAAAGACTCTCCTGGAAGAAGTGGATCCATAAGTTCTTATCCACTGTGTACGGTTGAATCTTCCGCACATAAGATCTGAGGTGTAGCTTGGGGCAAGACGCCCCGTCATACTTGGTGAAAGATGGTGCCTTAAACTTGTGAGGAATGATCACACCAGTAGATAAGCCCAAATCTCCGAAATTCATCCCAGGCACTTGTTGGATCTCCATGGCGTTCAGACGGTCTTCCAGCTGCTTGTATCTGTCTTCGGCCGAAGGATATTGTTCCTCATTAAAATCAGTCTCGTTGTCAGAGACTACCGGACTTGGAGCCTTTCCCCCCTGGGGACTGTCTTTTCCTACAGAAGAACCAGCTTCCTCATTCTGCAGAGTGTTACCAAATCTCCGGCCCGAGTTGAAAAGAACAGTTCTCTTCTTCTTCTTCTCCTTCTTCAGGAGCAAAGCCTTCAGCTCTTCTTGACCTTGGGCCAGACCCATGACCAGCTCTTGAAATTGTGCGTTCTGCGCCTGAAGGGCCTTGATAGACATCTCGGTTGATGATTCAGGGTTCATGATGCTGAAATAAACAGTGAAGAACAGTAAGCAACCTGAAAAGGAGAATACCTGCTATGCACATGATGAATGGAATGCGTATGATCTATGTTTTCAAAGATAATCGGGAATCAACTTTGTAAACAAAAAGGAACACACTTCATTAGATTCAACTTTGAAATTTAAATTGTTCAACAGGTTGCCCTTAGGCGTTACATAAAATGGAAATACTGAAAAGGGAAATAAAACTGTAGAAGAACATCCAAAGCTCATCATTGATCCCAGGGTCTCCTCTTCTCAGTGCGGATGTAGTCATTCAGAGCTCGCTCATTCTCCAACTGCTTGGTCAACTTCTGAATCTTCAATTCCTTCTCGTTGAACTTTTCCCGGTAAGAATCCCGTTCTTCTCGCAGTTGCGACCAAGACCTCTTTAATGTCTCATAATCAGTAGGTATCTGAGGAGGGAGGACAGTTGGAGGAGCCCCATCTTTGTCAGGATACTCAAGAATGACGGGTCTGACAGCTTCGTATGGCATACCTAACTTCTGAGCACGGATGCGAACCCATTTGTAGTAGGCTTCCATTGGTAGAGAAGTCTTTGGCCCCCACTCTTGTGGGTCAGCTTTATGAACTCTGTCCCAAGCCTTGATGAACCTACGACGCAGCTCGTCACTATCCACCTGAAACTCAAAACTGATGTGAGGCACCAACATCTCATGAGGCCCTGCTTTTCTGGCCCTTCTAAACTGACGGAGCGCTAGACATGGATTGTAAGAGATTCCTCCTTGGGTACCAATCAGGGGAACATTAGGGTATTCTCCACAACGATCAATAACAGCTATCTCATCCAAACCTCTGAAAGTCCAAATGATGTCTTTATCAGTGAGAGACATTAACCTATGAGCCCAACCTCTTCCTTCTTGGTTCTTCAGTACAAACTTAGGGAGGTGCGAAATAAACCACCTCACCAACAAAGGGATGCAACACCACAGAGTTCCTCGTCTTCGGGCAGTACGAGCATAAAGTTGTTGCAGGATGTCACCCAAGAGAGTGGGCACAGGATTCTGAGACATGAAGATCCTTATGGAAGTGACATTGATGAAGTTGTCAGGATTAGGAAACAAGACTAGCCCATAGATTAAGAGAGCCAAGATGTCTTCATATGCCCTAAAGTCCAAGTCATTCCAGAAACTGTTAGCTTTACCAATCAGAAACTTGGCCAAGAAACCCTTAACTCCGCTTCTAGTCACCCAGTTGTCCATTACTTCTTGGTGAGTCAAGGGAAGAGTTGCAGCAACCTCTTCACGCCTAAGAGTCTTTTCCCAACCAGTGTAGGGAGTCTGATCCAAGATAGGGATGCCAAGCAAATCAGAGAACTCTTCCAGGGTGGGGACCAGCTGGAAGTCTTGAAAGGTGAAGCACTGGTACAGAGGGTCATAGAACTGAGTCAGGACACTCATCAACTATTGATCCCGTTTTGCAGTGACTAAACTGAGAAGAGAACCATGCCTCTGGATGAAGGAAGTGGTGTTTGGAATTCTGCTAACCAGCTCTTCAAGCAACTCAGGAGGGTGAACAAAGTTGAATCGGATAGTATTCCTTTGCATAGGCATCATGATGTCCTACAAAACAGAGCAAAGGTGAAACCCTTTTGTCTTTGAAATGGTCAGTCCTTATGCAGGATGCATGCAATGCTCATGATGTTATGATGTTATGATAAAGCACACCACAAATATTTACAAAGGCAAACATGATAAGGCACACAAGTCACACAAGACAAGCCCTTAAAGTTTAGGCCAGCATGAGGTCTAGGTATTACCCTTTTTCAGTTTGTTGGTTCATACCTGTCCTATCAAAAGTAACCGGGTTCTTAGAGGATCCCAATATCATTGACTACCCTCAATCGGTCATAACTCCAGCATCGCAATCTTTTCTTACGGACAGAACCATCACGAGAGTTTAGCCTCAATGGGCGTTGCATACTGCTACTGTTCTATTGGCCAAGTTATGTCATTTAAGGTTCTAAGGTCTGTTGGTGCTTAATGACTCCTCAGAAGACCCATATTCTCCTCGTTGCAACACAAGGGATATCGGTACAGATCAAGGTGCCACACCAACGTAGCCACTGTTTCACCCATGTCGGTCTACGCCGGACAGGTCCCTCACAGCTTATGCTACCTAAACAGGGTATCCCCAAATCCGGGTTAGGATCTATGTAACTCCGAAACAGCCCACAATAATAAAGCAAACAAGCACAACAATTGAAAACACAAGTGATCTTAGTCCTAAGGTACACCTCACTCAAAAATTCCCCAGCAGAGTCGCCAGTTCTGTGATCGGTGGATCTGGAACTGACTGTTTAACGCTGGTTCGTGAAATGTCGCGGAAGCAAGAGTCGCCACCGTCTTTTATTTTCTCCAACATGGAAAGGACAAAAGCACAGAAAAATTCCTTATTGAGATTAGCTCTCGGTTCGGGAGGTAGATTTATAGAAAGGGAAGGTGTTAGCACCCTTTCTATCCATGGTTATCCATGGGCTCTTAGATACTTGCTCATTGTGTTTTCAAAATGTTTGTTTGCTTTTCAAGGTGAGTGGGTTTGAAAAAGTTCCGTTTAAAATTTCAGTTCGACTCTTGTATCAGTCCTCAAGAGTGTTTGAAAAGTTGTTTTTGAAAGCTTTTTGCAAAGTGTCAGTGTGAAAAGAAGTTTTTGATTTGTTTTGAATTAGAGCAAGTATCTACGAGTCATCTACCTACCCTAAGGAATTAGTCTGTGTAAATGTCCTTAAGGTAGTGCCATCCCACCATTGAGAGGTAGGTAGCACCACCATTGGAGGTGTTCGGGTCAATTCGAATTTAGGGACAGTGTGGTCACCAGAGCAATAGTAGGACACCTTAGAAGCTACCCTCATGCCATGTTCATGGACATGAGGACTTACTAAAACGTCCTCTACTCGACGACCACGTTTCGAGGGGCAAGGCAACAGTGAGGCGTACCCTAGGAGTGGTGTGTGAATTGTGTGTCATTTTCAGATAATATTTGTTTTGTACATGCTTTCGGTGAGCTACGCTTGATTTTATTTGGGCATACATTCTTTCATGTGATTAACAGTTTAAAGGGTACAGAAATTAAAATGCGGAAAAAGAAAGGTCCTACGCTATTACAAGGCGCGAGTCTACATCGCCAAATTAAACAAAGACCCGATTTGAATAAATAAAATGCGGAAGGTAAATGTCCTAATTATCTATTACAAGGCTTTGGGGTAAATACATTATGTCCACAAAAGAAATAAAAGTAAATGCGAAAAGAAATTAGAATTGAGTGCGAGGGCGTTGGACCCTTTAAGGAATTGAATTGAAATTATTAAATTAAATAAAGAAAAGAACTTATTTTTGATGTTTTGTATTTATGAAATTAAAGAGAATTAATTGGGATTAAAAGTTAAATAAAACCCTAGTTCTAAATTGTTTTTAATCTATTAAAGAAAAATGTTCAAGTTTGACCTAATTTAACCTAATTAATTACAAGTTATTTACAAAAATAATTAATTACTAATAATAATGATGATAAGGAAATAAATTATTTATTGAGAAAGAAGAATAACAATACTACGACCTAATTTTATGTTTTTTTTTGTTATTAAGAAGAAAATGTTAAAGTTGAAAAAAGCCTAAATTAACCTAAATAGATTATTAAATTTATTTACAAAAAAAAAAACTATTAGTGAATTAAATATTAAAATATATTTTTATTTTGACTTTTCTGATTTTTTTGTGTCTTATGAAAATTATTGGTAATAAATTAAATAAAAGTGATCAAAAGAATAAAAGAAAAAAAAAGAAAAGAGAAGAAAAGAAATTAAAAAAATATACAAACATTGGGGGGTTCTCAGGCCCTTTTGGAGGTGTTTGCAAGCAATTTTGGCCCAAGAAATCTGGCCTTTTTTGACTTTCCAGACTTGTGTGTGGAGGTGTTGACTGGTGTCCATGGTGGACTGTCCATCCTGGCCTTTGGATTGGAGTTGTTGGGCGCGTGGCAAGCAAAGATGTGAAGCTGCATGGTAGGCCTTGGGGCATGTACTGCATGGAAGCACGTTAAAACAAAATATATTGAATAAGTGGGGGACCTGGGAATCGAACCCAGGTCCCAGCGTTTACCCAACGTATGTCCAACCATCTGAGCTATGCGCGCGCGATGTATTGGAATTGGCAAGCGAATAACATAACACAACACAACGCTTAGTGATGTCCATCGCGCCAAAATTTAAACGTGCCAATTATCAGGGGACACGTCCTCCTTCTTCTTCATGTTTCCTGTAAATAAAACATAGATAGCAGGGGTTTTAAACCCCCACTAAATAGTACCTACAAAAATAGCGAATAGAGCATAGTAAAAAAGAAAAAGGGCGCGAGGTGGCCAATCGTTTCGTCCAGATGCCCTGATTTCGATAGTACTAGTCTGGTTGTCCAATTTTTCCTCAAGCGTAAAACCCTAATTCAAGGTTCCTGAAACCCTAAAAAATGTCCATGGCAACTTCTCATACAGGCCATATTAACTCAATTAAAATACATCAATAGCTTCAGAGAGTTTATATTAGTGTAAATCAAACATTCACATGTATGGAAAATGCATGTATATTGAACACGATTATGAAAAAAGTTTTGAGAAAGTTTGACTTTGTTCTACCACTTCTTTGTGCGTGGGGACTGGAAAAGGATTGAGTTACGTTCAGGAAGGCCTCAACAAGCTTTTGGAATCGATTGTAGGCTTTGAATCACACTAGAACTGTGAAAACAGTTTTGAGCTTTTTGTCAAAAATGCAAGTTTGGTTCTTGGTTCTGAGCGCAGCTTCCTTGTTCTTTTGATTAGGGTTGCAATGTGCACATATATGTCAGTGAATTAGGGTAAAAAGATCAAGCCCAAAGCCTTATTTTAATGCCTTTCAAATTTGTGATTTTCATGATCTTTTTCAATCTTTTCTTGCCATGGAATTTGCCTATTTTGGAATATTTGATTTCTTGAGCATGTGCACGAAATATTTAGGTCATAAAGAGTGAAAATGCTGCACAAAAAGATTCCAAAACATTTATTTAGTATTTTTCTCATATTTAATTTTAATTAAATGAATTAATAGGTTTAAAAATTCAATTAATAAATTAAAAATAAGAAAATAACTCCCCTTTGGGCCAATGAGTCGTGCATGGCCTTTGGGTGATGATTCTTGGAAGAAATTGTGGCCCATTAGCAATTTTGAGGCATTTGAAGCAAAGTTGACTTTTCAAAATTCCAAAAAATTTCCCAACTTCCACAAGGCATATCTTGCTCAATGTTTAAGCTTTGATCATGTTCTTGGACATTTTGGAAAGGTCTTGAAGTCCTATAACCAATGCCTTTGGTCCCATGTCATTTTGATTTACCAATCTCAAGTTATGGTCTTTGACTTAAAGTGCCTTTTTGTTGACTTTTGAAAATGACCTATAATGTTGAGATTGATAACTTTTTGTGAGAGAATTTCTTGGACTTGAAGTGTGAAGATGAGTTGTAGGAAATGTCATTCTATTCAAAATGAGCTTTTGATGGAATTTTTATGATAATCCATGTGGAAGTTATGCCTTGGTCAAGTTACAGTTGACTTTTTCAACTGTCCAAAAATAGAAACTTTTGCATCTTGAGACTTTTTGAGCCATGCCTTGAGAATCATGATCAAGAATTGATCAAATGATGTTTGTGGCTTCAAAATAAGATGTTGACCAAAATTTTTGACTTCTGACTGTCAAATGACCATTTTGCCCCTGCAGTTGACTATTGAGCAATTAGGGTTTTTGACTGTGCAATTTTGTGCTGTAAGTCTTGAAACTTGGCATAAGGATGCTTGACAATGTTTATGGTCATGTGGGACTTGTTTGGACCCTTGGAAACTTCAATTTCTTTGCCAGAACCAAAACCCTAATTTTTGACTGTTAGGAGGCAATTGGACTGTGCAACCCTTGGGGGATTTTGAAGCATGCTCTTTGCAAATCTTGAAGAATATGGGAGGGCAAATTTTGGGGTACAACAGGAAGGTATTAGCATCCTTTTCATCCGTAGTTATCTATGGGCTCTTAGTTGCTTGCTAGATCACTTGCTTTTGTTTGAAAATGCGCTTTGTGTGGTTTTTGAAAGTATTTTGAAAAGGGGCCATCGTTTAGGCAAACTTTGTAATGATTCTCGTTCGTAAGAATGTATACAAAGTTTTGATCCTTTGAAAATGCTTTCAAGTTTGAAATATGTTTTTGAAAGTGTTGGTGTTTGTTTTGAAAATAGCAAGGATGTTTTTGGTTTGAAAATGAGCAAGCAACTAAGAACATTCTACCTACTCAAAAGTCTTTCTTGTTTATTTCCTCTTTCCTTTGACATTGTTATCTTACCATTAATTTGGTAAGAAACCCTATCTTTGGATGTAAAAGGGACGAGCAAGGGTCATCGTGTAGTCATGAATAACAATGTTGTAAGATATCTTATCATTTTCTTTAAGGGACTAAGATCATTCGTAAGGCAACATTTGTAGCGTCATCGAGGGACTATGATCTTATATTTTTTGATTGCTTTTGCTAAGATACCCCACATGCATAATATGGCCATTTTCATAAGGCAACAAAGTGGATTTACCCTAAGGGTATAAGTGTGCAAATGTAGTGATTTACATGCATTGTTTTGTCTTTGAATTAGGGTTTTCTAAACATTGATTTTATCTTCCCATACAAACCCTAATTACTAGCATTTATATATAAAGCATTAAATTGCGGAAAATAAAAATACTAAGCTATTACATCATTAGGGGAGGGGGTGTACAAATTTACAAATGGGGAAATTGCAAGAAAATTAAATCTAAATAATTATTACAACCATATTGAATATTGTACCAAAAAATGAATAAATATTCAAGAATATAAATGGACAAAGGAAATGGATTTTTGTTCGGTTTTATGAAAGGTTTTAATCTTGACCTAATTAAAGAAAATGATTAATTAAAAAATTAACAAAACTTAAACCTAAATTAATTAAGAAAGAAATTAAGTAAAAAATGTTTTTAGGGTTTTTTATTTATGAAAAGATTTTAAGTTAATAATAATAATATGAATATTAATTAACTAAAATAAACCTAAGTTCTAAATTAATTTTAATTGAAATAAAATAATATAATAGTTAAACCTAAACCTAAATATTAATTATTAAGAAAGAAATTAATTTATTAAGAAAACACGTTTGTTCTTTTAGTTTTATAAAACAAATAAACTAAATAAGTGTAAAAATAATAAATAAAATATTTTTTGGATTTTTATAATAACAATAAAAATATATTAATAATAATAATAATAATAAAGGAAAAAGGAATAAAATAAAATAAGAAAAAAAAGAAATAGTAATGAAAATTTGGGCCAGGGGGTGCTGAAGTAAGGCAGGGGTTAGAAAGTTAGCAAAAAAGAAGAAGTCCCAATGCTGGGGCCCAGGCGCTGCGAAGAAACAAAAAAAAAATGTAAAAAGTGTGAAAAAGAACAAAAGGCAGCACGCTGAGTGTTAAATCCACGCCCTCTTAGTTACCAGCGCGCTGCTTTACCTCTGGGGTGGCTATACATCCGTTAACATTGGCACAAAAATAAATACATAACATAAAATTTGCCCTGACTGTACTTCATATTCAACCTCCAGCCAAAGGATCTGTAACTTGCTCATTCTTCAACCACTTTAAAAAATGTAAACATGAAACTTGTGTATTTTTTCATCACGAATCCAACCATGTAACTAATTTAAGGTAACATTCAAAGATAAAGATGGATTTATGAAAGTACCAAATTCTGACCTAAATGTATCAGCAAGTTTAAACTCAAAATTCTCCATGCTCAAGCAACATAAATGAAATCTACAAACATGTATAGTTTCAAGGCAATGATATCTACATTCTATCTTCACAAATGAAAGCCTAACAATGCCTATATGAATAGTTCAAAAGTCAGAAAACTCACCTTGCAAGAGGGTATCATGTTTTGAGTTTGAGGAGCTTTCAATGAGTTCTAGTGATTGGGTTAGCTTCCTCAAGTTCCTAGGAAGCTAATGTGATGCTTGGCTTGTGCTGAAAGTGGATGAGGAGTTCTGGAGAAGTCTACTTGCAGTGCTCTATTTTTGAGTTTGGATAATGGTGGAAATGGAGTTACAGAACTGTAACAGGTATTGGGATGAGTTGTATTTGATGTTTAGAAGCTTTAGGAACCAAAAGGCTTGGAAACGCACGAGGGAGATGCGAGTTTCAAGTTTTTGGTGAGATTATGCAACAATGGAGTTTTTGTGTGTGATTCCGAGTTCTAGGGTGTTTGAGGGCTTAAGCATGCATGTGTTTTGATGCAAACAACTTGTGCATAAGTAAGGAAAAGGTTCTAGCACTTGAGAGAGTCAGAAGTGCAAGATATAGAGTTATGGCTATGTTACTTGATTTTGAAGAAAAGTGAAAACATGGTTTCAAGGCAAAATACAAGCATGGACTGAGTTGTTTTAAGGCTTTAGACGAGTTTCTTTTAGGTTATAGGTTGTGTATGACCAGAAGAAAACAAGTGTAAAGCTCAAGAACTAATTTTGTGCATAAAGCTAATTTTCCAAAATGGCAATGTGCACTTTCTTCCCAAAATGGAAATAAGCATGGGAAATGCATTGAATGCTTGAGTTGAAGCTTCTTACAGCTGTCCAAACATTTAATTATGTAGTGCCAAGCAAGTTTGAGGTATGCAAATTAAAGATTGTGCAGCCTAGCATGGATTTGAATTCTTGTTCATCACAAAATTCTGCCTTGTAAAACAATTTGAAACCCTAACTTTTGACCTTCGATTCTCCTTGATCACAAATGATCTCAAGGAGTTATTGGACTTTTTAGAAAGCTTGTAACGTTCTCTACAACCCTCTTTGAATCACTTTTGCAAAATCCAAATGGAACTATGTGAAACTTAGCTCACAAGTTAGGTCAAAATCCTGACCAAAATGCTCAAAATTTCACTAAGTATTTTAGTTTCATGACCATGATTTCATGGATTAATAAATTGAGATACAAGCGTTTTTAGGAGGAGTTGTGTAAAGAAATGTTTTACATCTAATTGAAATCTACAACTTTTATGTTTAAAGTTTCCTTTGAATCATCTTGCATCATGGTGAAAAATTGGCTCAAAGTTGTGAAAAAATATGAAGTTTTCAACACTTAGAAAAATTTCTAAGTTTGGAAACTTTGACTTTTCAAAATGAAATCTTGAATTTTTGATTTCTTGATGAACAAGTTTCACATTTTGACATGTTTTGATGAATTGTGATCTTTGGCACTTGATTTTGACCAAAAAGTCAAAGTTTGACTTTTCAGTGTGCAGTTGACTTTTGATTAGTTGACTGAAAATCAACTATCAATCAATTGATCTTAAGGGAAGTTTTGAGTCATACCTTTAGATAAAAATGATGCATTTGAAACCTTGAGATCATGTCTCAAAAAATTAACCATTTGCTAGGTCAAAAATCAGAAATTGTCCTTTCTTAGTCAAAACCCTAATTTTGACCATTTTGCCCTTTTGATGACCTGATCAAATTTCTTGAGGAATTATGGTCCAAACTTGATAAAATGACATATATGAGTTCACAATGTTGATATGGATAAAAAATTATTAAGTTTGACTGTAAATTGGCCACAATTGACTTTTTCCCCAATACAGTTGATTTTTAGGTCAATTGATCAATTGACTGAGCAAAAATATGATCCAAGACTTGAAACTTGACATGAGCAATCTTGAGGATCCATAATGATCCATGAAAGTAACATGAGGCATTAAAAGTTCAATTATCCTTGTGCAATCTCAAACCCTAATTTCAGTCATTAATGCTTAAGGAGGTGTCTTGAGCTGATCAACCTTTATGCAGTCTTGAACCAAAGGAGATCTTGTGTGAAAATACTTGATAAATGAGAGGGTAAATTTTGGGGTACAACACCAGGCCCTGCATTTTATTTTTCTAACATGCTTTTACATGTATAGCACCCCAGATCGAAGGAGACACCTTCTCTGGATCGAAGCCATGGCCTTCTGGATCGAAGAAGACATCCCCTTCCCTGGATCGAAGGCTAGTCATGTTTACTCCTTCACCCAATCGAAAGAAGGAATTTATTTTGAATTGAAAGGGCCACCACTCTCCTGAATCGAAGAGGCCATATCTCTTCCTCTTTGGATTGAATTCCCCATTCTTCCCCTCAATCAAAGGATGCCTTCACTGTACCTTTATTTTGTATTTGTGTCTTTTCTTTATTTTTTTCTTAGTAGACTTTTTACCTTTTAACATTAAAATAAAAATCACAAAAGAAGATTAGTATTTTTTCCAACTAAATTAATTTTGTAAATAAATTAATTTGCTAATTTAATATTTTTCTTAAAATTAAAATTAAACAGACTTAGGCCTTATTTTCTTTTATATCAAAAACAACAAAAAGATTTCCTTTTACTTTGTGCGCGTTTATTTAATTCCATATTTTTACTATTTATTATATCTGTTCATAGGATGTAATAGATAAAATTAGGACACTTTACTGCTTTATCCCCCATTATCCTTGTATAATGTAAACCCCCTCCCCGAAGCATTGTAATAGCGTAGGACCTCTATATTTTGCATTTTACTGCTTTTCATATTAACTGCTAGTAATTAGGATTGTATGGTAAGACTAATAATCAAATGCTAGAAAACTTAACAAAAAGAGAAAAAAAAAAAACTGAAACACAACACAATTGCACATAAGCACCTCTAAGGTACGCCCACTTTGGTTGCCTTTAAAAAACAGTCATGAGGCAGGAATGCTTTAGCAAAGACTTGTAAAAATAAAAAGATCATAGTCCCTCGATGACCCTAAAGTTACCTTCTCGGTAAATGATCTAGTCCCTAAAACAGAATTGCTAAAGTATCTCCACAATTGCCTTCGTGACTGTAACGTCCCTCCGATTGTTCCTCAAACATCCAACGATAAGGCTACCTACTCACTAATAGTAGGATAGCATTGTCTAAAGGAAAAGAGGAAAAGAACACCCTTTTCGAGTAGAAAAAGTAGATAGCTGTTAGAAGTTTGCTAAAAAAAAACTTTTTTTGCACTTACACAGAAAACTACTTTTCAAAAACAATTTCAAAACATTTGCTTTGTTAACATTCTTGAGGACCGATACAAGAATTAAACACAAAACAAATCGCCGCACAAAGACGTTTTCAAAACATATTCAAATACACAAAGCACAAAAGCATTTTAAAAATGAGCAAACCTCTAAGATCCCGTGAAAAACCACGAATGGAAAGGGTGCTAATACCTTCCCTTTCCATAATCTACCCCCTTACTCAGAAAATCTCGAAAAGGTCTTTTTATGTTCTTTTCCCCCTTTCCACTGTTGGATAAAAGAAAATACAGTGGCGACTTTTGCTTACCGCACACTTGCGAACAAAAAAACATAAAACCACATATTAAACAGTTGCTTCTACCATCGTGCAACAGAACTGGCGACTCTTCTGGGGATAATAAAAAAGTGGGGTTTACCTTAGAGTTAGTTCATCTTTAAATTGATTTTTTGTGCTTGTTTGCTTTATCTTTAAGGGTTTGTTTGGGTTGTTACTAAAAGATCCTACACCCGAATTTGGGGCACCTTATTAGGTAAGTAGCAATAAACCATGGAGGTTGTACGATGTAGACTGATATAGACGAAGTGATGGCTACGTTAGCATGATACTTTGGATTGTACTAATGTTCCTTGAGTAAGTTAAGGATAACATTAGGCTTCCTCATAGTGTCATTAAGCGCTAACTGACCTTTAGAACTTTTAATTGACTAATCCTAGCCATTAGGAAGTAGTGAGATAACCAGCTTTGGTTCCGACCGAAGATTGGTTGATACTCAATACTACACTCATTGAGGCTGGACTTTCAGGATTTTTCGACAGCAATACTTCGGTGTGGAGCTGAAACAATTTATGAAGGGAAGGTCAGTGATTGAGGCTCCTTAGAACCCGGTTACTATTACTAGGACAGGTTGAGCCAACTAAATATTCAAGAGGGTACATACCTACAAAACCCATGCAAGCCTAAACCTAAGGTTGCTTGTGTGACTTGTGTGCTTTCAGCTTGAACTACTTGCAGGATTTTATCATCTGACAACATGATTTCCTTGCAGGATTTGTTTACAGTCACTATCCAATAACCTAGATTTCTTGCAGGGTTTACTTGCTTACATCACCTTACACTTTCGCTTAATGCATAGCATACACATCATAACTTCATGCCACAACATTTCCTTAACCATTTCAAGGATCTCAAGGGTTTGTTATGGAGGTTATGATGAACCAGACGTCTAGCAAGGGGCAAGGGGATTTATTTTCCTCTAGATAATGCCGTCAAAAGATCAAATCTAAATAACTTGAGTCAAGGGCTATGACCCACTTGATATGGTGAGCTTGACTCTCATAGAAGGACGCTCAATGATAAAGAGTCCTTCAATCAAAGCTATAAACTTTAAGTACTGGCATCTTCTTGTTTACCCCGCGAGTCCTTGAAAACATTGCATACACATATCATACATGTTATTGCATAAACAGGTTTCAAAGCAGGGTCCTCATCTTATTCTCTGTTTATTTCAGCAAGTGAAGAAATGACTCTCGAACAAACAGTCAAAGACCTTCAGGCTCAAAACGCTAAGTTCCAACAAATGTTCCTGACTCTGACCCAGGGGCAAGAAGACCTGAAAGCTCTGATCATAAAAAAGAAGGCCAAGAGGGGAAAGAAACCAGTTCGTGTTTCGAGTGTGGGAAAAAGAAGACCAGTCAAACGAGCTCTAGATTTCGCAACCTCATCAAAGGGGAGGGATAATCAAGAGGAAGAAAACAAGGAATAAGATGAAGGAGACAAAAATATAACGTCTGAAGAAGATGAATCTGACTACTCTGAGGAGCAAAATCCTCCAGCTGACGATAAATACAAACAGTTGGAGGATCGGCTCAATGTCATGGAGATTCAAAGGGTTCCCGGTCTGGACTTCGAAGAATTAGGTTTGGTTCCTGGGGTGGTCATCCCACCTAAGTTCAAAGTCCCTATCTTCGCAAAATATGACGGTGTTTCCTGTCCCAAGCTTCACTTGAGGTCATACGTCAGAAAGATCCAGCCTCAAACTGTTGACCGGAATTATGGGTTCATTTCTTCTAAGAAAGTTTGGTTGGCACTCAGCTGGATTGGTTTTATCAACTAGAAGGAACTGACATCCATACATGGTAAGACTTGGTTGCTTCTTTCTACAAGAAGTACCAATACAATGCTGACCTGACACCAACTCGAGTGCAACTGTAGAACATGTCCATGAGCTCAAGAGAAGGGTTCAAGGAATACACACAAAAATGGAGGGATCTAGATGGAAGGGTACAACCTCCTTTGAATGATTGAGAAATGGTAGACATGTTCATTGTCACTCTGACAGGCCCATTCTTCAATTTTCTGATTGGGAGTTCCTCATCTGTGTTCACATAGATGGTTCTGACTGGAGAAAGGATCGAAAATACTATCAAGAGCGGGAAGATCCCGATGGCTACATCTTCTAATGCTGAGAAGAAGCCATTTGCTGGTAAGAGGGAAGCCCGTGCTGTGTATGGCTAGAAAGGTCGTTATAAGGCCGACAACCACAATCAATCTGTGGGGGCAATACTGGTCTCTAACTCTATGCAACGACACCAACAGGGGAATCATCATAAAGAGGTCATGCCTAAGAGACAATTCACCAGAATCAACATGTCACTATCTCAAGAACTACAACACATGTAGAAAGCTGGGTTGATTACGCTTAAGGCTCTTCTGTGAAACCCCAATACTTATGCTTCTAGTTACCACCCCGATGAAAGGTGTGCATACTATTCTGACAGTCCGGGACATGATACCAATGGCTCCTAGGCTCTGAAGAACAAAATTTAGGATATGATTGATGCCAAAGAGATTGAATTCGACCCTCCAGAGACTCACAAGTGATCACTGCTCCTGACTGAAGCATAGGTTAGTTCGGAAGCATACTGTTACAAAAGGTATCCTGACTCCTGTAGGACTTGCTATAAATTATGAGTTGATATCACTCTCTTACAAAATTTGTTTTACTAAAAAATGAATTTTCAAACTTCAAGACAGACATAAGCTTTGCATTCTTAAAATACCATTGTTTGCATATGACTTATTGTTCAACAACAGAGAAATTCACACGACGAATATCTAGTGAACAAAAAACTTTCTCAATGAAAAGGTTCACCCCAAGAGGAAAAACACTTCCAACCAAGGGGCACAACATGATCATTGTCCATCATCTGGGGCGGTCAAGTCAAGATTCAAGGAATTTCTCAAAAATGCCAAGCATCCAGGAGCAGATCTACATCTGAATCACTTAGGGCATTAGACATGAATTCCGATAATGAATCACATACAATCAAACAAAATCAGTGTTCCTCAACGGATTTCTTCTCAAAACAACAAAGCAAGAATTCCCAACAGAAACATTCTGAGTAAACCAGATTCTCATCTAGAAACAGTTCAGGTACGATCCAAGAACGGATGTCATCCTGACACTTACTCCAGATTATCCTCTAGAAACATTTCAGGTATGATCCAGAGATGGATATCATCCTGATACTTATTCAGATCATCTTCTAGCAACAGTTCAGGTACGATCCAAGGACGGATATCATCCTGATACTTATTCAGATCATCTTCTAGCAACAATTCAGGTACGATCCAGAGACGGATATCATCCTGATACTTATGCAGATAAAATCCAGAGACGGATGCCATTCTGACACTTATCCCAACATATCATCTAGAAACGGTTAAGGTATGATCCAGAAACAGATGTCATCCTGACACCTACTCCAGATTCTCAACAGTACAATGCAAATACAATCCAGAGACGAATGTCATTCTAGCACTTATCTCAACACATCATCAAGAAACAGTTCAGGTATGATCCAGAAACGGATGTCATCCTGACACTTACTCCAGATCATCCTCTAGAAACAGTTCAGGTACGATCCAGAAACGAATGTCATCCTGATACTTAGTCCAGATTCTCTTCTAGCAATAGTTCAGTGCAGATACGATCCAGAGACGGATGTCATTCTGACACTCATTAAACACATGTTTCAAGTACAATTCAGATACGATCCAGAGACGGATGTCATTCTGACACTCATTCAATACATGTTCAAGTACAATCACGACATGGATCCATCCACAAAGTCTCCAGCAGACGCAGGGGCAGAAAAGTCCTGATGCAAAGTCATCGCTGTATCCTCAACATATGTCTGTGACACCTATGTTCCCCACAGAGCAGAAGCTACCAAAGTTTTGACTCCTTCATCCCCAAGCAGGAATTATCTCCTCCAACAAACTTCCTCCAGCAGAGAGCTGAAGTCGGTGTTCCCCAGCCGAGCTTTATAATTTCAAACAGTTATAAAACCTCCTCCCAGGTAGAGTTTGTTTCTCAGACTGCAGAAGTTCATTCCCCAACAGAGTTTATTTCTCTACATCGGCAGAATCTTCCAACAAGCATCTCTATCTACAGACTGATTCTCAAGCAGAATCAATTCTCAAGCAGAGTCAATCCCCAACAGGTTATCCTCAAACAGAAAGAGGAAATCCCAGGCGAATCATCTCCATTCACCATCCCCAGCGGAAAGGAAGGATTCAACCTCCCAATACTCTCCAACAGTAATTCAGGATTTATTTTCCTAGATTGAGAACATCTCAATAACATCCCAAATTCATACATCATGGCATGTGCATACACATCGCATACAACATAATCTCATTTATTTTGAGAACATCGTCACGATGCATTTCATACATCAGGACATTGCATATGACTAACTCTTTACCTTTTTAGGGAAAGTTCAAATTAACAAACACCGCTACTTATGTGACTTGGTAGTCTTCTCAAAAGCTACGTCTGATGGATGGCTATTTTCAGCAATTTCCTCAGAAAGATGTCCACCCAAGATTTTCTCTAGTTCAGTTAGATCCACACCAAGATCTCTCTGATTTCCATTCCAACTGAAGACACTGTGAAGCCTGGATTTTGACCAGATAACAATATATGGTGATGTGAAGCCTAGAATCCGACCAGATAGTAGTTCACTTTTTCAAAGAAACTGTAAATTCTAGATTTCGACCAGATAACAGTATAAGGTGATGCGAAGCCTGGAATCCGACTAGATAGCAGTTTACCCTGTCAGTCCCTATGAAGCCTAGAACCCGACCGGATAATAGTCAACCAACAATTTAAGACGCTGCGAAGCCTGGAATCTGACCAGATAGCAGTTTACTCTTTCAGACACTGTGAAGCCTGGATTTCGACCAGATAATAATATAAAGCACTATGAAGCCAGGAATCCGACCAGATAGCAGTTTACTCTGTCAGTTACTATGAAGCCTGGATTCGACCAGATAATAGTATATCTAAGATTCAAGTTGAAGCATAGATCCAACCAAATAACAACTTAATCTCTTCAAATTACCGAAGCCTGGATACGACCAGATAGCGATACACCTCAGATTCAAGTTGAAGCCTGGACCCGACCAGATAACAACTTATTTTCTTCAAATCACTGAAGCCTAGGCACAACCTAATAACAGTTCAAGTCACTGAAGGCTGGAGTACGACCAGATAATAGTTTAATCTCATTTCCCCAGTAAATCGCTGTGAAGCCTGGAGCACGACCAGATAGCAGTCAACCTTATCATCCTCAGCAAGTCACTATGAAGCCTGGATCCTGACTAGATATCAGTTCACTTTCGTCTCTTCAATCAATAGGTGACTCCCCAATAGAGTTATGGACGACTAAAGCTCCTAAAACTCTATATTCTAAGACAAAGATCAACATTCCTCAACAGACTCCTCCTCAGACATCAGGAACATGAATCCCCATAAAGGAGTATCTCATGAAATCAACAGTCCTATGGATGGCATCTTTAAGCCCATTTCTGATGACTCTCCGTCATACTCCTTAGGATGGCATATTTAAGTCCATCTCCGACAGTCTCCTGTCAACTTTTCCAAATGGCATCTGTAATCCCACTCCCACAGTATCACTTCAGATGAGTGCGAATTTCTGGGCACTCTAGTGTTCAATCATCTTCCACCTTAAGATCATGAAAGGCAGGCAAGCCAATCTACATCCTCAGGTTTAAGAAGATTGAACAGGGGCAGCTGTTGTACCGCAAAATTTTCCCTCTCATATTTTCCAAGGTCTTCCCCTACATGGTTGGTCACAAACCCTTGCCAAAGGAAAAGGAAAAATTTGTCAGTAGTGTTTTCAAGTTTTCTTCGACTGTCATCTCCAAAATTCCCTTCGATTGGCATTTCAGCAAAGCCTTTCGATCGGCCTTGCAACAAGACCCTTAGATTGGCATTTCAACAAAGCATTTAGATTGGCCTTCCAATAAGATCCTTCGATTGTCATTCCTAAAGGTTCCTTCGATTAGAGCATCAGAGCTTTCTTCGATTGGAGCATCAGAGCTTCCTTCGATTGGAGCATCAGAGCTTCCTTCGATTGGAGCACCAGAGCTTCCTTCGATTGGAGCATCAGAGCTTCCCTCGATTGGAGCATTAGAGCTTCCTTTGATTGGAGCATCAGAGCTTCCTTCAATTGGAGCATCAGAGCTTCCTTCGATTGGAGCATCAAAGCTTCCTTCGATTGGAGCATCAGAGTAATGGCCCTTTAATTAGCCATTCGATGAAGCTTGCAAAGAGTCCATTCAAAGGAGCTTCATCAGAGCCATTCGAAGGAGCCTCAGAAGAGCCATTTGAAGAAGTTTGTAAAGGTCCATTCGAAGGAGGGCATTCGAAGGACAATTACATATCTTTCAAATTCAAAAAGGGACAAGATCCCTTAACTTTAGCCAAGGTTACGTTTTACATTCATGGCATTCAAATGGCTATTACCAACATTATTTCTCTTGTCCCCTCACACTCCTATAAATATGAGGCCAAAGACACATTACAAAGAGGAGAAAAAAAGGAGAGAAAAAAAACCTTGGAGAGAGGCTGCCCACAAAATCCATCAAAAGTTGCCAGGATTTTCCAAGCAACACCCACGCCCAGAAGCCCCATAATCGAAGGTGCTCACCTCTAGCAAGCACCCAAATCAAAGACTCAATCTGCTGGTAACAAAGGGTAAACTGTCCAACTTTGCATTTGCATAACACATCATTACTTGTGGTTACTTTCGATTTGCCATCCTAGACAGGATCAAAAGGCCTGGGTTTGGCACCCAAGTCACGTCCTTCGTTTGCTAACATTTGCTGCAGACATAGCCTGAAAAGACTCAGCAAGCGCAGGATCGAAGGGCCTGGGGTTCGATGCCCAGGCCCTGCGTTTTATTTCGCTAACATGCTTTTGCAGGTATAACACCCCAGATTGAAGGAGACACCTTCTCTGGATCGAAGCCATGGCCTTCTGGATCAAAGAAGACACCCTTTCCCCGGATTGAAGGCTAGTCATGTTTACTCCTTCTCCAAATCGAAAGAAGGCATTTCTTCTAAATCGAAAGGGCCACCACTCTCCTGAATCGAAGAGGCCACATCTCTTCCCCTTTGAATCGAATTCCCCATTCTTCTGCTCAATCGAAGGGTGCCTTCATTGTACCTTTATTTTGTATTTGTTTCTTTTCTTTATTTTTTTCTTAGTAGACTTTTTACCTTTTAACATTAAAATAAAAATCACAAAAAATATTAGGTTAGTATTTTTTCCAACTAAATTAATTTTGTAAATAAAAAAATAAATAAATAAATAAATTTAATATTTTTCTTAAAATTAAAATTAAATATACTTAGGCCTTATTTTCTTTTATATCAAAAACAACAAAAAGATTTCCTTTTACTTTGTGCGCGTTTATTTAATTCCGTATTTTTACTATTTATTGTATCTGTTCATAGGATGTAATAGATAAAATTAGGATACTTTACTACTTTATCCACCATTATCCTTGTATAATGTAAACCCCCTCCCCGAAGCATTGTAATAGCGTAGGACCTTTATATTTTGCACTTTACTACTTTTCATATTAACTACTAGTAATTAGGCTTGTATGGTAAGAATAATAATCAAACGCTAGCAAACTTAACAAAAAGACAAAAAAAAAACTGAAATACAACATAATTGCACACAAGCACCTCTAAGGTACGCCCACTTTGGTTGCCTTTAAAAAATAGTCATGAGGCAAGAATGCTTTAGCAAAGACCCGTAAAAATCAAAAGATCATAGTCCCTCGATTACCCTAAATTTGCCTTCTCGGTAAATGATCTAGTTTCTAAAATAGAATTGCTAAAGTATCTCCACAATTGCCTTCGTGACTGTAACGTCCCTTTGATTGTCCCTAAAACATCCAACGATAAGGCTACCTATTCACTAATAGTAGGATATCATTGTCTAAAGTAAAAGAGGAAAAGAACACCCTTTTCGAGTACACAAAGTAGATAACTGTTAGAAGTTTGCTCAAAAATACTTTTTTTTGCACTTACACAGAAAACTAATTTTCAAAAACAATTTCAAAACATTTGCTTTGTTAACATTCTTGAGGACCGATATAAGAATTAAACACAAAGCAAATCGCCACACTAAGGTGTTTTCAAAACATCTTCAAATACACAAAGCACAAAAGCATTTTAAAAATGAGCAAACCTCTAAGAGCCCGTGGAAAACCACGAATGCAAAGGGTGCTAATACCTTCCCTTTCCATAATCTACCCCCTTACTCAGAAAATCTCGAAAAAGTATTTTTCTGTTCTTTTCACCCTTTCCTCTGTTGGATAAAAGAAAAGACGATGATGACTCTTGCTTACGGCACATTTGTGAACAAAAAAAATGCAAAACCAGCATATTAAACAGTCAGTTCTGCAACAGTGCAATAATATTCCTATCTGTGGAGAATGTCTCCTTTTTATAGTCATAGTTCAGTGAAATTGGGAGGGAAATCTTAATACATTTGAACATAATAAGTACCTGTTGTACCCCAAAATTTGCCCTCCCATATTCTTCAAGATTTGTCAAGGTCAATCTCCAAATGATTCAAAATCTCTCAAGGGTTGCACAGTCCAATTGCCTCCTAACACAGTCAAAATTAGGGTTTTGGTTCTTGCAAAGAAATTGAGGTTTCCAAGGGTCCAATCAAGTCCCATATGCCTATATACATTGTCAAGCATCCATATGTCAAGTTTCAAGGCTCACAACATCAAGTTGCACAGTCAAAAACCCTAATTGCTTCACAGTCAACTGCAGGGGTAAAATGGTCATTTGACAGTCAAAAGTCAAAATTTTTGGTCAACATCATATTTTTAAGCCACAATCATCATTTGATCAAGTCTTGATCATGATTCCTCAAGCATGGCTCAAAAAGTCTCAAGATGCAAAAGTTATTATTTTGGGACAACTGAAAAGTCAACTGCAAATTGACCAAGGCATAACTTTTTCATGGTTCCTCATAAAAATCCCATCCAATGCTCATTTTGAAGGGGATGACATTTCCTACAACTCATCTTCACACTCCAAGTCCAAGAAATGCTCTCACAAAAAGTTATCAATTTCAACATTATAGGTCATTTTCAAAAGTCAACAAAAAGGCACTTTAAGTCAAAGACCATAACTTGATATTGGTAAATCAAAATGACATGAGACCAAAGGAATTGGTTAGAGGACTTCAAGACCTTTCCAAAATGTCCAAGAACATGTTCATAGCTTCAAAATTGAGCAAGATATGCATTGGAAATTTTTTGCCTAAAACACTTCATTTTGGCTAATAGGCCTCAAATTCCTTCTTGAATCTTTACCCAAAGCCTATGCACGACCCATGGAACTTAAGTTGATTTATTTTCTTATTTTTAATTAATTAATTGAATTTATATTAATATTAATTCATTTAATTGGTTTTAATTGTAGGAAAATTCAAAGATATGCTTTTTTAGATCTTTTTGTGAGACAAATAAGGCTAGGGCAAGCTGGCAACTCGTGTGCATCTCAAAGGCATCAAAATATCCATGATTGACAAGATTTCATGAAAGAAAAGATTGAAAAAAGATATGATTGGCAATCACACATTCAAGTCATAATGCCATGGATTTTTGGGCTTATTTTTAACCTAATTCCATTCACATATATGTGCTGAAGCAAACCCTAAAGCTAGAGACGAAAAAAGCTGCCATAGAAAACCATAACCAATTTTCAAAAATTCAAGAAATATTGGAAAACTGAAATCAATACTCCAAGCAAATTCAAACCCTTTTCGTATTTCCAACACCTTGCTGGGAGTTTCCTGAACGCATTGCAATCAAGAACGAGTCCTAAAGCTCAAAGAACGCGCAAGAACAAGCCCTACGGTTTGCATTATTTTCGAGAATTACATATCATCATTCATGCGTTTTTAACCATTTTTCTTGATTGGTTTGTGTTATTAGGAACATTCTGAAACTAATGGAATAATCTAATTGCATTATAACGCTCTGAATCATGATTTGCCATTAACACGTTTTAGGGTTTCCAAGCTTTTAAATTAGGGCTTTCTTATTAAGGTAAAATTAGACCTCAAAACCAGTATGGACAAATTCGTCATACCAAGACGAAATCATTGAAACCCTCGCGCTCAATTTATATCATCCATAGGGCTATTCACTATTCTTGGCACTTTTGCTTTGTGGGGGTTTAAAACCCCCGCTATCTTGTTTTATATTTTGTAGAAGAAAGAAGAAGGCGAAGGGCGTGGCATCTCATGATTGGAGGATTCAAATCTGGCGCGCGTTATTTGGTTTGATTATCATAATGTTTGTTTTTTTTATATAATATTTATTGTCCATCCATATTACAAACGCGCATCATGGCTCAGTTGGTTGGAAACGTGGCTTGCAAGTACTGGGACCTGGGTTCGATTCCCAGGTCCCCCCATATAATTGTTCTTATTTTTTCTAGGGCATTCCAGTGCAGCATATGTCCAATACTCCACCATACACTCCCAGCAACAACACGCCAAGTGGCCACAAAGATACATCCAATGGTCAGAAGATGAAGACCATGGTGTATTCCAGTCAACAAGCAGGCATATGATTGTGAAAGTCAACGTGGCGTGGGACTTCTCTTGGGCCAGAATTCCTCAATACACCTCCACTTTGGGCCATCACACCCCCTTTGGTTTGCATATTTAATTTTATTTTCTTTTCTTTTAATTTCTTTTCATTGTTTTAATTATTATTATTAATTCACCACAAATTTATTTTTCCTAATAAAAATCAGAAAATCAAAATTGTAAATATATTTTATTTATTAATTTCACCATTAACTTATTTTTGTAAATAAATTCTAAATAATTGAATTAGTTTAATTTAGGTTTAACTTCAATTTTTTCTTAATAAATAAAAATTATATAGAATTAGGATTTGACATTTTCATTCATATTTTCTTTAATTAATTATTATTATTATTTATTAATTACTATTACTTTTGTAAATAACATGTAAATTAAATAATTTAGTTAATTAGCCTAATTTTGACCTTTTTCATCAATAAGTAAAATAAACTTAGAACTAGGGTTTCACTAACTTTAATTTTAATTCTTTTTTTCTTTATTTCCATAATAAATACAAAAAACATAAAAAACACTTTCTTTTCTTTAATTAAATAATTAATTAGGTTTTAATTTAATTTAATTTCAAGCAAAGGGTCAAAACCCGAGGACGTCCTGATTTTAATTCTTTCGCACGTTATTCTTATTTCTTTTGATTATTATGTAACTGCTTCCAAGGATGTAATAGTAATTAGGTTTATTGCTTTTTTACTTTCCGCATCTTTATCAAAAACGGGTCTTTGTTTTTTGGCGATGTATAGACCCGCGCCTTGTAATAGCGTAGCTTTTACCTTTCCGTATTTTATTTTCCGCACTCCTAACTGCTAAAATTGCATGAAAGAATGTATGATAATTAAAAACAACTCGTAGCTCACAATTGCATGATCAAAGATAAATGTTAACATGAAAACAACACACAATGCACACACCACTCCTAGGGTACGCCTCACTCGTTGCCTCGAAAGTGGTCGTCAAGTATAGGGTGTTTTAGCAGTCGCCCTTATGTCTAAGATCCAGTTGCCTCGAAACGGTTGTCTCGGATTAAAAAGGATCTAGGACATTATGGTTACTTCTAAGGTGTCCTACTATTGCTTCGGTGACCACACTGTCCCTAAAATCGAATTGACCCGAACACCTCCAACGGTGGTGCTACCTACCTCTCAATGGTGGGATGGCACTATCTTAAGGAATTTTACACAGCCTAATTCCTTAGGGTAGGTAGATGACTCATGGGTACTTGCTCTCTTCAAAAACAACCAAAACATCTTTTCACACTGACACTTTCAAAATCTTTCAAAACAAATTTTTCAAACACTCTTGAGGACAGAAACAAGAGTCACTCAAAAATCTTTCAATGAAACTTTTTCAAAACCCACAAACACTTAAAAAGCAAACAACTTTTGAAAACATAGTGAGCAAGTACCTAAGAGCCCATGGATAACCATGGATAGAAAGGGTGCTAATACTTTCCCTTTCTATAAATCTACCTCCCGAACCGAGAGACATTCTCAATAAGGAATTTTGTTGTGCTTTTGTCCTTTCCATGTTGGAGAACATAAAAGACGGTGGCGACTCTTGCTTACCACGACATACGTGATCCAGCTAAAAACAGTCAGTTCTATTTCCACCGATCACAGTACCCTATCATTGTTTTTTATGCAAATTTTGTTTTGCTAAATCTGTGTAAGTCTTAGGCTGATATGGCAGATCTAGACAACAAGCTTTAGTAGTTTTTGGACCATTGTGTTTGGTGTATTATGCATATTTTTTCTGGTTTTTTACAGGCTGTATTAGAGCTTTGTGGACATATATGAAAGAGTGGAAATAGAAGGGCATCAATGCTGGTTTTAGACTGGTGTGATGCAGGGTTTTGCAGCTACTTTGGAGGTTTGTGTATAACAAGATGATGGGGACAATGCATTCTGGCAGCAACAACATCATTTAGTTTAGAATTAGGACAATTTGGTGTAAAAGAGAGTATGATCAAATGACATGAAGACTTGGATCAAGATTGGAATAATACTTAAGATTTCTTTTGTAACTCTTCCAATCTCTTTCGTAACTGTATGGATGAATTTGATTTGAATGATGTCACATATTGTTGTACCCCAAAATTTGTCCTCCCATATTTCTCAAAACATTTCAAGAAAAATTCACAAGTCCAATCCGGCGCATCATATTCAGGTGTTCTTTCGCCAAGATATCTCTGATAACATATTCTCAAATTCAGGTTCGGCTCAAGAGTCAATTATTTAAAGAAGGTATCCGAATGTGTGAGTTTGCTCGAAGAAATATGGTGAAAAAGTGTGCTGAAAGTGCAGTTTTTACGCGCTAAAAAATTCATAACTTGAAAATAGTGGCTCGTTTTGAACCCGTTCCGGTGGCCTAAATTCCGTCTTGACATTATCTACGTTTTCATCTCTCACGGCTGGAAGCCAATTTCGATCAGAAGGTCTTCAAAAATGTGAATTTATCAAGTATTTTCATACAGAAAATTTGTGACAGAAGTTTATTTGTGTCATGTTCAGAAAATCATAACTTGGTCGATTTTCATCGTATCGAGCTGGTTCCGGCGCCAAAATTTCACAAATTGAGTTGGCTACATTTTCACATAAGGTATTGAGTTCAAACGGTATTCAAAAGGCCTTCGTTTTTTGCTCAGAGTGCGTGACACGCTGAAAATCCTGAATGCTGAATATTATTTCATCTGGGTCGAAACTTCGAAAATTCATAACTCGGTCAATTTTTATCGGATTGGGCTCATATTTTTACACAAGGTCCCTGAATCATGGATCTACAACTTTGCTTCAAAAGTCGACACTGGAGCCCAAAATAAGTTTGTCTGAGCTGAAACTTCAAAAATTCATAACTAATTCACCGTTTATCTGATTGAGCCGATTTTCAGACAGGAGTTAGTTATCGATGTCGGCTACATTTTGTTTTCACATTTCAACTTCAAAAATTGCACTTAAGTCCCTGCGATTTAGCCTGGAAAGTGACGAACTCAAGTGAACATTGGAGGCCCAATTGCACATTCAAAGCCCATTTTCTTTACCCTAATTTCCATTATATAATCACCTTCTTTTCACACAAACCAGGGAGGAGAAAAGAGAGAAAAAAAACCTTGCCACAACACTGTCAGAATATCAAATTCTTTCAAGAACCCTAAAACCTTGAAATCCTTATTACAAATCCCTCTCTCACTACAAACAAGCCATCTCAGTTACAAACCAACATCTCACTACTTCTTCAGTAAGGGTAAGGCTGACTTGATCTCCATGATCAAAATGGCATAAAAGCATTCATGTCACTAATTTTCCAGTAAGAGTAAGATTGATTTGATCTCCATGATCAAAAGGGTATAATCATTCATACATGTCATATTGTGCCTAAACATTAAATTTCTTCATATATTGGCTTTATTTGCATTTTATGATTTTATTTAATGTGTTCATGAGATTTAACACTGCAGATTTTAGACAGGATCTCATGCAGGTTCATTAAGGAACGTTGAGGCCAAAACACAAATGGCCAAAAGCCAAAAGCCAAATGGCCAAAACAGAATATTTTACACATGACACCAATACATGGCGAGACAGACATCCTGAGAAGGTTAAGGAACGTTGAGGCCAGAACACAAATGGCCAAAAGCCAGAACACAAATGGCCAAAAGCCAAAACACAAATGGCCAAAACAAAACAGTTTACACATGACGCCAATAGCTGTTTCACCCCTCCAATCAGGCTCGTATACTCCTAAACTCTCTCTCTATTTTTATTATTTTCCTTTAATTAATTAATCGTTATTCTTTTTATTAATCACTAACCAATTAACATTTTTTTCATAATAAAATTCAGAAACTAACATTTTTAGTATTATTATTATTTAGTAATTTCACTATTAATTATTTTTTGTAAATAAATTCTAACAAATTAATTTAGTTTAATTAGGTTTAATTTTGGCTTTTTCATAATAAATAAAATAAATTAGAATTAGGTTTTACTAACTTTTGACTTTATTTTATTTTATTTTTTATTTTTCATTAAAGACATTAAAAAACCAAAAATACTTTTTTCTTTTATTTAAATAATTAGTTTTAGGTTTAATATTAATTAAATACAAAAAACACAAAAAAACACCTTTCTTTAATTAAATAATAATTAGACTTTAATTTAATTTAATTTCAAGCAAAGGGTCAAAATCCTCGGACGTTCCAATTTATTCTTTTCGCGCATTATTTTCTTTATCAATTATTATGTAACTGCTTTCCGGATGTAATAGTAATTAGGTCTTTTTTACTTTCCGCATTTTTATCAAAAACGGGTCTTTGTATTTTGGCGATGTATAGACCCGCGCCTTGTAATAGCTTAGATTTAATTTTCTGCAATTTACTTCCCGCAAATTATTAAACTGTTAATTACGCATGACAAGATTTGTATGACAAATAAAATCAACCCGTAGCTCACAATGATGCATGTTCAAAGATAAATGTAAACTGAAAACAACACACAAATACACACACCACTTCTAGGGTACGCCTCACCTGTTGCCTTCGAAACGTGGTCGTCAAGTATAGGACGTTTTAGCGGTCCTTATGTCCATGATCCAGTTGCCTCGAAACAAGTTGCCTCGAAACGGTTGCCTCGAATCAGTTGCCTCGAAATAGTTGCCTCGAAACGGTTGCCTCGGATTAAAAAAGGATCAAGGACATAAGGGTAGCTTCTAAGGTGTCCTACTGTTACTTTGGTGACCACACTGTCCCTACACTCAAATTGACCCGAACACCTCCAACGGTGGTGCTACCTACCTCTCAATGGTGGGATGGCACTACCTTAAGGACATTTACACAGCCTAATTCCTTAGGGTAGGTAGATGACTCATGGATACTTGCTCTTTAAAAAAAAAACAAATCAAAAACTCTTTTCACACCGACACTTTCCAAAAAAGCTTTCAAAATAATTTTTCAAACACTCTTGAGGACTGATACAAGAGTCATTCTGAAATCTTTAAATGAAACTTTTTCAAACCCACGCACATTTTGAAAAGCAAACACTTTGAAAACACAATGAGCAAGTATCTAAGAGCCCATGGATAACCATGGATAGAAAGGGTGCTAACACCTTCCCTTTCTATAAATCTACCTCCCGAACCGAGAAACTATCTCATAAGGAATTTTGCTGTGCTTTTGTCCTGTCCATGTTGGAGAAAATAAAAGAAGGTGGCGACTCTTGCTTCCGCGACATTTTGCGAACCAGCGTTAAACAGTCAGTTCTAAATCCACCGATCACACATATGCATGAAACTTTTTTCTTTGGATGTCACATATGCATGAAACTTTGAAAGAAACTTGAGACTTGAATAGGTCATGAATCATGACGGTTGAATCTTTGAATGAATTTGAAGTCTCTTAAATGATTCTTGAATACAACTCACTTTTGATAAAAAATGTTGTTAACTTTGAATCATGAGTAAAAATTATCTTTTGTGTGCTTGTATGGATCTTGAATGATATTGGAATGAAGTCTTGATCCATTCTTGAATAAACTTGAAATAACGCACCAAATTGAACCTTGCATTTGAATGAATGGGTTATGGCACATGCTTTGCAATCTCAAATCAATTATGATACATGTCTCAAATTTATCCCCACGAATGAAGTTTCGATGTTAAAATGGACAACTGAATCATGGCTAAAAAGGATGAGTGTCTTTGAAACCTTGAATTAAATTGAATTTAATGGCATTTCACGAGTGAATCTCCAAATCATTTCCAATGAGACCCTAATTCAAATATTTGATTCATGGTAACTTGCAATACAAGCCAATATTATTTAATTGAACAAATAGCGCTTTAAGAACTTTGGTCAAAGATTCCACTTTAATCCAATAATCACAAACGCTCAAACACAAGCGACAACCAATCAAAGAATCCCCGAAAAATATCAACATAAGAATCAATATCTTGAGAAAATGATCACGAGCATAAATTGAAATTAGAAGTTAGGAACATTCTGAGTCAAAAAATGAACTATAATTATTCAATAATTTTCATGATCTTTTATGCACAATTAACATTCGATCTTTGAAGAGAACTTGTAGACGACATCACTCATGACAATATACAAAAATAATCGCCTCAAAATGTAGAGAATCTAAGAAGTTATGACCCTTAGAAGTTGGGCACAACTATTTTGAGATTAGGTCAAATTCCACAGAATGACCTCTAAAGTATTCAAACTTTTGATGATCCTCCACACATAATCAGATCTTGAAATCGTTTGAAGTGGATCTTGAAAATGTTGACTTTTGATCGAGGTGCTTTGAATCGACTTGCAAATTTGATCTTTCCCCGCATCCCAGGGCATATTGATTCATATGTGAACCAGTGATGATGAAGTCTTGACTGTGCTTTTGAGATTAGAGGCTAAACTTTGATGATGTAGCCTTTGTGAATGTGTGATTCGCCATAATTGAGCACTTGAGGGATCCAAAACCCTAATTGAGGCGCAACACCTGACGCTCTTGTTTCAAACCTGTCCATTTACATGGAAACAAAGAAACAAAACATACACCTTTTCACGGGATTAGATGTTAGTGATGCATAAGATAAGATGTTCGCAACACTTAATAATCTCTGCATAAGAAATGCTCGAAGGCGAGCAGATTAAGAAATCAACTGTATCCCGTGACCTTGATGTTTTATGAAAAATGCAAATGAAGGTGGGATCTTAGGTAAAATTTTTGGGTATGGTAGCTTCCCATATTTAAGTTTCTTCTATTCGAAGATATGAAGATTGAAATCTTCGTTTCGACGAGATTAAAGATACTTAAGCATATAATACACAATTTTGGTCCTAAGATACCACAATGATGTTTATGATATGATATGAATGCAATGCTTTAGATTTTATGAGGAATGATGCCACATGAGACAAACTACTGCTGGAGAAACCAAGCACATGATAAAATGATTCCACAGGGGAATAGATTATAACTCCATTTGGGAATAGAGTTACAAACTTTGAATGAGATGAAGTAGTGAAAAACACAAGAAGGGGGGGTTGAATTGTAAAACTGAAATCTAATGCAATGAACAAGATATTTTTATCCTGGTTCGTTTGATCTCAAACTACTCCAGTCCACCCGTCAAGGTGATTTCGCCTCTCTCCAACGAGGTCTTAATCCACTATATTCAACTGAATATTACAGACTGCTTTAACAACTGCTAAAGCCTTCTTGATCCAAACCACAACCCGGTTTGTCAAGGAAACACTTTCTTACAAAGAGATAAAACTAAGTGTGTGAATGTTTTCTACAAAACTGTATCACAACTGTGATGTATACACAACTTAAAGCTTAGAAACTAGATTGCTAAACAATGATAGAATATCAGAATGTGTAGTGTTTAGCAAAACTGAGAGAAGGAAGATTTTGATGAGCTTTTATGCGTGTAGAGATTTGGAGAGCATTAGCCATTTCAATCTTCAAAGTCTTGTTTATATAGCACTGAGATGTTGAACGTTGGATGCAATATTCTTGATTCAATGCTATTAACAAACTTTCCTTATCGAGCAGATCTTGTCTGGAATGAGGCCGTTGGTATTAATTTGCTTTTAATGCACAGTACCGTTGCTTACTTAATGCAAGTTCTGGCTTGGCTCATTCTGACTCTGCTTAGCTGCTGATGAACTGTTGTGTTTCTTTATCAGAGTGTTGAGCGCAGTCTTGTTCATCAGGTTTCAACATATATGTGAGTTGATCATCTGATTCTGACATTCTGATATGGCAACTTCTGATGCTGGTGTCAGGAACCAAATTCTGATGCTGATTAGATGTGATCTTGCTTATATCAATCAGAGTATCTGCAAGTCAGAGCATAGTAATTTTAGGCAGCGGATAGTTCATACATGAATCTTATAAATTAAATATATTTTCACTTTGTTATCATCAAAACTTAAATATAGGGTAGTAGATTCAAACTTTGTTCTAACAATCTCCCCCTTTTTGATGATGACAAAAACTAGATATTTTTAAATGAAAATAACGTGAAAAGGTATCAGAAAGATGCATCAGAGTGAGAGGTAAAAAGATAAGGAGTAAAAAGATATCAGAGTTGAGAGATACTCCCCCTGAGTTTATTACTTCCCTTTTATTACAAGTGTTCTTCAGGATCAGATCTTTTTGCTTTTCTTTGAACATCAGAGTATCAGAGTCTTTGACTATCAGAAGCTTTAGATCAGCATGTCAGAGCAGAGCTTCAGAGCTTTTCTTGTCAGAGTTTTGCTTTGGATCAGAGTGTCAGAGCGGATCAGAGTTTCATAGTGATCAGAGCTTCTAGTCTTCAGAGTGTCCAGGAGCTTCCTTGTACCTGTAGACTTTAAGCAAAACAGAAAAAACATTTTCAAGTAATGGAGTTAGAATGTTTGAGAATTTCTGTCTAGTTAGCCGTTATTGTTTAAAATATCATTCTTGTTCTCCCCCTTTTTGTCAGCAATCAAAAAGTGTAAGTGATGTGCTAAAACAATTTAAGATCAGAAAAACTAGTCATATTAAAAGGTTCAGAATCAAAACATGAAAATAGTACAAAACATATGCAAACAGTACATCAGGAAATCAAAGAAAACATGAAAAAGACATGAATGAAAAAAGACTAAGGTTGAGGAGGCAAGCGTGTGAACAGGTTCTCCAGCATGGCTTGGATCTTTTCAGCAGTCTCATTCTGCTTGTGCACCATGCTGACAACAGTGTCAATCTTGCTATCATGCACATCCATTCTTTCTTTCATCTTCTGGTCATTTTCATCCATCCTCTGCTGCAGACGCATGTCATTCAGCTTTAGTTCTTCCAGAGTCTGCCTGTCCAAGGCAGCTTGAGAAGCATCAGAAGCAGGAAGCTTCTGAGAGCTTTCAGCAACATCTTCTGCTTGACTTTCTTCAGCTTGAATGGTCTTGTCTTCTTCTGGTTGCACCTTTGAAGCTAGCTGTTTCTCAGACCAAGGTTCACTATCCAGAGGGAGCACATCTTCTTTCAGAAGCTGACTTCCAACTTCATTCAGAAGCTTGCTGAAATTCTGTTGTGCCTGCTCATATTTGATATCCTGCAACTTGAGGGCTTCAGCACGTACCCAAAGTCTGAATTGTGACCAGAGCTGATCAGAAGCAGCTGGGTCAATCATTCCAGGACAGACTTGCTTCAAAGAAGCAATCCATTGCTGCACACCTGTTTCAAAATTCATAATACCAGAGCCAACATCTGGTTGTTTTGGTTTTGGGATGGCAATTTTATGTTTCAGATCAGCAAGACGGTCAAGACTGGTTAAGTCTATGAAAGTCCTGCTGGGGTTTTCGGAGGTTTTCTTGGCAGCTGTTTGTTTTGGAGAGGGAGTTTCAGAATCAGAAATTATGATTGGACTTGGTGGTGTTTTGGGAGTATTTGGTGGTGTAGATTCTGATGAGGATGGCAATTGTGCTAAGGTGATTGTTGTTCCACCTGGCAGCTGGATTGCCAGAGGTGATGGTTGAGGTGAATGAGGTTCAGATGGTTGAGGAGAGGGAGACGGAGTTGCTGGTTGTTCAGGGATAAGGGGTTCTTCAGGAATTGATGAGAGTGGTTGTTGTTGTTGTTCTGGTTCTTCAGCAGATTGCTGTTGTTCTGGTTGTGGAGGAGGATTAATTTGTGGTTCAGAGTTTGATTGATCAGAAGTGTGTTGATCAATATCAGACAGCACTTTGTCAATTGCTGATGTTGTTGAGATTGTAGGTTTGGGATGTTTGGTTCTGGGTCTTCTGAGTTTTAATGCCTCAGAAGGGTCCTCTTCTGGTACAATTTCATCTATGGTAGGGATGGGAATTGAGATTCTATGAGAGGTTTGAGGAGGAAAAGATGCTGGAATAGTAGAAGAATTTAAAACAGAAGCAGCAGATAAATTACCTCTTTTCTTGGGTGTCTGCTGGGATGATCCTTCTGAAGGTGCCTTCCTCTTCTTCGTCTTCTTCAGAGTCACTTCTTGCTGAGGTTGATGCAGAGCTTTGATAATCAGATTTGGATCTGTACCATCTGCCTTGCACGCATCCAAATATCTGAGAACTACCTCTGGTTTGGATTCTATCTCAGAAAATAGAGGAAAGTCACTCAGAGGAACTCTTCTGCTGGTGATATCAGCAATAGGAGTAGCTCTGGGTTCCTTCTGGATATTCTCTATCAGCTTCATCTTCTTCAAGTTCTTTGCATTCAGAGGTTTCCCAACTGTTGGTTCAATAGTGCTTAGCTCTTGAGCTTCTATCAGATGCTCTATCAGCCTATTCTCTGTCAGAATATCTGATATCAACCTTCCAAAGGGTATCCAATCCCTCTTGGTTCTTTCTTCTTCCCTGGTTTCCTTCACACTTGTTCTGAGGTGGTTGAATAGAAAATGAGCCAGATTGATTTTTACCTTCTGATCAATAAAGTAGATCAGAAACTGCTGATCCACATTTATGTAATCAGATGAACTGGTTGGTTTTCTATGGTTGAAGCACCCCAGAATTATCTTAGCCCAAACTCTGTAATGATCCTTCAGATCTTTGATCTTGCTGCTGGGCACCCCATGAGTGAAAATCCTTGCAGCTATCACACCCACATCAGCACATCTTTCAGCCATGTCCACACAACGGACGCCACCGCCACTGTAACCGATTAACCTTGCAATGTGATCCTCAATGATCACAATCTTCTTCCCCATAACAAAGGAGGTGACTAGATGTGTTGAAGCCTTGGCGTGAATCTAGAATTCCTTGACTAGCATAGGGAATGTTGGTCCAACCAACCTGTCAAAATACCTTTCCCACTTCTGTGCCCTAACTTCTTCAGTTAGGTCAAAACCATTCTCCTTCAAGCTTCCAAAATCAATGATTAATTCAGAAAGCACTTCAAGATTCTTCACAGGAGTGAGGAGTGTTCTGAATGGCACTTGATATTGCTCAGATGATGCTTTTATCTGAGGACCTGCAAAAGCACTGCTGGAGGTTGCCATGTTCACACTAAAAAGGTTTTGAGAAGAAACTGAGGAAAAAGGTTTTTGCAAGAGATGAACACAGAAATATGCAGAGAATGCTTGAGTATTAGTGAGAAAACGTAAAGAATGAGAATGAGAGATTAATGTGTTTAAATAGAGTTTCAAAATATTTTGAAAAGATAAACGTTTTTAAGAAAGAGAAAAATCATGATTGCATTTTAAAAGCATGATTACTTTTCATTAAATGCTTGCTGATTTTGGGGGATTTGAGAAAGATACTTAAAAACGGTTACCAGACATGTGTCTCAATGCACCCAATCAGCGCTTTGCCTTCTCAGAAGCGTGCACGCGTTCTGCTTCAGAGATATGCTGATGATTGGATGACACTTGTTTGATGTAGTGATCAGCACGTCTGTCTTTGAGCTTAGACTCTCAGATCTTTAGACTTGCATCTGATACAATCTGCATGTTCTATCTTTCTGAAAGAAGATTGATCAGAAGTTCACAGTAAAACAATTACATTCTGAAGGTAAATATATGGAATTAAAACATTTTCACTCTGGACAAACTTTCATGCTGAGGTGTTTCAGAATGAAATTAAACCTATCTTCTGAAAGGGGTTTAGTAAAGATATCAGCCCATTGATGGTCTGTATCTATAAATTTTAAGTTCAAAATACCTTTCTGAATATAGTCCCTAATGAAGTGATGTTTTATTTCTATAGTGACTTCTTTAGTTTGAAAACATGTTCTGGATGTTTTGTATTTTCAAAACCAGGGGGTTGGTGTACATAAACTTCTTCTTCTATATAACCATTTAAGAATGCACTTTTGACATCCATCTGATGCAGAGTGATGCCTCTATTAACAGCAAATGAAATTAAAAGTCTGATAGATTCTAACCTGGCGACTGGGGCAAAGGTTTCTGTATAGTCTATCCCCTCTTGCTGACTATAACCTTGTGCAACCAGTCGTGCCTTGTTTCTGATGACTTCACCTTGTTCATTTAGCTTGTTTCTGAACACCCATCTTGTTCCAATGACGTTGAATCCTTTTGGTCTGGGAACGAGATCCCATACGTCGTTTCTGGTGAATTGATTCAGCTCTTCTTGCATTGCCAGAATCCAGTCATTATCCAGAAGTGCTTCATCAATAGAAGAAGGTTCAATCAGAGACACAAGTCCCATAAGAGTTTCTTCAGAGTTTCTGAAGCTTGCCCTTGTTCTGATTGGATCTTCCTTTCTTCCTAAGATAGTCTCTTCTGGGTGATCCAAGCTGCTTCTGGGTAATCTCTTCTGAGGTTGATCAGCAGCTGTTGTAGGATTGCTAGCAGTGCTCCTTTCAGACGTTGAAGGAATGTCTGTGTTGAGAGCTTCTGATGACTTGTCTTTAGAACCTGTAAATTCAATTTCTATACCTGCAAAAACTTCATTCTGCTTTGACTTTTCAGAGTCAAGCTTATCATCAAAACGAACACTGATTGATTCTTCCACAATCTGTGTTTCTGTATTGTATACTCTGTACCCTCTTGAGCGTTCAGAGTATCCTAACATAATACACTTCTGTGCTTTAGAGTCAAACTTGTTCAAATAATTCTTTGTATTTAATATAAAGCAAGTACATCCAAATGGATGAAAATATGAAATGTTGGGCTTTCTGTTCTTCCACAATTCATATGGAGTCTTTTCCATAATAGGTCTTATTGAGATTCTATTTTGAATGTAGCACGCTGTGTTTATTGCTTCTGCCCAGAAGGTCTTAGCAACGTTTGTCTCATTGATCATGGTTCTGGCCATTTCTTGCAATGTTCTGTTCTTTCGTTCTACAACTCCATTTTGTTGGGGAGTTCTAGGACAAGAGAAATCATGCAGAATGCCTCTGTCATTAAAGAATGACTCAAAATCTTTGTTTTCAAATTCTCCACCATGATCACTTCTGACTTTAACGATTCTAAGATCCTTTTCATTCTGAACTTGGTTACAGAAGGTAACAAACACAGAGTGTGACTCGTCCTTGTGTCTTAAGAACTTTACCCATGTCCATCTGCTATAGTCATCTACGATTACTAACCCATACTTCTTACCACTGACTGAAGCAGTTTTAACTGGTCCAAATAAGTTAATGTGCAGAAGTTCTAATGGCTTAGAGGTAGAAACAACATTTTTGGATTTAAAAGAAGGTTTTGCAAACTTGCCTTTCTGACATGCTTCACACAGAGCATCTGAATTGAACTTCAAATTAGGAAGTCCTCTGACCAGATTGAGTTTGTTAATATGAGATATTCTTCTCATACTAACATGCCCCAATCTTCTGTGCCAGATCCACTGCTCGTTGTTAACAGACAGAAGGCATTTTACATTCTGACTCTTTAGTTCAGAAAGTTTGATTTTGTAAATGTTGTTTTTCCTCTTACCATTAAACAGGATAGTCCCATCTTTCTGACTAACAGCTTTACATGATTTTTGATTAAATATTATATCATAACCGTTATCACTTAATTGACTTATGGATAACAGATTATGCATCAATCCATCTACTAGCAGAACATTATTAATAGAGGGAAGATTTCCATTACCTACAGTTCCAGAGCCAATTATCTTTCCCCTCTGATTGCCTCCAAAGCCAACGTGGCCTCCAGGCTTAAGTTCCAGGCTTTGGAACATATGCCTTCTTCCCGTCATGTGTCGTGAGCAGCCAGAGTCCAGGTACCATGACTGGTGTTTCTGACTTGCTGCTAAAGATATCTGCAACATGTATTATTTTATCCTTAGGTACCCAGATTTTCTTGGGTCCTAATTTGTTAGTTTTACCAAAACTCTGGTTGAATTTTGGTTTCACAGAGTGCTTACTGCTAGTGTATTTAATATCATGTGTGTGACCATACACAAAATGTGAATTTAGAGGAGTGTGTTTAATGGTTAAGTCCATGACATTCTTTGGTGTAGGAACCTTACCTTGGTATCCTATTCCTTTCCTGCCGTTTCTGCTAACTCCATAGATCATTGAAGCCATTTTACTTCTATCTATGCTTTTAGCTAGGAACTTCTGGAAACTGTGATCATACTCCTTGATGATCTCATCAGCGTTGCTGGGAGTTTCAGAAATTGGTTCCTTCTGAGAGTTTTGTAAAGTGTTTTCTAATTTTGAAATCTTATTTCTCAGCTCAGAATTTTCCAATTTGAGACTCTCAGTCTTATTAGAGTCAGATTCAAGATTCCTTTTCAGGTCTCTGAATTTAGCTCTAATTTGCTGATAACGTTCCAGAATCTCATTAAGGCTTTCAGCAAGTTCAGCCTTTGTAAAGTTAACAACAAAGTTAGGAAATACCTCTTCAGTATCTGATTCTGAGTCTGATTCAGAAGCTTCACTATCTTCTGAGATGTTAGCCATGAGAGCTATGTTTTCCCTCTCATCATCTGATTCTGAGTCAGCTTCAGACGAGTCAGAGTTATCTTATGTAGCCATGAGACTTTTCTTCTTCTCTCTTCCAAACTTCTTTTTGGGCTTTTCCCTCTGAAGCTTTGGGCAGTCACTCTTATAGTGTCCTTGCTCATTGCACTCATAGCAGATGATGTCCTTGGTGTTTGGCTTTTTGCTACTGGAGGAGCCTTCAGATCTTCTGTATCCAGAGGAAGAATTTGTCCTTCTGTATCTGGAAGAAGACTCGTTCTGATCAGATCTTCTGGGATTCCTGAACTTTCTTTGTCTTTGCTTCCACAGTTGATTTACTCTTTTGGAAAGGAGAGAGAGTTCGTCTTCTTCTGATGAGGATCCATCAGATGTTTCTTCAACTGCCTGCAAAACTTTAGACTCAAATTTTTTGTTAGATTTTAATGCTAAAGGCTTACCTTGCTTCTGAGGCTCATCAGCTTCTAGCTCTATCTCATGACTTCTGAGGGAGCTGATAAGTTCCTCCAGAGTGATTTTGTTGAGATCTTTAGCTAGCTTCAGAGCTGTAACCATAGGTCTCCACTGCTTGGGTAAACTTCTGATGATTTTCTTGACATGGTCAGCAGTAGAGTATCCTTTGTCCAGAACTTTGAGACCAGCTACCAGAATCTGGAATCTAGAGAACATGGATTCAATGGATTCAGATTCTTCCATTTTGAACGCCTCATACTTCTGAATGAGCGCCAAAGCTTTAGTTTCTTTGACCTGAACGTTGCCCTCATGCGTCATTCTGAGTGAGTCAAAAATATTCTTTGCTGTGTCTCTGTTGGAGATCTTTTCATACTCAGTATAGGAGATGGCGCTGAGGAGGATGGTTCTAGCCTTGTGGTGATTCTTGAAGTCACGCTTTTGTTGATCATACATTGTTTTTCTATCAATCTTCTGACCGCTTGCATTCACAGGGTGCGTGTATCCATCTGTCACCATATCCCACAGATCAGCATCATGTGCCAGAAAGAAGCTTTCAATTTTGTCTTTCCAGTAATCAAAGTTTTCTCCATCAAAGACTGGAGGTTTGCCGCTGAATCTGTCTCTGTCCTCATTGTTGTCATTGCTGATGTGAGAATTGTTTCCTGCCATTGTGTTTTTCTGACGCTGGATCTTGTACTGACACGGTTAAGTGTTTTAGCTCAGAACCAGGCGCTCTGATGCCAATTGAAGTAGTGAAAAACACAAGAAGGGGGGGTTGAATTGTAAAACTGAAATCTAATGCAATGAACAAGATATTTTTATCCTGGTTCGTTTGATCTCAAACTACTCCAGTCCACCCGTCAAGGTGATTTCGCCTCTCTCCAACGAGGTCTTAATCCACTATATTCAACTGAATATTACAGACTGCTTTAACAACTGCTAAAGCCTTCTTGATCCAAACCACAACCCGGTTTGTCAAGGAAACACTTTCTTACAAAGAGATAAAACTAAGTGTGTGAATGTTTTCTACAAAACTGTATCACAACTGTGATGTATACACAACTTAAAGCTTAGAAACTAGATTGCTAAACAATGATAGAATATCAGAATGTGGAGTGTTTAGCAAAACTGAGAGAAGGAAGATTTTGATGAGCTTTTATGCGTATAGAGATTTGGAGAGCATTAGCCATTTCAATCTTCAAAGTCTTGTTTATATAGCACTGAGATGTTGAACGTTGGATGCAATATTCTTGATTCAATGCTATTAACAAACTTTCCTTATCGAGCAGATCTTGTCTGGAATGAGGCCGTTGGTATTAATTTGCTTTCAATGCACAGTACCGTTGCTTACTTAATGCAAGTTCTGGCTTGGCTCATTCTGACTCTGCTTAGCTGCTGATGAACTATTGTGTTTCTTTATCAGAGTGTTGAGCGCAATCTTGTTCATCAGGTTTCAGCATATATGTGAGTTGATCATCTGATTCTGACATTCTGATATGGCAACTTCTGATGCTGGTGTCAGGAACCAAATTCTGATGCTGATTAGACGTGATCTTGCTTATATCAATCAGAGTATTTGCAAGTCAGAGCATAGTAATTTTAGTCAGCAGATAGTTCATACATGAATCTTATAAATAATATATCTTTTCACTTTGTTATCATCAAAACTTAAATATAGGGTAGTAGATTCAAACTTTGTTCTAACATGAGAGACTCTTATTGGGGAATAACTTCGAGAGAAGAAAAAAAATTATTGACTCTATCGGAGAAGACGCCTTACATAGGATGTGAAAAGATAAATGGTTACTGACTCAAGATGATGGTAAATTTCCAACTCAATTGTTGAAGGTAGAAAAGTAAGTGACACTGACTCACAGATGACGGTAAACTACCAACTCAATGAATGAAGGTAGAAAAAAATACCAACTTTTATTGAGGGAAACAAAATAGAAGACACACCAACGTTTACTGAAGGTGAAATTACCAACTTCTAGTGAAGGTAGAGAAAAAGGTGACACCAATGTTTACTGGAGGTGAGCTACCGAATTTTACTGAAGGTAGGGACAAAAGAATGACACCGACATTTACTGAAGGTGAGCTACCGACTTTTACTGAAGGTAGAAAAAGAAAAGATGACACCAATGTTTACTGAAGGTGAGCTACCAACTTTTACCGAAGGTAGAGAAACAAAAGAATGACACCAACATTTACTGAAGGTGAATTACCGACTTTTACTGAAGGTAGGGGTAATATACAAACTTCCCCATGGGACTTTTCTGAAGAGATGTCGTTTGTTGAGTAAAACTCCCCAAGAACCTGGTCATAAGCCACAAACTGGCCTCAGTTTCTTCTTAATCAAGTCTTCCACCTGATAATGATAATATACAAACTTCCCCATGGGACTTTTCCAAAGAGATGTCATTTGATGAGTAAACCTCCCCAAGAACCTGATCATAAGCCACGAACTAGTCTCAGTTTCTTCTTAATCAAGTCTTCCACCTGATAAGGATAATATACAAACTTCCCCACGAGACTTTTTCGAAGAGATGTCGTTTGCTGAGTAAAACTCCCTAAGAACCTGGTCATAAGCCACGATCTGGTCTCGGTTTCTTCTTAATCAAGTCTTCCACCTGATAAAGATAATATAAAAACTTCCTCACAAGCTTTTTCCAAAGAGATGCTGTTTACTGAGTAAGTCAGAGTTGATATGTTGGAGACAGACAAACTTCTCGTGAAGAGACCTCCATTTGTTATAAGGTATAAGTATGCTAGAAATACACAGGCTGCTCAAATAAAGAGGCCGCCACTTGCTGCCAGGAAAATGTTTTCAATATAGTGTTATGAAAACACTGTTGGGAATGAGAATCCATAACTTCACTGGAGATAGAAAAACTACTCATGAAGATACCTCCATTTTCCATAAAAAGGAAATCCAGGAATAATCAAGATGCTCAAACAAAGAGTCTGCCACTTATCATCGTGTTAAGATTCCAAAAGAGTGTTGCAACATCACTACTGGGGAACATAGTTCACCTTTAATGGGGAACCATGAATAGAATCTTCTAGAGGAGACAAAAGTATTTAGAGGCGCAAAATAAATTCACTCTCAATATAGGTTTCACGGCCTAGAGAAATCCACAGGATAACATCTGTAGGAGACGAGGTTCAATCCAAGAACAAAATGGAAAGAAACAAGCGAACAAGACTCTACCAGACGAGGAATAAACTCAACTGGGACTTATCCTATCATGGGATGAAAGGAAGGCTAAAACAAAAACCCTTCCACAAGTAATAAACTCAGTGTGGAATTAAAAAGGATGTACACTTTATTCTTAAGTTGTCACCCTATTTGGAAAGAGGAAATAAGTTAATTGCGGGATAAACACAACCAATGGAGATGAACCCAAAAACATAGAGAAATGCGAATGTGCATGAATGATGTAATTGTTAATGAATAAATGAATGTCATGTATATGCTGACTAAACAGAAAAAATAGATAAACTGGAGATGAAAAGACATCACTGTACAAACAGATACTCGACTAATCTTGACAAGATGGGAACATTACTAGAGATATAAAAAATCCATCGACGAAGCATATTTCTACTATAAGGCTCTAATATCTCCGAAGAGGAAGATACTTTTTGAGAGAAAAATCCAAAGTCCAATCTTCTAACATCAATAATCCATTGAAAGGAGAACAACATGAACTTTGCTACAGTTGGAGAAAAATCTTGCTTAGCTGGAACTACTGGGGAACACCACCATCTGATAATGTGTGCAAAGCAGGTCATATATCTTGACAAATCTGGATTTCCCCTGAAACTATTTTTGGATACCCCAAGTTTACTGCTGATAAACTGCATGATGCACGACAATTCTTGTGAATAAGTTCACTTCTTAAATGACCCAATTTTACATGGTTTACGAGAAGAAATCGTCTCAAGAGGATTTTACAAAATACCTGGCATCTAAAATGGCCCCATGTCTTCAAACTCTTGGAGAGATTCGTTGAATCTTGACGTGACTGCCCCATATTAACTGTATTTGGCAAAACAGAGTCTTCAAATTTTCCCCAAGAGGGTAACCGAACTATGAAGGCAATAACCTGTTCATGTTGAAGGTCTTCAGGTGACATTCCCCTGGCTATGATCATTCTTAGAAACAATTCGCCAGTTACTTAACAAAGTTTCAGACCTCAAAAGATTAAAATCATCACTGGTGCTTATATGTAAGCTTCCTTGACATCAAACAATTATTTTACAAGCAGAAAAGTTTATTCTGAGAATGAAAATTCTAATGCAAAAATTATGTAAGCCTTGAAGATTTTTGAAAAAATGTCGCATAACTTGTGAATTAGTGCATTATTTATTTTTGTATGAAAGATAACAAAAGCATATGATACCAACACAAATATTTTAGCATAACTTATGAGAGTCATGAACTCTATCTCATTGGAGTATGCTTTTGAAATAAACCATGTTTCAATTAGGACTTTTGAGGGTTGTAATGTAGTCTGGTTCACGTTTTTTAGAAAAAAATATTTTAAGGCTCAAAATATTTGGTGTCCACCCCCTTCATGATGTTATTCATTCCTATGTCCAGTTAAACCAAAATGAACACTCATCTCCCGAGAGTATTTAGTTGATGGTTGAGGAACCACTGATATTCTTTGTACACGAAGATCACTCACTCTTGACTTTTGTCACACGACTTCGTTCTTTGTTGAGGATTTTATGTTGTAATCCTTTCTCGCCTTTCGGGATTTTCATTTCTTCATTGCTTTCCCTAACTTTTTCCTGGAAAAATTCTTTTTGAATTTGACTCTGAAGTCCAACGGGTTGTCCTGACTTTTTCCTAAGCAAATTGTTTTTCAAGTTCTGACTTAGCGGGGCTTTTTGTGTCTTTATTTTTTCATCATTTTTTATCCATTTCATTTTTTCTTTTGAATACATCGCATGACTTCGAGTCGTATGTGACTTGTTGGAAGAATTGTGACTGCCTGAGTTCTTGGTGGATGAGGGATAACCCTTGTGGTATCGTCATCTGTTGATCTCTTGATATGCAAGAGATACCCATTGGGATATCATCTTGTTTTGATGCGCACTACTGATAGGCGAAGATTGACCATTACGATTTTTACTTTCCTCAACCTTTTGAAGGATAACCATTGTTGTATCCTTGGATGCATACTCTTGATGAGATTTTAATACTTAACCAGATTGACTGAACACAACCCTGCCCCGAGTTAAAATTGAGGGTTTTTTCATATAGAAAAGAAACTCCTACTTCAAAACTCAAAAGGGGTTAACAAGGGATTATCTTCCTTATATCTCCGGTGTTTAGGCATTTGAAACAATGCTTGTACATCATCAGCAAGATTTTATTCAAAATCATACAACATGAATTTTTGCGTTTTCAGATCATCATCCTCCCTCCAATCTCCACCTACGCAAGACAATGGGTAACAAGTTGGTATCATAAGGCAAAAAAATAAAAATAATTGAAAACAAATACGAGTGAAACAAATGGATTTCTTCAAGACAAACATATTCATTGTATTATCATTATCATTCAAATGCAAACAAGTTCTTACATGCAAACAAATACATTAACAAACACGAAAGGTTACGAAAATGAAAAAGAATAAGTGAGTTAAAAATATGAAGAAGGCTCTCTATCTTGACTTGTGATGAAGGAAACCTATCTCAAACTTCAAGGCCAAAATCAACAGAGATTCACTCATGCCTTAGAAAAAGGGTTGACTTGAATGTTAGGACTACCGTCTTTAAATGACAAAATACCGCTCTTGACCAATTTATGTACTTCAGCCTTCAAAGTGAGACAATGATCAACGTCTTGACTAGGAGCACCTTGATGAAAAGCACAAAAGGCATCTTCCTCATGCCACCATGGTAGATACTCAGGAACAATCGGCGGTGATAGAGCCTGAATCAAATTCTTTTGTAATAAGAAAGGAAACAACTTCGAATGCAGCATTGGAATCAGATCAAACCGAGGTTTCTTTCGATTATGAACTTGCTGATTGGGATCTTTGGAAGAATCATTTACCATATGGGTGACAGGAAAAACATATTGCTGATGATGGTCATTCTTTCTTCGGGGTCTCGTCGGCCCTTCTCTCAAAATAACATTGGAATGATGTTCTTTCTTCTTGACAAAGTTATCACCATACTTCTTGGAACCATTTGATGAGTCCCCATCTTTAGATAAGCGGCCTTCGTGGAAAGCTTCCTCTAAACGGACTCCCATGCTTACCATTTCAACAAAATCAGTGGGAGCACTTGCAACCATTTTCTCATAGTAGAAGGAATTGAGAGTTTTCAGGAAGATCTTTGTTATTTTTTTCTCTTCTATTGGAGGGTTCACCTGGGCGTCTACTTCACGTCATCTCTGTGCATATTCTTTAAATGACTCTTCATCTTTTTGAGTCATTGCTCTCAGCTGGTCACGATCAGGTGCCATAAATATGTTGTACTTATACTGTTTTATAAAAGCTTCACCCAAATCATTGAACGTGTGTGTGATCGGTGGATCTGGAACTGACTGTTTAACGCTGGTTCGCGAAATGTCGCAGAAGCAAGAGTCGCCACCGTCTTTTATTTTCTCCGAATGGAAAGGACAAAAGCACAGAAAAATTCCTTAAAGAGATTGCTCTCGGTTCGGGAGGTAGATTATAGAAAGGGAAGGTGTTAGCACCCTTTCTATCCATGGTTATCCATGGGCTCTTAGATACTTGCTCACTTGTGTTTTCAAGAATGGTTTGTTTGCTTTTCAACTGTGGGTTTTAAAAAGTTTCTTTGAAAATTCCAGTTCGACTCTTGTATCGGTCCTCAAGAGTGTTTGAAAAATTGCTTTCGAAAGCTTTTTGAAAAGGTGTCGGTGTGAAGAGTATTTTTTGATTAGAGCAAGTATCTAGAGTCGTCTACCTACCCTAAGGAATTCGTCTGTGTAAATATCCTTTAAAGTAGTGCCATCCCACCATTGAGAGGTAGGTAGCACCACTATTGGAGGTGTTCGGGTCAATTCGAGGTTCGGGACATGGTGATCACCAGAGCAATAGGAAGATACCTTAGAAGCTACCCTCATGCCAGGTTCCCGGATCATGAGGACTTACTAAGACATCCTTTACTCGACGATCACCTTTCGAGGCAAGGCAACAGTGAGGCGTACCCTAGGGGTGGTGTGTGATTTGTGTGTCGTTTTCAGATATTTTTGTCTTTTGTCATGTCATGGGTGATCTACGCTTTTGTTTTTATTTTGACATTCATTCTTGCATGCGATTTAATTAACAGTTAAAAAAGTGCGGAAATTAAAGTTCCTAAACTATTACAAAGGCGCGGGTCCACATCGCCAAATTAAATCCAGGACCCGATTTGACATAAAATAAAGAAATAAAGTGCGAGAAATATAAAATGTCCGAATTACATGGCTTTGGGAGAATTACATAAAAGGAGGAAATAAAATAAACGCGCGAATTAAAATTAAAATCGGAAGCGAGGGTGTTGGACCCTTTTTAATGAAATTAAAATATTACTAACAAATTAATTAAATTAATTAAAAGAAAATAAAAAGAAATTATTTTTGAGGTTTTTTTTGGTATTTATGATTTTAATGAGAATTAAATGAAATTAAAATATTAATTAACCCTAATTCTACAACTTTTATTTATTAAGAAAAAATATTAAAATTTAACCTAAATTTAAACCTAATTAATTAATACAAGTATTTACAAGAAAATAATATTAAATAATTAATAATGAGAAAAGAAAAGAAAAAAGATAAAAATTGATTAAAACCCTAATTCTACAAATTTTAAGTTTATTAAGAAAAAATATTAAAATCAACCCTAGCATTGAAAACTAAATTAAATGATATTATTTATTTACAAAAAAAATACTAAATCAAATATATTTATTTTTTTTGTCTTTTCTGGTTTTCAGTATTTTTATGTGAAATTAATTTTTATTGAATTAAAAGAAAATAATGGAATTAAAACAAATAATAAAAAAAATAAAATAAAGAAAATAGAAAGAAATACAATACCAAGGGGGGTTCTGCCCCAATCAGGAGGTATAATTGTAGCAATTCTGGCCCAATGACCCTTTGGCCTTGTTGACTTTTTGGCTAGCGTGTGGCCTGATTGACCAACGAGTATGGTGCTCCTCTGATCATGGCCAATGGATTAATCTCAGTGGGCGCGTGGCCAACACAGGCAAGAAGGTGCATGGTAGGCCAGGAGGTTGAAACTGCATGGAATTATGTTAGAACAAAATTTATTAAGAAATATGGGGGACCTGGGAATCGAACCCAGGTCCCAGAGGTTACCACACTAATGCCCTGCCAACCGCGCTGTTATGCTTCTTTGTATATTATATAACTAATAAACAATATCAATCAAAACGTAAGTTAATGGACAAATTTAGCGCGAAATTCAAATAAACCAATCACGCCTTGACACCTGATCTTCTTCTTCGTTGCTTATGTTTTTCCTGAAACAAAACAAACAAGATTGCGGGGGTTTTAAACCCCCACTATATGCAGTGTGAAAAAATAGCGATTAGAAATCCCTGCATCATAAATTAGGCGCGATATGTGTGTTCAAATCGTCCAAGTCTCCTGATGTTAATGATCTAGGTCTCACGTCCTGATTTTTCCATAACTGAGAAACCCCAATTCAAGGTTTTTAAAACCCTAGGTGTCGTTTATGGCAACTCTTCATATATGCAATGATTCTTCAATTAAATCATACTGCTAGCTTCAGAATCATCTCATTAGTACAAATCAAGAATAAAAATGCATGGATATGGCCTGAATAATAAAACACGATTGTGCAAAAAAGTGATACAGGATGACTTCTAGTTACCAGTTCTTGATGTTAGGGATGATGGTTTTGATCTGAAAACCTTCCTTGAGGTCTCAGGAAGGCAATGGAATGATTTTCTTGCCTTGAAAAGCCTTGCAATCGTGATTTCAGTTTTGGAGTTTTCTTGAAAAAATGCAAACTTGGTTATGGTGTTCTTGCGCAGCTTAGAGGTTATGAGCTTTAGGGTTTGCATTAGGCTTATGTATGGAATGATTAGGGTAAGGTTTTTGGTCCAAAGAATCAATGAATTGATGTAGAGAATATTTGATTTTCATGGCATGATTTTTCAATCTTTTCCATGCATATTTGATTCCAATCAAGGCAAATCACATTGATTCTTTCCCTATCCAATAATGCACGAAAATCTGAAGTTATTCCATGCATAAAAAGATTTGATTGACTAGCTTTGGTATTTTCCACATATTTATTTTAATTAAATGAATTATTAGCAATTAAAAATTCAAATAAATAAATAAAAATGCTGAAAAACTTCCCTTTGGGCCAAATGGTCGTGCACATGCTTTGGATGATGAATTTTGGAAGAAAATGTGGCCCATTAGCAATTTTAAGGCATTTGAAGCAAAGTTGACTTTTCAAAATATCCAAAAATTTCCCAACTTCCACAAGGCATAACTTGCTCAATTTTTAAGCTTTGCTCATGTTCTTGGACATTTTGGAAAGGTCTTTGAGTCCTCTAACCAATGTCTTTGGTCCCATGTCATTTTGATTTTCCAATCTCAAGTTATGGTCTTTGACTTAAAGTCCCTTTTTGTTGACTTTTGAAAATGACCTATAATGTTGAAATTGATAACTTTTTGTGAGAGCATTTATTGGACTTGAAGTGTGAAGAGGAGTTGTAGGAAATGTCTTTCTATTCAAAATGAGCTTCGGATGGAATTTTTCTGATAATCCATGTGGAAGTTATGCCTTGGTCAAGTTACAGTTGACTTTTTCAACTGTCCAAATATGGAAACTTTTGCATCTTGAGACTTTTTGAGCCAAGCTTTGAGAATCATGATCAAGCATTGATCAAATGATGTTTGTGGCTTCAAAATGATATGTTGACCAAAAATTTGAACTTTTGACTGTCAAATGACCATTTTGCCCCTACAGTTGACTGTAGAGCAATTAGGATTTTTGACTGTGCAATTTTGTGCTGTAAGTCTTGCAACTTGGCATGAGGATGCTTGACCATGTTTATAGGCATGTGGGGACTTGATTGGACCCTTGGAAACTTCATTTTCTTTGTCAGAACCAAAACCCTAGTTTTTGACTGTTTAGGAGGCCCTTGAACTGTGCAACCCTTGGGGAGATTTTGAAGCTTTGACTTGGCAAATTTTGAAGAATATGGGAGGGAAAATTTTGGGGTACAACAGTGTGGATGTTGCTACTGTCCAATCCCATATACCATTTCAAAGCAGCACCATTTAAACTATCCTAAAATAAATGAATAATAAGACATTGGTCATCTGTATGAGTGGACATCCTTTTGATACACATCACCAAGTGGTTACGGGGGAAAGAGTTGAACTTGTACCTCTCTAATTCTAGCACCTTAAACTTTGTTGGCACTTTTATGTTAGGAACTAAGTAGATTTCACTGACGTTTTGTCTGAATAACTCTTTCCCTCTAAGAGCCTTTATTTCTTTCTCCATTTTAATGAATTGGTTATGAAAGTCATCCAATCGGTCATAGAAGCCCACACTTTCACCTGGTGGAGGAACAAGACGATAAACTTCATCGTTAACAAATGGCACGACATTCACCGTAGGAGGTGCATTGTAACGAATCTCATTTTTAGCAGCAGAAGTAATATGCACCACAGGAGGTGCATGAATAGCAACAACTTGATCATCATAATTATAACCTTCTAGTATGAAGTTTTCAGACATTCCCCATGGGTAACCCTGAAGCATATAATATTGAGTAGCAATAACTGGAGTAACAAAAATGGGAACCGACGGAACCTCAGAAGCAATAGTTATCTGTCGTGGCTGAGTAGCATGAGGAGACGGAGGAGCAGGCAGTGGCTGATTCTAAGCAACCACCAACGATTCCACCAAACAGTTAAATTGACCATACTAGCTCTCAAAGCAATAACTTCTTCGCATAACTCGTGATTCTCTTGTTCAAGATTTTCCATCTTCTCTTAGCACGAGAATTGTACTACGGGACCAAAGGAAAAATGTAGAATGATGCATGATCATACAATTGGTAAGTTCACTTCATTTCTAAGGACCTCAAATTTTGATTCAAGCTTCAAGCGATAAATAATTAACAACAAAATGTGACAAATGAGTTTAGTACAAAGTTAAGAGCCTAAAGGCTATAAAGGTACAAAGCCAAGAGATCCCAATCAACAGACCATATCGTGATCATCAAAAATACAAATCATAAACCCTAAGATGTTTCCCTAAACTCTACATCAGCAAGGGTATCCCAAACTAGATTCTCATTACTCCACTCTTGGGCCCTTCTAAAGATCTCCTTCGTATATTCTATCTTTGATCTCTTAATTAGATCTTTGAATACATCCCCTTCTATTGATAATGCTTTCCATATGATCAACCTCTTCTTGAAGCTAAAGGCCGTAAAAATATTATTGCTGATCTTCATCTTCAGACTTCGTGACCTTAACTTGAACTGGAGTCCAAACATTGTAACTGATGGTACTCCTCTTTCTAGTGTCCATTTATGAGTAATGAGCTTGATACGAGAATCAAAGATAAAGTTCCCTAGAAATTAAATGACCACGTATGTCACAAGCATGTCATAATGTTTATGAATGCATGAATGTATGGCTATGCAACAAACACATACAAGGTTCAAAGATTTAACGTCATGAGCATGGAGTCAAAGGGTGAGAATCAACCCACAAGGTATGCACTAAGGGTTTATCACCTGCCGAACAAGGTTCTAAAAGGTTCCCAAAGTCTACATCTTTCCTTAGGATATTACCAATGTCCCAATTACTCGATAATTAGCAATATTTATAGGAAAAACTCGTCTGAGTGCAACATCGCGTGACAACTACTTATGGATTACTCTGTCATAGTCTTCGCACTACATCTAAAAAGGCCAAGATGGGTTAGGGGTTCTACGGCTCTCAGCTTCTCTGGCTCCCAGGTCGAGAGCAACAATGTCTTTCGGATTACTCGACAAACAAATACTACAGTCAAAGGGGCCTCCACTGATTGGGGGATCTCATACCTCCTTTTTTGGGATTACTCCCTCAAAGTTAACATGACTATACTGCTCGTCCTATATTAAGTGTACTTAGTCCGATATTGGACTTGTCCGTTGTAATCAACACCCAAAGAAACCACAAAATAACATATATAAGCAAACAAGAAATAATAAGAAAAACAAATATAACAAATTAGGTTTAACCCACTTAGAAATTTTTTTCCTCAGCAGAGTCGCCAATTCTGTAGCCGTAAAAATCGGACATCAAGCTATTAATTAACTTGACTCACAAATAAGCAAGAGTCGCCACCGCGCTTTATTGTTTCCAAGGTAAAATTGAAAAGGACAAAATAAAACCCATAAATATACAAAGTAAGCGCAATACTAAAAGTAAAGAAAAATGCAATGCATTTGAAAGAGATCGAAGGTTCCGGGGTTTTTTATACAAAGGGAAGGTATTAGAACCCTATGTATCTATAGTATCCTATAGGAACCTTTTGAAATATCTATTTTTGGTTAAAATTGCTTTTCTTGATAAATGAGTGTGGGGATGAGATTTTGAAAAAAATGCGTCAACCTAGTGTCGAAGTTTTTGGTTTAAATGAGGTATGGGTTTTTTAATTTTAAAATTAGGGTTTAAAAGAGATTTGCCTTTAGATTAATAAAATTAAAATGTATGAAAGGGGTTTCACATAATCATATTATTTGATGACGTGAAGTCAATGATTTCGATTTTTCCCTTGGAGTAGACGCAAATAAAAATACAAAGATTAAATAATCGAAAAGAAATTAAACAACTAACAATTAATCAAAATAAAATAAAGACAATTCTAATATAATTTTTATGGCGCAAACAAAATATAAAGATCGAATAATCGAAAAAATAAATTAAACAACTAACATTTAATCAAAATAAAAGAAAGGAAATTCTAATATAATTTTTATGGCATTTTTATGAGGTGAAAAATTAAATATAAACCTATTTTAATAATTTTTGTATTATGTTTTTATGAATTTTTTAAATAAAATAAGACAAAAACTTGAAAATTAGAAATAATGGTAAAAGCACCCCAAGGGGGTTTCGAACCCAGGACCTAACATACAATCACCTCAGTCAATACGCTATACTTGTCATTCGTTACATTTACCTAACCAAAAACTATAATAGCTGAAGCTTATGAAATGGGTTGGGATAGGCCCAAACCCGGATCCATCTAAAAGGGGAATGAAGGGTTTTTAAAAACCTAATAATATGCAGGAGGCGCTGCATGATCCATGGGGAGAGGAATTGGTCAGCAACTTATTTCCTTTTAATTTTGATTATATTCCCAATAAAGGCTCAATTAACAATATCTGGAATTAAAATATGACACACAATTAGCCTTTCTCTCACACACAATCTACTCCCTCTATTTGTAATCTCTTTCACGCTTATCATCATCATCATCATCATCATCAATTCACTTGATTTCCCCCAATACTCTCATCTGGTCTCACTGTCTCTATCAAAGTCAACAAGCAAGAAAACTAATGGGATCAAAATATCTCAGAAAAGTGGTGGATTGAATACCTTCTTACTCGATGGTGGTGGTGATGCAATTGAAAGAGGAACTCGTCACGGTTTTTCCTGGGAACTGATCACGGTTAGACGAAGATTCACAAATGGGTGGATCTCTAGGATGAGTGGTCGATGCAGGCAGCAATCGATAGTACGTCTGGAGGGCTAAGTTGCAAGTGATGGTTCTGATTGCAGAGGATTTGAAGTCTAACCAACAGAGACTACTGAGAAGAATAACGCCGAGCTAATACCTCTGCTAATTCAGATGTGTCAGGTTTGTGTGATTCAAACTTGCAGGTATGAAAAATTATTGTGATTTGATGTAAGTATTTTGAATCGATGAAGATGAGCTTGTATATTGAATGATTGATGGTGTTCTGAAAGTTGGTGATTGAAGTTAAGCAGGGTGCACATAAGGTAGTTGAGTGATGAACAAAGGTCTATGAGATGGGGTTACGGAATGGCGTTTCAGAATTGAACAGGGGTTCCTGCATTTGTGCGATTGAGATAGAAGGAGAGAAGTAACACGTTTTAGGTAATGATTTTTCTGTGTTTTTCTTTGTGGGATTTTTTCTACTATCTTGTCCTGGTATCCTTCTATATCTGCGGACTTATATTCTTCGATTATTTTGCTATTCACATTCTGAAGGTTGTGCAATGTTTTTTTTGGTTACAGGTTGGTAAGGAGGTGACGAGGATTAAAGGTACAGGTTGGTGTATATGAGGATACGAGGGTTTGAAGTTTAGCAGGGTTGAAGAATAAGAGTATAATTGAACAGAGTTTTACAGAAGAGGAGTAGAGTGTTGAGAGTGAAGAGTGAGGTATGAAATAACTTTTCCTCTTTTTCTGGTGTGCATTTTTCTACTCTGTTCTAGTATACCCCTATCTATGGATAATTCCTCCTTTTTATAGTCATAGTGAAGTGAATTTGGGAGGGAAATCTTAATACATTTGAACATAAGCAGTACCCTATTTCATTGTTTTTTTGATGCAAATTTTATTTTGCTAAATCTGTGTAAGTCTTAGGCTGATATGGCAGATCTAGACAACAAGCTTTATTAGTTTTTTGGACCATTGTGTTTGGTGTTGTTGTACCCCAAAATTTTCCCTCCCATATTCTTCAAAATTTGCCAAGTCAAAGCTTCAAAATCTCCCCAAGGGTTGCACAGTTCAAGGGCCTCCTAACAGTCAAGAACTAGGGTTTTGGTTTTGACAAAGAAAATGAAGTTTCCAAGGGTCCAATCAAGTCCCACATGCCTACAAACATGGTCAAGCATCCTCATACCAAGTTTCAAGACTTACAGCACAAAATTGCACAGTCAAAAACCCTAATTGCACTACAGTCAACTGTAGGGGCAAAATGGTCATTTGACAGTCAAAAGTTCAAATTTTTGATCAACATCTCATTTTGAAGCCATAAACATCATTTTATCAATGCTTGATCATGATTCTCAAAGCTTGGCTCAAAAAGTCTCAAGATGCAAAAGTTTCCATATTTGGACAGTTGAAAAAGTCAACTGTAACTTGACCAAGGCATAACTTCCACATGGATTATCAGAAAAATTCCATACAAAGCTCATTTTGAAGAGAAAGACATTTACTACAACTCCTATTCATACTTCAAGTCCAAGAAATGCTCTCACAAAAAGTTATCAATTTCAACATTATAGGTCATTCTCAAAAGTCAACAAAAAGGGACTTTAAGTCAAAGACCATAACTTGAGATTGGTAAATCAAAATGACATGGGACCAAAGGCATTGGTTATAGGACTTCAAGATCTTTCCAAAATGTCCAAAAACATGAGTAAAGCTTAAAAATTGAGCAAGATATGCCTTGTGGAAGTTGGGAAATTTTTGGGTATTTTGAAAAGTCAACATTGCTTCAAATGCCTTAAAATTGCTAATGGGCCACATTTTCTTCCAAGATTCATCATCCAAAGCATGTGCACGACCATTTGGCCCAAAGGGAAGTTATTCATCATTTTTATTTATTTATTTGAATTTTTAATTGCTAATAATTCATTTAATTAATTAAAATATGTGAAAAATACCAAGCCAATGCAATCAAATCTTTTTATGCATGAAATAGTCTCAAGATTTCGTGCATGATCAGATAGGGAAAGAATCAAGGTAATTGAACATGATTGGTATCAAATATGCATGAAAAGATTGAAAAATATATGCATGAAAATCCAATATTCTCTACATCAATGCAAAAGGTTTGTTGATCCAATTTTCAACCCTAATCATTCCAATACATATACTCATGAAAACCCTAAAAGCTAAAAACCTCCAAGCTGCGCAGAAACACCATAAGCAAGTTTGCATTTTTTGGCTAAAATTTCAAAACTGAAATCGTGGTTCCAAGGCTTTTCAAGGCAAAATACCAATTGCAATAGCTTGCAAAAACTTCACTGAACCTAACTGCATTGTTTTTCAACCCTTACACGCCCAGAATTGGTATACAAAACTCAAATTGTTTCCAATTTTATACATATTCGTATTTCAATTTTCAAGCATTCCCATTGCATTTTTTTTATGGATTTATACTAATTGGATCATTCTAAAGCTAACCATGTAGTTTGATTGAGTTTTTATACACCATACGCGAAATTGCCATTGTTGTCTTTTAGGGTTACAGAGGTCACGAATTGGGGTTTCCTTATTCTGGAACAATTGAGACTTGAGACCTACACCATTGAAATCAGCATGCTTGGACGATCCAGAATCACTAGTCGCGCCCTTTTTATTTTGGCTTAATCTCTATTCGCTATTTTCTGTATTTCAGATTGTGGGGGTTTAAAACCCCCGCTATTCAATTGTTTTTTATTTCAGGTAAAGCGCAACAAGGAAGAAGAAGATGAGGTGTAAGGCGATGGTTGGTTCATTTGAATTGCACGCGGAAAAAGGCCACTAACGCTTGTTTTATCTTATAATATTTATTGGTCACATAACATACAAAGTGCATTGGTAGCTCAACTGGCAGGCGTGTGATTGGTAACCTCTAGGACCTGGGTTCGAATCCCAGGTCCCCTTCCCTTTCCATATTATTTTTCTAATCACGCTTATGTGTAGTTCGCTTCCTGAGTTCCAGCGTACACTCCACAATCTCCACGCGCCATATGGCCTGTAACCTCAATCCAAGGGTACTGATTGGAAGAACACCCTGGACGTTGGTCAAACATGCCACATGCTTCCTGAAAAAGTCAGAAGGGCCAGGATCTATTGGGCCAAAAATGCTGAGTTACACCTCCAATTTGGGGACAGAACCCCCCATGGTTTGCTCTTTTATCTTCTTTTATAATTTTCTATTTTTATTTGTTTTAATTAATTCCCTTTAAATTATTTAATTTAATTTATTTTCATAAAATATAAAAATAGTAAAAAATTAGAAAAGACAAAAATAAATATATTTAATTTAGTATTTTTTGTAAATAAATAATATCATTTAATTTAGTTTTCAATTCTAGGGTTAATTTTAATATTCTTTCTTAATAAATTAAAAATAACTAGAATTAGGGTTAATTTTAATATCTTTTCTTAATAAATTAAAAATTTGTAGAATTAGGTTTTAATTACTTTAATTACTTTTTTTTCTTTTATTTTCTCATCACCAATAATTAATTATTTATTTTCATAAATCAAATTGCATTAATTAATTTAGTTTTCAATTTTAGGTTAATTTTAATATTCTTTCTTAATAAATTAAAAATAACTAGAATTAGGGTTAATTAATTAATTTCATTTAATTCTCATAAAAAACCATAAATACAAAAAACCTCAAAAATAATTTCTTTTTTCATTTTAATTTCATTAATTTAATTTCATTAAAAAGGGTCCAACGCCCTCGCTTTCAATTTTAATTCAATTCGCGCATTTTATTTTATTTCTTATAATATTAATGTAATTCTCCCAAAGCCATGTAACTCGGACATTTTATATTTCTCGCACTTTCCTTTATTTTATGTCAAATCGGGTCCTGGATTTAATTTGGCGATGTGGACCCGCGCCTTTGTAATAGTTTAGGAACTTTTAATTTCCGCTCCTTTTAACTGTTAATAATTGCATGCAAGAATGAATGTTAAAATAAAAATAACGCGTAGATCACCCATGGCATGACAAGATAAATACAAATGAAAACGACACACAAATCACACACCACCCCTAGGGTACGCCTCACTGTTGCCTTGCCTTTCGAAAGGTGATCGTCGAGTAGAGGATGTCTTAGTAAGTCCTCATGATCCGGGAACCTGGCATGAGGGTAGCTTCTAAGGTATCTTCCTATTGCTCTGGTGATCACCATGTCCCGAACACCTCCAACGGTGGTGCTACCTACCCCTCAATGGTGGGATGTCACTACTTTAAGGACATTTACACAGACGAATTCCTTAGGGTAGGTAGACGACTCTAGATACTTGCTCTAAATTTCAAAACAAATCAAAAATACTTTTCACACCGACACCTTTTCAAAAAGCTTTCGAAAGCAATTTTTCAAACACTCTTGAGGACTGATACAAGAGTCGAACTGAAATTTTCAAAGAAACTTTTTAAACCCACAATTGAAAAGCAAACAAACCATTTTTGAAAACACAAATGAGCAAGTATCTAAGAGCCCATGGATAACCATGGATAGAAAGGGTGCTAACACCTTCCCTTTCTATAACCTACCTCCCGAACCGAGAGCAATCTCTATAAGGAATTTTTCTGTGCTTTTGTCCTTTCCATTTGGAGAAAATAAAAGACGGTGGCGACTCTTGCTTACCGCGACATTTCGCGAACCAGCGTTAAACAGTCAGTTCCAGATCCACCGATCACAGAACTGGCGACTCTGCTGGGGACTTAACTTAAAGTGAGGTGTACCTTAGGGTTAGTTCATAACTGTGTTTTCAATTGTATTGATTAGCTTGCTTTAAATTGTGGGACTGTCTTGGGAGTTCTATAGATCCTAACTCGGATCTGGGGATACCTTCTTAGAAAGTAGCAACAAGGCTGTGAGGGAACTGTGCGGGGTATACCGGCATGGTTGAAACAGTCTGCTACGTTGATGTGGCACTTTGGTGTGTACCGGTAACCCTTGAGTTCAGTCAAGGAGAGTACGGGGCCTCCGCGTGGTGTCGTGAAGCATCAACTGACCTTAGGAACCTTAATTGAACTATCTTGGCCTCTTTAGGGTAGTGAGATAACTGACTTTGGTGCAGTCCGAGGTTGGTTGATACTCGATACTACACTCAATTGAGGGTTGCTTTCCTGGAATATTTCGGTCGCCAGTTCAGTGGCTAAATCGAAACGAACAATGAAAGCAATCCAGTGATATTGGGACCCTTAGAACCCGGTTACTTCTAATAGGACAGGTTGAGCCCACCAACTGAAAGAGGGTAATACCCAAACCCCATGCTGGCCTAAACTCTAAGGGCTTCTCTTGTGTGACTTGTGTGCCTTCCAACTTGACTACTTGCATGCTTGTTATCTGACACTTGAGTTTCTTGCAGGTTTTGTTTATAGTCCTTAATTGGGACCCATAACGGGGTTTACTAAGTTTCTTGCAGGTTTTGTTTATAGTCCTCAATTGGGACTCATAACAGGGTTTACTAAGTTTCTTACGGTTTTTGGTTTGCAGTCCTTAATTGGGACTCATAACTGGGTTACTCACATCACCCCATGCATACCATAACATCATACCATTGCATACATCCTAACCCATTTCAAGGATCTCAAGGGCTTGTGATGCAGGTCATGGTGAATCAACTATCCCAGCAAGGGGCAAAGAGGATTTATTTTCCTCTAGACAAGGTTGTCAGGGGCTATGACCCACTTGATATGGTAAGCTTTGACTCTTGAAGAAGGTTCCCCTAACCAAGGTTGTTTGAAAACCAAAACCAGACATGATGACTAAATTCAGGGGCTATGACCCACTTGATATGGTGAGCTTTGACTCTTGAAGAAGGTTCCCCTAACCAAGGTTGTTTGAAAACCAAAACCAGACATGATGACTAAAGTCAGGGGCTATGACCCACTTGATATGGTGAGCTTTGACTCTTGAAGAAGGTTCCCCTAACCAAGGTTGTTTGAAAACCAAAACCAGACATGATGACTAAAGTCAGGGGCTATGACCCACTTGATATGGTGAGCTTTGACTCTTGAAGAAGGTTCCCCTAACCAAGGTTGTTTGAAAACCAAAACCAGACATGATGACTAAAGTCAGGGGCTATGACCCACTTGATATGGTGAGCTTTGACACTTGAAGAAAGTTCCCCGAGCCAAGGTTGTCAGGGGCTATGACCCACTGGATATGGTGAGCCTTTGACCCTTGAAGAAGGACTCTCAACAACATGAAGTTTCTTCAATCAAGCTACCGGATCCAAATTCTAACAAAGTTTCTTGTTTATCCTGCGAGGTCCTTGAAAACATTGCATGCATACATACACATCATAACAGGTATCCTTGTTGCAGGTCACTTACCTTTCTCGCTGTTTATTTCAGCAATGGCTTCCCAACAAGATAACCAGGACTTTCTTGCTCAAGAGACTCGGTTCGGGGAAATCCTCCTGAATCTATCCAAGGGGCAGGAGGAGCTGAGAACACTTCTCATGGGGACTTTGGTCAGGAACAGCGCTGAGGACGAACGGCTGAAACACCTGCAAGCTGAAGTGGATGCATTGAGAGCCCAGATGCTGGGGCAGGTGACTATCATCCAAGACTTAGCTCAAAGACAAGATGAGCTCGGGGTTCTCGTCAACCAACTGCTTCGGGGTAACCAACTGGGGCAAACATCTAAGGTTGAAAGGCCGGTCATCATTCAACCATCTTTGAGACAAGGAGGTAAGGGGAAAGCTCCTCAAAGGGTTCCAGTGTCACAAGTTCAGCATCAACCTCACCAACCTCAGGCAGACAAGCCCAGGAGGCAATTCACCCAGCTCAATATGTCGCTGTTTCAAGCTTTGCAACGCCTGTTGAGGTTGAACCTGATCACATTAAGGGCTCATCCCCGGAACCCCAACACATCATCTCCTGTCTATGACCCCAATAAAAGGTGTGCCTACCACTCTGCCTGTCCAGGACATGATACAAATGAGTGTTGGGCTCTGAAGAACAAGATCCAGGACCTGATTGATGAAGGGGCATTGGAGTTCACACAAGATGGTCAGGCTGAATTTTTCTACCATCCCTCCAAGGCTCACCATTTGAAGTGACAAGCCCTGAGATGAAAAGACTTTTGTCCATTCGAATGTTCTAGTTGTAATTTTCTTTTGTTCAAACATTTACTCATGTTAAACGTTGTTATTTCATTAATGCATCGCATATGTCTGTTTTGAAGCAATCTATTCGTATTCACTATATGCAAATTATTTTCATATTTTTTCTGATGATCAACTCTGGATTGAAAATTCTAAGCCTCTTGAGGGAGGATGACGAAAACGATACCATAATCTACAGTATGCTTTTGAACAGACCCCGCTGATGAGGTACATGCATTGTTTCAATCCCTAAACACTGGAGTTATAAGGATGATAATCCCTCGTCAACCCCTCTGAGCCAAAGAAGTAGGAGTTTTTCTTTTCGAAATTTAAAACCCTTAATCATAACCTGGGGCAGGGTAGTATCTCAGTTGATCCAAGTGCATAACGAATGGCACCAAAGAGGTCCTTACAAAACAAAGAAAGACAGTGATGGTTCCGAATAATCAATAAAGAAAGGCAGTCATTATCTCAAAAAATAAAAAACCCATTAAGTCAAAACCCATGAAGGAGACTTACAAAACTGGGGCATCCCGCTGACTGTAATTCCAAAAAAGGAAACAGTTCAGGCAAAAAAGAAAGGGATAACAAAAATCAGACAAGAAAGAGGTCTTACAAACCCTCAACAAAAAAGGAATGACTTCCTATTCAAAATAAGTTATCAACATCCGAATCATCACCGGAAAATCAGAGAAAAGACTCAAACAAGGTCTAACGTATGATCGACTGAGTTTAGGTTTGGAGAACATCACGAAGAGCGGGTGGGTACAAATAAAATTTGAGCCTTTATCCTTTGTTTCTTAAGCCGTGAACCAGGCCACGTTATAACCCTTAAAAGTCCTAGCTGAAGCATGGGTTAGTTCGAAAGCATACTGTTACAAAAGGTATCCTGACTCCTTAAGACCTACGGTAAATACGGAGTTGACATCATGTTTTACAAACATTCACTTGTTTTATGAAAAAAATAATGCATTTTCAAAATCTTCAAGACAGACATAAGCTTTACATTTTTGATATAACATTGTTTGCATATGACTATTTGTTTGAACAGCAGGGAAATTCGCACGACGAATGCCTAATGAACAGAAGCACTTCCAATCAATGGGCATGATATAATCATGGTCTATTATCTGGGGCAGTCCAGTCAAGATTCGCAGAATCTCTCAAAATGCCAACCAGCTTGGGACAAATCTCCGCCTGAGTCACTTGGGGCATTCCAGCAATGAATCTTGCACGATCAGACATCTTCTGGTAACACGGCAACACAAGCTTCCAGGGGCACCTCCCTGCATTCTAAGAGCATGGACATAGTCGAAAAAATACTACGCAAAATCAAAGACCCGCTAGGTTGACACACCTAGGTAAAAAACAAGGGCTTCCCGGCGAACCAAAAGGGTTCGGGCAAAAATAAGGGATGAAATGGAAAATCTGTACACCCGGCAAGTCGAAAACCTGAAAAGGTGGCTTGGGCAAAAATGGGTATCCCGGTGGACTGAAAACCCGAAAGGGCGGTCCAGGCAAAAATTAGGGAAAAGCGTACGACTATGTCCTGTCAGCTATGTCACCTGCCTACCAAAAGAAGGTTTGTCCATCAACAACTATCAGCACTTCACAGGCTTTCCTTTCCCACAGAAACAGGGGCAATAATGAGTTGTCTAAGCAATCTAATGGTGTTGTCCTCCAAGGTATCAAAGTAGGTTCAGCTGAAGAACATAACCAGATATCTTAATTCCCCCAGAGAGTGAGCCAGCAAGTCAGTACACTCTCCCCAAGCAAAGCTTTCATCAAACCTTAAGGAAGTTGGGTATCCCCCGCAGATCTCAACATTCCCCGGCACAGCATATACGGATATTCTTAACAAGCATCCCCGACAGTCTTGACCTAAAGATTGTTCCCCGGCGGTATATCAGACATTCAATGAAGTCACTTCCCCGATACAGTTCAAAGCTTCCCCAAGAGAGTCCAATCTAGTTCCCCAGGGAAGTTGGAATCCATCTCCCCAAGCAGTAAGCTTATCCCCAGTAGATTCTGGAAGCTTATCCTCGCAGAGCACGAACACGTCCCCCGGCTTTATTCAAAGAGTTATTTCCCTACCAGGATGTAACTGGGTTATCCTCAGCCAAAAGCCACGGAAAGAGCGTCCTCGACGAAGTCTTCTTATCCCCGACGAAGTCTATTAACACTTCCAACACAACAAGGGTATCCCCAGCAAGTTATTATCAACAACTCAATAAAGTACCTCTCTCCCCACAGAGTATTGCTCCCCAGCAAGATCGTTAGAGTACTTTTTCTCCCCGCAGAGTAATCCATTCGCCAAGTTTATTCCCCAACGGAGTCATCTTCTCCTACCGGTATGCTTGCAACTATCATCCCCAGCGGAGGCAAAAATCTATTCTTCAACATCAGCCCAGGATATGACTTCCCGGCACCCGTCAAGGATTTACTTTCCTAGACGAAAAACATACATTCGTAAACATCACATTTTCACACATCATAGCATGCATATACGCATCATATCTCACAAATCTCATTTATGTTGAGAACATCATCGCTTGATTCATATCATGCCTTGCATATGACTGACCTTTACCTTTCAGGAAGAATTCAGTTAAGTTCTCAACTATGTTTCAAGACCTAGACCGGTTCAGATAAATCGACCCTAAGATTTTTCTGTTTCTTATCCAGTCCAAGGCCTTCTCTGGTTCAGTCAGATCGACCCTAAGATCTCCCTGTTTCTTATCCAGTAGAAGACATCAAGACCTAGTCCGGTTCAGTTAAATCGACCCTAATATTTCTCTGTTTCTTATCCAGTCAAAGGCCTTCTCTGGTTCAGTCAGATCGACCCTAAGATCTCCCTGTTTCTTATCCAGTTGAAGACATTCCAAGACCTAGACCGGTTCAGTTAAATCGACCCTAAGATTTCTCTGTTTCTTATCCAGTCAAAGGCCTTCTCTGGTTCAGTCAGATCGACCCTAAGATCTCCCTGTTTCTTATCCAGTTGAAGACATTCCAAGACCTAGACCGGTTCAGTTAAATCGACCCTAAGATTTTTCTGTTTCTTATCCAGTCAAAGGCCTTCTCTGGTTCAGTCAGATCGACCCTAAGATCTCCCTGTTTCTTATCCAGTTGAAGATTTCAAGACCTAGACCGGTTCAGTTAAATCGACCCTAAGATTTTCCTGTTTCTTATCCAGTCAAAGGCCTTCTCTAGTCCAGCTAAATCGACCCCTAACAGATTTTTCTGATAAAGACTCAGTAGAAGATATCCCAGATTCTCTCAGCGTTACTGTTGAGGTTGAAGTCGTCCAAGATTCTCTCAATGATTACTGTTGAGGTTGAAGTCGCCCAAGATTCTCTCAATGATTACTGTTGAGGTAGTAATCGTCCCCAGGTTCTCTCCCCGTTACTGCGGAGGTAGTAATCGTCCCCAGATTCTCTCAGCGTTACTGTTGAGGTAGAAGTCGCCCAAGATTCTCTCAATGATACTGTTGAGGTTGAAGTCGCCTATGGTTCTCTCCCCGTTACTGCGGAGGTAGTAATCGTCCCCAGATTCTCTCAGCGTTACTGTTGAGGTAGAAGTCGCCCAAGATTCTCTCAATGATACTATTGAGGTTGAAGTCGCCTATGGTTCTCTCCCTGTTACTGCGGAGGTAGTAATCGTCCCCAGATTCTCTCAGCATTACTGTTGAGGTTGAGGTCGTCCAAGATTCTCTCAGCGTTACTGTTGAGGTTGAAGTCGCCCAAGATTCTCTCAATGATACTGTTGAGGTTGAAGTCGCCCAATATTCTCTCAGCGTTACTGTTGAGGTAGTAGTCATCCAAGGTTCTCTCACCGTTCCTGTTGAGGTAGTAACCATCCCTGGTTCATTCATCACCTTTCGAAGCTCCAGATTCCATTCCTGTAACCAGTCAGGACACATCTATACAAAGAATCTGAAGACCAGCTCCTGTAACAGGTCAGGTAATCATTTTCTTTTGCAGGTACGCAAGTTCTCGCTAAGGAATCTCTTACGCGATCAACATCCAGATGGCATCTATAAGCCCATCCACCTATCCATCACCTCTTAGCATGGCATCTATAAGCCCATCATCCTATCCAGCAATCTCCAAATGGCATCTGTAAGCCCATTCCCATCATCACACCGCTACTATGTGAGCGCAAATTTCTGGGCACTCTAGTGTTCAATCATCTTCTACCTTCGGATTACGAAAGGCACGTTAGCCAATCTGCATCCTCAGGTCTAAGAAGATTGAATAGGGGCAACTGTTGTACCCCAAAATTTGCCCTCCCATATTCTTCAAAATTTGCCAAGTCAAAGCTTCAAAATCTCCCCAAGGGTTGCACAGTTCAAGGGCCTCCTAACAGTCAAGAACTAGGGTTTTGGTTTTGACAAAGAAAATGAAGTTTCCAAGGGTCCAATCAAGTCCCACATGCCTACAAACATGGTCAAGCATCCTCATACCAAGTTTCAAGACTTACAGCACAAAATTGCACAGTCAAAAACCCTAATTGCACTACAGTCAACTGTAGGGGCAAAATGGTCATTTGACAGTCAAAAGTTCAAATTTTTGATCAACATCTCATTTTGAAGCCATAAACATCATTTTATCAATGCTTGATCATGATTCTCAAAGCTTGGCTCAAAAAGTCTCAAGATGCAAAAGTTTCCATATTTGGACAGTTGAAAAAGTCAACTGTAACTTGACCAAGGCATAACTTCCACATGGATTATCAGAAAAATTCCATACAAAGCTCATTTTGAAGAGAAAGACATTTACTACAACTCCTATTCATACTTCAAGTCCAAGAAATGCTCTCACAAAAAGTTATCAATTTCAACATTATAGGTCATTCTCAAAAGTCAACAAAAAGGGACTTTAAGTCAAAGACCATAACTTGAGATTGGTAAATCAAAATGACATGGGACCAAAGGCATTGGTTATAGGACTTCAAGATCTTTCCAAAATGTCCAAAAACATGAGTAAAGCTTAAAAATTGAGCAAGATATGCCTTGTGGAAGTTGGGAAATTTTTGGGTATTTTGAAAAGTCAACATTGCTTCAAATGCCTTAAAATTGCTAATGGGCCACATTTTCTTCCAAGATTCATCATCCAAAGCATGTGCACGACCATTTGGCCCAAAGGGAAGTTATTCATCATTTTTATTTATTTATTTGAATTTTTAATTGCTAATAATTCATTTAATTAATTAAAATATGTGAAAAATACCAAGCCAATGCAATCAAATCTTTTTATGCATGAAATAGTCTCAAGATTTCGTGCATGATCAGATAGGGAAAGAATCAAGGTAATTGAACATGATTGGTATCAAATATGCATGAAAAGATTGAAAAATATATGCATGAAAATCCAATATTCTCTACATCAATGCAAAAGGTTTGTTGATCCAATTTTCAACCCTAATCATTCCAATACATATACTCATGAAAACCCTAAAAGCTAAAAACCTCCAAGCTGCGCAGAAACACCATAAGCAAGTTTGCATTTTTTGGCTAAAATTTCAAAACTGAAATCGTGGTTCCAAGGCTTTTCAAGGCAAAATACCAATTGCAATAGCTTGCAAAAACTTCACTGAACCTAACTGCATTGTTTTTCAACCCTTACACGCCCAGAATTGGTATACAAAACTCAAACTGTTTCCAATTTTATGCATATTCGTATTTCAATTTTCAAGCATTCCCATTGCATTTTTTTATGGATTTATACTAATTGGATCATTCTAAAGCTAACCATGTAGTTTGATTGAGTTTTTATACACCATACGCGAAATTGCCATTGTTGTCTTTTAGGGTTACAGAGGTCACGAATTGGGGTTTCCTTATTCTGGAACAATTGAGACTTGAGACCTACACCATTGAAATCAGCATGCTTGGACGATCCAGAATCACTAGTCGCGCCCTTTTTATTTTGGCTTAATCTCTATTCGCTATTTTCTGTATTTCAGATTGTGGGGGTTTAAAACCCCCGCTATTCAATTGTTTTTTATTTCAGGTAAAGCGCAACAAGGAAGAAGAAGATGAGGTGTAAGGCGATGGTTGGTTCATTTGAATTGCGCGCGGAAAAAGGCCACTAACGCTTGTTTTATCTTATAATATTTATTGGTCACATAACATACAAAGTGCATTGGTAGCTCAACTGGCAGGCGTGTGATTGGTAACCTCTAGGACCTGGGTTCGAATCCCAGGTCCCCTTCCCTTTCCATATTATTTTTCTAATCACGCTTATGTGTAGTTCGCTTCCTGAGTTCCAGCGTACACTCCTCAATCTCCACGCGCCACATGGCCTGTAACCTCAATCCAAGGGTACTGATTGGAAGAACACCCTGGACGTTGGTCAAACATGCCACATGCTTCCTGAAAAAGTCAGAAGGGCCAAAATCTATTGGGCCAAAAATGCTGAGTTACACCTCCAATTTGGGGACAGAACCCCCATGGTTTGCTCTTTTATCTTCTTTTATATTTTTCTATTTTTATTTGTTTTAATTAATTCCCTTTAAATTCTTTAATTTAATTTATTTTCATAAAATATAAAAATAGTAAAAAATCAGAAAAGACAAAAATAAATATATTTAATTTAGTATTTTTTGTAAATAAATAATATCATTTAATCTAGTTTTCAATTCTAGGGTTAATTTTAATATTCTTTCTTAATAAATTAAAAATAACTAGAATTAGGGTTAATTTTAATATCTTTTCTTAATAAATTAAAAATTTGTAGAATTAGGTTTTAATTACTTTAATTACTTTTTTTCTTTTATTTTCTCATCACCAATAATTAATTATTTATTTTCATAAATCAAATTGCATTAATTAATTTAGTTTTCAATTTTAGGTTAATTTTAATATTCTTTCTTAATAAATTAAAAATAACTAGAATTAGGGTTAATTAATTAATTTCATTTAATTCTCATAAAAAACCATAAATACAAAAAACCTCAAAAATAATTTCTTTTTTCATTTTAATTTCATTAATTTAATTTCATTAAAAAGGGTCCAACGCCCTCGCTTTCAATTTTAATTCAATTCGCGCATTTTATTTTATTTCTTATAATATTAATGTAATTCTCCCAAAGCCATGTAACTCGGACATTTTATATTTCTCGCACTTTCCTTTATTTTATGTCAAATCGGGTCCTGGATTTAATTTGGCGATGTGGACCCGCGCCTTTGTAATAGTTTAGGAACTTTTAATTTCCGCTCCTTTTAACTGTTAATAATTGCATGCAAGAATGAATGTTAAAATAAAAATAACGCGTAGATCACCCATGGCATGACAAGATAAATACAAATGAAAACGACACACAAATCACACACCACCCCTAGGGTACGCCTCACTGTTGCCTTGCCTTTCGAAAGGTGATCGTCGAGTAGAGGATGTCTTAGTAAGTCCTCATGATCCGGGAACCTGGCATGAGGGTAGCTTCTAAGGTATCTTCCTATTGCTCTGGTGATCACCATGTCCCGAACACCTTCAACGGTGGTGCTACCTACCCCTCAATGGTGGGATGGCACTACTTTAAGGACATTTACACAGACGAATTCCTTAGGGTAGGTAGACGACTCTAGATACTTGCTCTAAATTTCAAAACAAATCAAAAATACTTTTCACACCGACACCTTTTCAAAAAGCTTTCGAAAGCAATTTTTCAAACACTCTTGAGGACTGATACAAGAGTCGAACTGAAATTTTCAAAGAAACTTTTTAAACCCACAGTTGAAAAGCAAACAAACCATTTTTGAAAACACAAATGAGCAAGTATCTAAGAGCCCATGGATAACCATGGATAGAAAGGGTGCTAACACCTTCCCTTTCTATAACCTACCTCCCGAACCGAGAGCAATCTCTATAAGGAATTTTTCTGTGCTTTTGTCCTTTCCATTTGGAGAAAATAAAAGACGGTGGCGACTCTTGCTTACCGCGACATTTCGCGAACCAGCGTTAAACAGTCAGTTCCAGATCCACTGATCACAGGTGTATTATGCATATTTGTTCTGGTTTTTTGCAGGCTGTATTGGAGCTTTGTGTACATATTCTGGCAGCAGCAGTATCATTTGGTTTGGAATTGGGACAATTTGGTGTACAAGAGAGTTTGAGCAAATGACATGAGGACTTGGATCAAGATTGGAGTAATACTTAAGATTTCTTTTGTAACTCTTTCCATATCTATTGTAACTGTATGGATGAATTTGTTTTGAATAATGTAATGAAATTGTAATTTAATGAACTTGATAGAAATTGCAATGAATCTTTTCTTCTTCTTTTTTTTTTGAAATTTTCCTTTGGATGTCACATATGCATGAAACTTTGAAAGAAACTTGAGACTTGAATAGGTCATGGATGCTGATGGTTGAATCTTTGAATGAATTTGAAGTCTCTTGAATGGTTCTTGAATACAACTCACTTTTGATCAAAAATGTTGTTAACTTTGAATCATGAGTGAAAATATTTATATTTTGTGTGCTTGTATGAATCTTGAATGATATTGGAATGGAGTCTTGATCCATTCTTGAATAAACTTGAAATAATGCACCAAATTGAAACTTGCATTTGAATGAATGGGTTATGGCACATGCCTTGCAATCTCAAATCAATTATGATACATGTCTCAAACTTACCCCATGAATGAAGTTTCGAACTTAAAATGGACAAATGAATCATGGCTAAAAAGGATGAGTGTCTTTGAAACCTTGAATTAAATTGAATTTAATGGAATTTCACGAGTGAATCTCCAAACCATTTCCAATGAAACCCTAATTCAAATCTTTGATTCATGGTAACTTATAATACAAGCCAATAGTATTTAATTGAACAAATAGCGCTTTAAGAACTTTGGTTAAAGATTCCACTTTAATACAATAATCACCAACGCTCAAACACAAGCGATAACCAATCAAAGAATCCCCGAAAAATCTCAACATAAGAATCAATATCTTGAGAAAATTATCATGAGCATGAGTTGAAATTAGAAGTTAGGAACATTCTAAGTCAAAAAATTACCTATAACGATTCAATAATTTTCATGATCTTTTGTGCACAATTAACTTTCGATCCTTGAAGAGAACTCGTAGACGCCATCACTCATGACAATGTGCAAAAAGAATCACCTCAAAATGTCGAGAATCGAAGAAGTTATGATCCTTGGAAGTTGGGCACAACTATTTTAAGACCAGGTCAATTTCCACAGAATGACCTCTAAAGTATTCGAACTTTTAATGATCCTCCACACATAATCAGATCTTGAAATCGTTTGAACTCGATCTTGAAAGTGTTGACTTTTGATCGAGGTGCTTTGAATAGACTTGCAAATTTGATCTTTCCTCTCATCCCAGGGCATATTGATGCATATGTGAATCAGTAATGATGAATTCTTGACTGTTCTTTTGAGATTAGAGGCTAAGCTTTGTGATGTAGCCTTTGTGAATGTGTAATTCGCCATACTTGAGCACTTGAGGGATCCAAAACCCTAATTGAGGCGTAGCACCTGACGCTCTTGTTTCAGACCTGTCCCTGTACATGGAAACAAAGAAACAAAACATACACCTTTGTACGGGATTAGAGTTAGTGATGCATAAGATAAGATTTTCGCAACACTTAATAATCTCTGCATAAGCAATGCTCGAAGGCGAGCAAATTAAGAAATCAACTGTATCCCGTGACCTTGAAGCCTTATGAAAAATGCAAATGAAGGTGGGATCTTAGGTCAAAAATTTGGGTATGACAATATCGAAGATGGAAGAGATCTAACACAGTGATCTCGACCAGAGACATAAAGAACGAAAGAAATGTAACACAACGATTTCAACCAAAGATATCAAGGGGAGGAAGAAATCCAACACACAGATTTCAACCAAAGATATCAAAGAAGGAAGAGACCTAACACAACAGACTCAACCGATGATATCGAAGATGGAAGAGATCTAACATAGTGATCTTGACCGGAGATATCAAGAAAGGAAGAAATCTAACACAACAATTTCAACCAAAGATATCAAGGGGAGGAAGAAATCTAACACAACCATTTCAACCAAAGATATCAAAGAAGTAAGAGACCTAACACAATGGACTCAACTGAAGTATTCGAAGATGGAAGAGATCTAACACAACAATCTCGACCAGAGATATCAAGAAAGGAAGAAATATAACACAGTGATTCCAACCAAAGTATAAAAGGGAGGAAGAAATCTAACATATCAATTTCAACCAAAGATATCAAAGAAGGAAGAGACCTAACACAATAGACTCGACCGAAGATATCAAGAAAGGAAGAAATCTAACACAATGATTTCAACCAAAGATATCAAGGGGAGGAAGAAATCTAACACAACGATTTCAACCAAAGATATCAAAGAAGGAAGAGACCTAACACAACAAGCTCAACCGAAGATATCGAAGATGGAAGAGATCTAACACAACAATCTCGACCGAAGATATTAAAAAAGGAAGAAATCTAACACAACAATTTCAACCAAAGATATCAAGGGGAGGAAGAAATCTAACACAATGATTTCAACCAAAGATATCAAAGAAGGAAGAGACCTAACACATCATTCTCAACCAAAGATATCGAAGATGGAAGAGATCTAACACAACGATCTTGATCAGAGATGTCAAGAAATGAAGAAATCTAACACATCAATTTAAACCAAAGATATTAAGGGGAGGAAGAAATCTAACACAATGATTTCAACCAAAGATATCAAAGATGAAAGAGACCTAACACGAAGAAGGCTCCACCAAGGGACGCTTGAAAAAAGCGAACTTGTAAATATCAAAGGAGAACACTTGCATCAAAAGTGAACTCACAAATATCAAGATGAGAACTCTTGACTCAAAAGAGGACTCAAAGATACCAAACAAAGATCTCTTGAATAAAAAGAGAATCTCAAAGATCGAACAGAGAACATTTACATCAAAATTGAACTCAATGATTAGAAGAAACGCTGGGTGAAGGCGAAGCTAACAAGCAAAAAGATCATCGGGTGAAGGTGAAACTTAACAAATGGAAAGGATGTCAGGAAAAAGCGGACTAACCAAACAGAAAGAATGTCAGGTGAAGGCAAACTTATCAATTGAAAGATCACCGGGTGAAGGTGAAACTTCAACAACGGAAAGTACACCAGGAGAAGGCGGACTAACCAAACATAAAAGATGTCATGTGAAGGCAAACTTAAAAATTGAAAGATCACCGAGCGAAGGTGAAACTTGACCAACGGAAAATACACAGGGCGAAGGTAGGATAACCAAACAGAAAGAATGTCGGGTGAAGGTAAACTTAAAAATTGAAAGATCACTGGGCAAAGGTGAAACTTGACCAACGGAAATTACATCGGGTGAAGGTGGACTAACCAAACAGTAAGAATTTCGGGCGAAGGAAAACTTAACAAACGAAAAGAATGATGGGAGAAGGTAAACTTAACAAGCGAAAAGAATTCCGGGAGAAGGAAAACTTAACAATTTAAAGATCATCGGGTGAAGGTGAAACTTAATCAACATAAAGTACACTGGGAGAAGGCAGACTAACCAAACAAAAAGAATGTCAGGAGAAGGAAAACTTACAATGAAAGGAGACCAGCCAAAGGGGACTCTTAACAGAAGGTACCAGCCGAAGATGGATTTAAGGATAAAGAAAACAACCAAAGGGGAATCTTCATCAAGGAATACTAAGCCGAAGGAAAATTCTTGGGGAAAGAACACCAATTAAAGGCGAACTTACTGAGGATAACGATATGCATGTCTGGTCAGAATTAGATACACATAGGAAAGAGACCGACCAAAGTAGACTCTAACAAAGGATGTATGCACAAAGGCAAACCTATAACAACAAGGAGACTAACTGAAGGTGGACTCTTGGAGAAAGAACTTACTGGGGATTCATGTTTGTATTGAACCCAAATAGAGCGTCAGTCGAAGGCGAACTTGCGATTAGAAAAAAAAGAGACCAACTGTAAGGACTCTAAATAAGGATTGCCAACACATATTTGACTTTAAGAGATTGAAAATATGGAATAACTACAAAATCTCCCAGGCCAAAGGCGAGGTGTAATTCTTCAAGAGTGGAAATTATCTGAAGTAACACACACAAATATGGATACTCAAATACTTGAGAAATAAGAAAGATTATACATCGACTCTTACTCGCACTCTGACGACAAAGAAAACACGGTTAAAATAACCAAGGGCTTGCAAGGGCATGAGAAAACCACAACTTATTGGGGAAATGGAAAATACCAAAGACCCGACTGGTGGTAAACCAAAACAGACTCCATTAGGGAAACATGATAGGATCACCCTAGGCTTGTTGTCGGGATAATTCAAATTTGAGCGCATAACAATCTGGTTACTGCAAGTAAACATAATTGGTTTATACGTATGGATGTTTGAATTTTTTATTTTTTTGGTAGATGCAATGTAATGATGCATGTTTAGCAATACACTGGGGAAAGCACGACAATAATCGACTACTGAGAATATAACGAACTTCCGAATGACTATTCTTGCACATCTGATCTTCTGTTGAGAAAAGACAATCTAAACATCAACAGGGAACCGAGATTCAGAACCACCAACCTCTAAAGATCGATATCATTGAGGAAGCAACTTCCTGGAGAGCAATACTACAAAAATAAATTGCAGTTTAGAGAAAATCTTGAATTCTGATCGAACTCCCAACTTTCCGGGGAACAAATTCTTTATCTTCTGTTAGAAAGAGGAGAGCTTTGTTGGGGATGAGAACTTTCTCGCTTAGAATTTCTTGACGAAGATAACTTCTACTGGGGATTATAGAAATTCTTAAATAAAAAAGAATTCTACTCAGACCACACTAGGAATAACATCGCCAGGGGGTAAAAAATCTTCACTTGGGAAAGTAACAAACATCTTGGGACAAAAACTCCATTGGGGATATCTCAAAAAAATCTTTTATCACCGCAGATGACAGAGTTATGACTGGCACTCCCATGTACACCACACTAGGGAGACAGACACTTGGTCCACTAGGGAAAAAAAACTTGCTCCACTGGGGAGTAATAGATATGTTACTTCGGTAGGTCCTCGAAATACGACTTTGACTAGGGATACAGATTACCTCTTAAATTAGGGAGCCAAAAAAACTTTAGATGGTAACATCAACAATACCCATTGCACTGGGTGTATCCATCTCTACAAGACTCAAGCCGACAAGGATTTCTATACTGGGGAGCAGAAATCACTTCATTGGGGACGATGATCATGCTCATGAGGATACAAACTTGAATCTCCCATAGATAATCAAGAATCTCTTCAAGCAACTCTGATATGGGGCAGACCGCATTGGAGAGAGAGGGTGCACCCCTCACTGATGAAGAGAATGTATACTTCATGGGGAGAACGAGTGTGAACCTCATTTGGGAAGCCGCAAAATGTCGACTTCAAGGGGAGTATATAAAGAATCTCTGATTGGTGAATAAAACGATTCTTCTGAGAAAACCTGGAAAGAAACAGACTGCACTGAGAAGGAGGAATTATACTCGGACGAGAGTAGACCTTCACTGGGGATGAATAATTATGTCTTGAACAAAAGTGAGCATTCACTGGGGAAATTGAATCCTATTCTACAGAAATCCTCATGTTGGTCACATTCAGACCCTTCTTGATTCATTTGTTGGTATGCTTCTTATCATAAAAGACCAACAATACTTGCAAAAAGAGAAATTGTGGCAATATGCCTTCTGTGTGGAATGGAAACCTCTGTTGAGGAATAAACAATTTGAACTACCGACCACTGGATAAAAACTGAGATGTAAGATTGAAAGTTCATCATGTCAACTCTAAGGAGAAATGCCACTAAAAAGTGGACTTTGGAGAAGATGCTGCAAAAATAAATTGCAGTCCACTGAAAAGAAATCATCTTGACTTCAAACAACTTCTAAATTTATGGGGAGAAGAACCATTCTCCTCCTGCTCATAAATGAGGTTGCTTCGCTGGGGAATAAAGATATCGAAAGAGAAACCCCTTGGTAGACATGCTCTTGTTAAGTAGCAACAGATCTTTTACTGGGGAAAGGAACTCCTTCTAGGAAACAACGTTTCCGGCACGAACCTTGTATGGGTAACAACCTCATATGCTCTTTGCGTTCCTGCTTGTATCCTGCCGAGGATAACAATCCAAAATTCATTTGGAGATAATGATCCTGGCTTATGATGGATGAACCTCAATAAATGGACCTAAGTATCTGATGAGCTGAGGATAATCTGATCAACCCTTGAAGAGGAGAAAATTCCCCTACATAATTTTGTGCCCCAATCTATAGGGTCTTATGAAGAAAATGGCCTCGAGAGGACTTTCTGAGATCTGTATCAGCAAGATAAAAAACCTCAATGTTGTGAACTTTGGAACACGGCTCCTGGCTAACCAAATTTGGATATGGTTTCAACTATTCTTGAGTGAATGCCCATGCATCTTCAGATTCTAAAAATATTCTCCTCTAATCGACGAATTCTCAGAGAAATTTGTTAAATCTCGACATCACTGCCCTAGTTTGACTGTACTTTGAGGGATCAAATCCAGACTTAAGTGCCTCATATTGGATAAACACTTACTCAACAAAATAATCAACACGCTTGCCCCTGCTCAACAGAGTCTTGACAAACCTTTTCTTCATCTCATACTCACAGAGAAGTGGGAAACTTGCGGAGTTATGAAGACACCACAAACTTAGGGTGGTTGGCTTACGTCTTGAAAGCATGTTAGTACTCAGCTGTGCATCTCAACTGGAACTGCTTCATTCTTCAATCAGATACTTAAAGAAAATACATCCATTGGGGACAACTGAAAGTAATGTACCGCTGCTCGATAGAGACTCTGGACAATCAACATTTGTAATTTACTTCAGATCATTTCTTAAACTGGTATTCTTTTGCTCAGTGGAGTCAATAGAAGGTCTGCCCCAGATTAAGCTCATCTTTAAAAATGATTTGCACTTCAACACATCCCTGAAGCAATTTGTCCATTGGGATAATCAATTTTTCATCGGATGCTCATCATGCAAGCTCACTTGATATTTAAGCACTTATTCATATGCAACAAATGCTTATTCTAAGAATGATAAGTCTAATGCAAAGCTCATGTTTGTCTTGAATTTAAAAAACTTTTATTGAAAAGATGTCGAAACATCGAATTTTTATTGTGTAAAAGAAAGTAAAAAGATGGATTGATACCAACTCAAAAGTTTTAGAAAGCCTCTTAGGAGTCATATTACCATACTCTCATTACAATTCCACTTCTAATTAACCCATGCTTTAGTTAGGAATTCTGGTTCACAGTTTCGGAAAAAAGAATTTAAGGCTCAAATTATTTGGTGCCCACCCATTTTCCCTGATGTTCTCCATTCCTACATTCAATTAACTCGATATGAGCACTCATCTCTCAAGAGAAATTTAGAATGGTTGAGGAGTCAAATGAGGATTTCTGGACACGACAATCACTCACCTCTTTCATTCTTGGTGTTTTATCACACGACTTTGTTCTTTGCTGAGGATTTTTATTTGGTAATCCCTTTTCTCTTTTCGCGCTTTTTCGCTTTCCCTAAAATTTTCCTGGACAAATTCCTTTTGAATTTGACTCTGAAGTCCAGCGGGATGCCCTGACTTTTTCCTAAGCGACTTGTTTTTCAAGTTTCTACTTAGCGAGGCTTTTTGTCTCTTTCTTTCATCATTTCCTTTTCTTTCCTTTTGAACAAGTCGTTGATCTTCATGTCATCTTCGACTTGATGGAAGTGATTGTGACTTCCTGAGTCCTTGGTAGATGAGGGATAACTATTATTGTATCATCATCTTTGACCTCCTAACGTGCGAGAGATACCCATCGAGATATCATCTATTGACACATACTCATGATAAGTGAAGGTTAGTGTAATACGATGGGAGAACTGACTTGGGTGTTTTGCATTTTATTGTAATTGTTGCGGATAGCAAGAGTCGCCACCAATTTTTCTTTTATCCAATAAAGGAAAGGGTGAAAAGAACAAGAAAGACCTTTTGAGAATTTTTTTGAGTTTAGGGGCTAGGTTATGAAAAGGGAAGGTGTTAGCACCCTTTTCATCCGTAGTTAGCTACAGGCTCTTAGTTGCTAGCTCACTTTGAAAATGATTTGTTTGAAATGTGTTTGTGATTTTTTTTTGAAAGTATTTTTGAAAAGTTCCTTCGTTTAGGCGAACTTTGTAATGATTCTCGTCTCTATAAGAATGTATACAAAGTGTTGAATTTTGAAAATATTTCATTTGAAAGTGTTGGAGTGTTTGAAAGGTGTTTTGAAAATGATTGTGAGCAAACAACTAAGAAAGTTCTACCTACTTAAAAAGTCTTAGTTCTTTTCCTCCTCCTCTAGATAATGCTATCTTACCATTGATTGATAAGAAGCCCTATCATTGGTTGTAAAGGGACGGGCATGGGTCATTGTATAGTCATAGAAAGCAACATTTTAGGATACCTTAGCAATTTTTTGTAAGGGTCTAATATTATTTATGAAGGCAACATTTGAAGGGTAATCGATGGACTATGGTCTTGGTTTTTTGATTGTTTTTGCTAAAGTATCCCACGTTCGAGGGACATGACTGTTTTATCCGAGGCAACAACTGAGGTTAACGCTGGAGGTGCAAGTGTGCAAAGTGTTTGTTTTCATGCTTTTTTGTCTTGAATTAGGATTTTCTTCTTGTTGATTTTATGTCTTTCTATACAAACCCTAATTACTAGTATTTATATTGAAAGCGATAAATTGTAAAAATGTAAAATTCTATGCTATTACAACATTTGGGGATGGGGATACAAATTTACAAATGGGGGATGAAAGCAAAAAAACCCTAATTTACTATTACAACCATATTGAATATGAACAAATAATGTAAAAGAATGTATGATAATATACAAGGAAAAAGAAATTATTTTTGTTTGAGTTTTTTGAAAGATTTTAATTCTAATTAAGCTAAATAAAAGAAATATGTAGTTAATTCAAATAAAACTAACCTAAATTGATTTAAGAAAACAAATTAAGAAAAACAAGTTGTTGTACCCCAAAATTTGCCCTCTCATTTCATCAAGATTTCCCCTCACAAGACTCTTTGGACTCCAGACATGATTAGGGTTTGCTCAACTCAAGACATCTCCTTGCACTGTTGACCTGAAATTAGGGTTTGAGTTTGCACATGGATTTTTGGACTTAAAATGCCCCATGTGACTTTAATACTTCATGTTGGACCTCTAAGATTTCTCATACCAAGTTTCAAGCTTTGAATCAAATTTTTGCCCAGTCAATTGGATAGTTGACCTATAAATCAGCTGTATTGGGGAAAAAGTCAACTGTGGCCAATTTACAGTCAAACCTCATAATTTTTTATCCACAACAACATTATAGACTCATATGAACCATTTGATCAAGTTTTGACCACAACTCCTCAAGAAATTTGATCAGATCATCAAAAGGGCAAAATGGTCATTTTTAGGGTTTTGACTGTATAAAGGAAATTTCTGATTTTTCACCTAGCCAATGGCAAATTGGGTTCAAGCATGTATTCAAGGACTCATTGGCATCATCTTGACCTAATCACAAGGTTCAAAAGATCTCAAATGCATAGGATTGACAGATGAATTTTCCAGTCAACTGATCAAAAATCAATTGTACACTGAAAAGTCAAACTTTGACTTTTTTGTCAAAATCAAGTGCCAAGGGTCATTTTTCATCAAGATTTGTCAAAACATGAAACTTGTTCACTAAGAAATCTAATTTTGGAAATTAGGGTTTAAAATGGAAAATTTTCATAACTTGGAAATTTTCTAAGTTATGAAAATTTCTTATTTTTCCCCAACTTTTCCCAACTTTTTCTCCATGATGGAATTGGATTCAAATAAAACTTCCAACATTAAAGTTGTAGTCCCCCACAAAATCTACAACTTTTATTCACAAAGTTTTCCCAAAAGATGCTTGGATATCAAGTTATGATTTTGTGAATAAGGGTCCATGAAACTTTTAACTTAGTGAAATTTTGCCCTAGTTTAGGCAGGATTTTGACCTATCTTCATTGCAACTTTTCACATAGTTCCAAGTGGAATCTCAAAATTCATTTCAAAGATGTATTATAGAGCATGTTACAAGATTTCCAAAATGTCCAAGAACTCTCCAAGATCATTTGTGGTTAGGGAGAATCGAAAGTTTGAAAATGGCAAATTATCACTTTTGGCCAAGGCATTTTGCACATTGATACAAGTTGCAAATCAGTTTGGATCATGCTTGTACTTGGTTTACAGGTTATAATCCTTTCTACACTCATAAATTAAATGCAAACACATTGGATTAAGGCTTTTTTTTGAGATTTAGAGCATTGTACAAAGAACTATTCCAAAAATGGCAAAAAGTTAACATTGCCACTTTGATAAAGCATGCTTTTGACAATTTTGTTTGTCTTGAGCTATGGACCTGATTTCTTTATGCAAATAAAATCCACAAACATCAGGGAAAGTTCACCAACTCTCAGCAGGCCTCAAGCTAGCAAGTATAGCCTTGGAGCATTGTCAAGTCAACTTTTGCTTCAAAAGCAAGTAACTTACAAAAGTTTACACAACTCCTCAATCTGATAAGAGAAAGCTTTGTGTTCATTTCAAACGAACTCAACACATTGTAGCAAGCAGAATACACGAGTTTGCAACCTCTCAAACACCCAAATACACCAAAACACCAAGTTCTTGCAAAAACAGGGCAAACCCTGCAGAACTACTTCCAAATCCAATTCCACTCGTGCGTTTTGTCCCAAACCACTTCAAACACATTCTAAACAATACACCTAAGCTATCCAAACACCTGTCCAACCACTGTAACTCCATTTTCACACTTCACCATTTGTACTTTGAAGCTTTGCAGGTTGAGTTCTACAAGCACATTCAGGCAAGTTCAAAGCAAGCACAACATTGGGGAAGGTTGAGTGAACTTCAGGCAAGCTAACACGACCTTCAGGCCTCATCCAAAACTCCTACATTGCCATATCCAAACTTGGCTGAAGCAGGTAATTTTCAAACTTCTATCTCCTTATTTAGGAATCATTAGGATTAGGTTTGTGAAGCAAAAATGTAGCCCTTAATGTCCTTGAACTGTACATATGCATAGAATTCATTTATATTAACTGAGCTAGGAGAATTTAGATGATGAACATGCTGAATTTTTTAGGTCAGAAATTAGGGCCAATGAAATTCTCTCTGGTCTTTGAGAGTTAGATCAAGTTTTTTACATGGTTAGAATCTTGTGATCATGAGCTATAACTTTCATGTTGCAATATTTTGTTTTTGAGCACGTATGCAGGAGTTACAAGTTTGTACATGGCGCGCACATTTTCTGATTCAAAGGACAAGGATGAAGTGGAAAGTGGGCTGGGCCTGGCTGTTTCTGCTTTTGACACCCTCCATTCTAATATTTGCACCCCCTTGGCCCATTTCTCTTATTTTTTTATATTTTCTCATTTATTTTACATTTTCTGACTTTTATTATTTTTTCTAAATATTAAAAATCACCAAAAATATTTTCTTAATTTTTACATTTTTATTTTATTATTTTTATTATTTTTTGGGCATAAAAATAGTTTACTAATAATATATACTTTATTTTTCTTAAATAAATTGCAAATAATTTTAAAATACTTACATATTTTATTTTATTATATTATACACTTAAAAATAATATTGTCATACATATTTTATTTTTTAACATTTTTTGCATATATTTTTATTTATTTCTTGTACATAAAAATGAATAAATAAATAATTAGAGTATATTTTTTCTTTTAAACAAAAACTAGGGTTTTCACCCTTTCTAAAAATAATCATTTTTGTTTTCTTATTTCTTAGACATTAAATAATTTCATTTTTACATACATAAAAATAAATACAAAAACATTTTGCATATTTATATTTATTTGTGCCATTTAAATATTTGTCTATTTATTTATTTGTGCAATATTTCAATTTGGTTGTAATAATAGTTTTAGGGTTTTATTTTATGCAATATCCCCCTATTCAAACTTGTATCCCCCTCCCCATAATAATATTGTAATAGTCTTAGATTTACTTTTACGCATTTTATCGCTTTCAAATGCCATGATAGTAAATTAGGGTTTGTATGCAAAAAGACCAAAATCAAAACAAATAGCATGACTAAACACAAGACAAAAATGCATGAAAAATGACAACACAATGCACACAAGCACCCCTAGGGTTTCATCCACTTGTTGCCTTAAAAAATGGCCATGGTATGCATGCTAGGTATCTTGGCAAAACAAAATCAAACAAAAAGATCATAGTCCCTCGATGACGCTATCTTGGTTGCCTATACAAAATGATCTAGTCCCTCAAAAACTTGCTAAAGATACTTGGCACAATTGCTATCATAGTCATATGATGACCAGCGCCCGTCCCGTTTAACATCCAAACACAAGGTTGTTTACCAAATACAATGGTAAAACAACAATGTCAAAGGGTTAAAAATGCGTAGGAAATATCTTTGAGTAGGGTAGACAACTCCTAGTTACTTGATCAAACTTGCAAATAATCCTTGCTATTTTCAAAACACACACACAATTTCAAAACATTTCCCAAAACAAACTTTCAAACTTCGAAACATTTTTCAAAAGACAAACACCTTTGTATACATTCAAATAAGAATCATTACAAAGATTGCCACAACGATGGCCTCTTTTCAAAATACTTTCAAAACCATACAAAGCACCATTTCAAACAATTGAAAAAGCAAAGCAAGTGATCTAAACAAGTAACTAAGACCCCATGGATAATCATGGATGAAAAGGGTGCTAGAACCTTCCCTTTTCATAATCTACCCCCCAAACCCAAGAAAACATCTCAAAGGTCTTTCCTGTGCTTTTTGACCTTTCCTTTGGATAAAATAAAAAGTCGGTGGCGACTCTTTCTAAACCGAAACATTTGAGAATGAAACGCAAAACCTCTAGTCAGTTCTTCCACCGTATCACAGAACTGGCGACTCTGCTGGGGCCCAATTCTAAAAGTGGGGTTACCTTAGGGTTTAGATCACCTTTACATGCTTACCTTGTTTGCTTTGATTGCTTTACATTTGGTTCTATTGTTTGGGTTTGAATCCTCTACCCGGATTTGGGAAACATTCATAGGTAAATAGCAATACGTTGTGGAAACTGTGCGCGGTATACCAACATGGTTGAAGCAATAGCTATATTAGTGCGACATATTTGTAGGTACCGGTAGCCTTTGAGTCAATCAAAGAGAATACGGGGCCGTTGAGTGATGTCATGAAGCACTAATGGACTTTTAAAACCTTTACTTGACCATCTTGGCCTTTTTAGGGGTAGTGAGATGACCAGCTTTGGTGTAGTCCGAAGTTGGTAGATACTCGATACTACACTCATTGAGGGTTATTTTCTTGGAATATTTCGGTCGCCAGTAAAGTGGCTAAACTGAAACAATGAACACAGAAAATAATCCAGTGATATTGAGCTCCTTAGAACCCAGTTACTATTTATAGGACAGGTTGAGCCAACTAAGCTTCAAGAGGGTACTTACCTATGAAACCCCATGCAAGCCTAAACTAGGAACTTGTGTGATTTGTTTGTACATATATACTTGTGTATAACATAATGGACATCATGAAGCATCATTTGCATCCACTAACCATTTCAAGGAATTTGGATCTTCATCTTTGTTCCTGTTTTGTAGGTTATGGAATCACTTTGCAGGAAAACTATCCAGGTCAATCTTGTGAGAATCCCTCCTCAACTCAAGGAGCTTGCTTCCAAGATTCCAGAATATTCTCCATTCACTGAGAGACATGGTCGACTTCTCAACTTGGTCAACTCCAACATAGAGGAAGACATGGTGAAAGTTCTCTTCCAGTTCTTTGACCCCCTACACCACTGCTTCACATTTCCTGACTACCAGTTAGTGCCTACTTTGGTGGAATTTTCTCAACTCTTGAGGATTCCTATTCTCCATCAACTACCCTACAAAGGTATGGAAAGAGATCCGAAGCCTGAAGATGTTGCTCAAGCCCTACACTTGCAACCGTCTGATGTCATAGGTCATTGGGAAACCAGAAGTGGTGTCAAGGGTTTCTTGGCAAAGTTCTTGTTTGAGAAATCTCAAGAATGCTGGAATTCTCTAGACCTGCAAGCTTTTGAGGAGATTGTAGCCCTTCTCATCTATGGGTTGGTCTTGTTCCCAAACCCTTACCAACTTATAGATGTCAATGCTGCCAAAATCTTCATGGCTCGTAATCCGGTGCCTACATTGCTTGGAGATATCTTGCACTCTTTTCACACTCGAATAATGAGGAAAAGAGGTGTTCTCATGTGCTGTACTCCTCTACTGGCAAGGTGGTTTATTTCTCACCTTCCCCAATTAGTCTTGAAGAATAAGCAAGGTTTGAGGTGGTCGCAACGATTGATGACTCTTACACATTCAGATGTTCATTAGTGTTCTCGATCTAGAGAAAATGTTATCATCATTGATCGTTATGGGGAATTACCTAATGTCCCTCTACTTGGAATTAGGGGAGGCATTACCTACAACCCCTGCTTGGCTCTGAGACAGTTTGGGTATGCCCAAAGGGATGACCCACATGACATGCTGATTCCAGACTTGGTTTTTGACTTCGACAACCACGCTCAAGGACTTCGACAAAGGTTCATCCGAGCTTGGAGGATGCCCAACAAGGTAGATAGTAAGACCTTGGGACACAAGAATTCCATCCCCCTTGAGCCTTACCTCAAGTGGGTATGAACCCGTGCCCAAAGTCTTATGATGCCTTACCCTTACATGCTCCCTGTGATCAAAGAGCCTGTTATGGAAGGAGAGGTTCCATACACCCTCCTACATCCTGACATGCCAACATCATTGGAAGATTTACAAATGAGTTGGATACAACTCAAGGGAGAACACGATACGTTTGAAGCCCAATTCTACGCCAGTGCGAAGAAGGTTTTAGAACTTACTCGTCAATTTCACGAAGATCAGACTCTCAACACCTACATTGCACCAAAGAGGATGCACAACGTCTTTTTACATTAGAATTTTGTATTATTTTGCCCATGGGGAATTTATGTACTAACAAATTCTATCTTATTAATATGACGTTTGTTCGTTTTTGTTTAAACAAATTTGAATTTTCTGAATCCTTGGATGCATTACATGAATACATATCATTCATCATATGCATAAACAGGTCTTCATACCATGTTTCCTTATCTCTCTACTGTTTATTTCAGCAAGATGGATATTGAGCTGACGGTCAAAGATTTGCAAGCGCAAAATTCACAATTCCAACAGCTACTCATGACCTTTGCTAAGGGTCAGGAGGATCTTAAAGCTCTGTTAGAGAAGGAAAAAGAGAAAAAGAAAAAGAAAAGAGTTGGTGTGGCTACCTTGGGCAAAAGATTTGAAGGTCAAGCTAGAAGGGTCCTGAATTTCCCCTCAACATCTGATGAAGGGGTAGGAAAAGGAAAGGGAGATGTAGTACCATCTGAGTCTGCGGAAGAAGAAGAGGAGGAGGATGAAGACTATTCCGAACAGCAGTATCCTCCTGCAGATGAAAAGTACAAGAATCTGGAAGAGCGTCTGGAAGCCATGGAGATTCAGAGAGTGCCTGGGCTGGACTTTGAAGAGTTGGGTTTGGTTTCTGGAATAGTTATTCTTCCAAAGTTTAAAGTAACTTTGTTTTCGAAATACGATGGGGTGTCTTGCCCAAAGATGCACCTACGGTCCTACGTCAGAAAAATTCAACCACATTCTTCTGACAAAGACCTGTGGGTACATTTCTTCCAGGACAGTTTGTTGGGGACGCAATTAGATTGGTTCTACTAGCTAGAGAGGTCTGATGTGCACAATTGGGAGGATTTGGCTACTGCCTTCTACAAGCAGTATCAGTACAATGCGAACTTAGTACCTACCCGTACTCAATTACAGAGTATGGGCATGGTCTCAAATGAAGGCTTTAAGGAGTATGCCCATAAATGGAGAGACTTGGAGGGACGAGTTCAACCACCTCTATCTGAGAGGGAGCTAGAAGATATGTTTTTGGGGACTCTGTCAGGTCCATTCTTTAATCACCTGATTGGAAGTTCGTCTGCGGGGTTCACCGAGTTGATTCTAACTGGTGAGAGAGTTGAAGCCAACATCAAGAGCGGTAAAATTCAAAAAGATACATCTGCTTCCGCTGCCATCAAAAATCCTTTTCCAGCAAAGAAAGAAGTTTCAGCTGTCTACTCCAAAAGAATTCAAGGAAGAGTTGAGCGCCGGCCAGCGGTGGGGGCCGTAATGATTCAGAAGTCTGCAGCTGATCATCCCAGAAACAATCAACCCAGAACCAACCAAGTAAGGGTGGAAAGGCCTGTAAGGCAATTCACTCAGATAAATATGACTCCTGCTCAGGTTCTACCCCATCTCTTGAAGTTAAACCTTGCAACCTTGAAAGAGGCACCGAAGAATCTGAATACAACTTCTCCGTACTACCATTCAAATGCCAAGCGTGCTTATCATTCAGGGAGTATAGGGCACGACACCAACAATTGTTGGGCCCTTAAGAATAAGATTCAGGATTTGATAGATGCTAAAGAGGTGGAATTCGACGCCCCTGAAAAGCCGAATGTGATCTCTACTTTAATGCCAAGGCAAGGCCATAATGCCCATGCTGTTGAAGAAGATCTATTTGTTGCTACTGTTGATGATTTGATGACTCCGCTACCGATAATCAAGCTGAATTTGTTGAAGGTTGGGATTTTCCCAGGTTGTGAAGAAGATTGCTGCCTTTGTTCATCCTTACCAACCGACTGTCTGTTGTTGAAGTTAGGCATCCAACGCCTAATGGATAACCAAGAAATCCTTTTTGAGAAGACTCCTGTTACACCGACTCCTGTCAATGATATTTCAATAATTACCATATCCGCCAATCTTTCCAAGGTCTCTGAAAGACCTGTTAAGATTACATTCGATCCAAATACTGTACCTTTGAAGATAACCATGCCGGGGCCCATCCCGTACAAGTCCAACAAATCAATACCGTGGAACTATGGTGGAGAGATCTTCTACCACGGTATTAAACAAATTGAATCAACTGAAGAGAGTTCTGGATAAGAGACTTCCGACATTGGAAACATTGCTGGAATGAGTAAAATCACTCGCAGCGAAAGAATTTTCTCTCCGGAGATTGCTCCTCCAAGGGAAATCTTTGGACCCTCAAATGCTCCTAAGGTTACCCCTGTGTCGGTCAACATATCTGCAAGAACTCTGATTGTTGAAGAAATTGTAACTCCTGTGGTTGTTCCCTCTGCTGTTGCTGATGATAGAGGGAAAGGGATCCAAGAAGTGCCCTTCAGGACGAGGGCTCAGCCTTTGGTCATCCCTGAGACCTCTCAAAAAGAAATGGAAGAGATTTTGAAAATAATCAAGAAAAGCGATTATGATGTTGTGGAACAACTGGGGCAAACCCCCTCAAAGATCTCTATGTTGGCACTGTTGCTTTGTTCCGAAGCCCACGCTAAAGCTCTGATCAGATTCTTGAAGATGACCCACCTGCCTCAGAAAACCTCCGCGGATCAGTTCCAGGAATGTGTAGCTAGCCTAACAGCTGACAATGGTCTAGGATTCTCCGATGCCGATTTAACATCTAAAGGGAGAAAGCATAATGACGCTTTGCATGTCTCGGTGGAATGCAGAGGGACTACTCTAGCACACGTTCTGGTAGACACTGAGTCGTCTTTAAATGTCTTGCCGAAGAAAGCCTTGGATAGACTGGATTGTGAAGGCTTAACCCAGAAACCCAGCAATATCATTGTCATAGCCTTTGATGGTTCTAAAAGGATGGTCCACGGGGAGGTGGACATCCCGATTAAAGTGGGAACTGAAACCTTCAACTCCATATTCTATGTGATGGACATCCGTCCTTCTTATTCTTGCTTGTTGGGAAGACCCTGGATTCACAATGCTGGAGCCGTCACTTCCTCTCTACATCACTCAAGTACCCTGTCCAGGGGAAAATTATAACTGTTCATGGCGAAGAGGAATACATGATAAGCCATCTAAATTCTTTCCACTATGTAGAATTGGATGGTGAATTCATCGAGACCCCTTTCCAACACTTTGAAGAGGTTTCCCCTGAAATAGTAGCAACCAAGACAGTGTCCCCTGTACCTGCAATTACCAAACCTGTGCCTCAGATGTCATCCCTCAAACATGCAAAGGCTATGATTGAAGAAGGAGGAAGCACAATCTGGGGTCAGCTACCAGACTTTCCTTTCAAATCTGATAAATTCGGCTTGGGTTTCACTTCGGCTAGTCAGAAGGCTGTGCGTCGCTCCCGTGCCGGAGGGCCACCAGTGAAGATCACCCATCATGGAGTGAATGCTTTGGAGGATAGTGAAGAGGAGAGTAACTTGGAAAACTGGATTTTCCCTACTATTGACGGAGGACTGAACAACTGGGAGGCAAAAGACTTTGTTCCCATTACTTTCATAAATTAGTAATTTATCTTTCAAACATTTATGTTGGTTTGTAATAATTCTTGAACAATTCGTACACTTTTAGCCTTGTGCCTTACCCGAGGTACATAGGTCCATTTGTAAGGGTTTGATTTTTCATCTTCATATGCCATTTTAATGAATCATGGACGTTTTCACATATAAACTTTTGTGTTCATTTTCCTTCTTTTTACATTTTATTTGTTTAAAGGTGGCTATCCCTTACACACACCCACACTCACAAAATGCAGGTACCCTTCCATTCCGGATTCCATGGGTAACAATTCTGCTATGGCCTTCAGTGACTCTGAAGATCTGGTCTACCATGCCGAATACGAAGGTGATGAAGACTGTGAAGTGCCGGGAGAATTGGCTAGACTGCTACAACAGGAAGAAAGAACAATTCTACCTCATGAGGAGCTGTTAGAGACAATCAACTTGGGTACTATTGAAGACATAAAAGAAGTCAGAGTGGGTGCCAACCTAGAGCCAAGTGTCAAAGAGCGCTTAGTTCGGCTGTTGAATGAATATGTTGAGATCTTCGCCTGGTCTTACGAAGACATGCCGGGACTCGATACAGATATTCTGGTTCACCGTCTCCCTACAAGAGAAGACTGTCCACCAATTAAACAAAAGGTCCGCCGCATGAGGCCCGACATGTCTGAAAAGATCAAAGCCGAAGTTATGAAGCAGTTCAATGCTGGATTTCTCGCTGTTACTTCCTATCCATAATGGGTTTCTAACATTGTGCTCGTGCCTAAGAAGGACGGCAAAGTGAGAATGTGCATGGATTACAGAGACTTAAACAGGGCCAGCTCTAAAGATGACTTTCCATTACCGCACATTGACATCTTGGTTGACAATACAGCTCAGCACAAGGTATTTTCTTTCATGGATGGATTTTCAGGGTACAACCAGATCAAAATGGCCCCTGAAGACATGGAGAAAACTACTTTTGTTACACAGTGGGGTACGTTCTGCTATAAAGTGATGCCATTCGGACTGAAGAATGCCGGGGAAACCTATCAGCGCGCCATGGTAGCTTTGTTTCATGACATGATACATCATGAGATTGAAGTCTACGTAGATGACATGATAGCCCGCTCACAGACAGAAGAAGAACACCTCGACCATTTGCAAAAGCTGTTTGTCAGATTGAAGTAGTACAAGCTCAGACTAAACCCTAACAAGTGCACTTTCAGAGTCAGGTCCGGTAAACTCTTGGGTTTCATTGTCAGCAACAAAGGCATCGAGGTTGATCCTGCCAAAGTCAAAGCTATATAAGAAATGCCTGCCCCTTGCACTGATAAGGAGGTTAGAGGTTTCTTGGGACGCCTAAACTACATTGCTAGGTTCATTTCTCACATAACATCTACCTGTGAACCAATCTTCAAGCTGTTGAAGAAAGATCAGGTGGTTAAATGGAATGATGACTGTCAAGTTGCTTTTGATAAAATCAAGGAGTATTTGCTAGAACCTCCTATCTTGATGCCTCCCGTCGAAGGAAGACCGCTAATCATGTATCTGACCGTCTTAGAGACATCAATGGGGTGCGTACTGGGCCAACATGACGAGTCTGGCCGAAAAAAGCATGCCATTTATTACCTTAGCAAAAAGTTTACCGACTGTGAGACTCGTTACTCACTGCTCGAGAAAACCTGCTGCGCTTTGGTATGGGCTGCTCGCCGGCTAAGGCAGTATATGTTGACTCATACCACTATACTGATATCTAAGATGGATCCGATCAAGTACATCTTTGAAAAACCTACTTTGTCCAGAAGGATAGCTAGATGGAAAATGATCCTGACTGAGTATGATATCCAGTACACGACCCAAAAATCTATAAAGGGGAGTGAGCTAGCTGACCATCTGGCTCACCAAGCTGTCGAAGATTACCGATCCATGAGGTTCGACTTCCCCGACGAGGATATCATGACATTGGACAACATTGAAGAGAACGGACCGTATGACGGACCTGAACAAGGATCCTGATGGACCCTTTACTTTGATGGTACCTCCAACGCACTTAGTAACGGTATCGGTGTTGTGCTCATCTCACCAGAAGGTTTCCATACACCTTTCACTGCTAGACTTTGCTTCAATTGCACCAACAACATGGCCGAGTATGAAGCTTGCATCTTTGGTCTCAAGGCTGCAATAGACCTGGGAATCAAATCTTTGGTTGTGTTTGGAGACTCAGCTTTGGTCATCAGTCAGATCAAAGGAGAGTGGGACACTAAACATCCCAACCTCATCCCTTATAAAAAACATGTCTTGACATTGTTACCACATTTCGTGCAGATTACCTTCGAGCACTTCCCGCGAGAAGGAAATCAGCTAGCAGATGCTCTAACTACAATGTCATCCATGTTTAAACTTAACTGGGATAATGAGGCTCCCCAAATCACCATTGAGCGGATGGACGAACCTGCACATTATCACGAGATTAATACCGAAGAAGTAGTGGACCGACCTTGGTTTCACGAAGTCAAAAGGTATCTCGAGGCTCAAGAATACCCTGAAGGAGCTTCAGTCAATGACAAAAAGTTCTTGAGGAGGTTCTCAACTAAGTTCTTCCTGAGCAATGGTATCCTATACAAGCACAATCATGATTGCATTCTGCTCTGTTGTGTGGACAAAGTTGAAGCTGAGTAGATCATGGTTGAACTGCACAATGGTACCTTTGGCACTCACTCAAGCGGGCATACGATGGCTAAGAAGATCCTACGGGCAGGATATTACTGGTCTACCATGGAAGCTGACTGCCATCAACATTCCAGGACTTGTCACAAATGTCAAATCTATGCGGACAAGGTACATATACCTCCAGTTCCTCTCAATGTCTTAACAGCTCCTTGGCCATTCTCAATGTGGGGAATCGACATGATCAGAGAGATCAAGCCTACAACATCCAATGTACATCGTTTCATCCTGGTGGCCATTGATTATTTCACCAAATGGATCGAAGCAGCTTCCTTCGCATCTGTCACAAAGAATGCTGTTTCCCGCTTCATCAAGCAGAACCTCATTTGTCGGTACGGCATCCCCGAAAGGATCATCACCGACAACGGTACAAAACTGAACAATACTATGATCACCGCTTTGTGCGAGCAGTTCCAGATTCAACATCACAATTCATCTCCCTATCGGCCAAAGATGAACGGCGCTGTCGAAGCTGCGAACAAAAATATCAAGAAGATCATACAAAAGATGACAGTCACCTACAAGGACTGTCATGAGATGTTACCGTTTGCTCTTTGTTGTACCCCAAAATTTGCCCTCGCATTTTTCCACGAGAAATCACATCTTCAGGCTTTTCCTGATTTTTTCAGATTGGCTCAAGAATCGGTCAAACAGACTTTTCTCATCAGTCAGACAAATTAGGGTTTTCATTGGTTTTCATGGCTCTGGAACAGTTCACACAGTTTGCTTAGGGTTTGGTTGATTTTGGCTCAACTTTGATCAGGCGAACGCTTCTTTGGCATTTGATCAGGAATTAGGATTTTTATGCGTGCATTCTCAGAAAGAATTAAATCCCCACAGTGCTTTTCAAGTTATTCTGAGATGTGGACTGAAACATTTGGATTGAATTCGCAGTGTTTGATTAAATCAATGAAAAGAGGCATTGGGATTGAATTTGCAGTGTTTGGTTAAAATCAATAAAAGGAAAATACGTCTAGGCAGTTGTTGTGATTGACTATGCATTGATTTGGATTTGTGAAGTGCCAGGCTTATTAGTTGATCGATGCCAAAACCACAATGTTTATTTAATTGCTTATCATTCTGAGTTTAAATAATTGGAATTCATTTTCAATTATTATAATTTAAAGAATTATAAATAATAAAATGAACAATTGAAAAGAAGAAAAGAATTAATTGGATAAAAGGAATTTTTATTTCATCTTTAAATATTTGTTACAATTATTATTTAAATACAAGTGTTCGTTTACAAAGTATTTACAATAATAATATTACAGTTATTTAAATTTAAATAAAATTATCCTAATATTTTTCTAAGCCTTCAATTCTTCATCCTCCATCTGTTGCTATTCCTCCCCATTTAATTTTTATCTGCAAAGAATAGAAAGAAGAAAAAGTCAGAAGCAGATAAATAATTAAAAGCATACAATTAATTTGGGCTCATCATTAAAGGCATCTGACTGGAATCAGTTAGCCCTCTCCGCAAATCACGGGATTTCTCCCGGTTCACAAAGAGGGATGAATATTGCTTGCTAAACATGAATGCACAAGTATTGAAATGCACAAATTCAAATTTTGTCAAAACCAACTGCATAGTTCAAAACCAACTGCATAGTTCAAAACCAACAGCATGTATAAAAGTTCAAATTTCCAAAACAAAGTCCAATGTCAAACTGTCCAAAATATGGAAGGATGTCAAGATACAAAGGCTCCTCCATACTGTAACAAAGATGCAGGAAAGCTGAAGAAGGAAAGTATGCAGGTTAAGACCATATATGCAAGCAAACTAATTCCAGTTTCATCATTTTCCAGCCTGTATGCCTTTTCAGAAAAAGTACACATAACATTATTTTAATGTTTTGATTGGTACTAGAGAGAGAGAAAAGAGGAGAAGTTAGGCTTACTGACTTTTGGCTTTAGGCACAAATATATAAAACAAACTGCAATGAAACAGAAGAAAGGGGCGAAAAATCAGAAAACAAATATACAGAACATCCAAACCTCACACTAAGCATAAACCTGCTAAGCCTCACAAGCCTTAACAAAAAAACAGAACTCAGAGCAAGCAAAAGGCCTAAAAAGCAAACTCTTGGCCTCAAGCTTAACTTTCCAAGCCTGAAGCTCGCACCAGCAAACCTCCATCCTAAAACCTGTTCAAACCTTCAGCATTAAAACAACCATAACTTGCTAAAGACCTCAACAAACCTTAAAACCATGGCCTAAAAAACCAGTATAACCTTCACAAACCTGAAGCAAGCCTCACCAAGGCCATAACCTGCATCAAAAGCCTTAAAATCCAGCCTGCCTCTAAACTATCAAACACCAACTGTCAAACAAAAGCCCCAAAGCCTAACTGGTAAAAAGCCAAACAGAACTGCCTTCCACCAAAGAAAAGCCTCACCAATTTGTCCAACTCTAAGCCATAGCCAAAAAACCTTCATCTGCCAAGCTTACAAACCTCTAGGCCCTCAGAAAACATCATCATTGGGCTACCAAACATAACATTCAAGCATTCAGCATAACAAACCAGCATCAACAACTGAATCATCAAAGCATACAGAAAGCGAAGAAGACAGAGAAGGAGAAAAAAATACTATACAGGGATATTCCAAGCATATCATCATCAATACAGTGTAACAAGCATTCAAAGGGGCAAGCATTTCAAGGCAACATATCTCATAAGGGCCTCAGAGAACTCTCATCATAGGCGAACAAACAAGCATTTCCAGGCATCAAGCTAAACGCAGACAAATGCATTCAGAAGCAACGAGAAGAAAGAGATAAAGAAGTATACTGAACCAACACAAAAGGCGAAGAATACAGAGTACCAGGAAGCAAAGCTTCATCAGCATCGTCACCTCGCCGTCCGGCCCTCCACGCGCCTCCTATTTCCCTCCTCCTCCGTCTCCAAAAGGTAGTACTTCTTTTCCCTCTTTTCAAAACCTCAAATGAACCACAATATACGAGAAACAGGGTCAATAAACGAAAATTAGAGCATGCAAAGACAAAATCAAAAAACCCTAATAACATTCTAGATCGTTACCTTTTTTCATTCTTTGCGTTACCCAACCACTGAGGGAGAAGGAGGGAAGGTGGCGCCGTTTGACCTTAGGCGGAGGAGCGCTCAGAAGGACAAGGTTCAACTTTCGGCATGAGAAGACGAAGAGGACGGAAGTAGCGAACGGCGCCGCTTCTGTGATTCCAAACCCAAGCGCGTTCCAAATGAAACAAAGTTTGATTAACCCTAAAAAACAAATGTTATGAGACCTGATGGGCCTCGCCCCATTCTTTCCCTTAAGCCCAAAGCGTCCCAATTAACACCCCCCACATTTCTTCTGATCATTTGTTGTTTGGGCCAACGCAAACCCCATTAGGCCCATCCTCTCCTTTTTTGCTTTTGTTTTGAACATAAATATTTCTTTATTAATTCCTCTTTTTATTATCAATTTACCATTTTTCTAAATTAATAATTTCTTTGATAAACAAAAATCACACATTTTCATATTAATTTTCTTAATTGTTTCCCTTTTTATTATTACTTTTTTTAAGAAAAAGATATGAATATTAATTTTTCTAAAAAGTTGAACAATTTTATTTTATTTTCTTTAGTTAAAATCTTTGTATACAAAAAAATACTAACAATAATACATAATTTAGTTAAAACTCAAAACATTTCTTCCTTTTCTTAAAAATATTTTGTTTGTACCTAATTAATTAAAATACATTAATGTTAATACATAACAACAAAAATAGAATTTTAAAACATTCTTTTCTTAAGACTAAAACTTTTGTTTATATATATTAAACAAAAAATTATAAGAATACAAAAATTTAAATCAAACATACTTAATAATACATTTAAGTTCACATTTCTTAACTTGTAAATAAATTACACTTACACCCTCACAATACACTTTACATTTGATGCATTATACATTTGCTATTCTTACATTTTCCTATACATTGATTACATTTGATCGCGATTCGATTTGGTTGTAATTATTTAAGTCTCATCCCCCTTTGTGAATTTGTACCCCCACTCCCGGATACTATTTGTAATAGCGTAGACTTTAAAATTCCCGCAATTTACCGCTTTCGAATTATACCATGATTAGACCTAGGGTTTGCATGTACATAAAATCAAACGCTAGATAACCTAATACAAGACAAATACATGAAATTAATACACAATCACACGTGCACCTCCTAGGGTAATCCCACGTGTTGCCTTCCAAAATGGGCCATGCTTGCACGTCGAGTTTCTTTGGCAAAACAAATTCAAATGATCATAAGTCCCTCGATGACGCTTTCGAAAGTCGCCTATCAAAATGATCAAGTCCTTTCAAGCAAATTGCCAAAGACACTTGGCACCATTGCATTCATGGTCCATACGATGACCCGCGCCTGTCCCGATCACATCCTAAATGCAAGATTGTCCACCAAATTCAATGGTGGAGCAAAATTGTTAAAAAGGTTTGAAAACATAGAGAAAACCTTTGAGTACAATAGGGGTAGACATAACTCTTAGTTACTTGAGATCAACTTGCAAAAACACTTTCCTTCTTTTCAAAAACCACACTTCATACACACTTTCAAAACAAACTTCCAAAAACATTTGAAACATCTTTTCGAAAAGATACACACCTTTGTGAAACACTCAAACACGAGTCATTACATTGGTTGCCTAAGACAAGGCATCTTCTTCAAAAACATTTTCAAAACACACACGCTCACCACAATTTCAAGCAATCAAAAATCAAGGCAAGTGATCTAAAAACCAAGTAACTAAGAGCCCATGGATAACCATGGATGAAAAGGGTGCTAATACCTTCCCTTTTCATAACCTACCCCCCGAACCCACGAAACATCTCAAAAGGTTTTTCCTGTGCTTTTTTAAAACCTTTCCTTTAGGATAAAATAAAAAGTCGGTGGCGACTCTTGCTAAACCGAACAAGTGGGAATACAAACGCAAAACTCAAGTCAGTTCTCCCACCGTATCACACTCTTCACGGGTAACGTACCACGGCGCGTACATCAATTGGGGCAACACCCTATTTTTTGGTATACGACATGGAAGCTGTTTTACCTATCGAGGTTCAGATTCCCTCCTTGAGAATCATGAAAGATGCTGGTTTGAGTGAAGACGATTGGATTCAGACCCAGCTTGATCAACTTAACTTGATTGACGAAAAGCGACTTGCTGCTGTTTGCCATGGTCATACGTATCAAAAATAGATGATCAAAGCTTTCAACAAGGAAGTCAGACGAAATGTATATCAAGTCGGGGATCTTGTAATCAAGCGGATCATCTTGTTGCAAAGTGATCCCAGGGGCAAATGGACTCCTACTTACGAAGGACCATTTGTAATAAAAAACATCTTTTCTGGTGGGGCAATGATACTAACCACCATGGACGGTGATGACCTGCCGCACCCTGCGAACACAGACATAGTCAAAAGATACTACGCATAATTGACCCGACAAGTTGAAAACCCGCAAGGGCGACTTGGACAAAAAATGTGCATCCCGGTGAATCGAAAACCCGAAAGGGCGGTTCAGGGAAAAATTAGGGATAAATAAATAAAAAAATTATGTACACCCGGCAAGTTGAAAACCCGTAAGGGTGACTTGGGCAAAAAAGGGTTTCCCGGTGGATCGAAAAACCAAAAGGGCAGTCCAGGCAACAGTTAGGGAATTAAAGCGTATGACTATGTCTCGTCGGATCACTTTGAGAACAATCTCTTCATAGACAAGCTCCAGGCTTCTGATTAACTCAGTCATCTTCGGACGAAGCAACGAATGGGCAAGATATTCAGAGTTACAAAGGCTATAGCAGAATGAGAACCCCATGGAATTTTTTCACATAACATCTTTCTTTGTATAAATGTTTCTCATTTTACGACAACATTCTCTTACTAGGATGTCTGTCTCCTTTGTACAAAATACTTACATAAAGTTAATACAAAGATACTTCAAAGTGCAGAAAACTGTTTGCCTTTTCTTTTTCTTTACACTTATGTTTTATTTGAAAATGTCCAATGATTTATTAATGAGCATATGAATTTGAATATAATCACTGTTTACAAATAAACAAAATGGGAAAGAATAATTACTGACAGGTTGAAAGTATAGGAAAACGTCTTTAGGCTATTCCAGGAAAAATCCCCTGTAATACATCATCTAGGTCCCCCAGCGGAGCTAAAACCTTGAAAAACATATCCACAGCGGAGTTAAATTTCAAAATCCCCATCAGAGTTAAAACTTCAAACTCCCAATCCTCAGCAGAGCTGAAAACTTTGAACTACAGACCCTCAGCGAAGATGAAACCTTCTTCCCCAGTTAAGTCAAGACTATCAATCGCCAGCGGAAACCATCCAGTTTTTCCCAAATTCCCCAGCAAGTTGTCTTAAAATCTGAGAATCAACCAGATAACAGTTAACTTTTGCTTTATCCCAAACAGAATGAAGATTCTCATTCTTGAATCCCCAGTAGATTGGCATATAACCCAAACTCCTGAAGTTCCAACAGAATGAAGATTCTCATTCTTGACTCTCCAGTATATTGGCATACAACCCAAGCTCCTGATATCTCCAACAGAATGAAGATTCTCATTCTTAAAGTGGCATACAACCCAAACTCCTGAACTTTTTCCAAATAGGAATAAGCTTTCCCCCAGAGTCCTGAGCTTACTCTCCAGCAGGATAGCTACTCCTCAGCAGTATAGCCACTCCCTACAGAGTTTTTCATCCCCTAACAGAATGAAGATTCTCATTCTCGATTCCCCAGTAAAGTTGCCAAAGTCTTCTTTACTCCCCAGCATGAATTTGTCAGAATTTTTAATCCCCTGCAGATCAAAGATTCTCATTCTTGGCTCCCTAGCATGGATTCCCCAAGGATTCAAATTCCCCTAGCAGAATGAAGATTCTCATTCTCAATTCCCCGCAGAGACCATCAGAGCCTTCCTTATTCTCATTTCCCTGGTAGAGATTGCCAGAGCTTTCCTTATTCCCCAGCCGAGTAAGGATTACCCTCGTGTAATCCCCAGCCATAGTCATCAAAGTTCTCGGGACTCCCCAAGCAGGTTTCTCAAACAACACTTGGCATTATTTCCCCAAGCAGATTTCTTGTCAATACTCCAACTCCAAAGACTTGAAAGATCCCTATATCGCCAGGAAAGTCGTGAAGGATTCTCACATCGCCACAGAAGTTGTCAAAGTTTTTGATAATCCTCGCGAGTTGCCAAGGATTCTCTATCCCTAACAGTAATCAGCAAGGATTTCTCATCCTCAGCAATCAAAGATTTTGAATCTCCGGCAGCGGTCATGGATTTATTTTCCCCGGAAGTAGTCAAGGATTTTATTATCTTCAGCTATCAAGGATTTATTTTCCTCAGCAAGACAACTAATCAGCTTACATGCCCATACATTACATTCATATATCATAAACATTGATAAAACACATTTTATTGCATCATACATGTCATGCAACATAACTTTGTGTGTCTGCTAACATTTTACCCTTTTCAGGATAAAATTAAAAGCTATCTTTAACAAATATTCAAAGATTTCAGATACAGTACGAATACACTCCAGACACGAAAGTCATTCTGCTACTCATTCAGATCTCTTATTCATATACAAATTGGATACGCTCCAGACACAGAAGCCATTCTATTTATCATTCAGAATTCAAAGTCAAGATACAATACGGATACACTCCAGATACTGAAGTCATTCTGTTACTCATTCAGATTCTATTTCAGATACGCTCCAAACACGGATGCCATTCTGGCCCTTACACCAGAAGTTCGATTCTCCCCAGTGCAGTTGCCACGGAAGTCATTCTGTCACTTATTCAGATCCCAGTTACAGTTTCAGATACACTCCAGACACGAAAGTCATTCTGCTACTCATACAGATCTCAATTTCAGATACAGTCCAGATACACTCCAGACACGGAAGTCATTCTGTCAACTTATTCTGACTTTTTCCCCAGCTCATAGATGCTCCAGACACGGAAGCCCTTCTGTCGCTTATTCAAATTTCAGATTCAGATACAATACAGATACACTCTAGACGCGGAAGTCATTCTGTTAATCATTCAGATTCTAATATAGTTACAGCTCAGATACACTCTAGACACAGACGCCTTTCCATTTCTCATACAGACTCAGTCTCCAGATACAGTTCAGATACGTACCAGACGCGAATACCATTCTGATACTCATTGTTTTGACTTACAACATGCAATTAAACAAACATTCTTGGATGGCATCTACAAGCCCATCTCCGAAAAAATTCTTTCACCTCTCCGAATGGCATCTTTAAGCCCATTCCCTCAACTATACTTTGACGAGTGCAAATTTACGGGCACTCTAGTGTCCAATCATCTTTTACCTTCGAGTCACGAACGACAAACTCGCCAATCTAACTCTTCAGGTTCAAGAAGATTGAACAGGGGAAGCTTCTGTACCCCAAAATTTTCCCTCTCATTTCATCAAGATTTCCCCTCACAAGACTCTTTGGACTCCAGACAGGATTATGGTTTGCTCAGCTCAAGACATCTCCTTGCACTGTTGACCTGAAATTAGGGTTTGAGTTTGCACAGGGATGTTTGGACTTCCAATTCCCCATGTGACTTTCATACTTCATGTTGGACCTCTAAGATTTCCCATACCAAGTTTCAAGCTTTGAATCAAATTTTTGCCCAGTCAATTGGACAAGTGACCTAGAAATCAACTATATTAGGGAAAAAGTCAACTGTGGCCAATTTACAGTCAAACCTCATAATTTTTGATCCACAACAACATTATAGACTCATATGAACCATTTGATCAAGTTTTGACCATAACTCCTCAAGAAATTTGATCAGATCATCAAAAGGGCAAAATGGTCATTTTTAGGGTTTTGAATGTATAAGGGCAATTTCTGATTTTCCACCTAGCCAATGGCAAATTGGGTTCAAGAATGGATTCAAGGACTCAATGTCATCATCTTGACCTAATCACAAGGTTCAAAAGATCTCAAATGCATAGGATTGACAGATGAATTTTCCAGTCAACTGATCAAAAATCAACTGTACACTGAAAAGTCAAACTTTGACTTTTTGGTCAAAATCAAGTGCCAAGGGTCATTTTTCATCAAGATGTGTCAAAACATGAAAGTTGTTCACAAAGAAACCTAATTTTGGAAATTAGGGTTTAAAATGGAAAATTTTCATAACTTAGAAATTTTCTAAGTTATGAAAATTTCTTATTTTTTCCCAACTTTTCCCAACTTTTTCTCCATGATGCAATCGAATTCAAAGAAAACTTCTAACATGAACGTTGTAGTCCTCCAAAAACTCTACAAATTTAATTCACAAAGTTTTCCCAAAAGATGCTTGGATCTCAAGTTATGATTTTGTGAATAAGGGTCCGTGAAACTTTTAACTTAGTGAAATTTTGCCCTAGTTTAGGCAGGATTTTGACCTATCTTCATGGAAACTTTTCACATAGTTACAAGTAGAATATCAAAATTAATTTCAAATATGTATTGTAGAGAATGTTACAAGCTTTCCAAAATGTCCAAGAACTCTCCAAGATCATTTGTGGTTAGGGAGAATCGAAAGTTTGAAAATGGCAAATTATCACTTTTGGCCAAGGCATTTTGAACATTGATACAAGTTGCAAATCAGTTTGGATCATGCTTGTACTTGGTTTAGAGGTTCTAATCCTTTCTACACTCATAAACTAAATTCCAACACATTGGATTAAGGCTTTGTTCTGAGCTTTAGAGCATTGTACAAAGAACTATTCCAAAAAATGGCAAAAAGTTAACATTGTCACTTTGATAAAGCATGCTTTTGGAAATTTTGTTTGTCTTGAGCCATGAACCTGATTTATTTATAAAAACAACATCCACAAACATCAGGGAAAGTTCACCAACTCTCAGCAGGCCTCAAGCTAGCAAGTACATCCTTGGAGCATTGTCAAGTCAACTTTTGCTTCAAAAGCAAGTAACTTGCAAAAGTTCACACAACTCCTCAATCTGATAAGAGCAAGCTTTGTGTTCATTTCAAACGACCTCAACACATTGTAGCAAGCAAAATACACGAGTTTGCAACCTCTCAAACACCCAAATACACCAAACACCAAGTTCTTGCAAAAACAGGGCAAGCCCTGCAGAACCACTTCCAAATCCAATTCCACTCGTGCGTTTTGTCCCAAACCACTTCAAACACATTCTAAACAATACACCTAAGCTATCCAAATACCCGTCCAGCCACTGTAACTCTATTTTCACACTTCACCATTTGTACTTTGAAGCTTTGCAGGTTGAGTTCTACAAGCACATTCAGGCAAGTTCAAAGCAAGCCAAGCATTGGGGAAGGTTGAGTGAACTTCAGGCAAGCTAACGCGACCTTTAGGCCTCATCCAAAACTCCTACATTACCATATTCAAACTTGGCTAAAGCAGGTAATTTTCAAACTTCTATATCCTTATAAAGGAATCATTAGGCTTAGGTTTGTGAAGCAAAAATGTAGCCCTTAATGTCCTTGAACTGTACATATGCATAGAATTCATTTATGTTAACTGAGCTAGGAGAATTTAGATGATGAACATGCTGGATTTTTTAGGTCAGAAATTAGGGCAAATGAATTTCTCTCTGGTCTTTGAGAGTTAGATCAAGTTTTTTACATGGTTAGAATTGTGTGATCATGAGCTATAACTTTCATGTTGCAAGATTTTATTTTTGAGCACGTATGCAGGAGTTACAAGTTTGTACACGGCGCCCACATTTTCTGATTTGAAGGACAATGATAAAGTGGAAAGTGGGCTGGGCCTGGCTGTTTCTGCTTTTGACACCCTCCATTCTAATATTTGAACCCCCTTGGCCCATTTCTCTTATTTTTTTTTATATTTTCTCATTTATTTTACATTTTCTGACTTTTATTATTTTTTCTAAATATTAAAAATCACCAAAAATATTTTCTTAATTTTTACATTTTTATTTTATTATTTTTATTATTTTTTGGGCATAAAAATAGTTTACTAATAATATATACTTTATTTTTCTTAAATAAATTGCAAATAATTTTAAAATACTTACATATTTTATTTTATTATATTATACACTTAAAAATAATATTGTCATACATATTTTATTTTTTAACATTTTTTGCATATATTTTATTTATTTCTTGTACATAAAAATGAATAAATAAATAATTAGAATATATTTTTTCTTTTAAACAAAAACTAGGGTTTTCACCCTTTCTAGAAATAATCATTTTTGTTTTCTTATTTCTGAGACATTAAATAATTTCATTTTTACATACATAAAAATAAATACAAAAACATTTTGCATATTTATATTTATTTGTGCCATTTAAATATTTTTCTATTTATTTATTTGTGCAATATTTCAATTTGGTTGTAATAATAGTTTTAGGGTTTTATTTTATGCAATATCCCCCTATTCAAACTTGTATTCCCCTCCCCATAATAATGTTGTAATAGTCTTAGATTTACTTTTACGCATTTTATCGCTTTCAAATGCCATGATAGTAAATTAAGGTTTGTATGCAAAAAGACCAAAATCAAAACAAAGAGCATGACTAAACACAAGACAAAAATGCATGAAAAATGACAACACAATGCACACAAGCACCCCTAGGGTTTCATCCACTTGTTGCCTTAAAAAATGGCCATGGTATGCATGCTAGGTATCTTGGCAAAACAAAATCAAACAAAAAGATCATAGTCCCTCGATGATGCTATCTTGGTTGCCTATACAAAATGATCTAGTCCCTCAAAAACTTGCTAAAGATACTTGGCACAATTGCTATCATGGTCATACGATGACTCGCGCCCGTCCCGTTTAACATCCAAACACAAGGTTGTTTACCAAATACAATGGTAAAACAACAATGTCAAAGAGTTAAAAATGCGTAGGAAAGATCTTTGAGTAGGGTAGACAACTCCTAGTTACTTGATCAAACTTGCAAATCATCCTTGCTATTTTCAAAACACACACACAATTTCAAAACATTTCCCAAAACAAACTTTCAAACATCGAAATTTTTTTCAAAAGACAAACACCTTTGTATACATTCAAATAAGAATCATTACAAAGATTTCCACAACGATATCCTCTTTTCAAAATACTTTCAAAACCACGCAAAACACCATTTCAAACAATTGAAAAAGCAAAGCAAGTGATCTAAACAAGTAACTAAGACCCCATGGATAACCATGGATGAAAAGGGTGCTAGAACCTTCCCTTTTCATAATCTACCCCCCGAACCCAAGAAAACATCTCAAAGGTCTTTCCTGTGCTTTTTGACCTTTGCTTTGGATAAAATAAAAAGTCGGTGGCGACTCTTGCTAAACCAAAATATTTACGAACACAAACGCAAAACCTCAAGTCAGTTCTCCCACCGTATCACACAAGTTCTTAGGGTTTTATAAAAAAAGTTTTAACCTAGTTAAACTTAATAAAAAGAGATTAATCAAAAATCCTAAATTCTAAGTTAATTAATATACAAAGAAAATTAAAATAAATCTAATCCTAAACTCATTTAATTAGGAAAAATAAATTAAGTTCATTAAGAAAATATTTTTGGTCTTTTGTTTAAAAGAAATAAAAATAAACTTAAAATATCTAAATAATAAATATAATATATTTTAGTATTTTCGATTAATAAAAATAATAATGATAATACTAATAATAATAAAAATAATAAAGAAAAGAAAACAAACTAAAAATATAAAATTAAAGTCAGGGGATTAGAAAGTGGAAAGGATGTTTGTGAGTAAAAATAGTTTTTTTGTTAGGTTAGGCCTAAGGCCTGTTTTTGTAATAAAAAAAATAATAAAAATAAAATAAAAATGTGGGCCTGCATACATGAAGCAAACAGAGGGTGAGGAGGAGAAAAAAACATGATGGCCCAATGGAGGGAGGCCCAAGCGCGCCTGTAAACAAAAAAAAAATATGAAACAAGAAAAATGTGAAAAAATAAAAAGTCTCGTTGGGGCTTGAACTCAGGACCTTCCATACCAATGTCTTATGTGCGCGCTTGCTGCCACTGGGGTGACCTGTTTCATCCGTTAGTATTACAACATGTAATAAACTTAAAATAAACTAAGTTTATGTTATCAACTTCATCTTCTTCCTCGCGCCAGTCAAAGCTTCTGCAACTCATTCATTTCTCATCCATTCTCAAAAGTATGAACATCAAACTTGTTAGAAATTTCATCATGATTTCAGAAATGTAAATAACTTAAGCTAACACTCAAAGATGAACGCAAATTTCTAATGGTACCAAATTCTGACCTAATTTTTCAGAAAGTGCATCTTCAAAATTCTCACTACTCAAGCAATATGAATGAATTATAAGGACATGACTAGTTTCAGGGCTATGATGTCTACATTTTATCTTCAAAAATGGAAATCTAACAATGCCTATATGAAGAGTTCAAAAGTCCGAAAACTCACCTTGAAAATGGGATTCGTGTTTTGAGTTTAAGCTTGTTTCAAGGTGCTGCAATGATCATGTTAGCTTCCTTGGACCTCTAGGAAGCTAGTACAATGCTTAGCTTGAGTTGAGAGTGGCTGAAATGGTTTGGAGAAGTCCAACTGCAATGCTCTATTTTTGGTTATGAAATATGAAGAAGATGGTCTTACAGTTGGAAAACAGGGATTGAGATAGCCTCTATATGTGTATTAAAAGCTTTGTGATGGGTTAGAAGTGAAAACACACGAGTGGATTTGAAGATCGAGTTTCAAAGTCCGAAAAGACAAGTTTTTGTGCTTGTGTTGAAATTTATAGTTTGAGGGAGAGTGAGGGTCCTTGAGGGCTTGTAAAATTGTATCCTAAGTTGCATAAGAGTGTCTTAATTTATAGAAAAAGGTTTGGAGACTTGGAATGATCAGAATCACAAGATCACAAGTTATGGGATTTTGACTTGTTTTTGAAGCAAGCTTGACAAGTATGGTTTCAAGGCAAGGTACAAAGATATCTAGAGTGGTTACAAACTTTAAACATGTTTATCTGACTTTGTAGAGGAAGCTTGTGCAGAAGGAACAAGTGCAAATATCAATACATGTTGACTTTGCATAAAGCTTGCTTTATGAGAATGAAATGGCAACTTTCTTCCAAATATGGCAAATTGCTTTAGATAACGGCTTAATCACTTGGATAATACCTTAATCAATTATTTAAACAATTAATTATGGAGTGATTTACAAGTTAGAAGCTTGCAAAACAATATTGTGCAGCATAGCTATGGATTTGGTCAAGTGTTCTTCATGAAAAATGGCTTGTAATTCAAGTTTGAAACCCTAACTTCATCTATTCAATTCTACTAAATAAAGAATGATATAAATGAGTTCTTGGATATTTTGAAAAGATTTTAACATCCTCTACAACCATCATGTTTTTCATTTTTGAAGAATCAATTTGGAACTATGTGAAAAATTTCCATGAAGTTAGGTAAAAATCTGCCTAAACTAGGTCAAATTTTCAAGTGCACGACTTTGTGAATTCATAACTCAAAATCCAAGAATTTCTAGAACTTTATCAGTAAATAAAAATTGTAAATATCATCAATATCTACAACTTTCATGTTGGAAGTTTTCTTTGAATCATCTTTCATCTTGGTGCAAAGTTAGCATGAAGTCATGAAAAAAAATAAGACTTAAAACACTTAGAAAATTTCTAAGTCTTGAAAACTTTGACTTTTCATAATTACTTTTGAATTTCTTGATGATCAAGTTTCATATTTTTGAATGTCTTGATGAAATGTGATCTTTGAAACTCAATTTTGATCAAAGAATCAAAGTTTGACTTTTGGTGTATCAGTTGACTAAATTTCAACTATCAATCAATTGATCTTGAGAAATGTTTTGGGCCATTAAATTAGGTCAATAGTGTTGTATTTTTATCCTTGAGATTGTGCTTCAAGCCATTAGATCATTTACTAGGTCAAAAACCCCTGATCAGTCAAATACAATCAAAACCCTAATTTTGGCCATTTTGCCCTTTTGATGATTTGAACATTTTTCTCAGGCAATTATGATCCAAACTTGATAAATTGATACATATAACTCCAAAATGTTTATATTGGTCAAAAATCTTGAAGCTTGACTGAAGGTTGACCACAATTAAATTTTTACCCAATACAGTTGATTTTGGGTCATCTGATCAATTGACTGAGCAATTTTGAGATGCAAGACTTGAAACTTGATATGAGAATTCTTGAAGGTCCATAATGATCCATGAAAGTCAATTGAAGCATTAGAAACCCAATTGTGCTTGTGGAAATCTAAACCCTAATTTGAGACATTAGTGTTGAGGAGATGGCTTGACCTAGTCAATACTTGTGTAAGTTTGAACCATTGAAGATCTTTGTGATAAATGTATTGATAAAAGAGAGGGAAAATTTTGGCATACAACAGTTAGCCATTGAGTTTTTGACTTTCCTTAGCCTTTTGATGGATAACCATTGTTGTATCCTTAGATGCGTACTCCTGATGAGTTCTGAATGCTCGATCAGATTAACTAAAATCTACTCTGTCTCGGGTTAAATGTGAGGGTTTTTTCTGAAAAGAAAATAAACTCCTACTTAAAGGCTCAAAGGGGTTAACGAGGGTCTATCTCCCTTATATCTCCGGTGTTTAGGAATTGAAACAAGGCATGTACATTGTTAGCAGGGTTCTACTCAAAAGCATACCGTTCGAGATTATAGGTATATTTCTCATCATCCTCCATCCAGAGGTATTTTGCTTAATTTAACAAGAGTTAAGTATCAAAAATCAAAGAAAAACATTAATGATTGAATAAGAATGGATTAATTCAAGACAAACATATTCAATGCATTATGATTATTATTAAAAAAATAAGCAAGTTTGGCATACAAGAAAGTACTGAACCAAAACAAGAAAGATTACAAATGATAATGAAAATGTAATTTCAAATTGCCATGTTGAGGAGACTAGTCTTCATATAGACTTGTTACTTCAGAAGGTACTCTGGCAGTCTTGACATTCACTGAGTCAAAGGAGACTTCAAATCTGACCAACTGGTGTGAGAATGATAACTTTTGCATCAAGAAAGTCTTACACTTCATCTTTGAATGGTTTACAACCTTCAGTTGAATGGTCAGGTGCCCTAACATGGTAATCACAAAGGATATTCCATCAAAAGATGTGATGAATGCTTTATCAAGCGAACTTGCATAAACTGCATCACAAAGTATCTTCTACTACAAAGAAGAAATACCAACCATCTTCTACTACACAGAAGGGAAAATCATTCGTTGAATTTCAGAGCATCTCCTAATACACAAAAGAAGCACCGTCTTCTACTTCAATTAATCAAAAATCCAGAAACTGTAGCAAGATCTTCTATTACAGATAAGAAAATGAACTTCATCTCCTACTTCACAAAAGAGAAGTTTTAGCAACTAAATTATGGGGAATCTCCTTCTTCACAATATCTTTTTATTGTAATCATTCTAGTATCTATAAGAATGCATACAAAGTGTTGACTTTTGAAAATATTTCATTTGAAAGTGCCTTTGCTTAGGCGAACTTTGTAATGATTCTCGTCTCTATAAGAATGCATACAAAGTGTTTTCTTTTGAAAATATTTCATTTGAAAGTGTTGGTTTATTTTGAAAGATGTTTTGAAGATGATTGTGAGCAATAAACTATGAATGTTCTACCTACTCAAAAAGTCTTAGTTCTTTTCCTCCTCCTTTAGATATTTCCACCTTACCATTGATTGATAAGAAGCCCTATCATTGGATGTGAAGGGAAAGACGTGGGTCGTCGTATAGTTATAGAAGGCAACATTGTAGGATACCTTAGCAATTTTTGTAAGGGTCTAATATCGTTTACTGAAGGAAACATTGAAGGGTCATCGAGGGACTACGATCTTGTATTCGAGGGACTTTGCTAAAGTATCCCCCGTTCGAGGGACATGACTGTTTTTCTCAAGGTAACAAGTGAGGTTAACCCTAGAGGTGCAAGTGTGAAAAGTGTATGTTTTCATGCATTTTTGTCTTGAGATTAGGGTTCTCTAAGATTAATTTATCTTGCCATACACACCCTAATTATTAATAATAATATGGAAAGCGATAAATTTCGGAAATTAAATGTCCTACGCTATTACAATACTTTAGGGGATGGGGGATACAAATTTATAAATGGGGAATGAAAGCAATTAAAACCTAATTACTATTACAACCATATTGAATAATTAATAACAATAAAAATATAAATAAATATAAAGATAATTTAAAAAAAGGAAAATTGTTTTAAAAAAAACTTTTATGTATTGACACATGCACTTATGCATTGATACAAAAAAAATTATGCATTAAAGCATGCACTTATGCATTGATACTAAAACTTTTATGCATTGACGCATTCACTTATGCATCAATACATATCATTTCTTTTTCTTGAAATTCAAATCCAACTCAATATGATTTGATACATAATGGTTTGCATCGACTCATTTCTTGGTTGCATCGATGCATTCGTGTTTTGCATCGACTCATACATATCCTGTCTCTTTGTAACATGTCTTTATAACAATATGCATTGATGCATAATGCCTTGTGTCGACTCATAACCTATTTTTCACCTGATATGAGTCGACTCATAGAGATATGCATCGACTCATACTGGTGTTTTTTACTTCTAACATTATTCTGAAACTGAAATTCGTGTTTTGATTTAGAGTTGGAGAAGTCAAGTTGCAGGTGGATATTTTTGGGCTTGGAAATGGTAATGGTAATGTAATATAAGTTATTCTCGTGTTTGAACAACTTCTATATGATGTATGTGGAGTGTTTGGATGGTTTGTTTGGATAGAACTTGCAAGGTGTGAGAGGTTCAAAGATTTGGACTTCAAAGCTCTAGAGTGGAGGTTTTGTGGACAATTATGTTTTTTTGAGAGTATGAGGGGTTTTGAGAAAATTGTCTACACAACAAAAACTTATGGCCCTTTAGCTTATAAATGGCCTCTCCATTTATAGAGACGGTTTGAGGGGATGAGAGAGTTTGTTTCACAAGCTGTGGAATTCTGGTTTGGTTGAGATGAAACAAATAAGTTATGTGAAATTTGATGTCCCAATGCATGGTACAAAAGGGATATGAAGTGGCTAGGAGTTTTTATGCATTTTACTTCTTGCTTTGACATTATGTGTGCAGAAAAAATAGTTGAGAGGCTCAAGGAGAGTTGACTTTGTACAAAGCATGCTTTATGTGAATGGAAATGGTGCCTTTGTGCCATAAATAGCAAAATGGATTGGATAATGCCTTAACCACTTGGATCATAGCTCAAAAGTTTGTGTAAACAATTAATTATGGTGAGATTTCCAAGTCAGAAGGCCTGCAAAGTAAGATTATGCAGCATAGCATGAAGATTCTTTCACATGTTCTTCATAACAATGGCTAGTAATTCAAGAATGGATGCCCAACTTCATGCATTTGAATCTCCCAGCTTAAGTATGAAAAATTCAGGCTCTTGGATGTTTTGGAAAGCTTGAAAAATTGTCTACGACTTTCATGTTGACCATTTTGGATAAATAAAATTGGAACTTGATGAAAATTGGCCAAGAAGTTGAGATAAAAACTAACCAAAACCTGTTGAAAATTTCTCTAAGTGTTTTATGAAAAATGTCATGACTTTAGGAATTTATAACTCAAAATCCAAGAACTTCTAGGACTTGATCAACAAAGAAAAGTTGTAGATCTCATAAAGACCTACAACTTTCATGTTGAAAGTTTTCTTTGAACCATCGTGCATCTTGGTGAAAGATTAACATGAAGTAATGAAATTATCATGTATAAAACCACTTAGAAAAAATTTCCAAGTCTTGAAAAGTTTGACTTTTCACATTGACTTTTGAGTTTCTTGATTTTTTGATGATCAAGCTTCATATTTTTGAATGTCTTAATGACTTGTGATCTTTGAAATTGAATTTTGACCAAAAGGTCATAGTTTGACTTTTTGGTGTACAATTGACTTTTTCATCAGCTGACCAAATTTCAACTATTAATCAATTGATCTTGAGAGATGAATTGAGTCATGCAATTAGGTCAAGATGATGTACTTGAATCCTTGAGACCATGTTTCAAACCAAAAAGTCATTCATTAGGTCAAAAATTAAAGATTAGTCATTCTCAGTAAAAACCCTAATTTTGAACATTTTGCCCTTTTGAAGACTTGAACATTTTTCTTATGGAATTGTGATCCAACTTGATCAAATTATACATATGACTTCAAAATTATGATATTGGTCAAAAATATTGAAGTTTGAGTGAAAATTGACCACAATTGACTTTTTACCCAATATAGTTGATTTTGGGTCATCTGGCCAATTGATTAAGCAATTTTGAGCTGCAAGACTTGAAACTTGACATGATAATTCTTGAAGGTCCATAATGATCCATGAAGGTAAATTGAGGAATTAAAAGTCCAATTATCCTTATGCAAATCCAAACCCTAATTTGAGGCCTCAGTGTTGAGGAGATGGCTTGATCTAGTCAACACTTGTGCAAGCTTGAGCTATTGAAGATCTTGTGAGAAATATCTTGAGAAAAGAGAGGGTAACTTTTAGGGTACAACAACTTCCCATGTTCAATCTTATTAAACCTGAAGAGTTAGATTGGCGGGTCCGCCATTCGTGACTTGAGGGTGAAAGGTGATTGAACACTAGAGTGCCCATAAATTTGCACTCGCTGATGTACGAAGTAATGTGTTAGTTGATTGCGTCAGAAATGGGCTTATAGATGCCATTCAGAGAGGTGATGAAGAATTGTCGGAGATGGGATTATAGATACCATCCAATGTGATTTGTTGATAGAGATCAGAAGAAGCATCAGAATAAATCTTTGGTCGATTTATACTGAATCAAGCAGAAGTCTTGAGTAATCTTTAACTGGAGAACGAAATAGTATAATACTTCGAAGCGATTTAACTGAACTAGAGAAAGTCTCTACCAGAACGAAATCAGGGTAAATCATTGATCGATTTAAACTGAACCAGCAGAGGTCTTGAATAATCTTTAACTAGAGAACGAATTAGTATAAATCTTCGGAGCGATTTAACTGACTAGAGAAAGTGTCTACCAGAATAGAATCAGGGTAAATCATTGATCGATTTAAACTAAACCAGCATAGGTCTTGAATAATCTTTAATTGGAAAATAAATCAGTATAAATCTTCGGAGTGATTTAACTGAACCAGAGAAAGTGTCTACCGGAACAAAATCAGGGTAAATCATTGTTCAATTTAAACTGAACCAACAGAGGTCTTGAATAATCTTTAACTGGAGAACGAATCAGTATAAATCTTTAGAGAGATTTAACTGAACCAGAGAAAGTGTCTATCGAAATAGAATCAGGGTAAATCATTGATCGATTTAAGCTAAACCAGTAGAGGTCTTGAATAATCTTTAATTGGACAACAAATCAGTATAAATCTTCGAAGCGATTTAACTAAACTAGAGAAAGTGTCTATCGGAATAGAATCAGGGTAAATCATTGATCGATTTAAACTGAACCAACAGAGGTCTTGAATAATCTTTAACTGGAGAATGAATCAATATAAATCTTCAGAGCGATTTACCTGAACCAGAGAAAGTGAGAATAGAATCAGGGTAAATCATTGACCGATTTAAACTGAACCAGCAGAGGTCTTGAATAATCTTTAATTGGAGAACGAATCAGTATAAATCTTCAAAGTGATTTAACTGAACCAGAGAAAGTGTCTACATAATGGAATAAGGATAAATCCTTGATTGATTTAAACTGAACTAGCAGAGGTCTTGAATAATCTTTAACTGGAGAATAAGTAAGTATAAATATTAGGAGAGATTTAACTAAACCAGAGAAAGTGTCTACTGGAACATAATCAGGGTAAATTATTGATCGATTTAAATTGAACCAGCAGAGGTCTGTTTTTCACTGACGATATTTAGCTGATGACTGATCTTTCCTGAAAAGGTAAAGAATTAGTTATGATGCAATGTCATGATGCATGCATTGTGTAATGATGTTCTCAAAATAAATGAGGTTATGCTATATGCATTTTGTATGCATATGTCATGATGCATGAATGTGAAATGTTATTAAAGTAAATCATTGTCTGGAAAATAAATCCTTGACAACTACTGGGGAGATTTGGGAAGCTAAATCCTAAACTACTGCTGGAGATGAAGAGTATGTGTATCTTCAACCTTGTTTAGAATGCTTCTGATGGGAATTCTTGTTTGCTATTTGAAGAAACTCTACGAGGAATGTTGATTTCTGCTTGAGGGATAGAGTTGAGGAATCTTGGTTGTCCATTACTCTACTGGGGAATTTAATTCTTATTTACCCTGACTGGGGATGAAAGAGATGGTTAAACTTTTGTCTTGGAGAGGATAGTTGGCTGGCATCTGGTTGAAATCCAGGCTTTGCAGCAACTTTCTAGGGGAGGATGAAGTTAACTATTATCTGGTCGGACTCCAGGCTTCACAACAACTTACTGGGGATAGTGTCGACTCCGTTGGGGATTGTAATGACTTTGCTAGGGACAAAGGGGTTTTGTCCGTTTGATTTGTAATGGTCTGGTAGGAAGACTTGTACTGGGGAATTTGGTAGTTTGTTGGGGGTAATAAACCCTATTGAGAAGAATATTTTGGTGACCTTATTGGAGAGATGAATTCTTTTGGAGACAAACTCCGCAAGGTTTCTTTTGTAGTTAAGACCAACTCAGCTGGGGAGAGGGTTTTCAGGAGATTATACTTTATGGGGATAATCTTATTGAAGCAATTATGTGGGGATATCCCAACTATATACATTTTTTTAATAGTTAATCATGTTCATATGCATATATTCATTCAATTTTAATCATTGGACGTTTTTGCACTCAAAATAGAAAAAACAAAAAGTTTGCCATTCGAAGTATATTTGTATTGATGTTTTTCCTATAAACAGACATTTTTGTACAAGGAGACATAAATCCCAGTAAGAGGAAATCGTTGAAAGAAAGAGAGGAATACAAAGTGAAAACAAAACAATATCCATGTGGAAGTAATCTCATTGGGTTCCAACTCCGCCATTGCCCCTATGTCTTTGAACATCATCCCTTGCCGTTGAAAGAAGTTGATTGAATTGATCTTATACCATTGAACTTGGACCTTGGTAATAAAGCTGGCTGTAGTGATTTCATGTGACATAGTCATACGCTTTAATCCTTAACTTTTGCCTGGACCGCCCTTTCGGGTTTTCAGCCCGCCAAGATACCTTTTTTTGCCCAAGCCGCCCTTTCGGGTTTTCGACTTGCCGGGTGTACAATCTTTTGTATATATCCCTATCTTTTGCCCGAATCTTTTTGATTCGCTGAGATGCCCTTATTTTTGCTTAGGTATGTCAACCTAGCAGGTCATTTTTATGCGTAGTATTTTTTAACTATGTCCGCGTTCACAGGTTGCAGGAACTCTTCACCGTCCATAGTAGTTAGCATCATGGCACCGCCAGAGAATAATTTATTAACAACAAATGGCCCTTCGTAAGTGGGGGTCCATTTTCCCCTGGGATCGCCTTGAGGAAGAATGATGCGCTTTATTACCAAATCTCCAGTTTGATACACTCGAGGCTTAATCTTTTTATTGAAAGCCTTGATCATATGTTTTTGATACATTTGACCATGACAAACAACATCCAGTCTCTTCTCATCAATCAAGTTTAACTGATCTAATCTAGTTTGGATCCATTCGTCCTCGCCTAAATCTACTTCTTTCATAATCCTTAAGGAAAGAATCTGAACTTCCACAGGCAAAACAACTTATATGCCATAGACTAAGGAGAATGGGGTTTCCCCAGTCGAAGTTCAAGCCGAAGTACGGTAGCCATGAAGATAAAACGGTAGCATCTCGTGCCAATCTTTGTAGGTTACCACTATCTTTTGCACAATCTTCTCAATGTTCTTATTGGCAGCTTCAACTGCGCCATTCATCTTAGGTCTGTACAGAGAAGAATTGTGATGCTTGATTTTGAAATGAGTGCAAAGTTCTGTAATCATATCATTGTTGAGATTGGTTCTGTTATCAGTGATAACCCTTTCAAGGATACCATAACGGGAGATGAGGTTATGCTTAATAAACCGGGCTAAAATGTTCTTGGTTACTGAGACAAATGAAGCTGCTTCGACCCATTTGGTGAAGTAGTCAATGGCAACAAGGATGAAGAGGTGCCCATTGGAGGAAGTGGGCTTGATCTCTAAAATCATGTCAATGCCCCACATTGCAAATGGCCATGGAACAGTCACGACATTCAACGAAATTGGAGGTACATGAACATTGTCGGCATATATTTGACACTTATGGAAAGTCCTCGAGTGATGGTGACAATCGGTTTCCATAGTCGACCAATAGTAACCAGCCCTAAGAATCTTCTTGGCCATAGTGTGCCCGCTAGAGTGAGTTCCAAAGACACCTTCATACATGTCTTCCATGATTTTCTCTGCCTCCTTCTTGTCCATACAACGGAGTAGAGTCGAATCATGGTTGCGCTTATATAGGATCCCATTGCTTAGGAAGAATTTGGTTAAAAACCTTCACAGGAATTTCTTGTCGTTGATGGAAGCTCCTTCTGAATACTCATGTGCTTCCAGATATCTCCTTACCTCATGGTACCATGGTTTCTCTTCGTGAGTGTCGATCTCACAACAGTGTGCAGGTTCGTCAAATCTTTCAATTGTAATTCTAGGAGCCTTGTTGTCCCACTTGACCTTGAACATGGATTAAATTGTTGCCAAGGCATCCACCAACTGATTTTCTTCTCTTGGAAAGTGTTCGAAGGTAACTTCCTCAAAGTATGGGATCAGGGTTAACACAAGCTCTTTGTAAGGGATCAGATTTGGATGTTTGGTATCCAACTCTCCTTTAACTTGACTGATTACTAATGCCGAATCTCCATATACGCTCAAGAATTTTATTCTTAGATCAATGGCAGCCTTAAGACCCAAGGTGCATGCCTCATACTCAGCCATGTTATTTGTACAATTAAAGCATAATCTGGCGGTGAAAGGTGTATGGAAACCTTTGGGAGAAATAATCATAGCACCAACTCCATTACCCAAAGCATTATAAGCCCCATCAAAAACCATAGTCCATCGGGATCCTTGTTCAGGTCTGTCATACGGTTCAGGCTTTTCACAATCGGTTATCAGCATGATATTCTCATCCGGGAATTCAAAGTTCATGGATTGGTAATCATCAACAGCTTGATGGGCCAAGTGATCTACCAATACACTTCCTTTGATGGACTTTTGTGTAGTATATTATATATCATATTCAATCAAGATCATTTGCCATCTAGCTATTCGTTCGGAGAGAGCTGGCTTCTCGAAGATGTACTTGATAGGGTCCATCTTAGAAATCAAAAAAGTGGTGTGAGTTAACATATAATGTATTAGCCGGCGAGAAGCCCATGCCAGAGTGCAACAATTTTTCTCGAGCAATGAATATCTTGTTTCACAGTCGGTAAACTTTTTGCTCAGGTAGTATATTGCATGCTCTTTTCGGCCAGACTCGTCCTGTTGGCCCAACACATACCCCATTGAGTCCTCTAATACAGTTAAGTACATAATCAGAGGTCTTCCTTCAACTGGAGGCATCATTATGGTAGGTTCTTGTAAAAATTTACTTGATCTTGTCAAAGGATGCTTGACAGTCTTTGTTTCATCTGATTACTTGATCTTTCTTCAAGAGTTTGAAGATTGGCTCACAAGTAGCAGTTAGGTGAGATATGAAGCGGGCAATGTAGTTAAGTAGACCCAAGAAGCCTCTAACCTCCTTCTCGGAACAGGGAGCTGGAATTTCTTGAATGGCTTTTACCTTTATAGGATCCACTTCAATACCTTTTCCACTGACTACAAAACCTAGGAGCTTTCCAAATCTTACTCCGAAGGTGCACTTGTTAGGGTTCAATCTTAGCTTGTACTTCTTCAACCTTTCAAAAAACTTGTGTAAGTGATCAAGGTGTTCTTCCTTGGTCTGTAACCTCGCAATCATATCATCCATACATACTTCTATTTCATGATGAATCATATCATGAAATAGGGCTACCATAGCTCGTTGATAGGTTGCCCCTGCATTCTTCAAACCGAAAGGCATGACCTTGTAACAAAAAGTTCCCCATTGTGTAACAAAAGTGGTTTTCTCCATGTCCTCGGGAGCCATTTTAATTTGATTATAGCCAGAGAAACCATCCATGAAGGAGAAGACTTTATGTTGAGCAGTGTTGTAGACCAAGACGTTAATATGCGGTAGTGGGAAATCATCTTTGGGGCTTGATCTATTCAAATCTGTATAGTCTACGCACATACAGACCTTTCCATCCTTCTTTGGCACGGGGACCACGTTTGCCACCCATTGGGGATATGACGTCACTTCTAGAAAACCTGCATTGAATTTCTTCATTACCTCAGCTTTTATCTTTTCGGACATGTCTGGCCGCATACGACGAACTTTTTGCTTGACTGGAGGACAATCTTCCTTCGTTGGTAGACGATGAACCACAATGTCAGTATCAAGCCCCGACATATCTTCATATGACCAACCAAACACTTCAAAGTAGTCATGCAACATCTTGACCAATCTGCCTTTGATACTGTCTTCCAATTTAGCACCGATTTTGACCTCTTTCTTGTCTTCCTCAGTACCTAGGTTGATCACTTTAATTGTCTCTTCATGCGTTTGAATGACTTTTTTTTCTTGCATAAGAAGTATGACTAATTCCCCAGTTATTTCACAATCTTCCTCACCTTTGTCATCAGCTTGGTAGATTGGGTGTTCAAAATAATAGGTGGCAATAGCAGAGTCGTTGTCAATGAGACCCGAAGTGGATGAGGATCTGCAAATGTGTGTGTGTGTACATGTAAGATACATGGTGTTGTACCCCAAAATTTTCCCTCTCATTTTATCAACATTTCTCATCATAAGGCTCTTGGAACTCAAGATCAAGCTAGGGTTTACTCTGCTCAAGACACCTCCTTGCACTGTTGACCTAAATTAGGGTTTGAGTTTGCACAGGGATTTTTGAACCTTCAATGCCCAAAGTGACTTTCATACTTCATGTTGGACTCACAAGTTTGTCCATACCAAGTTTCAAGCCTTGAATCAAATTTTTGCCCAGTCAATTGGACAGTTGACCTAAAAATCAACTGTATTGGGGAAAAAGTCAATTGTGGCCAATCTACAGTCAAACCTCATGAATTTTGACCCACATCAACATTATGAACTCATATAAACCATTTGATCAAGTTTGGACCACAATTCCACAAGAAATTTGATCAGATCACCAAAAGGGCAAAATGGACATTTTTAGGGTTTTAACTGTACAAAGGCAGTTTTTGACTGTTTGACCTAGCCAATGGCAAATCAAGCTCAACCATGGACTCAATGACTCAATGGCATCATCTTTACTTATTCAACAATTTCAAAAGATCTCAAATGCATAGGATTGACAGATGAATTTTTCAGTGAACTGATCAAAATTTGACTGTACACTAAAAAGTCAAACTTTGACTTTTTGGTCAAAATCAAGTGCCAAGGGTCATCTTTCATCAAGATGTGTCAAATTATGAAACTTGTTCATCAAGAAACCCAAAATTGCAAATTAGGGTTTGAAATTGAAAAATTTCATAACTTAGAAATTTTCTAAGTTATGAAATTTTCTTAATTTTTCCTAACTTTACCCCACATTTTCACCATGATGCAAATGGATTCAAACAAAACTCACAACATTAAAGTTGTAGTCCTCCACAAAGTCTACAACTTTGATTCACAAAGTTTTCTCAAAAGAATCTTGGATCTCAATATATGAGTTTTGGAACAAGGGTCCCTAAAACTTTTAACTTAGAGAAATTTTGGCCTAGTTTAGGCAGGATTTTGACCCATCTTCTTGGCCATTTTTCACATAGTTCCACTTGGATTATCAAGTTTCATTTCAAATATGGATTATAGTACTTGTTGCAAGCTTTCTAAATTGTCCAAGAACTCCTCAAACACATTTGGGGCTAGGGAGAATCGAATGCTTGAAGTTGGCAAAAACTCACTTTGTATCCATGGCCAATACATGTTCATACAAGTTGCAAAATCTGTCCAAACTAGCTTTGTACTTGATTACAGGTCTCTAAACCCTTCAACATTAAAAAATTGAATTTAAATTCATTGGTTTAAGGTGTTATTCTGATCATTAGAGGTTTGCACAATGAACAAATCCATTTTTGGCATAAAGGTAGCACTTCCATTTTCATAAAGGCAACTTTATGTCAACATTCCTTCTCTTGAGCCTTGGACCTCTTTCTTTGCAGCAAACAATTTCCACAAACTCAGGAAAAGGTACAAGAAACTTGTGCATGCTTGGAGATAGCCTGTACAGGCCTACCTCATATCACTTCACACTTTTCTTTCAAAACAAGTCAACTTGTAAAAGACAACACAACTTGAGCATCTGATATAATCAACTCTGGCCAACATTCCAAACAAGTTTTGTGAATTGCCTTGAGCCAGAAACACGAATTGTTGAGCCCTCAATCCTTCCAAAACACCAAATCACATTCTTCTTGCAAAACAGGGCACTCCCTGCAGATTCACATCCATCACACAAACCCCTCGTGCTTTTTTCCCCAAACGAGTTCCAATACCTTTCATTCAACTCACTCAAGCTATCCCAAACCTCCATTGCCAACTGTAACTCCATTTATAGTGTTCACCATTTCTGTTTTGAAGCTTTGCAGGTTGAGTTCTATAGAGAGATTCAGACCATTTCAAAGCAAACTAAGCATTGGGAAAGGTCCAAGGAACATCAAGCGAGCTCAAAAGAACCTCAGGCCTCACTGAAAGCTGTTGCATTGCCATACTCGAGCTTGACTGAAACAGGTATTTCTCAAACTTCTATCTCTCTATTTAGGAACATTTATACTTAGGTTTGTGAATGAAAGATGTAGTACTCATTGCCATGAAACCATACGTATGCTCAGTTTTCATTTATATTAAACGTGCTAAGAGAATTTCATCCATGAACATGCTGAAAAAACTAGGTCAAATTTTAGGGCCAGAGAGATTCTCTCTGGTCTTTGAGAGTTAGATCAAGTTTTTTATATGGTTAGAATCGTGGTTTAATGCTCTACAAGTTTCATGTTTTGAGTTTTGGCAAAAGATCACGTTTCTAGGATATCCCAAGTTTGTACAGGCGCGCGCGTATTTTCAAAGTTCTGGAGGTTGAAGATGAAGTTTGGGCTGGGCCTGGCCTTCTTGCTGTCTGCACCCCCATTTTGCTAAATGCACCCCCTGGCCCATTTTCTTTATATTTTATTATTTTTGTATTTTAATTTCACTTCTGATTTTATTTATCTATCCCCAAATATAAAAAATGCTCAAAAATATTTTTGTAATTTTTCACATTTATTTTGCATTTTATTCTTATTTTTTCTAACATAAAAACAATTTAAATACTTTATATTATTTATTAAAACTTGAAATAATGTATATATCATACTTTTATTTTTATTTCTTATTTCATTCATACTGAAAATATTATTATAAAATATAATTTATTTTTGTAAATATTTTATTTTATTTTATACATACTTAATATATTTAATATATATATATATATATATATATATATATATATATATATATATATATATATATATATATATATATATATATATATATATATATACTCTCATTTTATTCAAAACTTAGAATAAAAATACAAAAATATTACATTTTTATTTTTATTATTATTTATGCTAAAAAACACTGTTTTTTAATATATTTCATTTTTGTACATATTAATATATTATTGTATGTAAATAATAGATTATATTTATTTTCTTAAAGAATTAGGGTTTACCACTTTAATCAATAAAATTAATCCTTTTTATTTTATTTCTTTATATTTCTTTACATTAAAAATACTTTACATACATAAAAAGTTTTTTTTTTTGCATAATACACTTTATTTAATATTTATTTATTTTGTTTATTCAAATATTATACATTTAAATATTATTGCATTGTAAATTCAATTTGGTTGTAATAACTTAGGGTTTATATTCCTTGTCAAATACCCCCTATTCAAAAATTATACCCCCATCCCCATAATCATGTTGTAATAGCTTAGAATTTAAATTCCCACACTTTTACACTTTCAATTATGCCATGATTAGAGAATTAGGGTTTGTATGCCAAAATTAAATTAACAAATAGTTTGACCTAATCAAAGACAAAAATGCATGAAAATCAAACACAATGCACACTTACACCCTTAGGGTTAAAATCCAATTGTTGCCTTAAAAAATGGGCCATGGCATGCATGTTGAGTACTTTGGCAAAACAAAAATAAAACGAAAGATCATAGTCCCTCGATGATGCTATCTGAGTTGCCTAAACAAAATGATCAAGTCCCTCAAGAAAATTGCCAAAGATACTTGACACAATTGTTATCACGGTCTATACGATGATCCGCGCCTGTCCTGTTTAACATCCTAACACAAGGTTGTTCACCAAATACAATGGTGAAACAACACTGTTAAAAGGGTTAAAAACATAAGAAAGATCATTGAGTAAAATAGGGTAGATAGCTCTTAGTTACTTGATCAAAAGCTTGCAAAAACATCCTTGCTATTTTTCAAACACACTTCATAACACAATTTCAAAATCTAACTTTCAAACATTGAAAACTTTTCAAAAGACAAAAAACACCTTTGTATACATTCAAAAAAGAATCATTACAAAGGTTGCCACAACGATGGCCTCTTTTCAAAACATCTTTCAAAACCACACACAAAGCACCATTTCAAACAATTGAAAAACAAAGCAAGTGATCTAAACAAGTAACTAAGAGCCCATGGAAAATCATGGATGAAAAGGGTGCTTGCACCTTCCCTTTTCATAATCTACTCCCCGAACCCAAGAAAACATCTCAAAGGTCTTTCCTGTGCTTTTTGACCTTTCTTTAAGGATAAAATAAAAAGTCGGTGGCGACTCTTGCTAAACCGAAACATTTGCGAACACAAACGCAAAACCTCAAGTCAGTTCTTCCACTGTATCATATAACGGAGACTCTGCTGGGGAAAATCTTTAAAAGTGGAGTAACCTTAGGGCTTAGATCACCCTTTGTATGCTTATCTTGATTGCTTTGATTGCTTTACATTTGGTTCTCTTGTTTGGGATTGAAATCCTCCACCCGGATTTGGGAAACATTCATAGGTAAATAGCAATACATTGTGGAAACTGTGCGGGCTATACCGACATGGTTTAAGCAATAGCTATATTAGTGCGACATATTTGTGAGTACCGGTAGCCTTTGAGTCAATCAAAGAGAATACGGGGCCGCTGAGTGATGTCATGAAGAACTAATGAAATCTTAGAACCTTACTTGACCATCTTGGCCTTTTTAGGGGTAGTGAGATGACCGGCTTTGGTGCAGTCCGAAGTTGGTAGATACTCGATACTACACTCATTGAGGGTTATTTTCTTGGAATATTTTGGTCGCCAGTTAAGTGGCTAAACCAAAACAATGAACACAGAAAATAATCCAATGATATTGAGCTCCTTAGAACCTGATTACTATTTATAGGACAGGTTGAGCCAACTAACTTCAAGAGGGTACTTACCTATGAAACCTCATGCAAGCCTGAAATTAGGATCTTGTGTGACTTGTTTGTACATGTGCTTATGCATACATCATGAACATCATAAAGCATCATATGCATCCACTAACCATTTCAAGGGTTTGGATCTTCATCTTTGTTCTTGTTTTGTAGGTCATGGAATCTCTTCGCAGGAAAACAATACAAGCCAATCTTATGAGAATCCCTCCTCAACTCAAGGAGCTCACTTCCAAGATACCAGAGAATTCTCCCTTCAGTGAAAGACATGGTAGACTTCTCAGCTTGGTCAACTCCAACATTGAAGAAGACATGGTGAAAGTTCTCTTCCAGTTCTTTGACCCCCTACACCACTGTTTCACATTCCCTGATTATCAACTAGTACCTACTTTGGAGGAATTTTCTCAACTCTTGAGGATTCCTATTCTTCATCAACTACCCTACAACGGTACGGAAAAAGAACCAAAGCCTGAAGATGTTGCTCAAGCATTACACTTGCAACCATATGATATCAAAGGTCATTGGGAAACCAGAAGTGGTGTCAAGGGTTTCTTGGCAAAGTTTCTGTTTGAGAAGGCACAAGATTGCTGGAATTCTTTAGATCTGCAAGCTTTTGAGGAGATTGTAGCACTACTCATCTATGGGTTGGTCTTGTTCCCAAACCCTGATCAACTTATAGATGTGAATGCTGTCAAGATTTTCATATCTCGGAATCCTGTACCTACATTGCTTGGGGACATCCTACACTCATTTTACACACGAACAATGAGGAAAATAGGTGTTCTCATGTGTTGTACTCCTCTTCTAGCAAGGTGGTTTATTTCTCACCTTCCACAATCAGTTTTGAAGAATGAGCAGGGTTTAAGGTGGTCACAACGATTGATGACCCTCACACATTCTGATGTTCATTGATGTTCTCAGTCTAGAGAAAATGTTATCATCATTGATCGTTGTGGGGAATTCCCTAATGTCCCACTACTTGGAATTAGGGGAGGCATTACCTACAACCCCTGTCTAGCTTTGAGACAATTTGGATATGCTCAGAGGGATGGCCCTCATGATATGCTGATTCCTGACCTAGTTTTTGACTTCGACAATGATGCGCAAGGACTTCGACAAAGGTTCATAGAGCTTGGAGGATGCCCAACAAGGTGGATAGTAAGACACTGGGGCAAAAGAATTCCATCCTCCTTGAGCCTTACCTAAAGTGGGTACGAACCCGCGCCCATAGTCTTATGATGCCTTATCCTCACATTCTCCCCGTGATCAAAGAGCCTGTTATGGAAGGAGAGGTTCCATACACCCTCCTACATCCAGACATGCCAACATCATTGGAAGAATTGCAAAAGAGTTGGATCCAACTCAAAGAAGAACGGAATACCTTTGAAGCCAGCTTCTACGCCAGTGAGAAGAAGGTTTTGGAGCTTACCCACCGACTTCATGAAGAGGAAACTCTCAACACTTACATCGCACCAAAAAGGATGTGCAATGTCTTTTTACATTAAGAATTTTGTAATATTTTGCCCATGGGGCATTTATGTACTAATAAATTTCTTCTTAATATGACATGTGTTCTTTTCGTTTGCAACAAATTTGAATTTCTGAATCCTTGAATACATTACATGAATAACATATCTTTCATCATACGCATAAATAGGTCTTCACGCCAGGTTTCCTTATCTTTCTGCTGTTTATTTCAGCAAGATGGATTTGGAGCAGACGGTTAAGGATCTGCAAGCACAGAATTCGCAATTCCAGCAACTCCTCGTGACCTTAGCAAAGGTTCAAGAGGACCTTAAAGCACTGTTGGAGAAAGAGAAAAAGAAGAAAAGGATAGGTGTGGGAAGAAGGTTTGAAAGCCATGCTAGAAAGGCCCTCGAGTTCCCCTCGACGTCTGATGAAGGGGATGGTAAAGGAAAAGGAGCTGCAATGCCTTCCGAATCTGAAGAAGAGGAAGAGGATGAAGATTACTCCGAACAGCAATATCCCCCGGCGGATGATAAGTATAAAAATATTGAGGATGGGTTGGCAGCCATGGAGTTGCAAAGGGTACCTGGTTTAGATTTCGAAGAACTAGGGTTGGTCGCTGAAATCCTCATTCCTCCCAAGTTCAAAGTAACTATATTTGCTAAGTATGACGATTTGTCCTGTCCAAAGATGCATCTGAGATCCTACGTCAGAAAGATCCAACCTCACTCCTCTGATAAGGATCTTTGGGTACACTTTTTTCAAGACAGTTTGTCAGGCACACAATTGGATTGGTTCTATCAACTTGAGAGATCGGATGTTCATAACTGGAAAGATTTAGATGCTGCGTTCTACCGAAAATACCAATACAATGTTGATTTAGCGCCTACTCGTACTCAGCTACAGAGTATGGGTATGGTTTCTAATGAGGGATTTAAAGAGTATGCCCAAAAGTGGCGTGATCTGGCTGGAAGGGTGTAGCCACCATTGTCGGATAGAGAGCTGGTTGACATGTTTTTAGGTAACCTGTCTAGCCCATTCTTCAATCATTTAATCGGGAGCTCCTCTGCAGGATTCACCGAATTAATTTTGACCGGTGAAAGGGTCGAGGCTGGCATTAAAAGTGGTAAAATTAAGAAGGACGCCTCTGCTTCCAATGCTATTAAGAAGACCTTCCCAGCCAAGAAAGAAGCTTCTGCTGTGTATTCCCAGAAAAATCAAGGAAGAGCGGAGCGTCGACCAACGGTAGGGCTGTGATGATTCAAAACTCTTCAACCGATCAACCTCGCAGCAATCAGCCAAGATCTAACCAGCAAAGGGTAGAAAGGCCACAACGACAATTCACCCGAATCAACATGACACCGGCTCAAGTCCTCCCTCATTTGTTAAAGCTGAATCTCACCAATTTGAAAGAAGCGCCGAAGAACCCTAATACCTCTTCTCCTTATTATCACTCCAATGAAAAATGTGCGTACCACTCTGACAGTGTAGGGCATGATACCAACAACTGTTGGGCTCTTAAAAATAAGATCCAAGACCTGATAGACGCCAAGGAGGTAGAGTTTGATGTTCCTGAAAAACCCAACGTGATATCCGCTCCAATGCCCAAGCACGATCATAATGTTCATGCCGTTATGGAAGATCTTCATGTTACCAATGTTGTTGACCTTTTGACCCTGTTACCAGTGATTAAAGTGAATTTGATGAAAGTCGGGATTTTCCCAGGCTGTAGAAAAGACTGTTACTTTTGTTTAAACATACGATCTGACTGCCCAATGTTGAGATCAGGCATCCAACGCCTGATGGATACCCAAGAGATACTCTTTCAAAAGACTCTTGTTGATACCACCACTCCTGTTACTCCTGCTACCTTTGATACTACAACCAATGACATTGCCATAATAACCATCTCCGACAATCTTCCCAAGACCTGCAAAAGGCCTGTCAAGATTACGCCTGATCCTAAGTTTGTGCCGTTGAAAATCACCATGATGGGGCCTATCCCGTATAAATCTAACAAGACGATACCATGGAATTACAGAGGAGAAATCTTCTACCATGGTGTCAAACAGATAGAATCAGTCCAAGAGAATTCTGATGATGAAACCCCTAATATATGGAATATTGCAGGAACAAGCAAGATAACTCGCAGCAGAAGGATCTTCTCTCCGGAGATTGCTCCTCCACGAGCAGTCTTCGAACCCTCGAAGGCTTTTGTGCCTGTCAAGCCATCTGTGCAAAGCCCGATAATTGAAGAATTGGATACTCCTGAAGTTAGACCCTTTGTTGATACTACCGATAAGGGTAAGGGGATACTAGAAGCGTCTGTCAGGATGAAGGCTCAGACTGTGGTAATCCCCAAGACCACCCAGAAAGAGATGGAAGAAATCTTAAAGATAATCAAGAAGAGCGATTATGATGTCGTGGAACAGCTAGGGCAGACCCCTTTCAAAATCTCCATGATGGCTCTCCTACTCTGCTCTGAGGCTCACTCTAAGGCCTTAATCAAATTTTTAAAGACGACACACGTACCTCAAGAAACTTCCACTGACCAGTTTCAAGAGTGCGTGGCTAGCCTGACTGCCGATAGCGGTCTTGGTTTTTCTGATGCTGATTTGACTCCTAAAGGAAGGAAGCACAATGATGCCCTGCACGTCTCGGTAGAGTGCAGAGGGACTACACTTGCCCATGTCCTAGTTGATACTGGTTCATCTTTGAATGTCCTCCCGAAGAAGGCGTTGGACAGGCTAGACTGCGAAGGTTTGACTTTAAAACCCAGTAACATCATTGTTAGAGCCTTCGACGGTTCTAAGCGGATGGTTCACAGAGAGGTGGACATCCCAATCAAAGTGGGCACTGAGACCTTCAACTCTACCTTTTATGTGAGGGACATCCGTCCTTCATATTCATGTTTATTGGGAAGGCCATGGATCCACTATGCTGGGGCAGTTACCTCCTCTTTACACCAAATGCTAAAGTATCCTGTTCAGGGTAAGATTATCACGGTGCACGGTGAGGAAGAGTACATGATAAGTCACCTCAACTCCTTCCGCTATGTGGAGTTGGATGGTGAATTCATAGAAACGCCTTTCCAACATTTTGAAGAAATTTCTCCCGAAGTCACAGTTGCAAAGACAATGATTGATGTGCCTATCATTTCCAAGCCGGTGTCCCAGATGGCATCCCTCAAGGATGTGGAGGCTGTAATCAAAGAAGGAAGGAGTACAGTGTGGGGGCAACTGCCTGATTTTTCTCACAAGACGGACAAGTTCGGACTAGGTTTTACGGCTGCTGGCCAGAAAGCTGTGCGTCGCTCCCGGGCCGGAGGACCACCCTTTAAGATCACTCACCATGGAATTAATGTCTTAGAAGGTGATGATGAAGAAGACAACTTTGAAGATTGGATCTTTCCAACCGTCAAAGGAGGATTAAGCAACTGGGAAGCGAAAGACTTCGTCCCCATCACTTTCATCAACCAGTAATTTATCTTTGAACAATTTCCTATTTTGGTCTGTAATAATTAAACAATTCGTACACACTCTTTTCACCTTATGCCTTACCCGGGGCATGTAGGTCCATTTGTAAGGGCTTGATTTCTTCATTCTCATATGCCATGTTTAAATGAATCATTGGACGTTTTCATCTATAAAGTGTTGTGTTCATTTTCTTTCCTTTTACATTTTGTTTTGTTTAAGGATGGCTATCCCTTACACACACCCACACTCACAAAATGCAGGTACCCATCCACTCCGGATTCGATGGGTGACTATTCTGCTTTAGCCTTCGGTAACTCTGAAGATTTGGTCAATCATGCCGAGTACGAAGGTGATGAAGACTGTGAAGTGCCTGTTGAGCTAGCCAGACTTCTACAACAAGAGGAAAAGGCCACTCTACCCCATGAAGAGTTGCTAGAGACCATCAACTTGGGAACAGAGGAAGACAAGAAAGAGGTAAAAGTGGGTTCCAACCTGGAACCAAGTGTCAAAGAGCGCTTAGTGCAGTTGTTGAACGGATATGTTGAGATCTTTGCCTGGTCCTATGAAGACATGCCGGGACTAGATATAGATATCGTGGTTCACCGTCTCCCTACAAGAGAAGACTGTCCACCGATCAAACAAAAAGTCCGCCGAATGAGGCCCGACATGTCTGAGAAGATCAAAGCTGAGGTAATGAAGCAATTCAACGCTGGCTTTCTGGCTATTACTTACTATCCACAATGGGTCGCTAACATTGTTCCCGTGCCTAAGAAGGACGGCAAAGTCATAATGTATGTGGACTACAGGGATTTGAACAGGGATAGCCCTAAAGACGATTTTCCACTACCACACATCGACATCTTGGTGGACAACACAGCTCAACACAAGGTATTTTCCTTCATGGATGGATTCTCGGGATACAACCAGATCAAAATGGCCCCCGAAGACATGGAGAAGACTACTTTCGTCACGCAGTGGGGTACCTTTTGCTGCAAAGTGATGCCATTCGGACTAAAGAATGCTGGGGCAACCTATCAACGCGCCATGGTAGCTTTGTTTCATGACATGATACATCATGAGATCAAAGTCTGCGTAGACGACATGATAGCCCGTTCACAGACAGAAGAAGAACACCTCGATCATATGCAAAAGCTGTTTGTCAGATTGAAGGAGTATAAGCTCAGACTAAACCCGAGCAAGTGCATTTTTGGGATTTATCGTCAGCAACAAAAGCATTGAGGTTGATCCTGCTAAAGTAAAGGCTATACAAGAAATGCCTGCCCCCGCACTGAAAAGGAGGTTAGAAGTTTCTTGGGACGCTTAAACTATATTGCAAGGTTCATATCTCACCTAACATCTACCTGTGAGCCAATCTTCAAGTTGTTGAAGAAAGATCAGGTAGTTGAATGGAACAATGATTGTCAAGTTGCTTTTGATAAGATCAAGGAGTATTTGCTGGAACCTCCTATCTTAATTCCACCCGTCGAAGGAAGGCCGCTAATCATGTATCTGACTGTTTTGGATAATTCAATGGGGTACGTACTGGGACAACATGACGAGTCTGGCCGAAAAGAGCATGCCATTTATTACCTTAGAAAAAAGTTTACCGACTGTGAGAATCGCTACTCACTGCTCGAGAAAACTTGTTGCACTTTGGTATGGGCTGCTCGCCGGCTAAGGCAATATATGTTGACTCATACCACCTTGCTGATTTCCAAAATGGATTCGATCAAGTATATCTTCGAGAAGCCTACTTTATCTGGAAGAATCGCTAGATGGAAAATGATCCTGACAGAGTATGATATCCAGTATACTACCCAAAAAGCTATAAAGGGGAGTGTATTAGCTGACCATCTAGCTCATCAAACCGTCGAAGATTACCAATCTATGAGATTCGACTTACCTGACGAGGACATCATGACATTGGACAACATTGAAAGTAATGGACCGTATGACGGACCTGAACAAGGATCCCGATGGACCCTGTACTTTGATGGTGCTTCAAATGCACTTGGAAACGGTATCAGTGCGGTACTCATTTCTCCGAAAGGTTTCCATACACCCTTTCACTGCCCGACTTTGCTTCAGCTGTACCAACAACATGGCTGAATATGAAGCCTGTATCTTTGGTCTCAAGGCTGCTATAGACTTGGGAATCAAATCTTTGGTCGTATTTGGGGAATCGGCTTTGGTTATCAGTCAAGTCAAAGGAGAGTGGGATACCAAACATCATAATCTTATCCCATACAAAGAACATGTACTGACATTGCTGCCTCATTTCAAGCAGATTACCTTCGAGCACTTTCCGCGAGAAGAAAATCAGCTAGCTGATGCTCTAGCTACAATGTCTTCCATGTTTAAACTCAACTGGGATAATGAGGCTCCCCAAATCACAATCGAACGGATGGACGAAACTACGCACTGTTATGAGATTAATACTGAAGAAGTAGTGTAACAACCCTGGTTTCTTGAAATCAAAAGGTATTTCCAGACTCGAGAATACCCTGAAGGAGCTTCAGTCAATGACAAAAAGTTCTTAAGGGGATTTGCTGCAAAGTTCTTCCTGAGCAATGGTATCCTTTATAAGCGCAACCATGATTGTGTTCTACTTCGTTGCGTGGACAAGGTTGAAGCAGAGTTGATCATGACCGAAATACATAGTGGCACCTTTGGCATCCACTTAAGCGGACATATAATGGCTAAGAAGATTTTGAGGGCAGGCTACTACTGGTCTACTATGGAAGCTGATTGTCATCAACATTCCCGTACTTGTCACAAATGCAAAGTCTATGCTGACAAGGTACATATTCCTCTTGTTCCTCTCAACATTCTAACAGCTCCTTGGCCATTCGTGATGTGGGGTATTGACATGATTGGAGAGATCAAGCCTACAACATCCAATGGACATCGCTTCATCTTGGTCGCTATTGATTATTTTACCAAGTGGGTCGAAGCAGCTTCCTACGCCTCTGTTACAAAGAATGTGGTTGCCCGCTTCATTAAGCAGAACCTCATATACCGGTATGGTATCCCCGACAGGATCATCACGGACAACGGTACAAATTTGAACAACACTATGATCACCGCTCTGTGCGAGCAGTTCAAGATTTATCATCACAATTCATCTCCCTATCGGCCAAAGATGAACGGTGTTGTTGAAGTCGCGAACAAAAATATCAAGAAGATCATTCAAAAGATGACGGTCACCTACAAGGACTGGCATGAGATGTTACCGTTTGCTCTGCATGGATATCGTACCACGACACGTACTTCAATAGGGGCAACCCCCTTTTCTTTGGTATATGGCATGGAAGCTGTTTTACCTATAGAAGTTCAGATCCCTTCCTTAAGGATCATGAAGGATACTGGTTTGAGTGAAGACAATTGGATTCAGACCCGGCTTGACCAACTTAATTTGATCGACGAGAAGCGACTTACTGCTGTTTGTCATGGTCAGACATATCAGAAACGGATGATCAAGGCTTTCAACAAGAAAGTCAGACGTTAAGTATATCAAGTTGGAGATCTTGTAATCAAGCGGATCATCTTGCCACAAAGTGATCCCAGGGGAAAGTGGACTCCTACTTATGAAGGACCATTTATGATTAAGAACATCTTTTCTGGTGGGGCAATGATTCTGACCACCATGGACGGCGACGACTTGCCGCACCCTGCGAATGCAGACATAGTCAAAAGATACTACGCATAAAATTACCCGACAAGTTGAAAACCCGAAAGGGCGACTTGGGCAAAAAATTGGCATCCCGGTGAATCGAAAACCCGAAAGTGCGGTTTAAGAAAAAATAAGGGATAAACAAAAAAATCTGTACACCCGGCAAGTTGAAAACCCGAAAGGGCGACTTGGGAAAAAAAAGGGTTTCCCGGTGGACTGAAAACTCGAAAGGGTGGTCCAGGCAAAAGTTATGGAATTAAAGCGTATGACTATGTCTTTTCGGATCACTTTAAGGAAAATCTCTTCACGGACAAGCTCCAGGCTTTTGATCAATCCCATCATCGGCAGACGAAGCAGCGAATGGACAAGATACTCAGAGTTGTGAAGGCTATAGCAGAGTGGGAACCCCATGGAATTATTGCACATAGCCATCTTTCTTTTGTATAAATTTTTCTCAATTTTACGACAACATTCTCTTACTAGGATGTATGTCTCCTTTGTACAAAGATACTTACAAAAGTTAATACAAAGATACTTCAAAGTGCAAAAATTTGCTTGCATTTATTTTCTTTTTACACTTATGTTTTATTTGAAAACGTCCAATGGTTTGTTAAATAGGCATATGCATTTGAGTATAATCACTGCTTACAAATAAAACGAATTGAGAAAGGATAATTACTGATAGGTTGAAGGTGTAGGAAGATATCTTTGTGCTATTCCAGAAGAAATCCCCTGCTGTACATCATCCAGCTCCTCAACAAAGCTAAAACCTTGGAGTATATACCCCCAGTGGAGTTAAATTTCAGGATTCCCAGCGGAGCCAGCATATTCTAAACCTTCTTCCCCAGCGAAGTCAAATTTCCAACTATCAATCCCCAGCGGGAACTATTTAGTTTTCCCCAACTCCCCCAGGTTATTTTAAAATTCTGAAAATCAACCAGATAACAGTTAACTTCTTGTCTTATCCCCAACTAGGATGATTCCCCAGTAGATTGGCATGCACCCAAGCTTCTGATTTCATCGGCAGAATAAACACTCTCCCCACGGAGTTATCTCCCAACAGAATGAAGATTCTAGTTCCTGTTTCTCCATTTAAAGTCTCCCAGGTTTTAATTCCCCAGTAGAGATTTTCAGAGTTTTCCTTATTTCCCAGGAAAGTCATGAAGGATTCTCATTCCCTGCAGAAGTTGTCAAAGCTCTTGTTAAATCCCCACAAGTCACCAAGGATTTTCAATCCCAACAGTGGTCCCAAGATTTCTCATTCTCAACAATCAAAGATCTTTAATCCCCAAGCAGTCAGCAAGGTTTTCTTATCTTCAACAATCAAAGATTTTTTGGAATCCCCAGCACCGGTCAAGGATTCACTTTCTCTGGCAGCAGTCAAGGATTTCATTGTCTCCAGCTATCAAGGATTTACTTTCCTCAGCAAGACAGCTACCCAGCTTACATGCACATCAATTACATTCATATATCATAAACATTGATGGAACACATTTCATTGCATCATACATATCATGCAACATAACTTTGTGTTTTAGCTAACATATTTCCCTTTTCAAGATAAGATTAAAAGGCTATCATTAACAATTATTCAGATACAGTATGGATACACCCCAGACACGACGGTCATTCTATTACTCATTCAGAATTTCAAGTCAAAATACAGTATAGATACACCCCAGACACGGCGGTCATTCTACTACTCATCCAGACCTCAGCAATCAGATACAGACTAGATACGCTCCAGACACGGCGACCATTCTATTTCTCATTCAGATTCAACTATCAACTTCAAGTTCAGTTACACTCCAAACACGTAGGTCATTCTGTCACTTGTCCAGATCCCAGTTACAGTACGGATATACTCTAGAAACGAAAGTCATTCTATTACTCATACAGATCTCAACTTCAGATACAATCCAGATATGCTCCAGACACGGTTGCCATTATGTCACTCATTCGGAATTTATCCTCAGCACACAGTTGCTCCATACACAGATGTTTCTCTGTTACCCATTCAAAATACAGATACACTTCAGACACGGAAGTCATTCTGATATTCATTAAAAGTTCAAATATAGTTACATCTCAGATACACTCTAGACACGGACACCATTCCCTTGCTCATACAAACCCAATCTCCAGATACAACTCAGATATGTTCCAGATACGGGTACCATTCTGATGTTCATTCTACTGATCTTCAACAAATAAGTCTTTGATGGCATCTTTAAGCCCATCTCCAGCAAGATTCTACCATCTCCAAATGGAATCTTTAAGCCCATTCCCTCAGCAACATTTTGACGAGTGCAAATTTACGGGCACTCTAGTGTCCAATCCTCTTTTACCTTCGAGTCACGAAATGCAAAACTTGCCAATCTAACTCTTCAGGTTCAAGAAGATTGAACAGGAGCAACTGTTGTACCCCAAAATTTTCCCTCTCATTTTATCAACATTTCTCATCACAAGGCTCTTGGAACTCAAGATCAAGTTAGGGTTTACTCTGCTCAAGACACCTCCTTGCACTGTTGACCTAAATTAGGGTTTGAGTTTGCACAGGGATTTTTGAACCTTCAATGCCCAAAGTGACTTTCATACTTCATTTTGGACTCACAAGTTTGTCCATACCAAGTTTCAAGCCTTGAATCAAATTTTTGCCCAGTCAATTGGACAATTGACCTAAAAATCAACTGTATTGGGGAAAAAGTCAATTGTGGCCAACCTACAGTCAAACCTCATGAATTTTGACCCACATCAACATTATGAACTCATATGAACCATTTGATCAAGTTTGGACCATAATTCCACAAGAAATTTGATCAGATCACCAAAAGGGCAAAATGGACATTTTTAGGGTTTTTACTGTACAAATGCAGTTTTTGACTGTTTAACCTAGCCAATGGCAAATCAAGCTCAACCATGGACTCAAGTACTCAATGGAATCATCTTGACTTATTCAACAAGTTCAAAAGATCTTAAATGCATAGGATTGACAGATGAATTTTTCAGTCAACTGATCAAAATTTGATTGTACACTGAAAAGTCAAACTTTGACTTTTTGGTCAAAATCAAGTGACAAGGGTCATCTTTCATCAAGATGTGTAAAATTATGAAACTTGTTCATCAAGAAACCAAAAATTGCAAATCAGGGTTTGAAATTAAAAATTTTCATAACTCAGAAGTTTTCTAAGTTATGAAATTTTCGTAATTTTTCCTAACTTTGCCCCATTTTTTCACCATGATGCAAATGGATTCAAACAAAACTAACAACATGAAAGTTGTAGTACTCCACAAAGTCTACAACTTTTATGCACAAAGTTTTCTCAAAAGAAGCTTGGATCTCAAGATATAATTTTTGGAACAAGGGTCCCTAAAACTTTTAACTTAGAGAAATTTTGCCCTAGTTTAGGCAGGATTTTAACCCATCTTCTTGGCCATTTTTCACATAGTTCCACTTGGAGTCTCAAGTTTCATTTCAAAGATGGATTATAGTACTTGTTGCAAGCTTTCCAAATAGTCCAAGAACTCCTCAAACACATTTGTGGTTAGGGAGAATCGAATGCTTGAAGTTGGCAAAAACTCACTTTGTATCCATGGCCAATACATGTTCATACAAGTTGCAAAATATGTCCAAACTAGATTTGTACTTGATTACAGGTCTCTAAACCCTTAAACACTCAAAAATTGAATGGAAATTCATTGGTTTAAGGTGTTATTCTGATCATTAGAGGTTTACACAATGAACAAATCCATTTTTGGCATAAAGGTAGCACTTCCATTTTCATAAAGGCAACTTTATGTCAACATTGCTTCTCTTGAGCCTTGGACCTCTTTCTTTGCAGCAAACAAGTTCCACAAACTCAGGAAAAGGTACAAGAAACTTGTGCATGCTTGGAGATAGCCTGTACAGGCCTACCTCATATCACTTCACACTTTTCTTTCAAAACAAGTCAACTTGTAAAATACAACACAACTTGAGCATCTGATATAATCAACTCTGGCCAACATTCCAAACAAGTTTTGTGCATTGCCTTGAGCCAGAAACACGAATTGTTGAGCCCTCAAGCCTTCCAAAACACCAAATCACATTCTTCTTACAAAACAGGGCACTCCCTTATAGATTCACATCCATCACACAAACCCCTCGTGCATTTTACCCCAAACCAGTTCCAATACCTTCCATTCAACTCACTCAAGCTATCCCAAACCTCCATTGCCAACTGTAACTCCATTTACAGTGTTCACCATTTCTGTTTTGAAGTTTTGCAGGTTGAGTTTTATAGAGAGATTCAGACCATTTCAAAGCAAACTAAGCATTGGGAAAGGTCCAAGGAACATCAAGCAAGCTCAAAAGAACCCCAGGCCTCACTAAAAGCTGCTGCATTGCCATACTCGAGCTTGACTGAAACAGGTATTTCTCAAACTTCTATCTCTCTATTTAGGAACATTTAGCCTTAGGTTTATGAATGAAAGATGTAGTACTTATTGCCATGAAACCATACATATGCTCAGTTTTCATTTATATTAAACGTGCTAAGAGAATTTCATCCATGAACATGCTGAAAAAACTAGGTCAGATTTTAGGGCCAGAGAAATTCTCTCTGGTCTTTGAGAGTTAGATCAAGTTTTTTATATGGTTAGAATCGTGGTTTAATGCTCTACAAGTTTCATGTTTTGAGTTTTGGCAAAAGATCACGCTTCCAGGATATCCCAAGTTTGTACAGGTGCGCGCGTATTTTCAAAGTTCTGGAGGTTGAAGATGAAGTTTGGGCTGGGCCTGGCCTTCTTGCTGTTTGCACCCCCATTTTGCTAAATGCACCCCCTGGCCCATTTTCTTTATATTTTATTATTTTTGTATTTTAATTTCACTTCTGATTTTATTTATTTATCCCCAAATATAAAAAATGCTCAAAAATATTTTTGTAATTTTTCACATTTATTTTGCATTTTATTCTTATTTTTTCTAACATAAAAACAATTTAAATACTTTATATTATTTATTAAAACTTGAAATAATGTATATATCTTACTTTTATTTTTATTTCTTATTTCATTCATACTGAAAATATTATTATAAAATATAATTTATTTTTGTAATTTTATATATATATATATATATATATATATATATATTATTTTTATTATTATTTATGCTAAAAAACACTGTTTTTTTTAATATATTTCATTTTTGTAGATATTAATATATTATTGTATGTAAATAATAGATTATATTTATTTTCTTAAAGAATTAGGGTTTACCACTTTAATCAATAAAATTAATCTTTTTTATTTTATTTCTTTATATTTCTTTACATTAAAAATACTTTACATACATAAAAAGTTTTTTTTTTGTTGCATAATACACTTTATTTAATATTTATTTATTTTGTTTATTCAAATATTATACATTTAAATATTATTGCATTGTAAATTCAATTTGGTTGTAATAACTTAGGGTTTATATTCCTTGTCAAATACCCCCTATTCAAAAATTATACCCCCATCCCCATAATCATGTTGTAATAGCTTAGAATTTAAATTCCCACACTTTTACGCTTTCAATTATGCCATGATTAGAGAATTAGGGTTTGTATGCCAAAATCAAATTAACAAATAGTTTGACCTAATCAAAGACAAAAATGCATGAAAATCAAACACAATGCACACTTACACCCTTAGGGTTACAATCCAATTGTTGCCTTCAAAAATGGGCCATGGCATGCATGTTGAGTACTTTGGCAAAACAAAAATAAAACGAAAGATCATAGTCCCTCGATGATGCTATCTGAGTTTCCTAAACAAAATGATCAAGTCCCTCAAGAAAATTGCCAAAGATACTTGACACAATTGTTATCACGGTCTATACGATGATCCGCGCCTGTCCTGTTTAACATCCTAACACAAGGTTGTTCACCAAATACAATGGTGAAACAACACTGTTAAAAGGGTTAAAAACATAAGAAAGATCATTGAGTAAAATAGGGTAGATAGCTCTTAGTTACTTGATCAAAAGCTTGCAAAAACATCCTTGCTATTTTTCCAACACACTTCACAACACAATTTCAAAATCTAACTTTCAAACATTGAAAACTTTTCAAAAGACAAAAAACACCTTTGTATACATTCAAAAAAGAATCATTACAAAGGTTGCCACAACGATGGCCTCTTTTCAAAACATCTTTCAAAACCACACACAAAGCACCATTTCAAACAATTGAAAAACAAAGCAAGTGATCTAAACAAGTAACTAAGAGCCCATGGAAAACCATGGATGAAAAGGGTGCTTGTACCTTCCCTTTTCATAATCTACTCCCCGAACCCAAGAAAACATCTCAAAGGTCTTTCCTGTGCTTTTTGACCTTTCCTTAAGGATAAAATAAAAAGTCGGTGGCGACTCTTGCTAAACCGAAACATTTGCGAACACAAACGCAAAACCTCAAGTCAGTTCTCCTACTGTATCACAGAACGGAGACTCTGCTGGGGAAAATCTTTAAAAGTGGAGTAACCTTAGGGCTTAGATCGCCCTTTTGTATGCTTATCTTGATTGCTTTGATTGCTTTACATTTGGTTCTCTTGTTTAGGATTGAAATCCTCCACCCGAATTTGGGAAACATTCATAGGTAAATAGCAATACGTTGTGGAAACTGTGCGGGCTATACCGACATGGTTTAAGCAATAGCTATATTAGTGCGACATATTTGTGAGTACCGGTAGCCTTTGAGTCAATCAAAGAGAATACAGGGCCGTTGAGTGATGTCATGAAGCACTAATGAACTCTTAGAACCATACTTGACCATCTTGGCCTTTTTAGGGGTAGTGAGATGACCGGCTTTGGTACAGTCCGAAGTTGGTAGATACTCGATACTACACTCATTGAGGGTTGTTTTCTTGGAATATTTTGGTCTCCAGTTAAGTGGCTAAACCAAAACAATGAACACAGAAAATAATCCAATAATATTGAGCTCCTTAGAACCCGGTTACTATTTACAGGACAGTTGAGCCAACTAACTTCAAGAGGGTACTTACCTATGAAACCTCATGCAAGCCTGAAATTAGGATCTTGTGTGACTTGTTTGTACATGTGCTTATGCATACATCATGAACATCATAAAGCATCATATGCATCCACTAACCATTTCAAGGGTTTGGATCTTCATCTTTGTTCTTGTTTTGTAGGTCATGGAATCTCTTCGCAGGAAAACAATACAAGCCAATCTTATGAGAATCCCTCCTCAACTCAAGGAGCTCACTTCCAAGATACCAGAGAATTCTCCCTTCAGTGAAAGACATGGTAGCCTTCTCAGCTTGGTCAACTCCAACATTGAAGAAGACATGGTGAAAGTTCTCTTCCAGTTCTTTGACCCCCTACACCACTGTTTCACATTCCCTGATTATCAACTAGTACCTACTTTGGAAGAATTTTCTCAACTCTTGAGGATTCCTATTCTTCATCAACTACCCTTCAACGGTACGGAAAAAGAACCAAAGCCTGAAGATGTTGCTCAAGCATTACACTTGCAACCATCTGATATCAAAGGTCATTGGGAAACCAGAAGTGGTGTCAAGGGTTTCTTGGCAAAGTTTCTGTTTGAGAAGGCACAAGATTACTGGAATTCTTTAGATCTGCAAGCTTTTGAGGAGATTGTAGCACTACTCATCTATGGGTTGGTCTTGTTCCCAAACCCTGATAAACTTATAGATGTGAATGCTGTCAAGATTTTCATATCTCGGAATCCTGTACCTACATTGCTTGGGGACATCCTACACTCAATTTACACACGAACAATGAGGAAAAGAGGTGTTCTCATGTGTTGTACTCCTCTTCTAGCAAGGTGGTTTATTTCTCACCTTCCACAATCAGTTTTGAAGAATGAGCAGGGTTTAAGGTGGTCACAACGATTGATGACCCTCACACATTCTGATGTTCATTGATGTTCTCGGTCCAGAGAAAATGTTATCATCAATGATCATTGTGGGGAATTCCCTAATGTCCCACTACTTGGAATTAGGGGAGGCATTACCTACAACCCTTGTCTAGCTTTGAGACAATTTGGATATGCTCAGAGGGATGGCCCTCATGATATGCTGATTCCTGACCTAGTTTTTGACTTCGACAACGATGCGCAAGGACTTCGACAAAGGTTCATCAGAGCTTGGAGGATGCCCAACAAGGTGGATAGTAAGACACTGGGGCACAAGAATTCCATCCTCCTTGAGCCTTACCTCAAGTGGGTACGAACCCGCGCCCAGAGTCTTATGATGCTTTATCCTCACATTCTCCCCGTGATCAAAGAGCCTGTTATGGAAGGAGAGGTTCCATACACCCTCCTACATCCAGACATGCCAACATCATTGGAAGAATTACAAAAGAGTTGGATCCAACTCAAAGAAGAACGAAATACCTTTGAAGCCAGCTTCTACGCCAGTGAGAAGAAGGTTTTAGAGCTTACCCACCGACTTCATGAAGAGGAAACTCTCAACACTTACATCGCACCAAAAAGGATGCGTAATGTCTTTTTACATTAAGAATTTTGTAATATTTTGCCCATGGGGCATTTATGTACTAACAAATTTCTTCTTAATATGACATGTGTTCTTTTCGTTTGCAACAAATTTGAATTTCTGAATCCTTGAATGCATTACATGAATAACATATCATTCATCATACGCATAAATAGGTCTTCACGCCAGGTTTTCTTATCTTTCTGCTGTTTATTTCAGCAAGATGGATTTGGAGCAGACGGTTAAGGATCTGCAAGCACAGAATTCGCAATTCCAGCAACTCCTCGTGACCTTAGCAAAGGTTCAAGAGGACCTTAAAGCACTGTTGGAGAAAGAGAAAAAGAAGAAAAGGATAGGTGTGGGAAGAAGGTTTGAAAGCCAGGCTAGAAAGGCCCTCGAGTTCCCCTCGACGTCTGATGAAGGGGATGATAAAGGAAAATGAGCTGCAATGCCTTCCGAATCTGAAGAAGAGGAAGAGGATGAAGATTACTCCGAACAACAATATCCCCTGGCGGATGATAAGTATAAAAATATTGAGGATGGGTTGGCAGCCATGGAGTTGCAAAGGGTACCTGGTTTAGATTTCGAAGAACTAGGGTTGGTCGCTGAAATCCTCATTCCTCCCAAGTTCAAAGTAACTATATTTGCTAAGTATGACGATTTGTCCTGTCCAAAGATGCATATGAGATCCTACGTCAGAAAGATCCAACCTCACTCCTCTGATAAGGATCTTTGGGTACACTTTTTTCAAGACAGTTTGTCTGGCACACAATTGGATTGGTTCTATCAACTTGAGAGATCAGATGTTCATAACTGGAAAGATTTAGATGTTGCGTTCTACCGAAAATACCAATACAATGTTGATTTAGCGCCTACTCATACTCAGCTACAGAGTATGGGTATGGTTTCTAATGAGGGATTTAAAGAGTATGCCCAGAAGTGGCGTGATCTGGCTGGAAGGGTGCAGCCACCATTGTCGGATAGAGAGCTAGTTGACATGTTTTTAGAGACCCTGTCTAGCCCATTCTTCAATCATTTAATCGGGAGCTCCTCTGCAGGATTCACCGAATTAATTTTGACCGGTGAAAGGGTCGAGGCTGGCATTAAAAGTGGTAAAATTAAGAAGGACGCCTCTGCTTCCAATGCTATTAAGAAGACCTTCCCAGCCAAGAAAGAAGCTTCTACTGTGTATTCCCAGAAAAATCAAGGAAGAGCGGAGCGTCGACCAATGGTAGGGCTGTGATGATTCAAAACTCTTCAACCGATCAACCTCGCAGCAATCAGCCAAGATCTAACCAGCAAAGGGTAGAAAGGCCACAATGGCAATTCACCCGAATCAACATGACACCGACTCAAGTCCTCCCTCATTTGTTAAAGCTGAATCTCACCAATTTGAAAGAAGCGCCGAAGAACCCTAATACCTCTTCTCCTTATTATCACTCCAATGCAAAATGTGCGTACCACTCTGACAGTGTAGGGCATGATACCAACAACTGTTGGGCTCTTAAAAACAAGATCCAAGACCTTATAGACGCCAAGGAGGTAGAGTTTGATGTTCCTGAAAAACCCAACGTGATATCTGCTCCAATGCCCAAGCACGGTCATAATGTTCATGCCATTATGGAAGATCTTCATGTTACCAATGTTGCTGACCTTTTGACCCTGTTACCAGTGATTAAAGTGAATTTGATGAAAGTCGGGATTTTCCCAGGCTGTGGAAAAGACTGTTACTTTTGTTTAAACATACGATCTGACTGCCCAATGTTGAGATCAGGCATCCAACGCCTGATGGATACCCAAGAGATACTCTTTCAAAAGACTCTTGTTGATACCACCACTCCTGTTACTCCTGCTACCTTTGATACTACAACCAATGACATTTCCATAATAACCATCTCCGACAATCTTCCCAAGACCTGCAAAAGGCCTGTCAAGATTACGCCTGATCCTAAGTTTGTGCCGTTGAAAATCACCATGACGGGGCCTATCCCGTATAAATCTAACAAGACGATACTATGGAATTACGGAGGAGAAATCTTCTACCATGGTGTCAAACAGATAGAATCAGTCCAAGAGAAATCTGATGATGAAACCCCTAATATATGGAATATTGCGTGAAAAAGCAAGATAACTCGCAGCGGAAGGATCTTCTCTCCGGAGATTGCTCCTCCACGATCAGTCTTCGGACCCTCGAAGGCTTTTGTGCCTGTCAAGCCATCTGTGCAAAGCCCGATAATTGAAGAATTGGATACTCCTGAAGTTAGACCCTTTGTTGATACTACCGATAAGGGTAAGGGGATACTAGAAGCGCCTGTCAGGATGAAGGCTCCGACTGTGGTAATCCCCGAGACCACCCAGAAAGAGATGGAAGAAATCTTAAAGATAATCAAGAAGAGCGACTATGATGTCGTGGAACAGCTAGGGCAGACCCCTTTCAAAATCTCCATGATGGCTCTCCTACTCTGCTCTGAGGCTCACGCTAAGGCCTTAATCAAATTTTTAAAGACGACACACGTACCTCAAGAAACTTCCGCTGACCAGTTTCAAGAGTGCGTGGCTAGCCTGACTGCCGATAGCGGTCTTGGTTTTTCTGATGCTGATTTGACTCCTAAAGGAAGGAAGCACAATGATGCCCTGCACGTCTCGGTAGAGTGTAGAGGGACTACACTTGCCCATGTCCTAGTTGATACTGGTTCATCTTTGAATGTCCTCCCGAAGAAGGCGTTGGACAGGCTAGACTGCGAAGGTTTGACTTTAAAACCCAGTAACATCATCGTTAAAGCCTTCGACGGTTCTAAGCGGATGGTTCACGGAGAGGTGGACATCCCAATCAAAGTGGGCACTGAGACCTTCAACTCTACCTTTTATGTGATGGACATCCGTCCTTCATATTCATGTTTGTTGGGAAGGCCATGGATCCACTATGCTGGGGCAGTTACCTCCTCTTTACACCAAATGCTAAAGTATCATGTTCAGGGTAAGATCATCACGGTGCACGGTGAGGAAGAGTACATGATAAGTCACCTTAACTCCTTCCGCTATGTGGAGTTGGATGGCGAATTCATAGAAACGCCTTTCCAACGTTTTGAAGAAATTTCTCCTGAAGTCGCAGTTGGGAAGATAATGATTGATGTGCCTATCATTTCCAAGTCGGTGTCCCAGATGGCATCCCTCAAGGATGTGGAGGCTGTAATCAAAGAAGGAAGGAGTACAGTGTGGGGGCAACTGCCTGATTTTTCTCACAAGACGGACAAGTTCGGACTAGGTTTTACGGCTGCTGGCCAGAAAGTTGTGCGTCGCTCCCGGGCCGGAGGACCACCCTTTAAGATCACTCACCATGGAATTAATGTCTTAGAAGGTGATGATGAAGAAGACAACTTTGAAGATCAGATCTTTCCAACCGTCAAAGGAGGATTAAGCAACTGGGAAGAGAAAGACTTCGTCCCCATCACTTTCATCAACCAGTAATTTATCTTTGAACAATTTCCTATTTTGGTCTGTAATAATTAAACAATTCGTACACACTCTTTTCACCTTATGCCTTACCCGGGGCATGTAGGTCCATTTGTAAGGGCTTGATTTCTTCATTATCATATGCCATGTTTAAATGAATCATTGGACGTTTTCATCTATAAAGTGTTGTGTTCATTTTCTTTCCTTTTACATTTTGTTTTGTTTAAGGATGGCTATCCCTTACACACACCCACACTCACAAAATGCAGGTACCCATCCACTCCAGATTCGATGGGTGACTATTCTTCTTTAGCCTTCGGTAACTCTGAAGATTTGGTCAATCATGCCGAGTACGAAGGTGATGAAGACTGTGAAGTGCCTGTTGAGCTAGCCAGACTTCTACAATAAGAGGAAAAGGCCACTCTACCCCATGAAGAGTTGCTAGAGACCATCAACTTGGGAACAGAGGAAGACAAGAAAGAGGTAAAAGTGGGTGCCAACCTGGAACCAAGTGTCAAAGAGCGCTTAGTGCAGTTGTTGAACGAATATGTTGAGATCTTTGCCTGGTCCTATGAACACATGCCGGGACTAGATATAGATATCGTGGTTCACCGTCTCGCTACAAGAGAAGACTGCCCACCGATCAAACAAAAAGTCCGCCGAATGAGGCCCGACATGTCTGAGAAGATCAAAGCTGAGGTAATGAAGCAATTCAACACTGGCTTTCTGGCTGTTACTTCCTATCCATAATGGGTCGCTAACATTGTGCCCGTGCCTAAGAAGGACGGCAAAGTCAGAATGTGTGTGGACTACAGGGATTTGAACAGGGCTAGCCCTAAAGACGATTTTCCACTGCCACACATTGACATCTTGGTTGACAACACAGCTCAACACAAGGTATTTTCCTTCATGGATGGATTCTCGGGATACAACAAGATCAAAATGGCCCCCGAAGACATGGAGAAGACTACTTTCGTCACACAGTGGGGTACCTTCTACTGCAAAGTGATGCCATTCGGACTGAAGAATGTTGGGGCAACCTATCAACGCGTCATGGTAGCTTTGTTTCATGACATGATACATCATGAGATCGAAGTCTGCGTAGACGACATGATAGCCCGTTCACAGACAGAAGAAGAACACCTCGATCATATGCAAAAGTTGTTTGTCAGATTGAAGGAGTATAAGCTCAGACTAAACCCGAGCAAGTGCACTTTTGGGATTTATCGTCAGCAACAAAAGCATTGAGGTTGATCCTGCTAAAGTAAAGGCTATACAAGAAATGCCTGCCCCCGCACTGAAAAGGAGGTTAGAAGTTTCTTGGGACGCTTAAACTATATTGCAAGGTTCATATCTCACCTAACATCTACCTGTGAGCCAATCTTCAAGCTGTTGAAGAAAGATCAGGTAGTTGAATGGAACAATGATTGTCAAGTTGCTTTTGATAAGATCAAGGAGTATTTGCTGGAACCTCTTATCTTAATGCCACCCGTCGAAGGAAGGCCGCTAATCATGTATCTGACTGTTTTAGATAATTCAATGGGGTGCGTACTGGGCCAACATGACGAGTCTGGCCGAAAAGAGCATGCCATTTATTACCTTAGCAAAAAGTTTACCGACTGTGAGAATCGCTACTCACTGCTCGAGAAAACTTGCTGCACTTTGGTATGGGATGCTCTCCGGCTAAGGCAATATATGTTGACTCATACCACCTTGTTGATTTCCAAAATGGATCCGATCAAGTATATCTTCGAGAAGCCTACTTTATCTGGAAGAATCGCTAGATGGAAAATGATCCTGACAGAGTATGATATCCAGTATACTACCCAAAAAGCTATAAAGGGGAGTGTATTAGCTGACCATCTAGCTCATCAAACCGTCAAAGATTACCAATCTATGAGATTCGACTTACCTGACGAGGACATCATGACATTCGACAACATTGAAAGTAATGGACCGTATGACGGACCTGAACAAGGATCCCGATGGACCCTGTACTTTGATGGTGCTTCAAATACACTTGGCAACGGTATCAGTGCGGTACTCATTTCTCCGGAAGGTTGCCATACACCCTTCACTGCCCGACTTTGCTTCAGCTGTACCAATAACATGGCTGAATATGAAGCCTGTATCTTTGGTCTTAAGGCTGCTATAGACTTGGGAATCAAATCTTTGGTCGTATTTGGGGAATCGGCTTTGGTTATCAGTCAAGTCAAAGGAGAGTGGGATACCAAACATCATAATCTTATCCCATAAAAAGAACATGTCCTGACATTGCTGCCTCATTTCAAGCAGATTACCTTCGAGCACTTTCCGCGAGAAGAAAATCAGCTAGCTGATGCTCTAGCTACAATGTCTTCCATGTTTAAACTCAACTGGGATAATGAGGCTCCCCAAATCACAATCGAACAGATGGACGAACCTACGCACTGTCATGAGATTAATACTGAAGAAGTAGTGGAACAACCCTGGTCTCATGAAATCAAAAGGTATTTCCAGACTCGAGAATACCCTGAAGGAGCTTCAGTCAATGACAAAAAGTTCTTAAGGAGATTTGCTGCAAAGTTCTTCCTGAGCAATGGTATCCTTTATAAGCGCATCCATGATTGTGTTCTACTTCGTTGCATGGACAAGGTTGAAGCAGAGTTGATCATGACCGAAATACATAGTGGCACCTTTGGAATCCACTTAAGCGGACATATGATGGCTAAGAAGATTCTGAGGGCAGGCTACTACTGGTCTACTATGGAAGCTGATTGTCATCAACATTCCCGTACTTGTCATAAATGCCAAGTCTATGCTGACAAGGTACATATTCCTCCTGTTCCTCTCAACATTCTAACAGTTCCTTGGCCATTCGCGATGTGGGGTATTGACATGATTGGAGAGATCAAGCCTACAACATCCAATGGACATCGCTTCATCTTGGTCGCTATTGATTATTTTACCAAGTGGGTCGAAGCAACTTCCTACGCCTCTGTTACAAAGAATGTGGTTGCCCGCTTCATTAAGCAGAACCTCATATGCCGGTATGGTATCCCCGACAGGATCATCACGGACAACGGTACAAATTTGAACAACACTATGATCACCGCTCTGTGTGAGCAGTTCAAGATTTATCATCACAATTCATCTCCCTATCGGCTAAAGATGAACGGTGCTGTTGAAGCCGCGAACAAAAATATCAAGAAGATCATTCAAAAGATGACGATCCCCTACAAGGACTGGCATGAGATGTTACCGTTTGCTCTGCATGGATATCGTACCACGACACGTACTTCAACAGGGGCAACCCCCTTTTCTTTGGTATATGGCATGGAAGCTGTTTTACCTATAGAAGTTCAGATCCATTCCTTAAGGATCATGAAGGATACTAGTTTGAGTGAAGACAATTGGATTCAGACCCGGCTTGACCAACTTAATTTGATCAACAAGAAGCGACTTACTGCTGTTTGTCATGGTCAGACATATCGGAAACGGATGATCAAGGCTTTCAACAAGAAAGTCAGACGTTAAGTATATCAAGTTGGAGACCTTGTAATCAAGCGGATCATCTTGCCGCAAAGTGATCCCAGGGGCAAGTGGACTCCTACTTAGGAAGGACCATTTATGATTAAGAACATCTTTTTTGGTGGGGCAATGATTCTGAACACCATGGACGGTGACGACTTGCCGCACCCTGCGAACACAGACATAGTCAAAAGATACTATGCATAAAATGACCCGACAAGTTGAAAACCCGAAAGGGCGACTTGGGCAAAAAATGGGCATCCCGATGAATCGAAAACCCGAAAGTGCGGTTCAGGCAAAAATTAGGGATAAACAAAAAAATCTGTACACCCGGCAAGTTGAAAACCCGAAAGGGCGACTTGGGCAAAAAAGGGTTTCCCGGTGGACTGAAAACTCGAAAGGGAGGTCCAGGCAAAAGTTAGGGAATTAAAGCGTATGACTATGTCTCGTTGGATCACTTTAAGGACAATCTCTTCACGGACAAGCTCCAGGCTTTTGATCAATCCCATCATCGGCAGACAAAGTAGCGAATGGACAAGATACTCAGAGTTGTGAAGGCTATAGAAGAGTGGGAACCCCATGGAATTATTGCACATAGCCATCTTTCTTTTGTATAAATTTTTTCTCAATTTTACGACAACATTCTCTTACTAGGATGTCTGTCTCCTTTGTACAAAGATACTTACAAAAGTTAATACAAAGATACTTCAAAGTGCAAAAATTTGCTTGCATTTATTTTCTTTTTACACTTATGTTTTATTTGAAAATGTCCAATAGTTTGTTAAATAGGCATATGCATTTGAGTATAATCACTGCTTACAAATAAAACGAATTGAGAAAGGATAATTACTGATAGGTTGAAGGTGTAGGAAGATATCTTTGTGCTATTCCAAAAGAAATCCCCTGTCGTACATCATCCAGCTCCTCAACAAAGCTAAAACCTTGGAGTATATACCCCCAGCAGAGTTAAATTTCAGGATTCCCAGCGGAGCCAGCATATTCTAAACCTTCTTCCCCAGCGAAGTCAAATTTCCAACTATCAATCCCCAGCGGGAACTATTCAGTTTTCCCCAACTCCCCCGGGTTATTTTAAAAGTCTGAGAATCAACCAGATAACAGTTAACTTCTTGTCTTATCCCCAACTAGGATGATTCCTCAGTAGATTGGCATGCACCCAAGCTTCTGATTTCCTCGACAGAATAAACACTCTCCCCAGAGAGTTATCTCCCAACAAAATGAAGATTCTAGTTCCTATTTCTCCATTTAAAGCCTCCCAGGTTTTAATTCCCCAGTAGAGATTTTCAGAGTTTTCCTTATTTCCCAGGAAAGTCATGAAGGATTCTCATTCCCTGCAGAAGTTGTCAAAGCTCTTGTTAAATCCCCACAAGTCACCAAGGATTTTCAATCCCAGCAGTGGTCCCAGGATTTCTCATTCTCAACAATCAAAGATCTTTAATCCCCAAGCAGTCAGCAAGGTTTTCTTATCTTCAACAATCAAAGATTTTTTGGAATCCCCAGCACCGGTCAAGGATTCACTTTCTCCGGCAGCAGTCAAGGATTTCATTGTCTCCAGCTATCAAGGATTTACTTTCCTCAACAAGACAGCTACCCAGCTTACATGTACATCAATTACATTCATATATCATAAACATTGATGGAACACATTTCATTGCATCATACATATCATGCAACATAACTTTGTGTTTTAGCTAACATATTGCCCTTTTCAGGATAAGATTAAAAGGCTATCATTAACAATTATTCAGATACAGTATGGATACACCCCAGACACGACGGTCATTCTATTACTCATTCAGAATTTCAAGTCAAAATACAGTATGGATACACCCCAGACACGGCGGTCATTCTACTACTCATTCAGACTTCAGCAATCAGATACAGACTAGATACGCTCCAGACACGGCGGCCATTCTATTTCTCATTCAGATTCAACTATCAACTTCAAGTTCAGTTACACTCCAGACACGTAGGTCAATTTATCACTTGTCCAGATCCCGGTTACAGTACGGATATACTTCAGACACGGAAGTCATTCTATTACTCATACAGATCTCGACTTCAGATACAGTCCAGATATGCTCCAGACACGGTTGCCATTCTGTCACTCATTCGGAATTTATCCCCAGCACACAGTTGCTCCATACACAGATGTTTCTCTGTTACCCATTCAAAATACAGATACACTCCAGACACGGAAGTCATTCTGATATTCATTCAAAGTTCAAATACAGTTACATCTCGGATACGCTCTAGACACGGACACCATTCCCTTGCTCATACAAACCCAATCTCCAGATACAACTCAGATACGTTCCAGATACGGGTACCATTCTGATGTTCATTCTACTGATCTTCAACAAACAAGTCTTGGATGGCATCTTTAAGCCCATCTCCAGCAAGATTCTACCATCTCCAAATGGAATCTTTAAGCCCATTCCCTCAGCAACATTTTGACGAGTGCAAATTTACGGGCACTCTAGTGTCCAATCCTCTTTTACCTTCGAGTCACGAAAGGAAAAACTTGCCAATCTAACTCTTCAGGTTCAAGAAGATTGAACAGGAGCAACTGTTGTACCCCAAAATTTGCCCTCTCATTTTATCAACATTTCTCATCACAAGGCTCTTGGAACTCAAGATCAAGTTAGGGTTTACTCTGCTCAAGACACCTCCTTGCACTGTTGACCTAAATTAGGGTTTGAGTTTGAACAGATATTTTTGAACCTTCAATGCCCAAAGTTACTTTCATACTTCATGTTGGACTCACAAGTTTGTCCATACCAAGTTTCAAGCCTTGAATCAAATTTTTGCCCAGTCAATTGGACAATTGACCTAAAAATCAACTGTATTGGGGAAAAGTCAATTGTGGCCAACCTACAGTCAAACCTCATGAATTTTGACCCACATCAACATTATGAACTCATATGAACCATTTGATCAAGTTTGGACCATAATTCCACAAGAAATTTGATCATATCACCAAAAGGGCAAAATGGACATTTTTAGGGTTTTGACTGTACAAAGGCAGTTTTTGACTGTTTGACCTAGCCAATGGCAAATCAAGATCAACCATGGACTCAAGGACTCAATGGCATCATCTTGACTTATTCAACAAGTTCAAAAGATCTTAAATGCATAGGATTGACAGATGAATTTTTCAGTCAACTGATCAAAATTTGATTGTACACTGAAAAGTCAAACTTTGACTTTTTGGTCAAAATCAAGTGCCAAGGGTCATATTTCATCAAGATGTGTAAAATTATGAAACTTGTTCATAAAGAAACCCAAAATTGCAAATTAGGGTTTGAAATTAAAAAATTTCATAACTCAGAAATTTTCTAAGTTATGAAATTTTCGTAATTTTTCCTAACTTTGCCCCACATTTTCACCATGATGCAAATGGATTCAAACAAAACTCACAACATGAAAGTTGTAGTCCTCCACAAAGTCTACAAATTTTATGCACAAAGTTTTCTCAAAAGAAGCTTAGATCTCAAGATATGATTTTTGGAACAAGGGTCCCTAAAACTTTTAACTTAGAGAAATTTTGCCCTAGTTTAGGCAGGATTTTAACCCATCTTCTTGGCCATTTTTCACATAGTTCCACTTGGAGTCTCAAGTTTCATTTCAAAGATGGATTATAGTACTTGTTGCAAGCTTTCCAAATAGTCCAAGAACTCCTCAAACACATTTGTGGTTAGGGAGAATCGAATGCTTGAAGTTGGCAAAAACTCACTTTGTATCAATGGCCAATACATGTTCATACAAGTTGCAAAATCTGTCCAAACTAGATTTGTACTTGATTACAGGTTTCTAAACCCTTCAACACTCAAAAATTGAATTCAAATTCATTGGTTTAAGGTGTTATTCTGATCATTAGAGGTTTACACAATGAACAAATCCATTTTGGCATAAAGGTAGCACTTCCATTTTCATAAAGGCAACTTTATGTCAACATTGCTTCTCTTGAGCCTTGGACCTCTTTCTTTGCAGCAAACAAGTTCCACAAACTCAGGCAAAGGTACAAGAAACTTGTGCATGCTTGGAGATAGCCTGTACAGGCCTACCTCATATCACTTCACACTTTTCTTTCAAAACAAGTCAACTTGTAAAATACAACACAACTTGAGCATCTGATATAATCAACTCTGGCCAACATTCCAAACAAGTTTTGTGCATTGCCTTGAGCCAGAAACACGAATTGTTGAGCCCTCAAGCCTTCCAAAACACCAAATCACATTCTTCTTGCAAAACAGGGCACTCCCTTATAGATTCACATCCATCACACAAACCCCTCGTGCATTTTACCCCAAACCAGTTCCAATACCTTCCATTCAACTCACTCAAGCTATCCCAAACCTCCATTGCCAACTGTAACTCCATTTACAGTGTTCACCATTTCTGTTTTGAAGTTTTGCAGGTTGAGTTTTATAGAGAGATTCAGACCATTTCAAAGCAAACTAAGCATTGGGAAAGGTCCAAGGAACATCAAGCAAGCTCAAAAGAACCTCAGGCCTCACTGAAAGCTGCTGCATTGCCATACTCGAGCTTGACTGAAACAGGTATTTCTCAAACTTCTATCTCTCTATTTAGGAACATTTAGCCTTAGGTTTGTGAATGAAAGATGTAGTACTTATTGCCATGAAACCATACATATGCTCAGTTTTCATTTATATTCAACGTGCTAAGAGAATTTCATCCATGAACATGCTGAAAAAACTAGGTCAGATTTTAGGGCCAGAGAAAGTCTCTCTGGTCTTTGAGAGTTAGATCAAGTTTTTTATATGGTTAGAATCGTGGTTTAATGCTCTACAAGTTTCATGTTTTGAGCTTTGGCAAAAGATCACTTTTCTAGGATATCCCAAGTTTGTACAGGCGCGCGCGTATTTTCAAAGTTCTGGAGGTTGAAGATGAAGTTTGGGCTGGGCCTGGCCTTCTTGCTGTCTGCACCCCCATTTTGCTAAATGCACCCCCTGGCCCATTTTCTTTATATTTTATTATTTTTGTATTTTAATTTCACTTCTGATTTTATTTATTTATCCCCAAATATAAAAAATGCTCAAAAATATTTTTGTAATTTTTCACATTTATTTTTCATTTTATTCTTATTTTTTCTAACATAAAAACAATTTAAATACTTTATATTATTTATTAAAACTTGAAATAATGTATATATCATACTTTATTTTTATTTCTTATTTCATTCATACTGAAAATATTATTATAAAATATAATTTATTTTTGTAAATATTTTATTTTATTTTATACATACTTAATATATTTAATATATATATATATATATATATATATATATATATATATATATATATATATATATATATATATATATATATATATATATATATATATATATATATATATATATATATATATATATATATATATATATATATATATATATATATATATATATATATATATATATATATATATATATATATATATATATATATATATATACTCTCATTTTATTAAAAACTTACAATAAAAATACAAAAATATTACATTTTTATTTTTATTATTATTTATGCTAAAAAACACTCTTTTTTTAATATATTTCATTTTTGTACATATTAATATATTTTTGTATGTAAATAATAGATTATATTTATTTTCTTAAAGAATTAGGGTTTACCCCTTTAATCAATAAAATTAATCCTTTTTATTTTATTTCTTTATATTTCTTTACATTAAAAATACTTTACATACATAAAAACTTTTTTTTTGCATAATACACTTTATTTAATATTTATTTATTTTGTTTATTTAAATATTGTACATTTAAATATTGTTGTATTGTAAATTCAATTTGGTTGTAATAAGGATTTATATTTCTTGTCAAATACCCTCTATTCAAAAATTGTACCCCCATCCCCATAATCATGTTGTAGTAGCTTAGAATTTAAATTCCCGCACTTTTACGCTTTCAATTATGCCATGATTAGATAATTAGGGTTTGTATGCCAAAATCAAATTAACAAATAGTTTGACCTAATCAAAGACAAAAATGCATGAAAATCAAACACAATGCACACTTACACCCTTAGGGTTATAATCCACTTGTTGCCTTCAAAAATGGGCCATGGTATGCATGTTGAGTACTTTGGAAAAACAAAAACAAAACGAAAGATCATAGTCCCTCGATGACGCTATCTGAGTTGCCTAAACAAAATGATCAAGTCCCTCAAGAAAATTGCCAAAGATACTTGACATAATTGCTATCATGGTCTATACGATGACCCGCGCCTGTCCTGTTTAACATCCTAACATAAGGTTGTTCACCAAATACAATGGTGAAACAACACTGTTAAAAGGGTTAAAAACATAAGAAAGATCATTGAGTAAAATAGGGTAGATAGATCTTAGTTACTTGATCAAAAGCTTGCAAAAACATCCTTGCTATTTTTCAAACACACTTCACAACACAATTTCAAAATCCAACTTTCAAACATTGAAAACTTTTCAAAAGAGAAAAAACACCTTTGTATACATTCAAACAAGAATCATTACAAAGGTTGCCACAATGATGGCCTCTTTTCAAAACATCTTTCAAAACCACACACAAAGCACCATTTCAAAAAATTGAAAAGCACCGTTTCAAACAATCGAAAAGCAAAGCAAGTGATCTAAACAAGTAACTAAGAGCCCATGGAAAACCATGGATGAAAAGGGTGCTTTCACCTTCCCTTTTCATAATGTACTCCCCGAACCCAAGAAAACATCTCAACGGTCTTTCCTGTGCTTTTTGACCTTTCCTTAAGGATAAAATAAAAAGTCGGTGGCGACTCTTGCTAAACCGAAACATTTGCGAACACAAACGTAAAACCTCAAGTCAGTTCTCCCACCGTATCACACATGGATATTTTGAAAATTCAATAAGGTGAAATATATACAATGAGCACAAAATTTGAATGCAAAAGAGTCCAATGTTTTTCATTAAATGATCATATGGCATATGAAAATGAACAAACCCTTAACAAATGGACCATGGTGCCCTGGGTATGGCACATGGCTTAAAGTTATTATTTCAATAAAATTATAGACATAGTTCTTAAATTGATAAAACAGTAATTCGTAATTACTCCTTGTTGAAGGAGATGGGGATGAAATCCTTGGCACACTAGTTGTTGAGTCCTTCACTGGTAGTCGGGTAGATCCAATCATCAAAATCACAGTCATTGTCGGAGTCTTCAAGAGCATTCACTTCATGATTATTGATACGAAGAGGTAGTTTTCCTATGCGAGCACGTATGACCTCCTTTTGAGCTTTGACAGTGAAGCCTAAACCATAATTTTCTGATTTGAAAGGGATGTCAGGGAGTTATTCCCAAATGGTACAACCTCTGTCTTTAATCACAGCGTGAGCGTCTTTGAGGGAAGCCATCCTAGGCACATCTTTAACAGCTTTCAGAACATCAGGAGTAGCTTTGGCAGTAGCAAACATGGGAGAGACCACTTTGAAGGATTGACAAGGAGTTTCTATGAACTCATCATCCATCTCAACATACTTAAATAAATTCAGATGGATAATCATAAACTCTTCTTCACCACAGATAGTAACGATCTTTCCTTTGATCGGATATTTCAACTTTTGATGAAGTGTGGACGTCACCGCTCCTACCTCATGTATCCAAGGGCGCCCAAGTAGGCAAGAGTAAGCAAGGCGAATATCCATCACATAGAAAGTAGATTTGAAAATTTGAGAACCAATTTTAATGGGGAGGCCAACTTCTCTATGAACCATCCTTTTGGATATGTCAAAAGCCCTCACCACTATGTCACTTGGCTTCAGTATCAAACCTTCGCAATCCAACCGATCTAGGGCACCTTTGGGAAAGACATTTAGAGAGGAACCAATATCCACCAATACATGGGCTAGAGTGGTTCATTTGCATTCAATGGAGACATGCAAAGCCTTGTTGTGTTTTCTTCTGGCTGGAGTTAAATCAGTATTCGAGAATCCCAATCCATTATCGGCAGTCAAACTCGCTACACAGTTTTCAAACTGATCGACTGTAGTCTCTTGAGGAACATGAGCTTTCTTCAGAAATTTTATCAAGTCTTGAGCATGTGTATCAGAACAAAGTAATAAAGATAACATAAAAAACTTTAAGGGGGTTTGCCCTAACTTCTCTATTATCTTATAATCACTTTTCCTTATAATCTTCAAAATCTCCTTTGTTTCTCGGGTAGAGGGTTCCTCAATAATAATGTCTTTGGCAGGTGCCTCCATCCTGGAAGGCTCAATTATCTTTTCTTTTCCCCTAGCATCAGTACTAGCTTTGTCAACAGTAATTCAGACAGGTGTGGTTGTGGTGGTTGGAGGTGAAATGTTAGGAGAGAAAATTCTCCCCGTCCTTGTCACCTTGCTAGAGCCAACAACATTGGTAATATCATCAGTCTTGTCTTCGTCAATCCATGAGTCTTGTTTAATTCCATGGTAGTATACTTTAGTTCCACAATTCCAAGGTGCCACCTTATTAGAAGAATAAGGGACTAGAACCGGTGTGGTAATTATCAATGGAGCGATCTTCGGTTCATTGGAAATCCTAATAGGATCTTTTGAAGAGATCCTAATAGGTTTGATGGAGATAGTGACGATGGATATGTCTTCAATTTCTTGAGGCACAACTTTAGGCAAACTTTTTACGAACGGAGTTCTTTCGAATAAAATCTTGTGGCTATCTATTAGGTGTTGGACACCTTTTTTCAGCCATTCATAGCCATTGATTTGCACAGCACAACAACAACAATCTTCAAGGCAACCAGGGAAAACCCCAGCTTTCAACAAATTGTTTTTTACAAACTTCAATGGAGTGGTTAAGTCATTAACAGAGGAAACAAAAGCAGTATCTTCAATAACGTTGACACCTTTTCCATGATTTGGCATAGGTGCGGTGATTACATTCGGAGTTGGAGGAGGATCAAATTCAATGGTCTTGTTGTCAATGATGTCTTGGATTCTATTCTTGAGAGACCAAAAATCATTTGTGTCGTATATGGGGCTATCCGAATGGTAGGAACATATGGCGTCAGGGTTGTATTTTGGAGAAGCAGTGTTAGAGTTGGAAGGAGGATCTCACAAAGTCACCAAATCAGCTTTCAAGAGGTGTTGTAGAGCTTGATATAGTTGCATATTGATTTTGGTAAATTGTCTTCTTTGAACATCCGGTCTTTGTTGATTACTTTGTTGATGAGACCGTTGAGTTGGAGTTGGATTGGAAATCAATACAACGCCTACAGAATGGTGATGGTTATTCCTAGCACGACTTCTTGACCCATATACAACATTAGCCTCTTTTTTTTGCCAATAAATGGCTTTTTCACAGCATCTGATGTAGAGGCAGAGGCCATGGGTATCTTTCCACTTTTAATAGCGCTCTCGACCCGTTCACCAGTCAAGATTAACTAAGTGAAACCAGATGATGAGCTCCCAATTAACAAGTTTAAAAATGGTCCAGTCAATGTTCCCATGAACATATCTATTAATTCCCCGCCAGTCAATGGTGGTTGCACCCTACTTGCCAGCTCTCTCCATTTTTGCGCATATTCTTTGAAACTTTCATTGGAACCCATGGTCACTCTTTTGGTGCTAGATTGGCATTGTACTGATATTGACAATAGAAAGCGGTGGCCAAGTCTTCCCAGGTATGAATGTTGGAACCCTCTAGCTGGTAAAACTACTCTAATTGAGTCCCAGACAGACTCTCTTGAAAGAAGTGCACCCATAACTTCTTATCAGTGGTATGTGGCTGAATTTTATGGACGTAAGATCTCAAGTGAAGCTTCGGGCACGAAACGCCATTGTACTTGGCAAAATATGGAATCTTGAATTTGTGGGGGATTGCCACCCCAGGAACCAAACCCAAATCACCAAATCTAGGCCAGACACAACTTGAACTTCCATAGCCTTCAATATGTCCTCTAGTTGCTTAAACTTGTCTTCAACCGATGGATATTGTTTGTCAAAATAGTCCTCATCCTCAGAGATTGGATTGTTACCCTCCCCCCCAGCACATGTGCTTCTTGCATCTTTATCCTGGTTTTCATCCTCCTAGGACGAGTTTTCTACCAATTAAACTCATCGAATGAGGCCCTTGAACCTTTTCCCCATGTTGATCAAAGCCTTCTTCTTGGTCTTCTTATTTACAACCAAAAGTGACATCAGTTCTTGCTTCCCTTTGGCCAAGTTGAGCAAGGTTTCTTGAAATTGAGAATTTTGTGTCTGCAAGTCCTTCACAGTCTGCTCGAGATCAATCTTATTGAAATAAACAGTAGAAAGATAAGGAAACCTGTGTCAAAAAACCTGCTTATGTTATGATGCATGTAATGTAAGTTCAGATGCGCCTAAGAGGGGGGGGGGGGTGAATTAGGTTCTAAAAACTTTTTCTGGTTTGTATGAATATTTTTGCACGAGTTTCTTTCCTTTCTTTTTCTGATAAGTGATGAAAGCAGTAAATGCGAAAAGTAAAGAACACCAGGATTTATACTAGTTCCCCTCACAATCTGAGGGTACGTCTAGTCCCCTTTCACACGAAAGAGATTTTCTTATAGTTGGTAATTTGTACAAAGACTACCAAACAACCAAGAACAATCCTCTTGGACCAATAACAATCCTCTTAGATTTTCACTAAGACCACAAAGAGAACAATCCTCCCTAAGTGTCTTTCTTGTTTCCAACAATCCTGAAAACAAGGATACAATAGTTTGTTTGATTTGCATAAGAGTTTGAAAGATGAAAGAGCAATGTTAATCACTTTATTGATCTTTTCTATTCAATATGAAATTTAAGATGGAATACTCTTCTAAGTGCTCAAGAACAATTTTCAGTATGCATATGAAAATGATAAACATAAATCTTGAGTATAGAGAGTATGATTCAAAGAATAGAAAGTAATTGTTATTTTTTACTGGAAAAAAGTATTTGAAAAGATACAAATATTGCCATGAAAAGGTGTTACAAAAAGTTGCTGGAAAAATGAAATTTTTCAAAAGCTGAAGCACAACAACCGATTGCACTAAAGCAACAATCGATTGCAGCACAACAACGTTTAAAAATTTTGAAAAATATAACTATGACAACCGATTGTCATTGAGGAGCAATCGGTTTCTCATAGGCCAATGTTCAAAAAATTTGAAAACAAAACACATGACAATCTATTGCTGCTAGATGACAATCGATTATTGTCAAAACATAAACTTTTGTTTTTTGACTGCAACCGATTGTCCTAGCATGATAATCGATTGCTTGTGTACAAAAATTGAAAAATCATTATTTTTTAAATATTTTAAGCAATTTAAAACATCCTTCTTCAATCATACATAGTATATACTCAAAATATTATTTTAATAAAGTAAATGCATGATTAAAAATAATTTTGAGCACTAAGAGCATAAGATCAAAAATTTCATATACCTAAAGCCATAAGTCTTGAAATGTTGATCTTGATCAATGAATCTTGCTTGAGATAAATATTCTATCTTGATCCATTCATTTTTGCATGCTAGTTTGTCTTCATCAAAACACTTGGAAAGCTTGATTTCACAGTCTCCCCCTTTTTGATGATGACAACCATTGCTTGAAGTTTGGAGTGCATCTTGGTTTTCTCTAATCAAGTTTTTTAAAAACTCCCCCTAAGTCAAAGACTCCCCCTTGATCTATTGCATGAGGGTTTTGAAGATTGCTTGCTTGCTGCAATTTGGGTTAGAGAAACACAAAAGAAACTACAAAGTCTTCTCCCCCTTTGTCATTAGCAAAAAGGAATGGGAAAGAAGATCATAAAAATTTTGCACATAGAAACAACATAGCATAAATAAAGTTTGCATACATAGATATAACAGAAACAAAGTGCACAAAACGAGAGGGATCACAATACATGAAGTGTCTTAAACGAAACTAGAAAAACGACATAAAACATAAGAACATAAAGTACTAAGAAATATAATAACTTAAAAACTAATCATCCATGCCTTCAACAAAGTCTTCATCATCTTGATCTTCACCATCATTGCCTTCATTGGTTTGAGGTTGAATGAAAGGGTAATGATAGGGTTGAACTTCATAAGGAGGGACATTTTTATGGGCATAGAGATGAGCAAATTGATTGTTCATGTTGTTTTTCATGTATTGAAGGTAGTCAAAAACTTGATTGAAAGAGTTTTCCATTGGTTGTGGAGGTTGGTTTTGAAGTGGTTGTTCTTGTGGAGGTTGGCTTTGTGGAGGAGTATGAATGTATGTGATGGTTCTATTAATCGAATCAAATCTGACGCCGGTTTTGGTATTACATACTTTCTTTAGAGTGATTTCATGTTTGGGGTTAGTCATAGGCACAATGTATTCACTAGACAAGGGAACATTGAACTTCTAAAACACAAGGGTAAGCCAGGAGCCATAAGGAAGAGCAGAAGCATTTTCATTATGTAGTGCCAAATGATGTAGAATCACATAAGACTAGTTGATTTGAATCCCATTCTTCATCGCATACAGAATCTGCATCTCACAATCGTTAACGTTGGAAATGTTTGAAAACTTTGGCATAACAACATAAGCCAAAAAGTAGTGGATCAAACGATCATCAATAGTGAGAATTCCTGCATACCAAGAGTTCCTCTCTGGAGTTCCACCAATAAGCCTTTGCCTTTTCTGAATAAAATCACGCTCGGGAATTCTTGCAATTCCATAGTAGAAGTCTCTTTTCCTGTAGCCAGGCAGATTTGCATTTGAGAGAAGTTTAATGCAAGCACCATCAAGTGGAATACCCAAAGCTTCACCAAAATTCTGCACTGTGAGTTCTATAGGAATCCCTTTGACATTTGAGATCATGCATCCTCTACTAATGGTTAGATTGTTGTAGAAAATCCTAACCAAAGTGGGGTAAATGGGTCCATTAACACCAATTAACTTGTCTATCCCTTGAGATCTAAATAATGCTGGAAAACTGAAGCATTCGGAATATAAGTTTTCAAGATTACCGAACCTTGGTATAAGAACCATCTTCTTCTAAAAGAGAGACACAAATCTTTCCCTTTGTATTCTTGATGGAATGAGTTTTGAGACATCATCACCTTGAGATGAGGAAGAAGCTTTTCTCTTGCCTTTCTTTGATGTTGACATGGTGAGGAATGAGAGAATTGGAAGGGGAAAGGGTATTTGGTGTTTTTAGGGTTTCTTGAGACAAAAGAGGATATATGAAGTTTTTAGGTTTTGGTTGGGCTTTTATAGATGGATAGGCATTCAATGGATAGGTAAGGCATTCAATGGTTTAGTCAAGACAATAAAGACTTGTAGCATAGAGATTCTTGAGTGTGTGACTATCCAAAAAATTGTGTCATAGGAAAAGACTAAGTATTAAAAAGTTGTTGACCAAACACTTAAAACATTCATGAACAAGGAATAAAAATCTGGTACAAAATAAATAATAGTAATGGCAATGGAAGAGAAAGAATAAAAAAGAGTGTAACTGAAAAAATAAAAAAAATTCAAATTTTTTAACTATGCAATCGATTGTTGTTTTATGACAACCGATTGCACCCTTTGAAAAACTCAAACAGGAGCGAAAAACTTGTGAGAGCAACCGATTGTCGTGGAGTGACAACCGATTGTTGTGAAAACAGAAACTAAAATTTTTTAGTGACAACCGATTGTCATTCTTGAAAAAATGAAAAAATACTTAATTTGGGGATTTCATGGTCATATATCAAAAATTTAGTAATAAAAACATGGATCATGAATTATTACCTTAAAGTTAATATTAATATCATAGCCGTGTACCTTAATTAGATAATGTCATTTTCGTCCAAGATACCTAGCTCTCTTCGGATCTTGAAAAACGGTTCTCTTGCCAACGGTTCAGTGAAAATATCTGCTAGTTGATTATGCGTATCCACGAAGGTGACTTCGACATCTCCTTGAAGTACATGATCACGAAGAAAGTGATGTCGAATGTCGATATGCTTTATTCTAGAATGCATCACAGGATTCTTTGTAATGTTGATTTCACTTGTGTTGTCACATCGGAGTGGAATGCATCCAAGGTCGAGTCCGTAGTCACAGAGTTGTTGCTTGAGCCATAGAATTTGCGCACAGCAACTACCCGCTGCAATATATTCCGCCTAGGCCGTACTAAGAGCAACACAAGATTGTTTCTTGCATGCCCAAGAGACTAATGCATATCCCAAAATGTGACAAGTGCCACTTGTGCTTTTTCTATCTATTTTACATCCTGTATAATCAGCGTCAGAATAACCAATTAAATTGCATATATTACCTTTTGGGTACCATAGGCCGACATTGGTTGTTCCTTTGAGATATTTCATGATTCTTTTTACCGCCATGAGGTGAGATTCCTTCGGGTTTGCTTGAAATCATGCACACAGACATACACTGAACATGATGTCAGGACGACTTGCCGTCAAGTATAGCAGTGATCCAATCATGCCTCGATATTTATTAATATCAATGGAAATACCGGATTCATCTTGATCAACATAAGTACCGGAGCCCATTGGCGTGTGCATTAATTTGCAATTATCCATATCAAACTTTTTCAAAAGTTCCTTGCAATATTTTGATTGATTGATGAAGATACCATCTTTCAGTTGCTTAATTTGCAATCCAAGGAAGTAGTTCATCTTGCCCATCATAGACATCTCAAATTCTCCTTGCATCATCAAATAGAATTCTTCACACAAATCTTTGTTAGTTGAACCAAATATAATATCATCAACATAGACTTGTACTAATAAAGTGTTACCTTTGATCTTCTTTATGAACAAAGTCTTATCCACTTTACCTTTCTCGAAACCTTTTTCGCATAAGAATGTACTGAGTCTGTCATACCATGCTCTCGGTGCTAGTTTTAAGCCATAAAGAGCTTTTCTCAACTTAAAGACATTTGAAGGATTCTTGAAGTCTTCAAAGCCCTGGGGTTGTTTGACATAGACTTCTTCATTGATGTAGCCATTTAAGAATGCGCTTTTGACGTCCATTTGGTAAAGTTGAAAATTTAATGAACAAGCGTAAGCAAGTAAAACACGGATAGCTTCTAATCTTGCAACCAGAGCGAAGGTTTCTTCAAAGTCAATTCCCTCTTCTTGTTTGTATCCTTGGGCTACCAATCTTGCTTTGTTTCGAACAATTATATCGTTCTCATCAAGTTTGTTTTTAAACACCCATCTGGTACCTATGATGTGTTTGTCACTTAGTCTAGGAACAAGTTCCCAAACTTGATTTCTCTCGAACTGATTTAATTCTTCTTGCATAGAAATCATCCATTGGTCGTCTCCTAATGCATCGTCGACTTTGGAAGGTTCGATTTGAGAAACGAACGCCATGTTCAAGCAAGCATCTTTGAGGTTCAATCTTGTTGAAACGCATTGACTGATGTCACCGATGATTTTATTAATAGGGTGATCTCTATGGGTTCTCCATTCCTTAGGTAGATCATTGACATTTGATTCTTCCGGAATTTTTTCTTCTTGTTGTTCCAATTGATTCTCATTGTTGATCTTGGAGGCATCTTCTTGAGGAATATCTAAAATCTCATCATCATCATTTAAAACAATAGTATCCTCCTCGGAGGGGTTAGATTCATCAAATGATACGTGCATAGATTCCTCAATAGTTAAAGTTCTTGTATTGTAAATACGATAAGCTTTACTAGATAAGGAGTATCCAAGAAAAATACCTTCATATGATTTTTCATCAAACTTACCAAGGTTGTCTTTGTCGTTGTTAAGGACAAAACATTTGCAGCCAAAGACATGAAAGAATGAAATATTTTATTTCCTTCCTCGAAAGAGTTTGTTGTACCCTAAAATTTGCCCTCCCATATTCTTCAAGATTTGCCAAGATCAATCTCCAAATGGATCAAGGGGTTGCACAGTCAAACATCCTCCTAAGCCAGTCAAAATTAGGGTTTTGGTTCTTGCAAGGAATTTATGGTTTTCAATGGTCCAATCAAGTCCCATGTGCCCATATACATTGTCAAGCATCTACATGTCAAGTTTCAAGGTTCACAATGCCAGTTTACACAGTCAAAAGCCCTAGTTGCTCCACAACCAACTATAGGGGTAAAATGGTCATTTGGCAGTCAAAAGTCAAAATTTTTGGTCAACATCTTATTTTGAGGCCACAATCATCATTTGATCAAGTCTTGATCATGATTCCACAAGAATGGCTCAAAAATCATCAAGATGCAAAAGTTTCCATTTTTGGACAGTTGAAAAGTCAACTGTAACTTGACCAGGGCATAACTTTTTCATGGTTCATCAGAAAAATCCCATCCAATGCTCATTTTGAAGGGAATGACATTTCCTATAACTCATCCTCACATTCCAAGTCCAAGAAATGCTCTCACAAAAAGTTATCAATTTCTATATTATAGGTCAATTTCAAAAGTCAACAAAAAGGCATTTTAAGTCAAAGACCATAACTTGAGATTGGTAAATCCAAATGACATGGGACCAAAGGAATTGGTTAGAGGACTTCAATACCTTTCCAAAATGTCCAAGAACATGTTCATATGATCAAAATTGAGCAAGATATGCATTGGAGAAGTTGGGAAATTTTTGTGAAATGGCAAAAGTCAACTATCCTTAAAACTTCAATTTTTGACAAAACGGCCCACTTTCTTCCACTTGATTCAGCCTTGTCATGCCATCCATGTGTCCCATGATTAATTTCAAGATCAAACATTTATTTTTCCATTTTATTTAATTTTTATTGATTTAATTCATTTTAAATCCATAATAATTCAAATAAAATCTAAAAATTAATGGAATGACATCTTTTGGATTTGAACAACTTTCATATACCATGTGCCAGCTAACAAATTCGTGCTAAGGCTATTTTGTGCATAAAATCATGGTTCTGCTTCAAGTATGGAAAGGTCTTTAATGGTGATCAACAAAATCTCAAAACATCAATACAATGGATCCTTGGCCCAAACTTTGACCTAATTCTATTGCCATATATGCAAGGAACCTAAACCTAATGCTATTCACGTGAGATTGCTGCAAGAAACACCATAGCCAATATTGAAAAAATCAAGAACAAAGTCAAAACTGAATTCCACCTTCCAGCACGATTCAAAGCTTTCTCTTGATTCAAACCTATTGTAGGGATTCCCAGAAGCCTTTTGCAATCAAAATCACGTGCCAACACTCAAGAAATCCCCATACACGAACTCACGGTTTGTCAATCTTTTTTCAGAATCGATACTCCAAAATTATGCATCATTAACATGATTTACCGTGTGTTTTGTGTTGCTAGCAATCATACAAAGCTCTTGGCATCAGTCAATTGGATTAAGATGTCTTGAATCAGAAGTTGCCATGAACACGTTTTAGGGTTTCCAAGCTCTGAAATTGGGGGTTTGCTCTATAGGAAAAATTGGACCTTCTTACGCATATGGTTGAATTCGTCAAGGCCAGACGAATCAAACCCAACCCTCGCGCCCTATTTATATAACTCGTACATCTAATCGCTATTTTTTGCATTTGCAGTTTGTGGGGGTTAAAAACCCCCGCTATTTGATTGTTTTTGTTACAGGCCAAGCGAAGAAGATAATACGTGGTAGTGTGTGGGTGGTTTATTCAAACGAACGCGCGCTTTTTCTGATTTCCAGCATAACTATCATTATTGATATATTATGTTTGTTGTTTGTTATATTAACAGATGCAATGCAATGGCGTAGTGGAAAGTGACGTGGTTGGCAACCATTGGGACCTGGGTTCGATTCCCAGGTCCCCCAAATATTTGTTTCATATTTTGTTTAACTTGATTGCATGCAGCGCTTTCCAGTGACGTCCACCATACATATCCAGATCCCAGACGCCAAGTGTCTTCCCACTCAAAACCAATGGCCAAAGATGAAAGGCTATGGTGTTCTCTAGTCAATGAACACGCACCTGATTCCAGAAGTCAACAAGGGCTTGATTCTTAATGGGCCAAATTGCTTCTTCAAACCTCCTAATTGGGTCCATCAACCCCCTGGTTTTCTTTCTATTTTCTTTTTCTTTCTTTTTATTTTCTTTAATAACTATTATTATTTAATTATCTAATTAGTTCATAAATTATTTTTTCATATTAAAATCAGAAATTTAAAATATTGTTTATTTTTATTTATTTATTTATTATCTTCACTATTAATAATTATTTTTGTACATAAATTATAATTAATTAATTTAGTTGTTTAATTAGGACAATTTTAATCTTTTCATAATAAATAAAATCAATCTAGAATTAGGGTTTTTCTTTTGACTTTTAATAACTTTTTCTATTTTTATTTCATTAAAATATAAAAAACACAAAAAACATTTTTGCTTTTAATTAATTAATTAATTAGTTTAGGGTTAATATTTAATTAAATGCAAAGAACCAAAATTTCTTTATTTCTCATAAAAGGGGTCAAAACCCTAAGACTTTCCGGATTTAATTTTTATTCGCGCATTATTATTTTTGATTATATTTTATGTATCTGTTTCCGAGGATGTAATAGTTAATTAGGGTTTATCGCTTTCTTTTACTTTCTCGCATTTATTTTCCAAACGGGTTATGTTTTTGGCGATGTATGGACCCGCGCCTTGTAATAGCGTAGCTTTACCTTTCCGCAATTTATTTTCTGCACTCTTAACTGTTAATATGCATGAAAGACTTGTATGACAAATAAAATCAATCTGTAGCCCACAAATGCATGATCAAAGATAAACATAAACTGAATTCAACACACATGCACATGCCACTCCTAGGGTACCCCTCATTGGTTGCCTCGACGTGGTCGGCAAGTATAGGGTGTTTTAGAGGTCGCCCTCCTGTCTAAGATCCAGTTGCCTCGAAACGGTTGCCTCGGATAAAAAGGATCTAGGACATTAGGGTTACCGTTAAGGCGTCCTACTATTGCTTCGGTGACCACATTGTCCCTTATAATCGAATTGACCCGAATACCTCCAACTACGGTGCTACCTACCTCTCAATGGTGGGATAGCACTATCTAAAGGACTCTTACACAGCCTAATTCCTTAGAGTAGGTAGATTCTCCTGGGTACTTGCTCTCTCAAACAAACAAAAACATCTTTTCTCACCTACACTTTCAAAAGGTTTTCAAACAAATATTTCATACACTCTTGAGGACAGATACAAGAGTTACTTAGAAATTTTTCAAACGAAACTTTTTCAAAACCCACACACACTTGAAAAGCAAACAATTTTTGAAAACATAAGAGCAAGTACCTAAGAGCCCGTGGATAACCACGGATAGAAAGGGTGCTAACACCTTCCCTTTCTATAAATCTACCTCCCGAACCGAGAAATATCTCGAAAAGGAATTTTTCCGTGCTTTTGTCCTTTCCTTGTTGGAGAACATAATAGACGGTGGCGACTCTTGCTTACCGTGACATTTCGCGAACCAGCATTAAAAAACAGTCAGTTCTATTTCCACCGATCACAGAACTGGCGACTCTGCTGGGGAAGTATAAAAGTGAGGTGTACCTTAGGATTAGACCACTCTTGTTTTCAATTGCTTGATTTGTTTGCTTTAAAATTGTGGGCCTGTCTTGGAGTTTCATAGATCCTAATTTGGATCTGGGGGATACCTTTTAGAAAGTAGCAACAAACTGTGAGGGAACTGTGCGGGGTATACCGACACGGTTGAAGCAGTTTGCTACGTTGATGTGGCACTTTGGTGAGTACCGGTAACCCTTGATTCAAGTCAAGGAGAGTACGGGGCCGCCGCATGGTGTCGCGAAGCATCAACTGACCTTAGGAACCTTACTTGACCATCCTGGCCTCTTTAGGGGTAGTGAGATGACCGACTTTGGTGCAGTCCGAAATTGGTAGATACTCGATACTACACTCATTGAGGGTTGCTTTCTTGGAATATTTTGATCGCCAGTTCAGTGGCTAAATCAAAATAATGAACACAGAAAACGACCCAATGATATTGAGCTCCTTAGAACCCGATTACTTTTGATAGGACAGGTTTTGAGCCCACCAACTTCAAGAGGGTAGTACCCCAAACTTCATGCTGGCCTGAACTCTAAGGGTTGTCTGGTGTGACTTGTGTACCTTCATACTTGAATTACTTGCATAATTGTTATCTAACAACACGAGTTCCTTGCAGTTTTTATTTACAGTCCTTAATTGGGACTCATTACAGGGCCTACTTACATCACTCCACGCATATCATAACATCATACCATCATACCATTGCATACATCCTACATAAGGACTAATCCACTTCAAGGATCTCAAGGGTTTGTGATGCAGGTCATGATGAATCAAATGTCTAGCAAGGGGCAAAGGGGATTTATTTTCCTCTAGCCAAGGTTGATGACTTGAGTCAGGGGCTATGACCCACTCGATATGGTGAGCCTTGACTCTTGAAGAAGGACTCTCAACAACATGAAGTTCCTTCAATCAAGCTACCGGATTCAATTCTAACAATTTTCTTGTTTACCTCGCGAGATCCTTGAAAACATTGCATGCATACTGTTGTACCCCAAAATTTTCCCTCCCATATTCTTCAAGATTTGCCAAGATCAAGGTTCAAAATCTCTCAAGGGTTGCACAGTCCAATTGCCTCCTAACACAGTCCAAATTAGGGTTTTTGTTCTGACAAAGAAATTGAAGTTTTCAAGGGTCCAATCAAGTCCCATATGCCTACATACATTGTCAAGCATCCATATGTCAAGTTTCAAGACTCACAGCACCAAATTGCACAGTCAAAAACCCTAAATGCTCCACAGTCAACTGCAGGGGCAAAATGGTCATTTGACAGTCAAAAGTCAAAATTTTTGGTCAACATCTTATTTTGAAGCCACAAACATCATTTGATCAATTCTTGATCATGATTTCTCAAAGCATGGCTCAAAAAGTCTCAAGATGCAAAAGTTTCTATTTTTGGACAGCTGAAAAAGTCAACTGCAAATTGACCAGAGCATAACTTCTTCATGGTTTATCAGAAAAATTCCATCCAAAGCTCATTTTGAATAGAATGACATTTCCTACAATCCATCTTCACACTTCAAGTCCAAGAAATAATCTCACAAAAAGTTATCAATTTCAACATTATAGGTCATTTTCAAAAGTCAACAAAAAGGCACTTTAAGTCAAAGACCGTAACTTGAGATTGGTAAATCAAAATGACATGGTACCAAAGGCATTGGTTAGAGGACTTCAAGACCTTTCCAAAATGTCCAAGAACATGATCATAGCTTCAAAATTGAGCAAGATATGCTTTGTAGAAGTTGGGAAATATTTGGGAATTTTGAAAAGTCAACTTTGCTTCAAAAGCTTCAAAATTGCTAATGGGCCACAAATTCTTCCATGAATCATTACCCAAAGGCTATGCACGACCCATTAAGCTCAAAGGGAGTTATTTTATTATTTTTGATTAATTATTTGAATTTTTATTATCATTAATTCATTTAATTAAATTTAAATATAAGAAAAATACCAAATCATGGTTTTAAATCTTTTTTGTGCAACAAATATATTCATGATATGCAAAAGATCTCGTGCACCATCTCAAGGGGACAAAATCATCCATATTTGGCAAGTTTTCCATGGCAAAAAGATTGAAAAAAGATATGGAAAAATCAAAGATTGAAATCATTAATTCAATGGATTATGGGCTTGTTTCTTGACCTAATTTCATTCACTTACATATGCAAGACCTAATGGAATCAAGAGACACACGAAAGCTGCTCAGAAAAGAGAGAACCAATTTGCAATTTTTCACTAAAAATTTGAACACTGAAATCATAGTTACAAGGCGATTCAAGGCTTGAAAAGCATCCTAATACGTTCCTGACATTGCTAGGAATCGATTGCAACCATTTTCCAGTCTCCATATTCCCAGAATTGGTAGAACAGAATCGTCTTCTTCATGAACATGTCCATTATCATTTTTTAATTCTCATGCATTATTCATATGTTTTAAATATTGATTCTTGCTAATATTGATGTTCTGAAGCGAATGGTACTAATTAATTGTCCTAACAATGCTTGAAACGAGATTTGCCATTAACGTTTTCTAGGGTTTCAGAAGCTTCGAATTAGGGGTTTCTTCATATGGAAAAATTAGACCTTCAAACTGGTACCATTGAGTTCGTGACAACAAGACGAGTCCAACCAATACCTCGCGCCCTTTTTATATTTGTCCATCTGCTAATCGCTATTTTTTCTGGTTGTGTTTAGTGGGGGTTTAAAACCCCCGCTATTTGTTTATGTTACAGGCAGAAAGAGGAAGAAGAAGCTAGCGTGTCATCACCTAATAGGGGCATTCAAACTTGGCGCGTGAATTTGTTGTTCATACCATTAACGCTTTGTTTTCTATTATAATGATTAGGTTCCATAATATTAACAAATGCGCGCACTAGCTCAGTTGGTGGGTGAGCTGTCTTGCAGGTATTTGGACATGGGTTCGATTCCCAGGTCCCCTCACATATTTCATAATTTTTCCCTTAACATGTTTCCATGCAACGTCCATCAGAAGGCCCACCATGCACACTCATACGCTAGCCTGCCAAGTGGATTTGATGGTCAATCTGAAGGCCACAAAAGAGGTTTACCATATGCCTCAGTCAATGGATGAACACTCAAGCTGGAAAAGTCAACAAAGGCTTTGTTTCATGGGCCAAAAATTACTTCAAAAAACCTCCATAATGGGCCAGATACCCCCCATGTTTGTATCCCATTTTCTTCTCTTTTCAATTTTAATTCTTTTAATTGTTTTCTTTAGTTATTTTATTTAATTCACTCCAAATAATTTTCACAATAAAAAAATCAGAAACAAAAAGTGTAATATGTTTAATTATATTTAATTTCTATTAATTAATTTTGTAAATAAATTTTAATAATTAATTTAGTTAATTTAGGTTTTCAATTTCAACATTTTTTCTTAATAAATTAAAATAGGTAGAAATTAGGGTTTCTAACCTTTTTATCTTTTTTTTTAATAAATAATTTTCTCATCATTATTATCATTATTAATTACTAAATATTTTGTAAATAAATATGTACATTAATTAATTAGTAAATTAGGTTAAACTTTAATATTTTTCATGAATAATTAAAAACAATTTAGAACTAGGGTTTCCTTCTAATTTTAATTCTTTTCTTATTTCATTAAATACCAAAAACCTAAAAAACAATTCTTTCCTTTTATTAAATAGTTAATTAACTTTTAATTCAATGTAATTTCAAAAGGGTCCAACGCCCTCGAACGTGCAACTTTAATTCTTTCGCGCATTTATTCTTATTTTTTCTTTGTGAATATTATGTAACTGTTCAAGCCATGTAATAATGACTAGGTTTTACTTTCCGCATCTTTTACCAAACGGGTCTTTGTAATTTGGCGATGTATAGACCCGCGCCTTATAATAGCGTAGGATTTATCTTTCCGCATTTAAATTTCCGCACTTTTAAATTCTAATTGCATGAAAGAATGAATGACAAATTAAAAACAAGCGTAGTTCACCATGATACATGTACGAGATAAAACATAACTGAAAACAATACACAAATTCACACACCACTCTTAGGGTACGCCTCACTGTTGCCTTACCTTCGAAACATGGTCGTAGAGTATAGGACATTTTAGTAAGTCCTTATGTCCATGATCCAGTTGCCTCGAAACGGTTGCCTCGGATTTAAAAAGGATCAATGGCATAAGGGTAGCTTCTAAGGTGTCCTACTATTGCTTCGGTGACCACACTGTCCCTCCAAACGAATTGACCCGAACACCTCCAACGGTGGTGCTACCTACCTCTCAATGGTGGGATGGCACTACCTTAAGGACATTTACACAGCCTAATTCCTTAGGGTAGGTGGATGACTCATAGATACTTGCTCTAGTCAAAAACAAATCAAAACTCTTTTCACACCGACACTTTCAAAAAGCTTTCAAAACAATTTTTCAAACACTCTTGAGGACTGATACAAGAGTCATTCTGAAATCTTCGAACGAAACTTTTTTGTTAAACCCACTCACACTTTGAAAAGCAAACACTTTTGAAAACACAATGAGCAAGTATCTAAGAGCCCATGGATAAACATGGATAGAAAGGGTGCTAATACCTTCCCTTTCTATAAATCTACCTCCCGAATCGAGAAAATATCTCATAAGGAATTTTGTTGTGCTTTTGTCCTGTCCATGTTGGAGAAAATAAAAGACGGTGGCGACTCTTGCTTCCGCGACATTTCACGAACCAGCGTTAAACAGTCAGTTCTAAATCCACCGATCACAGAACTGGCGACTCTGCTGGGGATATACTTTAAAGTGAGGTGTACCTTAGGACTAAGATCACTTGTGTTTTCAATTGTCTAAATTGTTTGCTTTAAATTGTGGGCCTGTTTTGGGAGTTCTATAGATCCTAACTCGGATCTGGGGGATACCTTCTTAGAAAGTAGCAACAAGGCTGTGAGGGAACTGTGCGGGGTATACCGACATGGTTGAAGCAGTCTGCTATGTTGATGTGGCACTTTGGTGAGTACCGGTAACCCTTGAGTCCAGTCAAGGAGAGTACGGGGCCTCCGCGTGGTGTCGTGAAGCATCAAATGACCTTAGGAACCTTAATTGAACCATCTTGGCCTCTTTAGGGTAGTGAGATAACTGACTTTGGTGCAGTCCGAGGTTGGTTGATACTCGATACTACACTCAATTGAGGGTTGTTTTCTTGGAATATTTCGGTCGCTAGTTCAGTGGCTAAATCGAAACGATGAACAATGAAAGCAATCCAATGATATTGGGACCCTTAGAACCCAGTTACTTCTGATAAGACAGGTTGAGCCCACCAACTTCAAGAGGGTAATACCCAGACCCCATGCTGGCCTAAACTCTAAGGGCTGTGGTGTGACTTGTGTGCTTTACCATGTTTGCTTCTTGTGAATATTTGTGGTGTGTTTAATCATAACATCATAACATCATACAGCATCATACGCATTGACTAACCATTTCAGGGGTTCGAATCTTCACCTTTGTTCTTGTTTTGTAGGACATGGAAACTATTCACAGAAAGACAATTCAGATCAGCCTCGTAAGGATCCCTCCTCAGCTTAAGGAACTTATATCCAGGATTCCCGAGAACTCTTCTTTTAGTGAGAGGCATGGAAGACTCATCAGTTTGGTCAACACCAACATTGAGGAAGATATGATAAAGGTCCTTTTCCAATTCTTTGACCCTCTGCATCACTGCTTTACTTTCCTGGATTATCAACTGGTGCCTACATTGGAAGAGTTCTCCCGGCTTCTGAAGATCCCTATCCTTAGTCAACTACCCTACAACGGTACAGAAAAGGAACCCAAACTTGAAGAGATTGCTAAAGCATTACACCTACAACCATCTGATATCAAGGGACATTGGGAAGTCAGAAGTGGTATCAAAGGGTTCTTAGCCAGGTTTCTGTTTGAGAAGGCCCAAGAATGTTGGAACTCCCTTGACCTACAAGCCTTTGAAGAAGTTGTGGCCCTCCTTGTCTATGGATTGGTTTTGTTCCCGAATCCCGATCAGCTTATAGATATCAGTGTTGTCCAGATCTTCATGTCTAGGAATCCTATACCTACGTTGCTTGGGGACATCCTTCACTCATGTTACACTCGAACCATGAGAAAAAGAGGTGTTCTTATGTGCTGCACTCCTCTCCTGGGAAGGTGGTTTATTTCGCACCTTCCACAATCAGTTCTGAAGAATGAGCGGGGTTTGAGATGGTCACAATGGTTAATGACTCTTACACATGCTGATATACATTGGTGTTCTCGATCCAGAGAGGATGTCACTATCATTGATCGTTGCGGAGAAATTCCTAATATTCCTTTACTGGGAATCAGAGGAGGTATTACTTATAACCCATGTCTAGCTTGGAGACAGTTTGGTTATGCTCGGAGAGACGACCCTCATGATATGTTAATTCCTGACATAGTTTTTGACTTCGACAACGATGCACAAGGACTTCGCCAGAGATTTATCCGAGCTTGGAGGATGCCCAACAAGGTAGACAGCAAGACACTGGGGCACAGGAATTCCATCCCGTTGGAGCCTTATCTCAAGTGGGTACGAGCCCGCTCCCAGAAGCTAGTGATGCCTTATCCTCATGTTCTCCCTGTGATCAAAGAGCCAGTATTGGAAGGAGAGGTGTCCTACACCATTCAACATCCTGACATGCCTACATCCTGGGAAGAAATGCAGAAGAGCTGGATCCAGCTTAAGGAAGAGCGGAATTCTCTTGAGTCCAGTCTACATGCTAGTGAGAAGAAGGTCTTGGAGCTCACCCGCCTACTGCACGAGGAAAAGACTCTCAACACTTACATTGCTCCAAAAAGGATGCGTAGTGTCTTCTGGGATTGATTTTCTTTTGTAATATTTTGCCCATGAGGCTTTGATGTACTGAACAATTATTTCCTAATAATAACGTGTGTTCCTTTTTGTCTACAATAAATTTAAACTTTCGAACCCTTGAATGCATTGCATAAACATATATCATGCATCATGTGCATAGCAGTTACTCTTCTTTTCAGGTTGCTTAATGTTCTTCGCTGTTTATTTCAGCATCATGAAACCTGAATCATCTACCGAGCAGTCTATCAAGGCCCTTCAGGCTCAAAACGCCCAATTCCAAGAGCTGATTATGAGTTTGGCCCAAGGTCAAGAGGAGTTGAAGGCTCTGCTGGTTAAGAAGAAGAAAAAGAAGAGAATTGTACTATTCAACACTGGCCGGAGGTTTGGTAACACACTGCAGAATGAGGTTGATCAAGCTGGTTCTTCTGTAGGAAAAGGCAGTCCCCAGGGGGGAAGGGTTCCTAGTCCGGTGGTCTCTGACAACAAGACTGATTTTAATGAGGAGCAGTATCCTCCAGCTGAAGACAAATATAAGCAGTTGGAAGATCGTCTGAATGCCATGGAAATTCAACAGGTGCCTGGTTTGGATTTCGGAGACTTGGGTCTATCTTCTGGTGTGGTCATCCCGCACAAGTTCAAAGCACCATCTTTCGCAAAGTATGATGGGGCGTCCTGCCCTAAGCTACATCTCAAATCTTATGTGCGGAAGATCCAACCATACACCGTGGACAAGAACTTGTGGATCCACTTCTTCCAGGAGAGTCTTTCAGGGACTCATCTTGAATGGTTCTATCAGCTGGATGGAACCAAGGTTCGTAACTGGGAGGAGTTGGCTACTGCTTTTTATAAGCAGTATCAATATAATGCCGACCTCACTCCTACACGTACCCAACTCCAGGGTATGTTGCTAGGATCGGGAGAAGGTTTTAAAGAGTATGCGCAGAAGTGGAGGGACCTGGCTGGCAGGGTGCAGCCACCATTAACCGACCATGAGCTAGTGGATATGTTCTTGGGGACCCTATCCGGGCCATTCTTCAATCATCTCATTGGTAATTCATCTGCAGGGTTCACAGATCTCATTCTGACTGGGGAAAGGATAGAGGCTGGTATGAAATCAGGGAAGATTCAGAAAGGTGCGTCCTCGAATTCTGAGAAGAAGCCTTTCAAAAAGGAAGCCAGTGCTGTGTATGGGCCTAGGAGGCAAAACAAACCAGAACTCCGCCAAGTTGTCAACGCGGTGGTTATCGCAAAGCCTGCTGTCGCTCCTCGGCAACCTAACCAACCAAGGGCTGAGAGACCCAGAAGAGAATACACTCGGCTGAGTATGACCTTGTCACAAATCTTGCCGCAACTGCTATCGACCAACTTGGTGACCGTCAGAGAGGCTCCGAAGGTTGTGAACACTACCTCTCCGAAGTATAATCCAAACGCCCGCTGTGCTTATCACTCTGATAGCCCGGGACATTCTACTGATGATTGCTGGGCCCTAAGAAATAAGGTTCAAGACCTTATTGATGCGAAGGAAATACAGTTTGAGGCACCTGAGAGGCCCAACGTTGTGACCGCTCCTATGCCCCAGCATGGAGTAAATGCCATTGAGGAAGACTTGTATGCCGTTTCTGTGGAGGATGTTGCTACCCCTTTGTTGACTGTTAAGAGGAACCTGCTGCTGGCCGGTTTATTTCCGGGTTGTAGCAAGGGTTGCCTTCTGTGTGTTGTTACCCCTACTGGTTGTCCGTTGCTGAAGTCAGGCATCCAAAGCCTGATGGATAGCAAATAAATTTTGTTCAAGAAGACCGCTGTTCCTTTTGTTCCTGTTGAAGAAGTATCTGTCGTCATAATTTTCAATAATCCAACCAAGGCTCCCCCGAGGAAGCCAATCAAAATCATGTATGTTGCACCCATCATTATTACTGTTCTGGGGCCTCTCCCCTATGAATCTGACAAGGCTGTCCCATGGCACTATGGGGCAGATGTGTATGTACTTGGAGTAAAGCAGGAATTCAACACCAGTACCGGTATCAACAACATCACCGGTCCAACTAAAGTAACTCGCAGTGGCAGGCTCTTCTCGCCTGACATTGCGCCACCAGTTATCCAAAGACCTCTTATAATAACACCTGTAAGTGCGTCTGTTTCCACTTCTGATCCAGTTTCTACCCCTGCTGCCGAGTCATCTGACACTCGGGGCAAAGGGATTGATGATGTGCCTGCCCGGATGGAGGCACCAAAGACTGTCAATGTTGAAGCCTCCCAGCAAGAGATGGAGGAAATCCTTAAGATCATTAAGAAGAGTGACTTCCACGTCGTTGAACAGCTGGGGCATACCCCCTCCAAGATCTCTATGCTATCATTGCTGCTGTGCTCAGAGGCCCATGCCAAGGCCCTGATCTCATTTCTGAAGACGGCCCATGTGCCACAAGAGACATCTGCAGATCATTTCACTGACTGTGTGGCCAATTTGACAGCTGACAATGGTTTGGGTTTCTCGGATGCTGATCTTACCGCTAAGGGAAAGAACCACAATGATGCCCTGCATGTCTCCATTGAGTGCATGGGCACTAATCTCGCACACGTGTTGGTGGATACCAGTTCTTCCCTGAATGTGTTGCCCAAGAAGGCCTTAGACAGGTTGGATTGTGAGGGTCTGGAGTTGAAGCCTAGTAACATCATTGTCCGAGCCTTTGACGGGTCGAAGAGGATGGTGCATGGTGAAGTGGACATTCCAATTCGTGTTGGTTCTCAAGTCTTCGACTCGACGTTCTATGTGATAGACATTCGTCCATCTTATTCCTGTTTGCTGGGTCGACCTTGGATTCACAAAGCTGGGGCTGTGACCTCCACTCTACACCAGAAGCTCAAGTACCCTGTCAGAGGGAAGATTGTCATAGTGCAGGGGGAGGAAGAATACATGGTTAGTCATCTGAATTCCTTCCGGTATATTGAGATGGACGGGGAGTTTATTGAAACCCCCTTTCAACATTTTGAAGAGGTACCTCCAACATTGGCGTCAGCAGAAACAGTGGTTGAAGAAGACTTTCCTTTGAAGATGGCTTCCCTGAAGGATGCCCGGGCTGTAGTCGAGAAAGGTGAATGTGCTAACTGGGGCAGGCTCCCTGATTTTACTCCTAAAACTGACAAGTTTGGGCTGGGTTTTACTGCAGAGGCTCAGAGGGATGTACGCAAAGCTAGGATCGGAAGACCTCCCGTGATCATCACCAACCCGGGAGTGAATGCTATTGAGAGCGATGCGGAGGAATCAGAGTTTGATAGCTGGATCTACCCGACGACCGACGGTGGACTGAACAATTGGACTGCAAAAGACCACATACCTGTTACTTTTGTTACGCAGTAATGAATTCCTTTGTTTTTAATTTGTAATGAACAATAAATTGAAACTTTATGGCCCGGTGTCTTACCCGGGGCACGGTTGGCTTCATTTGTGAGGGCTTATTAACTGTCATTTCCATATATCATGAATAAAGACATTGGACGTTTTTCGCATTTCAAATCTTGTGCTCCCTTTCTTTCTTTCTTTCTTTATATATTGCAAAACAGCTATATTTACACACACTCACTTATACAGGTTTCAATCCACTCTGGATCTTACTGGTAACGACTCTGCTTTTGCCAGTTATGACTTCGAAAATCTGATCAACTTAGCCGAAAACGAAGGTGAAGATGATTGCGAAGTGCCTGGCGAGCTTGCAAGACTGTTACTCCAGGAAGAGAGGGCCATTCAGCCACATGGAGAGCCAGTGGAAACGGTAAATCTGGGTACTGAGACAGACAAAAGGGAAGTTAAGATTGGTGCCAATCTGGAGCTTAGTGTGAAACAACGGTTGATTCAGATGTTGCATGATTATGTGGAGATCTTTGCCTGGTCTTACGAAGACATGCCCGGGTTGGATACCGACATTGTGGTCCATCACCTGCCTACCAAGGAAGAATGTCCTCCGGTTAAACAAAAGGTTCGCCGTATGCGTCCAGAGATGTCCGAGAAGATCAAAGCTGAAGTTATGAAGCAATTTGATACCGGGTTTCTAACAGTGACTTCTTACCCTCAGTGGGTTGCCAACGTGGTGCCGGTACCTAAGAAAGATGGTAAGGTCAGAATGTGTGTTGACTACAGGGATTTGAACAGGGCCAGCCCCAAGGATGACTTCCCCCTACCTCACATCGACGTTCTGGTTGACAATACTGCTCAGCACAAGGTGTTCTCCTTCATGGATGGTTTTTCAGGTTATAATCAGATCAAGATGGCTCCTGAAGATATGGAAAAGACTACCTTTGTTACTCAGTGGGGCACCTTCTGCTACAAGGTCATGCCATTCGGGTTGAAAAATGCTGGGGCAACCTACCAACGTGCCATGGTTGCTTTATTTCATGACATGATCCATCATGAGATGAAGTGTATGTCGATGATATGATTGCAAGGTCCCAAACTGAGGAGGAACACCTTGACCATCTACAAAAGTTGTTTGACCGTCTGAAGTTGTACAAGCTGAGATTGAACCCGAACAAGTGCACCTTTGGGGTAAGGTCTGGAAAGTTGCTAGGCTTCGTCGTGAGCGACAAAGGTATTCAAGTGGACCCTGCCAAGGTTAGAGCCATACAAGAGATTCCAGTTCCCAAGACAGAGAAAGAAGTTAGAGGCTTTCTAGGACGTCTGAATTACATTTCCCGATTCATCTCGCATCTAACTGCTACCTGTGAACCAATCTTCAAGCTGCTGAAGAAAGATCAGGTGGTACGTTGGAACGATGAATGTCAGGCTGCGTTTGACAGAATCAAAGAGTATCTCCAAGAACCACCCATTCTTATGCCACCGGTTGAAGGGAGACCTCTGATACTATACCTGACAGTACTTGACAGCTCAATGGGGTGTTTGCTGGGGCAGCATGACGAGTCTGGCCGAAAAGAGCACGCCATTTATTACCTTAGCAAAAAGTTTACCGACTGTGAGACCCGATACTCACTGCTCGAGAAAACTTGTTGCGCTTTGGTATGGGCTGCTCGCCGGCTGAGACAGTATATGCTGACTCATACTACTCTGTTGATTTCAAAGATGGATCCAATAAAGTACATATTCGAAAAGCATGCTCTGTCTGGGAGAATAGCAAGATGGCAAATGATCTTGACGGAATACGACATCCAGTACACGACTCAGAAAGCTATCAAAGGAAGTGTATTGGCAGACCATTTGGCACACCAGGCAGTGGACGACTACCAGTCAATGAACTTCGAGTTTCCAGACGAGAGCATCATGGTAGTGACTGATTGTGAAGTACTTGGACCGGATGAAGGACCCGAGGAAGGATCCCGATGGTCTATGCACTTTGATGGAGCCTCCAACGCTTTGGGCAACGGTATCGGCGCTGTAATCATATCCCCCCAAGGCACTCATACTCCACTCACTTCCCGGCTGTGTTTCAACTGCACCAACAACATGGCGGAGTATGAGGCATGCATCATGGGTCTTCAATCTGCGATTGACTTAAGGATCAAGTTTCTGAGTGTCTTCGGAGATTCCGCTCTCGTGATCAATCAGATCAAAGGCGAGTGGGATACGAAACATCCGAACCTTATTCCTTACAGAGAATGTGTGTTGACATTGATCCCCCATTTCACAGAGATAACTTTTGAACATTTCCCAAGAGAGGAGAATCAGTTGGCGGACGCGTTAGCTACGATGTCTTCTATGTTCAAAGTCAAGTGGGACAATGAGGCTCCCCGAATCATTATCTGGAAACTGGACGAACCTGCATATTGTTGTGACCTTGAGGCTGAGGCAGTGACTGAAAAACCCTGGTATCACGAGGTGAAGAGGTATTTGGAAGCTCAAGAATACCCTGAAGGTGCATCTGTCAACGAAAAGAAGTTTGAGAAGGTTCGCAGCGAAGTTCTTCCTCAGCAATGGCATTCTGTACAAGCGAAACCATGATTCGACCTTACTGTGTTGTGTGGATAAAGCTGAAGCAGAAAGGATCATGGCAGAGCTACATGAAGGTACCTTCGGAACACATTCCAGTGGACACACCATGGCAAAGAAGATCCTTCGGGCAGGATATTTCTGGTCCACAATGGAAGCTGATTGCTACCAACATTCTCGGACATGTCATAAGTGCCAGATTTATGCTGATAAGGTGCACGTTCCTCCAGTCCCTCTGAACATCCTGACTGCACCTTGGACTTTTGCAATGTGGGGCATAGATATGATCGGTGAGATTAAACCTACGGCATCTAACGGGCATCGCTTCATCCTGGTGGCGATTGATTACTTTACAAAGTGGGTGGAAGCAGCTTCCTACGCTACAGTAACCAAGAATGTCGTGGCACGGTTCATTCGGCACAATCTGATATGTCGATACGGTGTCCCGGAAAGGATCATTACGGACAACGGTACCAATCTTAACAACATGATGATCACTGAGCTCTGCGAGCAATTCAAGATACAACACCACAACTCTTCTCCTTACCGGCCGGAGATGAATGGGGCTCTAGAAGCAGCGAATAAGAATATCAAGAAGATTGTGCAGAAGATGACAGTGACCTATAAATATTGGCACGAGATGTTACCGTTTGCTCTTCATGGGTACCGTACCTCAGCAAGAACGTCAACCGGGGCAACACCTTTTTCCTTGGTCTACGATATGGAGGCAGTCTTACCAATCGAAGTGCAGATACCCTCTCTCCGGATAATGAAGGATGCAGGCTTGAGGGAAGATGACTGGATCCAGACACGACTTGATCAATTAAATCTAATCGACGAAAAGAGACTCGCTGCTATTTGTCATGGTCAGATGTACCAAAAACGGATGATCAGAGCATTTAACAAGAAAGTCAGACCACAAGAGTATCAAGTTGGGGACCTGGTAATCAAACGCATCATCCTTCCTCAAAGTGATCCCAGGGGAAAATGGACCCCCACGTACGAAGGGCCATTTGTGGTTAAACATGTGTTCTCAGGAGGAGCCATGATTCTGACCACCATGGACGGTGACGACCTTCCTCACCCCGCCAATGCAGACATAGTAAAAAGATACTACGCATGATAAAAGACCCGCTAGGTTGACATACCTAGGCAAAAATTAGGGCTTCCCGGCGAACCAAAAGGGTTCGGGCAAAATGAGGGATGAAATAAAAAAAATCTGTACACCCGGCAAGTCGAAAACCTGAAAAGGCGGCTTGGGCAAAAATGGGTATCCCGGTGGACTGAAAATCCGAAAGGGAGGTCCAGGCAAAAGTTAGGGATTAAAGCGTAATACTATGTCTCATTGGATCACCTTGCATCCAGAATCTGGTATCGACTATCAAGTTCAAACGGCATCGATCAATCAGCTTCATCGTTAACTGAGCAGCAAAGTGATGAGACGCTCGAAGATATAAAGGCGATAACAGAGTTGGAACCCAGTGGGATTATTCTTTTCACATGGCTGTTTTGTTTTCCCTTTTCACAAAATTGTATAAATTCTTTTGTTCAGCGGCGTTGTCTTACTAGGACGTCAGCCTCTTGTACATAAACGCCTATTTACAGGCAGATTCAAAAATCAATACAAATTCACTTTTCAGACAAATTGCCAGTTGTTTTTCCTTTTTCTGTTTTGTTTTGCGAAGAACGTCCAAGGTTCAATTTTTGATATATGCATTTGACACTAATTTCTAACTCATGATTATTTGCATACGAAACAAAAGGATTAATTACAGGTAACATTAGAAACAGTGGCAATAATGAGTTGTCTAAGCGATCTAATTGCTCTGTCCACCAAGGTACCAAGGTAAGTTCGGCTGAAGAATGTAACCAAGATATCTCAATTCCCCAGAGAGTGAGCCAAGATTCAATATTCTCTCCCAAGCAGTTGGTCTCCCATCAACCCTAACAAGGCACAATATCTCCTAGCAAGTCAACGATACTCTCCCCAAGCAGAGTTATCCTGTCAGCCTTAAGGAAGTTGGGTATCCCCAGCAGATCTCAACATTCCTCAGCAGAATATACAAACATTCTTAACAAGCATCCCCGACAGTCTTGATCTAAGATTGTTCCCCGGCGGTTTACCAAACATTCAGTGGAGCCACTTCCCCAGTACATCTCAAAAATTTCCCCAGGAGAGTCCAGTCCAAAAGTTCCCCCAGGAAAGTGGGATCCATCTCCCCAGCAGGTCTTGAAGCTTATCCCCAGTAGATTCTGGAAGCTTGTCACCCGCAGAGCACGAACGCGTCTCCCCCGGCTTTACTCAAAGGTTATTCCCCACCAGGATATAACCGGGTTATCCTCAGCCAATAACAATAGAAAGATCATCCTCGGCAAGGTCCTTCCTACCCCCAGCGGAGTTCATCAATTCCTTCAACAGAGCTCAACAATGGTATCCCCAGCGGAGTTATCATCAACATCTCAGCATAATACCTCTCTTCCCACAGAGCATTCCCCGCAGAGTATTCTATTCAACAAGTTTATTCACCAACGGAGTCATCTTCTCCTACCGATTTATGCTTGCAACCATCATTCCCAGCGGAAACAAAAAGCTCTACTCTTCCACATCAGCCCAGGATTCAATCTCCCGGCAGTCGTCAAAGATCTATTTTCCTAGACAAAAATACGCTCATGAGCATCGCATCTTCATACATTATAGCATGCACATACGCATCATGAACATACAATCTCATTTATTCTGAGAACATCACGCATGTCATACATCATGACATTGCATACAACTAACGTTTTGTCTTTTCAGGACAAAGGTTAATACAAAGATAATTGCTATCAACTGTCGCAACTAAAGATCCGATTCCTGTATCTCGCCAGGGTGTATCTGTTGACGACTACATTTCCAGACTCGATTCCTGTATCTTGAAAGGGCACGTCTGAAGAGTTCGAAGATCTGATTCCTGTATCTTGCCAGGGTGTATCTGTTGACGACTAACATTACCAGACTCGATTCCTGTATCCGGCCAGGTCACGTCTGAAGAGTTCGAAGATCTGATTCCTGTATCCTGCCAGGGTGTATCTGTTGACAACTAACATTACCAGACTCGATTCCTGTATCTTGCCAGGGCACGTCTGAAGAGTTCGAAGATCCGATTCCTGTATCTTGCCAGGGTGTATCTGTTGACGACTAACATTACCAGATTCGATTCCTGTATCCGGCCAGGGCACGTCTGAAGAGTTCAAAGATCCGATTCTTGTATCTTGCCAGGGTGTATCTGTTGACGACTATTCTCAAGACTCGATTCATGTATCTTGCCAGGGCACGTCTGAAGAGTTTAAAGACTCGATTCTTGTATCCAGCCAGGGCACATCCATATAAAGAGTTTGAAGATCAACTCCTGTAACAGGCCAGGTAATTATTTTTATTTCCCAGGTACGCAAGTTCTCGCTAAGGAATCTCTTACGCGATCGACACCTAGATGGCATCTATAAGCCCATCCACATACCAACAGTCTCCAGATGGCATCTATAAGCCCATCCTCCTATCCATCCTCTCTCCAAATGGCATCTGTAAGCCCATCCCCGTTATCACGCTGCTGACACTCTGCTATGTGAGTGCAAATTTCTGGGCACTCTAGTGTTCAATCATCTTCCACCTTCGGATTACGAAAGGCAGGCCAGCCAATCTACATCCTCAGGTCTAAGAGGATTGAACAGGGGCAACTGTTGTACCCCAAAATTTTCCCTCCCATATTCTTCAAGATTTGCCAAGATCAAGGTTCAAAATCTCTCAAGGGTTGCACAGTCCAATTGCCTCATAACATAGTCCAAATTAGGGTTTTTGTTCTGACAAAGAAATTGAAGTTTTCAAGGGTCCAATCAAGTCCCATATGCCTACATACATTGTCAAGCATCCATATGTCAAGTTTCAAGACTCACAGCACCAAATTGCACAGTCAAAAACCCTAAATGCTCCACAGTCAACTGTAGGGGCAAAATGGTCATTTGACAGTCAAAAGTCAAAATTTTTGGTCAACATCTTATTTTGAAGCCACAAACATCATTTGATCAATTCTTGATCATGATTTCTCAAAGCATGGCTCAAAAAGTCTCAAGATGCAAAAGTTTCTATTTTTGGACAGTTGAAAAAGTCAACTGCAAATTGACCAGGGCATAACTTCTTCATGGTTTATCAGAAAAATTCCATCCAAAGCTCATTTTGAAGAGAATGACATTTCCTACAATCCATCTTCACACTTCAAGTCCAAGAAATGCTCTCACAAAAAGTTATCAATTTCAACATTATAGGTCATTTTCAAAAGTCAACAAAAAGGCACTTTAAGTCAAAGACCATAACTTGAGATTGGTAAATCAAAATGACATGGGACCAAAGGCATTGGTTAGAGGACTTCAAGACCTTTCCAAAATGTCCAAGAACATGATCATAGCTTCAAAATGGAGCAAGATATGCTTTGTAGAAGTTGGGAAATTTTTGGGAATTTTGAAAAGTCAACTTTGCTTCAAAAGCTTCAAAATTGCTAATGGGTCACAAATTCTTCCATGAATCATTACCCAAAGGCTATGCACGACCCATTAAGCTCAAAGGGAGTTATTTTCTTATTTTTGATTAATTATTTGAATTTTTATTATCATTAATTCATTTAATTAAATTTAAATATAAGAAAAATACCAAATCATGGTTTTGAATCTTTTTTGTGCAGCAAATATATTCATGATATGCAAAAGATCTCGTGCACCATCTCAAGGGGACAAAATCATCCATATTTGGCAAGTTTTCCATGGCAAAAAGATTGAAAAAAGATGTGGAAAAATTAAAGATTGAAATCATTAATTCAATGGATTATGGGCTTGTTTCTTGACCTAATTTCATTCACTTACATATGCAAGACCTAATGGAATCAAGAGACACACGAAAGCTGCTCAGAAAAGAGAGAACCAATTTGCAATTTTTCACTAAAAATTTGAACACTTAAATCATAGTTACAAGGCGATTCAAGGCTTGAAAAGCATCCTAATACGTTCCTGACATTGCTAGGAATCGATTGCAACCATTTTCTAGTCTCCATATTCCCAGAATTGGTAGAACAGAATCGTCTTCTTCATGAACATGTCCATTATCGTTTTTTAATTCTCATGCATTATTCATATGTTTTAAATATTGATTCTTGCTAATATTGATGTTCTGAAGCGAATGGTACCAATTAATTGTCCTAACAATGCTTGAAACGAGATTTGCCATTAACGTTTTCTAGGGTTTCAGAAGCTTCGAATTAGGGGTTTCTTCATATGGAAAAATTAGACCTTCAAACTGGTACCATTGAGTTCGTGACAACAAGACGAGTCCAACCAATACCTCGCGCCCTTGTTATATTTGTCCATCTGTTAATCGCTATTTTTTCTGGTTGTGTTTAGTGGGGGTTTAAAACCCCCGCTATTTGTTTATGTTACAGGCAGAAAGAGGAAGAAGAAGCTAGCGTGTCATCACCTAATAGGGGCATTCAAACTTGGCGCGTGAATTTGTTGTTCATACCATTAACGCTTTGTTTTCTATTATAATGATTAGGTTCCATAATATTAACAAATGCACGCACTAGCTCAGTTGGTGGGTGAGTTGTCTTGCAGGTATTGGGACCTGGGTTCGATTCCCAGGTCCCCTCACATATTTCATAAATTTTCCCTTAACATGTTTCCATGCAGCGTCCATCAGAAGGCCCACCATGCACACTCATACGCTAGCCTGCCAAGTGGATTTGATGGTCAATCTGAAGGCCACAAAAGAGGTTTACCATATGCCTCAGTCAATGGATGAACACTCAAGCTGGAAAAGTCAATGAAGGCTTTGTTTCATGGGCCAAAAATTACTTCAAAAAACCTCCATAATGGGCCAGATACCCCCCATGTTTGTATCCCATTTTCTTCTCTTTTCAATTTTAATTCTTTTAATTGTTTTCTTTAGTTATTTTATTTAATTCACTCCAAATAATTTTCACAATAAAAAAATCAGAAACAAAAAGTGTAATATGTTTAATTATATTTAATTTCTATTAATTTATTTTGTAAATAAATTTTAATAATTAATTTAGTTAATTTAGGTTTTCAATTTCAACATTTTTTCTTAATAAATTAAAATAGGTAGAAATTAGGGTTTCTAACCTTTTTATCTTTTTTTTTAATAAATAATTTCATCATTATTATTATCATTATTAATTACTAAATATTTTGTAAATAAATATGTACATTAATTAATTAGTAAATTAGGTTAAACTTTAATATTTTTCATGAATAATTAAAAATAATTTAGAACTAGGGTTTCCTTCTAATTTTAATTCTTTTCTTATTTCATTAAATACCAAAAACCTAAAAAACAATTCTTTCCTTTTATTAAATAGTTAATTAACTTTTAATTCAATGTAATTTCAAAAGGGTCCAACGCCCTCGAACTTGCAACTTTAATTCTTTCGCGCATTTATTCTTATTTTTTCTTTGTGAATATTATGTACATGTTCAAGCCATGTAATAGTGACTAGGTTTTACTTTCCGCATCTTTTACCAAACGGGTCTTTGTAATTTGGCGATGTATAGACCCGCGCCTTGTAATAGCGTAGGATTTATCTTTCCGCATTTAAATTTCCGCACTTTTAAATTCTAATTGCATGAAAGAATGAATGACAAATTAAAAACAAGCGTAGTTCACCATGATACATGTGCGAGATAAAACATAACTGAAAACAATACACAAATTCACACACCACTCTTAGGGTACGCCTCACTGTTGCCTTACCTTCGAAACGTGGTCGTCGAGTATAGGACGTTTTAGTAAGTCCTTATGTCCATGATCCAGTTGCCTCGAAACGGTTGCCTCGGATTTAAAAAGGATCAATGGCATAAGGGTAGCTTCTAAGGTGTCCTACTATTGCTTCGGTGACCACACTGTCCCTCCAAACGAATTGACCCGAACACCTCCAACGGTGGTGCTACCTACCTCTCAATGGTGGGATGGCACTACCTTAAGGACATTTACACAGCCTAATTCCTTAGGGTAGGTGGATGACTCATAGATACTTGCTCTAGTCAAAAACAAATCAAAACTCTTTTCACACCGACACTTTCAAAAAGCTTTCAAAACAATTTTTCAAACACTCTTGAGGACTGATACAAGAGTCATTCTGAAATCTTCGAACGAAACTTTTTTGTTAAACCCACTCACACTTTGAAAAGCAAACACTTTTGAAAACACAATGAGCAAGTATCTAAGAGCCCATGGATAAACATGGATAGAAAGGGTGCTAATACCTTCCCTTTCTATAAATCTACCTCCCGAATCGAGAAAATATCTCATAAGGAATTTTGCTGTGCTTTTGTCCTGTCCATGTTGGAGAAAATAAAAGACGGTGGCGACTCTTGCTTCCGTGACATTTCGCGAACCAGCGTTAAACAGTCAGTTCTAAATCCACCGATCACACATACATACATATCATTGCATAACAGGTACCCTTGTTACAGGTCACTTACCATCTTCGCTGTTTATTTCAGCAATGGCTTCCCAACAAGACAACCAGGATCTTCATGCTCAAGAGACTCGGTTCAGGGAGATCCTCCTAAATCTATCCAAGGGGCAGGAAGAGCTGAGAACACTCCTCACGGGGACTTTGGTCAGGAACAGTCCAGAAGACAGTAAGGATGAACGGCTGAAACATCTGCAAGCTGAGGTGGATGCAATGAGAACCCAGATGCTGGGGCAAATGGCTCTTATCCAAGGCTTGGCTCGGGAGCAAGAAGAATTGAGAACCATGGTCAACCAGCTTCACCAAGAGAGATACAACATGAAGCAAACAGTCCAAGTCAAGGACCAGGTCATTGATCAGCTTCCAAGAGGACAAGAGTCTGGTATGGTGAAGAATAGACCTCTCCAAATTGCTACAACTTCACAGGTCCAACAACGACCTCTCCAAGAACAATGGGTTGATCAGAGCAAGTCAGACAAGCCTAGGAGGCAATTCACTCAGCTCAACACGTCGTTGTCTCAAGCTTTACAACACCTGTTGAGGTTGAATTTGGTAACTCTAAGGGCTCCTCCCTGGAATCCCAACATCTCTGCTCCTACTTATCATCCCAATAGAAGATGTGCATACCACTCTGATGGTCCGGGACATGACACAAATGACTGTTGGTCTCTGAAGAACAAGATCCAGGATCTGATTGATGAAGGAGCAGTGGAATTCACCCAAGATGGCCAAGCTGAGTTCTTCTACTATCCCTGCAAGATTCACCATTTGAAGTGACAAGTCCTAGGATTGAAAAAAAACTTTTGTTCATTCGAATGTTTAAGTTGTATTTTTCTTTGATTGTTCAAACAATTATTGTTCATGTCAAACTCTTTTACTTTATCAATGCATCGCATATGTCTGTTTTGAATCAATATATTCGCATTCGCTATATTCAAATTGCTTTCATTTTTTGATGTCAACTCTCGATTAATAATTCTAAGCCTCTTGAGGGAGGATGACGAAAACGATACCATAATCTACAGTATGCTTTTGAACCGACCCCGCTGATGAGGTACAGGCGTTGTTTCAATTCCTAAACACTGGAGTTATAAAGAAGATAATTCCTCGTCAACCCCTTTCGAGCCAAAGAATTAGGAGTTTTTCTTTTCACAATAAATTAAACCCTTAATCATAACCTGGGGCAGGGTAGTTTTCTCAGCTGATCCAGGTGCATAATGAACAGCATCAAAAGAGTCCTTCCAAAACAAAAGACAGTGATGGTTCCGAATAATCATAAAGACAGACAGTCATTATCTCGCAGAAATAAAAGCCCATTAAGTCAAAACCTATGAAGGAGACTTACAAAACTGGGGCATCCCACTGACTATAATCACAAGAGAAACAGTTCAGGCAAAAAACAGGGATAACGAAATCAAAAAAGAAAGAGGTCCTACAAACCCTCGACAAAAAAAAGAAATGACTGCCTGTTCAAAATAAACTGTCAGTATCCGAACCATCATTGGAATATCAGGACAAAGACTCAAATAAGGTCTAACGCACGATCAACTGAGTTTAGGTTTGAAGAACATCACGAAGAGCGGGTGGGTACAAATAAAATTTGAGCCTTTATCCCTTGTTTCTTAAACCATGAACCAGGCCACGTTATAACCCTCAAAAAGTCCTAGCTGAAGCATGGGTTAGTTCGAAAGCATACTGTTACAAAGGTATCCTGACTCCTTAAGGCTTGCGGTAAAATAACGAGTTGACATCACATTTTACAAAATTTACTTGTTTTATTAAAAACTGCATTTTCAAAAACTTCAAGACAGACATAAGCTTTGCATTTTTAATATAACATTGCTCGCATATGACTATTTGTTTGAACAACATAGAAGTCCGCACGACGAATGTCTAATGAACAAAAGCACCTCCAATCAAGGGGCATGGCATGATCATTGTCCATAATCTGGGGCAGTTAAGTTAAGATTCGGAGAATCTCTCAAAAGGCCAACCAGCTTGGGGAAAATCTCCATCTGGATCACTTGGGGCATTGGACGATCAAACGAAGATCTTCTGGTAGTATGGCAACACAATGCTACTGACAGGGGCACCTCCCTACATCCTGAGAGCATGGACATAGTCGGAAAAATACTACGCATAATCAAAGACTCGCTAGGTTGACACACCTAGGCAAAAATAAGGGCTTCCCGGCGAACCAAAAGGGTTCGGGCAAAAATAAGGGATGAAAATAAAAAAAATATGTACACCCGGCAAGTCGAAAACCTGAAAAGGCGGCTTGGGCAAAAAAGGGTATCCCGATGGACTGAAAACCCGAAAGGGCGGTCCAGGCAAAAGTTAGGGATCAAAAGCGTACGACTTTGCCCCGTCATCTCGTTATTTGCCTACCAGAAGAAGATTCGTCAATCAGCAATTATCAAGTTGCCTCCATAGGTACCTTCTCCCACAGAAGCTGGGGCAATGAGAATTGACCGAACTGTATAAGTTGCTCTGACCTTTAGGTATAAGGTGGATTCGGCTGAAGAATTTGACCAAGATACCTTCACTCCGCGCAGAGTAAGACAAGAGTCAGCCGTGCTCTCTCCCCAAGTAGAGTTGGTCTCATCAGCCCAAAAGGCACAGTATCCCTAGCAAGTTAGCAACACTCTCCCCAAGAAAAGTTAGGCTACCGTCAGCATTAAGGAAGTTGGATATCCCTAGAAGATCCCAATATTCCCCAGCGGAGTATACAAATATTCCTAAACAAGCATCCCCGGCAGTCTTAATATAAGATTGTTCCCCAGCGGAATACCAGACACCCCAGTGGAGCCACTTCCCCAGTACAGTCCAAAAGTTTCCCCAAGAGAGTTAAATCAATCTCCCCAATAGATTCTGTAAGCTTATCCCCAGTAGATTTTGGAAGCTTACCACCTGCAGAGTACATGCATCTGTCCAGCCATATTCAAAAGTTTATTCCCCACCAGAGCTTATAACTGGGTTATCCTCAGCTAATTACCATGGAAAGATCGTCCTCGGTGAAGTTCTTCCTATCCCCCAGTGGAGTTCATCAAATCCTGTAATAAAACTTATCAACGGAATCCCCAGCGGAGTTATCATCAAAACCTTAGCGAAGTACCTCTCCCCACAGAGTAATCCCTTCATCAAGTTTATTCCCCAACGGAGTCATCTTCTCCTACCGGTTTATTCTTGCAATCATCATCACCAGCGGAAACGAAGAATTCTACTCTTCAAACATCAGCCCAGGATTCAACAAGCTCCCGACATCCGTCAAGGATTTATTTTCCTAGACGAAAACACATTCATAAACATTTCACATTTCATACATCCTGCTTACATACATGATAAAGTGCATACGACACTATCTCATTTTTGAACATCGTGACATCATGCATTTCATACATCATGACATTGCATACAACTAATGTTTTGCCTTTTCAGGAAAAGGTTAATCTAAAGATGATTACTATCAACTGTCGCAATTCCAGATTCGATACCTGTATCTAGCCAGGGCATATCTGTAGACGACTAATTCCAGATTTGATTCCTGTATCTAGCCAGGGCACATCTGTGAGTAATTGATTGTAGATTCGATACCTGTATCCAGCCAGGGCATATCTGCATGAAGAGTTTAGAGATTTGATACCTGTATCCAGCCAGGGCATATCTGTAGACGATCAACTCCAGATTCGATTCCTGTATCTAGCCATGGCATATCTGTGAGTAACTGATTGTAGATTTGATACCTGTATCTACCCAGGGCATATCTGCATGAAGAGTTTACAGATTCGATACCTGTATCTAGCCAGGGCATATCTATAGACGACTAATTCCAGATTCGATTCCTGTATCTAGCCAGGGCATATCTGTTGAGTGACTGATTGTAGATTCGATACCTGTATCCAGCCAGGGCATATCTGCATGAAGAGTTTAGAGATTCGATACCTGTATCCAGCTAGGGCATATCTGTAGACGACCAACTCCAGATTCGATTCCTGTATCTAGCTAGGGCATATCTGTGAGTAACTGATTGTAGATTCGATACTTGTATCCAGCCAGGGCATATCTGCATGAAGAGTTTACAGATTCGATACCTGTATCTAGCCAGGGCATATCTGTAGACGACTGATTCCAGATTCGATTCCTGTATCTAGCCAGGGCATATCTGTTGAGTGACTGATTGTAGATTCGATACCTGTATCCAGCCAGGGCATGTCTGCATGAAGAGTTTAGAGATTCGATACCTGTATCCAGCCAGGGCATATCTGTAGACGACTAATTCTGGATTCGATTCCTGTATCTAGCCAGGGCATATCTGTTGAGTGACTGATTGTAGATTCGATACCTGTATCCAGCCAGGGCATGTCTGCATGAAGAGTTTAGAGATTCGATACCTGTATCCAGCCAGGGAATATTTGTAGATGACTAATTCCGGATTCGATTCCTGTATCTAGCCAGGGCATATCTGTGAGTGATTGATTGTAGATTCGATACCTGTATCTAGCCAGGGCATGGCTGCATGAAGAGTTTAGAGATTCGATACCTGTATCCAGCCAGGGCACGTCTGTAAGCAACCTTTTGAAGTTCCGGATTCGATTCCTGTATCTAGCCAGGGCACATCTGTGAGCGATTGTTTGTAGATTCGATACCTGTATCTAGCCAGGGCACGTCTATAAGCAACCTTTTAAAGTTCTGGATTTGATTCCTGTATCTAGCCAAGACATATCTGTGAGCAATCGATTGTAGATTCGATACCTGTATCCAGCCAGGGCATGTCTGCATGAAGAGTTTGAAGATCAACCCCTGTAACAGGCCAGGAAATTATCTTTCTTTCTCAGGTACGCAAGTTCTCGCTAAGGAATCTCTTACGCGATCGACACACAATTCCAAATGGCATCTATAAGCCCATTCCCGAAAAAGTTCTGTCACATCTCCAGATGGCATCTATAAGCCCATCCTCCTATCCACCATCTCTCCAAATGGCATCTGTAAGCCCATTCCCTACATCACATCGCTGATACTCTACTATGCGAGTGCAAATTTCTGGGCACTTTAGTGTTCAATCATCTTCCACCTTCGGATCACGAAAGGCACGCAAGCCAATCTACATCCTCAGGTCTAAGAAGATTGAATAGGGGCAACTGTTGTATCCCAAAATTTTCCCTCCCATATTCTTCAATATTTGCCAAGATCAATCTCCAAATGGATCAAGGGGTTGCACAGTCAAACATCCTCCTAAGCCAGTCAAAATTATGGTTTTGGTTCTTGCAAGGAATTTATGGTTTTCAATGGTCCAATCAAGTCTCATGTGCCCATATACATTATCAAGCATCTACATGTCATGTTTCAAGGTTCACAATGCCAGTTTGCACAGTCAAAAGCCCTAGTTGCTCCACAACCAACTGTAGGGGTAAAATGGTCATTTGGAAGTCAAAAGTCAAAAATTTTGGTCAACATCTTATTTTGAGGCCACAATCATCATTTGATCAAGTCTTGATCATGATTCCACAAGAATGGCTCAAAAATCATCAAGATGCAAAAGTTTCCATTTTTGGACAGTTGAAAAGTCAACTGTAACTTGACCAGGGCATAACTTTTTCATGGTTCATCAGAAAAATCCCATCCAATGCTCATTTTGAAGGGGATGATATGTCCTACAACTCATCTTCACATTCCAAGTCCAAGAAATGCTCTCACAAAAAGTTATCAATTTCTATATTATAGGTCAATTTCAAAAGTCAACAAAAAGGCATTTTAAGTCAAAGACCATAACTTGAGATTGGTAAATCCAAATGACATGGGACCAAAGGCATTGGTTAGAGGACTTCAATACCTTTCCAAAATGTCCAAGAACATGTTCATATGATCAAAATTGAGCAAGAGATGCATTGGAGAAGTTGGGAAATTTTTGTGAAAGGGCAAAAGTCAATTATCCTTAAAACTTCAATTTTTGACAAAAGGGCCCACTTTCTTCCACTTGATTCAGCCTTGTCATGCCATCCACGTGTCCCATGATTAATTTCAAGATCAAACATTTATTTTTCCATTTTATTTAATTTTTATTGATTTAATTCATTTTAAATCCATAATAATTCAAATAAAATCTAAAAATTAATGGAATGGCATCTTTTGGATTTGAACAACTTTCATATACCATGTTCCAGCTAACAAATTCGTGCTAAGGCTATTTTGTGCATAAAATCATGGTTCTGCTTCAAGTATGGAAAGGTCTTTAATGGTGATCAACAAAATCTCAAAACATCAATACAATGGATCCTTGGCCCAAACTTTGACCTAATTTTATTGCCATATATGCAAGGAACCTAAACCTAATGCTATTCATGTGATATTGCTGCAAGAAACACCATAGCCAATATTGAAAAAATCAAGAACAAAGTCAAAACTGAATTCCACCTTCTAGCACGATTCAAAGCTTTCTCTTGATTCAAACCTATTGCAGGGATTCCCAGAAGCCTTTTGCAATCAAAATCACGTGCCAACACTCAAGAAATTCCCATACACGAACTCACGGTATGTCAATCTTTTTTCAGAATCGAAACTCCAAAATTATGCATCATTAACATGATTTACCGTGTGTTTTTTGTTGCTAGCAATCATGCAAAGCTCTTGGCATCAGTCAATTGGATTAAGATGTCTTGAATCAGAAGTTGCCATGAACACGTTTTAGGGTTTCCAAGCTCTGAAATTGGGGGTTTGCTCTATAGGAAAAATTAGACCTTCTTACGCATATGGTTGAATTCGTCAAGGCCAGACGAATCAAACCCAACCCTCGCGCCCTATTTATATAACTCGTACATCTAATCGCTATTTTTTGCATTTGCAGTTTGTGGGGGTTAAAAACCCCCGCTATTTGATTGTTTGTGTTACAGGCCAAGCGAAGAAGATAATACGTGGAAGCGTGTGGGTGGTTTATTCAAACGAACGCGCACTTTTTCTGATTTCCAGCATAACTATCATTATTGATATATTATGTTTTTTGTTTGTTATATTAACAGATGCAATGCAATGGCGTAGTGGAAAGTGACGTGGTTGGCAACCATTGGGACCTGGGTTCGATTCCCAGGTCCCCCAAATATTTGTTTCATATTTTGTTTAACCTGATTGCATGCAGCGCTTTCCAGTGACGTCCACCATACATATCCAGATCCCAGACGCCAAGTGTCTTCCCACTTAAAACCAATGGCCAAAGATGAAAGGCTATGGTGTTCTCTAGTCAATGAACACGCACCTGATTCCAGAAGTCAACAAGGGCTTGATTCTTAATGGGCCAAATTGCTTCTTCAAACCTCCTAATTGGGTCCATCAACCCCCCTGGTTTTCTTTCTATTTTCTTTTTCTTTCTTTTTATTTTCTTTAATAACTATTATTATTTTATTATCTAATTAATTCATAAATTATTTTTTCATATTAAAATCAGAAATTTAAAATATTGTTTATTTATTTTTTTTATTTATTATCTTCACTATTAATAATTATTTTTGTACATAAATTATAATTAATTAATTTAGTTGTTTAATTAGGACAATTTTAATCTTTTTCATAATAAATAAAATCAATCTAGAATTAGGGTTTTTCTTTTGACTTTTAATAACTTTTTCTATTTTTATTTCATTAAAATATAAAAAACACAAAAAACATTTTTGCTTTTAATTAATTAATTAATTAGTTTAGGGTTAATATTTAATTAAATGCAAAGGACCAAAATTTCTTTATTTCTCATAAAAGGGGTCAAAACCCTAAGACTTTCCGAATTTAATTTTTATTCGCGCGTTATTATTTTTGATTATATTTTATGTATCTGTTTCCGAGGATGTAATAGTTAATTAGGGTTTATCGCTTTCTTTTACTTTCTCGCATTTATTTTCCAAACGGGTTATGTTTTTGGCGATGTATAGACCCGCGCCTTGTAATAGCGTAGCTTTACCTTTCCGCAATTTATTTTCCGCACTCTTAACTGTTAATATGCATGAAAGACTTGTATGACAAATAAAATCAATCCGTAGCCCACAAATGCATGATCAAAGATAAACATAAACTGAATTCAACACACATGCACATGCCACTCCTAGGGTACGCCTCACTGGTTGCCTCGACGTGGTCGTCAAGTATAGGGTGTTTTAGAGGTCGCCCTCCTGTCTAAGATCCAGTTGCCTCGAAACGGTTGCCTCGGATAAAAAGGATCTAGGACATTAGGGTTACCGCTAAGGCGTCCTACTATTGCTTCAGTGACCACATTGTCCCTTATAATCGAATTGACCCGAATACCTCCAACGACGGTGCTACCTACCTCTCAATGGTGGGATAGCACTATCTAAAGGACTCTTACAAAGCCTAATTCCTTAGAGTAGGTAGATTCTCCTGGGTACTTGCTCTCTCAAACAAACAAAAACATCTTTTCGCACCTACACTTTCAAAAGCTTTTCAAACAAATATTTCATACACTCTTGAGGACAGATACAAGAGTTACTTAGAAATTTTTCAAACGAAACTTTTTCAAAACCCACACACACTTGAAAAGCAAACAATTTTTGAAAACATAAGAGCAAGTACCTAAGAGCCCGTGGATAACCACTGATAGAAAGGGTGCTAACACCTTCCCTTTCTATAAATCTACCTCCCGAACCGAGATATATCTCGAAAAGGAATTTTGCTGTGCTTTTGTCCTTTCCTTGTTGGAGAACATAAAAGACGGTGGCGACTCTTGCTTACCGCGACATTTCGCGAACCAGCATTAAAAAACAGTCAGTTCTATTTCCACCGATCACAGAGTTCATACGGAGTCTTCTTCAAGATAGGTCGAATATTAACTCTATTGCTTACAAAGCATGTCGTGCTTACAACATCAGTCTAAAAATATTTTGGAAGGTTTGAATCACTGAGCATTGTCCTTGCAAGTTCAATAAGAGACCTATTCTTCCTTTCTACAACTCCATTCTGTTGAGGAGTCCTTGGTGCCGAGAAATTATGTGATATTCCAGGTTCTTCATAGAAATATTCAAAGGAGGAATTCTGGAATTCTCCACCAAGGTCGCTTCTTATGGAGGCAATAGATAGTGACTTCTAATTTTGAATTTGCTTTGCATATTTCTTGAATGCCTTGAATGCATCATTTTTCTGCACTAAAAAGAGTGTCCAAGTATATTTAGAAAAGTCATCAACAATAACTAGAGCGTATACATTACCTCCTAAGCTTCTTGTTCTTGAAGGGCCAAACAAGTCCATATGAAGCAGTTGTAGTGGCCTAGTAGTGGATACCACATTCTTGGATTTGAAAGTTGATTTTGTTTGCTTTCCCTTTTGACATGCATCGCAAAGTCTATCTTTTATGAACTTTATCTTAGGCAGTCCAACAACAAGGTCATGCTTAATCAATTTGTTTAGGTGCTCCATATGAATATGAGCGATCCTCTTGTGCCATAGCCATGAGTCGTTGTTGTTTGCCATTAGACATTTAACCTTCAAAGACAAATCGTTAAAGGAAATCATAAAAATATTATTTACTCTTTTACCTTTAAGTTTAGCCTCATGTGTGACTTCATCTTCTATCAAACATTCATCTTTAGTGAACTTGATCTTGAAGCCTTTGTCACATAGTTGGCTAATACTTAGAAGATTGTGCTTTAGTCCTTTGACATAAAGAACATCTTCAATTGATGTGAAAGGTGGACCACCAACTTTGCCTATGCCAAGAATCTTTCCTTTATTGTTATCTCCATACGTCACTTAACCCTTGGCCTTAAGCGTTAGATGTGAAAATTTGTCGATATCTCCCGTCATATGCTTGGAACAACCACTACTGAGATACCATAGATTTGAAGTGGTTGTCAAGATTACCTCATCATCTTCGCTTTCGGAGTGGTGTGATGCCATTAACGCAAGATTGGCACTTCCGTCGCTATCGGAGTCGGATGACGAACTTAGTTCAACATCTTCCCATGCAACATATGCTTTCTTATCTTTTGATTCCTTCTTGCCTTTGTAGCCACTTTTCTTTGAAAGTTTTGGACAGTCTGGTTTGATGTGACCTTGTTTACCACATTCATAACAAGTAACTTCTTGTGTTGATGAGGATCCTTCCTTCTTCTTGAAGTGTTTCTTCTTCTTTGAGTGCGAGAAGGCTTTGTCATTTTTACCAAAGAATTTTCCAAGTCTTCTAACGAGAAGCATGAAGTTTTCATCTTCATTAGGATTATCTTTCTTTTCGTCTTCCTTGGAGTCAATCTTCAAGGCAATGTTCTTAGACTTCTTTTCTTGATTTTCACGCTTTTCCAATCTACCAAGTTCTGTCTCGTATTCTTGAAGTTTCCTGAACAAAGTTGCAGATGTCATAGTAGCGCGACTCTTCTTTTCTGAGATTGCTGTTACTTTTGGTTGCCATTCTCTAGTCAAGGATCTGAGCACTTTTAGGTTCAACTCATCATTGGTCAATGTTTTGCCAAGTGCCCTTAGATGATTTGTTAGATGCACAAATCTCTTTTGTAAATCAAGAATGGATTCTCCGGGTTTCATACGGAACAATTCATATTCTTGACTTAGCGTATTAAGTCTCGATCTCTTTACTTCAGTTGTTCCTTCATGTGTTTCAACCAGTGCATCCCAAATTTCTTTTGTCGTTGTACATGCTGAGACGCGGAAGAATTCAGCCATACTAAGTGCGCTTTGAAGGAGGTTTATTGCCTTTTTGTCATACAAGACCTTTTTCTTATCATCATCATCCCATGTAGTTTTTGGCTTTGATGAGCCAACGCCGTTTACTACAGTTACCGGAACAAAAGGGCCATTTTGAACAGCATCCCATATTTCTTCTCCTTGTGCTTCTAGATGAGACTTCATACGGATCTTCCAGAAATCAAAATATTCACCACAGAATAGAGGAGGCTTATTGCTACTGCCACCGTCTCTGAACACATAATTGTTGTTTGCGGAAGCCATTCTGGATCTAGTAGGAACATGTTACCTATAACTTGCTCTAATACCAATTGTAAGTTCAGATGCGCCTAAGAGGGGGGGGTGAATTAGGTTCTAAAAACTTTTTCTGGTTTGTATGAATATTTTTGCACGAGTTTCTTTCCTTTCTTTTTCCGATAAGTGATGAAAGCAGTAAATGCGAAAAGTAAAGAACACCAGGATTTATACTAGTTCCCCTCACAATCCGAGGGTACATCTAGTCCCCTTTCACACGAAAGAGATTTACTTATAGTTGGTAATTTGTACAAAGACTACCAAACAACCAAGAACAAATATCTTGGACCAAGAACAATCCTCTTGGATTTTCACTAAGACCACAAAGAGAACAATCCTCCCTAAGTGTCTTTCTTGTTTCCAACAATCCTGAAAACAAGGATACAATAGTTTGTTTGATTTGCATAAGAGTTTGAAAGATGAAAGAGCAATGTCAATCACTTGATTGATCTTTTCTATTCAATATGAAATTTAAGATGGAATACTCTTCTAAGTGCTCAAGAACAATTTTCAGTATGCATATGAAAATGATAAACAGAAATCTTGAGTATAGAGAGTATAATTCAAAGAATAGAAAGTAATTGTTATTTTTTGGTGATTGTTGTAATTTCAAAATTCAAAATAAAGAATAATTTATAGTGTAGTAATACCTCTTAAATGAATCATAGCAATGTTTAAACGATTTTTACTGGAAAAAAGTATTTGAAAAGATACAAAGATTGCCATGAAAAGGTGTTACAAAAAGTTGCTGGAAAAATGAAATTTTTCAAAAGCTGAAGCACAACAACCGATTGCACTAAAGCAATAATCGATTGCAGCACAACAATGTTTAAAAAATTTGAAAAATATAACTATGACAACCGATTGTCATTGAGGAGCAATCGGTTGCTCATAGGCCAACGTTCAAAAAATTTGAAAACAAAACACATGACAATCGATTGTTGTCAAAACAGAAACTTTTGTTTTTTGACTGCAACCGATTGTCCTAGCATGACAATTGATTGCTTGTGTACAAAAATTGAAAAATCATTATTTTTTAAATATTTTAAGCAATTTAAAACATCCTTCTTCAATCATACATAGTATATACTCAAAATATTATTTTAATAAAGTAAATGCATGATTAAAAATAATTTTGAGCACTAAGAGCATAAGATCAAAAATTTCATATACCTAAAGCCATAAGTCTTGAAATGTTGATCTTGATCAATGAATCTTGCTTGAGATAAATCTTCTATGTTGATCCATTCATTTTTGCATGCTAGTTTGTCTTCATCAAAACACTTGGAAAGCTTGATTTCACATGTAATGTGAATGCAAATGTTTTCAAGGACCTTTAAGATTTAAATTTGTTTAAACAAAGAAGGAACAAATATTAATTGTATTAATAACTTCAAATGGTTACAAAAAATGCCTATTGGGCTTACAACGAAAGAAAAACAAACAAAATGAACTAATACAAAAAGGCTCAGGTCTCCTATGGACGCTTCCTCTTTGGAATAATGTAGGAATTCAAGTTCCGCTCCTCGTGAAGTTTCTTGGTGAGCTCTAACTCTTTCTTCTCGCTTGAGTAGAATTGGGCTTCAAAGGTGTCTCGCTCCCCCTTGAGTTGAATCCATGACCTTTGCAATTCCTCGAGAGTAGTAGGCATGTCAGGATGAAGAATAGTGTAGGGAACATCTCCTTCGACAATAGGATCCATGATGATAGGTGTTGTACCCCAAAATTTTCCCTTTCATTTTACTCAATACATGTCCATTGAGATCCTCAATTTGCTCAAGGTTGCCCAGGAGTGGACCAAACAAACTCTCTCCTAAGGCAGTGTACCTCAAATTAGGGTTTCTATTTTCATCAAGATGGGTGAACCACAAAGGCCTCATATGCTCTCCATGGTCTTATTATATTCTCAAGACCATACATGTCAAGTTCCACGTCTTGCAAAAGAAGTTTTCTCAGTCAACTGCTCAGATGCTTGAGAATCGACTATATTAGGTCAAAAGTCAATTGTGACCCACATATAGTCAAACTTAAAGATTTTTGGTCAACATTAAAGTTTTGAAGTGACTTTCATCATTGGATCAAGGGTTGATCATGATTCTTCAAGGAATGCTCTAAATTCATCAAAACCCAAAAGTTGCTAAATTAGGGTTTCTTAGTAAAAGTCAACCAAACTTTGACCAAGCATAACTTCCACATACTTTATTAGAAATTTTCCATCCAAATATAATTTTGAAGAGGATTCAATTCCCTATAATTCATCTTCATATCACAAGTTCAAAATATGCACTCATAAAAAGATATAAATTTCTACGTTATGGGCCCTTTTGAAAAGTCAACAAAAACACCTTTTGGGTCAAGGCTTCTTACATGAACATGGAAGACTCAATTGAGATTAGACCAAAAAGGGTTGCTTAAGGGACATCCTAAGCTTTCTAAAAAGTCCCAAAACACCTCTCTAGGGTTAAAATTGGAGAATATATGTCTTGTCAAAGTTGACCCTTTTTGGCAAAATTGCCAAAAGTCAAATGTGCTCAAAATGCATTTTTTGCTAAATGGGCCTAATTATTTATGCTTGCACCTCACTTATAATCTGGTCTACAACTCAAATATTCACCCACACATTATTTGCTTCACTTTTCAATTTATTTTGATTTTTTATTAATTAAAAATTGAATTAAATCAAATAATTGATGAATAATAGCAAATATATGATTTGATTTGGTTTTTGGACAAGTTGCCAATCAAAATATGTTGAGTTATCAAGGCCAAAACGAATCAAGCATAATTGGTACAAGAAAGGGATGATTTGGCTCAAAATAGCAAGTTTACATGTAGCATAAAAATCAAATCAAATCTCTCATAATTGCAAAGATTCAATCCAATTTTGCAACCCTAATTCATCCCTAGATATATAATGGACAAGAACAAAGCATGGGACAAGGTTTTGCAGTCGTGAAAGTGAGAGAACAAAACTTCAAAATTTGCAAGAAAGTGGTAGGTCATTCTTGGACCTAGAGGGCGATTCAAGCCATTCTAACACTACCAATAGACTCCTGGACATCTCCAGAACGTGTCCCAACCAATTGCAGGCATTCTAACGCCCAGAAGCTCGAGTTATAGATCCATGGTTTGCACCTCTAAGCTTGAATTTGATTTCATAATTTACACATAATTAATCATTATTAAACATATCATTGTGTTTGTATTATCATTTGGGATGTTTTGGTTTACATAATTTCGTGTTTTGATGCCTGTATGCTTGAGTGCCATTGTTAGGGTTCAACTTGCCGTTTTAGGGTTTTCTTACACAGGTTAAATTGGCCAACAAAAAGGGTATCATGATGCTCGTGGCATCAAGACGAATCGATTCATGTAGCTACATTCAATTTATCATGCGTTCTGATGATTTTTGAAACTCACAGGTTTATAGCTATGGCGATTTGTCTGTAGGTATAAGTTTTATACCTAACACGACAGGTGAGGAAGAAGATGATGATGTGTTCAATCATCATTGGGCCATTCAAATAACTGGCGTGCATTTTATTTTATTTCATTAATCTATTTGTTTCTTATATAATATTAATTGCTCTTGCTATACGAATAAAACAAAGCAGATGGCTCAGTGGTAAAACGCGCTTGGTATTGGGTGGGAGGACCTGGGTTCGATCCCAGGTCCCAGCAAATTTTATTTTCCAACTTTGTGCTTGCAGATTCTATACACCACCTTGCCAAGTGTCTTCCATGCACCACACTAATCCAGTCATTGGATCCATTGCTAGCCAAATCCAGCGCTCAAATCCATGAGGGACTATGATGCACCCTTAGGTCAATGCTACAAGGAATCCAATGTTGACCGGGCTTGAAGGATTATTGGGCTTGGGAAATTCAGATTTGCACCCCCCATTTGCTAGCATACAGGCCCAGTTTTCATTTTCTTTCTATTTCTTTTTTAATTTCTTAAGTTAATTTCTTTTATTTGTTTTAATTAATTAACAGAAAATTATTATTTTTCTATAAAACTAAAAGAATCACCAAAAAATACAGAAATATTATTTATTCAAATTAATATTTTTTTGAAAATAAATTAGGTTAATTAGTTTATTTGATTATTTTGTTTCAATTAAAATTAAATAGAACTTAGGTTTTAAAATTTGGTAATTAAATTGTTTCTTTTCTTAGATAAAAAACCACAAAAATACACAAAATCTTTTTTACAAAATATTTTATTTTTCTTGAAATTATTTAATTTGGTTTAGATTAGGTTAATTTCAATTTCTTTTTATAATTAAAAATAATTAGAATTAGGGTTTTGCAGTCGTACATAACTTAATCAATTCTTTTCTCAAAAAATAACTTAAATATTTTCTAGTCAAATTTTAGGGTTTTCAATTTCTCCTTGCACTAAATTTGCCGCGCGCATTTTAATTTTTTTTATTATTATTGTAACTGTTTCGAGTTTGTAATAGTTTTAATTAGGGTTTTAAATTCTGCACTTTTATTTCCCGTCAAGATAATTATGTAACTGTCAAAGCCTTGTAATAGCTAGGTTTATTTTTTGCACTTTAAATTCCTGCAAATAATTAACTGTTAGATGCATGGTTAATAGGATTGTATGGGAAGAATGTTTGGAAATTAAAATGGTAGATCACCTAATGTGCAAAGAATATATAACTGAAACAATTCATATGCACATATTCACTCCTAGGGTTTACCTCACTTAGGTTGTCCTCTGTTGTACCCCAAAATTTGCCCTCCCATATGCTTCAAGATTTGCCAAGATCATGGTTCAAAATCTCTCAAGGGTTGCATAGTCCAATTGCCTCCTAACACAATCAAAAATTAGGGTTTTGGTTCTTGCAAAGATATTGAGGTTTCCAAGGGTCCAATCAAGTCCCACATGCCCATATACATTGCCAAGCATCCTTATGTCAAGGTTCAAGACTCACAGCATCAAATTGCACAGTCAAAAACCCTAATTGCTCCACAGTCAATTGAAGGGGCAAAATGGTCATTTGACAGTCAAAAGTCAAAATTTTTGGTCAACATCTTATTTTGAAGCCACAAACATCATTTGATCAATTCTTGATCATGATTCTCAAAACATGGCTCAAAAAGTCTCAAGATGCAAAAGTTTCTATTTTTGGACAGCTGAAAAAGTCAACTGCAAATTGACCAGGGCATAACTTCTTCATGGTTTATCAGAAAAATCCCATCCAAAGCCCATTTTGAAGAGGATGACATTTCCTACAACTCATATTCACACTCCAAGTCCAAGAAATGCTCTCACAAAAAGTTATCAACTTCAACATTATAGGTTATTTTCAAAAGTCAACAAAAAGGCACTTTAAGTCAAAGACAATAACTTGAGATTGGTAAATCAAAATGACATGGAACCAAAGGCATTGGTTAGAGGACTTCAAGACCTTTCCAAAATGTCCAAGAACATGATCATAGCTTCAAAATTGAGCAAGATATGCCTTGGAGAAGTTGGGAAATGTTTGGGAATTTTGAAAAGTCAACTTTGCCTAAAACACTTCAAAAATGCTAATGGGCCTCAATTTCTTCCTTGAATCATTACCCAAAGCATATGCACGACCCATTGAGCTAAAAATGATTTAATTTCTTATTTTTAATTAATTAATTGAATTTTTATAATTATTAATTCATTTAATTAGATTTAATTATGAGAAAAATATCAAATAATGGTTTTCAAATCTTTTTGTGCAGCAAATATGTTCATTATGTGCTAAAGATTTCGTGCATCAATCAGCAAGGCAATATCTTCCACAATTGGCAAGGGTTTCATGAAAAAAGATTGAAAAAGATATGGAAAAAATCAAATATTGAAATCATTAATTCAATGGATTCATGGGCTTGTTTTTGACCTAGAATGCTTCCCATACATATGCAAGACCTAACCTAATGCAAGCACACACGAAAAACTGCTCACAAACTCGGAACAAAGTTGCAACTTTTCATCAAAAATTTGGAAACTGAAATCATAGTTGCAACACGTTTCAAAGCCTAAAAAGAATTCTAACACATTGCTAGACCTTCCAGGAGTCTAGTAGCATCAAGAATCATTCCAAACACACAAAGAATTGAAGAATACAGATCACACAGTTTGCCTTTTTTTTCAAAGTTGCACATCACGATTCATGCATTATTAATACATTTGGTTGATTGTTTTGTGTTCACAGCACTCAGGAAAAGCTTTCTGTATGATTCAATTCCATTAATATTCCTTGAAACGAAATTCACCATTGATGAAACCTAGGGTTTCAGAACTTCAAAGTTTCCTCATACGGTAAAATTGGACCTTCAAACCGGTATAGACCAAATCGTGGCAACATGACGAATTGATTGAACTACTCGCGCTCAATTTATCGTGTTTGTAGACGTAATCGCTATTATCCACTGTTCCATTTAATGGGGGTTTAAAACCCCCGCTATCTTGTTTCATAGTTGTAGGAAAACGAAGAAGAAACCTGGCGTGTCATCACATGGTTGGGCAGTTCAAATCTTGGCGCGGTTTTTTTAATAATTCAGCATAATTGAGTTTTTCATATATATTAATTGTTTTCCATTATGTTAACAAACGCGTACAACAACTCAGTTGGTGGAAGACGTGGTTGGTAAGCATTGGGACCTGGGTTCGATTCCCAGGTCCCCCCACATAAATTCATATTTTTTGCTTTAATGTGTTCCCATGCAGCGTTTACTCAAAGGACTACCCTACGTCCTAACATGCTGGCTTGCCAAGTGCCCCCTGATGTTCCATCCAATGGCCAGATAATGCAGTCCATGGTACACGCTAGTCAACCCACGTGCACTCAACCAGGGAAGTCAAACAAGGCCTTGTGTGCTTGGGCCTGAATTCCAAAATTACTTCAAAAAACCTCCCTTTGGGGCCTGAAACCCCCCTTGGTTTGTATATTTTTCAATTCTATTTTCTTTTCTTTTTTCTAATTCTTTTAATTATTTTCAATTAATTCACCTAAAATAATTTTCCATAAAAATCAGAAATAAAAAAAATGTAATATATTTAATTATTATTAATTTCACCATTTAAATATCTTTGTAAATAAACTCTAACCATTAATTAGTAAATTCGAATAATTTTAATATTTATTTTCATTAATAATCAAAAATAATTTAGAATTAGGGTTTCCATTTAATTTTAATTTTCTTTATTTTCATAAATACCAAAAACATAAAAAACAATTTCTTTTATTTAATTAAATAATAATTAGACTTTAATTTCAATTTAATTTCAAAAGGGGCAAAACCCTCCGACGTCCTAATTTTTATTCTTTCGCACGTTATTCTTTTTTCTTTTCGAATATTATGTAACTGCTCAAGGATTGTAATAGTAATTAGGTCTTTTTATTTTCCGCATTTTTATCAAACGGGTCTTTGTATTTTGGCGATGTATAGACCTGCGCCTTGTAATAGAGTAGGATTTATCTTTCCGCATTTAAATTTCCGCACTCTTAAATTTCTAAATTGTATGAAAGAATGTATGGTTAACTAAAAATAATTCGTAGCTCACAAATGCCATGATCAAAGATAATTGCTAAACTGAAAACAACACACAAATTCACACACCACTCCTAGGGTACGCCTCACCTGTTGCCTTCGAAACGTGGTCGTTAAGTATATGACGTCTTAGTAAGTCCTTATGTCCATGATCCAGTTGCCTCGAAACAAGTTGCCTCGAAACGGTTGCCTCGGAATAGTTGCCTCGAAACGGTTGCCTTGGATTAAAAAAAAGGATCAAGGACATAAGGGTAGCTTCTAAGGTTTCCTAACTGTTGCTTCGGTGACCACACTGTCCCTAAACTCGAATTGACCCGAATACCTCCAACGATGGTGCTACCTACTTCTCAATGGTGGGATGGCACTACCTTAAGGACTTCTACACAGCCTCATTCCTTAGGGTAGGTAGATGACTCATAGATACTTGCTCTATTCAAAAACAAATCAAAACACTTTTCACACCGACACGTTCAAAAAGCTTTCAAAACAATTTTTCAAACACTCTTGAGGAATGATACAAGAGTTATTCAGAAATCTTTAAACGAAACTTTTTCAAACCCACTCACAATTGAAAAGCAAACAAACATTTTGAAAACACAATGAGCAAGTATCTAAGAGCCCATGGATAACCATGGATAGAAAGGGTGCTAACACCTTCCCTTTCTATAAATCTACCTCCCGAACCGAGAAACTATCTCATAAGGAATTTTGCTGTGCTTTTGTCCTGTCCGTGTTGGAGAAAATAAAAGATGGTGGCGACTCTTGCTTCCGCGACATTTCGCGAACCAGCGTTAAACAGTCAGTTCTAAATCCACCGATCACAGAACTGGCGACTCTGCTGGGGATACTTATAAAAGTGAGGTGTACCTTAGGACTAAGATCACTTGTGTTTTCAATTGTCTGAATTGTTTGCTTTATTATTGTGGGTACTGTCTTGGGAGTTCTATAGATCCTAACCCGGATCTGGGGGATACCTTCTTAGAAAGTAGCAACAAGAATGTGAGGGAACTGTGCATGGTATACCGACATGGTTGAAGCAGTCTGCTACGTTGATGTGGCACTTTGGTGAGTACCGGTAACCCTTGAGTCCAGTCAAGGAGAGTACGGGGCCACCGCGTGGTGTCGTGAAACATCAACTGACCTTAGGAACCTTAATTGAACCGTCTTGGCCTCTTTAGGGTAGTGAGATAACTGACTTTGGTGCAGTCCGAGGTTGGTTGATACTCGATACTACACTCAATTGAGGGTTGTTTTCTTGGAATATTTCGGTCGCCAGTTCAGTGGCTAAATCGAAACGATGAACAATGAAAGCAATCCAATGATATTGGGACCCTTAGAACCCGGTTACTTCTGATAGGACAGGTTTTGAGCCCACTAACTTCAAGAAGGTAATACCTAGACCCCATGTTGGCCTAAACTCTAAGGGTTGTGGTGTGACTTGTGTGCCTTACCATGTTTGCTTTTGTGAATACTTGTGGTGTGTTTTTATCATAGCATCATAACATCATACAGCATCATATGCATTCACTAACCATTTCAGGGGTTCGAATCTTCATCTTTGTTCTTATTTTGTAGGACATGGAAACTATTCGCCGAAAGACAATTCAGATCAGCCTTGTAAGGATCCCTCCTCAGCTTAAGGAACTTATATCCAGGATTCCCGAGAGTTCTTCTTTCAGTGAGAAGCATGGAAGACTCATCAGCTTGGTCAACACCAACATTGAGGAAGATATGATAAAGGTCCTCTTCCAGTTCTTTGATCCTCTGCACCACTGTTTTACTTTCCTGGATTATCAACTGGTGCCTACATTAGAAGAGTTCTCCTTGCTTATGAAGATCCCTATCCTTAGTCAACTACCCTACAACGGTACGGAAAAGGAACCCAAACTTGAAGAGATTGCTAAAGCACTACGCCTACAACCATCTGACATCAAGGGACATTGGGAAGTTAGAAGTGGTATCAAAGGGTTCTTGGCCAGGTTTCTATTTGAGAAGGCCCAAGAATGTTGGAATTCCCTCGACCTACAAGCCTTTGAAGAAGTTGTGGCCCTCCTTGTCTATGGGTTGGTGGTGTTCCCGAATCCCGATCAGCTTATAGATATCAGTGCTGTCCAGATCTTCATGTCCAGGAATCCTATACCTACGTTGCTTGGGGACATCCTTCACTCATGTTACACTCGAACCATGAGAAAAAGAGGTGTTCTTATGTGTTGTACTCCCCTCCTGGGAAGGTGGTTTATTTCGCACCTTCCACAATAAGTTTTGAAGAATGAGCGGGGTCTGAGATGGTCACAACGATTGATGACTCTTACGCATGCTGATATACATTGGTGTTCTCGATCCATAGAGGATGTCACTATCATTGATCATTGCGGGGAGTTTCCTAATGTTCCTTTACTTGGAACCAGAGGAGGTATTACTTACAACCCGTGTCTGGCTTGGAGACAGTTTGGTTATGCTCAGAGGGACGGCCCTCATAACATGTTAATTCCTTACATAGTTTTTGACTTTGATAACGATGCACAAGGACTTCGCCAGAGATTTATCAGAGCTTGGAGGATGCCCAACAAGGTAGACAGCAAGACACTGGTGCACAGGAACTCCATCCCGTTGGAGCCTTATCTCAAGTGGGTACGAGCCTGCTCCCAGAAGTTAGTGATGCCATATCCTCATGTTCTCCCTGTGATCAAAGAGCCAGTTTTGGAAGGAGAAGTGTCCTACACCATTCAGCATCCTGACATGCCTACATCCTGGGAAGAAATGCAAAAAAGCTGGATTCAGCTTAAGGAAGAACGGAATTCTCTTGAGTCCAGTCTACATGCTATTGAGAAGAAGGTCTTGGAGCTCACCCACCTACTGCACGAGGAAAAGGCTCTCAACACTTACATAGCTCCAAAGAGGATGCGCAGTGTCTTTTGGGATTGATTTACTTTGTAATATTTTGCCCATGAGGCCTTGATGTACTGAACAATTATTTCCTAATGATAACGTGTGTTCCTTTTTGTCTACAACAAATTTGAACTTTCAAACCCTTGAATGCATTGCATAAACACATATCATGCATCATGTGCATAGCAGGTACTCTTTTTTACAGGTGGTTTAATCTTCTTCGCTGTTTATTTCAGCTCGCCATCATGAATCCCGAATCATCTACTGAGCAGTCCATCAAGGCCCTCCAGGCTCAGAACGCCTAATTCCAAGAGCTGATCATGAGTTTGGCCCAAGGACAGGAGGAATTGAAGGCTCTGCTGGTCAAGAAGAAGAAGAAGAGAACTGTACTATTCAACACTGGACTGAGGTTTGGTAATGCACTGCAGAATGAGGTTGATCAAGCTGGTTCTTCTGTAGGGAAAGGCAGTCCCTAGGGGGGAAGGGTTCCTAGTCCGGTAGTCTCTGACAACGAGACTGATTCTAATGAGGAGCAGTATCCTCCAGCTGAAGACAAGTACAAGCAGTTAGAGGATCGTCTGAATGCCATGGAAATTCAACAAGTGCCTGGGTTGGATTTCAGAGACTTGGGTCTATCTTCTGGTGTGGTGATCCCACACAAGTTCAAAGCACCATCTTTCACAAAGTATGACGGGGCGTCCTGCCCTAAGCTACATCTCATATCTTATATGCGGAAGATCCAACCATACACTGTGGACAAGAACTTATGGATCCATTTCTTCCAGGAGAGTCTTTCAGGGACTCATCTCGAATGGTTCTATCAGCTGGATGGAACCAAGGTTCGTAACTGGGAGGAATTGGCTACTGCTTTTTATAAGCAGTATCAGTATAATGCCGACCTCGCTCCTACACGTACCCAACTCCAGGGTATGTCGCTAGGATCGGGAGAAGGTTTTAAAGGGTATGCGTAAAAGTGGAGGGACCTGGCTGGCAGGGTGCAGCCACCATTAACCGACCGTGAGCTAGTAGACATGTTTTTGGGTACCCTATCCGGGCCATTCTTCAATCATCTCATTGGCAATTCGTCTGCAGGGTTCACAGATCTCATTCTGACTGGGGAAAGGATAGAAGCTGGTATGAAATCAGGGAAAATACAGAAAGGTGCATCCTCAAGTTCTGAGAAAAAACCTTTCAAGAAGGAAGCCAGTGCTGTGTATGGGCCTAGAAGGCAGAATAAACCAGAGCGCCACCAAGCTGTCAACGCGGTGGTAATTGCAAAGCCTGCTGCCGCTCCTCGGCAACCTAACCAACCAAGGGGTGAGAGACCCAGAAGAGAATATACTCGGCTTAGTATGACCTTGTCACAGATCTTGCCGCAACTGCTATCGACCAACTTGATAACCGTCAGAGAGGCTCCAAAGGTGGTGAACACGACCTCTCCGAAGTATAATCCAAATGGCCGTTGTGCCTATCATTCTGATAGCCCGTGGCATTCTACTGATGATTGCTGGGGCCTAAGGAATAAGGTTCAGGACCTTATCGATGCGAAGGAAATACAGTTTGAGGCACCTGAAAGGCCCAACGTTGTGACTGCTCCTATGCCCCAGCATGGAGTAAATGCTATTGAGGAAGACCTATATGCCGTTTATGTGGATGATGTTGCTACCCCTCTATTGACCGTTAAGAGGAACCTATTGCTAGCCGGTTTATTTCCGGGTTATAGCAAGGGTTGCCTTCTGTGTGCCGTTTCCCCTACTGGTTGTCCGTTGCTGAAGTCAGGCATCCAAAGCCTGGTGGATAGCAAAGAGATCCTGTTCAAGAAGACCGCTGTTCCTATTGTTCCTGTTGAAGAAGTAGCTGTTGTCACCATCTTCAACAATCCTACCAAGGCTCCCCCGAGGAAGCCAGTCAAAATCATGTCTGTTGCGCCTATTATCATTACTTTTCCGGGGCCCCTTCCCTATGAATCTGACAAGGCTGTCCCATGGCACTATGGGGCAGATGTGTATGTACTTGGAGTGAAGCAGGAGTTCAACACCGGTACCGGTATCAGCAACATCACCGGTCCAGCTAAAGTTACTCGCAGTGGCAGGCTCTTCTCGCCTGACATTGCGCCACTAGTCATCCGAAGACCTCTTATCATAACACCTACAAGTGCGCCTGTTTCCCCTTCTGATCAAGTTTCTACCCCTGCTGCCGAATCATCTAATACTCGGGGCAAAGGGATTGATGATGTGCCTGCCCGGATAGAGGCACCAAAGACTGTCAATGTTGAAGCCTCCCAGCAAGAGATGAAGGAAATCCTTAAGATCATTAAGAAGAGCAATTTCAACGTCGTTGAACAACTGGGGCATACCCCCTCCAAGATCTCTATGCTATCATTACTTCTATGCTCAGAGGCCCATGCCAAGGCCCTGATTTCATTTCTGAAGACGGCTCATGTGCCACAAGAGACATCTGCTGATCAATTCACTGATTATGTGGCCAACTTGACCGCTGACAATGGTTTGGGTTTCTCGGATGCTGATCTTACCGCTAAGGGAAAGAACTACAATGATGCCCTACATGTCTCCATTGAATGCAGGGGCACTACTCTCGCACCCGTGTTGGTGGACACCGGTTCTTCCCTGAATGTATTGCCCAAAAAGGCCTTAGACAGGTTGGATTGTGAGGGTCTGGAGTTGAAGCCTAGTAACATCGTGGTTCGAGCCTTTGACGGGTCGAAGAGGATGGTACACGGGGAGGTGGATATTCTGATTCGTGTTGGTTCTCAAGTCTTTGACTCAACGTTCTATGTGATGGACATTCGTCCATCCTATTATTGTTTGTTGGGTCGTCCTTGGATCCACAAAGCTGGGGCAGTGACCTCCACTCTACACCAGAAGCTCAAATACCCTGTCAGAGGGAAGATTGTTACAGTGCAGGGGGAGGAAGAATACATGGTTAGTCATCTGAACTCGTTCTAGTATATAGAGATGGACGGGGAGTTTATTGAAACCCCCTTTCAACATTTTGAAGAGGTACCTCCAACATTGGCGTCAGCAGAGACAGTAATTGAAGAAGACTTTCCTTTGAAGATGGCCTCCTTAAAGGACGTCTGGGCTGTGATTAAGAAAGGTGAATGTGCTAACTGGGGCAGGCTCCCTGATTTTACTCCTAAGACTGACAAGTTTGGACTGGGTTTTACTGCAGAGGCTCAGAGGGCTGTACGCAAAGCAAGGATCGGAAAACCTCTCGTGTTCATCACTAACCCGGGAGTGAATGCTATTGAAGGCGATGCGGAGGAACCAGAGTTTGATAGCTGGATCTACCCGACGATTGACGGTGGACTGAATAATTGGACTGCAAAAGACCACATACTTGTTACTTTTGTTACGCAGTAATGAATTCCTTTGTTTTTTAATTTGTAATGAACAATAAATTGAAACTTTATGGCCCGGTGTCTTACCCGGGGCACCGTGGCTTCATTTGTGAGGGCTTATTACTTGTCATTTCCATATATCATGAATAAAGACATTGGACATTTTCCGCATTTCAAATCTTGTGCTCCCTTTCTTTCTTTCTTTCTTTATATATTGCAAAACAGCTATATTTACACACACTCACCCATACAGGTTTCAATCCACTCTGGATCTCACTGGTAACGACTCTGCTACTGCCAGTTATGACTTCGAAAATCCGATCAACTTAGCTGAAGACGAAGGTGAAGATGATTGCGAAGTGCCTGGTGAGCTTGCAAGACTGTTACTCCAGGAAGAGAGGGCAATTCAGCCACATGAAGAGCCAGTGGAAACGATAAATCTGGGTACTGAGACAGATAGAAAGGAAGTTAAGATTGGTGCCAATCTGGAACTCAGCGTGAAACAACGGTTGATTCAGATGTTGCATGATTATGTGGAAATCTTTGCCTGGTCCTACAAAGACATGCCTGGGTTGGATACCGACATTGTGGTCCATCATCTGCCTACCAAGGAAGACTGCCCTCTGGTTAAACAAAAGGTCCTCCGTATGCGTCCAGAGATGTCCGGCAAGATCAAAGCTGAAGTTATGAAGCAATTTGACGCCGGTTTTCTTGCAGTGACTTCTTACCCTCAGTGGGTTGCCAACGTGGTTCCAGTGCCAAAGAAAGATGGTAAGGTCAGAATGTGTGTCGATTACAGGGATTTGAACAGGGCAAGCCCCAAGGATGATTTCCCTCTACCTCATATCGACGTTCTGGTAGACAATACGGCTCAGCACAAGGTGTTCTCCTTCATGGATGGTTTTTCAGGTTATAATCAAATCAAGATGGCTCCTGAAGATATGGAAAAGACTACCTTTGTTACTCAGTGGGGCACCTTCTGCTACAAGGTCATGTGTTGTACCCCAAAATTTTCCCTCCCATATTCTTCAAAGTTTTGACAGGCGTCATCTAAATTTGCTCAAGTCTCCTCAAGGGTTGCACAGTCAAACCATCCTCTTAAGCCAGTCAAAATTAGGGTTTTGGTTCTTGCAAGGAAGTTGAGGTTTTCAAGGGCTCAATCAAGTCCCATATGCTCATATACATTGTCAAGCACCCACATGTCAAGTTTCAAGGCTCACAAGGTCAAGTTGCACGGTCAAAAACCCTAATTGCCCCACAGTCAACTGCAGGGGCAAAATGGTCATTTGGCAATCAAAAGTCAAAATTTTTGGTCAACATCTTATTTTGAAACCACAATCATCATTGTATCAAATCTTGATCATGATTCCACAAGAATGGCTCAAAAATCATCAAGATGCAAAAGTTTCTATTTTTGGACAGCTGAAAAGTCAACTGTAACTTGACCAAAGCATAACTTTTTCATGGTTCATCAGAAAAATCCCATCCAATTCTAATTTTTAAGGGCATGACATTTCCTACAACTCATCTTCACATTCCAAGTCCAAGAAATGCTCTCACAAAAAGTTATCAATTTCAACATTATAGGTCATTTTCAAAAGTCAACAAAAAGGCACTTTAAATCAAAGACCATAACTTGAGATTGGTAAATTCAAATGACATGGGACCAAAGGAATTGGTTAAAGGACTTCAAGACCTTTCCAAAATGTCCAAGAACATGTTCATATGATCAAAATTGAGCAAGATATGCATTGGAGAAGTTGGGAAATTTTTGTGAAATGGCAAAAGTCAACTATCCTTGAAACTTCAATTTTTGACAAAAGGGTCCACTTGGTTCAGCCTTGTCATGCCACCCACGTGTCCCATGACCCATTACAAGACCAAACATTTATTTTTTCATTTTTATTTAATTTTTATGGATTTAATTCACTTTAATCCATAATAATTCAAATAAAAATCAAAAAATGGATTAAATGGTATCTTTGAGTTTTGAATGACTTTTATATGTCATGAATCACCTACCAAATTCGTGCCAAGCCTATTATGAGCATGAAATTCAAATTTTGAACAAAAATGGCATGTTTCTTTAATGGTGGTTATGAGAAAATCCAAAGCTTAATGGCAATGGTTAAAAGCTCCTTAATGTGACTTATTCTAACTCATTACTATATATACAAGCCTTGCAAGCCTCATTCACGACCTAAAAAAGGCATCCCTAAAACGTCAGAGCAAAAACTCAGAATTTGTCAAAAAAGTGTAAGATCTAAAGCAAGGTTGCAGGCAGTTTCAGACAAAACAAAGCACGTGAGATCCTTCATTGCCATACCCTGAAACTAAAGAGACCTTTACCACACCCTGAGACTCCATATCAAGCACTGTAAGTCATCACAAACTCACCCATGTACACGAAATCGTGTTTCTCTATTCTTGCATTTTTTCTGGAAAATAATGACATAATCATGCTCCTTGTTTGATTTCTAACATAACCATATTGTTCAATTTCATTTTGGGGCTTTGTATGATGATACCCGCATCTAGGGTTTGCATTGTTTGTTTTTAGGCATTTTTTCTCTAGGCACAATCAAGACAAATCATAAGCATGAAGGGATGGTGCTTTGTATGATGATACCCGCATCTAGGGTTTGCATTGTTTATTTTAAAGTTGTTGTCTCTTGCGTAGGCTATCTCATGATTTTTCCCAGTGAAATCGCGACCTAGACAGATGGTGCATTTATTTTGCACAGTTGAGTATGTGATCTCCTTGGGAAGGATTGATTCATGATTCTCTTTGACGAAGATTTTTATTCTCTGCTAGTGACATCGCAATTTCCTTCTGAGTTATTCTTCGGAAAACGACAAGCGGCAGCTCTTCACGAGCAACTTGTGCGTTATTATTATTTTTGGAAAACGACAAGCGGCAGCTCTTCACGAGCAACTTGTACGTATATTATCATCGTTGGAAAACGACAAGCGGCAGCTCTTCACGAGCAACTTGTGCGTTATTATTATTGGAAGACGACAAACGGCAGCTCCTCATGAGCAACTTGTACGTTATAGACATCGTCAGAAAATGACAAGCGGCAGCTCTTCACGAGAAACTTGTGCGTCATCATTATTTTTAAAAAAAACGACAAGCGGCAGCTCTTCACGAGCAACTTGTGCATTATTATTTTTGGAAAACAGCAAGTGGCAGCCTCTTTATTTGAGCAGCTTGTATGTTATTGGTTTTTTTTTTTTGGAAAACAGCAAGTGGCAGCCTCTTTATTTGAGCAGCTTGTATGTTATTGGTATTTTCTTTGGACGACAGCAAGTGGCAGTTTCTTTATTTGAACAACTTGCGTATCTACAACCATATTATCTCAGCATTAATGAGTATATCTCGGGAAATCTCGCAGAGAAGTTTGTCATGAATCATTACCTTCAGAAGTCGGTAATCCATCATCAGCAAGATTGTTTGCTTTTCGTCTATCTTTGACCTCGAGTTGTGAACTCACTGTTTTGGGTCAATGATCTGTTTATGGCCTATGCAAGATGCCTTCTTTGTTAGGGTCAGAGGTCGTATTCCCTCAATTTTATTCGCCGTCAAGAGTCTGTCATTTGAGATCGATGGTTTGTTTCCCCAGTAGTGTATAATCCACGTCTCTGTGTTTTGTTGGTGTTTGACTCCTCCAGCATCGTCTTGTTTCATACAATATCTTTCTCTGTGAATTCAATCACTGCATTCATATCAAACATAAGGGCGACATCTTAGGACAAAATTTGCGTAATTATGTATTTAAGTACCTTCAATCTCGTAGAAACGAAGACTTTAATCTTCATATCTCCGGATAGAAGAAACTTAAATAGGGGCAGCTGTTGTACCCCAAATTTTGACCTAAGATACCATCTCCCATCTGCATCATTACATTGCAAGCGTTTTGATCTACTGATTTTTAAAAATTCATAACTTTTTTCAGGCCGAGAGCTGTTTATTTTTGAACGTTAAATTTATTAATCGATTCATGCTAAAACAATGTTTATTAATTATTTATTATCTTAAATTTAAATAATTGGAATTTATTTTCAATTGTTATATAATTTAAATATTTATAGATAATAAAATAAATATTGGAAAAGAGGTTTATTAATTGATCAAACAATGTTTATTAAATTATTTATTATCTTAAAATTAAATAACTGGAATCTATTTTCGGTTATTATATAATTTAAAGATTTATGAATAATGAAATAAACATTTGAAAAGAGGTTTATTAATTGGTCAACAGTGATTATTTAATTATTTATCATTCTAAGTTAAATAATTGAAATTCTATTTTTAATTATTTAGAGAATTATGAATAATGGATTAAATAATTGGAACTATTAATTGATCAATGATGTTTATTTATTTGTTTATTATTCTGAATTTAAGTGATTGAAATTGATTTTCAATTATTATAATTTAAAGAATTATAAACAATAAATAAATAATTGGAAAGAAAAAGAATTAATTGGGAAATAATAGAATTTTATTCACTTTATTCTATTTATTACAATTATTATTTAAATATTGTATTATTTACAAAATGTTTATAATGACAATTACATAAAGAGTTTAAAGTAAAATAAAAACTATTTTCCTAAATTCTAAATCTTCATCTTCTATCCAATGCCTTTTTGTCTGCTCATTTGATTTTACCTGCAAAAACAATTAAAAGAAAAAATTAGAAATAAACAATTAAAAGCAAAAAATTAATCTTAAGCGTTCATCATTAAAAGCAAACGGCTGGAATCAGTTTACCCTTTTTTTGCAAATCACGGGATTTCTCCCGGTTCACAAAAAAGGGAGGAATTTTTATTTTCAAAAATGAATGTACAATTTAAAAAGATGCACAAATTCATTTTCGTTTTCAAAACTGCATAATTAAAAAATTAATTGCATTTTCAAAAGTCCACTGCATATTTCAAAAGAAAACAAAACAGCATATGCATTATTCAAAGAATTCCAACGTAAACTACATGTCAAAGTATGGAATAGGCCAAAATCAAAGGCTCCCATGCTGAAACAAAGAGTTGACAAAGAAAGAAATATGCAGTTTCAAAACAATTTGCAAGCAATGCATTCCCATTTGCATCATTTTCCAGCATCATGCTTTTTCAGAACAATAGAGTACATATCACAATTTTATGTATCAAATTGTACTTGAGAGAGAAGAGAGATAGAAGTTTGGTTTTTACAGGTTTTGGTTTAGGCAGAAGGAGTCACAAAACTACAGCAGTATTGTAGTGAGAAAAAGAAGCATGAAAGAGGAATACAAACAAACCATATGTAGCAGCATATGTGCAGAGTATCAAGAGAATATTGTAAAATATTCAAACCTGAGCCATAAAACATATGCCAAGCAACGGTTATATGAACACACAAAAAAAACCCCTTCAAAAAAGCACAGACCTGCCTTCAAGCTTTGAAGATTATCAAAGCAAGAAACCATTTTTTCTCCAAGTCTCAAAACATAAACAGTAGAACCATCCCTACTGTCAAACCAAAAAACCTTATAGCCTAACGTTCAAACCTGCTACTGCATTACCAAAACCTGCTACTGCATTACCAAAACCTGCTATCTCATAAACCAATATGGCCTAAACCATTTCTACTGCATAAACCGGTATCATCCTGTCCCAAAACCAGTTAAACCATAAACCACCATAAAACCAAAATCATAAACCAAAAACATACAATCTGCATAAACCTGAAACTAATATGGCCTAAGAACCATAAAACCAATTCCCCTGTTTCCATCAACCTGCGTAAAGAACCACAAAACCTTGGCCTAAACAATAAAAACTGTATCAAGACCAAACCTGAAGCGAAACCAGTAAAAGGCCGAAAATTCATACCAACCATAACCAGTTCTAAATCCAAAAAAACACCATCAAACATCAAACAATATCAAACCATGTCCAATACTAAAGCCTCAGACTATATCATCACTGGCCACGAAGAGCATACAGAAGCATAACTGAGAAGAAGAGAAAAAGCATCAATATCATCAAGCTAGTCAAAAGTAATTTTTCAACAATAGCATTCAAAAATGTTCAAGGCAACGCAAAGGCATCAGCATTCATCATAGGCCAATCCAAGAAGCAACAGAAGCGAAGTAAAGGGAAGAAGGGAAGAAGATAAATACAAAATATCAGTAATCAGAAGCAAAATGTCACGCCGTCACCGTCTCCTCGCCGTCCCGACCTCCTAGCTCACCCCCACCTTCCTTCCTCCTTCTCCAGGTAGTTTCACCCTTTTCTTTCTTTCATAATACATCAATAATCACATAAACACGAAGTGAGGATCAAAACGGAACCAAATCAACACATGCATTGTAACAAAACCCTTAACGAATAAAAGATAATTTGTACCTTGAATCCGTCGACCGCCATAGCATTCGCTGGAGGGAAGAGGAAAGTGGAGAGTACCGGTGGCCATGGGCTGGGGAAGACTCAGAAGTAAGCACAAGAAGGAGAGGACGAATCCACAACGAAGAAGAAGAACGGTGCCGTGATCACAAAACCTAAATCCCTAATTCAATTATCAAAACATGTTTAACCTAAAACAAGAATTATGAAATGCATAACTGGACCCAACCGGTTCCCTGCATAAGCCCAAACAGATCCCCTTGTGCACCCCCTGTTTTAGTTCTGATCAGGCCCTTTAAAACCCTTTTGGCCCATTTTAATTGCTCATCTAATTTTTTTTTTGATACACCCTTTTCCTATTTATTCCCCTTTTTTAAGTTTTTTTAGAACTATTACTCACTTAGTTTAATTATTTAGTAATTTAATCAAATAGATATAATTTAATTAAACATTTTTAATAAGGTGACTCATTTTATTAACCTTAGGTTTATTTGGTAATTTTAAATATTCCATTTTTTAATTAATTAGGTTTTAAGTTAGTAACTTTTAAGTCTTCATTTAGTGTGATTATTTAATATTTCTTTAAAAATAATGCCTTATATAGAACTCTAAAAAATATATAAAAATAGAAACTTAAAAATTAAAAAACATTTTTGTTTTCCTTAATTAATTCTCATTACTTTTATCCATATTAAAAAAATGCGTAAAGAATAAAAAACTATTAAAGCATTTTCTTTTCATTAATATTAAACAAAAATCATAAAAATGCACGTTCACACATTTAGTCATTTATTTAACTGTTGTTATTTAATCATTATCCGCATAATTTTTCTGTTTAATTATTTCATATTTGCTTGTTTATTCTGTTTACGTTTAAATCCAAGGGAAAAAACGATTAAATTTGTCGACTTCATGTCCTCAAGTCTAATTGCGTGAACATTCGCATTTCATTAAAACTTAGGATAAATTTTCCTTAAATATTCAATCTTTTCAAAACTTGTACCCTTTAAGCAAAAACTTCGACATTAGGTCGTCGCATCTTCAAAACCCGTCCGTACCCCCTTTTTTCGGCCAAAACGATTCATTTTTCAATCAAACAAACAATTTTAATAAAACAGATATTTCAAAAGGTTCCTATAGAGTACTATAGATACATTGGGTGCTAATACCTTCCCATTGTATAACCAACCCCCGAACCATAGATCTCTTTTCAAAAACGCCTTGTATTTTTACTTTTTTTTAAAGTATTATTTTACATTGCATATTTAGGGTTTTATTTCGCTCTTTTCCCTTTTCCCTTGGAAATAATAAAGCGCGGTGGCGACTCTTGCTTTTGTGAGACGAATTAATCAATAATTCGATCTCCGATTTACCCCGCTACATTTTTTATCGCTACAGCATTGAATCAAGATTATTGCTCCAACGTTCAACAATCTCAGTGCTATATAAACAAGACTATGAAGATTGAATTGGCTAATGCTCTACATCATATTACATGCCTAAAAGCTATTCTACATCTTCTTATTCTCAGTTTGCTAAAAAGCTCCATAATTCCTTACTCAATCATTGTTTAGCAATCTAGTCTCATAAGCTTAAATTGTGTAACATCACAGTTGTGATACAGTTTTGTAGAAAACATTCACACACCTAGATTTATCTTCTTTGTAAGAAAGTGTTTCCTTGACAAACCGGGTTGTGGTTTGCACCAAGAAGGCTTTAGCAGTTGTTAAAGCAGTTTGTAATATTCAGTTGAATATAGTGGATTAAGACCTCGTTGGAGAGAGGCGAAATCACCCTGACGGGTGGACTGGAGTAGTTTGAGATCAAACGAACCAGGATAAAAATATCTTGTTCATTGCATTGATTTTCAGTTTTACAATTCAACCCCCCCTTCTTGTGTTTTTCACTTCTTCAATTGGCATCAGAGCGCCTGGTTCTGAGCTAAAACACTTAACCGTGTCAGTACAAGATCCAGCGTCAGAAAAACACAATGGCAGGAAATTACTCTCACACCAGCAATGACAACCATGAGGACAGAGACAGATTCAGCGGGAAACCTCTAGTCTTTGATGGAGAAAACTTTGATTACTGGAAAGACAGAATTGAAAGCTTCTTTCTGGCACATGATGCTGATCTGTGGGATATGGTGACAGATGGATACACGCACCCTGTGAATGCAAGTGGTCAGAAGATTGATAGAAAAATAATGACTGACCAACAAAAGCGTGACTTCAAGAATCACCACAAGGCCAGAACCATCCTACTCAGCGCCATCTCGTATGCTGAATATGAAAAGATCTCCAACAGAGACACAACAAAGAACATGTTTGACTCACTCAAAATGACGCATGAGGGCAATGTTCAGGTCAAAGAAACTAAAGCTCCGACACTCATTCAGAAGTATGAGGCGTTCAAAATGGAAGAAAGTGAATCCATTGAAACAATGTTCTCAAGATTCCAGATTCTGGTAGCTGGTCTCAAGGTTCTGGACAAAGGTTACTCCACTGCTGATCACGTCAAGAAAATCATCAGAAGTTTACCCAAGCAGTGGAGGCCAATGGTTACAGCTCTGAAGCTAGCAAAAGATCTCAACAAAATTTCTCTGGAGGAACTTATCAGCTCCCTCAGAAGTCATGAGATAGAGCTAGAAGCTGATGAACCCCAGAAGCAAGGTAAGCCTTTAGCATTAAAATCTAACAAAAAATCTGAGTCTAAAGTTTTGCAGGCAGTTGAAGAAACATCTGATGGATCCTCATCAGAAGAAGACGAACTCTCCCTCCTCTCCAGAAGAGTGAATCAACTATGGAAGCAGAGGCAAAAGAAGTTCAGGAATCCCAGAAGATCTGATCAGAACGAGTCTTCTTCCAGATACAGAAGGACAGATTCTTCCTCTGGATACAGAAGATCTGAAGGCTCCTCAAGAAGCAGAAAGCCAAACACCAAGGACATCATCTGCTATGAGTGCAATGAGCAAGGACACTACAAGAGTGACTGCCCAAAGCTTCAGAGGGAAAAGCCCAAAAAGAAGTTTGGAAGAGAAAAGAAGAAAAGTCTCATGGCTACATGGGATGACTCTGAATCGTCTGAAGTTGACTCAGAATCAGATGATGAGAGGGCAAACATAACTCTCATGGCTAATATTTCAGAAGATAGTGAAGCTTCTGAATCAGACTCAGGATCAGATACTGAAGAGGTATTTCCTAACTTTGCTGTTAATTTTACCAAGGCTGAACTTGTTGAAAGCCTTAATGAAATCCTGGAAAGGTATCAGCAGATTAGAGTTAAATTCAGAGACCTGAAAAGGAATCTTGAATCTAACTCTAATAAGACTGAGAGTCTTAAATTGGAGAATTCTTAGCTGAGAATTAAAATTTCAAAATTAGAAAATACTTTACAAAACTCTCAGAAGGAACCAATTTCTGAAACTCCCAGCAATGCTGATGAGATCATCAAGGAGTATGATCACAGTTTCCAGAAGTTCCTTGCTAAAACCATAGATAAAAGCAAAATGGCTTCAATGATCTATGGAGTTAGCAGAAACGACAGAAAGGGAATAGGATACCAAGGTAAGGTTCCTACACCAAAGAATGTCATGGACTTAACCATTAAACACACTCCTCTGAATTCACATTTCGTGTATGGTCACACACATGATATTAAATACACTAGCAGTAAGTATTCTGTGAAACCAAAATTCAACCAGAGTTTTGGTAAATCTAACAAATCAGGACCCAAGAAAATCTGGGTACCTAAGGATAAAATAATACATGTTGCAGATATCTTTAGCAGCAAGTCAGAAACACCAGTCATGGTACCTGGACTCTGGCTGCTCGCGACACATGACGGGAAGAAGGCATATGTTCCAAAGCCTGGAACTTAAGCCTGGAGGCCACATTGGCTTTGGAGGCAATCAGAGGGGAAAGATAATTGGCTCTAGAACTGTAGGTAATGGAAATCTTCCCTCTATTAATAATGTTCTGCTAGTAGATGGATTAATGCATAATCTGTTATCCATAAGTCAATTAAGTGATAACGGTTATGATATAATCTTTAATCAAAAATCATGTAAAGCTGTTAGTCAGAAAGATGGGACTATCCTGTTTAATGGAAAGAGGAAAAACAACATTTACAAAATCAAACTTTCTGAACTGAAAAGTCAGAATGTAAAGTGCCTTCTGTCTGTTAACAACGAGAAGTGGATTTGGCACAGAAGATTGGGGCATGTTAGTATGAGAAGAATATCTCAGATTAACAAACTCAATCTGGTCAGAGGACTTCCTAATTTGAAGTTCAATTCAGATGCTCTGTGTGAAGCATGTCAGAAAGGCAAGTTTGCAAAACCATCGTTTAAATCTAAAAATGTTGTTTCTACCTCTAAGCCATTAGAACTTCTGCACATTGACTTATTTGGACCAGTTAAAACTACTTTAGTCAGTGGCAAGAAGTATGGGCTAGTAATCGTAGATGACTATAGCAGATGGACATGGGTAAAGTTCTTAAGACACAAGGACGAGTCACACTCTGTGTTTGTTACCTTCTGTAACCAAGTTCAGAATGAAAAGGATCTTAGAATCGTTAAAGTCAGAAGTGATCATGGTGGAGAATTTGAAAACAAAGATTTTGAGTCATTCTTTAATGACAGAGGCATTCTGCATGATTTCTCTTGTCCTAGAACTCCCCAACAAAATGGAGTTGTAGAACGAAAGAACAGAACATTGCAAGAAATGGCCAGAACCATGATCAATGAGACAAACGTTGCTAAGATCTTCTGGGCAGAGGCAATAAACACAGCGTGCTACATTCAGAATAGAATCTCAATAAGACCTATTCTGGAAAAGACTCCATATGAATTGTGGAAGAACAGAAAGCCCAACATTTCATATTTTCATCCATTTGGATGTACCTGTTTTATGTTAAATACAAAGAATTATTTGAACAAGTTTGACTCTAAAGCACAGAAGTGTATTATGTTAGGATACTCTGAACGCTCAAGAGGGTACAGAGTATACAATACAGAAACACAGATTGTGGAAGAATCAATCAGTGTTCGTTTTGATGACAAGCTTGACTCTGAAAAGTCAAAGCAGAATGAAGTTTTTGCAGGTATGGAAATTGAATTTACAGGTTCTGAAGACAAGTCATCAGAAGCTCTCAACACAGACACTCCTTCAACATCTGAAAGGAGCACTGCTAGCAATCCTACAACAGCTGATGATCAACCTCAGAAGAGATTACCCAGAAGCAGCGTGGATCACCCAGAAGAGACTATCTTAGGAAGAAAGGAAGATCCAATCAGAACAAGAGTAAGCTTCAGAAACTCTGAAGAAACCCTCATGGGACTTGTGTCTCTGATTGAACCTTCTTCTATTGATGAAGCACTTCTGGATAATGACTAGATTCTGGAAATGCAAGAAGAGCTGAATCAATTCACCAGAAATGACGTATGGGATCTTGTTCCCAGACCAAAAGGATTCAACGTCATTGGAACAAGATGGGTCTTCAGAAACAAGCTAAATGAACAAGGTGAAGTCATCAGAAACAAAGCACGACTGGTTGCACAAGGTTATAGTCAGCAAGAGGGGATAGACTATACAGAAACCTTTGCTCCAGTCGCCAGGTTAGAATCTATCAGACTTTTAATTTCATTTGTTGTTAATAAAGGCATCACTCTGTATCAGATGGATGTCAAGAGTGCATTCTTAAATGGTTATATAGAAGAAGAGGTTTATGTGCACCAACCCCCTGGTTTTGAAAATAAAAAACATCCAGAACATGTTTTCAAACTAAAGAAGTCACTATATGGTCTGAAACAAGCTCCTAGAGCTTGGTATGAAAGGCTAAGTAACTTTCTGTTAGAAAATGAATTCACCAGAGGGAAGGTGGACACTACCTTATTCTATAAATCAGTTAAGAATGACATCTTAGTATGTCAAATTTATGTTGATGATATTATCTTTGGTTCTACTAATCCTTCTCTTGGAAGAAAATTTGCTAAGTGTATGCAGGCAAAATTTGAGATGAGCCTCATGGGGGAACTGAAATTCTTTCTAGGAATTCAGATCAATCAAACTCCAGAGGGAACTTACATTCATCAGAGCAAATACATCAGAGATCTTCTGAAGAAATTTGACCTCTCAGAATGTAAGCCATCAAAGATTCCAATGCATCCCACATGCATTCTGGAAAGAGAAGAGGTAAGCAAAAATGTAGAACAGAAAGTCTACAGAGGTATGATTGGTTCTCTCCTTTATCTGACAGCTTCAAGACCTGATATATTATTCAGCGTTTGTATTTGTGCTAGATTCTAATCAGATCCTAGAGAATCTCACTTAACAGCCGTTAAGCGAATTTTCAAGTATCTGAAAGGTACTACTAATCTGGGTTTGTTTTATAGAAAATCTAGTGATTACAGTTTAGTAGGCTACTGCGATGCTGACTTTACTGGAGATAGAGTAGAGCGTAAAAGTACTTCTGGAAGCTGCCAGTTTCTGGGAGAAAATCTGATCTCTTGGTCCAGCAAAAGGCAATCAACAATTGCGCTATCAACAGCAGAAGCTGAGTACATAGCAGCAGCAGGATGTAGCACACAAATGCTCTGGATGAAAAGTCAGCTTGAAGACTTCCAGATTTTTGAGAGTAACATTCCTATACTCTGTGATAATACTTCTGCTATTTGCTTAAGTAAGAATCCTATTTTACATTCTAGAGCTAAGCATATAGAAATAAAACATCACTTCATTAGGGACTATATTCAGAAAGGAATTTTGAATTTAAAATTTATAGATACAGACCATCAATGGGCTGATATCTTCACTAAACCCCTTTCTGAAGATAGGTTCAATTTCATTCTGAAACATCTCAGCATGAAAATCTGCCCAGAGTGAAAATGTTTTAATTCCATATATTTATCTTCAGAATGTATTTGTTTTACTGTGAACCTCTAATCAATCTCCTTTCAGAAAGATAGAACATGCAGATTGCATCAGATGCTAGTCTTAAAGATCTGAGAGTCTAAGCTCAAAGATAGACGTGCTGATCACTACATCAAACAAGTGTCATCCAATCATCAGCATATCTCTGAAGCAGAACGCGTGCACGCTTCTGAGAAGGCAAAAACCTGATTGGGTGCATTGAGACACATGTCTGGTAACCGTTTTAAGTATCTTTCTCAAATCCCCCAAAATCAGCAAGCATTAAATGAAAGTAATCATGTTTTTAAAACGTAATCATGATTTTATTTCTCTTTCTTGAAAACGTTTATACTTTCAAAATATTCTGAAGCCTATTTAAGCACGTTAACCTCTCACTTTAATCTTTTACAGTTTCTCATTATTTCTCAAGTATTCTCTGCATTTTTCTGTGTTCATCTCTCTCAAACCCATTTTCTCAGTTTTTCTCAAAATCCCTAAGTGTGAACATGGCAACCTCCAGCAATGCTTCTGCAGGTTCTCAGAAGAAAGCATCATCTGAACAGTATCAAGTTCCATTCAGAACACTCCTCACTCCAGTGAAGAATCTTGAAGTGTTAACTGAATTGATTATTGATTTTGGTAGTCTGAAGGAGAATGGCTTTGATTTAACAGAAGAAGTTAGGGCACAGAAATGGGAAAGGTATTTTGACAGGTTGGTTGGACCAACATTCCCAATGTTAGTCAAGGAGTTCTGGATTCATGCAACTGCTTCAACGCATCAAGTCACCTCCTACATAATAGGGAAGAAGATTGTGATCACTGAGGATCACATAGCAAGGTTAATTGGTTACAGTGGCGGTGGCGTCCGCTGTATTGATATGGCTGAGAGATGTGCTGACGTGGGCGTCATAGCAGAAAGGATTTTCACCCATGGGGTGCCCAGCAGCAAGATCAGAGATCTGAAGGATCACCACAGAGTTTGGGCGAAGATAATTCTGGGGTGTTTTAATCATAGGAAGCCAACTAGTTCCCCTGATTACATAAATATAGATCAGCAGTTTCTGATCTATTTTATCAATCAGAAGGTAAAAATCAACTTGGCTCATCTTCTGTTTAATCACCTCAGAACAAGCGTGAAGGAAACTAGGGAAGAAGAAAGAACAAAGAGGGATTGGATACCCTTTGGAAGGTTGATATCAGATATTCTGACTGAGAATAGGATGATAGAGCACCTGATAGAAGCTCAAGAGTTAAGCACCATTGAACCAACGGTTGGGAAGCCTCTGAACGCGAAGAATCTGAAGAAAATGAAGTTAATAGAGAATATCAAAAAGGAACCCAGTGCTACTCCTATTGCTGATATCACCAGCAGAAGAGTCCCACTGAGTGACTTTCCTTTATTTTCTGAGATAGAATCCAAGCCAGTGGTGGTTCTCAGATATCTGGATGCGTGCAAAGCTGATGGTACATATCCAAATCTGAATATCAAAGATCTGCACCAACCTCAACCAGAAGTTACACTGAAGAAGATGAAGAAAAGGAAGGCCCCTTCAGAAGGAACATCGCAGCAGACACCCAAGAAAAGAGGTAATTTATCTGCTGCTTCTGTTTTAAATTCTTCTGCTAGGCTAACATCTATCCCAACTCCAACTTCTCAAGAAATCTCAATCCCCATCCCAACAATAGATGAAACCGAACCAGAAGATGACCCTTCTGAGGCACTACAACTCAGAAGACCCCGAACCAAACATCCCAAACCAACAATTTCAACAACATCAGCAATTGACAAAGTGTTGTCTGACATTGATCAACACACCTCTGATCACCCCTCCAATAATCCAAACTCTGAACCACAAATTGTCCACTCTCCACAACCAGAAAAACCTCTCTCACCCATTCCAGAAGAACCTCTTATCCCTGAACAACCAGAAATTCCTCCTCCTTCTCCACAACCAGCAATTCCTTCTCCCTCTCATCAACCAGAAATTCATCCACCATCACCTCAACCCGAGTTTCATCACTCTGAGACTCCAACTCATCCACCTTCTGAACCTCACTCTCCTCAATCCTCTGAACCACAACCTCTGGCAATCCAGCTGCCATGTGGAACAACAGTCACCATAGCCCAGCTGCCATCCTCGCTAGAATCCACACCACCAAATACTCCCAAAACCCCAAACAGTCCAATCATTATTTCTGATTCTCCCACTCCATCTCCCAAACAAACAGCTCCCAAGCAAACCACCGAAAACCCCAGCAGGACCTTCATAGATTTAACAATCCTTGACCGTCTTGCTGATCTGAAAAATAAAATAGCCATTCCAAAACCAAAACAGCCAGATGTTGGCTCTGGTATTATGAATTTTGAAACAGGTTTGCAGCAGTGGATTCAGAATTCACTAACCTCTGACTAGCTCTGGTCAGAATTCAGAATTCACTAACCTCTGACCAGCTCTGGTCACAATTCGGAATTTGGGTACGTGCTGAATCCCTCAAGTTGCAGGATATCAACTATGAGTAGGCACAACAGAACTTCAGCAAGCTGCTAAAGGAAGTTGAAAGTCAGCTGCCACAGGAAGACGTGCTCCTTCTGGATAGTGAGCCATGGTCTGAGAAGCGTCCAGCTTCAAAGGTGCAACCATAAGAAGACAAGACTATTTAAGCTGAAGCTTGTCAAGCTGAAGATGTTGTAGAAAGCTCTCAGAAGCTCCCTGCTTCTGATGTTTCTTAAGCTGCCTTGGACAGGCAGACTCTGGAAGAGCTGAAGCTGAATGACATTCGTCTGCAGCAAAGGATGGATGAAAAGGACCAGAAGATGAAAGAAAGGATGGATGTGCAGGATAGCAAGATAGATACAGTAGTCAGCATGGTGCACAAGCAGAATGAGACTGCTGATCAGATCAAAGCCATGCTGGAGAACCTGTTCACACGCCTTCCTCCCCAACCTTAGATTCTCATTCATGCCATTTTTCATGTTTTCTTTGCTTATCTGTTGTACTGCTTTGTTTGGTTCTGAACCTTTTAATATGACAAGTTTTTCTGCTCTACATGTTTTAGCACATCACTTACACTTTTTGATTGCTGACAAAAAGGGGGAGAACAAGAATGATATTTTCAATCATAACGGATTACTAAGACAGAAAATCTCAAACATTCTAACTCTGATATACTTGAATATGTTTTCTGTTTTTTCCTAAGTCTACAGGTACAAGAATGCTCTCTGATATTCTGAAGACTAAAGCTCTGACACTCTGACCCAAAGCAAAGCTCTGACTCTGATCTGAAGCTCTGCTCTGACATTCTGATCTAAAGCTTCTGACAGTCTAAACTCTGAGATTCTGATGCTCAAAGAAAGGCAATAAAGATCTGATCCTGAAGAACTCTTGGAATTAAAAAGGGAAGTAATAAATTCAGGGGGAGTATCTCTCAACTCTGACATCTCTTTATCCCTTATCTTTGATAACCTCCTACTCTGATTCATCTTATCATTTAGTTATCTCTGATACGTTTTCACGTTATTTTCAATTAAAAATATCTAGTTTTTGTCATCATCAAAAAGGGGGAGATTGTTAGAACAAAGTTTGAATCTACTACCCTAAGTTTAAGTTTTGATGATAACAAAATGAAAGGATATATTAATTATGTGAACTATTTGCTACCTAAAATATCACGTTATGTTTTGCAGAAACTCTGATAGGTATCAGCAAGAGCACACCTAATCAGCATCAGAATATTGGTTCTTAACATCAGCATCAGAAGATGCTATATCAGAATACCAGAATCAGAAGAATGATTCACGTGTACGCTGAAGCTTGATGAACAGAACTGCGCCCAACACTCTGATAAAGACAACAATAGTTCATCAGCACTTAAGCAGAGTCAGAATGAGGCCAAGCCAGAACATGCTTTAAGTTGCAACGGTACTGTGCATTGAAAGCAAATTATTACCAACGGCATCATTCCAGACAAGATCTGCTCAATAAGGAAAGTTTGTTATTGGCATTGAATCAAGATTATTGCTCCAACGTTCAACAATCTCAGTGCTATATAAAAAGGACTATGAAGATTGAATTGGCTAATGATCTACATCATATTACACGCCTAAAAGCTATTCTACATCTTCTTATTCTCAGTTTGCTAAAAAGCTCCATAATTCCTTACTCAATCATTGTTTAGCAATCTAGTCTCATAAGCTTAAATTGTGTAACATCACAGTTGTGATACAGTTTTGTAGAAAACATTCACACACCTAGATTTATCTTCTTTGTAAGAAAGTGTTTCCTTGACAAACCGGGTTGTGGTTTGCACCAAGAAGGCTTTAGCAGTTGTTAAAGCAGTTTGTAATATTCAGTTGAATATAGTGGATTAAGACCTCGTTGGAGAGAGGCGAAATCACCTTGACGGGTGGACTGGAGTAGTTTGAGATCAAACGAACCAGGATAAAAATATCTTGTTCATTGCATTGATTTTCAGTTTTACAATTCAACCCCCCCCCCCCCTTCTTGTGTTTTTCACTTCTTCATCAAGTTGGGGACCTGGTAATCAAGCGCATCATCCTTCCTCAAAGTGATCCCAGGGGCAAATGGACCCCTACGTACGAAGGGCCATTTGTGGTTAAACATGTGTTCTCAGGAAGAGCCATGATTCTAACCACCATGGATGGTGACGACCTTCCTCACCCCGCCAATGCAGACATAGTAAAAAGATGCTACGCATGATAAAGGACCCGCTAGGTTGACATACCTAGGCAAAAATTAGGGCTTCCCGGCGAACCAAAAGGGTTTGGGCAAAATGAGGGATGAAATGAAAAAAATCTGTACACCCAGCAAGTCGAAAACCTGAAAAGGCGGCTTGGGCAAAAATGGGTATCCCGGTGGACTGAAAACCCGAAAGGGCGGTCCAGGAAAAAGTTAGCGATTAAAGCGTAATAGTATGTCTCATTGGATCACCTTGCATCCAGAATCCGGTATCAACCTCAAGTTCAGACGGCATCGACCAGTCAGCTTCATCTTCAACCGAGCAGCCAAGTGATGAGACACTCGAAGATATAAAGGCGATAGCAGAGTTGGAACCCAGTGGGATTATTCTTTTCACATAGCTGTTTTATTTTCCCTTTTCACAAAATTGTATAAACTCTGTTATTCGGCGGCGTTCTCTTACTAGGACGTCAGCCTCTTGTACATAAACGCCTATTTACAGGCAAATTCAAAAAAATCAATACAAATTCACTTTTCAGACAATTGCCAATTGTTTTTCTCCTTTTTCTGTTTTGTTTTGCGAGGAACGTCCAATGTTCAATTGTGATATATGCATTTGACACTAATGGCTAAACTCACAAATATTTGCATGCGGAACAAAGGATTAATTACGGGTAACATCAGAAACAGGGGCAATAATGAGTTGTCTAAAGCGATCTAATTGCTCTGTCCACCAAGGTACCAAGGTAAGTTCGGCTGAAGAGTGTAACCAAGATATCTTAATTCCCCAGAGAGTGAGCCAAGATTCAACAATTCTCCCAAACAGTTAGTCTCCCATCAACCCTAATAAGGCACGGTATCTCCTAGCAAGTCAGCGATACTCTCCCCAAGCAGAGTTAACCTACTAGCAGCTCTAAGGAAGTTGGATTATCCCCAGCAGATCTCAACATTCCTCAGTGGAGTATACAAACATTCTTAACAAGCATCCCCGGCAGTCTTGATCTAAGATTATTCCCCAGCGGTATACCAGACGTTCAATGGAGCCATTCCCCAGTCCAATCTGAAAAGTTTCCCCAAGAGAGTTGAATCATCCTCCCCAGCAGGTCTTGAAGTTTATCCCCAGTAGATTCTGGAAGCTTATCCCCTGCAGAGCACGAACGCGTCTCCCGGACTTTTTATTCAAAGGTTATTTCCCCACCAGGATATAACTGGGTTATCCTCAGCCAATTGCCACGGAAAGATCGTCCCCGGCGAAGTCTTCCTACCCCTCAACTGAGTTCATCTTCCAACATAGCTCAACAATGGTATCCCCAGCGGAGTTACCATCAACATCTCAGCAAAGTGCCTCTCTTTTCCACAGAGCATTCCCCGTAGAATATTCTATTCGCTAAGTTTATTCCCCAACGGAGTCATCTTCTCCTACCGGTTTATTCTTGCAACTGCCCTCCCCAGCAGAAACAAAACGCTCTACTCTTCAACATCAGCCCAGGAGTTAACTTCCCGGCACCCGTCAAGGATTTACTTTTCTAGACAAAAATACATTCATAAACATCACATCTTCATACATTATAGCATACACATACGCATCATGAACATGCAATCTCATTTATTTTGAGAACATCACGCACGTCATACATCATGACATCACATACAACTAACATTTTGTCTTTTCAGGACAAAGATCAATACAAAGATGATTACTATCAACTGTCGTGATTCCAGATCCGATTCCTGTATCTTGCCAGGGTGTATCTGTTGACGACTAATTCCAGACTCGATTCCTGTATCCTGCCAGGGCACGTCTGAAGAGTTTGAAGATCTGATTCCTGTATCTTGCCAGGGTGTATCTGTTGACGACTATATTCCAGACTCGATTCCTGTATCCTGCCAGGGCATGTCTGAAGAGTTCGAAGATCTGATTCCTGTATCTTGCCAGGGTGTATCTGTTGACGACTATATTCCAGACTCGATTCCTATATCCTGCCAGGGCACGTCTGAAGAGTTTGAAGATCCGATTCATGTATCTTGCCAGGGTGTATCTGTTGACGACTAATTCCAGACTCGATTCCTGTATCCTGCCAGGGCACGTCTGAAGAGTTTGAAGATCCGATTTCTGTATCTTGCTAGGGTGTATCTGTTGACGACTAATTCCAGACTCGATTCCTGTATCCTGCCAGGGCACGTCTGAAGAGTTTGAAGATCTGATTCCTGTATCTTGCCAGGGTGTATCTGTTGACGACTATTTTCCAGATTCGATTCCTGTATCTAGCCAGGGCACATCTGTGAGTAACTGATTGTAGACTCGATACCTGTATCCAGCCAGGGCACATCTACATGAAGAGTTTTTGAAGATTCGATACTTGTATCCAGCCAGGGCACATCTACATAAAGAGTTTGAAGATCAACTCCTGTAACAGGCCAGGTAATTATTTTCTTTCTCAGGTACGTAAGTTCTCGCTAAGGAATCTCTTACACGATCGACACCCGATGGCATCTATGAGCCCATCACCACAACTACCATTACAGTCTCCAAATGGCATCCATAAGCCCATCCCCGACAAGGTTCTGTCACACTTCCAGATGGCATCTATAAGCCCATTCTCCTATCCATCAGTCTCCAAATGGCATTTGTAAGCCCATTCCCACCATCACACTGCTGACATTCTACTATGTGAGTGCAAATTTCTGGGCACTCTAGTGTTCAATCATCTTCCACCTTCGGATCACGAAAGGCACGCCAGCCAATCTACATCCTCAGGTTTAAGAATATTGAACAGGGGCAACTGTTGTACCCCAAACTTTTCCCTCCCATATGCTTCAAGATTTGCCAAGATCATGGTTCAAAATCTCTCAAGGGTTGCATAGTCCAATTGCCTCCTAACGCAGTCAAAAATTAGGGTTTTGGTTCTTGCAAAGATATTGAGGTTTCCAAGGGTCCAATCAAGTCCCACATGCCCATATACATTGCCAAGCATCCTTATGTCAAGGTTCAAGACTCACAGCATCAAATTGCACAGTCAAAAACCCTAATTGCTCCACAGTCAACTGTAGGGGCAAAATGGTCATTTGACAGTCAAAAGTCAAAAATTTTGGTCAACATCTTATTTTGAAGCCACAAACATCATTTGATCAATTCTTGATCATGATTCTCAAAACATGGCTCAAAAAGTCTCAAGATGCAAAAGTTTCTATTTTTGGATAGTTGAAAAAGTCAACTGCAAATTGACCAGGGCATAACTTCTTCATGGTTTATCAGAAAAATCCCATCCAAAGCCCATTTTTAAGAGTATGACATTTCCTACAACTCATCTTCACACTCCAAGTCCAAGAAATGCTCTCACAAAAAGTTATCAACTTCAACATTATAGGTCATTTTCAAAAGTCAACAAAAAGGCACTTTAAGTCAAAGACCATAACTTGAGATTGGTACATCAAAATGACATGGGACCAAAGGCATTGGTCAGAGGACTTCAAGACCTTTCCAAAATGTCCAAGAACATGATCATAGACTCAAAATTGAGCAAGATATGCCTTGGAGAAGTTGGGGAATTTTTTGGAATTTTGAAAAGTCAACTTTGCCTAAAACACTTCAAAAATGCTAATGGGCCTCAATTTCTTCCTTGAATCATTACCCAAAGCATATGCACGACCCATTGAGCTAAAAATGATTTATTTTCTTATTTTTAATTAATTAATTGAATTTTTATAATTATTAATTCATTTAATTAGATTTAATTATGAGAAAAATATCAAATAATGGTTTTCAAATCTTTTTGTGCAGCAAATATGTTCATTATGTGCTAAAGATTTCGTGCATCAATCAGCAAGGAAATATCTTCCATAATTGGCAAGGGTTTCATGAAAAAAGATTGAAAAAGATATGGAAAAAATTAAATATTGAAATCATTAATTCAATGGATTCATGGGCTTGTTTTTGACCTAGAATGCTTCCCATTCATATGCAAGACCTAACCTAATGCAAGCACACACGAAAAGCTGCTCATAAACTCCGAACAAAGTTGCAACTTTTCATAAAAAATTTGGAAACTGAAATCATAGTTGCAACACGTTTCAAAGCCTAAAAAGAATTCTAACACATTGCTAGACCTTCCAGGAGTCTAGTAGCATCAAGAATCATTCCAAACGCACAAAGAATTGAAGAATACAGATCACACGGTTTGCCTTTTTTTCAAAGTTGCACATCACGATTCATGCATTATTAATACATTTGGTTGATTGTTTTGTGTTCACAGCACTCAGGAAAAGCTTTCTGTATGATTCAATTCCATTAATATGCCTTGAAACGAAATTCACCATTGATGAAACCTAGGGTTTCAGAACTTTAAAATTGGGGCTTTCCTCATACGGTAAAATTGGACCTTCAAACCGGTATAGACCAAATCGTGGCAACAAGACGAATTGATTGAACTACTCGCGCTCAATTTATCGTGTTTGTAGACGTAATCGCTATTATCCACTGTTCCATTTAATGGGGGTTTAAAACCCCCGCTATCTTGTTTCATAGTTGCAGGAAAACGAAGAAGAAACCTGGCGTGTCATCACATGGTTGGGCAGTTCAAATCTTGGCGCGGTTTTTTTAATAATTCAGCATAATTGAGTTTTTCATATATATTAATTGTTTTCCATTATGTTAACAAACGCGTACAACAGCTCAGTTGGTGGAAGACGTGGTTGGTAAGCATTGGGACCTGGGTTCGATTCCCAGGTCCCCCCACATAAATTCATATTTTTTGCTTTAATGTGTTCCCATGCAGCGTTTACTCAAAGGACTACCCTACGTCCTAACATGCTGGCTTGCCAAGTGCCCCCTGATGTTCCATCCAATGGCCAGATAATGTAGTCCATGGTACACGCTAGTCAACCCACGTGCACTCAACCAGGGAAGTCAAACAAGGCCTTGTGTGCTTGGGCCTGAATTCCAAAATTACTTCAAAAAACCTCCCTTTGGGGCCTGAAACCCCCCTTGGTTTGTATATTTTTCAATTCTATTTTCTTTTCTTTTTTCTAATTCTTTTAATTATTTTTATTTAATTCACCTAAAATAATTTTCCATAAAAATCAGAAATCAAAAAAATGTAATATATTTAATTATTATTAATTTCACCATTTAAATATCTTTGTAAATAAACTCTAACCATTAATTAGTAAATTAGAGTAATTTTAATATTTATTTTCATTAATAATCAAAAATAATTTAGAATTAGGGTTTCCATTTAATTTTAATTTTCTTTATTTTCATAAATACCAAAAACATAAAAAAAACAATTTCTTTTCTTTAATTAAATAATAATTAGACTTTAATTTCAAAAGGGGCAAAACCCTCGGACGTCCTAACTTTTATTCTTTCGCACGTTATTCTTTTTTCTTTTCGAATATTATGTAACTGCTCAAGGATTGTAATAGTAATTAGGTCTTTTTATTTTCCGCATTTTTATCAAACGGGTCTTTGTATTTTGGCGATGTATAGACCCGCGCCTTGTAATAGTGTAGGATTTATCTTTCCGCATTTAAATTTACGCACTCTTAAATTTCTAAATTGTATGAAAGAATGTATGGTTAACTAAAAATAACTCGTAGCTCACAAATTCCATGATCAAAGATAATTGCTAAACTGAAAACAACACACAAATTCACACACCACTCCTAGGGTACGCCTCACCTGTTGCCTTCGAAACGTGGTCGTCAAGTATAGGACGTCTTAGTAAGTCCTTATGTCCATGATCCAGTTGCCTCGAAACAAGTTGCCTCGAAACGGTTGCCTCAGAATAGTTGCCTCGAAACGGTTGCCTCGGATTAAAAAAAAGGATCAAGGACATAAGGGTAGCTTCTAAGGTTTCCTAACTGTTGCTTCGGTGACCACACTGTCCCTAAACTCGAATTGACCCGAATACCTCCAACGATGGTGCTACCTACTTCTCAATGGTGGGATGGCACTACCTTAAGGACTTCTACACAGCCTCATTCCTTAGGGTAGGTAGATGACTCATAGATACTTGCTCTATTCAAAAACAAATCAAAACTCTTTTCACACCGACACGTTCAAAAAGCTTTCAAAACAATTTTTCAAACACTCTTGAGGACTGATACAAGAGTTATTCAGAAATCTTTAAATGAAACTTTTTCAAACCCACTCACAATTGAAAAGCAAACAAACATTTTGAAAACACAATGAGCAAGTATCTAAGAGCCCATGGATAATCATGGATAGAAAGGGTGCTAACACCTTCCCTTTCTATAAATCTACCTCCCGAACCGATCTCATAAGGAATTTTGCTGTGCTTTTGTCCTGTCCATGTTGGAGAAAATAAAAGACGGTGGCGACTCTTGCTTCCGCGACATTTTGCGAACCAGCGTTAAACAGTCAGTTCTAAATCCACCGATCACACCCTCGATAAACAATCATTAAGTATAGGAGATTTTAGTGGTCGCCCTCCAGTCTAAAAAGATCAAAATATCCCATTCGAATGTTGCCTCGGAAATGTTGCCTCAGAAATGTTGCCTCAGAAAGATCTTGAGACTTTAGGGTTACTACTAAAGTTTTCTAACTATTGCTTTAGTGATTGTACTTGTCCCTTTCGAATGTCCCTTACAAACTCCAACAACGGTGCTACCTACTCTTTAATAGTAGGATAGCGCTGTCTAAAGGAAACGAGAATGAACAATCTTTTTTTCGAGTAGGTAGAATCTTAAGTACTTGCTTAATAAAAACATTTTACATAAACACCTTTCAAAACAAATTTTCAAAACAAACTTCGTCACACTCTTGAGGATTGATACAAGGGTTATCACGAAGTAAAACATTTTCAAAAACAAGCACACACAAGCAATTTGAAAAATGAGCAAGTACCTAAGAACCCATGGAAAACCATGGATAGAAAGGGTGCTAACACCTTCCCTTTCTATAATCTACCCCCCCCCCCCCCCCCCCCCGTACTCAGAATATCTCGAAAAAAGGTTTTTTCTATTCTTTTTCCTTTTCCATGATTGGATGAAATAAAAGTCGATGGCGACTCTTGCTTACCGCGACATTTTGCAAACAAAAAACGCAAAACACAAACCAGTATTAACAGTCGGTTCTGCTGGGGAAACTAAAATAAAGTGGGGTATACCTTAGGATCTAGGTCATGTTAAAAATTGATTTCTTGCTTGTTTGCTTTATTCTTAAAAGGGTTTTTCTTGGGTTACTATAGATCCTACACTCGAATCTGGGGGAACTCTTTAGGTAAACAACAATAGATCGTGGAGACTGTATGGCGTAGATCAATATGGTTTAAGCGATGGCTGTGTTGGTGTGGCACTTTGGTTGGTACCGGTTTCCTTCGTGGGGAAACGAGGAGAATACGGGGCCTCCGCGTGGTGTCTTGAAGCACTAACGAAACTTAGAACCGTAGTTGAACAAACTTGGCCATTAGAAAGTAGTGAGATAGCTGGCCTTGGTATAGAGATGAGGATTGGTTGATACTCGATGCTACACTCATTGAGATCAGACTTTTGGGATATTTTGGCCGCAAGAAAAGATTGCTTGAGCTGAGACAATGCCCGATAAAGGATGGCCAGTGATATTGAGATCCTTTAGAACTCGGTTACTTTTAAGACAGGTTTGAAACCAACTAAAATTTAAGAGGGTATAACCTTTGACCTCATGCAGGCCTTAAACCTAAGGACTTTGTGTGATTTGACTGTGTTTGCTATACCTGTGTTTGCTATACCTGTGTTTTCTCATGACATCATACATCATAACATAGCATCCATTCTTATTACACTAACCATTTCAAAGACCAAGGGAATTTATCTTTGTTCTGTTTTATAGATCATGGCTTCCGTTCATAGAAACACCGTCCGAATCAGCTTTGTGAAGATACCTTCCCAACTCAAAAAGCTAGCATCAAAGGTTTCTGAAACTTCTACATTCACTAAGAGACATGGTCGACTTCTCAACCTGGTTACTTCAAACTTTGATGAAAAGATGATGAGTGTACTTTTTCAGTTCTTTGATCCCAAGCACCACTGCTTCACCTTTCCAGACTATCAGTTGGTGCCTACCTTGGAAGAATTCTCTCAACTATTGGATATACCCATTCTTGAACAGTTACCCTTCACAGGTCTAAAAGAAGTTCCTAAGACAAAAGTCATTTCCTCAGCTTTGCATCTGAAACGGGCCGACGTGGTATCCAATTGGGAAATAAGAAGCGGAGTCAAGGGTTTTCTAGCTAAGTTTCTGATAGACAAGGCCCAGCTGTTTTGGGATGATATGGATTTTTAGGCTTTTGAGGAGGTCTTGGCTCTTCTAATCTATGGGTTAGTCCTATTCCCTAATCTAGACCCGTTCATAGATGTAAATGCTATCAAGATCTTCCTCTCTCGCAATCCTATACCTACATTGCTCGGAGATATTTTGCACACTCTCCATACTCGTACCATGAAGAGAAGGGGGATTCTTATGTGCTGCATGCCATTGCTGTCGAGGTGGTTTATTTCTCACCTCCCTAAGTCCATACTGAAGAATGAAGAAGGTTTAGGTTGGTCGCAAAGGATAATGTCACTCGCTCATATGGATATTCTTTGGTGTTCTCGAGCTATGGAAAATAATGCTATTATTAACCGCTACGAGGAGTACCCTAATGTCCCATTGCTTGGTATTAGAGGGGGTATAACCTACAATCCTTGTTTATCTCTGCGACAATTTGGTTACACTCGAAGGGATGGTCCCCATGAGTTACTTATCGAGGGAATTGTATTCAACTATGAGGATGACGCTTACGAATATCGCCGAAGGTTCATACGAGCTTGGGGCATGGTAAACAGATTTGGCGCCAAGGCTTTGGGGCCAAAAACTTCCATTCCTATGGAAGCTTACCTCCAATGGGTACGAGCTTGTGCCCAGAAGCTAATGATGCCCTATGTGGTCGTTTTACCAGTGATTATGGAACCCACTACTGAAGAAGGTATTCCTTACACAGTTCTCTATCCTTACATGCCCACTGATCTTGGGGAATTACAGAGGTCTTGGATTTGGATGATGAAGGGGCGGGATACTTATAGGGATCAGTTCCATTCTCAGGAGAGGAAGGTTCTAGAGCTCATAAAGCAACTGCATGAGGAAAGAGGACTCAATAACTATCTCAGCACAAAGAGGAAGCATCCATGGGAATTTTGATGTCTTTTATAGTTTCAGATTTATTTTTAATTGTAACGCCTAAAAGGCATTTGAACTTCAAATTCAGCTAATAAAATCTTTGTTTATTTTGGTTTGCAAATTTAAATTTCCCGAAGTCTTTGAAATCATTGCATACGCATTCCATTATCATACACATCATTGCAGGTACCATTACAGGTTTCTCATCTTCTTCGCTGTTTATTTCAGCACGAATTGTCTTCTGAGCAAACTATCAAGGACCTTCAGGAATAGAATGCCCAGTTCCAACAAATGTTCATAAGTATGGCAAAAGGGCAGGAGGATTTGAAAGCCCTCATCCTGAAAGAGAAGAAGAAAAAGAAGAAGGTTGTCGGTATTCTGAATATGGGTAGAAGGTTTGGAGAGCGGTTAAAGCGACAAGTTGATCTGACCTATTCATCTAAGGAAGGGGAGAATCAGGAAGAAGAGAAGGATTCCAGTCCTGCAGTTTCTGACAATGATACCGATTATAATGATGAGCAATATCCTCCTACCGAGGATAGATACAAACAGTTGGAAGATCGTCTGAGTGCCATGGAAGTTCAGAGGATGCCTGGACTGGATTTCAAAGAATTGGGATTGGTGTTAGGGGTGGTCATCCCGCAGAAGTTCAAAGCTCCAGTTTTTGCTAAGTATGATGAGGTGTCCTGCCCAAAACTCCATCTCCGTTCTTATGTCATAAAGATCCAGCCCCACACCGCTGATAGAAATCTGTGGGTTCATTTCTTTCAAGATAGTCTGTCAGGGACTCAACTTGAATGGTTCTACCAGCTGGAGGGAGCAAATGTCCGAAACTGGGAAGATCTGGCTACTGCTTTCTATAAGCAATATCAGTACAATGCCAACCTTGCTCCTACTCGTACTCAACTCCAGAGTATGTCCATGGGTGCAAGTGAAGGCTTTAAAGATTATGCACAAAAATGGAGAGACTTGGCTGGGAGAATTCAACCCCTGTTGTCTGATAGGGAGTTGGTTGATATGTTTCTGGGGACGCTATCTGGTCCATTTTTCAATCATTTGATCGGAAGTTCGTCAGCTGGTTTGACCGAGCTGATTCTAATTGGAGAAAGAGTAGAAACTGGGATTCAGAGCGGCAAGATACAAAAGGATGCCTCTTCAAGCTCAGTAAAGAAGCCATTTGCTGGTAAGAAGGAAGCCAATGCCATCTATAGCCCGAGGGGCCAAAGCAGGGCTGGACATCGTCATATAGTAAGTGTCATGATGATACCTAGACCTGCAGTTGCTCCATAATGCAACAATCAACAAAGGGTGGAAAGACCACAACAGAATTTTACCCGCATCAACATGACATTGGCTGAAGTGCTACCTCACCTGATGAGATCCAACTTGGCAACCTTGAAAGAGGCTCCCAAGAATCTAAATACTACATCTCCCCGATATAATCCAAATGCCCGGTGTGCCTATCATTCTGAGAGTCTTGGCCACGATACAAATGAAGGCTGGGCTCTGAGGAACAAAATACAATACTTGATTGAAGCCAAGGAAATAGATTTTGATGCTTCGGAGAAGCCAAATGTCATAACGGCTCCCATCCCCAAGCATGGTCGTGGAATTAATGTTGTTGACACTGATTTGTTTGTTACCTCTGTTAATGAAGTTTCTACTCCTCTCATGACTGTCAAGAAGAATTTGTTGTTGGCCGGTTTATTTCCGGGTTGTGGTGAAGGTTGTCACATGTGTTAGTTTCTACCATCTGGTTGCCGTTTGCTGAAATTAGGTGTTCAACGCCTAATGGATAGCAAAGAAATTTTGTTTGAGAAAACTTTATTTCCTGTTGTTCCATCTAAAGACGTTGCCATTATAACCATTTCCGCCAATCCTTCTAAGGTTTCCTCGAGAAGACCTGTTAGGATTACATATGCTCCAAGAATTGCTCCGCTGATAATCACGGTTCCTAGTCCTGTCCTGTATGTCTCGGACAAAGCTGTCCCATGGCATTATGATGTCGATGTGTACTATCATGGCATTAAACTTGATTTGAAAGACGAAGAAGCAGATCCTGATATTGGTAACATTATCGAAACTAGCAAAGTTACCTGAAGTGGAAGGGTCTTCTCTCCCGAGATTTCCCCGAAGATTGTCAACAAGCCTATTGTCATTCCATCTGCTGTTCCTGCTAGTACATCAACTACTATTCATGTTCTTACTCCAGTTATTACCCTTGTCGGAGAATCATCTGATACCCGCGGCAAATAAATTATAGGTGAGTCTTCCCGGACGGAGACACCTAGAAAAATTATTGTGGAAGCCTCTAAGCAAGATATGGAGGTAATATTGAAAATCATTAAGAAGAGCGACTAAAATATGGTTGAGCAGCTGGGGCAGACCCCATCGAAGATATCCATGTTGTCTTTGTTGTTGTTCTCCGAGGCCTATGCGAAGGCTTTGATTGCATTCCTCAAGACTGTGCATGTGCCAGAAGAAACTTCAGCTGATCAGTTCAAAGATTGTGTGGCCAACCTGACTACTGATAATGGGCTGGGTTTTTTAGATGCAGACTTGACACCAAAGAGAAGGAAGCATAATGATGCTCTACATGTCTCGATTGAATGCAGGGGCACCACTATGGCTCATATGTTGGTAGATACTGGGTCTTCAATGAATGTTCTGCCGAAGAAGGCGTTGGACCGATTGGATTGCGAGGGTTTAACTCTAAAGCCTAGTAACATTGTGGTAAGGGCTTTTGATGTGTAAAAAAGAATGGTGCACGGGGAGGTGGACATCCCTGTCAAGGTGGGTTCTCAGACCTTTGGGTCCACTTTCTACGTGATGGATATCAGGCCGTCGTATTCTTGCTTGATGGGTCGTCCTTGGATTCACGAGGCTGGGGCAGTTACTTCCGCACTCCATCAAATGCTGAAATATCCGATGAAGGGGAAGATTGTCACGGTACGAGGTGAAGAGGAGTATATGGTGAGTCATCTCAATTCCTTCCGCTACATGGAGATGGACGGGGAATTCATAGAAACGCCTTGTCAAAATTTCGAAGAAGTCCCTCAGTTCTCGGCATCAGCTGAAGTTACTACTGGCAAACCTCCGTTGAAGATGGCTTCTCTCAAAGACGCCAAAGATGTAATTGAAGAAGGTGGGTGTACCAATTGGGGTCAGCTCCCTGATTTCACTCACAAAACTGACAAATTTGGTTTGGGCTTTACTACAGGGGCTAAAAGGGCTGTTAGGCGCACACGGATTGGAAGACCTCCTCTACACATCAGCAATCAGGGAGTTAATGCAATTGAGGATAGTGAAGAAGATTCAGACATTGACAGTTGGATCTACTTCCGCAGTAATTGACTTACTTGTTTTAAGATTTGTAATAAACAGTTTGAAACTTTACGGCCCAGTGCCTTGCCCGAGGCGCCTTGGCTTTTCTTGTGAGGGCTTATTATTTGTCATTTCATATATCATTAATAAAACATTGGACGTCTCTTGCATTACAAATTTTGCGCTCCTTGTTTTTATTTTCTATTTTTCACTTTATCAAAACAACTATTCTCTTACACACACTCACGTATCATACTGCAGATCCATATCCACTCTGGATCCCGTTGATAACAGCTTTGCTATTGCCAGTTATGACTTCAAAAATCCGATCAACCAAGCCGAGGATGAAGGTGAAGATGATTGTGAGGTGCCTGAGAACTTGCTAGACTACTACAGCAGGAAGAAAGGGCCATACAGCCTCATGAAGAGCCAATTGAGTCAGTGAATTTGGGTACAGAGGAACACAAGAAAGAGGTCAAGATAGGTGTGAATCTGGATCCTAGTGTCAAACAATGGTTAATACAAATGTTATGCGACTATGTTGATATCTTCGCCTGGTCCTATGAAGACATGCTTGGTTTGGACACTGATATTGTGGTTCATCGCTTGCCGACTAAAGAAGACTGCCCTCCGGTTAAGCAAAAGGTCCTCCGTATGCGCCCTGAAATGTTAGAGAAAATCAAGGCAGAGGTCATGAAACAGTTTGACGCAGGTTTCTTAGCTGTCACTTCTTATCCGCAGTGGGTTGCCAACTTTGTACCGGTACCAAAGAAGGATGGTAAAGTACGAATGTGTGTGGACTATAGAGATCTGAACAGGGCAAGCCCCAAGGATGACTTCCCTCTTCCTCAAATTGATGTTCTGGTCGACAACATCGCGCAACACAAGATCTTATCCTTCATGGATGGTTTCTCTGGCTACAACCAGATCAAGATGGCTCCTGAAGACATGGAGAAGACAACCTTCATTACACAGTGGGGCACCTTCTGCTACAAGGTGATGCCTTTTGGGTTGAAGAATGCTGGGGCAACTTATCAGCGTGTCATGGTCGATTTTTTCCATGATATGATTCACCATGAGATAGAGGTTTATGTTGATGACATGATATCCAGATCTCAGACTGAGGAAGAGCACCTTGATCATCTCCAGAAGTTGTTCGACAGGTTAAAGACATACAAGCTGAGGTTGAATCCGAACAAGTGTACCTTCAGGGTAAGGTCTGGTAAGCTCCTGGGCTTCATCGTTAGTGACAAGGGTATTCAGGTAGACCCTGCGAAGGTAAAGTCCATACAAGAGATGCTGGCTCCCCGCACAGAGAAAGAGGTTAGAGGTTTCTTGGGACGTCTGAATTATATCGCCAGGTTCATTTCACATTTGACTGCTACTTGTGAGCCAATCTTCAAGCTTCTGAAGAAAGATTAAGTGGTAAAGTTGAATGATGAATGCCAGACCGCTTTCGAAAGAATCAAGGAATACCTTCAAGAACCACCAATTCTGATGCCTCCAGTTGAAGGAAGACCTTTGATATTATACTTGACAGTGCTAGACAATTCAATGGGGTGTGTGCTGGGGAAGCATGACGAGTCTGGTCAAAAAGAGCATGCAATATACTACCTTAGCAAAAAGTTTACCGACTGTGAGACACGTTACTCATTGCTCGAGAAAACTTGATGCGCTTTGGCATGGGCTGCTCGCCGGCTGAGACAGTATATGTTGATTCACACCATCTTGTTGATATCAAAGATGGATCCGATGAAGTATATCTTTGAGAAGCCCGCTCTCTCCGGAAGGATAGCAAGGTGGAAAATGATCTTAACCGAGTACGATATATAATACACAACCCAAAAAGAAATAAAGGGGAGTGTGTTGGCGGATCATTTGGCTTATCAGGCCATGGACGACTACCAGTCCATGAATTTTAAGTTCCCGGATGAGAACATCATGTTGGTAACTGACTATGAAGAACCTGGACCGGATGAAGGACCTGAGGAGGGATCCCGATGGTCTATGTATTTTTATGGAGCCTCAAACGCACTGGGTAATGGAATTGGTGCTGTAATCATATCTCCCGAGGGCTATCATACTCCGTTCACCGCCCGATTATGTTTCAACTGCACCAACAACATGGCGGAGTATGAAGCGTGCATCATGGGTCTTCGAGCTACTATTGACCTGAGGATTAAATTCTTAAGTGTATTCGGGGATTCCGCTCTGGTGATAAGTCAGATCAAAGGCAAGTGGGATACGAAGCACCCGAATCTCATTCCATACAAAGAGTATGTATTGACATTGCTCCCACACTTTGAGGAGGTAACCTTCGAACATTTCCCACGGGAGGAGAACCAGTTAGCGGATGCGCTAGCTACCATGTCTTCTATGTTCAAGGTTAGGTGGGACAATGAAGCTCCCCAAATTACCATTGAGAGGTTTGATGAACCAGCACACTGCTGCGAGATCGATACTAAAGAAGTGGCAGGAAAACCCTGGTTTCACGAAGTCAAAATGTATCTCGAGGCTCAAGAGTATCCCGAAGGGGCATCTGTCAACGATAAGAAGTTTCTGAGAAGGTTCACTGCAAAGTTCTTCCTCAGTAATGGAATCCTCTATAAACGCAACCATGACTCCACACTACTACGGTGTGTAGACAAGAGCGAAGCAGAGAGGATCATGACAGAGCTACATGAAGGCACCTTCGGAACCTATTCTAGTGGACATACCATGGCTAAGAAGATCCTACGGGCAGGATATTATTGGTCCACTATGGAAGCCGATTGTTATCAGCAATCTCGAACTTGTCATAAATGCCAAATCTATGCTGGCAAGGTGCATGTGCCTCCGGTCCCCTTAAACGTCTTGACAGCTCCGTGGCCCTTTGCAATGTGGGGCATCAATATGATTGGAGAAATCAGGCCCACCGCTTCCAATGGACATCGCTTCATCTTAGTAGCCATTGATTACTTCACGAAGTGGTGTGAGGCAGCCTCTTTTTCTTCTAATCACCAAAACATTTAACCTACATCATATCTAAGTGTTCCAGACCATCACCCCTTCACTGTAACTCCTCCTTCTCCATCTGCAATTTTTATTTTTCAAGCTTGCAGGTTGACTTGGATAGGGAGATTCAGGAACTTTCCAGACAAGGTAAAGATTGGAACATACTCAGGGAGGTCCAGGAAAGCTAAAGGGATCTTCAGGCCTTCATAAAACTCACTCAAACTCCATTCACGATCTCAGCTGAAGGAGGTAAGAACTCTAACTTCTATCTCATCATACAAACATCCATTGGTATCGATTTGTGAAAGAAAAATGTAGATATTATTGTGCTAAAGCCAACCATGTGCATATATTTCATTTATGTTCATTGTGTATAGAGAATTTTAGATTTCAAATTTCTGTAAAAATTAGGTTTAAAATTAGGGCCATTGAAATTAGCTTTGATCTTTGACTGATAGTTTACATGAGTTACATGGTTGAAATCGTGGGAAAAAGTACTACCATTTTCATGTTTGAAGTTTCCATTTTCATGGAGAAATGAGAAAGATACAGAGATTCAGGCTAGCTTGAGGAAGAAGATGAAGTACAGGGCAAGGAGGCGTTATATGTTATGTGTTTTTTATTTCATATGAACTAATGGATGTACAGCCACCCTAGTGGCAAGGTAGCGTGCTGAAAATGCATAGGTCATGGGTTCGAGCCTTGGCGCTACCTTTTGCATTTTTCATATTTTTCAGCTTCATTTTTGTCATTTTTGCAGTGCTGGGCCTTTGTTCCATTGGGCTTCATTTTTTTCTAACATTACATCCTGATTACTCAGGACACCCCTGGGCCCATACATTTTTATTATTTATTTTTATTTCCTTTTTTTATTAAATATATTTTCTTAAATATTATAAAATCATGAAAAATATAAACATGTTAAATATTTCATTTTTGTTTATTTTATTTTATTTTCACATAAAGAATATTTTTATTAAATTATATATTAACTATTTTTCTTAAATAAATTTGTAAAATAAAATAGACTTAGGTTAATTTTTATTCACACTTGTAAATATTTTTTCCTAACATATAAAAAGACAAAATATTTTTGTAAATATTATTTATTATTTTAAGACAAAAATATACAATAATAATACTTAAAGAATTTTATTTTCCTTTAATAAACTAAAATTAGGATTAATCAATATATAAAAATAAACTCCTTTCCTTAAAATTATTAGGTTTAGCTCAAAAACTCTTTTTCATATAAAAAACAAAACAAAATTTCTTTTTCTTACATATACATACCATTACATATTTAATTTATATTGTATATTCAAATATTCGTACAAATTCAATTTGGTTGTAATAGCTTAATTAGATTTACATTATTTCAAATCCCCATTTATAATTTGTATACCCCCTCCCATAAAATGTTGTAATAGCGTAGTAATCTTTAAATTACACAATTTACCACTTTTATATACCATACTAGTAATTAGGGTTTGAATGGCAAGATCAAAACAAATCAAATAGAAAACCCTAATCTAAGACAAAATCAAGCATGAAAATAACACACTCGCACACAAGAACTCTTAGGGTTACTCGACTTGGTTGCCTTATACAAAATGGCCATATTACGCATGTGAAGTATCTTAGCAAAACAAACAAGTGTAAGATCATAGCCCCTCGACGACGCTATTCAAAGTTGCCTTACAAAATGATCTTGGTCCCTCAAAAATGCTAAGATACTTGGCAACATTGCTAATCATGGTTATACGATGACCCACACTCGTCCCGTTTACATCCAAAGATAGGGTTGCTTACCAAATCAATGGTAAGACAACAATATCAAAGGAAAAGAAAATGAACAAGAAAGACATTTGAGTAGTTATATTTATTTCTAGTTACTTTCTCCATTTCAAACGACTATCCTTGCTATTTTCCAAAACAAACACACACATTTCAAAACATCTTACAAACATTGAAAACATTTTCAAAAAGACCAACATCTTTGTATACATTCTTACGAACGAGAATCATTACAAAGATTGCCTAAACAATGGCCTCTTTCACAAAATACTTTCAAAACCATACAAAGCACAATTTCAAAACAAAAAGCAAGTGATCTAGCAAGTAACTAAGAGCCCATGGAAAACCATGGATGAAAAGGGTGCTAACACCTTCCCTTTTCATAATCTACCCCCCGAACTCAAGAAACAATCTCAAAGGTCTTTCCTGTGCTTTTTCACCTTTCCTTTTGGATAAAAGAAAAGTCGGTGGCGACTCTTGCTAACCGCAACATTTGCGATCAAACACAAAACCCTCAAGTCAGTTCTCCCACCGTATCACAGCCCTAAAGTCGAGTTTGAAAGGGAAATCTCTACCCTATGTTAGCATACATGGATCACAATCCTAATGTATATCTCGAATCATCTCCAAAGGATGAATCGATAATTCCTAAGGGAGCATAGCAAAGGTTCTCAACCTAATAAAACATGCACACAAGGATGTAATGCAAGTAATCAACAAGCACAAGAGAGCACACAAACGGCGAGAGTAATACACACTAGCTCAAGAAAAACGGCCTAACCAAGATATCATGAATCGAGGTAGGTAAAAGAAAAATCAAGAGAAATGCTTTAGCTAAGGGGAGTGGATCACCCAAAGTAAACAAGCGGGATTGGTGTAAAAGAAAAAGAATAGGAATGCTTTAGCTAAGGGGAGAGAATCACCCAAAGCAAACAAGCGGGAGTGAGATGAAATAAGAAAAGAAGAGAAATGCTTTAGCTAAGGGGAGTGAATCACCCGAAGCAAACAAGCGAGTAGTGGAATGTCAACATTGATAATTGCGAACTCCTGAAAAAGTGTAGGGGTTGGGACAAAACCCTTTGCCACATGACCGACTCGATACAAGACCGGCACACCAAAGCATCGGCATACAACGTGAGCTAAGATAACACTGACTAGAATGTACGGGGGTTGATTACTAACCCTTTCTGCTCACTTCCTTTTGAGGACTTATCATCTGTAATATACGCGAGTACAAATGTAAACGCACCTGCAGAATACCTACTACATAGGTAGGGTTTTAAACAAACACAAGTAGCACACAATGCACATAATGAAGAATTAGCCTAAACGAGTCTTTAAATAAACCAGAGGGGTTCCTGACATGATCATAAATGGAGACCACTGTCATACATCTCTATCCCTACTTCTCATGGCATTAGAAAGAAGTCAAGTTCCTACTTCTCATGATGTCTAAAAAACATTAAAATGTGGTAATGAAGAATGAAGTTACGATGATACCTAATGGAGTAGGTCCGTTGCCTCTTCAAAAAGCAAAGCTGAGAAACCCGAAAAACTTAGAGTAACCTTCACCAAGCAATAGAGAAGAGTCAAAAATCAAATGCTCTGAATAAGCGTCGAAGCATCATCGATGCGAAAATAAATCACAATCGGAAACTCAAGCATATCTTTATATCATACGATAAACCTCTTCGAAGTCATGCAAGCGATAAGAAAAACTCTACCAAAAGCTTCTTCGAATTTCTCTGTGAAAGATTAGACTCTTAACTTACTTTTAAACCTCTTGAAATTATCCAATCAGAATTATCACACAACCATGCTAATAATTATTATGGATCAGATACCATCAAAAATCATAAGAATAAATGAACCAGGAGGTGTGAGGAGCGTGTACGAGGTGTGGATAGAGAGTCCCACCCAACGCATAGGCCCATAAAACCTGGTCTAACAAATTTTTTTATTGTAAACAAACCAGAAGCTTGCCTAAAAAAATCCTTGGCCCAATGCAACCATTGATTTGGTCCATTATCTCACCCAACTGTCTATATCTTTGAGCCTTATCTTTTCATTGATTTAAATGATTGTAAAAAGAATATTAAAAGGAAAAGAGTCAACACATTGCCATTTTGTAGAATCTGATTAGGGTTCAATGTTATGTGACGCTTCAACTCCCCGGAAACTAGAGATCTTTCTCCTTCATCTCTCTTCGCAGACGGCACTGATCTACTATGTCTCTCTTCTTTGTTTCGATTTGGTCTTCTTCTTCGATGGCAACTTTATTTATCTCTGTGTCGTGATCTCCGACGGTTTACAACCAACATCTTCTTTTTGTTTCGTCGGAGAACATCTTCTACTTTGATTCGCCTAAAACTTACAACGACGATCTTCCTCTCACAAAATTCTTCTCCAATGATTTCCCAAACGAAAACCTTCTGTCGCGATTTTATAGAACAAATGGAGAAGAATAATCAAAAGAAACGCAATACATACAGAAAGATGAGTCCGATGCATCTTCAAAACTCAGATATGTGCATTTGATTCCATTTTCTCTTCTTCTTCCACTTTCTTGATTTTAGGATTTCTGCGTTGTTGTTGTTGAACCTTGAGGTTACGTTGAAGATTAATACACAATTTGTTGATGCAGATTCAATGTTGTCGCAGAAATTATACAAAATTGTTGCAGAAGTTGATATTGAATCGTGTGTGCAGTAGCGGTTTTAGGATGAAGTTGCGAATTGGTGCGATGAAGATGAGTGAAGATGATGAAGAATAAAGCAATGGAGGATTCGATTATGGCGATGTAGATTTGAGGATGATGAAGATTTCAGAGAGAGATTGAAGAAGAGATAGAGCTTCTGATTTTTTTTATAGTTTTCTGGTGGTGATGAAGAAGGTGGTTGAAGGTTGAGAGTTCTTGATACAGAGACAGATGAAGGTGATGATTGGAGAATGTGAAAGATGATTCAGAGAATTTTTTGTGTGAAGATTTTTTTTGGTGGTGGAAGATGAAGATTTAGAGAGGAATTTTCTGAGTTTTTGTGATTCTTCTCATGGTTGAAGAGTGATGAAGATTAAAGTTGAAGATGCAGGGAGAGAGAGGAATTTTCTGTGATTCTTCCAAGAGATTGAAAAATCAGCCTCGATGCAAGGTAAATTCTATTTTTTCATATCCTGTTGTGAATAATTGTAATGAATCCTCTCCCCTTAGATATCTTTCTATTATCTCTATTGAAAAGTTTGTTAGAAGCTGCTGAGCTAGAATTCTGTTATGAGAGTTAGTTGGATAATTGGTTAGGAGGTTATTGAAATTCGTTAGAACCCTGTTAAGAAGTTAGAGGAAGTTAATTATTCTGTTAATGATTTTTTGATTTTTTGGAATTTTGTTAGGATGAGCTGGAAAGAGTGTTATTTCTATTAGGGTTGTTTTTTGAAGTTGGTAAGAACTCTGTTTGATTTTGTTATTCTGAGCTGGAAATTATTATGATATTTTCTGATAAAGCTTCTTTCTTTTTCTCACGGTTTCTGGTTCTGTCACATATGCTATTTTTTTAATCATTTTCTGTTTTTTATTTCTGGTGCTATGCAAGTTTCTTGTTGTTGGACAGGTTTTAATGGATTGATAAAACTGGTATTGTGAACTGCTTTTGTTTATTGTATCTGTTTTATGTGTAGAGGATAACATGGCCATGGTCAATTGCTAACATGAACTGGTTGTTGTAGGATGGACTATTTTTAGACAGGACATGGTGTTAACATTGATTTTCATGGACTTCTTTTTACGAATGGTGCAAGTTTGAGTAGGTTGTTGGAACCAGGCGACAAGTTTGTAATGGCGCGATTGTGATACAAGAGCAAGTATCAAAATGGTTTTAAAGATTAAACTTAAGACTAAATGTCCATGTAAAGTAATCTTATGAACAACTTTCTTGTAATGAACTTTTGAGATAAAAAATTCACATATCTCATGTAATTTTGTTTCCAAAATGCACATCCTTTATTTTGACCCTGAATCTTGTATTTGAACTCGAGTGAGCAAAATGCACTTGAGTGAATTCATATGTCTTTTGAATAAGATTTGATGGACCTTGTTTAGAACCATGATTGACGTTTGATACTTTGAGTGGAACTCGAATCCATACTTGAATGACGAATGTCGTGATGTTTGAATCAAGTTATGCCCTTTTCATAATTCCATCATAATTGAACTCTAATTACATGCTTGAAACGATATTGTCACACAAAATCTTGGCTTGATGTCATTAAAAGACAAATGAATCCAATACTTTCATAAACCATGATGCCTGCCTTATAACTCAAAACAAAATCTTGAATAAATACTTGGATCTTGATTAAATGTTATGCCGTGCTTGACTTTCACAAAAAGACTAATTCAATGTTGAAGTTCCTATTTTCCACACCTTGCACTCCAAGCCAAAACACGTCTTTGAATCACAACTCAAAACCTTAATTGATTGCATTGTGGATAGATGAACTTTATGTAACAATGCCATAACCAAGAACATGTAGCCCAAGCAACACACATACTTGGATTTATGAAAAATCGACCCTTTAGAGAAATCTTAATACACCTCTTGGTATTGACAAAACCTTGACCAAGTGATAAGATCAATAATAGGAGGAGATGTCTTGATTCAAAGACCATGTATGAGAAATCATAACCTTGAGTTCTTGAAAAGAAAACCCTGCAACTTGATGTTCAGAAGAATAGAATAACCTTGTAACTTGTTGGAGAAAAGATCCACAACAACCAGGAATCAAAACCCTAATTCCATATTTCACAACTTGGAGGACCAGGTTAGTAAGAATTATTGGATATGTCTCACACCAAAAGAAAACCCTCATCTTGTACCCTTACTGGTCTTTGGAACCTCTGGTGCTTTATTGAAATTCAAATGTATGTTATGTTAATGCAGACGATCTAATGGAATGTATGTAAATGAATGCAAAAGCCTAAGCCAGATAAAAGAAATGAGGAAAGCAAATTTTGGGGTGCAACAACCGATATCCAGGGATACTCAGATATCCACGTATATTTAAGGATATTCATGGATACTATTATTTAAATATATTTTTAAAAATATATATTTTAATAACTCATTTTTTATCTCTTTTAAAGAGAAAAAATATTATTTTCAAATTTAACACATAATAAATAATAACAAAAATAAATCACATTCTTTTTATTTCTTCTTTTATCATAATAATAATAATAATAATAATAATAATAATAATAATAATAATAATAATAATAATAATAATAATAATAATTGTAATAATAATATCATATTTAATAAAATAATAATAATAATAATAATAATAATAATAGTAATAATAATAATAATTCTTTATCAAACAAATTAATATTTAATTATTTTATACTAATTATTAACGGATAAAGATACACGCGAGTACGAGTACCATCAAATTCATATCCATACCCGTAAGTAAATAAATAACTAAATATCCGTATATTTTATCCGTGAATATCCATTAAATCATAATACTCATGCTCGTGATGAATTTTACCCGTGAATATCCACATATACGGTTGTTTTTTTTTTTTGCCATCTCTACATCACATTGATTTTCACACATCATGTAAATATTACTCATGTTAATGTAATCTAGTATAACTTGATTTCCACCTTTAAATTTCTTTCAACTGCAAAATAAATGTTATTAATTAGTTTGGTTGCTAAGGAATAAATCCATTATTATTATTATTAGACATTTCAATTGCTTCTTTAGGGAAAGTGTGAACAAATTTAAAATACTTTTAAAATAAAGTGGTTAAATATATTTATCGGTTAGTGATCCAAATTAATTAATATATTTCTAATGCATTTTTGTTTTTTAAAGTTAATACATTTATGATGAAATCATAGAAAAATAAAATTTAGAATCACAATAATAAAAAAAATGATAAACTAAAAAACGATCATATTATGCCAAAACTAAAATAATTACTCGGAATTTTTAAAAAGTAATATAAAACCATAGAAAAATCTAATGATTGACAATTTAAAAAAAAGAGTTTTAAAACATTTTATAAAACATGTAGTTTTAGTTAACTATTGATTAATAAAAATATATAAATTAAGAGAATATTGTTATTAGTTTAATACAATAACTATCTCAAAATCAAAATATTTGAATGTGTAATCCCGTCTGTGATACGGTGGGAGAACTGACTATGGTTTTGCGTTTGTATTTGCAAATGTTTCGGTTGAGCAAGAGTCGCCACCGACTTTTTATTTTATCCTAAGGAAAGGTTTAAAAAGCACAGCAAAAACCTTTGAGATATTTTCTTGGGTTCGGGGAATAGATTATAGAAAGGGAAGGTATTAGCACCCTTTCTATCCATGGTTATCCATGGGCTCTTAGGTACTTGCTTAGATCAACTTGCCTTGGTTTTCAATTGTTTGAAATGGTGCTTTGTGTGTGGTTTTTGAAAAGGTTTTGAAAAAGATGCCTTGTATAGGCTACCCTTGTAACAATTCTTTACTCGAATGTTTTACAAAAGGTGTTTGTCTTTTTGAAAAGATGTTTCAAGGTTTTTTTTTTTTGAAAGTTTGTTTTGAAAGTGTTTGTGAAGTGTGGTTTGAAAATAGGCAAGTGTTTTCTTTTGCAAATGGACAAGTACTTAAGAGTTATCTACCCTAAAGTTCTCAAAGATTTTTGTTTATGTTTTTAACCCTTTTAACAATTTTGTTCCACCATTGCATTTGGTGGACAATCTTGTATTAGGAGGTGAAAGGGACGGGCGCGGGTCATCTTTTAGACCATGATTGCAATAGTGTTAAATGTCTTTGGGCAATTTTTTCTTTGAAAGGGACTTGATCATTTTAGGCAACTTTTCGGAAGCGTCATCGAGGGACTATGATCATTTGATTGTTTGTTTTTACCCAAAGAAACCTAACATGCAACATGGCCCAATTATTTGAAGGCAACAAGTGGAATACCTTAGGGGTGCAAGTGTGAGATGTGTTGTTCATTTTCATGCTTGATTATCTTGAAATTAGGTCAAACTACTTTTGTTCGTTTTATTTGCATACAAACCCTAATTCTAGCATGGTATATTTAGAAAGCGTTTAAAGTGCGAAAAGTAAAATTCTTACACTATTACAACACAATATGGGAAGGGGGGTACAAATGTTCAAATGGGGGGATATTTAGACAAAGAAATTAAACCTAGCTATTACATCATTTTTGACATTTTTACAAGTAATTGTTTGCATAAATTAAATGGAAAATACAATAAAGATGCAAAATGCAAAAAGGGATTTTTATATGTATGAAAAAAAGTATTATTTATGTTAAATAAATAAAAATAAAAAGAAGTATTATTTTTGGAGTTTTTGTCTTTTAAGGGTAAAACCCTAATTTTTATTAAGTAATATATATATTATTTAATTTATACAAGTATTTGTTTATTATGTACAAAAATAAAATAAAATGAAGTATATTTATAAAAAAAGTATTTTTTTTATGTCAAATATTAATAAAATAAAAAATATAAGTATTTTTGTATTTTAACCTAAATATACTAATGAATATATATATATATATATATATATATATATATATATATATATATATATATATATATATATATATATATATATATATATATATATATATATATATATATATATATATATATATATGTATTAATTTCTAAATATGTATTATATATATAAATTAACAATATTTAATATTTAATAAAAAAAGTATTTTTTCTATAAAATATTTTCATAAAGTAAAACAAAAATAAAAATGTATAAAAATGTATTTGCACTATTTTAGTATTTTAAACAAAAATATATGTATTTATTTATTTATGTATAAACTAAAAGAAAACTAAATAAATGCCTAATAAATTCAAAAATGGTGAGAAAAAATATTTTTATATTTTTAATATCATGAGAAAAAATAAATAAGTCAATCAAAAAAAGAAAAAGTCAAAAAGTCAAAGAAATAAGCAAAATGGGCTCAGGGGGTGCAGAAGCAAATGTATGGTGCAAAAAGAAAAGTCAACACAAGCCCAGCCCATGAAGACCTTTCTTCAACCTCCAGACTTCTGTTTGAACAAAAACACGCGCCTCTTTCTTCCATTGCAAGGTCCTGATTCTTTGAGTTTTAGCAAAAACTTCCAACATCAAAACTGTTAAGCATCTTCTCACGAATTCACACATATAAAGAACATGTTTTAATTCTCAGAAATGAGGGAGAATTTCTTCTCTCCCAATTCTTAACCTAATTTTTGTTCAAAGTTCAGACATCAAATTCTCTAAGCATACATAATATAAATGAAATCTAATTATATGGGCATGTTCAGGGCTATGATTGTGACATGTTTTCTTCACAAACCTAAAGCTAACAATGCCTAATAAGAGAGATACGAGTTCATGAACTTACCTGTTCAGTTGAAGTTGTATCTGGCAATGGAGAAGCTTTCAGTGCAAGGTGATGATTGGTATAGCTTCCTTGAGGTCCAGGGATGCTATTCCAAGCTTTACTTTGTCTTGAAACTTCTTGAATCGTGCTAGAGAACTTCAACTGCAAAACAAGAAAATGAAAATGGTGGAACTGGTTAGAGGAATTACAGGTCATGTTTTAGGTTTTGGTTAGCTTGCATTGATGCTAGGGAATGTGTTTGATGAGCTTTGGGCAAGAAATCATGCAAGGGATGAGAGATGGTGTTCAATCTGCAGGCCTTGCCCTGTTTATGCAGTTTGAGAGTGATTCTGGGAATGGGAGTGTTTGGGAGGCTAAGGGCTCGTGTTCTAGCTTGGGTTGGATGATTAGAAGGTGTCTACAATGTTTGCTTCTGTGTTCTCATGCTGAGATGAAAGTTGTTGTATGTTATGATACTTTTCTTCACACTTAAGCAAGCAAAGCCAACTTGATGTTTTAGGCAAGTAGGGAACCCTTAAACATGCTGCTAACCTTGTCTTGATCAGAGTGTTTTGCTCATAATCTTGTGCCAATTAGATTTCATCTGTACTTGTTGGATTTTCAATTGGACATAAAGCTTACTTTTGCAAAAATGGCCATTTTGCTTTTTCCATAAATGGATTAAACTTGTATGTAATGCTTGAACTCAAAGAACAACACTTTAACACAATGAACATGCATTAAATTATTGAGTGTTGGATGGTTTAAGGACCTGTAATGTAGCACAAACTATGCTGACTTGAAAATGGCCTAGGTTATGAACATGCACATGACCAATTCAAAAGTGAGTTTTTGCCATATTGTGAAATTCGATTCTCTCAAGTTATGAGGTTGTTTGATCAGTTCTTGGACATTTTGGAAAGCTTGTAATGTGTACTACAATCCATCTTTGAAATGCAAATTGAAATTCCAAGTGGAAGTGTATGGAAAATGGCCTTGAAGTTGGGTAGAAAACCTTGCCAAAATAGGTTAAAATTTCACTAAGTTAAGAATGGTTTAGTACCCTTATTCCAAAAATTGTAACTTGAGATACAAGCCTCATCTGGGAAAACTTTGTGAATAAAAGTTGTAGATTATGCAACAAGCTACAACTTTCATGTTTTGACTTTTGTTTGAATCCAAATGAATCTTGGTGAGAAAGTGGGGCAAAGTTGGGGAAAAATTAGGGTTTTTCATAACTTGAAAAATTCTAAGTTATGAAAAATTCTCATTTCTAACCCTAATTTACATTTTTTAATTTCTTGGTGAACAAGTTTCATGATTTGGCATGTTTTGATGAAAAATGAATCTTGACTCTGATCTTGACCAAAAAGTCAAAGTTTGACTTTTCAGTGAACAGTCAAAATTGATCAATTGACTGGGAAATTCAACTGTCAATCTTGTATACTTGGGATCTTTTGCACTTGTTGAGCATGTCAAGATAATTCCATGGGGTCCTTGAGTCCATATGTGAGCTTGGTTTGCCATTGGCTAGGTCAAACAGTCAAAAATTGCCTTTGTGCAGTCAAAACCCTAAAAATGACCATTTTGCCCTTTTGGTGATCTGATCAAATTTCTTGTGGAATTGTGATCCAAACTTGATCAAATGGTTCATATGAGTTCATAATGTTGATGTGGGTCAATTTTCATGAGATTTGACTGTCAATTGGCCATAGTTGACTTTTTCCCCAATACAGTTGATTTTTAGGTCAACTGTCCCATTGACTGGGCAAAACTTGGAATCAAGACTTGAAACTTGATGTGGATAAACTTGGGAGTCCAATATGAGGCAAGAAATTCATCTTAGGCATTTTAGGTCAAAACATCTTTGTGCACACACAAACCCTAATTTGGGTCAACAGTGCAAGGAGGAGTCTTGAGCAGATGAAACCCTAACTGGATCTTGACCTTCAGGGACTTGGTGATGAGAAATCAATGAGAAATGGGAGGGCAAATTTTGGGGTACAACAGTTTCCCCTGTTCAATCTTCTTGAACCTGAAGAGTTAGATTGGCAAGTTTGCCTTTCGTGACTCGAGGGTAAAAGGAGATTGGACACTAGAGTGCCCTTAAATTTGCACTCGTCAAAGCAATGGATGCAGGAATGGGCTTAGAGATGCCATTTGGAGATGGGCTTAAAGATGCCATCTGGAAGGGTGACAGAAATCTTGTCGGGGATGGGCTTAAAGATGCCATCTGGAAGGGTGACAGAAATCTTGTCGGGGATGGGCTTAAAGATGCCATCTGGAAGGGAATATCAGGAAGGTGTCTATGCTTTGGACCATCTATGAACTGGGGATATGAATAAGCAATAGATTGGCATCCGTTGTTGGGAGGAATCCATAAGCTGTTTTCAAAAATCTTGAGAAGAAATTGAACAAGTGATAGGTTAACATCCGTTACTTGGAGAACCCGTGAACTGTTTTCAACAATCTTGAAGTTGAATAAGCAATAGAGCAGCATCCGTTGTTGGGAAGCGTCCGTAAACTGTTTACAAAGGTCGCATCTGAACAAGTGATAGATTAACATCCGTTGCTGGGAAGAATCCATAAACTGTTTTCAGAAGTCTTGAGAAGAAACTGAACAAGTGATAGGTCAACATTCGTTACTTGGAGAACCCGTGAACTGTTTTCAGAAGTCTTGAAGTTGAATAAGCAATAGAGCAGCGTCCGTTGTTGGGAAGTGTCCGTAAACTGTTTTCAAAGGTCGCATCTGAACAAGTGATAGATTAACATCCGTTGTTGGGAAGAATCCATAAACTGTTTTCAGAAGTCTTGAGAAGAAACTGAACAAGTGATAGGTCAACATCCGCTACTTGGAGAACCCGTGAACTGTTTTCAGAAGTCTTGAAGTGGGAAGAAGAACCGGTGTAAGGTTCCCTGATGATGAGCTCGTGTAAAACTGCATCTGGATAAATCTGGAATAAGCATTAGAATGTTGCCATGTTTGGGTCACATCTGAGCTATTCCTGGAAAGAATCTCGGAAGACAATGATTTTAGTCTGTCGACTGATCTTACCTGAAAAGGTAAAGAGTTAGTTGTATGCAATGTCATGATGCATGATGCAACGTATGTTATATGATATGAATGTACATGAATGTGCATGTAAGCTGATGAACTATCTTGCAAGGATAGAAGAATCCAAGATGGCTGAAGATAAGAGCATCTTGACTGTTGCCGGGAAGAATAATTCCTGGTTGTTGCTGGAGAATAAGGAGCTTAGGTTGTATACCAATCTTCTGGGGAATTCCTGATGACTTCTACTGGGGAGTTCCAATCTAATAGACTCGTGCTGAGGAGGTAAGACTGAGAATCTTCAGCTTGGAGGGAAGTATCTCTGGCGACTTCACTGGGGGACTCAAGATTTGCTCTCCCGAAATTCTGTGGGGAGAAGGTTTACTAGTTTGGCTCTGCCGGGGATACTGAAACTTAAATTTTGAGGGGAATTGAGTTTTGGAGGATTCTCTGGCTGGAGATAACAAAGATAGGCTCCTCCGGGGATTGTATTGATAAGTTAAGTTGGGGAACTCTGATGAACTCCGTTGGGGATAGGAAGAATTTTGCCGGGTGTGATCTTCCGTGGTTGTTAGCTGAGGATAACCCAGTTATAAGCCCTTGTGAGGAATAACTTTGAGTAAAACTCGGGAGAGACGTCCGTACTTTGTAGGGGATAAGCTTCCGGAATCTACTGGGGATCATCTTCAAGACTTGCTAGGGATATGGATTCCAAGTCTCCCGGGGGTTTCCTTTGAAAGGGTATCAAGATATCCAACTGTACCTTCAACCTATCAGTAATCCTCTTTCTTGATTCATGAGGAAATGATTATGTTCAAATGCATATGCCTATTTAACAAAACATTGGACGTTTCTCAAAATAAAACAAACAGTGCAAGAGAAAAGAAAGAGGAAATGACACAAATTTCTGGGAAAAGTATTTGTATTGACTTTCTATGAGTGTATTTGTACAAAGGAGACAATCATCCTAGTAAGAGGATTTTGTCGTAAATATTGAAAGATTTATACAAAATAAAGATGGCTATGTGAAATAATTCCATGGGATTCCATTCTGCTATAGCCTTCACAACTCTGAACATCTGTCCATTCAATGCTTCGTCTGCCGATGACTGGATTGATCAGAAACCTAGAACTGGTTGATGAAGAGATTGTCTTTGAAGTGATCCGACGAGACATAGTCGTACGCTTCAATTCCCTAACTTTTGCCTGAATCGCCCTTTCGAGTTTTCGATCCATCGGGAAACCCCTTTTTGCCCAAGCCGCCCTTTCGGGTTTTCAACTTGTCGGGTTATTTCATGCGTAGTATCTTTTGACTATGTCTGCGTTCGCAGGGTGCGGCAAATCGTCGCCGTCCATGGTGGTCAAAATCATTGCACCACCAGAAAATATGCTCTTGATCACAAATGTTCCTTCATATGTAGGAGTCCATTTGCCCCTGGGATCACTTTGCGGCAAGATAATCCGCTTGATTACGAGATCTCCGACTTGATACACTTGACGTCTGACTTTCTTATTGAAGGCCTTGATCATCCGTTTCTGATACGTATGACCATGGCATATAGCAGCGAGTCGCTTCTCGTCAATCAAATTGAGTTGGTCAAGTCGGGTCTGCATCCAATCATCTTCATTCAAACCTGCATCCTTCATAATCCTTAGAGAAGGAATCTGGACCTCCATAGGCAGGACAGCTTCCATGCCATACACTAATGAAAATGGGGTTGCTCCGGTTGAAGTACGTGCCGTCGTACGGTATCCATGCAGAGCAAACGGTAACATCTCATGCCAGTCTTTGTAAGTGACTGTCATTTTCTGAATGATCTTCTTAATGTTTTTATTTGCAGCTTCAACAACACCGTTCATCTTCGGTCGATAGGGAGATGAATTATGATGATAAATCTTGAACTGTTCGCACAAAGCGGTGATCATTGTGTTATTCAGATTTGTACCGTTGTCTGTGATGATCCTGTCTGGAACACCATACCGACATATAAGATTTTGCTTGATAAAGCGGGCAACCACATTTTTAGTAACAGAGGCGAAGGAAGCTGCTTCGACCCATTTAGTGAAGTAGTCAATGGCAACCAGGATGAAGCGATGTCCGTTGGAAGCCGTGGGCTTGATCTCTCCAATCATGTCAATGCCCCACATTGCAAAGGGCCAAGGAGCAGTCAGAACGTTGAGAGGGACCGGAGGGATGTGGACTTTGTCAGCGTAGACTTGGCATTTGTGGCAAGTACGGGAATATTGATGGCAGTCAGCTTCCATGGTAGACCAGTAATAGCCTGCCCTTAGGATCTTCTTAGCCATTGTATGCCCGCTCAAGTGAGTGCCAAATGTGCCGCTGTGTATGTCAGTCATGATCAACTCTGCTTCAGCTTTGTCTACGCATCGGAGTAATACACAATCATGGCTTCGTTTGTAAAGGATGCCGTTGCTCAGGAAGAATTTGGCCGCAAATTTCCTTAAGAACTTCTTGTCATTTACGGAAGCTCCTTCGGGATAATCTCTAGTCTCGAGATACCTTTTGATTTCATGGAACCAAGGTTGTTCCACTACTTCTTCGGTATTAATCTCGTGACAATGTGCAGGTTCATCCATTCGCTCAATGGTGATTTGGGGAGCCTCGTTATCCTAGTTGAGTTTAAACATGGAGGACATTGTGGCTAGAGCATCTGCTAACTGATTCTCTTCTCGCGGGAAATGCTCGAAGGTAATTTGCTCGAAATGAGGCAACAATGTCAGGACATGTTCTTTGTATGGGATAAGATTAGGATTCTTGGTGTCCCAATCTCCTTTGATTTGACTAATAACCAAAACCGAATCCCCAAATACGATCAAAGATTTGATCCCCAAGTCTATAGCAGCCTTGAGACCAAAGATGCAAGCTTCATACTCAGCCATGTTGTTTGTGCAGCTGAAGCAAACTCGGGTCGTGAAAGGTGTGTGACAACCTTCCGGAGAAATGAGTACCGCGCCGATACCGTTTCCAAGTGCATTTGAAGCACCATCAAAGTACAGGGTCCATCGGGATCCCTTTTCGGGTCCGTCATACGGTCCATTACCTTCGATGTTGTCCAAATTCACGATGTCCTCGTCTGGGAAGTCAAATCTCATGGGTTGATAATCTTCGATAGCTTGATGAGCCAGATGGTCAGCTAGCACACTCCCTTTTATAGCTTTTTGGGTGGTGTACTGGATGTCATACTCAGTTAAGATCATTTGCCATCTAGCTATCCTTCCAGATAAAGCGGGCTTTTCGAAGATATACTTGATAGGATCCATTTTGGAAATCAACAAGGTAGTATGAGTCAACATATACTGTCTTAGTCGGCGAGCAGCCCATACCAAAGCGCGGCAAGTTTTCTCGAGCAGTGAGTAGCGAGTCTCACAGTCGGTAAACTTTTTGCTAAGGTAATAAATAGCATGCTCTTTTCGACCAGACTCGTCATGCTGGCCCAAAACACACCCCATGGAGTTATCCAAGACGGTCAAATACATGATCAATGGTCTTCCTTCGACGGGAGGCATTAGAATAGGAGGTTCTAGCAAATACTCCTTGATTCTATCAAAAGCAGCTTGGCAATCATCGTTCCATTCGACTACCTGATCTTTCTTCAAGAGTTTGAAAATTGGCTCACAGGTAGAAGTCAGATGCGAGATGAATCTGGCAATGTAGTTCAAGCGCCCCAAGAACCCTCTAACCTCCTTTTCAGTACGGGGAGCAGGCATTTCTTGTATTGCTTTCACTTTTGCTGGATCGACTTCAATGCCTTTGTTGCTTACAATGAATCCCAAGAGTTTACCAGACCTAACTCCAAAAGTGCACTTACTTGGATTCAGCCTGAGTTTGTATTCTTTCAACCTGGAAAACAGCTTCTCCAGATGTTCAAGGTGCTCTTCCTCTGTTTGTGACCGAGCTATCATATCTTCTACGTAAACTTCAATCTAATGATGAATCATATCATGGAATAAAGCTACCATGGCGCGTTGATAAGTTGCCCCTGCGTTCTTCAGCCCGAACGGCATCACCTTGTAACAGAAAGTGCCCCATTGTGTGACAAAAGTTGTTTTCTCCATATCCTCGAGGGCCATTTTGATTTGATTGTAGCCCGAGAATCCATCCATGAAGGAAAACACTTTGTGTTGAGCTGTATTGTCGATCAAAATGTCAATGTGTGGGAGTGGAAAATCATCTTTGGGGCTGGCCCTATTCAAATCCCGGTAATCCACACACATCCTGACTTTGCCATCTTTCTTAGGTACTGGCACGATGTTAGCGACCCATTGAGGATAGGACGTAACAGCCAGAAAGCCTGCGTCGAACTGCTTCATCACTTCTGCTTTGATCTTTTCAGACATGTCAGGCCTCATTCGGCAGACTTTTTGCTTGATCGGCGGACAATCCTCTCTTGTGGGGAGACGGTGAACTACGATGTCTGTGTCTAAACCCGACATGTCTTCATAAGACCAAGCGAAGATTTCAACATACTCATTCAACAACTGTATCAGGCGCTCCTTGACCTTTGGTTCCATATTGGCACCCACTTTCACCTCCTTCCGGTCTTCCTCGGTCCCTAAGTTGACAGTTTCCAATGACTCTTCGTGCGGTAAGATGGCCCTTTCCTCTTGCTGTAGAAGTCTGGCTAGTTCCCCTGGTACTTCACAACCTTCGTCATCTTCATACTCGGCTTGATTGACCAGATCTTCAGAGTTACTGAAGGATATAGCAGAATAGTCACCCGTGGAATCCGGAGTGGATGGGTACCTGCATTTGTGAGTGTGGGTGCGTGTAAGGGATAGCCATCCTTAAACAAAAAATGTAAAAGGAAAGAAAATGAACACAAGCAGTTTATCAAATGAAAAACGTCAAATGAATCATTAAACATGGCATATGGATATGAAAAATAATCAAAACCCTTACAAATGGACCTACATGCCCCGGGCAAGGCATGAGGTGTGAAGATAGTGTGCGGATTGTTCAGAAACAAATATTACAGACCAAATAGGAAATGTTTGACAGATAAATTACTGATGAATAAAAGTGATGGGGACAAAGTCTTTTGCCTCCCAGTTGCTCAATCCTCCCTTGCCAGTTGGATAAATCCACTCTTCGATGTTGCTCTCTTTGTCTTCATCCTCCAAAGCGTTGATTCCGTAGGGAGAAATTTTGACTGGCGCCCTTTCAATCTTCGATCGGCGCATAGCTTTCTGGCCAGCGGCAGTGAACCCTAATCCAAATTTGTCGGTCTTATGCGGAATATCAGGTAACTGCCCCCATGCTGAAATCTTCCCTTCCTTTATTGCGGCCTTTGCGTCCTCCAGAGATGCCATCCTGGCCATCTGCCTCGGTGTCTCAGCTGCCAACTTTGCTACTGCTATTTCAGGAAGGACTTCTTCTAAATGCTGAAAAGGTGTTTCAATGAACTCTCCTTCAACCTCCACGTACCGGGAAGAATTTAAGTGGCTAATCATGTACTCCTCTTCGCCATGGACAGTAATGATCTTTCCCTTGAGAGGATACTTCAACATCTGATGTAAGGAGGAGGTGACTGCCCCAGCATGGTGTATCCAAGGTCTACCCAGCAAGAAAGAGTATGACGGACGGATGTCCATCACATAGAAAGTAGATTTAAACACCTCGGTGCCTATCTTGACGGGAATTTCAACCTCCCCATGGACCATTCTCTTCGAACCATCGAAAGCTCTGACAACAATATCACTCGGCTTCAATTCCAACCCTTCACAATCTAGCCGGTCCAAGGCCTTCTTGGGCAATACATTCAGCGACGAACCAGTGTCGACCAAGACATGTGCGAGGGTGGTTCCTCGACACTCTACTGAAATGTGCAAAGCATCATTGTGGTTTCTACCTTTAGGAGTTAGGTCGGCATCGGAAAAACCTAATCCATTGTCCGCAGTCAGGCTAGCCACGCAATTCTGAAATTGATAGGTTTCCTGGGGCACATGAGCTGCCTTCAAGAATTTTATCAGGGCTTTAGCGTGCGCTTCTGAGCAAAGTAGTAGTGCCAGCATGGAGATCTTTGAGGGGGTTTGCCCCAACTGTTCTACCACATCGTAGTCACTCCTTTTGATTATCCTTAAAATCTCATTCATTTCCTTCTTGGAGGTTTCCGGGATGACCAAGGGCTGAGCCCTCGTCCTGACGAGCTCCTCTTGGATTCCCTTACCTTTGTCAGCAGCGGTAGGAGAGACAGTACTAGGAACAACAACATCCTCAATCAAAGGGGTTCTAGCAGAGAGTTTTATTGGTGCAGGGACAACCTTGTCAGCTGATGAAGGTCCAAAAATTGCTCTTGGAGGGGCAATCTCTGGAGAAAATATTCTCCCGCTCCGGGTGATTTTGCTCGTGCCCGCAATGTTACCAATGCTGGCTTCTTCATCATCCGAACTTTCTTCAGTTATTTCGATTTGTTTGATACCATGGTAGTAGATGTCACCGCCATAGTTCCAAGGTATCGACTTCTCAGAAACATAAGGGACAGGCCCTGGCATTGTTATCTTCAAAGGAACGGATTTCGTAGCTGGTCTAATCTTAACAGGCTTTTTGACGGCCTTGGAAAGATTGGCGTGAATGGTTATGATTGAGACATCTTCAGTATGAACTGGAACAGCGGAAACTTTTTCAAACAAAATTTGTCGACTATCCATAAGGCCTTGGATGCCTTTCTTCAGTAACGGACAATCAAACGGCAGAGAGTAACAACAATAGCAGTCTTCTTTACATCCCGGGAAGATCCCGGCCCTTAACAGATTCAGCTTGATGGTTAGCAACGGAGTAGTCAGATCATTGACATCAGCAACATACAAATCTTCTTCAATGGCATTGACATTTCGGCCGTGCTTCAGCATGGGTGCAGATATCACATTAGGCTTCTCCGGAGCGTCGAACTCCACCTCCTTCGCCTCTATTAGGTCTTGGATTTTATGCTTGAGTGCCCAACAATCATTGGTGTCGTGTCCGACACTGTCAGAATGGTAGGCGCACTTAGCATTAGGATGATAATGAGGAGAGGATGTATTCACATTCTTTGGTGCCTCCTTGATGGTGGCGAGATTCAACTTCAGTAGATGGGGAAGCACTTGCACTGGAGTCATATTAATACGGGTGAACTGCCGTTGTGGCCGTTTCACCCGTTGCTGATTTGGTCTAGACTGGTTATAGCGAGGCTGCTCACTTGGAGTGTTTTGAATCATTACGGCCCCCACAGTTGGCCGACGCTCCGCCTTCCCTGCTCTTCTCTGAGAATATACCACAGCTGTTTCCTTCTTAAAAGGCTTCTTCTCAACACTTGCAGCAACACCCTTCTGAATCTTTCCTGACTTGATGCCAGCTTCTATTCTTTCGCCCGTTAAGATCAAATCGGTAAACCCCGCGGAAGAGTTACCAATTAGATGATTGAAAAATGGCTCAGATAGGGTCCCAAGAAACATATCAACAAGTTCGCGGTCGGTTAAAGGAGGCTGCACCCTGCCAGCCAAATCCCTCCATTTTTGTGCATATTCTTTGAATCCCTCGCTTGTTCCTAGTGACATACCCTGAAGTTGGGTACGAGTAGGAGCAAGGTCCGAATTATACTGGTATTGTTTGTAAAAAGCGGTGGCCAAGTCTTCCCAATTTCTGACGCTGGTTCCCTCTAGCTGATAAAACCACTCCAATTGAGCCCCAGAAAGGCTGTCTTGGAAGAAATGAATCCAAAGATTTTTATCTGCCGTATAGGGCTGAATCTTTCTCACGTAGGACCTGAGATGCATTTTTGGACAGGACAGCCCATCATACCTCACAAACACTGGCACCTTGAACTTTGGGGGAATCACAATCCCGACAACCAAACCCAAGTCTTCAAAATCCAAACCCGGTACTCTCTGTAGTTCCATGGCGGCCAATCTGTCTTTTAGCCCTTTGTATTTATCATCAGCTGGAGGGTATTGCTGATCAGAATAATCTTCATCCTCTTCGACCTCCTCTTCTTCCACATCAGACTCGGAAGGTACCGCAGCTCCACCTCCTTTGCTGGTTTCTTCAGCAGAAGTAGGAGGAAATTCAAGCACTAACCGTGCTTCTCCGTCAAATCTTCTCCCCAAAGTAGCCACCCCGAGTCTCTTTTTCTTCTTTTTCACTGGGTCTTTATTCCCCAGCAAGGTCTTGAGATCCTCCTGACCTTTAGCCAAGGTTGTCAGGAGTTGCTGAAACTGTGCATTTTGAGCTTGCAGGTCTTTGACTGTTTGCTCGAGATCCATCCTACTGAAATAAACAGCAGACAGATAAGGAAACCTGGAGTGAGACCTGCTTATGCACATGATGAATGGTATGCTTATGTATGCAATGCATTCAAGGATTTAGAACATTCAAGATTGTTGTAGACAAAAAGGAACGCACGTCATATTAATAAGAAGAAATTTGTTAGTACATAAATGCCCCATGGGCCAAATATTACAAAATAACTTCTCAAGGAAAAAAGACATTGCGCATCCTCTTTGGTGCGATGTAGGTGTTGAGGGCCTCTTGCTCATGGAGTCGGCGGGTAAGCTCTAGAACCTTCTTCTCACTGGCGTAGAAGCTAGCTTCGAAAGTATTTCGTTCTTCCTTGAGCTGAATCCAACTTTTCTGCATTTCCTCCCACGATGTAGGCATGTCAGGATGTAGGATGGTGTAGGGGACCTCTCCTTCCTTGACGGGCTCTTTAATCACAGGGAGTACATGAGGATAAGGCATCATTAGACTTTGGGCTCGGGCTCGTACCCACTTGAGATAAGGCTCAAGAGGGATGGAGTTCTTGTGTCCCAGAGTCTTGCTATCAACCTTGTTGGGTCTTCCCCAGGCTCTGATGAATCTTTGGCGAAGTCCTTGCGCATCGTTGTCGAAGTCAAAAACTAGGTCAAGAATCAACATGTCATGAGGGCCATCCCTCCGTGCGTATCCAAATTGCCTTAAATCTAGGCAAGGGTTATAGGTGATACCTCCTCTGATTCCGAGTAAAGGAACATTAGGAAATTCTCCACAACGATCGACAATGATGACATTTTCTCTGGACCGAGAACACCAATGCACATCAGAGTGAGTAAGAGTCATCAACCGTTGGGACCACCTTGAACCTTGGTCATTCTTCAAGACAAATTGTGGAAGGTGCGAAATAAACCACCTTGCAAGGAGAGGAGTACAGCACATGAGAACACCCCTCTTTCTCATTGTTCGTGTGTAAAATGAGTGAAGAGTGTCCCCAAGAAATGTTGGATTTTGGGTTTCTGGACAAGAAGATTTTGACGGCGTTGACATCTATCAATTGGTCGGAATTTGGGAATAAGACCAACCCATAGATAAGGAGTGCCACAATCTCTTCAAAGGCTTGAAGGTCCAATGAGTTCCAACATTCTTATGCCTTCTCAAACAAGAATTTTTCTAAGAATCCTTTGACGCCGCTTCTGGTTTCCCAATGCCCCTTGATGTCGGATGGTTGTAGATGTAATGCTCGAGCAACATCTTCCGGCTTTGGTTCCTTCTCCGTACCGTTGAAGGGTAGTCGATTAAGGATAGGAATTCTCAGGAGTTGAGAAAACTCCTCCAAAGTGGGCACCAACTGATAATCAGGGAAAGTGAAGCAGTGGTGAAGAGGGTCAAAGAACTGGAATAGCACTTTCATCATGTCTTCTTCAATGTTGGTGTTGACTAGGCTGAGCAGTCTACCATGTCTTTCACTGAAGGATGAGTTTTCCAGAATTCTTGAGGTGAGCTCTTTGAGTTGAGGAGAGATTCTCACAAGGTTGACTTGGATGGTATTTCTGCGAGGAATTTCCATGACCTATAAAACAAGAACAAAGATGAAGATCCAAACCCTTGAAATGGTTAGTGAATGCATATGATGTTTTATGATGTTTATGATGTATGCACAAACTTATGTACAAACAAATCACACCAAACCCTAGTTTCAGGCTCGCATGGGGTTTCATAGGTATGTACCCTCTTGAGTGTAGTTGGCTTAAAAACCTGTCCTATAAATAGTAACCGGGTTCTAAGGAGCTCAATATCACTGGATTGTTTTCATTGTTCATTGTTTTGGTTTAGCCACTTAACTAGCGACCAAAATATTCCAAGAAAACAACCCTCAATGAGTGTAGTATCGAGTATCTACCAACTTCGGACTGCACCAAAGCCGGTCATCTCACTACCCCTAATAAAAGGCCAAGATGTTCAAGTAAGGTTCTAGGTCATTAGTTCTTAGTGACATCACTCAGCGGCCCCGTACTCTCCTTGATTGAACTCAAGGGTTACCGGTACTCACAAATATGTCGCACTAATATAGCTATTGCTTCGACCGTGTCGGTATACCCCGCACAGTTTCCACAACGTATTGCTATCTATGAATGTTTCCCCAAAATCCGGGTGTAGGATTGCAAACCCAAACAATAGAGCCAAGATATAAAGAAATCAATTCAAACAATTAGTCATGCAAGAGGGTGATCTAAGCCCTAAGGTTACTCCACTTTTAATCTTGTCCCCAGCAGAGTCGCCAGTTCTGTGATACGGTGGGAGAACTGACTATGGTTTTGCGTTTGTATTTGCAAATGTTTCGGTTGAGCAAGAGTCACCACCGACTTTTTATTTTATCTTAAGGAAAGGTTTAAAAAGCACAGCAAAAACCTTTGAGATATTTTCTTGGGTTCGGGGAATAGATTATAGAAAGGGAAGGTATTAGCACCCTTTCTATCCATGGTTATCCATGGGCTCTTAGGTACTTGCTTAGATCAACTTGCCTTGGTTTTCAATTGTTTGAAATGGTGCTTTGTGTGTGGTTTTTGAAAAGGTTTTGAAAAAGATGCCTTGTATAGGCTACCCTTGTAACAATTCTTTACTCGAATGTTTTACAAAAGGTGTTTGTCTTTTTGAAAAGATGTTTCAAGGTTTTTTTTTTTTGAAAGTTTGTTTTGAAAGTGTTTGTGAAGTGTGGTTTGAAAATAGGCAAGTGTTTTCTTTTGCAAATGGACAAGTACTTAAGAGTTATCTACCCTAAAGTTCTCAAAGATTTTTGTTTATGTTTTTAACCCTTTTAACAATTTTGTTCCACCATTGCATTTGGTGGACAATCTTGTATTAGGAGGTGAAAGGGACGGGCGCGGGTCATCGTTTAGACCATGATTGCAATAGTGTTAAATGTCTTTGGGCAATTTTTTCTTTGAAAGGGACTTAATCATTTTAGGCAACTTTTCGGAAGCGTCATCGAGGGACTATGATCATTTGATTGTTTGTTTTTACCCAAAGAAACCTAACATGCAACATGGCCCAATTATTTGAAGGCAACAAGTGGAATACCTTAGGGGTGCAAGTGTGAGATGTGTTGTTCATTTTCATGCTTGATTATCTTGAAATTAGGTCAAACTACTTTTGTTCGTTTTATTTGTATACAAACCCTAATTCTAGCATGGTATATTTAGAAAGCGTTTAAAGTGCGAAAAGTAAAATTCCTACACTATTACAACACAATATGGGAAGGGGGGTATAAATGTTCAAATGGGGGGATATTTAGACAAAGAAATTAAACCTAGCTATTACATCATTTTTGACATTTTTATAAGTAATTGTTTGCATAAATTAAATGGAAAATACAATAAAGATGCAAAATGCAAAAAGGGGTTTTTATATGTATGAAAAAAAGTATTATTTATGTTAAATAAATAAAAATAAAAAGAAGTATTATTTTTGGAGTTTTTGTCTTTTAAGGGTAAAACCCTAATTTTTATTAAGTAATATATATATTATTTAATTTATACAAGTATTTGTTTATTATGTACAAAAATAAAATAAAATGAAGTATATTTATAAAAAAAAGTATTTTTTTTTATGTCAAATATTAATAAAATAAAAAATATAAGTATTTTTGTATTTTAACCTAAATATACTAATGAATATATATATATATATATATATATATATATATATATATATATATATATATATATATATATATATATATATATATATATATATATATATATATATATATATATATATATATATATATATTAATTTCTAAATATGTATTATATATATAAATTAACAATATTTAATATTTAATAAAAAAAGTATTTTTTCTATAAAATATTTTCATAAAGTAAAACAAAAATAAAAATGTATAAAAATGTATTTGCACTATTTTAGTATTTTAAACAAAAATATATGTATTTATTTATTTATGTATAAACTAAAAGAAAACTAAATAAATGCCTAATAAATTCAAAAATGGTGAGAAAAAATATTTTTATATTTTTAATACCATGAGAAAAAATAAATAAGTCAATCAAAAAAAGAAAAAGTCAAAAAGTCAAAGAAATAAGCAAAATGGGCTCAGGGGGTGCAGAAGCAAATGTATGGTGCAAAAAGAAAAGTCAACACAAGCCCAGCCCATGAAGACCTTTCTTCAACCTCCAGACTTCTGTTTGAACAAAAACACGCGCCTCTTTCTTCCATTGCAAGGTCCTGATTCTTTGAGTTTTAGCAAAAACTTCCAACATCAAAACTGTTAAACATCTTCTCACGAATTCACACATATAAAGAACATGTTTTAATTCTCAGAAATGAGGGAGAATTTCTTCTCTCCCAATTCTTAACCTAATTTTTGTTCAAAGTTCAGACATCAAATTCTCTAAGCATACATAATATAAATGAAATCTAATTATATGGGCATGTTCAGGGCTATGATTGTGACATGTTTTCTTCACAAACCTAAAGCTAACAATGCCTAATAAGAGAGATACGAGTTCATGAACTTACCTGTTCAGTTGAAGTCGTATCTGGCAATGGAGAAGCTTTCAGTGCAAGGTGATGATTGGTATAGCTTCCTTGAGGTCCAGGGATGCTATTCCAAGCATTACTTTGTCTTGAAACTTCTTGAATCGTGCTAGAGAACTTCAACTGCAAAACAAGAAAATGAAAATGGTGGAACTGGTTAGAGGAATTATAGGTCGTGTTTTAGGTTTTGGTTAGCTTGCATTGATGCTAGGGAATGTGTTTGATGAGCTTTGGGCAAGAAATCATGCAAGGGATGAGAGATGGTGTTCAATCTGCAGGCCTTGCCCTGTTTATGCAGTTTGAGAGTGATTCTGGGAATGAGAGTGTTTGGAAGGCTAAGGGCTCGTGTTCTAGCTTGGGTTGGATGATTAGAAGGTGTCTACAATGTTTGCTTCTGTGTTCTCATGCTGAGATGAAAGTTGTTGTATGTTATGATACTTTTCTTCACACTTAAGCAAGCAAAGCCAACTTGATGTTTTAGGCAAGTAGGGGACCCTTAAACATGATGCTAACCTTGTCTTGATCAGAGTGTTTTGCTCATAATTTTGTGCCAATTAGATTTCATCTGTACTTGTTGGATTTTCAATTGGACATAAAGCTTGCTTTTGCAAAAATGGCCATTTTGCTTTTTCCATAAATGGATTAAACTTGTATGTAATGCTTGAACTCAAAGAACAACACTTTAACACAATGAACATGCATTAAATTATTGAGTGTTGGATGGTTTAAGGACCTGTAATGTAGCACAAACTATGCTGACTTGAAAATGGCCTAGGTTATGAACATGCACATGACCAATTCAAAAGTGAGTTTTTGCCATATTGTGAAATTCGATTCTCTCAAGTTATGAGGTTGTTTGATGAGTTCTTGGACATTTTGGAAAGCTTGGAATGTGTACTACAATCCATTTTTGAAATGCAAATTGAAATTCCAAGTGGAAGTTTATGGAAAATGGCCTTGAAGTTGGGTAGAAAACCTTGCCAAAATAGGTTAAAATTTCACTAAGTTAAGAATGGTTTAGTACCCTTATTCCAAAAATTGTAACTTGAGATACAAGCCTCATTTTGGAAAACTTTGTGAATCAAAGTTGTAGATTATGCAACAAGATACAACTTTCATGTTTTGACTTTTGTTTGAATCCAAATGAATCTTGGTGAGAAAGTGGGGCAAAGTTGGGAAAAAATTAGGGTTTTTCATAACTTAGAAAAATTCTAAGTTATGAAAAATTCTCATTTCTAACCCTAATTTGCATTTTTTGATTTCTTGGTGAACAAGTTTCATGATTTGGCATGTTTTGATGAAAAATGAATCTTGACTCTTGATCTTGACCAAAAAGTCAAAGTTTGACTTTTCAGTGAACAGTCAAAATTGATCAATTGACTGGGAAATTCAACTGTCAATCTTGTATACTTGGGATCTTTTGCACTTGTTGAGCATGTCAAGATAATTCCATGGGGTCCTTGAGTCCATATGTGAGCTTGGTTTGCCATTGGCTAGGTCAAACAGTCAAAAATTGCCTTTGTGCAGTCAAAACCCTAAAAATGACCATTTTGCCCTTTTGGTGATCTGATCAAATTTCTTATGGAATTGTGATCCAAACTTGATCAAATGGTTCATATGAGTTCATAATGTTGATGTGGGTCAATTTTCATGAGATTTGACTGTCAATTGGCCATAGTTGACTTTTTCCCCAATACAGTTGATTTTTAGGTCAACTGTCCCATTGACTGGGCAAAACTTGGAATCAAGACTTGAAACTTGATGTGGATAAACTTGGGAGTCCAATATGAGTCAAGAAAGTAATCTTATGCATTTTAGGTCAAAACATCTTTGTGCACACACAAACCCTAATTTGGGTCAACAGTGCAAGGAGGAGTCTTGAGCAGATGAAACCCTAACTGGATCTTGACCTTCAGGGACTTGGTGATGAGAAATCAATGAGAAATGGGAGGGCAAATTTTGGGGTACAACACCGTCCTTTAAAACAATACAACAAAACTAATGCTTGCCATATATTAACATTATAAAATGGAATATTCATTGTTATGTTTGTTGGAATAATATAGCAAGTGTGAGTAAGTGAGAAAACAATTTTACATTGGATAAGATGTGGAGACTTAAGCATATATAAGTGGGAGAATTCACTCACCTATCACCTTAAGGTTTTAGGTGTATAAGTGGTATCTCTCACAAAGGTGCCTAGTCTAATACTATGTATCAATGCTCCTATAATCTCCCCCAATAATTGGTATCAGAGCTCTGGTTCGAAATCCACGGGGAAACACGAGTCAACAGTGAGGTATTATTGAGAATTGTTTTTCTGATTCTGTGGGATTTGGGAAACACTTTTAGTGACTGTTTTAGTGAATTGCACAAGGTTGAAGATGAATAGAAACAACGATATAAATTCCAAGCTTCCAGTGTTTGATGGCAAAAACCGTAATCGTTGGAAGATCCAGATGCGTGTGTTGTTTGGTTCTCAAGATGTGTTAGATCTTGTCACTGATGTCCATGCTCCGTTAGCAGCAGACGCAACAAAGGCACAGAAGATAACGTAGAAGACACTAAGGAAGAAATATCATAAGGCGTTGTTCTACATCCATCAATGTGTGGATGCAAACATGTTTGAGAATATTGCTGACTCTGAAACAGCAAAGGCTGCGTGAAACACACTAGTCAGATGTTACGGTGGTGACGCGTCAGTGAAGAAGGTGAAGCTTCAGTCTCTCAGAAAGCAATATGAGAATCTCAACATGAAGGACAACGAGAAGGTTTCTGTGTACATCTCTAGAGTGGTTCTGATCACTAATGAGATGAAAGTTTGTGGAGAAACTCTTTCTAAACAAGTAATCATTGAGAAGATATTGAGATCTTTAACTTCTCAGTTTGATTACTGAAATTTTGGTATTAGGTATGTGATGTAGAATGAGATGTCACGACACAAATATCTGTTTACAAGTAAAGAGCATTAAAATCAAAAGCAGTAAAAACACAAGAGATTGTTCACCCAGTTCAATATACAACAACACCTACTCTGGAGGCTACCAAGCTAGGGACAAGTCCATTAAATAGTATCAATTCATAGACCCTCAATAAATAACCAGTTTATGATCTAATCATTTAATCACTACCCGTGCTATATTTCTACCTAAGACTCACCTAGGTATGAGGTCCAAATCCCTTCAATCACTTGCAATAAAGAAACAACATGATTAATAAGTTTAAAAACTTCAATCATTCAATACTTAAAAGCTTATGAATGATACACAATTAACAATCTAAATAACAACACAAGTATTCAATCAATACTAGAGTATTTGACAATTAAAAGACTTAGACTTTTTAAAACAGAAAGAAAGTATTCATCTTCAAAAGTTACAGTAATTTGAATAAGGAAGCAAGTCCTTATATATGCGCAACTGTGGACTTGGGCTTAAAAACAAATATTCAATTCTTTTGAATAGTTCCTTAAAAACAGGTCAAGATAAAATCCATGCATTTTGAAAAATATTCCTCCATATTTTTTGTTTCCTGTGAGTCACAAATCTTGAATTATGGAGCGCTAGAAATCAGGAAACAGAAAAACATAAATTGATGTTGGCTGAGTTCAGTTCAGGAGGCAGATGTCAAAACATCTACTTTTACATCATTCAAAAAAGTTTGCTACAAATGTTAAAACATTTAGCAAAACATTAACAACACATTGTTTTACCAAAATTGCTACCAACAAACACTTACAAACTCTCCCTTTGGCAAACTTTGGCTAAAACAATATCAGAGCATATTATCAGAGCAGAGCAATATATTATTAGAGCAAAATCAGATTAACAACATAAGCAAAGGAAGCATAAACTCAATTAACAGTTAGCTGTTAGCAAAGGAAGATGTCAAAACATATTTTAAGACATGAGGCTCCCCCTAAAGTATTAAGCTCCCCCTCAATCAGATGTCAATCAGTGGTTAGTCAGTCACACACACTCTCTCTCACCCCCTTTTTAGTCATAATATACCAAATAAACATATGCATTCAAGAGTGTATCAGTAATTTTGGTACAGACCATAAAAATCAAATGTCAAGCACATGCAAGTGCTAAAAGGAAACAAAAAGATCATATAAAGAAACATCAATTAGGCTAAATGTCATCAAGACCAGTTGACTTGTCTGAGCCAGAACGTTCTTCCTCACTAGAGTATTCACCTTCAGAGTTCACTGTATCATCATGGTTGTTGTCCTTTTGCAAGTCCTTGATCATCTTTTCAAAGGTTAGCTTCCTTGATGAGCTAACTATGATCATATCATCCAATTCCTTGCATGTTTTTCTTAATTCTTTGATCATATCACCCTTGGTGGAGGTCTTTTCAGCAGGCGTAGATGTTAAAACAATGTCTGGGACATGTTTTCCTGAAAAGAGCTTAAAATAAAAGGTCAAGGAAGACTCCCTCTTGTACACTACATCTTTTCACTTAGGATTCCAGGATGCTGATTAAGGATAATTCCATAGAGGACGGAAGGAAAAGCAATTGGCATCTTAATGGCACAAGTTCCTGCATGTTTAATGGTCTGATCAAAGATATAAGTCCCATAATTAAAATGTTTCTTATTTCCAATAGTATAAATGAACTTTCCTAATCCAATGGAGATGGTTGAAGTGTGATTAGTGGGAACCCAATTTTCAGCTCCAATCATATGTAAAATAGCATATTCACACTCAGTTTGCTGACAATAAGTTTGTTTTTCATGGGCCACTCACATACTTGATTAGCAGTGATGGCTCTACACACTAGATTATCTATAACTTCCAGCTCACATCAGACATCTTCAGACGTGTCTAAAAATCTATTTATGATGGCAGGAGAAAATTCTATACACTTTCCTCTAACAAAAAACCTTTCTATACTCCTTACTTTTATGGTCAGCACAATCAACGGGAATATTAACAATAAACTCCTTAACAAGAGTTTCATAGCAATTGGAAAACCCGATAACAGTTTTCACCAGTCCAACATAAGATATCGTCTCCATGATTTATTTGCATTCTAGAGCACCAGCTCCTGATTCTCTCTCCAGGGAAATCCTTCTTTGATAGACACACTTCCACTTTTCAACATTCTGAACAGAATGGAAGGAGATGTTGTCAAGTGGGGCATCAGGAATCCTAACAGAAATCTTCTTGCTTGCATACTTTTTGATTGGAGAGATGTCCTAGACATCTTGCTCGACATCATAGTCTGAGTCAACTTCTTCAACAACTACAACGTTCTTCTTACTCTTGGATCTTTTTACAGCATCCTCATTATCAGCTGTGGAGCTAACATGTCTAGCTTTTCTTTTGCTAGAGGGTAGAACCACTTTAATTCCTAGCTTTAGGGGTCCATACATGATTTTCTTCTTGGTTGTTTTGGAAGGGGGTGTGACACTTACATCCTTCACTCTCTTGGATTTTAGCCTTCTTGCAATACCAAGTACCACATTAGTAATGAGCTTATTGTCAGATAGATCTTCAACATTAACTACATGCTCAGCATTGTGACCTTCTCCATCCTTGGAGGCAGCAGCATCTTCCTTTGTAGGAGAGTTCTCTTCAACATCTTGTTTAACATTTTCTTCTTCCACTTCCTTCAGAGCAGAGATAACAAGCTTCTCAAGTTGGCTTTCAGCAGTATCTTTCTTGAAGGTGGATGATTCAGTAACAACACTTTTAGGGTTACTTCCTTTCTCAGCAGGAGGAAGCATACAAGTAAGGGGGGTAGAAATCCCAGGAATAACAAAGCCTTTGTTTAACACTCTGTCTACTAGCCTTTTGATGCTTCTATCAACATTAACAATCTCTTCTTTTGTCCTATTATCAGCTGCAGTGGAAGAGTTACCTCTATTGTTGTACCCCAAAATTTGCCCTCTCATTTCTCGAGGACTCTTGGAATTACTTTAGTCAAGTTTCAAGCCTTGGACCACATTTTCTAAGAAGAATCATTCAAATTATCAAAAAAGGGGCAAAATGAGTAACATTGGAGTTTCACCTGGAAAAAATCAATCCGACGCTAAAAAGTCAAACTTTGACTTTTTGACCAAATTTGAGTCCTAAAAATCACATTATATCAAGACATCCAAAAATGGAGTTTGATCGTCAAAAATCAAGAGAATCAAAAATCCAACTTTGCAAGACTTTGAAATTTTTCTAAATATTTTCTATACTTGGTTAATTTCATTTACTTCATGACATTTTTTTCTACAATTCCAAATAATTCAAAATGATGCAAGTAATTCAAGTTATTACAAAGTGGCATTTTTGCAAAATTACTAATTCTAAAACTATGTCTTGATTAAGTTCTCTCAAAAAAACCTTGCCACATTATTTTTCCCTTGACATAATGTACATGAAATATTCCACAAGACCAAATTTGTGTCATTCTACAAATCATACTGTCCAAGTTGAACAAAATGTGATATGCCACATTGCCACAACACCCTATGCTGCCCTACAATAAAGCTTGAGCTATGCTGCACCCCAAGTATACATGCTGCCCAATACAGTCCAAAACTGCTCTATGCAGTCTGCCCAAGCCTGCATCACAACAGCCCCAGAATTGCACCAAAATGGCAAAGAAAATTTGTGGGAAGAAAGTGTCAAAACAGTAAGCAAAAACAATTCAAAATAACTTATTTTGTTTCCCCCCTAAACCACAGTCAAAGGTCTACAAGAGGGACTGTCTCATAAGACAAAGGGGCTGGATTTTTTTGAAGTGGGATTTAGAGAGAGAGAGAGAGAGAGAGAGAGAGAGAGAGAGAGAGAGAGAGAGAGAGAGAGAGCGAGAGAGAGAGAATAAAGAGTTTTTGTTGAGCATAAAAACAACATCCTTTGAAAAACCTTGACTCATTCATTTTCAAAACAAAAAGTTATGTTCTTATTCAAAACAAGACCCCAACCCATTACTCCACCATACAAACTCTCCCATAAGCCAAACAACTCTTCACCTACAAAGATTATCCAAACATAACAACAATCCATGTAGTATTATTCATCTTCACCTTCAAAAAATACCAAAAACATCACAGTACAACCTAACTTAGTTTCAACAGCCCGGAGTAGCTTTCTGGATATTCATTGAGGTCATCTTAACATTTGGAAAACATCCAGATTTAAAATAGCCAGTGCAACCCAAAAGGTAAGTCTTCTTGACTTGATATCTTTTCATACATCATTAATGATTTGTTGTTTTTGAAGATAAGATGTAGTATTTTATTATCCCTTTAAACTAATCCTTTGCTTATGGTTTAGGCTTATTTAATCATGTTTTATTTACATTTATCCATCATATGCTAACCTTTACAGTCAGTAAAACAATGTTTAAGGCAGGAAAATGCAGCATGTATCGACACATGTCCTCATGTATCGACTCATCCTAGTGAAAAAATAGGGTATGAGTCGATACATAACCCCCATGCATCGACCCATACTGAGTTCAAGTTATAAAACAGAAGCTGGAAAAGCCTATGAGTCAATACATACACGTTTCGCATCGATACAAGAAGGTGTATGAGTCGACACATCCCATTATGTGTCGACTCATACTGAACTGATTTTGTTTTACAGGGGCAGGGAAAAGTTATGTGTCAATACATAGCAGCATGGGTCGATACATAGCTGTTCAAAATGCATTTTTTTCCTTTGTTTTGCATTGTTTTCACATTGTTTTCATTATTATTCGATATGGTTGTAATATTTCAGTTCCCATTTCATCCCCATTATTAAATTGTACCCCCACCCCCCTAAAGCGATGTAATAACTTAGATTTTATTTTCCGCATTTTACTTGCTTTTCATATACTGTTAGTAAATAGGATGTATGGCAAGATAAAATCAATAAATAGATGACTTTCAAATACAAGACAAAATGCATGCAAACCAACACACTTGCACACTAGCATATCTAGGATAATCTCATCTTTGTTGCCTTTCAGAAAAATAGTCATGTCCCTCGAATATGGGACGTTTTAGCAAAAACCATTCGATAAAAAAGGATCGTAGTCCCTCGATGACCCTCGATGTTGCCTTCGGTAAATGATCTAGTCCCTAAACGATATTGCTAAAGCGTCTCATAAGTTTCCTTCTATGACTATACAAACGTCCCAACATCCGTCCCTTCACATCCAACGACGGGGCTTCTTACCAAAACAATGGTAGGATAACGATGTCTAAAGGTGGAGGAAAAAACATCTAAGACCTTTTGAGTAGGTGGATTTGCTCCTAGTTGCTTGCTTGCTCATAACAAAAACATTCTATACACCGACACTCTCACTTTGAAACATTTTCAAAAGACAACACTTTGTACGCGTTCTTATAGATACGAGAGCCATTACAAAGGAAACTCTTTTCAAAATCACTTTCAAAAACACATCTCACAAACATCTTTTGAACAATTTTTGAAACAACACTTTGTACGGATTCTTATAGAGACGAGAATCATTATAAAGTCACATTTTTAAAATACTTTCAAAACCCACACCATAAAGCACATTCAAACAAAAGCAAGTTGATCTAGCGAGTAACTAAGAGCCCATGGATGAAAAGGGTGCTAATACCTTCCCTTTTCATAATCTACCCCCTGAACCCAAGAAAACATCTCTAAAGGTCTTTCCTGTGCTTTTTCACCTTTCCTTATTGGATAAAAGAAAAGTCGGTGGCGACTCTTGCTAAACTGCAACATTTGCGAACACAAATGCAAAACCTCAAGTCAGTTCTCCCACCGTATCACAGAATTGGTGACTCTGCTGGGGATTATTTTAAAAGTGGGGTTACCTTAGGGTTAGATCACATCTATTTGCTTTCTTTGTTTGGCTTGCTTGCTTTACATTTTTGGGTCATTGTTTGGGTTTTGTTTTGATCCTCCACCCGGATCTGGGACACCTTTTTAGGTAAATAGAAATAGATTGTGGAAATTGTACGACGTAGACCGATATGGTTGAAACAATGGCTATGTTAGTGTGATGCATTTGTGGGTATCGGTATCCCTCGTGGTGAATCGAGGAGAATACGGGGCCGCTGAGTGACATCATGAAGCACTAATTGACTTTAGAACCCTAATTGAACAAACTTGGCCATTAGGACGTAGTGAGATGACCGGTTTCCGTGTAGAGCTGAAAATTGGTTGATACTCGATACTACACTTATTGAGGCTGAACTTTTGGGATATCTAGGCCGCAAGAAAAGATTTATTGTGCTGAGACAATGCCTAAGAGAAAGGTCGGTGATATTGAGATCCTTTAGAACCCGATCACTATTACTGGGACAGGTTGAACCAATCCAACTTCAAGAGGGTACTACCTTAAAACCCATGCAAGCCTAAACCTAAGGCTGTTTGTGTGACTTGTGTGCTTTCAACTTAAACTACTTGCAGGGTTTTATCATCTGACGACATGAGTTTCCTTGCAGGTTTTGTTTACAGTCATTATCCAATAACTTGGATTTCTTGCAGGGTTTACTTGCTTACATCACTTCGCACCTTTTCTTAAACGTGTAGCATACACATCATAACATCATACCATAGAATTTCCTTAACCATTTCAAGGATCTCAAGGGCCCGTGGTGCAGGTTATGATGAACCAAACGTCCAGCAAGGGGAAGGGGGATTTATTTTCCTTTATCCAATGCCGTCAAAAGATCAAAACACGATAACTTGAGTCAGGGGCTATGACCCACTTGATATGGTGAGCTTGACTCTCATAGAAGGACATTCGACGATACGAAGTTTTTCAATCAAAGCTGCAAATCTCAACATCTGACATTTTCTTGTTTACCCCGCGAGATCCTTGAAAACATTGCATACATATATCATACATATCATTTCATAAATAGGTTTCAAAGTAGGTCTCTCATGTTCTCGCTGTTTATTTCAGCAATGGCTCTCAAACAAGACAACAGAGATCTCAAAATTCAAGAGGTTCAGTTCATGGAAATGCTCCTAAGACTATACAAGGGGCAAGAAGAGTTGAAAGCACTCCTCGCTGGGAACCTGGCCAAGAAAAATCCTGAAGACAATAAGGACGAATGGTTGGAACAACTGCAAGCTGAGGTTGAAGCAATGAGAACCCAGATGCTAGGGCAGATGGCTCTTATCCAAGGCCTAGCCCGGGGACAAGAAGAGCTGAGAACCACTATCAACAAACTTCATCAAGATGGATACAACCGTATGAAGCAAGCAGCCGAGGTTGGGGACCAAGTCATTGATCAACCTCCAAGAAGACAAGAGTTTGGTTTGGTGAAGAGTGGACATTTCCAAATTGCTACTACCTCACGGGTCCAACAACAACCTCACCAAAAACAACAGGTTAATCAGAGTAAGCTGGATATACCCAAAAGGCAGTTTACCAAACTCAACATGACGCTGTCTCAAGCTTTGCAACACCTGTTAAGGATGAATCTGATTACGTTGATATGACCTCATCCGAATCCCAAGACTTCGTCCCCTAACTACAATCCTGATGCAAGGTGTGCATACCACTCCAACAGCCCGGGGCATGATACTGACGACTGTTGGAGGTTGAAATATGAAGTTCAAAAGTTGATTGATGAAGGGGTGTTAGAGTTTACACAAGATGGTCAGGCTGAGTTCTTCTACCTTCCCTCAAAGACACACCATCTGAAGTGACAAATTCTTACAAAGAGGCTTTTGTTCATTAGAATTTTCAATTTGTAATTTTCTTTTGATTGTTCAAACATCTATTCATGTCAAACTCTGTTACTTTATCAATGCATTGCATATGTCTGTTTTGAATCAATTCATTCATATTCACTATATTTAAACTGCTTCCCTTTTTGTGATATTTAACTCTCGATCAAAAGCTCTAAGCCTTTAGAGGGAGGATGACGAAAACGATACCACAATCTCTACAGTATGCTTTTGAACAGACTTTGCTCGCGATGTATAGGCGTTGTTTCAAATCCCAAACAGTGGAGTTATAAGGAAGATAATCCCTAGTCAACCCCTTTGGGCCAAAGAAGTAGGAGTTTTTCTTTCACAAAAATTAAAACCCTTAATCATAACCTGGGGCAGGGTAGTTTTCTCAGTCAATTCAGACGCCCATTCAGTCGTAATCTTCCGCTTCGTACACAATGAATGACATCAAAGACGTCCTTCCAATTCAAAAGACAATGATGGTTCCGCGTGATTGTCAAGACAGACAGTCATTATCTCTCCAAATAAAAGCCCGCTAAGTCAAAACCTATGAAGGAGACCTAAGAAAAAAAACTGGGGCATCCCGCTGACTGTAATAAAAAAGAAACAGTTCAGGCAAAAGACAGGGATAGTAAAATAAAAAAGAAAGAGTTCATACAAATCCTCGACAAAAAAGATGTCTGCCTATTCAAAATAAATTGTCAGTATCCGAACCATCACCAAAATATCAAGGACAATATTCCAGAACTCAACTAGGGATTTTAAACGTGCAATTAACTGAGCATATGACTGAAGAATATCACGAAGAGCGGGTGGGTACAAATAAATTTTGAGCCTTTATCCTTTGTTTCTTGAACCGTGAACCAGGCCACGTTGTAACCCTTAAAAGTCCTAGCTGAAGCATGGGTTAGTTCGAAAGAATATTGTTACAAAAGGTATCCTGACTCTTGTAAGGTTCGCTATAAATCCCGAGTTGATATCACACTTTTACAAAATTTGTTTGTTCTACTCAAAAATGAATTTTCAAACTTCAAGACAGACATAGGCTTTGCATTCCTTAAATGACATTGTTTGCATATGACTAGTTGTTTGACAACAGAGAAATCCGCACAATGGATATTCAATGAACAAACATCCTCTCAATGGACAGAATCAGCTCAGCAGGAAAGGCACTTCCAACAACAGGTCTTCCATAAGCAAGGGGCATGACATGATGTCTAACACAGTTGGGACAGTCTCTCCAAAAGTGACAAATAACCAGGGGCAGATCTCCATCTGAATCACTTGGGGTATTACGCATGCATTCCAGCAACGAATCATGTGCCATCAAGAAAACATCTTGACATTACTACAACACAACACTATGGACGGTGACAATGCCCTACATCCTGAGAACGTGGACATAGTCAGAAAAGACCATGCATGAAAAAGACCCGCTAGGTCGACTGGCCTAGGAAAAAATAAGGGCATCCCGGCAAACCAAAAAACTTTGGGCAAAGAATTAGGGATAAAAAAAAATCTTTACACCCGACAAGTCGAAAACCTGAAAAGGCGGCTTGGGAAAAAAAGGTGTATCCCGGTGGACTGAAAACCCGAAAGGGAGGTCCAGGCAAAAGTTAGGGATCAAAGCGAACAACTATGTCCCGTCATCTTGTCACTTTCCTATCAGTAGAAGACTTATCATTCTGATCGGCAGTTACCAAGCACCTCATGAGTTGGGATAACACTCAATCTACAAAGCCTCCGTAGACACTTTCTCCAGTAGGTACAGGGGCAGAAAAGTCCTGATGCAAAGTCATTGTCATTTCCTCAGAATGCGAACCCTTGACGTCTATGCCTCCCCACATATTAGGGGCAACCAAAGCTTTGACATCGACTTCATCAAACAGGAGTTACTTTCCCTAGCCAAGTTCCTTCAGAGAACCGACATATATGTTCCACAACCAAATTTTGTAATCGCAAGCGGTTCATATAGTTTTCTCCCGAGCTGATTTTATTTCTCTAGGTACAGGAGCTCAATCCCCGACAGAGCCCATTACTTCGGTTATTGGAAATTCACCTTTCAAGATGGTTCCCCGCAGAGTTATTCTCAAGCAGGGTCTCTCCCTGACAGAACCTTCGTAAATGAGGAGCAAATCCCCAACATAGTCACTTCCATTCATCATCCCCAGCGGAAATAGAAGAACCACTTTTTCTACAAGGATCAGGAATTAACTTTCTTGTACTCTCCAGCAGCAGTCAGGGATTTAGTTTCCCAGACTAGCATATGTCACAATAGCATCTCATGTTCATACATCATGACATGCGCATACATATCACATACAATATAATCTCGTTTATTTTGAGAACATCATCTCACAATGCATTTCATGCATCACATATAACTAACCCTGTCATCTTTTCAGGAAAGACAGTTATCACCAACAATTCCAGCAGTTATACATGTCATATCTGCAGGCAACCAAGAGAAAATCAGTTCCCGAAACCAAACGGGTCAACTAATCTACAAGATCAAACGAAGTGACCTTACTATCTAGGTTCCTTCCCACAAGCCCTACTATCCAGGCTTTCATTTCGAAGTAACCCTATTACCCAGGTTCCTTCCCACAAGCCCTACTATCCAAGCTTTCATTTCGAAGTAGCCCTACTATCCAGGCTTTCATTTCGAAGTACCATACTATCCAGGTTCCTTGCCACAAGCCCTACTATCCAGGCTTTCATTTCGAAGTAGCCCTACTATCCAGGCTTTCATTTCGAAGTAACCATACTATCCAAGTTCCTTCCCACAAGCCCTACTATCCAGGATTTCATTTCGAAGTAACCCTACTATCCAGGTTCCTTCCCACAAGCCCTACTATCCAGGCTTTCATTTCGAAGTAACCCTACTATCCAGGTTCCTTCCCACAAGCCCTACTATCCAGGCTTTTATTTCGAAGTAGCCCTACTATCCAGGCTTTCATTTCGAAGTAACCCTACTATCCAGGTTCCTTCCCACAAGCCCTACTATCCAGGCTTTCATTTCGAAGTAACCCTACTATCCAGGTTCCTTCCCACAAGCCCTACTATCCAGGCTTTCATTTCAAAGTAACCCTACTACCCAGGTTCCTTCACACAAGCCCTACTATCCAGGATTTCATTTCGAAGTAACCCTACTATCCAGGTTCCTTCCCACAAGCCCTACTATCCATGCTTTCATTTCAATGTAGCCCTACTATTCGGGCTTTCATTTCGAAGTAACCCTACTATCCAGGTTCCTTCCCACAAGCCCTACTATCCAGGCTTTCATTTTGAAGTAACCCTACTATCCAGGTTCCTTCCCACAAGCCCTACTATCCAGGATTTCATTTCTAAGTAACCCTACTATCTAGGTTCCTTCCCACAAGCCCTACTATCCAGGCTTTCATTTCGAAGTAACCCTACTATCCAGGTTCCTTCCCACAAGCCCTACTATCCAGGCTTTCATTTCGAAGTAACCCTACTACCCAGGTTCCTTCCCACAAGCCCTACTATCCAGGCTTTCATTTCGAAGTAACCCTACTACCCAGGTTCCTTCACACAAGCCCTACTGTCCAGGCTTTCATTTCGAAGTAACCCTACTATCCAGGTTCCTTCCCAGAAGCCCTACTATCCAGGTTCCTTCCTATAAGCCCTTCTATCCAGGCTTTCATTTCGAAGTAACCCTACTGCCCAGGTTCCTTCATACAAGCCCTACTATCCAGGCTTTCATTTTGAAGTAACCCTACTACCCAGGTTCCTTCTCACAACCCTACTACCCAGGATTTCATTTTGAAGTAACCCTACCATCCAGGTTCCTTCCCCCTCATCTCCAGACAACAGGTTACAACACTGTGAAGCCTGAACCCGATCAAATATGGTCGATTTCATATTTCCCCAGCAAGTTGCTGTACAGCCTAGACCCTGATCGGGTGTACATTCTACTTTCACTCCCTCAATCAGGAGTTAATTCCCCAGTGGAGTAATGGACAACCGAAGCTCCTAGACTTTACTTCCCAGGATATAAACCAACATTCCCTGGCAAAGTCCTCCTCGACAGCAGGAACGGGATTTCTCACCAAGGAATCCCTTACGCAACCAATCTTTTCTGGATGGCATCTCCAAGCCCATCTCCGACAATTCTCCATCATTTCTCCAAATGGAATCTGTAAGCCCATTCCCGACATCACCAATCAGTATTACTGCATGCGAGTGCAAATTTCTAGGCACTCTAGTGTTCAATCATCTTCCGCCTTCAGATCACAAAAGGCAGATCAGCCAATCTACATCGCTCGGCTTAAGAAGATTGAACAGTGGCATTTGTTGTACCCCAAAATTTGCCCCCTCATGTCTCGAGGACTCTTGGAATTACTCCAGTCAAGTTTCAAGCCTTAGACCACATTTTATAAGAAGAATCATTCAAATTATCAAAAAAGGGGCAAAATGAGTAACATTGGAGTTTCAGCTGGAAAAAGTCAATCGGACGCTCAAAAGTCAAACTTTGACTTTTTGACCAAATTTGAGTCCCAAAAATCACATTATGTCAAGACATCCAAAAATGGAGTTTGATCATCAAAAATCAAGAGAATCAAAAACCCAACTTTGCAAGACTTTGAAATTTTTCTAAGTATTTTCTATACTTGGTTAATTTCATTTACTTCGTGACATTTTTTGCTACAATTCCAAATAATTCAAAATGATGCAAGTAACTCAAGTTATTACAAAGTGGCATTTTTGAAAAATTACAAATTCTAAAACTATGTCTTGATTGAGTTCTCTCAAAAAAACCTTGCCACATTATTTTGCCCTTGACATAATGTACATGAAATATTCCACAAGACCAAATTTATGTCATGCTATAAATCATACTGTCCAAGTTGAACAAAATGTGATATGCCACATTTCCATAACACCCCATGCTGCCCTGCAATAAAGCTTGTGCTATGTTGCACCCCAAGTATACATGCTGCCCAATACAGTCCAAAACTGCTTTATGCAGTCTGCCCAAGCCTGCATCACAACAGCCCCAGAATTGCACCAAAATGGCAAAGAAATTTTTTGGGAAGAAAGTGTCAAAACAGTAAGCAAAAACAATTCAAAATAACTTATTTGGTTTCCCCCCTAAACCACAGTCAAAGGTCTACAAGAGGGACTGTCTCATAAGACAAAGGGGCTGGATTTTTTTGAAGTGGGATTTAGAGAGAGAGAGAGAATAGAGAGTTTTTGTTGAGCAGAAAAACATCATCCTTTGAAAAAAATTGACTTATTCATTTTTAAAACAAAAAGTTATGTTCTTATTCAAAACAAGGCCCGAACCCATTACTCCACCATACAAACTCTCCCATAAGCCAAACAACTCTTCACCTACAAAGACTGTCCAAACATAACAACAGTCCATGTAGTATTATTCATCTTCACCTTCAAAAAATACCAAAAACATCACAATACAACCTAACTTAGTTTCAACAGTCCAGAGTAGCTTTCTGGAGATTCATTGAGGTCATCTTAACATTTGGAAAACATCCAGATTTAAAATAGCCAGTGCAACCCAAAAGGTAAGTCTTCTTGACTTGATATCTTTTCATACATCATTAATGATTTGTTGTTTTTGAAGATAAGATGTAGTATTTTATTATCCCTTTGAACTAATTATTTGCTTATGGTTTAGGCTTATTCAATCATGTTTTATTTACATTTATCCATCATATGCTAACCTGTACAGTCAGAAAAACAATGTTTAAGGCAGGAAAATATAGCATGTATCGACACATGACCTCATGTATCGATTCATCCTAGTGAAAAAATAGGGTATGAGTCGACACATAACCCCCATGCATCGACCCATACTGAGTTCAAGTTACAAAACAGAAGCTGGAAAAGCCTATGAGTCGATACATACGCGTTTTGCGTCGATCCAAGAAGGTGTATGAGTCGACACATCCCATTATGTGTAAACTCATACTGAACTGATTTTGTTTTACAGGGGCAGGGAAAAGCTATGTGTCGATGCATAGCAGCATGGGTCGACACATAGCTGTTCAAAATGCATTTTTTCCTTTGTTTTGCACTGTTTTCACATTGTTTTCATTATTATTCGATATGGTTGTCATATTTCAGTTCCCACTTCATCCCCATTATTAAATTATACCCCCACCCCCCTAAAGCAATGTAATATCTTAGATTTTATTGTTCACATTTTACTTGCTTTTCATATATTGTTAGTAAATAGGATGTATGTCAAGATAAAATCAATAAATAGATGACTTTCAAATACAAGACAAAATGCATGCAAACCAACACACTTGCACACCAGCATCTCTAGGGTAATCTCATCTTTGTTGCCTTTCGGAAAAATAGTCATGTCCCTCGAATATGGGACGTTGTAGCAAAAACCCCTCGAATATGGGACGTTGTAGCAAAAACCCTTTTCAAAATCACTTTCAAAAACACATCTCACAAACATCTTTTGAACTATTTTCGAAACAACACTTTGTACGGATTCTTATAGAGACGAGAATCATTACAAAGTCACATTTTTAAAATACTTTCAAAACCCACACTATAAAGCACATTCAAACAAAAGCAAGTTGATCTAGCGAGTAACTAAGAGCCCATGGAAAACCATGGATGAAAAGGGTGCTAATACCTTCCCTTTTCATAATCTACCCCCCGAATCCAAGAAAACATCTCTAAAGGTCTTTCCTGTGCTTTTTCACATTTCCTTATTGGATAAAAGAAAAGTCGATGGCGACTCTTGCTAAACCACAACATTTACAAACATAAACGCAAAACCTCAAGTCATTTCTCCCACCGTATCACATCTATCATCTTTGGATTTCTTTGCAGGTGATGATCTGGGTTTCTTAACCTTCTTATCAAGAGGTGGGATGGTTTTTAGAGGAGTAGCATCGAGTACTCTGTCAATGGAAAGATTTTCAGGGAGGTTGACAGATTTTGAGGAAGATGATGTATGATGTTGAGACATGTTTGAGAATTTTTGAACACAGAGATAAAGAATGGCAAAGGTTCTTTTTCTGTAGAGGAGAATGAAGAGTTTGTGAAAGTAGAGATATAGATTTTTGTAGTGTGTGGGAAACACTTTGAGGTAATCTTGTAATGATTGCTTTCAAAATTTTATTTGTTGGAAACACAAATAATATAATATCACTTTAATGGTGTTCCCACACGCCTTTAGTTGCTACAAACCCTCATATAAACAGATCCCTAATTTTCCTCTTAAATTCTTAAATTGATTAGCATCCAAAGCCTTTGTGAAGATGTCACCCAATTACAATTCAATGGCTACATGTTCTAAGGCAACAATCTTTCCTTCAACAAGCTCTCTTATGAAGTGATGACGGATGTCAATATGCTTGGTCCTGCTGTGTTGAATGGGATTCTTTGATATGTTTACGGAACTTAAATTGTCATAGAATAATGTCATGATATCTTGTTTGACATTGTATTCTGTTAACATTTGTTTCATCCAAACCAGTTGAGAACAACTGCTTCCTGAAGCAATATACTCAGCCTCAACAGTGGATAGAGACACACAATTTTTCTTCTTGCTGAACCAAGATATGAGATTATTTCCCAGAAAGAAGCACCCTCCTGATGTAATTTTTCTATCATCATCACTTCCTACCCAATGAACATCACAAAAACCAGTTAAGGCAAAATTTGATCCATGAGAGTATAGCATACCATAGTCACTTGTCCCATTCACATATTTAATAATCCTCTTCACATGGTTGGCATGGCTAACTTTATGATCAACTTGATATCTTGCACACACCCCTACAACAAAGGCAATGTATGGTCTGCTAGCTGTGAGATACAAAAGACTTCCTATCATACTTATGTGGAGAATTTGATCTACACTTACTCCTTTTTCATCTTTAGTCAACTTCAGATGTGTGGGAGAAGGGGTTCTTTTGTGATTGGCATTTTCCATCCCAAACTTCTTCACTATATTCTTAGCATACTTGCTCCGAGATAAAAATATAGAATCTTCCATTTGTTTAACTTGTAGACCAAGAAAATAGGTTAATTCACCAACAAGACTCATTTCAAATTCTGATTGCATTTGCTTGACAAAATGTTGAACCATCTCATTTGACATCCCACCAAACACAATATCATCAACATAAATCTATGCAATCCTGATCTTCCATTCTTCTTCCTTAACAAAAAGAGTTTTGTCTATGCCACATTTCATGTATCCATTCTGAATAAGAAATTTTGTCAATCTCTCATACCAAGCTCTTGGAGCTTTCTTTAATCCATACAGAGCTTTCTTCAGTTTGTAGACATGTTTAGGAAAACTTGGATCAATAAATCCCTTTGGTTGTTCCACGTAAACTTCTTCATTCAGATAGCCATTTAAGAAGGCACTTTTTACATCCATTTGAAACAATTTAAATTTCAGTACGCATGCAACTCCCAAGAGTAGTCTGATTGATTCAAGTCTGGCCACAGGGGAAAACGTTTCATCAAAGTCAACTCCTTCAATTTGAGTATACCCTTGTGCTACTAACCTTGCCTTGTTTCCAATGACCACTCCTGTTTCATCAGATTTATTCTTGTACACCCATTTTGTGCCAATTACACTTGTCCCTTCAGGTCTTGGAACCAGATCCCAAACTTTATTTCTACTAAATTATTTTAGCTCTTCCTGCATAACATTAATCCAGAAATCATCAGTTAGGGCCACCTTAACATTCTTAGGCTCAACCTTTGACACAAAGCAAGAGTTTGATATCCCATCTCTTGATCTGGTAGTAACTCCTTTATTTAGATCTCCTATGATAAGCTCCTTAGGATGATCTCTCTGGGTTTTAATTGAAGGTCCTTTATTGAGATGACTAGGATTAAGATCTTCTTAAGGTGGATTAGAATCAACACTTCTGTCATTTGATTTTGTTGGAATATCAGACACAGATGTTCCAACATCTTCTGAGACATCTTCTTCAGCACTCCATACTCTATCATCAATAATAACATTTATTGACTCCATCATAACTTTAGTTCTGAAGTTAAACACTCTATAAGCTCTACTATTTATAGAGTAACCCAGGAATATTCCTTCATCACTCTTGGGATCCATCTTCCTCCTTTGTTCACGATCAGATAAGATGTAGCATTTACTTCCAAAAACATGAAAGTATCTAACAATTGGTTTTCTTCCCTTCCATATTTCATACAAGGTGGCTGGAGTGCCCTTCCTTAGAGTGACTCTGTTATGGATATAGCATGCAATATTCATAGCTTCATCCCAAAAATGGTAGGGTAACTTCTTAGCATGAATCATGGCTCTGGAAGATTCTGGGAGAGTTCTATTCTTGCATTCCACAATCCCATTTTATTGAGGAGTAATGGGAGAAGAGAATTCATGGTTGATTCCTTCAGAGGAGCAAAAATCAACAAGTTTATTGTTCTCAAATTCCTTTCCGTGATCACTTCTGATTCTTATGACATGACTTTCCTTTTCCCTTTGAAGTTTTTGACAGAGATCTTTAAACACTTCAAAATTTTCTGATTTTTCTCTAATAAAGCTTATCCACGTGTATCTAGAAAAATCATCTACAACAACATAGGCATACTTCTTACCACCAAGACTTTTAACCTTCATAGGTCCCATCAAGTCCATGTGAAGAAGTTCCAAAAATTTCGATGTAGTGAGATGTTGGATCTTCTGATGTGACATCTTAGTTTTCTTTCTAATCTGGAAGTCACCACATATTCTACCTTCTTCTATCTTGAGCTTAGGCATCCCTCTCACTACTTCTTCAGATATAATTCTTTTCATACCTTTCAGATGCAAGTGCCCAAATTTTTGATGCCATAGTTTAACTTCATTCTCTTTGACAAAAACACATGTTGAAGAGAGATTTAACTCTTGAGGAACCCATAGATAATAGTTGTCTTTAGATCTAATTCCTTTCATAATAACTTCATTCTTTTCATTGCAAACAAGATATTATTCCTTGGTGAAGTTAACTTTGAATACTTGATCACACAATTGGCTTATACTTATCAGGTTAGCTGTTAACCCTTTAACAAGTAACACATCACAAGCTTTGGGACTCCTGAACAATCAAGCTTACCAACACCTTTGATTTCACCTTTTGCTCCATTACCAAAAGTCGCATAAATAGTGGAATGAAATTTTACATCCACCAAAAGATTCTTGACACCTATCATGTGTCTAGAATAACCACTATCAAAGTACCAGTCATCTTTGGTTGATGCTCTGAGGGAGGTGTGAGCTATGAAACTAGCAGCATTAGACTTGGGAATCCATTGTTTCTTCTTTTTGCTATTTTGTGGCATCTTATCAGTCTCGGGAGGAAGAGCAGTCTTAGGATAACCATACAATTTGAAACAGAAGGGCCTTATATTACCAAGCCTTCCATAGTGATAACATATCCAGGGCTGGGAATTCTCCTTGGTGTGATTAAAATTTTGCTTTCCATGATGTCTTTCCTTACCATGATGTTTGCCGAGATATTGAGACATTTGATTTGACATATTTGGTTTAAACTTGGCATGAATGGAAACAGATGAAAGCTCTTCTGAGTTAGGTTCCTTTTTCTCATTGAAACGTAGACCACTCTTGTCTCTTGTCACTCTTTCTGTTTGGAGAATTTCATCTAATGTGTCAGACCCATTGTTAAACATCTTGAGAGATTTGACCATTCTATCAAGATTTGAATTCAGAGAAGACACTTCACTTTTCAGATCAGAAATAGTTTTAAGATGATCTTCCCTTTCCTCCTTCAGCTGAGTTATGAGGGATTTCTGTTTCTCCCCTTCAAGACACACTTCTGCACTTCTGAGACATAATTCTTTGTATGAAGCAACTAACTCATCAAAGGTTAGTTTCCCATCACTAGACTCTTCATCAGATACATATTTTCCTGTTAATGCTTTAATATACTTGGCAGATTCTTCAAGTTCACTCTCCGAGTCCTCTTCAGACCAAGTAACAGATAGATTCTTTTTGTGTTTCTTAAGATATGTAGGACATTCAGCTCTAATGTGACCAAATCCTTCACATTCATGACATTGTACTCCCTTCCCTTGAGTGAAATTTTCTTTAGCCCCTTTTCTTCCAAACTCATTTGACTTATGGATGTCAGATGAGATGTTATTGACATTTTATCTTTGGTTCCTATCCATTCTTTTTATCACTTTGTTAAACTCTCTTCCAAGCATAGCTAAGGCATTTGATATTCCTCCATATGTATCCAAATCACAGTCTTCCTCTTCATCTTCAGTATTTGATACAAAGGCTATGCTTTTTGTTCTTCTTTTCAGATCTTTCATTTATGCTTAATTCAAATGTTAGAAGGGATCCAACAAGTTCATCCACTTTCATTTTGTCAATGTCTTGAGCTTCTTCTATAGCAGTCACTTTCATATCAAATCTCCTGGGAAGAGACCTGAGCATCTTTCTCACCAATTTGTCTTCAGGTATTTTCTCTCCTAAAGCACTGGAGGCATTAGTAATTTCAATAATGTTCATATGAAAGTCATTTATACTTTCATCATCCTTCATTCTCAAATTCTCAAATTTTATGGTGAGCAACTGAAGTCTTGACATCTTAACTTTGGATGTGCCTTCATGAGTAGATTGAAGAATTCTCCATACATCCTTAGCAACTTCACATGTGTTCAATAATCTGAAAATGTTCTTGTCAATTCCATTGAATATAGCATTCAAGGCTTTAGAATTTCCAAGATCAATTTCACATTCTTCTTTAGACCAATCTTTTTCTGGTTTTAACTCAGAAGTAGGTTCTCCATTTTCTCCCAATTTGACAGGATGTTTCCATCCTTTTAAAACAGCTTTCCAAGCCCCGTTGTCCAAAGACTTTAAAAAGGCCACCATACGTGGTTTCCAGTAGCAATAATTACTTCCATCCAGAATGGGTGGTCTGTTCATAAATCCTCCTTCGTTGTCCATAGTACCAGAAAGTATCTTCTCTGGACCTCACCCAGATAAAGAGCAGGATGCCTGCTCTAAAACCAATTGAAATTCTGGTATCAGATAAGTGATGTCGAATGAGATGTCACAACACAAATATCTGTTTATAAGTAAAGAGAAGTAAAATCAAAAACAGTAAAAACACAAGAGATTGTTCACCCAGTTCAGTGTACAACACCACCTACTCTGGGGGCTACCAAGCCAGGAACAAGTCCACTAAATAGTATCCATTCATAGACTCTCAGTAAACAACTAGTTTACGATCTAATCACTTAATTACTACCCGTGCTATACTTCTACCTAAAACTCACCTAGGTATGAGACCCTCCTCAAATCCCTTCAATCACTCGCAGTGAAGAAACAACAGGATTAAGAAGTTTAAAAACTTCAATCATTCAATGCTTAAAAGCTTATGAATGATACACAATTAACAACCCAAATAACAACACAAGTATTCAATCAATACTAGATTGTTTAACAATTAAAAGACTTAGACTTTTTAAAACAGAAAGAAAATATTCTTCTTCAAAAGTTGCAGTCTTTTGAATAAGGAAGCAAGTCCTTATATATGCGCAGCTGTGGGCTTGGGCTTAAAAACAAATATTCAATTCTTTTGAATATTTCCTTAAAAACAGGTCAAGATAAAATTCATTCATTTTGAAAAATATTCCTCCATATTTTTCGCTGTCTGTGAGTTACAAATGTTGAATTATGGAGCGCTGGAAATTAGGAAACAGAAAAACATGAACTGATGTTGGCTGAGTTCAGTTCAGGAGGCAGGTGTCAAGACATCTGCTTTGACATCATTCAAAATAGTTTGCTACAAATGTCAAGACATTTAGCAAAACATTAACAACACATTATTTTAGCAAAATTGCTACCCACAAACACTTACAATTACATTGTGGTAGCAATTGAATATTCCAAAGATTTGAGCATCATGAGAGTTGAAGAGCTACAAAGTAGTCTAGAGGCGCATGAGTTGTGTATGACTGAGAGAAATTCTGAGAGAGAAGTAGAGCAACAGGCTCTGAGAAGTGGAGAATAATATCGTAAGTTTCAGTAAGTGGGGGAATAATATTGTTAGAATAATATATCAAGCGTTAGTAAGTGGGGAAATAGTCCCATATTGGACAAGAATGTGGAGACTTAAGCATATATAAGTGGGAGAATCCACTCACCTATCGCCTTAAGGTTTTAGGTGGATAAGTGGTGTGTCTCTCACAAAGGTGCCTAGTCCTATACTATGTATTAATGCTCCTAGTATCTCCCACAATAATTGGTATCAGAGCTCCGGTTCGAAATCCACGAGGAAACACGAGTGAATAGTGAGGTATTATTGAGAATCATTTTTCTGATTCTATGGGATTTTGGAAACACTTTTAGTGAGTTTTTTTAGTGAATTGCACAAGTTTGAAGATGAACGAAAACGACGATATAAATTCCAAGCTTCCAGCGTTTGATGGCAAAAACTGGAATTGTTGGAAGATCCAGATTCGTGTGATGTTTGGTTCTCAAGATGTGTTAGATCTTGTCATCGATGGCCATGCTCCATTAGCAGTAGACGCAATAGAGGAACATAAGATAATGCAAAAGGCGCTAAGGAAGAAATATCAGAAGACATTATTCTACCTCCATCAATTTGTGGATGCGAACGTGTTTGAGAAGATTGCTGACTTGGAAACAACAAAGGCTGCGTGTGATACACTGGTCAGATGTTACGGTGGTGACGCATCAGTGAAGAAGGTGAAGCTTCAGTCTCTCAGAAAGCAATATGATAATCTCAACATGAAGGACAACGAGAAAGTTTATGAGTACATCTCTAGAGTGATTTTGATCACTAATGAGATGAAAGCTTATGGAGAAACTCTTTCTAAACAAGTAATCATTGAGAATATATTGAGATCTCTAACTTCTCAGTTTGATTACATTGTGGTAGCAATTGAACATTTCAAAGATCTGAGCACCATGATAGTTGAAGAGCTGTAAAGTAGTCTAGAGACACATGAGTTGTGTATGACTGAGAGAACTTCTGAGAGAAAAGTAGAGCAACAGACTCTGAAAGTAACTTCTGGTAAGAAGTATTAGAAGCAGACTTGATCAGAAGCCAGGAAGAAAACTAATGGCGGTCAAAGGTCAGAAGCTTCAAACTCTGATAGACAGAAGAATGTCCAAAAGGGAAAGGAGAAGTCTGACAAGAATAATGTTCAGTGTTACCGTTGCAAGAACTTTGGTCACTATGTCAAAGATTGCTGGCCGAACAAAGAAAGGAAGTCAGAAGAAGCAAATATAGCAGAGGGGAGTCTGATGATGAACCTGTGCTATTGTTGGCTTCTGAACCTGATAATATGAATTCATCAGAATGGTGGTATATGGACACAGGGTGTTCAAACCATCTTACTGGAAAAAAGAAATGGTTGGTTAATTTTGACTCTGGGAAGAGTACAAAGATCAAATGTGCCGATGATAAATACCTCAATGCAAAAGGTATGGGAAATGTCAAAATCATTCTAAACAGTGGTATCAGAGCCTTTAGTTCGAGAAAGGGACCGGAAGAATGGGAGAACATTGTGGACTCACACTTGAGGGGGAGTATTGAAATAATATAGCAAGTGAGTACCACACTTGAGGGGGAGTATTGGAATAATATAGTAAGTGAGTAAGTGGAGAAATAGTCTCACATTGGATATGAATGTGGAGTCTTAAGCATATATAAGTGGGAGAATTCATTCACCTATATGTTTATAGAAAACCAAAATATCAAAATTCTTTTTAGGGTAGAACACCTATAATTTCCACTGTGAAGCCCATATTTTCTTACGTGAAAGATAAGACTCATCTCCATTTTTTCTTAATAGTGAGAATCTCATGTTCCTCCTACTATTGACATATTTTTCAGCAAAAAAGCCATTTGTTTGACAATTTTTTTCCGACCCAATTTATTCAGGAAATAAAGATGAGAAAGTAGTCTATTACCTTTTGACATAACTCTTCTTGCCACTCAGCTCCAATACACAGTTACACACAAAAGCATACATAAAAAATATCACAAATGAGGAATCGCGTCTTTTCCGCTTTACTTTGAGATATAGAACAAATGAGGAAGCACAAAAAAATATGATACATCTAACAATCTAACAAATCTCTACTGTATGCTAGAACACTATCTTGATTGATCTGAAGCTTGAGATTGGTGTGGTTCTGGGTTGCTGTTTTATCTATATGCCTCTATTTTAACTTATCAGTCTCAAATCCAAATTTGATAGGTGCGTGATGTTCTACTTTTTAAATTTGAAGAAAACGAAGAACACCAACATGAAAGAAACGAAGAACAACAACATGATTAACGATTTGAAAATTGATGATAGAATTAAATTTACGTTACTTTTTACCTATTGATTTTTTGTACCAAATGCGAGTATTAGGTTTTTGATAGAGATGAAAAGTTGAAAGTGTTTAGGGTTCATACTTTTTATTTCTTTGCTTTAAAATATAAAACGTTTCATTGCAAATATGTTAAAATTTTTAGACTCCATTTAATAACAAAGATCAGCCGTAATATAATTAATATTAATTAAAAAAAAACATTTGAATATTCAATATTTATTACACATGAGGCACTTGTTGTCGTGCCTCCAATTGAAAAGGAAGATCTGAATGTGGTGAAAGATGCATGTGTTAAAAGAAAAAGGTCACAACAGGTTGGGACGAGACAAAGCTCCAAGTTTAAGGCAAGATAAAGTAGCCATCCCCAATCATTTAACAAGTAGTTTAATTTAGGTAGTTTAGTTTGTTTGTTTTGATGATTGTTAGTGGCATGTCTGTTGTCATCTTCTCCCCTATAATAACACCAAGATTCTAAGTTTGGGGAAAGGTTTAAATTTATTTATTTTTTTTGGATATTAGTGGTTGCAAGATTTTCTTATACGGAAGTAATTTTGTTGATAACAAAGTTTTAAACCTAAGTTGGATGTAGGTATGAATTGTTGTTTTTTTAGAAACTTTGCATGAAAACATGATAATTGATTAATGAATAAACTATGCAGTGGGTAAGTGAATGATGATCATTGTCAAGTCAATGGAAGTCTAAGAAGCACATAGATGGTGGACTAATGTAATAGTACTAGAAAGTAAGAATGTGTTTGACTAAGTTTGGGGAGGGAGTAAAATCAATAATAGAAAAGGGATAATGCATGAATAATGTGTTAAAAAATGAAAAAAAATTTGAATGAGCTTTTGTGCCCGAAACTTGATGAAAAAGTTAGGATGCTCTACTCGGAGTAATATGTTAGACTCGTTACAAGTGAGATATCGTAAGGTGAAAAGATAAATTACTTAAAAAGAAAAATAATAAAAATGAAACTAGAAATTCGGGTAGAAATGAACCAAATACTAAATATCAAAAAGAATAATACTCTCATTGAAATTTAATTTCAAACCTTGGGCGAGTGGAAGGTCAAAATATACAAGAAAATTTATTGTGTATCTTCAATGAATTGTAGCAAAGTGACAATGGGCATCAAAACAACTAAAAACAAGTCTTTAAGAAAACAAGTCTTTAATGAAAACAACTTAAAAATCCAGCAACATAATGAAAACCAACAATAAGGAAAACATGCGTTCATCCCCCAAGTGTTACGTATCAGAGCGACAACACCGACTCGGACTAACGAAGGTAACAACTATCCTTCTTGATTACCTGCACGTTACCAACAGAGAGCAACATTCAAACAGAAGAGGTGAGATATCGAACCATATAAATGAGTGTATGATAAACAATATATTAGATTGAATTATATAAAATCACCATTCACAACTTTAAACCAATATCAATCATCACAAGTCAATAACACAACAATCTAAATATGCAACACATAATGCGACTCGTTACAATGCAGATGTATGTGGTACCATTGGAGCAGAACTCTCAACTTAAAATCTGTCAATTAATAGAGGCGTTAACAAGACATAAGCCTTCAACTTAATTTTTGCCAATCCAAGCCAACTTACAGAGCATGAGCTCCCAACTTGATATGCTATGTATGCGACAATATATGAAACACAACAACAACTACAACATCAACCATTAAACATTGGCCATAGGCCTACAACATGATATTGCCCATAATTATTCGGACAATTCTCGACTATACCAGTTAATTAATTATCTAAATGCTTATTTCTAATTATAAAACTTCTACAAATTATTATATTATAATACTACATCATCATTATTATTAATATTATTATTATGAACCAAGCATTATCATCAGATCGTCATGTCATCATCATACTTCATCACCACAAAACATCATAGCGATTCAACACGGGGAAGATAACTATATCCTAACTTGGATACTAGAATTATCCTTCTTATCCTTCATTTTACTCCTTATAAATATAGTTCATCGCGTTAGCTATTCAACGCTTTGAACGACACCTCAAACGGAATCCGGAAACTCAAGTTACGATCTTTAGAAAAATCTGTCAAAAATTAGATTGCTTGAGTCGACGCATGCCCCCTTTGAGTCGACACATAGGTATTTTGTCTGTCCCAGTGTGCTCAGGTCGACCTAATGAGTCGACGCATACTTATTCTTGAACTTGCATGAGTCGATGCATGACCTCTTTGAGTCGACGCATGTTGTTTTGTGCTGAATTTCTCTGCGATTTTTCTGGGATTTCACTATATTATAGGTCTTAAAACATCATCTAATCATAGGTAATCATCATCTATTATCATCATATGTTTCTACATCAATTATACATCATTTGGGCATCATTATTCATCTCTCAATTCCAACAATATATCAATTTCAAACACCAACAAAAACAATTTTACAATCCAATTTCACATACCATTAATCACATACCCTATTGTAGAGTCAGAACCCCATCCTTACCTTGGATTGAAGGTTGCTCACAATTCTTTGATCGAATCCCGCTTTGCCTCTTTTCCTCTTCTCTGTAACTTCTAAGTTCTTTTTCTCTCTTCCAACCCTTATTCTTCTTCCTCTTGACAAAACCTATTTTCCTTACTGTCACATCTAATTTCTATTATTATAACCAAACTCAATAATAATAGAATTATTTCTATTGGGCTTAATTCTCACACCCCCTTAGTACTACATACCGCCATATAAAATAGGCCCAACAACTTAATCTTATATTTTTCCATTAATTCCAACATTATTATTATTATTATTATTATTAATCAACTAATTAATTAATTAATAATAATCTAACAACTTATACCAACAATCCACAATATCTCACAACTTTAACAAATAATCCAAAAATAATTTAATTATATAATTAATTAAATTAACGGGCGTTACAACTCTCTCCCACTTAGAATATTTCCGTCTTTGAAAATCTACTCGATACTACCACTCTTAACGCGAATTTAACATCTCATTCTCTGATCCCCAAGTCGCGTCTGGCAACACTTTGACCACTACTTTCTCGACATAACAATAACTAAACAGGATTTTTAAATCCAATACACACATGCTAATCATTCAACACCTCCGCGACATAATCGTTAACAACTTATCAACCACTTTAACAATATCTTGACATATCAATATTTTAAAGTAGTAACACACTTAACTTGGATATACAACATCACATTATTATCTTAACAACATCTTCAACACGAAAACACATACACAATTCCATTCCTATATATATATATATATATATATATATATATATATATATATATATATATATATATATATATATATATATATATATATATATATATATATATATATATATATATATATATATATATATGAACAACTCTATTCATATTGTCGTATCACCCTTATAGTGACATCAACATAGCCAACATAATCAACTTCGTCATATTATGGAGTATTATTCATCATTTACGATAACCAACAACAATATCACGACAACAGGAACAAAATCATTATAACGTCAACTTAATAGTATAACTCAACAAATATACACACAACTCACCATCAACTAATAACCACACCACCCAGTGATAAACTACACTAACCTAATCATCGATTCTACTGGGCAATCATACATACAACTCAAAACTCCCATAACACTACTAACGGGCGACTTCAATAACAGGTTTACTAATTATTCGATACAGTCATACAGTGACTCCCCAATGACCACAATATAGAGGAACAGGCAACTTCGATAACAAATCCAGAAACATCAATGCACACAGTCATACAAACAACCAATTCCCACATGATACACATCATAAATCCCATTATAAGGTCAGAACCCCATCCTTACCTGGATTGAAGTTCACTCAACCAAAACTCCGACAGTAATCCTCGCTTTGCTCTGCTCGACACCGGGCAACTTGCTGCTTCCTCCGTGCAGCTCTTACGGTTAGCATACAAACCCTTAATCACCAACTAAAATCAAATACTTGTGTCAGCTTAACCTTATATCATTAGTATAATTGGACTTAAATTTCACACCCCCACTTTACTACATCCACCCCCCCACCTCACACATACATTATTGTTAAAAAACTGAAAAGAAAATGAAAAAAATTTGAATGAGCTCTTGTGACCGAAACTTGATGAAAAAGTTAGGATGGTCTACTCCGAGTAACATGTTAGACTCATTACAAGTGAGATATCGTAAGATGAAAAGATAAATTATTTAGAAAGAAAAATAATAAAAATAAAACTAGAAACTCAGGTAGAAATGAACCAAATACTAAGTTTCAAAAGGAATAATACTCTCACTGAAATTTAATTTCAAACCTTGGGCGAGTGGAAGGTCAAAATATACAAGAAAACTTATTGTGTATCTTCAATGAATTGTAGCAAAGTGACAATAGCATCAAGTCAACCCCCCCTCCCCCACCTCACACACACATTATTGATGTAAGTCCTAGAGACCAATAGTTTTATTAGAACTTGATACTTGTATTGAATTATTTTATAATAGTTAAAAGAAAATTATTTATTATGCATGCTTTTCTAAAATACTAAAGTTCATAGAATATCTAGTATGTTAATGAAATATTAAGTGCGACTTAATCATGATATCCCATTAAACATATGATGATAGTGGTGTACACCACCCTTCGACCTAAAACTACTATTGACTCTAGATGTGGAGTCAAGTACCTTATTGTTGATCAAACATTGTCCATAACTAGATAACCATAAAGACAATTAATTAGTACTCCACAAATCATATTGAGGGACATGAGTGACCTAGATTCAATTAACCTGTCCTACATAATAAGACAAATTCCTAAGGGTCCAATATTGAACTAGACAAGGGTGACAAGGTCTATGTCTTGTATTTAATATAGACATGAGGGCAAAATAGTAATTTTACACACAAACATTATCATGAAAAGGTTTTGTATGATCACGTTATATTTTTTATAACTTGGATAGTAGTGATGTGTTGCTAGATAACACTCACTGTTTATGATATTAAATGCTTGATTTAATATAATTGTCAACATCACGAGAACCTACAGAGTCACACACATAAGGACAAAATTATGAGAGATGAAATAAATAAGTGAAATAAGGAACACCGAAAGGTACGGCGTGTAACACCATATTTCCCGTATTTCTATTTTAATTGAGTTAAAGTTAATTTTTATTTTATTAATTGAGTTATTTAATATGCTTTTTATTTTTATTTGGTGAATATATGTGGTATGTGACTTTAGTGAGTATGTTGGTGGGAGTTAGAAAGAGTGGCAGAAATTAATTAGAATTGTCTTAATTAATTTAAAATGAGTAGATATATAGATTAATAAATAAAATAATATAGAATAGTGATAATTGGGTGAAAATTAGAATTATTATAAATTAGGAGATAATGAGGTGAGAGATAGAAGTAAGTTTAGGCCAATGTGGAACAATTAATAATAAATTAGGTTAATATTTATAGTTAAGTGAGGGGGAGCCAAATAATGTTGATACATAAAAGTTGGAATTTGAGAAAAGGAGGAAAGAGGAAAAGAGGGCAAACAAAGGCTTGAGGTTGAGGAAGAACACTGGGATCAAAGTTGTTTTTGCTAAAAATTCAGGTAAGAGGGGAGATTACTCTACTATGGGTACATATTATATGAAGGGTAGAGATGGATCCTCACCCTCCAATAGGTTTTTTCATTCTTTTTCACTATTGATGCTTGTGTGTTCTTGAGAAGAATTTGTATGAATTATATTGTTATTGGTATGATTAAAATGAAATTTGTGCTCTATGTTCTTTTGGAAATTCATGCACGATTGGTAGATGAAAATCTGAATGTTGTTGTTCATGTTAATTGTTCTTGAGCATGATAAATATGTTGATGAATTGGTGTTAATTTGATGAATTAAATGTTTAATCCATATTTGATGTATTAATCTTAATACGAATTATACTAGTCGTTCCCCGAGCGATTTGTGTGACTCGAAATTGACTCGGAGCTTGGAATAAGCTCCAATGATGAAAATGGTGTTTCTAATTTTTATTGTTTTGGGCATCTGTGCTTAGCCCCCAAAGTTTGCGCTTAGAGAGTGTTTCTCCGTGAAACAATCACTAGTCTTTTATTAAAGGTTACTTGCAGGATCGACTACAATAATCCTATACTTAGTATTTTAAATGTTTTTTAGGGTGAAACTGGTTAATGTTGGATAAAAAGGGCAAAACTAAAAGACAATTGCAAAGTAAAAGAAATAAATGACAAGACTTGTAATTTAAATGTGAAAACTGAAAATTGCTATGAATTTAAATATGGAAGCATTCATACATTGTTAATCCTGAACTTGTTCTCTCTTAGATGAGGGTACTTTGAGTGTAATGCTCTAAATATGAAGAAATGTGATCCTTAACAAGAATACAAATGTTTTCCTAAATAGAAAATCTAACATTGTAATTGGCGAAGGTTACTGGTCCTACGCTGGGATTCACAGAGAACTACTATAAATGCTTTTAAAAAAACCTCCCCACGTTTTGCTCTCGTCGCAACTTGTTATTGCTGTCGACACTTCGCCTTCTGTCAAGACTGCCTCAAGAACTAATGTCTTTGTCGACCATATTTCCTTCACTTATTTGACTTGTCGACGCATCTTATTTTCTTTATGGTGGATATATGCCTTTCTAACCGAAGACACCTTATATTTAAAGGCATGCTTCCCTAGTAAAAAATTTCTTGTCCAACAAATTCCCACCAAAACTCCATGTTCAACAGAGATTCTATCGATGGGAGAATCCTGGCGTTTTCTCTTCCAAGTTTTCGACCGCGTGTTTCTCCAGAATGACGTCATGCATAATCATGACTCCTTTATGTGTAATAATTTCCAATATCAATCAATCACTTCTCATGATTGCTCCTAGATTTTAGGGCGTGGGTTTTCAAAAAAAACCCACTAACTTTACACTTCCTGGCATGCTCAGACCATATCAAATGACACTTGTTTCTCTTTTAATGGCTTAAAACTCTCTTTAAATAGCTCTTCAAAAACTTTCAGTTCCTTTCTTCTCTCATCTGCTTCATTTCTTCCAGCTCTGCGATCTCTGAAAATCTTGAAGAAACCTACTCCAATATTTACAATGGCTACTCCATTTAACACCGGTAATAACCCCATAGCCTTCTCTATTTCTGTGAAACAAAGTTAAGACTTCATCCTAAAGCCCTAATCCAAGGTGAAATCCAAGATCAGTATGCAAACACTAAACGTCCATTCACTTTGTTGTTGCAAAGAAACTCTTTGCATTCCACGGGCCTTTCCCAATCCATGACGCATCCTAAAACTGTCAACAAGTACTTTTCTTGCTCTACCCCTGCTATCCCCTCTGTGTTTAATCCGACAGAACCAATTGATGTAGGTTTATGGTTTCTTATGACACGATGTTCACCTCCATACCTATGCCAGGCGATACAACGTATCTCGCTTGGCTCAATAAAGTACAGGGGCAACAAAAATATAAATGGGAGAAGTTTGGCATCTTCGTCGTTATTCAATTCCATGGAGCTCCCATACAATATATCCCAACTTTATTCTCGCTTCACTATTCTTTTGGGAAGGTTCGACCAACACTTTCTAACTTCCCTGTGGGATGTTGACACCTACCCTATTTGACATGGCATCTATCACTGGGCGTTCCACATTGGGTATGACCTTCGACCCAACTGAGCCAATGTAACATACATTTTCTTCGACCATTCGGATTTGCCCGTATATCGCTGATCACCATATTGTGGACACAAAATTCGTCTCTAACACTTAGCACATAGCCTTTCTGTCCCTTTGGCTCTCCCATTTCTTATTTTATACATGCTCTTTAAAATAATTCATTATTCATACCTCTAAAGATTCAACTTCACAAAGGACGAAACCTCTCACTGGGCAAGCTTTTATTGGCGCATCTTTACCAAAATTTTGGAAATGCTTCTATGCAGCTGAAGGCACTCCCTGGTCATGACACAAGCTTAACCCTCTTAGGACCTCTTTGGCTTCTACAACATTGGCTGAATGCCACATTCGAATTTTGACTAGGTCACTCTATCTCTGAATCATTCTGTGTCTGACCAAGGCTAGAACCATCGAAGGCCTGAGGCTATCTTTGACCACTCACCCACATAAACTTGATCACTTCATTTTTATGAAATACATCAACTTATTCGTCGAGACCACCACATTGTCTCAGCCATGGCCCCTTTTATGGAGCAACAGTTTGGTCCATATTGGTTTCGAGATCCTTTACATAATGTTTATCAAAATGTTGCTCGTATAAACACCATTTTGAGGGCCTTTTTGACACCCACCGTGCTTTCCTGTGAATTGATGCTGGCTCGACGTGATATGGTTTCATGGGTTATCAACCGAACTTGGGGTCTCAATAACTAGGCATTAGTCAAATGTTGCCTTCGTCTTTGTTCTATCGCCAATGCGACGTCGTCTAGGTTGGTAGACAACTCGGGTACTAAGGAACACCAGACTTACATCAAATTCCACAGGGCAGCCCACACTCTTGGACTTCCAGTTTTTACTTTGAACACTCCTTTTTTACTTCAGAGTTGTTCGACCAGTGGTGGCCTCAATATCAAGATAAATACTTCTCTATACCCAGTTTCCTTCAAGGCTCATCATGCCTTTATTCCATGGAGACTCAACAACCTACTACCTCATCAATCTTTCAGAAACGTGAGCGCCCTTCGCCAGTCAAATTAAATCAAGCTTCCTTCATTGACTCAGTCCCACAGGAGCACAATGATGTGCAGCCAAAATTTCATGTATATATTATTTTTATTTTTTTTCCCTTTTCTTCCTCTAGTTCTTATGCTAACTTCAGAACTCTCCTAGGGGCTTCCTCGCTCAGAAAATGTTAAACCGATTCCAACCACAACTTCTCATGTCGGTGACGATGCTATAAATTCCAGCGATCCAGCTTTTGCCAAGAACAAATTTCAAGTCTTACACAATGTTGTGCCCATCAACTTTGAAATCCAAGATTTGAAGAAACATGATCCATTGCAGCATCCAGAAAGATTCATCTGCTTCGATATACACCCATTACTTCACCAACCCTTGGTTAGACTTTATCTATCGCTGAACTGGACGCCGAAGTAATCCACGCGCTCCACCAACTAAAATATCACTTGTTTGAGAGTGAGTTTTTAGTTGTTGTCGAAGAGGAAGCTTTCATGGAAACTGATATTTTAAACTTCTCCATGCCATTTCCTAACATACTATTCCTGAATCCTTGCCTCAGTATTTGATCGACTTTGAGGCTTTCTTCAGCCAACTCGCAAAAGATCTTACCTTCTGCTGACACACTGATCTCTAGCTTAAAATAAAAGAAAATAAAATGAGAATCGAGTGGGAATTGAGTGAAATTTGCGGGAAAAGGCTAATGATTTTGAGGCTGATAGGAGGACCCGCCTTGAACAACACTTCACTTTTGACCAAGAAATCTTGATCTATCTAAACTAGATTGAAATGCTCAAACAAAAAATTATCGACATCGAACGTCAGAAAGCCTTATTGAATTCGTCTGACGGCCATTTTCTCGATGAAGTCCAACAATCCACTCTTGAAGGAATAGTTCATGGTGAAAAGGCCCTTCAACTTAGGAGCAAGATATGTCACCTGACAGCTAAGAAGACTTGTCTCGACCATAAAGTCACTTACGATAAAACCTGTTTGGAAAGCTTAAATCTTGATTTCCTTTGTAATTCTGTCGTTGCTCAAATTCTAGTTAAGACTCATTTCAGAATATGTAACCCCTTTGGGGACTTTTGATAGCCATCTAAGTATTTATCCATTTTGGCCAACAATATTTTGACATGCTTTATTTTGCAGTAATTTGAATCTCTTGAAGCATATGTTTATATTTTTTTCAAATATTTCCGTTTACTTTTAAGATTCTTTGATCGAAGCCTAACTCTTAGATCTCATATGCATTATTGGTAAACGCCTGTGTAATACGATGGAAGAACTGACTTTTGGTTTTGCATTTTATTGCAAATGTTGCGAATAACAAGAGTTGCCACTGATTTTCTTTTATCCAACAAGGAAAGGGTGAAAAGAACATGAACACACTTAAGATTATTGAGTTCGGGGGGTAGGTTATGAAAAGGGAAGGTGTTAGCACCCTTTTCATCCGCAGCTATCTACGGGCTCTTAATCGCTAACTCACTTTTGTTTGAAAATGCTTTGTGTTCGTGTGTTTGAAAAATATTTAGAAATTCCAATAGTAAGCAACTTTGTAATGATTCTCGACATGTGTACAAAGTGTTTGTTTGAAAATATTTTGAAAATGTTTGTGTGAAAAATTATTTGTTTCGTTCGTGAGAAAGCAATTAGAAGCTATCTACCTACTCAAAGTCTTTCGTGTTATTCCCCCCCCCCCCCCTTTAGATAGTGCTATCCTACCATTAGTTAGTAGGTAGCCCTATCCGTTAGATGTGAAAGGACATGCGCGGGTCATCATACAATTATAAAGGCAAATCGTAGGGGCGCTTTAGCAATTCGTGAGGGACCATATCGTTTATCGAAGGCAGCATCGAAAGGGTCATCGAGGGACTACGATATTTTTAATCGAGGGACAGTTCTAAAGCATCCCCATGTTCGAGGGACATGACTGTTTTTTTAAGGAAACAAGTAAGGTTACCCTAGAGGTGCGCGTGTGCGAGTGTATTCAATTCAGTTAATTTATCTTGCATTAGGTTAGATATCGTTTGCTTTTATGTCTTGCCATACAATCCTATTAAGCTAAACAATTATAAGGAAAGCGATAAATGCATAAAGTAAAGGCATAAATTAAAGATTCATATTCTATTACAAGGCTTCGGGAGTGGGAGTACAAATAATAAAAACGGGGGGGGGGGGGGGGGGGGGGGGGGGTAGAAACCCTAATTAACTATTACAAACTTTAAGCAGTTACAATAATCGAAAGGCAAAAATAATAAAATACGCGAAGCGGTAAGAACAGAAAAAGGAAAAGGAAAATTACTTTGGCGATTTTTTATAGAAAAAGTTTGACGATTTACCTAAAAAGCCTAATTAGTTTTAATTAATTAAGAAAAAGAATTGATTAATTTAAACAAACCCTAAATTGATTTTGATTAAAAAGAAAGTTTAGTGAGAAAACTTAAAAATACTAAGTTAATTGATTAAATGAAAACCTAAAAACTAATTAGGGCTTGTGAAAATTTTAGGGTTTTGAAAAAAGGTTTTGTAAAAAAAAGGGTTTTAAGAAGAAGAGAATGAAGAAAAGAGAATTGAAAGAAAATACAACCAAAGGGTAGGGGTGAGTGTTGAACCCACGCCCTCACAACCTTCAGCCAACATGTTCACCACTCGGCCAAGCACACCTTGGTGTTACCAAACAGCTTCAGTGTGTTTTGTAAGTTATCCTGCAAAACATGAAAATATGAGGAAAATAAATGACAAAAGGCAGGATCGAACCCATGCCCTTTGACACCAATGCCTTAACGCACGCGCTTCTACTGCTGGGCGGTGATACATCCCGTTGTACCCCAAAATTTGCTCTCTCATTTCTCAAGGATTTTCTCACAAGATTTCCCATGACATCAAGCTTGCAGCACTGATACATCAATTTAGAGTCGGAATTGACACAAGGACAAAATGGTCAATTACACACTAAAAAGTCAAACTTTGATTTTTGGATCAAAATCAAGTTTCAAGAATCATATTTCATCAAAACATGTTGGAGTATGAAGTTTGTTTCATCAAGAGAATCAAAAGTCAAAATTACTTTGGAAGAGTTAAATTCTAAATAATTAGAAATTTTTCCAAGTGTTTAAGAAATATGATAAGTTCAGAACTTCTAGCCAGATTTTCACCATGATGAAATTTGATTCTGGAAGAACTTCTAACACAAGAATTGTAGACCTCAATGAGATCTAAAACATTCAAGAACAAAACTTCTTCTAGAAATGCTGGGATTTCAAGTTATACATCTTCAAAGACACGTCATTGAAACTGAAACATTCAGTAAATTCTGGACCTCTCCAAAACAGGATTTGGTTATAATTTCTGGACCAGCTTTCATGTAGGTTCAATCATAATTTGCAATAGTAATTTAAAGAGGATTTACAAAGTGTGTTACAAGCTTTTTGAAAGTTTGAGAACTCCCTCAGAATATGTTAATGCAAAAAGATTCAAAGATCAAAAGTTGGATGTTCATTCTAAGTTGCGTTGATGATGAACTTTTGATCCATATTAAGCTATGATACATGATCTCATATTGTAGGATTTCTATTTTGACAAATCTCATCATCATTTAATGCTCACACCCACTTTTGAGTCTTTATCCAAAGGATTTCCCCACGTGTGGTATAGAAGTATGTTGCTGTCCTTGAAAAGCAAAATTTTGTACAAGTTTATGCTGGGCCAATGCTTCGCTTTTTCTTCTGAGGGTAATTTTCCTTAATCCATGCTTCCAAATCCAGCTTAAGCGCGGCTAAAGTTGCTAACCACCATACTTGTTTAAACTCACTTCAAGAACAAGTCATCACCCTAGCATATGATGGCTGTACCCTTGACTTCTCCAAGCTACTAAATCCTTGCCTATAAATTGAGCTTCATTTGCAACTGTAAAGAGGTCGAGAATTTTTTAGAAAAAAAGCCTTGAAACCTTGCTAAAATTTCAAAGAATTGGAAACTGAAAACATAAACATAAAAACCTGTTAAGCTTTTGTTTCGTTTCACGCCCAAACTCTAATTTTCTTGCACATCTCTTAGCCAAATCACCCATTCAGTTTCTAACATAAGTTTAGGAACAATCCCAACTTCTGTTTACAGACTGGAATTTCATCTCCACCAACTTCCACTTTAAAATCATAATTTTACTTCTTGGCTGTTCCAGAATTTTCCAGTCATTTATTGCGCAAGTTAAAGATTGTTCCATCCTTTTGAGCACATGAGAAAGTTGACCAGAACATCACATTAGTCAGAACCAGACACTAGTTCACTGAACATTTTTCAGCTGCAAGGTAAGTTCCTACTGACTCTCATCACATTAGTTAGGCATTGATAGGCTTATATGTTAAAAATACAATGTAGATATCCTGACTCTGATGTTGTACATATTCATAAAATTCATATATTTTTTACCTAAGTAGAGAAAATTTCAGTTCAGAACTTCTTGAGGAAATTAGGATTTAGAATTAGGATCAACAAAATTCATGCTTGCTTCTGATTTATAGTTATGATGCTTTATATTTCTGAAACCATGATGAAACCTGCCATAACTGTCATGTATGCATTTTCTATTTTGTTGAGAAATGGCTAAGTTGCAGATGTTCTGACTAGCGTGAAGAAGGAGATTCATCATCAGAGTTTACTTTGTGTTATATGTTTATGTTTTTGCTTCTAATACTGGATGTATAGCCACCCCAGTGGTAGAGAACGCACGCATAAGACATTAGTATTAAGGGTCCTGAGTTTTAGCCCCAGAAACACCCTTTTTATGTTTATTTCCTGACATTTTTACCCCATTAGTTAGATCAGAACTTCTAGACATTTCCAACCAATAACATTGACACCTCACATACCCATTATCAGAACTTCTAGCTCACCAGTAACCCTAGAACTTATAGATTTCCAACTACACCAGAACTTCCAGACTCTCTCAACAACCAGAACTTCTGACCTTCCGGTAAAACTAGAATTTCTAGGCTGCCAGTTACATCAGAACTTCTAGGCTTTCCTTTGTTCCCAGCAACCTCAGAACTTCAGTGTACCCAGACCCAGAACTTCTGACCTTCCCCTTTTTTACTAACATTTTCTTTCTGATTTGCAGCGCATCAGAGTCAGAATTTCTTCCCCTTACTCCTGTCCTTTCAGCAATGCGCTGATTCTGACCCCCTTTCATCTTATTATTTTTAATATCACTTTTATTTTCAATAATCAAAAACACCAAAAATATTTTTATATTCACACACTTTATTTTATTTCTTTCAAAATCAAAAGACTAAAAATATTTTCTTAAGCAAATTTGTTTATTTCTTAGCCAAAACCAAACTAATCCACTTTTACATTTCATTTCTTGTACATAATTTCAATATGGTTGTAATAGATAATTAGGACTTTAATTTCCTGCAATCCGCATTTGTAAATTTGTACATCCCATCTCCCTAATTGTTGTAATAGCGTAGAATATTTACTTTCCGCAATTTATCGCTTTCATATAAATGCTAGTAATTAGGATTTGTATGGGAAGATAAAATCAACAAGTAGATGGCCCGAATCAAATATTAAATGCATGTAAATTAAACACATTATTCACACATGCACCCCTAGGGATAACTCCACTTGTTACCTAAAATATGGTCATGTCATGCATGATAGATGTCTTAGCAAAAACAATCAAAATATAAGATCATAGTCCCTCGATGACGCTACAAATGTTGCTTTGAAAATGATCTTAGTCCCTCAAAGAGAAATGCTAAGATATCTCACAACATTCCTATCATGACTATACGATGAGAAATGAAAGAGGGAAGAGAGAAATATCAAAGGAAGAGAGAAATGAACAAAAGACTTTTGAGTAGGTAGAAACGTTCTTAGTTGCTTGCTCACTTGCAAAACAAACATCAACCACTTTCAAAATAAACACACACCAAACACTTTCAAAACATGAAATATTTTCAAAAGCCCAACACTTTGTATACGTTCTTACAAAGAGAGAACCATTACAAAGTTTGCCTAAACGAAGGCGTCTTTTCAAAAATACTTTCAAAAACCACTACAAAGCACATTTTCAAACAAAGCAAGTGATCTAACAAGCAACTAAGAGCCCATAGATAACTATGGATGAAAAGGATACTAATACCTTCCCTTTTCATAATCTACCCCCCCGAACTCAAGAAATAATCTCAAAGGTCTTTCCTGTTCTTTTCACCCTTTCCTTTATTGGATAAAAGAAAAGTCGGTGGCGACTCTTGCTATCCGCAACATTTACAAACAAACGCAAAACATCTCAAGTCAGTTCTCCCACCGTATTATAGAACTAGAGATTCTGTTGGGGAAATTTCAAATTGGGGTTACCTTAGGGCTAGATCACCTTTATTTTCTTTCATTGTTTGACTTGCTTGCTTTACTCGGATCTTGGATACCTTATAGGTAAGTAGCAATACATTATGGAAACTGTGCAGCGTATACTGACATGGTCTAAGCAATAGCTACGTTAGTGTGACACATTTGTGGGTACCGGTAGCCCTTGAGTAGTCAAGGAGAATACGGGGTCACTGTATGGTGTCATGAAGCACTAACTAACTTTAGAATCTTTACTTGACCAACTTGGCCATTAGGAAGTAGTGAGATAGCCGACTTTGGTACAGTCTGAAGTTGGTTGATACTCGATACTATGCTTATTGAGATCAGACTTAGCGGGATATTTCGGTCGCCATGAAAAAGGCTTGCACTAAAATAATTCCCGATAAGAAAGATCAGTGATATTGAGATCCCTTAGAACCCGATTACTATTTCTAGGACAGGTTGAGCCAACTAAACTTCAAGAGGGTACTTACCTATAAGACTCCATGTAAGCCTAAACCCAAGGACTTGTTTGCCTTGCGTGTATATGCTTACTTATACATAACATCATAAACATCATAACATCATAAGTATTCTCACTAACCATTTCAAGGATTATTGGGGTTTATCTTTATTCTGTTTTGCAGGACATGGCTTCCATCCGCAGGAATACTATCCAAGTCAATATCGTAAGAATTCCTTCTCAACTCAAAGAGTTAGCATCGAGGGTCCATGGGAATTATTCATTCATCGAAAGACATGGTCGCCTCCTAAACTTGGTTACCTCGAGCACTACTGAAGATATGATTAAGGTGCTTTTCCAGTTCTTCGATCCTTTGCACCATTGCTTCACCTTTCCCGATTACCAGCTTGTACCTACTATGAAGGATTTCTCTCAACTATTGAGGATTCCTATTCTCAATCAACTACTCTTCAATGGTACGAAAAGAGATCCAAGCCCTGAAGAGATTGCCCAAGCGCTACACTTACAACAATCCGATGTAACGAATAATTAGGAAACAAGGAGTGGTGTCAGAGGGTTCTTAGCCAAGTTCCTGTTTGAAAAAGCTCAAGATTGTTTGAATTCTTTGGATTTATAAGCTTTTGAAGAAATCTTGGCCCCTATCATCTATGGATGGTTTTGTTTCCAAACCCTGACCAACTATAGATGTAAATGCTGTCAAAATCTTCATGTCTCACAATCCGGTGCCTACTTTGTTGGGAGATATCCTACATTCTATCCACTCTCTCACTATGAGGAAAAGAGGGACCCTCATGTGTTGCACTCCTCTATTGGCTATATAGTTTGTTTCGCATCTCCCCCGGTCTGTGTTAAAGAACGAGCAAGGTTTGAGGTGGTCCCATAGGTTGATGACTCTCAGACATTAGGATATTCACTGGTGTTCTCGATCCTTAGAGAACATTACTATCGTCGACTGTTATGGGGAATTACCTAATGTCCATTTGCTTGGAATTAGGGGAGGTATCACTTACAACCCTTTCTTGACTTTGCAATAGTTTTGGTATGTCCGAAGAGATGGTCCCCATGATATGCTCATCCAAGGAGTGGTATTCAACTACGAGAGCGATGGTCAAGGCTACCGTCAGAGGTTTGTACGAGCTTGCAGGATGGTAAATAGAGTGGATAGTAAGACACAGGGACTCAAGAATTCCATTCCCCTTGAGCCTTACCTTAGGTGGGTACGAGCTCGTGCTCAGAAACTCGTGATGCCTTACCCCTCCATCCTACCAGTTATCATGGAACCTGTGGTTGAAGAAGATGTCTCGTACACTGTCCTCCATCCCGACATGCCTACTTCTCTTGAAGACTTGCAAAAAGGTTGGATTCAGCTAAAGGAAGAACGAGATACCTTCAAAGCTCAATTTTATGCTAGCGAGAAAAAGGGTTTTGGAGCTTACAAAGCAACTCCATGAAGAGCAAAGCTTGAACGCATACCTTGTGCCGAAGAGGATGCGTTCGACCTTTTTATCTTAGAGATTTATTTTGTAAGCACAAGAGGAACATTATAATCATTTTGAACTAATTAATGAAAATTGACGCTTGTTCATTCTTTGTCTAAACAAATTTAAATTTCATAAATCCTTGAAATCATTTGCATGCACATCTTCCATGCATCATGACATAACAGGTTTTCCACGACAGGTTTCCTTATCTTTCTACTGTTTATTTCAGCAAGATGGATATCGAGAAAACAGTGAAGGACCTACAAGCACAAAACTCCCAGTTTCAAGAGACTCTGCTGACCCTGACCAAGGGACAACAAGAGTTGATGACGTTGCTACATCCAAAAAGAATCCAAAGAGGAAAGCTCTGGACAACATGGGTAGAAGATTCAGAGAGCCGATCTATAAGATACCGGTAGTGGAAGACTCGTCTGAGGAAGACAAAAATCAAATTGGAGAAGCAAGGAGTACCCAGGCTGGGTGTATCAATGATCAAGCGTCCAATGATGAAGATTATTTTGATGAGTAGTATCCCCCTGCCGATGTTAAGTACAAGCAGCTAGAGGATAGATTGAAGGCCGTTGAGATTCAAGCCATCCCTGGTTTAGATTTTGACGATTTGGGTTTAATATCTAGGGTTGTCATTCCCTACAAATTCAAAGTACCAATATTCGTTAAGTATGATGGGGTTTCCTGCCCAAAGCTTCACCTGAAGTCTTATGTTCACAAAATTCAACCGCACACCGCTGACAAGAAACTTTGGGTTCACTTTTTTCAAGAAAGTTTGGCTGGGATACAACTTTAGTGGTTTTACCAGTTGGAGGGTTCCCGTATCCATACATGGGAAGACTTAGCCACCGCTTTATACCACCAATACCAGTACAACGCTGACCTGGCGCCAACAAGAGTTCAACTGCAGGACATGACAATGGGGAAGAACGAAGGGTTCAAATAATACGCCCAAAAGTGGAGGGATCTTTCCAGTAGGGTCCAACCTCTATTAACCGATAGGGAGTATATTGATATGGTTATGAGAAATTTATCTGGTCCATTTTTCAACTTGTTGGTTGGTTGTTCTTCATCCGGTTTCACCGAGCTGATCTTAACCAGTGAAAGGGTTGAAAGCGGTATCAAAAGCGGGAAGATCCCTATAGCATCTGCTTCCACCTCCAATCCCGTAAAGAAAACCTTCACTGGGAAGAAAGAAATCAATACTGTGTATGGGGAAAGGGCCCGTACCAAGAAGGATGACCGTCCATCCGTTAATGTTGTTGGAATTTCCAACCCAACTCCTGTTCAAAGACAATCTTGCAATCGTCAACGGTTTGAGGCTCCACAAAGACAATTCACCAGGATAGGCATGTCTCTATCCCAAGCCTTACAACACCTGTTAAAGGCTAATTTAGTGACACTGCATGATCCTCCGGCCAATCCAGATACCTCTTCACCTAAATACAATTCGAATGCCAAGTGCGCATATCACTCGAATAGTCCCGGGCATGAGACTGACCAATGTTGGGCACTGAAGAATAAAATTCAAGACTTAATAGACAACAAGACCATTGAATTTGATCCGCCCCAAATTCCCAATGTGATAACGGCACCAATGCCAAACCATGGCAAGGGTGTCAATGCTGTTGAAGTCGCCATTTTTGTTTCCTCCGTCAAAGACTTGACTACTCTGTTAACCATTATCAAAAAGAATCTACTAAAAGCCAGAATTTTCCCTAGCTGTTTAAAGGACTGTGATTGATGTGACAAGCAACTCAATGTTTGCACATGACTAAAGGAAGGAATTCAACGCCTGATGAATAGCCATGAGATCCTATTTGAGAAGACTCTGTCCGCCAAAAGTCTGACTAATAAGTTCGAAGACCTCTCCATCATAACAATCTCAAACAAGCCTATTAAGATCTCCTCCAAAGGTCCAATTAGGATTTCAAATGAACCGACTATTTCTCCTCTGATAATTACAACCCCCGGCCCAATTCCGTACTCTTCCAACAAAGTAGTGCCATGGAACTATGGTGGTGAGGTGTTTTACCATGGAATAAAGCAAGATGCTTGGATTGAAGAAAGTAAAGCTGATGACATTGGTAACATTACTGGCTCTAGTAAGGTGACCATAACTGGGAGAATCTTTTCACCCAACATCTCACCACCAACCGCTACAAAGGCGCCTGTCTGCATCGCCATTGCTAAGCCTAGTTCTGACCCAAGGGGAGAAGAGAAGGTAGTTGGGCCTGTTGAGACAGAAATGCCCGTAAAAGACGTTGCTACCGAGGAACCTTCCGCTCGAGAAATGGATGAGATCTTGAAAATTATAAAAAGGAGTGATTTCAAGATAGTGGAGCAGTTAGGGCAAACCCCTTCTAAGATTTCTTTGTTATCTTTGCTACTCTGTTTCGATGCTCATGCTCGGGCGTTAATCAAATTCTTGAAGAAGGCTCGTGTCCCTTATGAGACCACAACTGACCAGTTTGAAAATTGCTTAGCAAGCTTGACGACCGACAATGGTTTGGGGTTCTTAGATGTTGATCTGACACCATTGGGAAAGAACCATAACAAAGCTCTGCATGTTTCTGTTGAATGTAAGGGGAATACCCTAGCACATGTTCTGGTTGACACTGACTCTTCTTTAAACGTGCTACCAAAGGTAGCCTTAGACCGTTTAGACTGAGAAGGACTGGTGTTGAAACCAAGTGATATTATTGTGAGGGCTTTCGATGGGTCCAAAAAGACAGTTCATGGAGAGGTGGATCTCCCGATCAAGGTGGGCTCACAGATTTTCAACTCCACTTTCTACATCATGGATATCCGTCCTGCTTGCTCCTATTTGTTGGGTCGCCCTTGGATCCACGGAGCAGGGGAAGTAACGCCAACCCTTCGTCAGAAGCTCAAGTACCTGGTCAAGGGAAGGATCGTCACTATTTATGGTGAGGAGGAGTTCATGGTAAGACACCTCAACTCTTTTAAATATGTGGAGATGGATGGAGAATTTATAGAAACCTCATGTCAGGCTTTTAAAGTCGTGCCACCAATGGTCGCTACTGCCAAATTTTCCTCTGATGTGTCCAAAGCTGTTAAGGTCGTGCTAAATATGGTTTCATTCAAAGATGCTCGTTCCGCAGTCGAAGAAGGAAGCTGTGATACTTGGGGTCAACTCCCCAAGATCCCGTTCAAAGCAGGCAAATTTGGTTTGGGTTTTACTATCAAGGCTCAGAAAGAAGTGAGGCACGCTTGTGCGGGAAAACCCCATCTCTGTATTGGAAGTCATGAAGTTAACGATGTAGGTAATTCTGATGATGAATGTGTAGTTGAAGAGTGGGTATACCCTACTACAATAGAGCTCAACAATTGGCACACAAAGGACTTTGTTCCCATCTCTTTCATTGAGGACTAATTACTTGTTTATTGCTTTCTTTTAATTCAAGAACATTTTGTCTGTAATATTAAACAATGACTTTTAATCCATATGCCTGGCCCGGGGCACTATGGTCCATTTGTCAAGGGATTTATTTACGTTCATCTTATCATATGATCATTCAATACAAATCATTGGACCTTTTTGCATTAAAACTTTTGTGATCATTGTCTTTCTTTTTCTTCAATGCATTTTTTTCAAAATAGCCATGTGTCTTACATCCACACACACACACACACACACACACACACACACTCTTGCAGGTCCTCGTCCACTCTGAATCTTATTGCCAATGACTCTACTATTACCAACTATGATTTCGAACATCCAGTTAACCTAGTCGAAGACGAAGGCGAGGAAGATTGTGAAATACCGGGAGAACTAGCCAGACTTCTATTACAAGAGGAAAAAGCTATTCAACTGCATGAAGAGTCAGTTAAAGTCATCAATCTAGGTACCGAGACAGACAAGAAAGAGGTCAAGATTGGTGCTAACTTGGAAAGCAGTGTCGAAAGTAGATTGGTTCAGATGTTGCATGACTATGTGGAAGTGTTTTCTTGGTCGTATGAATATATTCCAGGGTTGGATACCGACATTGTAGTTCATCGTCTGCCGACAAAAGAAGATTGCCCTCCTGTCAAACAAAAAGTTCGTTGCATGAGGCCTGACATGTCTGAAAAGATAAAAGATGAGGTGATGAAACAATTTGATGCAGGATTCTTAGCTGTGACATCTTATCCCCAATGGGTTGCAAACATGGTGTTGGTGCCGAAGAAAGATGGAAAAGTTCGTATGTGCGTTGATTATAAGGATCTGAATAGGGCAAGTTCCAAGGATGATTTCTCCTACCTCATATTGATGTCTTGGTTGATAACACTGCTCAGCATAAAGTCTTCTTTTTCATGGATGGTTTCTCCGGCTATAATCAAATTAAGATGGCTCCCGAAGACATAGAGAATACCACTTTTGTTACGCAATGGGGCACCTTTTGCTACAAGGTCATGTCGTTTGGATTAAAGAATGCAGGGGCAACATATCAAAGGTCTATGGTAGCTTTGTTTCATGATATGATCCATCATGAAATAGAGGTATATGTGGATGATATGATTGCAAGATTACAAACTGAAGAGGAACATCTCAATCACCTATACAAGCTATTCGAGAGGATGAAAAAGTACAAGCTGAGGTTGAACCCTAATAAGTGCACATTTGCAGTACGATCTGGAAAGCTTCTAGTTTTTGTTGTCAGTGGAAAAGGCATCGAAGTCGATCCTGCCAAGGTAAAGGCCATCCAAGAAATTCCAGTCCCCCACTCTGAAAAGGAAGTTAGAGGATTCTTGGGTCGTCTTAACTACATCGCCCACTTCATATCTCACTTGACTGCTACTTGTGAGCCAATTTTCAAACTCTTGAAGAAGGATCAAGTAGTCAGATGGAATGATGAATGCCAAGCTGCCTTCGACAAAATAAAAGAATATCTGCAAGAACCTCCTATTCTCATGCCTCCAGTTGAAGGAAGACCCTTGATCATGTACTTGACGGTTCTAGAGAATTCTATGGGGTGTGTTTTGGGCCAACATGACGAGTCTGGCCGAAAAGAGCATGCTATTTACTACCTGAGAAAAAAGATCACCGACTGTGAAACCAGATATTCACTGCTCGAGAAAAATTGTTGCGCTCTAGCATGGGATACTCGCCGGCTAAGACAGTATATGTTGACTCATACCACTCTACTGATTTCTAAGATGGACACTTTCAAGTACATCTTCGAGAAACCTGCTCTTTCAGGCCGGATAGCTAGATGGCAAATGATCTTGACTGAGCATGATATTAAATACACAATGCAAAAGGCCATCAAAGGAAGTGTATTAGAAGATCATTTGGCCCATCAATCTATTTATGTTTATCAATCTATAAACTTTGACTTCCCAGATAAGAACATTATGCTAGTGACCGATTGCGCGAAACCTAGACTGTATGACGGACCTGAACAAGGATCCCGATGGACTATGGTCTTCGATGGGGATTCCAACGCTTTGGGTAACGGAATTGGTTTTATGATCATATCTCCTAAAGGTTTCCACACTCCTTTCACTGCCATACTATGCTTCGACTGTACGAACAACATGGTTGAGTACGAAGCATGCATTTTGGGTCTGAAGGCTACCATTGATTTGAGGATCAAGCATTTGAATGTGTTTGGGGATTCAGCTCTAGTGATTAGCCAAGTAAAAGGAGATTGGGACAGTAAACACCCTAGTCTTATTCTTTACAAGGAGCTTGTGCTATCTCTGATTCCTTACTGCGATGAGATCACCTTTGAACACTTCCCTAGGGAAGAAAATCAGTTGGATGACGCCTTGGTAAAAATGTCCTCCATGGTCAAGGTCAAATGGGACAATGAAGATCCTATGATTACAATTGAGAGATTCGACTAACCTGCGCACTGCTATGAGCTCGACACTGACACAAAAAAGCCATGGTACTATGAGGTGAAGAGATACCTTGAAGCACAAGAGTACCCTGAAGGAGCATCCATCAATGACAGAAAGTTCTTACGAAGATTTTCAGCCAAATTCTTCCTAAGTAATGGAATCTTGTACAAACGCAACCATGATTCTACTCTACTCCGATGTGTGGACAAGAAGGAGGCAGAAGAAATTATGGAAGACATGCAAGTCATTGCGAAACCTGAATATGACCAGATAATAATCAACTTCACTATCCCCAACAGATTGCTGCCAAGCCTGGATTTCGATCAATAACAACCAGTTTTTGATGCTCTCCAGTCAGGAATAATCCCCCAATAGAGCATTGAACTCTTTTCCCAAGAAGAAATCAACACTCTCCACAAAGTCTTCTTAAAAAGCCAGTATTCCTCAACAGAGTTTTCCCTCAAACAACTGGACAAGAATTCCCAGCGGAAACATCCTAAAACAAGAAGAGCCTACTCTTCATCTCCAGCAGCTGTCTGGAAGCTCATTTCCCAAGGCTCATCAACATGTTGTCAAGGATTTATTTTCCTAGACAAAGACATGCTGCAATAAATGCATCACATTCATAAACCATAACACATACATGTCATATACATACAACATAAGCTCATTTATTTCGAGAACATCATTACGTCATCCATACATCCGCACGCAACTAATCTTTTTTTCCTAGCAGGAAAAATCTACAGACAAAGACATCTACCGTTCTAGTTTAAATCAACCAAAAGATTTATCCCGGTGCTTTCCCCAGTCACTCTGAATGGAATCTCTAAACCCACTTCCTGCACAGTCAAATAACACATCATCGAGTGCAAATTTCTGAGCACTCTAGTGTTCAATCATCTTCCACCTTCAAGTCACGAATGGCGGACTTGCCAATCTAACTCTTCAGGTTTAAGAAGATTGAACAGGGGAAGATGTTGTGCCCCAAAAATTTCCCTCTCATTTCTCAAGGATTTTCTTAAAAGATTTCCTATGACATCAAGCTTGCAGCACTGATACATCAATTTAGGGCCGGAATTGACACAAGGGCAAAATGGTCAATTACACACTGAAAAGTCAAAATTTGACTTTTGGATCAAAATCAAGTTTCAAGAATCATATTTCATCAAAACATGTTGGAATATGAAGTTTGTTTCATCAAGAGAATCAGAAGCCAAAATTACTTTGGAACAGTTAAATTCTAAATACTTAGAAATTTATCTAAGTGTTTAAGAAATATGATAAATTCAGAACTTCTGGCCAGATTTTCACCATGATGCAAGTTGATTCTGGAAGAACTTCTAACACAAGAATTGTAGACCTCAATGAGATCTAAAACATTGCAGAATAAAGCTTCTTCTAGAAATGATGGGATTTCAAGTTATACATCTTCAAAGACACGTCATTGAAACTGAAACATTCAGTAAATTCGGGACTTTCCAAAACAGGATTTGGTTAGAACTTTTGGACCAGCTTTCATGTAGGTTTAAAATAAGAATTTGCAAGAGTAATTCAAATAGGATTTACAAAGTGTGTTACAAGCTTTCTGGAAAGTATGAGAACTCCCTCAGAACATGTTGAAGCAAAGAGATTCAAAAATCAGAAGTTGGATGTTCGTTCTAAGTTGCACTGATGTTGAACTTATGATCCAGATTAAGCTATAATACATGATCTCATATTGCAGGATTTCTGTTTTGACAAATCTCATCATCATTTAATGCTCACACCCACTTTTGAGTCTTTATCCAAAGGATTTCCCCACGTGTGGTATAAAAGTACGTTGATGTCCTTGAAAAGCAAACTTTTGTAAAAGTTTATGCTGGGCCCATGCTTTGCTTTTGCTTCTGAGGGTACTTTTCCTCAATTCATGCTTGCAAATCCAGCTTAAGCGCGGCTAAAGCTGCTAACCACCATACTTGTTTAAACTTACTTCAAGAATAAGTCAGCACCCTAGCATATGATGGTTGTACCCTTGACTTCTCCAAGCTACTAAATCCTTGCTTATAAATTGAGCTTTGTTTGTAACTGTAAAGAGGTCGAGAATTTTGAGGAAAAAAAACCTTGAAAACTTGCTGAAATTTCAAAGAATTGGAAATTGAAAACATAAACACAAAAACCTGCTAAGCTTCTGTTTCATTTCACGCCCAAACTCTAATTTTCTTGCATATCTCTTGGCCAAATCACCCATTCAGTTTCTAACATATATTTAGGAACAATCCCAACTTCTGTTTACAGACTACAATTTCATCTCCACCAACTTCCATTTCAAAATCAAAATTTTGCTTCTTGGCTGTTCCAGAATTTTTCAGCCATTCATAGCGCAAGTTAAGATTGTTCCAGCCTTCTGAGCACGTGAGAAAGCTGACCAAAACATCACAACAGTCAGAACCATACTCTAGTTTAAAAAACATTTTCCAGCTGCAAGGTAAGTTCCTGCTGACTCTCATCACATTACTTAGACATTGATAGACTTACATGTTTAAAAATACAATGTAGATATCCTGACTCTGATGTTGTACATATTCATAAAATTCATGTATTTTTTGCCTAAGTAGAGAGAATTTCAGTTCAGAACTTCTTGAGGAAATTAGGATTTAGAATTAGGATCAGCAAAATTCATGTTTGCTTCTGATTTACAGTTCTGATGCTTTTTATTTTTGAAACCATGATGAAACCTGCCATAACTGTCATGTATGCATTTTCTGTTTTGTTGAGAAATGACTAAGTTACAGATGTTCTGACTAGCATGAAGAAGGAGATTTATCATCAGGGTTTACTTTGTGTTATATGTTTATGTTTTTGCTTCTAATACCGGATGTATAGCCACCGCAGTGGTAGAGAACACACGCATTAGACATTAGTATCAAGGGTCCTGAGTTCTAGCCCTAGAAACACCCTTTTTATGTTTATTTCCTGACATTTTTACCCCATTAGTTGGATCATAACTTCTATACATTCCCACCCAACAACATTGACACCTCACATACCCATTATCAGAACTTATAGCTCGCTAGTAACCCTTGAACTTCTAGATTTCCAACTACACCAGAACTTCCAGACTCTCTCAACAACCAGAACTTCTGACCATCTAGTAACACTAGAATTTCTAGGCTTCCAGTTACATCAGAACTTCTAGGATTTCCTTTATTCCCAACAACCTCAGAACTTCAGTGTACCCAGACACAGAACTTCTGACCTTCCCCTTTTTTGCTAACATTTTCTTTCTGATTTGCAGCGCATCAGAGTCATAATTTTTGCCCCTTACTCTTGTCCTTTCAACAATGCGCTGATTCTGACCCCCTTTCCTCTTATTATTTTTAATATCACTTTTATTTTCAATAATCAAAAACACCAAAAATATTTTTATATTCACATACTTTATTTTATTTCTTTCAAAATCAAAAGACTAAAAATATTTTCTTAAGCAAATTTGTTTATTTCTTAGCCAAAACCAAACTAATCCACTTTCACATTTCATTTCTTGTACATCATTTCAATATGGTTGTAATAGATAATTAGGACTTTAATTTCCTGCAATCCCCATTTGTAAATTTTTACATCCCATCCCCCTAATGGTTGTAATAACGTAGAATATTTACTTTCTGCAATTTATCGCTTTCATATAAATGCTAGTAATTAGGATTTGTATGGGAAGATAAAATCAACAAGTAGGTGACCCTAATCAAATATTAAATGCATTCAAATCAAACACATTATTCACACATGCACCCCTGGGGATAACTCCACTTGTTTCCTAAATGATGGTCATGTCATGCATGTGAGATGTCTTAGTAAAACAATCAAAATACAAGATAATAGTCCCTCGATGACGCTACGACTGTTGCCTTGCAAATGATCTTAGTCCCTCAAAGGAAAATGCTAAGATATCTCACAATATTTCTATCATGACTATACGATGACCCATGCCCGTCCCTTTATATCCAAAGATAAGGCTTCTTACCAATCAATGGTAAGATAGCAATATCAAAGAAAGAGAGAAATGAACAAAAGACTTTTGAGTAGGTAGAAACGTTCTTAGTTGCTTCCTCACTTGCAAAACAAACACCAAGCACTTTCAAAACAAACACACACCAAGCACTTTCAAAACATGAAATATTTTCAAAAGCCCAACACTTTATATACGTTCTTACAAAACGAGAACCATTACAAAGTTTGCCTAAACGAAGGCGTCTTTTCAAAAATACTTTCAAAAACCACCACAAAGCACATTTTCAAACAAAGCAAGTGATCTAACAAGCAACTAAGAGCCCATAGATAAATATGGATGAAAAGGGTGCTAATACCTTCTCTTTTCATAATCTACCCCCTGAACTCAAGAAATAATCTCAAAGGTTTTTCCTGTTCTTTTCACCCTTTCCTTCATTGGATAAAAGAAAATTCGATGGCGACTCTTGCTATCCGCAACATTTGCGACCAAATTCAAAACATCCCAATTCAGTTCTCGTACCGTATTATACATCCAATATACTAAATAAAACAATATGTATATAATATAAGAAAACTGCCTGAACCAGAGAGGCGCCGGAGCCCTAGCTCTGGTCGTCTTCTCCGATAATCTCTTTTCCCCAAATCTGTAAAACAACCAATATTAATAATCTAGGGGATCCTATTCCCCCTAAACCAAGGTCTGTGATTTGAATGGGATGGTTATTTCAGCCTAAATCGCAAGGGTTGAATAGCTACGAAGAAAAATGCATGGATCGGTGCTAACATGGCTTTGCACCATCCGACCATTATGGGACTCTCCTAATGGGTCATTCCTGCATTGTTGAGCCTTATGAACATGTTAAACGAGTTAGTATACAATGAAACACAAGGAAAAAAATATATGGGATTTATGTAGTGTCAAAACTGATGCGGAATGTATGTATGCTTTTACACCCTTTTGATCATGGAGATCGATCCAGCCTTACCCTACTGAGTTCTTGGAAGTGAATAGGATGATTAGTTTGTGGTAAAAGGCACTGTAAGTAGGATTTTGAATTGTCTTAGGGTTCTTTGAGAATTTGAAACTTTGAACAAGTATTTGAGGCAAGGGTTTCGTGGTTAGCTTGTATGAAGAGTCAAGATTATATAGTGTGGAATTAGGCCAGAAAATATGGGCTTGCACCTTGTGTCAGAAGGCTCATATTTTATCTTATTTATTTTTGAAATATTAATGAATAAATAAAAACAATTAAAATAAAATAGGTCAAGGATTCATGAATAAGATTTGAGGTGTATGAGGACTACAATACACGCCTGGACTTAAAAACAATAGCATAATAGCCCAAAATACCAAGTTTGCTCAATTTGAACTTCATGCATTTGCTCAAAATTTCCCAACTTGCACTGGTCACAACTCTCTCAATTTTCATCTTTTGAAGGTGATCTTGGACTTTTTGGAAAGCATAAGATGTACTCTTCAATCCCTACGTTAATGATTTTTTCATTTGAAGACTTTATCTTGATGTAAGTTGCCTTGATAAAAAGTGTCTTTTTGTTGACTTTTGAAATGACCTGTAATGTATTGGCTCATATCTCTCAAATGAAACATTTTTTGGACTTCATCTTAGAGAGACAAAGTTGTAGAGAATTGAATTTACTTCAAAATTAGATTTGGTTGGGGAAAAACTTATTAAGCATGTGAAAGCTATGCTTGGTTAAAGTTCAGTTGACTTCTCCTAAGGAAACCCTAATTTAATAATTTTTTACTTTTGATGACTTGAGATTTTTCCTTGAAGAATCATGATCAACCCTTGACCAACTGATGAATATGACTTCAAAATCTTGATGTTGACCAAAAATCTTGAAGTTTGACTGTATGTTGACCATAACTGACTTTTTACCCAATATAGTTGATTCTTAGTCATCTGAGCCATTGACTGATCAAACTTGTGATGCAAGGCTTGAAACTTGATATGAGCATTCTCGAAGACATATAAGAAACCATGAATTCCATTTGAGACCTTTGAAACTCAAACTTCCTTGTGAAAAGTGAAACCCTAGTTGTGGATCCATTGTTTAGGAGGAGAATTTGTCTGATCAATTCTTGAGCAACCTTAAGCATTTGAGAACCCTTGGAGAATGTATTGAATAAAATGAGAGGGAAAATTTTGGGGGTACAACAGCTTCCCATGTTCAATATTCTTAAATCTAAAGAGCTATATTGGTGTATGTCCGCCATTCGTGACCTGAAGGTAGAAGAGGATTAAACATCTAAGTGCCTAGAAATTTGCACTCGCCTATGCAAGAAGTAACATTGCTGATTGATTGTATTGATTGAATGGGCTTAAATATGCCATTCAGAGAGGTGAAGGACGTCGAAGATAGGCTTATAGATTACATCCAAAGTAACAATTGTTAGAAGTATCAGAATGAGTCTATGCTCGACTGTATATGAAGAATGCTTTCCAGAATGAACCCCCGAGGAAGGTGATTGAGTAGCTGCTTTTTAGATTTAGTCTCTGAGGGAAAGATGCTTCTCAGAATTTAGTTTCTGAGGGAGATGTTTGTCATGTAGATAGTCTCCCCCTCTTGTTTCGGGAATTGATCTACAGTCTATTTTTGTTGGTAAACCCGTCCTATTTCGGGAATTCATACCACCTGGTGATAAAGATAGTTGCCCCGTCCTGTTTCAGGAATTGATATCCACCTGGTCATGAAGATAAAAAGATAGTTTCCTCGTCTTATTTTGGGAGTTAACCTTCAACCTGTTCATGTAGATAGTCGCCCCGTCCTGTTTCGGGAATTTATCTACAATTTGTTTTCACAGATTGTTGCCCTGTCTTGCTTTAGGAATTAATTTTTGTCTGGTCATATAGTTAGTTACCCTGTCTTGTTTCAGGAATTAATCCACGACCTGTTTGAAAATTGTTGATGATATTCGTCTGTTTGTAGGTTTTTACCTGGAAAGATACAAAGTTAGTTGTATGCAATGTCATGCTGTATGTGATGCATTACGTGATGATGTTCTCAAAGTAAATGAGAGTGTCATATGTGTTTTGTATGCATATGTTATGATATTTATAAATAATGTATGAATGTGGGATATCGCTGGAACGTATCGGTGACTTCTCATAACATCTTTGACTGGGGAAAATAAAACCCTGATGGTCGCTGGGGATGAAAAATAGGTGTAATCTTCAATCTTGCCTGGAATGTTTCCGCTGAGGATTCTTACTTGCTGTTTGAGGAAACTCCGCTGGGGGATGTTGACTTCTGCTTGGGGAGAAGAGTTCAAGAAAATTGGTCGTTCATCGCTCTACTAGGGAATTTAATTCTTATATACCCTGACTGGGGATAAAAGAGATGGATAACCTTCCGAGGTGCTGTCTGACCGAGTTTCTGATATGGATGCCGACTCGTATGGGGAGGATAAAGTTAAATGATATCTGGTCCGATTTCAAATTTCGTAGCAACTCTCTGGGGATAGTAGTCTGGACTGTCCTTCACTAGAGAGAGGAATTTTGCCGGTGATTTGTAGTTGTCAGAGAAATAGACTCAAGCTGGGGAGACTGAATTCTGTTGGGGAAATAAACCTTGCTGGGGAAATATTCTGCTGAAGAAATAAGCCCCGTAAGAGAAGAGAATTATGAAGGGGATTTTATAGTTGGAGAAATAAAATTAGATGGGGAAGAGAATTCCTGTGAACTGTGCTGATGACATAATCTCTGATAAGGATTGGTACTCTGTAGGTTGGCGTTATTGCTGGGGAAAAGGTCATACTCCTTTATCCACTAAGGTGATATGTTGGGGAGTATGGTTAGGTTAATTTCTATAAGATACCCTAATTCCTATCTTGAAAGCATATTGGACTTACATGGAACATATCTTTTTCGGGAATGAGCTCTGTGGGGATTTCTCTATGGAGAATTGTGGATGACTTGGGCGCTATCCCAACTCCTAAAGTCTCAAGCAAAAGCTTATTCCTGTTTTTATGCATATATTTGTTAACAATAACCATATTCATATATATATTTTCATTTAATTTAGTCATTGGATGTTTTTGCAAACAAAACAGAAAAAGTAAAACAAAAATTTGAATTTGATATAGTATTGGTATTGATATTTTGCCTATAAACATACGATTTTTGTACAAAGAGAAAAAAATCCTAGTAAGAGGAAATCTTCGTAAAAATGAGGAAAAGTACAAAGTAAAGCAAAACAAAAACAACTATGTGGAAACAATCTCGTCAGGTTTCAACTCTGCCATTACCTCTATGTCTTTGAGCATCTCATCCCTCGTTGTCGAAAGAAGTTGACTAAATTGATCTGTACCATTTGAACTTGATGTTGGTAACAAAGTTGACTGTAAGTGATCCAACGGGACATAGTCGTATGCTTTAATCCCTAACATTTGCCTGGACCGCTCTTTTGAGTTTTCAGTCTATCGGGATACCCTTTTTTGCCCAAGTCGCCTTTTCAGGTTTTCGACTTTCCGGGTGGTTAATCTTTATATATATATATATATATATATATATATATATATATATATATATATATATATATATATATATATATATATATATATATATATATATATATATATATATATATATATATATCCCTAATTTTTGCCTGTACCCTTTTGGTTCGCTGGGATGCCCTCATTTTTTTCTAGGCCAGTCAACCTAGCGGGTCTCTTTCATGCGTAGTATTGTTTGACTATGTCCGCGTTCACAGGGTGTGGAAGATCTTCACCGTCCATGGCAGTGAGTATCATAGCACCGCCCAAAAATATTCTCTTGATCATAAATGGCCCTTCATAGGTGGGAGTCCATTTTCCCCTGGGATCACCTTGTGGTAGAATATTGCACTTTATTACCAAGTCACCAGCCTGATATACCCGATGCTTGACTTTCTTGTTGAAGGCTTTGATCATATGCTTATGATAAATCTGACCATGGAAGACAACCACCAATCTTTTCTAGTCAATTAAATTCAACTGGTCCAGCCTAGTCTGAATCCATTCATCTTTGTCTAAATTTGCATCTCTCATAATTCTCAGAGAAGGAATCTGAACTCTAAAAGGTAGGACAACTTCCATACCATAGACTAGAGAGAATGGGGTTGCAGTTGATGTTCGGGCTGAAGTGTGATAGCCATGAATAGAAAATGGTAACATCTCGTGCCAATCTTTATATGTCACCGTCATTTCTGTATAATTTTCTTAATGTTCTTGTTAGTGGCTTCCCTTGTGCGATTCATCTTCAGTCGATACAGAGAAGAGTTGTGGTACTTGATCTTGTACTACGTACAGAGTTCCGTGATCATAGTGTTGTTGAGATTGGTACTATTGTTTGTAATGATTCTCTCGAGAATGCCATACCGGGTGATGAGGTTATGCTTAATGAGTCGGGCGATAACATTCCTAGTAACAGAGGCAAATGAGGCTGCTTCAACCCATTTCACGAAGTAATCAATGGCGACAAGGATGAATCGGTGTCTGTTGGAAGCCTTAGGCTTGGTTTATCTAATCATATCAATGCCCCACTTTGCAAACGACCAAGGAGAAGTCAAGACATTCAGAGGTACTGGAGGCACACGTACTTTGTTAGTGTATATCTGGCACTTGTGACAAGTTCTTGAGTGGTGATAACAGTCAGTTTCCATAGTCGGCCAAAAGTATCCCGCTCTCAGAATCTTCGTAGCCATAGTATGTCCACTAGAGTGAGTACCAAAGATATCGTCGTGCATATCTTCCATAATTTTCTCTACTTCCTTCTTGTCTATACAGGGAAGTAGGGCCGAATCATGGTTGCATTTATACAAAACTCCGTTACTCTGGAAGAACTTGTCTGAGAACCTCCGTAGGAATTTCTTGTCATTGATATATGCACCCTTGGGATACTATTGGGCTTCGAGGTACCTCTTTAATTCGTGAAACCAAGGCTTCTCTTCTACTCCGTCAGTGTCAACTTCATAGAAATGTGTCAGTTCGTCTAGCCTCTCAATGGTAATTATGGGAGCCTCGTTGTCCCATCTGAATTTGAACACAGATGACATTTTATCCAATGTGTTTGCCAACTAATTCTCTTCTCGTGGGATATGCTCAAAAGTAATCTCCTTGAAGTACGAAGTTAGTGTCAATACATGCTCCCGATAAGGTATGAGACTCGGGTGCTTAGTATCCCATTCTCCCTTGATTTGACTGATCACTAGGGCTGAGTCCCCATATACGTTAAAGAACTTGATTCTCAGGTCAATAGCATCTTTGATACCCATGATGCATGCTTCATATTCAGCCATGTTATTGGTACAGTCAAAGCATAATATGGAGGTGAAGGGCGTAGGGAAACCATGGGGACAAATGATTACAGCACCAATCCCGTTTCCGAGTGCGTTAGAAGCTCTATCGAAAACTATAGTCTATCGGGGTCTCGACTCGGGTCCTTCATGCGGTCCCGATTCTTCATAATTCGTGACTAGCATAATGTTCTCGTCCGAGAACTCAAAATTCATAGACTCATAGTCGTCTACAACTTGATGAGCCAAGTGGTCGGCCAATACACTTCCTTTGATTTCCTTTTGAGTGGTGTACTGAATGTCGTATTCTGTTAAGACCATTTTCCATCGGGCTATCCTTCCGGAGAGAGCTTGCTTCTCGAATATGTATTTGATGGGATCCATTTTAGAGATAAAAAAAGTAGTATGGGTCAACATATACTATCTTAGTCAACCTATGGCAAAGCACATCAAGTTTTCTTGAGCAATGAGTATCTTGTTTCATTCGGTAAACTTTTTTCTAAGGTAGTATATTGCATGCTATTTTCGACCAGACTCGTCATGTTGGCCTAGTACACATACTATTAAGTTCTCTAACATTGTTAGGTACATAATCAGCGGTCTTCCTTCAACTGTGTAGCGGTAGAAATGTGCAAGACTAAGCCATTAGATTGACTAGACTTTATACAAATCAAAATAAAAATTGCCACCGCGCTTTATTGTTTCCAAAGGAATGGGAAAAGAGCGAATAACCCAAAAAGAGGGGGAAAGATTCAAGGTAAGGGGGTTGGTTATGCAAAGGGAAGGTATTATCACCCTAAACATCTACGGTACTCTGCAGGAACCTCTTTGAAAAATATGTATATTTGGCTATAAAAATGTGTTATATAAAAAATGGATGATGGAGGCGAGAAGAGAAATATTTTTTTTATGATTTTTGCACCCGCCGCGGTTGCGAACCTTTAGTGCCTACGTACCACCTTTCGTGCAATATGGGATCAGGGTACACGTAGTTCCTCTTTTAAAAAGTTTTAAACACAAGTGTGTTGGTTGATTTTATGAGATAAGACATCATCGCAATTGTCCGTGTGAAAAACATACTTACTACCCACAATCATGAGAAAGGAGAATTTGCATTATCTCAAAGTGGAGGATATGACTTGGATTTTAAAATCAATAATGCCCCACTCAACACCCAAGTGGAAAATATCTCACTTCACTACATATTGTAGAAGTATAGTTGTTTGCATCACTACAAGGATTGACAAGAGTCTAATCTTTTGAGAAAAGTTTAAAGATAAAAGTCAAAGTGGCAAAATGGTTTGAAATGAGATTGATTGACTTTTAGTCTTCTCACAAAAAAAGGTCAAGGTATTATTAAATTGATTGAAATTTATTTATGAAAATGTTTCGAAGATGCATGGACCTAAGTCCAAGTTTATTATGAAAATGTTTCAAGTTTCAAAACAAGAAGAGTTCTTTTTTAAAGGAGGGAGAAGATTTTTGAAATTAAAGAAGATGGGAGGAGAAGAAGAGGCTATCCTAAAGCATAAGGTAAAAGCTAGGGATAAGAACCATCTAACCAACAAGAAGCCAATACTTGACATTATGAGTCAATATATAATTCCCGTTCTTAGGATTGAAACCAAGCAAGCAAAGATACTAGACCTCTTGAGAGAACCAAACTTCAAGTGTTTTAAGTCTTCGCAAAAATTGGGCAGAGTAACGGCTGTATACGGGTGAATTCCAGATTACAAACAAATATCGTAATCTCAATAACCTGCACACAAAACAAACAAACAACCCAATGTCTTGAGGTAAACCTCAAGAACTCCAGACAAAATATCAAATAAAGTCACAAAGTCTCCAAGATAGGCCAAGGTCTCTAATCCTAAGTCCAAGAAGTCCATCACTCCATAATGCAAAGGATAGTAACCATGTAGTCCAAGTATCATTAATGATTTTTATGGTTCATGTTGATTATTAGGTGTCTTTAAAAAGAAAGAAAAACTCAAGTGAGTAAAATAAAAATTACATAAAAGTAAATGCTCAAGTGAGCAAAGATGAAAATAGCATGAAATGTAAAATGCTAAAAGTAAATGGTACATAAAGCATGAAAATAAAAGCGTAAAGTAAAGTTAATTGTTAGTAATTAGTGGTTAGTTGGATGACCATCTTGAAACTTGAATTTGGAACTCATTAGAGGATTGGTAGAACCAAAGCCTCCACACAACAAGTTGCATTTGCTTTTTGTCAAGTATATCATCCATTTTGGAATTCTCACAAGGCAACATGTAATGATCAACGATGTTTAAGTGATCCGCGTTGACCAAAGGTGTTGTAGATCTATTAGAGGATTGGTAGAACCAAAGCCTCCACACAATGAATCTCAAGGTTATTGGATCAAAGAGATCAAATTAACATACTTGGGCTTGCAATCATAAGTTTGTGCCATGAATGATCATTTATTCGAATCGGGACAAAATTTAGCGCTATGTTAAGCAATCGTAAGTGGACTTATGTAGAAGTCACACCTATTTTGAGGCTGGTCAATAGCAATCTATGTACTTCATGTTTGGATAAATGATATAGAGATCACCATCCCTTAACATGTAGCACAATTAAAAAAGAAAGGGATAAGATGAAGAGGGAGGGGAATGATAAGCTAATTTGGATCACCATTTCAAAATTATTTCATCTTTAAATTCAACCACTCCTCTAGATGGATTAAAGCACTAAACATATCATTAGTCCAAAGCACCAAAAATGAATTAAATAATTCACTCTTAGGTAGATTTGAATTTATGAACATTTATCCAACTTCATCTACATCACAAAGTCCATTGAGTTTAAAGATAAATTGGACATTTAAAATTGCAATCCAAACCAACAATCAAAAAGGAGTGAGTAGAAAAAGCATTTTGGATCAAAACTGCCCCAAAACAAGGCAAAAAAGTGCTTTATGTCCCTGTGTAAATCAATTGCACTATTGTGTAAATCTATTTACACAGTACAATTTTCTAAAAATTGTGCAAAATTGCTTCTGTGCAATCGATTACACTACAGTGCAAATCGATTGCACACAGTTACAGTAGCAAAAACAACATTTTAAAAGGGCAATTTCTTGTTCAAACTTTTCATCAAACACCTTATGATCATGGATCTAATTGAGCACAAAAATTCCATCAAATTATGAGAAATAACACCAATGGAATCACAAAATAATGCTCAAAGAATCAAACCCAAAGATCAACAAGAGATCACATTGTGAAAGATTAATTATCCAACTTACCAAAGGTAGATCTAGAGAATTATCAAAACAACTTCAATAATTTTCTTCAATTCAACCACAAGAATTAATTGACCAAGCTTGGATGTAGAGAGTTGATGGAGAAAAAGTGTTTGGATGAAGGTTTAGCTCAAAGATTAGTAAGCTTCAATGCAAAGCTTACTAACTTTTTAAAAATGGAGCTTTGAGTGAATTTGGTAGATGGAGAGAATTGAGAGATTTTTTAGCAAGGTGGATTTGGCTATCAAAAGTTTGAAATTTTGAATGAAATGAGAGCTCTATTTATAGAGTTTTAGGATTGGGATTAGTGGTAATTTGGTAATTGATTCTTGGAGTCAAAATTTGAATTAATGATAACTCTTTCAAAAATTAGAGACAAAATTTGAATTAATGATAATTCTTTCAAATATTAGAGCCAAAATTTTAATTAATGATAATTCTTTTTAAAAATGAAAGATTGACACTAAAATTTGAATTAATGATACATCTTTCAAAAGTGAAGGAAAATTGGAGCCAAAATTTGACAAGTTTAAAATGCTGATTTTTTTTTTAATTTTCACGATGTGCAATCGATTGCACTACAGTGCAAATCGATTGCACATTGTATTTTTTTTCAAAAATGGCGCAACATACACTATGTGAAATCGATTGCACTTTAAGAGCAATCGATTGCATCAGTGAAAAAAATGAAATTTTTTAATTCTTTTTCTTTGCAAATAGAGATTTTAGGAAAATAATACCAGAAATCCTTATTTGTTAGATGCTTCGACTTGGTACCTACAAAACAAAAATATACAAAGATAAAGACAAATATTTTTTGTATTTTGATTAGAAGTTAGTCAATAACACATATACAAAATACACAACCAAGGTGCTTGGAGATTCCTCAAGAGCAAACTTAAAGATAGGAAAAAAGAGGAAGAACCAACCCTAATGTGATCTTGTTATGATCGAGTTGATATGATATGATAGAGGAATCTTAGGGGCAAAAATTGGGGTACAACAACTGCCCTTATTTAAGTGTCTTCTATCCGGAGATACAAAGGTTACAAATCTTCGTGTCGACGCGATTGAAGATACTTAAATATAAAACATGCCCTATTTTTGTCTCTAAGATGCCATGCAATGCTTATGATTATGGATGCATATGAACAGAACAAAAGAGACGCAAAGTAACACTGGGGATGCCACAAAAATGAAGAAACAAAGGAGCAACTCCACCAGGAAAAATAAATCACTGGTGGACCAAAAGAATGGAACCAGAGAGGAGGATAACAAGCATCGACGTTCACTGTCGATGTCTACCAATGTTCACTGAAGGTAGAGAGAAGAAGATATACCGACTCACAGATGACGGTAAACTACCAACTCAATAGTTGAAGGTAGAAGAGAAAATATATCATGCCATCGCTGTTCACTGACGAGGAACTATCACCGTTCACTGATGATAGCAAAAAGATAAGAAACACTGACGTTCACTGCCGATGCACTACCAACGTTCACTGAAGGTAGATTTTGAAAACATTATACCATCGCCGTTCACTGACGAGGAACCACCACCGTTCACTGATGATAGCAAAAAGATAAGAAACACCGACGTTCACTGCCGATGCACTACCAACATTCACTGAAGGTAGATTTTGAAAATATCATATGTTCCCCAAACTTCTGGTGTTTCACCTAGAACGGGTCTCAACTTCTTCCTTAACCAAGGAATTCCGCCTGGAAAGGGTAATATGTAAGTTGTCTCAAATAAAGAGACTTCCACTTGCAAAGATTTCACAACGAGCAATTTCTGTGAATTTGAAGGTCTTGCCATCCACTGGCGTAAACTGACGACGGACTGCAAGCTAACCACTCATAGAGGAAATAGCAAAAAAAGTTACGCCGACTTGTACAGGGAAGCACGAGTTGCTCAAACAAAGATACCTGTTGCTTGTTATCATGGAGGATTGCAAAAAGAAATGACTTTCTGGGGATAGAAATGTGGCTTCCTGGGGAAACAGATATGACTTCCTGGGGAAATGCCACATTATTCCTGCTGAAGAGATAAAGTCTTCTCGTGCAAAATAAATGCACAAACCAAAACTCGAAGTTCTCGGAAATCCAAAGTAATTAATTTCTTCATGCAACCACGAATCCAATTAGAAACACACTAGAGCAAGACGGCCAACGGAGATACATCCTTTGAGAAATAAACTCAAGAGGGAAAACCGAATCCACCTAAGGAAGGAGCGCTTCAGGAAGGTTAGAACACAATGTCAATAAAATGATTTGTAGCAATGCATGATGCATGTATGAATGTATGAGTGATATCGTGCATATGCTGGTAAAAGGGTACATAATCGAACAAAATTGCCTCAGGTACTAACAACATTGGTCTAAACTTCAACCAGAAAGATCAATCCAAGAAAGGTAAAAGCAACTGCGGAAACCAAACCTATTTCCTGTCCTAACTTCATTGAGGATAAACATAATCCGGATGTAGCTAAATCAAAAAGATACCGGGATAGAACAACCTTCTTCCAGTTTCATCGGAGAAGCAGTTTTCCAAAAACAACATACCTACTAGAGATTGCAAAACTAGTCTCAAATAAAGCAGACTGACACCGAGACAACCAAACCTCTCTGAGGAATTCAAACCCACTCCCTGGAGAAGAAAAAAAACTGAGGATTGGAAACTTTTTATCATGAGTACTCATTCCAACAAGAGATGCTCTGGGATAACCTTCCCAGGAAATAACACACATACTTCCATGGGGAAAACAAATATTTCACAGTCCGTACTCCTACTGGGGATTTCGATACAAATTGTTAATAAGGAAAATGGAAACCAAATTGTCAAAACATTCACTGGGGAAATCAAGCCCACTTTGAAGGAAGAAAAACATACGGACTTCACTAAGGGAGACAATACTTCATCATCGAGACATCTACCGGGGGCTTCATGCTGACTTCATTGGGGAGGTCGACACCATATCATCGAGGGGAAACCAAGATAAGTTCTTCACTGGGGAAAAAGGACTTCTATAAAATAAACAAGGCCTTCACTAGAAAATACTGGATTGAGTCTTCATATCAACCAAACCTATTCCAACAAAAGATTCCCTGGTATAGCCTTCCAGGGAAATCAAGAAGTCAACACTAGTGCTAATATCGCAAAAAGAGTGATATCTTAGCATACCAAGGGAATAAAACCTTTCATCATATGAGGGAAAACTTCGCTGGGGAACCTGGGACAGAGGCTTCTGACCATGCAAACCCAAAATCAAAAGCGAACCAAGACTTGGCCGGGGATCATGGGATCACAAGCCTAATACTGTACCTTACGCCAACTGGTATCGTCTTTAATTATCTGAGAAACACACAAAGATTGCGCATATACCAACAAGATGACCTGAGAAAAACCTTTACGAAGGAAGTAAATATTCTTAAAATAACCGGAGTTTGTTCATTCCAGGGATCGCCATTTTTGTTGTCATTGTTTCATCACAAATCCCAAAGTAAATTGAATTGTAAAGATGTCTTTCTTTTTGAAAAGTCAATTTTGTTTTTTTTAATCTTTTTGCTTTGAAAGTTATTATCAGTAATAAATGAAGTCTTTGCAAGCTAAATAAAAATAAGAACACAAAGAATTGGGCAAAAGCTCGAATTTTATTAATAGAATGGTAGTCTGCGAATGGCGAGACTCCATGGATGATTTACAAAGTTTGGGAAATGGTAATATATAATGGAAAAGATACATTGAGATACAATGACCACCATTCCCCTAACAACTTTTGAAGTCCTGAGCAGCAGCTTTTGTTGAAGTATGGTGAGGATCCGAGAAGATTGTTGCTTCAATGATAAAGTCTTGTCTGACGTAGTTACTTGCCAAGAAAAATCCCTAACTTTTGCCTAAGCTGCCCTTGCGGGTTTTCAACTTAGCGGGAAATTTATTCTGTTTATGTCTCTAATTTTTGCCTAGACCGCCCTTTCGGGTTTTCAGCCTACCGAGACGCTCCTTTTTGCCTAAGCCGCCCTTTCGGGTTTTCGATTTAGCGAGCTGTTCTTTTATTTCTTTAGGCGAAGTATTTCTTGACTGCGTCAGCATTCATGGGACGTGGGAACTCCTCGCCATCCATAGTTTCAAGAATTAATGCACCACCAGAGAAGGCTTTCTTGATAACATACATGCCTTCTAAATTGGGAGTCCACTTGCCCCTAGAATCAGTGTTAAAAGACATGATCTTCCTGAGCACAAGGTCGCCTTCTCTGAATTCACGAGGTTTGACCTTTTTATCAAATGCTTTCTTCATTCTTTTCTGATATAACTGCCCATGACACAAAGCTGTCATTCTCTTCTCTTCAATCAAATTCAATTGGTCAAACTTGTTCTGGACCCATTCAGCCTCTGTCAACTTGGCTTCCATTATCACACGCAACGAGGGAATCTCTACCTCAACAGGGAGTACAACTTCCATTCCATATACCAGGGAGAACGGGGTTGCTCCTGTTGAAGTGTGGACAGATGTTCGATATCCATGCAGAGCAAAAGGGAGCATTTCATGCCAATCCTTATAAGTAATAACCATTTTCTGGATAATTCTCTTGATATTCTTATTAGCAGCCTCAACAGCCCCATTCATCTTTGGCCTATATGGAGACGAATTGTGATGGACAATCTTGAATTCTTCACACAGTTCTGTCATCATTTTGTTGTTCAAATTTGAGCCATTGTCAGTGATGATTCTACTCGGCACATCATACCGGCATATCAGATTGTTTTTGATGAAACGCACAACCACCTGTTTGGTAACATTGGCATAAGAAGCAACCTCTACCCATTTGGTAAAGTAGTCAATTGCTACCAAGATGAAACGGTGTCCATTTGAAGCTTTGGGTTCTATCATCCCGATCATGTCAATACTCCACATAGATAAAGGCCATGGGGAGGAAATTACATTGAGAAGTGTCGGAGGCACATGGATCTTATCTGCATAAATCTGGCATTTATGGCACTTCTTTGCAAATTTGCAACAATCAGATTCCATTGTCAACCAATAGTAACCTGCCCTTAGCATCTTTTTAGCCATCGAATGTCCATTAGCATGAGTGCCAAATGAACCTTCATGAATCTCATGCATCAACATGTCTGCTTCGTGTCTATCCACACATCTGAGCAAGACCATGTCATGATTTCTCTTGTATAACACATTTTCACTGAGGAAGAAACTGCCTGCCAATCTTCTCAATGTCTTTCTATCTTTCCTCGATGCACCAATCGGGTATTCTTGAGTCTGAAGAAAATGCTTGATATCATAATACCAAGGTTTTTCATCTGCTACTCCCTCTGTCGCAAACACATGAGCGGACCTATCCAGCCGTCGAATTGTAATATGGGGTATATCATTCCAAGAATTCACTTGATACATGGAAGCCAGAGTTGCCAGAGCATCCGCCATTTGATTTTCATCTCTAGGGATGTGATAGAATTTAACTTTATTGAAGAAGGGTAGCAATCTTCTAGCATAATCTTTGTAAGGGATCCAGCCAGGGTGACGAGTATCCCATTCTCCTTTAATCTGATTTATTACCAAAGCTGAATCACCATACACATCTAGAATTTTGATTCTGAGATCAATAGCTTCCTCAAGACCCATGATGCAAGCCTCATATTCCGCCATATTATTAGTGCAATCAAATGTTAGCCTCGCAGTAAAAGGAATGTGCGATCCATGAGGAGTGACAATCACAACACCAATTCCTTTACCATAAGCATTCACCGCTCCATCAAAAATCATACTCCAATGAGATTCAGGGTCAGGGCCTTCCTCAGGCAATGGTTCATCACAATATTTCACTTTCAGGAACATCACATCCTCATCAGGGAATTCAAATTCTGCAGACTGATGATCTTCCACCGGTTGGTGAGCAAGGTAATCTTCCAACACACCACATTTAATAGCTTTTTAAGTGCGGTACTGAATATCATATTCAGACAACAACATCTGCCAGCGGGCAATTCTCCCAGTAAGAGCAGGCTTCTCAAAAATATACTTGATTGGATCCATTTTAGAGATCAACCAAGTGGTATGATTCAACATATACTGCCGCAAACACTTTGCCGCCCAAGCCAAAGCACAACATGTCTTTTCTAGCATGGAATACCGTGACTCACAATCAGTGAACTTTTTGCTGAGATAATAAATGGAGAACTCTTTCTTCCTTGTTTCATCCTGTTGTCCCAGGATACAACCCATGGATTTATCTAACACTGTTAGATACATAATCAACGGTCTTCCTTCTACGGGAGGGAGCAAGATAGGAGGTTCAAGAAAATACTCTTTAATACTCTCAAATGCCCTTTGGCAGTCATCCGTCCACACATAACCTTGATCTTTCTTTAACAACTTAAAGATTGGTTCACACTTTGCAGTCATGTGGGAAATGAATCTGGAAATATAATTCAAACGCCCGAGGAAACCCCTGGCTTGCTTTTCAGTTCTTGGTGCTGGCATTTCTTGAATTGCTCTGACTTTATCAGGATCAACTTCAATTCCTTTCTGGCTAACAATAAAACCCAACAATTTCCCCGATCTAACTCTGAAGGTGCATTTATTTGGATTCAAGCGGAGACGAAACTTCCTCAAATGCTGAAATAACTTCAACAAATCTTTTATATGCCCTTCTTCAGTTTGGGATTTGGCAATCATATCATCAACATATACTTCAATTTCCTTGTGCATCAGATCATGGAATAGGGTTGTCATAGCCCTCTAGTACGTTGCACCAGCGTTCTTCAACCCGAAGGGCATCACTCTGTAACAGAATGTTCCCCAAGGTGTGATAAACGTTGTTTTTTCCATGTCCTCTAGAGCCATTCTTATTTTATTATACCCGGAAAATCCGTCCATGAATGAGAATACTTTGAATTTTGCTGTGCTATCCACTAACATATCAATGTGAGGCAATGGAAAATCATCTTTTGGACTAGATTTATTTAGATCTCTGTAATCTACGCACATGCGGACTTTTCCGTCTTTTTTCGGTACTAGGACAATATTAGAAATCCATTGAGGATACACTGATGTCACAAGAAAACCAGCATTAATCTGCTTTAGGACCTCCTCTTTGATCTTTACTGCCATATCTGGGTGGGTTCTTCTCAACTTTTGTTTAACTGGCGGACACTCTGGCTTCAATGGCAAATGATGCTCAACAATGTCTGTATCTAGACCAGGCATGTCTTGATAAGACCAAGCAAAAATATCCACATACTCTTTCAACAACTCAATCAACCCGCTCTTCACATCAAGATGCAACAATGCTCCAATCTTAATCTCTTTCAGATCTTCTTCTGAACCTAAATTAATCACTTCCAAAGGCTCCTTATATGGCTGAATGGTATTATCCTCATGCTCAAGCAACCGTGATACCTCTTCTGGAATCTCATCATAATCTTCTTCTTCAGCCCCAAACACAGGACATTCAAAGTTGGGAGAGGGTGCAGGGTCATTGTATTCAACGAGTTTTTTTAATTAATCTGCACATATGATTTATGATTGCTTTTAGAAACTGACACATATAACAAGTGATCATGCAGATTAATTTTCAGTTATCATTTATTTTGAAAGGGTTTTTTATTTGATTACCATTTCCCAAGAAAAATCAGAAAATAAAGACATATTTTTGGAAGCAAAGACAACTTTTATTAATGATCTTAAAAATCAAAGCAAATGGATAAGCCCATACAATACTTTCACCTTGGGCAAAGTGAAAGCTTTTCAAAGAAAGAAACAGATTAACAAAACAAATTACTTTGAAATATGTATGCAAGAAGGAACATCAATGGTGACCCAGTTCTGAACTCGGACTCCATGCATCACAAAATTCGGTACTTCCTGCTCTGCTTCATCTTCTTCAACAACATTGATTCCAGAACCAATTGGATGGAGGTAGCCTCCGCTGCGGAAAACATCATGATAACTGTTCACAGGAGACTTTGACTTCAAACTTTCGCCTTAGCCATTCTTCGAAGAAAAACCAAAACCAGTTATGTTCTTGTTCACGGATGGATCCACCAGTCGTCCCCAAACTGCATTATGACCATTGCGCACACCCTGTTGTGCGTCCTTTAGGGAAACCACAGAATTCTCATTCCTCCTTATGTTGTCAATGGATAGGGCTTGGAACTGGGTTCCAATAGCAGCCTCATCCGCTTCTACAATACTGAAAGAGGATAGATGGGATATCAACAACGCCTGCTCCCCATTTATGATCACTACCTTCCCTTCACGCACAAATTTTAGCTTCTGATGCAGAGTTGAAGTGACAGCCCCTGCTTCGTGTATCCATGGTCGTCCAAGCAAACAACTATATGCGGGAATAATATCCATAACCTGGAAGGTTATCAAGAAGAAATATGGTCCTATATGGATGGGAAGGTCCACTTCACCGATGACAGATTTCCTCGACCCATCAAAAGCCTTCACAATGATGCCACTCAGGCGCATAGATGTTCCTTGATACTTTAACTTCAAGAGGGTACTTCTCGGTATGACATTCAGCGCGGATCCGTTATCAATTAACACATTGGACAGTGAATCATTCTTACAGTTCATGGATATGTGGAGGGCCAGGTTGTGATTCCTCCCTTCATCTGGTAAGTCATCATCACAGAAGCTCAAATTGTTACATGACGTAATGTTTCCAATTACGCTGCTAAATTGATCTAATGGCATGTCATTCTCTACAAAAGCTTGGTCTAGTACTCTCATAAGCGATTCTCTATGAGCAGAGGAATTCATCAATAAGGCTAGAATAAATATCTTTGAAGGAGTCTACAATAGTTGATCTACAATTATGTAATCACTCATCTTAATTATCTTCAAGATATCATCCACTTCTTTCTCTAATGTAGCTCCACTAGTCCCTCCTGCAGACTTCTTAGGATCATCATTCTCAGCAATCTTCTTTCCAGCAACAACATCTCTTCGAATGACCGGTGCAAATACACGACCACTACGGGCCACTCTGCTATCATCAGCTATATTTCCAACATCTGGCATCGGCTAGATGGGAATCTCCACCCTATCTTCTAAGATTGTAGCATTGTGTTTGTAAGGCACAACCTTATCTGATTCATAGGGAACAGGACCTGGCAGACTAATTAACAATAGGGCAACAGCTGGTTTGCTATGGTACTCCACCTCAAGATGAGTGGGTGCACCAAAACAAGGTACAATGACATTCACCCCTTCCTCAACACAATCAGCCATCAAAAATTCATTTTCGGCAAACAAATCTTCGTCTGAAGAGAAATACTCATCTGTGGAGGCATACTCTTCCTCTGACTCTTCCATCAAACAGACTTCAACCATATCAATCTCATGATAATCATCTCTCTGACCTGTGATCTTGATGGTTCCATTGTCTAACAACAACTGAACACCTTCCCTCACAACAGAACATCCTCGGGGATTTCGACAACAAATTATGCAAGATACATATTGGTGTTCCACCTGACCAGCAGTATGGCAGAAGGTAGCATGTAACTGCACTAGATCCTCATTCAAATGATCCACATCAAAAATTATGAATTCACCCGGACATCCAGAAACCATATTCACTTCCTCTTCATATTCTTCCCTAGGCCTGATTATATGGATTAAACCTTCATCCATCATCTCCTGCAAATCATCATTTATTTTCTCACAACCCTGTATATCTGTACTGCAAACAGCACAACCGGTATGGTCATGCATATAATAACTGAATTTAGAGATCTGCGTGCATCTTCACCAAATCCCCTCTAACCAGATTAATGTCAAAAATTTGAAAGTCACCTGGACAACCGGCCACCATATTCACAACATTCACTCCCCCGTGCTTGGGTAGAGGATTGTCTTTCACATTAGGTCCCACATCTTTGAAAGATAAAATTCCAGACTTCACCAACCTTTGCACTTCAGTCCTCAAAGGATAACAATTCTCAACACTATGCCCTGGTGCTCCCTGATGAAAGGCACACATCTAGTCTGCTTTGTAATACCACGACAATGGTGATGGTAAAGCGGGAGGTGGTCGTGTCTGGACCAACTTCTTCTGAACCAATGCTGGTAATAGCTCTGCATAGCTCATGGGAATAGGATCATAGTTCTCCCTTCTCTGATTATACCCTTGATTCCCCTGCTGGGATGGTCTCTGATAAGCAACGGTAGTTGGAGCGAGATTCATAACATGAGTAACTGAGGCGACTTGCTGATGACGCTGATAATTCCTTCTAGGAGCGTTTACCTTTCTCTCTTGCATAACAACATTTGTATCCCCCTCTTTCTTCTTTGTAAACCCGTAAGATGGCTTCTTCACACCTCCAGATCCTTCACCCTTTGTCAAACGAACTTCTCTTACTGCCTCTTCTAGGCGGACACCCATTCCTACCATCTCTGTAAAATCACTTGGGGCACTTGCTACCATTATTTCATAGTAGAAAGCTCCTAGCGTCTTTAGAAAAATGTTGGTCATTTCTTTCTCTTCCATGGGCGGAATCACTTGTGCAGCCACTTCGCGCCATCTCTGCGCATACTCTTTGAATGATTCTCTGTCTTTCTGAACCATGGCCCTAAGCTGGTCACGGTCAGGCGCCATGTCCACATTGTACTTGTATTGTTTAATGAATGCTTCTCCCAAATCATTAAAAGTATGGATGTTGACGCTATCTAAACTCATGTACCATTTCAATGCAGCACCGGTCAGACTATCCTGGAAAAAATGAATCAGCAGACGCTGATCATCAGTATGGGTAGACATCCTTCTCACATACATCACCAAATGAGCACGAGGGCAAGTGTTTCCCTTGTACTTCTCAAATTCCGGGACCTTGAACTTAGCAGGCACTTTAACATTCGGGACCAAACACAGCTCATTCACATTCTGCCCGAACAACTCTTTTCCCCTAAGAGCCTTCATCTCTCTTTGCATTCTATCAAACTGCTCTTGGAAATCATCCATTCTGTCATAAAGACCCAAGTCTTCACTCGGCGGAGGGAAAGGACGACACACATCTTCATTAACAAACGAAACCAAATTCACCGAAGGAGGTGCAGCACGAACAGTATGCACCACAGGAGGTGCAGGAGTAACAACATTTGGAACCACTGGAGCATCTTGAGGACCCAGATTGAAACCTTCAGGTGCAAAATTCTCTGGCATTCCCCACGGATAACCCTGAGGCATACGATTTTGAACAACAGCCGGAGTAGCAGTTATAGGAACAGTCAGAACTTCAGCATTTTCCCTTGTTGGTTGAGGTTGAACACTCGGTGGCTGATTCTGAGCAACCACCAGAGCTTCCATCAGAGTAGCCAAGTTGGCCAAGCCAGCCTTCAAAGCAGAAACTTCTTCGCGCAGCTCGCGATTCTCCTGTTCTAAGTTGTCCATCTTCTTTTTGAAATTAGCCCGAGTGTTGTAGTGATGAGTCAGCTTGCTGAATGAAGTAAAGAAGCTGGGTAAGGCACCTGGATATGCATAACAAATGCAAAAACATGTGCAATATGATGCATGATATGCAATGTATATGATTATTATTATTTTATCATTTAATATTTCAAGGGATTTAAGATTTACAGACATATTGCAAACATCAAAATAACAACGCATTTGAAATACTGAAAATTTTTATTATAATAACTTCGAAATGGGTTACAAGTTTCAATGATCCCAAGTACAAGATGAAAATACAATCTAAAATCCTGAGAAAAGGAACTGATAAAGATCAATCTGTACGAATGCGCTTCCCTGTGAGCCTGGCAATCTGAGCTCTCAACCTCTGGTTTTCTTTCCCATGTCTGATGGCAACCTCCTTCCAATCATCTGAATCAGGAAGTGAACAAACAACACCTGTTTAAGGCTTAGGAGAAAATAAATCTCCTTGCCTCTCCATACACTCTACTGCTCGACTCTCAAGGATCTAGATCAAATCATCTCTCTCCTTCAGGTCTGCTCTGTAGGAACTCTCTAAAGTCTGGAACTTGTTCTTCCAAGCATCCCTTTCCTATTGCATCCTAACCAAAGCAAGTTGCATCTCTTCTAGATCATCTAATAAGGGAGGAGTGGTCTTCACAAACAAATCAGGCATGGGTGTCTCCCGAGTATACGGCATCTTCAACTGAATGGCTCTCGATCGGACCCACTGAAGATATGGCTCCAAAGAAACAACACCCCTAGGTCCCAAATCCTTCCTACTCTTCTTATGAATGTGACGCCAGGCCTTCGCAATCTGCTCCCTAGCTTCCCTGTGGTCTTCTCCTTCCTTCAGAAAGAAACTACTCAGATGAATATTGTTCGGTTTATCCCTCATCGGATAACCAAGTTGTCGTCGTGAAAGAACAGGGTTATAGTTAATTCCTCCCTTTGTACCAAGAAGAGGCACATTAGGGAAACTACCACAACTGTCAATAATCTCCACATCCTGGTAAGCTTGATGATACCAATCAATATCTGAGTGAGTAAGTGCCATGATTTTAGAAGCCCAACGAGGTTCCTTCTTGACATCCCAAAAAGCGTCAGACTGAGGCATATGAGAGGTAAACCACCGATACAACAAATGCGTGCAACAGATAATCATTCCCCCATGATAAGAATTCCGAAGATGAACAGAGTAATAAGCATCACCCAACTGTGTAGGAACCGGGTTTCCAATCATGAAAATCTTGATAGTGTTAATGTCGACAAACTTGTCCACATTAGGAAATAAGAATAATCCATAGGCGAGTAAAGCAAAGATGGCCTCAAAAGCAACCGTACTCTTCATCCTGGCAAAGTAACGAGCTTTCTCCAATAAGAATTGAGCTGGTAATCCTCTAATCCCTCCTTTGGTAGTCATATGAGCTTCCACCTCAGACTTCCCCAGATGAATCAAAGCAGCAATCTCATGTGGTTTTGGCTCACCCTCCAAACCAGTAAAAGGAACACGATTGGTAACAGGTAAATCCAATAGATAGGAATACTCTTCCAGTGTTGGCATCAACTGATAATCGGGAAAAGTAAAGCAGTGATACACTGGATCATAGAACTGGACCAAAGTTGAGAGAAAACCCTCCTTCATCTTCAGCTTCATGAGAGGAATAATGGATCCATACTTCTTCCGAAAGTCTGCAGAACACTCGATCTCGGGAATTAGACTGATCAACTCATCCATATTAGGATCCTTGAAACTGTATTTCCCGGTCTTTCTCTTTCCAGAATCCATGGTTTAAAAGTACCTGAGATATTCACAAATAATCAACCTTTAAATCCCTTGAAATATTGTTTTTTCAAAAGATGCTTATGAATGCATGGATGCATGATGCAACAATCACACACAAGATCACACATATAGGGTTCATAGGTTCAACGTCACGAGCATGAGGTCGAAGGTACTACCCATAAGGTATTGGTCTAAAAAGTTATCACCTGCCGAACAAGGTTCTAGAGGTTCTTAGAGTCTACATCCTTCCTTCGGATATTACCAACTTCCCGATTAACTCGATAATTAGTAATATTCTCAAGAAAGACTCGTCCGAGCGTAGCATCGCGTGACAACTACTTCCGGATTACTCTGTTATAGCTTCCACACTACACCTAAAAGGCCAAGAGGGGTTAGGTAATCTACGGTCCTCAGCTTCGGCAGGCTCCCAGGTCGAAAGCAGTACGTCTTCCCGATTACTCGGTAAACGACACTACAGTCAAAGGGGCCTTCACTGAGTGGGGGATCTCATGCCTCCTTTTTTGGGATTACTCCCTAAAAGTTAACATGACTATACCGCCCGTCCTATCTTAAAGTTTGTCCAAGTCCGGGTATAGGACTTATGAGTAATCACCAAGCACCCTGTAAACCAGGAAAATCCAGACAAACATATATACAAAATATAACACATAAACAACAATAGCACATATACAGATATAAACAAAGATAGGTTTAACCCACTTAGGGATGGACCAGCAAGAGGTCAATCTGTCCCCAATGAAGTCGCTATTTTTTTTGTAGCGGTAGAAATGTGCAAGACTAAGCCATTGGATTGACTAGACGTTATACAAATCAAAATAAAAATCGCCACCGCGCTTTATTGTTTCCAAAGGAATGAGAAAAGAGCGAATAACCCAAAAAGAGGGGGAAAGATTCAAGGTAAGGGGGTTGGTTATGTAAAGGGAAGGTATTAGCACCCTAAACATCTACGGTACTCCGCAGGAACCTCTTTGAAAAATCTGTATATTTGGCTATAAAAATGTGTTATATAAAAAATGGATGATGGAGGCGAGAAGAGAAATATTTTTTTTTATGATTTTTGCACCCGCTGCGGTTGCGAACCTTTAGTGCCTACGTACCACCTTTCGTGCAATAGGGGATCAGGGTACACGTAGTTCCTCTTTTAAAAAGTTTGAAACACAAGTGTGTTGGTTGATTTTATGAGATAAGACATCATCGCAATTGTCCGTGTGAAAAACATACTTACTACCCACAATCATGAGAAAGGAGAATTTACATCATCTCAAAGTGGAGGATATGACTTGGATTTTAAAATCAACAATGCCCCACTCAACATCCAAGTGGAAAATATCTCACTTCACTACATATTGTAGAAGTATAGTTGTTTGCATCACTACAAGGATTGACAAGAGTCTAATCTTTTGAGAAAAGTTTAAAGATAAAAGCCAAAGTGGCAAAATGGTTTGAAATGAGATTGATTGACTTTTAGTCTTCTCACAAAAAAAGGTCAAGGTATTATTAAATTAATTGAAATTTATTTATGAAAATGTTTCGAAGATGCATGGACCTAAGTCCAAGTTTATTATGAAAATGTTTCAAGTTTCAAAACAAGAAGAGTTTTTTTTTAAAGGAGGGAGAAGATTTTTGAAATTAAATAAGATGGGAGGAGAAGAAGAGGCTATCCTAAAGCATAAGGTAAAAGCTAGGGATAAGAACCATCTAACCAACAGTAAGCCAATACTTGACATTATGAGTCAATATAGAATTCCCATTCTTCGGATTGAAACCAAGCAAGAAAAGATACTAGACCTCTTGAGAGAACCAAACTTCAAGTGTTTTAAGTCTTCGCAAAAATTGGGCAAAGTAACGGCTGTATACGGGTGAATTCCAGATTACAAACAAATATCGTAATCTCAATAACCTGCACACAAAACAAACAAACAACCCAATGTCTTGAGGTAAACCTCAAGAACTCCAGACAAAATATCAAATAAAGTCACAAAGTCTCCAAGATAGGCCAAGGTCTCTAATCCTAAGTCCAAGAAGTCCATCACTCCATAATGCATAGGATAGAAACCATGTAGTCCAAGTATCATTAATGATTTTTATGGTTCATGTTGATTATTAGGTGTCTTTAAAAAGAAAGAAAATCTCAAGTGAGCAAAATAAAAATGACATAAAAGTAAATGCTCAAGTGAGCAAAGATGAAAATAGCATGAAATGTAAAATGCTAAAAGTAAATGGTACATAAAGCATGAAAATAAAAGCGTAAAGTAAAGTTAATTGTTAGTAATTAGTGGTTAGTTGGATGACCATCTTGAAACTTGCATTTGGAACTCATTAGAGGATTGGTAGAACCAAAGCCTCCACACAACAAGTTGCATTTGCTTTTTGTCAAGTATATCATCCATTTTGGAATTCTCACAAGGCAACATGTAATGATCAACGATGTTTAAGTGATCTGTGTTGACCAAAGGTGTTGTAGATCCATTAGAGGATTGGTAGAACCAAAGCCTCCACACAATGAATCAAAAGGTTATTGGATAAAAGAGATCAAATTAACATACTTGGGCTTGCAATTATAAGTTTGGGCCACGAATGATCATTTATTCGAATCAGGACAAAATTTAGCGCTATGTTAAGCAATCGTAAGTGGACTTATGTAGAAGTCACACCTATTTTGAGGCTGGTCAATAGCAATCTATATACTTCATGTTTGGATAAATGATATAGAGATCACCATCCCTTAACATGTAGCATAATTAAAAAAGAAAGGGATAAGATGAAGAGGGAGGGGAATGATAAGCTAATTTGGATCACCATTTCAAAATTCTTTCATCTTTAAATTCAACCACTCCTCTAGATAGATTAAAGCACTAAACATATCATTAATCCAAAGCACCAAAAATGAATTAAATAATGCACTCTTAGGTAGATTTGAATTTATGAACATTTATCCAACTTCATCTACATCACAAAGTCCATTGAGTTTAAAGACAAATTGGACATTTTAAATTGCAATCCAAACCAACAATCAAAAAGGAGTGAGTAGAAAAAGCATTTAGGATCAAAGCTGTCCCAAAATAAGGCAAAAAAGTGCATTCTGTCCCTGTGTAAATCGATTACACTATTGTGTAAATCGATTACACTATTGTGTAAATCGATTTACACAGTACAATTTTTTAAAAATTGTGCAAAATTGCTTCTGTGCAATCGATTGCACTATAGTGAAAATCGATTGCACACAGTTAAAGTAGCAAAAACAACATTTTAAAAGGGCAATTTCTTGTTCAAACTTTCCATCAAACACCTTATGATCATGGATCCAATTGAGCACGAAAATTCCATCAAATTATGAGAAAATAACACCAATGGAATCACAAAATAATGCTCAAAGAATCAAACCCAAAGATCAACAAGAGATCACATTGTGAAAGATGGATTATCTAACTTACCAAAGGTAGATCTAGAGAATTATCAAAACAACTTCAAGAATTTGCTTCAATTCAACCACAAGAATCAATTGACCAAGCTTGGATGTAGAGAATTGATGGAGAAAAAGTGTTTGGATGAAGGTTTTGCTCAAAGATTAGTAAGCTTACTAACTTACTAACTTTTTGAAAATGGAGCTTTGAGTGAATTTGGTAGATGGAGAGAATTGAGAGATTTTTTAGCAAGGTGGATTTGGCTATCAAAAGCTTGAAATTTTGAATGAAATGAGAGCTCTATTTATAGAGTTTTAGGATTGGGATTAGTGGTAATTTGGTAATTGATTCTTGGAGCCAAAATTTGAATTAATGATAACTCTTTCAAAAATTAGAGCCAAAATTTGAATTAATGATAATTCTTTCAAATATTAGAGCCAAAATTTGAATTAATGATAATTCTTTTTAAAAATGAAAGATTGGCACTAAAATTTGAATTAATGATACATCTTTCAAAAGTGAAGGAAAATTGGAGCCAAAATTTGACAAGTTTAAAATGCTGATTTTTTTTTAATTTTCACGCTGTGCAATCGACTGCACTACAGTGCAAATCAATTGCACAATGTATTTTTTTTCAAAAATGGCGCAAAATACACTATGTGCAATCGATTGCACTTTAAGAGAAATCGATTGCATCAGTGAAAAAAATGAAAATTTTTAATTCTTTTTCTTTGCAAATAGAGATTTTAGGAAAATAATACCAGAAATCCTTATTTGTCAGATGCTTCGACTTGGTACCTACAAAACAAAAATATACAAAGACAAAGACAAATATTTTTTGTATTTTGATTAGAAGTTAGTCAACAACACATATACAAAATACACAACCAAGGTGCTTGGAGATTCCTCAAGAGCAAACTTAAAGATAGGAAAAAAGAGGATGAACCAACCCACTTTACTACCTGATCTTTCTTCAGAAGCTTAAAGATAGACTCACAAGTAGTAGTCAGATGAGAAATGAATCTAGCAATATAATTCAGCCGTCCTAAGAAACCTCTGACTTCCTTCTCAGCACGGGGAGCAAGCATTTCTTGAATAGCTTTGACCTTAGCAGGATCAAATTCGATACCTTTACCAATGACAATAAAAACCAGGAGTTTACCGGATCTCACCCCAAAAGGGCTTTTGTTCGGACTCAATCCCTGCTGATACTTCTTCAACCTTTCAAACATCTTGTGTAAATGGTCAAGATACTCTTCTTCAGTTTGCAATCTGGCTATCATATCATCAATGTAGACCTCTATCTAGTGGTGAATCATGTCATAGAACAAAGTTACCATGTGTTGTACCCCAAAATTTTCCCTCTCATATTCCTCAAGACATTGCAAGAAAAATCTCCAAGTGGCTCAGAGTTGCTCAAGAATTGGTCAGCCAAGCTATCTCCTAAGGCAGTCTACCCCAAATTAGGGTTTTGTGTTGCATCAATATCCTTGAGTCCAAATGACCTCAAGTGATACCCAATGTCATAATATGTTCTCAAGGTCATCCATGTCAAATTTCAAGCCTTGCAGAGGAAGTTTGCTCAGTCAATTGCTCAAAGGTCCAAAAATCGACTGTGTTAGGGCAAAGGTCAACTGTGACCTACAAACAGTCAAACTTCAATATTTTTTGTCAACATTCTCATTTTGAAGTGTATTTCATCATTTTATCAAGGTTTGATCATGATTCATCAAGGATTGCTCACAATTCATCAAGATTCAAAAGTTGCTAAATTAGGGTATTGTAGGAAAAGTCAACTCAACTTTCACCAAGCATAACTTTCTCATACTTTATGATAAATGACCCATCCAAAGCTCATTTAGAAGAATATGCAATTTTATACAAACCATCTTCATATCCCAAGATCAAAAAGTTCATTCAGAAGAAGTTATGAATTTGGACATTATAGGTCATTTTTGAAAGTCAACAAAAACACCTTTTTCCCCAAATCTTATAACTTGGGCATGTAATATCAAAATGAGATTATAATAGAAGGGTTGATTAGAAGACATCTCAAGCTTTATAAAAAGTCCAAGAACACCTCCAAAAGTTCAAAATTGAAGAAGTTATGCATTGTTGAATTTGGACTTTTTTGCAAAATTGCCAAAAGTCAACTATCCCCCAAAACTTCAAATTTTGCCAAATGGGCCCATTATTTTCCACTTGATTTGAGTTTGCATCTTTTCCCACGTGCCTTGGCTCCAACCATGTGCCCATATTTCATTTTTATTATTTAATTTGATTTTTAATTGATTTTATTCATTTTTAATCAAATAAAATCATATAAAATCCAAGGAATTAATAACTCATGATTTTCTGATTGATTTAGGCTTTGTTCATAGCTAGCATCACCATCAAATTCGTATCAAATCAAATCATGTGCAAAAAGATTGAAATGAATCAAATTTGGAAAGATTTAATGGAAGAATCAAATCCACATCAAAGTCATTGATAGAGGGAGATTTGTACCAAGTTTGTAAACCTAATGCACTGGCTGATACATAAGGAAGCTAAAGCACACGAAATAAGGGTTGGAAACTGTTGGAAGAGGCAAAACAAAAAGTGAAAAAACCACAAAAAAGTGAGAGATCAAAATCCAGGTTATAGGTGTTTTCAGGGATCGATACTTGTTCCAATCAATTCCTGGGCATTCACACAAGCTACCTGGATCAAAACCAAGCATTTTCAGATGCCCTAACACACTGTAAGTCGCACGATAATCACCCCTGTTCTTGGTTTCGATTTGAACTATCCTTGCATCATTTGAGAAATATAATAGCATATTTATAAACCTCATATAATTTGTAAGCTGATGGTAATAGCCAATTTCATTTATGCGCTCTGTATCATGAAACACCATGGCTAGGGTTTCATTTCTGTTTTTAGGGTTTTTTATTTCATGAAGAATTGAAGCACATGAAGGATATGGTTGTGATCAGGAGTTTGTCACGAATCCAACCATGGTCCTAGAATTCATTTTTGTGGCCTGAGAAGGATTCTTGAGACGAGCAAGCTTGTAGCTACGGACTCATGTCCATTGGTATAGGTGGTGACACTTTTGGCCACGGGTGGGAAGTCAAGGATGATCCGTGGCATCCATCCATTGGCCGGTTCAAACATAGCGCGTATTTTATTTTTTTCTGACCAATAATTCTTTTTTTATTATATTATTATTGATTTGTGTTAATATAACAAATGAAGCAGCGCGGTGTAGTGGCAAGCATGTAATGCATTCTCCTTCAGGACCTGGGTTCGAACCCCAGGTCCCCCACTTTCTCAATGATTTTTGTTTGTAGGTTATCACATGCATACGCTGGCTTGCAGTACACCATGCTCCCTCTCCCATCCAAATGCCAGATGGCCAAAGGCCAGATCTGGTGGTCAATGATTGGAGGTCCATATGGAGTCAAGTCAATGCGCCCCCACCAGATCCAAAAAAGTCAAAAAAGGCCAGCACTAATGGGCCTTCAAATTGCTACCAACACCCTTAAATCAGGCCCAACACTCCCCTCTCTTTTATTTATTTTGTCTTTGTTTTATTAATTGTTTGATTATTTTATTTTATTTACTAACCAATCACAAAATTCTGTTTTATTAAATAAAATCACAAAAATATTTTTTATTCAATCAAACTTTAAATTTTTATTTTTTTAATAAACACTAATTAATTAATTAGGTTTTTAATTCTAGTAAACTTTAACCTATTTTGCAAATAAATAATTAATTAGATTTAATTAGGTATTAACCATTAATTTAATTATTTTTAATTTCTTTCCTAAATAATCAAAAACTCCAAAAATAATTTTTTTTTTCATTTAATTAATTTATTAATTTAATTAGTTATTTAACTTTAGGTTTAATTCCTTTCTTAATTTAAAAACAACAAAAAAAAAACAAAAAAAGATGGCATTTTTTACAAAAGGGTCAAAACCCTAATCATGCGCCTGATTTAATTTTGCGTCGTGATTTACTTTTCCTTATCCAATTATGTATCTGCTTCCGGATTATAATAGTTAAATAGGACATTTAATTATTTTTATCGCTTTATTTTATTTTTCAAAGGGTTTGTCTTTGGCGATGTAAATACCCGACGCCTTGTAATTTAATTTCCGCACCTTTAATTTCTGCAAAGTATAACTTTTAGATGTTTGATAATAGGGCTTGCATGACAAGACTGAATGTTAATCTTAAAATCAAACTAGATCACCCTTAACATGTGTAAAGATAAAAATAACTGAAAATGACACACTCGCACATGCGCACTCTTAGGGTACACCCCACTTGGTTGCCTTCGTACACGGTCATTGAGTATAAGTCGTTTTAGAGGTCGCCCTCTTGTCTAAAAGATCATAATTGCCTCAAAATGGTTGCCTCGGATATTGTTGCCTCAAACAAATGATCTAAGACATTAGGATTACCGCTAAGGCGTCCTAATATTGCTTTAGTGGTCGTATGTCCCTCATTCGAATTGACCCTTAAACTCCAACGACAATGCTACCTACTCATTAATAGTGGGATATCATTGTCTAAATGAAATTAGCATAGGATGATTCCTTTTTCGAGTAGGTAGATAATTCTTAGATACTTGCTCATTTCAAACAAAACAGATTTTTCACACTTACACTCCTTTTCAAACAAAGTTTTTAAATACACTTCATTACACTCTTAAGGACAGAAGCAAGAGTTAAATCGAAGTTTTCAAACAAAAACTTTTTCAAACCCACAAGCACAAAGAAAAAAGTTTTGAAAACAATTGAGAAAGTACCTAAGAGCCCGTGGATAACCATGGATAGAAAGGGTGCTAATACCTTCCCTTTCTATAATCTACCCCCCGAACCCGAGAAATATCTCGAAAAAGGAATTTTTCTGTGCTTTTTTCCTTTCCTTGTTGGATAAAATAAAAGACGATGGCGACTCTTGCTTACCGCGACATTTTGCAAACACAAACGCAAAACGCAAACCAGCATTCCAAAAAACAGTCAGTTCTTCCCACCGTATCACAGAACTGGCGACTCTACTGGGGAAAATAATAAGTGGGGTGTACCTTAGGAATAGTTCATCATATTGTTTTCAATTGTTTGATTTGTCTGCTTTATTTTATGGGCTTTGTATCGGAGATACTATAGATCCTAATCCGGATCTGAGGGACACCTTTTTAAGTAAGTAGCAATAAGCTGTAAGGGAACTGTACGGCGTAGACCGATACGGTTGAAGCAGTAGCTACGTTGGTGTGGCACTTTAGTTTGTACCGATATCCCTTGTGGCGCAACGAGGAGAATATGGGTCTTCTAAGGGGTCATTAAGCACCAACTGACCTTAGAACCTATAATTGACCAACTTGGCCATAGAACAGTAGCAGTATGCTACACTCATTGAGACCAAACTCTCGTGATGATTCCGGCCGCAAGAAAAGGTTGCTAAACTGGAATTATGACCAATCGAGGATGGTCAGTGATATTGAGATCCTCTAGAACCCGATTACTATTTCTAGGACAGGGTTGAACCAACTAAACTGAAAGAGGGTAATACCTAAACTCTATGCCAGCCTGAAATTTAAGGGCTATTGTGTTACTTGTGTGCCTTCAAACTTGAACTACTTGCACATTCTTGTTATCTGACAACGTGAGTTCCTTGCAGGTTTTGTTTACAGTCCTTATCCAATAATTTGGATTTATTGCAGGGTTTACTTACAACACCTCACACTTTTTCTTAAACGTATAGCATACACATCATAACATCATGCCTTAACATTTCCTTAACCATTTCAAGGATCTCAAGGGTTTGTGATGCAGGTTATGGTAAATCAAACATCTAGCAAGGGGCAAAGGGGATTTATTTTCCTCTAGCCAATGTCGTCTAGAGATCAAAACACGATGACTTGAGTCGGTGGCTATGACCCAATCGATATGGTGAGCTTGACTCTTGAAGAAGGACTCTCAACAACACGAAGCTTCTTCAATCAATCTGCAAACAAATTATAACAGTTTCTTATTTACCCCGCGAGATCTTTGAAAACATTACATACATATATCATACATATCATTGCATAACAGGTCTTCCAATACCTGTCTCTCATGTCCTCGCTGTTTATTTCGGCAATGGCTCTCAAACAAGACAACAAAGATCTTCAAACTCAAGAAGCTCAGTTCAGGGACGTATTCCTAAACCTATCCAAGGGGCATAAAGAGTTGAAAACGCTCCTCATCGGGAACTTGATCAAGAAAAGTCCTGAAGACAATAAGGACGAACGGCTAGAACAACTGCAAGCTGAGTTAGGTGCCATGAAAACCAAGATGCTAGGGTAGATGGCTCTTATCCAAGGCTTAGCTCGGGAACAAGAAGAGCTGAGAAGCATTATCAGCCAGCTCCATCAAGACCGACACAACAGTATGAAGCAAACTGTCGGGGCTGGGGACCAAGTCATTGGTCATCCTCCAAGAAGACAAGGGTCTGGTATGGTGAAGAATAGACCTCTCCAAGTTGCTACTAACTCACGGGTCCAACAACAACCTTGCCATAAACAACGGGTTAATCAGATGCCGTTTACCAAGCTCAACATGCCGCTGTCCCAAGCTTTGCAACACCTGTTGAGATTGAATCTGGTGACGTTGGTAGGACCTCATCTGAATCCTAAGACTTCTTCACCCAACTACAATCCTGATGCAAGGTGTGCATACCATTCTAACAGCCTGAGGCATGATACTGATGACTGTTGGAAGTTGAAGTACAAAATTCAAAACCTGATTGATGAAGGAGCATTAGAATTCACACAAGATGGTCAGGCTGAGTTCTTTTACCATCCCTCCAAGGCACGTCCTCTGAAGTGACAAGACCATATGAGAAGACTTTTGTTCATTAGAATTTTCAATTTGTAATTTTCTTTTGATTGTTCAAACATATATTCATGTCAAACTTTGTTACTTTATCAATGCATCGCATACGTCTGTTTTGAATCAATCCATTTGTATTCACTATATTCAAATTGCTTTCATTTTTGTGATGATCAACTCTCGATTTAAAAATTCTAAGCCTTTAGAGGGAGGATGATGAAAATGATACCAAAATCTCTACAGTATGCTTTTGAACACACCCCGCTGACGATGTACATGCATTGTTTCAAATCCTAAACAGTGGAGTTATAAGGAAGATAATCCCTCGTCAACCCCTTTGAGCCAAAGAAGTTGGAGTTTTTCTTTTCACAAATTAAAACCCTTAATTATAACCTGGGGCAGGGTAGTTTTCTCAGTTAATTTAGGTGAACAATGAATGGCATCAAAGAAGTCCTTCCGAAATAAAAGACGGTGATGGTTATTGTTGTACCCCAAAATTTTCCCTCCCATCTCTCAATGATTTCTCATCACTAAGCCCTTGGAGCTCAGGATCCAGTTAGGGTTTCATCTGCTCAAGACTTCTCCTTGCATTGTTGACCCAAATTAGGGTTTGTGTTTGCACAAAGATGTTTTGACCAAAAATGCCTAAGATTACTTTCATGCTTCATATTGGACTCCCAAGTTTATCCATACCAAGTTTCAAGTCTTGATTCCAAATTCTGCCCAGTCAATTGGACAGTTGACCTAGAAATCAACTGTATTGGGAAAAAGTCAATTGTGGCCAATTGACAGTCAAATCTATGAAAATTGACCCACATCAACATTATGAACTCACATGAACCATTTGATCAAGTTTGGATCACAATTCCACAAGAAATTTATCAGATCACCAAAAGGGCAAAATGGTCATTTTTAGGGTTTTGACTGCATAAAGGCAATTTTTGACTGTTTGACCTAGCCAATGGCAAACCAAGCTCACATATGGACTCAAGGACCCCATGGAATTGTCTTGACATGCTCAACAAGTTCAAAAGATCCCCAATACACAAGATTGACAGTTGAATTTCCCAATCAATTGATCAATTTTGACTGTATACTGAAAAGTCAAACTTTGACTTTTTGGTCAAAATCAAGTGTCAAGATTCATTTTTCATCAAAACAGGCCAAATCATGAAACTTGTTCATCAAGAAATCAAGAATTGCAAATTAGGGTTTGAAATGAAGATTTTTCATAACTTAGAATTTTTCTAAGTTATGAAAAACCCTAATTTTTTCCTAACTTTGCCCCACTTTCTCACCAAGATTCATTTGGATTAAAGCAAAAGTCAAAACATGAAAGTTGTAGCCTATTGCAAAATATACAACTTTGATTCACAAAGTTTTCCCAAAAGAAGCTTTTATCTCAAGTTACAATTTTTGGAATAAGGGTACCAAACCATTCTTAACTTAGAGAAAATTTGACCTATTTTAGGCAGGATTTTTGCCTAACTTCAAGACCATTTTTCACATACTTCCACTTGGCATTTCAATTTGCAATTCAAATATGGATTGTAGTACACATTCCAAGATTTCCAAAATGTCAAAGAACTCATCAAACAACCTCATGGTTTGAGAGAATCGAATTTTGCAATATGGGAAAAACTCACTTTTGTTATGGCCAATTTCCATGTTCATACACTTAGGCAATTTTCAAATCAGCATGCATTTCTTGATTACAGGCCCTAAATCCTTTTTACACTCATAAATTTAATGCAAACTCTTTGTGCCAAGACCATACTCTATGTGTTCAAGCATTGCATAATGGTTTAATCCCAAAATAGATAAAGCATTTTAACCATTTTTGCAAAAGTGAACTTTATGTCAAAATGCAAATCCAAGCAAGTACAGTTAAGATCTCTTTGGCACAAGTTTATGAGTTAATTACACTGATCAAGACTAAGTTGTGCAGCATAGATTGGGGGCCTCTACCTGTCTAGAACACCAACTTGCCATCTCTTGCTTAAAGTGTAAGAAACATAGCATAACATCTAACAACTTTCATCTCAGCAAACGAAGCCTTAAGAAAAGTTATCAAACACATTCAAGACATCCATCCTAAGCTGAAAAACGAGCCTAGCATCCCCAATACCTCCCCATTCCCAGAATCACCCTCAAACTGTCCAAACAGAGAACCTGCTGCAGATTGAATCCCATAACTCATTTCCATCGTGCATTCTTGCCCAAACTAGTTCAAACACCTTCCCTACCATCAATGCAAACTATCCAAAGCATTAGAAGTGGATTGTAACTCCTCTAATCAGTTTGGCCATTTTCATTTTTCTGATTTGCAGGTGGAGTTCTATAACTCGATTCAGCTAGTTTCAAAGCAAAGTAAAACTTGGAATAGCATCCCTGGACATCAAGGAAGCTGTACCAATCATCACCTTGCACTGAAAGTACCTCCATCACCAGATACAACTTCAACTGAATAGGTAAGTTCATGAACTCGTATCTCTCTATCCAGGCATTGTTAGCTTTAGGTTTGTGAAGAAAATATGTCACATTCATAGCCCTAAACATGCCCATGTAGTTAGTTTTCATTTATGTTACGTGTGCCATGAGAATTTGATGTCTGAACATTGATAAAAAAATTAGGTTAAGATTTGGGAATGGAGAAATTCTCTCTCATTTTTGAGAGTTAGATCAAGTTTTTGGTATGTATGGCTTCGTTGTTTGATGCTGAACATTTTTGATGTTGTGAGTTTTCATTAAAAAGCCAGGAATCAGGATGTTTGAATCAGGGTACAAAACGTGCGTTTTTTGAACAAGAATGGCTGGAGGTTGAAGAAGCTCCACGTGGGCTGGGCCTGTGTTGTTATTTCTGTTTACACCACTTGTTTGCTTTTACACCCCCTAGGCCCATTGAGCTTATTTTTATGATTTTTTGACTTTTTCTTTTTTGTTATGACTTATTTATTTTTTCTCATAATATTAAAAATATAAAAAATATTTTTCAGACCATTTTTGTATTTATTAAGCATTTATTTGTTTAAATGGATATTTTGTACATAAATAAATATATTACTTCTTTTTTAAAATACTAAAAAATAATGTAAATACATTTATTTTTTTGATTTTATTTTATTTCATCTTTTGAAAACATTTTCTTAAAATACACTTTTTTTTTATAAATAATAAATATTTTATTTTTATTTTTTGTATATATTTAATATATTTGATATATAATATAAATGCTTATTTATTTATTACAATATTTAGGATAAAAACATGAAAATAATACATTTTTTCTTTTATTAATATTTGACCTCAAAAATCACTTTGTCATAATATACTTCATTTTTATTTTATTTTTGTATATAATAAATATATATGGTAAATATTAAATAATTAATACTTTTATTTAAGAAATTAGGGTTTTGCCCTAAATACATAAAAACTCCAAAAAATAATACTTTTTATTTTTGTTTATTTGACATATAAAAATACTCTTTTTTCATACACATAAAAACACCTTTTTGCATCTTGCATATTTATTTTATTTCCATTTAATTTGTGCAATTAAATATCTTGTAAATAATTCCAAATTGATGTAATAGCTAGGTTTAAATTCCTTGTCAAATACCCCCATTTGAACATTTGTACCCCCCTTCCCATATTGTATTGTAATAGCTTAGGAACTTTAATTTTCGCACTTTAATGCTTTCTAAATATACCATGATAGAATTAGGGTTTGTATGCAAATAAAAACAACAAAATAGTTTGACCTAATTTCAAGATAATCAAGCATGAAAATGGACAACACTAATCACACTTGCACCCCTAGGGTATTCCACTTGTTGCCTTCAATAATGGGCCATGTTGCATGTTAGGTCTCTTTGGGCAAAACAAACACAATTCAAATGATCATAGTCCCTCGATGACGCTTTCGAAAAGTTGCCTAAAAATGATCAAAGTCCCTTAAAGGAAAATTGCCCAAAGATACTTGGCACCATTGCAATTATGGTCTAAACGATGACCCGCGCCCGTCCCTTTCACATCCTAACACAAGATTGTCCACCAAATGCAATGGTGTAACAAAATTGTTAAAAGGGTTAAAACATAGCAATAATCTTTGAGAACTTTAGGGTAGATAGCTCTTAAGTACTTGTCAACTTGCAAAACAAAAACACTTGCCTATTTTTCAAACCACACTTCAAAAAACCTTGAAACATCTTTTCAAGAAGACAAACACCTTTTGTAAAACATTCGAGTAAAGAATTGTTACAAGGGTAGCCTAGACAAGGCATCTTTTTCAAAACATTTTCAAAAACACACACAAAGCACCATTTCAAACAATTGAAAACCAAGGCAAGTTGATCTAAGCAAGTACCTAAGAGCCCATGGATAACCATGGATAGAAAGGGTGCTAATACCTTCCCTTTCTATAATCTACTCCCCGAACCCAAGAAAATATCTCAAAGGTTTTTGCTGTGCTTTTTAAACCTTTCCTTAGGATAAAATAAAAAGTCGGTGGCGACTCTTGCTCAACCGAAACATTTGCGAAAACAAACGCAAAACCATAGTCAGTTCTCCCACCGTATCACAGAACTGGCGACTCTGCTGGGGATAAATTTAAAAGTGGAGTAACCTTAGGGCTTAGATCACCCTCTTGCATGACTAATTGTTTGAATTGATTGCTTTATATCTTGGCTCTTTTGTTTGGGTTTGCAGTCCTATACCCGGATTTGGGGAAACATTCATAGATAGCAATACGTTGTGGAAACTGCAGGGTATACCGACACGGTTGAAGCAATAACTATATTAGTGCGACATATTTGTGAGTACCGGTAACCCTTGAGTTCAATCAAGGAGAGTACGAGGCCGCTGAGTGATGTCACTAAGCACTAATGACCTAGAACCTTAGTTGACCATCTTGGCCTTTTATTAGGGGTAGTGAGATGAACGGCTTTGGTGCAGTCCGAAGTTGGTAGATACTCGATACTACACTCATTGAGGGTTGTTTTCTTGGAATATTTTGGTCGCTAGTTAAGTGGCTAAACCAAAACAATGAATGATGAAAACAATCCAATGATATTGAGCTCCTTAGAACCCGGTTACTATTTATAGGACAGGTTTTTAAGCCAACTACACTCAAGAGGGTACTTACCTATGAAACCCCATGCAAGCCTGAAACTAGGGTTTGGTGTGAATTGCTTGTACATATGTTTTGTGCATACATCATAAACATCATAAAGCATCATATGCATTCACTAACCACTTCAAGGGTTTAGATCTTCATCTTTGTTCTTGTTTTGTAGGTCATGGAAATTCCTCGCAGAAAAACCATCCAAGTCAACCTTGTGAGAATCTCTCCTCAACTCAAGGAGCTCACCTCAAGAATTCCGAAAAGCTCATCCTTCAGTGAAAGACATGGTAGACTGCTCAGCTTAGTCAACACCAACATTGAAGAAGACATGATGAAAGTGCTATTCCAGTTCTTTGACCCTCTTCACCACTGTTTCACTTTCCCCGATTACCAGTTGGTGCCCACTTTGGAGGAGTTTTCTCAACTCCTAAGAATCCATATCCTTAATCAACTACCCTTCAACGGTACGGAAAAGGAACCAAAGCCGGAAGATGTTGCTCGAGCATTACATCTACAACCATCCGACATCAAGGGGCATTGGGAAACTAGAAGCGGTGTCAAAGGCTTCTTAGCAAAATTCTTGTTTGAGAAGGCACAAGAATGTTGGAATTCATTGGACCTACAAGCCTTTGAAGAAATTGTGGCACTCCTTATCTATGGGTTGGTCTTGTTCCCAAATTCTGACCAATTGGTGGATGTCAACGCCGTCAAAATCTTCTTGTCCAGAAATCCAATACCAACATTGCTTGGGGACATCCTTCACTCATTTTACACACGAACAATGAGAAAGAGGGGTGTTCTCATGTGCTGTACTCCTCTCCTTGCAAGGTGGTTTATTTCGCACCTTCCATAATCTGTCTTGAAGAATGACCAAGGCTCAAGGTGGTCCCAACGGTTGATGACTCTTACTCACTCTGATGTACATTGGTGTTCTCGGTCCAGAGAAAATGTCATCATCGTCGATCGTTGTGGAGAGTTCCCTAATGTCCCATTACTTGGCATTAGAGGGGGCATTACCTACAACCCTTGCCTAGATTTGAGGCAATTTGGATATGCACGGAGGGATGGCCCTCACGACATGTTGATTCCTGACCTAGTTTTTGACTTCGACAACGATGCGCAAGGACTTCGCCAAAGATTCATCAGAGCTTGGGGAAGGCCCAACAAGGTTGATAGCAAGACACTAGGACACAAGAACTCCATCCCTCTTGAGCCTTACCTCAAGTGGGTACGAGCCCAAGCCCAGAGTCTAATGATGCCTTATCCTCATGTTCTCCCTGTGATTAAAGAGCCCGTCAAGGAAGAAGAAGTTCCCTACACCATCCTACATCCTGACATGCCTACATCGTGGGAAGAAATGCAGAAAAGTTGGATTCAGCTCAAGGAGGAACAGAACACTTTTGAAGCCAGCTTCTACGCTAGTGAGAAGAAGGTTCTAGAGCTTACCCGCCGACTCCATGAGCAAGAGGCCCTCAACACCTACATCGCACCAAAGAGGATGCGCAATGTATTTTTACCTTGAGAAGTTGTTTTTGTAATATTTGGCCCATGGGGCATTTATGTACTAACAAATGTCTTCTTATTAATATGACGTGCGTTCTTTTTTTTTTTTGTCTGCAACAAGTTTGAATATTCTAAACCCTTGAATGCATTGCATACATAAGCATACCATTCATCATGTGCATAAGCAGGTCTCACGCCAGGTTTCCTTATCTATCTGCTGTTTATTTCAGTAGGATGGATCTCGAGCAAACAGTCAAAGACCTGCAAGCTCAAAATGCACAGTTCCAGCAACTCCTGATGACCTTGGCTAAGGGTCAGGAGGATCTCAAGACCTTGCTGGGGAATAAAGACCTAGTGAAAAAGAAGAAAAAGAGACTCGAGGTGGCTACTTTAGGGAGAAGATTTGACGGAGAGGCCAAGAGAGTGCTTGAATTTCCTCCTACTTCTGATGAAGGGACCAGTAAAGGAGGTGGGGTTGCGGTACCTTCCGAGTCCGATTGGAAGAAGAGGAGGTCGAAGAGGATGAAGACTACTCTGATCAACAATACCCTCCAGCTGATGATAAATACAAAGGTTTAGAAGACAGGTTGGCCGCCATGGAGCTACAGAGAGTACCGGGTTTGGATTTTGAAGACTTGGGTTTAGTTGCCGGGATTGTGATTCCACCAAAGTTCAAAGTGCCAGTTTTTGTGAGGTATGATGGGATATCCTGTCCAAAAATGCATCTCAGGTCCTACGTAAGAAAGATCCAACCTTATACAGCAGATAAGAACCTTTGGATCCATTTCTTTCAAGACAGCCTTTCTGGGGCTCAACTGGAGTGGTTTTATCAGCTAGAGGGAACCAGCGTCCGAAACTGGGAAGACTTGGCCACCGCCTTCTACAAACAATATCAGTACAATTCTGATCTTGCTCTTACGCGTACCCAGCTTCAGGGTATGTCATTGGGAACGGGAGAAGGATTCAAAGAATATGCACAAAAATGGAGGGATTTGGCTGACAGGGTGCAGCCTCCTTTAACCGACTGTGAACTTGTTGATATGTTTCTAGGGACCCTATCTGGGCCATTTTTCAATCATCTGATTGGTAACTCTTCCGCGGGGTTTACCGATTTGATCCTAACGGGCGAAAGAATAGAAGCTGGCATCAAGTCAGGAAAGATTCAGAAGGGTGTTGCTGCAAATATTAAGAAGAAGCCTTTTAAGAAGGAAACGGCTGTGGTATATTCTCAGAGAAGAGCAGGGAAGACTGAACGTCGGCCAACTGTGGGGGCCGTAATGATCCAAAACCCTTCAAGTGAGCAGCCTCGCTATAACCAGTCCAGACCAAATCAACAACGGGTGGAACGGCCACAACGACAGTTCACCCGCATTAATATGACGCCAGCGCAAGTGCTTCCCCATCTGTTGAAGTTAAATCTCGCCACTATCAAAGAGGCACCAAAGAATGTGAATACGTCCTCTCCGCATTATCATCCTAATGCTAAATGCGCCTACCATTCTGACAGTGTCGGGCACGACACCAACGATTGTTGGGAACTCAAGCATAAAATCCAAGACCTGATAGAGGCGAAGGAGGTAGAGTTCGACGCTCCAGAGAAGCCGAACGTGATATCTGCTCCAATGCCGAAGCACGGCCGAAATATCAATGCCATTGAAGAAGATTTGTATGTTGCTGATGTCAATGATCTGATAACTCCGTTGCTAACCATCAAGTTGAATCTGTTAAAGGCCGGGATTTTCCCGGGATGTAAAGAAGACTGTTATTGTTGTTACTCTCTGCCATTTGATTGTCCGTTACTGAAAAAAGGCATCCAAGGCCTAATGGACAGTCGACAAATTTTGTTTGAAAAAGTTTCTGCTACTCCAACCCATACTGAAGATGTCTCAATCATAACCATTCACGCCAATCTTTCCAAGGCCGTCAAAAAGCCTGTTAAGATTACACCAGCTACGAAATCTGTTCCTTTGAAGATAACAATGCCAGGGCCTGTTCCCTATGTTTCTGAGAAGTCAATACCATGGAACTATGGCGGTGACGTCTACTACCATGGTATTAAACAAATCGAAATAACTGAAGAAAGTTTGGATGATGAAGAAGCCAGCATTGGTAACATTGCAGGCAAGAGCAAAATCAACCGGAGCGGGAGAATATTTTCTCCAGAGATTGCCCCTCCAAGAGCAATCTTTGGACCCTCATCTGCTGACAAGGTTATCCCTGCACCAATAAAACTCTCCGCTAGAACCCCTTTGATTGAAGATGTTGTTGTTCCTAGTATTGTCCCTCCTTCCGCTGCTGATAAAGGTAAGGGAATCCAAGATGAGCTCGTCAGGACGAGGGCTCAACCCTTGGTTATCCCGGAAACCTCCAAGAAGGAAATGGATGAGATCTTGAAGATAATCAAAAGGAGTGATTACGATGTGGTAGAACAGCTGGGGCAAACCCCCTCAAAGATCTCCATGCTGGCACTACTACTTTGCTCGGAAGCGCACGCTAAAGCTTTGATAAAATTCCTAAAGGCAGCCCATGTGCCCCAGGAAACCTCTGCAGATCAATTCCAAAATTGCGTGGCTAGCCTTACTACGGATAATGGATTAGGTTTCTCTGATGCCGACCTAACTCCTAAAAGTAGAAACCATAATGATGCTTTGCACATTTCAGTCGAGTGTCGAGGAACTACTCTCGCACATGTCTTGGTCGACACTGGTTCGTCGTTGAATGTACTTCCTAAGAAGGCCTTGGACCGACTAGATTGTAAAGGGTTGGAGTTGAAACCGAGTGATATTGTTGTCAGAGCTTTCGATGGTTCAAAGAGAATGGTCCATGGGGAGGTTGATATTCCCATCAAGGTGGGCACCGAGGTGTTTAAATCTACTTTCTATGTGATGGACATCCGTCCGTCATACTCTTGCTTGTTGGGTAGGCCTTGGATACACCATGTCGGGGCAGTCACCTCCTCCTTACATCAGATGTTGAAGTATCCTGTCAAGGTAAAGATCATTACCGTCCATGGTGAAGAGGAGTACATGATCAGCCACTTAAATTCCTTCCGGTACGTGGAGGTAGAAGGTGAGTTCATTGAGACACCTTTCCAGCATTTCGAAGAAGTCCTCCCTGAAATAACAGTAGCAAATTTGGCAGCTGAGGCACCGAGGCAGACGGCCAGGATGGCATCTCTGGAGGACGCAAGGGCCGCAATAAAGGAGGGGAAGAATTCAGCATGGGGGCAGTTGCCTGATGTTCCACATAAAACAGATAAATTTGGATTAGGGTTCACTACCGCGGGCCAGAAAGCTATGCGCCGTTTGAAGATTGAAAGAGCGCCAGTCAAAATTTCTCCCTACGGAATCAACGCTTTGGAGGATGAAGACAAAGAGAGCAACATCGAAGAGTGGATTTACCCCACTGTCAAAGGAGGATTGTGCAACTGGGAGGCAAAAGACTTTGTCCCCATCACTTTTATTCATCAATAATTTATCTGTCAAACATTTCCTATTTGGTCTGTAATATTTATTTCCGAACAATCCGTACACTATCTTTTCACCTCATGCCTTGCCCGGGGCATGTAGGTCCACTTGTAAGGGTTTTGATTATTTTCATATCCATATGCCATGTTTAATGATTCATTGGACGTGTTTCATTTGATAAACTGCTGTGTTCATTTTCTTTCCTTTTGCATTTTTTGTTTAAGGATGGTTATCCCTTACACACACCCACACTCACAAATGCAGGTACCCATCCACTCCGGATTCCATGGGTGACTATTCTGCTATATCCTTCAATAACTCTGAAGATCTGGTCAATCAAGCCGAGTATGAAGATGACGAAGGTTGTGAAGTACCAGGGGAACTAGCCAGACTTCTACAGCAAGAGGAAATGGCCATCTTACCTCACGAAGAGTCATTGGAAACTGTCAACTTAGGGACCGAGGAAGACCAGAAGGAGGTGCAAGTGGGTGCCAATCTGGAACCAAATGTCAAGGAGCGCCTGATACAGTTATTAAATGAGTATGTTGAAATCTTCGCTTGGTCTTATGAAGACATGCCGGGTTTAGACACAGACATCGTGGTTCACCGTCTCCCCACAAGAGAGGATTGTCCACCGATCAAGCAAAAAGTCCGCCGAATGAGGCCTGGCATGTCTGAAAAGATCAAAGCAGAAGTGATGAAGCAATTCGACGCTGGCTTTTTGGCTGTTACGTCCTATCCTTAATGGGTCGCTAACATCGTGCCAGTACCTAAGAAATATGGCAAAGTCAGGATGTGTGTGGACTACCGGGATTTGAATAGGGCCAGCCCCAAAGATGATTTTCCACTTCCACACATTGACATTTTGATCGACAATACAGCTCAGCACAAAGTGTTTTCCTTCATGGATGGATTCTCGGGCTACAATCAAATCAAAATGGCCCCCGAGGATATGGAGAAAAAAACTTTTGTCACACAATGGGGCACTTTCTGTTACAAGGTGATGCCGTTCGGGCTGAAGAACGCAGGGGCAACTTATCAACGCGCCATGGTAGCTTTGTTTCATGATATGATACATCATGAGAATGAAGTTTACGTAGACGATATGATAGCTCGGTCACAAACAGAGGAGGAGCACCTTGAACATTTAGAAAAGCTGTTTGCTAGATTGAAAGAATACAAACTCAGGCTGAATCCAAGTAAGTGCACTTTTGGAGTTAGGTCTGGTAAACTTCTAGGATTCATTGTAAGCAACAAAGGCATTGAAGTCGATCCAGCAAAAGTGAAAGCAATACAAGAGATGCCTGCTCCCCGTACTGAAAAGGAGGGTTAGAGGGTTCTTGGGGCGCTTGAACTATATTTCCAGATTCATCTCTCATCTGACTTCTACCTGTGAGCCAATTTTCAAACTCTTGAAGAAAGATCAGGTAGTCGAATGGAACGACGATTGCCAAGCTGCTTTTGATAAAATCAAGGAGTATTTGCTAGAACCTCCTATTCTGATGCCACCCGTCGAAGGAAGACCATTGATCATGTATCTAACCGTCTTGGATAACTCAATGGGGTGTGTTTTGGGCCAGCATGACGAGTCTGGTCGAAAAGAGCATGCTATTTATTACCTTAGCAAAAAGTTTACCGACTGTGAGACTCACTACTCACTGCTCGAGAAAACTTGCTGCGCTTTGGTATGGGCTGCTCGCCGACTAAGACAGTATATGTTGACTCATACTACCTTGTTGATTTCCAAAATGGATCCTATCAAGTATATCTTCGAAAAGCCCGCTTTATCGGGAAGAATAGCTAGATGGCAAATGATCCTAACTGAGTATGACATCCAGTACACCACCCAAAAAGCTATAAAAGGGAGTGTACTAGCTGACCATCTGGCTCACCAAGCTATCGAAGATTATCAACCCATGAGATTTGACTTCCCAGACGAGGACATCATGAATTTGGACAACATTGAAGGTAACGGACCGTATGACAGACCCGAAAAGGGATCCCGATGGACCCTGTACTTTGATGGTGCTTCAAATGCACTTGGAAACGGTATCGGCGCAGTACTCATTTCTCCAGAAGGTTGTCACACACCTTTCACGGCCTGACTTTGCTTCAGCTGCACAAACAACATGGCTGAGTATGAAGCTTGCATCTTTGGTCTCAAGGCTGCTATAGACTTGGGGATCAAATCTTTGATCGTATTTGGGGATTCGGCTTTGGTTATCAGTCAAATCAAAGGAGAGTGGGATACCAAGCATCCTAATCTTATCCCATACAAAGAACATGTCTTGACATTGTTGCCTCATTTCGAGCAAATTACCTTCGAGCATTTCCCGCGAGAAGAGAATCAGCTAGCAGATGCTCTAGCTACAATATCCTCCATGTTTAAACTCAACTGGGATAACGAGGCTCCCCAAATCACCATCGAGCGAATGGATGTACCTGCACATTGTCACGAGATTAATACCGAAGAAGTAGTGGAACAACCCTGGTTCCATGAAATCAAAAGGTATCTCGAGACTAGAGATTATCCCGAAGGAGCTTCCGTAAATGACAAGAAGTTCTTAAGGAAATTTGCTGCCAAATTCTTCCTGAGCAACAACATCCTTTACAAACGAAGCCATGATTGTGTATTACTCCGATGCGTAGACAAAGCTGAAGCAGAGTTGATCATGACTGAGATACACAGCGGCACATTTGGCACTCACTTGAGCGGGCATACAATGGCTAAGAAGATCCTAAGGGCAGGCTATTACTGGTCTACCATGGAAGCTGACTGCCATCAACATTCCCGTACTTGCCACAAATGTCAAGTCTACGCTGACAAAGTTCATATCCCTCCGGTTCCTCTCAACATTCTGACCGCTCCTTGGCCATTTGCAATGTGGGGCATTGACATGATTGGAGAGATCAAGCCCACGACTTCCAACGGACATTGTTTCATCCTGGTCGCCATTGACTATTTCACCAAATGGGTCGAAGCAGCTTCCTTCGCCTCTGTTACTAAAAATATGGTTGCCCGCTTCATCAAGCAAAATCTCATATGCCGGTATGGTGTTCCAGACAGGATCATCACAGACAACGGTACAAATCTGAATAACACAATGATCACTGCATTGTGCAAACAGTTCAAGATTTATCATCACAATTCATCTCCCTATCGGCCGAAGATGAACGGTGCTGTTGAAGCTGCGAACAAAAACATTAAGAAGATCATTCAGAAAATGACAGTCACTTACAAAGACTGGCATGAGATGTTACCGTTTGCTCTACATGGATACCGTACGACGACACGTACTTCAACCTGGGCAACCCCATTTTCTTTGGTATATGGCATGGAAGCTGTCCTGCCTATGGAGGTTTAGATTCCTTCTCTAAGGATTATGAAGGACACAGGTTTGAATGAAGATGATTGGATTCAGACCCGACTTGATCAACTCAATTTGATCGACGAGAAGCGACTCGCCGCTATATGCCACGGTCAGACGTATCAAAAACGGATGATCAAGGCCTTCAATAAGAAAGTCAAACGTCAAGTGTATCAAGTCGGAGATCTCGTAATCAAGCGGATTATTTTTCCGCAAAGTGATCCCAGGGGCAAATGGACTCCTACATATGAAGGACCATTTGTGATCAAGAGCATATTTTATGGTGGTGCAATGATTCTGACCACCATGGACGGCGACGATTTGCCGCACCCTGCGAACGCAGACATAGTCAAAAGATACTACGCATAAAATAACCCGACAAGTCGAAAACCCGAAAGGGCGGCTTGGGCAAAAATGGGCATCCCGGTGAACCGAAAACCCGAAAGGGCGGTTCAGGCAAAAATTAGGGATAAAAACAAAAAAAATCTGTACACCCGGCAAGTTGAAAACCAGAAAGGGAGGCTTGGGCAAAAAGGGGTTTCCCGGTGGATCGAAAACCCGAAAGGGCGATTCAGGAAAAAGTTAGGGAATTAAAAGCGTATGACTATGTCTCGTCGGATCACTTCAAAGACAATCTCTTCATCAACCAGTTCCATATTTCTGATCAATCCAGTCATCGGCAAACGAAGCATTGGATGGACAGATATTCAGAGCTGTGAAGGCTATAGCGGAATGGAATCCCATGGAATTATTTCACATAGCCATCTTTATTTTGTATAAATCTTTCAATATTTACGGCAAAATCCTCTTACTAGGATGATTATCTCCTTTGTACAAATATACTCAGAGAAAGTTAATACAAATACTCTTCCCAGAAATTTGTGTCATTTCCTTTTTCGTTTTCGCTTGCACTAATTGTTTTATTTTGAGAAACGTCCAATGTTTTGTTAAATAGGCATATGCATTTGAACATAATCATTTCCTTATGAATCAAGAAAGAGGATTACTGATAGGTTGAAGGTGCAGTTGGATATCTTGATACCCCTTCAAAGGAAACCCCCAGGAGATCTGGAATCCATATCCCCAGCAAGTCTTGAAGCTTATCCCCAGTAGACTTTGGAAGCTTATCCCCTGCAGAGTACGGACGTCTCTCCCGAGCTTTATTCAAAGTTATTTCTCACAAGGGATTATAACTGGGTTATCCTCAGCTAATTGCCACGGAAGATCGCACTCAGCAAAATTCTTCCTATCCCCAGCGGAGTTCATCAAAGTTCCCTAGCATAACTTATCAATACAATCCCCAGAGGAGTTTTATCTTTGTTATCCCCAGCCAGAGAATCCTCCAGAACTCAATTCCCCTCAGAGTTTAAGTTTCAATCCCCAGCGGAGCCACACCAGTGAACCCTCTCCCCACAGAAATGCTTCTTACTAGACTAGAGATTCTCAGTCTTACTTCCCCAGCATGAGTCTATCAGGTTCTGAACTCCCCAGTAGAAGTCATCAGAAATTCTCTTACCCTGCAAGTCACCAAGGGAATTCCAAGTCCCTACAAGTGGTTCTGAGGCCCCTCGACGTTTGAAGGTCTGGTATTCCCCAGAAGATTGGTATACAACCCAAGCTCCTTATTCCTCAACAACAACCAAGGAATTATTCTTCCCGGCAGCAGTCAAGATGCTTTTATCTTTAGCCATCTAGGATTCATTTATCCTTCGCAAGACAGCTCTCCAGCTTACATGCACATTCATTTACATTCATATCATATAACATACATTGTATCATGCATCATGACATTGCATATAACTAACCCTTTACCTTTTCAGGTAAGATCGATCGACAGACAAAAATCATTATCTTTCGAGACACTTTTGAAAACAGTTTACGGACGGTTCCCAACAACGGATGCTGCTCTATTGCTTATTCAACTTCAAGATTTCTGAAAACAGTTCACGGGTTCTCCAAGTAACGGATGTTGACCTATCGCTTGTTCAGATTCTTCTCAAGACTTCTGAAAACAGTTTATGGATTCTTCCCAACAACGGATGTTAATCTATCGCTTGTTCAGATGCCACTTTTGAAAACAGTTTACGGACGCTTCCCAACAACGGATGCTGCTCTATTGCTTATTCAACTCCAAGACTTCTGAAAACAGTTCACGGGTTCTCCAAAGTAACGGATGTTAACCTATCGCTTGTTCAGATTTTTCTCAAGACTTCTGAAAACAGTTTATGGATTCTTCCCAACAACGGATGTTAATCTATCGCTTGTTCAGGTGCAACTTCTGAAAACAGTTTACGGACGCTTCCCAACAACGGATGCTGCTCTATTGCTTATTCAACTTCAAGATTTCTGAAAACAGTTCACGGGTTCTCCAAGTAACGGATGTTAACCTATCGCTTGTTCAGATTCTTCGAGACTTCTAAAAACAGTTTACGGATTCTTCCCAACAACTGATGTTAATCTATCGCTTGTTCAGACTCTTCTCAACCTCTGAAAAACAGTTTACGGATGCCTCCAGATACGGATATCAATCTATTGCTTGTTCAGACCCCCAATTCAGATGCGGTCCAAAACATGGACACCTTGCTGATACTCATTCCAGATGGCATCTTTAAGCCCATCCCCGACAAGTTTCTGTCACTCTTCCAGATGGCATCGTTAAGCCCATCTCCAAATGGCATCTCTAAGCCCACTCCCACATCCATTGCTTTGACGAGTGCAAATTTAAGGGCACTCTAGTGTCCAATCCCCCTTTACCCTCGAGTCACGAAAGACAAACTTGCCAATCTAACTCTTCGGATTCAAGAAGATTGAACAGGGGCAACCGTTGTACCCCAAAATTTTCCCTCCCATCTCTCAATGATTTCTCATCACTAAGCCCTTGGAGCTCATGATCCAGTTAGGGTTTCATCTGCTCAAGACTTCTCCTTGCACTGTTGACCCAAATTAGGGTTTGTGTTTGCACAAAGATGTTTTGACCAAAAATGCCTAAGATGACTTTCATGCTTCATATTGGACTCCCAAGTTTATCCATACCAAGTTTCAAGTCTTGATTCCAAATTTTGCCCAGTCAATTGGACAGTTGACCTAGAAATCAACTGTATTGGGAAAAAGTCAACTGTGGCCAATTGACAGTCAAATCTTATGAAAATTGACCCACATCAACATTATGAACTCACATGAACCATTTGATCAAGTTTGGATCACAATTCCACAAGAAATTTGATAAGATCACCAAAAGGGCAAAATGGTCATTTTTAGGGTTTTGACTGCACAAAGGCCATTTTTGACTGTTTGACCTAGCCAATGGCAAACCAAGCTCACATATGGACTCAAGGACCCCATGGAATTGTCTTGACATGCTCAACAAGTTCAAAAGATCCCAAATACACAAGATTGACAGTTGAATTTCCCAGTCAATTGATCAATTTTGACTGTATACTGAAAAGTCAAACTTTGACTTTTTGGTCAAAATCAAGTGTCAAGATTCATTTTTCATCAAAACATGCCAAATCATGAAACTTGTTCATCAAGAAATCAAGAATTGCAAATTAGGGTTTGAAATGAAGATTTTTCATAACTTAGAATTTTTCTAAGTTATGAAAAACCCTAATTTTTTCCTAACTTTGCCCCACTTTCTCACCAAGATTCATTTGGATTCAAGCAAAAGTCAAAACATGAAAGTTGTAGCCTATTGCAAAATCTACAACTTTGATTCACAAAGTTTTCCCAAAATAAGCTTGTATATCAAGTTACAATTTTTGGAATAAGGGTACCAAACCATTCTTAACTTAGAGAAAATTTGACCTATTTTAGGCAGGATTTTTGCCTAACTTCAAGACCATTTTTCACATACTTCCACTTGGCATTTCAATTTGCAATTCAAATATGGATTGTAGTACACATTCCAATATTTCCAAAATGTCAAAGAACTCATCAAACAACCTCATGGTTTGAGAGAATCGAATTTTGCAATATGGGAAAAACTCACTTTTGTTATGGCCAATTTCCATGTTCATACACTTAGGCAATTTTCAAATCAGCATGCATTTCTTGATTACAGGCCCTAAATCCTTTTTACACTCATAAATTTAATGCAAACTCTTTGTGCCAAGACCATACTCTATGTGTTCAAGCATTGCATAATGGTTTAATCCCAAAATAGATAAAGCATTTTAACCATTTTTGCAAAAGTGAACTTTATGTCAAAATGCAAATCCAAGCAAGTACAGTTAAGATCTCTTTGGCACAAGTTTATGAGTTAATTACACTGATCAAGACTAAGTTGTGCAGCATAGATTGGGGGCTTCTACCTGTCTAGAACACCAACTTGCCATCTCTTGCTTAAAGTGTAAGAAACATAGCATAACATCTAACAACTTTCATCTCAGCAAACGAAGCCTTAAGAAAAGTTATCAAACACATTCAAGACATCCATCCTAAGCTGAAACACGAGCCTAGCATCCCCAATACCTCCCCATTCCCAGAATCACCCTCAAACTGTCCAAACAGAGAACCTGCTGCAGATTGAATCCCACAACTCATTTCCATCGTGCATTCTTGCCCAAACTAGTTCAAACACCTTCCCTACCATCAATGCAAACTATCCAAAGCATTATAAGTGGACTGTAACTCCTCTAATCAGTTTGGCCATTTTCATTTTTCTGATTTGCAGGTGGAGTTCTATAACTCGATTCAGCTAGTTTCAAAGCAAAGTAAAACTTAGAATAGCATCCCTGGACATCAAGGAAGCTGTACCAATCATCACCTTGCACTGAAAGTACCTCCATCACCAGATACAACTTCAACTGAACAGGTAAGTTCATGAACTCGTATCTCTCTATCCAGGCATTGTTAGCTTTAGGTTTGTGAAGAAAATATGTCACATTCATAGCCCTAAACATGCCCATGTAGTTAGTTTTCATTTATGTTACGTGTGCCATGAGAATTTGATGTCTGAACATTGATAAAAAATTAGGTTAAGATTTGGGAATGGAGAAATTCTCTCTCATTTTTGAGAGTTAGATCAAGTTTTTGGTATGTATGGATTCGTTGTTTGATGCTGAACATTTTTGATGTTGTGAGTTTTCATTGAAAAGCCAGGAATCCGGATGTTTGAATCAGGGTACAAAACGCGCGTTTTTTGAACAAGAATGGTTGGAGGTTGAAGAAGCTCCACGTGGATTGGGCCTGTGTTGTTATTTCTGTTTACACCACTTGTTTACTTTTACACCCCCTAGGCCCATTGAGCTTATTTTTATGATTTTTTGACTTTTTCTTTTTTGTTCTGACTTATTTATTTTTTCTCATAATATTAAAAATATAAAAAATATTTTTCAGACCATTTTTGTATTTATTAAGCATTTATTTGTTTAAATGGATATTTTGTACATAAATAAATATATTACTTCTTTTTTAAAATACTAAAAAATAATGTAAATACATTTATTTTTTTGATTTTATTTTATTTCATCTTTTGAAAACATTTTCTTAAAATACACTTTTTTTTTATAAATAATAAATATTTTATTTTTATTTTTTGTATATATTTAATATATTTGATATATAATATAAATGCTTATTTATTTATTACAATATTTAGGATAAAAACATGAAAATAATACATTTTTTCTTTTATTAATATTTGACCTCAAAAATCACTTTGTCATAATATACTTCATTTTTATTTTATTTTTGTATATAATAAATAAATATGGTACATATTAAATAATTAATACTTTTATTTAAGAAATTAGGGTTTTGCCCTAAATACATAAAAACTCCAAAAAATAATACTTTTTATTTTTGTTTATTTGACATATAAAAATACTCTTTTTTCATACACATAAAAACATCTTTTTGCATCTTGCATATTTATTTTATTTCCATTTAATTTGTGCAATTAAATATCTTGTAAATAATTCCAAATTGATGTAATAGCTAGATTTAAATTCCTTGTCAAATACCCTCCATTTGAACATTTGTACCCCCCTTCCCATATTGTGTTGTAATAGCTTAGGAACTTTAATTTTCGCACTTTAATGCTTTCTAAATATACCATGATAGAATTAGGGTTTGTATGCAAATAAAAACAACAAAATAGTTTGACCTAATTTCAAGATAATCAAGCATGAAAATGGACAACACTAATCACACTTGCACCCCTAGGGTATTCCACTTGTTGCCTTCAATAATGGGCCATGTTGCATGTTAGGTCTCTTTGGGCAAAACAAACACAACTCAAATGATCATAGTCCCTCGATGACGCTTTCGAAAAGTTGACTAAAAATGATCAAAGTCCCTTAAAGGAAAATTGCCCAAAGATACTTGGCACCATTGCAATTATGGTCTAAACGATGACCTGCGCCCGTCCCTTTCACATCCTAACACAAGATTGTCCACCAAATGCAATGGTGGAACAAAATTGTTAAAAGGGTTAAAACATAGCAATAATCTTTGAGAACTTTAGGGTAGATAGCTCTTAAGTACTTGTCAACTTGCAAAACAAAAACACTTGCCTATTTTTCAAACCACACTTCACAAACACTTTCAAAACAACTTTCAAAAAACCTTGAAACATCTTTTCAAAAAGACAAACACCTTTTGTAAAACATTCGAGTAAAGAATTGTTACAAGGGTAGCCTAGACAAGGCATCTTTTTCAAAACATTTTCAAAACCACACACAAAGCACCATTTCAAACAATTGAAAACCAAGGCAAGTTGATCTAAGCAAGTACCTAAGAGCCCATGGATAACCATGGATAGAAAGGGTGCTAATACCTTCCCTTTCTATAATCTACTCCCCGAACCCAAGAAAATATCTCAAAGGTTTTTGCTGTGCTTTTTAAACCTTTCCTTAGGATAAAATAAAAAGTCGGTGGCGACTCTTGCTCAACCGAAACATTTGCGAAAACAAACGCAAAACCATAGTCAGTGCTCCCACCGTATCATAGTTATATATAATCATAAGGACATACAATCATTATCTCTCAAAAATAAAAGCCCATTAAGTCAAAACCTGTGAAGGAGACTTAAGAAAAAACTGGGGCATCCCGCTGACTGTAATCACAAAAAGAAACAGTTCAGGAAAAAAACAGGGATAATAAAAATCAAAAGGAAAGATATCCTGCAAACTCTCAATAAAATGACTGCCTGTTCAAAATAAATTGTCAGTATCCGAGCTATCACTGGAATATCAGAGCAAAGACTCAAACGGGATCTAATGCATGATTAGCTGAGTTTAGGATCGAAGAACATCACGAAGAGAGGGTGGGTACAAATAAATTTTGAGCCTTTATCCTTTGTTTCTTAAACCGTGAACCAGGCCACGTTATAACCCTTAAAAGTCCTAGTTGAAGCATGGGCTAGTTCGAAAGCATACTGTTACAAAAGGTATCCTGACTCCTGTAGGGCTTGCTGTAAAATCCTGAGTTGACATCACATTTTACAAAAATTCACTTGTTTTATTGAAAACTGCACTTTCAAAGAACTTCAAAACAGACATAAGCTTTTCATTCTTAAAATAACATTGTTTGCATATGACTATTTGTTCAAACAGCAGAGAAATTCGCACGACGAATATCTAGTGAATAAAAAACCTTCTCAATAAAAGGATCACCTCAAGTGGAAAAAACACTTCCAATCAAGGGGCACGACATGATCATCGTCTATCATCTGGGGCAGTGAAGTCAAGATTCAGGGAACCTCTCAAAGATGCCAAATAGCCAGGGGCAAATCTCCATCTGAATCACTTGGGGCATTAGACATAAATTCCAGCAACAAATCTTGCATGATCAAACAAACATCTTCTGGTAGTATGAAAACACAACCTTGCTGACAATGACAGTTCCCTACACTCTGAGAGCATGGACATAGTCAGAAAATACCCAGCATGAATAAAGACCTGCTAGGTTGACTGGCCTAGGCAAAAATAAGGGCTTCCCGGCGAACCAAAAGGGTTCGGGCAAAAATAAGGGATGAAAACAAAAGAAGATTTGTACACCCAGCAAGCTAAAAACCTGAAAAGGTAGCTTGGGAAAAAAAGGGTATCCCGGTGGACTGGAAACCCGAAAGGGCAGTCCAAGAAAAAGTTAGGGATTAAAGCGTATGACTATGTCCCGTCATCTCGTCACTTGCCTACCAGAAGAAGACTTGTCATTTCGATAGAAAGATACCAATCATCTCATAGGTTGGGATAATACTCGATCCACAAGGCCTCTGCAAGAACCTTCTCCCGCAGATACTGGGGCAGAAAAGTCTCAAGGCAAAGCCATCATCATATCCTCAGCACGCGTCCCAGTAACATTCACTCCCTGCAGAGTAAGAAAAAGACAGTAATGTTAGCTCTCCCTAGCTGAGACTCGCAACTGTGAATGAATCGGTAATCTTCTCCCCAAGCAGAGTTTATATACCATCGGCACTAAAAGGTCTTAATATCCCCGGAAGAGTATAACATATCCCCAGTGGAGTTTGAAATTATCCCCAGAGCAGTCTGAAAAAGCTTCCCCCCAGTGGAGTGTGGAGAATCATCCCCAGTAGACTCAGGAAGATTGTCCCTAGTAGAGCCTAAAAGGTTATCTCCAGTGAAGTAGCAACTGAAAGATCATCCCCAGCGGAGTTCATTCCTTTCACAAACAGGAATTTAATCCCAACATGATTCAGTATCACCAGCAACGGTAATTCATCCCCAGCTGAATTTATCAGCGGAATCCTCTACAGAGCATCTCTTCCCTACAGAGTAATCTCCTCATCAGTTTATTCCCTAGCAGAGTTATCCTCTCCTGCAGGTCTATTCTCACAATCATCTTCGTTTGCCATCCCCAGCGGAAACGAAGAATTCAGTTCTTTTTCTCCAGCAACTATCCGGGATTTATTTTCCCCATCTACAAACATCACATTCTCATACATCATAACACATGCATATACGCATCATACAATCACAATCTCATTTATTTTGAGAACATCATTGCCTGATACATATCATGCATTACATACAACTAACCTTTAACTTTCAGGAAGGATGCAGTTAAGTTCTCATAAAAAGCTATGAAGCCCTTACCAAGTCGAATTACTGACAAGTTCTTAAATCTCAATAGAGTTTTTCTTAGTTGAATTACATATAAGGTCCTAAATCTTGACAAAGTTCCTCCGTCAAATTACAAACGAGTTCCTAAATCTCAGCAGAGTTTTCTCAGTTGAATTACGGGCGAGTTCTTAAATCTCGATGAAGATGTTTCCCCAAGTTGAATTACTGACAAGTTCTTAAATCTCAACATAGTTTTTCTCAGTTGAATTACAGACAAGGTCCTAAATCTCGGCAAAATTCCTCCGTCGAATTACAGACAGATTCCTAAATCTCAATAGAGTTTTCTCAGTTGAATTACGGGCGAGTTCTTAAATCTCGATGAAGATGTTTACCTCCAGTCGAATTACTGAAAAGTTCTTAAATCTCAACAGAGTTTTTCTCAGTTGAATTACAGACAAGGTCTTTAATCTCGACAAAGTTCCTCCGTCGAATTATAGACGAGTTCTTAAATCTCAGCAGAGTTTTCTCAGTTGAATTACGGACGAATTCTTAAATCTCGATGAAGATGTTTCCCCAATTCGAATTAGTGACAAGTTCTTAAATCTCAACAGAGTTTTTCTCGGTTGAATTACAGACAAGGTCCTAAATCTAGACAAAGTTCCTCCGTTGAATTACAGACGAGTTCATAAATCTCGGCAGAGTTTTCTCAGTTGAATTACGAGCTAGTCCTAAATCTCGATGAAGATGTTTCCCTCAGTCGAAGTACTGACCGGTTCTTAAATCTCAACCAAATTATCCTCAGTGGAATTACAGATAAGGTTCTAAATCTCGATAAAGTTCCTCCATCGAATTATTGACAAGTTCTTAAATCTCAACAGAATTATCCTCAGTTGAATTACAGACAAGTCCTAAATCTCGATGAAGATGTTTCCCTCAGTCGAAGTACTGACCGGTTCTTAAATCTCAACTGAATTACCCTCAGTTGAATTAAAGATAAGGTTCTAAATCTCGGCAAAGTTCCTTCGTCGAATTACTGACAAGTTCTTAAATCTCAACAGAATTATCCTCGGTTGAATTACAGACAAGTCCTAAATCTCGATGAAGATGTTTCCCTCAGTCGAACTACTGATCGGTTCTTAAATCTCAACCGAATTATCCTCAGTTGAATTACAGATAAGGTTCTAAATCTCGGGAAAGTTCCTCCGTCGAATTACTAACAAGTTCTTAAATCTGAACAGAATTATCCTCAGTTGAATTACAGACAAGTCCTAAATCTCGATGAAGATGTTTCCCTCAGTCGAACTACTGACCAGTTCTTAAATCTCAACAGAATTATCCTCAGTTGAATTACAGATAAGGTTTTAAATCTCGACAAAGTTCCTCCGTCGAATTACAGACAGGTTCCTAAATCTCAGCAGAGTTTTCTCAGTTGAATCACGAGAGAGTTCTTAAATCTCGATGAAGATGTTTCCCCCTCAGTTGAATTACGGACAAGTTCTTAAAACTCAGCAGAGATGTTCTCTCAGTTGAAGTACATGCAAGTTCCTAAATCTCAACAAAATTAGGCTTCCCCAGCGGAATCTTCTACGATAACAGGTATGCAAGTTCTCGCTAAGGAATCTCTTATGCGATCGACACTCCTGCAGATGGCATCTTTAAGCCCATCCTCCTTCCAGCAATCCCAAAAGGGCATCTGTAAGCCCATTCCTGATATCACAAAGCTGATACCACTTCATGCGAGTGCAAATTTCTGGGCACTCTAGTGTTCAATCATCTTCCACCTTCGGATCATGAAAGGTATGAAAGCCAATCTACATCCTCAGGTTTAAGAAGATTGAACAGGGGAAACTTTTGTACCCCAACATTTTCCCTCTCATATTCCTCAAGACATTGCAAGAAAAATCTCCAAGTGGCTCAAAGTTGCTCAATAATTGGTCAGACAAGCTATCTCCTAAGGCAGTCTACCCTAAATTAGGGTTTTGTGTTGCATCAAGATACTTGAGTCCAAATGACCTCAAGTGCTCCCCAATTTCCTAATATGTTCTCAAGGTCATTGTTGTACCCCAAAATTTGCCCTCCCATATTCTTCAAGATTTGCCAAGATCATGGTTCAAAATCTCTCAAGGGTTGCACAGTCCAATTGCCTCCTAACACAGTCAAAAGTAGGGTTTTGGTTCTGGCAAAGAAATTGAGGTTTCCAAGGGTCCAATCAAGTCCCATATGCCTATATACATTGTCAAGCATCCATATGTCAAGTTTCAAAACTCACAGCATCAAATTGCACAATCAAAAACCCTAATTGCTTCACAGTCAACTGCAGGGGCAAAATGGTCATTTGACAGTCAAAAGTAAAATTTTTTGGTCAACATCTCATTTTGAAGCCACAATCATAATTTGATCAATTCTTGATCATGATTCCACAAGAATGGCTCAAAAAGTCTCAAGATGCAAAAGTTTCTATTTTTGGACAGTTGAAAAGTCAACTGCAAATTGACCAAGGCATAACTTCTTCATGGTTTATCATAAAAATCCCATATAATGCTCATTTTGAAGGGGATGAAATTTCCTACAACTCATCTTCACACTCCAAGTCCAAGAAATGCTCTCACAAAAAGTTATCAATTTCAACATTATAGGTCATTTTCAAAAGTCAACAAAAAGGCACTTTAAGTCAAAGACCATAACTTGAGATTGGTAAATCAAAATGACATGGGATAAAAGGCATTGGTTAGAGGACTTCAATACCTTTCCAAAATGTCCAAGAACATGTTCATAGCTTCAAAATTGAGCAAGATATGCATTGGAGAAGTTGGGAAATATTTGGGAACTTTCAAAAGTCAACTTTGCCTAAAACACTTCAAATTTGCTAATGGGCCTCAAATTCTTCCTTGAATCATTACCCAAGGCCTATGCACGACCCATTGAGCTCAAAACAATTTATTTTCTTATTTTTAATTAATTAATTGAATTTATATTTATATTAATTCATTTAATTGATTTTAATTATAGGAAAATTAAAAAAAGATATGTTTTTGGATCTTTTGTAAAGCAAATCATATCAGGGCAAGCTGGCCAAGTCGTTTCACATTCAAAAAAGGAAAATCATCCATAATTGGCAAAGGTTTCAATGAAAAAAGATTGAAAAATATATGATGAAAATCAAAGATATGAAACATCAATTCATGGACTTTTGGACCAAGGTTTTGACCTAGAATCATTCACATACATATGCACAAAGGAAACCCTACTGAGGCATACACGAAAAAGCTGCTGAAAACTCATAACCAATTTGCAACTTTTCAACAAAAACTTGGAAACTGATTTCATACTTGCAGCATAATTCAAAGCTTCTAAAGGATTCCAACACGTTGCCTAAGCCTCCAGGAAGCGTTTGCAATCAAGGACTAGTCCAAACGCACAAAGAATCATCCCCACGAAGCCATACGGTTTGCCATATTTTCCAGAAATTCATATCATGATTCATGCGCATTTGATGCATATTGTTGGTTGTTTTGTATTCACAGGAACCTTCTGAAGCTAATGACATGATTTAATTGCGTTATAAGGCTCTGAGTCGTGATTTGCCATTAACATGTTTTAGGGTTTCAGAACATCCAAATTAGGGCATTCCTTGTATGGAAAAATTGGACCACCAAACCTATATGGACAAATTCGTGGCAACAAGACGAATCGATTGAAACCCTCGCGCTCAATTTATTTAATCTGTGCGCGTGTTCGCTATTTTTCACAGTTTCAGTTTGTGGGGGTTTAAAACCCCCGCTACTTGTTTCATATTGCAGGTACAAACGAAGAAGAAAGCTGAGGTGTCCAAGCGCTACTGGAAGATTTGAACTTTAGCATGTTTTTTAACGTTTGCAGCATAATTGACTTTTTTCATATATTACATTTATTGTTTATTATGTATACAAACGCGTTTCACAACTCAGTTGGTGGATGATACGCTTGGCAAACATAGGGGTCTGGGTTCGATTCCCAGGCCCCCCCACACACTTCGTAATTTTTATCCTAACGTGTTTCCATGCAGCGTTCACCCAAAGGCCCACCATACGTACTCACGCTTAAGACTGCCACGCGCTCTTGATCACTCATCCAATAGCCACAGATTGAAGCCTATGGTACACTCCAGTCAACAACGTACACACAATCATGGAAAGTCAGCAAGGTCTTTGTTCTAATGGGCCAGAATTCCACAAACACCTCCACATGGGCCAGACACCCCCCTTTGTTTGTATTTTAAATTTAATTTTCTTTTCTTTTTAATTCTTTTATTTGCTTTAATTATTTTTATTTAATTCACCTAAAATAATTTTCTTTTCATAATAAAAACAGAAAAATCAAAAATACAAATATATTTAATTATTATTAATTTCACCACTAACATATTTTTGTAAATAAATTTCAATAACTAACTTAGTTAAATTAGGTTTTAATTTTAACACTTTTCTTAAATAAATAAAAAATGCATAGAATTAGGTTTTTGACACTTTCATCTTTTTCATAATTAATTATTATTATCATTATTCATCCTTATTTATTATTATTATTATTTTGTAAATTAACTAATTAGTTTAAATTAGGTCAACTTTGACGTTTCATTAATAATCAAAAATAATTTAGAATTAGAGTTTCCTTTTAATTTTAATTTTCTTTATTTCATAGATACCAAAAACATAAAAAAACACCTTCTTTTCTTTAATTAAATAATAATTAGGCTTTAATTTAATTTAATTTCAAGCAAAGGGTCAAAACCCTCGGACGTTCAATTTAATTCTTTTCGCGTGTTATTTTCTTATCGATTATTATGTAACTGCTTTCCGGATGTAATAGTAATTAGGTTTATCGCGTTTATTTACTTTCCGCATCTTTTATCAAAACGGGTCTTTGTATTTTGGCGATGTATAGACCCACGCCTTGTAATAGCGTAGCTTTTATCTTTCCGTCTTTTAAATTTTCCGCACCCTTAAACTCTAAATTGCATGAAAGAATGTATGTTAACTAAAAACAAGCGTAGCTCACAATGCCATGATCAAAGATAACTGTTAAACTGAAAACAACACACAAATACACACACCACTTCTAGGGTACGCCTCACTCGTTGCCTTCGAAACGTGGTCGTCAAGTATAAGATGTTTTAGCGGTCCTCATGTCCATGATCCAGTTGCCTCGAAACAGTTGCCTCGAAACAGTTGCCTCAAAACAGTTGCCTCGAAATGGTTGCCTCGGATTAAAAAAGGATCAAGGACATAAGGGTAGCTTCTAAGGTGTCCTACTGTTGCTTCGGTGACCACAACGTCCCTAACAATCGAATTGACCCGAACACCTCCAACGATGGTGCTACCTACCTCTTAATGGTGGGATGGCACTATCTTAAGGACTTTTACATAGCCTAATTCCTTAGGGTAGGTAGACGACTCATGGATACTTGCTCTCTTCTAAAACAAATCAAAAATCTTTTCACACTGACACTTTCAAAATCTTTCAAAACAATTTTTTCAAACACTCTTGAGGACTGATACGAGAGTTATTCAAAAATCTTTCAATGAAACTTTTTCAAACCCACTCACATTTTGAAAATCAAACAACATTTTGAAAACATAAGAGCAAGTATCTAAGAGCCCATGGATAACCATGGATAGAAAGGGTGCTAACACCTTCCCTTTTTATAAATCTACCTCCCGAACCGAGAAACTATCTCATAAGGAATTTTGCTGTGCTTTTGTCCTGTCCATGTTGGAGAAAATAAAAGACGGTGGCGACTCTTGCTTCCGCGACATTTCGCGAACCAACTTTAAACAGTCAGTTCTAAATTCACCGATCACAGTCATCCATGTCAAATTGCAAGCCTTGCAGAGGAAGTTTCCTCAGTCAATTGCTCAAAGGTCCAAAAATCGACTGTGCTAGGGAAAAGGTCAACTGTGACCTAAAAACAATCAAACTTTAAGATTTTTTTTCAACATTCTCATTTTGAAGTGTATTTCATCATTTGATCAAGGGTTGATCATGATTCATCAAGGATTTCTCACAATTCATCAAGATTCAAAAGTTGCTAAATTAGGGTTTTGCAGGAAAAGTAAACTCAAATTTGACCAAGCATAACGTTCTCATACTTTATGAGAAATGACCCATCCAAAGCTCATTTTTAAGAAGATGCAATTTTATACAAACCATATTCATATCCCAAGATCAAAAAATGCACTCACAAGAAGTTATGAATTTGGACATTATAGGTCATTTAAAAGTCAACAAAAACACCTTTTTTTCCAAAGCTTATAACTTGAGCATGGAATATAAAAATGCGATGAGACCAAAAGGGTTTATTAGAAGGCATCTCAAGCTTTATAAAAAGTCCAAGAAAACCTCCAAAAGTTCAAAATTGAAAAAGTTATGCATTGTTGAAGTTGGACTTTTTTGCAAAATTGCCAAAAGTCAACTATCCCCCAAAACTTCAAATTTTGCCAAATGGGCCCATTCTTTTCCACTAGATTTGAGTTTGCATCATTGCCCACGTGCCTTGGCTCCAACCATGTTCCCATATTTCATTTTTATTATTTAATTTGATTTTTAATTGATTTTATTCATTTTTAATCAAATAAAATCATATAAAATCCATGGAATTAATAACTCATGATTTTCTGATTGATTTAGGCTTTGCTCACAGCTAGCATCACCATCAAATTCGTATCAAATCAAATCATGTGCAAAAATATTGAAATGAATCAAATTTGGAAAGATTTAATGGAAGAATCAAATCCACATCAAAGTTATTGATAAAGGGAGATTTGTACCAAGTTTGTAAACCTAATGCACTGAGTGATACACAAGGAAGCTAAAGCACACGAAATAAGGGTTGGAAACTGTTGGAAGAGGCAGAACAAAAAGTGAAAAAACCACAAAAAAATGTGAGAGATCAAAATCCAGGTTAGAGGTGTTTTCAGGGATCGAGACTTGTTCCAATCACTTCCTGGGCATTCACACAAGCTACCTGGATCAAAATCAAGCATTTTTAGACGCCCTAACACACTGTAAGTCGCACGATAATCACCCCTGTTCTTGGTTTCAATTTGAACTATCCTTGCATCATTTGAGAAATCTAATAGCATATTTATAACCCTCATATCATTTGTAAGATGATGGTAATAGCCAATTTCATTTATGCGCTCTGTATCATGAAAGTCCATGGCTAGGGTTTCGTTTCTGTTTTTAGGGTTTTTTATTTCATAAAGAATTGAAGCACATGAAGGATATGGTTGTGATCAGGAGTTTGTGACGAATCCAACCATGGTCCTAGAATTCATTTTTGTGGCATGAGAAGGATTCTTGAGACGAGCAAGCTTGTAGCTACGGACTCATGTCCATTGGTATAGGTGGTGACACTTTTGGCCACAGTTGGGAGGTCAGGGATGATGCGTGGCATCCATCCATTGGCCGGTTCAAACATAGCACGCATTTTATTTTTTTTCTGACCAATAATTCTTGTTTCATTATATTATTATTGATTTGTGTTAATATAACAAATGAAACAGCGCGGTGTAGTGGCAAGCGTGTAATGCATTCTCCTTCAGGACCTAGGTTCAAATCCCAGGTCCCCCACTTTCTCAATGATTTTTGTTTGTAGGTTATCACATGCATACCCTGGTTTGCAGTACACCATGCTCCCTCTCCCATCCAAATGCCAGATGGCCAAAGTCCAGATCTGGTGGTCAATGATTGGAGGTCTATATGGAGTCAAGTCAATGCGCCCCCACCAGATCCAAAAAAGTCAAAAAAGGCTAGCACTAACGGGCCTTCAAATTCCTACCAGCACCCTTAAATTAGGCCCAACACTCCTCTCTCTTTTATTTATTTTGTCTTTGTTTTATTAATTGTTTAATTATTTTATTTAATTTACTAACCAATCACAAAATTCTGTTTTATTAAATAAAATCACAAAAATATTTTTTATTCAATCAAACTTTAATTTTTTATTTATTTTTAATAAACACTAATTAATTAATTAGGTTTTTAATTCTAGTAAACTTTAACCTATTTTGCAAATAAATAATTAATTAGATTTAATTAGGTATTAACCATTAATTTAATTATTTTTAATTTCTTTCCTAAATAATCAAAAAGTCCAAAAATAATTTATTTTTTCATTTAATTAATTTATTAATTTAGTTAGTTATTTAACTTTAGGTTTAATTCCTTTCTTAATTAAAAAAAAAGATGGCATTTTTTCCAAAAGGGTCAAAACCCTAATCATGCGCCTGATTTAATTTTGCGTCGCGATTTACTTTTCCTTATCCAATTATGTATCTGCTTCCGGATTGTAATAGTTAAATAGGACATTTAATTATTTTTATCGCTTTATTTTATTTTTCAAAGGGTTTGTCTTTGGTGATGTAAATACCCGACGCCTTGTAATTTAATTTCCGCACCTTTAATTTATGCAAAGTATAACTGTTAGATGTTTGATAATAGGGTTTGCATGACAAGACTGAATGTTAATCTTAAAATCAAAATAGATCACCCTTAACATGTATAAAGATAAAAATAACTGAAAATGACACACTCGCACATGCGCACTCTTAGGGTACACCCCACTTGGTTGCCTTCGTACACGGTCATTGAGTATAGGTCATTTTAGAGGTTGCCCTCTTGTCTAAAAGATCATAATTGCCTCGAAATGGTTGCCTTGGATATTGTTGCCTCAAACAAATGATCTAAGACATTAGGGTTACCGCTAAGGCGTCCTAACATTGCTTTAGTGACCGTATGTCCCTCATTCGAATTGACCCTTAAACTCCAACGACAGTGCTACCTACTCATGAATAGTGGGATAGAATTGTCTAAAGGAAATTAGCATAGGATGATTCCTTTTTCGAGTAGGTAGATAATTATTGGATACTTGCTCATTTCAAACAAAACAAAATTTTCACACTTACACTCCTTTTCAAACAAAGTTTTCAAATACACTTCATTACACTCTTGAGGATAGAAGCAAGAGTTAAATCAAAGTTTTCAAACAAAAACTTTTTCAAACCCACAAGCACAAAGAAAACAATTTTGAAAACAATTGAGCAAGTACCTAAGAGCCCGTGGATAACCAATGATAGAAAGGATGCTAATACCTTCCCTTTCTATAATCTACCCCCCGAACCCGAGAAATATCCCAAAAAAGGAATTTTTTTGTGCTTTTTCCTTTCCTTGTTGGATAAAATAAAAGTCGATGACGACTCTTGCTTACCGTGACATTTTGCAAACACAAACGCAAAACGCAAACCATCATTCCAAAAAACAGTCAGTTCTTCCCACCGTATCACACCATGGCACATTGATATGCTGTGTCGGTGTTCTTTAACCCAAAAGGCATAACCTTGTAGTAGAAGGTTCCCCACTATGTGACGAAGGTTGTTTTCTCCATGTCTCCGGGTGCCATCTTAATCTGATTATATCCCGAGAAGCCATCCATGAAGAAGAATACCTTGTGTTGAGCGGTGTTGTCGACCAAAACATCTATATGTGGCAGTGGGAAGTCATATTTGGGGTTTCCTTGTTCAGATCCCTGTAGTCTATACACATACGTACCTTACCGTCTTTCTTTGGTACCAGAACAACATTTGCAACCCATTGATGATATAATGTAACAACCAAGAAACTTGCGTTGAATTGATTCATAACCTCAACCTTGATCTTCTATGATATCTCGGGACGCATGCGACAAACCTTCTGCTTTATTGGAGAACAACCCTCTTTCATTGGTAGATGATGAACCACAATATCAGTATCGAGCCCTAGCTTGTTTTCGTACGACCAAGCGAAGATCTCAACATATTTATGCAACATCTAAATAAATATATTCTTGACACTATCTTCTAGGTTATACCCTATCTTGACTTCTTTTATGTCTGTTTCAGTACCCAAGTTCATAACCTCGACTAACTCTTCATGCGGTTGGATACCCTTCTCCTCTTGCACTACCAGTCTGGCAAGTTCTCCAGGTATTTCACAATCTTCCTCACCTTTTTCCTTGGCTTGGTAGATTGGATTTTCGAAGTAATATGTGGCAATAGCAGAGCCGTTATCAACGGGATCCAAAATGGATGTGGATCTTTAATGTATTATGTGGGTGTGTGTAAGAACACATAGCTATTTGAAAGTGATAAAAGTAAAAGGAATACAAAGAGCATAAAATTTGAATGCAAAATGTCCAATGATTTATTGTGAAGATATGTTTATGAAATGACAACCCTTAACAAATGGACCATTGTGCCCCGGGTAAGGCACAAGGCTTAAAGTCATTGTTTAAATATTACATAACCAAACTTTGAAATCAATAAAAACAGAAAAGTGGCTATTCCTCCTGACTAAAGGAGATAGAGATAATGTCTTGAGTTTTCCAGTTGTTGGGTCCGTTGCCGATGGTAGGAAAGATCCAGCTGTCAAAGTCATAATTATTATCAGTATCTTCTACCGCGTTGGCTCCGTTGTAGCTGACACGGAATGATGATCTTCCAGCACGAGCACACCGAATAGCCCTCTGACCCTCTACAGTGAAACCTAAACCAAATTTGTCATATTTATACGGAATGTCAGGAAGCTGACCCAAAATAGTACAACCACCTTTTTCTACAACAGCTTTAGCATCCTTCAAAGAAGCCATTCTGGGTCGAACCCTGGTAACCTTGGGAATGGCAGAAACATCTTCAGTAACGGCTGGAGGGATAACCTCAAAATTATAACAGGGAGTCTCAATGAAATCTTCGTCCATCTCTACATACCAGAATGAGTTTAAGTGGCTAACCATATACTCTTCTTTGCCACAGACCGTAACAACCTTTCCCTGCACGGGATACTTTAGCTTTTAGTGTAGGGTTGAAGTAACAGCACCTGCGTCCTAGTATCGAGTACATAAAAGGTAAATTCGAATACCTGCAATCCTACCTTGATCGAAATATCCACTTCTCCGTGCACCATTCTCTTCGATCCGTCAATGGCTCGAACTATAATATCATTAGGTTTCAGTACAACCCCTTTGTAATCAAGTCCGTCAAGGGCATCCTTCGGTAGCATATTCAACAAAGAGCCAGTATCAACCAATACATGAGCCAAAGTAGTGCCCTTGCATTCAATGAAGACATACCGGGCCTTGTTGTGATTTCTTCCCTTAGAAGTTAGGTCGCCATCAGAAAAACCTAACCCATTGTCAGTCGTTAAGATAGCAACATAGTTCTTAAATTGATCGGCAGAAATCTCTTGTGGCACATGAGCAGACTTAAAGAATTTCACCAAAGCTTGTGCATGAACTTCAGAATACAGTAACAGGGATAACATGGAGATTTTAGTAGGGGTCTGCCCCAGCTGTTCAACAATCTTGTAATCGCTTTTATGGATAATCTTCAGAACCTCCTCCAACTCTTTCCTAGAGGTGTCTTCAACTGCAACTTCTTTAGGTTCCTCCATCCAGGCAGGCATTTAAAATGTTCTCTTTGCCCCGAGTCTCAATAGTTAGCTCGGTAGCAGTAACTCGAAAAGGTGTAGCAACAGTCTTCGGAGATATTTCTAGGGAGAAAATCCTCCCGCTTCTAGTAACTTTACTAGTCCCAGCAATATTGTCGATGTTGGAATCAATAGCTTCTATAACTTCACCTTCAGTAATTGGTAGTTCTTGCTTTACGCCATGGTAGTAGACGTTGGATCCATAATTCCACGGGATAGCTTTGTCCAAAGAGTATGGAATAGGTCCAGGTGTGGTGATTATCAGAGGACCGGCCTTTTGATTAGCAGTAATCCTTACAGGACCTTTAGAGGTGATCCTGATAGGAGGGCCAATTATTACAGATAAGTCTTGAAATAGATTCTCAGAAGACGGGATCTTCTCAACTAGAATTATGTGATTGTCCATTAGGCGTTAAATGCCTTCCTTCCGTAATTTGCAGCCATTGGGTTAGGCTACACAACAATAACATCTTTCAATACAGCCCAGAAATAAACCGGCCTGCAATAGATTCTCTTTGATAATTGGGAGGGGAGTAACCAATTCACTTACAGTAGCAACATAAATAACATCATCAATAAGACTTATGCCTTTATCATGCTTAGACATTGGTACAATAATTACATTCGGAGTCTCCGGAGGATCAAACTAAATCTCTTTGTTGTCAATCATATCCTGAATCTTGTATTTTAGGGCCCAACAATTATTGGTGTCGTGCCCCGGACTGTTGGAATGGTAAGCACACTTTCCATTCAGATTGTAGTAAGGAGAGGAGATGTTGGGATTTTGAGGAGGATCCCTGAATGCTATCAAATCCGCTTTCAGTAAATGTTGTAATGCCTGAGATAGTGGCATACTGATCTTTGTAAACTGTCTTCTCGTTGCGTCTGACCTATGTTGATTGCCCTATTGTTGTTGTTGTTGAACAGGAGCATGATTAGAGATTAACATCGTTCCTACAGAATGGTTGCGGTCATTTCTAACACATCCCTTCTGGCCATAAACAACATTATCTTCCTTCTTTATGCTAAATGTCTTCTTTACATCACTCGAAGATGCTGCCACTTGAATTTTTCCACTCTTGATACCACTTTCGACAAGGGTTTTAACTGTATTTGACTGATCAAGGGTTCTTTGACCTAATACATGATCTAATGGCTTGAAGCACAATCTCAAGGATTCAAATACAACATAGTGACCTAATTTCATGACTCAAAACATTTCTCAAGATCATTTGATAGATAGTTGAAATTCAGTCAACTGATGAAAGTCAGTCAAACTTTGACTTTTTGATCAAAATTGAGTTTCAAAGATCACATTTCATTAAGACATTCAAAAACATGAAACTTGATCATCAATAAATCAAGAAAGTCAAAAGTCATTTTGAAAATTCAAAGTTTTCAAGACTTAGAAAATTTTCTAAGTGTTTTAAGCCTTATTTTTTCATGACTTCATGCCAAATTTTCACCAAAATGCAAGATGATTCAAAGAAAACTTCCAACGTGAAAGTTGTAGATCTTGATGAGATATACAACTTTGCTTTACTGATCAAGTTCTATAAGTTCTTATATTTCTAGTTATGAATTCACAAAGTCATGCATTTTTTCTTAAACACAATGAAAATTTGACCTAATTTAGGCAGATTTTTTACCTAACTTCTTGGTCAATTTTCACCAAGCTCCAAGATGACTTTGTCAAAATGGCCAAACTGAAAGTTGGAGATAATGTTCCAAGCTTTTCAAAATGTCAAAGAACTCAATGAGATCATTTTTGAGCTAAGAGAATTAAAGAGATAAAGTTAGGGTTTCAAACATAAATTACAAGTCAAATTTGTGATGAACACTTGATCAAATCTCAAACCATGCTGCACCAATCTTGCTTTGCAGGCTTCTAACATACTAATAATTCCATAATTTAATGTTTACACAACTGTTAGAGCTTTGAACCAAGCATTTGAGCCATTGTCCAAGAGATTCATCCATTTTTGGCACAAAGTAACATTGTTACTCTTGTAAAGTGACTTTAATCACAAAGTCCACTCTCCTTGAGCTTTGCACTTGCTCCTTCTACACACACTTCATCTACAAGCCAGAAGCAACATGTTTAAAGCTTCTAACCACTTAAATAGACTTGTACCATGTCTTGGAAAGACGTTTGTCAACTTTGCTTCAAAATCAAGTAACCTAGCCATAACATATGATCCTTTGAATCTGATTGTTTGAACATCCAAAACCTTTTGCCTAGAAATAGAAGCACTATTTTCAAGCCATAACACGAGTTCACAAGACTAAAAACTCGTTCAAGCCAAAAATTGCTTCAAAACACCATTGTGTGTAGATTTTGACTTTACACATCAAACTTCCATTTCACTTGTGCGTTTCTTGGCCAAACCATTTCAAAAGCTTCCCTATCTCAAATATAAGCCATCCCAATATATGTTTTCAAACTGTAATACCATTTGCACTATCCTCCATTTTCAAAAATAGAGGTTTGCACTTGGACTTCTCTAGAACATTTCAAGCACTCTCAGCTCAAAGTAACCATTGGAATAGCTTCCTAGAGGTTCAAGGAAGCTAACCAGGCCATTAAAATATCTTGAAGTAAGCTCTAACTCAAAACACGAAATCCAGTTTTGAGGTAAGTTTTCTAATTTTCAATCTTTTCATATAGGCATTGTTAGATTTTCATTTTCAAAGATAAAATGTAGACATCATTGCCCTGAAGCTGACCACGTCCTTAGAATTCACTTATATTGCTTGAGTAGTGAGGATTTTAAGTTTTAACTTTCTGAAAAAATTAGGTCAGATTTGGTACCATTCAAAATTCGTGCTCATCTTTGAGTCATTGTTTAAGTTATTTACATTTCTGAAATCATGGTGAAATTTCTAACAAGTTTGATGTTCATACTTTTGAGAATGGTTGAAAAATGAATGAGTTGCAGAGACCCTGGATGGCGCGAGGAAGAAGATGAAGTTTATCAATAGAACTGGTTTTGTAATATATATTTATTGCTTGATATAAGACACCAGATGTATAGCCACCCCAGTGGTAGAGAGCGCATGCGTTATTGCCAAGGGCCTAGGGTCGAGCCCCAGCGTTGCCCTTTTTCCTAACTTTTTCATGATTTTTTTTCTTTTTTGTCACAAGCCAGTGCGCCTGGGCCTAAGGTCATTGGGCCTGGTTTTTTTTATTTAGCAATACCCCCTGTTTCCTTTTCAGCTACACAACCCACTTGTTTTTTTTTTACTTTCTTTTTCTAATTAACAAAATATATATTGGGCCTAATCAAATAGAAAATTATTTTTCACTCATAAACACCCTTTCTCATTTTACACCCTCCTGGCTTTTATTTTATTTTTTCATTTTTATTTTTATTTTCCTCATTTTTATTGTTATTAATATTATTATTATTATTATTATTATTTTTATTAATCAAAAATCCAAAAATATTTTATTTGTTTATTTACATATTTAAAATACTTCTAATTTTATTTCTTTTAAAGATAAAAATACCAAAAATATTTTCCTAACAAATTTAATTTCTTTTCTTAAATTTAAATAATAATTCGACTTAGGTTTATTTTATTTTCTTTTTTAATTAAGATTAATTTAGAACTTAGGTTCCTTTAATTAATTAACCTTTTATACTAGTTTAATTAATATAAAATCTTTTTCATACAAAACCCTAAAAAACTTGTCTTCTCTTAAACAATTTATTTTCTTTTCTTAAATCAATTTTGTTTAGTTTTTATTTGAATTAGTCATTTTATTTTCTTTTTACTTAATCTAGTTAGAATTAAAACCTTTCAAAAACATAAACAAAAAATAATTTCTTCTTTCCTTGTATATTATTTCACAATCTTGTACATTATTATTCAAATTCAATATGATTATAATAGTAATTAGTTTTTTTTTAATTATTCGTTATCTCCATTTGTAAATTTGTACCTCCATCCCCAAATGATGTAATAACGCAGAATTTTACGTTTTCAAAATTTTGTCGCTTTCAATATAAATGCTAGTAATTAGAGTTTGTATGGCAAGACATAAAATCAACAAATAGAAAACCCTAACTCATGAATAAAAAGCATGAGAAAATAAACACTTTGCACACTTGCACCTCTAGGGTTAACCTCACTTGTTGCCTAAAGATAAAAACTGTCATGTCCCTCGAACGTGGGATACTTTAGCAATGACCCTCAGATACAAGATTAGAGTCCCTCGATGACCATTCAATGTTGCATTTGATAAAGGATCTTAGACCCTTACGACAAATTTCTAAGGTATCCTAGAATGTTGCTTTCTATGACTATACGATGACCTACGCCCGTCTCTACAGATCAAATGATAGGTCTTTTTATCAATCAATGGTAAGATAACAATATCTAAAGGAGGAGGAAAAGAACTAAGACTTTTTGAGTAGGTAGAACGTTCATAGTTGCTTGCTCACAACCATTTTCAAAACATCTCTCAAAATACACCAACACTTTCAAATGAAATATTTTCAAAAGTCAACACTTTGTATGCATTCTTATAGAGACGAGAATCATTACAAAGTTCGCCTAAACGAAGGCACTTTCAAAAATACTTTCGAAAATAATCACCAACACATTTCAAACAAAGCATTTCAAAGTGAGCTAGCAATTAAGATCCCGTAGATAATTACAGATAAAAAGGGTGTTAATACCTTCCCTTTTCATAACCTACCACCCGAACCCAAGAAAATTCTCAAAAGGTCTTTCCTATTCTTTTCACTCTTTCCTTTATTGGATAAAAGAAAAGTCGGTGGCGACTCTTGCTATCCGCAACAATTGTGATAAAACACAAAACACCCAAGTCAGTTCTCTCACCGTATTACAATGTTGAATTCATGAGTTGATATGGTTTTGAGTTGAATTAAACGGTGATTCATATTTTTCCGACATTAAAACATTTGGTTCAATTAATTGTGTCAACTCATGAATTATATTGTTTGTGATCAGAAACTTGTGTTTTGATGTGAATTAATCGTTTGTAACTTGTTTAAAATTTCTTAGTGATAGTACTTGAACTGATAAGTGTGTTTTTGCGTTTGTTTGCAATTGTTGAAATTGATTTTTATTGATATTGGTTCAAGTATGCATCACTGCCCAGAAAGTGTAAATGTGTTGCAAAGTTCTTTCTAAAAATCGTTTAAGGTTTCTTTGAGCATGTTTATGCATTTATGGATGGTTAATGGTGAATTTATTCATTTCCGATATGATTTTTTGGATGAAATTGTGATACGGTGTAGTGCTGTCTGGATTTTGAAAACGCACTTGGTTTGATATTTAATTCGCGCTTAATGCGTATTTGGCTTTAATCATTTGATTGAGAAGCATGGATATCGTTTCGGTTGAATTTTGAGACAACTTTTCGTGCACTTTATAAATAGAAACAATGTTGTCCGAATTGTATTTTAACATGTACATTGTGTTTTGATATTCATTTGATGCATGCTTATGCTTAATTGTGCATTTGTTAATGATTTTTGTTGAGTTTGCACGATTTTAGTGTGTTTTCCAGGATAATTTCATGAGATGTACATAGTGCTACCCGATTTTATAAGTTATGCTTCAAATGTATTTTAATAATTGGTTTATGCATTATTACACTTTCCTTGGTATTTCTTAAACATGTGCATTGAGTTAGGTCGATTTCAGATCGAGTTTTCATGCAATGCATGTGTTAACGGAGTTGCTGTCCGGGAGTCGTAAGTAACACTTGAGAGATGCTTTAATTCACGGTTATGGTTTAATTGTGCTTGTTGGTAAGTTTGGTGGCTACCAGTACCGTTTCAGATTGATTTTATTCCGACTTTTCACACACTTTCATATTTAATAAGTTGCTGCCTGGATTTTGATATTGATGTTCCAATGCTTGTTTGGATTGTGTTTCTTAGAAATTTAACCTTAATTTAACTTGTGATGCAAATACTTGACTCCGATTATGCCTCCTTATTATTACTAATGTGTTTGTTGATATGTGCAAGGAACTTTGAGAGCGCTTTCAATTGATTACCTAATTTTGGGTTATTCGATTAAAGCATGCTATGCCACTTTATTTGTGGATTTGTGGATTCTCTTCTGACGTAATTTACTTTTATTATGATTACATGAGATATATGCAATGTTTGTGTTTTTGTCTAGATGTGAATTTTTGTGCAGGTGTTCTGTTTATTGCATATGCGTCTGACACATGTTCTCATAGTGATTTATTGATGCTTTGACGCATATTCTGACTATTGTGTTGTTAAGGCTAGCTTGCGCGAAGTTTTCCAGAGTTATTCTACTTTTGCTTGCTTTCTACGAACACTTGTTCATTTGGTATTATAATGATTATGATTTATGTTTCTGCATCATTTACCACTTTCCTTGTCATGAGAAGTACGAATAAAGATGCATGACTGGGAGTCCCTACTTTAGGTGGGAAATGTTTAAATCCTTAAGTGAGGCGTTGTTTGTTCTCTTAAAGTCCTCAAAATTAGGTGATGTTTTTGTTTTCAAAAGACTTTAAAAGGAGCAATTTCGTATTGTTTGTTTAAAGACCTCAAAAGAGGCATTTTTGCTAAAGTCCTCGAAGAAGGAATTTCCCCTCCCCTTTTACATTGTGCTTACTATCGAGTCAATAAGTGAAACGAAGGGTCCACAATCGACCCCCACACATTCTAGTCTATGTCGTTCCTAGCTCGCGTTATACGTTGATGCTTTAAACTGTGCTTACTCTTGTCCATTGAGTCAAATAAAGTGGAATATAGGGGTCCATAACCAACCCCACACACTTTGTCATTCGTTTTGACGATGTTATCTCGTGTCGCTCGACGTTGATGCTCCGAGTTGTTACTTGATGCCAGTGCTTGAGAAAATCAAGTTGAAAGAGTTCCTTACTCCCACTTTGAGATCCATTTGACTCATTTGTTTGTTGCTTGCTCGCACCCGATGTTTGTTTTGGATTCACCTTGTTGTTGTTTGATTGCACTTGTGCTTATGATTTTCATTAGGTTATAACCTTTGTATGTTCCCTTAGGATACACTTGTTTTGTTTCCGATGAAAGTTAGACATTAGGATTGTAATCCATGCATGCTAACATAGGTATGGATTTCCCCTTTCAAACTCAACCTTAGGACCATCATTGTATGATAACAATAGGGATAGAGCTAGATAGTTACCCTTAGATGTTTTCTTTTCCTATTGCATCCTTAAAACCAAAACTTTTTTATTGAAAATGCATAAAACACTATAACATTTTAAAATCCTTTTTCAAGGTAAAAGACATCAATCATTTCAAATTCTTTTTTCGCCTTCAGGCCTTTCTTCGGAACCTTCAAAAGGATGTGTTAATTCTACTCTACATAACACGACACGTAAATCCCCAAAGGTCAGGTAGCACCATGTCTAAATTGCTAGAGCACAAATGTAGCATTATCCGCCTTCGGGAATTTTCTTTTAAAAATACATTTTCAGGTATAACGTATCAATTCCTTCCTGTGTCGACGTGCGAGTCTCCATAGGTCGAGCTGCGGTAGAAAGCGAAATTAATATTGTTCATAAAAAACATAAAACAAACGAAAACTTTTTATCCGAACTACGGCACCCTGATTCCTTAAAAGAGATACATAGGCATTTGATCGTGGGATCCAGGAGAGAGAAACTTTGTAAATATTTCCTTCTTTTCTCCTTAGCTTTAGCTTTAAATTTGAATACACCCTTTGATTAGAACAACAAGAGCGAATCACGTGGAGTACCACGAATGTGAGGGGGTTCTAATACCTTCCCCTTGCATAATCGAATCCCTTACCCGTATCTCTTGGTCGCAAGACCTTGATGTCACCCTTCTCAGGTTTACTCGATGTTTACATTTCCCTTCCTGTGGGATAAATAATTCGATGGATATTTCATTGATTTCATCTCGATGATTTGTTCCACTGGTTGTTTCAACGACGTCCTTTGGTTTGGATGATAATTGAGTGCTAAAGAATATATGGAATGTCTCCATTATGTTAGAAACACTCCAATCCTTGAACTACCCGGGTTCAAGTTCAAATCTTCCTTTTTTAACTCTAAAGAGTTTAGCCATTAGTGGTCCAAGTACCAAACACAATATTTTTTGCTGCTGCCTTCTTGAAAAGGTTAATGGATTCTTTTAAAGCTTGAGAGACCAGTTGACCTTCTGTTGACCCTGTTCAAGATGTCCCAACTACTGACCAACAATAAAACCCCGAGGTCTTCGTCAAAGAGGCTCAACCTACTCAGATATTCCTGCTTTCTTTTGATTTTCTAATCATTTCAATAAGCTCATTTTGATCTTATTCTATTTCTTTTAGGGACGAAAACGTTATTCGACCGCCAAAGGTGACGCCACCAAAACTTCAAAGAAAGCTAAGGTTTCCCCAACTCATGTACATATATACATTCTCTTTTCATATGTTTTTCTGTACCGTCGTAGATTACCACCTCCTCACAAGTTCTTCTAGACTTCTGAAAAGAGGCCACAACTTTCCATCGATCTGAACGGCTCTGACAATAGTTTCGACTCTCATATTTTTTCTTTGTTTAAAGCTATGACTCCCACCAAGCCCAAAGAGCGTCAGAAACATAAGAAAATCATCATCAACACCAACACTTCGAAACCTAAAACTGCTGGCACTGATTCTTCACTTCCTCCCAATCATGGTCAAGAGGAAACTTCACCACCTCGACAACCAAATCCACCAATTAAATCTTAGAAAAACCAAGATATCAAGCCGACTGAATAGGTATTTATTTCTTTCACCACTCCCTTTTACAAAATAAAATCTTATTTAACCCTGGCACTATTTTCATGCACAAGTTCATAAGGAAATTGTCGAAACTACTCTGTCCGTTGAAATGACTTCGGCTAAGGACACTGCTGCCTTGGAAATAAGAAAAGATAGCTCAATCAACATCACTTCCTACTCAACACGAACACCTAATGGTCTTACGCATAATTCGACGGAATACACAAGCGAGAATGATACTGAAACCAATCGAGAGCCTGCTACTGATAAAGCTCCTCTTCAGGAAAACATTGACCAGTAAGCTCCTATTGGTGATGACTTGGTACATCCTGCCTTCGTCAATCCCCAATCCCAGATCCTGTAAGACACCAGCTCCAACAGTTCTCTGAGCCAAGAAGAAATTATGGTGATGAAACAAAAGCATTCGGCTGAGACTTTGCGGAGACTTCAAAAGCTTTTACAAGAACCTGTCGGCTCTCATATCCCTAGTTCGACAACTTCCCTCGTTATTGTCGTTGATGCCAACGTGAATTTCAAGTTGCAGCAATTAAAAGTGTATTTGCTCAACGATGATTTCCTCTCTGTTGCTATCGATAAGAATAATTTGGTGACTGACGTTTTCAAATTGTTCGATGAAATTTCTCAGCATACCATCCCTGGGGCTTGGATTCAATATTTTATTAACCTTGAGGCGTTCTTTTGCCAAACTATCAATGATCTTTTTCTGAGCAAACAAACTGATGATCAGCTCAGAGTTAACACTACCGAGATGGAAGCTGAATGGAATCTCAATGAAGTTTGTAAAGAGAAATTAAACAACTTCAAGTATGAAAACCACGAAAGTGCCGACAAACGTCTCGCCTTTGATCAACAAACTTCTTCTTACAAACTCAGCTCCAGAATAAAATATGTGATGTCGAACGCTAAAAGGCCATGTTGGATTCAACCGAAATACTCATAAGCCAAAGCGAGATTGATGAAGAAATCCAGAAAGGCATTGTTCATGGTGAAAAAGCTTTAAAAATCAAAGGTAGGATTAGCAAGCTGATGTTGAAGAAAACACTTCTCGACACTAGGATTGCCTTCGAGAAATCCCTCTTTGAATATTTTAAGTCTTAATTTCCCTCTTGATTAATTTTTTTTATTGCTATCGCATATTGTATTTTGTCGAGATCTCCCTTTTGGACCTCTAACCCTTTTGGGAAACTTATGGTTACCATCTTGGTATTTTCCATTTCGGTTACAACTATCTTAGCGTGCTCTGTTATTATTTCTTGTCAATGTAATCGATTGGATTTTCTATGTTTTTTACAATTAGCTTTCGCCAATTTGTGGCTGACAAATAGTTTATGACCAAAACTTTCAAGTATTTTAAAAAAAAATTTCTATTCAAAATGTCAAAATTTCTACCAAATTTATCTTCCCCTCCCACCAATATTTGGGATTGACAAATTTGATTATCTACTTTGTCGAAGCCACAACCTAGCTATTGTACCACAAAATTTGGCCTTTCTTTTCTCAAGGCATTTCTCACAAATATTTTCAAAAGCTCAAGTTTGCACAAGTACAAAGCAGACAAAAAGAGTGTGCAGATGCAGGTAACTATGTTGAATTCAAAATTTGATTCAGGCTATATGACTGATCGAAAGGAGTGGTGGGAAGATTTCGAAAAATCAAAGAAGAGCAAGCTTGCTTCGATTTACAAGCTTCGATTGGGAAATGTTTTCCTTCGAAGTAACCTACTTCGATTCACAAAGCAGTGGCCTCCTACATGCTTTCTTCGATTCATAAAGAAGTGGCCTCCTACATGCTTGCTTTAATTCACAAATCAGTGGCCTCCAACATGCTTGCTTCGATTCACAAAGCAGTGGCTTCCTACATTCTTGCTTTGATTCACAAAGAAGTGGCACCCTGCATGCTTGCTTCCATTCACAAAGCAATGGCTATCTTCATACAAGCTTCATTTGGACAATGGCTATCTTCATACAAGCTTCGATTGGACAATGGCTATCTTCATACAAGCTTCGATTGGGCATTTGACCTCATACGAGCAAGTTTAATCCACAAAGCTTCGATTGGGGTATTGGTTTCCTTCGAAGCAACATACTTCGAATCCAACTCTAAACCCTTCGAGCAAGCTTGGTTGAAGAACATTGATCAAATCTCACAACCTTATCCTCCAAATTTCACTTGTCAGGCTATGTTTCTTCTAAATCTTTACATAATCAGAGACTTGCACAAATTTTTGATGCATTACACAAAGATTAGAAGCTTTATCCACGGGATTATACCATTTTTGGATGAAATGGAAAAAAAGCTACGTATCTTTTTTCATAAAGATTACTTTAATCACAAAGTCAGTTCTTTAAGCTCCCAACCTGATTTTATCTGAACACAAAAGCAAGAGTCAAATCTCCTACACCCAACAAACACCAGGCCCCACTTGTACTTGAGCTTGGGAATCATGAAAATTCATTTAACTTGATTTTTTTTTGTTTTCAACCAAACCATAGTTTGTTACCTTACAAATCTGGTTACTCCAACATCTCAAACCTTTTCTCTATAAATATAGAGACCATTTTCAAATGAAAGGGCCAGACTCTTATTGTGTTGAAAAAAATCCTCAAACACTCTCAAACTCTCAAAAACTCAAAACCTGCACACAAGCATAAAACTGAGCATATCCTGACTTCATACACACAAAAAATTTCAAATCCCTTTAAGTGTTAGCCAACCTTTCGATTCACTCCATATATCAGCCTTTTGATTCACTCATAACTTCCATATATCAATCTTTGATTTAGTAACTTTCAAAGCAAATAAGCAAATGAAATAGCTTCAGGGAGGTCGAAGCAAGCTCAGTCCATCATCAAACCGTTCCTGGAGGTTCTATCAAAGTCCCTCAAGTCTCATTCCAAAAGGTAAGTTTTCTAAAACATAGAACTCTTCATTCAAACATCATTTGTATATACTTAGTGAAGGAAAAATGTAGATATCATGTCTAGGAAGCTGACCATGTCCATAGTTTTGATTGTCATTGCTTGCACATTAAAAAGTTCATCTCTGAACAGTTAGGTCTTAGTTTTGGTATTTCATGCTAATCTTCGACCCATGACTGTTGAAATTATTGTAAGTCTTAGAGTGCCTAAGAGGGGGGGGGGGGGGGGGGTGAATTAGGTCTTATAAAAATTTATTCGGTTTTATGAGAATGCTTTGTAGTAATTTTTTGGTTAAGTGTTTGAAGGTTTTGATTATATCTTTATCTTTTCCTGATTATGGTGATGAAAGCGATAAATGCGGAAAAGTAAAGAACACGGTGATATATCCTGGTTCCCCTCACAATCTGAGAGTACTCCAGTCCCCTTTCCAACACGAACGAGATTTCACTATAGTTAGAATGATTGTACAGCCTATGCTTACTATCTAACCTATAGGGCGATCAAAGGTTCTTAACACCTTTAAGACCAAACAAACACTAATGTGAATGAAGAACAATCCTCTTCAAATCACAACACTTACTTCCAACAATCCTGGATAGTAAGGGAAAACCTTTAAGTAATATAATGATTTATTTGAAGTATATGTAGAGCTTTATCAATCTTAAATTGATCTTCTTCTTCAAGATAAAAACAATTATCAACAATGTATATAAATGTTCACAATGTATGTATGAAACTTGTAATGATAATGAAAGTGTATATGGCAAGTTTCACAAAATTATGAACACATGAAAGTTTATGTTCAAAATGTGAATGATGAAAAATTGTTTATTGAAGAAGGTTTTTTGTTAATTTGAAAATTGAAGCATTGTTTTTGAAATAAGAAAATCTGCATTTTATAAAGTCATAAGAACCTCTTCATTCATGCCAATTCATATGAAAAGTTGCAATGCATTCATGAAAAGATACCACTTAAAAAATGTTCAAAAAACAAAGTAAAAGCTGCATTGGTTCGCTAGGAACCGGTTCCGACACTGACAGAACCCGGTTCTTAGTGAACGTTATAAGTTGGAATTCAAAAATATCACGCAGGAACCGGTTCCCCTATTGGTACAACCCGGTTCCTGGTACAAAAACCAGGGACATGTTTTTTGAGAAATTCTGGAACCCAGTTCCCTGTTAGGGAGGAACCGGTTCCTAAAGGGTTATTTTCAAAAATACTTTTTGAAAGATATTTCAAACAAATTTTTCCTTAATGTTAAAGTTATGGAATATGTATATGTTGATGAATGCATATTGTGAACATCTATATTCAAGATTTTAAGAATTATTTATACCATTTGACATTTGATGATTCTTCAATAATTCTTCAATAATCTTCAAGACTTTTATATGATGTTGATAAGCTTTTTGCACATCCTTTGAATGTTGATGTCCATGTTGTCTTCATCAAAACACATGCTTTAAATATGACTTGAGAAGCTTGCAATTACATTCTCCCCCTTTTTGATGATGACAACCAAGTCTTGAAAACGATTTCTTGAAATGTTTATGTTGTTTTGTATAGCAAACATGTTGAGAAAATGCAAGGCTCCCCCTAAATTGTATGCTCCCCCTAAGTCCATGATTCTTTGAATTTTGGAGTGAGTTTGATATTTATTTGGGCCTGCAATTTCTTTGAAACAAAACAACACATATGCATATTCTTCTCCCCCTTTGTTAACATCAAAAAGGATGGGGAAAAAGAGTGAAATAAATACATATAAAAATTAAGACGTGCATAAAACACAACCATATATTAAAGTACGAACAAAACACATTGTATGATTTCAAACATACTAAAATACGAACAACGAATTGTACGATTACATAACAATAAAACAAAAAAAGCCTAAACATCACGAAGCATAAAAATAGAACATTGTCTAAACATTACAAAGTAAAATACATTAAAAATAAATGACATAGAAAAAATATTTTAAAAAAAACTTTTAATCTTCATCTTCATTCATCTCATCATCATCTTCATCACTTCCACTACCACTTCCGGATACCTCTTCCTCTAGAACTTCTTTTCTGTCAAAGTGATCAAGAATAAGCTTTTGAGTTCTTTGGACATTTCGTAGTTGTCGCCGTGCTGAAGCATTTTCTTGTTGGAGCACATCGAAGCGATCATCCACATGTCTTTGGAAGATTGTCATCTGTTTAAACAACATGTCTAAGGTGTAGCCGCCTTCGGGAGGTTGAGCCACATATTGGACAGTTGGTTCGAAGTCCTCTTTGTAGTGAAAGTGACCCCTTGCATCTAGAATGATACCTGTGTTTTTAAGTGCGGTTGCATATGTAATTGCCTCTTTATCTCCTTGAATTCTTGTAACTTCCCGTTGAAGGTTAACATGTGCATTTTCCAAAATGTGAGAAATGGCTCGAGCATATGGTAAACCACCATCAAGAGATTCCATAAGTTGCATATGGTACATAATAGAAAGTGCCCAATTTACCGAACAACGGCGTCTCAATGCATTAAGGACCATTAATTCAAACTCATTGATACGCGAGTGGTTAGAATTCTTTGGAAAGAGGATATATGCAATAATAAGATGGAGCATTCTGTCACTTACAGAGAGATTTGAGCCAAACAAATTTGATGATGAGAGAAGTTGTTGACGAGCAGTATTTTGTTGATTTGGCCTACACATGTTAATAAAAATTTATGCCTTATTGAATGGTAGCCAATCATGTGGAATAACACCATTAACAAGAACCAAACCTTCACGCGGAACACCCAACAATTCACCAAATTCCTCAACAGTTAAACAGATACTCTTTGACAGAACATGAGAGGTTAGAGTAATATCACCAAATTCATCAGGTATAAGTTTTAAGTTGTGATAAAATTATCTAACAAGGTCAGGAAACACTTCACCATTGTTACCTACAAATCTAGCAACCCCAGCAGAGGCCAACTGAGCAGGAAATAAAAAGCTATGAGCAGGAAATGTATGAAGCCTACAAAACTTAGCTTTAAGAACCTTCCGATTACGAGATTTGAAGGTGAGCCTTCTGGATTTGATGGTCTGAGGATGAATGTTAGAAGTCTCTTCTTCAACCTGAGCCTTTCCCTTGCTGGATCTGGTAGCTCTCTTAGGACCCATGGAGATTTGTGATAAAACTGAAAGATGGGGTTTTGATTTGGGATTTTCGGAATAGGTGAGAGTTTGGGATATTTGAGTATGAAATATGGAAGGCGAAGTGATTATATAGTGATATGGAGTAGTGGGTATTAAAAAGTTGGTGAAGAAAAAGAGATGTTGGACCTTTTAAGAGGTGTGTCAATGGAGGTGGAAGGGTTTGAGAGATGAATGTTGACTATGACATAAAACACATTAAAAAAGCACTTAAGCATAAAAAGGGGCGTGTGGCCGGTCTGCATGCTGGGAACCGGTTCTGCACTATAGTGAACCCGGTTCCTGGCTTTTGAAAAAATAACGTTTCAGAAAATGAACCAGGAACCGGTTCCTACCATTATGGGAACCGGGTTCCACATGCAAAAATTGCCAAAAACTTTTTTTTTTTTAAATGTTATGAAAGGAAAAGTTTTGTACAAACAATATATACACACATATTTATAAAAAAAGAACATATAAAAGAAGGAGTGCACCTTATGAGAAACATTTAGTGATCACCTTCATCCAAAAAAAGTTCTTTTCGAAGCTTTTTGTTCTTGATGGACCAAAGAGATCCATGTGAAACAATTGTAGTGGCCTTGTAGTAGACACCACATTCTTAGATTTGAAAGTTGTTTTGGTCTGTTTGCCCTTTTGGCATGCATTACATAATTTGTCTTTGATGAACTTCATCTTTGGTAGACCAATAACTAAGTCATGCTTAACCAATTTGTTCAAGTGTTCCATGTGAATGTGAGCGATCCTCTTGTTCCATAACCAAGCGTCATTGTTGTTTATCATAAGACATTGTACCTTCAGAGACAAATCATCTAAAGTAATCATAAAAATATTGTTAGTTCTTATACCTTTGAGTTTTACCTCATTGGTTGCCTCATCCATAATGAGACATTCATCTTTGTTGAATTTGATCTTGAACCCTCTATCACAAAGTTGACTTATGCTAAGAAGATTGTGCTTTAATCTTTCAACATAGAGAACATCCTCAATTTGAATGGATGGAGGTGTGCCAACTATTCCAACGCCAAGAATCTTTCCTTTGGTGTTGTCTCCATAGGTGACATACCCTTTGGCTTTATGTACTAGATATGAAAATTGGTGTACAAATCCTGTCATATGCTTTGAACATCCACTATCAAGATACCAAACATTTGATGTGGATTTTAAGCATACCTACACAAACAAATTATTCTTTGTTAGGTACCCAATTTTCCTTGGGTCCTTCATAGTTAGTTCCCTTTTTCACCCACACATAATGCCCACTTGCTATACTAAAGTTTCTAACATAGCAAGCATTAGGTGTATGGCCTTTAATACCACAATAAAAACAAGTAGGTTCAAAGTTACTTCTATATCTAGAAGGATAAGATTTCTTCTTAGGAAATGTTTTCTTTTTCGATACATTAGTCTTTTTCTTTTGATGATTATGAACAACTTGCTTCTTTTCTACTTTCTTAGGTTTGGAACTATTACTAGCCTTTACAAAAACAGTGGGATTGTTACTTGGTTTCTTAGAATTCACATAACCAAGACCCCTTTTATCATTTGGATAACGTTGTTGGCTTAGTAATCCTTCCAATCCTATTTGTCCTTTTTCATATCGTTCAATGACTCTTTTCAATTGAACAATTTGAAAGACATTTGATTCACACTTGGAGCATGCAAAATTTTCTTTTTCTTTAATAAAATTCTGTTTTTGAAGTTCAAAATCTTTAGTCATGGTGTCAATTTTTTCTAAACAACTTAGGAGTTCTTTTTCTTGATTTGACACCTTTTTGTATAAACTTTTGCATTCTTTCAAGAGTTCATCAATAGCATATTGAACATCATCATCAAAAAGATTAAATTCATTACTAACATCTTCTTCATCGTCGGAGTGATGTGAAGCCATTAATGCTAGATTTGCACATTCGTCGCTTTCCGAATCGGATGAAGAACTTATCTCATTATCTTCCCATGCAACATAAGCCTTTTTGTTCTTGAACTCCTTTTTGCCTTTGAGTCCATTTTTCTTGGAGAGTTTTGGACAATTTGGCTTTATGTGACCTTGCTTTCCACATTCATAACATGTGACATCTTGTGTTGATGTGGAGGCTTCTTTATCTTTATGATTATAAAATTTCTTCCTCTTGACAAAGTTAGCATTATGAAGATTATTTTTATGACCAAAATATTTTCCTAACCTTTTTACAAGAAGCAAGAAGTTTTCATCTTCCTCCGATGCATCTTTATCTTGACTTTCTTTTGAATCAACTTTCAAAGCAATGCCTTTGGATTTCTTCTCTAAATTTTCATGGTTTTCAAGTCTACCGAGTTCCGTTTCGTATTCTTGAAGTTTGCCAAATAATGTAGCGGAAGTCATTGCGGAGAGACTCTTCTTTTCCGAGATTGCCGTTACCTTTGGTTGCCATTCCCTAGTCAATGATCTAAGGATTTTCAAGTTGAGTTCATCATTTGTCAAGGTTTTACCAAGAGCATTTAAGTGATTTGTCAAATGCACAAATCTCTTTTGTAAGTCAAGAATGGATTCTCCGGGCTGCATTCGAAATAGTTCATATTCTTGACTCAAGGTATTTAGCCTTGATCTTTTTACTTCAGCCGTTCCTTCATGAGTTTGAACCAGGGTATCCCATATTTCTTTTGCTATCTTGCAGTTTGAGACACGAAAAAATTCGTCCATACTGAGTGCACCTTGAAGAAGGTTTATTGCCTTTTTGTCATAGAGAACTTTCTTTTTATCATCGTCGTCCCATGCAGTTTTGGGCTTTGCAGAACCAATGCCATTGATTACTGATATCGGGATAAATGGACCATTTTCAACAGCATCCCATACTTCCTCTCCTTGTGCTTCTAAATGCGCCTTCATGCGTATTTTCCAGAAGTCAAAATATTCACCACAAAATAGAGGAGGCTTGTTGTTACTACCACCATCTCTGAAAACTGGTTGATGATTTGCGGAAGCCATTCTGGATCTTTAGGAACAAGTTACCTATAACTTGCTCTGATGCCAATTGTAAGTCTCAGAGTGCCTAAGAGGGGGGGGGGGGGGGGGGTGAATTAGATCTTATAAAAATTTATTCGGTTTTATGAGAATGCTTGGTAGTAATTTTTTGGTTAAGTGTTTGAAGGTTTTGATTATATCTTTATCTTTTCCTGATTATGGCGATGAAAGCGATAAATGCGGAAAAGTAAAGAACACGGTGATATATCCTAGTTCCCCTCACAATCCGAGAGTACTCCAGTCCCCTTTCCAACACGAAAGAGATTTCACTATAGTTAGAATGATTGTACAACCTATGCTTACTATCTAACCTATAGGGTGATCAAAGGTTCTTAACACCTTTAAGACCAAACAAACACTAATGTGAATGAAGAACAATCCTCTTCAAATCACAACACTTACTTCCAACAATCCTGGATAGTAAGGGAAAACCTTTAAGTAATACAATGATTTATTTGAAGTATATGGAGAGCTTTATCAATCTTCAATTGATCTTCTTCTTCAAGATAAAAACAATTCTCAACAATGTATATAAATGTTCACAATGTATGTATGAAACTTGTAATGATAATGAAAGTGTATATGGCAAGTTTCACAAAATTATGAACACATGAAAGTTTATGTTCAAAATGTGAATGATGAAAAATTGTTTATTGAAGAAGATTTTTTGTTAATTTGAAAATTGAAGCATTGTTTTTGAAATAAGAAAATCTGCATTTTATAAAGTCATAAGAACCTCTTCATTCATGCCAATTCATATGAAAAGTTGCAATGCATTCATGAAAAGATACCACTTAAAAAATGTTCAAAAAACAAAGTAAAAGCTGCACTGGTTCGCTAGGAACCGGTTCTGACACTGACAGAACCCGGTTCTTAGTGAATGTTATAAGTTGGAATTCAAAAATATCACGCAGGAACCGGTTCCCCTATTGGTACAACCCGGTTCCTGGTACAAAAACCAGGGACATGTTTTTTGAGAAATTCTGGAACCCGGTTCCCTGTTAGGGAGGAACCGGTTCCTAAAGGGTTATTTTCAAAAATACTTTTTGAAAGATATTTCAAACAAATTTTTCCTTGATGTTAAAGTTATGGAATATGTATATGGTGATGAATGCATATTGTGAACATCTATATTCAAGATTTTAAGAATTATTTATACCATTTGACATTTGATGATTCTTCAATAATTCTTCAATAATCTTCAAGACTTTTATATGATGTTGATAAGCTTTTTGCACATCCTTTGAATGTTGATGTCCATGTTGTCTTCATCAAAACACATGCTTTAAATATGACTTGAGAAGCTTGCAATTACAATTATGTGATTAGATTTGTATTCAAATTTTAGGTAGGTTTTTACATCTTTAGATTGGCTGAGAAATGAAGCCTTTCGAAGCTCAAACAGTGGAGTCATGCATCCCCGTGCTCGAAGGAATAAGACGGAGCCATGTTCAAACATTCAGAACTGAATTCATTTTATATTTAGTATAAGCTGTATAACCAACAGATGAAACAGACCACTCAAGTGGTACAAACATCGCGCGCTAAAAGCCTTGCCATGTAGAAGGTCTTAGGTTCAAGCCCCAGTAAGACCTTTTGTACATTTTTCATATCTTCTCACTTTGTTTTGTTTGCAGGAAGCACACCTGGGCCCAAACATAAAAAACTGTTTTTCAACACAAAAACCATTTTAAACACAAAAATTATTTTTCAACACAAAAATTGTTTTAAAACACAAAAACTGTTTTCTACACAAAAACTGTTTTAAAACACAAAAAACTGTTTTCTACACAAAAACACAAAAAATATATTTAAATTATTTAGTTTATTTTATTTAACTTCTTACAATGAAAAAGACCAAAAAACATATTCCTATTTATTTTCTTTTCTTTAACTTAATTAAATTTCCTTAACAAAAACAAAATAAATCTATTCCTTTTTCCATTTTGTCTTGTACATTATATTCCTTATACATTATTCAAGTTTCAATGTGGTTGTAATAGATAATTAGGATTTAATTTCTTGCAATCCCCATTTGTAAATTTGTACACCTCATCCCCAAATGATGTAATAGTGTAGTTAATTTACTTTCCATAATTTATCACTTTCATATAAATGCTAGTAACTTAGGATTTGTATGGAAAGATAAAACCAATGCTTAGAAAACACTAATCCAAGATAATTCAAGCATGAAAAACAAACATTTTCACACTTGCACCTTTAGGGTTAACCCCATTTGTTTCCTTGAGAAAATGGTCATAATATGCATGTGAGACATCTTAGCAAAAACGATAAAAAAATACAAGATCATAGTCCCTCGATGACGCTTCGAATGTTGCCTTTACAAATGATCTTAGTCCCTCTAAAGAAATGCTAAGATATCTCATAACATTTCTATTCATGACTTTACAATGATCCACGTTCGTCCCTTTACATCCAAAGATAAGGCTTCTTACTAATCAATGGTAAGATAGAAAATATCAAAGGAAGGAATGAACAAAAAGACTTTTGAGTAGGTAGAACGTTTTTAGTTTCTTGCTCACAATCCATATTCAAAACAAACATTTTTCAAACACATCAAAAACTTTCAAAACATGAAAATATTTTCAAAAATTCCAACACTTTGTATGCATTCTTATAGAGACGAGAATCATTGCAAAGTTTGCCTCAACGAAGGCGCTTTTCAAAAGTACTTTCAAAACCCACCACAAAGCACATTTTCAAACAAAGCAATTTCAAGTGATCTAGCAAGAAACTAAGAGCCTATAGATAACTATGGATGAAAAGGGTGCTAACACCTTCCCTTTTCATAATCTACCCCTCGAACTCAAGAAAACATCTCAAAGACCTTTCCTGTTCTTTTCACCCTTTCCTTATTAGATAAAAGAAAAGTCGGTGGCGACTCTTACTATCCACAACAATTACGATCAAATGCAAAACAACCAAGTCAGTTCTCCCACCGTATTACAGAACTGGCGACTCTGCTGGGGAGATACTTAAAACTGAGGTTACCTTAGAGCTAGATCATATTTACTTGATTTCCTTGTTTTACTTGCTTGCTTTACATTTTTGGGTCCTTGTTTTGGTTATTGTTAAAGATCCTACACCCGGATCTGGGGCACCTTTTAGGTAAGTAACAATAAATCATGGAGGTTGTACAACATAGACCGATATGGACAAAGTGATAGCTATGTTAGTGTGATACTCTGGCTTGTACTAATGTTCCTTAAGTCAGTCAAGGATAACATTAGGCTTCCTTATAATATCATTAAGCGCTAACTGACCTTAGAACCTTTAATTGAACAACTTGGCCATTAGGAAGTAGTGAGATAGCCGTCTTTGGTTCCGACCGAATATTGGTTGATACTCGATGCTACGCTCATTAAGATTGGACTTTTGGGATATCTCGACCACAAGAAAAGATTGATTGTGCTGAGACAATGCCCAATGAAGAAAGATCAGTGATATTGAGATCCCCTAGAACCCGATTACTTTCTAGGACAGGTTGAGCCAACTAAACTTCAAGAGGGTACTTACCTACAAACTCCATGCAAGCCTAAACCTAAGGATTTGTTTGCTTTATTTGTACATAATAACTTGTTTGCTTTTTCTTGTGTATGATTACTTGTACATAACATCATGACATCATACCATAGCATTTTAAATAACCATTTCAAGGATCTCAAGGGCCTATGATGCAGGGTCATGTTGAACCAGATATCTATAAAGGGGCAAGAGGATTTTTTTCTCCTCTAACCAAATGCTGTCAAAGACCAAAGCACGGTAACAAGCGTCAAGGGCTATGACCCACTTGACATGGTGAGCTTGATTCTCGTGGAAGGACATTCAACGATACGAAGTTCTTCACTCAAAGTTGTGACCAAAGTTCAACTTATAACATCTTCTTTTGTTTACCCCGTGAGATCCTTGAAAACATTGCATCCATATATCATGCATGTCATCATAACAGGTTCTCCCCATACAGGTTTTCTCACCTGCTTACTGTTTATTTCAGTAGAGATGGCTCTAGAGCAAACAATTAAGTATCTCCAAGCTTAGAATGTGCAGTTCCAACAAATTCTCCTGAACATAGCCAAGGGGAAGGAAGCTCTGAAAACACTCTTCACCAAAGAGAGTAAGAAGAAGACTAAGAAGAAGATTGTCGTCCTTAACATAGAAAGAAAGTTCAAGGGACCTGACCAACTAGCTCCAAAAGAAGATACCTCTTCTGAAGAAGAAGAAGACAATCAAGAAAAGGAAGCTAGAAGCACTAGAGCTAATTAAGCTACTGATGACGAAGGCTATTCTGAGGAGCAGTATCCACCGACGGATGAAAAATACAAACAACTTGAAGACAGACTAAAGGCTGTGGAGATCCAAGTTATACCTAGCTTGGACTTTGGAGACTTGGGTTTGGTTCCTGGGGTGGTCATTCCCCACAAATTCAAGATCTGTGCTTTTGCCAAGTATGATGGGGTCTCCTGTTTGAAGCTTCATCTAAGATCCTATGTCCGCAAGATTCAGCCACACACTACTAACAAAAAAATACGGGTCCACTTTTTCCAAGAGATTCTAGCTAGGAAGCAACTTGAATGGTTCTATCAATTGAAGAGTTCCCACATCCACACATGGGAAGATCTAGCTGCTGCTTTCTATAAGCAGTACCAATACAATGTTGATCTTGCACCAACTCGTGTGCACTTGTAGAATATGACCATGGATTCTAACGAGGGCTTCAAAGAATACGCCCAAAAGTTGAGAGACCTGACTGGCAGGCTGCATCCACCCTTAACTGACAAGGAGCTGATTGATATCTTTATGGGAACTTTGATAGGACATTTCTTCAATCATCTAATTGGAAGCTCTTCGGTCGGGTTCATTGAGCTGATTCTAACTGGGGAACAAGTTGAAAATGGAATCAGAAGCGGAAAGATCCAAGGAGCTACATCCTCTGATACTCATCAGAAGCCATACAATGGGAAGAAAGAGTCCAATGTTGTGTACGGCCAAAATGGTCGTAACAAGAGTAACCACGACCAATCTGTGGGGGAAGTCCTGATCTCTAATCATGCATCAGTGCGACAACAACAATGGGGAAATCAACGAAGATAAGACGAGCCCAAGAGACAGTTTACCAAAATCAACATGCCACTGTCTCAAGCATTGCAACACATGTTGGGGATGAATCTGATTGTGTTGATAGGACCTCATCCAAACCCCAAAACTTATTCTCCTATACAATCCCAATGCAATATGTGCATATCATTCTGGCAGTCCTGGGCATGATACTATCGATTGTTGGGCACTGAAATACAAGATTCAAAACATGATTGACGCCAAGGAGATGTAATTCGTCCCTCCTGAGACTTCCAATGTGATCATTGCTCCCCTGCCAAATCATTGAAAGTGTCCAGTTCATCTTGAATTTTCAATTTTAATTTATTTCTTTGTTAGAACACTTATCTGTTATGTTAAACTTTATTTACATTAATGCATTGCATATGTTTGCCTTGAATTGATCCATTCGTTTTCATTATATTCAGATTGTGATTTTACTCCATTTTGTGATATTCCACTCCCGTTAAGAGTTGTAAGCCTTTAGAGGGACACTGGAGTAGGAGTTATAAGGAAGATAATCCGTAGTCAACCCCTTTGAGCCAAACAAGTAGGAGTTTTCTTATTCACACAAATTGAAACCTTTAATCAAAACTTGGGGTAGGGTAATTTCTTAGTTAATTTAAATGCGTGTTCAGTCGCAAGCTTTCACTTCATAAAAAATGAATGACATCAAGAACGTCCTTATGAATCAAAAGACAACGATGGTTCCCTATCAGATAGACAGTCATTATCTCTCAAAAGAAAAGCCCACTAAGTCAAAACCTACGTAGGAGACTTAAGAAAAACTAAGGCATCCCGCTGACTATAATCTCAAAACAATCAGGAAAAAATTAGTGATAATAAAAAAAAAGAGGTCACTACAAATCCTTGACAACATGAAAAATGTTACAAAAATGACTGCCTTCTCAAATAAACTTCCAATATCCAAACCATCACCCAAATATTGTTCCAGATTATGTTGGGAGATAAACGCACAATTAACTGAGTATAGGGTTGAAGAACATCACGAAGAAGGGTTTGGGTACAAATAAACTTTGAGCCTTATCCTATGTTTCTTAAACTGTGAACCAAACCACGATATAACCTTTAAAATTCCTAATTGAAGCATGGGTTAGTTCGAAAGCATACTGTTACAAAATGTATCCTAACTCTTGTAAGGCTTTACTGTAAATCCTGAGTTGAATTCATATTCTTATAGAATTATTTTATTTTCTAAAATTCATTTTCAAAACTTCAAGACAAACATAAACTTTGCATTGTTTGAATACCGTTGTTTGCATATGGCTATTTGTTTGACAACAGAGAAATTCACATGACGAACATCCAATGAACGAAAATTCTCTCAAAGAACAGAATCACTTCAAAATTGGAAGACACTTCCATTGACAAATCTTCCATAATCAAGGGGCATAACATGATTATTGTCCAACCCATCCTGGGCAGTCAAGTCAAGATTCCAAGAAATCCCTCATAGCTGGGGGCAGGCCTGCATCTGAATCACTTGGGGTATTGAACATGAATTCTAGCAAAGGGTCACGTACGACCAAGCACACATTTTCTGGCAGTGCTACAACACTTACTACTAGGGGCAGTGACAAATATCCACAAAGTCCCCTTCATAAGATGATCCCCAGTCAAGTCCCCACAGAGTCATCTCTATAAGGTTATCCCCACAGAATAATCTTCACGGATAAGGGTATAAACCTCTCCAGGCCAAATTCATGGATATACCCATAAAGTTGGATCCATGCAATCCCCATCCAGAGTTTCAATCTCCGGAAAACCTCTCCCCAGCTAAGTTGATTTAAAGGATCCTCGAGGAGTTCTACCAAAAGAATACACCTCACCAGCAGTTCGTCAAATATTCTCTTCAACATGGTTTATTTCCTCAACAAACTACAGATTCCTCAGCTTGAGTTTGCCTCTCAGACTATTAAAAATTAAGGGACCACAACTCCTAATCCCCAGTGAAGTCGGAAAACAGTTACTAAAGCCTGGACCCGACCACATATTAGCTTAACTTCTTACAGATCACTAGCAAAAATCCTTCTCCCCCAGTAGAGTTTGCCATTATACCAGTGAGTTGCTGCAAAGCCTGGAATTCGACTAGATAACAGTTAACTTCTTCATCCCTAACAAGTTGTTAACTTCCATTCTCTCCAATCAAGAGATAACTCCCCAGTAGAGCAACGAAAAACTAGAACTCCTGAACTCTTTTCCCCAAGCTGAAATCAACACTCTCCATAGAGTTTCCCTCAAGCAAAGTATATATTCCCTATCGTAGTTCTCCTCAAACAACAAAACAGGAATCCCCAGCGGGAACATTCTAAAACAAGGTCTGAAGGTGTGCATACTCTTCATCCCCAAAAACAGTCTGGGATTTAATTTCCCAAGGCTCACCAGCATTTGTCAAGGGTTTATTTTCTTATACAAAGATACACTTCAACAACATTTCAAGTTTCATATGTCATAGCATATGCATACGAAACGCATATAGCACAATCTCATTTATTTTGAGAACACCATGCATTTCATACATCATGACATTGCATACAACTAACACTTTACCATTTTAGGAAAAGATCAATAAACGGATAGTTATCATCATTAAATTTTCAATAGGTCCAAGATTAGGTTCTTAATCAAGACATAGCAACTACCTACGTGAGCAGATGCAGCTTCACACGGGCTCATCATGAAGCAATCTCACACGGGTTCCTTCTGAATTCCAAATGCAGCTTTACACAGGCTCATCATGAAGCAATCTTACATAGATTCCTTGCCATCCTGAATCAGCCCTACCCAGGCTCCTTCTCATATATTTATAGATGAAGTTTTACACAAACTCATCCTAAAGTAGCCCTACCCAGGCTCCTTATCATATTTTCAGATGAAGTTTCAGACTGACTCATCCTGAAGCAACCATACTCAGGTTCCTTCTCATGAATTTCCAGATGATGTTTTACACGGACTCATCCTGAAGCATCCCTACCCAGGCTCCTTCTCATATTTTCAGATCAAGCTTCACACGGACTCATCCTAAAGCAACCATACCCAGGTTCCTTCTCATGAATTTCGAGATGAAGTTTTTCACGGACTCATCTTGAAGAAACCCTACCCAAGTTCCTTCTCATGAATTTCCAAATAAAGTTTTACACTGACTCATCTTGAACCAGCCCTACCCAGGCTCCTTCTCATATATTTCCAGATAAAGTTTTACACTGACTCATCCTGAAGCACCCTACCCAGGTTCCTTCTCATGAATTCCCAGATGCAGTTTTACACTTACTCATCCTGAAGCAACCCTACCCAAGTTCCTTCTCATGAATTCACAGATGCGGTTTTACAAGGACTCATCCTGAAGCAACCCTACCCAGGTTCCTTCTCTTGAATTTCCAGATGAAGTTTTACACAGACTCATCCTAAAGCAACCCTACCCAGGTTCCTTCTCATAAATTTCCAGATGAAGTTTCACACAGACTCATCCTGAAGCAACCCTGACCGGGTTCCTTCTCATGAATTTCCAGATGAAGTTTTACACGGATTCATCTTGAAGAAACCCTACCCAGGTTCGTTCTCATGAATTTCCAGATGAAGTTTTACACTGACTCAACCTGAAGCAGCCCTACCCAGGCTCCTTCTCATATATTTCCAGATGCATTTTCACACGGACTCATCAGCCCTATACAGGTTCCTTCTCATAAATTTCCAGATGAAGTTTCACAAGGACTCATCCTAAAGTAACCCTACCCATGTTCCTTCTCATGAATTTCTAAACACGACTCAACACGGGTCCATTCCAACATGGCATTAAGAATTAAATCGACCAAATATTTATTCTGACACTTCTCCCAGTTACAGTCAAGCTTAGACTTGGTTTAATTTCTATCAATAATCACCTTTGGATGGAATCTATAAGCCCATCTCCGAAAACTCTCTATCATCTTTTTAAATGGCATCTTTAAGCCCATTCTCTACACAATTAACTAACACATAGTCGAGTGCAAATTTCTGGGAACTCTAATGTTCAATCATCTTCTACCTTCAATTTACGAATGGTAACGTTCCATACTCGCTTTTCAGGTTTAAGAAGATTGAACATGGGCAGTTGTTGTACCCCAAAATCTGTCCTCTCTTTTCTCAAGGCATTTCTCACAAATATTTTCAAAAGCTCAAGTTCGCACAAGTACAAAGCAGACAAAAGGGTGTGCAGATGCAGGTAACTATGTTTAATTCAAAATCTAATTCAAGATATATGATTGATCGAAAAGAGTGGTGGGCATATTTTGACAAATCGAAGAAGAGCAAGCTTGCTTCAATTTACAAGATTCGATTGGGAAATGTTTTCCTTTGAAGCAACCTCCTTCGATTCACAAAACAGTGGCCTCCTACATGCTTGCTTCGATTCACAAATCAGTGGCCTCCTACATGCTTGCTTCGATTCACAAAGCAGTGACCTCCGACATGCTTGCTTTAATTCACAAAGCAGTGGCCTCCTGCATGCTTGCTTCGATTGACAAAGCAATGGCTATCTTCATACAAGCTTCGTTTGGACAATGGCTATCTTCATATAAGCTTCAATTGGACAATGGATATCTTCATACAAGCTTAGATTGGGAATTTAACCTCTTACGAGCAAGTTTAATCCACAAAGCTTCGATTAGGGTATTAGTTTCCTTCTAAGCAACATACTTCGAATCCAACTCTAAACCCTTCGAGCAAGCTTGATTAAAGAACATTGATCAAATCTCATAGCCTTATCCTCCAAATCTCACTTGTCAGGCTATATTTCTTCTAAATCTTTACATAATCAGAGGCTTACACAAATTTGTGATGCATTACACAATGATTCGAAGCTTTATCCACTGGATTATACTAGTTTTGGATGAAATGGCAAAAAAGCTACATATCTTTTTTCATAAAGATTACTTTAATCACAAAGTCATCTCTTTGAGCTCACAACCTGATTTTATCTAAACATAAAAGGATGGGTCAAATCTCCTACACCTAACAAATATCAGGCCCCACTTGTACTTGAGCTTGGGAACCATGAAAATTCATTTAACTTGATTTTTTTTCGTTTTCAACCAAACCATAGTTTGTTACCTTACAAATCTGGTTTCAAAAACTCAAAACCTGCACACAAACATAAAATTGGGCATATCCTGACTTCATACACACAAAAAATCTCAAATCCCTTCATGTGTTAGCCAACCTTTCGATTAACTCCATATATCAGCCTTTTGATTCACTCATAACTTCCATATATCAATCTTTCATTCAGTAACTTTCAAAGAAAAGAAGCGACTGAAATAGCTTCAGGGAGGTCAAAGCAAGCTCAATCCATCATCAAACCGTTCCCGAAGGTTCTGTCGAAGTCCCTCAAGTCTCATTCCAAAAGGTAAGTTTTCTAAAACTTAGAACTCTTCATTTAAACATCATTTGTAAATACTTTGTGAAGGAAAAATTTAGATATCATGTCTAGGAAGCTGACAATGTCCATAGTTTTGATTGTCATTGCTTGCTCATTAAAAAGTTCATCTCTGAACAATTAGGTATTGGGTTTGGCATTTCATGCTAAACTTCGACCCATGACAGTTGAAATTATGTGGTTAGATTTGTATTCAAATTTTAGGTAGGTTTTTACATCTTTCGATTGGCTGAGGAATGAAGCCTTTCAAACTCAAACTGTGGAGTCATGCATCCTTGCGCTCGAAGGAATAAGATGAAGCCATGTTCAAATATTCAGAACTGAATTCATTTTATATTTAGTGCAAGCTGTATAACCAACGAATGAAACAGACCACCCCAGTGGTACAAATAGCGCGCGCTAAAAGCCTTGCCATGTAGAAGGTCTTGGGTTCAAGCCCCAGCAAGACCTTTTGTACATTTTTCATATCTTCTCACTTTGTTTATTTTTTGCAGGAAGCACACCTGGGCCCAAACATAAAAAACTGTTTTTCACCACAAAAACTGTTTTAAACACAAAAATTATTTTTCAATACAAAAACTGTTTCAAAACACAAAAACTGTTTTATATACAAAAACTGTTTTAAAACACAAAAAACTGTTTTCTACACAAAAACACCAAAAATATATTTAAATTATTTAGTTTATTTTACTTAACTTCTTACAATAAAAAAGACCAAAAAACATTTTCCTATTTATTTTCTTTTATTTAACTTAATTAAATTTCCTTAACAAAAACAAAATAAATCTATTCCTTTTTCCATTTTGTCTTGTATATTGTATTCCTTATACATTATTCAAGTTTCAATATGGTTGTAATAGATAATTAGGATTTAATTCCTTGCAATTCCCATTTGTAAATTTGTACACCCCATCCCCAAATGATGTAATAGTGTAGTAAATTTACTTTTCGCAATTTATCATTTTCATATAAATGCTAGTAACTTAGGGTTTGTATGGAAAGATAAAATCAATGCTTAGAAAACACTAATCCAAGATAAATTAAGCATGAAAAACAAACACTTGCACACTTGCACCTTTAGGGTTAACCCCACTTGTTGCCTTACGAAAATGGTCATAATATGCATGTGAGACATCTTATCAAAAACAATAAAAAAATACAAGATCATAGTCCCTCGATGACGCTTCGAATGTTGCCTTTACAAATGATCTTAGTCCCTCAAAAGAAATGCTAAGATATCTCACAACATTTCTATTCATGACTATACAATGACCCACACCCATCCATTTACATCCAAAGATAAGGCTTCTTACCAATCAATGGTAAGATAGCAAATATCAAAGGAAGGAATGAACAAAAAGACTTTGAGTAGGTAGAATGTTTTTAGTTGTTTGCTCACAATCCATATTCAAAATAAATTTTTTTCAAACACATCAAACACTTTCAGAAGATGAAAATATTTTCAAAAAGTCCAACACTTTGTATATATTCTTATAGAGACGAGAATCGTTGCAAAGTTTGCCTCAACTAAGGCGATTTTCAAAAGTACTTTCAAAACCCACCACAAAGCACATTTTCAAACAAAGAAATTTCAAGTGATCTAGTAAGCAACTAAGATCCCATAGATAACTATGGATGAAAAGGGTGCTAACACCTTCCCTTTTCATAATCTACCCCCCGAACTCAAGAAAACAACTCAAAGGTCTTTCCTGTTCTTTTCACCCTTTCCTTATTGGATAAAAGATTAGTCGGTGATGACTCTTGCTATCTACAACAATTGCGATCAAACGCAAACAACCAAGTCAGTTCTCCCACGGTATTACACTAGCCTTCTAACGCTTTCAAAGGCATATAAAGAATTAAAACTCAATTAATGCTGCTAGTGCCTATTCCCCCAATTCTCCTATGTGAAATTGGCCTAGACAAATATGTTTAACAACATCACATTGAGACAAAACATAAAGATCAACTGGTTTAATATACATGCATAATTTTTCTATCATGCTATACCTAGTTTCTGCATCTATTAGCCAATGGATTTTAAACCCCAAAGGCTCATATCTAACATCCGACTTTCTGAAGCTATTGTTTGGCATTATTGACCAATTTTTGGCTTTGACGGCCATCTTTCAGCTTCTAAAGCCGATATTTATGTTACTTTCAGACATAGGCCGGATTTCAAGCCATACTTTTTGTATTTAATATACTTTGTGTATTTTACCAATTATTTCCTTTTAATTAATAATTTAAATATTGTTTTATTAAATATTATTTTATTATTTTTGTTTGGTCCTAATTTGGGTGTTAATTTAGGACAAGTTCCTTAACCTCATTGGATCTTGGGTGTTGATAGGTTGAAAAACCAAATCCACCAAAGTGGATGAATGATGTTGATGATATTTGAAACCCTAATTTCATCTGAAACATCCTCTCCCTCTTTGTCTTATCCATTTCTTGTTTGTGCTACATGTTATTGGAGAATGATCTACATATCATTTCTCTAACATGTTGTACATAGATTGCTATTGACTGGCCACAAAATAGGTGTGACTTCTACATAAGTCCACTTACGATTGCTTAACATAGGCCTAAATTTGTCCTAATTCGAAAAATGATCATTTGTGGCCTAAACCTATGTTTGCAGGCCCAAGTATGTTTAATTTGAAACCTTTGATCCAATAACCTTGAGGTTCATTGTTAGGAGGATTTGATATTATCAATCCTCTAATGAAATTTCATGAATTTTGGTCTAAGTGAATCATTTAAACATCATTAATCATATATTCTTTCCTTGAGTACTTGATATGAATGATATACTTGACAAAAAGCAAATGAAACTTATTGTTGAGAAGATTTCATTTTATAAATCTTCTAATGAGTTTTCAAATGCAAGTTTCAAGATGTTCATTCAACTAACCTCTAACTTCTAATTCATTAATAATTGACTTTACTTTGTGCTTTTACTTTGTGCTTTTACTTTATGTCCTTTGTTTTATGCCTTTACTTTTATGCGCCATTTACTTTAGCATTTACATTCCATGCCATTTTCATTTTCCTCACTTGAGCTTTCATTTTCTTTTTTAATACACTTAATAACCAACTTGAAAATTAAGAAAGCCTTAAGGTTACTTGGACTATTTGGTTACTGTCCTTGGCATAATGGAGTTGTGGACCTCTTGGACTTAGGATTAGAAGCTTTGATTACCCTTCGGATCTTGTGACTCTGTTGTTATTTTGTCTGGAGTTCTTGGGGTTTAACCCCAAGACATTGGGTTGATTTTATTTGTGTGCAAGTTATTCTGATTATGTACTTTGTCTGAGATTGGAATTCCTCTGTATACAGCCGTTACTCTGCCCAATTTTTGTGAAGACTTAATTCATCTAAAGTTTGGCATTCCTAAGAGGTTTAGTATTTTTTTATTGCTTGGTTTCAATCCAAAGGATGAGAATTCTACATTAACTCTTTATGTCAAGTGTTGGATTCTTGTTAGTTAGACTATTCTTTTCCTTAGCTTTTACCTTATGCTTTAGGATAGTCCCTTCATCTCCTCACATCTTCTTTAATTTCGAAAATCTTCTCCCTCCTTTTCAAAACTCTTCTTGTTTTCTAACTTGAACTGCTTTCATAATAAACTTGGACTTAGGTCCATGCATTTTCAAAATCTTTTCTTAATCAAACTTTAACCAACTTAATCATACTTTGATATTTTTTGTGAGAAGACTAAAAGTCATTAACCTCATTCAAACCATTTTGCTACTTTGGCTTTTTACTTTAAAATGTTTCTCAAAAGATTATACTCTTGTTGATTCTTGCAGTGATGCAAGCTACTATACTTCTACGATATACAGTGAAGTGAGATATTTTCCACTTGGGTGTTGAGTGAGGCTTTGTTGATTTTAAAATCCAAGCCATATCCTCCATTTTGAGATGATGTAAATTCTCCTTTCTCATAATCGTGGGTAGTAAGTATGTTTTCCACTCGGATATGATGATGATGTCTTTTCTCTTAAAATTAACCAACACACATGTGTTTTAATAAATTTTTATAGGTGAACTACGGTACCCCGATCCCCTGTTGCACGGAAGGTGATACTTAGGCACTAAAGGTTCGCAACTGTGGCGGGTTCAAAAGATGTAAAAAATACTTCTTTTCTTATCTCCACCATCTATTTTTGTATACAACATTAATATCCAAAATACGCAAATTTTCAAAGAGGTTCCTACGGAGTACCGTAGATGTTTAGGGTGCTAATTCCTTCCCTTTGCATAACCAACCCTCGTACCTTGATTCTCTTTCCCTTATTTTTGGGTTTATTAGCTCTTTTCCCATTCCTCTAGAAACAGTAAAGCACAGTGGTGATTTTTATTTGATTTGTGAGAGTTAATTCAATCCAATGACTTAGTCTCAACATTTCTACCACCACAGAAAAATGGTGACTTCACTAGGGACAGATTGACCAAATGCTGGTTCATCTCTAAGTGGGTTGATCCTATCTTTGTTTATTTCTGTATGTGCTATTATTTGTTGTTTATACATGTTGTATATATGTTTGTCTAGATTTTCCTAGTTTTCAGGGTGCTTGGTGATTTCTCATAAGTCCCCTACCTGGACTTGAGAAAACTTAAGATAGGAAGGGTGGTATAGTCATGTTAAATTTGAGGGAGGAATCCCAAAAAAGGAGACATGAGATCTCCAACTCAGTAAAGGCCTCTTTGACTGTAGTATCTATTTACCGAGCGATCAAAAAGACAAGTTTCTTTCAACTTGGGAGACTGCTGAAGCTGAAGACCGTAAAACCCCTAACCCATCTTGGCCTTTAGGTGTAGTGCGCAGACTATGACGGAGCAATCCAGAAGTGGTTGTCACACGATGTTACACTCAGATGAGTTTTTCCTGAGAATATTGCAGATTACCGGGTTAATCGGGACATTGGCAATATCTGAAGGAAATATGTAGACTTTGGAACCTTTTAGAAGCTTGTTCAACAGGTGATAAACTGTATTCCATACCTTATGGATAGTACCTTTGACTTCATGCTTGTGATGTCGAACCTATAAACCCCCATGTTTGTGATCTTGTGTGTGATTGTTGCATTATGCACTCATGCCCCCATGAGCATTCTTTAAAACAATTTGTTTCAAGGAACTTAAGGGTTGCTTTTTCCAAATATCTCAGGTACTTTTTGACCATGTATTTTGGAAAGAGAAAGACTCGGAAGTACAGTTTCAAGGATTCTAAGATAGAGGAACTGATGAGTTTGATTCATGAGATTGAGAGTTCTACAGATTTTCGTAATAAGTATGAATCTGTCGTTACTATTATGAAGCTCAAGATGAAGGAGGTTATTTTTTGCACCCCAAAATTTTCCCTCCCTTTTCTTCTAGACATTTGTCACAAAAGATCTCAAATGCTCAAGGATTCTCAAAGAGTTGATCAGACAAACTCACCTCCTAAGCATTGAGACCACAAATTAGGGTTTTGATTTTCACAAAGAAAATTGGACTTCTAATGACTCAAATGACTTTCATGGTTCATCATATAACTCCAAGAATACTCATACCAAGTTTCAAGTCTTGCATCAAAAACTTGCTCAGTCAATTGCTTAAATGACTGAAAATCAATTGTATTGGGTTAAAAGTAAATTATGGTCAATATACAGTCAAACTTCAATATTTTTGGCTAATATAAACATTTTGAAGTAATATTCATCAATTGATTAAGTATTGATCATAACGCCTCAAGGAAAGCACTTAAATCATCAAAGGAGCAAAATGGTCAAAATTAGGGTTTTGATTGAGAATGACTGATCATTGACTTTTGACCTAGTACATGACCTAATGGTTTGAAGCATGATCTCAAGGACTCAAACACAATATATTGAACTAATTTCATGGCTCAAATCATTTCTCAAGATCAAGGGAATGATAGTTGAAATTTGGACCAACTGATGAAATATCAACTGACACACAAAAAGTCAAACATTGACTTTTTTGGTCAAATTTGAATTTCAAAGATCAAGAATCACCAAGACATTAGAAAATGTCAAACTTGATCATAAAGAATCAAGAAAGTCAAGAAAATTCAACAAAAGTCAATATTTTCAATACTTCGAAAAATTCTAAGTGTTTTTTACCTTGATAATTTCACTACTTCATGACAATTTTTCACCAAGATGCAAGATGATTCAAGGAAATATTTCAACATGAAAGTTGTATATCTTGATGAATTCTACAACTTTTTCCTTGAGGGTTAATGTCCAAAAAATGCTTAGATTTGAAGATATATGCTCATGAAGTCATGACATTTTTACAAAACCCTTAGTGAAAATTTTAGCAAGTTTGGTCAGATTTTTGTCCCAACTTCTTGGTAATTTTTCACTAAGCTCCAAGGTGATTTAGCCAAAGTTCTCAACATGAAGGTTGTAGAATGTTTCAAGCTTTCCAAAATTTCAAAGAACTTTAAGAGATCATGTTTGACCTAAGAGAATCGAAGAGAAGAAGTTGAGCATCCATTCTTGAATTACAAGTCATTTTCATGAAGAACACATGATCAAATCTCAAACCTATGCTGCACAATCTTGCTTTGCAGTCTTCTAACTTGCAAATCACTCCATAATTTAATGTTTACATAACTGATTGATCCATTTTCCAAGTGAATCAAGCTTTGTCCAAATTGATTTGCCATTTAGGGAAGAAAGCCAAGACTTCCATTTTGGAAAATTGGCTTTAATCACAAAGTCCACTCTCCTTGAGCCTTGCACTTATTTCTTCTGAGCATACATAATCTCAAAGCCAGAAGAAACACATCTACAAGCCTGTCAACCACCCTATGAGCCTTGTATTATGCATTGAAACTATGTATTTCAAGTTTGCTTCAAAATCAAGTCACATAACCATAACATGTGATCTTTGATTTATGATGACTTGAGCCTCTAAAACCTTTTCTCTATAAATAGAGAGGTTATTTTCAAGCCTTAGCACGAATTCACAAGCCCTAAAACACTCTCATACTCCCTAAAACCATAATTTACATCAAAACCTCCATTGCTTGCCATTTCTGACTTTGAACACCAAATTCAAAATACACTTGTGTGTTTTCCATCTTAATCAATCAAACATCATCTATACACAATATAAAAGTGATCCAAAAACTTGAACCACTTATGTAATCCCTCCATAACTATCCACCATTTTTAAAACTTAGCTCTGCAACTTGACTTCTCCAGAAAGATTCAGACACTTTCAGCTCAAAGTAAGCATTACAATAGCTTCCTAAGAGTTCAGTGAAGCTATCCAGATTATCTCAACACCTCCAGGAATGCTCAAACATCAAATACGATTTCCAGTTTCGAGGTAATTTTTCTCAACTTTGTACTTCTCATACAATCATCATTAATGGTTACTTTGTGAATAAAAAATGTAAACACCATTCCCCTGAAGCTAACCATACCCTTAGTTTTCATTTATGTTAACTATGCATGGAGAATTTTGAAGTTAAAGTTTCTGGAAAATTAGGTTTTTATTTGGAACCAAACAAAATTCATGCTCATATTTGATTTATAGTTTAAGTTATTTACATGGCTGAATTCGTGATGAAATTTGGAGCAACTTTCATGTTTACATTTTTGAAAATGGTTGAGAAATGAAGAAGTTACAGTTTTGAGCAATGGAGTTGTCATACTTGCGCACGCGAATGAGGAAGAAGATGAAGTTCAAAATTCATAAACGCGTTTATTTTATATTTAGTTAAAGTTGTATTATGAACGGATGAAACAGCCACCCCAGTGGTTGAGAAGCGCGCGTTAAGGCATTTGTGTATAAGGACCTGGGTTCGAGCCCCAGCGGTACCCTTTTGTTTATTTCATATTTTCTTGTCTTAGATCATGTGCAGGCAAGCCCAAGACGCGCATGTTGCACCCCTCATCCACACCATCATATCTGTCAGGCAATCAAATCAAGCGCCTCAAGATAGATGCCCATGATACACTTTCAAAATACAATCACACTTGATCTCCCAGGTGCTGGACTCTATGGTTTTGGGCCTCATTCTTTTTATTCTTGCTATTTCTTCACCCCAAATCACTCATAATAACGCAGACCCGTTTTTTTTTTATTCCAACAAAAACCTGTTTGGGCCTAACAAAAAAAAATGATTTCTCACCCCCATTTTTCTTTTCAGCACCTAGACCCAACATTTTTTTCATATTCTTTATATTTTCATTACTTTTATTTGTTCACTTATTTATTTAACCAAAAATACCAAAAATATATTTCATTAAATGATTAAATTAAAAATATTTTAATTTAAACATTTTGTTTTATTAAATTAAATTTTATTATTTCTTTTACAAATTAATATTAATATCCAAATTATTTTCTAAACAAATTAGTAGACTTAGGTTTTATTTTCTTCTTAATTTCAATTAATTTAGATTTTTAGGGTTTGTTAAATAATTAATTAATCTCTCTTGTAATTAAGATTAATTAGTTTAATTAGGTTAATTATAAAACATCTTTCACCAAAAACCACAAAAACAATTTCTTTTTCTTCTTCATCTTTACATTTTGTGAATTTTATTATTATCGATATTCAATGGTTTGTAATAGATAATTAGGGCTTTATTTCTTTCTTCCCCTCATTCACAAAATTGCACCCCCATTCCCAAAGCGTTGTAATAGCGTAGGACATTTAAATTCTGCAATTTATCGTTTTCCTTATTATTGTTAGTAATTAGGGTTTTCATGACAAGACTAAAATCAAACCTAGCAAAACCCTAATTCAAAAGATAAAATACTTGAAAACAAAAACACTTTGCACACATACACCTTTAGGGTAACCCACACTTGTTGCCTTGGATTTAAACAGTCATGTCCCTCGAACGTGGGATGTTTTAGCAAAGACCCTCAGTTAAAAGATCGTAGTCTCTCGATGACCCTTTGATGCTGCTTTCGATAAATGACCTTAGTCTGTTACGAAAATTGCTAAAACATCTTACAAGTTGCCTTCTATGATTGTACGATGACCCGCGCATGTCCTTCACATCTAATAATATGGCTCTCTACCAACCAATGGTTAAGTAGCACTATATAAAGGAGGTGGAAAAGAACAAAGATTGTTGAGTAGGTAGATTGCTCGTAATTGCTTGCTCATAAACAAAACCATTTCCACACTTCACACTTTCAAAACACTCTTCAAAATAAAAATTTTGTATACATTCTCAACGATACAAGAATCATTACGAAATTGCCTTACATTGGCATTTTAAAAAATCTTTCCAAACACTCCTTTTCTTGAAATATTTTCAAAACCAACACTTTGTATGCGTTCTCAATGATAAGAGAATCATTACAAGGTTTTCCGAACAAAGGCATTTTCAAAATATTTTCAAACTTACACAAACACAAAGCATTTCAAAGTGAGCTATCAATTAAGAGCCCGTAGATAACTACGGATGAAAAGGGTGCTAACACCTTCCATTTTCATAACCAATCCCCCGAACTCAATAAAATATCTCAAAAGGTCATTCCTGTTCTTTTCACCCTTTCCTTTATTGGATAAAAGAAAAGTTGGTGGCGACTCTTTCTATCCACAACATTTGCCATAAAAATGTAAAACACCAAGTCAGTTCTCCCATCGTATTACAGAACTGGAGACTCTGCTGTGGAGAGTTATAAAAGTGGGGTTACCTTAAGATCTAGATCACCTTTATTGATTTACTTGTTTTCCTTGTTTGCTTTACATTTTTGAGGTTATGCTTGGGTTTAATTCTTGTATAGATCCTATACCCGGATCTGGGGAATTTTAGGTAAGTAGCAATAGATCATGGGGACTATGAAGCGTAATACCGACATGGTTGAAGTGATGTCTATGTTAGTGAGACACATTTGTTGGTACCGGTGTCCCTTGAGTCCAATCAAGGATAATACGGGGCCATTGTGTGGTGTCATGAAGCACTAGCTGACCGTAGAACCTTAGTTGAACAACTTGGCCATTAGAAAGTAGTGAGATAGATGGCTTTGGTGCAATACTAAAGTTGGTTGATACTCGATACTACACTCATTGATATTGGACTTTCGGGATAATTTGGCCGCAATTTGGATGCTTGAGCTAAAACAATACCCGATGAAGAAAGATCAGTGATATTGAGGCTCCTAGAACCCGATTACTTCTTTTAGGACATGTTGAGCCAACTAAAACTTCAAGAGTGTATTTGCCTATAAACTCCATGCAAGCCTAAACATAAGACCTTGTGTGCTTTGTTTGTGTATGATTATTTTATCAAGCATAACATCATGACATCATGCCATAGCATTTTCACTAAACATTTTAAGGACCTAGGGATTTATCTTTGTTCTGTTTTGTAGGATATGGCTTTCACTTGCAAAAATATCATCCGAATTGACTTTGTAAGGGTGCCTCCTCAACTTAAAGAGTTAGCATCAAGGGTTCCTGAAAATTCTCTGTTTACCAAAAGATATGGTCGACTTCTTAATCTGGTTACCTCAAGCTTTGAAGAAGACATGATGAGGGTGCTCTTTCATTTCTTTGACCCTATACATCATTGTTTGCCCTTTCCCGATTATCAATGGGTTCCCACAATGGAAGAATTATATCTACTACTAGGAGTATCTATTCTTGATCAAATACCCTTCACCAGTTTAGAGGAAGATCCAAGACCTGAATTTATTGCCACGACCTTACATTTGAAGAGTTCTGACATTGTAGTTAATTGGGAGAAAAAAAGTGGGGTCAAAGGCTTTTTGGCTAAATTTCTGATGGAGAAGGCTCATTTGTTTTCGGATGCTATGAACTTTCAAGCTTTTGAGGAGATCTTGGCTCTTCTAATCTATGGGTTGGTGCTTTTTCCTAACCCTGACCAACTCATAGATGTGAATGCTATCAAAATTTTCCTTACTCGTAACCCTGTGCATACATTACTTGGAGATGTTTTGCACTCTCTTCATACTCACACTATGAGGAAGCGAGGGACTCTTATGTGTTGTTTGCCTTTGTTGTCTAGGTGGTTTATTCACACCTTCCCCTATAAGTATTGAAGAATGAGCAAGGTTTGAGGTGGTCGCAAAGGATGATGTCACTTTCTCATACATATATCTGTGGTGCTCTCGATCTCAAGAGGATATTACTATCATTGATGTTGTGGGGAGTTCCCTAATGTTCCACTCTTGATAATAATGGTAGGTATTACTTATAACCCTTATCTAGTTCTACGACAATTTGGCTATGCTCAAAAACACGGTTCCCACGAAACACTCATTCAAGGTATTATATTCGACTATGAGAATGATGTTCAAGGTTATCATGGAAGGTTTGTACATGCTTGGGGCATGGTAAGCAATGTTGATAGAAAGACTTTGGGGCATAAGAATTCCATCCCTCTTGAGCCTTATCTCAAATGGGTACGAGCTCGTGCTCAAAGTCTCATGATGCCATATCCAGTTGTTCTACCTGTGATTTCGGAGTCGGTTATCTAAGGAGATGTTACTCAAACCATCCTCCATCCTGACATGCCCACTGACCTTAAAGAGTTACAGAAGTCGTGGATTCAACTCAAGGGAGAACGAGACACCTTTGAAGCTCGATTTTACGCATGCGAGAAGAAAGTGTTGGAGCTCATAAAGCAACTTCACGAGGAGAAAAGCCTGAATTCCTATATCGACATAAAGAGGAAGCGGACATGGGAGACTTGAGTCTTTTGTTTTAGGAGTTTATTTTGTTGTCTCTTTGAGACCCTTTTGTTTTTTCCATCGTAAGACCAAGGGGCAATTGTAACTCTTGAACTTCTTAATGCAATTGTTGTTTTTGTTTCCCTTTTGGATAGAAAATTTAAATCTCCTAAGGTCCTTGAAAAAATTGCATCCGCATATCATGCATCATGTCATAAGCAAGTTCTCTGATACAGGTTTCCTCATCTTTTTACTGTTTATTCCTGTATAAGATGGCTCTAGAGAAAACCTTCAAAGATCTGCAGACTCAACACACACAGTTCTAAGAGACTCTTCTGAACTTAGCCAAAGGACAACAAGAGATGATGTCACTCCTTGTCACCAAAAATAAGACTAAGAAATGGTCTGTTATCCTCAACATGGGAAGAAGGTTCAAAGGTCATGCCCGAATGACTCAAATAGAAGAGGCTTCTTCTAAGGAAGAAGACAATTAAGAAGAGGATGTTAGAAGCACCAGGGCTGGGTGTGGAAATAACCAGATTTCTGAGGATGAAGACTACTCCAATGAGCAGTACCCTCAGGAAGATGACAAATACAAACAGCTGGAAGACCGACTTAAGGCTGTGGAGATCTAAATAGTGCCTATTTTGGACTTTGGAGATTTAGGTTTTGTCCCTGGGGTGGTCATTCCTCATAAATTCAAGGTTCCTGTCTTTACCAAATATGATAGAATCTCTTGTCTGAAACTCCAGTTAAGGTCATATGTCTACAAGATTCAACCACACACCACCGATAGGAAGTTATGGGTTCATTTCTTCCAAGAAAGCTTATCCGGAACCCAGTTGGAATGGTTATATCAACTAGAAGGGACTAATATCCACACATAGGAGTATTTGGCTGCTGCCTTCTACAGACAATACCAATACAATGCTGACCTTGCACCAACTCACATGTAATTACAAGCAATGACTATAGGGATGAACGAAGGCTTTAAAAAGTATGCTAAAAAATGGAGGGACCTTGCTATAAGGGTGCAACCCCCTTTTACTGACATAGAATTGGTGGACATGTTCATGGGCACCCTGACTGGTCCATTCTTTAATTTGCTGATTGGGAGTTCTTCGTCAGGGTTTACTGAGCTGATCTTGACTGGAGAGCAAGTTGAAAGTGGAATCAAACGAGGGAAGATCCCAATGGCCTCAACCTCTAATGTTGTAAAGAAACCATTTGTTGGTAATAAGGAAACTAATGCTATTTATGGACAAAGAAGCCATATCAAGAATGATCGTCATTAGTCGGTAGAAGCAGTATTGATTTCTAACTCAACCCTATTTCAACGACCACAACAATAAAACAATCAGTAAAGGCCAGATCCCCGGGGAGGAAATTTACTAGAATCAACATGCCATTATCTCAAGCTTTACAACATCTGTTGAAGGCAGATTTGGTAACGCTGTGAGATCTTCATCCTAATCCAAATACTTCCTCTCCCAAATATAATCCTAACGTGAAATGCGCCTACCATTCAAATAGTCTTTGATATGACACCAACATTGTTGGGCATTGAAGAACAATATCCAAAATTTGATTGATAACAAATTTATTGAGTTGACCCTCCACATACCCCTAATGTGATTACGACACCCATGCCCAGTCATGGTAAGGGTGTCAATTCCATTGAAGACGTCTCATTTGTCTCCACCATTAGTGATTTAACTACTCCCTTGATGACCATTAAGAATAATCTGTTAAGAGCCGATTTATTTCCAGACTGCCTTGAAAATTGTTACCATTGTGCTTCCCAAACTAATGAGTGTATGTGGCTGAAGAAAGGTATTCAACGCCTGATTGATAGCCATGAAATTCTGTTCGAGAAAACTCTGTCCATGAAGAGTTTTCTTAAAAGTATTTCCCAAGAATTGAGACTTGAAGATGCTTCCATAATCACCATTTCCAATACTCCTATTAGGATCACTTCAAAAGGCCCTATAAGGATTCCCGTTGAGCCAAGAGTTGCTCCCTTGATCATCACCGCATCGGGGCTAATCCTCTATTCCTTTGACAAAGATGTGCCCTGGTACTATGGGGCAAACGTTTATTATCATGGTGTCAAGCAAGAGCCATGGATTACTGAAAATGAAGATTATGAAATTACAAACATTGTCGGAACTAGTAAGGTCACTATGACAAGAAGGGTCTTCTCTCCGGAGGTCTCTCCTCCAACAACTACTACAACACTTATTCACATTCCTTTCGCTAGGTCAACTACTGACAACCGAGGTAAAGAGAAAGTTATTGAGCCTGCCCTGACGGAGGCACCCTCAAAAGATGTTACCATTGAATACTTATCTAGACAAGAGATGGAAGAAATTCTGAAAATCATTCACAAAAGTGATTACAAAATAGTTGAACAACTAGGGCAGACACCCTCAAAGATATCCATGACGTCCTTGTTGTTGTGCTCCGAAGCACATGCCTAAGCTCTGTTGAAATTCCTAAAGAATGCCCATGTACCACAAGAAACAACTGCTGATCAATTTGAGAATTATGTTGCAAACCTAACTGCTGATAATGGTTTGGTCTTTTCTGATGCATACTTAACTCCAGCAGGAAAGAATCATAAAAAGGCTCTCCACATCTCTATTGAATGCAAAGGAACCACTCTGGCACATGTGTTAGTAGATATTGGGTCATCCCTAAATGTTTTGCCCAAAGGTGCTTTGGATAGACTGGACTATGAAGGACTGGTGCTAAAACCCAGTGATATTATGGTAAGAGCCTTCGATGGTTTGAAAATAATGGTCCATAGATAAGTTTATCTTCCGATCAAGGTGGGATCTCAAGTCTTCAACTCTACATTTTATGTAATGGATATTCGCCCAACCTATTCTTGTTTGCTCGGACGCCCATGGATTCAGGGGGCAGCATTGTTACCTCTACATTACATCAAAAGCTGAAGTACCCAATGAAAGGTAAGACTGTCACTGTCCGTGGAGAGGAAGAATATATGGTCAATCATTTGAATTCTTTCAAATATTTATAAATGGAAGTGGATTCATTGAAACCCCCTGCCAAACATTTGAAGTAATCTGTCCAACGATTTTTGTTGCTAAAGCTACTATTCCTGAAAACTCCAAGGACACGCCTAAAATGGCCTCTCTGAAGAATGTTGGGTTGTTGTAAAAGAAGGCGGTTGCAGCATTTGGGGACAACTTCCTGATATCCCTACAAACCCGACAAATTTGGGTTGGGTTTCACTTTAAAGGCTCAGAAAGAGGTTTGACGTGTTCGTGTTAGAGGACCACCTCTCCGTATTAGCAACAATAAAGTCAATGCTCTTGAAGACACTGATAGTAATGGTGACCTGGACGACTGGATATTCCCAACTATCAACAGTGGACTCAACAACTGGAAGGCCAAAGACTTCATCTCAATCTCCTTCAGCCAGGAGTAATTGTTATTTCCTATTTTTATTGCTTTAAGAATTTTGTCTGTATAATTTCTTTTGAAACAATGAATTTAAACCTTGTGCCTTTCCCGGGGAACAATGGTCTATTTGTTAAGGGTTGTTGTTGTACCCTAAAATTTTCCATCTCATGTTTCCCAAGGTTTCTTTTACATGGTTGGTTACAAACGCTTACCTAACAAAAAATGAAATTTTTGAATGATAGCAAAGGGTCTTTTGATTGGCATGCCAACAATGCCTTTCAATTGGAATCTGAATAATGTCCTTCGATTGGCACATTAGAGCATTGTCCTTTGATTGGCACATTAGAGCAGTGTCCTTCGATTGGAACATCAGAGTAGTTTCCTTCGATTGGCATAATGGAAAGATTCGACTGGACTCCTAAAACCCTTCGACCAAGCATTGGCCCATTAACTTCGATTGCGTGTTGGTTCCCCTTTCGAACAAGCATTGGTCCAAATTTCATTTAGGCGAGAATCCCCTAAAAATGCCCTTCGATTCACAAACAGTGGCCTCCTGCTTGTATATTCTGAGTCACTAGTGTTGTACCCCAATTTCCCCCCTAAGATCCCTTCATCATACCATGTTGATTTATTCACAACAAGATCACACTAGGATTCTTGGTTCCCCTCCATACTTTGAGTTTTTTTCCCCTTTTTGAGGGATTACCAAGCACCTTGAGTTATGTTCCTTTTGTGATCATGAATATTGTTTTGATTTCTTCATTTAACTAATGAAATGCAATGTTGGTTTGTCTTGCTTGTTATCCATGTAGGTAAGGGCAATGAGATTTCACAAGTTACTTCATGGGTTCATGGGTTTATTTCCATACCCTAGTCAATAAAGCTTGAGAAGTTAAAACCTCACCATTGTATTGGTTTTGGAAGGATTGGAATGGCAAGGTTGCTTTTGTTCATCATATTTCAAGGTTATTAGATTTGACCCAAAAGTACAAAGGGTTAATTGAAGAAGTTGTCATGTTTTGACAAGGCCTTGTTCCTATTGGTCACAAGAGCATATTTCTCTCAAATTTCAAGATATGGAAGTGGTTTTGGTGGCTATGAGTCGTAATTATCACCCTCAACAACTTCTATTCACAAAGAAAGAATGTTGGTACAAGAAGTTTGTTCAAGCTTGTCAAAGTTCCTCAAAGCATTTTCTTGATCTAGGAGCTAGGGTTTTGAACTTCAAAGGAGTATATCTTGCTCACCTTTTGGTATTTTTGAGTGATTCCAAAGACATCATTCTCTTCAAAGTGTTATCAACAAATCACTTCAAAAGTTCCAAGGAGTTTTCATGTGTAAGAAACTTGGTGAAGAATAAAGATTACAAGTTCTCCAGATGAATCCACAATTTTTCCATGTGTGACTTCAAATGATCATAACTTGGTCAATTTTTATCACCTTGAACTCATCATTTTTCCAAAATGATCTTGAGTATGTGAAATTTATTACTTATTTTATGTGAAAAGTGGGAAAATGGATGGAAGTTACCTTAAGGATGAAAAAGATGATAGGTCTTTTCATGATTTTTTTGCCAACTTCAACAAGTCATAACTTGCTCAAACTTTGGAGATTTTGAATGATTTAAGTTTCAAAATTCCATTCAAGAGACCTACTTCATACCATATTTTTTGATCAAGATAAAATTACAAGTGGAAGGCCATGTTTGGATGCAAGACATTATAGGTCATTTTTTATGAAGAATTTGAAATATTTCTAAGTATGGAAATTCAACCCTTTTTCTCCAACTTTGACTCAATGTAATTTTCAGATCAAGAATCCATTTAACACCATTCATTTTCCATTGCAAAGCTTGTAACCTCATCTTTCTAAAGCATCAAGAATCATGCCTTAAGACCCCTTGAGCTGAGAATGCCATGGTTTCAAAAATGGTAACTTGGAATTGAAGTTTCCTTGCAAGTCAAAATTCGAAGTTCATGTTACAACCTCTAAACCTCAATTTAGCACGCGTTTTGGGTCTAAACACGATTAGCTAACTTTCCCAAATGTATTAGTGCATCAAAACACAAGAATTGGATGAGTTTTGGTGATGTTTGGATCACACTTCACTCGTGCATCAGGTTTTCACGAATTTCCTCAAAAACGCATCATTCACTCTTCCTTTTGATCCCATTCACTTCTTGTTGGCTCCTAAATTCGACACCCTTGTTTTATTAATGTCAGCCATTAAAGCTGAAAGATGTTTTCGACTGGCTAAGTCTGTCGAAATGCCCGTCGAAAGATGGCAAAGTACTTAGAAGATTTCTTCCAAGGGAGAAGTTGGTTGCCTTCGACGTCGAAGGAGTTTCTCGTCGAAGATGTCTCTCGACGAAGGTGTTCGATGGTTCAGAGTGGAGCAGTTTGAAATTCAAGCGTTTGGAGGGAAAACGGTTTCCAGCAGTTACCACGTGCAACGTGCAAAGATCTGGAGCGTCGAACGTTGAGAACGTGCCAACTGGAATCATCTCGAAGCAGTGTAACTGCCCGACGGTTACTTGGGATGTTTTAGTATAAATAATAGTAGTCATGTAGTTTCTCGCGTGTGTTCATAATTCTATACAAAGTCACTCATATAGATTCGAGTACCCAACGTGTGAGAAAGAATTGTTGAGAAATGTATGTGTGAAACACTAACTTTATTAATCAAAGTCATTTACTTTTCCAGAAATTTACTTGCTTTCTTCTTTACATTCCTGTTGAACCTTTTACTTTAAGCCTTGTTTATTTTACCAAGTCCTTTCTTCATGCAATTTATTTAAAGCCTCTTTATTTAAAGCCTTATCCTATTTAATCAAACTTCAAAATCAACCTATGTCCTAGGATCAATCTGATCGATCCTGCGAGTAACCAAATAAGTAACCATTTGGAGGATCAGCGGTTGTTTACCAAAACCCAAGGTAAACAAATTGGCACACCCGGTGGGACTGTGTGTTGATTGTTGAAAATAATCTCATCTTTTCAAGGAGTGTTGTATGTTATTGAGAAGTGGTAGAATATACACTAACGATAACAATACTGCCAGAAGAAGGGAAGAGATGGCGAATCCGCCAAACAATAACGAAATCCCACTAACGAATGTGGGAGCAACGGTTAATACGACCGTAAGTGAAGCGACAACTGTTGGTTCGACACCAGCAGTATCGGTCACAACCACGGGGCCAATACCTTCGTTAATAGGCTCCAGGATGCCTTTGGGAACTCCCCCACCAAGGGGAAATTTAGGCACAAGGCCTTTTGTTCCCCCAGGATTTATTCCACTCTATGGTATGCCAACTTCTGAATTGGCTAGCCTGACGAATGCTACGTCCACTTTTTCAGACCCTTTAGTGAGTGCCTCTTCGCCACTCCAAGGTTCTGGAGTAGGCATGGCGAATAGAAATAGGACCCAACTCTTAGGAGGAACGTCCCAAGTAGCCCATGGCCTTACAAATGCCTCGACAGCAGTCTTGAGGCAACAAATGGACGAAAGCAACCATGATATGGTGCAAATGTTGGCACAAACTTTGAGTACAGTGCTAAACCCTCTAATACAAAACACTACTCAATCGAATCAGCAAGTGACAGCGCAAATGACGCGTTTGGCTGATTTCTTTGGAGTACCCCAACCCATTCGACAGCCCCAAAGGGCGCAAATAAGGGGTAACCAGGGGATGTTCTTAGAGGAAGAAACCACCATTAACCAGGCTCAACAGCCTGTCGAAGAAAACCTTAGGGCACGATTGGAGCAACCTGTCGAGGAACCTAGGGTAATAACCCCAGAGGTAAGGTTAGTTAACAGAAACCAAAATGCTGACGAAGTAGTTCAGCATATCAAATACCAAAACATGGGTTTGGAAAACAATCTGGCAACCATGATCGAAAGGATCATGACTCAGAATGGGATGAACATGGGCTTTCGAAGGCCCAACTTTACATCTCCGTTGTCAGAATACGTGTTACAGACAGACTTACCTCCTAGATGCAAAGTCCCCAAATTTACTAAGTTCTCTGGGGACACGACAGAATCTACTGTCGAGCACGTGGCGAGATACTTGATCGAAGCAGGTGACATTTCGAATAACAAAAACCTAAGGATCAAGTACTTCCCAAGTTCTTTAACAAAGAACGCTTTTACTTGGTTTACGACTCTGCCCCCCAATTCGATCCATCATTGGACCCAGTTGGAAATATTGTTCCATGAACAATTCTACATGGGGCAAACCAAGATAAGCCTGAAAGAATTGGCCAGTATAAAGAGACGTTTCACTGAACCTATAGACGAATATCTAAATAGGTTTAGGTTGCTCAAGGCGAGATGTTTTACACAAGTGCCAGAACATGAGTTAGTCGAAATAGCCGCAGGCGGTTTAGATTATTCCATTAGGAAGAAGCTAGACACCCAATACCTGAGAGACATGGCCCAACTGGCCGATAGAGTTCGACAGGTAGAACGCCTCAAAGCTGAAAAAGCTAAGGCAACGAAAACTCACAAGAGAGAGAGGATAGTGTATGTTGAGATGGATGACGAAGATCCAGAATCCTTCGACGATACTTTAACTGTCGAAGAGGGAGAAGTCGATTTAGCAGAACTGAAACAAGGGCCACCATACTCTTGTAAACTGTTAGTCCCCTCAAGTGGGAAAAATCCCATTGGTCCAGAAAGGACCAACGATAGGTTCCCCAAAAAGACTTATAGTTTTGACATCACAAAATGTGATGAAATATTCGACTTGCTGGTTAAAGATGGTCAAATGATAGTACCCCCAGGGGTAAAAGTGCCTCCTCTTGATCAAAGAAAGAAGAGAGGTTTTTGCAAATATCATAATTTTTTGGGCCATAAAACTTCTCAATGTTTTCTTTTCAGGAACCTTGTGCAAGACGCTATCGAAGAAGGGAGATTGAAGTTTGCTGACAAATCCCCCATGGCTGTCGACTCAAATCCATTGCAGGCTGAAGCCCACTATGCTGAGCCCTCTGAGGTGAACGTGATAGAGGCAACCAGGAGCCAGTCGAAGAAGCCAGGAATTACCATGGTCGAAGTCTCAAAGGACCACATCAACATGCCAATCTTTGGCAGTTTTTCTGGAAATTTATCCAGGAAGACAATTGAAGCTGTTCAGAAAGCGGTCGAAAGCCCGAAATTGGAGACCGCTGAAGCACAAAAAACTGGACCAAAACCCAGTTCCCACTTGGCCACAGTTCAAGGCCAGACGGAGAATCTGGAGATACAAATGAAGCAGTTAACTCTTGCTAACAAAGATACAATGAATATCAACATGGTCGAACTTTCTGACCCAAAAGCATCAGAAGAGGCCATGAGGCAAGAACAAGCTAATAAGACTGCTTTCCCTCGGGAAAATGAAAACTTGGCAGATTTTCTACAAAGATGCCAGAAAAAGAAATCAGAGGTGATGTTGTGTCCAAGATGCAGTTCGATCTTTGATAAAAAAGCTGCTGAGCACATTCAAGGCGTAAGAGCAGCGAATAAGATAAGGGAAAATGTTGATCTTCGACATGACCCCAGAAGAGCCTCCCAAAGAGGTTCAAACCAAGAAAAGAGGCCATTGACTTTTAGGCCTCCCACAAATGTGCCAGTAGATACTTGGTACAAAACCTCTGGTCGAAAAAGGCCAAGTGAGGAGAAATGGCACTCTTTCGATGTGCCAAGAGGTTCCTCTTTGACTCAAAAGAAAGAGCCTCAGGTTGCTGCACCTAAGGTTGCACAAGTGTCCAGCAACTACAAAGGTAAAAATCCCATGTCTCGATCTCAATGGAGGAGATACCAAAGGAGACGAAAAGCTGAAAGGGAGGCTGCCAACGAACCAAAGGCAGAAACCAGTTCGAATGTTCCTCAAAGGAAACAAAGGAAACCTCTAGAAAGAGAACCAGTAACCAACAGGCTAGTTTGGCCTAACCAAAGTGAAGTCGAAGACGAAGACGGTTCTGAGTCTGATGATACTTTGGACATAATGGTGAATATAGTTTCAGTGCTGCCCAGAGAATTCAATCGACAGGTAGAGGTCGAAGCAAGTGACTGGGAAGTGGAACAAGAAATGGCCAAACATAGGCCAGTGTGCTATTTTGTCATGGACAATGGCACCACTGAGGAACAAAATGGGTTCTTCGAGCCACCTACAGAGGCGATGAAAAATCACCTCAAGACTTTATTCATAAGGGCTAAACTCGAAGAAACAACTGTGAATAAAATATTGGTGGATTGTGGGGCAACCATCAACATTATTCCTCACTCTATGCTAAGGCAAAATTGGCAAAAGGGACGAGGACATTAAGCCTCACAACATGGTCTTGTCGAACTATGAGGGCGGCATAGGGACCACTATGGGAGTGATCCAGCTAGATATCAAAGTAGGGTCTATCCTTCGACCAACGATGTTCATGGTCATATCGGCCAAACCTAACTACAATCTTTTGTTGGGCCGTGAATGGATTCATGGTGTTGGAGTTGTGCCATCATCAATGCACCAGAGGCTGCTCCTATGGCGTCCAGATGGGATGGTCAAAAACATAGAGGCAGATCAAAGTTATTACCTTGGCGAAGTGAATCACCTGGGTTTGGCAGATTTCGACAAGAACTTGGCTCACATAGGGCCATGTCCAACACCTGACTTCGACATGGCGCCAGCGCCAAACACTTTTTGTTCCCTATACCTGCACCCTGAGCATGGTTTCCAATGGGACAGAGAAGACTTGTCCCACATAGACTTCAGTGGGTTAACTGATATCCAACCAACTGGTTGGGGAAGTGAATTCAGTGATAATGACTGAGTCACAATCTTTGAAGCGAATTTCGGCTTATGTAGCCGAAACTAAGATGATAACGGCTCTCGAAGCCGAAGTGAAGTACATGGCCACACAGGCCAATGATCAACAATTATCTGCTGCAGGTCCAGGAAAGGATTTCGATCCAAAACCCCCTGATATCATGCCAAAAGAAATGCAGAAACAGAGGCTCGACGCCATCTATGACGATGAGCCTTTGGGCTTCGAAAAGGACCCCTTGGCGAACAACATTAAAATGTTAGCGCAAGATCCTTTAGAAGACATCAACTTAGGCGAAGGATCAGAGAAAAGGCAAACTTACATCAGCGCCAAAATTGATCCAGAACTTAGGTTGGAAGTGATCCAATTGCTGAAAGAGTTTAAAGACTGTTTTGCATGGGATTATGACGAAATGCCTGGTCTCGACAGAGGATTGGTAGAACTTCAGTTGCCAATCAAACCTGGGAAGAAGCCAATCAAGCAAAATCCAAGGCGCTTCGCTCCAGAAATACTGTCGAAGATCAAGACGGAAGTCGAAAGACTGCTGAAATGCAAATTCATACGTGTTACAAGGTATGTCGAATGGATTGCAAACATTGTGCCAGTAATTAAGAAAAATGGTACGTTAAGGGTGTGCATAGATTTCAGAGATTTGAATGCTGCTACACCCAAAGATGAATATCCTATGCCTGTGGCGGAAATGCTAGTCGATTCTGCCGCTGGCTATGAATACCTGAGTATGCTCGATGGTTATTCAGGATATAATCAAATATTCATTGCTGAAGAGGATGTGTCAAAAACAGCTTTTCGATGCCCTGGGGCCTTAGGCACTTACGAATGGGTAGTGATGCCTTTTGGCCTAAAGAACGCTGGGGCAACGTACCAGCGAGCAATGAATACAATCTTCCATGATTTTATTAACACTTTTATGCAAGTATATATTGATGACATTGTTATAAAATCTGTTTCCAGGAAGAATCATATTGACCACCTTCGACAATCATTCGAAAGAATGAGAGAACATGGTCTGAAGATGAACCCTTTGAAGTGTGCGTTCTGTGTGAAAGCTGGAGATTTCTTGGGCTTCGTTGTCCACAAGAAAGGAATCGAAATCAACCAGAACAAGACGAAGGCAATTCTAGAAGCGAAAGCGCCATCGAATAAGAAGGAACTGCAGTCTCTCTTAGGCAAGATAAATTTCTTAAGGAGGTTTATATCTAATCTAAGTGGGAAAGCTCAGGCCTTTTCACCCTTACTTCGACTGAATAAAGAGGGGTTCGAATGGGGGCAAGAGCAACAAGAAGCCTTCGACAAAATCAAAGGGTACCTCACTAAGCCACCTATTTTGGTGCCTCCTTGTAGCAATAGGAGTATGAGATTGTACATAGCTGCATCCGACAAAACTTTGGGAAGTATGTTAGCCCAAGAAGATGAGAATGGAGTCGAAAGACCCATTTACTATCTCAGTAGAGTTTTGAACGATGCAGAAACTAGATATAGTGAAGTTGAAAAATTGTGTCTATGTCTGTATTTCTCTTGTACAAAACTCAAGCAATATATAAAACCAGTTGATGTGTATGTTTCGTCTCATTTTGATGTTTTCAAGTATATGTTGTCGAAACCTATCTTGCACAGTCGAATTGGCAAGTGGGCATTAGCATTAACTGAATACTCCTTGACCTTTATGCCTCTTAAGGCAGTAAAAGGACAAGTGGTTGCAGATTTCATAGTCGACCACTCAATTCAAGTCGAGGATATTAATTATGTGGAGATAGAGCCTTGGAAATTCTACTTCGATGGTTCCAGCCATAAAGATGGAACGGGGGTAGGAGTCTTGATTATTTCTCCAGATAAAATTCCAACAACATTCAAGTACAAAATATCAGGTTCTTGTTCGAACAATGAGGCTGAGTATGAAGCTCTAATTACTGGCCTTGAGATATTGTTGGAATTGGGGGCAACTCGAGTCGAAATAATGGGAGACTCAGAGTTAGTCATTAAGCAAGTCACAAAGGAATATAAGTGCATAAGAGAGAATCTCATTATGTACTTTGTGATAGCAAATCGTTTATTGAAAAAATTTGAAACAGTCAATATTCGACACATACCAAGAGTCGAAAATCAAATAGCCAACGACTTGGCACAGATTGCATCTGGGTATAAGATTTCAAAAACGAGATTACAAAGAGCAATCGAAGTTCGAGAAAAGATAAAAGCAACTTGTCTATCACCATCAGACTTGGAATCGACGAGACTAGGATATGCTGATCAAAGTAACTTCGAGATTTCGTTCATTGATAATTTGTCAGAGCAAGATTGGAGGAAACCCATAGTGGACTATCTTCAAAATCCAGGAGCTTCGACAGAACGAAAAACAAAGTACAGGGCGTTGAGTTATGTACTCATGGGTAATGAGTTATTCAAGAAAACGCCTGAAGGGGTATTGTTGAAATGCTTAAGTGAAACTGAAGCATACATAGCCCTTTCGACTACGCATGCTGGAGCATGTGGGGCTCACCAAGCAGGCCATAAAATGAAATGGTTGTTGTTTCGACAAGGACTATACTGGCCCACTATGCTAAAAGATTGTGTTGAGTTCGCCAAAGGTTGTCAAGAGTGTCAAGTTCATACAGGCATCCAACATGTACCAGCAAGCGAACTTCACTCGATAGTGAAGCCTTGGCCCTTTAGAGGATGGGCGTTGGATCTCATTGGGGAGATTCGACCAGCATCGTCGAAGAGTCAGAAATACATACTGGTAGGCATTGATTATTTTACTAAGTGGATCGAAGCTATCCCTTTAGTCAATGTAGACCAAGAAAATGTCATTGAATTTATTCAAAAGAACATTATCTTTAGGTATGGAATCCCTGAGACAATAACAACTGATCAAGGATCAGTTTTCACTGGTCGAAAGATGCAGGAATTTGCTCAGGAAACAGGTTTCAAACTCCTAACATCCACGCCTTATTATGCACAGGCGAATGGTCAAGTCGAAGCAGCTAACAAAGTAGTGATTGGCTTGATAAAAAAGCATGTTGGGAAGAAACCAAAGAATTGGCACAAGACGTTAGACCAGATTTTATGGGCTTATCGAACGTCCCCAAAAGAAGCCACTGGTACAACACCATATAGGCTAACTTTTGGCCATGATGCAGTGTTGCCAGCAGAAATTTGTCTTCAATCTGCAAGGGTTCAGAAGCATTATGATATTCCCTCTGAAATTTATTGGAACATGATGTTAGACGAACTGGTGGATTTAGACGAAGAGAGATTGCGCGCTCTCGACCTACTCAGGCTTCAGAAGAAAAGAGTAGAAGACTCTTATAATAAAAAGGTAAAACCTAAGATATTTTTGCCTGAAGAACTAGTTTGGAAGGTAATTCTTCCCATGGATCGAAGGGATCGAAGCATGGGGAAATGGTCACCCAAATGGGAAGGACCATTCAGAGTTATCCAAACTTTTTCTGGTGGAGCCTATGAAGTCGAAGAGTTAGGTGTAGATAAAAGGCTCTTGAGAGTAAATGGTAAATATTTGAAAAAATACAAACCTACACTCCAAGAGATAAAAATAAAATAATAAAATAACAAGACTAAATTAACCATAAAAATGCCAAAATGGAAATTTTATAAATTTTAGCCAAGATGGCAATGTTGTCGAATATAGATTACAAAATATGGTTACAGAAGCTGAATTAATCAAAAGGGAATAGAGTCCTTGAGTCGAAGGTACTTGGCTTGCTGCAGCTCCAACCTTTTCTTACACCAGGCGTTCTCCTGCACCAGTTTGGCAATCTGAGCGTCGAAGCCTTGGGCCTTCTCAGCAAATTCCAGGCCTTGTTTGATTTCAGTTTGACTCTCGGTGTCTGGGATGGTCGAAAGAAGTTCCTCCTTGCGTATAGTGTTGGCATTTATCTTAGCCTCTATTTCTTCGATTTGTGCCCTGAAGGAAGCATTCTCTCGATCGATGGCATCGACTTCTTCCTGCGTAGACGCTTTTTGCTTCGACAACTCCGCAATTCGAGAAGTCGTATCCGAGACAGCAGTCCACGCAGAGGAGCTTTTGCCATACAACACCTCAAGCTGACTATTGAAACCCCTTTGGCGCCTGTAATCTGCTGAGACTTGATCAATCATAGAGTGTAACTCCATGATCAAGCCTGAAACTTCTGGAGCTACAGCCAACAAGTCGACAGCATTCAGAACATCCCTCAAGTATGATGGAGCAGTGGGGTCCCCCTCTAAAGCCTTCATCAAGTCCTTCTTGAAAAACTGAGCCTTAACCTTCGCCAAAGCTTCATCAAGAGGAGAGGTTTCAGTGGACTTCCCCGACAGGGTAGGAACCTCCTGACTAGCGTCAGATGAACTCTTGCTCTCGATGATTGCGTTGAGATAGCTAACAGGGTCAGTTTGTTTCAAGAGTTCTAAATCCTCTTTCGACCTGTGCTTCAGTGAGGTAACCCTTGCAACAGCATTATCTTGGGTTTGAAGCTGTTGGGTGTTTGGTGCCTCGACTTGTTCCCCTTCGACTCGGACTGGGGCAGTACCAGCTTCATCTTGGTGCTCTTCGCTAGCGTCACCTTGGTGCCCTTCGCCAGTGTCACCTTGGTTTTCTTCGCCAGCGGCACCTTGGTTTTCTTCGCCAGCATCGCCTTGGTCCCCTTCTTCACGATTCTCTTCCGACAGATCCACCACCTGAACCGCTTCTGGCTGTTGTTCTTCCGTTTGAGGTTCTTCTGCTGGTTTTTCTACCGTCTCAGCATTGGCCTCATTTATTTCAGTATGGGCTTCGTCATTTCCCAAGCCTTTTTCTTGTGGCCTGCTGAGTTCAGCAGATTCCAGCGTCTCAGAGGTCCTTGGTGGTGAGCTCTCAGTGGTGTCCTGAGAAAGGAAAGAAGAAGAATCTTCAGAAATCGAAAAAGGCATAATCGAATGTAGGTATCTACACCTAAGTTATAAAAAGGTCTAAGAGATTACCTGTAAGTTAGCTTCAGCCCCAGGGCTGGAATTGTCGCTTTCGACAGGCTTGTTGAGAAGAACGTTTAGTTCCTCCTCCGTTGGCTCCTCAATGATCACTGGAGGTGGCATGGGCTTTCTCCCAGCAACCTTTATTCTAAATGTTCGACCCTCAGGAGCAGGAGCAGGAACAGCGGCGTCCTTCGTCAGCTTTCGCCTTTTTAGAGGAGCAGGAGGAGAATCACCTTCTTCATCGCTCCCAGATTCGACCACCAGTGCTGGCCGTTTCTTGGGCGAAGGTGCCTAAAAGACCAATGGGAATTCGACTTAGAAATTGTATCGAAAGTCAAAAATCGAAAGCCAGAAGAAAATAATGAAAGTCTGGTTACCGATACAGAAGGTTTCTTCGAAGGGCCTTCCCCCTGTTGGTTGGTGGTAGTCTTCGCCGGCGCTGTAGTCTTCGCCGGCGGTCGAGGTTTTGTTGAGGGGCCTCCTCCCTGTTGGCCTTCTATAGCCTTTTTGGCTACAGGCTTTCGAACAACTGAAATCAAATGAATAGTTAACAGGCTAGCAGTCGAAAGAGAAAGACAAAGTAATGTGAAGGGATAAACTTACATTTCTTTATTTTGTCCAACACAAGGACAAAAGATTTTTGAAGCTCATCCACGAAGTCCTTCTCGTCGAAGAACTCCTCAGCGTAATAACTTCTCCACCACTCCTCGAAGGATGGTGAGCAAAGAAAGTTGAGCTGGTAGTCAAACAACGAGAGAACTGTTCGACCAGCATATCTTCCGATATGCTTAATGGCAGCTTCTTCGGTATAATCATTGCAGAAGTACAACATAGCCTTCTCTCTTGGAAAAATTAGATAAGGAAGGGTTTGAATAATACCAAACTGGCGAGATACCAGGTTTGGTTGGTATGCAATCAGACTCAAGTGAGTCTTAGAACTCCTGAATCGAAGAGGCATGATCCTTGGTGTCAGGAACGCCTCCCACAGTATTGTATGTTCGTTAACATTAGGACCACTCGACGTCCTTGGATGTGGCCTTGTGAACCATGCTGGGCCTACCTTCCGTCGAGCAAACGGAGCCATAGTCGAAGCAAACTCCTTCCTTCGAGCAAACATCAGAACGAAGTTGGTGAAGGTTTGCTGAAACTCCAGTCCATCTTCCATAGGCGTCAACAGAGCCAGCCTGGTTCCTTCGACGCGTCTGTTCGCTATCTCTGGAGCCTGCTCATTTATCTGAACCTTCTTAGGCAAGAAAGATTCGAAAGTGGCATTGAGCCACAGTTGGAGCAGCCAAAAAGGCCCAGCAAGTAGCAAACTGGCCCTGTTCTCGATAATTTTTAGAAGAGTGGCCCCATTACTAATCGAATCATAGAGGCTAGCCAGAATCAATTCCGCCAAACAGACATTCTGGCCATGATGGAGTTGAGTGGCGAGAGTGACCATCTTCTTGGTCACTTGTAGGGACTTCGAGCAAAATACAAAGCGAGTCAGCCATAAGGCTAGAAACGCTATGTGTTCGACATCCGACACAGCATCTGTCGACCTGTCGTGGTAGTGGTTGATGAAAGTGGTGTATGTTGGTTTGGTGTCAGAGAAGCCAATTTGATCCTCTGACATCTCCTCCGGATCGAAGTAGTCCCCGGTGGGTCGAAGGCCAGTGATGGCGGCTACGTCGAAGAGTGTAGGAGTCAACATCCCACAGGGAAGGTGGAAAGTAAAGTGGGAGTAGTCCCAGAAAAGCAGAGAAGCTATCAGCATCTCTGGAGAATAGTTCAAACCTGTCTTCGACAGCATCACCAGGTCGAAAATCCCCATCTTTTTCCAGATCGAGGCTTGGCTTTTTTCCATCTTTTCCAGCTAAGCAACGTAATCAGGAGTCAGGCTAGGGCCAGACCTGAAAGCCCTAACACCTTTGTTGAAGAAACGAAGGTCGATTTTTTCTTTAGCTGGCTCTTCATTATCTTCAGCATATTTCTTGGCGCATGCAACCGGTTTGAGCTTCTCAACTACCGGAAAATAACTCTTGATCTTCATGGCCTCAGAAATACTTGGATACAAGGGGCCAGACATAGCAAAGATCTGGTTGGAATACCCAACCGGGATCATAAGGTGGTGTGAGTAAGCGTCACGAACGGCGATATCCAAGGGTTCAGGGACCCTTCGTTGGCCCGTAGCAGTTACTACTGGAGAAGTGACGAAGACCTTAGGTTTGGCGTTTCCAGTTGGTACGGTAGCGCTGGGAGCATTAGAACCAGATGCCATTGTTAGTGTTGAGTTTGAAGTGAGTTTGAAGACGAAGTGAAGGAGGAAAAAATTTCTGCAAAGATAACAAGTTTGTATGAAATAGAGAAGTTTGAAGGCTAGATGGCGTAAAAAGTCCCACAATGGGGTACTTACTGCTATTTATAGTAGTGGGGGAAAATCCCCAAAAAACGAGGACATTAAATGCCATTTAATGCTGCAGGAGATAGTGGGACGCGTGGCAGCCCCCTGTTGTTTTAGCCGTTCTGCAGAAATAGAGGGACGCAGCGTGCGTCCTCGTTTTTGGGAATTGTCATAATGACAAATTCTGAAATGACGTTTGGTACTGCACGCCGTACTGACATGACGTCTTAGGTACGGATAAATGATGGTTTTCTTGGGATTGCCAATGGTTGGTAGAAAACAACAAAAAGTGCACAAGTTAATTTGTGACTAAGCGTGAAAGGACAGGTGTCGAATGGCGTTTCAAAGAATGCCTTTTTCTTTCAGAGTCGAAATAAGGCATTCTTGGGGGGCAATTTGTTGGCTCCTAAATTCGACACCCTTGTTTTATTAATGTCAGCCATTAAAGCTGAAAGATGTTTTCGACTGGCTAAGTCTGTCGAAATTCCCGTCGAAAGATGGCAAAGTACTTAGAAGATTTCTTCCAAGGGAGAAGTTGGTTGCCTTCGACGTCGAAGGAGTTTCTCGTCGAAGATGTCTCTCGACGAAGGTGTTCGATGGTTCAGAGTGGAGCAGTTTGAAATTCAAGCGTTTGGAGGGAAAACGGTTTTCAGCAGTTACCACGTGCAACGTGCAAAGATCTGGAGCGTCGAACATTGAGAACGTGCCAAGTGGAATCATCTCGAAGCAGTGTAACTGCCCGACGGTTACTTGGGATGTTTTAGTATAAATAATAGTAGTCATGTAGTTTCTCGCGTGTGTTCACAATTCTATACAAAGTCACTCATATAGATTCGAGTACCCAGCGTGTGAGAAAGAATTGTTGAGAAATGTATGTGTGAAACACCAACTTTATTAATCAAAGTCATTTACTTTTCCAGAAATTTACTTGCTTTCTTCTTTACATTCCTGTCGAACCTTTTACTTTAAGCCTTGTTTATTTTACCAAGTCCTTTCTTCATGCAATTTATTTAAAGCCTCTTTATTTAAAGCCTTATCCTATTTAATCAAACTTCAAAATCAACCTATGTCCTAGGATCAATCTGATCGATCCTGCGAGTAACCAAATAAGTAACCATTTGGAGGATCAGCGGTTGTTTACCAAAACCCAAGGTAAACACTTCTCCTATAAATACATGAACTATCCCATTCATTTTCCCAAGCTTGGATAGCCATAATCACCCTGCCAAACTTGCTCAATAACCCAATTTTCTGTAACTTCAAAATCCATTCTCGAGCCTTTTTCAATCCAATTTTTCCATTAATTCACCTTCCTTGATCTTCCTTGAAGCTAACCACATAATTATATTCAAGAATCGTTCCCTATACTGCTCCATAGAAGTCCAGCTTCAGAGCTCTGCAACTCAACTTCAATAGGTAGATTCCTTCATCAATTCTTCAAAACTCTGATATCATTATGTTGCTCTCATTGCCTTGGTTCTAGTCGCAAAACTTGCCTTTTACTGGAAACACGGTTTGACCATGAAATTTCAAATACCTTTTCAAAACTTTCCTTCCAAATTGCTTGAGCTACAATTTATATAAATTTGGCGCGAGGGTGTGGTTGTATTCATCTTGAAGAGACGAAGTGAATGGCATAGGTCTGAGCTTCTGATTTTACAGTTTGAGAGACCTGCAATTCGTGATGGCTGGAGGTTGAAGATGACCAACGTGTCATCTTCCAACCAATGAAGGTGCGCCATCTGTATTTTTCAAATTTTGATTTAATTAATGATTGTATACAATATTCACTAATGACCATGATATACAGAGCGCACCAGATCCCTTGGATATGATTACTAACGTGTTTTGACTCTCATCCAATGGTCCACATATTTTAATTTTATTTTCTTTTTCTGATTTTTATATTTTAATTGTTTTAAATTTCAAAAAATCATAGAAAACTCATTTTTAGTCCAAAAAATATGATAAAATTATGAAAAACATTTTTGGTTATTCTCTTTCTGATTTTCATTTTTTCACAATTTAATTTTGTGTTTTGATATTTTTTATAAATATTTCACTTATTTGATTTGTTTTAAAAGTTTAAAAATACTTTTATACATTTTTAAATTCTGAAATAATTATGGAATGATCCAATGATATTGTGACAAATATTGGTGACCTTATTTTATTTTTGTTTCTGACTTTACTATTTTTTTACCATTTTTTGTTTATTTTACCCATTTATTTTAATTTTAAAAAAAAATTCTGACTTTAAAAAATTACCAAAAGTGGATGAATGATTTTAATAATAGTTTGATTAAATTTAATTCAAAAGTGGTTTGTACATTCTCTCCCATCCCTCCATCTCACCCCCTTCTTATTGCACTAGATATTGTTGGAGCATGATCTCTATATCATGTCTCAAAACAAATGGTGCATAGATTGCTATTGACCGGCCTCAAAATAGGTGTGACTTCTATATAAGTCCACTTACGATTGCTTAACATAGAACTAAATTTTGTCCCGATTAGAATAAATGATCAGTCGTGGCTCAAACTTATGATTGCAAGCCCAAGTATGTTAATTTGATCTCTTTGATCCAATAACCTTGAGATTCATTGTGTGGAGGCTTTGGTTCTACCAATCCTCTAATGGATCTACAACACCTTTGATCAACATGGATCACTTAAACATTATTGATCATTAAATGGTACTTGTAAGAATTCCAAATGGATGATATACTTGACAAAAAGCAAATGCAACTTGTTGTGTGGAGGCTTTGGTTCTACCAATCCTCTAATGAGTTCCAAATTCAAGCTTCAAGATGGTCATCCAACTAACCACTAACTATTGACTTGTTTTACCTTATGCTCTTATTATTTTTTTATGCTTTATGTACCAATTACTTTTAGAATTTACATTTCATGCCATTTTCATCTTTGCTCATTTGAGTATTTACTATCTTGCCATTTTTACTTTGCTCACTTGAGCTTTTCTTTTCCTTTCTTAAGATACTTAATAATCAACATAAACCCTAAAAAATCTTTAATGGTACTTGGACTATTTGGTCACTATCCTTGGTATTATGGAGCATGAGACTTTTCTTGGACTTAGGATTAGAAACCTTGGACTATCTTGGAGACCTTGTGACCTTATCTGATTATTTTGTCTGGAGTTCTTGAGGTTCACCTCAAGACATTGGATTGCTTGTTTGTTTTTGTGTGCAGGTTTTTGTGATTACACCCTCTATTTGTAATATGGAATTCACCCGTATACAGCCGTTACTCTGCCCAATTTTTGTGGAGACTTAATACACTTGAATTTTGGTTCTCTCAAGAGGTCTAGTTTTTTGCTTGATTGGTTTCAATCCAAGGAACGGGAATTTTATCTTGGCTCATAATGTCAAGTATTGGCTTCTTGTTAGTTAGATAGTTCTTATCCCTAGCTTTTACCTTATGCTTTAAGATAGTCCATTCTTCTCCTCACATCTTCTTTAATTTCAAAAATCTTCTCCCCACTTTTTTTGAAAACTCTTCTTGTTTTTTTTTTAAAACTTGAACCACTTTCATAATAAACTTGGACTTAAGTCCATGCATTTTCAAAACATTTTCATAAATAAACTCTAATCAACTTAATAATACATTGACATTTTTTTGTGAGAAGACTAAAAGTCAATAAATCTCATTTCAAACCATTTTGCCACTTTGGCTTTTTATCTTTAAACTTTTCTCAAAAAAGGTTGAACTCTTGTCAATCCTTGTAGTGATGCAAACAACTATACTTCTACAATATGTAGTGAAGAGATATATTTTCCACTTGGGTGTTGAGTGAGGCATTGTTGATTTTGAAATCCAAGCCATATCCTCCACTTTGAGATGATGCAAATTCTCATTTCTCATGATTGTAGGTAGTAGGTATGATTTCGACACAGACAATGACGATGATGTTTTATCTCATAAAATTAACCAACGAATTTGTGTTTCAAATTTTTAAAAGAGGAACTACGTGTACCCTGATCCCCTATTGCACGAAAAGGTGGTACATAGGCACTAAAGGTTCGCAACTGCGGCGGGTGCAAAATTTATAAAATAAATATATTTCTTTTCTCACCTCCACCATCCATATATATATATATATATAACATTTTTTTATAGCCAAAATATACAAATTTTACAAAGAGGCTCCTGCGGAGTACCGTAGATGTTTAGGGTTCTAATACCTTCCCTTTGCATAACCAACCCCCTTACCTTGAATCTTTCCCCCTCTTTTTGGGTTATTCGCTCTTTTCCCATTCCTTTGGAAATAATAAAGCACAGTGGAGATTTTTATTTTGATTTGTATAAAGTCTAGTCAATCCAATAGCTTAGCCTTGAACATTTCTACCACTATAGAAAAATGGAGACTTCACTGGGGACAAATTGACCTCTTGCTGGTCCATCCCTAAGTGGGTTAAGCCTATCTTTGTTTACATCTGTATATGTGATATTACTATTTTTGTGTGTGTTATATGTTGTATATATGTTTGTCTGGATTTTTCTTGGTTTTCAGGGTGCTTGGTGATTACTCATAAGTCCTATACCCTGACTTGGGCAAACTTTAAGATAGGACGGGCGGTATAGTCATGTTAACTTTGAGGGAGTAATCCCAAAGAAGGAGGCATGAGATCCCCCACTCAGTGGAGGCCCCTTTGACTGTAGTTTCGTTTACCGAGTAATCAAGAAGACGTACTGCTTTTGACCTGGGAGCCAACTTAAACTGAGGACCGTAGAATACCAAACTCATCTTGGCCTTTTAGGTGTAGTGCGGAAGCTATGACGGAGTAATTCAGAAATAGTTGTCACGCGATACTACACTCGGACGACTCTTTCTTGAGAATATTACTAATTACCGAGTTAATCGGGAAGTTGGTAATATCCGAAGGAAGGTTGTAGACTCTGGGAACCTCTAGAACCTTGTTCGGCATGTGATAACTTTTTAGACCAACACCTTATGGGTAGTACCTTCGACCTCATGCTCGTGACGTTGAACCTATGAACCTTATATGTGTGATCTTGTGTGTGATTGTTGCATCATGCATCCATGCACTCATAAGCATCTTTTGAAGAAACCATATGTCAAGGGATTTAAAGGTTGACTATTTGTGAATATCTCAGGTACTTTTAACCATGGATTCTGGAAAGAGAAAGACCGGGAAATATAGTTTCAAGGATCCCAAGATAGATGAGTTGATCAGTCTAATTCCCGAGATCGAGTGTTCTGCACACTTTCGAATGAAGTATGGATCCATTATTCCTCACATGAAGCTGAAGATGAAGGAGGGTATTCTCTCGACCTTGGTCCAGTTCTATGATCCGATGTATCATTGCTTTACTTTTCCCGACTATTAGTTGATGCCTACATTGGAGGAGTATTCTTATCTACTGGATTTACCTGTTACCAATTGTGTTCCTTTTACTGGTTTGGAGGGTGAGCCAAAACTACATGAGATTGCTGCTTTGATTCACCTGGGGAAGTTTGAGGTGGAAGCCCATATGACTACTAAAGGGGGGATTAGAGGATTATCAACTTAGTTCTTATTGGAGAAATCTCGTTACTTTGCCAGAATGAAGAGTACAGTCGCTTTCAAGGCCATCTTTGCTCTACTTGCTTACGGGTTGTTCTTATTTCCTAATATGGATAAGTTTTTCGACACTAATGCTATTAGGATATTCGTGATTGGAAACCCAATTCCTAAATTATTGGGTGATACTTATTACTCTATCCATCTTCAGAATTCTTATCATGGGGGGATGATTATCTGTTGCACGCCTCTATTGTATCGATGGTTTATCTCCATTATGCCTCAGTCTAATGATTTTTGGTATGTCATGAAGGAACCCCATTGGGCTCCTAAGATCATGGCACTTACTCACTCGGATATTGATTGGTATCATTGAGTTTACCAAGATATAGAGATTATTGACAGTTTTTGTAGTTTCCCCAATGTACCTCTTCTTGGTACAAAGGGAGGAATTAAATATAATCATGTTCTTGTACGGCGATAGCTTGGTTATCCGATGAGGGATAAACTGAATAGTATTCATTTGAGTAGTTTATTTCTGAAGGAAGGAGAAGACCATAAGGAAGCCAGGGAGCATATTGCGAAGGCCTGGCGTCACATTCATAAGAAGTGTAGGAAGGATTTGGGACCTAGGGGTGTTGTTTCTTTGGAGCCATATCTTCAATGGATCCGGTCGAGAGCCATTCAGTTAAAGATGCCGTATACCCGGGAGACACCCATGCCTGATCTATTTATGAAGACCACTTCTCCCTTATTAGATGATTTGGAAGAGCTGCAACTTGCTTTGGTTAGGATGCAACAAGAAAGGGATGCTTGGAAGAATAAGTTCCAAACTTTAGAGAGTTTCTATAGAGAAGACCTGAAGGAGAAAGACGACTTGATTGAGATCCTTGAGAGTCGAGCGGTAGAGTCTATGGAGAGGCAAGTGGATTTATTTTCTCCTGGGCCTCAATCAGGTGTTGATCACTCACTTCCTGATTCAGATGATTGGAAGGAGATTGCCATCAGATATACAGAAGAAAACCAGAGGTTGAAGGCTCAGATTGCCAGGCTTACGGGGAAGCACCAGTGTATAGAGTGATCTCTATCAGTTCTTTTTCTCAAGATTTTAGATTTTATTTTCATCTTGTACTTGGGATCATTGAAACTTGTAATCCATTTTGGAGTTATTATAATAAAAAAAATTTAGTATTTCAAAAGCGCTATTACTTTGATGTTTGCAATATGTCTATAAACTTTAAATCCCTTGAAATATTAAATAACAAAGTAAAAATAATCATGTGCATTGCATATCATGCATCATATTGCACATATTTCTTGCATTTGTTATGCATATCCAGTGTCTTACCAAGCTTCTTTACTTTGTTCAGCAAGCTGACTCATCACTACAACACTCGGGCTAATTTCAAAAGGAAGATGGACAACTTAGAACAAGAGAATCGCGAGCTGCGCGGGGAAGTTTATGCTTTGAAGGTCGGCATGGCCAATCTGACTACTCTGATGGAAGCTCTGGTGGCTACTCAGAATCAGCCATCGAGTGTTCAACCTCAACCAACAAGGGAAAATACTGAAGCTCCGACTGGTCCCGTATCTGCTACTTTGGTTGTTGTTCAAAACCGTATGCCTCAAGTTTATCCATGGGGAATTCCAGAGAATTTTTCACCTGAAGGTTTCAATCTTGGGCCTCAAGATACTCCAGTGGTTCAGACTATTGTTACTCCAGCACCTCCTGTGGTATATGCTGCTCCTGCTGCGCCTCCTTCGGTGAATATGGTCTCGTTTATTAATGATGATGTGTGTTGTCCTTTCCCTCTGCCGAGTGAAGACTTGGGTCTTTATGACAGAATGGATGATTTTCAAGAGCAGTTTGACAAGATGCAAAGAGAGATGAAGGCCCTCAAGGGAAAAGAGCTATTTGGGAAGAATGTGAATGAGCTACGCTTGGTCCCAAATGTTAAGATACCTGCTAAGTTTAAGGTCCCAGAGTTTTAGAAGTATAAGGGAAACACTTGCCCTCGTGCTCATCTGGTGATGTACGTGAGAAGAATGTCTACCCATACTGATGATCAGCGTCTGCTGATTCACTTTTTTCAGGATAGTTTGACTGGTGCTGCATTGAAGTGGTGTATGAGTTTGGACAGCGCTAATATCCATACTTTTAATGATTTGAGAGAAGCATTCATCAAAAAATACAAGTACAACATGGACATGGCGCCTGACCATGATCAACTTAGGGCCATGGTTTAGAAAGACAAGGAATCGTTCAAAGAGTATGCGCGGAGATGGCGTGAGGTAGCCGCCCAAGTGATTCCTCCCATGGAAGAGAAGGAGATGACTAAGATTTTCTTAAAGACGCTGGGTTCTCTCTACTACGAGAGGATGGTAGCAAGTGCACCAAGTGACTTTACTGAGATGGTAGGAATGGGTATCCGCTTAGAAGAGGTTGTAAGAGAAGGTCGTTTGAAGAAGAGTGAAGGATCAGGAGGTGTGAAGAAGCCATCTTATGGGCTTACCATGAAGAAAGAAGGGGATGCAAATGCTGTTATACTAGAGAGAAGGGTAAACGCTCCTAGAAGGAATTATCCGTGTCATCAGTAAGTCGCCTCAGTTACTCCTGTTATGAATGTCGCTCCGACTACCATTGCTTATCAGAGACCATACCAGCAGGGGAATCAAGCGTATAATCAGAGAAGGGAGAGTTATGACCCTATTCCCATTAGCTATACAGAGTTACTACCAGCATTGATTTAGAAGAAGTTGGTCCAGACCTGACCACCTCCCGACGTACCATCACCATTGCCTTGGTATTACAAGGTAGACCAAACGTGTGCTTTTCATCAGGGAGCACCAGGGCATAATGTTGAGAATTTTTATCTTTTGAAGACTGAGGTACAGAAATTGGTAAAGTCTGGTGTTCTATCTTTCGAGGACGTGGGACCTAATGTGAAAGATAATCCTCTACCCAAGCATGGGGGAGTAAATGCCGTGAATATGGTGGCCGGTTGTCCAGGTGACTTCCAGATTTTTGATATTAATCTGGTTAGAGGATATTTGGTGAAAATGCATGCTGACCTTTGTGAATTTAGCTACTATACGCATGACCATTCTGGTTGTGCTATTTGCAGTACAAAAATACAAGGTTGCGAGAAGATAAAGGCTGATTTACAGGAGATGATGGATGAGGGCCTCATCCACATAATCAGGCCTAGGGCAGAGTACGAAGAGGAAGTGAACATGGTTTCTGGATGTCCAGGTGAATTTAGAATTTTTGATGTAGAGTATATGAATGAGGACCTCGTGCAGTTGCATGCTACCTTCTGCCATATGACTGGTGAGGTGGAACACCAATATGGATCTTGCCTAGATTGATGTCGAGACCCCCGAGGATGTTTAGTCATGAAGAAGGGTGTTCAGTTGTTGCTAGACAATGGAACTATCAAGATCATAGGTCAAAGGGACGATTACCATGAAGTTGATATGGTTGAGGTTTGTTTGACTGAAGAAGAGTCATAGGAAGAGTATGCCTCCGCATATGAGTATTTCTCTTCAGATGAAGATTTGTTTTCCAGAAATGACTTATTAATGATTGATTGCATTGAAGAAGGGGTAAACATCATTGTGCCTTGTTTTGATGCACCCGCCCATTTTAAAGTGGAGTATCATAGAAAGTCGACAATTACCCCATTGGTGATCAGTTTTCCAGGTCTTATCCCCTACAAATTAGATAAGGTTGTGCCTTACAAATACAATGCTACAATCTTAGAAGATGGAGTGGAAGTTCCCATCCAGCCAATACCTGATGTTGGAAATATAGCTAAAAATAGTAGGGTGACCCGTAGCGGTCGTGTGTTTGTGTCGGTTGTTCGGAGAGATGTTGCTGCTGGAAAGAAAGTTGCTGAGAATGATGAACCTAAGAAGGCTATGGGAGAGACTAGTGGAGCTACGTTAGAGAAAGAAGTAGATGATATTTTAAAGATAATTAAGATGAGCGACTTCAAAATTGTAGATCATCTACTGCAGACTCCTTCAAAAATATCTATCTTGGCTTTATTGATGAACTCCTCTGCTCATAGAGAATCCTTGATGAGGGTACTATACCAAGATTTTGTGGAGAGTGATATGCAAATAGATTAATTCAGCAACGTAATAGGAAACATTACGTCATGTAATAACTTGAGTTTCTGCGATGATGAATTACCAGATGAAAGGAGGAATCACAACTTGGCCCTCCACATCTCTATGAACTGTAAGAATGATTCGCTATCCAATGTGCTGATTGATAATGGATCCGCGTTGAATGTTATACCGAGGAGTACTCTCATGAAGTTGAAATATCAAGGAGCGCCTGTGCACCCTAATGGCATCATTGTGAAAGCGTTTGATGGGTCAAGGAAATCTGTCATCAGTGAAGTGGACTTACCTATCCATATAGAACTACATTTGTTTCAGATAAACTTCCAGGTCATAGACATTGTTCCCGCTTACAATTGTTTACTAGGACGACCATGGATACATGAAGCAGGGGTTGTCACTTCAACTTTACACCAGAAGCTAAAGTTCGTGCGTGAAGGGAAGGCGATGATCATAAATGGGGAGCAGGCATTATTGATATCTCATTTGTCCTCTTTAAGTATTGTAGAAGCGGATGAAGCTGCTGTTGGAACCCAGTTCCAAGCCTTATCCATTGATAACATAAGAGGAAATGAGAATTCTATGGTTTCGCTGAAGGATGGCCAACAGGTTGTGCGTAATGGTCATAGTGAAGTTTGGGGACGAATAGTGGATCCACCTGTGTACAAGAACAGAAATGGCTTGGGGTTCTCTTCGAAGAATGACACAAGAAAGGGCATGAAACCAAAGTCTGCTGCAGGCAGGTATCAAGACATTTTCCGTAGCGGAGGCTATCTTCATCCGACTGTTTCCAAGATTAACGCCATTATAGAAGATGAAGCAGAGCAGAAAATGCCGAATTATGTGATGCACGGAGTCAGGGTTCAAAACTGGATCTCCATTGATGTTCCCTCTTGCATACATGTTTCAAAGTAATTTGATTTGTTAATCTTTCTTTTGAAAAACTTTCACTTTGCCCAAGGTGGAAGTATTAATGTTGTAGGGCTTATCTGTTTGTTGTGACTCTTAAGATCAATAATAAAAATTGTCTTTGCTTCCCGAATTATGTCTTTACTTTTCTGCTTTTTTCTCGGAAAATGGTAATAAAAAAAAACCTTTCAAAATAAATAATAACTGAAATTTAATCTTCATGATCACTTGTTATATGTGTCAATTTCTAAATGCAATCACAAATCGTATGTGCAGATTAATTAAAAAACCCGTTGAATACAATGACCATGCACCCTCTCCTAACTTTGAATGTCCTGTGTATGGGGATGAAGAAGAAGTTTATGATGAGATTCCAGAAGAGGTCTCACGGTTGCTTGAACATGAGGAAAATACCATTCATCCATATAAAGAGCCATTGGAATTGATCAATTTGGGTTCAGAAGAAGATCCGAAAGAAGTCAAGATTCGAGCATTGTTGCATCCTGATGTGAAGAGCAGGTTGATTGAGCTGTTGAAAGAGTATGTGGATATTTTTTCTTGGTCTTACCAAGATATGCCTGGTCTAGATACATATATCGTAGAGACCCATTTTTTATTTGAAGCCAGAGTGTCTGCCAATTAAACAAAAGTTGAGAAGAACTCACCCAGATATGGCATTAAAGATAAAAGAGGAGGTTCTAAAGCAGATTAATGCTAGTTTTCTTGTGACGTCAGTGTATCCCCAATGGATTGCCAATATTGTCCCAGTACCGAAAAAAGACGGAAAAGTCCGCATGTGCGTAGATTATAGAGATCTAAATAAAGCTAGTCCAAAAGATGATTTTTTGTTGCCTCACGTCAACATGTTAGTGGATAGCACATCAAAATTCAAAGTATTCTCATTCATGGACGGATTTTCTGGGTATAATCAAATAATAATGGCTCTAGAGGACATGGAAAAAACAACATTTATCACACCCTAGGGAACATTCTATTACAGAGTGATGCCTTTCGGGTTGAAGAACGCTGGTGCGACGTACCAGAGGGCTATGATAACCCTATTACATGATCTGATGCACAAGGAAATTGAAGTATATGTTGATGATATGATTGACAAATCCCAGACTGAAGAAGGGAATATAGGAGATTTGTTGAAGTTGTTTCAGCGTTTGAGGAAGTATCGTCTCTGCTTGAATCCAAATAAATGCACCTTTGGTGTTGGATCTGGGAAATTATTGGGTTTCATTGTTATCCAGAAAGGAATTGAAGTTGACCCTGATAAAGTCAAAGCAATTCAAGAAATGCCAGCACCAAGAACTGAAAACAAGTCAGAGTTTTCCTTTAGCATTTGAATTATATTTCCAGATTCATTTCCCACATGACTGCAACATGTGAACCGATCTTTAGGTTATTAAAGAAAGATCAATGTTGTATGTGGACGGATGACTTCCAAAGGGCATTATAAAGTATTAAAGAGTATCTGCTTGAACCTCCTATCTTGCTCCCTCCTGTAGAAGAAAGCCTTTGATTGTGCATCTGACAGTACTAGATAAATCCATGGGTTGTATTCTGGGACAACAGGATGAAACGGGGAAGAAGGAGTTTGCCATTTATTTTCTCAGTAAAAAATTCACTGATTGTTAGTCGCGGTATTCCATGCTGGAAAAAACATGTTGTGCTTTGGCCTGGGCGGAAAAACGTTTGCGGCAGTATATGTTGAACCACACTACTTGGTTGATCTCCAAAATGGATCCAATCAAGTACATTTTTGAAAAGCCAGCTCTTATTGGGAGAATTTCCCGCTGGCAGATGTTGTTATCTGAATACGATATCGAATACCTCACTCAAAAGGATATTAAAAGTAGTGTGTTGGCAGATTATCTTGCTCACCAACTAGTGGAGGATCACCAGTCGGTAGAATATGAATTCCCTAATAAGGATGTGATGTTCCTGAAAGTGAAGGATTGTGATGAGCCATTACCTGAGGAAGGTCCCGACCCTGAGTCTCATTGGAGTATGATATTTGATGGAGCTATGAATGCTTATGGTAAAGGAATTGGTGTTGTGATTGTCACTCCTCATGGATCGCACATTCCTTTTACTGCAAGGTTAACATTCGATTGTACAAATAATATGGCAGAATATGAGGCTTGCATCATGGGTCTCGAAGAAGCTATTGATCTTAGAATTAAAAATCTAGATGTGTATGGTGATTCAGCTTTGGTAATAAATCATATTAAAGGAGAATGGGATACTCGTCACCCCGGCTTGATCCCTTACAAAGATTATGCTAGAATATTATTACCATTCTTCAATAAAGTTGAATTCCATCACATCTATAAAGACGAAAATCAAATGGCGGATGCTCTGGAAACTCTGGCTTCTATGTACCAAGTGAATACTTGGAATGATATACCCTGAATTACAGTTCGATGGCTGGATAGGCCCGCTCATGTGTTTACAACAGAGGAGGTAGCATATGAAAAACCTTGGTATTATGATATCAAGCATTTTCTTCAGACTTAAGAATACCTAATCGGAGCATCGAAGAGAGATAGAAAGACATTGAGAAGATTGGCTGGCAGTTTCTTCCTCAATGAAAAGGTGTTATACAAGAGAAATTATGACATGGTCTTGCTCAGATGCGTGAATAGACACGAAGCAGACATGTTGATGCATGAGGTTCATAAAGGTTCATTTGGAACTCATGCCAATGGACATTCGATGGCTAAAAAGATGCTATGGGAAGATTACTATTGGTTGACAATGGAATCTGATTGTTATAAATTTGCAAAGAAGTGTCATAAATGCCAGATTTATGCAGACAAGGTCCATGTGCCTCCGACACTTCTTAATGTGATTTCCTCTCCGTGGCCTTTCTCTATGTGGGGTATTGACATGATTGGGATGATAGAACCCAAAACTTCGAATGGACACCATTTTATCTTGGTAGAAATTGAGTAATTCACCAAGTGGGTGGAGGCTGCTTCATATGCCAATGTTACTAAGAAGGTGGTCGTGCGCTTCATTAAGAATAACCTTATATGTCGGTATAGTGTGCCAAGCAGAATTATCACTGACAATGGCTCGAATTTGAACAACAAGATGATGATAGAACTGTGCAAAGAATTCAAGATTGTCCATCACAATTCATCTCCATACAGGCCTAAGATGAATGGGGTTGTCGAAGCTGCTAATAAGAATATCAAGAGAATTATCCAGAAAATGGTTGCTACTTATAAGGATTGGCATGAAATTCTCCCTTTTTCCCTACATGGATATCGAACATATGTCCGCACTTCAACAAGAGAAACCCCGTTCTCCCTGGTGTATGGAATGGAAGATGTACTGCCTGTCCAGGTAGAGATTCCTTCGCTGCGTGTGATAATGGAAACCAAGTTGACAGAGGCTGAATGGGTCTAGAACAGGTTTGACCAATTGAATTTGATTGAGGAGAAGAGAATGAAAACGCTTTGTGTCATGGCCAGTTATATCAGAGAAGAATGAAGAAAGCTTTTGATAAAAAGGTCAAACCTCGTGAATTCAGAGAAGGCGACCTCGTGCTCAGGAAGATCATGTCTTTCAACACTGATTCTATGGGCAAGTGGACTCCCAATTTTGAAGGCCCATATGTTGTCAAGAAATCCTTCTATGGCGGTGCATTAATTCTTGAAACTATGGATGGCGAGGAGTTCCCACGTCCCATGATTGCTGACTGTGATACGAAGGCAGAACTGACTGTTAATACTGGTTTGCATTTTGCGTTTTGTGTTTGCAAAATGTCGCAGTAAGCAAGAGTCACCACCGACTTTTATTTCATCCAATCGGAAAGGAAAAAAGTATAGAAAAAAAAATCCTTTTTCGAGATTTTGAGTACGGGGGGTAGATTATAGAAAGGGAAGGTGTTAGCACCCTTTCTATCCATGGTTTTCCATGGGCTCTTAGGTACTTGCTCATTTTTAAATTGCTTGTGTTTGTGTGCTTTGTTTTTGAAAATGTTTTACTTCGTGATAACCCTTGTATCAGTCCTCAAAGGTGTGATGAAGTTGTTTTGAAAATTTGTTTGAAATGTGTAAGTGTGAAAAGTTTTGATCTGAGCAAGTACCTACTAGCATCTACCTACTTGAAAAAAGATTGTTTCTATTTTTGTTTCCTTTAGACATCGCTATCCTACTATTGAGAAATAATTAGCACCGTCGTTGGAATTTGAAAGGGTCAATTTGAAAGGGACGTAGGATCACTAAAGCAATATTATGATATCTTAGTAATAACCCTAGAGTCTTAAGATCTTTCGAGGCAACATTTTCGAGGCAACATTTTTATCTTTTTAGACTGGAGGGCAACCACTAAGACACCCTATGCTTAATGATCGTTTACCGAAGGCAACCGAAGTGAGAGTATACCCTAAGAGTGAATATGTGCGAGTGATTTGTTTTCAGTTATTTATCTTTGCACATTAGGGTTTTCTAACTGTATTAATTTGTCATGCATTCTTGCCATACAATCCTATTAGCATACATTTAGACAATTAAATATTTGCAGGAATTAAAGAATGCGAGAAAATAAACCTAGCTATTACAAGGCTTCGGGGAGGAGGATTAATTACATAGCCAAAAAAAGTTGGGGATTTAACAATAAATAAAACCCTAAATTAACTATTACAAACCAGTGAGCAGTTACAAAATAATGGTGAAATAATAAACAAACGTGCGGCGAGTTAAATGCGAGGCGATTAGGGTTTTGACCCTTTGACTAATCCTATTTGCGATTGATTAAAGAAAATGTTTTTTTGTCATATTTTTGTTATTTGAGAAAACAATGAAATAATTAAATAAAAAAGACCTAATTACTAATTAATTTTAATTAAGAAAAATAATTAAGTTAACCTATTTTTTTGTGTTTTTGTTACATTTGAGAAAAAACGAATTAAATCAAGAACTTAACCTAATTTTCTGTTTTTGATTTTAATTGTGAAAACAATTTAAAATTTCCCTAAATTAAATTAAATTTGATAAAACAAAAACTAATTCTAATTTTTTGTGAATTCTTGATTTTATGATTTTATGAAAAAAATGATTAATGGTGTTAATTAAAATAATTAAAGAAAATATTAAGTATTAAAAAAAAGTGTAGAGATGGGCCTGTGTTGAATAGCATGCTGGGGGTGCAAATATGATTTTCTTGGCCCAAATAAGCATTAAGCCTAGTCAGCGTTGGATCTGGCATGGGCGTTGACTTGAGGAGTATGGTGGACCTTCAATGCTGGCACGTTGGATCTAGCTTGCTGATGAATCTGATGGTTGGATGTTGATAGAGCATGGTGAGCCTCATGATGAAAGATGCGCTTGATCATATGAAGCAAAATAATACAAAGCAAAGGTTGGGACCTAGGGCTCGAACCCAGGTCCTTATGCTCGCCTCCAGTGCCTGCTTGCCAGCTATGCTACGCGTTCTTGTTGTTCATATAATAGGAGCAAAATAACATAAGCAAATCAAATAATATATTCAAAAAATGTGCGAAAATTCAACCGGGCCAACTATGGACTGCCACGCCTCATCTTCTTCCCTGGACCATCGCCTTAGACAACAAGACTTTTACCTACAGACGTTCACTGTAGGTATAACCATGTTCGTCTCCAAAATTGCATACAATCAAGATAAATGAAAAGTACTGGTACCAATCAACTCGTCTCATCCTCACGAGCATCATGGTACCAGAATCAAAGCCTAATTTTTCCTGCATTGAAAACCCCTAAACAAGAACATGAAATCCTAACCAAGGCAATATCACGTACAAGTATCAAAAATATAATTAAATGACATGGTTAGCTTGCAAACATGATGATAATCACAACTATGACAATTAAAAGTGCTAAAGATGCAAGAATCGTGCTAATCGAATTACAAAAATATGTCAAACCGTGTAGATCATAGTGCGCGTTTCTGGGTGTTTTGAAGCTTGCAAAGGATGCTGTTAGCTTCCTGAGATGTCTAGAAAGCGATTGGAAACCTCATCACACCATGAATTGGCCTGTGGAAGGAGATTCGTCTCACACTTTTCTTGGAAATTTTCAAGTTTTGTTCTGGTTTTTGGAGGCAGGTTGTGCACGAAAATTCTTGTGTTTAGGGTTCCCCAAACTTCAGTATATGTATTGAATCCAATTAGGTTAATTTTGGATCCAATATTGAGAATTCATGAATGGAATATTTGATTTTTAAGTCATATGATATCTTTCTATTTTCATGCCAATCATGCGTTTCTTGGACCAATTATGCATGATTCGGTTAGATCATGTAAACTCAGCATATCTTGGTTGCTAAACTGTAAAAAAAACAAATCAAATCATATCTCTATTAATTTTCATCATTTATTTGATTTAATTCACTTATTAATTAATAAAAAATCAAAATAAATTAAAAAATGTAGCACAATATGAGTGAGTGAACATTTGAGTTGTGGACCACATTATAATTGAAGTGCAAGCATAAAAAGTTGGGCCCATTTAGCAAAAAATGCACATTTGAGCACATTTGACTTTTGACAATTTTGCAAAAATGGTCAACTTGGCCAATGCATAACTCTCTCAATTTTGACCCTAGATAGGTGTTCTTTGTCTTTTTAGAAATCTTAGGATGTCATTTGAGCAACCCTTTTTGTCTCATCTCAATTGAGTCTTCCATGTTCATGTATGAAGCTTTGACCCAAAAGGTGTTTTTGTTTACTTTTCAAAATGACCTATAATGTCAAAATTCATATATTTTTATGAGTGCATATTATGAACTTGGAATATGAAGATGAATTGTAGGGATTTTCATCCTATTCAAAATGAGATTTGAATGGGTCATTTCTGATAAAGTATGAGAAAGTTATGCTTGGTCAAAGTTGAGTTGACTTTTCCTATAAAACCCTAATTTAGCAACTTTTGGGTTTTGATGAATTGTGAGCAATCCTTGAGGAATAATGATCAACCCTTGATCAAATGATGAATAATACTTCAAAATGAGGATCTTGACCAAAAATCTAGAAGTTTGACTGTATGTGGGCCACAGTTGACTTTTGACCTAGCACAGTTGATTTTCAGGCATTTGAGCAATTGACTGAGCAAACTTCTTCTGCAAGGCTTGAAACTTGACATGGATGATCTTGAGAATATATTAGGACAATGGTGAGCATTTTATTCCTTTGTGGTTCACACATCTTGATGAAAATAGAAACCCTAATTTGAGGTATATTGCCTTAGGAGAGAGTTTGTCTAGTCAACTCTTGAACTTTCCTTGAGCAATTTGGGGACCTCACTTGACATTTGTTGAGAAATATGGAAGGGAAAATTTTGGGGTACAACACTTGACATTTGTACAAGGAGGCTGACGCCCTAGTAAGAGAACGCTGCCGAAAGAAAGAAATTATACAACTTGTGTAAAAGAAAGAAAAACAGCTATGTGAAACGACCCCATTGGGTTCCAACTCTGTTATTGCCTTTATATCTTCAAGCGTCTCATCACTTTTCTATTTGTCAGAAGGTTGATCAGATTGATTAGCGTTGTCTGAGCTTATTAGTTGATACCGAAGTCTGGTTGTGAGATGATCCAATGAGACATAGTGTTACGCTTCGATCCCTAATTTTTTCCTGGACCGCCCTTTCGGGTTTTCAGTCCACCGGGATACCCTTTTTTGCCCAAGTCGCCTTTTCAGGTTTTCGACTTGCCGGGTGTACAGTTTTTTTTTTGTTTTTATCCCTTACTTTTGCCCGAATCCTTTTGGTTCGCCGAGAAGCCCTTATTTTTGCCTAGGCCAGTCAACCTAGCGGGTCTTTGATTATGCGTAGTATCTTTTCACTATGTATGCATTGACGGGGTGAGGGAGGTCGTCACTATCCATGGTGGTTAGAATCATAGCTCCTCCTGAGAAAATATTCTTAACCACAAATGGCCCTTCGTACGTGGGGGTCCATTTTCCCTTGGGATCACCTTGCGGCAGTATGATGCGCTTGATCACCAGATCCACGACTTGATATTATTGATGCCTGACTTTCTTGTTAAAAGCCTTGATCATTCGCTTTTGATACACCTGACCATGGCAGATAGCAGTAATCCTCTTTTCATCGATTAGATTCAGTTGATCAAGTCGGGTTTGGATCTAGTCGTCTTCGTTCAAACCTGCATCCTTCATAATCCTGAGAGAGGGTATCTGGACTTCGATGGGTAGGACTGCCTCCATGCCATATACCAGAGAGTAGGGTGTTGCCCCTATCGATGTCCGTGCTGAGGTATGGTACCCATGAAGAGAGAATGGTAACATCTCTTGCCAGTCTTTGTATGTCACCGTCATCTTCTACACAATCTTCTTGATGTTCTTGTTAGCTGCTTCAATATCCCCATTCATCTTTGGACGGTAGGGAGAAGAGTTATGATTTTGAATCTTGAACTATTTGCAGAGCTCGGTGATCATGGTGTTATTGATATTTGTACCATTGTCAGTAACAATTCTCTCTAGTACACCATATCGATAGATCAGATTGTGTCGGAAAAACCGTGCCACGACGTTCTTGGTTACTATAGCAAAGGAAGTTTCCTCAACCCACTTGGTGAAATAATCAATTGCTACCAGAATGAAAGGATGCCCGTTAGACGCAGTAGGTCTGATCTCTCCGATCATGTTGATGCCCCACATTACAAAGGGCCAGGGAGCTGTCAAAATATTCAAGGGAACTGGAGGTACATACACCTTATCAGCATAGACTTGGCACTTATGACAGGTTCGAGAGTTCTGATAACAATCGGCCTCCATAGTGGACCATTAATATCCCGCCCGTAGGATTTTCTTCGCCATGGTATGTCCACTAGAGTGATTTTCGAAGGTACCTTCATGTAACTCTAACATGATCCTCTCTGCCTCGCCCTTGTCTACACACCGCAGTAAGGTTGAATCATGGTTATGCTTATAAAGGATCCCATTACTGATGAAGAACTTCGCAGCGAATCTTCTCAGAAACTTCTTATCATTGAAAGATGCCCCCTCGGGGTATTCTTGAGCCTCAAGATACCTCCTTACCTCGTGAAACCAGGTTTTATCTGCTACCTCTTCAGTCTTAATGTCACAGCAATGTGCGGGTTCATCCAACCTCTCAATGGTAACTTGGGGAGCTTAATTCTCCCACCTGACTTTGGACATAGAAGACATAGTAGCTAGTGCATCCGCCAACTGGTTCTCCTCTCGTGGGAAATGTTCAAAGGTTATCTCCTCAAAGTGTGGGAGCAATGTTAGTACATATTCTTTGTAAGAAATAAGATTCAGATGCTTCGTATCCCATTCGCTTTTGATCTAACTTATTACCATAGCGGAATCTCCGAATATACTCAAGAACTTAATCCTCAGGTCAATAACAGCTCGAAGACCCATGATACACACTTCATACTCCACCATATTGTTGGTACAGTTAAAACTTAATCGGGCGGTTAATGGAGTATGACAGCCCTCAGGAGAAATAATTACAGTGCCAATGCCATTACCCAACGCGTTAGAGGCTCCATCAAAATACATATACCATTGGGATCCTTCCTCAGGTCCTTCATCCGGTCCGGGTTCTTCGCAGTCGGTTACCAACATGATATTCTCATCCGGGAACTCGAAATTCATGGACTGGTAGTCATCCACGGCCTGATGCGCCAAATGATCTGCCAATACACTCCCCTTGATTTCTTTTTGGGTTATGTATTGGATGTTATACTCGGTTAAGATCATCTGCCATCTTGCTATCCTTCCTGAGAGAGTGGGCTTTTCGAAAATATACTTGATCAGATCCATCTTTGATATCAATAAGGTAGTGTGAGTCAACATATACTATCTCAATCGGCGAGCAACCCATGCCAAAGCGCAACAAGTTTTCTCGAGCAATGAGTATCGAGTCTCACAGTCGGTAAACTTTTTTCTAAGGTAATAAATGGCGTGCTCTTTTCGACCAAACTCGTCATGCTTCCCCAACACACACCCCATTGAATTGTCTAGCGCTGTCAAGTATAATATCAAAGGTCTTCCTTCAACTAGAGGCATCAAAATTGGTGGTTCTTAAAGGTATTCCTTGATTCTTTTGAAAGCGGTATGGCATTCATCATTCCACTTTACTACTTGATCTTTCTTCAGCAGCTTGAAGATTGGATCACAAGTAGCAGTCATATGTGAAATGAACCTGGCGATGTGATTCAGGCGTCCCAAGAAACCTCTAACTTCTTTCTCTATGCGGGGAGCCGGCATCTCTTGTATGGCTTTTACCTTTGCAGGGTCGACCTGAATACCTTTGTCACTGACAACAAAACCCAGAAGCTTACCAGACCTTACCCCGAAGGTACACTTGTTCGGATTCAACCCCAGCTTGAACATCTTCAACCGCTTAAACAATTTCTGGAGATGATGAAGGTGCTCTTCCTCAGTCTGAGATCTGGCGATCATGTCATCAACATAAACCTCGATCTCATGGTGAATCATATCGTGGAACAAAGCTACCATGGCGCGCTGATAAGTTGCCCCAACATTCTTCAACCCAAAAGGCATTACCTTGTAACAGAAGGTTCCCCATTGTGTAACGAAGGTTGTCTTCTCCATGTCCTCAGGAGCCATCTTTATATGGTTGTAGCCAGAAAAACCATCCATGAAGGAGAAGATCTTGTGTTGTGCGGTGTTGTCGACTAGAACATCAATGTGAGGAAGTGGGAAGTCATCCTTGGGGCTTGCCCTGTTCAGATCTCTGTAGTCCACACACATCTGTACCTTACTGTCCTTCTTAGGCACCGGAACGACATTCGCAACCCACTGCGGATAAGAAGTGACAGATAAGAATCCTGCGTCGAACTGTTTCATGACCTTTGCCTTGATTTTCTCCAACATCTCAGGGCGCATACGGCGGACCTTCTACTTTACCGGAGGGCAGTCTTCTTTAGTCGGCAGGCGATGTAACACAATATCAGTGTCCAAACCAGGCATGTCTTCATAGGACACGGAGAAGATCTCAACATAGTTGTGTAGCATCTGTATTAACCGTTGTTTGACACTAGGCTCCAAATTCGCACCTATTTGAACCTCCTTCATGTCTTCCTCTATACCCAAATTCACTGACTCAACTGGCTCTTCATGAGGCTGTATGGCCCTTTCTTCCTACTGTAATAGTCTAGCAAGTTCTCCAAGCACCTCACAATCATCCTCACCTTCATCCTCGGCTTGGTTGATCGGATTTTTGAAGTCATAACTGGCAGTAGCAGAGCTATTATCAATGGGATCCAAAGTGGATATAGATCTGCAGTATGATACGTGAGTGTGTGTAAGAGAATAACTGTTTTGATAGAGTGAGAGACAGAAAAGAAAAATAAGGAGCGCAAAATTTTTATGCAAGAAACGTCCAATGCTTTATTAATGATATATGAAATGACAAATAATAGCCCTCACAAGCAAAGCCAAGGTGCCTCGGGCAAGGCACCGGGCCGTAAAGTTTCAAACTATTTATTATAAATCTTAAAACAAAAGTCAATTACTGCGGAAGAAAAGAAACATGTATGAAGTCCCTAGCCGTCCAGTTATTTGGTCCACCATTGGTAGTTGGGTAGATCCAGCTGTCAATGTCTGGGTTCTCATTATCAGCATCTTCTGTGGCGGGGATAACCTCAATAGCATTGATTCTCGAGCCATGCTTGGGCATGGGTGCCGTTATGACGTTGGTCTTCTCTGGAGCGTCAAACTCAATCTCTTTGGCTTCGATCAGGTCCTGCACCTTATTTTTCAGGGCCCAACAATCATTTATATCATGACCTGGACTTTCGTAGTGATAAACACAGCGGGGATTCGGGTTATAGTGGGGAGATATGGTGTTGGGGTTCTTTGGGGCTTCCCTCAGAGTTACCAGATTGGTCTTTAATAGTTGTGGTAAAATTTGGGACATAGACATATTGAGCCGGGTGAGCTGCCTTTGTGGTCTCTCCACCCTTTGTTGATTGTTTCATTGTGGAGAAACTGCGAGTCTTGATATCACTACAGCATTTACCATTTGATGGTGTTCATATCAGCTTTGGCCCCTCGGGCTATATACTGCACTGGCTTCCTTCTTACCAGTAAAAGGCTTCTTTGCTGAACTCAAGGAGGCATCCTTCTGTATTTTACCACTCCGAATTACAACTTATACTCTTTCTCTGGTTAAAATCAGCTCGGTGAAACCAGATGACGAGCTGCCAATTAAGTGATTGAAAAATGGACCAGACAGCGTACCAAGGAACATATCCACCAACTACCTATCAGACAAAGGGGGTTGTACTCTCCGAGCCAAGTCTCTCCATTTTTTAGCATAATATTTAAAACCTTCACCTGCACCCATGGACATACTCTGGAGTTTAGTACGAGTGGGAGCAAGGTCAGCATTATATTGATACTGCTTGTAGAAATCAGCAGCAAGATCTTCCCAATTTCGGACACTGGCTCCCTCCAACTGGTAGAACCATTCAAGCTGAGTCCCTGACAGACTATCTTAAAATAAGTGCACCCACAAAATTCTATTAGCTGTGTGGGATTGAATCTTCCTGACATAAGAGCAGAGATGGAGCTTTGGGCAGGACACCCCATCATACTTGGCAAAAACCAGAGCTTTGAACTTCTGAGGGATGACCACCCCCGATACCAGTTCCAATTCTTCGAAATCCAAACCAGGTATCTTCTGAACTTCCATGGCACTCAGACGGTCTTCTAGCTTCTTGTATATATCCTCAGCAGGAGGATATTTCTCATCATCATAATCAGTATCATTGTTGGAGACTGCAGGACTAGGGTCCTTTTCCCCTTCTTGGTTCTCCCCTTCTTTGGATGAAGAGGTCAGATCAGTTTGATGCCTCAACCTTTCTCCAAACCTTCTTCCCATATTCAGAATACCAGTCTTCTTCTTCTTTTTCTTCTCTTTCAGAATGAGGGCTTTCAGGTCCTCTTGCCCCTTTGCCAGACTGATGAAAATCTGTTGGAACTGGGCGTTCTGTGCCTGAAGATCTTTGATGGCTTGATCGGAAGACATTTCTGCTGAAATAAACAGCGAAGAAGATGAGAAACCTGTAGTTGTACTTGTAATGGTGTGTATGATAATGGGATGCGTATGTAATGATTTTAAAGACTTCGGGAAATTTAAATTTGCAAATCAAAATAAACAAAAAAATTATTAGCTTAAACTTGAAGGTTCGAAATGCCTTTAAGGCGTTACAAAATAAGTAAATAAAACAAATCTAAAACTAGAAAATAAAAATCAAAAGTCCCATGGACACTTTCTCTTTGTGCTGATATAATCATTGAGCACTCTTTCTTCTTGGAGCAGCCTGGTGAGCTTTAAAACCTTCCTCTGTTGCTCATGGAATTGTTCCCTGTAAGTATCCCGCTCATTCCTCAGGTGAATCCAAGACCTATGTAACTCCCCAAGATCAGTGGGCATTTAGGGATAGAGAACTGTGTAAGGAATACCTTCTTTAGTAGTGGGCTCCACAATCACTGGTAGTACGACCACATAAGGCATCATAAGCTTCTGGGCACGAGCTCGTACCCATTAGAGGTAAGGCTGCATAGGAATGGAAGTCTTTGGTCCCAACTCTTTGGGGTCAGATCTGTTTACCATGCCTCAAGCTCGTATGAACCTCCGGCGATACTCCTTAACATCATCGTCATAGTCGAATACAATGTCCTCAATAAGTAACTCATGGGGACCATCCCTTCGATCATGACCAAATTGTTGCAAAGCTAGACAAGCATTGTAAGTTATACCCCCTCTGATACCAAGTAATGGGACATTAGGGTACTCCCCATAGCGGTCAATAACAACAATGTCTTCCATAGCTCGGGAACACCAAATAATATTCGTATGAGCGAGTGACATTATTCTGTGTGACCAACCCAAACCTTCTTTGTTCTTCAGTAAAGACCTAGGGAGGTGAGAAATAAACCACCTTGACAACAACGACATGCAGCAAATAAGAGTCCCTTTTCTCTTCATGGTACGAGTATGGAGAGCATGCAAAATATCTCCAAGTAAGGTAGGCACAGGGTTGCGAGAAAGGAAAATCTTGATAGCATTCACATCTACGAAGGAGTCCGAATTAGGGAAGAGAACTAAACCATAGATAAGAAGAGGCAAGACATCCTCAAAATCCTGAAACTCCATATCATCCAATAATAGTTGAGCCTGGTCTATTAGAAATTTGGCTAAAAAACCCTCGACTCTGCTTCGAGTTTCCCAATTGGATACCACGTCCGCCTGTTTCAAATGCAAATCTGAGGCAATGACTTCTGGCTTAGGAACATCTTCCATACCTGTGAAGGGTACCTGTTCAAGAATGGATATGCCCAATAGATAAGAGAATTCTTCCAAGGTTGGTACCAACTGATAATCTGGAAAGGTGAAGCAGTGATGCTTGGGATCGAAGAACTGGAAAGGTACGCTCATCATCTGTTCATCAGGGTTTGAACTAACCAGGCTGAGAAGTTGACCGTGTCTCTTGATGAACATAGAAGTTTCAGAAACTCTTGATACTATCTCTTTAAGTTGGGAAGGTATCTCCACAAAGATGATTCAGATAGTATTTCTACGCACGAAAGCCATGATCTGTAAAAAAGAACAATGATAAATTCCCTTTGTCTTTGAAATGGTTAGTGTAATGAAGCATGAATGCCATGTTATGATGCATGGTGTCATGATAAACCACAAGTATAGAAAACAATAGGTATTGTTAACACAGTCAAATCACACAAAGCCCTTAGGTTTAAGGCTTGCATGAGGTCAAAGGTAGTACCCTCTTGAAGTTAAGTTGGTTCAACCTGTCCTAGAAAAGTAATCGGGTTCTAGAGGATCTCAATATCACTGACCATCCTCCATCGGTCATGGTTTCAGCTCACGCAATCTTTTCTTGCGGCCTAAATATTCCGAGAGTATGATCTCAATGAGTGTAGCATCGAGTATCAACCAGTTCTCAGCTCTACAATGAGGCCGGCTATCTTGCTACTTTCTAATGTCCAAGTAGGACAATTAAAGGTTCTAAGGTCAGTTGATGCTTCACGACACCACGCAACGGCCCCGTATTCTCCTTGTTTCACCACAAGGGATACCGGTACCAACCAAAGTGCCACACCAAGATAGCTACTGCTTCAACCGTATCAGTCTATGCCGTACACTTCCCTCACAGTCTATTGTTACTTACCTAAAAGGTGTTCCCCAGATCCGGGTGTAAGATCTATAGTAACCTCAAACAAAACCCTTAAAAGTAAAGAAAACAAAGCAATCAAGAGAAGCAATTATGATGACCTAGATCCTAAGGTATACCCCACTTATAAGTCCCCAGCAGAGTCGCCAGTTCTGTGATATGGTGGTAAAACTGACTGTTAATACTGGTTTGCATTTTGCATTTTGTGTTCGCAAAATGTCGCGGTAAGCAAGAGTCGCCACCGACTTTTATTTCATCCAATCGGAAAGGAAAAAAGTACAGAAAAAAATCCTTTTTCGAGATTTTGAGTACGGGGGGTAGATTATAGAAAGGGAAGGTGTTAGAACCCTTTCTATCCATGGTTTTCCATGGGCTCTTAGGTACTTGCTCATTTTTAAATTTCTTGTGTTTGTCTGCTTTGTTTTTGAAAATGTTTTACTTCGTGATAACCCTTGTATCAGTCCTTAAAGGTGTGACGAAGTTGTTTTGAAAATTTGTTTGAAATGTGTAAGTGTGAAAAGTTTTGATCTGAGTAAGTACCTACTAGCATCTACCTACTCGAAAAAAGATTGCTTCTATTCTTGTTTCCTTTAGACAGTGCTATCCTACTATTGAGAAATAATTAGCACCGTCGTTGAAATTTGTAAGGGTCAATTCGAAAGGGACGTACGATAACTAAAGCAATATTAGGATATCTTAGTAATAACCCTAGAGTCTTAAGATCTTTCGAGGCAACATTTCCGAGGAAACATTTCCGAGGCGACATTTCTGAGGCAACATTTTGATCTTTCTAGACTGGAGGGCAACCACTAAGACACCATATGCTTAATGATCGTTTACCGAAGGCAACCGAAGTGAGAGTAAACCCTAAGAGTGAATATGTGCGAGTGATTTGTTTTCAGTTATTTATCTTTGCACATTAGGGTTTTCTAACTGTATTAATTTGTCATGCTTTCTTGCCATACAATTCTATTAGTATACATCTAGATAGTTAAATATTTGCAGGAATTAAAGAATGCGAGAAAATAAACCTAGTTATTACAAGGCTTCGGAGAGGGGGATTAATTACATAGCCAAAAAAACCCGTGGATTTAACAGTAAATAAAACCCTAAATTAACTATTGTAAACCAGTGAACAGTTACAAAATAATGGTGAAATAATAAACAAACGCGCGCGAGTTAAATGCGAGGCGATTAGGGTTTTGACCCTTTGACTAATCCTATTTGCGATTGATTAAAGAAAATGTTTTTTTGTCATGTTTTTGTTATTTGAGAAAATAATGAAATAATTGAATAAAAAAAAGACCTAATTACTAATTAATTTTAATTAAGAAAGATAATCAAGTTAACCTATTTTTTTGTGTTTTTGTTTTATTTGAGAAATAAAAAATTAAATCAAGAACTTAAACTAATTTTCTATTTTTGATTTTAATTGTGAAAACAAGTTAAAATTTCCCTAAATTAAATTTAACTAAATTAAATTAAATTTGATTAAAAAAAACTAATTCTAATTTTTTGTGAATTATTGATTTTATGATATTATGAAGAAAAAAAAGATTAATGGTGTTAATTAAAATAATTAAAGAAAATATTAAGAATTAAAAAAAAGAAATAAAAAAGTGTAGAGATGGGCCTGTGTTGAATAGCATGTTGGGGGGTGAAAATCTGATTTTCTTGGCCCAAATAAGCATTAAGCCTAGTCAGCGTTGGATCTGGCATGGGCGTTGACTTGAGGAGTATGGTGGACCTTCAATACTGGCACGTTGGATCTGGCTTGCTGATGAATCTGATGGTTGGATGTTGATGGAGCATGGTGAGCCTCATGATGAAAGATGCGCTTGATCATATGAAGCAAAATAATACAAAGCAAAGGTTGGGACCTAGGCCTCGAACCCGGGTCCTTATGCTCGCCTCTAGTTCCTGCTTGCCATCTGTGCTACGCGTTCTTGTTGTTCATATAATAGGAGCAAAATAACATAAGCAAATTAAACAATATATTCAAAAAATGCGCGAAAATTCAAACGGGCCAGCCATGGACTGCCACGCCTCATCTTCTTCCCTGGATCGTCGCCTTAGACAACAAGGCTTTTACCTATAAACGTTCACTGTAGGTATAACCTTGTTCATCTCCAAAACTGCATACGAGTAAGATAAATGAAAAGTACTGGTACCAATCAACTCGTCTCATCCTCATGAGCATCATGGTACCAAAATCAAAGCCTAATTTTGCCTGCATTGAAAACCCCTAAACAAGAACATGAAACCCTAACCATGGCAATATCACATACATGCATCAAAAATGCAATTAAATGGCATGGTTAGCTTGCAAACATGATGATAATCACAACTATGACAATTAAAAGTGCTAAAGATGCAAGAATCATGCTAATCGAATTACAAAAATATGTCAAACCGTGGGGATTGTATCGTGCGTTTCTGGGTGTTTCGAAGCTTGCAAAGGATGCTGTTAACTTCCTGAGATGTCTAGCAAGCGATTGGAAACCTCAGCACACCTTGAATTGGCTTGTGGAAGGAGATTCGTCTCACACTTTTCTTAGAAATTTTCAAGTTTTGTTCTTGTTTTTGGAGGCAGGTTATGCACGAAAATTCTCGTGTTTAGGGTTCCCCAAACTTCAGTATATGTATAGAATCCAATTAGGTTAAGAATTTTCAATCCAACCTTGAGAATTCATGAATGGAATATTTGATTTTTAAGCCATATGATATATTTTTATTTTCATGCCAATCATGCCTTTCTTGGACCAATTATGCATGATTCGATTTGATCATGTAAGCTCAGCATATCTTGGTTGCTAAACTGTAAAAAAAACAAATCAAATCATATCTTTATTAATTTTCATCATTTATTTGATTTAATTCACTTTTAATTAATAAAAAATCAAAATAAATTGAAAAATGAAGCACAATATGAGTGAGTGAACATTTGAGTCGTGGACCACATTATAATTGAGGTGCAAGCATAAAAAGTTGGGCTCATTTAGCAAAAAATGGATATTTTAGCACATTTGACTTTTGGCAATTTTGCAAAAATTGTCAACTTGGCCAATGCATAAATCTCTCAATTTTGTCCCTAGAGAGGTGTTCTTTGACTTTTTAGAAATCTTAGGATGTCCTCTAAGCAACCCTTTTGGTCTCATCTCAATTGTGTCTTCCATGTTCATGTATGAAGCTTTGACCCAAAAGGTGTTTTTGTTGACTTTTCAAAATGACCTATAATGTCAAAATTCATATCTTTTTGTGAGTGCATATTTTGAACTTGGGAGATGAAGATTAATTTTATGGAATTTTATCCTTTTCAAAATGAGCTTTGGATGGGTCATTTATGATAAAGTAAGAGAAAGTTATGCTTGGTCAAAGTTGAGTTGACTTTTCCTGTAAAACCCTAATTTAGCAACTTTTGGATTTTGATAAATTATGAGCAATCCTTGAGGAATCATGATCAACCGTTGATAAAATGATGAATAATACTTAAAAATGAGGATGTTGACCAAAAATCTTAAAGTTTGACTGTATGTGGGCCACAATTGACTTTTGACCTAGAACAGTTGATTTTCAGGCATTTGAGCAATTGACTGAGCAAACTTCTTCTGCAAGGCTTGAAACTTGACATGGATGATCTTGAAAATATATTAGGACAATGGTGAGCATTTTATTCCTTTGTGGTTCACACATCTTGATGAAAATAGAAACCCTAATTTGAGGTATACTGCCTTAGGAGAGAGTTTGTCTGGTCAACTCTTGAACTTTCCTTGAGCAATTTGGGGACCTCACTTGACATTTGTTGAGAAATATGGGAGGGAAAATTTTGGGGTACAACACTGACGCAGTCAAGAAATACTTCGCCTAAAGTAATAAAAGAACAGCTCGCTAAGTTGAAAACCCGAAAGGGCGGCTTATGCAAAAAAGGAGCGTCTCGGTAGGCCGAAAACCCAAAAGGGCGGTCTAGGAAAAAATTAGAGACCTAAACAGAATAAATTTCCCGATAATTTGAAAACCCTCAAGGGAAGTTTAGGCAAAAGTTAGGGACTTTCTTGGCAAGTAACTACGTCAGATAAGACTTGATTGTTGAAGCAACACTCTTCTCGGATCCTCAACATACTTTAACAAAAGCTGCTGCTAAGGATTTCAAAAGTTGTTAGAGGGGATAGTGGTCATTGTATCTCAATGTATCTTTTCCAATATATATTACCATTTTCCGAACTTTGTAATCATCTATGGAGTCTCGCCATTCGCAGACTACCATTCTATTAATGAAATTTGAGCTTTTACCCAATTCTTTGTACTTCTTATTTTATTTAGTTTTCAAAGACTCCATTTATTATTGATACTAAATTTCAAAGCAAAAAAGATTAAATAACAAAACTGACTTTTCAATAAAAAGAGATTTTACAATCTGCTTTTACTTTGAGATTTGTGATGAAACAATGACAACAAAAATGGTGATCCCAAGAATCGACAAACTCCAATTGTTTTGAGAAGTTTTTGTTCCCCTCGAGAAGGTCTACTCGGGTTGTTTTCTCCGTATTGGGTTTATGATTCCGGTATCCTCGGTCAAGTTTTGATTCATTTCTCCTCTTTTCTGAGTTTTCATGATGTGAAGTTTCAATCAGCATTTTCTCCAGTGAAGTTTTTGTTTGGCCCAATAGAAGTTCTTTTTCTAGAGAGGTTAGTACCATACCCGCTCTTGAAGAACGTAGGTCCCTGGTTTCTATAAGTAAAGGACATATTGTGAATGTGACGTTAACCTCGCCAATGAAGTGTGTCTGAATTCCCCAGTGAATGTTTGGATGATTTGGTGTCAGTCTGCTTTTCTTGGGACTGGTTTTGTAATCTCCAGTAGGAATGTTACTTTTGAAAAAAACTTGTTTTCCCGGTGAAGCCTGAAGAAGGATGTTCTATCCATGTATCCGTACTATTTCGTCACTTTGATTTATCTACCTTCGGATCATGTTTCTCCTTAGTAAAGTTAAAGCAGACAGTAGGTTTTGTTTCCTCAGCTGACCTTTACCTTTCTTGGAATGATCATCCTGGATGAAGTTTAGCCGAGTGTTGTTAGTGCCCAAGGCAGTTTTTCCTGGTTGTTCCCAATGTTGTATATTTGTTGTGTCAGCATACACACGATAACGCTCATACATTCATGCGTACATCATGCATAGCTAAAATTGGCAAGTCATTGTTCATTGACATTTGTTAATATTTTGTTGACATATTACCCTGTTTTGCAGAGTTACGTTATCCTCTATTCAACAAAATGTTGGTCCTAAGCAGAAAACGTATATTCTTTCAATATCCCCACTGAGTTGTCCCTCATGGAAGATTTTTTCTTAGCCTTCCGGTACAACTCCTTGTTTGGATGGATTTGGTTTTACCTCTTGAGTTTATTTCTCAAAGGATGTATTTTGGTTGATTATTTCATTCAAGATTATTTCTGGTTTGAATCTGTGGTTCCACGACAATATTATTTACTTTGAATTTCTGAAAACTCCAGATTTTGGTTGGTGCATTTATTTTCACGAGAAGACTTTATCCCCTCAGCAAGAATATCATGGCATCTCCCTAGGAAGTCATACCTCCTTCCCAAAAAGTCATCTCTTTTTACAATCCTTCGGGACAACAAGTAGCAGGTCTCTTTATTTGAGACAGCTTATATATTATCCTTTTCAGGCGGAGTGCATTGGTTAAAGAAGAAGTTGAGACCTGTTCTAGGTGAAACACCAGAATCTTGGGGAAAATTGTTATCTTTTTGCTACCCTCAGTGAATGTTGGTAGTTCATCGTTAGTGAACGGCGGTGCTATGATATTTTCTCTTTCTACCTTCAGTGAAAGTTGGTAGACCATCGGCAGTGAACGTCGATGTCTGTTATCTTTTTTCTACCCTCAGTGAATGTTGGTAGTTCATCGTAAGTAAACGGTGGTGCTATGATATTTTCTCTTTCTACCTTCAGAGAAAGTTGGTAGACCATCAGCAGTGAACGTTGATGTCTGTTATCTTTTTGCTACCCTCAGTGAACGTTGGTAGTTCATCATCAGTGAATGGTGGTGCTATGATATTTTCTCTTTCTACCTTCAGAGAAATTTGGTAGACCATCGGCAGTAAACATCGATGCCTGTTATCTTTTTGCTACCCTCAATGAACGTTGGTAGTTCATCATCAGTGAACGGTGGTGCTATGATATTTTCTCTTTCTACCTTCAGAGAAAGTTGGTAGACCATCGACAGTGAACGTCGATGTCTGTTATCTTTTTGCTACCCTCAGTGAATGTTGGTAGTTCATCGTCAGTGAATGGCGGTGCTATGATATTTTATCTTTCTACCTTAAGTGAAAGTTGGTAGATCATCGGCAGTGAACGTCGATGTCTGTTATCTGTTTACTACCCTCAATGAACATTGGTAGTTCATCATCAGTGAACGACAGTGATATGATATTTTATCTTTCTACCTTCAGTGAAAGTTGGTAGACCATCGGAAGTGAACGTCGATGTCTGTTATCTTTTTTCTCCCCTCAGTGAATGTTGGTAGTTCATCATCAGTGAACGGCGGTGCCATGATATTCTCTTTCTACCTTCAGTGAAAGTTGGTAGACCATCGACAGTGAACGTCGATGTCTGTTATCTTTTTGCTACCCTCAGTTAATGTTGATAGTTCATCGTCAGTGAATGACGGTGATATGATATTCTCCTTCTACCTTCAGTGAAAGTTGGTAGACCATCGGCAGTGAACATCGATGTTTGTTATCTTTCTCTCTTCCTTCAGTAAACATTGGTAGCTTCACCTTCGGTAGAAGTTGGTGTATCCTTTGACCATTCTACCATCGTCTTTGATTCAGGTCTTTTGATCCACCAGTGATTTATTTTCTTGGTGGGGTTTCTCCTTTGTTTCTTTATTATTGTTGCATCCCCAGTGATGATTTGCGTCTATTTCGTCCTATTCATATGCATTCATGATCATAAGCATTTACATGGCATCTTAGGGCCAAAAATAGGGTTTGTTTTATATTTAAGTATCTTCGATCGCGTCGACACGAAGATTTTTAACCTTCATATCTTCAGATAGAAGAAACTTAAATAAGGGCAGCTGTTGTACTCTAATTTTTTTCCCCTAAGATCCCTTGATCATACCATGTTGATTTATTCACAACAAGATCACACTAGGACTCTTGGTTCCCCTCCCTACTTTAAGTTTTTTTCCCTTTTTGAGGGATTACCAAGCACCTTGAGTTATGTTCCTTTTGTGATCATGAATATTGTTTTGATTTCTTCATTTAACTAATTAAATGTGTGAGTATGAGAGTGTGCCTAAGAGGGGGGGGGGGGGGGGGGGTGAGTTAGATACTTTAAAAGTTTTGCCATTTTAGTGAGATGGATATTATTTTTCTGGTTTAGTGCATGAGTTTACAATTGTGTTTCTTTCTTTTCTGGTTTATGACTAGTGATGAAAGTTGTAAATACGGAAAAGTAAAGAATACAGAGATGTATCCTGGTTCCCCTCACAGTCCGAGAGTACTCCAGTCCCCTTTCAACATAAAAGAGATTTCCTTATTGTTAGATCTCTAGACAAGACACCCTAGTCCTTCTATAGAAGACTCTAACCAATAAAACCACCAAGAAAAATCCTCTTGGACCAAGAACAATCCTCTTGGATTTTCACTAAGTTACCTATGAGAACAATCCTCTCAATGTAACTACACTTGTATCCAACAACTTGGAAAGACAAGATTTCAACAAAACACTTAAACTTAATTCCAACAATCCTGGAAAATAAGTAAGTAAATATCAATTTGTGAGTTTGAGTGAGTAGAGTAATATTGATCACTTAGAGTGATTTGACAATGTATAATCTTCTTCTTTCAATAAATAATATTGTACAAAGACTCAAAATATATTTGCTCAAAGTTTTCTGTTTGTTAATGTATGAAAATATGCAGAAAACTTATGCATGAAAATGAAGAATGCTTGAGTTTGTATTTTGAAAGTTCAGAAAATATTTATTGAAGAAGGTGTTAGATCTGGATTTGAAATTGAATATTTATATGTTCATAACACCCTTTTGAAACATCATGAAGATCTGAAAATGTATCATGAACAAATGCCAAGTTTGAGTGAAAAGATGTAATGAAAAGGCATGATGAAAAGGCATGAACAAAGCTGCTATTTTTCAAATTCGTGCAGTATGCAATCGATTGCACCCTTGGTGTAAATCGATTGCACAAGGTTTTTAACAGCTATTTTTTCAAAATCTTTAAGAGTGCAATCGGTTGAACTAAAAATGTAATGAATTGCATGCAAAGTCAGTAGCAAAAAGTAACTGAGTGCAATAGATTGCATTTGCAATGTAAATCGATTGCATGAGAAACAGAAGCAAACATTTTGAAAAATTTGAGTATTCAATCGATTGCATAGGTAATGTAAATCGATTGCACATAGAAACAGAAGCAAAAGATCTGAAATTTTGAAGTGTGCAATCAATTGCACTAAGATGTAAATTGATTGCATGCAGAAGAAAAATGAACTTTTATCTTTGAAAATCTTGAGTAAGGATCTTTAAACATATCTTCTTCATTTTTGAGCATCTATATCTTAAGATCAAAGTAGATAATATTATTATACCTTTAAAGTTGTTGAGAGCTTTGAATGAAGATATTATCCTTGGATGCTTAAATACTTGATCATAAATCTTTGCCTTCTTTGTTAGCCATGGTTTGTCTTCATCAAAACAAAAGCTTATTTGTGAAGCTTGATTTTACATTCTCCCCCTTTTTGATGATGACAAAAAATCTTGCTTTATGCGATGTACTTTCTGGAAGAGCTTCTCCCCCTAAGATGCAAAACTCCTCCTATGTAGGAGAGGGTTGGAATCCTTTGCAATTCTTCATCTTGATTGGAGAGTACCTTGAGAGTTAAGACATAGGAAATACACAAGCATAAAGTACAACATCCTTCTACCCCTTTGACATTATCAAAAAGAAGGGAAAGATGCAATAAAAAATGGACATAATATATGTAATAATATTGAAAGACTTAACCATAGCCATATTGCTTCATGATGTTTTTTATCATCCTTTTATAAATGCACATAGTAGTTATCTTCATCAAAACATGATGTTGAAGCCTTTGACACAAATTTGTCTTTTACTTAGTAGTTGTCTTTTGTTCTTCAACATAAAGTACATCTTCAATGGATGTGAAAGTTAGTGTATCAATTTTGCCAATGCCAAGAATTCTTCCTTTAAGGTATTTCCCATATGTGAAATAATCCTTGGATTTGAACTAGATTTGAAAGTTAGTTTATGTCTCCCGTCATATGCTTTGAACAACCATTATCAAGATACCAAAGATTGCATGTGGTCTTCAAGCATACCTACCAAAACAAATTAAGTTTGATTTGGTACCCAATGTGCTTTGGGTCCATCATAGTTAGTTCCTTTCTTAACCCACACATAATTCCTACTTGCCACACTAAAGTTTCTAACATAGCAAGCATTAGGTGTATGGCCTTTAATACCACAATAAAAACAAGTAGGTTCAAAGTCACTTCTATATCTAGAAGGATAAGATTTCTTATTAGAAAATGTTTTCTTTTTAGGATAGTGACTGTTGTACCCCAAAATTTTCCCTCTCATTTTATCAACATTTCTCATCACAAGACTCTTGGAACTCAAGATCAAGCTAGGGTTTGCTCTATTCAAGACATCTCCTAGCACTGTTGACCTAAATTAGGGTTTGAGTTTGCACAGGGATGTTTTTACCTACAATGCCCAAAGTGACTTTCATACTTCATGTTGGACCCACAAGTTTGTCCATACCAAGTTTCAAGCCTTGAATCAAATTTTTGCCCAGTCAATTGGACTGTTGACCTAGAAATCAGTTGTATTGGGGAAAAAGTCAACTGTGGCCAATTGACAGTCAAATCTCATGAATTTTGACCCACATCAACATTATGAACTCATATGAACCATTTGATCAAGTTTGGACCATAATTCCACAAGAAATTTGATCAAATACGAAAAGGGCAAAATGGTCATTTTTAGGGTTTTGACTGTACAAAGGCAATTTTTGACTGTTTGACCTAGCCAATGGCAAATCCAGCTAAACCATGGACTCAAGGACTCAATTACATTATCTTCACCCATTCAACAATTCATAAGATCTCAAATGCATGGGATTGGCAGATGAATTTTTCAGTGAACTGATCAAAATTTGACTGTACACTGAAAAGTCAAACTTTGACTTTTTGGTCAAAATCAAGTGCCAAGAGTCAGTTTTCATCAAGACATGTCAAATTATGAAACTTGTTCATCAAGAATCCCAAAATTTCAAATTAGGGTTTAAAATGGAAAAATTTCTTAACTTAGAAATTTTCTAAGTTATAAAATTTTCTTAATTTTTCCTAACTTTGCCCCGCATTTTCACCAAGATGCAAATGGATTCAAACAAAACTTACAACATGAAAGTTGTATTACATCACAAAGTCTACAACTTTGATTTACAAAGTTTTCTCAAAAGAAGCTTGGATCTCAAGTTATGATTTTTGGAACAAGGGCCCCTAAAACTTTTAACTTAGAGAAATCTTGCCCTAGTTTAGGCAGGATTTTGACCCATCTTCTTGGCCATTTTTCACATAGTTCCACTTGGAGTCTCAAGTTGCATTTCAAAGGTGGATTATAGTACATGTTGCAAGATTTCCAAATTGTCCAAGAACTCCTCAAACACATTTGTGGTTAGGGAGAATCGAATGCTTGAAATTGGCAAAAACTCACTTTGTAACCATGGCCAATACATGTTCATACCAAGTTGCAAATCTGACCAAACTAGCTTTGTACATAATTACAGGCCTCTAAACCAATTTACACTAAAAAATTGAATGCAAATACATTGGACATTGGCATTGTTCTGATCAAGGGAGCATTGTACATTGAACATTTCCATTTTAGGCATAAAGATGACACTTCCATTTTCATAAAGGTAACTTTATGTCAAATTGCATTTTCTTGAGCCTTGGACTTCTTTCCTTGCAGCAAACAAGTTCCCTAATATCAGGCATAATACACCAACTTAAGCATGCTTAGAGCTAGCCTGTACAGGCCATAGCTTGGTCACTTCACATCTTTGCTTCAAAACCAAGGAATTGTACCAAAAGTGAATAACTTGCACATCTGATATATTAAACTGAAGCAAGGTTTTCAAACAAGTTTCACACATCCTAGTAAGCAAGAAGCACGAGCCTTTCACCCCAAAAGCACCCTTATACTCAAAAACCACATTTTCTTGCAAAACAGGGCAAGGTCTGTGTTGTACCCCAAAATTTTCCCTCCCATTTCCTCAACATTTTCTCATCACAAGACCCTTGGAGCTTAGGATCAAGTTAGAGTTTGCTCTGCTCAAGACTTCTCCTTGCAATGTTGACCCAAATTAGGGTTTGTGTTTGCACAAAGATGTTTTGACCTAAAATGCCTAAAGTGACTTTCATGCTTCATGTTGGACTCCCAAGTTTATCCATACCAAGTTTCAAGCCTTGATTCCAATCTTTGCCCAGTCAATTGGACAGTTGACCTAGAAATCAGCTATATTGGGGAAAAAGTCAACTGTGATCAATTGACAGTCAAACCTCATGATTTTTTGACCCACATCAACATTATGAACTCATATGGACCATTTGACCAAGTTTGGATCACAATTCCACAAGAAATTTGATCAGATCACCAAAAGGGCAAAATGGTCATTTTTAGGGTTTTGACTGCACAAAGGCAATTTTTGACTGTTTGACCTAGCCAATGGCAAACCAAGCTCACATATGGACTCAAGGACCCCATGGAATTGTCTTGACATGTTCAACAAGTTCAAAAGATCCCAAATGCACAAGATTGACAGATGAATTTTCCAGTCAATTGATCAATTTTTGACTGTATACTGAAAAGTCAAACTTTGACTTTTTGGTCAAAATCAAGTGCCAAGATTCATTTTCCATCAAGACATGTCAAATTATGAAACTTTTTCATCAAGAAATCAAAAATCACAAATTAGGGTTTGAAATGAAGAATTTTCATAACTTAGAATTTTTCTAAGTTATGAAAATCCCTAATTTTTTCCTAACTTTGTCCTATTTTTTCACCAAGATGCATTTGGATTCAAACAAAAGTCAAAACATGAAAGTTGTAGTCCATTGCAAAATCTACAACTTTGTTCACAAAGTTTCTTCAAAAGAAGCTTGTAGTTCAAGTTATGATTTTTGGAACAAGGGTGCAAAACATTCTTAACTTAGTAAATTTTTGACCTATTTTAGGCAGGATTTTTGCCTAACTTCATGGCTACTTTTCACATGCTTCCACTTGTAATTTCAATTTTCATTACAAATATGGATTGTAGTACACATTCCAAGCTTTCCAAAATGTCCAAGAACTCGTCAAACAACCTTGTGGTTAGGGAGAATCGAATTTGGCAATATGGACAAAACTCACTTTGTTCATGGCCAATTTACATGTTCATAACTTGGGCATTCTTGAAATCAGCATGCATAAGCTAGGTTACAGGCCTCTAATCCCTTTCTTACTCAAAAATTCAATGCTAAACCATTGTGCCAAGTTGTTATTTCATTCATTTGGGCAATACATGTTAGATTAAGCCTTAATTAGAAAAAGCATATTATCCATTTTTGTAAAGTGTTACTTTATGTCAATTTTGCAATCTATGAGGTACAATGCAGATCTTTGAGGCACAAAGGCATGGACATATCCCACTGATCAAGACTCAAGTGTGCAACATAGATAGAGGCATTGTACTGGCCTAGAAACCAAGTTGACATTTCCTTGCTTCACATAGAAGAAAGCTAGCATTTTGAAACTCATCTCACATTACTGCAAGCACAAGCCTAAGAAAACATTGTGAACATCTTCCAAACATCCAACCTAACCTAAAACATGACCTAACCACCTTCAAAACCTCACCATTCATCAAAACACCCTCCTACTGCAAAAAACATAGTCACCTTTGCAGTTGGACTTCCATAACTCAATCCACTCGTGCATTCTTGCTAAGACCAGTTCATACACATTCCATACCACATATAAAAGCTATCCCAAGCATTGGACACGACCTGTAACACCTCTAACCAACTTCACCATTTTCACTTTTTCTGTTTTGCAGGTTGATTGCCATAGCTTGATTCACTTGGTTTCAAAGCAAGTTAAAGGTTGGAATAGCATCCCTGGACTTCAAGCAAGCTGTACCAATCCTCACTTTGCCTTGAAAGTGCCTCCATTGCCAGACACGATCCAAGCTGAACAGGTAAGTTCATGGACTTCTATCTCTCAATCTAGGAAGAGTTAGCTTTAAGTTTATGAATGAAAAATGTTCTACTCATGGCCCTGAAGCTATGCATATCCTCACTTTTCATTTATATTGCATATGCTGAGAGTATTTTGAACCCGAACATTGACAAAAAACTAGGTCAGGAATTGGGGAAGAAGAAATTCTCTCTCATTTCTGAGAGTTAGAATGACTTTTTTATATATTTGGAATCGTGACAAGATGCTCTATAACATTGTTGTTGTAAGTTTTTGCTGAATGTCAAAGAATCATGAGATAGCAGAAACGCGTGTTTTGTTGTTCAAGGATACTGGAGGTTGAAGAAGACAAAGTCTTTGGGCTGGGCCTGAGATGTTTTCCTTTTCACACCATTGCATTTCACATGCACCCCCCTGGCCCATTTTGAGTTTTATTTATCATTTTTAATTTTTTCCTTTTGATTTTGGTTTTATATTTTTATTTAAACATGAAAAAATCTTAAAATCATTTTTCTCACATTTTTTTTCATTTTTTGATATTTATTTTGTTTCATTTAGCTTTATATGTAAATAAACATAAATTTACTTTTATTCAAAATACTAAAATAATACCAATACATTTCATTTTCTGATTTTTATTTTATTTTACCTTTTGAAAACATTTTATAAAAAAATATCCTTTTTCTTGTAAATGTTAAATATTTTATTTTATACATATTTAATATATTTTGTAAATAATATAAATACTAATATATTTATTAGAATATTTAGGGAAAATACATAAAAAATTATACATTTTTATCTTTATTAATATTTAACTTAAAAAATCATTTTTTGGAAATATACTTTCTTTTTATTTGTTTTTGTACATAATTAATAAATATTGCATATATTATATAATAAATACCTTTTATTTATAAAATTAGGGTTTTACCCTAAATACATAAAAATACCAAAAATTAATTCATTTTATTTTTGTTTATTTGACACATAAAAATACTTTTTACATACATACAAAAATCATTTTTTGCATCTTACATATTTTTTCTTATTTTATTTAATTATTGCAATTTATTAATTTGTATAATTCAATTTGGATGTAATAGTTAGATTTTAATTTCTTGCTTAAAATATCCCCATTTGAACATTTGTACCCCCATCCCATATATTGTGTTGTAATAACTTAGGACCTTTTATTTTCCGCATTTTAAAAGCTTTCTAAATATGCCATGTTAGAATTAGTGTTTGTATGCAAAAATTAACCAAAAATAGTTTGACCTAAATTCAAGATAAACAAGCATGAAAATGGACAACACTAATCACACTTGCACCCCTAGGGTATTCCACTTGTTGCCTTCAATAATGGGCCATATTGCATGTTAGGTATCTTTGGCAAAAACAAAACAATCAAATGATCATAGTCCCTCGATGACGCTTTCAAAAGTTGCCTAAAAATGATCAAGTCCCTTAAAGGAAAAATTGCCCAAAGATACTTGGCACCATTGCAATCATGGTCTAAACGATGACCCGCGCCCGTCCCGTTAACATCCTAACACAAGATTGTCCACCAAATACAATGGTGGAACAATACTGTTAAAAGGGTTAAAATATAGGAAAAAACTTTGAGAAATTTAGGGTAGGTAGCTCTTGGTTACTTGACCAATCTTGCAAAACAATCCTTGCCATTTTTCAAAACACACATCACAACACACTTTCAAAACAACTTTCAAAAACATTGAAAACTTTTCAAAAGATAAGTACACCTTTGTATACATTCAAACATGGATCATTACAAAGGTTGCCACAACAAATGGCCTCTTTCCAAAACATTTTCAAACCCACACACAAAGCACCATTTCAAACAATTGAAAACACAAGGCAAGTGATCTAAGCAAGTAACTAAGAGCCCATGGATAACCATGGATAGAAAGGGTGTTAATACCTTCCCTTTCTATAATCTACTCCCCGAACCCAAGAAAACATCTCAAAGGTTTTTGCTGTGCTTTTTAACCTTTCCTTAGGATAAAATAAAAAGTAGGTGGTGACTCTTGCTCAACCGAAACATTTGCGAAAACAAATGCAAAACCCAAGTCAATTCTCCCACCGTATCACAAAACTGGCGACTCTGCTGGGGAAAATCTTAAAAGTGAAGTAACCTTAGGGCTTAGATCACCCCCTTGCATGACTAATTGCTTGCTTTGATTGATTTATATCTTGGCTCTCTTGTTTGGGGCAACCTACCAACGTGCCATGGTTGCTTTATTTCATGATATGATCCACCACGAGATAGAAGTGTATGTTGATGATATGATTGCAAGGTCCCAAACTGAGGAAGAACACCTTGACCACCTACGGAAGCTGTTTGACCATCTGAAGTTGTACAAGCTGAGGTTGAACCCGAACAAATGCACCTTTAGGGTGAAATCTGGAAAATTGCTAGGTTTCATCGTAAGCGACAAAGGCATTCAAGTGGACCCTGCCAAAGTAAAAGCCATACAAGAGATGCCAACTCCCAAGACAGAGAAAGAAGTCAGAGGCTTTCTAGGACGGTTGAATTACATTGCCCGATTCATCTCACATCTAACTGCTACCTGTGAACCAATCTTCAAGCTGCTGAAGAAAGATCAAGTAGTACGTTGGAATGATGAATGTCAGGCCGCTTTCGAAAAGATCAAAGAGTATCTCCAAGAACCACCCATTCTTATGCCACCGGTTGAAGGGAGACCTTTAATATTATACTTGACGGTACTTGACAACTAAATGGGGTGTGTGCTGGGGCAGCATGACGAGTCTGGCCGAAAAGAACACGCCATTTATTACCTGAGAAAAAAGTTTACCGACTGTGAGACTCGGTACTCACTGCTCGAGAAAACTTATTGCGCCCTGGTATGGGCTGCTCGTCGGCTGAGACAGTATATGTTGACTCACACTACCTTGTTAATTTCAAAAATGGATCCGATAAAGTACATATTCGAAAAGCCTGCTCTGTCTGGAAGAATAGCAAGGTGGCAAATGATCTTGACGGAATATGACATCCAATACACGAATCAAAAAGAAATCAAGGGAAGTGTATTGGCATACCATTTGGCACACCAACCGGTGGACGATTACCAGTCGTTGAACTTTGAATTTCCAGACGAAGATATCATGGTAGTGACAGATTGCGAAGTACCTGGACCGGATGAAGGACCTGAGGAGGGATCCCGATGGTCTATGCATTTTGACGGAGCCTCGAACGCTTTGGGTAATGGTATCGGCGCTGTGATCATATCCCCCAAAGGCACTCATACTCCACTCACCGCCCGACTATGTTTCAACTGCACCAACAACATGGCGGAGTATGAGGCATGTATCATGGGTCTTCAAGCTGCAATCGACTTAAGGATCAAGTTTCTGAGTGTCTTCAGAGATTCCGCTCTCGTGGTCAATCAGGTCAAAGGCGAGTGGGATACGAAACACCCAAATATTATTCCTTACAAGGAGTATGTGTTGACATTGCTTCCCCACTTCGAGGAAATAACTTTTGAACACTTCCCAAGAGAGGAGAATCAGTTGGCAGACGCATTGGCTACGATGTCTTCTATGTTCAAAGTCAAATAGGATAACGAGGCTCCCCGAATCATTATCTGGAAATTGGACGAACCTGCATATTGCTATGATCTTGAGGCTGAGGAGGTAGCTGAAAAACCCTGGTATCATGAAGTGAAGAGGTACTTGGAAGCTCAAGATTACCCCGAGGGAGCATCCGTTAACGACAAGAAGTTTCTAAGAAGGTTCGCAGCAAAGTTCTTCCTCAGCAACGGCATTATGTACAAGCGAAACCATGATTCGACCTTACTGCGTTGTATGGATAAGACTGAAGCAGAAAAGATCATGGCAGAGCTACATGAAGGTACCCTCGGAACACATTCTAGCGGACATACCATGGCAAAGAAAATCCTTCGGGCGGGATATTTCTGGTCCACAATGGAAGCTGACTGTTACCAGCATTCTCGAACTTGTCATAAATGCTAGATCTATGCTGACAAGGTGCACATTCCTCGGGTGCCTCTGAACGTCCTGACAGCCCCTTGGCCATTTGCAATGTGGGGCATTGATATGATCGGCGAAATCAGACCGACGACATCCAACGGGCATCGCTTCATCTTGGTAGCGATTGATTACTTCACGAAGTGGGTTGAAGCAGCTTCTTATGCTACCGTAACCAAGAGCGTCGTGGCACGGTTCATCCGGCATAACCTGATTTGTCGATACGGTGTACCTGAGAGGATCATTACGGACAATGGTACCAATCTTAACAACAAGATGATCACTGAGCTCTGCGAGCAATTCAAGATACAGCACCACAATTCTTCTCCCTACCGGCCGAAGATGAATGGGGCTGTAGAAGCAGCGAATAAGAACATCAAGAAGATTGTGCAGAAGATGAAAGTGACCTATAAAGATTGGCACGAAATGTTACCGTTTGCTCTTCATGGGTACCGTACCTCAGCACGGAAGTCAACAGGGGCAACTCCCTTTTCTTTGGTCGATGGCATGGAGGTGGTCTTGCCTATTGAAGTCCAGATACCCTCTCTCCGGATAATGAAGGATGCAGACTTGAGCGAAGATGACTGGATCCAGACTCGGCTTGATCAATTAAACCTAATTGACGAAAAGAGACTCACTTCTATTTGTCATGGTCAGACATACCAAAAACGGATGATCAGGGCATTCAACAAGAAAGTCAGACGACAAGAATATCAAGTCGGAGACCTGGTAATCAAGCGCATCATCCTTCCTCAAAGTGATCCCAGGGGCAAATGGACCCCCACGTATGAAGGGCCATTTGTGGTTAAACATATCTTCTCAGGAGGAGCTATGATTCTAACCACCATGGATGGTGACGACCTTCATCACCCCGCCAATGCAGACATAGTAAAAAGATACTACGCATGAATTAAAGACCCGCTAGGTTGACACACCTAGGCAAAAATAAGGGCTTCCCGACGAACCAAAAAGTGTTCGGCCAAAAATAAGGGATGAAAATGAAAAATCTGTACACCCGGAAAGTCGAAAACCTGAAAAGGCGGCTTGGGCAAAAATGGGTATCCCGGTGGACTGAAAACCCGAAAGGGCGGTCCAGGCAAAAGTTAGGGATAAAGCGTAATACTATGTCTCACTGGATCACCTTGCATCCAGAATTCGGCATCAACTATCGGGCTCAGACAACATCGATCAATCAGCTTCATCTTTAACTAAGCAGCAAAGTGATGAGACGTTTGAAGACATAAAGGCGATATCAGAGGTGGAACCCAGTGGGATTATTTTTCACATAGCTGTTTTGTTTCCTTTTCAAATTGTATAAACTCTATGTTGCTCGGCGGCGTTCTCTTACTAGGACGTCAGCCCCTTGTACAAAAACGCCTATTTACGGGCAAATTTCAAAATCAATACAAGTTCACTTTTCCAGACAAATTGCCAAATTGTTTTTCCTTTTTTCTGTATTGTTTTGCGAAGAACGTCCAATGTTCATTTTTGATATATGCATTTGTCGTTAATTGCTAACCATGAATATTTTCATGCGAGACAAAGGATTAATTACAGGTGACATCAGAAACAGGGGGAAATTTAGAGTTGTCTAAGCGATCTAGTTGCTTTGTCCACCGAGGTACCGAGGTAAGTTCAGCAGAAAAATTTGACCAAAATACCTTCACTCCCCACAGAGTAAGACAAGATTCAGCAATGCTTTCCCCGAGTAGAGTTGGTTTCCTATCAACCCTGAAAAGGCACAATATTCCCCTAGCAAGTCAGCAATATTCTCCAAGCAGGATCAGTCTACTGTCAGCCTTAAGGAAGTTGGGTATCCCCAGAAGATCTCAACAATCCCCAGCGGAGTATAGACATTCCTCAACAAGCGTCCCCGACAGTCTTAATATGAGATTGTTCCCCGGCGGAATACCAACACCCCAGTACAGTCTGAAAAGTTTCCCCAAGAGAGTTGAATCCATATCCCCAGCAGGTTCCGAAGCTTACCCCCAGTAGATTCAGGAAGCTTATCACCTGCAGAGTACGAACGTCTCTCCCCGACTTGATTCAAAGGTTATTTTCCTCACCAGGGTATAACTGGGTTATCCTCAGCTAATAACCACGGAAAGCTCGTCCTCAGCGAAGTTCTTCCTATCCCCAGCGGAGTTCATCAAAGTTCCCCAAACATAACTTATCAGCGGAATCCCCAACGGAGTTTATCGTTGAAAACCCCGGCAGAGTCTATTGTTGAAATCCGCAGCGGAGCTCTCATCAAAACCTCAGTGAAGTATCTCTTCCCACAGAGTGATTCCCCGTAGAGTAATTTCTCCAACAAGTTTATTCCCCAACGGAGTCATCTTCTCCTACCGATTTATTTTTGCAACCATCATCCCCAGCGGAAACGAAGAACTCTACTCTTCAACATCAGCCCAGGATTTGATTCCCCGGCCGGTCGTCAAGGATTTATCTTCCTAGACGAAAATACATTCATAGACATTTCACATTTCATACATCCTGCTTACATACATGACAAAGTGCATACAACACTACCTCATTTTGAGCATCATGACATCATGCATCTCATACATCATGACTTCGCATACAACTGATGTTTTGCCTTTTTCAGGAAAAAGGACACTCCAAAAGTTGATCACTATCAACTATCACAGTTCCAGATTCGATTCCTGTATCTAGCCAGGGCACATCTGTGAGTGATTGATTGTAGATTCGATACCTGTATCTAGCCAGGGCATATCTGCATGAAGAGTTTGAAGATCAACCCCTGTAACAGGCCAGGAAATTATCTTATTCTCAGGACGGAGGCTTACACCTGTATCCAGCCAGGAAAGCTATCTCTACCAACCTTTTGCAATTCCAGATTTGATTCCTGTATCTAGCCAGGGCGTATCTGTAGACGACAATTCCAGATTCGATACCTGTATCCAGCCAGGGCATATCTGTAGACAACAGTTCCAGATTCGATTCCTGTATCTAGCCAGGGCACATCTGTGAGCAACCAATTGTAGATTCGATATCTGTATCTAGCCTGGGCATATCTGCATGAAGAGACTGAAGATCAACACCTGTAACAAACCAGGAAAACATCTTCCTTTCTCAAAGTACGCAAGTTCTCGCTAAGGAATCTCTTACGCGATCAACACTTCCAAATGGCATCTATAAGCCCATTCCCGACAAGGTTCTGTCACGTCTCCAGATGGCATCTATAAGCCCATCCCCCTATCCATCCTATCTCCAAATGGCATCTATAAGCCCATTCCCGCCATCACATTGCTGATACTCCAGCATGCGAGTGCAAATTTCCGGGCACTCTAGTGTCCAATCTCCTTTTACCTTCGAGTCGTGAAAGGCAAAATTGCCAATCTAACTCTTCAGGTCTAAGAAGATTGAACAGGGGCAACTGTTGTACCCCAAAATTTTCCCTCCCATTTCCTCAATATTTTCTCATCACGAGACCCTTGGTGCTCAGGATCAAGTTAGGGTTTGCTCTGCTCAAGACTTCTCCTTGCACTGTTGACCCAAATTAGGGTTTGTGTTTGCACAAAGATGTTTTGACCTAAAATTCCTAAAGTGACTTTCATGCTTCATGTTGGACTCCCAAGTTTATCCATACCAAGTTTCAAGCCTTGATTCCAATCTTTGCCTAGTCAATTGGACAGTTGACCTAGAAATTAGCTGTATTGGGGAAAAAGTCAACTGTGATCAACTGACAGTCAAACCTCATGATTTTTTGACCCACATCAACATTATGAACTCATATGGACCATTTGACCAAGTTTGGATCACAATTCCACAAGAAATTTGATCAGATCACCAAAAGGGCAAAATGGTCATTTTTAGGGTTTTGACTGCACAAAGGCAATTTTTGACTGTTTGACCTAGCCAATGGCAAACCAAGCTCACATATGGACTCAAGGACCCCATGGAATTGTCTTGACATGTTCAACAAGTTCAAAAGATCCCAAATGCACAAGATTGACAGATGAATTTTCCAGTCAATTGATCAATTTTTGACTGTATACTGAAAAGTCAAACTTTGACTTTTTGGTCAAAATCAAGTGCCAAGATTCATTTTCCATCAAGACATGTCAAATTATGAAACTTTTTCATCAAGAAATCAAAAATCACAAATTAGGGTTTGAAATGAAGAATTTTCATAACTTAGAATTTTTCTAAGTTATGAAAATCCCTAATTTTTTCCTAACTTTGTCCTATTTTTTCACCAAGATGCATTTGGATTCAAACAAAAGTCAAAACATGAAAGTTGTAGTCCATTGCAAAATCTACAACTTTGTTCACAAAGTTTCTTCAAAAGAAGCTTGTAGTTCAAGTTATGATTTTTGGAACAAGGGTGCAAAACATTCTTAACTTAGTAAATTTTTGACCTATTTTAGGCAGGATTTTTGCCTAACTTCATGGCTACTTTTCACATGCTTCCACTTGTAATTTCAATTTTCATTACAAATATGGATTGTAGTACACATTCCAAGCTTTCCAAAATGTCCAAGAACTCGTCAAACAACCTTGTGGTTAGGGAGAATCGAATTTGGCAATATGGACAAAACTCACTTTGTTCATGGCCAATTTACATGTTCATAACTTGGGCATTCTTGAAATCAGCATGCATAAGCTAGGTTACAGGCCTCTAATCCCTTTCTTACTCAAAAATTCAATGCTAAACCATTGTGCCAAGTTGTTATTTCATTCATTTGGGCAATACATGTTAGATTAAGCCTTAATTAGAAAAAGCATATTATCCATTTTTGTAAAGTGTTACTTTATGTCAATTTTGCAATCTATGAGGTACAATGCAGATCTTTGAGGCACAAAGGCATGGACATATCCCACTGATCAAGACTCAAGTGTGCAACATAGATAGAGGCATTGTACTGGCCTAGAAACCAAGTTGACATTTCCTTGCTTCACATAGAAGAAAGCTAGCATTTTGAAACTCATCTCACATTACTGCAAGCACAAGCCTAAGAAAACATTGTGAACATCTTCCAAACATCCAACCTAACCTAAAACACGACCTAACCACCTTCAAAACCTCACCATTCATCAAAACACCCTCCTACTGCAAAAAACAGAGTCACCTTTGCAGTTGGACTTCCATAACTCAATCCACTCGTGCATTCTTGCTAAGACCAGTTCATACACATTCCATACCACATATAAAAGCTATCCCAAGCATTGGACACGACCTGTAACACCTCTAACCAACTTCACCATTTTCACTTTTTCTGTTTTGCAGGTTGATTGCCATAGCTTGATTCACTTGGTTTCAAAGCAAGTTAAAGGTTGGAATAGCATCCCTGGACTTCAAGCAAGCTGTACCAATCCTCACTTTGCCTTGAAAGTGCCTCCATTGCCAGACACGATCCAAGCTGAACAGGTAAGTTCATGGACTTCTATCTCTCAATCTAGGAAGAGTTAGCTTTAAGTTTATGAATGAAAAATGTTCTACTCATGGCCCTGAAGCTATGCATATCCTCACTTTTCATTTATATTGCATATGCTGAGAGTATTTTGAACCTGAACATTGACAAAAAACTAGGTCAGGAATTGGGGAAGAAGAAATTCTCTCTCATTTCTGAGAGTTAGAATGACTTTTTTATATATTTGGAATCGTGACAAGATGCTCTATAACATTGTTGTTGTAAGTTTTTGCTGAATGTCAAAGAATCATGAGATAGCAGAAACGCGTGTTTTGTTGTTCAAGGATACTGGAGGTTGAAGAAGACAAAGTCTTTGGGCTGGGCCTGAGATGTTTTCCTTTTCACACCATTGCATTTCACATGCACCCCCCTGGCCCATTTTGAGTTTTATTTATCATTTTTAATTTTTTCCTTTTGATTTTGGTTTTATATTTTTATTTAAACATGAAAAAATCTTAAAATCATTTTTCTCACATTTTTTTTCATTTTTTGATATTTATTTTGTTTCATTTAGCTTTATATGTAAATAAACATAAATTTACTTTTATTCAAAATACTAAAATAATACCAATACATTTCATTTTCTGATTTTTATTTTATTTTACCTTTTGAAAACATTTTATAAAAAAATATCCTTTTTCTTGTAAATGTTAAATATTTTATTTTATACATATTTAATATATTTTGTAAATAATATAAATACTAATATATTTATTAGAATATTTAGGGAAAATACATAAAAAATTATACATTTTTATCTTTATTAATATTTAACTTAAAAAATCATTTTTTGGAAATATACTTTCTTTTTATTTGTTTTTGTACATAATTAATAAATATTGCATATATTATATAATAAATACCTTTTATTTATAAAATTAGGGTTTTACCCTAAATACATAAAAATACCAAAAATTAATTCATTTTATTTTTGTTTATTTGACACATAAAAATACTTTTTACATACATACAAAAATCATTTTTTGCATCTTACATATTTTTTCTTATTTTATTTAATTATTGCAATTTATTAATTTGTATAATTCAATTTGGATGTAATAGTTAGATTTTAATTTCTTGCTTAAAATATCCCCATTTGAACATTTGTACCCCCATCCCATATATTGTGTTGTAATAACTTAGGACCTTTTATTTTCCGCATTTTAAAAGCTTTCTAAATATGCCATGTTAGAATTAGTGTTTGTATGCAAAAATTAACCAAAAATAGTTTGACCTAAATTCAAGATAAACAAGCATGAAAATGGACAACACTAATCACACTTGCACCCCTAGGGTATTCCACTTGTTGCCTTCAATAATGGGCCATATTGCATGTTAGGTATCTTTGGCAAAAACAAAACAATCAAATGATCATAGTCCCTCGATGACGCTTTCAAAAGTTGCCTAAAAATGATCAAGTCCCTTAAAGGAAAAATTGCCCAAAGATACTTGGCACCATTGCAATCATGGTCTAAACGATGACCCGCGCCCGTCCCGTTAACATCCTAACACAAGATTGTCCACCAAATACAATGGTGGAACAATACTGTTAAAAGGGTTAAAATATAGGAAAAAACTTTGAGAAATTTAGGGTAGGTAGCTCTTGGTTACTTGACCAATCTTGCAAAACAATCCTTGCCATTTTTCAAAACACACATCACAACACACTTTCAAAACAACTTTCAAAAACATTGAAAACTTTCCAAAAGATAAGTACACCTTTGTATACATTCAAACATGGATCATTACAAAGGTTGCCACAACAAATGGCCTCTTTCCAAAACATTTTCAAACCCACACACAAAGCACCATTTCAAACAATTGAAAACACAAGGCAAGTGATCTAAGCAAGTAACTAAGAGCCCATGGATAACCATGGATAGAAAGGGTGTTAATACCTTCCCTTTCTATAATCTACTCCCCGAACCCAAGAAAACATCTCAAAGGTTTTTGCTGTGCTTTTTAACCTTTCCTTAGGATAAAATAAAAAGTCGGTGGTGACTCTTGCTCAACCGAAACATTTGCGAAAACAAATGCAAAACCCAAGTCAATTCTCCCACCGTATCACAGAACTGGCGACTCTGCTGGGGAAAATCTTAAAAGTGAAGTAACCTTAGGGCTTAGATCACCCCCTTGCATGACTAATTGCTTGCTTTGATTGATTTATATCTTGGCTCTCTTGTTTGGGCTTGAAATCCTACACCCGGATTTGGGGAAACATTCATAGATAGCAATACGTTGTGGAAACTGTGCGGGGTATACCGACATGGTTGAAGCAATAGCTATATTAGTGCGACATATTTGTGAGTACCGGTAACCCTTGAGTTCAATCAAGGAGAGTACGGGGCCGCTGAGTGATGTCACTAAGCACTAATGACCTAGAACCTTTACTTGACCATCTTGGCCTTTCATTAGGGGTAGTGAGATGACCGGCTTTGGTGCAGTCCGAAGTTGGTAGATACTCGATACTACACTCATTGAGGGTTATTTTCTTGGAATATTTTGGTCGCTAGTTAAGTGGCTAAACCAAAACAATGAACAATGAAAACAATCCAGTGATATTGAGCTCCTTAGAACCCGGTTACTATTTATAGGACAGGTTTTTAAGCAAACTACACTCAAGAGGGTACTTACCTATGAAACCCCATGCAAGCCTGAAACTAGGGTTTTTGTGTGAATTGCTTGTACATATGTTTGTGCATACATCATGAACATCATAAAGCATCATATGTATTCACTAACCATTTCAAGGGTTTAGATCTTCATCTTTGTTCTTGTTTTGTAGGTCATGGAAATTCCTCGCAGGAAAACCATCCAAGTCAACCTTGTGAGAATCCCTCCTCAACTCAAGGAGCTTACATCAAGAATTCCGGAAAGCTCTCCCTTCAGTGAGAGACATGGTAGACTGCTCAGCCTAGTCAACACCAACATTGAAGAAGACATGATGAAGGTGTTGTTCCAGTTCTTTGACCCTCTTCACCACTGTTTCACTTTCCCCGACTACCAGTTGGTACCCACTTTGGAGGAATTTTCTCAACTCCTGAGAATTCCTATCCTTAATCAACTACCCTACAACGGTACGGAAAAGGAACCAAAGCCTGAAGATGTTGCTCAAGCACTACATCTACAGCCATCTGACATCAAGGGGCATTGGGAAACTAGAAGCGGTGTCAAAGGCTTCTTGGCAAAATTCTTGTTTGAGAAGGCACAAGAATGTTGGAATTCATTGGACCTACAAGCCTTTGAAGAAATTGTGGCACTCCTTATCTATGGGTTGGTCTTGTTCCCAAATCCTGACCAGCTTGTAGATGTCAACGCCGTCAAAATCTTCTTATCCAGAAATCCAATACCAACATTGCTTGGGGACATTCTTCACTCATTTTACACTCGAACAATGAGAAAGAGGGGTATCCTCATGTGTTGCACTCCTCTCCTTGCAAGGTGGTTTATTTCGCACCTTCCACAATCTGTCTTGAAGAATGACCAAGGCTTAAGATGGTCACAACGGTTGATGACCCTCACTCACTCTGATGTACATTGGTGTTCTCGGTCCATAGAAAATGTCATCATCATCGATCATTGTGGAGAGTTCCCTAATGTTCCATTACTTGGCATTAGGGGAGGCATTACCTACAACCCTTGTCTAGCCTTGAGACAATTTGGATATGCACGGAGAGATAGCCCTCACGACATGTTGATTCCTGGCCTAGTTTTTTACTTTGACAACAATGCGCAAGGACTTCGCCAAAGATTCATCAGAGCTTGGAGGATGCCTAACAAGGTTGACAGCAAGACACTGGGGCACAAGAATTCCATCCCTCTTGAGCCTTATCTCAAGTGGGTACGAGCCCGAGCCCAGAGTCTAATGATACCTTATCCTCATGTTCTCCCTGTGATTAAAGAGCCCGTTAAGGAAGGAGAGGTTCCCTACACCATCCTATATCCTGACATGCCTACATCGTGGGAGGAGATGCAGAAGAGTTGGATCCAACTCAAGGAGGAACAGAATACTTTTGAAGCAAGCTTCTACGCCAGTGAGAAGAAGGTTCTAGAACTTACCCGCCGACTCCATGAGGAAGAGACCCTCAACACCTACATCGCACCAAAGAGGATGCACAACGTCTTTTTACCTTGGGATGTTTTTTTGTAATATTTGGCCCATGGGGAATTTATGTACTGACAAATTTCTTCTTATTAATATGACGTGCGTTCTTTTTGTTCGCAACAATTTTGAATGTTCTAAATCCTTGAATGCATTGCATACATAAGCATACCATTCATCATGTGCATAAGCAGGTCTCCACACCAGGTTTCCTTATCTTTCTGCTGTTTATTTCAGTAAGATGGATCTCGAACAAACGGTCAAGGACTTGCAGTCTCAGAATTCACAATTTCAACAACTCCTGATGACCTTGGCTAAGGGTCAGGAGGATCTAAAGGCCCTGCTGGGGAACAAAGACCAAGTGAAAAAGAAGAAGAAAAGAATCGGGGTGGCTACCTTAGGAAGAAGGTTTGAGGGTGAAGCCAGAAGAGTGCTTGAATTTCCCCCTACTTCTGAGGAGGGAACCAGTAAAGGGAATGCGGCTGCAGTACCTTCTGAATCCGAGGTTGAAGAAGAGGAGGCTGAAGAGGACGAAGACTACTCTGATCAACAATACCTGCCCGCCGATGACAAGTACAAAGGCTTGGAGGACAGGTTGGCAGCTATGGAGCTACAGAGAGTTCCCGGCTTAGATTTCGAAGATTTGGGATTAGTTGCTGGAATTGTGATCCCCCCGAAGTTCAAAGTGCCAGTCTTTGCAAGATATGACGGGCTATCCTGCCCGAAGATGCATCTCAGATCATATGTAAGGAAGATCCAACCTTACACGGCAGACAAGAACCTTTGGATCCATTTCTTTCAGGATAGCCTTTCTGGGGCTCAACTCGAGTGGTTCTATCAGCTGGATGGAGCCAGTATCCGAAACTGGGAAGACTTGGCCACCGCATTTTATAAACAGTATCAGTACAATTCTGACCTCGCTCCTACGCGTACCCAACTTCAGGGTATGTCACTGGGAACGGGCGAAGGATTCAAAGAGTATGCGCAAAAGTGGAGAGACCTAGCTGGCAGGGTGCAGCCACCGCTGACTGACCGTGAACTTGTTGACATGTTCTTAGGGACCTTGTCTGGTCCGTTCTTTAACCATCTGATTGGTAATTCTTCAGCTAGGTTTACAGATTTGATTTTGACTGGTGAGAGGATAGAAGCTGGTATCAAGTCGGGAAAGATACAGAAAGGTGCCGCTGCGAGTACTGAGAAGAAGCCTTTCAAGAAGGAAGCTAGTGCTGTTTATGGTCCCAGAAGACAAGTTAAGAAGGAACGCCGCCAAGCCGTCAATGCATTGGTAATTTCAAAGCCTGTTGCTGCTCCTCAGCAGTATAATCAATAAAGGGGTGAGAGGCCCAAGAGGCAGTACACTCGGCTCAGTATGACCCTGTCTCAGATTTTGCCGCAACTACTATCAACCAATCTGGTAACTGTCAAGGAAGCTCCGAAGGTAGTGAACACAGCTTCTCCGAAGTACAACCCCAACGCCCGTTGCGCTTATCACTCTGATAGTCCCGGGCATACTACGGACGATTGTTGGGCTCTGAGGAATAAGGTTCAAGACCTTATTGATGCTAAGGAAATACAGTTTGAGGCGCCCGAAAGACCCAACATTGTGACTTCTCCCATGCCCCAGCATGGAGTGAGTGCCGTGGAAGAAGACCGATATGTAGCCTCTGTGGAAGAGATTGTTACTTCGTTATCGACTGTTAAAAGGAATCTGTTGCTAGCCGGTTTATTTCCGGGATGTGGTGAAGATTGCCTTCTATGCGCTGTTTCGCCTTTTGGTTGTCCTTTGTTGAAATCAGGTATCCAAAGCCTGATGGATAGCAAGGAAATCTTGTTCGAGAAGATTGTTGTTCCTGTTGTCCCTGCCGAAGAAGTTTCTATTGTCACTATTTTCAACAAACCTCTCAAGACTCCTTCAAGGAAGCCTGTGAAAATCATGTCCACTCAGAAGATTGCTCCTATCATCATCACAGTTTCGGGGCCCCTCCCTTACACATCCGACAAAGCTGTCCCATGGCACTATGGGGCAGATGTTTATGTTCTTGGAGTAAAGCAAAAGTTTGATACAAGTACCGGTGTCAGCAACATTACCGGGCCTGCCAAAATTACTCGCAGTGGTAGGCTGTTCTCGCTAGATATTGCGCCACCAGTTATTCAGAAACCTCTTATCATCACACCCGCAAGTGTGCATGTTTCCCTTCATAATCAAGTTCCTGTTTCTACCCCTGCTGCCGAGTCCTCTAACGCTCGGGGCAAAGGGATTGCTACTGATTTGCCTGCCCTGACGGAGGCGCCGAAGACAACCACTGTTGAAGCCTCCCAGCAAGAGATGGAGGAGATCCTCAAGATTATCAAGAAAAGTGATTTCAATGTTGTCGAGCAGTTGGGGCACACCCCATCAAAAATTTCTATGCTATCATTGTTGTTGTGTTCAGAGGCCCATGCCAAGGCCCTGATCTCCTTCCTGAAGATGGCTCATGTGCCGCAAGAAACATCTGCTGATCAATTTACTGATTGTGTGGCCAACTTGACTGCTGATAATGGTTTGGGCTTCTCTGACGCCGATCTGACTGCAAAAGGAAAAAACCATAACGACGCCCTGCATGTCTCCATAGAATGCAGGGGCACCACTCTTGCCCATGTGTTGGTGGACACCGGTTCTTCATTGAATGTGTTGCCCAAGAAGGCCCTAGACAGATTGGATTGTGAGGGTCTAGAGCTCAAGCCTAGTAACATTGTGGTATGAGCCTTTGACGGTTCAAAGAGGATGGTACATGGCGAAGTTGACATTCCAATCCGGGTTGGTTCTCAAGTCTTTGATTCTACTTTCTATGTGATGGACATCCGTCCATCATACTCTTGTTTGCTGGGTCATCCATGGATCCACAAGGCTGGAGCTGTGACCTCCACACTGCATCAGAAGCTTAAGTACCCGGTTAAGGGGAAGATTGTTACAGTTCAAGGGGAAGAGGAGTATATGGTCATCCACTTAAACTCGTTCCGGTACATAGATATGGATGGGGAATTCATTGAAACCCCCTTTCAACACTTTGAAGAGGTGCCTCAGACATTGGCATCAGCTGAAACTGTGATTGAAGACCCTCCTTTGAAGATGGCTTCCTTAAAGGATGCCCGGGCCGTGATTGAAAAGGGTGAGTGCGCAAACTGGGGCCGACTTCCTGACTTCACTCCGAAGACCGACAAGTTTGGTTTGGGCTTCACTGCAGAGGCTAAGAAGGCTGTTCGCAAAGCAAGAATTGGAAAACCTCATGTGTTCATCACCAACACGGGAGTGAATGCTATTGAAGACGGCGTGGAGGAGTCTGAATTCGACAGCTGGATCTACCCAACAACTGACAGTGGACCAAGCAACAGGACTGCCAAAGACTTTACACCTATTACTTTTGTCACTCAGTAATGAACTCTTTTGTTTTCAATTTGTAACAAACAATATGTTGAAACCTTTATGGCTCGGTGTCCTACCCGGGGCATTGTGGCTCCATTTGTGAGGGCTTTTTGTATGTCATTTTCATATATCATTAATCAAAACATTGGACGTTTATTGCATTGCAAAATCTTGCGCTCCTTTTCTTTCTTTATTATATATTGCAAAACAGCTATATTTACACACACTCACTTATACAGGTTCCAATCCACTCTGGATCTCACTGGTAACGAATCTGCTACTGCCAGTTATGACTTCGAAAATCCGATCAACTTGGCCGAAGACGAAGGTGAAGATGATTGCGAAGTGCCTGGTGAACTTGCAAGACTGCTACTCTAGGAAGAGAGGGCCATTCAGCCACATGAAGATCCAGTGGAAACGGTAAATCTGGGTACTGAGGCAGACAGAAAGGAAGTCAAGATTGGTGCCAACCTAGAGCTCAGTGTGAAACAGCGGTTGATTCAGATGCTGCATGATTACATGGAAATCTTTGCTTGGTCTTACGAAGACATGCCTGGTTTGGATGCCGACATTGTGGTTCATCACCTGCCTACCAAGGAAGATTGCCCTCCGGTAAATCAGAAGGTCCGCCGTATGCGTCCAGAGATGTCCGAGCAAATCAAAGCTGAGGTTATGAAACAATTTGATGTCGGGTTTCTAGCAGTGACTTCTTACCCTCAGTGGGTTGCCAACGTGGTTCCAGTGCCGAAGAAAGATGGTAAGGTCCGAATGTGTGTTGATTACAGGGATTTGAATAGGGCCAGCCCCAAGGATGATTTCCCTCTGCCTCATATCGACGTCCTGGTTGACAACACTGCTCAGCATAAAGTTTTCTCCTTCATGGACGGCTTCTCCGGTTATAATCAGATCAAGATGGCTCCTGAAGACATGGAGAAGACCACCTTTGTCACTCAGTGGGGCACCTTTTGCTACAAGGTCATGCCTTTTGGGTTGAAAAATGCTGGGGCAACCTACCAACGTGCCATGGTTGCTTTATTTCATGATATGATCCACCACGAGATAGAAGTGTATGTTGATGATATGATTGCAAGGTCCCAAACTGAGGAAGAACACCTTGACCACCTACGGAAGCTGTTTGACCATCTGAAGTTGTACAAGCTGAGGTTGAACCCGAACAAATGCACCTTTAGGGTGAAATCTGGAAAATTGCTAGGTTTCATCGTAAGCGACAAAGGCATTCAAGTGGACCCTGCCAAAGTAAAAGCCATACAAGAGATGCCAACTCCCAAGACAGAGAAAGAAGTCAGAGGCTTTCTAGGACGGTTGAATTACATTGCCCGATTCATCTCACATCTAACTGCTACCTGTGAACCAATCTTCAAGCTGCTGAAGAAAGATCAAGTAGTACGTTGGAATGATGAATGTCAGGCCGCTTTCGAAAAGATCAAAGAGTATCTCCAAGAACCACCCATTCTTATGCCACCGGTTGAAGGGAGACCTTTAATATTATACTTGACGGTACTTGACAACTAAATGGGGTGTGTGCTGGGGCAGCATGACGAGTCTGGCCGAAAAGAACACGCCATTTATTACCTGAGAAAAAAGTTTACCGACTGTGAGACTCGGTACTCACTGCTCGAGAAAACTTATTGCGCCCTGGTATGGGCTGCTCGTCGGCTGAGACAGTATATGTTGACTCACACTACCTTGTTAATTTCAAAAATGGATCCGATAAAGTACATATTCGAAAAGCCTGCTCTGTCTGGAAGAATAGCAAGGTGGAAAATGATCTTGACGGAATATGACATCCAATACACGAATCAAAAAGAAATCAAGGGAAGTGTATTGGCATACCATTTGGCACACCAACCGGTGGACGATTACCAGTCGTTGAACTTTGAATTTCCAGACGAAGATATCATGGTAGTGACAGATTGCGAAGTACCTGGACCGGATGAAGGACCTGAGGAGGGATCCCGATGGTCTATGCATTTTGACGGAGCCTCGAACGCTTTGGGTAATGGTATCGGCGCTGTGATCATATCCCCCAAAGGCACTCATACTCCACTCACCGCCCGACTATGTTTCAACTGCACCAACAACATGGCGGAGTATGAGGCATGTATCATGGGTCTTCAAGCTGCAATCGACTTAAGGATCAAGTTTCTGAGTGTCTTCAGAGATTCTGCTCTCGTGGTCAATCAGGTCAAAGGCGAGTGGGATACGAAACACCCAAATATTATTCCTTACAAGGAGTATGTGTTGACATTGCTTCCCCACTTCGAGGAAATAACTTTTGAACACTTCCCAAGAGAGGAGAATCAGTTGGCAGACGCATTGGCTACGATGTCTTCTATGTTCAAAGTCAAATAGGATAACGAGGCTCCCCGGATCATTATCTGGAAATTGGACGAACCTACATATTGCTATGATCTTGAGGCTGAGGAGGTAGCTGAAAAACCCTGGTATCATGAAGTGAAGAGGTACTTGGAAGCTCAAGATTACCCCGAGGGAGCATCCGTTAACGACAAGAAGTTTCTAAGAAGGTTCGCAGCAAAGTTCTTCCTCAGCAACGGCATTATGTACAAGCGAAACCATGATTCGACCTTACTGCGTTGTGTGGATAAGACTGAAGCAGAAAAGATCATGGCAGAGCTACATGAAGGTACCCTCGGAACACATTCTAGCGGACATACCATGGCAAAGAAAATCCTTCGGGCGGGATATTTCTGGTCCACAATGGAAGCTGACTGTTACCAGCATTCTCGAACTTGTCATAAATGCTAGATCTATGCTGACAAGGTGCACATTCCTCGGGTGCCTCTGAACGTCCTGACAGCCCCTTGGCCATTTGCAATGTGGGGCATTGATATGATCGGCGAAATCAGACCGACGACATCCAACGGGCATCGCTTCATCTTGGTAGCGATTGATTACTTCACGAAGTGGGTTGAAGCAGCTTCTTATGCTACCGTAACCAAGAGCGTCGTGGCACGGTTCATCCGGCATAACCTGATTTGTCGATACGGTGTACCTGAGAGGATCATTACGGACAATGGTACCAATCTTAACAACAAGATGATCACTGAGCTCTGCGAGCAATTCAAGATACAGCACCACAATTCTTCTCCCTACCGGCCGAAGATGAATGGGGCTGTAGAAGCAGCGAATAAGAACATCAAGAAGATTGTGCAGAAGATGAAAGTGACCTATAAAGATTGGCACGAAATGTTACCGTTTGCTCTTCATGGGTACCGTACCTCAGCACGGAAGTCAACAGGGGCAACTCCCTTTTCTTTGGTCGATGGCATGGAGGTGGTCTTGCCTATTGAAGTCCAGATACCCTCTCTCCGGATAATGAAGGATGCAGACTTGAGCGAAGATGACTGGATCCAGACTCGGCTTGATCAATTAAACCTAATTGACGAAAAGAGACTCACTTCTATTTGTCATGGTCAGACATACCAAAAACGGATGATCAGGGCATTCAACAAGAAAGTCAGACGACAAGAATATCAAGTCCGAGACCTGGTAATCAAGCGCATCATCCTTCCTCAAAGTGATCCCAGGGGCAAATGGACCCCCACGTATGAAGGGCCATTTGTGGTTAAACATATCTTCTCAGGAGGAGCTATGATTCTAACCACCATGGATGGTGACGACCTTCATCACCCCGCCAATGCAGACATAGTAAAAAGATACTACGCATGAATTAAAGACCCGCTAGGTTGACACACCTAGGCAAAAATAAGGGCTTCCCGACGAACCAAAAAGTGTTCGGCCAAAAATAAGGGATGAAAATGAAAAATCTGTACACCCGGAAAGTCGAAAACCTGAAAAGGCGGCTTGGGCAAAAATGGGTATCCCGGTGGACTGAAAACCCGAAAGGGCGGTCCAGGCAAAAGTTAGGGATAAAGCGTAATACTATGTCTCACTGGATCACCTTGCATCCAGAATTCGGCATCAACTATCGGGCTCAGACAACATCGATCAATCAGCTTCATCTTCAACTAAGCAGCAAAGTGATGAGACGTTTGAAGACATAAAGGCGATATCAGAGGTGGAACCCAGTGGGATTATTTTTCACATAGCTGTTTTGTTTCCTTTTCAAATTGTATAAACTCTATGTTGCTCGGCGGCGTTCTCTTACTAGGACGTCAGCCCCTTGTACAAAAACGCCTATTTACGGGAAAATTTCAAAATCAATACAAGTTCACTTTTCCAGACAAATTGCCAAATTGTTTTTCCTTTTTTCTGTATTGTTTTGCGAAGAACGTCCAATGTTCATTTTTGATATATGCATTTGTCGTTAATTGCTAACCATGAATATTTTCATGCGAGACAAAGGATTAATTACAGGTGACATCAGAAACAGGGGGAAATTTAGAGTTGTCTAAGCGATCTAGTTGCTTTGTCCACCGAGGTACCGAGGTAAGTTCAGCAGAAAAATTTGACCAAAATACCTTCACTCCCCACAGAGTAAGACAAGATTCAGCAATGCTTTCCCCGAGTAGAGTTGGTTTCCTATCAACCCTGAAAAGGCACAATATTCCCCTAGCAAGTCAGCAATATTCTCCAAGCAGGATCAGTCTACTGTCAGCCTTAAGGAAGTTGGGTATCCCCAGAAGATCTCAACAATCCCCAGCGGAGTATAGACATTCCTCAACAAGCGTCCCCGACAGTCTTAATATGAGATTGTTCCCCGGCGGAATACCAACACCCCAGTACAGTCTGAAAAGTTTCCCCAAGAGAGTTGAATCCATATCCCCAGCAGGTTCCGAAGCTTACCCCCAGTAGATTCTGGAAGCTTATCACCTGCAGAGTACGAACGTCTCTCCCCGACTTGATTCAAAGGTTATTTTCCTCACCAGGGTATAACTGGGTTATCCTCAGCTAATAACCACGGAAAGCTCGTCCTCAGCGAAGTTCTTCCTATCCCCAGCGGAGTTCATCAAAGTTCCCCAAACATAACTTATCAGCGGAATCCCCAGCGGAGTTTATCGTTGAAATCCCCGGCGGAGTCTATTGTTGAAATCCGCAGCGGAGCTCTCATCAAAACCTCAGTGAAGTATCTCTTCCCACAGAGTGATTCCCCGTAGAGTAATTTCTCCAACAAGTTTATTCCCCAACGGAGTCATCTTCTCCTACCGATTTATTTTTGCAACCATCATCCCCAGCGGAAACGAAGAACTCTACTCTTCAACATCAGCCCAGGATTTGATTCCCCGGCCGGTCGTCAAGGATTTATCTTCCTAGACGAAAATACATTCATAGACATTTCACATTTCATACATCCTGCTTACATACATGACAAAGTGCATACAACACTACCTCATTTTGAGCATCATGACATCATGCATCTCATACATCATGACTTCGCATACAACTGATGTTTTGCCTTTTTCAGGAAAAAGGACACTCCAAAAGTTGATCACTATCAACTATCACAGTTCCAGATTCGATTCCTGTATCTAGCCAGGGCACATCTGTGAGTGATTGATTGTAGATTCGATACCTGTATCTAGCCAGGGCATATCTGCATGAAGAGTTTGAAGATCAACCCCTGTAACAGGCCAGGAAATTATCTTATTCTCAGGACGGAGGCTTACACCTGTATCCAGCCAGGAAAGCTATCTCTACCAACCTTTTGCAATTCCAGATTTGATTCCTGTATCTAGCCAGGGCGTATCTGTAGACGACAATTCCAGATTCGATACCTATATCCAGCCAGGGCATATCTGTAGACAACAGTTCCAGATTCGATTCCTGTATCTAGCCAGGGCACATCTGTGAGCAACCAATTGTAGATTCGATATCTGTATCTAGCCAGGGCATATCTGCATGAAGAGACTGAAGATCAACACCTGTAACAAACCAGGAAAACATCTTCCTTTCTCAAAGTACGCAAGTTCTCGCTAAGGAATCTCTTACGCGATCAACACTTCCAAATGGCATCTATAAGCCCATTCCCGACAAGGTTCTGTCACGTCTCCAGATGGCATCTATAAGCCCATCCCCCTATCCATCCTATCTCCAAATGGCATCTATAAGCCCATTCCCGCCATCACATTGCTGATACTCCAGCATGCGAGTGCAAATTTCCGGGCACTCTAGTGTCCAATCTCCTTTTACCTTCGAGTCGTGAAAGGCAAAATTGCCAATCTAACTCTTCAGGTCTAAGAAGATTGAACAGGGGCAACTGTTGTACCCCAAAATTTTCCCTCCCATTTCCTCAATATTTTCTCATCACGAGACCCTTGGTGCTCAGGATCAAGTTAGGGTTTGCTCTGCTCAAGACTTCTCCTTGCACTGTTGACCCAAATTAGGGTTTGTGTTTGCACAAAGATGTTTTGACCTAAAATTCCTAAAGTGACTTTCATGCTTCATGTTGGACTCCCAAGTTTATCCATACCAAGTTTCAAGCCTTGATTCCAATCTTTGCCTAGTCAATTGGACAGTTGACCTAGAAATTAGCTGTATTGGGGAAAAAGTCAACTGTGATCAACTGACAGTCAAACCTCATGATTTTTTGACCCACATCAACATTATGAACTCATATGGACCATTTGACCAAGTTTGGATCACAATTCCACAAGAAATTTGATCAGATCACCAAAAGGGCAAAATGGTCATTTTTAGGGTTTTGACTGCACAAAGGCAATTTTTGACTGTTTGACCTAGCCAATGGCAAACCAAGCTCACATATGGACTCAAGGACCCCATGGAATTGTCTTGACATGTTCAACAAGTTCAAAAGATCCCAAATGCACAAGATTGACAGATGAATTTTCCAGTCAATTGATCAATTTTTGACTGTATACTGAAAAGTCAAACTTTGACTTTTTGGTCAAAATCAAGTGCCAAGATTCATTTTCCATCAAGACATGTCAAATTATGAAACTTTTTCATCAAGAAATCAAAAATCACAAATTAGGGTTTGAAATGAAGAATTTTCATAACTTAGAATTTTTCTAAGTTATGAAAATCCCTAATTTTTTCCTAACTTTGTCCTATTTTTTCACCAAGATGCATTTGGATTCAAACAAAAGTCAAAACATGAAAGTTGTAGTCCATTGCAAAATCTACAACTTTGTTCACAAAGTTTCTTCAAAAGAAGCTTGTAGTTCAAGTTATGATTTTTGGAACAAGGGTGCAAAACATTCTTAACTTAGTAAATTTTTGACCTATTTTAGGCAGGATTTTTGCCTAACTTCATGGCTACTTTTCACATGCTTCCACTTGTAATTTCAATTTTCATTACAAATATGGATTGTAGTACACATTCCAAGCTTTCCAAAATGTCCAAGAACTCGTCAAACAACCTTGTGGTTAGGGAGAATCGAATTTGGCAATATGGACAAAACTCACTTTGTTCATGGCCAATTTACATGTTCATAACTTGGGCATTCTTGAAATCAGCATGCATAAGCTAGGTTACAGGCCTCTAATCCCTTTCTTACTCAAAAATTCAATGCTAAACCATTGTGCCAAGTTGTTATTTCATTCATTTGGGCAATACATGTTAGATTAAGCCTTAATTAGAAAAAGCATATTATCCATTTTTGTAAAGTGTTACTTTATGTCAATTTTGCAATCTATGAGGTACAATGCAGATCTTTGAGGCACAAAGGCATGGACATATCCCACTGATCAAGACTCAAGTGTGCAACATAGATAGAGGCATTGTACTGGCCTAGAAACCAAGTTGACATTTCCTTGCTTCACATAGAAGAAAGCTAGCATTTTGAAACTCATCTCACATTGCTGCAAGCACAAGCCTAAGAAAACATTGTGAACATCTTCCAAACATCCAACCTAACCTAAAACACGACCTAACCACCTTCAAAACCTCACCATTCATCAAAACACCCTCCTACTGCAAAAAACAGAGTCACCTTTGCAGTTGGACTTCCATAACTCAATCCACTCGTGCATTTTTGCTAAGACCAGTTCATACACATTCCATACCACATATACAAGCTATCCCAAGCATTGGACACGACCTGTAACACCTCTAACCAACTTCACCATTTTCACTTTTTCTGTTTTGCAGGTTGATTGTCATAGCTTGATTCACTTGGTTTCAAAGCAAGTTAAAGGTTGGAATAGAATCCCTGGACTTCAAGCAAGTTGTACCAATCCTCACTTTGCCTTGAAAGTGCCTCCATTGCCAGACATGATCCAAGCTGAACAGGTAAGTTCATGGACTTCTATCTCTCAATCTAGGAAGATTTAGCTTTAAGTTTATGAATGAAAAATGTTCTACTCATGGCCCTGAAGCTATGCATATCCTCACTTTCCATTTATATTGCATATGCTGAGAGTATTTTGAACCTGAACATTGACAAAAAACTAGGTCAGGAATTGGGGGAGAAGAAATTCTCTCTCATTTATGAGAGTTAGAATGACTTTTTTATATATTCAGAATCGTGACAAGATGCTCTATAACATTGTTATTGTAAGTTTTTGCTGAATGTCAAAGAATCATGAGATAGCAGAAACGCGTGTTTTGTTGTTCAAGGATGCTGGAGGTTGAAGAAGACAAAGTCTTTGGGCTGGGCCTGAGATGTTTTCCTTTTCACACCATTGCATTTCACATGCACCCCCCCTGGCCCATTTTGAGTTTTATTTATCATTTTTAATTTTTTCCTTTTGATTTTGGTTTTATATTTTTATTTAAACATGAAAAAATCTTAAAATCATTTTTCTCACATTTTTTTTGCATTTTTTGATATTTATTTTGTTTCATTTAGCTTTATATGTAAATAAACATAAATTTACTTTTATTCAAAATACTAAAATAATACCAATACATTTCATTTTCTGATTTTTATTTTATTTTACCTTTTGAAAACATTTTATAAAAAATATCCTTTTTCTTGTAAATGTTAAATATTTTATTTTATACATATTTAATATATTTTGTAAATAATATAAATACTAATATATTTATTAGAATATTTAGGGAAAATACATAAAAAATAATACATTTTTATCTTTATTAATATTTAACTTAAAAAATCATTTTTTGGCAATATACTTTCTTTTTATTTGTTTTTGTACATAATTAATAAATATTGCATATATTATATAATAAATACCTTTTATTTATAAAATTAGGGTTTTACCCTAAATACATAAAAATACCAAAAATTAATTCATTTTATTTTTGTTTATTTGACACATAAAAATACATTTTACATACATACAAAAATCATTTTTTGCATCTTACATATTTTATCTTATTTTATTTAATTATTGCAATTTATTAATTTGTATAATTCAATTTGGATGTAATAGTTAGATTTTAATTTCTTGCTTAAAATATCCCCATTTGAACATTTGTACCCCCATCCCATATATTGTGTTGTAATAACTTAGGACCTTTTATTTTCCGCATTTTAAAAGCTTTCTAAATATGCCATGTTAGAATTAGTGTTTGTATGCAAAAATTAACCAAAAATAGTTTGACCTAAATTCAAGATAAACAAGCATGAAAATGGACAACACTAATCACACTTGCACCCCTAGGGTATTCCACTTGTTGCCTTCAATAATGGGCCATATTGCATGTTAGGTATCTTTGGCAAAAACAAAACAATCAAATGATCATAGTCCTTCGATGACGCTTTCAAAAGTTGCCTAAAAATGATCAAGTCCCTTAAAGGAAAAATTGCCCAAAGATACTTGGCACCATTGCAATCATGGTCTAAACGATGACCCGCGCCCGTCCCGTTAACATCCTAACACAAGATTGTCCACCAAATACAATGGTGGAACAATACTGTTAAAAGGGTTAAAACATAGGAAAAAACTTTGAGAAATTTAGGGTAGGTAGCTCTTGGTTACTTGACCAATCTTGCAAAACAATCCTTGCCATTTTTCAAAACACACATCACAACACACTTTCAAAACAACTTTCAAAAACATTGAAAACTTTTTAAAAGATAAGTACACCTTTGTATACATTCAAACATGGATCATTACAAAGGTTGCCACAACAAATGGCCTCTTTCCAAAACATTTTCAAACCCACACACAAAGCACCATTTCAAACAATTGAAAACACAAGGCAAGTGATCTAAGCAAGTAACTAAGAGCCCATGGATAACCATGGATAGAAAGGGTGCTAATACCTTCCCTTTCTATAATCTACTCCCCGAACCCAAGAAAACATCTCAAAGGTTTTTGCTGTGCTTTTTAACCTTTCCTTAGGATAAAATAAAAAGTCGGTGGCGACTCTTGCTCAACCGAAACATTTGCAAAAACAAACGCAAAACCCAAGTCAGTTCTCCCACCGTATCACAGTCTGCAAATCATAAGCCACAACCAAATCCCCTCGTGCGTTTTGTCCCAAATCACTTCAAACACATTCTAAACAATACACATGAGCTGTCCAGACCATTCACAAGCTACTGTAACTCCATTTACACACATCACCATTTTTGCTTTGAAGCTTTGCAGGTTGAGTTCTGTGGAGAGATCCAGGCTAGTTCAAAACAAACCAAGCATTGGGAAAGGTTCAGGGAACATCAAGCAAGCTCAAAAGAACCTCAGGCCTCATTGAAAGTTGCTGCATTGTCCAACTCGAACTCAACTGAAACAGGTATTTCATGAACTTCAATCTCTCTATTTAGGAACATTTAGCCTTAGATTTGTGAATAAAAGATGTTGTACTCATTGCCCTGAAACCATACATATTCTTAGTTTTCATTTATATTAATCGTGCTAGGAGAATTTCATCCATGAACTTTCTGAAAAAACTAGGTTAGAAATTAGGGCCAGAGAAATTCTCTCTGGTCTTTGAGAGTTAGATTAAGTTTTTTATATGGTTAGATTTATGGTTTGATGCTCTACAAGTTTCATGTTTTGAGTTTTGTCAAAAGATCACAAATACAGGAGATACAAGTTTGTACAGGCATGCGCGCATTTTTTCAAATTTTCTGGAGGTTGAAGATGAAGTCTGGGCTGGGCCTGGCCTTCTTGCTTCCAACACCTCCCTACTTACTTTCAGCACCCCCTGGCCCATTTCTTTGTATTTTCATTATTTTTGCATTTTAATTTCTTTTCTGACTTTGATATTTTATTTTCAAATATAAAAAAATACTCTAAAAATATTTTCACAATTTTTTTTCATTTATTAGATATTTATTTTAATTATTTCTAAACATTAAAATGTTTAAATACTTATATTATTTTGTTTAAACTTAAAAATAATGCAAATAATACTTCTATTTTTCATTTCTTTTTTTTATTCACATTTGAAAATCTTTTCTTGAATATACACATCTTTCAAAATCACACACAAAGCACCATTTTAAACAATTGAAAGCACCATTTCAAACAATTGAAAATGCAAGGCATGTGATCTAAACAAGTAACTAAGAGCCCATGGATAACCATGGATAGAAAGGGTGCTAATACCTTCCCTTTCTATAATCTACTCCCCGAACCCAAGAAAACATCTCAAAGGTCTTTCCTGTGCTTTTTGACCTTTCCTTAGGATAAAATAAAGAGTCGGTGGCGACTCTTGCTAAACCGAAACATTTGCGAACACAAACGCAAAATCCCAAGTCAGTTCTCCCACCGTATCACAGAACTGGCGACTGTGCTGGGGAAAACTTTAAAAGTGGAGTAACCTTAGGGCTTAGATCACCTTTGAATGCTTATCTTGATTGCTTTGATTGCTTTACATTTGGTTCTTTTGTTTGGGCTTGAAATCCTCTACCCGGATTTGGGAAACATTCATAGGTAAATATCAATACGTTGTGGAAACTATGCGGGGTATACCGACATGGTTAAAGCAATAGCTATATTAGTGAGACATATTTGTGAGTACCAGTAGCCTTTGAGTCAATCAAAGCGAATACGGGGCCGCTGAGTGATGTCATGAAGCACTAATGAACTCTTAGAACCTTACTTGACCATCTTGGCCTTTTATTAGGGGTAGTGAGATGACCAGCTTTGGTACAGTCCGAAGTTGGTAGATACTCGATACTACACTCATTGAGGGTTGTTTTCTTGGAATATTTTGGTCGCTAGTTAAGTGGCTAAACCAAAACAATGAACATGGAAAACAATCCAGTGGTATTGAGCTCCTTAGAACCCGGTTACTATTTATAGGACAAGTTTGAGCCAACAAACTTCAATAGGGTACTTACCTATGAAACCTCATGCAAGCATGAAACTAGGGTTTTGTGTGAATTGCTTGTACATGTGTTTGTGCATACATCATGAACATCATAAAGAATCATATGCATCCACTTACCATTTCAAGGGTTTGGATCTTCATCTTTGTTCTTGTTTTGTAGGTCATGGAATCTCTTCACAGGAAAACAATTCAAGTCAACCTTGTGAGAATCCCTCCTCAACTCAAGGAGCTTACATCCAGGATTCTAGAGAATTCTCTCTTCAGTGAAAGACATGGTAGACTTATCAACTTGGTCAACTCCAACATTGAAGAAGACATGGTGAAAGTTCTCTTCCAGTTCTTTGACCCCCTACACCACTGTTTCACATTCCCTGATTACCAACTGGTACCTACTTTGAAGGAATTTTCTCAACTCCTGAGGATTCCTATTCTTCATCAACTACCCTACAACGGTATGGAAAAAGAACCAAAGCCTAAAGATGTTGCTCAAGCATTACACTTGCAACCATCTGACATCAAAGGACATTTGGAAACCAGAAGTGGTGTCAAGGGTTTCTTGGCAAAGTTTCTGTTTGAGAAGGCACAAGATTGTTGGAATTCTCTAGATCTATAAGCTTTTGAAGAGATTGTGGCACTCCTCATCTATGGGTTGGTCTTGTTCCCAAACCCTGATCAGCTTATAGATGTGAATGTTGTCAAGATCTTCATATCATGGAATCCTGTACCTACATTGCTTGGGGACATCCTACACTCATTTTACACATGAACAATGAGGAAAGGATGTGTTCTCATGTGTTGTACTCCTCTCCTATCAAGGTGGTTTATTTCTCACCTTCCGCAATCAATTTTGAAGAATGAGCAGGGTTTAAGGTGGTCACAACGGTTGATGACCCTCACACATTCTGATGTCCATTGGTGTTCTCGGTCTAGAGATAATGTCATCATCATTGATCATTGTGGGGAATTCCCTAATGTCACACTACTAGGCATTAGGGCAGGCATTACCTACAATCCCTGTTTAGCTCTAAGGCAGTTTGGATATGCTCGAAGGGATGGCCCTCATGACATGCTGATTCCTGACTTGGTTTTTGACTTTGACAATGATGTGCAAGGACTTCGACAAAGGTTTATCAGAGCTTGGAGAATGCCCAACAAAGTGAATAGTAAGACACTGGGACACAAGAATTCCATCCCCCTTGAGCCTTATCTCAAGTGGGTACGAACCCGCGCTCAGAATCTTATGATGCCATATCCTCACATTCTCCCCGTGATCAAAGAGCCTGTTATGGAAGGAGAGGTTCCATACACCCTCCTACATCCAGACATGCCAACATCATGGGAAGAATTGCAAAAAAGTTGGATCCAACTCAAGGAAGAACGAAATACTTTTGAAGCTAGCTTCTATGCCAGTGAGAAGAAGGTTTTGGAGCTTACCTGCCGACTTCATAAGGAGGAAACTCTCAACACTTACATCGCACCAAAGAGGATGCGCAATGTCTTTTTACATTAAGAATTTTGTAGTATTTTGCCCATGGGGAACTTATGTATTAACAAATTTTTTCTTAATATGACGTGTGTTCTTTTTGTTTGCAACAAATTTGAATTTCTGAATCCTTGAATGCATTACATGAATAACATACCATTCATCATATGCATAAACACGTCTTCACACCAGGTTTCCTTATCTTTCTGCTGTTTATTTCAGCAAGATGGATTTGGAGCAGACGGTTAAGGATCTGCAAGCACAAAATTCTCAATTCCATCAACTCCTCGTGACCTTAGCAAAGGGTCAAGAGGACCTCAAAGTACTGTTGGAGAAAAATAAAGAGAAAAAGAAGAAAAGGCCCGGGGTAGCCACCTTTGGAAGAAGGTTTGAAAGAAACGCTAGAAAAGTTCTCGAGTTCCCCTCAACGTCTGATGAAGGGGATGGTAAAGGAAAAGGAGCTGCGGTACCTTTTGAATCTGAGGTTCAAGAGGAAGAAGAGGAAGAGGATGAGGACTACTCCGAACAGCAATATCCCCCGGCGGATGATAAGTATAAAAATCTTGGGGATCGGTTGGCAGCCATGGAGTTGCAAAGGGTACCTGGTTTAGATTTCGAAGAACTAGGGTTGGTCGCTGGGATCGTCATCCCTCCCAAGTTCAAAGTACCAACATTTGCTAAGTATGACGATCTGTCCTGCCCAAAGATTCATCTGAGATTCGATGTCAGAAAGATCCAACCCCACTCATCTGATAAAGACCTTTGGGTACACTTTTTTCAAGACAGTTTGTCAGGCACACAATTGGACTGGTTCTATCAACTTGAGACGTCGGAGATTCATAACTTGGAAGACTTAGCTACTGGTTTCTACCGTCAATACCAATACAATGTTGATTTGGCGCCCACTCGTACCCAGCTACAAAGTATGGGAATGGCTTCTAGTGAGGGATTTAAAGAGTATTCCCAAAAGTGGCGTGATCTGGCTGGAAGGGTGCAGCCACCATTGTTGGATAGAGAGCTGGTTGACATGTTTTTAGGAACCCTGTCTGTCCCTTTCTTCAATCATTTAATTGGGAGTTCCTCCGCGGGATTCACCGAATTAATCTTGACCGGCGAAAGGGTCGAGGCCGACATTAAAAGTGGTAAGATTCAGAAAGAAACCTCCGTGTTCGCTGCTGTTAAGAAGACCTTCCCAGCTAAGAAGGAAGCTTCTGCTGTTTATTCTCAGAAAAATCAAGGAAGGGGAGAGCGCCGACCAACCGTAGGGGCTGTGATGATCCAAAACTCTTCAAATGATCAACTTCGCAACAATCAACCAATATCTAATCAGCAATGGGTAGAAAGGCCACAACGGCAGTTCACCCGAATCAACATGACACCAGCTCAAGTACTCCCTCATTTGCTAAAGCTGAATCTTACCAATTTGAAGGAGGCGCCAAAGAACCCTAATACCTCTTCCCCATATTACCACTCCAATGCAAAGTGTGCTTACCACTCTGACAGTGTAGGGCATGATACCAATAACTGTTAGGCGCTTAAGAACAAAATTCAAGACCTGATTGACGCCAAGGAAGTAGAATTCGATGCGCCCGAAAAGCCGAATGTGATTTCTGCCCCGATGCCCAAGCACGGTCATAATGTTCATGCTGTTATGGAAGACCTTCATGTTACCAATGTTGCTGACCTTTTGGCTCCGTTACCAGTGATTAAAGAGAATTTGATGAGAGCCGGGATATTCCCAGGCTGTGGAAAAGACTATTATTTTTGTTTGAACATACGAGCTGACTGCCCAATGTTGAAATCAGGTATCCAACGCCTGATGGATACCCAAGAGATACTCTTCCAAAAGACTCCTGTTGATACATTCACTCTTGTTACTCCTGCTACTTTTGCTACTTCAACCAATGACATTGAAATAATAACCATATCCGACAATCTTCCCAAGGCTTGCAAAAGGCCTGTCAAGATTACGCCTGATCCTAAGTTTGTGCCGTTAAAAATCACCATGCTGGGGCCTATCCCGTATCAATCTAACAAGACGATACCATGGAACTACGGAGGAGAAATCTTCTATCATGGTATCAAACAGACTGAATCAGTCCAAGAGAACTCTGAAGATGAAACCCCTGATATAGGGAACATTGCAGGAACAAGCAAGATAACTCGCAACAGACGGATTTTTTCTCCGAAGATTGCTCCTCCTCGAGCAGTCTTCAGACCCTCGAAAGATTTTGTGCCTGTTAAGCCATCTGTGCAAGGCCCGATAATTGAAGAAATTGATGTACCTGAAGTTAGACCCTCTGTTGATACTACCGATAAGGGTAAAGGGATACTAGAAGCGCTTGTCAGGATGAAGGCTCAGACTGTGGTAATCCCCGAAACAACCCATAAAGAGATGGAAGAAATCTTAAAAATAATCAAGAGGAGCAACTACGACGTCGTGGAACAGCTAGGGCAGACCCCTTCCAAAATCTCAATGTTGGCTCTTCTACTCTGCTCTGAGGCCCATGCTAAGGCCCTGATCAAATTTTTAAAGGCGGCACACGTGCCTCAAGAAATGTCGGCTGACCAGTTTCAAGAGTGCGTGGCCAGCCTCACTGCTGATAATGGTCTTGGTTTTTCCGATGCTGATTTGACTCCCAAGGGAAGGAAACACAATGACGCGCTACATGTCTCAGTTGAATGCAGGGGAACCACCCTCGCCCATGTCTTAGTTGATACCGGTTCTTCTTTAAATGTGTTGCCGAAGAAAGCATTACACTGTTTGGACTGCGAAGGATTGACCCTCAAACCCAGTAACATCGTTGTTAGGGCCTTTGATGGGTCCAAAAGAATGGTTCACAGAGAGGTTGACATTCCTATCAAAGTGGGTACATAAGTTTTCAACTCCACCTTTTATGTGATGGACATCCGTCCTTCATATTCGTGTTTGTTGGGAAGACCGTGGATCCATTATGCTGGGGCAGTTACCTCCTCTTTACACCAAATGCTAAAATATCATGTTCAGGGTAAGATTATAATGGTGCACGGCGAGGAAGAGTACATGGTAAGTCACCTCAACTCCTTCCGCTATGTGGAGTTGGATAGAGAGTTCATAGAAACGCCTTTCCAACATTTTGAGGAAGTTTCTCCTGAGGTCACAGTTGCGAAGACAATGGTTGATGTGCCTATTGTTCCAAAGCATGTATCTAGGATGGCATCTGTGATACGGTGGGAGAACTGACTTGGGTTTTGCGTTTGTTTTCGCAAATGTTTCGGTTTAGCAAGAGTCGCCACCGACTTTTTATTTTATCCTAAGGAAAGGTCAAAAAGCACAGGAAAGACCTTTGAGATGTTTTCTTGGGTTCGGGGAGTAGATTATAGAAAGGGAAGGTATTAGCACCCTTTCTATCCATGGTATCCATGGGCTCTTAGTTACTTGCTTAGATCACTTGCCTTGCATTTTCAATTGTTTGAAATGGTGCTTTCAATTGTTTGAAATGGTGCTTTGTGTGTGATTTTGAAAGATGTTTTGAAAAGAGGCCATTTGTTGTGGCAACTTGATAGCGTCATCGAGGGACTATGATCATTTGATATGTTTTTGTTTTGCCAAAGAGACTTAACATGCAACCATGGCCCATTTTTGAAGGCAACAAGTGGATGTAACCCTAAGGGTGCAAGTGTGCATTGTGTTTGTTTTTCATGCATGTTTATCTTGAATTAGGTCAAGCTACTTGTTAATTGATTTTTTTTTGCATACAAACCCTAAGTCTATCATGGCATAATTTGAAAGCTTTTAAATGCGGAAATTTAAATGCTAGGCTATTACAACCATGATTAGGGAGGGGGGTACAAGTTTGAATTTGGGGATATTTTGACAAGAAATTAAATTCTAAGCTATTACATCCATATTGAATATACAAGACAAATATCTAATATTTAAATAAGTACAAATAAATAAATATCAAATAAAAAATGCATTATGCTAAAAAAGGATTTTTCATGTATGTAAAAGTATTTTTCAATGTGAAATATAAACAAAATAAAAAGGGTTAAATTTTGATTATTTTTATGGTTTAGGACAAAAACCCTAATTTTTGGATAAATAGTAATATTTATTAATTATGTACAATATTTGTTAATTATATACAAAAAATAAAAAGTATATTGTAAAAAAGTATTTTTGATGTCAAATATTAAATGAAAAATAAAATATATTATTTCTATATTTTTGTCATAAATATTTAATAAAATATGTATATGTATATTTATATATATTTAATATGCTAAATATGTACAAAACTAAAATATTAATTATTTACAAAAATGTATATTTTAGAAAATGTTTTCAAAATAAAAAATAATGACTAAAAATAAATATTTTTGAATTATTTTTTAGGGTTTTAAATAAAAGGTTTTTATATTATTTACATATATATACTAATAAAATGAAACAAATGCCAAATAAATATAAAAAAAAATGTGGAAAAATATTTTTAATGTTTTTTATGTTTGGACAAAAAATATCAAGTCGGAATAAAAAATAAAAAGTCAAAAATGATAAATATTTCACACAATGGGCCACGGGGGTGCAAATGGAAAAAAAGGGGTGCAAAAAGTAAGTTGACTCAGGCCCAGCCCAAGTCAACTTTGTCTTCAACCTCCAGCATTGTTTGAACAGAAAAACGCGCGCCTCTTTGATCCATCACCAACTCCTGATTCTTTGACTTTTACACAAAACTCATAACACAAACATTGTAGAGCATGAAGTCACGATTTCAAACATATAAAACACTTGACCTAACTCTAAGAAACCGGGGAGAATTTCTTCACCCCCAATTTCTGACCTAATTTTTTTCATATGTTCATGGCTAAAATTGTCACAGCACGTTTAACATAAATAAAAACTGATCACATGTATAGCTTCAGGGCTATGAGTAGAGCATGTTTCATTCACAAACCTAAGCCTAACTCTTCCTAGATTGAGAGATAGAAGTTCATGGTTTTACCTGTTTCAGCTTGACTTGAAAAGAGCAATGTAGGTATCTTCAATGGAGTTTGAGCTTTGGTTGAGCTTGCCTGAAGTCCAAGGATGCTTCCCAAGTACCTAGCTTACTTTGAAACTGCCTGTATCGTGCTATAGAAGTCCACCTGCAAAACTGAAAAATGAAAATGGCAGATGAGGTTAGGGGTGTTACAACTGGTGTTTAGGGCTTGGAATAGTTTCAATGGATGGTATGGAATGTGTTTGCAAGGTTTTTAGCCAAAGTGCACGAGTGGATTCAGTTGTGGACCTCAATCTGCAGCAGGTACCCTGTTTAGGAAACAAGATGGTGTTTTTGTGTATGAGGAGGTATGAGGGATGGTTTAATCGTACCTTAGATCAGCTTGGGTGTATGAAAGATGTTCACAAGGTTTTTGTTTGGCTGTGTTGACAGGAAGTGAGAGTTGTGTTCAGTTTGCAAAGTTTCTTCAAATGTAAGCAAGGAAGTGTGTTAGTTTAATACAGGTCTGTACCACCCTCTATGTATGATGCATATCTTGCTCTTGAGACTTGTAACTTGGAGATTTGATTTGGCTTCAGAGATATGGCCCCATGCCTCTTGGATTTGGTATTTGACATAAAGCACAACTTTATCAAAATGGTAATTCACCTTTTTCCTATTAAGGGTTAATTTAACATGTGTTGCCCAAGTGAATGAAATAATGCATTAGCTCAATGGTTAGGCATTTAATTATGGTGTGTAAAACTTGTTTTGAGGCCTGCAAGCTAGCTTTGTACAAGCTGATTTGAAAATGCAAGTTGCCATGAACATGCCTTGGCCATGAACAAAAGTGAATTTTGCCCAACTTTGTGAATTCGATTCTCTCTAACCACAAGGGTGTTTGATGATTTCTTGGACAATTTGGAAAACTTGGAATGTGTACTACAATCCATCTTTGTAATGAAAATTGAAATTCCAAGTGGAACCATGTGAAAAATGGCCAAGAAGTTGGACAAAAATCCTGCCTAGAATAGGGCAAAATTTCTCTAAGTTAAAAATGTTTTGCACCCTTGTTCCAAAAATCATAACTTGAGATACAAGCTTCCTTTTAGAAAACTTTCTGAATCAAATTTGTAGATTTTGCAATGGACTACAACTTTCATGTTTCAAGTTTTGTTTGAATCCATTTGCATCTTGGTGAAAAAATGGGACAAAGTTAGGAAAAAATAAGGAAGTTTCATAACTTAGAAAAATTCTAAGTTATGAAATTTTCTCATTTTAAACCCTAATTTGCAATTTTGGGTTTCTTGATGAACAAGTTTCATATTTTGACATGTCTTGATGAAAAATGAATCTTGGCACTTGATTTTGACCAAAAAGTCAAAGTTTGACTTTTCAGTATACAGTCAAATTTTTATTAGTTGACTGAAAAATTCATATGTCAATCCTATGCATTTGAGATTTTTGAACTTGTTGAATGAGTCAAGACAATGCCATTGAGTCCTTGAGTCCATATGTGAGCTTGTTTTGCCATTGGTTAGGTCAATCAGTCAAAAATTGCCTTTGTGTAGTCAAAACCCTAAAAATGACCATTTTGCCCTTTTGGTGATCTGATCAATTTTCTTGTGGAATTGTGATCCAAACTTGACCAAATAGTTCATATGAGTTCATTATGTTGATGTGGGTCAAAAATCATGAGGTTTGACTGTCAATTGGCCACAGTTGACTTTTTTCCCCAATATAGCTGATTTATAGGTCAACTGTCCAATTGACTGGGCAAAGATTGTAATCAAGGCTTGAAACTTGGGAGTTCAACATGAAGCATGAAATTTACTTTGGTCCTTTTAGGTCAAAACATCCCTGTGCAAACTCAAACCCTAATTTGGGTCAACAATGCAAGGAGGGGTCTTGAGCAGAGCAAACCCTAACTTGATCTTGAACTCCAAGAGTCTTGTGAAAAAATGTTGATGAAAAGGGAGGGCAAATTTTAGGGTACAACAGTTGCCCCTGTTCAATCTTCTTGCACCTGAAGACTTAGATTGGCAGGTTTGCCTTTCGCGACTCGAGGGTAAAAGGAGATTGGACACTAGAGTGCCCAAAAAATTTGCACTCGTCTAAGCGTAGTTGAGGGAATGGGCTTAAAGGTGCCATTTGGAGATGGGCTTAAAGATGCCATCTGGAGATGTGACAGAATCTTGTCGGGGGATACGCTTAAAGATGCCATCTGGAATGTTTGTTGAACTGTAATGTGATAGGTCAGAAGAATGAGGATCAAAATGGCATCCGTGTCTGGAATGCATTTGAACTGTATCTGGAGACTGAGTTTGTATGAGCAAAAGAATGGCCTTCGTGTGTGGGGCGTATCTAAGTTGTGACTGCATTTGAATGTAGAATGAATATCAGAATGACTGCCGTGTCTGGAGTGTATCTATATTGTATCTGGGTGACAGAGAAATATCTGTGTATGGAGCAACTACGTGCTGGGGATAAATTCTGAATGAGTGACAAAATGACAACCATGTCTGGAGCGTATCTGGACTGTATCTGAAGTTGAGATTTGTATGAGTAGCAGAATGACTTCCGTGTCTGGAGTGTATCTGAAACTGTAACTGGGATCTGAATAAATGACAGAATGACTTCCGTGGCGAATGCACTGGGGAGAATCAAAATGCTGTTGTAAGGGTCAGAATGGCATCCGTGTTTGGAATGCATTGGACCTTGAGGTTGATAAATGAATCTGAATAAGAGATAGGATGGTTGCCGTGTCCGGAGCGTATCTAGTCTTTATCTGATCGCTGTAGTCTGAATGAGTAGTAGAATGACCACCGTGTCTGGGGTGTATCTGTACTGTATTTGACTTGAAGTTCTGAATGAGTAATAGAATGACCGCCGTGTCTGGGGTGTATCCATACTGTATCTGAATAATTGTTAATGATAGCCTTTTAATCTTATCCTGAAAAGGATAAAATGTTAGCTGACACAAAAAGTTATGTTGCATGATATGTATGATGAAATATATATGTTATATCAATGTTTATGATATATGAATGTAACGAATGCGCATGTAAGCTGATGAGCTGTCTTGCTGAGGATAGATGGATCCTGGATAGCCAGAGATAATAGAATCTTGACTGCTGTCGGGGAAAGTGAATCCTTGACTGTTGCAGGGGAACAAGATCTTCAGTTGTTGAGGGATTTTAGGACCACTGCTGGGGATTGAAAAATCCTTGGTGACTTATGGGGAATTAGAATTCTGATGATCTCTACTGGGGAGTCCAGAATCTGGTAGACTTATGCTGGAGAAGTAAGACTGAGAATCTTCCATTTAATGGGAAGTGCCTCTGTGGGGAGAATGTTCACTAATCGGGCTCCGCTGGGGATTGATAGTTGGAAGTTTTAGCTCCGCTGGGGATTAACAACTTTGACTTCACTGGGGATAGCACTTTCAGATTTTTAGGGCTCTACCGGGGATACTGAAACTTAACTCTGAGGGGATTAGATTCTGGAAGGCTCTCTGGCTGGGGAAATCAGCTTTGAGAAAGCTTTTGTTCTGCTGAGGATCCTGAAGTTTAACTCTGTTTGAGGAATTAAGTTCTGGATTTTAACTTTGTTGAGGAATTTGGAGTTTAATTCCGCTGGGGATTTCTTCTGAAAGGGCATCAAGATACCTATCTGTACTTTCAACCTATCAACAATCATCTTTCTTGATTTGTAAGAAAATGACTATGTTCAAATGCATATGCCTATTTAACAAAACATTGGACGTTTCTCAAATAAAACATAAGTGTAAAAAAGCAAAAGGAAGACAAAGCAAATTTCTGTATTTGGAAAAGTATTTGTATTAACTTTTTATGAGTATCTTTGTACAAAGGAGGCAGACATCCTAGTAAGAGGATGTTGTTGTAAAAAATTGAAAATTTTATACAAAAGAAAGATGGCTATGTGTAACAATTTCATGGGATTCCATTCTGCTATAGCCTTCACAACTCTGAATGTCTGTCCATTCGCTGCTTCGTCCGCTGATGACTGGATTGATCAGAAGCTTGGAGCTTGTTGATGAAGAGATTGTTCCTTAAAGTGATCCGATGAGACATAGTCATACGCTTTTATTCCCTAATTTTGCCTGGATCGCCCTTTCGGGTTTTCAATCCACCGGGAAACCCTTTTTTGCCCAAGTCGCCCTTTCGGGTTTTCAACTTGCCGGGTGTACATATTTTTTTGTTTTATCCCTAATTTTTGTCTGAACCGCCCTTTCGAGTTTTCGATTCACCGGGATGCCCATTTTTGCCCAAGTCGCCCTTTCGAGTTTTCGACTTGTCGGGTTGTTCTATGCGTAGTATCTTTTGACTATGTCTGCGTTCGCAGGGTGTGGTAAATCGTCGCCGTCCATGGTGGTCAAAATCATGGCACCACCAGAAAATATACTCTTGATCACAAATGGTCCTTCGTAAGTAGGAGTCCATTTGCCCCTGGGATCACTTTGCGGCGAGATGATCCGCTTGATTACAAAATCTCCGACTTGATACACTTGACGTCTGACTTTCTTGTTAAAATCCTTGATCATCCGTTTTTGGTACGTCTGACCATGGCAAACAGCAGTGAGTCGCTTCTCATCGATCAAATTGAGTTGATCAAGTTGGGTCTGAATCCAATCGTCTTCACTCAAACCAGCATCCTTCATAATCCTTAAAGAAGGAATCTGAACTTCCATGGGTAGGACAGTTTCCATTCCATATACCAAAGAAAATGGGGTTGCCCCTGTTGAAGTACGTGCCGTGGTACGATATCCATGCAGAGAAAACGGTAACATCTCATGCCAGTCCTTGTAGGTGACTGTCATTTTCTGAATGATCTTCTTGATGTTTTTGTTTGCAGCTTCAACAACACCGTTCATCTTCGGCCGATAGGGAGATGAATTGTGATGATAAATCTTGAACTGTTCACATAGAGCGGTGATCATAGTATTGTTCAGATTTGTACCGTTGTCTGTGATGATCCTGTCGGGGACACCATACCGGCATATGAGATTCTGCTTGATGAAGCGGGCAACCACATTTTTTGTAACAGAGGCAAAGGAAGCTGCTTCGACCCACTTGGTAAAATAGTCAATAGCGACTAAGATGAAGCGATGTCCATTGGACGCTGTGGGCTTGATCTCTCCAATCATGTCAATGCCCCACATTGCGAATGGCCAAGGAGCTGTCAGAATGTTGAGAGGAACAGGAGGAATGTGAACCTTGTACGGGAATGTTGATGGCAATCAGCTTGCATGGTAGACCAGTAATAGCCTGCCCTTAGGATCTTCTTAGCCATCGTATGTCCGCTCAAGTGGGTGCCAAATGTGCCGCTGTGTATCTCAGTCATGATTAACTCCACTTCAGCCTTGTCTACACATCGGAGTAAAACACAATCATGGCTGCGCTTATAAAGGATGCCATTGCTTAGGAAGAACTTGGCCGCGAATCTCCTTAAGAACTTCTTGTCATTTACTGAAGCTCCTTCGGGATATTCTCTAGTCTGGAGATACCTTTTGATTTCATGAAACCATGGTTGTTCCACTACTTCTTCTGTATTAATCTCATGAAAATGCACAGGTTCATCCATTCGCTCGATGGTGATTTGGGGAGCCTCGTTATCCCAGTTGAGTTTAAACATGGAAGACATTGTAGCCAGAGCATCTTCTAGCTAATTTTCTTCTCGCGGGAAATGCTCGAAAGTAATCTGCTCGAAATGAGGCAGCAATGCTAAGACATGTTCTTTGTATGGGATAATATTAGTATGTTTGGTGTCCCATTCTCCTTTGACTTGACTGATAACCAAAGTCGAGTCCCCAAATACGATCAAAGATTTGATCCCCAGGTCTATAGCGGCCTTGAGACCAAAGATGCAAGCTTCATATTCGGCCATGTTGTTGGTACAGCTGAAACAAAGTCGGACCGTGAAAGGTGTATGGCAACCTTCTGGAGAAATGAGTATTGCACCGATACCGTTTCCAAGCGCATATGAAGCACCATCAAAGTACAGGGTCCATCGGGATCCATTTTCAGGTCTGTCATACGGTCCGTTACCTTCAATATTGTCCAAAGTCATGATGTCCTCGTCCGGGAATTCGAATCTCATGGATTGATAATCTTCGATAGCTTGATGAGCTAGATGGTCAGCTAGTACAATCCCTTTTATAGCTTTTTGGGTAGTGTACTGGATGTCATACTCAGTCAGGATCATCTGCCATCTAGCGATTCTTCCAGATAAAGCAGGCTTCTCGAAGATATACTTGATAGGATCCATTTTGGAAATCAACAAAGTGGTATGAGTCAACATATACTGCCTTAGTCGGCGAGCAACCCATACCAAAGCGCAACAAGTTTTCTCGAGCAGTGAGTAGCGGGTCTCACAGTCGGTAAACTTTTAGCTAAGGTAATAAATGGCATGCTCTTTTCGACCAGACTCGTCATGCTTTCCCAGTACGCACCCCATTGAGTTGTCCAAAACAATCAGATACATGATCAACGGTCTTCCTTCGACGGGTGGCATCAGAATAGAAGGTTCTAGCAAATACTCCTTGATCTTATCAAAAGCAATTTGACAATCATCGTTCCATTCGACTACCTGATCTTTCTTCAATAGTTTGAAAATTGGCTCACAGGTAGACGTCAGATGAGAGATGAATTTGGCAATATAGTTCAAGCGTTCCAAGAACCCTCTAACCTCCTTTTAAGTACGGGGGGCAGGTATTTCTTGTATTGCTTTCACTTTCGCTGGATCGACCTCAATGCCTTTGTTGCTGACAATAAATCCCAGAAGTTTACCAGACCTAACTCCAAAAGTGCACTTACTTGGATTCAGCCTGAGTTTGTATTCCTTCAGCCTGGCAAACAGCTTTTGCAAATGCTCAAGGTGTTCCTCCTCTGTTTGTCATCGAGCTATCATGTCGTCTATGTAAACTTCAATCTCATGATGTATCATATCATGAAACAAAGCTACCATGGCGCGTTGATAAGTTTCCCCTGCGTTCTTCAGTCCAAACGGCATCACCTTGTAGCAAAAGGTACCCCATTGTGTAACAAAGGTTGTTTTCTCCATGTCCTCGGGGTCCATTTTAATCTGGTTGTAGCCCGATAATCCGTCCATGAAGGAAAACACCTTGTGCTGAGCCGTGTTGTCAATCAAAATGTCGATATGCGATTGCGGAAAATCATCTTTAGGGCTAGCCCTGTTCAAATCCCGGTAATTCACACACATTCTGACCTTGTCGTCCTTTTTGGGAACGAGCACAATGTTAGCAACCCATTGCGGATATGATGTAACAGCCAGAAATCCAGCGTTGAATTGCTTCATTACTTCAACTTTAATCTTCTCAGACATGTCGGGCCTCATTCGGCGGACTTTTTGCTTGATCGGTGGACAGTCCTCTCTTGTAGGGAGACGGTGAACCACGATATTTGTGTCTAACCCCGGCATGTCTTCATAAGACCAGGCAAAGATTTCAACGTATTCATTCAACAACTGTATTAAGCGCTCCTTGACACTTGGTTCCAGATTGGCACCCACTTGTACTTCTTTCCTGTCTTCCTCTGTTCCTAAGTTGACGGTTTCCAACAACTCTTCATGAGGCAAGATGGCCCTTTCTTCTTGTTGTAGAAGTCTGGATAGCTCTCCCAGTACTTCACAATCTTCGTCATCTTCGTACTCAGCATGATTGACCAAATCTTCAGAGTTATTGAAGGATACAGCAGAATAGTCACCCATGGAATCCGGAGTGGATGGGTGCCTGCATTTGTGAGTGTGGGTGTGTGTAAGGGATAGCCATCCTTAAACAAACAAAAATGCAAAAGGAAAGAAAATGAACACAGCAATTTATAAATGAAAAACGTCCAATGATTCATTAAACATGGCATATGATTATGAAGAGAATCAAAACCCTTACAAATGGACCTACATGCCCCGGGCAAGGCATGAGGTGAAAAATAGTGCAGATTGTTTTAGTAATTATTACAGACCAACAGGAAATGTTCGAAAGATAAATTACTGATTGATGAAAGTAATGGGAACAAAGTCTTTCGCCCCCCAGTTGTGCAGTCCCCCTTCAATGGTTGGGAAGATCCAATATTCAATGTTGGCCTCTTCGTCTTCGTCTTCTAAAGCATTGATTCCATGAGGAGAAATCTTGATGGGTGTCTTTTCAATTTTTGAGTGATGCATAACTTTTTGCCCCGCAACGGTAAATCCTAACCCAAACTTGTCTGTCTTGTGAGGAAAGTCAGGCAACTGTCCCCATGTTGAGCTCTTCCCCTCTTTCATTGCAGCCTTTGCGTATTTCAGAGATGCCATCCTGGCCACCTGCTTGGGTACCTCAGCTACTGCTTTTGCTACTGCAACCTCAGGAGCAATTTCCTCGAAGTGTTGGAACGGTGTCTCGATGAATTCACCCTCCACTTCCACATACCGAAAGGAATTCAGATGACTGATCATGTACTCCTCCTCACCGTGTACAGTTATGATTTTCCCTTAACAGGGTATTTCAACATCTGATGGAGGGAAGAAGTGACTGCCCCAGCATTATGAATCCACGGCCTTCCTAGCAAGCAGGAGTAGGATGGGCGGATATCCATTACATAGAATGTGGAGTGGAACACCTCAGTGCCTACCTTGATGGGAATGTCGACTTCTCCATGCACCATCCTTTTAGATCCGTCAAAGGCCCTGACAATGATATTACTTGGTTTCAGCTCCAAGCCTTCACAATCCAATCGATCCAGAGCTTTCTTAGGCAGCACATTTAGAGAAGAATCAATATCGACCAAGACATGGGCGAGAGTGGTTCCTCGGCATTCAACTGACACATGCAATGCGTCATTGTGCTTTCTTCCCTTCGGAGTCAGGTCAGCATCAGAGAAACCTAGGCCGTTGTCGGCGGTAAGGCTGGCTACACAATCCTGGAATTGATCGGCTGAGGTTTCCTGGGGTACATGGGTTGTCTTCAAAAACCTTATCAAGGCTTTGGCATGAGCCTCCGAACAAAGTAGCAAAGCTAACATGGAGATCTTCGAGGGGGTTTGCCCTAGTTGCTCCACCACATCGTAATCACTTTTCTTTATTATTTTCAGAATCTCCTCCATTTCTTTCTTAGAGGTTTTGGGGATGACCAATGGCTGAGCCCTCGTCCTGACGAGCTCTTCTTGGATCCCTTTCCCCTTATCAGCAGCAGCAGGAGGGACAATCACAGGAGTAACACCTTCTTCAATCATTGGCAATCTTGCAGATAGTTTTACCGGTGCAGGGGTAACCTTGGGAGAAGCTGAGGGTCCAAAGATTGCCTTTGGAGGGGCAATCTCTGGAGAGAAAATTCTTCCACTTCGAGTAATTTTGCTTGTATCGGCAATGTTTCCAATGTCGGCAGTTTCTTCGTCAGAGCTCTCTTCAGTTATCTCAATTTGTTTAACACCGTGGTAGTAGATTTCTCCACCATAATTCCACGGTATTGATTTGTCAGATTTGTATGGGACGGGCCCAGGCATGGTTATCTTCAAGGGTACAATCTTCGGAGCGGATGTAATCTTAACAGGCGGAAATGGTGATTATTGAAACTTCATTGGTAGGAGTTGGAGTAACAGGAGTCTTTTCGAAAAGAATTTGTTGGTTGTCCATTAGGCGTTGGATGCCTATCTTCAGCAATGGACAATCGGTTGGTAGGGAGGAACAAAGGTAGCAGTCTTCTTTACAAACTGGGAAAATCCCAGCCTTCAACAGATTCAATTTGATTGTCAGTAGTGGGGTTATCAGATCATCAACAGTAGAAACAAACAGATCCTCTTCAACAGCATGGACATTGTGACCATGCTTTGGCATTGGAGCCGAAATTACATTTGGCTTCTCAGGGGCGTCGAACTAAACCTCTTTAGCATCTATCAAGTCTTGAATTTTATTCTTCAACGCCCAACAATTGTTGGTGTCATGCCCGGTGCTGTCAGAATGATAGGCACATTTAGCATTGGCATGATAGTATGGAGATGTGGTGTTAGGGTTTTTCGGCGCCTCCTTTAAACCAGTCAGATTCAACTTCAACAAATGGGGAAGAACTTGTGCAGGCGTCATGTTGATGCGGGTGAACTTCCATTGTAGCCGTTCCACCCGTTGTTGATTAGGTCTAGACTGATTGTTACGAGGCTGATCATTTGACGAATTTTGAATCATCACGGCCCCTACAGTCGGCCGGCGCTCAGTTCTTCCCAATCCCTTTTGAGAGTATACAAGAGTTGTTTCCTTCATGGCCAGGAATGGTTTTTTAACAATTCTGGATGCAGAGGCATCCCTTTGAATCTTTCCGCTCTTAATACCAGCTTCCACCCGTTCGCCAGTCAGAATCAATTCAGTAAACCCTGTGGAAGAGCTCCCAATCAAATGGTTGAAGAACGGGCCAGATAGGGTCCCCAAGAACATATCAACTAGTTCCCTATCTGAAAGAGGTGGCTTCACTCTTCCAGCCAAGTCGCGCCATTTCTGGGCGTATTCTTTGAATCCCTCATTTGAGGCCATCCCTATACTTTGTAACTGAGTACAGGTTAGCGCCAAGTCAGTGTTATATTGATACTGGCGATAAAAGGCAGCTGCCAAATCCTCCCAACTATGCACTTCTGACCTCTCAAGCTGGTAAAACCAGTCTAGCTGTGTACCAGACAGGTTGTCCTGGAAGAAGTGTACCCAAAGATTTCTATCGGATGAATGAGGTTGAATTTTTCTGACATACGACCTCAGGTGCATCTTCGGGCAAGACAGACCGTCGTATTTTGCAAAACTCGGCACCTTAAACTTTGGAGGGATCACAATCCCAGCAATCAATCCCAACTCTTCAAAATCTAACCCGGGAACCCTTTGCAGCTCCATAGCTGCCAGTCTATCCTCTAGGTTTTTGTATTTGTCACTGCTGGCGGGTATTGCTGCTCTGAATAATCTTCATCTTCCTCAACCTCTTCCTCTTCAGCCTTGGACTCAGAAGGTAATGCAACCCCTTTTCCTTTACCGGCCCCCTCATCAGATGTGGAGGGGAATTCAAGAACTCTCCTAGCTTAATTCTCAAATCTTCTTCCCAGTGTAGCTACCCCAACTCTTTTCTTCTTCTTTTTTCCTTTTTCTTGCTCTTTATTCCCTAACAGTGCTTTAAGATCCTCCTGACCCTTTGCCAAGGTCAAAAGGAGTTATTGAAACTGCGAGTTTTGTGCCTGCAGATCTTTGACCGTCTGTTCAAGATCCATCTTACTGAAATAAACAGCATAAAGATAAGGAAACCTGGTGTGAAGACCTGTTTATGCATATGATGAATGATATGTTTATTCATGTAATGCATTCAAGGATTTATAAATTCAAAATTGTTGCAAACAAAAAGAACACACGTCATATTAATAAGAAGAAATTTTTATAAGTACATAAATGCCCCATGGGCCAAATATTACAAAAACTTCTTAAGGTAAAAAGATGTTGCGCATCCTCTTTGGTGCGATGTAAGTGTTAAGGGTCTCCTCCTCGTGAAGTCGGCGGGTAAGCTCCAAAACCTTCTTCTCACTGGCGTTGAAGCTGGCTTCTAAAGTATCCCTTTCTTCCTTGAGTTGGATCCAACTCTTCTGCATTTCCTCCCATGATGTTGGCATGTCAGGATGTAGGATGGTGTAGGGAACCTCTCCTTCCTTAACAGGCTCTTTGATCAAAGGGAGAATATGAGGGTAAGGCATCATAAGACTCTGGGCTCGGGTTCGTACCCACTTGAGGTAAGGCTCAAGAGGGATGGAGTTCTTGTGCCCCAGTGTCTTTCTATCTACTTTGTTAGGAATCCTTCAAGCTCTGATGAATCTTTGGCGAAGTCCTTGCGCATCGTTGTCGAAGTCAAAAACTAGGTCACGAATCAGAATGTCATGAGGGCCATCCCTCCGAGCATATCCAAATTGTCTCAAAGCTAGACAAGGGTTGTAGGTAATGCCTACTCTAATGCCAAGTAATGGGACATTAGGGAACTCACCACAGCGATGGATGATGATGACATTTTCTCTGGACTGAGAACACCAATGTACATCAGAATGTGTGAGAGTCATCAATCGTTGTGACCATCTTGAACCTTGCTCATTCTTCAAAACAGATTGTGGAAGGTGAGAAATAAACCACCTTGCAAGGAGAGGAGTACAGCACATGAGAACACCTCTCTTCCTCATTGTTCCTGTGTAAAATGAGTGGAGGATGTCCCCAAGCAATGTAGGTATGGGATTCCTAGATAGGAAAATCTTGACAGCATTCACATCTATAAGTTGGTCAGGATTTGGGAACAAGACCAACCCATAAACAAGGAGTGCGACAATCTCTTCAAAGGCTTGTAGATCCAAAGAATTCCAACACTCTTGTGCCTTCTCAAACAAGAATTTTGCCAAGAAGCCTTTGACACCACTTCTAGTTTCCCAATGCCCCTTGATGTCAGATGGTTGCAAGTGTAATGCTTGAGCAACATCCTCAGGCTTTGGTTCTTTTTCCGTACCGTTGTAGGGTAGTTGATTAAGAATAGGAATTCTCAGGAGTTTAGAAAATTCCTCCAAAGTAGGCACCAATTGGTAGTCGGGGAATGTGAAACAGTGGTGAAGGGGTTCAAAGAACTGGAACAACACTTTCACCATGTCTTCTTCAATGTTGGTGTTGACTAGGCTGAGCAGTCTACCATGTCTTTCACTGAAGAGAGAGCTTTCTGGAATTCTGGATGTAAGCTCCTTGAGTTGAGGAGAGATTCTCACAAGGTTGACTTGGATAGTTTTCCTGCGAAGAATTTCCATGACCTACAAAACAAGAACAAAGATGAAGATCCAAACCGTTGAAATGGTTAGTGGATGCATATGATGCTTTATGATGTTCATGATGTATGCACAAACATATGTACAAGCAAGTCACACAAAACCCTAGTTTAAGGCTTGCATGGGGTTTCATAGGTAAGTACCCTCTTGAGTGAAGTTGGCTTAAAAACCTATCCTATAAATAGTAACCGGGTTCTAAGGAGCTCAATATCATTGGATTGTTTTCCATGTTCATTGTTTTGGTTTAGCCACTTAACTAGCGACCAAAATATTCCAAGAAAACAACCCTCAATGAGTGTAGTATCGAGTATCTACCAACTTCGGACTGCACCAAAGCCGGTCATCTCACTACCCCTAATAAAAGGCCAAGATGGTCAAGTAAGGTTCTAGGTCATTAGTGCTTAGTGACATCACTCAGCGGCCCCGTACTCTCCTTGATTGAACTCATGGGTTACCGGTACTCACAAATATGTCGCACTAATATAGCTATTGCTTCAACCGTGTCGGTATACCCGGCACAGTTTCCACAACGTATTGCTATCTATGAATGTTTCCCAAATCCGGGTGTAGGATTCTAAGCCCAAACAAGAGAACCAAAATGTAAAGCAATCAAAGCAAACAATTAGTCATGCAAAAGGGTGATCTAGGCCCTAAGGTTACTCCATTTTTAAAGTTGTCCCCAGCAGAGTCGCCAGTTCTGTAATACGGTGGGAGAACTGACTTGGGTTTTGCGTTTGTTTTCGCAAATGTTTCGGTTTAGCAAGAGTCGCCACCGACTTTTTATTTTATCCTAAGGAAAGGTCAAAAAGCACAGGAAAGACCTTTGAGATGTTTTCTTGGGTTCGGGGAGTAGATTATAGAAAGGGAAGGTATTAGCACCCTTTCTATCCATGGTTATCCATGGGCTCTTAGTTACTTGCTTAGATCACATGCCTTGCATTTTCAATTGTTTGAAATGGTGCTTTCAATTGTTTGAAATGGTGCTTTGTGTGTGATTTTGAAAGATGTTTTGAAAAGAGGCCATTTGTTATGGCAACTTGATAGCGTCATCGAGGGACTATGATCATTTGATTTGTTTTTGTTTTGCCAAAGAGACTTAACATGCAACCATGGCCCATTTTTGAAGGCAACAAGTGGATGTAACCCTAAGGGTGCAAGTGTGCATTGTGTTTGTTTTTCATGCATGTTTATCTTGAATTAGGTCAAGCTACTTGTTAATTGATTTTTTTTTTTGCATACAAACCCTAAGTCTATCATGGCATAATTTGAAAGCTTTTAAATGCGGAAATTTAAATGCTAAGCTATTACAACCATGATTAGGGAGGGGGGTACAAGTTTGAATTTGGGGATATTTTGACAAGAAATTAAATTCTAAGCTATTACATCCATATTGAATATACAAGACAAATATCTAATATTTAAATAAGTACAAATAAATAAATATCAAATAGAAAATGCATTATGCTAAAAAAGGATTTTTCATGTATGTAAAAGTATTTTTCAATGTGAAATATAAACAAAATAAAAAGGGTTAAATTTTGATTATTTTTATGGTTTAGGGCAAAAACCCTAATTTTTGGATAAATAGTAATATTTATTAATTATGTACAATATTTGTTAATTATATACAAAAAATAAAAAGTATATTGTAAAAAAGTATTTTTGATGTCAAATATTAAATAAAAAATAAAATGTATTATTTCTATATTTTTGTCCTAAATATTTAATAAAATATGTATATGTATATATATATATATATATATATATATATATATATATATATATATATATATATATATATATATATATATATATATATATATATATATATATATATATATATATATATATATATATATATATATATATATATATATATATATATATATATATATATATATATATATATATATATATATATATATATATATATATATATATATATATATATATATATATATATATATATATATATATATTTAATATGCTAAATATGTACAAAAATAAAATATTAATTATTTACAAAAATGTATATTTTAGAAAATGTTTTCAAAATAAAAAATAATGACTAAAAATAAATATTTTTGTATTATTTTTTAGGGTTTTAAATAAAAGGTTTTTATATTATTTACATATATATATATATACTAATAAAATGAAACAAATGCCAAATAAATATAAAAAAAAATATGGAAAAATATTTTTAATGTTTTTTATGTTTGGACAAAAAATATCAAGTCAGAATAAAAAATAAAAAGTCAAAAATGATAAATATTTCACACAATGGGCCAGGGGGTGCAAATGGAAAAAAGGGGTGCAAAAAGTAAGTTGACTCAGGCCCAGCCCAAGTCAACTTTATCTTCAACCTCCAGCATTGTTTGAACAGAAAAACGCGCGCCTCTTTGATCCATCATCAACTCCTGATTCTTTGACTTTTACACAAAACTCATAACACAAACATTGTAGAGCATGAAGTCACAATTTCAAACATATAAAACACTTGACCTAACTCTAAGAAACCAGGGAGAATTTCTTCACCCCCAATTTCTGACCTAATTTTTTTCACATGTTCATGGCTAAAATTCTCACAACACGTTTAACATAAATAAAAACTGATCACATGTATGGCTTCAGGGCTATGAGTAGAGCATGTTTCATTCACAAACCTAAGCCTAACTCTTCCTAGATTGAGAGATAGAAGTTCATGGTTTTACCTGTTTCAGCTTGACTTGAACAGAGCAATATAGGTATCTTCAATGGAGTTTGAGCTTTGGTTGAGCTTGCTTGAAGTCCAAGGATGCTTCCCAAGTACCTAGCTTGCTTTGAAACTGCCTGTATCGTGCTATGGAAGTCCACCTGCAAAACTGAAAAATGAAAATGGCAGATGAGGTTAGGGGTGTTACAGCTGGTGTTTAGGGCTTGGAATAGTTTCAATGGATGGTATGGAATGTGTTTATAAGGTTTTTAGCCAAAGTGCACGAGTGGATTGAGTTGTGGACCTCAATCTGCAGCAGGTACCCTGTTTTGGCAACAAGATGGTGTTTTTGTGTATGAGGAGTTATGCGGGATGGTTTAATCGTGCCTTAGGTAAGCTTGGGTGTATGAAAGATGTTCACAAGGTTTTTGTTTGGCCGTGTTGACAGGAAGTGAGAGTTGTGTTCAGTTTGCAAGGTTTCTTCAAATGTAAGCAAGGAAATGTGTTAGTTTAATGCAGGCCTGTACCACCCTCTATGTATGCTGCATATCTTGCTCTTGAGACTTGTAACTTGGAGATTTGATTTGGCTTCAGAGATATGGCCCCATGCCTCTTGGATTTGGTATTTGACATAAAGCATAACTTTATCAAAATGGCAATTCACCTTTTTCCAATTAAGGGTTAATTTAACATGTATTGCCCAAGTGAATGAAATAATGCATTAGCTCAATGGTTAGGCATTTAATTATGGTGTGTAAAACTGGTTTTGAGGCCTGCAAGCTAGCTTTGTACAAGCTGATTTGAAAATGCAAGTTGCCATGAACATGCCTTGGCCATGAACAAAAGTTAATTTTGCCCAACTTTGTGAATTCGATTCTCTCTAACCACAAGGGTTTTTGATGAGTTCTTGGACAATTTGGAAACCTTGGAATGTGTACTACAATCCATCTTTGTAATGCAAATTGAAATTCCAAGTGGAACCATGTGAAAAATGGCCAAGAAGTTGGACAAAAATCCTGCCTAGAATAGGGCAAAATTTCTCTAAGTTAAAAATGTTTTGCACCCTTGTTCCAAAAATCATAACTTGAGATACAAGCTTCCTTTGAGAAAACTTTGTGAATCAAAGTTGTATATTTTGCAATGGACTACAACTTTCATGTTTCAAGTTTTGTTTGAATCCATTTTTATCTTGGTGAAAAAATGGGACAAAGTTAGGAAAAAATAAGGAAGTTTCATAACTTAGAAAAATTCTAAGTTATGAAATTTTCTCATTTTAAACCCTAATTTGCAATTTTGGGTTTCTTGATGAACAAGTTTCATATTTTGGCAAGTCTTGATGAAAAATGAATCTTGGCACTTGATGTTGACCAAAAAGTCAAAGTTTGACTTTTTAGTATATAGTCAAATTTTGATCAGTTGATTGAAAAATTCATCTGTCAATCCTATGCATTTGAGATCTTTTGAACTTGTTGAATGGGTCAAGACAATGCCATTGAGTCCTTGAGTCCATATGTTAGCTTGGTTTGCCATTGGTTAGGTCAAACAGTCAAAAATTGCCTTTGTGTAGTCAAAACCCTAAAAATGACCATTTTGCCCTTTTGGTGATCTGATCAATTTTCTTGTGGAATTGTGATCCAAACTTGACCAAATAGTTCATATGAGTTCATTATGTTGATGTGGGTCAAAAATCATGAGGTTTGACTGTCAATTGGCCACAATTGACTTTTTCCCCAATATAGCTGATTTCTAGGTCAACTGTCCAATTGACTGGGCAAAGATTGGAATCAAGGCTTGAAACTTGGTATGGATAAACTTGGGAGTTCAACATGAAGCATGAAAGTTACTTTGGGCCTTTTAGGTCAAAACATCCCTGTGCAAACTCAAACCCTAATTTGGGTCAACAGTGCAAGGAGGGGTCTTGAGCAGAGCAAACCCTAACTTGATCTTGAACTCCAAGAGTCTTGTGAAAAAATGTTGATGAAAAGGGAGGGAAAATTTTGGGGTACAACAGCATCTCTCAAGGACGCAGAGGCTGTAATCAAAGAAGGAAAGAGTACAGTGTGGGGGCAACTGCCTGATTTTCCCCATAAGACGGACAAGTTCGGACTAGGTTTTACTGCTGCTGGCCAGAAAGCTATGCGTCGCTCCAAGGCTGGAGGACCACCCGTCAAAATCACTCACCATGGAATTAATGCTGTAGAAGATGATGATGAAGAGGAAAACTTTGAAGATTGGATCTTTCCAACCGTCGAAGGGGGTTTAAGCAACTGGGAAGCAAAGGATTTTATTCCCATCACCTTCATCAACCAGTAATTTATCTTTGAACAATTTCCTATTTTTGTCTGTAATAACTAAAAAATTCGTACACTATTTTCACCTTATGCCTTGCCCGGGGCATATAGGTCCATTTGCAAGGGTTTGATTTCCTTCATCATCATATGCCATGTTTTAATGAATCATTGGACGTTTTCATCTATAAACTATTGTGTTCATTTTCTTTCCTTTTGCATTTTGTTTTGTTTAAGGATGTCTATCCCTTACACACACCCACACTCACAAATGCAGGTACCCATCCACTCGGATTCCATGGGTGACTATTCTGGTTTAGCCTTCGGTGACTCTGAGGATTTGGTCAATCATGTTGAGTGTGAAGTTGACGAAAATTGTGAAGTACCGGGAGAGTTAGCCAGACTTTTGCAACAAGAAGAGAGGGCTATTCTGCCTCATGAAGAGTTGCTAGAAACCATCAACTTGGGAATAGAGGAGGATAAGAAAGAGGTAAAAGTGGGTGCCAACCTGGAACCAAGTGTCAAAGAACGCTTAGTGCAGTTGTTGAACGAATATGTTGAGATCTTTGCCTGGTCCTATGAAGATATGCCGGGATTAGACATAGATATCGTGGTTCACCGTCTCCCTACGAGAGAAGATTGTCCACCGATCAAACAAAAGGTCCGCCGAATGAGGCCCGACATGTCTGAGAAGATCAAAGCTGAGGTAATGAAGCAATTCAACGTTGGTTTTCTGGCTGTTACTTCCTATCCATAATGGGTTGCTAACATTGTGCCCGTGCCTAAGAAGGACGACAAAGTCAGAATGTGTGTGGACTATCGGGACTTAAACAGGGCTAGCCCTAAAGATGATTTTCCATTACCACACATCGACATCTTGGTTGACAACACAGCTCAACACAAGGTATTTTCCTTCATGGATGGATTCTCGGGATACAACCAGATCAAAATGGCTCCCGAGGACATGGAGAAAACTACTTTTGTCACGCAATAGGGTACCTTCTGCTACAAAGTGATGCCACCCGGACTGAAGAATGCAGGGGCAACCTATCAACGCGCCATGGTAGATTTGTTTCATGATATGATACATCATGAGATCGAAGTTTACGTAGACGACATGATAGCTCAATCACAGACAGAAGAAGAACACCTTGATCATTTGCAAAAGTTGTTTTCTAGGTTGAAGGAGTAAAAGCTCAGACTGAACCCAAGCAAGTGCACTTTTGGCGTTAGGTCTGGTAAACTTTTGGGATTTATTGTCAGCAACAAAGGCATTGAGGTTGATCCATCTAAAGTAAAGGCTATACAAGAAATGTCTGCCCCTCGCACTGAAAAGGAGGTTAGGGGATTCTTGGGACGCTTAAACTATATCGCGAGGTTCATCTCTCACCTGACATTTACCTGTGAGCCAATTTTCAAACTGTTGAAGAATGATCAGGTAGTTGAATGGATCAATGATTGTCAAGTTTCTTTTGATAAGATCAAGGAGTATTTACTAGAACCTCCTATTTTGATGCCACCCGTCGAAGGAAGACCGTTAATCATGTATCTGACTATTTTGGATAACTCAATGGGGTGCGTACTGGGCCAACATGACGAGTTTGGCCGAAAAGAGCATGCCATTTATTACCTTAGCAAAAAGTTTACCGACTGTGAGACTCGCTACTCACTGCTCGAGAAAACATGTTGCGCTTTGGTATGGGCTGCTCGCCGGCTAAGGCAGTATATGTTGTCTCATACCACTTTGCTGATTTCCAAAATGGATCCGATCAAGTATATCTTCGAGAAGCCTGCTTTATCTGGAAGAATCGCTAGATGGCAGATGATCCTGACTGAGTATGATATCCAGTATACTACCCAAAAAGCTATAAAGAGGAGTGTACTAGCTGACCATCTAGCTCATCAAGTCGTCGAAGATTACCAATCTATGAGATTCAACTTCCCTAACGAGGACATCATGACATTGGACAACATTGAAGGTAACGGACCGTATGACGGACCTGAACAAGGATCCCGATGGACCCTGTACATTGATGGTGCTTCAAATGCACTTGGCAACGGTATCGGTGCGGTACTCATTTCTCTGGAAGGTTGCCATACACCTTTCACTGCCTGACTTTGCTTCGGATGTACCAACAACATGGTTGAATATGAAGCTTGCATCTTTGGTCTCAAGGCTGCTATAGACTTGGGAATCAAATCTTTGGTCATATTTGGGGACTCGGCTTTGGTTATCAGTCAAGTCAAAGGAGAGTGGGATACTAAACATCCTAATCTTATCCCATACAAAGAACATGTCTTGACATTGTTGCCTCATTTCGAGCACTTCCCGCGAGAAGAAAATCAGCTAGCAGATGCTCTGGCTACAATGTCTTCCATGTTTAAACTCAACTGGGATAACGAGGCTCCCCAAATCACCATCGAGCGAATGGACGAACCTGCACAGTGTCATGAGATTAATACCGAAGAAGTAGTGGAACAACCCTGGTTTCATGAAATCAAGAGGTATCTCTAGACTAGAGAATATCCTGAAGGAGCTTCAGTCAATGACAAAAATTTCTTAAGGAGATTTGCTGCCAAGTTCTTCCTAAGCAATGACATCCTTTATAAGTGCAGCCATGATTGTGTTCTACTTCGTTGTGTGGACAAGGTTGAAGCAGAGTTAATCATGACTGATATACATAGTGGCACATTTGGCACCACTTGAGCGGACATACGATGGCTAAGAAGATTCTAAGGGCAGGCTACTACTGGTCTACCATGGAAGCTGATTGTCATCAACATTCTCGTACTTGCGACAAATGCCAAGTCTACACCGACAAGGTACACATTCCTCCTGTTCCTCTCAATGTTCTGACAGCTCCTTGGCCATTCGCAATGTGGGGCATTGACATGATTGGAGAGATCAAGCCTACGACATCCAATGGACATCGCTTCATCTTGTTCGCTATTGATTACTTCACCAAATGGGTTGAAGCAACTTCCTACGCCTCAGTTACAAAGAATGTGGTTGCCCGCTTCATTAAGCAGAACCTCATATGCCGGTATGGTATCCCTGACAGGATCATTACGGACAACGATACGAATTTGAATAACACTATGATCACCGCTCTGTGCGAGCAGTTCAAGATTTATCATCACAATTCATCTCCCTATCGGCCGAAGATGAATGGTGTTGTTGAAGTCGCGAACAAAAATATCAAGAAGATCATTCAAAAGATGACAGTCACCTACAAGGACTGGCATGAGATGTTACTGTTTGCTCTGCATGGATATCGCACCACGGCACGAACTTCACCAAGGGCAACTCCCTTTTCTTTGGTATATGGCATGGAAGCTGTTTTACCTATGGAGGTTCAGATTCCTTCCTTGAGGATTATGAAGGACGCCAGTTTGAGTGAAGACGATTGGATTCAGACCCGGCTTGATCAACTTAACTTGATCGACGAGAAACGACTTACTGCTGTTTGTCATGGTCAGACGTATCAAAAACGGATGATCAAGGCTTTCAACAAGAAAGTCAGGCGTCAAGTATATCAAGTCGGAGATCTTGTAATCAAGCGGATCATCTTGCCGCAAAGTGATCCCAGGGGCAAGTGGACTCCTACTTACGAAGGACCATTTGTGATCAAGAGCATCTTTTCTGGTGGGGCAATGATTCTGACCACCATGGACGGCGACGACTTTCTGCACCCTGCGAATGCAGACATAGTCAAAAGATACTACGTATAAAACGACCCGACAAGTTGAAAACCCGAAAGGGCGACTTGGGCAAAAATGGGCATCCCGGTGAACCAAAAACCCGAAAGGGCGGTTCAGGCAAAAATTAGGGATAAAACAAAAAAAAATTGTACACCCGGCAAGTTGAAAACTCGAAAGGGCGACTTGGGAAAAAAAGGGTTTCCCGGTGGATCGAAAACCCGAAAGGGCGGTCCAGGAAAAAGTTAGGGAATTAAAGCGTATGACTATGTCTCGTTGGATCACTTTAAGAACAATCTCTTCACCAACAAGCTCCCTTATACTGATCAATCCAATCATCGGTGGACGAAACAGCAGATGGACAAAATATTCAGAGTTGTGCAGGCTATAGCAGAATGGGAATCCCATGGAATTGTTACACATAGCCATCTTTCTTTTTGTATAAATTTTTTCTCAATTTTTATGACAACATTCTCTTACTAGGATGTCTGTCTCCTTTGTACAAAGATACTTACAAAAATTAATACAAAGATAGTTCAAAGTGCAGAAATTTGTTTGCCTTTCTTTCTTTTTACACTTATGTTTTATTTTGAAAACGTCCAAAGTTTTATTAAATAAGCATATGCATTTGAATATAATCATTGCTTGCAAATAAAACGAAATTGAGAAAGGATAATTATTGATAGGTTGAAAGTATAGGAATATATCTTTGTTCTATTCCAGAAGAAATCCCCTACAGTGCATCGCTCAGATCCTCAACAAAGCTAAAGCCTTAGAGTATATGTCCCCAACGGAGTTAAATTTTAAGATCCCCAGTGGAGCTCGAAAACCCTAAAGTACATATCCCTAGCGGAGCCAGAATATTCTAAACCTATTTCCCCAGCAGGCTGTCTTAAAAGCCTGAGAACCAAACAGATGACAGTTAACTTCTTGGCTTATCCCCAACTAGGATGTTTCCCCAGTAGATTGGCGTACAACCCAGGCTCCTGATTTCACCGGCCGAGTAAACCTTCTCCCCACAGAGTTATTTCCCAGCAGATTGAAGATTTTTGGTCTCATTTCTCGAGCAGAAGCCTCCCAGGTTTTAACTCCCCAGCAGAGATTTTCAGAGTTTTCCTTATTTCTCAAGAAAGTCATGAAGGATTCTCATTCCCCACAGAAGTTGTCAAAGACCTTGTTAATCCCCAAAAATCGCCAAGGATTTTCAATCTCCAGCAGTGGTCCCAGGATTTCTCCTTCTCAAACAATCAGATATCTTTAATCCCCAAGCAGTCAGCAAGGATTACTCATCTTCAGCAATCAAATATTTTTGAATCCTCAGCATCGGTCAAGGATTTATTGTCCCCGATAGCAGTCAAAGATTTCATTTATCTCCAGTTATCAAGGATTTATTTTCCTCAGCAAGACGGCTACTCAGCTTACATGCACATCCATTACATTCATATATCATAAACATTGATGAAACACAGTTCATTGCATCATACATATCATGCAAAATAACTTTGTGTTTTAGCTAACATTTTACCCTTTTCAGGATAAAGTTAAAAGGCTATCATTAACAATTATTCAGATACAGTATGGATACAACTCAGACACGGTGGTCATTCTATTACTCATTCAGGATTTCAAGTCAAAATACAGTACAGATACACCCCAGACATGGCGGTCATTCCACTACTCATTCAGACTTCAGCAATCAGATACAGACTAGATACGCTCCAGACACGGCGGCCATTCTATCTCTCATTCAGATTCAATTCTCAACTTCGGGATCAGATACACTCCAAACACGGATGCCATTCTGGCTCTTACACCAGAAGTTTAATTCTCCCCAGTGCAGTCGCCACGAAAGTCATTATGTCACTTATTCAGATCCCAATTACAGTCTCAGATACACTCCAGACACGGAAGTCATTATACTACTCATACAGATCTCAACTTCAGATACAGTACAGATACACTCCAGACATGGCAGCCATTCTGATATTCATTCAAGAATCGAATACAGTTACATCTCAGATACGCTTTAGACACAGACGCGATTCCCATGCTCATACAAACCCAATCTCCGGATACAACTCAGATACGTTCCAAATACGGATACCATTATGATGTTCATTCTACTGATTTTCAACAAACAAGTCTTGGATGGCATCTTTAAGCCCATCTCCATCAAGATTCTACCCTCTCTAAATGACATCTTTAAGCCCATTCCCTCCGTTATGATTTGACGAGTGCAAATTTACGGGCACTCTAGTGTCCAATCCTCTTTTACCTTTGAGTCACGAAAGGCAAACTTGCCAATCTAATTCTTCAGGTTCAAGAATATTGAACAGGGGAAATTGTTGTACCCCAAAATTTTCCCTCTCATTTTATCAACATTTCTCATCACAAGTCTCTTGGAACTCAAGATCAAGCCAGGGTTTGCTCGATTCAAGACACCTCCTTGCACTGTTGACCTAAATTAGGGTTTGAGTTTGCACAGGGATGTTTTGACCTACAATGCCCAAAGTGACTTTCATACTTCATGTTGGACCCACAAGTTTGTCCATACCAAGTTTCAAGCCTTGAATCAAATTTTTGCCCAGTCAATTGGACAGTTGACCTAGAAATCAGTTGTATTAGGGAAAAAGTCAATTGTAGCCAATTGACAGTCAAACCTCATGAATTTTGACCCACATCAACATTATGAACTCATATGAACCATTTGATCAAGTTTGGACCACAATTCCACAAGAAATTTGATCAGATCACCAAAAGGGCAAAATGGTCATTTTTAGGGTTTTGATTGTACAAAGGCAATTTTTGACTGTTTGACCTAGCCAATGGCAAATCAAGCTCAACCATGGACTCAAGGACTCAATGAAATTATCTTGATCCATTCAACAAGTTCAAAAGATCTCAAATGCATGGGATTGACAGATGAATTTTACAATCAACTGATCAAAATTTGACTGTACACTGAAAAGTCAAACTTTGACTTTTTGGTCAAAATAAAATGCCAAGAGTCATTTTTCATCAAGACATGTCAAATTATGAAACTTGTTCATCAAGAAACCCAAAATTGCAAATTAGGGTTTAAAATGGAAAAATTTCATAACTTAGAAATTTTCTAAGTTATAAAATTTTCTTAATTTTTCCTAACTTTGCCCCGCATTTTTACCAAGATGCAAATTGATTCAAACAAAACTTACAAAATGAAAGATGTAGTACATCACAAAGTCTATAACTTTGATTCACAAAGTTTTCTCAAAAGAAGCTTGGATCTCAAGTTATGATTTTTGGAACAAGGGTCCCTAAAACTTTTAACTTAGAGAAATCTTGCCCTAGTTTAGGCAGGATTTTGACCCATCTTCTTGGCCATTTTTCACATAGTTCCACTTGGATTCTCAAGTTGCATTTCAAAGATGGATTATAGTACATGTTTCAAACTTTCCAGATTGTCCAAGAACTCCTCAAACACATTTGTAGTTAGGGAGAATCGAATGCTTTAAATTGGCAAAAACTCATTTTGTAACCATGGTCAATACATGTTCATACCAAGTTGCAAATCTGACCAAACTAGATTAGTACATAATTACAGGCCTCTAAACCAATTTACACTCAAAAATTGAATGCAAATACATTTGACATTGACATTATTCTAATCAAGGGAGCATTGTACATTGAACATTTCCATTTTAGGCATAAAGATGGCACTTCCATTTTCATAAAGGCAACTTTATGTCAAATTGCATTTTCTTGAGCCTTGGACTTCTTTCCTTGCAGCAAACAAGTTCCCTAATCTCAGGCATAGTACACCAACTTAAACATGCTTAGAGCTAGCCTGTACAGGCCATAGCTTGGTCACTTCACATCTTTGCTTCAAAACCAAGGCATTGTACCAAAAGTCAATAACTTGCACATCTGATATATTGAACTGAAGCAAGGTTTTCAAACAAGTTTCACACATCCTAGTAAGCAAGAAGCACGAGCCTTTCACCCCAAAAGCACCCTTATACTCAAAAACCAAATTTTCTTGCAAAACAGGGCAAGGTCTGCAAATCACAAGCCACAACCAAATCCCCTCGTGCGTTTTGTCCCAAATCACTTCAAACACATTCTAAACAATACACCTAAGCTGTCCAGACCATTCACAAGCTACTGTAACTCCATTTACACACATCACCGTTTTTGCTTTGAGCTTTGCAGGTAGAGTTCTGTGGAGAGATTCAGGCTAGTTCAAAACAAACCAAGCATTGGGAAAGGTTCAGGGAACATCAAGCAAACTCAAAAGAACCTCAGGCCTCATTGAAAATTGTTGCATTGTCCAACTCGAACTCAACTGAAACAGGTATTTCATGAACTTCTATCTCTCTATTTAGGAACATTTAGCCTTAGGTTTATGAATAAAAGATGTTGTACTCATTGCCCTGAAACCATACATATGCTTAGTTTTCATTTATATTAATCGTGCTAGGAGAATTTCATCCATGAACTTTCTGAAAAAACTAGGTTAGAAATTAGGGCCAGAGAAATTCTCTCTGGTCTTTGAGAGTTAGATTAAGTTTTTTATATGGTTAGATTCGTGGTTTGATGCTCTTCAAGTTTCATGTTTTGAGTTTTGTCAAAAGATCACAAATACAGGAGATACAAGTTTGTACAGGCATGCGTGCATTTTTTCAAATTTTCTGGAGGTTGAAGATGAAGTCTGGGCTGGGCCTGGCCTTCTTGCTTCCAACACCTCCCAGCTTACTTTCAGCACCCCTGTCCCATTTCTTTGTATTTTCATTATTTTTGCATTTTAATTTCTTTTCTGACTTTGATATTTTATTTTCAAATATAAAAAATACTCTAAAAATATTTTCACAATTTTTTTCATTTATTAGATATTTATTTTAATTATTTCTAAACATTAAAATGTTTAAATACTTATATTATTTTGTTTAAACTTAAAAATAATGCAAATAATACTTCTATTTTTCATTTCTTTTTTTTATTCACATTTGAAAATCTTTTCTTGAATATACACATTTTTTGTAAATATTTTTATTTTATTTTATACACACTTAACATATTTAATATATATATACATATATGCTATATTTTACTAAATAAATAGAATAAAAAACACAAAAATATTATATTTATATTTTTACTATTATTTTATACTAAAAAACATTTTTTTATAATATATTCTTATTTTTGTACATATTAATATATTTTGTATATAAATAATACAATTTTATTTTCTTTAAGGAGAATTAGGGTTTACCCTAAAAATAAATAAAATTAACTTTTTTTATTTTAACTCTTTCCATTAAAAAATAATTTACATACAAATAAAAACTTTTTTGCATAATACATCTTGTTTAAATTAAATATTGTACATTTAAATTTTGATTGTATTTGATATTCAATTTGGATGTAATAGTAATTAGGGTTTTATATTTCTTGCAAAATAATCCCCTATTCAAAATTGTACCCCCTCCCTATATCAAAGTTGTAATAGCTTAGATTTATTTTTACGCACTTAAATGCTTTCAATTATGCCATGATTAGAATTAGGGTTTGTATGCAAAATCAAAAATAACAATTGGTTTGACATAATCAAAGACAAAATGCATAAAAAAAACAAACACAATGCACACTTGCACCCCTAGGGTTTCAATCCACTTGTTGCCTTCAAAAATGGGCCATGGTATGCATGTTAAGTACTTTGGCAAAACAAAAACAAAACAAAAGATCATAGTCCCTCGATGACGCTATCTGAGTTGCCTAAACAAAATGATCAAGTCCCTCAAGAAAATTGCCAAAAATACTTGACATCATTGCTATCATGGTCTATATGATGACCCGCGCATGTCCTGTTTAAACATCCTAACACAAGGTTGTTCACCAAATACAATGGTGAAGCAACACTATTAAAAGGGTTAAAAACATAAGAAAGATCTTTGAGTAAAATTGGGTAGATAACTCTTAGTTATTTGATCAAAAGCTTGCAAAAACATCCTTGATATTTTCAAAACACACTTCACAACATAATTTCAAAACCCTACTTTCAAACATTAGAAACTTTTCAAAAGACAAAAACACCTTTGTATACATTCAAACAAGAATCATTACAAAGGTTGCCACAACGATGGCCTCTTTTCAAAACATCTTTCAAAACCACACACAAAGCACTATTTCAAGCAATTGAAAAGCAAAGCAAGTGATCTAAACAAGTAACTAAGAGCCCATGGATAACCATGGATAGAAAGGGTGCTAATACCTTCCCTTTCTATAATCTAGTCCCCGAACCCAAGAAAACATCTCAAAGGTCTTTCCTGTGCTTTTTGACCTTTCCTTAGGATAAAATAAAAATTCGGTGGCGACTATTTCTAAACCGAAACATTTGCGAACACAAACGCAAAATCCCAAGTCAATTCTCCCACCGTATCACAGTGACGAACTATGTTAGGTTTGTTCACTTTCTCTTTGGATGATTGATCACTAGCCTTAACAAAGATAATTTTGTTAGAACTTGGTTTTGAAAACTTTAAATATCCAAGTCCACTTTTATCATTGGAGTATCTTTGTTGGCTAAGAACACCTTTCAATCCAATTTGGCCTTTTTCATATCTTTCAATGACTCTTTTTAATTGGACAATTTTGAAAGAGAGTGAATCACAATTTTTGAATACAAAATTCTATTTTTGTTCATCACCTGATTTTTGTTTTTCTTCTTTGAAATCTTTTTCCATTGAAACATATTTTTCTTCTAAGGATGAAATTTTTTTCTTTTGTGATGAAATAGTTTTATACAGAATTTTGCATTCATTCAATAGTTCATCTATAGAACCTTGTGCATCACTATCAAAAATAGAAAATTCATTTCTAACCTCATTGTCTTCATCATCAGAATGGTGTGAGGCTATCAATGTGAGATTAACACGTTGATTATTTTCGAAATCGGAAGATGAACTTTCCCATGCTATATATGCTTTCTTTGACTTTTTATCTTTATTTATCTTGAAATATTTATTCTTATTTTCAAGTGTAGGACATTCACTTTTAACATGTCCCTTTTCTCCATATTCAAAGCATATAACCTTCCTTGTTGGTGCTTCTCTTTTTCTTTCTTTTCGTAGAACCTTTTCAATCTTCTTGATAAGATCATCATCTTCACTACTAGTGGATTCATCCTCTTGATTGCTATCATGATTTTTTATCCTTGTATTTAGAGCCATGTCTTTTGAATCTTTTACTTGGATTTCATGCTTTTCAAGTCTTGCAAGTTTCGTCTCATATTCTTGAAGTTTTCCGAACAAAGTGGCGGAAGTCATTGTGGATAGATTCTTCTTCTCGGGTATTGCTGTCACTTTTGGTTGTCATTCCCTGGATAAAGATCTAAGAACTTTAAGATTAAGTTCATCATTAGTTAAAGTCTTACCGAGTGCTTTCAAATGATTTGTCAAGTGTACAAATCTTTTCTGCAAGTCGAGGATTAATTCTCGGGGCTGCATTCTGAATAGTTCGTATTCTTGACTCAAAGTATTTAATCTCGATCTTTTAACTTCAGTGGTTCCTTCATGAGTTTCTACCAAGGTATCCCATATTTCTTTCGATGTCTTGCATTCCGAGACACGGAAGAATTCATCCATGCTAAGTGCACCTTGAAGAAGGTTTACTGCCTTTTTATCATAGAGAACTTTCTTCTTATCATCATCGTCCCATGCAGCTTTAGGCTTTGATGAGCCAACACCATTGATTACCGTTATAGGGATAAATGGACCATTTTCGATGGCATCCCATATTTCTTCTCCTTATGCTTCTAGATGCGCCTTCATGCGTATTTTCCAGAAGTCAAAATATTCACCACAAAATAGAGGAGGCTTGTTGTTACTACCACCATCTCTGAAAACGGGATTTTGATTTGCGGAATCCATTCTGGATCTTTTAGGAGCAGGTTACGTATAACCTGCTCTGATACCAATTGTAAGCATGAGAGTGCGCCTAAGAGGAGCGGTGAATTAGAAACTTTAAAAGTTTTTCCGTTTTACTGAGATGGATATTATTTTTCTGGTTTAGTGCATGAGTTTACAATTGTGTTTCTTTCTTTTCTGGTTTATGACTAGTGATGAAAGCTGTAAATGCGGAAAAGTAAAGAACACAGAGATGTATCCTGGTTCCCCTCACAGTCCGAGAGTACTCCAATCCCCGTTCAACATGAAAGAGATTTGCTTATTGTTAGATCTCTAGACAAGACACCCTAGTTCTTCTATACAAGACTCTAACAAATAAAACCACCAAGAACAATCCTCTTGGACCAAGAACAATCCTCTTGGATTTTCACTAAGTTACCTATGAGAACAATCCTCTCAATGTAACTACACTTGTATCCAACAACTTGGAAAGACAAGATTTCAACAAAACACTTAAACTTAATTCCAACAATCCTGGAAAATAAGTAAGTAAATATCAATTTGTGAGTTTGAGTGAGTAGAGTAATATTGATCACTTAGAGTGATTTGACAATGTATAATCTTCTTCTTTCAATAAATAATATTGTACAAAGACTCAAAATATATTTTCTCAAAGTTTTCTGTTTGTTAATGTATGAAAATGTGCAGAAAACTTATGCATGAAAATGAAGAATGCTTGAGTTTGTATTTTGAAAGTTCAGAAAATATTTATTGAAGAAGGTGTTACATCTGGATTTGAAATTGAATATTTATATGTTCATAACACCCTTTTGAAACATCATGAAGATCTGAAAATGTATCATGAACAAATGCCAAGTTTGAGTGAAAAGATGTAATGAAAAGGCATGAACAAAGCTGCTATTTTTCAAATCCGTGCAGTATGCAATCGATTGCACCCTTGGTTTAAATCGATTGCACAAGGTTTTTAACAGCCATTTTTTCAAAATCTTTAAGAGTGCAATCGATTGCACTAACAATGTAATCGATTGCATGCAAAGTAAGTAGCAAAAAGTAACTGAGTGCAATCGATTGCATTTGCAATGTAAATCGATTGCATGAGAAACAAAAGCAAACTTTTTGAAAAATTTGAGTATGCAATCAATTGCATAGGTAATGTAAATCGATTACACATAAAAACAGAAGCAAAAGATCTGAAATTTTAAAGTGTGCAATCGATTGCACTAAGATGTAAATCGATTGCATGCAGAAGAAAAATGAAATTTTATCTTTGAAAAGCTTGAGTAATGATCTTTAAATATTTCTTTTTCATTTTTGAGCATCTATATCTTAAGATCAAAGTAGATAATATTATTATACCTTTAAATTTGTTGAGAGCTTTTAATGAAGATATTATCCTTGGATGCTTAGATGCTTGATCATAAATCTTTGCCTTCTTTGTTAGCCATGGTTTGTCTTCATCAAAACAAAAGCTTATTTGTGAAGCTTGATTTTACAAAATGCAATGTTGGTTTTTCTTTATTGTTATCCATGTAGGTAAGGGCAATGAGATTTAATAAGTTACCTCATGGGTTCATGGGTTTATTTCCATACCCTAGTCAATAAAGCTTGAGAAGTTCAAACCTCACCATTGGATTGGTTTTGGAAGGATTGAAATGGAAAAGTTGCTTTGGTTCATCATATTTCAAGGTTATTAGATTTGACATCATTCTCTTCAAAGTTTTATCAACAAATCACTTCAAAAGTTCCAAGGAGTTTTCATGTGGAAGAAGCTTGGTGAAGAAGAAAGATTACAAGTCCTCCAAATGAATCCACAATTTTTCCATGTGTGACTTCAAATGATCATAACTTGGTCAATTTTTATCACCTTGAACCCATCCTTTTTCCAAAATTATCTTGAGGATGTGAACTTTATGCATTCTTTTATGTGCAAAGTGGGAAAATGGATGGAAGTTACCTTAAGGAGGCAAAAGATTATAGGTCATTTCATGATTTTTTTTGCCAACTTCAACAAGTCATAACTTGCTCAAATTTTTTAGATTTTGAATGATTCAAGATTCAAAATGTCATTCAAGATATCTACTTCATGCCATATTTTTTGATAAAAAGCAAATTCCAAGTGGAAGGCCATGTTTGAATGCAAGACATTATAGGTCATTTTTTATGAAGAATTTGAAATATTTCTAAGTATGGAAAGTCAACCCTTTTTCTCCAACTTTGACTCAATGTAATTTTCAGCTCAAGAATCCATTTAAATCCATTCTTTTTCCATTGCAAAGCTTGTAACCTCATATTTCTAAAGCATCAAAAATCATACCTTAAGACCCCTTGAGCTGTGAATGCCATGGTTTCAAAAATGGTAACTTGCAATTGAAGTTTCCTTGCAAGTCAGAATTTGAAGTTCATGTTACAACCTCTAAACCTTAATTTAGCATGCGTTTTGGGTCCAAACATGATTAGCCAACTTTCCCAAGTGGATTAGTGCATCAAAACGCAAGAATTGGATGAGTTTTGGTGAAGTTTGGATCACACTTCACTCGTGCATCAGGTTTGCATGAATTCCCTCCAAAACACATCATTTACTCTTCCTTTTGATCCTATTCGCTTCTCCTATAAATACATGAACTATCCCATTCATTTTCCCAAACTTGGATAGCCAGAATCACCCTGCCAAACTTGCTCCATAACCCAATTTTCTGTAACTTCAAAATCCATTCTCGAGCCTTTTTCAATCCAATTTTTCCATCAATTCACCTTCCTTAATCTTCCCTGAAGCTAACCACATAATTACATTCAAGAATCATGCCCTATACTACTCTATAGAAGTCTTGTTTCAGAGCTCTGTAACTCAACTTCAATATGTAGATTCCTTCATCAATTCTTCAAAACTCTGATATCACTGTGTTGCGCTCATTGCCTTGGTTCTAGTCGCAACACTTACCTTTTACTAGAAACACGTTTTGACCATGAAATTTCAAATCCCTTTTTAAAACTTTTCTTCCAAATTGCTTGAGCTACAGTTTATATAAATTTGGCGCGAGGGTGTAGTTGTCTTCGTCTTGAAGAGACATAGTTTGAGAGACCTGCAATTCGCGATGGCTGGAGGTTGAAGATGACTAACATGTCATCTTCCAACCAATGAAGGCGCGCCATCTGTATTTTTCAAATTCTGATTTAATTAATGATTATGTACAATATTCACTAATGACCATGATATGCACAACGCGTCAGATCCCTTGGATTTGATTACTAATGCATTTTGACTCTCATCCAATGGTCCATATATTTTAATTTTATTTTCTTTTTCTGATATTTATATTTTAATTGTTGTAAATTTCAAAAATCATAGAAAATTCATTTTTAGTCCAAAAATCTGAAAAAATTATGAAAAATATTTTTGGTTATTCTCTTTCTGATTTTCATTTTTTCACAACTTAATTTTGTGTTTTGGTATTTTTTATAAATTTTACACTTATTTGATTTGTTTTAAATGTTTAAAAATACTTTTATACATTTTTAAATTTTGAAAAAAATATGGAATGATCCAATGATATTGTGACAAATATTGGTGACCTTATTTTATTTTTGTTTCTTACTTTACTATTTCTTACCATTTTTTGTTTATTTTACCAATTTATTTTAATTTTAAAAATAGTTCCTGACTTTAAAAAATTACCAAAAAATTTGTAAAATTATTTGAGCCTTTTTTCTGATTTTTCTATGATCTTAATTTTTATTTCTTGATTAATTTGAACATGGTTGATATTTTTCTCTTTATTTTCTATTTTTAAACATTATTTTTTAACCCCTTTTGTATATATTAAAATTAAATATTATTTTGTGACTATTTTCTGGCTGATCTTGGGTTAAATTTTGGATCATGAACTTTATTAACATCATTGGATCCATGGTGTTGAGTTTAACTCCACAAAAATGGATGAATGATTTTAATATTAGTTTGATTAAATTTAATTCAAAAGGGGTTTGTACATTCTCTCCCATCCCTCTTCATCTCATCCCCTTCTTATTGCACTAGATGTTGTAGGAGCATGATCTCTATATCATGTCTCGAAACAAATGGTACATGGATTGCTATTGACCGGCCTCAAAATAGACGCGACTTCTATATAAGTCCACTTACGATTGCTTAACATAGCGCTAAATTTTGTCCCGATTCGAATAAATGATCATCCGTGGCCCAAACTTATGATTGCAAGCCCAAGTATGTTAATTTGATCTCTTTGATCCAATAATCTTGAGATTCATTGTGTAGAGGCTTTGGTTCTACCAATCCTTAATGGATCTACAACACCTTTGGTCAACACGGATCACTTAAAGATCGTTGATCATTAAATGGTACTTGTGAGAATTCCAAATGGATGATATACTTGACAAAAAGCAAATGCAACTTGTTATGTGGAGGCTTTGGTTCTACCAATCCTCTAATGAGTTCCAAATGCAAGCTTCAATATGGTCATCCAACTAACCACTAACTATTGACTTGTTTTACCTTATGCTCTTATTATTATTTTTTATGCTTTATGTACCATTTACTTTTAGAATTTACATTTCATGCCATTTTCATCTTTGCTCGTTTGAGTATTTACTATCTTGCCATTTTTACTTTGCTCACTTGAGCTTTTCTTTTCCTTTCTTAAGATACTTAATAATCAACATAAACCCTAAAAAGTCTTTAATGGTACTTGGACTATTTGGTTACTATCCTTGGCATTATGGAGCATGGGACTTTTCTTGGACTTAGGATTAGAAATCTTGGCCTATCTTGGAGACCTTGTGACCTTATCTAATTATTTTGTCTTGAGTTCTTGAGGTTCACCTCAAGACATTAGGTTGCTTGTTTGTTTTTGTGTACAGGTTTTTATAATTACACCCTCTATTTGTAATCTGGAATTCACCCGTATACAGCCGTTACTCTGCCCATTTTTTGTGGAGACTTAATACACTTGAAGTTTGGTTCTCTCAAGAGGTCTAGTTTTTTTGCTTGATTGGTTTCAATCCAAGGAATGGGAATTCTACCTTGGCTCATAATGTCAAGTATTGGCTTCTTGTTGGTTAGATAGTTCTTATCCCTAGCTTTTATCTTATGCTTTAGGATAGTTCCTTCTTCTCCTCCCATATTCTTTAATTTCAAAAATCTTCTCCCCCTTTTTTTTGAAAACTCTTCTTGTTTTTTTTTTAAACTTGAACCACTTTCGTAATAAACTTGGACTTATGTCCATGCATTTTCAAAAAAATTTCATAAATAAACTCCAATCAACTTAATAATACCTTGACATTTTTTTGTGAGTAGACTAAAAGTCAATCAATCTCATTTCAAACCATTTTGCCACTTTGGCTTTTTATCTTTAAACTTTTCTCAAAAAAGGTTGAACTCTTGTCAATCCTTGTAGTGATGCAAACAAATATACTTCTATAATATGTAGTGAAGAGAGATATTTTCCACTTGGGTATTGAGTGAGGCATTGTTGATTTTGAAATCCAAGCCCTATCTTCCACTTTGAGATGATGCAAATTCTCATTTCTCATGATTGTGGGTAGTAGGTATGTTTTCCACACGGACAATGACGATGATGTTTTATCTCATAAAATTAACCAACGCATTTGTGTTTCAAATTTTTAAAAGAGGAACTATGTGTACCCTGATCCCCTATTGCACGAAAATGTGGTACGTAGGCACTAAAGGTTCGTAACCGCGGCGAGTGCAAAAATTATAAAATAAATATATTTCTTTTCTCACCTCCACCATCCATAGATATACAACATTTTTTATAGCCGAAATATACAGATTTTACAAAGAGGCTCTTGCGGAGTACCATAGATGTTTAGGGTGCTAATACATTCCCTTTGCATAACCAACCCCCTTACCTTGAATCTTTCCCTTTGGAAACAATTAAGCGCGGTGGCGATTTTTATTTTTATTTGTATAAAGTGTAGTCAATCCAATGGATTAGTCTTGAACATTTCTACCGCTACAACTAGGCAATGGCCTCTTTTACGCTTGCTTTGACCTGCGTCATGCTAGCGCCCACAATGCATTGGCTGCCTTTGTGCCAGCTTCGACTGGGCAAGTGTCTCCTTTGAAACATTTTTTTCACACTTTGACACGCATGATAGTCCCTTCGAATGCATATTGATGTGGTCCCTTTGAAGAATCATTCACTGGTTCATTCGAAGGACAAATGATTATTGAAGACAAGTTGGCTTTATGGTGAGTTTTGGTCCAAGATGCTTGCTGGCCAAAATCCTGCATATTGCCAAGCCCAAGCCCTTGTACAGGTATATTCCTGACAAAGGTAGCTTCGACTAGCCAGAGTAAAGTCTTTCAATTGGGCTAGTTGAGTAAGGTCAGGGCAATCGAAGAAAGCGAGCTTAGGGGCTGATCGAAGAAGCCAGGATGTTGAGGCCTTATATAATTCGAATCAATACCTGAGCAATTCGAATTGAGGTGGACAGACTCAATCGAAGGAACTATAAGGGTGAAACTAAAGCCAGTCGAAGGAGGCAACTAGAGGTCCAATCAAACGGTAGGGAATGAAGGTATTCGAAAGCCAAAATTGTCCACATTCATTCAAATTCAAAAAAGAGACAAGTTTCCATGACTTTGGAAAAGTTACAAAACATCATTCATGGCTTTGAAAACACTTGTTTATGGTTGTTTAAACCTTTGTTCTCTTGTCCCCTACATCCCCTCTATATAAAGAACACACTAGCAAGCTCCAAGGAGGCTGGACAATGGGAGAGAGAGTCGCAAGAAATTAAAAACACATTCTTGGAGGTTTCCTGAGGCTTTTCCAATCATCCCTAGCCCTTAAGCAAGTATCGCCATATCCAGAAGTTCCAAATCGAAGCAATTCTTAAACAATGGTACCCACGCCTAAATCCACATATTCATACATCACCATTGGTAAGAATGGGTAAAAAGATCAAACTTACATTTGCATGACATATTAGTATTTGTAGTTCATTCAATCTGTATTCAAGATTAAGGACCTGGGTCTGACACCCAGCTCTGCATTTTGCTTTGTTTCTAACACTTGATGCAGATATAGCCTGAGTAGACCCAACGCGCCCAGGATCAAAGGACCTGGGTTTCGATACCCAGGATCGAAGGACCTGGGTTTCGATACCCAGGTCCTGAGTTTTTGTTTTGCTAACATATCTTTGCAGATTTAGTTCCCTCATAGGTGATCCATCAGGCCCTTCCAACAACGCCCTCTGGATCGAAAGCCACATCCTGTCACTAGATCGAAGGGTAACACCCTTCACAGAATCGAAAGGAAACATCCCTCCTGGATTGAAAATCCCATCTTTCCTCTGGATCGAAAGGCAGCTTTCCCTCTGGATCAAAAAAGTCCCCTTTTCTCTCTGGATCGAAGGATGCCCCATTTGTATCTTTATTTTTGTTTTCATTATTTCTCTTGTTAAACTAACCATTAAATAAAAATCACAAAAAAAACATTAGGCTAGTGTTTTATTAATCAAATTAAATTTTGTTAATTAACTAATTAATTATTTTAAACTTTTCTTGAAATTAAAATTAAATAGACTTAGGTTGTATTTTCTTAAAATAAAACAAAACAAACAAAAAGGTTTCTCTTCCTTAGGATTTAGACGTCCTTGCTAATTCGTTTGCGCATTTATTTATTTTTCGCATTTTTCATATTATTGTAATTGCTCATGGGATGTAATAGAGATTAAACTAGGACTTTATCGCTTTCCTACTTTTCCAAGTTTCAGACATGTAATTAATCCCCAAAGCCCCATAATAGCGTAGGATTTATGTTTCTGCACTTTATATTTCTGCACTTTAAATTTCTGTACATATTAACTGTTAGTAATTAGGCTTGTATCGAAATAATAATAACAAAACGTTAGCAAACCTAACGCAAAAAGAAAAAAATAACTGAAACATAATACACTTGCACATATACACCTCTAGGGTACCCCACTTTGGTTGCCTTTGGAAATAAAACAATCATGTCCCTCGAGACAGGGACGCTTTAGAAAAGACCCATAAATCAAAAGATCATAGTCCCTCTGTGACCCTACAGTTACCTTTCGGTAAATGATCTAGTCCCTAAACAGAAATTGATAAAGCGTATCTACATTGTTGCCTTTATGACTGTACGTCCCTTTTATGTCCCTCATACATCCAACGATGGGGCTTCTTACCAAATCAATGGTAAGATAGCAACATCTAATGGAGGACGAAAAGACCGTTAGACCTTTTGATTAGGTAGGATGCTCATAGTTGCTCGCTTGCTCATAACAAAAAAACATTTTCACACATACATTTTCAATTGAAACATTTCAAAAGTCAAAGCCCTTTGTATGCATTCTTATAGAGACGAGAATCATTACAAAGGAACTTTTCAAAATCACTTTCAAAAACATCTTCCACAAACACTTCTTTGAACTATTTTCAAAACCAGCACTTTGTACGCATTCTTATAGAGACGAGAATCATTAAAAAGACGTTTTCAAAATATTTTTAAACCCACACTACAAGCACATTTTCAAACAAAAGCAAATGAACTAGCAAGCATCTAAGAGCCCGTAGATAACTACGCATGGAAAGGGTGCTAACACCTCCCCTTTCCATAATCTACCCCCCTTACTCAAAAAACCTCGAAAAGGTCTTTTTCTATTCTTTTCACCCTTTCCTTAATTTGGATAAAAGAAAAGTCTGTGGCGACTCTTGCTTACAGCAACATTTGCAAACACAAACACAAAACCAGTATTAACAGTCGGTTCTGCCACCATATCATAGAACTGGCGACTCTGCTGGGGATAACTTAAAAAGTGGGGTTACCTTAGAGTTAGTTCATTATTTAAGTGCTTTTTGGTGCTTTGTTTGCTTTACCTTTGGAGGGTATGTTTGGGTTACTATAGATCCTACACTCGGATCTGGGGACATCTTTTTAGGTAAACAACAATAGATCATGGAGACTGTACGGCGTAGACTGATATGGTTGAAGTGATAGTGTGTTGGTGTGACACTTTGGTGGGTACCCGTATCCCTTGTGTTGAATCAAGGAGAATACATGGCTGCCGCATGGTGTCGTAAAACACTAACGGACCTTAGAACCTTAGTCGAACAAACTTGGCCATTAGAAAGTAGTGAGATAGTCGGCCTCGATGTAAACCTGGGGATTGGTTGATACCCGATACTACATATTGAGATCAGACTTTCGAGATGTTTTAGCCACAAGAAAAGATTGATAAGCTGAAATAACGCTTGATAAAGAAAGATCAGTGATATTGAGATTCCTTAGAACCCGGTTACTTTTCTAAGAGTGGTTGAACCAACTAAACTTCAAGAGGATAGTTACCTACAAACCCCATGCAAGCCTGAACCTTAGGCTGCTTGTGTGACTTGTTTGCCTTCATTATCTAAGAACTTGAACTCATTGCAGGGCTTTTTGCAGGACCTTGTTTGTATACATTATCCAATAAACTGGTTTTCCTGCAAGACATACTTTTCTTCACTGCCCTACATTTTTGCTTGATGCATAGCATACACATCATAAAATCATACCATAGCATTTCCTTAACCATTTCAAGGATCTTAAGGTCATGTGGTGCAGGTCATGATGAACTAGACGTCTAGCAAGAGGCAAGGGGATTTATTTTCCTCTAGCCAATACCTTTAAAAGACCAAAACACAACAACTTGAGTCAGGGGCTATGACCCACTCGATATGGTGAGCTTGAATCTCGTAGAAAGACCTTCAACGGTACGAAGTTCTTTAATCAAAGGTGCAAAATTCAACTTCTGACATTTTCTTATTTAACCTGCGAGATCCTTGAAAACATTTTCATATCATACATGTCATTGCATAACACGTATTCTCTGGATAGGCTTCTTATCTTCTTTGCTGTTTATTTCAGCAATTGTTGTTGAACAAACAGTTAAGGAGCTTCGGGCATATAATGCTCAATTCTAAGAAATGTTCCTGAATCTGGCTAAGCTACAAGAAGATTTGGAAGCATTGATTCTCAAGGACAAGAAGAAGAAGCCAAAGAAACCATTTGGTATAGGGAATTTGGGAAGAAGGATCAGAGGACCACTCAAAAGAGCTCTAGATCTTTCAACTCCATCAAATGAGGGGGATAATCATGAGGATGATAATAACCCAGAGACTGATGAAGAAGAAGCTAATTACTCTGAGGAACAATATCCTCCTGTTGATGATAAATATAAACAACTAAAGGATTGTAACGCCCGTAATTTAATTAATTATTTAATTAAATTATTTTTGGAATACTTGTGAATATGTGTTATAATTAATTGGATTTAATTATTTTATTCAGTGGTGAAATAATATTAAAAGTATAATATTATTATTTGATGTGGGCTTGTTTTTAAAGGAATAGAAGTAATAAGGGGGGGTGTTGGTTTTAAGTCCAATAAGGAGTTAATTGAATAATAGGGTTATTTTATTATTTGTTAGAAGGAATAGAAAGAAAGAAGCAGTAGAAAGAATAAGGATTTAGAAGAGAACATGAAGCTGCTAGAAATAGTGGAAAAACGGCAAAAACGAGAATTCAACCCGGAAATTGTAGAGCGACCTTCAATCCAAGGTAAGGGTGGAGTTCTGACCTTATAATTGGGTTCATGATGATTGATATGTGGGGTTAGAGGTGATTACTGTCTTGTTCTTGAATTGAATGTTATGATGATTCATCCGATGTTTTGAAAGTGTTATATATCCACGATGAATGCAATGAATTTGCTAGAAGAATTTGTGACGTCTCGATTCATTTGCATGATTAAAATGTTATAACTCTGATTTATTTATATAATTTGTCAGGGTAGAATTGGGGTGTTACAAAGTTCGTATCAGAGCAAAAGGTTAGTCTGACCTTGTCGTCGAGTCGTAGTTGTCTAACAATCGAGTATTATTATTTTGAGTTCTAATTGTTGTTTATGTTATAGTGGGGAGTTGAGATGACTGGAAGGAATGATGATGCACTTGCTGCTTCTTTGGAAGCAAGGGCTCATGCGATGGAGAATTAGCCTAATGCTGACGGGAATGCTGGATCTCGTAGCTTGGCGACTTTCCAGAGAGAGAATCCACCTACGTTCAAGGGAAAGTATGATCTTGACAGAGCATTGGAGTGGTTGGAAGAGATTGAGAGAATCTTTTGTGTGATGGACTGCACTCCAATGCAGAATGTTCGTTATGGTACTCATATGCTAGCAGTCGAGGCTAATGATTGGTGGCTAGAGACTTGTCAGAAGTTAGAAGCTGCTGGTGAGAATGTCACTTGGGCCGTGTTTCGTAGGGAATTCCTGAGAAAGTATTTTCCTGAAGATGTCCGTGGTAAGAAGGAAATTGAGTTCCTTGAAATGAAGCAAGGAAGTATGTCAGTTGTTGAGTATACTGCCAAGTTTGCTAAGTTGGCTAAGTTTTATCCGCATTACGCTGAGGAAAATGCTGAATTTTCGAAGTGTATTAAGTTTGAGAACAGGTTGCGCCCGGAGATTAAGAAGGCAGTTGGATACCAGAAAATTCGTGTCTTTGCTGATTTGGTTGAAAGTTGCAGGATTTTTGAAGAGGATAATAATGCACATTACAAGATTATCAGTGAGAAGAGGGGTAAGCACCGACAGAATCGTGGTAAGCCTTATGATGCCCCAACTGGTAAAGGTAAACAGAAAGTTGCTCATGGTCAGAGGACTAGTGGGGGAGATTCTCCTGCTGGTGTGATTTGCTTTAAGTGTGGGAAACCTGGGCACAAGAGTAATGTGTGCACTGCTGAAGTGAAGAGGTGTTACCGTTGTGGTAAGAACGAACATGTTGCATCTGAGTGTGAACACAAGAATGTGATTTGTTTCAACTGTAGGGAAGAAGGGCACATTGGTAGTCAGTGTCCAAAACCGAAGAGGGCTCAGTCAAGTGGTAAAGTGTTTGCTTTAGTGGAGGATCAGACAGCTGCTGAGGATGAACTTATTAGAGGTACATGTTTCATTAATAGTACTCCTTTAATTACTATTATTGATACTGGTGCTACGCATTGTTTTATTGTTGCTGATTGTGTTGAAAGATTGTGTCTTATGTTGTCTTCTTTGAATGGAGAAATGGTCATCGATACTCCAGCCAAGGGGTCGGTGACTACTTCTTTTGTGTGTTTGAAGTGTCCCCTGTCGATCTTCGACAGAGATTTTGTTTTTGATTTGGTTTGTTTACCGTTAAGAGGTTTGGATGTAATTTTGGGTATGAACTGGTTAGAGCACAAATGTGTTCATATTAACTGTTATGACAAGTCTGTGAAGTTTTCTAATCCTGAAGAAGAAGAGGGAGATGGTCTGTTGATGCAAGAAGAAGCACATATGTTCTCGTTGGTGGCGTCGCTATCTGTAGAGACTCAAGCTATAATTGAGGAATTGCAGGTGGTGTGTGAATTTCCTGAAGTTTTCCCTGATGAGATTCCTGATGTACCGCCAGAGAGAGAAGTTGAATTTGCAATTGATCGTGTACCTGGTACCAGACCCGTTTCTATGGCACCATACAGGATGTCTGCGTCTGAATTGTCAAAGTTAAAGAAGCAATTGAAAGTGTTACTTGAGAAGAAGTTTGTGATACCAAGTGTATCATCGTGGGGAGCTCCAGTGTTGTTAGTAAAGAAGAAAGATGTAAGTGTGAGGCTTTGTGTTGATTATAGACAGTTGAATAAAGTGACGATTAAGAACAAGTATCCGCTTCCAAGAATAGATGACTTGATGGACCAATTCGTGGATGCTCGTGTGTTTAGTAAGATTGATTTGAGGTCAGGTTACCATCAGATTAAAGTGAAGGATGAAGATATTCAGAAGACGGCTTTCAGAACGCGTTATGGACATTACGAGTATTCGGTGATGCCTTTCGGTGTTACTAATGCGCCAGGAGTATTCATGGAATATATGAATCGTATCTTTCATACTTATTTGGATCGGTTCGAAGTGGTGTTCATTGATGATATTTTGATTTACTCTAAGTCAGAAGAAGATCATGTTGAACATTTAGGAGTAGTATTGCAAGTTTTAAAAGAGAAGAAGTTGTATGCAAAGATGTCCAAGTGTGAGTTTTGGTTAAAAGAGGTTAGTTTTCTTGGTCATGTGATTTCAGGTAGTGGCATTGTTGTAGATCCATCGAAGGTTGATGTTGTGTTGCAATGGGAAACTCCAAAGTCAGCTACTGAGATTAGAAGCTTCTTGGCATTCGCAGGTTATTATAGAAGGTTTGTCGAAGGGTTTTCTAAGTTGTCACTTCCGTTGACTAAGTTGACTTGTAAACGTAGAGCGTTTGTATGGGATGTTCAATGCGAAGAAAGTTTTACGGAATTGAAGACGAGGTTGACGTCAGCTCCGATTTTGACGTTGCCTAATCCAAGAGAGCCTTTTGTGGTGTATTGTGATGCTTCCAAGATGGGTTTAGGAGGTGTGCTTATGCAGAATGGTAAGGTAGTTGCTTATGCGTCAAGGAATTTGAGGACTCATGAGAAGAACTATCCTACGCATGATTTAGAGCTTGCTATTGTTGTATTGTGTTGAAGATTTGGAGGCATTATCTTTATGGTTCTAGATTTGAAGTGTTTAGTGACCATAAGAGGTTGAAGTATTTATTCGACCAGAAAGAGCTGAATATGAGGCAACGAAGATGGTTGGAATTGTTAAAGGATTATGATTTCGGTTTGAACTATCATCCAGGAAAAGCGAATGTGGTAGCTGATGCATTGAGTCGAAAGACTTTACATATGTCAGCAATGATGATTAAAGAGTTGGAATTAATTGAGCAGTTCAGAGATATGAACTTAGTTTGCGAGATTACTCCGCACAGTGTTATGCTGGGTATGTTGAACATTAATAATGAATTTTTAGACAGTATCAGAGAAGCTCAGAAGTTGGATGTGAAACTGGTAGATTTGATGGTTGGGACTGATCAATCTGAGAATAGTGATTTTAAGCTGGATGCGTAAGGTGTGTTGAGATTTCGTAACCGGATTTGTATTCATGATGATGCTGAGATGAAGAAGGTGACACTTGAAGAGAGTCATAGAAGTAAGTTGAGTATTCATCCAGGAGCTACAAATATGTATCAAGATTTGAAAGGCTTGTTTTTGTGGCCTGGGATGAAGAGTGACGTGGCTCAGTTTGTGTATGCATGTTTGACTTGTCAGAAGTTGAAAGTTGAACATCAGAAGCCTGCAGGATTGATGCAACCGTTGGAAGTTCCATAATGGAAATGGGATAGCATTTCAATGGACTTTGTGACGGGGTTACCTAATACTTTAAGAGGACATGATACAATTTGGGTGATTGTTGATAGGCTTACAAAGTCAGCTCATTTTATTCCTATTAACATCAGTTTTCCAGTGTTGAAGTTGGTTGGGATTTATACTAGTGTGATTGTGAAGTCGAATGGTGTTCCTTTATGCATTGTGTCAAGTAGAGATCCAAGATTTACTTCAGATTTTTGGAAAAGTTTGCAAGAAGCGTTGGGTTCTAAGTTGAGGTTGAGTTTAGCATATCATCCTCAGACAGATGGTCAGACTGAACAGACTATTCAATCATTGGAAGATTTGCTGAGGGCATGTGTTCTTGAGCAGTGAGGTTCGTGGGATACTTATCTTCCATTGATAGAGTTCACTTATAATAACAGTTACCATTCTAGTATTGGGATGGCACCTTTTGAAGCGTTGTATGGTCGAAGGTGTAGAACTCCTTTATGTTGGCATAAATCTGTAGAAAGTGCAGTACTTGGACCTGAACTTGTTTGTGAGACTACCGAGAAGGTGAAGTTGATTCGAGAAAAGATAAAAGCTTCACAAAGTAGACATAAGAGTTATCATGACAAATGAAGGAAAGATTTAGAATTTCAAGCTGGTGATCATGTGTTTTTTAGAGTTACACCTGTGACTGGTGTTGGGCGAGCATTGAAGTCTAAGAAGCTCACTTCTCGTTTTATTGGACTGTATCAGATTTCAGAGAGAGTGGGGAATGTTGCTTACAAAGTGGCTTTACCTCCTAATATTTCGAATTTGCATGATGTGTTTCACGTGTCGCAACTTTAGAAGTATATTTCAGATCCATCTCATGTGATTCATATGGACGATGTGCAAGTATGGGATAATCTTACTGTGGAGATGATGCCTGTACGGATCACGGATCGTGAAATGAAGACTCCGAGGGGAAAAGAGATCGCCTTAGTTAAAGTGGTTTGGCTAGGAGCTACTGGTGAAAGCATGACTTGGGAGTTGGAGAGCAAGATGCGAGACTCCTACCCTGAGTTGTTTGATTGAGGTAAATTTTCGAGGACGAAAATATTCTAAGTGAGGGAGAGTTGTAACGCCCGTAATTTAATTAACTACTTAATTAAATTATTTTTGGAATACATATAAAGATGTCTTATAATTAATTGGATTTAATTATTTTATTAAGTGGTGAAATAATATTAGAAGTATAATATTATTATTTGATGTGGGCTTGTTTTTAAAGGAATAGAAGTAATAAGGGGGGTGTTGGTTTTAAGTCCAATAAGGAGTTAATAGAATAATAGGGTTATTTTATTATTTGTTAGAAGGAATAGAAAAAAAGAAGCAATAGATATAATAAGGATTTAGAAGAGAATGTGAAGCTGCTGAAAATAGTGGAAAAACGGCAAGAACGAGAATTCAACCCGAAAATTGTAGAGCAACCTTCAATCCAAAGTAAGGGTGGGGTTCTGACCTTATAATTGGGTTCATGATGATTGATATGTGGGGTTCGAGGTGATTGTTGTCTTGTTCTTGAATTGAATGTTATAATGATTCATCCGATGTTTTGAAAGTGTTATATATCCACGATGAATGTAATGAATTTGCTAGAAGAATTTGTGACGTCCCGATTCATTTGCATGATTGAAATTTTATAACTCTGATTTATTTATATAATTTTCCGGGGTAGAATTGGGGTGTTATAAGGATCGTCTGAATGCTATGGAGATTCAGCAGGTACCCAGCTTGGAGTTTGAAGAGTTACGGCTAGTTTCTGGCATGATCATCCCACCAAAATTCAAGGTTCCCACATTTTCCAAATATGACTGGGTTTCTTGTCCTAAACTTCACTTGAGATCATACGTCAGAAAGATCCAGCCTCACACTGCTGACGGGAAGTTATGGGTCCACTTCTTCCAAGAAATTTTAGCTGGAACTCAACCGGAGTGGTTCTATCAGCTAGAAGGAACTGACATTCATACCTGGGAAGACTTGACTGCTGCTTTCTACAAGTAGTACCAATATAATGCCGACTTGGCGCCTACTCGAGTGCAAATGCAGAATATGTCCATGGGATCAAGAGAAGGCTTCAAGGAATATGTACAGAAATTGGGGGACCTAGTTGGAAGGGTGCAACCTCCTCTGACTGATCGGAAAATGGTAGACACGTTCTTGGGCACTCTGACATGTCCTCTCTTTAATTTATTTATTGGGAGTTTGTTGTACCCCAAAATTTGCCCTCCCATATTCTTCAAGATTTGCCAAGATCAAGTTTCAAAATCTCAAAGGTGGCACAGTCCAATTGCCTCCTAACACAGTCAAAATTAGGGTTTTGGTTCTGGCAAAGAAATTGAGGTTTCCAAGGGTCCAATCAAGTCCCATATGCCCATATACATTGTCAAGCATCCATATGTCAAGTTTCAAGACTCACAGCATCAAGTTGCACAGTCAAAAACCCTAATTGCTCCACAGTCAACTACAGTGGCAAAATGGTCATTTGACAGTCAAAAGTCAAAATTTTTGGTCAACATATTATTTTGAAGCCACAATCATCATTTGATCAATTCTTTATCATGATTCCACAAGCATGGCTCAAAAAGTCTCAAGATGCAAAAGTTTCTATTTTTGGACAGCTGAAAAGTCAACTGCAAATTGACCAAGGCATAACTTCCTCATGGTTTATCAGAAAAATCCCATCCAAAGCTCATTTTGAAGAGAATGACATTTCCTACAACTCATCTTCACACTCCAAGTCCAATAAATTCTCTCACAAAAAGTTATCAATTCCAACATTATAGATCATTTTCAAAAGTCAACAAAAAGACACTTTAAGTCAAAGACCATAACTTGAGATTGGTAAATCAAAATGACATGGGAACAAAGGAATTGGTTAGAGGACTTCAAGACCTTTCCAAAATGTCCAAGAACATGATCCTAGCTTCAAAATTGAGCAAGATATGCATTTGAGAAGTTGGGAAATTTTTGGGAATTTTCAAAAGTCAACTTTGCCTAAAAAACTTCAAAATTGCTAATGGGTCTCAAATTCTTCCTTGAATCATTACCCAAAGCCTATGCACGACCCATTGAGCTCAAAGGGATTTATTTTCTTATTTTTAATTAATTAATTGAATTTTTATTCTTATTAATTCATTTAATTAAATTTAATCATGAGAAAATATCAAATAATGCTTTCCAAATCTTTTTGTGCAGCAAATCAAACTAGGGCAAGCTGGCCAAGTCGTTTCACATCCAAAAAAGGAAAATCATCCATGATTGGCCAAGATTTCAATGAAAAAAGATTGAAAAATATATGATGAAAATCAAAGATTCAAAACATCAATTCATGGACTTATGGGCTTGTTTCTTGACCTAATTTCGTTCACATACAAAGGCTGAGTGAAACCCTATTGCACAGGAGACGAAAAAGCTGCTAAAGCCATAAAACCAAATTGCAAAATTTCAACAAAAAGCTTGAAACTGAAATCATAGTTGCAGGACGTTTCAAAGCATAAAAAGTATTCCAACACGTTGTTGGACCTTCCAGGAAGCTATTGGCATCAAGAACAAGTCCCCATACTCCAAGAATCGGTAGAACTGAATCACGTTTCTTCACAAATATTCCATAATCGAATTTCAATTTCTACGCATCATTCATATATTTTATTCATTGATTTACACTAATAATGATCTTCTGAAGCGATTGGTACCGTTTAATTGGACTAACACTGCTTGTATCAAAATCCACCATTGATGAAACCTAGGGTTTCAGAAGCTTCAAAATAGGGCTTTCCTTGTATGGAAAACTTGGACCTTGAGACCTATGCAGTTGAATTCAGGAGCTCCATACGAATTGAATGATGACCTCGCGCTCAATTTATGTTAACGCATATTCTATTCGCTATTTTTCGTGGATATACTTAGTGGGGGTTTAAAACCCCCGCTACTTGTTTTATAAATTGCAGGAAAGACGAAGACGAAGCACGCGTGGCATATTGTAACTGGAACATTTGAATTTCAGCGCGTTTTTTTTGTTTTACATTATTAACTTTTGTTTTTCATTATAATATTTGTTTTCCATTGTATATACAAACGCGCACAACAGCTCCATTGGCAAGGGATACGCTTGGTAAACGCTGGGACCTGGGTTCGATTCCCAGGTCCCCCACATATTTCATAATTTTTCTCCTAATGTGTTTCCATGCAGCGTTCACCAAAAGGCCTACCATGCATCCTCACACGCTAGCCCGCTACGCGCTCATGATCACTCATCTAATGGCCACAGAATGGTATCCAGGGTGTACCCCAGTCAAGCATCATACGCATGATCAGAAAAGTCAAACAAGGCATTGTCTCTTGGGCCAAAATTACTTCAGCTTACCTCCATTTGGGCCAGAAAACCCCCTTGGTTTGCTTCTTTTAATTTTATTTTCTTTTCAATTCTAATTCATTTTAAAATTGTTTTAATTGTTTTGTTTTTCTCACCATAAAATAATTTTCCATAAAAAAATCAGAAACCAAAAAATAAAATGTATTTAATTATTACTAATTCATCACTAACATATTTTTGTAAATAAATTTCAACAATTAACTTAGTTAAATTAGGTTTTAATTTTGACACTTTCCTTAATAAATAAAAAATGCATAGAATTAGGTTTTTTTTATATTTTTACCTTTTTTCTTAATTAATTTTTCCTCATTATTTATTATTATTATTATTAATCATTATTTTTGTAAATAAACATGTACATTAATCAATTAGTAAATTAGGTTAACTTTAGTATTTTCTTAATAATTAAAATAGACTTAGAATTAGGGTTTCCTTTTAATTTTAATTTTCTTTATTTCATAAATACCAAAAACATAAAAAACATTTTCTTTTCTTTAATTAAATAATTAAATAGACTTTAATTTCATTTAATTTCAAGCAAAGGGTCAAAACCCTCGGACGTTCAATTTTAATTTCTTTTCGCGCATTATTTTCTTTTCGAATATTATGTAACTGCCCAAGGATTGTAATAGTAATTAGGTCTTTTTACTTTCCGCATTTTATCAAAACGGGTCTTTATACTTTGGCGATGTATAGACCCGCGCCTTGTAATAGCGTAGCTTTTATCTTTCCACTCCTTAATTTTCCGCACTCTTAAATTCTAACTTTGTATGAAAGAATGTATGGATAATTAAAAACAAGCGTAGCTCACAATTCCATGATCAAAGATAACTGTTAAACTGAAAACAACACACAAATACACACACCACTTCTAGGGTACGCCTCACCTGTTGCCTTCGAAACGTGGTCGTCAAGTATAGGACGTTTTAGTAAGTCCTTATGTCCATGATCCAGTCGCCTCGAAACAAGTTGCCTCGAAACAGTTGCCTCGGAACAGTTGCCTCGAAACGGTTGCCTCGGATTAAAAAGGATCAAGGACATAAGGGTAGCTTCTAAGGTGTCCTGTTGTTGCTTCGGTGACCACACTGTCCCTACACTCGAATTGACCCGAACACCTCCAACAGTGGTGCTACCTACCTCTCAATGGTGGGATGGCACTACCTTAAGGACATTTACACAACCTATTTCCTTAGGGTAGGTAGATGACTTATAGATACTTGCTCTCTTCAAAAACAAATCAAAACTCTTTTTACACCGACACTTTCAAAAAGCTTTCAAAACAATTTTTCAAACACTCTTGAGGACTGATACAAGAGTTATTCAGAAATCTTTCAATGAAGCTTTTTCAAACCCACTCACAATTGAAAAGCAAACCTTTTGAAAACATAAGAGCAAGTATCTAAGAGCCCATGGATAACCATGGATAGAAAGGGTGCTAACACCTTCCCTTTCTATAAATCTACCTCCCGAACCGAGACAATCTCATAAGGAATTTTGCTGTGCTTTTGTCCTGTCCATGTTGGAGAAAATAAAAGATGGTGGCGACTCTTGCTTCCGTGACATTTCGCGAACCAGCGTTAAACAATCAGTTCTAAATCCACCGATCACAGAGTTCTTCATCCGGTTTTGTGAAGATGGTTCTGACGGGGGAAAGGATTGAAAGCTGCATCAAGAGTGGCAAGATTCTGATGGTTGCATCTTCTATTGCTGAGAAGAAGCTATTTGGTGGCAAGAAATAAATTAATGTTGTCTATGGCCGAAACAGCCATAGTAAAAATAACCACCATCAGTCCGTGGAAGCGGTGTTAATGTCTAATCCTGCACCTGTTCAACATCAACGGGGCAATAGGCATAGGATAAAGTATCAAGAGAGGCAGTACACTGATATTAATATGTCTTTGTCTCAAGCATTACAACAATTGCTAAAAGTGGAGCTGATTACACTAAAGGATCCTCCTCAAAAACCTGATACCTCTTCTCCTAAGTACAATCCTAATATAAAATATGCTTACCATTCTTATAGTCTTGGGAACGACACCGACAGCTGTTGGACTTTGAAGAACAAGATTCAGGATTTGATTGACAGCAAGGAGATCAAATTTGACTCTCCTAAGAACCCCGATGTGATCACTGCTCCCATGCCAAATCATGGTCAAAATTGAGAGCGTTTATTTCATTTAAATTATCAGTTATAATTTAGTTGTTGCTTAAAAACATTTATCTTTATGTCAAACTTTGGTTATTCATATTAATGCATTGCATATGTTTTGTCTTGAATTATTTCATGTGTATTCATTATTATTCAGACTGTGCTTTTTCTTCTTTTTTGTGATATTCAACTCTCGATCAAAAAATCTAAGCCTTTAGAGGGAGGATGACAAAAACAATACCACAACCTCTACAGTATGCTTTGGAGCAGATCTTGCTGACAATGTGCAGGCGTTCTTTCAAATCCTAAACAGTGGAGTTATAAGGAAGATAATCCCTAGTCAACCTCTTTGAGCCTAAGAAGTTGGAGTTTTTCTTTTCACACAAATTAAAACCCTTAATCATAACCCGGGGAAGAGTAGTTTTCTCAGTTAATTCAAATGTGCATTCAGTCGCAAGCTCTACCTTCGTACATGGCAAATAGTGGAGAAGATGTTATCCAAAAGATGGTGATGGTTCCATATAATCATCAAGACAGGAAGTCATTATGTCTCAAAATAAAATCCCGTTAAGTCAAAAACCTATGAAGGAGACTTAAGAAAAGCTGGGGAACCCCGCTGACTATAAACATAAAAGAAACAGTTCAGGAAAAAGTATGGATAAAAAAAATCAAAATAAAGGTCCTATAAATCCTCAACAAAAAAAGAAAAGGTTACAAAAATGACTTCCTTCTCAAACATATGTTCAATTTCTAAACCATCACCAAGTATCAGAGCAAAGATACTCAATTGGGATCTAAACGCACAATTAACTAAGTATAGGACTGAAGAACATCACGAAGAGCGGGTTGGGTACAAATAAAATTTGAGCCTTTATCCTTTGTTTCTTGAACTGTGAACCAGACCACATTATAACCCTTAAAAGTCCTAGCTGAAGCATGGGTTAGTTTGAAAGCATACTATTACAAGAGGTATCCTGACTCTTGTAGGGTTCGCTATAAATCCTGAGCTGATATCACACTTTTACAAAATTTGTTTGTTTTACTAAAAAATGAATTTTCAAAATTCAAGACAGTTATAAGCTTTGCATTCTTAAAATACCATTGTTTTCATATGGCTATTTGTTCAACAATAGAGAAATTTGCACGACGGATATTCAATGAACAAAAATCCTCTCAGTGGACAGAATCACCTTAGATGGAAAGACATTCCAGTAATAGGCCTTTCATAATCAAGGGGCATAGCATGATGTTCAGCTGATTTGGGGCAGTCAAGTCAAGGTTCAAGGAATCTCTCAAAAATTCCAAATAGCCAGGGGCAAATCTCCAGCTGAATCAACTGGGGCATTAGACTTGAATTCCAGCAGTGAATCATATGCGATCAAACAAACATCTTCTGGCAGTGTGGCAACACTTGCTACTATGAACAATGATAATTCCCCATACCCGGTGAACATGGACATAGTTGGAAAATACTAAGTGTGAACAAAGACCCGCTAGGTTGACTAGCCTAGGCAAAAATAAGGGCATCCCAGCGAACCAAAAGGGTTCGGGCAAAAATTAGGGATATACATATGAAAAAAATTGTACACCCGGCAAGTCGAAAACCTGAAAAGGCAACTTGGACAAAGAAGGGTATCCTGGTGGACTGAAAATCTAAAAGGACGGTCCAGGAAAAGGTTAGGGATTAAAGTGTACTATTACGTCCTGTCATCTCGTCACTTTTCTATCAGTAGAAGGTTTATTACCCTGAGCTACATTCACCGAGTACTCCAAGAGTTAGCATAACACTCAATCGATCCGCAAAATCTCTGCAGATACTTTCTCCAGCTGGTACAAAGGCAAGGCATCCTCCTAAAAAGTCACCACCATATCCTCAGCATGAAGCCTAATAAGGTCAGGTTTTCTTATATCCCCGACGAAGCAAGAATTTTCAACTACTGCTCTGACATCTAGAAAATTCCCCAGTGAAGTCGTCAAACTTTTTGGGTTCCCCAACAAGATTCCATAAAGATCCCCAAGCGGATTATGGAGTTTCCTTCCCCAACAAAGTTTATTTCCCTAACAACGGAAATCCGTCTCTCAACATCTCAACTTCAACAAAATTTGAAGACCTACATTTCTTCATCCCCAACAACAATTATGGATTTATTTTCCCTAGTTCAACAATACCGCAATAGAACGACTGACACGTTCATACATTGAATTCATACATCATTTTACAAACGTCATATCATATGCAGTACGAATGCATATATCACAATCTCGTTTTTTTAGAACATTATTTGAACTTCATACACCACGACCCTTGCGTGCAGCTAAACCTTTATCTTTTCAAGTAAAGTCTATAAACAGATGAATTTTCATATGACCAGATGAATTTCTAGTACTCTGTTGAGGTAGCAATCATTAAAGATTCCTTCATCATCTGTTGAGGTAGAAATCGTTAAAGATTCCTTAATTATCTATTGAGGTAGCAATTGTCCAAGATTCCTTCATTATCTGTTGAGGTAGCAATTGTTAAATATTCCTTCATTATCTGTTGAGGTAGAAATCGTCCAAGATTCCTTCATTATTTGTTGAGGTAGAAATCATCTAAGATTCCTTCATTATCTGTTGAGGTACCAATCATTAAAGATTTCTTCATTATCTGTTGAGGTAGAAATCATCCAAGATTCCTTCATTATCTATTGAGGTAGCAATCGTCCAAGATTCCTTCATTATCTGTTGAGGTAGCAATCGTTAAAGATTCCTTCATTATTTATTGAGGTAGCAATCGTTAAAGATTCCTTCATTATTTTTTGAAGTAACAATCGTCAAAGATTCCTTCATTATTTGTCGAGGTAGAAATCATCCATGATTCCTTCATTATCTGTCGAGGTAGTAATCGTCCAAGATTCCTTAATTATCTGTTGAGGTAGCAATCATCCAAGATTCCTTCATTATTTGTTGAGGTAGCAATCGTTAAAGATTCCTTCATTACCGGTTGAGGTAGAAATCGTCAATGATTCCTTCATTATCTGTTGAGGTAGCAATCGTCAAAGATTCCTCCATATAACCCTCCAGAGGCATACCAACACAGACTCATCCTGAAATAGCCTTATGTAGGTTTTCTTCTGATACATCTCCAAATAACAGTCATTTTCGTTCTCCCCTAGAGGATTACTGTGAAGCCTGGATTTCAACCAGAAAAACAGTAAAATTTCATCTCTCCAATCCAGAGATAACTCCTCAGTAGAGCCATGGACAACTGAAGTTCCTAGACTTTATTCCCTATAAAGTTATCCTCAAGCAGGAGAACAACAACAATCAACATTCCCCAGCGGACTTCTCCTGAGATAGCAGGAACAAGAATCCCCATAAAGAGACCTCTTATGAAGTTAGCATCAGTTTTGGATGGCATCTATAAGCCCATCTCCGACAACCCTCCGTCATCTTTTCCAAATGGCATCTGTAAGCCCATTCCGACATCATCAACCATCAGTGTTATTTCATACGAGTGCAAATTTCTGGGCACTCTAGTGTTTAATCATCTTCCACCTTCAGATCATGAAAGGCAGACAAGCCAATATACATCTTCAGGTTTAAGAAGATTGAACAGGGGCAGTTGTCATTTCATATATCATATGCTCATTTAATGAAAATATTGGACGATTTTGCATTCAAATTTTGTGCTCCTTGTCTTTCTTTTACCTTACTGCATTTTTCAAATAGCCATGTGACCTTACACTACGCCAAAAATAAGATTATACAACACACCTTAGGCAGCGCTTCTTATCAAAAGCGCTGCTAAAAGTCCACTTTAAAAACGCGCTAATTTGGTCGCATACCTTAGACAACACTTTCTAAAAAAACGCTGCCTAAAAGGGTGAAAGTGGTTTGATAAACCGCTGCTAAAGGGGGGTTTTAGAAAGCGCTTGTAATAAACGCTGCTAAATGGGGTAGGTATTGTAGCGATTTGGAAAAGTGATGTCTAAAGGGTGGGCTTACAAAGCGCTTTTTTAAAAACGCTTCCTAAAGGGTGGGCTTACGCAACGCTTTGTAGAAGCGCTGCCTAAAGGGGGGATTACGCAACACTTTCTACTAGAAGTGTTGGCTAAGGGTAGGCTTAAGCAGCGCTTTTAAAAAGCGTTGTCTAAATTCCTATTATTAAAAAAATAAAACACGCTCAGTATATCACAGTAAGCTTATTATTTTCAAAACACAATTTTCACGCTCAGCACAGTACGAACCCTCACCAGTGCTTAATTTCCATTTTTTATTTGATTCTCAATGAAATCGATTTTATTCGTTCCACATTATTCAATATTCTCATCCTTCTTCCATTCAAGGCCATTTCATCCTTTCTTCCATTCACAACCAAGGTTCTCTTCTTCTATAGGTGTGATTTTTGATATATTTGATAATGTTGATATATAATATTGCATTTGGTTTAGTTGATAATATTTATAGTGTTAATTTAGTATTGATTTAGTGTTGATAATGTTGCATTATATTGTGTTTTGTGTGGCATGTGGTTTTTGCATGTAAGGTGTTTGTGAAAATGTCACAATGAGTTTTGCATGTAAGGCGTTTGTGTAAATGTCACAATGAGTATTGCATGTATTGATTGAGAGAAAATATGTTCCTATGCAATTAATCGAGCTATAAATTTTGGTTTGTGAGGTTGTCATAATAACACTTATAGTGTTTAAATTGAAAGCACTTCACATAGAATTGAAATTGAAATTGAAAGAACTCATATAATTGAAATTGTTGTATTAGTTTAATACTGTTTTATTAGTAAAATCTATGTTAGCAAGAATATACAAGATACCCCGGTTCTTACATGCGCCAAACTAAATTACTTTATGATTTCACTTTTTTAAAAATAGTTTTAAAAAAATATGATAAATTTTAGAGTTAGTTCTAAATATTAATTGCTAAATAATTAATATACATTTTTAGAAAAATAAAATTTGATTTTTTAAAATAATCAATAATAATATAATATTATTATATTATTATTATATTATTATATTATAATATATTAAAAAGGGTAGTTATAGTATTTATATTCTAATGTAATTCCACTTCTATAGATTTTTTTTTATTATAATAAAATTAATTGATCATATATATATGTTACTTATGAAGAGTGAAGTTTATGAGCGTTTTCAAGAATATTACACTGTGTAGTTTCAGAAGTTGCTGACTTCTCTACAGTTATTAAACTTTTCCTATGATTTTCTATGAATATGCCTAATTGGTATTAAGCTTTTTAGTCTCTGTCCTTTTTTTTAAGTATCGTTTTTGTTTAGCTTACTTAATAGTAAGACCATGGATAAAAAATAGATGTCTGCCAATCGATTGTCCAAAGAATACGAGAATGGGGTATTGGAATTCGTTAAGTTGGTTGTTGAACACGCCGAAGATGCCAATCGAATGAAATGTCCTTGCTTAAGTTGCTGTTTTGTGGGCCGGGTTGACGCAGTTGGGTTGCAATCGCATTTATTGAGGCATGGAATCCATCGAAGTTACACATGTTGGATATTCCATGGTGAGAAAAGTAACGAGAATGTTGAATCGGGGTATAGTACGACATATGCTTCTAACGACAATGGCACAGATATATACGATTGTGATCGAGTCGAAGAGATTGCAGAATCACTTGAAGAAGATCTTCAGGATTGTCCCTAAATGTTTGAGAGGTTTGTAAGCAATACAGAGAAACCGTTGTATAAAGGTTATACTAAATTCACAAGACTGTCTGCGGTATTAAAGTTGTACAACTTAAAGGAGGGCAATGGATGGTCGGATAAAAGTTTCAGAGTTATTAGGAATTATGAGAGATATGCTTCCGGAGGATAATTTTCTTCCTAATCGAACCTATGAGGCTAAAAAAATGTTGTGCACTATTGGCATAAGCTATGATAAGATACATGCTTGTCCAAATGATTGCATTTTGTTTCGAAACGAATATGCATCGTTAAATGGGTGCCCTAAATGTGGTTTATCTCGATATAAAAAAATTTGTCTCCAGCAAAAGTCTTATGGTATTTTCCTATAATTTCGAGATTTAGAAGCATGTTTCATAGTGAAACTGATGCAAGACACTTGACTTGGCATGAAGATGAAAGAATTATTTATGGAAAGTATCGACATCCGGAAGATTCACCACAGTGGTCGAAAATTGATAATGATTTTCCTAATTTTGGAGAAGAAGCAAGAAACCTTCGCTTGGAATTATCTACGGATGGAATGAACCCACATGGTCTTCAAAGTATCTCACCTACCACATGGCATGTGATTCTTATGATTTATAACCTACCTCCATGGCTATGTATGAAGCGTAAGTACATGATGTTATCTATGTTAATTTATGGGCTTAAACAACCAGGGAATGACATAGACGTATACTTGACACCTTTGATCAAAGATTTAAATATTTTATGGAAGAATAGTGTGGAGGTTTATGATGGATATAGGAAACAAAGTTTCAATTTGAGGGCGATGTTGTTTGGCATAATTAATGATTTTCCAGCATATGGGAATCTATTAGGGTATAGCATTAAAGGTCAAAAAGTGTGTCCTATTTGTGAAGATGGAACCGATACGACGCGATTGGACCTTTGTCAGAAGAATGTCTTTCTCGGTCATCTTAGATTCTTAAATTCTAAACATCACTACCGTGGATGGAGAAAAGAATTCAATGGAGACACCGAACAACGTAAAGCTCCGCTTGCATTGTCAGGTGACCAAATTTTTGAAAAGGTGAAGATGTGTGTACTCAGTTTGGTAAGCCTTTTGTACATATGGTTGTCAAAGGTGGGTGGAAGAAGAGGTCGATTTTTTTAAAATTTCCATATCGGAAGTCTTTGTATGTGATACATTTTCACGATGTTATGCATCTTGAAAAAAATGTATTTGAAAGTGTTATTGGTACGTTACTCAATATAAAAGGAAAGTCTAAGGATGATTGTGATACGGTGGCAGAACCGACTGTTTAATACTGGTTTGCATTTTGCGTTTTTTGTTTGCAAAATATCGCGGTAAGCAAGAGTCACCATCGACTTTTATTTCATCCAATCATGGAAAAGGAAAAATAATAGAAAAAACCTTTTTTCGAGATATTCTGAGTACGGATGGTAGATTATAGAAAGGGAAGGTGTTAGCACCCTTTCTATCCATGGTTTTCCATGGGCTCCTAGGTACTTTCTCATCTTTTTAAAATTTCTTGTGTGTGTGCTTGCTTTGAAAATGTTTTACTTCGTGATAACCCTTGTATCAGTCCTCAAGGGTGTGACGAAGTTGTTTTGAAAATTGTTTTGAAAGGTGTTTGTGTGAAAAAAATTTTATTGAGCAAGTACTTAAGATTCTACCTACTCGAAAAATATTGTTCATTCTATTTCCTTTAGACAACGTTATCCCCCTATTAAGGAGTAGGTAGCACCGTCGTTGGAGTTGTAAGGGACATTCGAAAGGGACGAATACAATCACTAAAGCAATAGTTAGAAAACCTTAGTAGTAACCCTAGAGTCTTAAGATCTTTTCGAGGCAACATTTTCGAGGAAACATTTTCGAGGCATCATTTCCGAGGAAACATTCGAATGGGACAATTTGATCTCTTTAGACTTGAGGGCAACCACTAAAATCTCCTATGCTTAATGATTGTGTACCGAAGGAAACCGAAGTGAGGTAAACCCTAGGAGTGAATATGTGCACATGATTCGTTTCAGTTATTTAATCTTTGCACATTAGGTAATCTACCGTTTTAATTTTCCAGACATACTTGCCATACAATCCTATTAACCATGCATCTAAACAGTTAAATATTGCGGGAATTTAAAGTGCGAGAAAAATAAACCTAGCTATTACAAGGCTTCGGGGAGGGGGATTAATTACATAACCAAAATCGGGGATTTAAAGCAAGAAATAAAAATCTAATTTAACTATTACAAACCAGTGAGCAGTTACAAAATAATGGCAAAATAATTAACAAGCGCGCGGCGAATTAATACGAGAGAAAATTGAAAACCCTAAAATCTAATTGAGGAAAATTTTGGTTGTATTTTTGAGAAAAGAATTGATTAAATTATGTACGTCTAAAACCCTAATTCTAATCTTTTTAATTATGAAAAAGAGATTGAAATTAACCTAATCTAGCTAAATTAAATAATTTCATGAAAATAAAATATTTTACAAGGAAAACAAGACTTTGTGTATTTTTGGTTTTTTTTATTTGAGAAAAAGAAATTTAATTGTAAAATTAAACCTAGTTTCTATTTGATCTTAATTATAAAAAAAATTAACTTAACCTATATTTCTAATTAAATTAAAATAAATATTTTATTTAAAAAAAAACTTTTTTTTGGTATTTTGTGTCTTGTTGATTTTATGATTTTAAAAAAGGGTAATTAATTTGGTGAAAAAAAATAATAAAACTAAACAATTAAAATAAAAGAAAATAATAAAGAAAAGAAGAATATGGGCATGTATACTAGCAACTCTGGGGGGTGTGGAATTGAATTTCCAAGCCCATTAGGCTCCAAGCCCAGTCAGCCACGCTGGATTCTATGCAAGCATTGACCTGAGGTGGACCAAGGACATTCAGGGGAGAAGCGTGAGATCTGGCCAGCAGTGCATCTAGTGGTTGGACGTTGATGGTACATAATAGTCACTTGGAGAATTGATACGCTGGATCTGTGAACAGAAAATAAGAAAATATGGAAAACGCTGGGACCTGGGGTCGAACCCAGGTCCTCACGCCTAAATCCAATGCCACGCTGCCAGTTGAGCTATGATTGTTAATTCTTAACATCATAAAAACAAAACATAATATAAGGAAAATAAAAGAAGCTGATTCCAAGCGCGAAAATTCAAACGGACGAATGGTTGGCTGACACACATTGTCTTCTTCCTTGGAACCGCCGTCTTAGATTTCTGAACTTTTACCTACAGACGCAAGTTTGTTGCTAAAAACTTGTGTCATTCAAAAATTCCATACAAGCATGATAAATCAATTGTGATGGTACCAATCAACTCGTCTTGGTCTCACGAGTGTCATGGTACCTCATTCATGGCCCAATTTTTCCTGTACCAGAAATCCCCAAATCGTGACTTTAAACCCTAACAATGGTAAGTGTGGATTCCTGCATTGTTAGTACAATTAAGTGATACAGAAAGCTTGCAAACACGATTATGAACACGAATATATGGATAGAATGGATTTATGATGCGTAAAACATAGAAATTGAATTTGAGTTTGGGATGCAAACCGTGATACTTCTATGCGAGGATTCTTGATGTTTTGAAGCCTGCAAATGGTTGGGAATGCTTCCTGAGATGCCAAGGAATTGATTTTTGGCCTTGAATCGTCTTGAATAGCCCTCTATCCCAGAATTTGAACCTCACTTTTTGTCCAAAAATTTTGAGTTTGCTTTTTCCTTTTCACGACTGCAACCCCTTGTATTTTGATCTGCAATTGTTTATAATATAGTAGACTGAATTAGGGTTGTAAAATTGCATCATATCTTTGAGAATTATGAAAATATGATTTAATTTGATTCATGTATGATATATTTCTAAAACAAGCCTCAATCCAATATTTTCCAACCCTAATGAGTTTTGCACGAATTGATCATCATGCTAGTTGTACATGGACTCCAAATGTGCACAAAAATCTCAAGATTTGATTTGTTTTCATTATTTTACCATTTAATTTGGTTTATTTTGATTTAAATGAATAAAAAATCAAAATTAATGATAAAATTAATAAAATAATAGGTGGAAAATCTCAGTGGTCGTGGGTCATATTAGAAACATGTTTCAAGCAAGAAAACATGGGCCCCTTTCGAAAAAATGTAAATTTGATCAATGTTGACTTTTGACAATTTTCCAAAAATTGCCAACTTTGACAATGCACAACTCTCTCAATTTTTACCCTAGAGAGGTGTTCTTTGACTTTTTGGAAATCTTAGGATGTCCCCTAAGCAACCCATTTGGTATCATCTCAATTGAGTCTTCCATGTTCATGTAAGAATCTTTGACCCAAAAGTTGTTTTTGTTGACTTTTCAAAAGGACCTATAATCTAGAAATTCATATCTTTTGATGAGTGCATATTTTGTGCTTTTGGGATGAAGATGAATTGTAGGGAATTGCATCCTATTAAAAATGAGCCTTGGATGGAAAATTTCTGATAAAGTATGAAGAAGTTATGCTTGGTCAAAGTTGGGTTGACTTTTCCTACAAAACCCTAATTTAGCAACTTTTGGGTTTTGATGAATTTTGAGCATCCCTTGAGGAATCATGATCAACCCTTGATCAAATGATGGAGGTTACTCAAAAATGTTGATGTTGACCAAAAATATTGAGGTTTGACTGTATCTGGGCCACAGTTGACTTTTGACCTAGTATAGTCGATTCTCAAGCATCTGAGCAGTTGACTGAGCAAACTTCTTATGAAAGGCTTGAAATTTGACATGGAGAATCTTGGGAACATACTAGGAACTTGGGAAGCATTTGAGTCCTTTGTGTTTCACACATCTAGATGAAAAGGGAAACCCTAATTTGAGGTATACTGCCTTAGGAGAGAGTTTGTCTAGTCAACTCTTGGACTTCCTTGAGCAACTTGGGGAACTCAATTGACATTTGTTGAGTAAAATGGGAGGGAAAATTTTGGGGTACAATAGCTGCCCCTGTTCAATCTTCTTAAACTTGAGGATGTAGATTGGCTGCTCTGCCTTTCGTGATCTGAAGGTGGAAGGATGATTGAACACTAGAGTGCCCAGAAATTTGCACTCGCGTGAAGTGGCACTTGATTTGTGATAGATACCATTTGGAGGTCGATAATGGAAGATTGTAGGAGATAGGCTTAAAGATGCCATCCTGGATGCGACGGAGAATTGTCGGAGATGGGCTTAAAGATGCCATCTAGAGAATATGGATTTCCTGAGATATTCCTTTGACGGGAGTCCCTGTTGCTGTTGTTGATGAGGAATCTGCTGAGGAATGTTGATATCTGTCTTGGGAGAAATAGAAATTTAGGATCTTCAGTTGTCTGTTACCCTACTGGGGAAATGCAAAACTAATCGTGTCTGATTGGGTCCAGGTCTTACAGTGTTGTGGAATGCTGCCCGGAGATAAGGGAGAAGGAACCTGGATAGTAGGGTTACTTCAATATGAAAACCTAGATAGTAGGGTTGTGAGAAGGAACCTGGATAGTAGGGTTACTTCGATATGAAAATCTGGCTAGTAGGATTGTGAGAAGGAATCTGGATAGTAGGGTTACTTCGATATGAAAGCCTGGATAGTAGGGATGTAAGAAAGAACCTGGATAGTAGGGTTACTTCGATATGAATGCTTGGATAGTAGGGTTGTGAGAAGGAACCTGGATAGTAGGGTTACTTCGATATGAAAGCCTGGATAGTAGGGCTGTGAGAAGGAACCTGGATAGTATGGTTACACTGATGTGAAATCCTAGATAGTAGGGCTGTGAGAAGGAACCTGGATAGTAGGGTTACTTCGATATGAAAGCCTGGATAATAGGGTTGTGAGAAGGAACCTGGATAGTAGAGTTACTTTGATGTGAAAGCCTGGATATTAGGGCTGTAAGAAGGAACCTGGATGGTAGGGTTACATCAATGTGAAAGCCTGGATAGTTGGGCTGTGAGAAGGAACCTGAATAGTAGGGTTACTTCGATGTGAAAGCCTGGATAGTAGGGCTGTGAGAAGGAACCTGGATAGTAGGGTTACTTCGATGTGAAATCCTAGATAGTAGGGCTGTAAGAAGGAACCTGGATAGTAGGGTTACTTCGATGTGAAATCCTGGATAGTAGGGTTGTGAGAAGGAACCTGGGTAAGGTTGCTTTGTGAGGAGTTTGGGTAAAACTGCATCTGAACCGAGAAGGAACCTGGGTAAGGTTGCTTTGTGATAGGTTCGTGTAAAACTTCAGGATGAACCGGGGTAAGGTTATAAGTTTGTGTAAAACTTCATAATGAACCGGGGTAAGGTTACTTCGGTATGATAATGTATATTAGTTGACCCGTTTGACTTCGGGAACTGAGTTTCCATTAGTTATCTGTAGATGTGATATGTATAACTGCTGAATTTGCTGAAGCTAATCCTCTTTTCCTGAAAAGATATCAAGGTTAGTTATATGCGATGCATGAAATGCAGGGTGAGATGATGTTCTCAAAATAAATGAGATTATGCTGTATATGTCATGTATGTGTATGTCATGATGTATGTTTATGAAATGCTATCGGGGTATGCTCGCGTATGGGAAAATAAATCCCTGATTATTGCTGGAGAGTTATAAATATTCTGTTAGGAAGATATGTTGGGGAATAACTCTACGGGGACCGGACTTTGGGGGAAGAGATACTCTGTTGGTAGACCTGCCGATCTGGAGGAACAAATTTAGCTTGGGATGAAATTCTGTTGTTGGAAGTGATGAGCTCTGTTGGAGATGAAGCTTTTGTATCTGTGGAAATAAACTCCACTTGGGGGGTGAATTTACTGAGTCGCCTACGATTACGAACCTCGGTTGGGGATAGTTACGTCCTGTTTCGGGGAAACTGACATCATTGCCTTTGGATACTTTTACTATGTGGGGAGTATATGTACCAATAATCAAGTTCCAAAATCTGGCTCTATCCCGATACCTGCTGGGCAGAGGAACCGTCGGGTTTGGTACTTCTTGTTTTTTCCCTGTTTCTGGGATTACGAGTAATTGTCTTTTGTTTCTTATGTAAATCTTTATGAGCAGCAATCATTTTCAAATGCATATATCAAAAATAAATCATTGGACGTTCTTGCAAAACAAAACAGAAAAAAGAAAAAACAAATTGAAGTTTGTGAAAATGACTTGTATTGATTTTGAAATTGGCCTGTAATAGGCGTTTTGTACAAGGAGGCTGGCGTCCTAGTAAGAGAACACGGCCGAAAGATAGAAATTATACAATTTGTGTAAAGGAAAGAAAAAACAGCTATGTGAAATGACCTTGTTGGGTTCCAACTCTACTATTGCCTTTATATCTTCAAGCGTCTCATCACTTTGCTACTTGGCCGAAGGTTGATCAGATTGATTGGTGTCGTCCGAGCAGGATAGTCGATGCTGAAGTCTGGTCGTAAGATGATCCAATGAGCCATAGTGATACGCTTCAATCCCTACCTTTTGCTTGGATTTCCCTTTCGGGTTTTCAATCCACCGAGATACCCTTTTTTGCCCAGGCCTCCCTTTCGGGTTTTTGACTTGCCGGGTGTACATATTTTTTCATTTTCATCCCTTACTTTTGCCCGAACCCTTTTGGTTCGCTGGGAAGCCCTTATTTTTGCCTAGGCCAGTCGACCTAGCGGTTCTTTGATTATGTGTAGTATCTTTTCACTATGTATGCATTGACGGGGTGAGGAAGGTCGTCACCATCCATGGTGGTTAGAATCATAGCTCCTCCTGAGAAAATATTCTTAACCACAAACGACCCTTCGTACGTGGGGGTCCATTTTCCCTTGGGATCACCTTGCGGCAGTATGATGCGCTTGATCACCAGATCCACGACTTGATATTATTGATGCCTGACTTTCTTGTTAAAAGCCTTGATCATTCGCTTTTGATACACCTGACCATGGCAGATAGCAGTAATCCTCTTTTCATCGATTAGATTCAGTTGATCAAGTCGAGTTTGGATCCAGTCGTCTTTGTTCAAACCTGCATCCTTCATAATCCTGAGAGAGAGTATTTGGACTTCTATGGGTAGGACTTCCTCTATGCCATATACCAGAGAGTAGGGGTTGCCCCTGTCGACGTCCGTGCTGAGGTACGGTACCCATGAAGAGCGAATGGTAACATCTCATGCCAGTCTTTATAGGTCACCGTCATCTTCTATACAATCTTCTTGATATTCTTGTTAGCTGCTTCAACATCGCCATTCATCTTCGGCCGGTAGGGAGAAGAGTTATGATGCTGTATCTTGAATTGTTTACAGAGCTCGGTGATCATGGTGTTATTGAGATTCGTACCATTGTCAGTAATAATCCTCTCTGGTACACCATATCGACAAATCAGATTGTGTCGGATAAATCGTGCCACGATGTTCTTGGTCACAGTAGTAAAAGAGGCTGCCTCAACCCACTTTGTGAAGTAATCGATGGCTACTAAGATGAAACGATACCCGTTATACGCAATAGGTCTAATCTCGCTGATCATGTTGATGCCCCACATTGCAAAGGGCCAAGGAGCTGTCAAGATGTTCAGAGGAACTGGAGGTACATGCACCTTATCGGCATAGATTTGGCATTTATGACAAGTTCGAGAGTGCTGATAGCAATCGGCTTCCATAGTGGACCAGTAATATCCTGCCCGTAGGATCTTCTTAATCATGGTATGTCCACTAGAATGGGTTCCGAAGGTGCCTTCATGCAAATCTGTCTTGATCCTCTCTGCTTCGCTCTTGTCTATACACTGTAGTAGTGTGGAGTCATGGTTGCGCTTATAGAGGATTCCATTACTGAAGAAGAACTTTGTAGTGAACCTTCGTAGAAACTTCTTATCATTGACAGATGCCCCTTCAGGATAGACCTGAACCTCAAGATACCTTTTGACTTCGTGAAACCAGGGTTTGTCTGCTACTTCTTCGGTGTCGATCTCACAGCAGTGTGTTGGTTCATCCAACCTCTCAATGGTAATTTGAGGAGCTTCATTGTCCCACCTAACTTTGAACATAGAAGACATGGTAGCTAGCGCATCCGCCAACTCGTTCTCTTCTCGTGGGAAATGTTCAAAGTTTACCTCCTCAAAGTGTGGGAGCAATGTCAGTACATACTCTTTGTAAGGAATGAGATTCGGGTGCTTCGTATCCCACTCACCTTTGATCTGACTTATCACTAGAGAGGAATCCCCGAATACACTTAAGAACTTAATCCTCAGGTCAATAGCAACTCAAAGACCCATAATATATGCTTCATACTCCTCCATGTTATTGGTGCAGTTGAAACATAATCGGGCAATGAACAGAGTATGACAGCCCTCGGGAGATATAACTACAGTGCCAATGTCGTTACCTAGTGCGTTCGAGGCTCCATCAAAATACATAGACCATCGGGATCCTTCCTAAGGTCCTTCGTCCAGTCCAGGTTCTTCGTAGTCAGTCACCAACATGATATTCTCATCCGGGAACTCAAAATTCATGGACTGGTAATCATCCACGACCTGATGAGCCAATACACTCCCCTTTATTGCTTTTTGGGTTGTATATTGTATACTGTATTCGGTTAAGATCATTTGCCACATTGCTATCCTTCAGGAGAGAGCGGGCTTCTCGAAAATATACTTGATCGGATCCATCTTTGATATCAACAAGGTAGTATGATTCAGCATATACTGTCTCAGTCGGCGAGCAGCCCATGCCAAAGTGCAGCAGGTTTTCTCGAGCAATGAGTATCGTGTCTCATAGTCGGTAAACCTTTTGCTAAGGTAATAAATGGCGTCCTCTTTTTGACCAGACTCATCATGCTTCCCCAACACACACCCTATTGAATTGTCTAGCACTGTCAAGTATAATATCAAAGGTATTCCTTCAATTGGAGGCATCAGAATTGGCGGTTCTTGAAGGTATTCCCTGATTCTTTCGAAAGCGGTCTGGCATTCATCATTCCACTTTACCACTTGATCTTTCTTTAGAAGCTTGAATATTGGATCACAAGTAGCAGTCAGATGCGAAATGAACCTGACGATATAATTCAGGCGTCCCAGGAAACCTCTAACTTCCTTCTCCGTACGGGGAACCGGCATTTCTTGTATGGCCTTTACCTTCGCAGGGTCTACCTGAATACCCTTGTCACTGACGACAAAACCCATAAGCTTACCAGATCTTACCCCGAAGGTACACTTGTTCGGATTCAACCTCAGCCTGTATGTCTTCAATCTGTCGAACAACTTTTGGAGATGATCGAGATGCTCTTCCTCAGTCTGATACCTGACTATCATGTCATCAACATACACTTCGATCTCATGGTGAATCATATTGTGAAACAAAGCGACCATGGCGCGCTGATAGGTTGCCCCAGCATTCTTCAACCCAAAAGGCATCACCTTGTAGCAGAAGGTGCCCCACTGTGTGATGAAGGTTGTCTTCTCCATGTCTTCCGGAGCCATCTTGATCTGGTTGTAGTCAGAGAAACCATCCATGAAGGAGAAGATTTTGTGATGCGCGGTGTTTTCGACCAGAACATCAATGTGAGGAAGTGGGAAGTCATCCTTGGGGCTTGCCCTTTTCAGATCTCTATAATCTACGCACATCTGTACCTTACCGTCCTTTTTAGGTACCGGGACAACGTTGGTAACCCACTCTGGATAGGAAGTGATAGCTAAGAATCCTGCATCGAATTGTTTCATGACCTCTGCCTTGATCTTCTCTGACATTTCAGGGCGCATATGACAGACCTTCTGTTTAACCGGAGGACAGTCCTCTTTAGTCGACAAGCGATGTACCACAATATTAGTGTCCAAACAAGGCATGTCTTCATAGGACCAGGCGAAGATCTCAACATAGTCGTGCAACAACTGTATCAACCTCTGTTTGATGCTAAGCTCCAGATTTGCACCTATTTTAACCTCTTTTATGTCTTCCTCAGTACCCAAGTTCATTGTCTCAACCGACTCTTCATGAGGCTGTATGGCCCTCTCCTCTTATTGTAGTGGTCTAGCAAGTTATCCAGGAACCTCACAATCATCCTCATCTTCGTCCTCGGCTTGGTTGATTGGATTTTTGAAGTCATAACTGGCAATAGAAGAGTTGTTATCAATGGGATCCAGAGTGGATATGGATCTGCATAGTGATACATGAGTGTGTGTAAGAGAATAGATGTTTAGATAAAGTGAAAAACAGAAAAGAAAAACAAGAAGCGCAAAATTTGTATGTAAGAAACGTCCAATGCTTTATTAATGATTATGAAATGAAAAATAATAGCCCTCACAAGCAAAGCCAAGGTGCCTCGGGCAAGGCACGGGGCCGTAAAGTTTCAAATTGTTTGTTACAAATCTTAAAACAAATAATTCAATTACTGCGAAATAAAAGAAACCGGTATGAAGTCCCTAGCCGTCCAGTTACTCAGTCCACTGTTGGTAGTTGGGTAGATCCAGTTGTCAATGTCTGATTCCTCTTCACTATCTTCAATGGAGTTAACCCCATGATTGCTAATGCGTAGGGGAGGTTCTCCAGCCCGAGCGTGTCTAACAGCCCTTTGAGCCCCTGTAGTAAAGCCCAAACCAAATTTGTCAGTTTTATTAGTGAAATCAGGGAGCTGACCCCAATTGGCACACCCACCTTCTTTAACCACAGCCCTGGCGTCCTTGAGAGAAGCCATCTTCAAAGGAGGTTTGTTGCTAGTCATTTCAATCGATGCCAATATCTGAGGGACCTCTTCAAAATTCTGACAAGGAATTTCTATGAATTCCCCGTTCATTTCTACGTAGCGGAAGAAGTTGAGGTGACTCACGATATATTCTTCTTCACCCTGCACTGTGACAATCTTTCCTTTCACCGGATACTTTAGAATTTGGTGGAGTGTGGAGGTGACTGCCCCAGCCTCGTGGATCCAAGGACGACCCAACAAACAAGAATATGATGGCCTGATATCCATCACATAGAAAGTGGACCCAAAGGTCTGAGAACCTACTTTGACAAGGATGTCCACCTCCCCGTGCACCGTTCTCTTCGATCCGTCAAAAGCCCTTACCATAATGTTACTAGGCTTTAGAGTTAAATCCTCACAATCCAACTGGTCCAACGCCTTCTTCGGAAGAACATTCAGTGAAGACCTAGTATCTACCAGCACATGAGCCATAGTGGTGCCCCTGCATTCAATCGAGACATGCAGAGCATCATTATGCTTTCTTCCTTTCAGTGGCAGATCGACATCTGAAAAACCCAGCCCATTATCAGCAGTCAGGTTTGCCACACAATCTTTGAACTGATCCGCTGAAGTTTCCTGTGGCACATGCGCAGTTTTGAGAAGTGCAATCAAATCCTTCACATGGGCCTTAGAGAAAAACAACAAAGACAACATGGATATCTTCGATGAGGTATGCCCCAGCTGCTCAACCACGTTGTAGTCTCTCTTCTTAATAATTTTTAGTATTTCCTCCATTTCTTGCTTAGAGGCTTCCACAACAATTTTTCTAGGCGCCTCCGTCCGGGCAGGCTCACCTATAACTTCTTTTTCACGGGTATCCGACGATTCGCCGACAGGGGTAATGTGATACGGTGGGAGAACTGACTTGAGGTTTTGCGTTTGTTTTCGCAAATGTTTCGGTTTAGCAAGAGTCGCCACTGACTTTTTATTTTATCCTAAAGGAAAGGTTAAAAAGCACAGGAAAAACCTTTGAGATGTTTTCTTGGGTTCGGGGAGTAGATTATAGAAAGGGAAGGTATTAGCACCCTTTCTATCCATGGTTATCCATGGGATCTTAGTTACTTGCTTAGATTACTTGCCTTGCATTTTCAATTGTTTGAAATAGTGCTTTCAATTGTTTGAAATGGTGCTTTGTGTGTGATTTGGAAAGAGGTTTTGAAAAGAGGTCGTTTGTTGTGGCAACCTTTGTAATGATCCATGTTTGAATGTATACAAAGGTGCATTTGTATTTTGAAAAGTTTTCAATGTTTTGAAAGTTTGTTTTGAAATTGTGTTGTGATGTGTGTTTTGAAAAATGGCAAGGATTTGTTTTGCAAGTTTGATCAAGTAACTAAGAGTTGTCTACCCCTAAATTTACTCAAAGATTTTTCCTATGTTTTAACCCTTTTAACAGTATTGTTCCACCATTGTATTTAGTGGACAATCTTGTGTTAGGATGTTAACGGGACAGGCGCGGGTCATCGTTTAGACCATGAATGCAATGGTGCCAAGTGTCTTTGGAAATTTTGCTTGGAGGGACTATGATCATTTTGTTTAGGCAACTTCGAAAGCGTCATCAAGGGACTATGATCATTTGAATCGTTTTGTTTTGCCAAAGAAACTAAACATGCAAGCATGGCCCATTTTTTCATGCATTTTGTCTTTGAATTAGGTCAAGCTATTTGTTATTTGATTTTTTGCATACAAACCCTAGGTCTATCATGGCATAATTAAAAAGCTTTTAAATACGGAATTTTTAAAGTCCTAGACTATTACATCATGATTATGGGGATGGGGGTACAAATGTTTGAATGGGGGTATTTGGCAAGAAATTTAAATCTAGGCTATTACATCCATATCGAATATACAAGTATTTAAATATACAATATTTACAATGTAAATAAATATCAAAATGCAATGTATTATGCACAAAAATGGTTTTTTTATGTATGTAAAAGTATTTTTCAATGTAATATATAAACAAAAATAAAAAGGTTATTTTTTGATATTTTTATGGTCTTTAGGGCAAAACCCTAGTTTTTTCTAAATAAATAATACTTATTTAATAATATTATACAATATTATATATTAATTTATATAAAAGGATAAAAAAAAGAAGTATGTTGTAAAAGTATTTTTGATGTCAAATATTAATAAAAACAAAAATATATTATTTTCGTATTTTATCCTAAATATTCCAATAAATGTACAAGTATTTATATTATTTATTAAATATACTACATATATACAAAAATGAAATATTAATTATTTACAAAAAAAGTATATTTTCAGAAAATGTTTCCAAAATGTAAATGAAAAATAATAACTAAAAATATATTTTTTGTATTATTTTCTAGGGTTTTGAATAAAAAGTATATATATTTATTTACATATATAAGCTAAATAAAACAAATAAATGTCAAATAAATGCAAAAATGGGTGAAAAATATTTTTAATATTTCTTATGTTTTGACAAAAAATATCAAGTCAGAAGAAAAAAGAAAAAGTCAAAAATGATTAAAAAAACACATAATGGGCCAGGGGGTGCAAAATGAAAAAAGGGGTGCAAAAAGCAGGTTGACTCAGGCCCAGCCCAAGTCAACTCTGTCTTCAACCTTCAGCACATGTTTGAACAAGAAAACACGCGCTTCCTTCTCCATCTTCTATCTCTTGATTCTTTGACTTTTAACAAAAACTTACAACATCAATAATGTAGAGCATCAAGTCACGATTTCAAACATATAAAAAAGTTGTTCTAACTCTCAGAAACGAGGGAGAACTTCTCCATCCCCAATTTCTGACCTAAGTTTTCTTCCATGTTCAGGTCCAAAATTCTCATGGCACACACAATATAAATGAAAAGTAACTACATGGATGGCTTCAGGGCTATGAGTAGGACATGCTTTCTTCACAAACTTAAGCCTAACTATGCCTGGATAGAGAGATAGAAGTTCAAATTTTTACCTGTTCAGCTTGAGTCGTGTACAGCAATGGAGGTATCTTCAATGGAGTTTGAACTTTGGTACAGCTTGCCTGAAGTCCAAGGATGCTTCCCCTATGCTTAGCTTGCTTTGAATCTCTCTGAATCAAGCTATGGAAGTCAACCTGCAAAACTGAAAAGTGAAAATGGCAAACTTGGCTATGGATGTTACAGCTTGTATCTAAGGCTTGGGATAGCTTCAATGGATGGTAGGGAGTGTATTGGAACTTGTTTGGGCAAAAACGCACGAGTGAATGATGCTGGCCAAGTCAAACTATAGGAATGCCCTGTTTGTTGCAGAAAAATGGTGTTTTGATGAATGAGAAGGTTTGAGCTGTGGTGGATTCGTGTTTTAGGTCAGTTAGTTCATGTGAAAAGTTTTTGCAAAGTTTGCTTTGACTGGTTCTTACAAGAATGAGAGATTGGTATGAGTTTGCAAGTTTTCTTTCCTTGTAAGCAAAGATAGTCAAGTTGGGTTATAGGCCAATGCAGGTCCCTCAAACATGCTGCATACTTTGTTCTTGATCAGTGGGATTTGTCCACAAACTTGTGCCTCAGAGATTTTTCTTGTACCTCTTGGATTGTGAATTTGACATAAAGTGCATCTTTACAAGAATGACAAAATTGCTTTTTCTACTTAAGGATTGATTTTGTGTGTATTGTCCAAATGAACAAAATAACACTCTAACACAAAGGATATGTATTTAATTATTGAGTGTGAAGAGGATTAGAGGCCTGTAAACTAGCCTAAACAATTCTGAGTTGAAAATGCCAAGGTTATGAACATGTATTTGGCTATGAACAAAGTGACTTTTGCCCATCTTTGCAAATTCGATTCTCCCTAACCACAAGGGTGCTTAAGAAGTTATTGGACAATTTGGAAAGCTTGGAATGTGTAATACAATCCATCTTTGTAATGCAAATTGAAATTCCAAGTGGAAGCATGTGAAAAATGGCCATGAAGTTGGTCAAAAATCCTGCCTAAAATAGGTCAAAAAATTTTCTAAGTTAAGAATATTTTGCATCCTTGTTCCAAAAATCATAACTTGAGCTACAAGCTTCTTTTGAGGAAACTTTGTGAATAAAAGTTGTATATTTTGAAATGGACTACAACTTTCATGTTTTGAGTTTTGTTTGAATCCATTTGCATCTTGGTGAAATAATGGGACAAAGTTAGGAAAAAATAAGGAAATTTTATAACTTAGAAAATTTCTAAGTTATGAAATTTCTTCATTTTAAACCCTAATTTGCAATTTTGGGTTTCTTGATGAACAAGTTTCATAATTTGACATGTCTTGATGAAAAATGAATCTTGGCACTTGATTTTGACCAAAAAGTCAAAGTTTGACTTTTCAGTATATAGTCAAATTTGATCAGTTGACTGGAAAATTCATTTGTCAATCCTGTGCATTTGGGATCTTTTGAACTTGTTGAATGGATCAAGACAATTCCATTTAGTTCTTGAGTCCATATATGGGCTTGGTTTGTCATTGGTTAGGTCAAACAGTCAAAAATTGCCTTTGTGCAGTCAAAACCCTAAAAATGACCATTTTGCCCTTTTGTTGATCTGATCAATTTTCTTGTGGAATTGTGATCCAAACTTGATCAGATGGTCCATATGAGTCCATTATGTTGATGTGGGTCAAAAATCATGAGGTTTGACTGTCAATTGGCCATAGTTGACTTTTTCCCCAATACAGCTGATTTCTAGGTCAACTGTCCCATTGGCTGGGCAAAGATTGGAATCAAGACTTGAAACTTAGTATGGATAGACTTGTGAGTCCAACATGAAGCATGAAAGTCACTTTGGGCATTTTAGGTCAAAACAACTTTGTGCAAACTCAAACCCTAATTTGGGTCAACAGTGCAAGGAGGAGTCTTGAGCAGAGCAAACCCTAATTTGATCTTGAGCTCCCAGGGTCTTGTCGTGAGAAAACATTGATGAACTGAGAGGGCAAATTTTGGGGTACAACAGTTGCCCCTGTTCAATCTTCTTGAACCTGAAGAGTTAGATTGGCAATCTTGCCTTTCGCGTCTCGAAGGTAAAAGGAGATTGGACACCAGAGTGCCCTTAAATTTGCACTCGTCAAAACAATGGCTGCGGGAATGGGCTTAAAGATGCCATTTAGAGATGGGCTTAAAGATGCCATCTGGAGGGGTGACAGAATCTTGTCGGGGATGGGCTTAAAGATGCCATCTGGAATGTTTATTGAACTGCAATGTGGTTGGTCAGAAGAATGAGGATCAAAATGGTATCCATGTCTGGAATGCATTTGAGCTATATCTGGAGACTGAGTTTGTATGAGCAAAAGAATGGCCTCCATATCTGGGGCGCATCTGAGCTGTAACTGTGTTTGAATATGGAATGAATATCAGAATTACTGCCGTATCTGGAGTGTATCTGTATTGTATCTGGGTAACAGAGAAATATCTGTATGGAGCAACTGCGTGCTGGGACAAATTCTGAATGAGTGACAGAATGGAAACTGTGTTTGGAGCGTATCTGGACTGTATCTGAAGTTGAGATTTATATGAGTAGCAGAATGACTTCTGTGTCTGGAGTGTATCTGAAATTGTAACTGGGATTGAGATTCGTATGAGTAACAGAATGACTTCCGTGTCTGGAGTGTATCTGAAACTGTAACTGGGATCTAAATAAATGACAGAATGACTTCCGTGGCGAACGCACTGGGGAGAATCAGACTGCTGTTGTAAAGGTCAAAATGGTATCCGTGCTTGGAATGCATTGAACCTTGAGGTGGATAAGTGAATCTGAATGAGAGATAGAATGGCTGCTGCGTCTGGAGCGTATCTAGTTTATATCTGATCGCTGTAGTCTGAATGAGTAGTAGAATGACCGCCGCGTCTGGGGTGTATCTGTACTGTATCTGACTTGAAATTCTGAATGAGTAATAGAATGACCGCCGTGTCTGGGGTGTATCCATACTGTATCTAGATAATTGTTAATGATAGCCTTTTAATCTTATCCTGAAAAGGATGAAATGTTAGCTAAAACACAAAGTTATGTTGCATGAAATGTATGATGCAATATATGTTATATCAATGTTTATGATATGAATGTAATGAATGCACATGTAAGCTGATGAGCTGTCTTGCGGAGGATAGATAAATTCTGGAATGCCGAAGATAATAGAATCTTGAATGTTGCCGGGGAAAGTGAATCATTGACTGCTGCAGGGGAATGCAGGAATCTCTGATTGCTGAAACTGAGCCATCCTTGTTGATTGTTGACCGCTCGGGGAACAAGATCTTCATTTACTGAGGGATCTTAGGACCACTATTGGGGATTGGAATTCCTTGGTGATTGGTAGGGCAAGAGAATTCTGATGATCTCTACTGTGGAATCCAGAACCTGGGAGGCTCATGCTGGAGGAGTAAGACTGAGAATCTATAATCTGATGAGAAGCATCCCTGTGGGGAGAGGGTTCACTAGTCTGGTTCCGCTGGGGATTGATAGTTGGAAGTTTTAGCTCCGCTGGGGATACTGAAACTTAATCTCTGAGGGGAATTGAGTTCTGGGAGGCCCTCTGGCTGGGGAAGTCAGTTTTGGAAAAAGCTTATGTTCTGCTGGAGATCCTGAAGTTTTAACTCTGTTTTGGGGAATTAAGTTCTGGATTTTGACTTCGTTGAGGAGTTTGGAGTTTAATTCTGCTAGGGATTCCTTCTGAAAGGGCATCAAGATATCTATTTGTGCCCTCAACCTGTCAGCAATCATCTTTCTTGATTTGTAAGGAAAATGATTATGTTCAAATGCATATGCCTATTTAACAAAACATTGGACGTTTCTCAAATAAAACATAAGTGCAAAAGAGAAAAAGGAAGACAAAGCAAATTTCTGTATTTGGAAAAGTATTTGTATTAACTTTTTGTGAGTATCTTTGTACAAAGGAGACAGACATCCTAGTAAGAGGATGTTGTCGTAAAAATTGAAAATTTTATACAAAAGAAAGATGGCTATGTGAAATAATTTCATGGGGTTCCCATTCTGCTATAGCCTTCACAACTCTGAATATTTGTCCATTCAATGCTTCGTCCGCTGATGACTGGATTGATCAGAAGCTTGGAGCCGATTGATGAAGATATTGTTCTTAAAGTGATCCGACGAGACATAGTCATACGCTTTAATTCCCTAACTTTTGCCTGGATCGCCCTTTCGGGTTTTCAATCCACCGGGAAACCCTTTTTTTCCCAAGCCGCTCTTTTGGGTTTTCGACTTGCCGGGTGTACAGATTTTTTTGTTTTATCCCTAATTTTTGCCCAAGTCTCCCTTTCGGGTTTTCGACTTGTCGGGTTGCTTTATGCGTAGTATCTTTTGACTATGTATGCGTTCGCAGGGTGTGGCAAATCGTCGCCGTCCATGGTGGTCAGAATTATTGCACCACCAGAAAATATGCTCTTGATCACAAATGGTCCTTCGTAAGTAGGAGTCCATTTTCCCCTGGGATCACTTTGCGACAAGATAATCCGCTTGATTACGAGATCTCCGACTTGATACACTTGACGTCTGACTTTCTTGTTGAAAGCCTTGATCATCCGCTTTTGATACGTTTGACCATGGCAAACAACAACGAGTCGCTTCTCGTCGATCAAATTGAGTTGATCAAGTCGGGTCTGAATCCAATCATCTTCACTCAGACCAGCGTCCTTCATAATCCTTAAAGAAGGAATCTGAACTTCCATGGGTAGGACAGCTTCCATGCAATAGACTAAAGAAAATGGGGTTGCCCCTGTTGAAGTTCGTGCCGTGGTACGGTATCCATGCAGAGAAAACGGTAGCATTTCATGCCAGTCCTTGTAGGGGACTGTCATTTTCTGAATGATCTTCTTAATGTTTTTGTTCGCAGCTTCAACAACACCGTTCATCTTTGGCCGATAGGGAGATGAATTGTGATGATAAATTTTGAACTGTTCGCATAGAGCGGTGATCATAGTATTATTCAGATTTGTACCGTTGTCTGTGATGATCCTGTTGGGGACACCATACCGGCATATGAGGTTTTGCTTGATGAAGCGGGAAACCACATTCTTTGAGGTGAAGGAAGCCGCTTCGATCCATTTGGTAAAATAGTCAATGGCGACCAGGATGAAGCGATGTCCATTGGACGCTGTGGGCTTGATTTCTCCAATCATGTCAATGCCCCATATTGCGAATGGCCAAGGAGCTGCCAGAACGTTGAGGGGAACAGGAGGAATATGAATCTTGTCAGCATAGACTTGACATTTGTGCCAAGTACGGGAATGTTGATGGCAATCTGCTTCCATGGTAGACCAGTAATAGCCTGCCCTTAGAATTTTCTTAGCCATTGTATGCCCGCTCAAGTGGGTGCCAAATGTACCGCTGTGTATCTCGGTCATGATTAACTCGACTTCATCTTTATCTACACATCAGAGTAAAACACAATCATGGATGCGTTTATAGAGGATACCATTGCTCAGGAAGAACTTGGCAGCAAATTTCCTTAAGAACTTCTTGTCATTTACGGAAGCTCCTTCGGGATATTCTCTAGTCTGGAGATACCTTTTGATTTCGTGAAACCAGGGTTGTTCCACTACTTCTTCGATATTAATCTCATGACAATGTGCAGGTTCATCCATTCGCTCGATGGTGATTTGGGGAGCCTCGTTATCCCAGTTGAGTTTAAACATGGAGGACATTGTGGCAAGAGCATCCGCAAGCTGATTCTCTTCTCGCGGGGAAATGCTCGAAGGTGATTTGCTCGAAATGAGGCAACAATGTCAGGACATGTTCTTTGTATGGGATAAGATTAGGATGCTTGGTATCCCACTCTCCTTTGATTTGACTGATAACCAAAGCCGAGTCCCCAAATACGATCAAAGATTTGATCCCCAGGTCAATAGCAGCCTTGAGACCAAAAATGCAAGCTTCATATTCAGCCATGTTGTTGGTACAGCTGAAGCAAAGTCGGGCCGTGAAAGGCGTGTGACAACCTTCCGGGGAAATGAGTACCGCACCGATGTCGTTTCCAAGTGCATTTGAAGCACCATCAAAGTACAGGGTCCATCGGGATCCATTTTCAGGTCCGTCATACGGTCCGTTACCTTTAATGTTGTCCAAATTCATGATGTCCTCGTCCGGGAAGTCGAATCTCATGGACTGATAATCTTCGATAGCTTGATGAGCTAGATGGTCAGCTAGTAAACTCCCCTTTATAGATTTTTGAGTAGTGTACTGGATGTCATACTCAGTTAGGATCATTTGCCATCTAGATATTCTTCCAGATAAAGATGGCTTCTCGAAGATATAATTGATAGGATCCATTTTGGAAATCAACAGAGTGGTATGAGTCAACATATACTGCCTTAGTCGGCGAGCAGCCCATACCAAAGCGCAGCAAGTTTTCTCGAGCAGTGAGTAGCGAGTCTCACAGTCGGTAAACTTTTTGCTAAGGTAATAAATAGCATGCTCTTTTCGACCAGACTCGTCATGCTGGCTCAAAACACACCTCATTGAGTTATCAAAGACGGTGAGATACATGATCAGCGGTCTTCCTTCGACGGGTGGCATCAGAATAGGAGGTTCTAGCAAATACTCCTTGATCTTATCAAAAGCAGCTTGGCAATCGTCGTTCCACTCGACTACCTGATCTTTCTTCAATAGTTTGAAAATTGGCTCACAGGTAGACGTCAGATGAGAGATGAATTTGGCAATATAGTTCAAGCGCCCCAAGAACCCTCTAACCTCCTTTTCAGTACGGGGAGCAGGCATTTCTTGTATTGCTTTCACTTTTGCTGGATCGACCTCAATGCCCTTGTTGCTGACAATAAATCCTAGAAGTTTACCAGACCTAACTCCAAAAGTACACTTACTTGGATTCAGCCTCAGTTTGTACTCCTTCAACCTGGCAAACAGCTTTTGCAGATGCTCAAGGTGTTCCTCCTCTGTTTGTGATCGAGCTATCATGTCGTCTACGTAGACTTCGATCTCATGATGTATCATATCATGAAACAAAGCTACCATGGCGCGCTGATAAGTTGCCCCTGCGTTCTTCAGTCCGACCGGAATCACCTTGTAGCAGAAGGTACCCCATTGTGTAACAAAAGTTGTTTTCTCCATGTCCTCGGGGGACATTTTGATCTGGTTGTAGCCTGAGAATCCATCCATGAAGGAAAACACTTTGTGCTGAGCTGTGTTGTCAATCAAAATGTCAATGTGCGGTAGCGGAAAATCATCTTTAGGGCTAGCCCTGTTCAAATCCCGATAGTCTACACACATTCTGACCTTGCCGTCTTTTTTAGGTACTGGCACAATGTTAGCAACCCATTATGGATAGGATGTAACAGCCAGAAAGCCAGCGTTAAATTGCTTCATTACTTCTGCTTTAATCTTCTCAGACATGTCGGGCCTCATTCGGCGGACTTTTTGCTTGATCGGTGGACAATCCTCTCTTGTAGGGAGACGGTGAACCACGATGTCTGTGTCTAAACCCGGCATGTCTTCATAAGACCAGGCGAAGATTTCAACATATTCCTTTAGCAGCTGTATCAAGCGCTCCTTGACACTTGGTTCCAGATTGGCACCCACTTGTACTTCCTTCTGGTCTTCCTCTGTTCCTAAGTTGACAGTTTCCAACAACTCTTCGTGAGGCAAGATGGCCCTCTCTTCTTGTTGTAGAAGTCTGGCTAGCTCTCCTGGTACTTCACAATCTTCATCATCTTCATACTCAGCCTGATTGACCAAATCTTCAGAGTTATTGAAGGACATAGCAGAATAGTCACCCATAGAATCCAGAGTAGATGGGTACCTGCATTTGTGAGTGTGGGTGTGTGTAAGGGATAGCCATCCTTAAACAAACAAAAATGCAAAAGGAAAGAAAATGAACACAGCAGTTTATCAATGAAAAACGTCCAATGAATCATTAAGCATGGCATATGGATATGAAGAGAATCAAAACCCTTACAAATGGACCTACATGCCCCGGGCAAGGCATGAGGTGAAAAAGTAGTTTGCAGATTGTTTAAAAGTAATTATTACAGACCAACAGGAAATGTTCGAAAGATAAGTTACTGATTAATGAAAGTAATGGGGACGGAGTCTTTCGCCTCCCAGTTGTGTAGTCCCCCTTCGATGGTTGGGAAGATCCAGTCTTCAATGTTACCCTCTTCGTCTTCGTCTTCCAAAGCATTGATTCCATGAGGAGAAATCTTGATGGGTGTCCTTTCAATTTTTAAGCGACGCATAGCTTTTTGCCCCGCAGCGGTAAATCCCAACCCAAACTTGTCTGTTTTGTGGGGAAAGTCAGGCAAATGTCCCCATGTTGAGCTCTTTCCCTCCTTCATTGCAGCCTTTGCGTCTTTTAGAGATGCCATCCTAGCCACCTGCTTGGGTACTTCAGCTACTGCCTTTGCTACCGTAACTTCGGGAGCAATTTCCTCGAAGTGTTGGAACGGTGTCTCAATGAATTCGCCCTCCAATTCCACATATCTAAAGGAGTTCAAGTGACTGATCATATATTCCTCTTCACCGTGCACAGTTATGATCTTTCCTTTGACAGGGTATTTCAGCATCTGATGTAGGGAGGAAGTGACTGCCTCAGCATTATGTATCCACGGCCTTCCTAGAAAGCAAGAGTATGACGGACGGATGTCCATCACATAGAAAGTTGAGTGGAATACCTTCGTGCCCACCTTGATGGGAATGTCGACCTCCCCATGTACCATTCTCTTAGACCCGTCAAAGGCCCTGACATGATATTACTCAGTTTCAGCTCCAAGCCTTCACAATCCAATCGATCCAGAGCTTTCTTAGGAAGCACGTTCAGAGAAGAACCAGTGTCGACCAAAACATGGGCAAGAGTAGTTCCTCGGCATTCAACTGACACATGCAATGCGTCATTGTGCTTTCTTCCTTTCGGAGTCATGTCAGCATCAGAGAAACCCAGGCCGTTGTCTGCGGTAAGGCTGGCTACACAATCCTGGAATTGATCGGCTGAGGTTTCTTGAGGAACATGGGCTGTCTTCAGTAACCTTATCAATGCTTTGGCATGAGCCTCAGAACAAAGCAGCAATGCAAACATGGAGATCTTCGAGGGGGTTTGCCCCAGTTGCTCTACCACATCATAATCACTCTTCTTAATTATTTTCAGAATCTCCTCCATTTCTTTCTTAGAAGTTTCGGGGATAACCAATGGCTGAGCCCTCGTCCTGACGAGCTCATCTTGGATCCCTTTCCCCTTATCAGCAGAAGTAGGAGGGACAACCACAGGAGTAACAGCTTCTTCAATCAACGGAGTTCTTGCAGAAAGTTTTATCGGTGTAGGAGTAACTTTGACAGCAGCTGAGGGTCCAAAGATTGCCTTTGGAGGGGAAATCTCTGGAGAAAATATTCTCCCACTTCGGGTAATCTTGCTCGTACCGGAAATGTTTCCAATGTCGGCATCTTCTTCGTCAGAGCTCTCTTCAGTTATCTCAACTTGTTTAACACCATGGTAGTAGATTTCTCCACCGTAATTCCATGGTATTGATTTGTCAGAACTGTAAGGGACAGGCCCAGGCATGGTTATTTTCAGAGGAACAAACTTCGTAGCGGATGTAATCTTAACAGGCTTTTTAGGGACCTAGGAAAGATTGGTGGAAATGGTGATTATTGAAACATCTTTGATAGGGGTTGGAGTAGCAGGAATCTTTTCGAAAAGAATTTGTTAGCTGTCCATTAGGCCTTGGATGCCTATCTTCAGCAATGGACAGTCGATTGGTAGGGAGGAACAACAGTAGCAGTCTTCTTTACATCCTGGGAAAATCCCAGCCTTCAACAGATTTAACTTGATTGTCAACAGTGGGGTTACCAGATCATCAACAGCAGAAACATACAGATCTTCCTCAACATCATGAACATGATGGCCATGCTTTGGCATCGGAGCGGATATTACATTCGGCTTCTCCGGAGCATCGAACTCGACCTCTTTTGCATCTATCAAGTCTTGAATTTTATTCTTTAGCGCCCAACAATTGTTGGTGTCATGTCCGGCGCTATCAGAATGGTAGGAACATTTGGCATTGGCATGATAGTATGGAGATGTGGTGTTAGGGTTTTCCGGTGCCTCCTTTAAACCAGTCAGATTCAACTTCAACAAATAGGGAAGAACTTGTGCAGGCATCATATTGATGCGGGTGAACTGCCGTTGTGGCTGTTCTACCCGTTGCTGATTTGGTCTGAACTGATTGTTACGAGGCTGGTCATTTGATGAATTTTGAATCATCACGGCCCCCACAGTCGGCCGGCGCTCAGTTCTTCTGGATCCCTTCTGAGAGTACACAACAGCCGCTTCTTTCTTGGCGGGAAATGGCTTTTTAACAGTTGTAGATGCAGAGGCATCCCTTTGAATCTTCCCACTCTTAATACCAGCTTCCACCTGTTCGCCAGTCAGAATCAATTCAGTAAACCCTGCGGAAGAGCTCTCGATCAAATGGTTGAAGAACGGGCCAGATAGGGTCCCCAAGAACATATCAACTAGCTCCCTATCAGAAAGAGGTGGCTGCACTCTTCCGGCCAAGTCGCGCCATTTCAGGGCGTATTCTTTGAATCCCTCATTTGAGGCCATTCCCATACTTTGTAGCTGAGTACGGGTTGGCGCCAAGTTAGAGTTATATTGATACTGGCGATAAAAAGCAGCTGCCAAATCCTCCCAACTATGTACCTCTGACCTCTCAAGCTTGTAAAACCAGTCTAGCTGTGTACCGGACAAGCTATCCTGGAAGAAGTGTACCCAAAGATTTCTGTCAGACGTATGAGGTTGAATTCTTCTGACATATGACCTCAAGTGCATCTTCGGGCAAGACAACCCATCATATTTTGCAAAAACTGGTACCTTAAACTTTGGAGGGATCACAATTCCAGCAATCAATCCCAATTCTTCAAAATCTAACCCAGGAACCCTCTGCAGCTCCATAGCTGCCACTCTATCCTCCAGGTTTTTGTATTTGTCGTCCGCTGGTGAGTATTGCTGCTCTGAGTAGTCTTCATCTTCCTCAACCTCTTCCTTTTCAGCTTCGGACTCAGAAGGTAGTGCAACTCCTTTTCCTTTACTGGTTTCCTCCTCAGATGCGGAAGGAAATTCAAGAACTCTTCTAGCTTCATTCTCAAACCTTCTTCCTAGTGTAGCTACCCCGACTCTTTTCTTCTTCTTTTTCACTTTTTCTTGCTCTTTGTTCCCAAGAAGTGCTTTTAGATCCTCCTGACCCTTTGCCAAGGTCATAAGGAGCTGTTGAAACTGCGAGTTTTGTGACTGCAGATCTTTGACCGTCTGTTCGAGATCCAGCTTACTGAAATAAACAACAGAGAGATGAGTAAACCTGGTGTGAAGACCTGCTTATGCATATGATGAATGATATGTTTATTCATGCAATGCATTCAAGGATTTAGAAATTCAAAATTGTTGCAAACAAAAAGAACACACGTCATATTAATAAGAAGAAATTTTGTCAGTACATAAATGCCCCATGGGCCAAATATTACAAAAACATCTTAAGGTAAAAAGACGTTGCGCATCCTCTTTGGTGCGATGTAAGTGTTGAGGGTCTCCTTCTCGTGAAGTCGGCGGGTAAGCTCCAAAACCTTCTTCTCACTGGCGTAGAAGATGGCTTCAAAAGTATTCCGTTCTTCCTTGAGTTGGATCCAACTCTTCTGCATCTCCTCCCATGATGTTGGCATGTCAGGATATAGGATGGTGTAGGGAACCTCTCCTTCCTTAACGGGCTCTTTAATCAAAGGGATAATATGAGGGTAAGGCATCATAAGACTCTGGGCTCGGGTCCTTACCCACTTGAGATAAGGCTCAAGAGGGATGGAGTTCTTGTGCCCCAGTGTCTTGCTATCTACCTTGTTAGGCATCCTCCAAGCTCTGATGAATCTTTGGCGAAGTCCTTGCGCATCGTTGTCGAAGTCAAAAACTAGGTCAGGAATTAGCATGTCATGAGGGCCATCCCTCCGTGCATATCTAAATTGTCTCAAAGCTAGACAAGGGTTGTAGGTAATTCCCCCTCTAATGCCAAGTAATGGAACATTAGGAAACTCTCCACAATGATCGACGATGATGACATTTTCTCTGGACCGAGAACACCAATGTACATCAGAGTGTGTGAGGGTCATCAATCGTTGTGACCACCTTAAGCCTTGCTCATTCTTCAAAACAGATTGTGGAAGGTGAGAAATAAACCACCTTGAAAGGAGAGGAGTACAGCACATGAGAACACCTCTCTTCCTCATTGTTCGTGTGTAAAATGAGTGGAGGATGTCCCCAAGCAATGTAGGTATGGGATTCCTGGATAGAAAAATTTTGACAGCATTGACATCTATAAGTTAGTCAGGATTTGGGAACAAAACCAACCCATAAACGAGGAGTGCCACAATCTCTTCAAAGGCTTGTAGATCCAAGGAGTTCCAACACTCATGTGCCTTCTCAAACAAGAATTTTGCCAAGAAGCCTTTGACACCACTTCTAGTTTACCAATGCCCCTTGATGTCAGATGGTTGCAAGTGTAGTGCTTGAGCAACATCTTCAGGCTTTGGTTCTTTTTCCGTACTGTTGTAGGGTAGTTGATTAAGAATAGGAATTCTCAGGAGTTGAGAAAATTCCTCCAAAGTAGGCACCAATTGATAGTCGGGGAATATGAAACAGTGGTGAAGGGGGTCAAAGAACTGGAACAACACTTTCACCATGTCTTCTTCAATGTTGGTGTTGACTAGGATGAGCAGTCTACCATGTCTTTCACTGAAGAGAGAGCTTTCCGGAATTCGGGATGTAAGCTCCTTGAGTTGAGGAGGGATTCTCACAAGGTTGACTTGGATAGTTTTCCTGCGAAGAATTTCCATGACCTACAAAACAAGAACAAAGATGAAGATCCAAACCCTTGAAATGGTTAGTGGATGCATATGATTCTTTATGATGTTCATGATGTATGCACAAACATATGTACAAGCAAGTCACACAAAACCCTAGTTTCAGGCTTGCATGAGGTTTCATAGGTAAGTACCCTCTTGAGTGAAGTTGGCTTAAAAACCTGTCCTATAAATAGTAACCGGGTTCTAAGGAGCTCAATATCATTGAATTGTTTTCTATGTTCATTGTTTTGGTTTAGCCATTTAACTAGCGACCAAAATATTCCAAGAAAACAACCCTCAATGAGTGTAGTATCGAGTATCTACCAACTTCGGACTGCACCAAAGCCGGTCATCTCACTACCCCTAATAAAAGGCCAAGATGGTCAAGTAAGGTTCTAGGTCATTAGTGCTTAGTGACATCACTCAGCGGCCCCGTACTCTCCTTGATTGAACTTAAGGGTTACCGGTACTCACAAATATGTCACACTAATATAGTTATTGCTTCAACCGTGTCAGTATACCCGGCACAATTTCCACAACGTATTGCTATCTATGAATGTTTCCCCAAATCCGGGTGTAGGATTTCAAGCCCAAACAAGAGAACCAAAATGTAAAGCAATCAAAGCAAACAATTAGTCATGCAAAAGGGTGATCTAAGCCCTAAGGTTACTCCACTTTTAATCTCATTCCCCAGCAGAGTCGCCAGTTCTGTGATACGGTGGGAGAACTGACTTGAGGTTTTGCGTTTGTTTTTGCAAATGTTTCGGTTTAGCAAGAGTCGCCACCGACTTTTTATTTTATCCTAAAGGAAAGGTTAAAAAGCACAGGAAAAACCTTTGAGATGTTTTCTTGGGTTCGGGGAGTAGATTATAGAAAGGGAAGGTATTAGCACCCTTTCTATCCATGGTTATCCATGGGCTCTTAGTTACTTGCTTAGATCACTTTCCTTGCATTTTTAATTGTTTGAAATGGTGCTTTCAATTGTTTGAAATGGTGCTTTGTGTGTGATTTGGAAAGAGGTTTTGAAAAGAGGCCGTTTGTTGTGGCAACCTTTGTAATGATCCATGTTTGAATGTATACAAAGGTGTATTTGTCTTTTGAAAAGTTTTCAATGTTTTGAAAGTTTGTTTTGAAATTGTGTTGTGATGTGTGTTTTGAAAAATGGCAAGGATTTGTTTTGCAAGTTTGATCAAGTAACTAAGAGTTGTCTACCCCTAAATTTACTCAAAGATTTTTCCTATGTTTTAACCCTTTTAACAGTATTGTTCCACCATTGTATTTAGTGGACAATCTTGTGTTAGGATGTTAACGGGACAGGCGCGGGTCATTGTTTAGACCATGAATGCAATGGTGCCAAGTGTCTTTGGCAATTTTGCTTGGAGGGACTATGATTATTTTGTTTAGGCAACTTCGAAAGCGTCATCGAGGGACTATGATCATTTGAATCATTTTGTTTTGCCAAAGAAACTCAACATGCAAGCATGGCCCATTTTTGAAGGCAACAAGTGGAGTAACCCTAAGGGTGTAAGTGTGCATTGTGTTGTCCATTTTCATGCATTTTGTCTTTGAATTAGGTCAAGCTATTTGTTATTTGATTTTTTGCATACAAACTCTAGATCTATCATGGCATAATTAGAAAGCTTTTAAATACGGAATTTTTAAAGTCCTAGACTATTACATCATGATTATGGGGATGGGGGTACAAATGTTTGAATGGGGGTATTTGGAAAGAAATTTAAATCTAGGCTATTACATCCATATTGAATATACAAGTATTTAAATGTACAATATTTACAATGTAAATAAATATCAAAATGCAATGTATTATGCACAAAAATGGTTTTTTTATGTACGTAAAAGTATTTTTCAATGTAATATATAAACAAAAATAAAAAGGTTATTTTTTGATATTTTTATGGTCTTTAGGGCAAAACCCTAGTTTTTTCTAAATAAATAATACTTATTTAATAATATTATACAATATTATATATTAGTTTATATAAAAGGATAAAAAAAAAGAAGTATGTTGTAAAATTATTTTTGATGTCAATTATTAATAAAAACAAAAATGTATTATTTTCATATTTTATCCTAAATATTCTAATAAATGTACAAGTATTTATATTATTTATTAAATATACTAAATATATACAAAAATGAAATATTAATTATTTACAAAAAAAGTATATTTTTAGAAAATGTTTCCAAAATGTAAATGAAAAATAATAAATAAAAATATATTTTTTGTATTATTTTCTAGGGTTTTGAATAAAAAGTATATATATTTATTTACATATATAAGCTAAATAAAACAAATAAATGTCAAATAAATGCAAAAATGGGTGAAAAAATATTTTTAATATTTCTTATATTTTGACAAAATATATCAAGTCAGAAGAAAAAAGAAAAAGTCAAAAATGATTAAAAAATCACATAATGGGTCAGGGGGGTGCAAAATGAAAAAAGGGGTGAAAAAAGCAGGTTGACTCAGGCCCAGCCCAAGTCAACTCTGTCTTCAACCTCCAGCACATGTTTGAACAAGAAAACACGCGCTTCCTTCTCCATCTGCTATCTCTTGATTCTTTGACTTTTAACAAAAACTTACAACATCAATAATGTAGAGCATCAAGTCACGATTTCAAACATATAAAAAAGTTGTTATAACTCTCAGAAACGAGGGAGAACTTCTCCATCCCACATTTCTGACCTAAGTTTTCTTCCATGTTCAGGTCCAAAATTCTCATGGCACACACAATATAAATGAAAAGTAACTACATGGATGGCTTCAGGGCTATGAGTAGGACATGCTTTCTTCACAAACTTAAGCCTAACTATGCCTGGATAGAGAGATAGAAGTTCAAATTTTTACCTGTTCAGCTTGAGTCGTGTACAGCAATGGAGGTATCTTCAATGGAGTTTGAACTTTGGTACAGCTTGCCTGAAGTCCAAGGATGCTTCCCCTATGCTTAGCTTGCTTTGAATCTCTCTGAATCAAGCTATGGAAGTCAACCTGCAAAACTGAAAAGTGAAAATGGAAAACTTGGCTATGGATGTTACAGCTTGTATCTAAGGCTTGGGATAGCTTCAATGGATGGTAGGGAGTGTATTGGAACTTGTTTGGGAAAAAACGCACGAGTGAATGATGCTGGCCAAGTCAAATTGCAGGAATACCCTGTTTTTTGCAGAAAAATGGTGTTTTGATGAATGAGAAGGTTTGAGATGTGGTGGATTCGTGTTTTAGGTCAGTTAGGTCATGTGAAAAGTGTTTGTAAAGTTTGCTTTGGCTGGTTCTTACAAGAATGAGAGATTGGTATGAGTTTGCAAGTTTTCTTTCCTTGTAAGCAAAGATAGTCAAGTTGGGTTATAGGCCAATGCAGGTCCCTCAAGCATGCTGCATACTTTGTTCTTGATCAGTGGGATTTGTCCACAAACTTGTGCCTCAGAGATTTTGCTTGTACCTCTTGGATTGTGAATTTGACATAAAGTGCATCTTTACAAGAATGGCAAAATTGCTTTTTCTACTTAAGGATTGATTTTGTGTGTATTGTCCAAATGAACAAAATAACACTCTAACACAAAGGATATGCATTTAATTATTGAGTGCGAAGAGGATTAGAGGCCTGTAAACTAGCCTAAACAATGCTGAGTTGAAAATGCCAAGGTTATGAACATGTATTTGGCTATGAACAAAGTGACTTTTGCCCATCTTTGCAAATTCGATTATCCCTAACCACAAGGGTGTTTGAGAAGTTCTTGGACAATTTGGAAAGCTTGGAATGTGTACTACAATCCATATTTGTAATGCAAATTGAAATTCCAAGTGGAAGCATGTGAAAAATGGCCATGAAGTTGGTCAAAAATCCTGCCTAGAATAGGTCAAAATTTTTTCTAAGTTAAGAATATTTTGCATCCTTGTTCCAAAAATCATAACTTTAGCTACAAGCTTCTTTTGAGGAAACTTTGTGAATCAAAGTTGTAGATTTTGCAATGGACTACAACTTTCATGTTTTTAGTTTTGTTTGAATCCATTTGCATCTTGGTGTAAAAATGGGACAAAGTTAGGAAAAAATAAGGAAATTTTATAACTTAGAAAATTTCTAAGTTATGAAATTTCTTCATTTTAAACCCTAATTTGCAATTTTGGGTTTCTTGATGAACAAGTTTCATAATTTGACATGTCTTGATGAAAAATGAATCTTGGCACTTGATTTTGACCAAAAAGTCAAAGTTTGACTTTTCAGTATACAGTCAAATTTGATCAGTTGACTGGAAAATTCATCTGTCAATCTTGTGCATTTGGGATCTTTTGAACTTGTTGAATGGATCAAGACAATGCCATTGAGTTCTTGAGTCCATATTTGAGCTTGGTTTGTCATTGGTTAGGTCAAACAGTCAAAAATTGCCTTTGTGCAGTTAAAACCCTAAAAATGACCATTTTGCCCTTTTGGTGATCTGATCAATTTTCTTGTGGAATTATGATCCAAACTTGATCAGATGGTCCATATGAGTACATTATGTTGATGTGGTTCAAAAATCATGAGGTTTGACTATCAATTGGCCACAGTTGACTTTTTCCCCAATACAGCTGATTTCTAGGTCAACTGTCCAATTGACTGGGCAAAGATTGGAATCAAGACTTGAAACTTGGTATGGATAGACTTGTGAGTCCAACATGAAGCATGAAAGTAACTTTGGGAGTTTTAGGTCAAAACAACTTTGTGCAAACTCAAACCCTAATTTGGGTCAACAATGCAAGGAGGAGTCTTGAGCAGAGCAAACCCTAATTTGATCTTGAGCTCCCAGGGTCTTGTGGTGAGAAAATATTGATGAAATGAGAGGGAAAATTTTGGGGTACAACAGGTAACAACCGGAGTAAGAACAGGAATAGTAGCAGATGTACTAGCAGGAACAACAGATGGAATAATAATAGGCTTGTTGACAGTCTTAGGGGAAATCTCGGGAGAGAAAACCCTTCCACTTCGGGTAACTTTGTTGGTTCCGACAATTTTACCAATATCAGGATCAGCCTCTTCATCTTTCAAGTCTTGTTTGATTCCATGATAGTACACATCGGCACCATAATGCCACGGGATAACTTTATCCGAGACATACGGGACATGACCAGGAACAGTGATTATCAGTGGAGCAATTCTTGGAGAAAATGTAATCCTAACAGGTCTTCTCGAGGAGACCTTGGATGGATTGGTGGAAATGGTTATAATGGCAACATCTTCAGATGGAATAACGGGAACCAAGGTTTTCTCAAACGGAATTTCTTTGCTATCTATCAGGCGTTGGACACCTGACTTCAGCAAATAGAAACTAGAAGGCAGAAACGAACACATGTGGCAACCTTCACCATAACCCGGAAATAAACCGGCCAACAGCAAATTCTTCTCGACAATCATGAGGGGAGTAGATACTTCATCGACAGAGGTAACAAACAAATTAGTATCAATAGCATTAACTCCACGGTCGTGCTTAGGCATGGGAGCAGTTATGACATTCGGCTTCTCCTGAGCATCGAAATCCATCTCCTTAGCTTCAATCAAGTCTTGTATTTTGTTTCTCAGAGCCCAACAATCATTTATATCGTGGCCAGGACTCTCAGAATGATAGGCACACCGGGCATTCAGATTATATCGGGGAGATGTAGTATTTGGATTCTTAGGAGCCTCTCTCAAGGTTGCCAGGTTAGATCTCAGCAAATGAGGTAGAACTTCAGACAATGTCATGTTGATGCGGGTAAACTGTCATTGTGGTCTTTCCGCCCTTTGTTGATTGTTGCGTTATGGAGTAACTGCAGGTCTAGGTATCATTATGACACTTATTGTATGACATTGTTCAACCCTGTTCTGACCCCTCGAACTGTAGATGGCACTGGCTTCCTTCTTACCAGCAAAAGGCTTCTTTACTGAACTTGAAGAGGCATATATCTGTATTTTGCCGCTTCGAATCCCAACTTCTACTCTTTCCCTAGTTAGGACCAGCTCAGTGAAACCAGTTGATAAGATGCTGATCAAATTATTGACAAAATGGACCAGATAGCGTCCCTAGAAACATATCAACGAACTCCCTATCAGACAACGGGGGTTGAACTCTCCCAGCTAAGTCTCTCCATTTTTGTGCATAATCTTTAAAGCTTTCACCTGCACCCATGGACATACTCTAGAGTTGAGTACGAGCGGGAGCAAGGTCGGCATTGTACTGATACTGCTTGTAGAAAGCAGCAGCCATATCTTCCCAGTTTTGGATATTTGCTCCCTCTAGCTGGTAGAACCATTCAAGTTGAGTCCCTGACAGACTATCTTGAAATAAGTGAACCCACAGATTTCTATCAGTTGTGTAGGGATGGATCTTCCTGACATAAGAACGGAGATGGAGTTTTGGGCAGGACACCCCATCATACTTAGCAAAAACTGGAGCTTTGAACTTCTGCAGGATGACTACTCCCGACACCAATCCCAATTCTTCGAAATCTAGACCAGGTATTCTCTGAACTTCCATGGCACTCAGACGGTTTTCTTGCTGTTTGTATCTATCCTCAGCAGGAGGATATTGTTCATTGTTATAATCAGTATCATTATTAGAGACTGCATGACTAGGGTCCTTCTCTTCTTCTAGATTCTCCCCTTCCTTGGATGAAGAGGTCAGATCAGTTTGTCACTTCAACGACTCTCCAAACCTTATGCCCATATTCAGAATACCGACAGCCTTCTTCTTTTTCTTCTTCTCTTTCAGAATGAGGGCTTTCAGATCCTCCTGCCCTTTTGCCAGACTGATGAACATTTGTTGGAACTGGGCGTTCTAGGCCTGAAGGTCTTTGATGCTTTGTTCATAAGACATTTCTGCTGAAATAAACAAAGAAGAAGATGAGAAACTTGTAATGGTACCTGTAATGATGTGCATGATAATGGGATGCGAATGCAATGATTTCAAGGATTCTTAAAGGATCAGATTTGTTTAACCAAAAGAAGCACACGTCATTTGCATTAATAAGTTCAAAATTGTTACAAAGAATTCCTTTTAGGCTTACAAATGAATAAAACTGAAATCAAAAAGAAACTAAGTCTCCCAGGAGCGCATCCTCTTTGGTGCGATTTAGGCATTTACGTTCCTTTCTTAATGAGGTAGTCTAGTGAGCTCCAGGACCTTCTTCTTGCTGGCATAGAACTGAGCTTCAAACGTGTCCCGCTCCTCTTTGAGTTGAACCCAAGACTTCTGTAATTCTTCAGGATCAGTTGACATGTCGGGATGATGACCAGGTGAAGTAGTGTCTCCTTCAGTAGCTGGCTCCACGGTTATTGGTAGGACGGCTGGGTAAGGAATCCTAAGACTTTGGGCGTGAGCTCGTACCCACCGGAGATAAGGCTCAAGAGGAATGGAATTCTTGTGCCCTAGCGTCTTGCTATCAATTTTATGTACCATGCCCCCAAGCTTTTATGAACCTTCTACGATAGCCTTGAACGTCGTTCTCATAATTGAAGGCGATTCCTTGGATAATCGTATCATGAGGACCATCTCTTCTTGCATAACCAAACTGACGTAAGGCCAAACAAGGATTATAAGTGATTCCTCCCCTAATTCCTAAGAGAGGGACATTAATGAATTCACCATAACGATCAATGATGGTAATATCTTCCGAGAACTGTGAACACCAATGAATGTCTGAATGCTTAAGGGACACCATCCTGCGAGACCATTTCAAACCCTTGTTCATTCTTAAAACAGCCCTGGGTAGGTGCAAAATAAATCACCTAGCCAATAGAGGAGTGCAACACAGGAGGGCTCCCCTTCTCTTTAGAGTACGAGCATGCAGAGAGTGCAAAATATCCCCGAGTAATATAGGTACTGGATTATGAGACAGGAAAACCTTGATAATGCTCACATCTATGAGTTGATCAGCATTAGGGAAAAGTACCATCCCATAAACGAGAAGTTCAAGTACCTCTTCGAAAGCTTGTAAATCTAAGGTATCCCAAAAATGATAGGCCTTCTCAAATAGAAACTTAACCGGAATTATTTGGACACTCCCTCTAGTCTCCCAATTTGCCACAATGTCAGACCGGTGTAAAGACAGAGCTCTGGCAATTTCTTCAGGCTTTGGATGTTCTTCCGTACCGTTGAAAGGCAACTGGTCGAGAATACGTACCCTCAACAATTGAGAAAACTCCTCCATAGTAGGTACTAGCTGGTAATTCGGGAAGGTGAAACAATGGTGCACCGGGTCGAAGAACTGAAACATCACGTTTAACAACTCTTCATCAGGTTTTGTAGTGACCAGGTTGAGCAACTGACCATGCTTTCTAGTGAAATGAAAACGCTCAATGTCCTATAAAACAGAGCAAAAATGAGCCCTAGGGAATCCTTGAAATGGTTAGTCATGATATGCTATGCTTATGATGTATGATGTCATGATAAAACACAGGCATAGCAAACATAGGTATAGCAAGCACAGTCAAATCACACAAAGTCCTTAGGTTTAAGGCTTGCCTGAGGTCAAAGGTAGTACCCTCTTGAAGTTAGTTGGTTTCAAACCTGTCTTAAAAAGTAACCAGGTTCTAGAGGATCTCAATATCACTGACCATCCTTTATTGGCATTGTCTCAGCTCATGCAATCTTTTCTTGCAGCCGAAATATCCTGAAAGTCTGATCTCAATGAGTGTAGCATCGAGTATTAACCAGTTTTCAGCTCTACACCGAGGCTGGCTATCTCACAACTTTCTAATGACCAAGTTGTGCAATTAAAGGTTCTAAGGTCAGTTGATGCTTCACGACACCACACGGCGGCCCCGTACTCTCCCTGAGTGACTCAAGGATTACCCGTACCAACCAAAGTGCCACATCAACGTAGATACTACTTCAACTGTGATGGTATACTCCCGCATAGTTCCCTCACAATTTATTGCTACTTACCTAAAGGGTGTTTCCCCGATTCAGGTGTAGGATCAAATAACCCAAACAATTCCCATAAATATAAAGCAAGTAAGACAATCGAGAGAAAGCAATTAAATATGACCTAGTTCCTAAGGTTTACCCCACTTTATATTTTCCCCAACAGAGTCGCCAGTTCTGTGATACAGTGGCAGAACCGACTGTTTAATACTAGTTTTCATTTTGCGTTTTTTGTTTGCAAAATGTCGCGGTAAGCAAGAGTCGCCACCGACTTTTATTTCATCCAATCATGGAAAAGGAAAAAGAAAAGAAAAAACCTTTTTTCGAGATATACTGAGTACGGGGGGTAGATTATAGAAAGGGAATGTGTTAGCACCCTTTCTATCCATGGTTTTCCATGGGCTCCTAAGTACTTGCTCATCTTTTTAAAATTGCTTGTGTGTGTGCTTGCTTTGAAAATGTTTTACTTCGTGATAACCCTTGTATCAGTCCTCAAGGGTGTGACGAAGTTGTTTTGAAAACTATTTTGAAAGGTGTTTGTGTGAAAAGTTTTTTATTGAGCAAGTACTTAAGATTATACCTACTCGAAAAAAGATTGTTCATTCTATTTCCTTTAGACAACATTATCCCACTATTAAGGAGTAGGTAGCACCATCGTTGGAGTTGTAAGGAACATTCGAAAGGGACGAATACAATCACTAAAGCAATAGTAAGAAAACCTTAGTAGTAACCCTAGAGTCTTAAGATCTTTTCGAGGAAACATTTCCGAGGCAACATTTTTTGAGGCAACATTCGAATGGGACAATTTGATCTCTTTAGACTGGAGGGCAACCACTAAAATCTCCTATGCTTAATGATTGGGTACCGAAGGCAACCGAAGTGAGGTAAACCCTAGGAGTGAATATATGCACATGATTCGTTTCAGTTATTTAATCTTTGCACATTAGGTGATCTACCGTTTTAATTTTCCAAACATTCTTGCCATACAATCCTATTAGCCATGCATCTAAACAGTTAAAGATTGCGGGAATTTAAAGTGCGAGAAAAATAAATCTAGCTATTACAAGGCTTCGGGGAGGGGGATTAATTACATAAGCAAAATCGAAGATTTAAAGCAAGAAATAAAAACCTAATTTAACTATTACAAACCAGTGAGCAGTTACAAAATAATGGCAAAATAATTAACAAGCGCATGGCGAATTAATACGAGAGAAAATTGAAAACCCTAAAATCTAATTGAGAAAAAATTTGGGTTGTATTTATGAGAAAAGAATTGATTAAATTATGCACGCCTAAAACCCTAACTCTAATCTTTTAATTATGAAAAAGAGATTGAAATTAACCTAATCTAGCTAAATTAAATAATTTAATGAAAATAAAATATTTTATAAGGAAAACAAGATTTTGTGTATTTTTGGTTTTTTTTTATTTGAGAAAAAGAAATTTAATTGTAAAATTAAACATAGTTTCTATTTGGTCTTAATTATAAAAGAAATTAACTTAACCTATATTTCTAATTAAATTAAAATAAATATTTTATTTTTAAAAAAAAATACTTTTTTTGGTATTTTGTGATTTATTGATTTTATGATTTTAAAAAAGGGTAATTAATTTGGTGAAAGAAATAATTAAACAAAACAATTAAAATAAAAGAAAATAATAAAGAAAAGAAGAATATGGGCCTGTATACTAGCAATTATGGGGGGGGGGATTGAATTTCCAAGCCCATTAAGCTCCAAGCCCAGTCAACCACACTGGATTCTATGCAAGCGTTAAACTAAGGTGTACCAAGGACATTCAGGGGAGAAACGTGAGATCTGGCCAGTAGTTCATCTAGTGGCTGGACGTTGATGGTACATGATAGTCACTTGGTGAATTGATATGCTGGATCTGTGAACAGAAAATAAGAAAATATGGAAAATGCTGGGACTTGGGATCGAACCCAGGTCCTCACGCCTAAATCCAATGCCACACTGCCAGCTGAGCTATAATTGTTAATTGTTAACATATTAAAAACAAAACATAATATAAGGAAAATAAAAGAAGCTGATTCCAAGCACGCGAAATTCAAACGGACGAATGGTTGGCTGACACGCATTGTCTTCTTCCCTTGAACCGTCGTCTTAGATTTCTAAACTTTTACCTACAGACGCAAGTCAGTTGCTAAAAACTTGTGTCATTCAAAAATTCCATACAAGCATAATAAATCAATTGTGGTGGTACCAATCAACTCGTCTTGGTCTCACGAGTGTCATGGTACCTCATTCATGGCCCAATTTTTCTTGTACCAGAAATCCCCAAATTATGACTTTAAACCCTAACAATGGTAAGTGTGGATTCCTGCACTGTTAGAACAATTAAGTGATACAGAAAGCTTGCAAACATGATTATGAACACGAATATATGGATAGAATGGATTTATGATGCGTAAAACATAGAAATCAAATTTGAGTTTGGGATGCAAACCGTGATACTTCTATGCGAGGATTCTTGATGTTTTGAAACCCGCAAATGGTTGGGAATGTTTCCTGAGATGCCAAGGAATTGATTTATGGCCTTGAATCGTCTTGAATATCCCTCTATCCCAGAATTTGAACCTCACTTTTTGTCCAAAAATTTTCAGTTTGCTTGTGCCTTTTCACAACTGCAACCCCTTGTATTTTGATCTGCAATTGTTGTATACATATAGTAGACTGAATTAGGGTTGTAAAATTACATCATTTCTTTGAGAATTATGAAAATATGATTTGATTTTATTCATGTATGATATATTTCTAAAACAAGCCTCAATCCAATCTTTTCCAACCCTAATGAGTCTTGCACGAATTGATCATCATTCTAGCTGTACATGGACTCCAAATGTGCTAAAAAATCTCAAGATTTGATTTGTTTTCATTATTTTACCATTTAATTTGATTTATTTTGATTTAAATGAATAAAAATCAAAATAAATGATAAAAGTAATAAAATAATAGGTGGAAAATCTCAGGGGTCGTGGGTCATATTAGAAACATGTTTCAAGCAAGAAAACACGGGCCCCTTTGGAAAAAATGTAAATTTGATCAATGTTGACTTTTGACAATTTTCCAAAAATTTCCAACTTTGACAACGCACAACTCTCTCAATTTTTACCATAGAGAGGTGTTTTTAGACTTTTTAGAAAGCTTAGTATGTCCCCTAAGCAACCCATTTGGTATCATCTCAATTGAGTCTTCCATGTTCATGTAAGAAGCTTTGACCCAAAAGGAGTTTTTGTTGACTTTTCAAAAGGACCTATAATGTAGAAATTCATATCTTTTGATGAGTGAATATTTTGAACTTGTGGGCTGAAGATGAATTATAGTGAATTGAATCCTCTTAAAATGAGCCTTGGATGGAAAATTTATGATAAAGCATGAAGAAGTTATGCTTGGTCAAAGTTAGGTTGACTTTTCCTACAAAACCCTAATTTAGCAACTTTTGGGTTTTTATGAATTTGGAGCATCCCTTAAGGAATCATGATCAACCCTTGATCAAATGATGGAGGTTACTTCAAAATGTTGATGTTGACCAAAAATCTTGAGGTTTTACTATATGTGGGCCACCGTTGACTTTTGACCTAATATAATCGATTCTCAAGCATCTGAGCAGTTGACATAGCAAACTTCTTATGCAAGGCTTGACATTTGACATGGAGAATCTTGGGAAAATACTAGGACCTTGGGAAGAATTTTATTCCTTTGTGGTTCACACATCTGGATGAAAAGGGAAACCATAAATTGAGGTATAGTGCCTTAGGAGAGAGTTTGTCTAGTCAACTCTTGGACTTCCTTGAGCAACTTGGGGACCTCAATTGACATTTGTAGAGTAAAATGGGAGGGTAAATTTTGGGGTACAACAATGACCTTAAATTAATGGAGGACATGGTAAAGATGGGAATAAGAACTGAATTAGAACCCGTGAAGAAAGGAAGACGAACATATCTACCACCTGCTGCTCATACTCTATCTAGAAAGGAGAAAAAACTATTGTGTAAGCTTCTAAGTGAAGTTAAAGTTCCTAAAGGATACTATTCAGATATCAGAAGACTTGTGTCTATGAAAAACCTTAAGTTAAAGAGTTTAAAGACACATGATTGTCATGTCATATTGGAACAGTTTCTACCAATAGGTATATGTTCTATTTTGCCAGAAAAAGTAAGAAGCGTAATAACTAAATTGTGTTTTTTCTTCAGGTCAATTTGTAGTAAGGTGATCTATACCGAGATCTTACCGACATTGCAAAAAGAAATAGTTATTACTTTGTGTGAGCTTGAAATGTTTTTTACTCCCTCATTTTTTAACATAATGGTACATCTAGTTGTTGATCTAGTAAAAGAGACACGGTTATATGGACCAGCTTATATGAGATGGATGTACCCTGATGAACGTTATATGAAAATATTAAAAGGGTACGTGAAAAACCGAAGTCTTCCAGAGGGTTGTATTGTTTAATGATACATTGTTGAAGAAGCGGATGAGTTTTGTACTGAATATTTATCCAATGTGCAATCCATTGGACTCCCCAAATCTCATATTTTCGAGAGAAAAAAAGAAGGTAAAAAATTAATTGGAAATAAAATTGTGACAACATCTAGGGATGAACGGGATCAAGTGCATTTGTATGTTCTGCATAATGACAATGAGGTTGAGCCGTATGTTGAAATGCACAAGGATGTACTCTGAGGTGAGAATCAGAATAGAAATGAAAATTGGACAGTACGAGAGCATAATCAAAGATTTATACAATGGTTTAAGGATCATATTTATTCAAACTTTTATTCAGATCCTGCTTCAATAACATAAAGGTTGAGATGTTTGGCATATGGTCCATGTTTGCATGTGTTTTCTCACAACGCATACACAATTAATGGATACACATTTTATACCAAAGAACAAGATGATAAAAGTACTATGGAAAATAGTGGTATCATCGTGGTAGCTGAAGCAATGCACATTTCAAGTATGAAGGACTTAAACCCCAAATATGAAAATCGGTCATATTTTGGGGTTATCGATCGCATTTGGGTGTTTGATTATGAGAAGTTTAAGATTCCTATCTTTGGTTGCAAGTGGGCACATAATAGTGGCATACGAATGGATAAGTCCGGATTTTTGCAAGTGGATCTTAAGAGGATGGGGTACAAAGATGAGCCTTTTATTCTAGCCTCTCAAGCTAAACAAATGTTCTACGTCACTGACCCGAAGAGTACGAAATGGTCTATAGTGCTTTTATCTAATAAAGTGATTGTTGATAAAAGTGTAGATCAAGGTGATTTTGATGTTTAGAATGAGTCATATATTAGAAACGATCGAGATAAGAATATTATAGCGGATGAATCATATATCAGAAAAGATCATAATGAGGGAATTTGGATCAATACATCCGCTTGTGTTCTTAAGAGACAAGTAATTCACAATGCAACCAAGAAAAGAAAGAGATGTTATAGAAAGAGGTAATATAGTAAAATGTTATATATTCTGTCATTCAATAAACTTATATATTTGTCATTTTATATACTCAATTGATTATGGAATTAGATATTTTGAATTATATATTTGTAATTGTATATTTATCATTAGATACTTATGTTTTTATTTATTACAGGTTAGATGGCTAGTAACTAGGATCACCCACATGATGATTCTATTAATGATGGAAAGAAAGTCGTTAATACAGAGGAAAGGGAAATTAGAAGAGGAATAACTATTATGAAGAAAATCATTCATGATAGAAATAGAGGAATAAACTATAATGTGCATTGGAATGCAAATGAGCAACTAATTGAACCTAACCATTCTAAATTGACAAGTTACATTGGTTCACTTATAAGGAGAGAAGTTCCAATTACTTGTGATAATTGGAGAAATGAGCAGTTGGATACCGCTAAAGACGAAATCCGGAGTGAGATACAGATACCATATGTGATGTTATTTGTTTTTTATTACGATTATGTCTTTAAATTACTTATACTAACGCACTCTTTGTATGTTTTTCGTAGACGTATTTCAACATTGATGATACCAGAAGAGCTTATTGTCTTCAATTGGCAGGAAAAAGATATAGAGGATTTAGATCTTTTTTATCAAACAAGTATCTAAGAGATACCGGAAAATGTTTTGTTGATGTCCAGCGTCCATGTATATATGCAAACTTGATTTCATCGGAAGAATGGGACACTTTTAAAGAAAAACAAAGAACGGAAGAATTTTAGAATATGAGTGTCGTAAATCGCCAACGAGCATCAGGTCCCACATATCCATACAGAAAAGGGCGTACGGGATATGCATGCATACAACAAAAAATAGTAAGTATATATAAATTTCAATGATATACTTGTTCATCATGAGTTATAATTGATCTTATTTTTTCTCTTAATATGCAGTTAAAAGAGGAGAATAGTTCTGAAACATCTATTCCGAAACATGTTTGAAGGTATCAATTGATATTTCTTTAGAGGGGGTGCATTATTACCAATACCAGACGATGTTTCAGATGCAACATTGGTCGGAGAGGCAATAGGAGCGTATGTTGCATGGTCGTCAAGCCTCATTCACGTAGATGATGAGGTATTCTTAAAACTATTATGAACCTTTGATTATTCAAAGTTTTTACGAGCATTTTACGTACATTTTTTTACATGGTAATGTTAGACTCCTATAAAACCTAAATCAAAATATAAGTGGATGATGCGGCAAACTGAGTCAGTGGCATCAAAAAAAGAGGTATAACACAATTATATGATATTTATGCATATAATGATCTTATACTTCACCTAACTAATTATATTATATTTATATGTATGCTAAAGATATGAACAAGTCAGTAGGGGTAAGAAGACCACGGCTAGCAAAAAACCTACATCTCAGTATAGGTCATGCCTTCAGACATATATAGGAATAATAGATATTCCAATTAGTGGTACACATCTTATACATATACCGGCAGACATTTTTGGTTAAGAATACATGGAAGAAATTGGTAGAGAAGATATGGATCAAGTTTTTCAACATTTGACTTTAGGCCTCGGTGTTATCGATACTTACATCAGGTATACTACGATCAACTTTGTTTAATTAAACAAACAATTTATTTACTCATTTCAACGAATATAGTCTAATTTTAATGATTTTTTTATTTAAGGTTTATGTATGACAAAGTGATGCACCTGCGTGGATTGGAAGAAAGATTCGCTTTCTTAGCTCCCAACACCGTCAACGCAGGGTTAATCCTAACAAAACCAAATGATGTCATATTGTATGTACTCGGTTTATTTGTGGCCAGTAAAGATACAGAAAAGTTGTTCTTTTTACCATATAATACTGGCCACGGGTTATATTTTCATCCTAACTTCATCTATTATAATTTTTCATTTTTTGACGTTGTGTAGAAACTTTCCATCTAACATTTGTTTAATCTTACAGTAGACATTGGTTGTTGCTTGTGATTAATCCTGTAGCAGAAATTGTATACTATCTGGATTCATTATACAATGATTGGACAACATACCCAGATTTGAACAAGATGATTGATGCGTAAGTGAAATTGTTCTAAATATCCGTGTGTATATTTATTTATCTATGTGAGATTGTTCTAAATAGTCATTTATATTTTATTATAGCATTCTACAAGCTTTTCAATCACAAAGAGGTATTCAAGTACCAAAGAGTAGAGCCAACAACATTACGTGGATCAGAGTGCAGGTATATTTTCACAATTTCGATTATATTAGTGATGATACTTGATAATATAAGTTAAGGGGTATATCCTGATACATATCCTTATTTTCTTTCCATGTGTAGTGTCCTCGTCAACATAATGGTATAGATTATGGTTATTTCATAGTGATGTTTATGAAATAAATGCTTCTTTTAGACCGAATAGAGATTCCATCCACGATATGGATTTCTAACTTAGGAATTATGTTAATATTTCTTATAAAATGGCATAGTGTTTTAGCTAAATCACATCTATGTTATATTATCATGTAGTACTTTGACGAATTCAATTGTGCTCATTACTCAAAAGATCAATTGGATGAACTTATGGAGGAATGGTGTCAATTCATTATGGAGTTGAGAATTTTATAAGGTATATTGTCTTTCTTTCATTGATGTGAATTTTGAGTATAAATTTCAAATTTTGAGTATAAATTTGAATAAAGTTTTGTTTTATCATGGTATGAATTTCAATCTTTTGGTTTTGTTTCAGGTTATAGGTGCAAATGTACAAGATAGAGCTAACAAGTTCATCGTTGTTGTTTTTTAGAAATTCTCGAAGTTTTATGTAGATTAAACATCAATTTATAATTTTAGAATTTTCAAGTTGTATCATTAATTTTCAAGTTATTGTTGTACATATCATCAATTATATATATATATGTAGATTTTTTGTATATGCAAATTTGGTGCATTTATATTAGATTGAAGCTATCAAATCTGGTGCAAAATATGGTGAAAACCTGGTGTAAAATATGGTGAAAAATCTGGATTTAAGTCTAATATTTAAAAAAATTGTGAACATTAGACATCGCTTAGTGAGAAAGCGCTGTCTAAAGTGGGGAAAAAGCGCTTCCTAAAGTGGGGAAAAGTGCAGCCTAAAATGGGAAAGCGCTGCCTAAAGTGAGGAAAAGACAGCACTTTTAAAGAAAAGCGATGTCTAAAGAGATGCGTAAAACATAACCAAAAGCGTTGTCTAAAGATAAAACGATGCTAAAGGGGTACATATAGAAAGCGCTTCAAAAGAGAAAGCGCTACTAAAGGGGTGCATAAGAAAGCACTTTAAAAGTAAAAGCACTTCCTAAAGGGGACATATAGCAGCGCTTTTACATAAATCTAAAGCGTTGCCTTTACCTATAGCAGTGTTGGTTTAGGCAGCGCTTTAAAATGATGTCTATTGCCAAAAAAAGCGTTGTCTATGTGCTTGTTTGGCATAGTGTTACATGCACACACACATTTGCAGATCCACATCCACCCTGGATCTCATTGACAAAAATTCTGCTATTGTCGTTTATGACTTTGAAAATCCAATCTATCAAGCCGAAGACGAAGGTGAAGAAGATTGTGAGATACCTAGAGAACTCGCCAGACTCCTGATACAAGAGGAAAATGCCATCCAATCGCATGAAGAACCGGTCGAAGTGATAACTTTGGGTACTAAGGCAAATAAGAAAGAAGTCAAGATTGGCGCCAACCTGGAAGACAATGTCAAGAGCAGATTGGTTCAGATGTTGCACGACTATGTTGAGGTATTCAATTGGTCATATGAAGACATGCCAGGGCTCGACACTGATATTGTGGTTCATCGTCTGCCAATGAAATAGGGTTGTTCTCCGATCAAACAAAAGGTTTGTCGCATGTGTCCTGACATGTAGAGAAAATCAAGGCTAAGGTAATGAAACAGTTCAATGCAGGTTTCTTGGTAGTGACGTCGTATCCCCAATCGGTTGCAAATTTTGTTCCAGTGTCGAAGAAAGATGGTAAAGTTTGTATGTGTGTAGACTACATGGATTTAAATAGCGCAAGCCCCAAAGACGACTTCCCACTACCATATATTACTGTCTTAGTTGACAACACTGCTCAACATAAGGTATTTTCTTTCATGGATGGTTTCTCTGGTTACAACCAAATCAAAATGGTGCCTGAATATATGGAGAAAACTACCTTTGTCATACAATGGGGTACCTTCTGTTATAAGGTTATGCCTTTTGGGCTGAAGAACGCATGCGCAACTTATCAATGAGCTATGGTGGCTTTATTTCATGACATGATTCATCATGAGATAGAAGTCTATGTTGATCACATGATAGCAAGGTCTCAAACTGAGGAAGAACACCTTGACCATATGCACAAGTTGTTTGAAAGGATGAAGAAATACAAGCTGAGGTTGAATCCAAGCAAATGCACCTTTGGGGTAAGATCTAGAAAACTCTTAAGTTTCGTCGTTAGTGGCAAAGGAATTGAAGTCGATCCCGTAAGAGTCAAATCTATCCAAGAAATGCCATCTCCCCGTACTATGAAGGAGGTCATAGGTTTTCTAGGATGACTAAACTACATTTCCTGATTCATCTCTCACTTAACTGCTACTTGTGAGTCAGTCTTCAAGCTGCTGAAAAAAGATCAAGTTGTCAGATGGAACGATGATGTCAAATGGCTTTTAATAAAATCAAGGAATACTTACAAGAACCTCCAATTTTGATGCCACCAGTTGAAGGAAGACCTCTGATCATGTACCTGACCGTGTTAGATAATTCAATGGGGTGTGTGTTGGGGCAGCATGACGAGTCTGGTCGAAAAAATCATGCAATATACTGCCTTAGAAAAATTTTTACCGACTGTGAAACAAGATATTCACTGCTCGAGAAAACTTGTTGCGCTTTGGCATGGGCTGCACGCCGACTAAGACAGTATATGTTGACTCATACTACTCTGTTGATCTCTAAGATGGATGCCATCAAGTACATCTTTAAAAAGCCATCTCTCTCCAGAAGAATAGCCGGATGGAAAATGATCCTAACTGAATACGACATTCAGTACACTACACAAAAAGAAATCAAAGGAAGTTTACTGGCAGATCATTTGGCGCATCAAGCTGCAGATGACTACCAATCTATGAACTTTGAATTCCCGGATGAGAATATCATGCTAATAGCAGATGGTGAAGAGCCTGGGCCGGATAAAGGAACTGAGCAAGGATCTCTATGGACTATGGTTTTTGATGGAGCTTCTAACGCACTTGGTAATGGAATTGGTGTTGTGATCATTTCTCCCGAAGGTTGCCATACACCTTTCATTGCGAGGTTTTGCTTTGACTGCACTAACAATATGACCGAGTACGAAGCGTGCATCCTGGGTCTTAATGCTGCTATTGAATTAAGAATCAAATTTCTTAGCGTGTATAGGGATTCATCCTTAGTCATCGGTCAAGTTAAAGGAGAGTGGGATACAAAACATCCAAATCTTATCCCTTACCAAGAACTTGTACTCACCTTGATCCCGTACTTTGAAGAGGTTACCTTTGAACATATCCCAAGGGAACAGAATCAGTTGGCAGATGCCTTAGCTACCATGTCTTCAATGTTCAAGGTCAGATGAGACAACGAAGCTCCCTGAATTACTGTCGAAAGATTTGATGAACCAGCACACTGCTATGAGATTGATACTGATGGAGTAGAAGAAAAGCCTTGGTTTCACGAAGTAAAAAGGTATCTCTAAGCTCAAGAATACCCTGAAGGGGCATCAATCAATGATAAGAAATTCCTACTGAGGTTCTCAGTCAAGTTCTTCCTGAGCAACGGAATTCTATACATGCGCAACCATGATTCAACTTTGCTATGTTGTATGGACAAGAAGGAATCATAGAAGATTATGGAGGATGTGCATGAAGTCATCTTTGGTACTCACTCAAGTGGACATACTATGGCCAAGAAGATTCTGAGATCTGGTTACTATTGGTCGACTATGGAAACTGATTGTCCCATCACTCGAGGACTTGCCATAAGTGCCAAATTTATGCTGATGAGGTTAACGTGCCTCTAGTTCCTTTGAATGTCATGAATACTCCTTGGCCATTTACAATATGGGGTATTGATATGATCGTAGAAATCAAGCTCACTGCCTCTAATGGACATCTTTCATTCTTGTCGCCATTGACTACTTTACCTTCATTTGCCCCAGTTACCAAGAACGTCGTGGCCCGGTTCATCAAGCATAACCTCATATGTCGGTATGGAATCCTTGAGAGGATCATCACTGACAATGGTACCAACCTCAACGACACCATTATCTCTGAATGTTGCACGCAGTTCAAGATCAAGCATCACAACTCTTCTCTATACATACCTAAGATGATTGGTGCAGTGGAAGCTGCCAACAAGAACATAAAGAATATTATGCAAAAGATGGTGGTGACCTACAAAGACTGGCATGAGATGTTACCATTTCCTCTTCATGGCTATCGTACTTCAATGTGAACATCAACTGGGGCAACCCTATTCTCTCTAGTCTACAGTATGGAAGTTGTCCTGCCTGGCGAAGTCCAAATCCCTTCTCTAAGGATTATGAAAGAAGCAGACTTAGACGAAGACGAATGGATTCATACTAGGTTGGATCAATTGAATCTGATTGACGAGAAAAGGCTTACGGCTTTCTGTCATGGTCAGATGTATCAAAAACATATGATTAAGGCATTCAACAAGAAGATCAAGCATCAGTTATACCAGGCTGGTGACTTGGTATTAAAGTGCATCATTCTACTATAAGGCGATCCCAGGGGTAAATGGACTCCCACCTACGAAGGGTTATTTGTTGTCAAAAAATTATTCTCGGGTGGTGTTATGATGCTAACCACTATGGACGGTGAAGATTTCTCGCATCCTGGAATGCAGACATAGTCAAAAAATACTACACATAAAAAAGACCCGCTAGGTTGACATACCTAGGCAAAAATAAGGGCATCCCGACGAATTAAAAGGATTCATGCAAAAATTAGGGATATATACAAAAGATTGTACACCCGATAAGTCGAAAACCTAAAAGGGCGGCTTGGGCAAAAAAGGGTATCCCGGTGGACTGAAAATCTAAAAAGACAGTCCAAGCAAAAGTTAGGGATTAAAGCATATGACTATGTCTCGTTAGATCATTACCGTAAGCTTTATTACCAAAGTCAAAAGTTTAAATGGTACAAGATCACTTCAATCAACTTCTTCCAACGGCAAGGGACGAGACTTTCAAAAACATAGGGGCAATAGTAGAGTTTGGAACCCAATGAGATCACTTCCACATGGCTATACATTTTTTTTCACTTTCTACTCTTTTCATTTCACGACAGCTTCCTCTTACTAGGGTTTCCGTCTCTTTGTACAAAATCGCTTGTTTATAGGCAAATTATCAATACAAATACATCTTAAAGTTCAAAATTTTGGTTTTTTCTATTTTGTTTGCAAAAATGTTCAATGACTAAATTGAATGAGCATAGGCATATGAACATGATTAATTGTTAACAAATATATGCATAAGGACATGAATAAGCATTTACTCAAAATTTTAGGAGCTGGGATGACACTCAAGCTGTCCATAAATCCCCATAAAGTCACTTCAAAGAGACTATCCCCACAGAGTAGTCTTCACAAATAAGGGTACATTCCCGATAATCTCCCCAGCAGATCATTCTAGCAAACAAAGGAGTATAATCTCTTTCCCAGCAATATCACCAACCTACGAAGTTTCCAATCAGTATAATACATGGAAATTCTCTTCCCTGACTGAGTTTGGTCCTCTAAAATTGTAAAACCCCTACAGAGTTTCTTCTCTTTAGCAAATTCAATTTCCCCATGAGAGTTTGTTCCCTCAGCATAATACTTCTCCAACAACAGGGTTTATTTCCCCAACAAACTAAAATTTCCCCAGCTCGAGTCTATTCCTCAGACTACTACAAATCATTGACATAATTCTTCTCCCCAGTAAAGTTACCACTATCCCCAGAGAGTTGCTACAAAACCTGGAATCTGACCAGATACCAGTTAATTTTATCCTTCCCAGACGAGTCTGAAGTTTAACCATCTATTTTATCCCCAGTCAGGGTATATAAGAACTATCCTCCCCAGACGAGTCAGAATTTTAACCATCTCTTTTATCCCCAGTCATGATATATAAAGAAATAAGTTCCCCAGTAGAGCAACGAAGTCCCAATGTTCCTAAACTCTACTCCCCAAACAAAATTCAATACATCCCCTACAGAGTCTCCTCAAACAAGTAAATAGGAATCCCCAGTGGAAGCATTCTAGACAAGATTGAAGATACACATACTCTTCATCTCCCAGCAATAGTCAGGGATTTATTTTCCTAGACAAAGATGCTGCACAAGTTTACAAATACATTTCAACAACATTTTACATTCATACATCATAATATATGTGTTGTACCCCAAAATTTTCCCTCCCATATTTCTCAAAACATGACAAGTGAAGTCCTTAAATTGCTCAAGGAAGTCCAAGGGTTGACCAGAAAAACTCTCTCCTAAGGCAGTCTACCCCAAATTAGGGTTTCATTTTGCATCAAGATATTTGAGGCTAAGGGATCCAAAATGATCACCATTGTCCTAAAATGTTCTCAAGATCATCCATGACAAGTTTCAAGCCTTGCAGAGAAAGTTTGCTCAGTCAATTACTCAAAAGCCTGAAAACCGACTGTGTTAGGGCAAAAGTCAACTGTGGCCCACATACAGTCAAACTTCAAGATTTTTGGTCAACATTCTCATTTTGAAGTATTATTCATCATTTGATCAAGGGTTGATCATGATTCCTCAAAAATTGCTCACAATTCATCAAAACCCAAAAGTTGCTAAATTGGGGTTTTGTAGGAAAAGTCAACTCAACTTTGACCAAGCATAACTTTCTCATACTTTATCAGAAATGACCCATCCAAAGCTCATTTTAAATAGGATGAAATTACCTATAATTAATCTTCATCTACCAAGTTCAAAATATGCACTCACAAGAAGATATGAATTTGTACATTATAGGTCATTTTGAAAAGTCAACAAAAACAACATTTTTGTCAAAGCTTCATACATGAACATGGAAGACTCAATTAAGATGAGACCAAAAGGGTTGCTTATAGGGCATCTTAAGCTTTATAAAAAGTCCAAGAACACGTCTCTATGGTCAAAATTGAAGAAGTTATGCATTGGTAAAGTTGACCCTTTTTGCAAAATTGCCAAAAGTCAAATGTGGCCAAAATTACAATTTTTGCCAAATGAGCCCAACTTTTTGTGCTTGCATTGAGTTTGTAACATGACCCACGACCGATGATCCTTCCCACTTGGCTTTATTTTATTTGTTTTCATTTATTTGGATTTTATTTCAATTAAATCAAATAAAATCAAAATAAAATCATGAAAAATATCAAAAGTAATCAAAGCTTGAGATTTTGTGTATGTTTAGGTCTCTTATACAGCTAGAAGGAGAATCAAATCGTGCAAGCTTCATTTGGACAAAAAAAGATTTGATTTGGATTGATTTGGAAAGATTTACATAAGTCTCAAATCATAATTCATTCATCTTAATTGAGAAAGATTTGAAGCAAGTTTGTAACCTAATTTATTATAGGGTACATATAGGACAAGTGAAGATCAAAAAACAAGGGGTTAGAGGCGTGAGAAGTCAGAACTGAATTCAAAAAAAATCACTCAAAAGTGTTGGTTCGAGTTACTAGTTAGAGGAAGGTTCAAGGCGATTTAAAGCAGCCAATCCACTCCTGGACCTCCTCTGAAGCGATTCCAATCGTTTGCCAGCCCTTCCAAACCCAGAAACGGGACGTATAGTCATCACGGTTTGGCATATTTTTCAAATTCGATTATCCAAATCCTTGCGTCTTTATCATGTTTAAATGGTTCATTTGTGATCCTTACCATATTTTGAAACTAACTGCATTGTTTGATTGTATTTTTGGAATTCATACGCATAGCCACCATTGTTAGGGTTTTTGGGATCATTTTGGGGTTTTGTTATACAAGAGAAATTGGACGTTGATATTGGTACCATGATACTCGTAAGGTTGAAACGAGTTGATTGGTGCCATTGGTTTTCATTTATCATGCACGTACAGGATTTTGGAACGGATAGGGGCTATACCTACGTTTGGCGTCTGTAGGTAAAAGTCCTAAAATCTAAAACAACGGACAGGGGTAGACGACGACTGCGTGGCAACACACCATTCGTCCGTTTGAATTTTGGCGCGTTTGTTTGATAGCTGGCGTTGTTTTCAAGATATTATTATTATTTCATATACTAACAAATAAATCCAAGTGGCCCAGTGATAGCCAGGGAAGGCGTTAAGGCTTTGCAGGCATGAGGTCAGGGGTTCGACCCCTGCCTCCAACATTTTCCATTTTCTCAATTTCTCTTTATAGATCTTGTACCCCACGCGTCCTGAAGCTTACCACATGCCTCCAATCAGTCAGCCACAAGATCCATCTCTATATAGATCTAGCGTTTCTCACAAGGAGGTCCATGATGCACCCTAGTCAAGCCAATGCACAGGATCTGGAGAGTCAATGTGGGCCAAGGATTATTGGGCTCAGAATTGTTATTGACACCCCCTCAATTACTACTAAACCAGGACCATCTCTCTTTTCTTTTATATTTTTTTCTTTTATTTATTTATTTTGATTAATTATTTTCTAACATAAATTTATTTCTTTTTTACAAAAACTCATATAATCAATTTTCAACAATTTAGATTTAGGTTTTATTTTTGTCAAATTTAATGTAATAATTAGTTTAATTTAATTTTAGGGTAATTTTAACCTTTTTGTAAATAACTTAAAACAAATTAGAAATTAGGGTTTGTTTGATTTAATTTCTATTTTCTTTTCTTAAAATAACAAAAATGCAAAAATAGGTCAAATTAATTATTTTTCTTAATTTAAAATTAATTAGTAATTAGGTTTGAACTTATTTAATTAAAGCCTTATTTTCTCAAAATAATTATTAAAAAAATTATTTTTCTTTTAATTAGGTTTAGACGGGGTCAAAACCCTAATTTTCTCATCCGCGATTCATCGCGCGCATTTATTATTTTTGTGATATTAATGTAACTGCTCATGCTATGTAATAGTTTAATTAGGATTTTCTTTTATTTATCGTTTTTGCGGGTTTTTGGCTATGTAATTCCCCTTCCCGAAGCCTTGTAATGGTGTAGTTTTATTTCTCGCATTTTAATTTTCGCAAATATTAACTGTTAGATGTATGATAATAGGATTGCATGACAAGACTGTATGTTAATTTTAAAATGGTTAGCAAACCCTAAATGTGCAAAGATAATAACTGAAATCAAATCACTCGCACATGCGCACTCCTAGGGTATACTCTCACTTCGGTTGCCTTCAGTAAACGATCATTAAGTATAAGGTGCTTTAGTGGTCGCCCTCCTGTCTAAACAAAGATCAAAAGTCCCGTTCGAAAAGGTTTCCTCGGAAATGTTTCCTCGAATATGATCTTGAGACATTAGGGTTATTACTAAGACGTCCTAACGTTGCTTTAATGATTGCACGTTCCTTTTGAATTGACCCTTACAATTCCGACGACGGTGCTACCTACTCATTAATAGTGGGATAGCATTGTCTAAAGGAAACAAGAACAGAAGCATTCTTTTTTCGAGTAGGTAGATGATAGTAGGTACTTGCTCATAATAAACTTTTCCACACTTACACTCTTTTCAAACAAAGCTTTCAAAAACACTTTGTAACACTCTTGAGGACTGATACAAGGGTTAAAACGAAGTAAAACAAAAAACTTTTTCTGAAACAAACACACAAAAGCAATTTTTTTTAAATGATGAGCAAGTACCTAAGAGCCCGTGGAAAAAAACTGATAGAAAGGGTGCTAATACCTTCCCTTTCTATAATCTACTCCCCGTACTTAAAATCTCGAAAAAAGGAATTTTTCTGTGCTTTTTTCCTTTCCAGTTGGATAAAATAAAAGTCGGTGGCGACTCTTGCTTACCGCGACATTTTGCAAACACAAACGCAAAACGCAAACCAGCATTTTTTAAAACAGCCGGTTCTGCCACCGTATCACAGAACTGGCGACTCTGCTGGGGAGATTAATAAGTGGGGTATACCTTAGGATTAGTTCATCATAAATTGCTTCTCTTGTTTGTTTTAGTTGCTTTACTGTTAAAGTGTTTTTTATTGGGAGTTACTATAGATCCTAACCCAGATCTGGGGACACCTTTTAGGTAAGTAGCAATAAACTGTGAGGGAACTGTATGGCATAGACTGATACGGTTGAATCAATAGCTACGTTAATGTGGCACATTGGTTGGTACCAGTATCCCTTGTGGAGAAACTGGGAGAATACGGGTCCGCTGCATGGTGTCGTTAAGCACCAACTGACCTTAGAACCTTTAATCGACAAACTTGTCCATTAGAAAGTAGTGAGATAGCCGACCTCGGTATAAAGCTGAGAACTGGTTGATACTCGATGCTACACTCATTGAGACCATACTCTCAAGATAGTTCCAGCCGCAAGAAAATATTGCTTGAGCTGAAACCATGACCGATGGATGATGGTCAGTGATATTGAGAACCTCTAGAACCCGGTTACTTTTGCTAGGACAGGTTGAAACCAACTGAACTTCAAGAGGGTAATACCTTTGACTCCATTCAAGCCTTAAACTTAAGGGATTTTGTGTGACTTGTTTGCCTTTACCATGTCTGTTATCTGTTATACTTGTTATTTGTTCTACCATGACATCATGCATCATAACATAGCATGCATACTTCATTACACTAACCATTTCAAAGACCGAGGGGATTTATCTTTGTTCTGTTTTGCAGATTATGGCTTCCATGCGCAGAAATACCATCCGAGTTAACTTTGTGCAAATACCTGCTCAACTCAAAGATTTAGCCTCAAGAGTTTCTGATACTTCTTCATTCATTAGGAGACGTGGTCAGCTTCTTAACTTGGTTACCTCAAATCTTGATGAGAAGATGATGAGTGTGCTTTTCCAGTTCTTCGATCCTGTGCATCATTGCTTTACCTTTCCGGATTATCAGCTGGTTCCTACTTTGGAAGATTTTTCTCACTTATTGGGCATATCCATCCTTGAGCAGATGCCCTTCATAGGTTTGGAAGAGACTCCTAGACTAGAAGACATTGCCTCGGCTCTGTATCTGAAATGAGCTGATGTAGTATCTAATTGGAAAACACAAAGAGGGGTTGAAGGTTTCTTAGCCAAGTTTCTGATAGATCAAGCTCAGCTATTCTGGGATAGTTTGGATTTTTAGGCTTTCAAAGACATTTTGGCTCTCCTTATCTATGGTTTGGTTCTCTTCCCGAATCCAGATTCTTTTGTGGATTTAAATGCTATCAAGATCTTCCTATCTCGCAATTTTGTGCCTACCCTACTAGGTGACATCTTGCATGCCCTATACACTTGTACTGTGTGAAGAAGAGGGACTCTTATGTGTTGTATGTCATTTCTATCGAGGTGGTTTATGTCGCACCTCCCTAAGTCCATGCTGAAGAACGAATAAGGTTTGGGTTGGTCCTACAGAATAATGTCACTTGCCCATACAGACATTCTTTGGAGTTCCTGGGTTATGGAGGACACTGCTGTCATTGATCGTTGCGGGGGATATCCTAATGTCCCATTGCTTGGAATCAGAGGAGGTATAACCTACAGTCCTTGTTTAGCTTTGCGACAATTTGGTCGTGCTCGGAGAGATGGTCCCCATGAGCTACTTCTTGAGGATATTGCCTTTGACTACAAGGAAGACATTAAGGAGCATCGCCGAAGGTTTAAACGAGCTTGGGGCATGGTGAACAGATCTGACCCCTAAGAGTTGGGACCAAAGACTTCTCTTCCTATGCAGCCTTACCTCCAATGGGTCCGAGCTCGTGCTCAGAAGCTTGGGATGCCTTATGAAGCCGTATTTCCTGAGATCGTGGAGCCCACTAATGAAGAAGGCACTCCTTACACAGTTCTTTATCCTTACATGCCTACTGTCCTTGGGGCATTGAAGAGGTCTTGGATTAAGCTAAAAGAGGAAAGGGATACTTACCAGGAGAAGTACCATGAGCAAGAAAGGAAGATTTTGAAGCTCACTAGGCAGCTCGAGAACGAAAGAACGATTAATGACTATGTCAGCACAAAGGGAAAACGTCCATGGGATTTTTTATTTTTGCTTTTCTAGTTTTAGAGTTGTTTTTTATTTACTTCTTTGTAACGCCTCAAAGGCTTTGTTGAACCTTTTACAAGTTATTCTAATAAAGTTTGTTTAATTTCTGGTTTGCAAATTTAAATCTCCCAAATTCTTTGAAATCATTACATACGCATCCCATTATCATGCACATCATTACAGGTATCATTACAGGTTTCTCATCTCCTTCGCTGTTTATTTCAGCACGAAATGTCTTCTGAAACGTCTTCCGATCAAGCCATCAAAGCTCTTCAGGCACAGAATGTCCAATTCCAAGAGTTGTTCTTAAGCTTGGCTAAAGGGCAAGAGGATTTGAAGACTCTCATTCTGAAGGAGAAGAAGAAAAAGAAGAAGAAGGTGGTTCTTCTGAGTATGGGTAAAAGATTTGGGAATAGGTTGCGACAGGAAGCTGATATGATCTCTTTGTCCAAGGATGGGGAAGACCAAGAAGAAGAAAAGGGCTCCAGCCCTGTAGTCTCTGATAATGATACTAACCTTGATGATGAGAAATATCCTCCTACCGAGGATAGGTACAAGCAACTAGAAGACCGGCTGAGTGCTATGGAGGTTCAAAAGATCCCTGGTTTGGATTTCGGAGATCTAGGACTGGTATCAAGAGTGGTGATCCCTCACAAATTCAAAGTTCCAGTTTTTGCCAAGTACGATGGAGTGTCCTGTCCAAAACTCCATCTCTGCTCGTATGTTGGGAAAATCCGACCCCACACTACTGATAGAAATTTTTGGGTGCATTTCTTTCAAGATAGTCTGTCAGGGACTCAGCTTGAATGGTTTTATCAGTTGGAAGGAGCCAACGTCCAAAACTGGGAAGACCTTGTTGCTGCTTTTTACAGACAATACTAGTATAATGCCGATCGTGCTCCCACTTGTACTCAACTTCAGAGTATGTCCATGGGTGCAAGTGAAGTATTTAAGGACTATGCTCAAAAGTGGAGAGATTTGGCTGGCAGGGTTCAATCCCCTTAATCTGATCGAGAGTTAGTTGATATGTTCTTGGGGATGCTATCTGGTCCATTTTTCAATCATCTGATTGGCAGTTCATCTTCTGGGTTTACTGAGTTGATTCTGACTGGAAGAGAGTAGAAGCTGGTATCTGAAGTGGTAAGATACAAAAGGATACTTCATCAAGTGCAGTGAAGAAGCCTTTCACTGGTAAAAAAAAAGAAGCTAGTGCAGTCTACAGCCCGAGGTGCCAAAACAGACCTGAACACCGTCAAATGGTAAATGCGGTAGTGATATCAAGACCCACAGTTGCTCCACAGTGCAACCATCAACCAAGGGTGGAAAGACCACATAGACAGTATACTCGGCTCAATATGCCCTTGTCTCAAATTCTACCACAATTATTGAAGACCAACCTGATAGCTCTGAGGGAGGCCCCGAAGAACCCCGACACCATTTCTCCTCAATATAACTCGAATGCCCGCTGCGCCTATCACTCCGATAGCCCAGGTCATGATACCATAAACTGTTGGGATTTGAAAAACAAAGTACAAGACTTGACCGAAGCCAAAGAAATTGAGTTTGATGCTCCAGAGAAGCCCAACGTCATAACTGCCTATATGCCCAAAAATGGCCATGGAGTAAATGTTATGGACGATGATTTATTTGTGACCTCCATGGAAGAAATTTCTACTCCTTTGATGTTAGTTAAGAAGAATTTGTTATTGGTCGGTTTATTTCTGGGTTGTGGCGAAGGGTACCACATATGTTCAATTCTGCCTGCTGGTTGCCACTTATTAAAATCAGGTGTTCAACGCCTGATGGATAATAGAGAAATCCTGTTCGAGAAGACTATGATTCCGTTAGTTCTGATTGAAGATGTTGCCATCATAACCATTTTCGTCAATCCTTCCAAGGCTTCCTCGAGAAAGCCTGTTAGGATTACACCCGTTCCAAGACTCGCTTCGTTGATCATTACTATCCCTAGTCCTATCTCATACACTTCAGACAAGGTTGTCCCATGGCACTATAGTGCTGATGTGTATTACCATGGAGTTAAACAAGACTTTAAAAATGAGGTAGTTGATACTGATGTCAGCAATATTGTCGGGGCCAACAAGGTGACCAGAAGTGGAAGACTCTTTTCTCCTGAGATTTCCCCTTCGAGTGTTCAAAAACTTGTTGTCATTCCATCTGCTAGTACATCAAATATTGTTCCAGTTCTTACTCCAGTTGTCATTCCTGTCGTCGAGCCATCTGAGACTCGGGGCAAAGAAATCACAGGTGAGCCTGCCCGGACGGAGGCGCCTAGAAAAATTATGTTGGAAGCCTCTAAAGAAGAGATAGAAGAAATTCTGAAGATTATCAAGAAGAGTGACTACAACATAGTTGATCAGTTGGGGCAGACCCCGTCAAAAATCTCCATGTTGTCCTTATTGTTGTGTTCTGAAGCCCATGCAAAGGCTCTAATTGCATTCCTCAAGACTGTGAATGTGCCGCAGGGAACTTCTGCCGATCAATTCAAAGATTGCGTAGCTATTTTAACTGCCTACAATGGGTTGGGTTTCTTAGATGCAGATCTGACTACTAAAGGAAGAAATCACAATGATGCTATGCACGTCTCGATCAAGTGCAAGGGCACTACTATGGCCCATGTACTGGTGGATATTGGGTCCTCCTTGAATGTTTTGCCAAAAAAAGCATTAGACCGTCTGGACTGTGAAGGTTTGATTCTGAAGCCGAGTAATATTGTGGTCAGGGCTTTCGACGGGTCAAAAAGGATGGTACACGGGGAAGTGGACATCCCTGTTAAAGTTGGTTCTCAAACTTTTGGATCCACCTTCTATGTAATGGACATCAGACCATCGTATTCTTGCTTGCTGGGTCGTCCTTGGATTCATAAGGCTGGGGCAGTGACTTCAACGCTCCATCAAAAGCTGAAATATCCGGAAAAGGGGAAGATTGTCACGGTACAAGGTGAAGAGGAGTACATGGTGAGTCATCTCAATTCCTTTCGCTATGTGGAGATGGATGGGGAGTTCATTGAAACCCCTTGTCAGAACTTTGAAGAAGTCCCCCAAACTTTGGCGTCAACTAAAGTTGCTACCGATAAACCTCCGATGAAGATGGCATCCCTCAAAGATGTCAGGGCTGTAATTAAAGAAGGTGGGTGTACAAATTGGGGTCGGCTCCTGGATTTCACTCACAAAACTGATAAGTTTGGTTTGGGCTTTACTGCAGAGGCTCAAAGGGTTGTTCGACGCGCACGGATTGGAAGACCTCCTATGCACATTAGCAACCAGGGAATTAATGCAATCGAAGATGGTGAAGAGGATTCAGATATCGACAGCTGGATCTATCCTACGACCGATGGTGGCTTGAACAACTGGACGGTGAAAGACTTCATACCTGTTTATTTTATCCCACGGTAATTGACTTTTGAGTTGTAATAAATAGTTTGAAACTTTACGGCCCGGTTCCTTGCCCAAGGCACCTTGTCTTTGTTTGTGAGGGCTTATTATTTATCATTTTCATATATCATCAATAAAGCATTGGACGTTTTCTTGCATTACAAATTTTGCGCTCCTTGTTTTTCTTTTCTGTCTCTCACTCTATTAAAAAATCTATGCTCTTACACACACTCACGTATCATAATGCAGATCCATATCCACTATGGATCTCATTGATAACAACTCTGCTACTTCCAGTTATGACTTCAAAAATCCGATCAACCAAGCTGAGGACGAAGGTGAGGATGATTGTGAGGTTCTTGGAGAACTTGCTAGACTGTTACTGCAGGAAGAAGGGGCCATACAGCCTCATGAAGAGCCAGTGGAATCAGTGAATTTGCGTACAGAGGAAGACAGGAAAGAGGTTAAGATAGGTGCGAATCTGGAGCCTAGTGTCAAACAGAGTTTAATACAAATGTTACACGACTATGTTGAGATCTTAGCTTGGTCTTACAAAGATATGCCTGGTTTGGACACCGATATTGTGGTTCACCACTTGCCGACTAAAGAAGACTTTCCTCCGGTAAAGTAGAAGGTTCGTCGTATGCGCCCTGAAATGTATGAGAAAATCAAAGCTGAAGTCATGAAACAGTTTGACACCGGATTTCTGGCTGTTACTTCTTATCTGCAGTGGGTTGCCAATGTGGTTCTGGTGCCTAAGAAGGATGGTAAGGTACGAATGTTTGTGGACTATAGAGATCTGAATAGGGCGAGCCCCAAAGATGATTTCCAACTTCCTCACATCGATGTTCTGGTCGACAACACTGCGCAACATAAAATCTTCTCCTTTATGGATGGTTTTTCTGGTTACAATCAAATCAAGATGGCTCCCGAAGACATGGAGAAGACAACCTTCGTTACACAGTGGGGCACCTTTTGCTACAAGGTAATGCCTTTCGGGTTGAAGAATGTTAGGGAAACTTATCAGCGCACCATGGTCGCTTTGTTCCACGACATGATTCACCATGAGATTGAGGTTTATGTTGATGACATGATCACAAGGTCCCAGAATGAGGAAGAACACCTTGACCATCTACAGAAGCTATTTGACAGGTTGAAGACGTACAAGCTGAGGTTGAACCTGAACAAGTGCACCTTCGGGGTATGGTCTGGTAAGCTTCTGGGTTTTGTTGTTAGTGACAAAGGTATTCAGATAGATCCTGCAAAGGTAAAGGCTATACAGGAGATACCAGCTTCCCGCACAGAAAAGGAGGTTAGAGGCTTTTTGGAACGTCTGAACTACATCGCCCGATTTATTTCACATCTGACTGCTACTTGTGAGCCAATCTTCAAGCTGCTAAAGAAAGATCAAGTGGTAAAATGGAATGATGAATGCCATACCGCTTTCGAAAGGATCAAAGAATATCTCCAAGAGCCACCAATTCTGATGCCTCCAGTTGAAGGAAAACCTTTGATCTTATACTTGACAGTGTTGGATAATTCAATGGGGTGAGTGCTTGGGTAGCATGACGAGTCTAGCCGAAAAGAGCATGCTATTTACTACCTTAGAAAAAAGTTTACCAACTGTGAGACCTGATACTCACTACTCGAGAAAACTTGTTGCGCTTTGGCATGGGCTGCTCGCCGGCTGAGACAGTATATGCTGTCTCACACTACCCTATTGATATCAAAGATGGATCTAATCAAGTATATCTTCGAAAAGCCTGCCTTATATGGAAGAATAGCAAGATGGCAGATGATCTTAACTGAGTATGACATCCAATACACAACCCAGAAGGCAATCAATGGGAGTGTATTGGTAGATCATTTGGCACATCAGGCCGTGGACACCTACCAATCCATGAATTTTGAGTTCCCAGATGAGAACATCATGTTGGTGACCGACTGCGAAAAACCTGGATCGGATGAAGGACCTGAGGAATGATCCCGATAGTCTATGTATTTTTATGGAGCATCAAACGCATTGGGTAATGGTATTGGCGCTGTGATCATATCTTCGGAGGGCTGTCATACTTTGTTCACCATCCGATTATGTTTTAATTGCACCTACAATATGGCGGAGTACGAGGCATGCATCCTGGGTCTTCGAGCTGCTATTGACCTGAGGATTAAGTTCTTGAGTGTATTCGGAGATTCTGCTCTAGTGATCATTCAGATCAAAGGCGAGTGGGATACGAAGCACCCAAATCTTATTCCTTACAAGGAGTATGTATTGACATTGCTCCCACACTTTGAGGAGATAACCTTTGAATACTTTCCAAGAGAGGAGAATCAGTTAGCGGATGCACTAGCTACCATGTCTTCTATGTTCAAGGTCAGGTGGGACAATGAAGCTCCCCAAATTACCATCAAGAGGTTAGACGAACCCGCAAATTGCTGTGACATTGAGACGGAAGAGGTAGCAGATAAACCCTGGTTTCACAAAGTAAAGAGGTATTTTGAGGCTCAAGAATACCCTGAGGGTGCATCTGTTAATGATAAGAAGTTCTTGAGAAGGTTCACCGCGAAATTCTTCATCAGTAATGGTGTCCTTTATAAACGTAGTCATGATTCGACTTTACTGCGATATGTGGACAAGAGCGAGGCAGAAAGGATCATGGCATAGTTACATGAAGGTACCTTTGGAACTCATTCCAGTGGGCATACCATGGCAAAGAAAATCCTACGGGCAGGATATTATTGGTCCACTATGGAAGCCGATTGTTATCAGCATTCTCGGACCTGCCATAAGTGCCAAGTCTATGTCGATAAGGTGCATGTACCTCCAGTTCCCCTGAATGTTTTGACAACACCTTGGCCCTTTGCAATGTGGGGCATCATAATGATCGGCGAGATCAGACCTACTGCGTCCAACGAACACTGTTTCATTCTGGTAGCTATTGATTATTTCACGAAGTGGGTTGAGGCAGCTTCCTTTGCTACAATAACCAAGAACGTTGTGGCGCGCTTTATCCGACACAATCTGATATGTCGATACGGTGTACCAGAGAGGATCATTATAGACAATGGTACAAATCTCAACAATACAATGATCATCGAGCTCTGCAAACAGTTCAAGATACAACATCATAACTCTTCTCCTTACCGAACAAAGATGAATGGGGTTGTTGAAGCGGCTAACAAGAATATCAAGAAGATTGTGCAGAAGATGACGGTGACATACAAAGACTGGCACGAGATGTTACCATTCGCTCTTCATCGATACCGTACCTCAGCACGAACGTCAACAGGTGCAACACCCTACTCTTTGGTGTATGGAATGGAGGAAGTCCTACCCATTGAGGTCCAGATACCCTCCCTCTGTATTATGAAGGATGCAGGTTTAAGCAAAGACGATTGGATCCAGACTCGGTTTGATCAGCTAAACCTAATCGACAAGAAGAGACTTACTGCTATTTGTCATGGTCAGACGTATCAAAAGCGGATGGTCAAGGCTTTTAACAAGAAAGTCAAACGACAAGAATATCAAGTTGGGGATCTGGTGATCAAATGCATCATACTGCTGCAAGGTGATCCCAGGGACAAATGGACCCCCATATACGAAGGGACATTTGTGGTTAAGAACATCTTCTCAGGAGGAGCGATGATTCTAACCACCATGGATGGTGACGACCTTCCTTACCCAGTCAATGCAGATATAGTGAAAAAATACTACGCCTAATCAAAGACCCGCTAGGTTGACCGGCCTAGGCAAAAATAAGGGCTTCCCGGCGAACCAAAAGGGTTCGGGCAAAAGTAAGGGATGAAAATGAAAAAACTATACACCCGGCAAGTCGAAAACCTGAAAAGGCGGCATGGGCATAAAAGGGTATTCCGGTGGACTGAAAACCCAAAAGGGCGGTCTAGGAAAAAATTAGGGATCAAAGCATAACACTATGTCTCATTGGGTCACCTTGCAACTAGACTTCGGTGTCGACTATCAAGCTCGGGCGGCGCCAATCAATCTGATCTACCTTCAACCAAGTAGCAAAGTGATGACATGCTCGAAGATATAAAGGAAATAGCAGAGTTGGAACCCAGTGGGATCGTTCACATAGCTATTTTTCTTTGTTTTTAACAAATTGTATAATTTCTATTTTTCGGCAGCGTTCTCTTACTAGGACATCAACCTCTTGTACAAAACGCCTATTATAGGCTAACTTCAAGGATCAATACAATTCATTTTACAATAAATTTCAAAAAAAATATTTTTCTTTTTCTGTTTTGTTTTGCAAGAACGTCCAATGATTCATTTTTGATATATGCATTTGAAAATAATTGTTGCTCATAAATATTTACATGCGAAACAAAAGACAGTTACTCGTAATTCCAGGAACAGGGGCAAACAGAAATGTCCAAACCTTACAGTTGCTCTACCCACCAGGTACATGGACAAAGCTAGTTTGAGAATATGACTAAAGGTACATACGCTCCCCACAGGGTAAAAGGTATCTAAAGATAGTGGTGTTAGCTCTCCCCAGCCGAAGTCCATAATCGCGAATGAGTCGGCAAAATTCTCCCCAAGTAGAGTTTATCTATCACCAACACTAGAAGATTATTCCTAGCGGAGTTTATTTCTTCCACAAGCAGAAACTCAGTCCCCAACAAGGATTCATTATCACCAACAACATCAATTCATCCCTAACTGAGGTTTTTTCTCCAAATCAGCAGATCTTCTACCAGAATATCTCTTTTCCCCATAGAGTCATTCTCTCGCCAGTTTATTCTCCAGCAGGGTTATTCTCCCACCAATTTATTCTCAATTCATCTTTGGTCGTTATCCCCAGTGAGCGCGAAGAAATCAACTCCTTGAACTCTTCAACAGCAGTCCGGGATTTATTCTCCCTAGCTAAGGAACATCACAAAGACATTGCATATCCATACATCATGGCATACGCATATGCATCGTACAACACAATCTCATTTAGTTCGAGAACATCATTACTCAATACATGTCATACATCATGACATTACATACGACTAACTATTTACCTTTCAGGGAAAGATACAATCAAATTATCACAAGTTCTCTCCGGTTTAGTCAAATTAATGCTAAGATTTCTGTTCCAGTTCAAGTTATGAAGCCCAGATTCGACCGGATAATATCTTGATTTCTCCATCATAATATGAAGCCCGGAAATCGATCGGAAAATAGTTGAATCCCCAGCAAATTACTGTGAAGCCTAGAATCAACCAGATAGCAGTACAAAGCACCATGAAGCCTGGAATCGACCAGATAGTGGTACATCCTAAATTCAAGCTATGAAGCCCGGATTCGACCGGATAGTATCTTGACCTCTACAAAGCACCATGAAGCCTGGAATCGACCAGATAGTAGTACATCTTAAATTCAAGCTATGAAGCCCGGATTCAACCGGATAGTATCTTGATCTCTATAAAGCACCACGAAGCCTGGAATCGACCAGATAGTGGTATATCTTTAATGCAAGTTATGAAGCCTGGATTCGACCGGATAATATCTTGATTTCTCCAAATACCATGAAGCTTGGAATCGACCAGATAATGGTATAGAACTCTGTGAAGCCTGGATTACAACCAGATAACAACAAAAGGCACTGAAGCCTGGACTCGACCAGATAACAGTATAAGACATTGTGAAGCTTGGATTTCGACCAAATAGCAGTTTACTTGGCCAATTACTAAGAAGCCCAGAATCAACCCGATATTAGTATGCCTTAAACTCAAGTTGAATCCCAGAGGCGACTGGATAATAACTTAATTCCTTCTGAAGCCTGGATTACAACCAGATAAGAATTGAGAAATTTGAAGCCTGGAGAACGACCAGATAGCAAGTTTAATCTCATCCCCCCAGCAAGTCACTATGAAGCCTGGAATCGACCAGATAGCAATCGGTCTTATTTCCCTCAGCAAAACACTGTAAAGCCTGGAGCACGACCAAATAGCAGTTCATTTTCACCTCTTCAACCAAGAGATAATTCCCTAGTAGAATAATGGACGACTAAAGCTCCTAAAATTCTACTTCTACCACGACAGAGACCAACATTCCCCAACGTAGTCCTCCTCAACAACAGGTATATGGGCTCTCGCAAAGGAATCTCTTATGCAATCGACACTCCTTCTGATGGCATCTTTAAGCCCATCTTCCGACTTCAACTTCCAAATGGCATTTATAAGCCCATTCCCGACATCACAAGACGGATACCACTTCATGTGAGTGCAAATTTCTGAGCACTCTAGTGTTCAATCATCTTCCAATCTCGGATCACGAAAGGCAGACAAGCCAATCTACATCCTCAGGTTTAAGAAGATTGAATAGGGGCAGCTGTTGTACCCCAAAATTTTCCCTCCCATATTTTTCAAAACATGACAAGTGAAGTCCTCAAATTGCTCAAGGAAGTCCAAGGGTTGACCAGACAAACTCTCTCCTAAGGCAGTCTACCCCAAATTAGGGTTTCATTTTGCATAAAGATATTTGAGGCCAAGGGATCCCAAATGCTCACCATTGTCCTAAAATGTTCTTAAGATCATCCATGACAAGTTTCAAGCCTTGCAGAGAAAGTTTTCTCAGTCAATTACTCAAAAGTCTGAAAATTGACTGTGCTTGGGCAAAAGTCAACGGTGGCCCACATACAGTCAAACTTCAAGATTTTTGGTCAACATTCTCATTTTGAAGTATTATTCATCATTGATCAAGGGTTGATCATGATTCCTCAAAAATTGCTCACAATTCATCAAAACCCAAAAGTTGTTAAATTAGGGTTTTGCAGGAAAAGTCAACTCAACTTTGACCAAGCATAACTTTCTCATACTTTATCATAAATGACCCGTCCAAAGATAATTTTAAATAGGATGAAATTACCTACAATTCATCTTCAGCTCCCAAGTTCAAAATATGCACTCACAAGAAGATATGAATTTGGACATTATAAGTCATTTTGAAAAGTCAACAAAAACACCTTTTTTGTCAAAGCTTCATACATGAACATGGAAGACTCAATTGAGATGAGACCAAAAGGGTTGCTTATAGGACATATTAAGATTTTTAAAAATTCCAAGAACATATCTCTAGGGTCAAAATTGAAGAAGTTATGCATTGATAAAGTTGACCCTTTTTGCAAAATTGCCAAAAGTCAAATGTGGCTAAAATTGCAATTTTTGCCAAATGGGCCCAACTTTTTATGCTTGCATTGAGTTTGTAAAATGACCCATGACCCATTATCCTTCCTGTTGTACCCCAAAATTTGCCCTCGCATTTTACCACAAAAAAATCTCAGCTTCAGGCATTTCCTGACTTCTCAAACTGGCTCAAGAATCGGACAAACGGACTTTTCTCGTCAGTCAAACAAAAATTAGGGTTTTATTGATTTTTCAGGGCTCTGGATTTTTTCACACAGTTGGCTTAGGGTTTTGGTTGATTCTGGATCAATTTTGATCAGGCGAATGCTCTTTGGCATTTAATCAGGAATTAGGATTTGTGCGCGCATTCTCAGAAGGATTTAAATTCCACAGCACTTTGCAAGTTATTCCAAGATTCGGGTTGAATTCGCTTTGTTTTGATTTAATCAGTAAAAGAAGGCAGTTGGTTTGAATTCACCAGTCAAAAGATATACGCAGTTTGGAATTACAGTGTTTGTTAAAAATCAGTGAAAAGAGGGAATGCGTCTGATCAATTATTGTGATTAACTGTTATTTCGCTTTGAACATTGGAAGCGTCAAGTTTAATTAATGGATCAGTACTGAAATATTGTTTAGTTAATTATTTATTATTCCAAAGATTAAATGAGTTGGAATTTATTTTCAATTTATTTTAATTTAAAGAACTATAAATAATAAATAAACAATTAAAGAAGAGAAGAATTAATTAAATGAAAAGGTTTTTTTATTTATCTTTAAGTCATTTGTATAATTGTTTTTGTTTACAAAATATTGACAAAAATAATATTTCATTTATTTAAAGCTAAATAAAAGATTATCCTAATTATTTTTCTAATCTTCAAATCTTCATCCGCTACCCCTCGCTCCGGTGCTCCATTTTTTTCATCTGCAAAAGAAAAGAGAAAAGTCAAATAACAGTTAAGTTGAACTGAAAAGACAGATAAAATTGCAGTCATCATTAAAGGCCACTGATTGGGATCAGTTAACCCTCTCTGCAAATCACGGGATTTCTCCCGGTTCACAAAGAGGGAAGAATTTTATTTGATCATGAATGCAAAGTTGAGGAAAAATGCAAAGTGCCAAACTACATAAATTCAAAAATCTCAAGCAAACTGCACAGTTCAAACCCAACTGAAAAAAAATCCAATTTGCAACTTTATGTCAAAATGCAAAGTGTCAAACTTGCTGTCAAATGCCAAAAGGTACAAGTTATTGCACAAAGCTGTCAAAGAAGAGATAAAATATGTAGAGGAAATCTTTTATGCAAGTCAAACTTTCTTTCATCATTTCCCAACGAGTAGCCTTTTCAGAAAGTACACAAGAAAAACATTTTAATATTCTTTGAAGTGTACCAAAGAGAGAGAAAGAAAAGAGGAGAAGTGTGGGCTTACTGTTTGGCTTTAGGCATAAGGAAAATATAGAAAGTAAAACTGCAATAAGACAGTAAGGCAAAAGGCTAAAAGAAGCATTATATCAGTGCTACCCAAATTAGACAGAAACATACAGTAGAAATAATCACCAAAACAGAAAAATGCCAAAAACCTTGCAAGTCTGCCCAGTAACTTGACCCAAGAAAAGATGCCAAAGTTTGAGATATTCAAAAAAAAGTCTTAGGCGCCAAGAGACCAAGAGGCTGGAAGACAAAAGAAACAAATATAAAAAAAATTGCAACAGCAGGGATAACAAAAAAAAGGATAGGGACTAACTGCATAAACTCTCCAACCTAAAAGACCACTATTATAACCATAACAAAAGCCTCAGAAAACCTGATTGAGCCATAATACCAATATCACGAGAAAAACACATAACCTGCAATGGCCTAATAAACCATTACCTACTGTCAAATAATACCTGCATTAGCCTTATCACCAAAAAGCCTCAAAGCATTCCAGGCCAACAATAACCAAGCCTTACCTGCTAAGACCCTCAAACCTGCTTAAACCATCAAAACCTCATAACCTGTCAACAAGTTCAAAGACCAGCTCAAAAACGCCCAAAGCCCTAAACCTGCCTAAAAGGCATCAAGCCTCAAGCCTCACCATACTGTCAAAACCAAACCTGCAATGGCCTAAACTCAAACCTGCCTAAACAGAAATGAACCTTAAGCAAAAGTAACCTGCCTAAGCATCCAGCCTGCTGTCATAACCTCAAACAGAAAACCTGTTAAGGCCACAAAACCAGCCAAACCAACCTTAAGCTTACAATAAGCCTAAAACCTGTAAGAAACCTCACAAAGCCTGTCCAACCTTGCAAAGAATTAAAAGTGGTGCAAACACAGGTTCAAGCATAAAACCCTCAGGAAAGTATCATCACAGGGCAACCGAAAAGAGTATACGAGCAAAATAGGCGTTCATCATAATCAACAGTTTCATAGGGCAAAGTTCAAAAGCACATTCATCTCAAGGCAACAAGTTCAACAGTTTCTAAGGCAACATAAATGTAAGGCAGGCAACTCAGAGAAGCATCAAAGACAACAAGCGTACAGTGGCAAAAAGGAGAAGAAGAAAAGAGGACGTGTATCAAGCTTTCAGTTCAGATCATCATAAAGCTTAAGAGAAGTACAGAAATACCAGGAAGCTCAAAGAGCAAGCATCACGCGTTCCATCTCCGCCCCAGCCTCCGAGCACCTCCGCGCTCGCCTCCTTCTTCAAACGGAAGGTAGTAAAATCTTCCTCTCATCTCTTTTTTTGGTGACCTCGTTAAACAAACAATAAATCAGAACACAAGATCATAACATGCAAAGATAAGTGAAACCCTAAACGCGAAAGTCAGAGAATGAGGGTTACCTTTCTGCGCACTTCACTGAACCTTGAAGAAGGAAAGGAGGCGATGGAAATACTGGTGGCTAGGTGAAAGAGATAGCACTCAAAGAACGATTGGAGAAGACAAAGAAGAGGACGAACGCACGAACGGCGCGCTGCTCATGAAACCCTAAAGCCTTGTCCCAAATGAAAACACTCAGTGAACCCTAACAAAAAACATTTGTCTCAGCATCCTGGGCCTTGCCCATTCCAGCACACGCCTAAAAGCCCAAAATCACTTAATACACCCCCCATTTCTCTTGTTCAGACCCCTTATCCAAGGCCCATTTTAAAAAAAACTCTAACCCTTTTATATAAAACAAATTATTTTTTTAGTTAATTAATTAACCTACTCTTTTTTTACTAAGTTAAAACATTTAATACTTTTAAACACCATACATTTTTCTCTAACTTAACATATGTTTATAGTAATACTTTAATAAATAAAAATACATTTTATTGCACCATATAATAAATATTGAAAATACTTTTCATTTGATTTGTTTATAATAAATAAAAATACTTTTTCTACTTTGTTTCTTGATATTTATTTAAATATACTTTTTTTATATAATAAATAAACATAATTTAATTAGAACTTAAAACATTCAATTAAAACATTTCTTTTTGCCCATATACAAGATCATTAACTAAATTAAATAAACATCTAATTTTAGGTCAAAATAATACTCCATACACATTAATTTCACATTGTCGCACATGTAAATAATTACATATATAAACACACATATGCACGTACACTTGCACAATATACTTGCATTTTGATACATTATACATTTGCTTATGTCGACCCTCATTTACACTTGATTGGTTCGATTTGGTTAATTTATTGGACACTATGATCCTAAGTCTCACCCCCATTCATAAATTTGTACCCCCACTCCCGGATACTTATTCTGTAATAGCGTAGATTTTACATTTTCGCAATTTACCGCTTTCAATTATACCATGATTAGACCTAGGGTTTGCATGTACATAAAATCAAACGCTAGATAACCTAATACAAGACAAATACATGAAATCAATACACAATCACACTTGCACCCTCTAGGGTAATCCCACATGTTGCCTTCCAAAATGGGCCATGTTTGCACGTCGAGTTCTTTGGCAAAACAAAAATCAAATGATCATAAGTCCCTCGACGACGCTTTCAAATGTTGCCTAAAACGGAATGATCATAGCCCTTCAAAACAAATTGCCAAAGACACTTGGCACCATTGCATTCGTGGTCCATACGATGACCCGCGCCCGTCCCGAATAAACTTCCTAAACGCAAGATTGTCCACCAATTTCAATGGTGGAACAAAATTGTTAAAAAGGGTTGAAAACATAGAGAAAACCTTTGAGTACAATAGGGTAGACAAAACTCTTAGTTACTTGGGACCCACTTGCAAAAATACTTGCCTTCTTTTCAAAAACCACAATCCACAACACTTTCAAACAAACTCTCAAAACATTTTGAAACATATTTTCGAAAAGATACACGCCTTTGTAAAATATTCGAGTAAAGAATTGTTACAAGGTTAGCCTAAGACAAGGCATCTTCTTCAAAAACATTTTCAAAAACACTCTCACACACACCATTTTCAAGCAATCGAAAATCAAGGCAAGTGATCTAAAAAACCAAGTAACTAAGAGCCCATGGATAACCATGGATGAAAAGGGTGCTAATACCTTCCCTTTTCATAATCTACCCCCCGAACCCACGAAATATCTCAAAAGGTTTTTGCTGTGCTTTTTCAACCTTTCCTTTAGGATAAAATAAAAAGTCGGTGGCGACTCTTGCTCAACCGTACAAGTGCGAATACAAACGCAAAACCACAGTCAGTTCTCCCACCGTATCACAGAACTGGCGACTCTGCTGGGGACTTATTTAAAAGTGGGGTTACCTTAGGGTTAGATCACCTTTATTTTCAATTGATTGCTTTGTTTGCTTTTACATTTGTGGGCTTTTGTATCGGAGTTTCGTAGATCCTAACCCGGATCTGGGGATACCTTCTTAGAAAGTAGCAACAAGGCTGTGAGGGAACTGTGCGGGGTATACCGACATGGTTGAAACAGTCTGCTACGTTGATGTGGCACTTTGGTGTGTACCAGTAACCCTTGAGTTCAGTCAAGGAGAGTACGGGGCCGCCGCGTGGTGTCGTGAAGCATCAACTGACCTTAGGAACCTTAATTGAACCATCTTGGCCTCTTTAGGGTAGTGAGATAACTGACTTTGGTGCAATCCGAAGTTGGTAGATACTCGATACTACACTCATTGAGGGTTGTTTTCTTGGAATATTTTGGTCGCTAGTTAAGTGGCTAAACCAAAACAATGAACACAGAAAACAATCCAATGATGTTGAGCTCCTTAGAACCCGGTTACTATTTATAGGACAGGTTTTTAAGCCAACTACACTCAAGAGGGTACTTACCTATGAAACCCCATGCAAGCCTGAAACTAGGGTTTGGTGTGATTTGCTTGTACATATGTTTTGTGCATACATCATAAACATCATGAAGCATCATATGCATTCACTAACCATCTCAAGGGTTTGGATCTTCATCTTTGTTCTTGTTTTGTAGGTCATGGAAATTCCTCGCAGAAAAACCATCCAAGTCAACCTTGTGAGAATCTCTCCCCAACTCAAGGAGCTCGCCTCAAGAATTCTGGAAAACTCATCCTTCAGTGAAAGACATGGTAGACTGCTCAACTTAGTCAGCACCAACATTGAAGAAGACATGATGAAAGTGCTATTTCAGTTCTTTGACCCTCTTCACCACTGTTTCACTTTCCCTGATTACCAGTTGGTGCCCACTTTGGAGGAGTTTTCTCAACTCCTGAGAATTCCTATCCTTAATCACCTACCCTTCAACGGTACGGAAAAGGAACCAAAGCCGGAAGATGTTGCTCGAGCATTACATCTACAACCCTCCGACATCAAGGGGAATTGGGAAACCAGAAGCGGCGTCAAGGGATTCTTAGCAAAATTCTTGTTTGAGAAGGCACAAGAATGTTGGAATTCATTAGACCTACAAGCCTTTGAAGAGATTGTGGCACTCCTTATCTATGGGTTGGTCTTGTTCCCAAATCCTGACCAATTGGTAGATGTCAACGCCGTCAAAATCTTCTTGTCCAGAAATCCAATACCAACATTGCTTGGGGACATTCTTCACTCATTTTACACACGAACAATGAGAAAGAGGGGTGTTCTCATGTGCTGTACTCCTCTCCTTGCAAGGTGGTTTATTTCGCACCTTCCGCAATCAGTTTTGAAGAATGGGCAGGGTTTAAGGTGGTCACAACGATTGATGACTCTCACTCACTCTGATGTACATTGGTGTTCTCGGTCCAGAGAAAATGTCATCATCGTCGATCATTGCGGAGAATTTCCTAATGTTCCTTTACTTGGAATTAGAGGAGGTATCACCTACAACCCTTGCCTAGCTTTGAGACAATTTGGATATGCATGGAGGGATGGTCCTCATGACATGTTGATTCCTGACCTAGTTTTTGACTTCGACAACGATGCGCAAGGACTTCGCCAAAGATTCATCAGAGCTTGGGGAAAGCTCAACAAGGTTGATAGCAAGACTCTGGGACACAAGAACTGCATCCCTCTTGAACCTTATCTCAAGTGGGTACGAGCCCGAGCCCAAAGTCTGATGATGCCTTATCCTCATGTACTCCCTGTGATTAAAGAGCCCGTCAATGAAGGAGAGGTTCCCTACACCATCCTACATCCTGACATGCCTACATCATGGGAAGAAATGCAGAAAAGTTGGATTCAGCTCAAGGAGGAACGGAACACTTTTGAAGCTAGCTTCTACGCTAGTGAGAAGAAGGTTCTAGAGCTTACCCGCCGACTCCATGAGCAAGAGGCCCTCAACACCTACATCGCACCAAAGAGGATGCGCAATGTCTTTTTGCCTTGAGAAGTTATTTTGTAATATTTGGCCCATGGGGCACTTATGTACTAACAAACTTCTTCTTATTAATATGACGTGCGTTCTTCTTTGTCTGAAACAATTTTGAATGTCCTAAATCCTTGAATGCATTGCATACATAAGCATACCATTCATCATGTGCATAAGCAGGTCTCACTCCAGGTTTCCTTATCTATCTGCTGTTTATTTCAGTAGGATGGATCTCGAGCAAACAGTCAAAGACCTGCAAGCTCAGAATGCACAGTTCCAGCAACTCCTGATAACCTTGGCTAAGGGTTAGGAGGATATCAAGACTCAATTGGGGAATAAGGACCCAGTAAAGAAGAAGAAAAAGAGAGTCGGAGTGGCTACTTTGGGGAGAAGATTTAACGGAGAAGCTCGGAGAGTGCTTGAATTTCCTCCCATTTCTGATGAAGGAACCAGCAAAGGAGGTGGAGCTGCGGTACCTTCAGAGTCTGATGCAGAAGAAGAGGATGTCGAAGAGGATGAAGATTATTCTGATCAGCAATACCCTCCAGCTGATGATAAATACAAGGGTTTAGAAGACAGATTGGCCGCCATGGAATTACAAAGAGTACCGGGTTTGGATTTTGAAGACTTGGGTTTGGTCGCCGGGATCGTGATTCCCCCAAAATTCAAAGTGCCAGTGTTTGTGAGGTATGATGGGTTGTCCTGTCCGAAAATGCATCTCAGGTCCTACGTGAGAAAGATTCAACCCTATACGGCGGATAAAAACCTTTGGATTCATTTCTTTCAAGACAGCCTTTCTGGAGCTCAGTTGGAGTGGTTTTATCAGCTAGAGGGAACCAGCGTCCGCAATTGGGAGGATTTGGCCACTGCCTTTTACAAACAATACCAGTACAATTCTGACCTTGCTCCTACTCGTACCCAACTTCAAGGTATGTCACTTGGAACAAGCGAAAGATTCAAAGAATATGCACAAAAATGGAGGGATTTGGCTGGCAAGGTGCAGCCTCCTTTAACCGATCGTGAGCTCGTCGATATGTTTCTTGGGACCCTATCTGGTCCATTTTTCAATCATCTAATTGGTAACTCTTCCGCGGGGTTTACCGATTTGATCTTAACAGGCGAAAGAATTGAAGCTGGCATCAAGTCAGGAAAGATTCAGAAGGGTGTTGTTGCAGGTGTTGAGAAGAAGCCTTTTAAGAAGGAAACGGCTGTGGTATATTCTCAGAGAAGAGCAGGGAAGACGGAGCGTCGGCCAACTGTGGGGACCGTAATGATTCAAAACACACCAAGTGAGCAGCCTCGCTACAACCAGTCCAGACCAAATCAGCAACGGTTGGAACGGCCACAACGGCAGTTCACCCGTATTAATATGACTCCAGCGCAAGTGCTTCCTCATCTGTTAAAGTTGAACCTCGCCACCATCAAGGAGGCACCAAAGAATGTGAATACGTCCTCTCCTCATTATCATGCTAATGCTAAATGCGCCTACCATTCAGACAGTGTTGGACACGACACCAATGATTGTTGGGCACTCAAGCATAAGATCCAAGACCTGATAGAAGCGAAGGAAGTAGAGTTTGACGCTCCAGAGAAGCCTAATGTGATATCTGCACCCATGCCGAAGCACGGCCGAAATATCAATGCCATTGAAGAAGATTTGTATGTTGCTGATGTCAATGATCTGATAACTCCTTTGTTAACCATTAAGTTGAATCTGTTAAGGGCCGGGATCTTCCCGGGTTGTAAAGAAGACTGTTATTGTTGTTACTCTCTGCCGTTTGATTGTCCACTACTGAAGAAAGGCATCCAAGGCCTTATGGATAGTCGACAGATCTTGTTTGAAAAAGTTTCTGCGGTTCCAGTTCATACTGAAGATGTCTCAATCATAACCATTCACGACAATATTTCCAAGGCCGTCAAAAAGCCTGTTAAGATTACGCCAGCTACGAAATCTGTTCCTTTGAAGATGACAATGCCAGGGCCAGTCCCCTATGTTTCCGAGAAATCCATACCATGGAACTATGGCGGTGACGTCTACTACCATGGTATCAAGCAAATCGAAATAACTGAAGAAAGTTCGGAAGATGAAGAAGCCAGCATTAATAACATGGCAGGCACTAGCAAAATCACCAGGAGCGGGAGAATATTTTCTCCAGAGATTGCCCCTCCAAGAGCAATCTTTGGACCCTCATCTGCGAAGGTCATCCCTGCACTAATAAAACTCTCTGCTAGAACCCCTTTGATTGAAGAGGTTGTTGTTCCTAGTGCTGTCTCTCCTACCATTACTGATAAAGGAAAGGGAATACAAGATGAGCTCGTCAGGACGAGGGCTCAACCATTGGTTATCCCTGAAACCTCCAAGAAGGAAATGGATGAGATCTTGAAGATAATCAAGAGGAGTGACTACGATGTGGTAGAACAGCTGGGGCAAACCCCCTCCAAGATCTCCATGCTGGCACTACTACTTTGCTCAGAAGCGCACGCTAAAGCTTTGATTAAGTTTCTGAAGGCGGCTCATGTGCCCCAGGAAACTTCTACGGATCAATTTCAGAATTGCGTGGCTAGCCTGACTGCGGACAATGGATTAGGTTTTTCTGATGCCGACATAACTCCTAAAGGCAGAAACCACAATGATGCTTTGCACATTTCAGTTGAGTGCCGGGGAACCACCCTCGCGCATGTCTTGGTCGATACCGGTTCGTCGCTGAATGTATTGCCTAAGAAGGCCTTGGACCGACTAGATTGTGAAGGGTTGGAATTGAAGCCGAGTGATATTGTTGTCAGAGCTTTCGATGGGTCGAAGAGAATGGTCCATGGAGAAGTGGAAATTACCATCAAGATAGGCACCGAGGTATTTAAGTCTACTTTCTATGTGATGGACATCCGTCCATCATATTCTTGCTTGCTGGGTAGGCCTTGGATACACCACGCTGGGGCAGTCACCTCCTCCTTGCATCAGATGTTGAAGTACCCTGTCAAGGGAAAGATCATTATTGTCCATGGCGAAGAGGAGTACATGATTAGCCACTTGAATTCTTTCCGATACGTGGAGGTAAAAGGAGAGTTCATTGAAACGCCTTTTCAGCATTTCGAAGAAGTCCTTCCTGAAATAGCAGTAGCAAAGTTGACGGCTGAGACACCGAGGCAGATGGCCAGGATGGCATCTCTGGAGGACGCAAGGGCCGCAATAAAGGAGGGGAAGAATTCAGCATGGGGGAAGTTGCCTGACATTCCATATAAGACAGACAAATTCGGTTTAGGGTTCACAGCCGCAGGCCAGAAAGCTATGCGCCGTTCGAAGATTAAAAGGGCGTCAGTCAAAATTTCTCCCTACGGAATCAACGCTTTGGAGGATGAAGACAAAGAGAGCAACATCGAAGAGTGGATTTACCCGACTGTCAAAGGAGGATTGAGCAACTGGGAGGCAAAAGACTTTGTCCCCATCACTTTTATTCATCAGTAATTTATCTGTTAAACATGTTCAATTTGGTCTGTAATATTTACTTTCAAACAATCCGCACACTATCTTTTCACCGCATGCCTTTTCCCGGGGCATGTAGGTCCACTTGTAAGGGTTTTGATTATTTTTCATATCCATATGCCATGTTTAATGATTCATTGGACGTTTTTCATTTGATAAACTGCTTGTGTTCATTTTCTTTCCTTTTGCATTTTTGTTTAAGGATGGCTATCCCTTACACACACCCACACTCACCAATGCAGGTACCCATCCACACCGGATTCCATGGGTGACTATTCTGCTATATCCTTCAATAACTCTGAAGATCTGGTCAATCAAGCCGAGTATGAAGATGACGAAGGTTGTGAAGTACCAGGGGAATTATCCAGACTTCTACAGCAAGAGGAAAGGGCCATCTTACCTCACGAAGAGTCATTGGAGACTGTCAACTTGGGAACCGAAGAAGACCGGAAGGAAGTGCAAGTGGGTGCCAATCTGGAACCAAATGTCAAGGAACATCTGATACAGTTGTTGAATGAGTACGTTGAGATCTTCGCCTGGTCTTATGAAGATATGCCGGGTTTAGACACAGACATCGTGGTTCACCGTCTCCCCACAAGAGAGGATTGTCCACCGATCAAGCAAAAAGTCTGTCGAATGAGGCATGACATGTCTGAAAAGATCAAAGCAGAAGTGATGAAACAATTCGACGCTGGCTTTCTGGTTGTTACGTCCTATCCTCAATGGGTCGCTAACATCGTGCCAGTACCTAAGAAAGATGGCAAAGTCAGGATGTGTGTGGACTACCGGGATTTGAATAGGGCCAGCCCCAAAGATGATTTTCCGCTGCCACACATCGACATTTTGATCGACAATACAGCTCATCACAAAGTGTTTTCCTTCATGGATGGATTCTCGGGCTACAATCAGATCAAAATGGCCCCCGAGGATATGGAGAAAACAACTTTTGTCACACAATGGGGCACTTTCTGTTACAAAGTGATGTCGTTCGGGCTGAAGAACGCAGGGGCAACTTATCAACGCGCCATGGTAGCTTTATTTCATGACATGATACATCATGAGATTGAAGTTTACGTAGACGATATGATAGCTCGGTCACAAACAGAGGAGGAGCACCTTGAACATCTGGAGAAGCTGTTTTCCAGATTGAAAGAATACAAACTCAGGCTGAATCCAAGTAAATGCACTTTTGGAGTTAGGTCTGGTAAACTCTTGGGATTCATTGTAAGCAACAAAGGCATTGAAGTCGATCCCGCAAAAGTGAAAGCAATACAAGAAATGCCTGCTCCCCGCACTGAAAAGGAGGTTAGAGGGTTCTTGGGGCGTTTGAACTATATTGCCAGATTCATCTCTCATCTGACTTCCACCTGTGAGCCAATCTTCAAACTCTTGAAGAAAAATCAGGTAGTTGAATGGAACGACGATTGCCAAACCGCTTTTGATAAGATCAAGGAGTATTTGCTAGAACCTCCTATTCTGATGCCACCCGTCGAAGGGAGACCATTGATCATGTATTTGACCGTCTTGGATAACTCAATGGGGTGTGTGTTGGGCCAGCATGACAAGTCTGGTCGAAAAGAGCAAGCTATTTATTACCTTAGCAAAAAGTTTACCGACTGTGAGACTCGCTACTCACTGCTCGAGAAAACTTGCTGCGCTTTGGTATGGGCTGCTCGCCGACTAAGACAGTATATGTTGACTCATACTACCTTGTTGATTTCCAAAATGGACCCTATCAAGTATATCTTCGAAAAGCCCGCCTTATCTGGAAGGATAGCTAGATGGCAGATGATCCTAACTGAGTACGACATCCAGTACACCACCCAAAAGGCCATAAAAGGGAGTGTACTAGCTGACCATCTGGCTCATCAAGCTATCGAAGATTATCAACCCATGAGATTTGATTTCCCGGACGAGGACATCATGAATTTGGACAGCATTGAAAGTAACGGACCGTATGATGGACCCGAAAAGGGATCCCGATGGACCCTGTACTTTGATGGTGCTTCAAATGCACTTGGAAATGGTATTGGCGCAGTACTCATTTCTCCGGAAGGTTATCATACACCTTTCACGGCCCGACTTTGCTTCAGCTGCACAAACAACATGGCCGAATATGAAGCTTGCATCTTTGGTCTCAAGGCTGCTATAGACTTGGGAATCAAATCTCTGGTCGTATTTGGGGACTCAGATTTGGCCATCAGTCAAATCAAAGGAGAGTGGGATACCAAGCATCCTAATCTTATCCCATACAAAGAACATGTCCTGACATTGTTGCCTCACTTCGAGCAAATTACCTTCGAGCATTTCCCGCGAGAAGAGAATCAGCTAGCAGATGCCTTAGCTACAATGTCCTCCATGGTTAAACTCAACTGGGATAACGAGGCTCCCCAAATCACCATCAAGCGAATGGATGAACCTGCGCATTGTCACGAGATTAATATCGAAGAAATAGTGGAACAACCCTGGTTCCATGAAATCAAAAGATATCTCGAGACTAGAGATTATCCCGAAGGAGCTTCCGTAAATGACAAGAAGTTCTTAAGGAAATTTGCTGCCAAATTCTTCCTGAGCAACGACATCCTTTACAAAAGAAGCCATGATTGCGTATTGCTCCGATGCGTAGACAAGGCTGAAGCAGAATTGATCATGACTGATATACACAGCGGTACATTTGGCACCCACTTGAGCGGGCACACAATGGCTAAAAAGATCCTAAGGGCAGGCTATTACTGGTCTACCATGGAAGCAGACTGCCATCAACATTCCCGTACTTGCCACAAGTGTCAAGTCTATGCCGATAAAGTTCATGTCCCTCCGGTCCCTCTCAACGTCCTGACTGCTCCTTGGCCATTTGCGATGTGGGGCATTGACATGATTGGAGAAATCAAGCCCACGACTTCAAATGGACATCGCTTCATCCTGGTCGCCATTGACTATTTCACCAAATGGGTCGAAGCAGCTTCCTTCGCCTCTGTCACTAAGAATGTGGTTGCCCGCTTCATTAAGCAAAATCTCATATGTCGGTATGGTGTTCCAGACAGGATCATCACAGACAACGGTACAAATCTGAATAACACAATGATCACCGCGTTGTGCGAACAGTTCAAGATTTATCATCACAATTCATCTCCCTATCGGCCAAAGATGAACGGTGCTGTTGAAGCTGCAAACAAAAACATTAAGAAGATCATTCAGAAAATGACAGTCACTTACAAAGACTGGCATGAGATGTTACCGTTTGCTCTGCATGGATACCGTACTATAGTGCGCACTTCAACCGGGGCAACACCATTTTCTTTGGTATACGGCATGGAAGCTGTCCTACCTATGGAAGTTCAGATTCCTTCCTTAAGGATTATGAAGGATGCAGGTTTGAATGAAGATGATTGGATGCAGACCCGACTTGATCAACTCAATCTGATCGACGAAAAACGACTTGCTGCTATATGCCATGGTCAGACGTATCAAAAGCGGATGATCAAGGCCTTCAATAAGAAAGTCAGACGTCAAGTTTATCAAGTCGGGGATCTCGTAGTCAAACGGATTATCTTACCGCAAAGTGATCCCAGGGGCAAATGGACTCCTACATATGAAGGACCGTTTGTGATCAAGAGCATATTTTCTGGTGGTGCAATGATTCTGACCACCATGGACGGCGATGATTTACCGCACCCTGCGAATGCAGACATAGTCAAAAAATACTACGCATAAGATAACCCGACAAGTCGAAAACCTGAAAGGGCGACTTGGGCAAAAATGGGCATCCCGGTGGACCGAAAACCCGAAAGGGAGGTTCAGGCAAAAGTTAGGGATATATAAAAAAAATATAAAAAAAGCTGTACACCCGGCAAGTTGAAAACCCGAAAGGGCGGCTTGGGCAAAAATGGGCATCCCGGTGGACCGAAAACCCGAAAGGGCGATTCAGGCAAAAGTTAGGGAATTAAAGCGTATGACTATGTCTCGTCGGATCACTTCAAAAGACAATCTCTTCATCAACCAATTCCAGGCTTCTGATCAATCCAGTCATCGGCAAACGAAGCATTGAATGGACAGATATTCAGAGTTGTGACAGCTATAGCGGAATGGAGTCCCATGGAATTATTTCATATAACCATCTTTATTTTTGCAAATTTTTCAAATATTTCTGACAAAATCCTCTTACTAGGATGATTGTCTCCTTTGTACAAATATACTCATAGAAAGTCAATACGAATACTTTTCCCAGAAATTTGTGTCATTCCCCTTTCTTTTCTCTTGCACTATTTGTTTTATTTTGAGAGACGTCCAATGTTTTGTTAAATAGGCATATGCATTCGAACATAATCATTTCCTTATGAATCAAGAAAGAGGATTACTGATAGGTCAAAGGTGCGGTTGGATATCTTGGTACCCTTCAAAGGAAATCCCCAGGAGATTTGGAATCCATTATCCCCAGCAAACCCTGAAGCTTATCCCCAGTAGATTTTGGAAGTTTATCCCCTGCAGACCACGAACGGCCCTCCCGAGTTTTAGTCAAAAGTTATTCCTCACAAAGGCTTATAACTGGGTTATCCTCAGCTAATTGCCACGGAAGATCGCGCTCGTCAAATTTATTCCTATCCCCAGCGGAGTTCATCAAAATTCCCCAGCAATAACTTATCAGTACAATCCCCGGAGAATTTATCTTTGTTATCCTCAGCCAGAGAATCCTCCGGAGCTCAATTCCCTTCAGAAGTTAAGTTTCAGCATCCCCAGCGAAGCCAGACTAATGAACCTTCTCCCCACAGAGAGTTTTAGGAGAGCTAATCTTAAGTTTCCCAGTGAAGTCGCCAGAGGCACTTCCCACCAAACTGAAGAGTCTCAATCTCACCTCCCCAGCATGAGCCGACTAGATTGGAACTCCCCAGTAGAAGTCGCCAAGAATTCCCCAGAAGATTGGTATGCAACCCAAGCTCTGTATTCTCCAGCAACAACCAGGAATTATCCTTCCCAGCAGTAGTCAAGATATTTTTATATTCAGCCATCCCGAATTCATATATTCTTTGCAAAACAGCTCTCCAGCTTACATGCGCACCCATTTACATTCATATCATATAACATATATTGTATCATGCATCTTAGCATTGCATGTAACTAACTCTCTACCATTTCAGGTAAGATCAGTCGACAGACTAAAATCGTTATCTTTCAGGACTTCTGAAAACAGTTCACGGGTTCTCCAAGTAACGGATGTTAACCTATCACTTGTTCAGACTCTTCTCAACGTCTGAAAACAGTTTACGGATTCTTCCCAACAACGGATGTCAATCTACCAACTTGTTCAGACACAATTTTTGAAAACAGTTTACGGACGCTTCCCAACAACGGATGCTGCTCTATTGCTTATTCAACGTCAAGACTTCTGAAAACAGTTCACGGGTTCTCCAAGTAACGGATGTTAACCTATCACTTGTTCAGACTCTTCTCAACTTTTGAAAATAGCTTACGGACGCTTCCCAACAACGGATGCTTCTCTATTGCTTATTCAACTTCAAGACTTCTGAAAACAGTTCAGGGGTTCTCCAAGTAACGGATGTTAACCTATCACTTGTTCAGACTCTTCTCAATTTTTGAAAACAGTTTACGGACGCTTCCCAACAACGGATGCCGCTCTATTGCTTATTCAACTTCAAGACTTCTGAAAACAGTTCACGGGTTCTCCAAGTAACGGATGTTAACCTATCACTTGTTCAGACTCTTCTCAATTTTTGAAAACAGTTTACAGACGCTTCCCAACAACGGATGCCGCTCTATTGCTTATTCAACTTCAAGACTTATGAAAACTGGTCACGGGTTCTCCAAGTAACGGATGTTAACCTATCACTTGTTCAGACTCCTCTCAATTTTTGAAAATAGTTTACGGACGCTTCCCAACAACGGATGCCGCTCTATTGCTTATTCAACTTCAAGACTCCTGAAAATAGTTTACGGATTCTCCAGACACGGATGTCAATCTATTGCTTGTTCAGACCCCCAATTCAGAGATGTTCCAAAATGCGGGTGGCTTTCTGATACTTGTCCACTCACCATTGACGTACAGTTCAACATAACCAGATGGCGTCTATAAGCCCATTCCCCGACAAGATTCTATCGCGCCCGATGGCATCTTTAAGCCCGTCACCAAATGGCATCTCTAAGCCCATTCCCCGACAAGATTCTATCGCGCCCGATGGCATCTTTAAGCCCATCACCAAATGGCATCTTTAAGCCCATTCACATCTACCATCACATCGCCGAGTGCAAATTTTCTGGGTATTTTAGTGTCCAATCTTCTTTTACCTTCAAGTCGCGAAAGGCAAACTTGCCAATCTAACTCTTCAGGTTCAAGAAGATTGAACAGGGGCAATTGTTGTACCCCAAAATTTGCCCTCGCATTTTACCACAAAAAAATCTCAGCTTCAGGCATTTCCTGACTTCTCAAACTGGCTCAAGAATCGGACAAACGGACTTTTCTCGTCAGTCAAACAAAAATTAGGGTTTTATTGATTTTTCAGGGCTCTGGATTTTTTCACACAGTTGGCTTAGGGTTTTGGTTGATTCTGGCTCAATTTTGATCAGGCGAATGCTCTTTGGCATTTAATCAGGAATTAGGATTTGTGCGCGCATTCTCAGAAGGATTTAAATTCCACAGCACTTTGCAAGTTATTCCAAGATTCGGGTTGAATTCGCTTTGTTTTGATTTAATCAGTAAAAGAAGGCAGTTGGTTTGAATTCACCAGTCAAAAGATATACGCAGTTTGGAATTACAGTGTTTGTTAAAAATCAGTGAAAAGAGGGAATGCGTCTGATCAATTGTTGTGATTAACTGTTATTTCGCTTTGAACATTGGAAGCGTCAAGTTTAATTAATGGATCAGTACTGAAATATTGTTTAGTTAATTATTTATTATTCCAAAGATTAAATGAGTTGGAATTTATTTTCAATTTATTTTAATTTAAAGAACTATAAATAATAAATAAACAATTAAAGAAGAGAAGAATTAATTAAATGAAAAGGTTTTTTTATTTATCTTTAAGTCATTTGTATAATTGTTTTTGTTTACAAAATATTGACAAAAATAATATTACATTTATTTAAAGCTAAATAAAAGATTATCCTAATTATTTTTCTAATCTTAAAATCTTCATCCGCTACCCCTCGCTCCGGTGCTCCATTTTTTTCATCTGCAAAAGAAAAGAGAAAAGTCAAATAACAGTTAAGTTGAACTGAAAAGACATATAAAATTGCAGTCATCATTAAAGGCCACTGATTGGGATCAGTTAACCCTCTCTGCAAATCACGGGATTTCTCCCGGTTCACAAAGAGGGAAGAATTTTATTTGATCATGAATGCAAAGTTGAGGAAAAATGCAAAGTGCCAAACTACATAAATTCAAAAATCTCAAGCAAACTGCACAGTTCAAACCCAACTGAAAAAAAATCCAATTTGCAACTTTATGTCAAAATGCAAAGTGTCAAACTTGTTGTCAAATGCCAAAAGGTACAAGTTATTGCACAAAGCTGTCAAAGAAGAGATAAAATATGCAGAGGAAATCTTTTATGCAAGTCAAACTTTCTTTCATCATTTCCCAACGAGTAGCCTTTTCAGAAAGTACACAAGAAAAACATTTTAATATTCTTTGAAGTGTACCAAAGAGAGAGAAAGAAAAGAGGAGAAGTGTGGGCTTACTGTTTGGCTTTAGGCATAAGGAAAATATAGAAAGTAAAACTGCAATAAGACAGTAAGGCAAAAGGCTAAAAGAAGCATTATATCAGTGTTACCCAAATTAGACAGAAACATACAGTAGAAATAATCACCAAAACAGAAAAATGCCAAAAACCTTGCAAGTCTGCCCAGTAACTTGACCCAAGAAAAGATGCCAAAGTTTGAGATATTCAAAAAAAAGTCTTAGGCGCCAAGAGACCAAGAGGCTGGAAGACAAAAGAAACAAATATAAAAAAAATTGCAACAGTAGGGATAACAAAAAAAAGGATAGGGACTAACTGCATAAACTCTCCAACCTAAAAGACCACTGTTATAACCATAACAAAAGTCTCAGAAAACCTGATTGAGCCATAATACCAATATCACGAGAAAAACACATAACCTGCAATGGCCTAATAAACCATTACCTACTGTCAAATAATACCTGCATTAGCCTTATCACCAAAAAGCCTCAAAGCATTCCAGGCCAACAATAACCAAGCCTTACCTGCTAAGACCCTCAAACCTGCTTAAACCATCAAAACCTCATAACCTGTCAACAAGTTCAAAGACCAGCTCAAAAACGCCCAAAGCCCTAAACCTGCCTAAAAGGCATCAAGCCTCAAGCCTCACCATACTGTCAAAACCAAACCTGCAATGGCCTAAACTCAAACCTGCCTAAACAGAAATGAACCTTAAGCAAAAGTAACCTGCCTAAGCATCCAGCCTGCTGTCATAACCTCAAACAGAAAACCTGTTAAGGCCACAAAACCAGCCAAACCAACCTTAAGCTTGCAATAAGCCTAAAACCTGTAAGAAACCTCACAAAGCCTGTCCAACCTTGCAAAGAATTAAAAGTGGTGCAAACACAGGTTCAAGCATAAAACCCTCAGGAAAGTATCATCACAGGGCAACCGAAAAGAGTATACGAGCAAAATAGGCGTTCATCATAATCAACAGTTTCATAGGGCAAAGTTCAAAAGCACATTCATCTCAAGGCAACAAGTTCAACAGTTTCTAAGGCAACATAAATGTAAGGCAGGCAACTCAGAGAAGCATCAAAGACAACAAGCGTACAGTGGCAAAAAGGAGAAGAAGAAAAGAGGACGTGTATCATGCTTTCAGTTCAGATCATCATAAAGCTTAAGAGAAGTACAGAAATACCAGGAAGCTCAAAGAGCAAGCATCACGCGTTCCATCTCCGCCCCAGCCTCCGAGCACCTCCGCGCTCGCCTCCTTCTTCAAATGGAAGGTAGTAAAATCTTCCTCTCATCTCTTTTTTTGGTGACCTCGTTAAACAAACAATAAATCAGAACACAAGATCATAACATGCAAAGATAAGTGAAACCCTAAACGCGAAAGTCAGAGAATGAGGGTTACCTTTCTGCGCGCTTCACTCAACCTTGAAGAAGGAAAGGAGGCGATGGAAATACTGGTGGCTAGGTGAAAGAGATAGCACTCAAAGAACGATTGGAGAAGACAAAGAAGAGGACGAACGCACGAACGGCGCACTGCTCATGAAACCCTAAAGCCTTGTCCCAAATGAAAACACTCAGTGAACCCTAACAAAAAACATTTGTCTCAGCATCCTGGGCCTTGCCCATTCCAGCACACGCCTAAAAGCCCAAAATCACTTAATACACCCCCCATTTCTCTTGTTCAGACCCCTTATCCAAGGCCCATTTTAAAAAAAACTCTAACCCTTTTATATAAAACAAATTATTTTTTTAGTTAATTAATTAACCTACTCTTTTTTTACTAAGTTAAAACATTTAATACTTTTAAACACCATACATTTTTCTCTAACTTAACATATGTTTATAGTAATACTTTAATAAATAAAAATACATTTTATTGCACCATATAATAAATATTGAAAATACTTTTCATTTGATTTGTTTATAATAAATAAAAATACTTTTTCTACTTTGTTTCTTGATATTTATTTAAATATACTTTTTTTATATAATAAATAAACATAATTTAATTAGAACTTAAAACATTCAATTAAAACATTTCTTTTTGCCCATATACAAGATCATTAACTAAATTAAATAAACATCTAATTTTAGGTCAAAATAATACTCCATACACATTAATTTCACATTGTCGCACATGTAAATAATTACATATATAAACACACATATGCACGTACACTTGCACAATATACTTGCATTTTGATACATTATACATTTGCTTATGTCGACCCTCATTTACACTTGATTGGTTCGATTTGGTTAATTTATTGGACACTATGATCCTAAGTCTCACCCCCATTCATAAATTTGTACCCCCACTCCCGGATACTTATTCTGTAATAGCGTAGATTTTACATTTTCGCAATTTACCGCTTTCAATTATACCATGATTAGACCTAGGGTTTGCATGTACATAAAATCAAACGCTAGATAACCTAATACAAGACAAATACATGAAATCAATACACAATCACACTTGCACCCTCTAGGGTAATCCCACATGTTGCCTTCCAAAATGGGCCATGTTTGCACGTCGAGTTCTTTGGCAAAACAAAAATCAAATGATCATAAGTCCCTCGACGACGCTTTCAAATGTTGCCTAAAACGGAATGATCATAGCCCCTTCAAAACAAATTGCCAAAGACACTTGGCACCATTGCATTCGTGGTCCATACGATGACCCGCGCCCGTCCCGAATAAACTTCCTAAACGCAAGATTGTCCACCAATTTCAATGGTGGAACAAAATTGTTAAAAAGGGTTGAAAACATAGAGAAAACCTTTGAGTACAATAGGGTAGACAAAACTCTTAGTTACTTGGGACCCACTTGCAAAAATACTTGCCTTCTTTTCAAAAACCACAATCCACAACACTTTCAAACAAACTCTCAAAACATTTTGAAACATCTTTTCGAAAAGATACACGCCTTTGTAAAATATTCGAGTAAAGAATTGTTACAAGGTTAGCCTAAGACAAGGCATCTTCTTCAAAAACATTTTCAAAAACACTCACACACACACCATTTTCAAGCAATCGAAAATCAAGGCAAGTGATCTAAAAAACCAAGTAACTAAGAGCCCATGGATAACCATGGATGAAAAGGGTGCTAATACCTTCCCTTTTCATAATCTACCCCCCGAACCCACGAAATATCTCAAAAGGTTTTTGCTGTGCTTTTTCAACCTTTCCTTTAGGATAAAATAAAAAGTCGGTGGCGACTCTTGCTCAACCGTACAAGTGCGAATACAAACGCAAAACCACAGTCAGTTCTCCCACCGTATCACACTTCCCACTTGGCTTTATTTTATTTTTTTCATTTATTTGGATTTTATTTCAATTAAATGAAATAAAATAAAAATAAAATCATGAAAAATATCAAAACTAATCAAAGCTTGAGATTTTATGCATGTTTAGGTCTCTTATACAGCTGGAAGGAGAATAAAATCGTGAAAGCTTCATTTGGACACAAAAAGATTGGATTTGGCTTGATTTGGAAAGATTTACATAAGAATCAAATCATAATTCAATCATCTTAATTGAGAAAGATTTGAAGAAAGTTTGTAACCTAATTCATTCTAGGGTACATACAGGACAAGTGCAGATCAAAAACAAGGGGTTGGAGGCGTGAGAAGTCAGAACTGAATTCAAAAAAATTACTCAAAAGAGTTGGTTTGAGTTACTAGTTAGAGGAAGGTTCAAGGTGATTTAAAGCAGCCAATCCACTCTTGGACCTCCTCTGAAGCGATTCCAATCGTTTTCCAGCCCTTCCAAGCCCAGAACCAGGACGTATAGTCATCACGGTTTGGTATATTTTTCAATTTCGATTATCCAAATCCTTGCGTCTTTATCATGTTTAAATGGTGCATTTGTGATCCTTACCATGTTTTGAAACTAACTGCATTGTTTGATTGTATTTTTTGAAGCCATACGCATAGCCACCATTGTTAGGGTTTCCGGGATCATTTTGGGGTTTTGTTAGAAGAAATTGGACGTTGATATTGGTACCATGATACTCGTGAGGTTGAAATGAGTTGATTGGTGCCATTGGTTTTCATTTATCATGCACGTACAGGATTTTGGAACGGACAGGGGCTATACCTACGTTTGGCATCTATAGGTAAAAGTCCTAAAATCTAAAACGACGGACAGGGGTAGACGATGACTGTGTGGCAACACACCATTCATTCGTTTGAATTTTGGCGTGTTTGTTTGATAGCTGGTGTTGTTTTCATTATTTTATTATTATTTCATATACTAACAAATAAATCTAAGTGGCCCAGTGGTAGCCAGGGAAGGCGTTAAGGCTTTGCACGCATGAGGTCAGGGGTTCGACCCCTGCCTCCAACATTTTCCATTTTCTCAATTTCTCTTTACAGATCATGTACCCCACGCGTCCTGAAGCTTACCACGTGCCTCCAATCAATCAGCCACAAGATCCATCTCTATCCAGATCTAGCGTTTCTCACAAGGAGGTCCATGATGCACCCTAGTCAAGCCAATGCACAGGATCTGGAGACTCAACGTAGGCCAAGGATTATTGGGCTCATAATTGTTATTGACACCCCCTCCATTCCTACTAAACCAGGCCCATCTCTCTTTTCTTTTCTTTTATTTTTTTCTTTTATTTATTTATTTTGATTAATTATTTTCTAACATAAATTTATTTCTTTTTTACAAAAACTCATAAAATCAATTTTGAACAATTTAGATTTAGGTTTTATTTTTGTCAAATTTAATTTAATAATTAGTTTAATTTAATTTTAGGGTAATTTTAACCTTTTTGTATATAACTTAAAACAAATTAGAAATTAGGGTTTGTTTGATTTAATTTCTATTTTCTTTTCTTAAAATAACAAAAATGCAAAAATAGGTCAAATTAATTATTTTTCTTAATTTAAAATTAATTAGTAATTAGGTTTGTACTTATTTAATTAAAGCCTCATTTTCTCAAAATAAAAAAAAATAAAAAACAAAAAATTATTTTTCTTTTAATTAGGTTTAGACGGGGTCAAAACCCTAATTCTATCATCCTCGATTCATGTATGCATTTATTATTTCTAAGATATTAATGTAACTGCTCATGGTATGTAATAGTTTAATTAGCATTTTTCTTTTATTTATCGTTTTTGCGGGTTTTGGCTATGTAATTCCTCTCCCCGGAGCCTTGTAATAGTGTAGTTTTATTTCTCGCATTTTAATTTTCGCAAATATTAACTGTTAGATGTATGTTAATAGGATTGCATGACAAGACTGTATGTTAATTTTAAAATGGTTAGCAAACCCTAAATGTGCAAAGATAATAACTGAAATCAAATCACTCGCACATGCGTACTCCTAGGGTATACTCTCACTTCGGTTGCCTTCGGTAAACGATCATTAAGTATATGGTGCTTTAGTGGTCGCCCTCCTGTCTAAACAAAGATCAAAAGTCCCATTCGGAAAGGTTGCCTCGGAAATGTTACCTCGAATATGATCTTAAGACATTAGGGTTATTACTAAGACGTCCTAACATTGCTTTAGTGATCGCACGTCCCTTTCGAATTGACCCTTACAATTCCGAAGATGGCACTACCTACTCATTAATAGTGGGATAGCATTGTCTAAAGGAAACAAGAACAGAAATATTCTTTTTTCGAGTAGGTAGATGCTAGTAGGTACTTGCTCATAATAAACTTTACCACACTTACACTCTTTTTAAACAAAGCTTTCAAAAACACTTTGTAACAGTCTTGAGGACTGATACAAGGGTTAAAACGAAGTAAAACAAAAAACTTTTTCTGAAACAAACACACACAAGCAATTTTTTAAAATGATGAGCAAGTACCTAAGAGCCTGTGGAAAACCACGGATAGAAACGGTGCTAATACCTTCCCTTTCTATAATCTACCCCCCGTGCTCAAAATCTCGAAAAAAAGAATTTTTTTGTGCTTTTTTCCTTTACAGTTGGATAAAATAAAAGTCGGTGGCGACTCTTGCTTACCGCGACATTTTGCAAACACAAACGCAAAACGCAAACCAGCATTTTTTAAAACAGTCGGTTTTGCCACCGTATCACAATATGCATACGGAATGCATATAGTACAGTCTCATTTATTTTGAGAACATCATTATGCAATACATTTCATACATCATGACATTGCAAACAACTAACTCTTTACCTTTTCAGGAAAGATCAATCAACAGACGAATATCATCAACAATTTCAATAGTTCCAGATTAATTCCTGAAATAAGACAGGGCAACTATCTACGAGACCAGGTGAGAGGTTAATTCCCGAAACAAGACGGGGAAACTATATCTACGGCCAATAAAAAGAAAGTTCTAGATTAATTCTTGAAACAACATAGGGCAACTATCCGGATAACCATTCACAGATTAATTCCTGAAACAAGACAGGGCAACTATCTGTAGAAAAATGATTAAAGATCAATTCCCGAAACAAGACGGGGCGACTATCTACACGAATAGATTGAAGATTAACTCCCAAAATAGGACGGAGAAACTATCTTCCTTTCTTTCTTTGGTTAGATAAAGATCAATTCTCGAAACAGGACGTAGCAACTATCTTTATCACCAATGGTATGAACTCCCGAAACAAGACAGGTTTACCAACAAACTGATTGTAGACCAATTCCCGAAACAGGATGGGGCGACTATCTACATGAATAGATTGAAGATTAACTCCCAAAACAGGACGTGGAAACTATCTTTCTTTCTTTATAGTCAGATAAAGATTAATTCCCGAAAAAGGACGGGGCGACTATCTTTATCACCAATGGTATGAACTCCCGAAACAGGACGGGTTTACCAACAAACTGATTGTAGATTAATTCTCGAAACAGGACGGGGTGACTATCTACATGAATAGATTGAAGATTAACTCCCGAAACAGGACGTGGAAACTATCTTTATTTCTTTATGGTTGGATAAAGATCAATTCCAGAAACAGGACAGGGCGACCATCTTTATCACCAATGGTATCAACTCCCGAAACAGGACGGGTTTACCAACAAACTGATTGTAGGTCAATTCCCAAAACAGGACGGGGCGACTATCTACATGAACAGATTGAAGATTAACTCCCAAGATAGGACGGGGAAGTTCTCTTTCATTTTTTATGGTTAGATAAAGATCAATTCCCGAAGCAGGACGGGGCGACTATCTTTATCACCAATGGTATGAACTCCCGAAATAGGACGGTTTTACTAAACAAACTGATTGTAGATTAATTCCTGAAATAGGACAGGGCGACTATCTTTATCACAAATGGTATGAACTCCCGAAACAGGACGGGTTTACCAACAAACTGATTATAGATCAATTCCTAAAATAGGACTGGGCGATTATCTATATGACAAGAAGTTACTCAAACACCTTTCCCAGAGATCCATTCTAGAAAGCATTCTTCAGATGAAGTCGAGCATAAACTCATTCTGATATTTCTATCAACAATTACCTTTGGATGGCATCTACAAGCCCATCTCCAACGACTCTCCATCACCTCTCCAAATGGCATCTTTAAGCCTATTCTCGGTATAATTAACCAACAGTTTTACTTCATGCACAGGAGAGTGCAAATTTCTGGGCACTTAAATGTCCAATCATCTTCCCCCTTCAAGTCGCGAACGGTGAACATGCCAATTTAACTCTTCGGGTTTAAGAAGATTGAACAGGGGCAGTTGTTGTACCCCAAAATTTTCCCTCTCTTTTATTCAAGACATTTCTCATAAAAGATCTCAAATTCTCAAGGATTCTCAAAGAGTTGATCAGACAAACTCACATCATAAGCACTGAGACCACAAATTAGGGTTTTGGTTTTCACAAGGAAAATTGGACTTCTAATTCCTCAAATTAACTTCATGGTTCATCATATAACTCCAAGAATACTCATACCAAGTTTCAAGTCTTGCATAAAAAATTTGCTCAGTCAATTGCTCAGATGACTGAAAATCAATTGTATTGGGTAAAAAGTTAATTGTGGTCAATATACAGTCAAACTTCAAGATTTTTGCCCAATATCAACATTTTTAAGTCATGTTCATCAATTTATCAAGTATTGATCATAATGCCTCAAGGAAAGCACTCAAATCATCAAAGGAGTAAAATGGTCAAAATTAGGGTTTTGATTGAGAATGATTGATCATTGACTTTTGACCTAGTATATGACCTAATGGTTTGAACCATGATCTTAAGGACTCAAACACAACATATTAACCTAATTTCATGGCTCAAATCATTTCTCAAGACCAAGCGATTGATAGTTGAAATTTGGACCAACTAATGAAAAGTCAACTAACACACAAAAAGTCAAACTTTGACTTTTTTGGTCAAATTTGAATTTCAAAGATCAAGAATCACTAAGACTTTTAAAAATGTCAAACTTTATCATCAAGAAATAAGAAAGTTAATATTTTCAGTACTTAGAAAAATTCTAAGTGTTTTTGACCTTGATAGTTTCACTACTTCATGACAATTTTTCACCAAGATGCAAGATGATTCAAGGAAAGGTTTCAACATGAAAGTTGTATATCTTGATGAATTCTACAAATTTTTCCTTGATGGTTGATGTCCAAAAAATGATTAGATTTGAAGATATAGGCTCATGAAGTCATGACATTTTTACAAAACACTCAGTGAAAATTTTAGCAAGTTTGGTCAGATTTTTGTCCCAATTTCTTGGCAATTTTTCACTAAGCTCTAAGTTAATTTAGCCAAAGTGGTCAATATGAAGGTTGTAGACAATGTTTTAAGATTTCTAAAATGTCAAAGAACTTGAAGAGATCATTCTTGAGCTAAGATATTCCAAGAGAAGAAGTTGAGCATCCATTCTTGAATTACAAGACATTTTCATGAAGAACACATGATCAAATCTCAAACCTATGCTGCATAATCTTTCTTGGAAGGCTTCTAACTTGAAAATCTCTCCATATTTTAATGTTTACACAACTGATTGATCCATTGTCCAGGTGATTCAATCTTTGTCCAAATTTATTTTCCATTTAGGGAAGAAAGCCAAGACTTCTATTTTGGAAAAGTGGCTTTAATCATAAAGTCCACTCTCCTTGAGCCTTGCACTGGTTTCTTCTGAGCATACATAATCTTAAAGCCAGAAGACACACATCTACAAGCCTGTCAACCACCCTATGAGCCTTGTACTATGCATTGAAACTATGTATTTCAATTTTGCTTCAAAATCAAGTCACATAACCATAACATGTGATCTTTGATTTCTGATGACTTGAGCCTCTAAAACATTTTCTCTATAAATAGAGAGGTTGTTTGCAAGCCTTAGCACGAATTCACAAGCCCTGAAACACTCTCATACTCCCTAAAACAAGAATTTGCATCAAAACCTCCATTGCTTTCCATTTCTGACTTTGAACACCAAATTCAAAATCCACTCGTGCGTTTTCAATCTTAATCAATCAAACATCACCTATAAACCATATAGAAGTGATCCAAACACTTGAACAAATTCTATAATCCCTCCATCACCATCCACCATTTTCAAAACTCAGCTCTGCAACTTGACTTCTCCTGAAAGATTCAGACACTTTCAGCTCAAAGTAAACATTGCAATAGCTTCCTAGGAGTTCAATGAAGTTATCCAGATCATCACAACACCTCCAGGAGTGCTCAAACTTCAAATTCAATTTCTAGTTTTAAGGTATGTTTTCTAAACTTTGAACTTATTATACAAGCATCATAAATGGTTAATTTATGAATAAAAAATGTAGACATCATTGCCCTGAAGCAGACCATACCTTTAGTTTTCATTTATGTTATTTGTGCATGGAGAATTTTGAAGTTGAACTTTCTGAAAATATAGGTTTTTATTTGGTACCATACAACATTCATTCTCATCTTTGATTTATATTTTAAGTTGTTTACATGGTTGAATTCGTGATGAAATTTGGAGCAACTTTCATGTTTACATTTTTGAAAATGGTTGAGAAATGAAGAAGTTACAGTTTTGAGCAATGGAGTTGTCATCCCTGCGCGCGCGAAGTAGGAAGAAGATGAAGTTCAAAATTCATAAACAAGTTTATTTTATATTTAGTTGAAGTTGTAGTATGAACAGATGAAACAGCAACCCCAGTGGCAGAGAAGCGGGTGTTAAGGCATTTGTGTATAGGGACCTGGGTTCAAGCCCCAACGGTACCCTTTCGTTTATTTCATATTTTCTTGTCTTAGATCTTGTGAAAGCAAGCCCAAGGCGCACATGTTGCACCCCTCATCCACACTACCATATCTTCCAGGAAATCAAATCAAGCACATCAAGATGGATGCCCATGATACACTCTCAAAAAGCAATCACACTAGATCTCCCAAGCGTTGGGCTCTTTGGTTTTGGGCCTCATTCTTTTTCTTCTTGCTATTTCTTCACCCATTAATCACTCATAACAATGCAGACCCATTTTCTTTTCTTTTTTATTTTCTGACTCCAACAAAAACCTATTTGGGCCTAACAAAAAAATGATTTCTCACCCCATTTTTCTTTTCAGCACCTAGACCCGACATTTTTTTCATATTCTTTATATTTTTATTATTTTTATTTATTCACTTATTTATTTAACCAAAAATACCAAAAATATATTTCCTTAAATAATTAAATTAAAAATATTTTAATTTAAACATTTTATTTTATTAAATTAAATTTTATTATTTCTTTTACAAATTGAAATTAATATCCAAATTAATTTCTAAACAAATTATTAGACTTAGGTTTTATTTTCTTCTTAATTTTAATTAATTTAGATTTTTAGGGTTTGTTAAATAATTAATTAATTTCTCTTGTAATTAGGATTAATTAGTTTAATTAGGTTAATTATAAAACCTTTTTCACCAAATACCACAAAAACAATTTCTTTTTCTTCTTCGTCTTTACATTTTGTGCATTTTATTATTATCCATATACAATGGTTTGTAATAGATAATTAGGGCTTTATTTCTTTCTTCCCCATATTCACAAAATTGTACCCCCCATTCCCAAAGCGTTGTAATAGCGTAAGACATTTAAATTCTGTAATTTATTACTTTCCTTATTATTGTTAGTAATTAGGGTTTGCATGACAATACTAAAATAAAACCTAGAAAAACCCTAATTCAAAAGATAAAATACTTGAAAACAAAAACACTTTGCACACATGCACCTCTAGGGTAACCCACACTTGTTGCCTCAGATTTGAACAGTCATGTCCCTTGAACGTGGGATGTTTTAGAAAATACCCTCGGTTAAAAGATCGTAGTACCTCGATGACCCTTTGATGTTTCTTTCCATAAACGATCTTAGTCCCTTACGATAATTGCTAAAACATCTTACAAGTTGCTTTGTATGACTGTACGATGACCCACGCTTGTCCCTCACATCCAATGATATGGCTCTCTACCAACCAATGGTGAAGTAGCACTATCTAAAGGAGTAGGAAAAGAACATACTTTTTTAGTAGGTGGATTGCTCGTAATTTCTTGCTCATAAACAAAACCATTTCCACACTTTCAAAACACTCTTCAAAACAAACATTTCATATACATTCTCAACGATACAAGAATCATTACAAAATTGTCTTACATTGGCATTTTAAAAACATCTTTCCAAATACTCTTTTTCTTGAAATATTTTCAAAACTTACACTTTGTATGCGTTCTCAATGATACGAGAATCATTACAAGGTTTTCCGAACTAAAGCACTTTCAAAATATTTTCAAACTTACACAAACACAAAGCATTTCAAAGTGAGCTAGCAATTTAGAGCCCGTAGATAACTACGAATGAAAAGGGTGCTAACACCTTCCCTTTTCATAACCTACCCCCCGAACTCAAGAAAATATCTCAAAAGGTATTTCCTGTTCTTTTCATCCTTTCCTTTATTGGATAAAAGAAAAGTCAGTGGCGACTCTTGCTATCCGCAACATTTGCGATAAAACACAAAACACCAAGTCAGTTCTCCCACTGTATTACAGTATTCTTTTTACATTGGTCCAGTTCTATGATCCATTGTGCCGTCGTTTTAATTTTTATGATTATCAGTTGATGCCCATATTGAAGGAATGTTCTTATTCACTTGGCTTACCTATTACTGATCGTGTTCCTTTCACCAGCTTAGAAGGAGAGCCCAAGTCTCATGAGATTGCCACCATGAATCATTTGAATAAGTCTGAGATTGAGGCTAACATGACTACCAAAGGATGAATCAGGGGTTTACCCTCTTAGTTTTTATTGGAGAAATCTCGTTATTTCGCCAAAATAAAGAGTATAGCTGCTTTTGAGGCTATCTTTGCTTTGTTCACCTATGGGCTGTTCTTGCTTCCTAACATCGACAAGTTTGTGGATGTTAATGCCATTAGGATCTTTCTGATTTGGAATCCAGTCCCTATATTTCTAGGAGATACTTATTATTCCATACATATTTGTAATTTTTATTAGGGAGGGATGATCATTTGTTGCACACCGCTGTTGTATCAGTCGTTTATTTCTCACTTACCTCAGAATGTTACTTTTCAGGATATCAAGAAGGAACCTCGTTGGGCCCCAAAGATTATGGCTCTCACTCATTCTGAAATTAATTTATATCATCAAGCTTATTATGATGTGGACATTATTGATAGTTGTGGTATTTTCCCCAATATGCCTCTTCTTGGTACAAAGGGAGTAATTAACTATAATCTTGTTATTGCATGTCGTCAACTTGGATATCCAATGAGAGACAAGCCAAATAGAATTCATCTGAGTGTTTTATTTATCAAAGAAGGATAAGATCATAAGGAAGCTAAGATATGGATTGAGAAGGTTTGGCGCCACATTCATAGAAAATGTAGAAAAGATTTAGGACTTAGAGGAGTTGTTTCCTTATAACCTCATCTCCGTTGGGTACAAGCAAGGGAAATTCAGTTGAAGATGCCTTATTCTTGTGAAGAACCCATGCCTGATATGTTTATGAGGACTAATCCTTCTCTCTTAGATGATGTGGAAGAACTCCAACTTTCCTTGGTTAGGATACAGCAAGAAAAGGAAGCATGGAAGAACAAGTACCAGACTTTGGAGGTATCTTACTCAACAGAATTAAAAGAGAAGGATGACTTGATCGAGATTCTTGAGAGACGTGTTATGGAGATAATGAAGAAGCAAGAGGATTTATTTTCCTATAGAGCTCATCCAGGTCCCGATCACTCATTTTCTAATTCTAGTGATCTGAAAAAAGTTGCTGACAAGTATACAGAAGAGAATAAGCAGTTGAAGGCTCAGATAGCAAGACTAAGGCGAAAGCGTCAGTGTGCAGAGAGATCTTTATGATCTTTGGCTCCTTAGGGTTTTTAGATTTTATCTTTATTCTCTTGTACTTAGGATTATTGAAACTTGTACTAAAAGTTGTAATCTATTCCAAAGTTATTATTAAAATAAAATTTTCAGTATTTCCAAATGTGCTAGTGCTTTAATATTTGCAATTTTCTATAATTATTTGAGTTCCTTGAAATAATAATAATAATAATAATAATAGTAATAATAATAATAAATCATATGCATTGCATATCATGCATCATTTTCACATGTTTTTTCATTCTTGTTCATACCCAAGTATCTTACTGTGTTTTTCTACTTCGTTCAGTCGACAAGTTGTCTCATTTCTACAATACTCGGGCTAATTCTAGGAAGAAGATGGAAAATATTGAACAAGAGAATTGCGAGTTACACGAAGAGGTTACTGCTTTGAGGGCTGTTAAGGCCAACCTGACTGCTTTGGTGGAATCATTGGTGGTTTCTTATAATCAACCACCACCCCCTCCTTTATCTCCTCATGCTACTCAACCACAATAGACGACTGTTGCTTCAGAAGTTCTGTCAGTTCCCACCTTTACTACTCTAGTTACTACTTCTCAATATCGTATGCCTCACGGTTATCCATGGGGGATGCCTGAGAACTTCATGCCAGAAGGCTACAATCCTGCTGCTCAAGTTGCTCCATTTGCTCAAACTACTATTGCTTCTTAACCTCCTGTGGTGCATGCTACTTCTGTTTCTAATAATGAGATTCGTTATGTTGCACCTCCTGCGGTGAATGTTATGCTTGTTGTTAATGATGAAGTTTATCATCTTGCTCCTCCACCAAGTGAATGTTTGGGCTTCTATGATCGATTAGATGATTTTTAGGACCAATTCAATGAAATGAAGAGAGAAGTGAAGGCTCTCCAAGGGAAAGAGTTATTCGGACAGAATGTCAGTGACCTCTGCTTAGCTCCTATGTCAAAGTGCCAGCAAATTTTAAGGTTCTAAAATTTGAGAAGTTCAAGGGCAATTCTTTCCCCCGAAACCACCTGGTGATGTATATCAGAAGGATGTCCACTCATACTGATGACCAACGCTTGCTTATTCATTTATTCCAGGATAGTTTAACCGGTGTTGCTTTGAAATGGTATATGGGATTGGACAGTAGCAACATCTGCACCTTCAATGACTTAGGTGAAGCTTTCATCAAGTAGTATAAGATCAATATGTTTATGGCACCTGACTGTGATCAGTTGAGGGAGATGGCTCAGAAGGATAAATAGTCGTTTAAAGAGTATGTTCACCGTTAATGTGAAGTTTCTACCCAAGTGGTACCCCCGATGGGAGAACAAGAAAATAAGGTCTTCCTAAAAACCCTTGGTTCATTTTATTATGAAAGGATGGTTGCAAGTGCGGTGAGTGATTTAGTATGGGTGTTCGTCTAGAAGAAGTTGTCAGGGAAGGACGATTGAAAAAAGATGAAGGTTCTATTGGAACAAAGAAATCATTATATGGATTTTATAGAAAGAAAGAAAGTGAAAAAAATGCTATCATTGAGGAAAGAAAGGTTAGACCTCCGAGAAGACGTCATCAGTACCAAAAATAAGTTGCTTTTGTGACTCCAGTCGTCGATATAGCTCTGACTCTTGTTTCCTATCAGATAACACCTCCTCAAGGTAATCAAGGGAAAGGTCAGAAGAGAGAAGCTTTTGATCATATTCTGATGAGTTATGCAGAGTTGTTTTCGGCTTTAATTTTAAAAAAATGGTGCGAACTAGGCCTCCCCCTGCTATACCTTTACCTTTGCCATGGTATTACAAGGCGGATCAGACTTGTGCATTTCATCAAGGAGCCCCTGGACACAACATTTAAAGTTTCTATCCACTGAAGTATGAGGTTCAAAAGATGGTAAGATCTGGTCTCTTGTCTTTTAAAGATGTTGGTCCTAATGTGAAGGATAATCCACTACCCAAACATGGAGGTGAAAATATTGTAAATATGGTTGCTGGTTGTCCTGGAGATTTCCATATTCTTGATATCAACCTGGTTAGAGGTGATTTAGTGAAGATGCATGTTGATCTTTGTAAAGTAAGTTATTATAAACATGACCATGCTAGTTGTAGTATTTGCAGTTCAGATATCCATGGATGCAATAAAGTGAGAGTTGATCTTCAAGAGATGATGGATGAAGGTCTTATCCACATAATCAGACCAGGGGCTGAATATGAAGAAGATGTGAATATGGTTTATGGATTTCCTAGTGAATTCCATATTTTTTATGTGAATTACATGAATGATGATCTGATGCAGTTGCATGCCATATTCTGTCACATGGATGGCCAGGAGGAACATCATTATGGGTCTTGTCAGATCTACTGTAGGGATTCTCGTGGTTGTTCTGTTGTAAGAAGAGGTGTTCAATTTCTATTAGATAATGGTACTATCAGTGTCACAGGCAAAAAAGATGATAATAATAGAGTTAACTTGATTGAAGACTACTCAATTGAGGCCATGTCAGACAATGAATATGTTTCTGCTGAGGAGTTCTTTTCTTTTGATGAAGGTATGTTTTCTGATAATGATTCTGCGATGCCTGAGTATACTTAAGAATTAGGGGTGAATGTTATTGAACCATGTTTTGGTGATCCCTCTCTTGTAGAAATTGAGTACCATAGCAAGCCTGTTGTTGCTCCCATGGTTATTTGTCTTCCTGGTCCTATCCCATATGAAGCAAATAAAGTTGTTCCTTATAAGTACAATGCAAATATCCTATAAGATGATGTGGAAATTTCTATCCAACCTTTATCCTATGTTGAGAATACTGCTGAAGCTAGTTGGGTAACTCGCAGTGGTCGTATCTTTGCCCCTACCTTTTAAGGAGATCTTAATCTTGGAAAAAATATCATTGAGACTTATGTTGAGCCTAAGAAAGTGGAAGGAGAATCTAGTGGCTCCACCTTGAAAAAGGATGTTGATGATCTGTTAAAAAGCATCAAGATTGTGGATCAGTTATTGCGAACCTCATCTAAGATTTCCATTCTAGCCTTGTTGATGAACTCTTCTGCTCATCGGGAATCTCTGATGAGGGTGTTGGATCTGGCTTTTGATGAAAGTGATATGTCTCTGGATCAGTTTAATGGTGTTGTAGGGAATATTACATGTTGTAACAATTTGAGCTTTTGTGATGACGAGTTGCCTGATGAAGGAAGAAACCATAACCTGGCTCTCCATATTTCTATGAATTGTAAGAGTTACTCTTTGTCCAATGTGCTGATTGATAATGGATCTTCTTTGAATGTCATAACGAGAATTACTCTCATGAAGCTTAAGTACCAAGGAACTCCCATGCGCCCTAGTGGCATTATAGTAAAAGCTTTTGATGGATCAAGAAAGTCTGACATCCGAGAAGTGGATTTACCTATTCACATAAGTCTGTACCTGTTCCAAATCACCTTTCAGGTTATGGATATTATCCTTGCCTATAGTTGTTTATTGGGATGACCATGGATTCATGAAGCAGGAGCTGTTACTTCAACTTTGCATCAGAAACTGAAATTTGTCCGCGAAGAAAAGGTAGTCATTGTCTACGGTGAGCAAGCTCTCTTGATATCTCACTAGTCTTCCTTTAGCATTGTAGAAGCTGATGAAGCCTCTATTGGAACTCAGTTCCAAGATTTGCCCATTGATAAAATAAGGAAGAATAAATATTTTATCACCTCATTTAAGGATGTGCAGCAGGTAATGCAGAAAGGCCCTAGCAAAGTGTGGGGGCAGGTTATTAATCCACCTGCGAACATGAATGGGACTGGTTTGGGTTTCTTAATGAAGAAGAAATTTGTGAAGTCGAAGTCCGCTTTGAGTAAATATTAAGACATCTTTCACAGTGCAGGATATCTTCATCCGACTACTCCAAAGATCAACGCTATTCTCGAAGATGAGTCAGAGCAAGAGATGTCGAACTTTGTGACACGTCGAGTCAGAGTCCAGAATTGGATCAATGTTGATGTTCCTTCTTGCATTAATATTTCAAAGAAATTTGTTTTTTGTTGGTCTTTTCAAAATTATTTCACTCTACCCAAGGTGGAAGTAATGATTGTATGAGCATGTCTGTTGTTTTGATCTTTAAAATCATTAATAAAAGTTGTTTTTGATTTCTAAATTATGTCCTTATTTTCTGATTTTTCTTGGAAAATGGTAATAAGAAAAAAATATTTCAAAATAAATAATAACTGTAAAAAATCTACATAATCACTTGTTACATGTATCAGTTTCTAAAATCAATCATAAATCATATGTGCAGATTAATTAAAAAACATGTTGAATGCAATGACCATGCACCCTCTCCTAACTTTAAATATCATGTGTATATGGCTAAAGAAGAGGAATATGTTGAAATCCCATAAGAGGTTTCACGGTTTCTTGAGCACGAGGAAAATACTATTTAGCCGTATAAAGAGCCATTAGAGACGATTAACTTGGGTTCAGAGGAAGATCTGAAAGAAGTCAAGATTGGGGCACTGCTTCATCACGAGGTGAAGAGAAGGTTGATTGAGTTACTGAAAGAGTATGTGGATATCATTTCTTGGTCTTATCAAGACATGCCTGGTTTGGATACCGATATTGTGGAACACTATTTTCCACTTAAGCCAGAATCCCCACTAATCAAGAAGAAGTTACGAAGAACTCAGCCTGACATGGCAGTGAAGATTAAAGAAGGGGTTTTGAAATATATTGATGATGTTTTTCTTGTGACATCAGTGTACCCTCATAGGATTTCCAATATTGTTCTAGTACCAAAGAAAGACGGAAAAGTCCACATGTGTGTTGATTATAGAGATTTAAACAAAGCAAGTCCAAAAGATGACTTTCCATTGCCACATATTGATATGTTGGTGGATAGTACAACAAAATTCAAAGTGTTCTCATTCACTAATGAATTTTCTGGATACAATCAAATTAGGATGGATCCTGAGGACATGTAAAAAACAACGTTTATCACACCCTAGGGAACATTCTGTTACAAAGTGATGCCCTTCGGGTTGAAAAACACTGGTGCAATGTACCAGAGAGCTATGACAATCATATTCCATGATCTGATGCATAAGGAAATTTAAGTATATGTTGATGATATGATCTCCAATTCTCACACTGAGGAAGGGCATATAGAAGACTTGTTGAAATTATTTCAGCATTTGAGGAAGTATCGTCTCCGCTTGAATCCAAATAAGTGTACTTTTGGTGTTTGTTTAGGAAAGTTGCTAGGTTTCATTGTCAGTCAAAAAGGAATTGAAGTTGATCCTGATAAAGTTAAGGAAATTCAAGAAATGCATGCACCAAGAACTGAAAAGCAAGTTAGAGGCTTCCTTGGACGTTTAAATTACATTTCCAGATTTATCTCTCATATGACTGCAACATGTGAACTAATCTTCAAGATTTTGAAGAAATATCAAGGTTGTGTATGGAGAGATGATTTCCAAAGGGCATTTGAAAGCATTAAGGAGTATCTGTTTGAGCCTCCTATCCTGGTCCATCCTGTTGAAGGAAGACCATTGATTATGTATCTGACTGTGTTAGATAACTCCATGGGCTGTATTTTGGGACAGCGAGATGAAACATGAAGAAAAGAATATGCCATTTATTATCTCAGCAAGAAGTTCACTGACTGTGAGTCACAGTATTCTATTCTAGAAAAAACATGTTGTGCTTTGGTCTGGGCGGCAAAGCGATTATGGCAATATATGTTGAATCACACTACTTGGTTGATTTCCAAAATGGACCTGATTAAGTATATTTTGGAAAAGCCTGCTCTTACTGGAAGAATTGTCTGTTGGCGGATCTATTGTCTGAATATGATATTGAATACCGTACTCAGAAGGCTATAAAAGACAGTGTGTTGGCAGAGTACCTTGCTCACCAACTAGTTTATGATTATCAGTTTGTTAAATATGATTTCTCTGATGAGGATGTGATGTTTTTGAAAGTAAAATATTGTGATGAACCTTTGCCTGAGGAAGGCCTGATCTTGAATCCCGATGAGGTATGTTGTTTGATGGAGCTGTAAATGCTTATGGAAAAAGAATTGGTGTTGTGATTATCACTCTCCATGGGTCTCATATCCCTTTTAGTGCAAGGTTGAAATTTGATTGTACCAATAATATGGCGGGATATGAAGATTCTATTATGGGTCTTGAAGAGGCCATAGATCTTAGAATCAATTTTTTTGATGTATATGGTGATTCAGCTTTGGTAATAAATCAAATCAAAGGAGAATGGGAGATTCTTCAGATTGGCTTGACTCCCTACAAAGATTATGCATAAAGATTATTATCTTTCTTCAACAAAGTTGAATTTTATCATATTCCCAGAGATGAGAATTAGATGGTAGATGCTTTAGCCATTTTGGCTTCCTTGTACCAAGTAAATGCTTGGAACGATGTACCTCAGATTACAGTTCGACATCTTGATAGACCAGCTCATGTGTTTGCTACAGGGGGCGTCAGATGAAAAACCTTGGTATTATGATATCAAGCACTTTCTCCATACTCAAGAATATCAGTTGGTACGTCGAATAAAGATAGAAAGACATTAAGAAGGTTGGCAGGTATATTTTTACTCAATGAAGATGTGTTATACAAGATAAATTATGACATGGTCTTGCTCAGATGCGTGGATAGACACGAAACATACATGTTGATGCACGAGATCCATGAAGGTTCCTTTGTTACCCATGCCAATGGACATTCGATGGCAAAGAAGATGCTTAGGGCATGTTACTACTGGCTGACAATGGAATATGACTATTATAGATTTGCAAAGAAGTGCCACAAATGTCAGATTTATGCTGACAAGATTCATGTGCCTCCAACATTTCTCAATTTTATTTCTTCCCCGTGGCCTTTTTCTATGTGGGGTATTTATATGATTCGAATGATTGAACCCAAGGTGTTGAATATACATCATTTCATCTTAGTGGCAATTGACTACTTCACCAAGTGGGTGGAGGTAGCTTCTTATGCTAATATCACCAAGCAAGTGGTAGTGCACTTTATCAAGAATAATCTTATATGCCGGTACGGTGTGCCAAGAAGGATTATCACTGACAATGGCTCAAATTTGAATAACAAAATAATGACAGAACTGTGAGAAGAATTCAAGATTGTCCATCACAACTCGTCTCCTTACAGGCCTAAGATGAATGGGGCTATTGAAGCTGCTAATAAAAATATTAAGAAGATTATATAGAAGATGGTTGTTACCTATAAGGATTGACATGAGATGCTCCATTTTGCTTTGCATGTGTATCATACATTCGTCCTCACTTCAACGGGGGAAACCTCATTTTATCTTGTATATGGTATGTGTAATACGGTGGGAGAACTGACTTGGGATGTTTTGCGTTTGATCATAATTGTTGCGGTTAGCAAGAGTCGCCACCGACTTTTCTTTTATCCAAAAGGAAAGGTTGAAAAGAACAGGAAAGACCTTTGAGATATTTTCTTGAGTTCGGGGGGTAGATTATGAAAAGGGGAGGTGTTAGCACCCTTTTCATCCATAGTTATCTATGGGCTCTTAATTTCTTGCTAGATCACTTGCTTTGTTTGAAAATGTGCTTTGTGGTGGTTTTTGAAAGTATTTTTGAAAAGGCGCCTTCATTTAGGAAAACTTTATAATGGTTCTCGTTTCCTAAGAACGTATACAAAGTGTTGGACTTTTGAAAATATTTCATGTTTTGAAAGTGTTTGGTGTGTGTTTGCAAGGATGTTTGTTTTGAAAGTGAGAAAGCAACTAGGAACGTTTCTACCTAATCAAAAATCTTTTTTGTTCGTTTCTCTCTTCCTTTGATATTGCTATCTTACCATTGATTGGTAAGAAGCCTTATCTTTGGATGTTAAGGGACGGGCGTGGGTCATCGTATAGTCATGATAGCAATTTGTGAGATATCTTAGCATTTCTCTTTGAGGGACTAAGATCATTTGAAAGGCAACTTTTGAGGCGTCATCGAGGGACTATGATCTTGTATTTTTTATTGTTTTTGCTAAGACATCCCACATGCATAACATGACCATTTTTTAGGCAACAAGTGGAGTTAACCTTAAGGGTCCATGTGTGAATAGTGTGTTTGATTTGCATGCATTTAATCTTAGATTAGAGTTATCTACTTGTTGATTTTTATCTTCCCATACAAGTCCTAGTTACTAGCATTTATATGAAAGCGATAAATTACGGAAAATAAATATTATACGCTATTACAATCATTAGGGGGATGGGGTGTACAAATTTACAAATGGGGATTGCAAGAAATTAAAGTCCTGATTATCTATTACAACCATATTGAAATAATGTACAAGAAACGTAAAATGGACTTGTTTTGTTTTTGTTAAAGGAAGAAACAAGTTTGTTTAAGAAAAAAAAATTTATCTTTTGGCTTTTAAAAAGAAATAAAATAAAGTGCATGAACATAAAAGTATTTTTGGTGTTTTGATTAATGAAAATAAAAGTTATGATAAAAATAATAAAGAAAAAGATTCATAATCAGCGCATTGCTGACAATGAAGAAATAAGAGGCAGAAGTTCTGGCTCTGATGCGCTGCAAAATCATAAATAACATGTTAGTAGAAATGGGGAAGGTCAAAAGTTTTGGGTATGGGTACACCGAAGTTATGAGGTTGTTGGGAACAAAGGAAAGCCTATAAGTTCTGATTGTTGAAGGAGTCTAGAAACTCTAGTGCAGCTGGGAATCTAGAAGTTCTAATATCACTGGCAAGTCAGAAGTTCTGGTTGTTTGAGAGAGTGAGGTGATAATGCTTCTGGGTGAGGATATCAAGAAGTTCTGGTCTAGGAATATTGTCTGGCAGATAAATGGTTAAAAATGTCAATAAATGAACCTAAAAAATATGCTTTTAGGGCTAGAACCCAGGACCCTTATAGCACTAATGTCTTATGCGCACGCTTTCTACCATTGGGGTGGCTGTACATCTGGTATTAGAAGAAAAAGCATAAACATGTATCACAAAGTTCTCTGATGATGAACTTCATCTCCTTCTCCATGCCAGTCAAAGCATCTGGAACTTAGTCATTTCTCAATAAAATAGAAGATGTGCACATAGCAGTTATGGCAGGTTTCATCATGTGTCAGAAATATATGATATCATAACTATAAATAAGAAGCAAGCATGAATTTTGCTAATCCTAATTCTGAGTCCTAATTTCCTCAAGAAGTTATGAACTGAAGTTCTCTCTACTTAGGCAAAAATACATGAAATTTATGAATATGTACAGAATCAGAATCAGGATGTTTACATTGTATTTTTGAACATCCAAATCTATCAATGCCTAAGTAATATGATGAGAGTAAGAAGAAACTTACCTTGTATCTGGAAATGTTCTATAAGCTGGAGCCTGGTTCTGACTGCTTGTAATATTCTGATCAGCTTCCTCACATGCTCAGCAGGTTGTAACAATCTTAAACTTGGGCTATGAATGGCTGGAAAATTCTGGAACAACCAAGAAGCAAAGTTCTGACTTTTTGAGGTGGAGATTGATGGAGAACATGTTATAGTCTAAAAACAAAAGTTAGGACGGCTTCTAAATGTATATCAGAGGCTGTATGGATGATTTGGTCAAGAAACACTTGAGGAAAATTGGAGTTTGAACGCAAGAATAAAAAACTAGCAGGTTTTGTATTTGTGTTTGCAGTTTTTTATTCCTAAAATTTTTAGCAAGGTTTCAAGGCTTTTTCCTTTCAATTTTTCGACCACTTTACAGTTGCCAATGAAGTTCAATTTATAGGCAAGGATTTTGTAGCTTGGAGAAGTCAAGAGTACAACCATCATGCTAGGGTGCTGACTTGTTCTTGAAGCAAGTTAAACAAGTATGGTGGTTAGCAGCTTTTAGCCGTGCCTAAGCTGGATTTGTAAGCATGAATTAAGGAAAAGTAACCTCAGAGGCAAAGATACAGCATGGGCCCATCATAAACTTGTACAAAAGTTTTCTTTTCAAGGACAGCAATGGTACTTTTATGCCACACGTGGTGAAATTCTTTGGACAAAGACTCAAAAGTGGGTGTGAGCATTAAATGATGATGTGATTTATCAAACCAAAAATCCTGCAATATGCCATAGCTTCATCTGGATCAGAAGTTCAGTAGCAGCGTAACTTAGAACAAGCATCCAACTTCTGATCTTTGAATCTCCCTGCTCCAGCATGTTCTGAAGGAGTTCTCAGACTTTTCAGGAAGCTTGTAACACGCTTTGTAGACTTTCTTTGAATTACTCTTGCAAAATATGGTTGAACCTTCATAAAAACTGGCCCAGAAGTTCTAACCAAACTCTGTTCTTGGAAATGTCCAGAATTTGCTGAGTGTTTCAATTTCATGGACGTGCCTTTGAAGATGTATAACTTGAAACCCCAGAATTTCTAGAAGAAGTTATGTTCTACAATGTTTTAGATCTCATTGATATATATATAAATCTTGTGTTATAAGTTCTTCCAGAAACAACTTGCATCATGGTGAAAATCTTGCAAGAAGTTCTGAGTTTATCATTTTTCCTAAACACTTAGAAAAATTTCTAAGTATTTGGAATTTTGACCTTTCCAAAGTAATTTTGACTTTTGATTTTCTTAATGAAACAAACTTCATATTCCAATAGGTTTTGATGAAATATGATTGTTGAAACTTGATTTTGATCCAAAAGTCAAAGTTTGACTTTTCAGTATGCAATTGACCATTTTGCCCTTGTGCCAATTCCAAGCCTAAATTGATGTATCAGTGTTGCAAACTTGAGCCATGGAAAACCTTGTGAGAAAAATTCTTGAGAAATGAGAGGGAAAATTTTGGGGTACAACAGTTGCCCCTATTCAATCTTCTTAAACCTGAAGAGTTGGAGTGGCGAGCCCGCCATTCTGACTTGAAGGTGGAAGATGATTGAACACTAGAGTGCCCAGAAATTTTCACTCGATGATGTGGTAGTTGACTGTGTATGGAATAGGCTTAAAGATGCCATTTGGAGAAATGATGGAAAATATCAGGATAAATCTTTTGGTTGATTTATACTGAAATAGTATATGTCTTTTGCTTGTTTTACCTGGAAGAAATGAATCTAACCAGAGGAGGTCTTTGGTTTCCTGTCATTAACTGGAAGAAATGAATCTAACCAGAGAAGGTCTTTGGTCGCCTGTCATTAACTGGAAGAAATGAATCTAACCACAGGAGGTCTTTGGTCGCCTGTCATTAACTAGAAGAAATAAATCTAACCAGAGGAGGTCTTTGGTCGCCTGTCATTAACTGGATGAAATGAATCTAACCAGAGGAGGTCTTTGGTCACCTGTGTAGGGCTGCTTCGTGATGAGTCCGTGTAAAACTTCATTTGGAAATTATGAGAAGGAACCTGTGTAGGGTAACTTTATGATGAGTCCGTGTAAAACTTCATCTGGAAATGTACAATAAGGAACCTGTGTAGGGTAACTTCATGATGAGTATGTGTAAAACTTCATCTGGAAATGTATGATAAGGAACCTGTGTAGGTGTTATACCCCAAAATTTTCCCTCCCTTTTTCATAAGAAATCACAACTCTAGGGTTTTCTCAGATTTTCAAAGATTGGCTCAAGAATCGATCAAACAGACTTTTCTTTAGCAGTAAATCAAGAATTAGGGTTTTCTCTTGCATTTCTCAGAAGAAACTGAATTCTCAGAAATTCCATTAACTGTCACATTGTTTTCACACTTTTTCAAGTTTGCATAAAGGTTATTGGTTGTTCTCAAGGCCTGATTATATGGGATAAGAGATAGGAGCTGAGACTTTTATTTGGAATATTCAATTTTTTTCTGATCCAGGTTAACCAGACAATGTGCGTCTGTTAAGGTGTTTGCCTGTTAATGGAATGAAATGCTTGCTTGTTTATTGGAATACACAATGCGTATTTTGATTGGAATGTTGTTGCAAGGTTACGAGACTGCAAAGTTTTTGGATTACTTGAAATTTAAGTTATCTGGATTAGAATTGTTGAAATGCAATTTCAATTATTTTGATTTGAGAATCTTAAATAATCAGTGAAGACTTGAAGAAAGAATGGCAAGATTATTGGACAGTAAAATATTTCATTGGATATCAGTTTGCCTCACAAAGATTTTTCAGATGATTGATACAAAAATAATTTATTATTTGAATACTGTATCTTTTACAACTTATAGTATTTAAAAAATAAATGTTACAATTAATGGAAAAATCTATTTAATCTAAGCCTAAGCCTCCATTGCTCCATTGTTCTCATGCTCAAAGTCTCCAGCTTCTACTGCTTTGTCGCCGTCCAAGTTGCACTCACATGAAAAAGACAAAGGAAAAGAAGATTAGTACAGTTAATTGAAAAGAATTTTCAAAAAAAAAGAAAGGAAAAATTCATCATTAAAGTTTTCCGTCCGGAATCAGAGTGCTATTTTTTATCACGTTTTATTTTTCTCTTCGCAAATCACAAGAAGATCGATCTTCTTGGTTCACAAAGAGAAAAATAAAAGTGCAAATTAAAGAATGCAAAAGCAATTATTCAAAAAAACATAGCAAGGCGCCAAAATTGTCAAATATAGGCCAAACTGAAACATTGCAAAGTCAGCAAGCCAAGCAATGCAGTAACTAAATGCAACAAGGCGCCAACTAAACTAAACATTATACTAAGCATGTCAACTAAGGCAAACAAGGTGCCAAATGTACTGCATAGCAAGCAAAACCAAACTGAGCTACAAAGCGCAAGATGCCCAAACTGAGTTACAAAACAAATTGGATGCAAACTGTACAAATGTAACAATGCAGCATGATAGCAGTAAAATGCAGCAGGATGGCAGTAAAAGGCAAGAGGTAATCCAAAATCACAAGTCAAAACTTGTCACGGTTGTTCATCATTTTGCAATCAAAGGGCAAGCTTTTCAAAAAATAAAAAAGACAAAAAGTAAAGTTGTTTTGTCATTGAGAGAGAAGCAGAGAAAAGGGAGCACCTTTTTGGTATTTGTACAGTTGGCTAAAAAATGGATCAAGAAATAATACCATAAAAACAGCAAGAAGAAAAAGCCCAGCGGTTTCAAAGACAAACCATAAGTCTCAGCATGCTAACCAAAAGTAGAGAGGGTGGTTATAAGACAAAATTGTAAGCCAAGCCAAAACACAAGTTAAAAACCTGTTAAACCTTTGAACAAGGGAAAAAGCTGAAAAATAAACAAAAGCAATTCCACAACTCTCCAAACGGCACAACATCAAAAACCTGTAGCAGTTTCAACACCATCCCAAACCAGTTGGCCAAACTATAACAAACTGTAATGATCAAAGGCCAAACAAAAGCTACCAACATAACCAGTTTCAAAAAACAACAACCATCAAAGCAAAAACTCCCAAACCTGTTACAATCAAACTGTAACAACCTACATAACTACCACAAAACTGCCAAACAATCAAAACCACAAAAGCCTGTAACAGCAAGAACAGCACAATAGTTTCCAAACTAACAAGCCCAACCTGCACAAACAACTCAAACCAGAAAACCCTGCTATCAAACTAGCCTATCCATATCAAACCAAACTGCAAACCAACTGTAACAAACCACAACCTTCACAACAACCACAAAACTGCAAAACAATCAAAACCACAAAAGCCTGTAACAGCAAGAATAGCACAATGAAATCTCCAAACTGCATAACCAATCTCCAAACCAGAGCCACCATCTTACAGACAACCAAACTCAGTTTCAGCAAAATCAACAAACCAAAACAAAGTTTCAGAAACTTGCAACAAACATACCAACAACAAGTTTCAGATCATCATCATTAACAAAAACAAACATCAACAAAAATCAGTTTCAGATCATCATCATTAACAAAATCAACAACAATAAAGTTTCAGATTATTAAATCATCATCAACAAATCAAGAGAGAGGAAAAGAGTTTCAGAGGAAAAGAGTTTCAGAACAGCATCATCATCAACAATCATCAACAAAGAAGTTTCAGAACTATACTCATCATCAACATTTAGAACAAAGGAAAGAGGTTACCACGAAGCGTGTCCATCATTTCTTCCCTCCTCCGCCTCTAAGCCACCAAGGAAGCGCCTCCGTCTCACCCTTTTCTCCTCTCCATTTTTCTTTCCAGAAAGTACCAAGGTATGATTCTCAAGCCCATTTACTGGTGTTTTTTAAGCATGTAAAAAACATAGGTTAAACAACTAAGCAAAACGAAAATGGACCAAACGTGCGAAGCAAACGAAACTATAAAACTCAAATCAGAGGGACGAATCATACCTTTTTTGCCACCAAAGCCTTTGAATGTTATAAAGAGGATAGAGAGTGGGGTGGCGCTCCGGCGGCTTAGGTTTAGAGGGGGATCAGAACCCTAGATTGAGAAAGATGAAAAGATGAAGTGAAAACGAAGCAAGCGGCGCCGCTGTAACCACAAGACTCACACAAACCCTAATAATTCTGAGACCCCAAAACAAATGTTACAAACATTGGGCCACCCAAACAATCCTTGAGCCCACACAAATTGGCCAGCACACCCCCCATTTTTCAATCTGACCCCTTTGTTCTTCTTTCATTTTCAATTGGGCCTAGCATCCACACCAAGCACCTAAGCCCATTCTTCTATTTTTTTTTAATTTCTTTTGATTGAAAAATGCTAACTTTTTATTATTATTATTTCATTTTAAATTAATTTGTTTTATTTTGTTAATAATAACACTAATATAATTTTTTTTCTTAAATTAATTTTATTATCTTCTTTTATTAATTGATTTTGTTTCATTTAATAGAATACCAAGCAAAAAAACATTTAAATTGATTTAATTAATTTTGTTTTCTTTAAACTTTTTTTAATTAATAAAATACAAAAAGAAAAGTAATAATAATATTTAATCTTTCTTATTTAGAATAGATTTTTATTTATTTTCAAGTAAATACATGCATTTTGAATTTTACTGTTTTCTTCATTTATAGCTTTGTATTGAATTGAAACAATTCGATTTGGTTGTAACACTTCATATTTGGACATTATTATCTTTGTGGGACTCATCCCCATTTGTAAATAATTGTACCCCCATCCCCGGATACTTTTGTAATAACTTAGACTTTTAATTCTCGCACTTTACGCTTTCAATTATGCCATGATTAGAAATTAGGGTTTGTATGCAAAAATCCAAAATTAATCGCTAGATGACCTAATACAAGACCTAAATGCATGAAAATGACAAACACAATTCACACGTACACCTCTAGGGTAACCTCGCTTGTTGCCTCGGAAATACAATCATGTCCCTCGAATATGAGACACTCTAGCAAATGCCCCTTCAATAAACAAAAATCGTAGTCCCTCGATGACCCTCGATGTTGCCTTCGATAAAATGATCTCTCCCCTTACAAAATTGCTAGAGCGTCTCACAAGTTGCTTTCAATGATTGTATGCGATGACCCGCTCCTGTCCCGTTTAACATCCTAACACAAGGTTGTTTACCAAATGCAATGGTAAAACAACACTGTCAAAAGGGTTAAAAATATAGGAAATATCTTTGATTAAAATAGGGTAGACAACTCTTAGTTACTTGATCAAAACTTACAAAACATCCTTGCTGTTTTCAAACACACATCACAATACAATTTCAAAACATTTCCCAAAAACAAAATTTCAAACATTGGAATATCTTTTCAAAAATACAAACACCTTTGTATATATTCAAACAAGAATCATTACAAAGGTTGCCACAATGATGGCCTCTTTTTCAAAGCATTTTCAAAAACCACACACACACAAAGCACCATTTCAAACAATTGAAAAAGCAAAAGCAAGTGATCTAAACAAGTAACTAAGAGCCCATGGATAACCATGGATGAAAAGGGTGCTTGCACCTTCCCTTTTCATAATCTATCCCCCGAACCCAAGAAAACATCTCAAAGGTCTTTCCTGTGCTTTTTGACCATTCCTTTGGATAAAATAAAAAGTCGGTGGCAACTCTTGCTAAACCGAACAATTGCGATAAAACGCAAAACCTCAAGTCAGTTCTCCCACCGTATCACAGAACTGGTGACTCTGCTGGGGAAAATTCTAAAAGTGGGGTTACCTTAGGGTTTTAGATCACCTTTGCATGCTTATCTTGTTTACCTTGATTGCTTTACATTTGGTTCTATTGTTTGGGTTTGAAATCCTCTACCCGGATTTGAGAAACATTCATAGGTAAATAGCAATACATTGTAGAAACTGTGCGGGGTATACCGACATGGTTGAAGCAATAGCTATACTAGTGCGACATATTTGTGGGTACCGGTAGCCTTTGAGTTAATCAAAGAGAATACGGGGCCGCTGAGTGATGTCATGAAGCACTAATGAACTTTTAGAACCTTTACTTGACCAACTTGGCCTTTTTAGGGGTAGTGAGATGACTGGCTTTGGTGCAGTCTGAAGTTGGTAGATACTCGATACTACACTCATTGAGGGTTGTTTTCTTAGAATATTTCAGTCGCCAGTAAAGTGGCTAAACTGAAACAATGAACACAAAAAATAATCCGGTCATATTGAGCTCCTTAGAACCCGGTTACTATTTATAGGACAGGTTGAGCTAACTAAACTTCAAGAGGGTACTTACCTATGAAACCCCCATGCAAGCCTGAAACTAGGATCTTATGTGATTTGCTTGTACATATACTTGTGCATACATCATGAACATCATGAAGCATCATATGCATCCACTAACCATTTCAAGGGTTTGGATCTTCATCTTTGTTCTTGTTTTGTAGGTAATGGAATCACTCCGTAGAAAAACTATTCAGGTCAACCTTGTGAGAATCCCTCCTCTACTCAAGTAGCTTACTTCCAAGATTCCAGAGAATTATCCCTTCAGTGAAAGACATGGTAGACTTCTCAACTTGGTCAAGTCTAATATTGAAGAAGACATGGTGAAAGTTCTCTTCCAGTTCTTTGACCCCCTACACCATTGCTTTATGTTTCCTGATTACCAACTAGTGCCTACTTTGGAGGAGTTTTCTCAACTTCTGAGGATTCCTATTCTCCATCAACTACCCTACAATGGTACGGAAAGAGAACCAAATCCTGAAGATGTTGCTCAAGCCTTACACTTGCAACCATCTGATATCAAAGGTCACTGGGAAACCAGAAGTGGTGTCAAGGGTTTCTTGGCAAAGTTTCTGTTTGAGAAGGCACAAGACTGCTGGAATTCTCTAGGTCTACAAGCTTTTGAGGAGATTGTAGCACTTCTCATCTATGGTTTGGTCTTGTTCCCAAACCCTGATCAGCTTATAGATGTGAATACTGTCAAGATTTTCATATCTCGGAATCCTGTTCCTACATTGCTTGGGGACATCCTACACTCATTTTACACACGAACAATGAGGAAAAGAGGTGTTCTCATATGTTGTACTCCTCTTCTAGAAAGGTGGTTTATTTCTCACCTTCCCCAGTCAGTCTTGAAGAATGAACAAGGCTTGAGGTGGTCGCAACGATTGATGACTCTTACACATTCTGATGTTCATTGGTGTTCTCGGTCCAGAGAAAATGTCATCATTATTGATCGTTGTGGGGAATTCCCTAATGTCCCACTACTTGGCATTAGGGGAGGCATTACCTACAACCCATGTTTAGCTCTGAGGAAATTTGAGTATGCTCGAAGGGATGACCCTCATGATATGCTGATTCCTGACTTGGTTTTTGACTTTGACAATGACGCTCAAGGACTTCGACAAAGGTTTATCCGAGCATGGAGGATGCCCAACAAAGTGGATAGTAAGACACTGGGGCACAAGAATTCCATCCCCCTTGAGCCTTATCTCAAGTGGGTACGAACCCGCGCCCAGAGTCTTATGATGCGTTACCTTCACATTCTCCCCGTGATCAAAGAGCCTGTTATGGAAGGAGAGGTTCCATACACCCTCCTACATCCAGACATGCCAACATCATTGGAAGAATTGCAAAGGAGTTGGATACAGCTCAAGGAAGAGCGGAACACTTTTGAAGCCAGCTTCTATGCCAGTGAGAAGAAGGTTTTGGAACTTACCCGCCGACTTCACGAAGAGGGGACTCTTAAAACTTACATTGCACCAAAAAAAATGCGCAACGTCTTTTTACATTAAGAAGCTTTGTAATATTTTGCCCATGGGGCATTTATGTACTGACAAATTTCTTCTTATTAATATGATGTGTGTTCTTTTTTTCTGCAACAACTTTGAATTTCTGAATCCTTGGATGCATTACATGAATAAACATATCATTCATCATATGCATAAACAGGTCTTCACACCAGGTTTCCTTATCTTTCTGCTATTTATTTCAGCAAGATGGATATAGAGCAGACGGTCAAAGATCTGCAAGCACAGAATTCGCAATTCCAACAACTCCTCGTGACCTTGGCAAAGGGTCAAGAGGACCTTAAAGCACTGTTAGAGAAGGAGAAAGAAAAAGAAAAAGGAAAAAAGAAAAAGAAAAGAGTTGGGGTATCTACTCTGGGAAGAAGATTTGAGAACCAAGCTAGAAGATTCCTGGAGTTCCCCTCTACGTCTGATGAAGGGACCGGCAAAGGAAAAGGAGCTGCAGTACCCTCCGAGTCTGAAGCTGAAGAGGAAGAAGTTGAAGAGGATGAAGATTACTCTGAGAAGCAGTACCCTCCTGCGGACGACAGGTATAAGAATCTGGAAGAGCGGTTGGCAGCCATGGAGGTACAAAGGGTACCTGGACTGGATTTCGAAGAGCTGGGATTGGTTGCTGGGATCGTCATTCCCCCTAAATTCAAAGTGCCTACATTTGCTAAATACGACGGTTTGTCTTGTCCAAAGATGCATCTGCGGTCTTATGTCAGAAAGATCCAACCTCACTCTTCCGATAAGGATCTGTGGGTCCACTTTTTCCAAGATAGTTTGTCGGGTACACAATTGGACTGGTTCTACCAGCTTGAGAGGGATGATGTACATAACTGGGAGGACTTGGTTGCTGCCTTCTACCGACAATATCAATATAACGCAGATTTAGCACCTACTCGTACTCAACTACAGAGTATGAGTATGGTTTCTAATGAGGGCTTTAAGGAGTATGCCCAGAAGTGGAGGGACCTGGCTGGAAGGGTGCAGCCACCATTGTCTGAAAGAGAGCTTGTCGATATGTTTTTGGGGATGCTGTCTGGTCCATTCTTGAATCACCTGATAGGGAGCTCATCTGCAAGGTTCACTGAATTAATTCTGACAGGGGAAAGGGTCGAAGCTGGTATTAAGAGCGGTAAAATTTAGAAGGATGCATCTGCTTCAGCCGCTATCAAGAAGACCTTCCCAGCCAAGAAGGAAATTTTTGCTGTTTACACCCAGAGAAATCGAGAAAGAGAGGAACGCCGGCCAGCAGTGGGGGCCATATTAATTCAGAAGTATGCATCAGATCAGCCTAGAAATAGTCAACCAAGGAATGATCAACCCATAACCTATCAGCAAAGGGTAGAAAGGCCACAACGGCAATATACCCCGATAAACATGACACCCGCTCATATCCTTCCCCATCTCCTGAAATTAAACCTTGCTAATTTGAGAGAGGCACCGAAGAATACAAATACCACTTCTCCACATTATCATCCCAACACAAAATGTGCTTATCATTCAGATAGCATAGGGCACGACACCAACAACTGTTGGGCCCTCAAAAACAAGATCCAAGATTTAATAGATGCCAAGGAGGTAAAATTTGATGCACCTGAAAAGCCGACTGTGATTTCTGCCCCAATGTCGAAGCATGGTCACAATGTTCATGCTATTGAAGAGGATTTGTATGTTGCTACTATTGATAACTTAATGACTCTGTTGCCAATGATCAAGATGAATCTTTTGAAAGTCGGGATCTTCCCAGGCTGTGAAAAAGATTGTTACCTTTGTTCGACCTTGCAATCTGACTGTCCGCTATTGAAGTCAGGCATCCAACACCTGATGGATAATCAAGAGATCCTCTTTCATAAAACTCCTATTACTCCTGTTACCCCAATCAATGATGTTGCTATAATCACCATTTCCGACAATCTTCCCAAGGTCTGCAAAAGACCTGTTAAGATTACACCTGATCCAAAGTTTGTATCGCTGAAGATTACCATGTCGGGGCCTATCCCATATAAGTCCAACAAGACAATACCATGGAATTATGGAGGAGAGATCTTCTACCACAGTGTTAAGCAGATCGAATCAGTCGAAGAAGGTTCCGATGAAGAAACTCCTAACATAGGAAATATTGCAGGGACAAGTAAGATAACTCGTAGTGGAAGAATCTTCTCTCCAGAGATTGCTCCTCCAAGGGAAGTCTTCGAACCCTCAAGTGCTCGTGTGCCAGTCAAGATATTTATGCGAAGTCTAGTGATTGAAGAAATTGTTACTCCCGAAGTTGTACCCTCTGCTGTTACTGCTGATAAAGGTAAGGGGGTCCAAGAAGCGCCCGTCAGGACGAGGGCTCAGCCTTTGGTTATCCCCGAGACCACCCAAAAGGAAATGGAGGAAATTTTAAAGATAATCAAGAAGAGCGACTATGATGTCGTAGAATAACTGGGGCAAACCCCTTCGAAAATCTCCATGTTGGCCCTATTGCTCTGTTCCGAGGCTCATGCCAAAGCTTTGATCAAATTCCTGAAGACGGTGCACGTGCCTCAAGAAACTTCTGCGGATCAGTTTCAAGAGTGTGTAGCCAGCCTAACCGCTGACAATGGTCTTGGCTTCTCTGATGCTGACCTAACATCTAAGGGAAGAAAGCATAATGATGCACTGTATGTTTCAGTAGAATGCAGAGGGACCACACTTGCTCGTGTTCTGGTTGATATTGGGTCACCTTTAAATGTCCTACGAAAGAAAGCATTGGACAGATTAGACTGTAAGGGTTTGACCTTAAAGCCCAGTAATATCATTGTTAGAGCCTTCGACGGTTCTAAGCAGATGGTTCACGGAGAAGTGGACATCCCAATTAAGGTGGGAACAGAAATTTTCAACTCTATATTTTATGTGATGGACATTCGTCCTTCATATTCATTCTTGTTGGGAAGACCATGGATCCACAACGCTGGGGAAGTCACTTCTTCTCTACATCAAATGCTCAAATACCCAGTTCAGGGTAAAATCATAACAGTTCACGGTGAGGAGGAGTATATGATAATCCACCTTAACTCTTTCTGCTATGTGGAGTTAGATGGTGAATTCATAGAAACACCTTTCCAACACTTTGAAGAGTTTTCTACTGAAATTCCGACGGCCAAGACAATAACTTTTGTGCCTGCAGTTACCAAGCCTGTCTCCCGGATGTCATCCCTTAAAGATGTGAAGGTTGTGATCGAGGAAGGGGGAAGTACAGTGTGGGGTCAGCTACCAGATTTTTCTCTCAAGACAGATAAGTTCGGTTTGGGTTTCACTGCTGCTAGTCAGAAAGTTGTGCGTCGCTCCTGGGCTGGAGGACCACAATTAAAGATCACTCACCATAGAGTTCATGCTTTGGAAGATGTTGAAGACGAGAGTAATTTTGAAGACTGGATCTTTCCAACCATTAAAGGAGGACTGAACAACTGGGAGGCGAAAGACTTCGTTCCCATTACTTTCATCAATCAGTAATTTATCTTTTGAACATTTTCAGTTGGTCTGTAATAATTATTAAACAATTCGTACACTCTTTTTGCCTTGTGCCTTACCCGGGGCATATAGGTCCATTTGTAAGGGCTTGATTTCTTCATTTTCATATGCCATTTTTAATGAATCATGGACATTTTCATCTATAAACTTTTGTGTTCATTTTCTTTATTTTTACATTTTATTTTGTTTAAAGGTGGTTATCCCTTACACACACCCACACTCACAAAATGCAGGTACCCATCCACTCCGGATTCCATGGGTAACAATTCTGCCATGGCCTTCAGTGACTCTGAAGATCTGGTCAATCATGCCGAATACGAAGGTGATGAAGACTGTGAAGTGCCTGGAGAGTTGGCTAGACTTCTACAATAGGAAGAGAGGGCTATTCTGCCACATGAAGAGCTGTTAGAGATTATCGACTTGGGTACTGCCGAAGATAGGAGAGAGGTTAAAATGGGTGCCAAACTAAAGCCAAAAGTCAAAGAGCGCTTAGTTCAGCTGTTGAATGAATATGTTGAGATCTTTGCCTGGTCCTATGAAGACATGCCGGGAATCGACACAGATAGTGTGGTTCACCGTCTCCCTACTAGAGAAGACTGTCTGCCAATTAAACAGAAAGTCCGCTGAATGAGGCCCGATATGTCTGAAAAGGTCAAGGCCGAAGTGATGAAGTAGTTCAATTCCGAGTTTCTTGCTGTTACTTCCTATCCACAATGGGTTGCTAACATTGTGTCCGTGCCTAAGAAGGACGGCAAAGTGAGAATGTGTGTGGATTACCGAGATTTAAACAGGGCTAACCCTAAAGATGACTTTCCACTGCCACACATTGACATTTTGGTCGACAACACAGCTCAACATAAGGTATTTTCTTTCATGGATGGATTTTCAGGGTACAACCAGATCAAAATGGCCCCCGAAGACATGGAGAAGACTACTTTTGTTACGCAGTGGGGCACCTTCTGCTATAAAGTAATGCCATTCGGACTGAAGAATGCCGGGGAAACCTATCAGTGCGCCATGGTAGCTTTGTTTCATGACATGATACATCATGAGATCGAGGTCTACGTAGACGACATGATAGCATGTTCACAAACAGAAGAAGAACACCTCGACCATCTGTAAAAGCTGTTTGTCAGATTGAAGGAGTATAAGCTCAGACTGAACCCTAGCAAGTGCACTTTCAGAGTCAGGTCTGGTAAACTCTTGGGATTCATCGTCAGCAACAAAGGCATTGAGGTTGACCCTGCTAAAGTCGAAGCTATACGAGAAATGCCTGCCCCCCGCACTGAAAAGGAGGTCAGAGGTTTCTTAGGACGCCTAAACTACATTGCAAGGTTCATTTCTCACCTAACATCTACATGTGAACTAATATTCAAGCTGTTGAAGAAAGATCAGGTGGTTGAATGGAATGATGACTGTCAAGCTGCTTTTGATAAAATCAAGGAGTATTTGCTAGAACCTCCTATCTTGATGCCACCCGTCGAAGGAAGGCCGTTAATCATGTATCTGACTGTCTTGGATAATTTAATGGGGTGCGTACTGGACCAACATGATGAGTCTGGTCAAAAAGAGCATGCCATTTATTACCTTAGCAAAAATTTTACCGACTGTGAGACTCGCTATTCACTGCTCGAGAAAACTTGCTGCACTTTAGTATGGGCTGCTCGTCGGCTAAGGCAGTATATGTTGACACATACCACTTTGCTGATTTATAAAATGGATCTGATCAAGTATATCTTCGAAAAGCCTGCTTTATCTGGAAGAATCACTAGATGGAAAATGATCCTGATTGAGTATGATATCCAGTACACAACCCAAAAAGCTATAAAGGGGAGTGTACTAGCTGACCATCTAGCTCATCAAGCTGTCGAAGATTACCAATCCATGAAATTCGACTTTCCCGACGAGGACATTATGACATTGGACAACATTGAAGGTAACGGACCGTATGACGGACCTGAACAAGGATCCCGATGGACCCTGTACTTTGATGGTGCTTCAAATTCACTTGGAAACGGTATCGGCACGGTACTTATCTCTCCAGAAGGTTGCCATACACCTTTCACTGCTAGACTCTACTTCAGCTGCACGAACAACATGGCCGAGTATGAAGCTTGTATCTTTGGTCTCAAGGCTGCGATTGGCTTAGGAATCAAATCTTTGGTTGTGTTTGGGGACTTAGCTTTGGTTATTAATCAAGTCAAAGGAGAGTGGGACACTAAACACCCTAATCTCATCCCATACAAAGAACATGTCCTGACATTGTTACCTCATTTCAAGCAGATTACCTTCGAGCACTTCCCGCGAGAAGAAAATCAGCTAGCAGATGCTCTAGCTACAATGTCTTCCATGTTTAAACTTAACTGGGATAATGAGGCTCCCCAAATTACCATCGAATGGATGGATGAACCTGCACATTGTCATGAGATTAATACCGAAGAAGTAGTGGAACAACCCTGGTTTCACGAAATCAAAAGGTATCTCGAGACTCAAGAATACCCTGAAGGAGCTTCAGTCAATGACAGAAAGTTCTTACGGAGATTTCCTGCCAAGTTCTTCCTGAGCAATGGTATCCTATACAAAAGCAACCATGATTGTGTTCTACTTCGTTGTGTGGACCAGGTTGAAGTCGAGCAGATCATGACTGAACTGCATAGTGGCACATTCGGCACCCACTTGAGCGGACATACGATGGCTAAGAAGATCCTAAGGGAAGGCTACTACTGGTCTACCATGGAAGCTGATTGTCATCAGTACGCCCGCACTTGTCACAAATTCCAAGTCTATGCGGACAAGGTGCATATTCCTCTGGTTCCTCTCAATGTCCTAACATCTCCTTGGCCATTCGCAATGTGGGGTATCGACATGATTGGAGAGATCAAGCCTACAGCATCTAATGGACACCGCTTCATCTTGGTGGCCATTGATTACTTTACAAAGTGGGTCGAAGCAGCTTCCTTCGCCTCCGTTACAAAGAAAGTGGTTGCCCACTTCATCAAGCAGAACCCCATTTGCCGGTATGGTATCCCCGACCGTATCATTACAAACAATGGTACAAACCTGAACAACACTATGATCACCGCTCTGTGCGAACAGTTCAAGATTCAACATCACAATTTATCTCCCTATAGGCCAAAGATGAATGGTGTTGTCGAAGCTGCAAACAAAAATATCAAGAAGATCATTCAAAAGATGGAAGTCACCTATAAGGACTGGCATGAGATGTTACCGTTTGCTCTACACGGGTACCGTACCACGGCACGAACATCAACCGGGGCAACACCCTTTTCTTTGGTATACGGCATGGAAGTTATTTTACCTATAGAAGTTCAGATTCCTTCCCTGAGAATCATGAAGGATGCTGGTTTGAGTGAAGACGATTGGATTCAGACCCGGCTTGATCAAATTAACTTGATTGACGAGAAGCAACTTACTGCTGTTTGTCATGGTCAGACGTATCAAAAATGGATGATCAAGGCTTTCAACAAGAAAGTCAGACGTCAGGTATATCAAGTCAGAGATCTTGTAATCAAGCAGATCATCTTGCCGCAAAGTGATCCTAGGGGCAAGTGGACTCCTACCTACGAAGGACCATTTGTGATCAAAAACATCTTTTCTGGTGGGGCTATGATTCTAACCACCATGGACGGCGACGACCTGCCACACCCTGCAAACGCAGACATAGTCAAAAGATACTACGCATAAACGACCCGACAAATTGAAAACCTGAAAGGGCGACTTGGGAAAAAATGGGCATTCCGGTGAATCGAAAACCCGAAAGGGCGGTTCGGGAAAAAATTAGGGATAAACAAAAAAATCTGTACACCCGGCAAGTTGAAAACCCGAAAGGGCGACTTGGGCAAAAAAGGGTTTCCCGATGGATCGAAAACCTGAAAGGGCGATCCAGGCAAAAGTTAGGGAATTAAAGCGTATGACTGTGTCTTGTCGGATCACTTTAAGGACAATCTCTTCACGGACAAGCTCCAAACGTCTGATCAATCCAATCATCTGCGAACAAAGAAACAAATGGACAAGATACTCAGAGTTGCGAAGGCTATAGCAGAATGGGAACCCCATAGAATTGTTACACATAGCCATCTTTCTTTATATAAATTTTTCTCAACTTTATGACAACATTCTCTTACTGGGATGTCTGTCTCCTTTGTACAAAATACTTACACAGAGTTAATACAAAGTTACTTCAAAGTACAAAAAACCGTTTGCCTTTTCTTTCTTTTTTACACTTATGTTTTATTTGAAAACGTCCAATGATTTATTAAATGAGCATATGCATTTGAACATAATCACTGCTTACAAATAAAACAAAATGAGAAAGAATAATTACTGATAGGATAGAAGTGTAGGAAAGCGTCTTTAGGCTATTCCAGGAGAAATCCCCTACAATACATCATCCAGATCCTAGGCGGAACTAAAGCTTTGAAAGGCATATCCCCAGCGGAGTTAATTTTCAAGGATCCCCATCATAGTTGAGTGTTCAAGTTCCCAATCCACAGCGGAGCAAAACTTTGAACTACAAACCCTCAATAAGAAGGAAACTTTCTTCCCCAACGGAGTCAAACCTTCGACCTGTGAACACTACTGAAGACCATCCAGTTTCCTCCTTCTCCCGGAGAATCGCTTTTAAACCAGATAATTCATCAGAGAGTTATTTTTAAACCTTTTTCCCAGTGAAGTCGCCAATCAAATCAGCACGTCGCTAAGACCCCCAGCGGAGAGGAAACTTTGAGCTACCAATCCCCAGCATAAACCATTCAGTTTTCCCTTGATATCCTCAACAGAACGGAGTTTCTCATTAGATTGGCATGCACCCAAGCTCCTATATTCCCGACAAAGTGAGGATTCTCATTCTCAAAGTGGCATACAACCTAAGCTCCTGAATTTCTTCCTGAAGTGGTGAAAAACACAAGAAGGGGGGGGGGGTTGAATTGTAAAACTGAAATCTAAAGCAATGAACAAGATATTTTTATCCTGGTTCGTTTGATCTCAAACTATTCCAGTCCACCCGTCAAGGTGATTTCGCCTCTCTCCAACGAGGTCTTAATCCACTATATTCAACTGAATATTACAGACTGCTTTAACAACTGCTAAAGCCTTCTTGATTCAAACCACAACCCGGTTTGTCAAGGTAACACTTTCTTACAAAGAGATAAAACTATGTGTGTGGATGTTTTCTACAAAACTTTATCACAACTGTGATGTATACACAAATTGAAGCTTAGAAACTAGATTGCTAAACAGTAATGGAATATCAGAGAGTATGGTTTAGCAAAACTGAGAGAACGAAGATTATGGTTTAGCTTTTGTGCGTGTAGAGATTTGGAGAGCATTAGCCATTTCAATCTTCAAAGCCTTGTTTATATAGCACTGAGATGATGAACGTTGGATGCAATATTCTTGATTCAATGCTAATAACAAGCTTTCCTTATTGAGCAGATCTTGTCTGGAATGAGGCCGTTGGAATTAATTTGCTTTCAATGCACAGTACCGTTGCTTACTTAATGCAAGTTCTGGCTTGGCTCATTCTGACTCTGCTTCGCTGCTGATGAACTATTGTGTTTCTGTATCAGAGTGTTGAGCGCAGTCTTGTTCATCAGGCTTCAGCATGTACGTGAGTTGATCATCTGATTTTGACATTCTGATGTAGCAACTTCTGATGCTAGTGTCCAAAATCAAGTTCTGATGCTGAATAGATGTGATCTTGCTTATTTCAATCAGAGTATCTGCAAGTCAGAACATAATAATTTTAGGCAGCAGATAGTTCATACATGAAACTTATAAATACTATATCTTTTCACTTTGTTATCATCAAAACTTAAATATAGGGTAGTAGATTCAAACTTTGTTCTAACAATCTCCCCCTTTTTGATGATGACAAAAACTAGATATTTTAAATGAAAATAACGTGAAAAGGTGTCTGGAATATGTATCAGAATAAGAAGCAAAAGAATAAGGAGTAAGGAAATACTCCCCTGAGTTTATTACTTCCCTTTGATTATATGTGTTCTTCAGGATCAGATCTTTTTGCCTTTCTTTGAACATCAGAGTATCAGAGTCTTTGACTTATCAGAAGCTTTATGTCAGAGCAGAGCTTCAGAGCTTTTCTTTTCAGAGCTTTGCTTTGGATCAGAACTTCATAGTGATCAGAGTTTCTAGTCTTCAGAGTGTCCAGGAGCTTCCTTGTGCCTGTAGACTTTAAGCAAAACAGAAAAAAACATTTCAAGTAATAGAGTTAGAATGTTTGAGAATTTATGTCTAGTTGGCCGTTATTGATTTAAATATCATTCTTGTTCTCCCCCTTTTTGTCAGCAATCAAAAAGTGTTGGTGATGTGTTAAAACAATTAAGATCAGAAAAACGAATCATATTAAGATAGTTCAGAATCAAAACAAGAAAATATTACAACACATATTCAATCAGTGCATCAGAAAATCAAGGAAAACATGAAAAAGTTCATGCAAGAAAAAAAATTAAGGTTGAGGAGGCAAGCGTGTGAACAGGTTCTCCAGCATGGCTTGAATCTTTTCAGCAGTCTCATTCTGCTTATGCACCATGCTGACAACAGTGTCAATCTTGCTGTCCTGCACATCCATTCTTTCTTTCATCTTCTGATCGCTTTCATCCATCCGCTGCTGTAGACGCATGTCATTCAGCCTTAGTTCTTCCAGAGTCTGCCTGTCCAAGGCAGCTTGAGAAGCATCAGAAGGAGGAGGCTTCTCAGAACTTTCAGCAACATCCTCTGCTTGACTTTCTTCAGCCTGAATGGTCTTGTCTTCTTCTGATGGTTGCACCTTTGCAGCTTGCTGTTTCTCAGACCAAGGTTCACTGTCCAGATGGAGCACGTCCTCTTTCAGAAGCTGATTTCCAACTTCATTCAGAAGCTTGCTGAAATTTTGTTGAGCCTGCTCATAGTTGATATCCTGCAACTTGAGGGCTTCAGCACGTACCCAAAGTCTGAATTGTGACCAGAGCTGATCAGAAGCAGCTGGGTCAATCATCCCAGGACAGACTTGCTTCAAAGAAGCAATCCATTGCAGCACACCTGTTTCAAAATTCAAAATACTAGAGCCAACATCTGGTTGCTTTGGTTTTGGGATGGCAATTTTGTGCTTTAGATCAGCAAGACGGTCAAGACTGGTTAAGTCAATGAAAGTCCTGCTGGGGTTTTCAGAGGTTTTCTGAGAAGCTGTTTGTTTTGGAGAAGGGGTATCAGAGTCAGATATTACGATTGGACTGGGTGGTGTTTTGGGAGTATTTGGTGGTGTCGATTCTGATGAGGATGGTAACTGGGGCATGACAACAGTTGTTCCACATGGCAGCTGAATTGCCAGCGGTGATGGTTGAGGTGAATGAGGTTCAGATTGATGAGGGGAAGGAGTTTCAGAGTGGTGAAACTCTGTTTGTGGTGATGGTGGATTAATTTCTGGTTGGGGAGAGGGAGTTGGAATCTCTGATTGCTCAGGGATCAGAGGTTCTTCTGAGAGTGGTTGTTGTTGTTCTGGTTCTTCAGCAGATTGCTGTTGTTCTGGTTGTGGAGGAGGAACATTTTGTGGTTCAGAGTTTGGTTGATCAGAGGCATGTTGATCAATATCAGACAGCACTTGGTCAAGTGCTGATGTTGTTGAAATTGTTGGTTGTTTGGGGTGTTTGGTTCTAGGTCTTCTGAGTTTTAATGCCTCAGAAGGGTCTTCTTCTTGTACAGTTTCATCTATGGTAGGGATGGGGATTGAGATTCTATGAGAGGTTTGAGGAGGGATAGATGCTGGAATAGTAGAAGAATTTAAAACAGGGGCAGCAGATGAAATACCTCTTTTCTTTGGAGTCTGCTGAGATGATCCTTCTGATGGCGCCTTCCTCTTCTTTGTCTTCTTCAAAGTCACTTCTGGTTGAGGTTGATGCAGATCTCTGATATTCAGCTTTGGATCTGTACCATCTGCCTTGCACGCATCCAAGTACCTGAGAATCACCTCTGGTTTGGATTCAATTTCAGAAAATAACGGAAAATCACTCAGAGGCACTCTTCTGCTGGAGATATCAGCAGTGGAAGTAGCTCTGGGTTCCTTCTGAATATTCTCTATCAGCTTCATCTTTTTTAGGTTCTTTGCGTTCAGAGGTTTCCCAATTGTTGGTTCAATAGTGCTTAGTTCCTGAGCTTCTATCAGATGCTCAATCAGCCTATTCTCTGTCAGAATATCTGATATCAACCTTCCAAAAGGTATCCAATCCATCTTGGTTCTTTCTTCTTCCCTTGTTTCTTTCACACTGGTTCTGAGATGGTTGAACAGGAAGTGAGCCAGATTGATCTTTACCTTCTGATCAATAAAGTAGATCAGAAACTGCTGATCCACATTTATGTAATCAAGAGAACTGGTTGGTTTCCTGTGGTTGAAGCACCCCAGAATTATCTTAGCCCACACTCTGAAATGATCCTTCAGATCTTTAATCTTGCTGCTGGGCAACCCAAGAGTGAAAATCCTGTCAGCTACCACACCTATATCAGCACATCTTTCAGCCATGTCCATACAACGGACGCCACCACCACTTTGACCGATTAGCCTTGCAATGAGATCTTCAGTAATCACAATCTTCTTCCCCATAACAAAGGAGGTGACTAGATGTGTTGAAACCTTGGCGTGAATCCAAAATTCCTTGACCAGCACTGGGAATGTTGGTCCAACCAACCTATCGAAATACCTTTCCCACTTTTGAGCCCTAACTTCTTCAGTTAGGTCAAAACCGTTCTCCTTCAAGCTTTCAAAGTCAATGATTAATTCAGAAAGCACTTCAAGATTCTTCACCGGAGTGAGGAGAGTTATGAGTGGCACTTGATATTGCTCAGATGATGCTTTCTTCTGAGTACCTGCAGAAACGCTGCTGGAGGTTGCCATGTTCACACTAAAAGGGTTTTGAGAATGAACTGAGGAAAAAGGTTTGCAAGAGATGAACTCAGAAATATGCAGAAAATGCTTGAGTATTAGTGAGAAAGCGTAAAGAATAAGAATGAGAGATTAATGTGCTTAAATAGAGTTTTCAAAACTATTTTGAAAAGATAAACGTTTTTAAGAGAGAGAAAAATCATGATTGCCATTTAAAAGCATGATTACTTTTCATTAAATGCTTGCTGATTTTGGGGGATTTGAGAAGGATACTTAAAAACGGTTACCAGACATGTGTCTCAATGCACCCAATCAGCGCTTTGCCTTCTCAGAAGCGTGCACGCGTTCTGCTTCAGAGATATGCTGATGATTGGATGACACTTGTTTGATGTAGTGATCAGCACGTCTGTCTTTGAGCTTAGACTCTCAGATCTTTAGACTTGCATCTGATACAATCTGCATGTTCTATCTTTCTGAAAGGAGATTGATCAGAAGTTCACAGTAAAATAATTACATTCTGAAGGTAAATATATGGAGTTAAAACATTTTCACTCTGGGCACACTTTCATGCTGAGATGTTTCAGAATGAAATTAAACCTATCTTCTGAAAGGGGTTTAGTAAAGATATCAGCCCATTGATGGTCTGTATCTATAAATTTTAAGTTCAAAATACCTTTCTGAATATAGTCCCTAATGAAGTGATGTTTTATTTCTATATGCTTAGCTCTAGAATGTAAAATAGGATTTTTACTTAAGCAAATAGCAGAAGTATTATCACAAAGTATAGGAATGTTGCTCTCAAAAATCTGGAAGTCTTCAAGCTGACTTTTCATCCAGAGCATTTGTGTGTTACATCCTGCTGCTGCTATGTACTCAGCTTCTGCTGTTGACAGAGCAATTGTTGATTGTCTTTTGCTGGACCAAGAGATCAGATTTTCTCCCAGAAACTGGCAGCTTCCAGAAGTACTTTTACGTTCCACTCTGTCTCCAGCAAAATCAGCATCACAGTAGCCTACTAAGCTGTAATCACTAGATTTTCTATAAAACAAACCCAGATTAGTAGTACCTTTCAGATACTTGAAAATTCGCTTAACAGCTGTTAAGTGAGATTCTCTAGGATCTGATTGGAATCTAGCACAGATACAAACATTGAATAATATGTCAGGTCTTGAAGCCGTCAGATAGAGGAGAGAACCAATCATACCTCTGTAGACTTTCTGTTCTACATTTTTGCTTACCTCTTCTCTTTCCAGAATGCACGTGGGATGCATTGGAATCTTTGATGGCTTACATTCTGAGAGGTCAAATTTCTTCAGAAGATCTCTGATGTATTTGCTCTGATGAATGTAAGTTCCTTCTGGAGTTTGATTGATCTGAATTCCTAGAAAGAATTTCAGTTCCCCCATGAGGCTCATCTCAAATTCTGCCTGCATACACTTAGCAAATTTTCTTCCAAGAGAAGGATTAGTAGAACCAAAAATAATATCATCAACATAAATTTGACAGACTAAGATGTCACTCTTAACTGATTTACAGAATAGAGTAGTGTCCACTTTCCCTCTGGTGAATTCATTTTCCAGCAGAAAGTTACTTAGCCTTTCATACCAAGCTCTGGGAGCTTGTTTCAGACCATACAGTGACTTCTTTAGTTTGAAAACATGTTCTGGATGTTTTGTATTTTCAAAACCTGGGGGTTGGTGTACATAAACTTCTTCTTCTATATAACCATTTAAGAATGCACTTTTGACATCCATCTGATACAGAGTGATGCCTCTATTAACAGCAAATGAAATTAAAAGTCTGATAGATTCTAACCTGGCGACTGGGGCAAAGGTTTCTGTATAGTCTATCCCCTCTTGCTGACTATAACCTTGTGCAACCAGTCGTGCCTTGTTTCTGATGACTTCACCTTGTTCATTTAGCTTGTTTCTGAACACCCATCTTGTTCCAATGACGTTGAATCCTTTTGGTCTGGGAACGAGATCCCATACGTCGTTTCTGGTGAATTGATTCAGCTCTTCTTGCATTGCCAGAATCCAGTCATTATCCAGAAGTGCTTCATCAATTGAAGAAGGTTCAATCAGAGACACCAGTCCCATAAGTGTTTCTTCAGAGTTTCTGAAGCTTGCTCTTGTTCTGATTGGATCTTCCTTTCTTCCTAGGATAGTCTCTTCTGGGTGATCCAAGCTGCTTCTGGGTAATCTCTTCTGAGGTTGATCAGCAGCTGTTGTAGGATTTCTAGCAGTGCTCCTTTCAGACGTTGAAGGAATGTCTGTGTTGAGAGCTTCTGATGACTTGTCTTCAGAACCTGCAAATTCAATTTCTATACCTGCAAAAACTTCATTCTGCTTTGACTTTTCAGAGTCAAGCTTGTCATCAAAACGAACACTGATTGATTCTTCCACAATCTGTGTTTCTGTATTGTATACTCTGTACCCTCTTGAGCGTTCAGAGTATCCTAACATAATACACTTCTGTGCTTTAGAATCAAACTTGTTCAAATAATTCTTTGTATTTAATATAAAGCAAGTACATCCAAATGGATGAAAATATGAAATGTTGGGCTTTCTGTTCTTCCACAATTCATATGGAGTCTTTTCCAGAATAGGTCTTATTGAGATTCTATTCTGAATGTAGCACGCTGTGTTTATTGCCTCTGCCCAGAAGATCTTAGCAACGTTTGTCTCATTGATCATGGTTCTGGCCATTTCTTGCAATGTTCTGTTCTTTCGTTCTACAACTCCATTTTGTTGGGGAGTTCTAGGACAAGAGAAATCATGCAGAATGCCTTTGTCATTAAAGAATGACTCAAAATCTTTATTTTCAAATTCTCCACCATGATCACTTCTGACTTTAACGATTCTAAGATCCTTTTCATTCTGAACTTGGTTACAGAAAGTAACAAACACAGAGTGTGACTCGTCCTTGTGTCTTAAGAACTTTACCCATGTCCATCTGCTATAGTCATCTATGATTACTAACCCATACTTCTTACCACTGACTGAAGCAGTTTTAACTGGTCCAAATAAGTCAATGTGCAGAAGTTCTAATGGCTTAGAGGTAGAAACAACATTTTTGGGTTTAAAAGAAGGTTTTGCAAATTTGCCTTTCTGACATGCTTCACACAGAGCATCTGAATTGAACTTCAAATTAGGAAGTCCTCTGACCAGATTGAGTTTGTTAATCTGAGATATTCTTCTCATACTAACATGCCCCAATCTTCTGTGCCAGATCCACTGCTCGTTGTTAACAGACAGAAGACATTTTACATTCTGACTCTTTAGTTCAGAAAGTTTGATTTTGTAAATGTTGTTTTTCCTCTTACCATTAAACAGGATAGTCCCATCTTTCTGACTAACAGCTTTACATGATTTTTGATTAAAGATTATATCATAACCGTTATCACTTAATTGACTTATGGATAACAGATTATGCATCAATCCATCTACTAGCAGAACATTATTAATAGAGGGAAGATTTCCATTACCTACAGTTCCAGAGCCAATTATCTTTCCCCTCTGATTGCCTCCAAAGCCAATGTGGCCTCCAGGCTTAAGTTCCAGGCTTTGGAACATATGCCTTCTTCCCGTCATGTGTCGTGAGCAGCCAGAGTCCAGGTACCATGACTGGTGTTTCTGACTTGCTGCTAAAGATATCTGCAACATGTATTATTTTATCCTTAGGTACCCAGATTTTCTTGGGTCCTGATTTGTTAGTTTTACCAAAACTCTGGTTGAATTTTGGTTTCACAGAGTGCTTACTGCTAGTATATTTGATATCATGTGTGTGACCATACACAAAATGTGAATTCAGAGGAGTGTGTTTAATGGTTAAGTCCATGACATTCTTTGGTGTAGGAACCTTACCTTGGTATCCTATTCCTTTCCTGCCATTTCTGCTAACTCCATAGATCATTGAAGCCATTCTGCTTCTATCTATGCTTTTAGCTAGGAACTTCTGGAAATTGTGATCATACTCCTTGATGATCTCATCAGCGTTGCTGGGAGTTTCAGAAATTGGTTCCTTCTGAGAGTTTTGTAAAGAGTTTTCTAATTTTGAAATCTTATTTCTCAGCTCAGAATTTTCCAATTTAAGACTCTCAGACTTATTAGAGTCAGATTCAAGATTCCTTTTCAGGTCTCTGAATTTAGCTATAATTTGCTGATAACATTCCAGAATCTCATTAAGGCTTTCAGCAAGTTCAGCCTTTGTAAAGTTAACAGCAAAGTTAGGAAATACCTCTTCAGTGTCTGATTCTGAGTCTGATTCAGAAGCTTCACTATCTTCTGAAATGTTAGCCATGAGAGCTATGTTTGCCCTTTCATCATCTGATTCTGAGTCAGCTTCAGACGAGTCAGAGTCATCCCATGTGGCCATGAGACTTTTCTTCTTCTCTCTTCCAAACTTCTTTTTGGGCTTTTCCCTCTGAAGCTTTGGGCAGTCACTCTTGTAGTGTCCTTGCTCATTGCACTCATAGCAGATGATGTCTTTGGTGTTTGGCTTTTTGCTATTGGAGGAGCCTTCAGATCTTCTGTATCCAGAGGAAGAATCTGTCCTTCTGTATCTGGAAGAAGACTCGTTCTGATCAGATCTTCTGGGATTCCTGAACTTCCTTTGTCTTTGCTTCCACAGTTGATTTACTCTTCTGGAGAGAAGGGAAAGTTCGTCTTCTTCTGATGAGGATCCATCAGATGTTTCTTCAACTTCCTGCAAAACTTTAGACTCAAATTTTATGTTAGATTTTAATGCTAAAGGCTTACCTTGCTTATGAGGCTCATCAGCTTCTAGCTCCATCTCATGACTTCTGAGGGAGCTGATAAGTTCCTCCAGAGTGATTTTGTTGAGATCTTTAGCTAGCTTCAGAGCAGTAACCATAGGCCTCCACTGCTTGGGTAAACTTCTGACGATTTTCTTGACATGGTCAGCAGTAGAGTATCCTTTGTCCAGAACTTTGAGACCAGCTACCAGAATCTGGAATCTAGAGAACATAGTTTCAATGGATTCAGATTCTTCCATTTTGAACGCCTCATACTTCTGAATGAGCGCCAGAGATTTTGTTTCTTTGACCTGAACGTTGCCCTCATGCGTCATTCTAAGAGAATCAAAAATATTCTTTGCTGTGTCTCTGTTGGAGATCTTTTCATACTCAGTATAGGAGATGGCACTGAGGAGGATGGTTCTGGCCTTGTGGTGATTCTTGAAGTCACGCTTTTGTTGATCAGACATTGTTTTTCTATCAATCTTCTGACCACTTGCATTCACAGGGTGCGTGTATCCATCTGTCACCATATCCTACAGATCAGCATCATGTGCCAGAAAGAAGCTTTCAATTCTGTCTTTCCAGTAATCAAAGTTTTCTCCATCAAAGACTGGAGGTTTGCCACTGAATCTGTCTCTGTCCTCATTGTTGTCATTGCTGATGTGAGAATTGTTTCCTGCCATTGTGTTTTTCTGACGCTGGATCTTGTACTGACACGGTTAAGTATTTTAGCTCAGAACCAGGCGCTCTGATGCCAATTGAAGTGGTGAAAAACACAAGAAGGGGGGGGGTTGAATTGTAAAACTGAAATCTAAAGCAATGAACAAGATATTTTTATCCTGGTTCGTTTGATCTCAAACTACTCCAGTCCACCCGTCAAGGTGATTTCGCCTCTCTCCAACAAGGTCTTAATCCACTATATTCAACTGAATATTACAGACTGCTTTAACAACTGCTAAAGCCTTCTTGATTCAAACCACAACCCGGTTTGTCAAGGTAATACTTTCTTACAAAGAGATAAAACTATGTGTGTGGATGTTTTCTACAAAACTTTATCACAACTGTGATGTATACACAAATTGAAGCTTAGAAACTAGATTGCTAAACAGTAATGGAATATCAGAGAGTATGGTTTAGCAAAACTGAGAGAACGAAGATTATGGTTTAGCTTTTGTGCGTGTAGAGATTTGGAGAGCATTAGCCATTTCAATCTTCAAAGCCTTGTTTATATAGCACTGAGATGATGAACGTTGGATGCAATATTCTTGATTCAATGCTAATAACAAGCTTTCCTTATTGAGCAGATCTTGTCTGGAATGAGGCCGTTGGAATTAATTTGCTTTCAATGCACAGTACCGTTGCTTACTTAATGCATGTTCTGGCTTGGCTCATTCTGACTCTGCTTCGCTACTGATGAACTATTGTGTTTCTGTATCAGAGTGTTGAGCGCAGTCTTGTTCATCAGGCTTCAGCATGTACGTGAGTTGATCATCTGATTTTGACATTCTGATGTAGCAACTTCTGATGCTAGTGTCCAAAATCAAGTTCTGATGCTGAATAGATGTGATCTTGCTTATTTCAATCAGAGTATCTGCAAGTCAGAACATAATAATTTTAGGCAGCAGATAGTTCATACATGAAACTTATAAATACTATATCTTTTCACTTTGTTATCATCAAAACTTAAATATAGGGTAGTAGATTCAAACTTTGTTCTAACACTTCCAAGCAGGAATAAGCTTTTCCCAGAGTCCTGAGCTTACTCTCCAGTAGGATAGCTACTCCCCAACAGTATAGCTATTCCCCACAGAGTTTTTACTCCCCAACAAAATCAAGATTCTCATCCTTGATTCTCTAGTGAAGTTGCTAAAGCCTTCCTTACTCTCAACATAAATTTGTCAGAGTTTTTAATCCCCTGCAGATCGAAGATTCTCGTTCTTGACTCCTCAGTACAAATTCCCCTAGTAGAATGAAGATTCTCATTCTCAGTTCCCCACAGAGTTTTAAGATATTCCCCAGCGGAGTTCTCCTCAAACAACAAAACTGGAATCCCCATTAGATTGGCATACAACCCAAACTCCTGATTTCCCCAGCAGTATAGCTTCTCCCCACAGAGTTTATCAAAAAGCTTGAAGACACACATACTCTTCAACAGTGGTCCAGGATTTATCTTCCCCGACAACGGTCAAAGATTTTATCATCTCCAGCTATCCAGGATTTATCTTCCTCAGCAAGACAGCTCATCAGCTTACATGCGCATACATTACATTCATATATCATGAACATTGATAAAACACATATATTGCATCATACATTTCATGCAACATAACTTTGTGTTTCAGCTAATATTTTACCCTTTTCAGGATAAGATTAACAAACTACCAACCTCAAGAATAATGAAAACAGTTTACGGATGCTCCCCAACATGGATGTTAATCTATCGCTTGTTCAGATTCAGCTCATTGAAAACAGTTTACGGGTGCTTCCAAACACGGATGTTAATCTATTGCTTGTTCAACTCCAGAATCATGAAAACAGTTTATGGATGCTTCCTAACATGGATGTTAATCTATCGCTTGTTCAGATTCAGCTTATTGAAAACAGTTTACGGGTGCTTCCAAACACGGATGTTAAACTATTGCTTGTTCAACTCCAGAATCATGAAAACAGTTTACAGATGCTTCCCAACATGGATGTTAATCTATCGCTTGTTCAGATTCAGCTTATTGAAAACAGTTTACGGGTGCTTCTAAACACGGATGTTAATTTATTGCTTGTTCAACTCCAGAATCATGAAAACAGTTTACGGATGCTTCCCAACATGGATGTTAATCTATCGCTTGTTCAGATTCAGCTTATTGAAAACAGTTTACGGGTGCTTCCAAACACGGATGTTAATCTATTGCTTGTTCAACTCCAGAATCATGAAAACAGTTTACGGATGCTTCCCAACATGGATGTTAATCTATCGCTTGTTCAGATTCAGCTCATTGAAAACAGTTTACGGGTGCTTCCAAACACGGATATTAATCTATTGCTTGTTCAACTCCAAGATCATGAAAACAGTTTATGGGTGCTTCCAAATATGGATGTCAATCTATCGCTTGTTCAGATTCAGCTCATGAAAACAGGTTACTGATGCTCCAAACACGGATGCTAATCTATTGCTTATTCAGACCCCCAGTTCAGAGATGTTCCAGACATGGATACCTTTCTGGTAATCATTCTTTCACCTACAACATACAGTTCAACAAACATTCTTGGATGGCATCTTTAAGCCCATCTCCGACAAGATTCTGTCACATCTCCAAATGGCATATTTAAGCCCATTCCCTAAACTATGCTTTGACGAGTGCAAATTTATGGGCACTCTAGTGTTCAATCATCTTTTACCTTTGGGTCGCGAACGGAAAACTTGCCAATCTAACTCTTTAAGTTCAGGAAGATTGAACAGGGGCAGTTGTTGTACCCCAAAATTTGCCCTCCCTTTTTCACAAGAAATCACAACTCTAAGGTTTTCTCAGATTTTCAAAGATTGGCTCAAGAATCGATCAAACAGACTTTTCTTTAGCAGTAAATCAAGAATTAAGGTTTTCTCTCGCATTTCTCAGAAGAATCTGAATTCTCAGAAATTCCATTAACTGTCACATTGTTTTCACACTTTTTCAAGTTTGCAGAAAGGTTATTGGTTGTTCTCAAGGCCTGATTATCTGGGATAAGAGATAGGAGCTGAGACTTTTATTTGGAATATTCAGTTTTTTTCTGATCCAGGTTAACCAGACAATGTGCGTCTGTTAAGGTGTTTTCCTGTTAATGGAATGAAATGCTTGCTTGTTTATTGGAATACACAATGCGTATTTTGATTGGAATGTTGTTGCAAGGTTACGAGACTGCAAAGTTTTTGGATTACTTGAAATTTAAGTTATCTGGATTAGAATTGTTGAAATGCAATTTCAATTATTTTGATTTGAGAATCTTAAATAATCAGTGAAGACTTGAAGAAAGAATGGCAAGATTATTGGACAGTAAAAGATTTCATTGGATATCAGTTTGCCTCACAAAGATTTTTCAGATGATTGATACAAAAATAATTTATTATTTGAATACTGTATGTTTTACAACTTATAGTATTTAAAAATAAATGTTACAATTAATGGAAAAATCTATCTAATCTAAGCCTAAGCCTCCATTTCTCCATTGCTCTCATGCTCAAAGTCTCCGGCTTCTACTGCTTTGTCGCCGTCCAAGTTGCACTCACATGAAAAAGACAAAGGAAAAGAAGATTAGTACAGTTAATTGAAAAGAATTTTCAAATAAAAAAGAAAGGAAAAATTCATCATTAAAGTTTGTCGTCCGGAATCAGAGTGTTATTTTTTATCATGTTTTATTTTTCTCTTTGCAAATCACAAGAAGATCGATCTTCTTGGTTCACAAAGAGAAAAATAAAAGTGCAAATTGAAGAATGCAAAAGCAATTATTCAAAAAAAAATAGCAAGGCACCAAAATTGTCAAATATAGGCCAAACTGAAACATTACAAAGTCAACAAGCCAAGCAATGCAGTAACTAAATGCAACAAGGCGCCAACTAAACTAAACATTATACTAAGCATGGCAACTAAGGCAAACAAGGTGCCAACTGTACTGCATAGCAAGCAAAACCAAATTGAGCTACAAAGCGCAAGATGCCCAAACTGAGTTACAAAACAAATTGGATGCAAACTGTACAAATGTAACAATGCAGCATGATAGCAGTAAAATGCAGCAGGATGGCAGTAAAAGGCAAGAGGTAATCCAAAATCACAAGTCAAAACTTGTCACGGCTGTTCATCATTTTCCAGTCAAAGGGCAAACTTTTTAGAAAATAAAAAAGACTAAAAGCAAAGTTGTTTTGTCATTGAGAGAGAAAGAGAGAAAAGGGAGCACCTTTTTGGTATTTGTACAGTTGGCTAAAAAAATGGATCAAGAAATAATACCATAAAAATAGCAAGAAGAAAAAGCCCAGCGGTTTCAAACACAAACCATAAGTCCCAGCCTGCTAACCAAAAGTAGAGAGGGTGGTTATAAGACAAAACTGAAAGCCAAGCCAAAACACAAGTTAAAAACCTGTTAAACCTTTCAACAAGGGAAAAAGCTGAAAAATATACAAAAGCAATTCCACAACTCTCCAAACGGCACAACATCAAAAACCTGTAGCAGTTTCATCACCATCCCAAACCAGTTGGCCAAACTATAACAAGCTGTAACAATCAAAGTCCAAACAAAAGCTACCAACATAACCAGTTTCAAAAAACAACAACCATCAAAGCAAAAACTCCCAAACCTGTTACAATCAAACTGTAACAACCTGCATAACTACCACAAAACTGCCAAACAATCAAAACCACAAAAGCCTCTAACAGCAAGAACAACACAATAGTTTCCAAACTATCAAGCCCAACCTGCACAAACAACTCAAACCAGAAAACCCTGTTATCAAACTAGCCTAGCCATATCAAACCAAACTGAAAACCAACTGTAACAAACCACAACCTTCACAACAACCACAAAACTGCCAAACAATCAAAACCACAAAAGCCTGTAACAGCAAGAACAACACAACAAAATCTCCAAACTGCATAACCAATCTCCAAACCACAGCCACCATCTTACAGACAACCAAACTCAGTTTCAGCAAAATCAACAAACCAAAACAAAGTTTCAGAAACTTGCAACAAACATACCAACAACAAGTTTCAGATCATCATCATTAACGAAAACAAACATCAACAAAAATCAGTTTCAGATCATCATTATTAAGGAAAATCAACAACAACAAAGTTTCAGATTATCAAATCATCATCAACAAATCAAGAGAGAGGAAAAGAGTTTTAGAACAGCATCATCATCAACAACTATCAACAAAGAAGTTTCAGAACTATACTCATCATCAACATTTAGAACAAAGGAAAGAAGTTACCACGAAGCGTGTCCATCATTTCTTCCCTCCTCCTTCTCTAAGCCGCCAAGGAAGCGCCTCCGTCTCACCCTTTTCTCCTCTCCATTTTTCTTTCCATAAAGTCCCAAGGTATGATTCTCAAGCCCCTTTACTGGTGTTTTTTAAGCCTTTAAAAAACATAAGTTAAACAACTAAGCAAAACGAAACTGGACCAAACTTGCGAAGCAAACGAAACTGTAAAACTCAAATCAGAGGGACGAATCATACCTTTTTTGCCACCAAAGCCTTTGAATGTTAGGAAGAGGATAGAGAGTGGGGGTGGCGCTCCGGCGTCTTAGGTTTAGAGGGGGATTAGAACCCTAGATTGAGAAAGATGAAAAGATGAAGTGAAAATGAAGCAAGCGGCGCCGCTGTAACCACAAGACTCACACAAACCCTAATAATTATGAGACCCCAAAACAAATGTTACAAACATTGGGCCACCCAAACAATCTTTGAGCCCACACGAATTGGCTAGCACACCCCCCATTTTTCAATCTGACCCCTTTGTTCTTCTTTCATTTTCAATTGGGCCTAGCATCCACACCAAGCACCTAAGCCCATTCTTCTATTTTTTTTTTAATTTCTTTTGATTGACAAATGCTAACTTTTTATTATTATTATTTCATTTTAAATTAATTTGTTTTATTTTGTTAATAATAACACTAATAATATTTATTTTCTTAAATTAATTTTATTGTCTTCTTTTATTAATTGATTTTGTTTCATTTAATAGAATACCAAGCAAAAAAACATTTAAATTGATTTAATTAATTTTGTTTTCTTTAAACTTTTTTTTAATTAATAAAATACAAAAAGAAAAGTAATAATAATATTTAATCTTTCTTTTTTAGAATAGATTTTTATTTATTTTCAAGTAAATACATGCATTTTGAATTTTACTGATTTCTTCATTTATAGCTTTGTATTGAATTGCGACAATTCGATTTGGTTGTAACACTTGATATTTGGACATTATTATCCTTGTGAGACTCATCCCCATTTGTAAATAATTGTACCCCCATCCCTGGATACTTTTGTAATAACTTAGACTTTTAATTCTCGCACTTTACGCTTTCAATTATGCCATGATTAGAGACTAGGGTTTGTATGCAAAAATCCAAAATTAATCGCTAGATGACCTAATACAAGACCTAAATGCATGAAAATGACAAACACAATTCACACGTACACCTCTAGGGTAACCTCGCTTGTTGCCTCGGATATACAATCATGTCCCTCGAATATGAGACACTCTAGCAAATGCCCCTTCGATAAACAAAGATCGTAGTCCCTCGATGACCCTCGATGTTTCCTTCGATAAAATGATCTTGCCCCTTACAAAATTGCTAGAGCGTCTCACAAGTTGCTTTCAATGATTGTATGCGATGAATCGCGCCTGTCCCGTTTAACATCCTAACACAAGGTTGTTTACCAAATGCAATGGTAAAGCAACACTGTCAAAAGGGTTAAAAACATAGGAAAGATCTTTGAGTAAAATAGGGTAGACAACTCTTAGTTACTTGATCAAAACTTGCAAAACATCCTTGCTATTTTCAAACACACATCACAATACAATTTCAAAACATTTCCCAAAACCAAACTTTCAAACATTGGAATATCTTTTCAAAAAGACAAACACCTTTGTATATATTCAAACAAGAATCATTACAAAGGTTTCCACAATGATGGCCTCTTTTTCAAAGCATTTTCAAAAACCACACACACAAAGCACCATTTCAAACAATTGAAAAGCAAAAGCAAGTGATCTAAACAAGTAACTAAGAGCCCATGGATAACCGTGGATGAAAAGGGTGCTTGCACCTTCCCTTTTCATAATCTACCCCCCAAACCCAAGAAAACATCTCAAAGGTCTTTCCTGTACTTTTTGACCTTTCCTTTGGATAAAATAAAAAGTCAGTGGCGACTCTTGCTAAATCAAACAATTGCGATAAAATGAAAAACCTCAAGTCAGTTCTCCCACCGTATCACAGTAGGGTAACTTCATGATGAGTTCGTGTAAAACTTCATCTGGAAATGTATGAGAAGGAACCTGTGTAGGGTAACTTCATGATGAGTCTGTGTAAAACTTCATCTGGAAATGTACGAGAAGGAACCTGTGTAGGGTAACTTCATGATGAGTCTGTGTAAAACATAATATGGAAATGTATGAGAAGGAACCTGTGTAGGGTAACTTCATGATGAGTCCGTGTAAAACTTCATCTGAAAATGTATGAGAAGGAACCTGTGTAAGATTGCTTCGGGATGGTTATGTAGATATCTTTCCTGGCTTGTTACATGTATTAATCTACAAACAATCGTCCACAGATAGTTTTCCTAGCTTGTTACAGGTATCAATCTGGAACTTGAAAAGGTTTGCTTTAATGATGAATAATAATCCATGTAATATTGTTTCATGATGAGCCCGTGTAAAGCTGCATCTGGTCACATAGGTAGTTGCTTTATCTTGCTTCAGAAACTAAACTTGGACCTGTTGAAAATTGTGGATGATAGCCATCTTCTGATTAACCTTTTTCCTGAAAAGGCAAAACATTAGTTGTATGCAATGTCATGATGTATGAAATGAATTATGTAATGATGTTCTCAAAATGAAGCTATGTTGTATGCATATATCATGTATGTAAATAAGATATATGAAATGTGAAATTTCATTGAAATGCATCTTTATCTTGAAAATAAATCCTTGACAAATGTTGGGGAACTTTGGGAAATGAAATCTTGGACCGCTGTTGTGGACGAAGAGTATGCTCCTCTTCGGACCTTATTTTAGGATGTTTCCAATGGGGAGTACTGCTTTGTTGTTTGAGGAGAACTCCGCTGGGGAATTATTGACTTTTCTTAAGAAGACTCTGTGGGGAGTGTTGATCTCTGCCTAGGGAAAAGAGTTCAGGAGTCTCAGTTGTCTATTGCTCTACTGAGGAGTTATCTCTTGAACGGAGAGGAAGAAAGTTTAGTTGTTATCTGGTCGGATTTCCAGCTTCACAGCAATTTGCTGGGGATAAAGAAGTTAACTGTTATATGGTCGTATTCCAGGCTTCACAGCGACTTACTAAGGAAAATTAACTGTTATGTGGTCGGATTCCAGACTTCGCAGAAAATTTCTTGGGAGGATGAAGTTAAACTGTTATCTGGTCGGACTCCAGGCTTTGCAGTAACTTGCTAGAAAGGATGAAGTTGAACTGATATCTGATCGGGTCCAAGCTTCTCAACAACTTACTGAATTTAAATGTTATCTGGTTGGTTTACATGTTTCGCAGTAACTTGTTGGGGATTGTAGAGCAGTCTACTGGGGAAGAGGAGTTGTGGTCCCTTGATTTGTAACAGTCGGAGAGGCAAACTCAAGCTGGAGAATTTGTATCTTGTTGGGGAAATAAACCATGTCGCCAGTATGGCGGGTGTGATCGGTGTATTTAGAACTGACTGTTTAACGCTGGTTCGTGAAATGTCGCGGTAAGCAAGAGTCGCCACCGTCTTTTATTTTCTCCAACATGGACAGGACAAAAGCACAGCAAAATTCCTTATGAGATTGTTTCTCGGTTTGGGAGGTAGATTTATAGAAAGGGAAGGTGTTAGCACCCTTTCTATCCGTGGTTATCCACGGGCTCTTAGATACTTGCTCATTGTGTTTTCAAAAGTGTTTGCTTTTCAAGTGTGTGTGTGGGTTTTGAAGAAAGTTTCATTTAAAAATTTCAGATCGACTCTTGTATCAGTCCTCAAGAGTGTTTGAAAAATTGTTTTGAAAGCTTTTTTGAAAGTGTCGGTGTGAAAAGAGTTTTGATTTGTTTTTGAATAAAGCAAGTATCTACGAGTCATCCACCTACCCTAAGGAATTAGGCTGTGTAAAGGTCCTTAAGGTAGTGCCATCCCACCATTGAGGGATAGGTAACACCACTGTTGGAGGTGTTCGGGTCAATTCGAGTTTAGGGACAGTGTGGTCACCAGAGCAACAGTAGGACACCTTAGAAGCTACCCTTATGCCATTGATCCTTTTTAATTCCGAGGCAACCGTTTCGAGGCAACTGGATCATGTCATGGACATAAGGACTTACTAAAACGTCCTATACTCGACGACCACGTTTTGAAGGCAAGGCAACAGTGAGGCGTACCCTAGAAGTGGTGTGTGAATTTGTGTGTTGCTTTCATGTTATATTTTATCTTGTACATGTAACATGGTGATCTACGCTTGTTTTTAATTTAGGCCATACATTCTTTCATGCAATTATAATTTAAAAGTGCAGAAATTTAAATGCGGAAAGTAAAGTCCTACGCTATTACAAGGCGCGGGTCTATACATCGCCAAATTACAAAGACCCGTTTTAATAAAAATGCGGAAAGTAAAAGACCTAATTACTATTACATGGCTTGAGCAATTACATAATATTTGAAAGAAAAATAAACGCGCGAAAGAATTAAAGTTGGAATGTTCGAGGGCGTTGAACCCTTTTGCAATTAAATTGAAATTAAAAGTTAATTAATTATTAAATTAAAGAAAAGAAATATTTTTTATGTTTTTTGATATTTATGAGATAAATAAAATTAAAATTAAAATGAAAAGAAACCCTAATTCTAAGTTGCTTTTATTTGAGAAAAATGTTAAAGTTTAACTTAATTTACTAAAGAATTTATGTACATGTTTATTTACAAAATTAATGATAATTAATAATAATGATAAATAATGATGATTAATAATTTATTTAAGAAAAAGATGAAAATGTCAAAAAAAACCTAATTCTAGATACTTTTTACTTATTAAGAAAAAGATTAAAGTTTAAAAACCTAAATTAAACTAAGTTAATTGTTAGAGTTTATTTACAAAAAATAGGTTAGTGATGAAATTAATAATTATTAAATATATTTGTATTTTTGATTTTTCTGTTTTTATTATAGAAAATTATTTTATGGTGAAAAAAAACAATTAAAACAATTAAAAAAAGAATTAGAAAAGAAAAGAAAATAAAATTAAAAAGGATGCAAACCAAGGGGGGTTTCAGGCCCAATGGGAGGTTTTTTTGAAGTATTCTGGCCCATTAGACAAAAAGCCTTGTTTGACTTTCTGGCATCATGTGCGTGTTCATTGACTCCTGAGTACCGTGGTCTGCATTCTTTGGCCATTGGATTGGGTTTCATGGCCATTTGTGTTCTGGCTGTTGGCCATTTGTGTTCTGGCCTCAACGTTCCTTAACCTTCTCAGAATGTCTGTCTCGCCATGTATTGGTGTCATGTGTAAAATGTTCTGTTTTGGCCATTTGGCTTTTGGCCATTTGTATTTTGTCCTCAACGTTCCTTAATGAACCTGCATGGGATCCTGTCTAAAATCGGCAGTGTTGAATCTCATGAACCCATTAAATAAAATCATAAAATGCGAACAAAGTCAATATATGAAGAAATTTAATGTTTAGGCACAATATGGCATGTCTGAATGATTATACCCTTTTGATCATGGAGATCAAATCACTCTTACCCTTACCAGAAAATTAGTGACCTGAATGCTTTTATGCCTTTTGGATCATGGAGATCAAGCCAGCCTTACCCTTACTGAAGAAGTAATGAGGTGTTGGTTTGTAACTGTGATGGCTTGTTTGTAGTGTGAGAGAGATTTGTAATAAGGATTTCAAGGTTTTAGGGTTCTTGAAAGAATTTGATATTCTGACAGTGTTGTGGCCAGGTTTTTTTTCTCTCTTTTTCTCCTCGGTTTGTGTGAAAAGAAGGTGATTATATAATGGAAATTAGGGTAAAGAAAATGGGCTTTGAATGTGCAATTGGGCCTCCAATGTTCACTTGAGTTCGTCACCTTCCAGGCTAAATCGCAGGGACTTAAGTGCAATTTTTGAAGTTGAAATGTGAAAACAAAATGTAGCCGATATCGATAACTAACTCCTGTCCGAAAATCGGATCAATCGGATAAACGGTGAATTAGTTATGAATTTTTGAAGTTTCAGCTCAGACAAACTTATTTTGGGCTCCAGTGTCGACTCTGACACGTTCTTCAATAAAAAACTGGTATTGATCGGAGCATAATCCGGTCTCGACTTTTGAAGTAAAGTTGTAGATCTATGAGTCAGGGACCTTGTGTAAAAATATGAGCCCAATCCGATAAAAATTGACCAAGTTATGAATTTTCGAAGTTTTGGCCCAGATGAAATAATATTCAGCATTCAGGATTTTCAGCGTGTCACGCACTCTGAGCAAAAAACGAAGGCCTTTTGAATACCGTTTGAACTCAATACCTTCTGTGAAAATGTAGTCACCTCAATTTGTGAAATTTTGGCGTTGGAACCAGCTCGATACGATGAAAATCGACCAAGTTATGATTTTCTGAACATGACGCAAATAAACTTGTCACAAATTTTCTGTACGAAAATACTTGATAAATCCACATTTTTGAAGACCTTATGATCGAAATTGGCTTCCAGCCGTGACAGATGAAAACGTAGATAATGTCAAGACGGAATTTTGGCCACTAGAACGGGTTCAAAACGAGTCACGATCTTCAAGTTATGAATTTTTTAGCGCATAAAAACTGCACTTTCAGCACACTTTTTCACCATATTTCTTCGAGCAAACTCACACATTCGGATACCTTCTTTAAAGAATTGACTCTTGAGCCGAACCTGAATTTGAGAATATGTTATCAGAGATATCTTGGCGAAAGAACACCTGAATATGACGCGCCGGGTTGGACTTGTGAATATTTCTTGAAATGTTTTGAGAAATATGGGAGGGCAAATTTTGGGGTACAACAGTTGCCCCTGTTCAATCTTCTTAAACCTGAGGATGTAGATTGGCTTGCGTGCCTTTCGTGATCCGAAGGTGGAAGATGATTGAACACTAGAGTGCCCAGAAATTTGCACTCGCATAGTAGAGTATCAGCAACGTGATGGCGGGAATGGGTTTACAGATGCCATTTGGAGAGATGACAGATAGGAGGATGGGCTTATAGATGCCATCTGAAAGTGTGACAAAACCTTGTCGGGAATGGGCTTATAGATGCCATTTGGAACGTCAATGGATAGTTGTGGAGATGGGCTTATAGATGCCATCGGGAGGTTGTCGATCGCGTAAGAGATTCCTTAGCGAGAACTTGCGTACCTGAGAAAGAAAAATAATTACCTGGCCTGTTATAGGAGTTGGTCTTCAAACTCTTTATGTAGATGTGCCCTGGCTGGATACAGGAATCGAATCTTTAAACTCTTCAGACATGCCCTAGCGAGATACAGGAATCGAGTCTGGAGAATATAGTCGTCAACAGATACACCCTAACGAGATACAGGAATCGGATCTTCGAACTCTTCAGACGTGCCCTGGCAAGATACAGGAATCGAGTCTGGTAAATATAGTCGTCAACAGATACACCCTGGCGAGATACAGGAATGGGATCTTCGAACTCTTCAGACGTGCCCTGGCAAGATACAGGAATCGAGTCTGGTAATGTTATGTTGGTGAGTTGTCTCTACTGACAGGTCATTTCTATGGACGGGTGGTCTTTAACGACGGGTGTCTATAGCAACGGGTGTCTATGACGACGAGTTTCTATAACAACGAGTGTCTATAACGACGAGTGTCTATGACGACGAGTGTCTATGACGACGAGTGTCTATGACGACGAGTGTCTATGACGACGAGTGTCTATGACGACGAGTGTCTATGACGACGAGTGTCTATGACGACGAGTGTCTATGACGACGAGTGTCTATGACGACGAGTGCCTATGACGACGAGTGTCTATGACGACGAGTGTCTATGACGACGAGTGTCTATGACGACGAGTGTCTATGACGACGAGTGTCTATGACGACGAGTGTCTATGACGACGAGTGTCTATGACGACGAGTGTCTATGACGACGAGTGTCTATGACGACGAGTGTCTATGACGACGAGTGTCTATGACGACGAGTGTCTATGACGACGAGTGTCTATGACGACGAGTGTATTTGACGACGAGTGTCTATGACGACGAGTGTATTTGACGACGAGTGTCTATGACGACGAGTGTCTATGACGACGAGTGTCTATGACGACGAGTGTCTATGACGACGAGTGTCTATGACGACGAGTGTCTATGACGACGAGTGTCTATAACGACGAGTGTCTATGACGACGAGTGTCTATGACGACGAGTGTCTATAACGACGGGTTGTATCAGAGAAATCTTTAGGCATTAATTTAACTGGATTTGTATTCTTTGACTGGGTTGGTCTCTTTTGATTGTATTCGTCTACATAGCTGATCATTTAACTGTATCCTTCCTGAAAGGTAAAGGTCAGTCATATGCAATGCATGATATGAATCAAGCAATGATGTTCTCAACACATGAGATTGTATGATATGATGCGTACATGCATGTATCATGATGTATAACAATGTGATGTTTATGAATGTATCTTCGTCTGGGAAAATAGATCCTTGACGGATGCCGGGAAGTCAAATCCTGGGCTGATGTTGAAGAGTGAGATTCTTCGTTTCTGTTGGGGATGATGATTTCAAGAATACCGGTAGGAGAAGATGACTCCGTTGGGGAATAAACTTGGAGAATAGATTACTCTGCGGGGAGGTAACTCTATGGGGAAGGAGAGGTACTTTGCTGAGGTTGATGAGGATAACTCCGCTGGAGATACCGTTGTTGTGCTCTGTTGAGGGAATTGATGAACTCCGCTGGGGATAGGAAGACTTCGCCGAGGACGGCCTTTCCGTGGTTTTTGGCTGAGGATAACCCAGTTATAAGCTCTGGCGGGGAATAACCTTTGAATAGAGCCGGGGAGATGCGTTCGTACTCTGCAGAGGATGAAGGTATCTTGGTCTCATTCTTCAGCTAGACTTACCTTGGCACTTCGGTGGACAGAGCCACCGGATCGTTTAGACAACTCATTATTGCCCCAGTTTCTGTTGGAGAAGAAGGTACCTGTGATGGTGTTTGATGACTGCCGATTGACAAATCTTCTTCTGGTAGGCAAGTGACGAGATGTCGGGACATAGTCGTACGCTTTGATCCCTAACTTTTTCCAGGACCGCCCTTTCGGGTTTTCAGCCCACCGGGATACCCTTTTTTCCCAAGCTGCCTTTTCAGGTTTTCGACTTGCCGGGTGTACAAATTTTTTCATTTTCATCCCTTATTTTTCCCGAACCCTTTTGGTTCGCCGGGAAGCCCTTATTTTTGCCTAGGTGCGTCAACCTAGCGGGTCTTTGATTTTGCGTAGTATTTTTTCGACTATGTCCACGCTCTCAGAGTGTAGGGAGTTGCCCCTGTTGTTGTGTTGCCATGCCATCAGAAGATCTTGATCAGGCAAGATTCGTGGCTGGAACTCACGTCCAATGCCCCAGGTGACTCAGGCGGAGATTTGCCCCAGGCTAATTGGCCTTTTGAGAGATTCTTCGAACCTTGACTTAACTGCCCCTGATGCCGAGCCATGATCATGTCTGCCCCTTGATTGGAGTGCTTTTGTTCATCCGATATTCGTCGTGCGAGCTTCTATGTTGTTCAAACAAATAGTCGTATGCAAACAAAGTTATGTTAAAAATGCAAAGCTTATGTCTGTTTCGAAGTTTTTGAAAATGCAGTTTTTTTTTTTAATAAAACAAGTGAGTTCTTTTGTAAACTGTGATGTCAAACTCGTTATTTTACAGCGAGCCTTAAGGAGTCAGGATACCTTTTGTAACAGTACGCCTTCGAACTAACCCACGCTTCAGCTAGGACTTTTGAGGGTTATAACGTGGCCTGGTTCACAGTTTAAGAAACAAAGGATAAAAGCTCAAATTATTTGTACCCACCCGCTCTTCGTGATGTTCTTCGAACCTAAACTCAGTTGATCATGCGTTAGACCTTGTTCGAGTCTTTTGCTCTAATATACCAATGATGGTTCGGGTATTGACAATTTATTTTGAATGGGCAGTCATTTCCTTTTTTGTTGAGGGTTTGTATGACCTCTTTTTTTTCTTGATTTTGTTATCCCTGTTTTTTGCCTGAGCTGTTTCCTTTTTGGAATTACAGTCAGCGGGATGCCCCAGTTTTGTAAGTCTCCTTCATAGGTTTTGACTTAATGGGTTTTTATTTTGAGAAGTAATGACTGCCTGTCTTTATGATTGTTCGGAACCATCGCTGTCTTTTTTTGTTTTGTAAGGATTCCTTTGATGCCATTCATCGTGCACCTGGATCAACTGAGAGAACTACCCTGCCCCAGGTTATGATTAAGGGTTTTAATTTCGAAAAAGAAAAAAACTCCAACTTCTTTGGCTCAGAGAGGTTGACGAGGGATTATCTTCCTTATAACTCCAGTGTTTAGGAATTGAAACAATGCCTGTACCTCATCAGCGGGGTCTGTTCACAAGCATATTGTAGATGTCGTGGTATCCTTTTCGTCATCCTCCCTCAAAAGGCTTAGAATTATTAATCGAGAGTTAACCTCAAAAAATGAAAGCAGTTTGAATATAGCGAATGCGAATATATTGCTTCAAAACAGACATATGTGATGCACTAATGAAATAACAACGTTTAACATGAATAGATGTTTGAACAGTCAAAAGAAAATTACATCTTGAAAATTCTAATAAACAAGAGTCTTCTCATCTCAGGGCTTGTTACTTCAAATGGTGAATCCGGTAGGGATGGTAGAAACATTCAGCCTGACCCACTTGGGAGAAATCCACTGTCCCTTCATTGATCAGGTCCTGGACTTTGTTCTTCAGAGCCCAGCAGTCGGCAGTGTCATGTCCAGGACTATCAGAGTGGTATGCACATCTTCTGTCGGGATGATAGTTAGGAGCAGAGATGTTGGGGTTCCGGGGAGGAGCCCTTAGTGTAATTAGATTCAACCTCAACAGGTGTTGCAAGGCTTGAAACAGCGGCATGTTAAGCTGGGTGAATTGCCTCTTGGACCTGCTAGGCTTACTCTGATCCACCTGTTGCTCTGGGCGAGGTTGATGTTGGGCTTGTGAAGTGGTAGCAATTTGGAGAGGTCTATTCTTCACCATACCAGGCTATTGTCCTCTTGGAAGCTGATCAAAGACCTGGTCCTTGACTCGGACTGGTTGCTTCATGTTGGATCTGTCTTGGTGGAGTTGACTGATCACGGTCCTCAACTCTTCTTGCTCCCGAGCTAAACCTTGGATGAGAGCCCTTTTCCCCAGCATCTGGGTTTTCATTGTATCTACCTCAGCTTGCAGACGTTTCAGCCGTTCGTCTTTGTCATCTTCGGGACTTTTCATGGCCAAATTCCCCGTGAGGAGTGTCCTCAACTCTTCTTTCCCCTTGGATAGGCTTAAGAAGATCTCCCTGAACTGAGTCTCTTGAGCATGAAGATCCTGGTTGTCTTGTTGGGAAGCCATTGCTGAAATAAACAGCGAAGATGGTAAGTGACCTGTAACAAGGATACCTGTAATGCAATGATATGTATGATATGCATGCAATGTTTTCAAGGATCTCGCGGGGTAGACAAGAAAATTGTTAGAATTTGCATTTTGTAGCTTGATGGAAGGCACTGCATATTGTTGAGAGGCCTTCTTCAAGAGTCAAGGCTCACCATATCAAGTGGGTCATATCCCCTGACTCGAGTTGTCATGTTTTGATCTCTGGACAACTTGGCTAGAGGAAAATAAATCCCCTTTGCCCCTTGCTAGACATTGGTTCATCATGACCTGCATCACAAGCCCTTGAGATCCTTGAAACGGGTTAGTCTTTATGCAAGATGCATGCGATGGTATGATGTCATGTTATGCATGGGGTGATATGTTTAACTCTGTTATGGGTCCAGATTAAGGACTGTAAACAAAACCTGCAAGAAACTCAAGTGTCAGATAACAAGCATGCAAATAGTCAAGTTGGAAGGCACACAAGTCACACAAGAGAGCCCTTAGAGTTTAGGCCAGCATGGGGTCCGGGGTACTACCCTCTTGAAGTTGGTGGGCTTAAAACCTGTCCTATCAGAAGTAACCGGGTTCTAAGGGTCCCAATATCATTGGATTGCTTTCATTGTTCATCGTTTTGATTTAGCCACTGAACTGGTGACCGAAATATTCCAAGAAAACAACCCTCAATTGAGTGTAGTATCGAGTATCAACCAACCTCGGACTGCACCAAAGTCAGTTATCTCACTACCCTAAAGAGGCCAAGATGATTCAATTAAGGTTCCTAAGGTCAATTGATGCTTCACGACACCACGCGGCGGCCCCGTACTCTCCTTGACTGAACTCAAGGGTTACCGGTACACACCAAAGTGCCACATCAGCGTAGCAGACTGCTTCAACCATGTCGGTATACCCCGCACAGTTCCCTCACAGCCTTGTTGCTACTTTCTAAGAAGGTATCCCCAGATCCGGGTTAGGATCTATAGAACTCCTGAGACAGTCCCACAATTTAAAGCAAACAATTCAGACAATTGAAAACATAAGTGATCTTAGTCCTAAGGTACACCTCACTTTTAAAGTTTCCCCAGCAGAGTCGCCAGTTCTGTGATCGGTGGATTTAGAACTGACTGTTTAACGCTGGTTCGCGAAATGTCGCGGTAAGCAAGAGTCGCCACTGTCTTTTATTTTCTCCAACATGGACAGGACAAAAGCATAGCAAAATTCCTTATGAGATTGTTTCTCGGTTCGGGAGGTAGATTTATAGAAAGGGAAGGTGTTAGCACCCTTTCTATCAGTGGTTATCCACGGGCTCTTAGATACTTGCTCATTGTGTTTTCAAAAGTGTTTGCTTTTCAAGTGTGTGTGTGGGTTTTGAAGAAAGTTTCGTTTAAAAATTTCAGATCGACTCTTGTATCAGTCCTCAAGAGTGTTTGAAAAATTATTTTGAAAGCTTTTTTGAAAGTGTCGGTGTGAAAAGAGTTTTGATTTGTTTTTTAATATAGCAAGTATCTACGAGTCATCCACCTACCCTAAGGAATTAGGCTGTGTAAAGGTCCTTAAGGTAGTGCCATCCCACCATTGAGGGATAGGTAACACCACCGTTGGAGGTGTTCGGGTCAATTCGAGTTTAGGGACAGTGTGGTCACCAGAGCAACAGTAGGACACCTTAGAAGCTACCCTTATGCCATTGATCCTTTTTAATTCCGAGGCAACCGTTTCGAGGCAACTGGATCATGTCATGGACATAAGGACTTACTAAAACGTCCTATACTCGACGACCACGTTTTGAAGGCAAGGCAACAGGTAGGCGTACCCTAGAAGTGGTGTGTGAATTTGTGTGTTGCTTTCATGTTATATTTTATCTTGTACATGTACCATGGTGATCTACGCTTGTTTTTAATTTAGGCCATACATTCTTTCATGCAATTATAATTTAAAAGTGCGGAAATTTAAATGCGGAAAGTAAAGTCCTACGCTATTACAAGGTGCGGGTCTATACATCGCCAAATTACAAAGACCCGTTTTAATAAAAATGCGGAAAGTAAAAGACCTAATTACTATTACATGGCTTGAGCAATTACATAATATTTGAAAGAAAAATAAACGCGCGAAACAATTAAAGTTAGAACGTTCGAGGGCGTTGGACCATTTTGCAATTAAATTGAAATTAAAAGTTAATTAATTATTAAATTAAAGAAAAGAAATATTTTTTATGTTTTTTGGTATTTATGAGATAAAGAAAATTAAAATTAAAATTAAAAGAAACCCTAATTCTAAGTTGCTTTTATTTGAGAAAAATGTTAAAGTTTAACTTAATTTACTAAAGAATTTATGTACATGTTTATTTACAAAATTAATGATAATTAATAATAATGATAAATAATGATGATTAATAATTTATTTAAGGAAAAGATGAAAATGTCAAAAAAAACCTAATTCTAGATACTTTTTACTTATTAAGAAAAAGATTAAAGTTTAAAAACCTAAATTAAACTAAGTTAATTGTTAGAGTTTATTTACAAAAAATAGGTTAGTGATGAAATTAATAATAATTAAATATTTGTATTTTTGATTTTTCTGTTTTTATTATAGAAAATTATTTTATGGTGAAAAAAAACAATTAAAACAATTAAAAAAAGAATTAGAAAAGAAAAGAAAATAAAATTAAAAAGGATGCAAACCAAGGGGAGTTTCAGGCCCAAGGGGAGGTTTTTTTGAAGTATTCTGGCCCATTAGACAAAAAACCTTGTTTGACTTTCTGGCATCACATGCGTGTTCATTGACTCCTGAGTACCGTGGTCTGCATTCTTTGGCCATTGGATTGAGTTTCATGGCCATTTGTGTTCTGGCTGTTGGCCATTTGTGTTCTGGCCTCAACGTTCCTTAACCTTCTCAGGATGTCTGTCTCGCCATGTATTGGTGTCATGTGTAAAATGTTCTATTTTGACCATTTGGCTTTTGGCTTTTGGCCATTTGTATTTTGGCCTCAACGTTCCTTAATGAACCTGCATGGGATCCTGTCTAAAATCAGCAGTGTTGAATCTCATGAACCCATTAAATAAAATCATAAAATGCGAACAAAGTCAATATATGAAGAAATTTAATGTTTAGGCACAATATGGCATGTCTGAATGATTATACCCTTTTGATCATGGAGATCAAATCACTCTTACCCTTACCGGAAAATTAGTGACCTGAATGCTTTTATGCCTTTTGGATCATGGAGATCAAGCCAGCCTTACCCTTACTGAAGAAGTAATGAGGTGTTGGTTTGTAACTGTGATGGCTTGTTTGTAGTGAGAGAGAGATTTGTAATAAGGATTTCCAGGTTTTAGGGTTCTTGAAAGAATTTGATATTCTGACAGTGTTGTGGCCAGGTTTTTTTCTCTCTTTTTCTCCTCGGTTTGTGTGAAAAGAAGGTGATTATATAATGAAAATTAGGGTAAAGAAAATGGGCTTTGAATGTGCAATTGGGCCTCCAATATTCACTTGAGTTCGTCACCTTCCAGGCTAAATCGCAGGGACTTAAGTGCAATTTTTGAAGTTGAAATGTGAAAACAAAATGTATCTGATATCGATAACTAACTCCTGTCCGAAAATAGGCTCAATCGGATAAACGGTGAATTAGTTATGAATTTTTGAAGTTTCAGCTCAGACAAACTTATTTTGGGCTCCAGTGTCGACTCTGACACGTTCTTCAATAAAAAACTGGTATTGATCGGAGCATAATCCGGTCTCGACTTTTGAAGCAAAGTTGTAAATCTATGAGTCAGGGACCCTGTGTAAAAATATGAGCCCAATCCGATAAAAATTGACCGAGTTATGAATTTTCAAAGTTTCGGCCCAGATGAAATAATATTCAGCATTCAGGATTTTCAGCGTGTCACGCACTCTGAGCAAAAAACGAAGGCCTTTTGAATACCGTTTGAAATCAATACCTTCTGTGAAAATGTAGTCACCTCAATTTGTGAAATTTTGGCGCCGGAACCAGCTCGATACGATGAAAATCGACCAAGTTATGATTTTTTGAACATGACGCAAATAAACTTCTGTCACAAATTTTCTGTACGAAAATACTTGATAAATCCACATTTTTGAAGACCTTCTGATCGATATTGGCTTCCAGCCGTGAGAGATGAAAACGTAGATAATGTCAAGACGGAATTTTGGCCACCGGAACGGGTTCAAAAAGAGTCACGATCTTCAAGTTATGAATTTTTTAGCGCGTAAAAACTGCACTTTCAGCACACTTTTTCACCATATTTCTTCGAGCAAACTCACACATTCGGATACCTTCTTTAAAGAATTGACTCTTGAGTCGAACCTGAATTTGAGAATATGTTATCAGAGATATCTTGGCGAAAGAACACCTGAATATGACGCGCCGGGTTGGACTTGTGAATTTTTCTTGAAATGTTTTGAGAAATATGGGAGGGCAAATTTTGGGGTACAACAGCGGGGAAGAGTCTTCTTTTGGCAGGAGTCCTCGAGGATTCTTGAGGTCGACTCAGTTGGGGAGAAGTTTTCAGAGATTGAAACCCTGGCTGGGGGTCCTCCTATGAACAGGATCTTGGGGGAGATTTGTCACTGCCCCTAGTAGCAGGTGTTTGTGGCACTGCTGGGAAATGTATGACTGTATGTAACCCTTCATTGGGATTCATGTTAAGTGCCCCAAGTGGTTCAGATGGAGACTTTCCCCTGGTTACTCAGCACTTCTTGAGAGATTTCTTAGAATCTTAACTGGACTGGCCCAGATGTGTTGGATAGTGATCATGCTGATGCTCCCTGCTTATGGGAAATCTGTTATTGGAAGTGGCTTCCCACTTGAAATGATTTTGCTCTTTGAGAGGGTTTTTGTCCATTGTATATCCGTCGTGCGAATTTCTCTGCTGTCAAACAAATAGCTATATGAAAACAGCGATATTCAAATAATGCAAAGTTTATGCTTGTCTTGAAGTTTAAAAAATGCGTTTTAGCAGATAAAAGAATTTTTGCAGGAAAATTCAACTCAGGATTTAGAGTAAAGCCTTACAGGAGTCACGATACCTTTTGTAACAGTATGCTTTCGAATTAACCCATGCTTCAATTAGGACTTTTTAAGGGTTGTAGCGTGGCTTGGTTCACGGTTTAAGAAACAAAGGATAAAGGCTCAAATTTTATTTGTACCCACCCATTCTTCGTGATGTTCTTCAGTCCCAAACTGAGTTAATTGTGCGTTCGAAGTCCAATGACGTTTTGGTGATGGTTTAGACAAGTTTATTTTATCGGAAGGCAGTCATATTTTTTTGCAACATTTTTCATGTTGGTCGAGGATCTGTAGTGACCTCCTTTTTTGGTTTATTATCCCTGATTTTTCCTGACTGTTCTTATTTTTTGAGATCACAGTCAGCGAGATGCCCCTAGTTTTTCTTAAGTCTCCTTCGTAGGTTTTGACTTAGTGGGATTTTTATTTTTTTGAGAAATAACGAATGCCTATGTGATAGGGAACCATCACCGTCTTTTGATTCTAGAGGAATGTTTTTGACGTCATTCATTGTATTACAAAGTGAAAGTTTGCGACTGAACGTGCATTTTAATTAACTGAGAGACTATCTTGCCCCGGGTTTTGATTAAAGGTTTCAATTTGTGTGAAAAAGAAAACTTCTACTTCTTTGGCTCAAAGGGGTTGACTATGGATTATCTTCCTTATAAATCCAGTGTTTAGGATTTGAAAGAATGTTGGTACATCGTCAGTAAGTTCTGTCCAAAAACATATTGTATGGGATTAAGGTATTGTTTTCGTCATCCTCCCTCTAAAGGCTTGTAACTTTTAGCAAGAGTTGAGAGTAAAAAGCATAGTTTAAATATAGTGAAAACGAATGGATGAATTCAAGACAAACATATGTAATGCATTAATAAACCATTGTTTTAACATTAATAGATAATTGTTTGAATAACAAAACAAATTACAATTGAGAATTCAAAAATGAACTGGAACACTCAATGATTTGGCATGGGAGCGGTGGTCATGTTGGGAGTCTCTAGAGGATAAAACTCGATCTCCTTGGCATCAATCATGTTTTGAATCTTGTGCTTCAGCGCCCAACAATCGTTAGTATCATGTCCGGGACTACCGGAATGATAAGCACATGTTGCATTAAAATTGTAGTTAGCAGAAGAAGTTTTGGGGTTTGCATGAGGTCCTATCAACGTAATCAGGTTCATCCTCAACAAGTGTTATAGTGCTTGAGACAACGGCATCTTGATGTTGGTAAACTATCTTTTGGGCTCGTCTGGCCTTCGTTGATTTCCCCTTTATTATTGTCGCTGCGATGCAGGACCGGAGATCAGGACTTCCCCCACATGTTGATCATGATTTCTCTTGTTAAGACTCTTTTGACCATACACATCATTTGAATCTTTATTCCCATTGTATGGCTTTTTCTGAGCATCAGAGGGTGTAGTCCCTTGGATCTTTCCGCTTTTTATGCCAGCTTTGACCCTTTCGCCAGTCAGTATTATCTCAGTGAACCCAGCCGAGGAGCTTCCGATTAGGTGATTAAAGAAAGGTCCTGTCAAAGTTCCCATGAAGATGTCAATTAGCTCCCTATCAGTTAAGGGTGGTTGCACCCTGCCAGCCAGGTCTCTCCACTTTTGGGCGTATTCTTTGAAGCCCTCGTTGGAACGTATGGCCAGATTCTGCAACTGCACCCGAGTTGGTGCAAGATCAGAGTTGTACTGGTATTGCTTGTAAAACGCAGCAGTTGGAACTTCCCAAGTGTGAATGTGGGAGCTCTCCAATTGATAGAACCACTCAATTTGCATCCCAGCTAAACTCTCTTGGAAGAAGTGGATCCAAAGCTTCTGATCAGTTGTGTATGGTTTAATCTTGCGGACATAAGACTTTAGATGCATCTTAGGACAAGAGACTCCATCATACGGGGCAAAGGTAAGGATTTTAAACTTTGTTGGGATGACCACTCCAGAAACCAAGCCCATGTCTCCTAAATCTAAACTAGGCACAACTTGGATCTCCACAACTTTTAGTCTGTCTTTAAGCTGTTTGTATCAGTGGCTATATTAGCTCTAATGCTTCCAGCTTCCTCTTCTTGACTGTCTTTAGAAGAAGCATCTTCTCTTTGAGTCAGTTGGGTATGCCCCTTGGACCTTCTTCTCACATTGAGGATAACAGACTTTTTCTTCTTCTTGCTCTCTTTGGTGAAGAGTGTTTTCAGATCTTCCTACCCCTTGGCCAACTTCATGAGTTCTTGCTGGAGCTGAGCATTTTGAGCTTGGAGATCTTTAATTGTTTGCTCTAGAGCCATATCTTACTGAAATAAACAGTAAGCATATGAGAAAGCCTGTACGGGAAAACCTGTTATGTGACATGCATGATATGTGGATGCAATGTTTTCAAGGATCTCGCGGGGTAAACACAAAAAGATGTTAGAATTTGAATGTTGATCAACAACTTTGATTGGAAAACTTTACATCGGTGGATGTCCTTCCACGAGAATCGATCTCACCATGGTCATATCCCTTGACTCAAGTTATACGTTGACCTGTGGTGGCGTTTGATTAGAGAACGGATCCTTGTGCCCCTTGATAGGCGCCTGGCTCAACATGGCCCTACATCACAGGCCCTTGAGATCCTTGAAATAGTTATTGAAAATGCTATGGTATGATGTTATGATGTTATGTACAAGTATGCAAAGCAAGCAAGTTGTTATGTACAAATAGTCATATACACATAAGGCAAACAAGTCCTTAGGTTTAGGCTTGCATAGAGTCTTATTGGTAAGTACCCTCTTGAAGTTTAGTATGATCAAACCTGTCCTAGAAATAGTAACCGGGTTCTAAGGGATCTCAATATCACTGATCTTTCTTATTGGGAATTGTTTCAGTGCAAGCCTCTTTCATGGCGACCGAAATATCCCGAGAAGTCCGATCTCAATGAGCGTAGTATCGAGTATCAACCAACTTCGGACTACACCAAATTCGGCTATCTCACTACTTCCTAATGGCCAAGTTGGTCAAGTAAAGGTTCTAAAGTCAATTAGTGCTTCATGACACTACACAACGGCCCCGTATTCTCCTTGACTACTCAAAGGCTACCAGTACCCACAAATGTGTCACACTAACGTAGCTATTGCTTAGACCATGTCGGTATACCCAACACAGTTTCCACAATGTATTTCTACTTACCTATAAGGTATCCCAGATCCGGGTAGAGGATCAAAGCAAACCTAAACAAGGAACCAAAATGTAAAGCAAGCAAATCAAACAATGAAAGCAAATCAAGGTGATCTATCCCTAAGGTAACCCTACTTTTATAATACTCCCCAGTAGAGTCTCCAGTTTTGTAATACGGTGGAAGAACTGACTTGGGGTGTTTTTCATTTGATTGCAATTGTTGCGGTTAGCAAGAGTCACCACCGACTTTTCTTTTATCCAAAAGGAAAGGGTGAAAAGAATAGGAAAGACCTTTGAGATATTTTCTTGAGTTCAGGGGGTAAATTATGAAAAGAGAGGGTGTTAGCACCCTTGTCATCCATAGTTAACTATGGTCTCTTAGTTGCTTTCTAGATCACTTGCTTTTTTTGAAAATGTGCTTTGTGGTAGTTTTTGAAAGTATTTTTGAAAAGGCGCCTTCGTTTAGGCAAACTTTGTAATGATTCTCGTTTCGTAAGAACGTATACAAAGTGTTGGACTTTTGAAAATATTTCATGTTTTGAAAGTGTTTGGTGTGTGTTTGCAATGATGTTTGTTTTGAAAGTGAGCAAGCAACTAGGAACGTTTCTACCTACTCAAAAGTCTTTTTTGTTCGTTTCTCTCTTCCTTTGATATTGCTATTGTGATACGGTAGTAGAACCGACTGTTATATTGGTTTGCGTTTTTTGTTTGAAAATGTTGCGGTAAGCAAGAGTCACCACCGACTTTTATTTTATCCAACAAAGGAAAAGGAAAAAGAACAGAAAAAACCTTTTTCAAGATTTTCTGAGTACGGGGGGTAGATTATAGAAAGGGAAGGTGTTAGCACCCTTTCTATCCATGGTTTTCCATGGGATCTTAGGTACTTGCTCATTTTGAAATTGCTTGTGTATGTTTTAAAAAGTTTTTGTTTTAACTTCGTGGTAACCCTTGTATATGTCCTCAAGAGTGTGATGAATTTGTTTTTTAAAACTGTTTTGAAAGTGTTTGTGTAAAATATTTTTTATTGTTTTGAGCAAGTACTTAAGAGTTTCTACCTACTTGAAAAAAGACTAATCTTTTCCTCCTATCCTTTAGACCGTGTTATCCTACTATTAGTGAGTAGGTAACCCTAGTCGTTGGATGTTGAGGGACTATCGAAAGGGACGAAATGGTCATTGAAGGCAACATGTAAGGATACCTTAGCATTTCGAAGGGACTATCATCATAAGATCATTTCTCGAGGGATAGTAATGGACTATGATCTCTATGACAACTTTGAATTGTGGGTCTTTGTTAAGATATCCCTATGTTCGAGCGACATGACCATTGTTTCCGAGGCAACCAAGTGAGGTATACCCTAAGGGTGCAAGTGTGCAGTAGTGTTTGTTTTCAGATATTTATCTTGTAACTAAATGATCTATTTAATTGATTAAGCATACAAGCCTAGGTTACTAACAATTATATACAAGCATATAAAATAAAAGCGAGAAAATAAAAGAGTCTTACGCTATTACAAGGCTTTTGGGCAGATACATAAATATTTGACTGAAAATAAAGATGCAGAAATTAAAACCCTAATTAAACTATTACAAACCGGGTGCAGTCACATCAATATTGAAAAAGTATCATACGGAAAAAATAATTCAGTGCGAGAATAAAGCTTGGAAAAAGTTTAAAACCCTAAAAAACCTAATTTGATCATTAAAATATTTTTGGATTTTTTTGTGAAAAAGATTTGAATTTAACCTAACTTCTAATTGATTTTAATTAAAAATAAATGAAAGTTGAAGAAATTAATTTATTTACAAAAATTAATTTATTAAAAAAAGAAATAAATCTTATTTTTATGACCTTTTTGATTTTATGATTTTATAAAAAAATGATTAATAAAAATAATTAAACTAATTTAAACAAAATAAAATAATAGAATTAAAAGAGAAAAAAGAATAAGCCTGAGGGGGTGTAGGCCTAAATGGAGGTGATGTTCCTGAATTTCTGCCAAGGCCCAGTCTGGTTGGCCCAATACAGCACTGGATCTGGTGTGTTGTGCCTGGAGCGCCCACCATTCGCCTGCATGCTTGAGGCATTGGATCTGGATGCAGCTTGATCCAATAATGATGACTTGGAGGCCCTATGGTGTGCGTGCATATGATGAAAGCATGGGATCTGTAATGAAATATTAAGAGAAACATTATGTAGGAGGCAGGGATCGAACCCCTGACCTCCTAAACACGCGCGTCCTGAAGCTCTTCCTGTTTGCCACTGGGCCAATTGGCCTTTTGATAATAATAATAATGAATAAAATGTAATATATTCAATAATTGGCAGTTATTATAACAAATATGCATGCTATTTAAACCAACCAGTAGGACGTTGCCACCTCATTGCCTTCTTCCTCAGACTGTCGTTTTAGGCCTGAACCTTTACCTACGGACGATGTCTGTAGCTATAACCCTGCATCATTCAAAAATTAAATACAAGTGATATAAATCCTAATGGAGACCATGAATGAACTGGGCTTGAAGCCCTGAACACCATGGTATCCATATATAACCCTAATTTTTCCCGTATCAGGAAGCCCTAAAACGAGTTTGGAAACCCTAAGAATGGCATCCCTCGATTCCTGCACTTAAAACTCAATCAAACAATTCAGATAGCATCGAAACCTTATAATAAACAAGAATGCATGGTTAAATTTCATTTAAAACCCACATATGCATGTAATCGAAAATCAAAAAATTTGGAAAACTGAATCTTGTATCTTACGATTATGGATGTTTTGTGACTTGACAATGATTAGACTAGCTTCAAAACACGCCCAGGAACGGATTGCTGGCTTTGAAATCGCTTGAATTGGTCTGTAGAGAAAGATCCAGTCTGCACTTTTTGATAAAAAAATTGAGTTTTTTTCTTCAGTTTACACGACCCAATCCTTGTTGTTTTGATAAGGTCTTATTATGTATATGTAGTAGGCTGAATTAGGTTAACAAAACTGATTTAAATCTTGAAGATTGAATGAGAAAAAGATTTGATTTGCAAGTGATATTCTTTGTTTCTAAAATTGGCTAAATCATGCCATTTTCATTCCAATCATCCCTTGCACGATTTATTCTTGATATGCCAGCTTTTGTTGTCCATTATTTGATGAGAAAAGATTTGGAAATCATATCTTACATATTTCCTATTATTTCTTTATTTAATTTTTACTTTTAATGAATAAAAAATCAAAATAAATAATAAAAATAATAAAATAAAGTATGAATGAGCTCAAGGGTCGTGGGCCATGTTAGGAACAAGTTTCAAGCAAGAAAACATGGGCCCATTTGGAAAAAAAAGTCATTTTGATCAATGTTGACTTCATGCACATTTCCAAAAATTGGTCAACTTTTACAATACATATCTCCCTCAATTTTAACCCTAAGAAGGTGTTCTTGGACTTTTTAGAAAGCTTATGATGTCTTCTAAACAACCCATTTGTGTCATCTCAATTGGATCTTCCATGTTCATGTAAGGAGCTTTGACCCAAAAGGTGTTTTTGTTGACTTTTTGAAATGACCTATAATGTCTGAATTTATATCTTTCCATGAGTGCATTTCTTGAACCTGAGGGCTGAAGATGAGTTGTAGGGAATTTGATACTCTTCAAAATGAGCCTTGGATGAGAAATTTCTGATAAAGTATGAGAAAGTTATGCCTGGTCAAAGTTTTGTTGACTTTTCCTATAGAAACCCTAATTTAGCAACTTTTGAGTTTTGATAAATTTTGGGCATTCCTTGAGGAATCATGATCAACCCTTGATCAAATTATGGATATCACTTCAAAATTTTGATGTTGACCAAAAATCTTGAAGTTTGACTGTATGTGGCCCACAGTTGACTTTTGACCTATCACAGTTGATTTTTAGGCATTTGAGTAGTTGACTGAGCTAACTTCGTGTGCAAGGCATGAAACTTGACATGAATGATCTTGAGGATATATTAGGGCAATAGAAACCAATTGGTACCCTTGGAACTCAAACATCTTGATGAAAATGGAAACCCTAGTTTGAGGCTCATTGTCTTAGGAGGAGGATTTGTCTGGTCAATCATTAGGTATCCTTGGGCAAGCTAAGGACCTCTAGGAGCATGTTTTGAATAAAATGAGAGGGAAAATTTTGGGGTACAACATCTATCTTACCATTGATTGGTAAGAAGCCTTATCGTTGGATGTAAAGGGACGGGTGTGGGTCATCGTATAATCATGATAGCAATGTTGTGAGATATCTTAGCATTTCTCTTTGAGGGACTAGGATCATTTGAAAGAAAACTTTTGAAGCATCATCGAGGGACTATGATATTGTATTTTTGATTGTTTTTTCTAAGATATCCCACATGCATAACATGACCATTTTTTATGCAACAAGTGGAGTTAACCTTAAGGGTGCATGTGTGAATAGTGTGTTTGATTTGCATGCATTTAATATATTATTAGGGTTATCTACTTGTTGATTTTTATCTTCCCATACAAATACTAATTACTAGCATTTATATGAAAGTGATAAATTGCAGAAAATAAATATTCTACGCTATTACAATCATTAGGGGATTGTAAGAAATTACAAATGGGGATTGCATGAAATTAAAGTCCTAATTATCTATTACAACCATATTGAAATAATGTACAAGAAATTTAAAATGGACTTGTTTTGTTTTTGTTAAAGGAAGAAATAAGTTTGTTTAAGAAAACATTTTTTTATCTTTTGGCTTTTAAAAAGAAATAAAATAAAGTGCATGAATATAATAATATTTTTGGTGTTTTGATTAATGAAAATAAAAGTGATGATAAAAATAATAAAGAAAAAGATCCAGAATCAGCGCATTGCTGACACTGAAGAAATAAGAGGCATAAGTTCTTACTCAGATGCGCTGCAAAATCAGAAATAACATGTTAGCAGAAATGGGGAAGGTCAGAAGTTCTGGGTCTGGGTACACCGAAGTTCTGAGGTTGCTGGGAACAAAGGAAAGCCTAGAAATTCTGATTGCTGAAGGAGTCTAGAAACTCTAGTGTAGCTGGGAATCTAGAAGTTCTAATATCATTGGCAAGTCAGAAGTTTTGGTCGTTTGAGAGAGTGAGGTGATAATGCTGTTGGGTGAGGATATCTAGAAGTTGTGGTCTAAGAATATTATCTGACTGATAAATGGGTAAAAATGTCAATAAATGAACCTAAAAAAGATGCTTCTGGGGCTAGAACCAAGGACCCTTAGTACTAATGTCTTATGCGCAAGCTTTCTACCACTAGGGTGGTTGTACATCTGGTATTAGAAGCAAAAGCATAAACGTGTATCACAAAGTGCTCTGATGATGAACTTCATCTCCTTCTCCATGCCAGTCAGAGCATCTGCAACTTAGTCATTTATCAACAAAACAAAAGATGCGCATATAACAGTTATGGCAGGTTTCATCATGTTTCAAAAATATAAGATATCAGAACTATAAATTAGAAGCAAGCATGAATTTTGATAATCCTAATTCTGAGTCCTAATTTCCTCAAGAAGTTCTGAACTGAAGTTATCTCTACTTAGGCAAAAATACATGAAATTTATGAATATGTACAGAATCCAAATCAGGATGTCTACATTGTATTTTTGAACATGCAAATCTAACAATGCCTTAGTAATATGATGAGAGTCAGCAGAAACTTACCTTGCAGCTGGAAAATGTTTTATAAGCTAGAGTCTAGTTCTGACTGCTTGTAATGTTCTGATCAGCTTCCTCACATGCTCAGCGGGCTGTAACAATCTTTAACTTGGGCTATAAATGGCTGGAAAATTCTGGAACAGCCAAGAAGAAAAGTTCTGACTTTTTGACATGGAGATTGATGGAGAGCGTGTTATAGTATGAAAACATAAGTTAGGACGGCTTCTAAATGTATATCAGAAGTTGTATGGATGATTTGGTCAAGAAACACTTGAGGAAAATTGGAGTTTGAACGCAAGAATAAAAAACTAGCAGGTTTTGTATTTGTGTTTGCAGTTTTTGATTCCTGGAATTTTTAGCAAGGTTTCAAGGCTTTTTAATTTCAATTTTTCGACCCTTTTACAGTTGCCAATGAATTTCAATTTATAGGAAAGGATTTTGTAGCTTGGAGAAGTCAAGAGTACAACCATCATGCTAGGGCACTGACTTGTTCTTGAATCAAGTTAAACAAGTATGGTGGTTAGCAGCTTCTAGCCGTGCCTAAGCTGGATTTGTAAGCATGAATTAAGGAAAAGTAACCTCAGAGGCAAATACAAAGCATGGACCCAGCATAAACTTGTACAAAAGTTTGCTTTTCAAGGACAATAATGGTACTTCTATGCCACACGTGGGGAAATCCTTTGGACAAAGACTCAAAAGTGGGTGTAAGCATTAAATGATGATGAGATTTATCAAACCAAAAATCCTGCAATATGTTATAGCTTCATCTGGATCAAAAATTCAGTATCAGCGTAACTTAGAACAAGCATCCAACTTATGATCTTTGAATCTCCCTGCTCCTGCATGTTCTGAAGGAGTTCTCAGACTTTTCAGAAAGCTTGTAACACACTTTTTAGACTTTATTTGAATTACTCTTGAAAAATCTGGTTGAACCTTCGTGAAAACTGGCCTAGAAGTTCTAACCAAACTCTGTTCTTAGAAATGTCCAGAATTTGCTGAGTGTTTTAGTTTCATGGACATGCCTTTGAAGATGTATAACTTGAAATCCCAACATTTCTAGAAGAAGTTATGTTCTACAATGTTTTAGATCTCATTGAGATCTATAACTCTTGTGTTAGAAGTTCTTCCAGAATCAACTTGCATCATGATGAAAATCTGGCCAGAAGTTCTGAGTTTATCATTTTTCCTAAACACTTATAAAAATTTCTAAATATTTGGAATTTTGGCTTTTCCAAAGTAATTTTGACTTTTGATTTTCTTGATGAAACAAACTTCATATTCCAATAGTTTTTGATGAAATATGATTCTTGAAACTTGATTTTGATCCAAAAGTCGAAGTTTGACTTTTCAGTATGCAATTGACCATTTTGCCCTTGTGCCAATTCCAAGCCTAAATTGATGTATTAGTGCTGCAAACTTGAGCCATGGAAAACCTTGTGAGAAAAATTCTTGAGAAATGAGAGGTCAAATTTTGGGGTACAACAGTATGGAAGCAATGATCCTCGTTAAGGTTGAGATTCCCTCTTTGCGTGTAATAATGGAAACCAAATTGTGAGAGGTTGAATGGGTCCATAACAGGTTTGACCAGTTGAATTTGATCGAAGAAAAGAGAATGACGGCCTTGTGTCATGCTCAATCATATCAAAAAAGAATGAAGAAAGCCTTTGATAAGAAGGTAAAGCCTCATGAATTCTTAGAAGGAGACCTCGTGCTCAGAAAGATCATGTCTTTTAACACTGATTCTAGGGGCAAATGGAATCCCAATTATGAAGGCTCATATGTTGTCAAGAAATCCTTCTCTGGCGGTGCATTGATTCTTGAAACTATGGATGGTGAGGAGTTCCCACGTCCTATGAATGCTGACGCAATCAAGAAATACTTTTCATAAACAAATAAAAGAACTACTCGCTAAGTTAAAAACCTGAAAGGGCGGATTATGCAAAAAAGAGTGTCTTGGTAGGCTGAAAACCCGAAAGAGCGGTCTAGGCAAAAATTAGAGACGCAAAAAAGAATAAAATCTTCCCGGTAGGTTGAAAACCCGCGAGGGAAACCTAGGCAAAAGGTAGGGATTTCATGGCAAGTAACTGCATCCGATAATACTTGATCATTGAAGTAACATTCTTTTCAGATTCTCATCACACTTCAACTGAAGCCTCTGATTAGGAGTTCAAAGTTGTTAGGAAGAATAATGGTCATTGTATTTAAATGTATATTTTTCATATATTTACCATTTTTCAAACTTTGTAATCATTCGTGGAGTCTCGCCATTTGCGGACTACCATTCTATTAATAAAGTTTGAGTCTTTATCCAATTCTTTATGGTTCTTATTTTATTCTGTTTACAAAAATTTCATTTATTATTGATAGTAATTTTCAAAACAAAAAGACTTAGTAATAAAAATATTTTTGAAAAGAATTCGCAAATTACTTTTTACTTCAGATTTTGTGATTCAAGTGGAACAAAAGTAGTGATTCCAAGGAAGGACAAACTTTTAAGTTTTAAAAAGATTACCAAAGAGGTATCCCATGATTACTCTTGTTGATATGCACATGATCCACTTGTATTTCATTCTTCGTATAGTTTGATTTCATAGCAATCGATATATGGTGCGATGTTGGTCCTGTAATCCCATTTTTCCGAGTTAAGTCTTGGTTCATATTTTTCTCTAGGTTGATTATTTGGTTTTGGGTTTGCACAGTTTGATGCCTCTATCCTAGATTCTCTAGTCAGGACTTGACGCGGATTTTTCCAGCTGAGTATCCAGACAAGGGAAGTATCTTTTCTAAGAAGTGTTGAGATAACTATCAAATTTTTGGGTTTTCTCTCACCAAGTGCCGAGTTTGATTTAAAATTTCCATAATTTTGACTTCCTGCTACGTTATTAACTTCTTAGATCCCCAAATGAAGCAAAGATGATGCTTCTCTCTAAAAGTTGTTATTCCCATGAAGTTTCATAGTTTCTCCCCAGAGAAGTTTTCACAACCATTACTCTTGACATTTGTTGTACCCCAAAATTTGACCTCTCATTTTATCAAGATTCTCCTCACAAGACTTCTTGGACTCAAGACCAGATTATGGTTTGCTCAGCTCAAGACATCTCCTTGCACTGATGACCTGAAATTAGGGTTTGAGTTTGCACAAGGATTTTTTGACTTTCAATGCCTCATGTGACTTTCATACCTCATCTTGGACCTATAAGATTGCTCATACCAAGTTTCAAGCTTTGAATCACATTTTTGCCCAGTCAATTGGACAGTTGACCTAAAAATCAACTGTATTGGGGAAAAAGTCAACCATGGCCAATTTATAGTCAAACCTCATAATTTTTGATCCACATCAACATTATAGACTCGTATGAACCATTTAATCAAGTTTGGACCATAACTCCTCAAGAAATTTGATCAAATCTTCAAAAGGGCAAAATGGTCATTTTTTAGGGTTTTGACTTAAAAAGGGAAATTTCTGATTTTTAACCTAGCCAATGGCAAATTGGGTTCAAGCATGGTTTCAAGTACTCAATGGAATCATCTTGACCTAATCACAAAGTTCAAAAGATCTCAAATGCATTGGATTGACAGATGAATTTTCCAGTCAACTGATCAAAAATCAACTGTACACTAAAAAGTCAAACTTTGACTTTTTGGTCAAAATCAAGTGCCAAGGGTCATATTTCATCAAGATGTGTCAAAACATGAAACTTGTTCACCAAGAAACATAATTTTGGAAATTAGGGTTTAAGTTTGAAAATTTTCATAACTTAGAATTTTTCTAAGTTATGAAAATTTCTTAACTTTTCCTAACTTTTTCACCATGATGAAATTGGATTAAAAGAAAACTTCCAACATGAAAGTTGTAGTCCTCCATGAAATATAAAACTTTGATTCACAAAGTTTTCCCAAAAGATGCTTGTATCTCAAGTTATGATTTTGTGAATAGGGGTCCAAAAACTTTTTAACTTAGTGAAATTTTGCCCTAGTTTAGGCAGATTTTGACCTAACTTCATGGAAACTTTTCACCTAGTTCCAAGAGGAATCTAAAAATTTATTTCAAATATGGATTTTAGATCATGTTACAAGATTTCCAAAATGTCATGGAACTCTCCAAGATCATTTATGGTTAGGGAGAATCGAAGAAATGAAAATGGCAAATTATCACTTTTGTCCAAGGCATTTTTCACATTGGTTCAAGTTGCAAATCAGTTTGAATCATGCTTGTACTTGCATTACAGGTCCTAATCCTTTCTACACTCATTAATTTAATGAAAACTCAATGGATAATGGAATTGTTCTGATCTTTGAAGCTTTGTACAAAGAAATATTCCAAAAATGGCATAAAGGTAACAATGCTACTTTGATAAAGCATACTTTTAGGAACTTTATTTATCTTGAGCCATGGACCTAACCTCTTGCTTCAAACAAATCCCACAAAGATCAGGCAAAGTTCACCAACTATGTGCAGCTAAGGAGCTAGCCTGTACAGGCCTTGAGCATTGTCATTTCAAATTTTCTTCAAAAGCAAGTAAGCTTGCAAAAGTCCACACAACTCTTCTATCTGATAAAACCAAGCCTTTGTATCATTTAAAATAAGTTCAGAACATTGTTGCAAGCCTAAAACACGATTTACCAACCTCTCAAACACCCTTAAACACAAAAACATCATTTCTGCCCAAAACAAGGCAGCCTCTATAAATCACAAGCCATTTCCATTTTGCCTCGTGCGTTTTACCTTGAATCACTTCAAACACATTTCATACATACCATCTAAGCTATCCAGGCCCCTGTTTAGCAACTGTAACCTCTGTTTCGAGGATCACCATTTTCATTTTGAAGCTTTGCAGGTTGACTTCTACAGGGAGATTCAGGCAAGTTCAAGGCAAGCTGGGCATTGGGAAAGCTTGAGGGAACTTCAAGCAAGCTCACAAGAACTTCAGGCCTCACTCAAAGTTGCTACATTGCCATAACCAAAATCAACTGAACAAGGTATTTGTCAAGTTTCTATCTCTCTATTTAGGCATCCTTAAGCTTAGGTTTGTGAAGCAAAAATGTAGTCCTTAAGTTGCTTGAGCTGTACATATGCATGGTTTGTATTTATATTAACTGAGCTAGGAGTATTTGATAGTTGAAGTTGCTGAAAAAACTAGGTCAGAGTTTAGGGTTGATAAAATTCTCTCTGATCTTTGAGAGTTAGGTCAAGTTTTTTATATCATTAGAATCGTGAGTTAACAAGCTACAAGTTTCATGTTGCAAGATTTCGTTTTTGTGCACATATGTGAGAGATACAGGTTGAAGGCAAACGCGCGTTTAGTTCTCTCTGGAGGACAGGGATGAAGTGTGTATGGGCCTGGCGCGCTTGGGCCTGCTTCTTTTTGCACCCCCCTTTTACTTTTTGCACCCCCTTGGCCCATTTGTTATATTTTGCATATTTTTTTATTTCTTTTGTGATTTCTGACTTTAATATTTTTTATGAATCTTAAAAAATACCAAAAAATATTTTCCTAATTTTTGCATTTTTATTTTATTATTTTTTGGGCATAAAATTAGTTTATTAGGTTTATAAAACTTATTTTTCTAAATAAAACTTGTAAATAATATAAAAATATTGTATATTTTTATTTTTATTATTTATACACTTAAAATCATATTTTCATACATATTTCCACTTTTTAATATTTTGTACATTTTTTTTCTTGAATAAAAATGAACAAAATAAATAATATAGACTATTTTCTTTTAAAACAAAAAATCAGGGTTTTCACCCTTTCAAAAATAATCATTTTATTTTCTTATTTTTAAGACATAAATAAATTTATTTTCTCATACATAAATACAAAAACATTTCTTGCATATTTACATTTTATTGCCTATTTAAATATTTGTTCATTTATTTATTGTTGTATAAATTCAATTGGGTTGTAATAGTAAATTAGGGTTTTATCTTGTGCAATATCCCCCTATTCAAAACTTGTATCCCCCTCCCCATAATATTTTTGTAATAGTCTAGATTTACTTTACGCATTTTATTGCTTTCATATACCATGATAGTAAACTAGGGTTTTGTATGATAAGACAAAAATCAAAACAAATAGCATGACTAAACACAAGACAAAAATGCATGAAAAATGACAACACATTGCACACAAGCACCCCTAGGGTTTCATCCACTTTGTTGCCTTAAAATGGCCATGGTATGCATGCTAGGTATGTTGGCAAAACAAAACAAAACAAAAGATCATAGTCTCTCGATGACGCTATCTTGGTTGCCTAAAAACAAAATGATCTAGTCCCTCAAAACTTGCTAAGATACTTGGCAATATTGTTATCATGGTCATACGATGACCCATGCTCGTCCCGTTTAACATCCAAAGATAGGGTTGTTTACCAAATACAATGGTAAAACAACAATGTCAAAGGAATAAAAATGTGTAGGAAAGACTTTTGAGTAGGTAGATGCTTCTAGTTACTTGATCAATTTGAAAACCATCCTTGTTATTTTCAAAAACACATACACAATTTCAAAACAATTTCCAAACAAATTTCAAATATTGAAACATTTTTCAAAAGACAAACACCTTTGTATACATTAAAATAAGAATCATTACAAAGGTTGCCTAAACAAAGGCCTCTTTTCAAAATACTTTCAAAGCCACACAAAAGCACCATTTCAAACAATTGAAAAAGCAAAGCAAGTGATCTAAACAAGTAACTAAGAGCCCATGGAAAACCATGGATGAAAAGGGTGCTAGCACCTTCCCTTTTCATAATCTACCCCCCGAACTCAAGAAAACATCTCAAAGGTCTTTCCTGTGATTTTTGACCTTTCCTTTTGGATAAAATAAAAGTCGGTGGCGACTCTTGCTAAACCGAAACATTTGCGAACACAAACGTAAAACCTCAAGTCAGTTCTCCCACCGCATCACAGAACTGGCGACTCTGTTGGGGATCTATCTAAAAGTGGGGTTACCTTAGGGTTTTAGATCACCTTTACATGCTTATCTTGCTTGACTTGTATGCTTTACACTTTGGTTCTATTGTTTGGGTTTGAATCCTCTACCCGGATTTGGGAAACATTCATAGGTAAATAGCAATACATTATGGAAACTGTATGGGGTATACCGTCATGGTTGAAGCAATAGCTATATTAGTGCGACATATTTGTGGGTACCGGTAGCCTTTGAGTCAATCAAAGAGAATACGGGGCTGTTGAGTAATGTCATGAAGCACTAATGGACTTTTAGAACCTTTACTTGACCAACTTGGCCTTTTAGAATGTAGTGAGATGTCCGGCTTTGGTGCAGTCCAAAGTTGGTAGATACTCGATACTACACTCATTGAGGGTTGTTTTCTTGGAATATTTCAGTCGCCAGTAAAGTGGCTAAACTGAAACAATGAATACAAAAAATAATCCAGTGATATTGAGCACCATAGAACCCGGTTACTATTTCTAGGACAGGTTTAGCAAACTAAACTTCAAGAGGGTACTTACCTATGAATCCTCATGCAAGCCAAAACTAAGAACTTGTGTGATTTGTTTGTACATATATACTTGTGCATAAAATCATGGACATCATAAAGCATCATATGCATCCACTAACTATTTCAAAGATTTTGGTTCTTCAGCTTTGTTCCTGTTTTGTAGGTTATGGATTCACTTCGCAGGAAAACTATTCAGGTTAACCTTGTAAGAATTCCTCCTCAACTCAATGAGCTAGCTTCAAGGATTCCTGAGAATTCTCCATTCACCGAGAGGCATGGTCGTCTTCTCAACTTAGTCACTTCCAACACAGAGGAAGACATGGTGAAAGTTCTCTTCCAGTTCTTTGACCCCCTACACCACTGCTTCACATTTCCTGATTACCAGCTGGTGCCTACTTTTGAGGAATTTTCTAAACTCTTGAGGATTCCTATTCTCCATCAACTACCCTTCAACGGTACGGCAAGATATCCAAAGCCTGAAGATGTTGCTCAAGCCCTACACTTGCAACCATATGATGTTATAGGCCATTGGGAAACTAGAAGTGGTGTCAAGGGTTTCTTGGCAAAGTTTCTATTTGAGAAGGCCCAAAACTGCTGGAACTCATTGGACTTACAAGCTTTTGAGGAGATTGTAGCTCTTCTCATCTATGGGATGGTCTTGTTCCTAAACCCTGACCAGCTTATAGATGTGAATGCTGTCAAGATTTTCATGTCCCGGAATCCCGTGCCTACATTGCTTGGGGATATCCTCCACTCTTTTCACACTCGAACAATGAGAAAAAGAGGTGTTCTCATGTGCTGCACTCCTCTACTGGAAAGATGGTTTATTTCTCATCTTCCCCAATCAGTTTTGAAGAATGAGCAAGGCTTGAGGTGGTCACAACGGTTGATGGCCCTTAAACATTCAGATATTCATTGGTGTTCTCGATCAAAAGAGAATGTTATCATCATTGACCGTTGTGGGGAATTTCCTAATGTCCCTCTACTAGGCATTATGGGAGGCATCACCTATAACCCCTGCTTGGCTCTGAGACAGTTTGGGTACGCCCGAAGGGATGGCCCACACGACATGCTGATTCTAGACTTGGTTTTCGACTTCGACAACGACGATCAAGGACTCCGACAAAGGTTCATCCGAGCTTGGAGGATACCCAACAAGGTGGACAGTAAGACCTTGGGACATAAGAATTCCATCCCCCTTGAGCCTTACCTCAAGTGGGTACGAACCCGCGCTCAAAGTCTTATGATGCCTTACCCCTACATTCTCCCTGTGATTATAGAGCTTGTTATGGAAGGAGAGGTTCCATACACCCTCCTACATCCTGACATGCCAACATCACTTGAAGATTTACAAAGGAGTTGGATACAGCTCAAGGGAAAACGCGATACTTTTGAAGCCCAATTCTACGCCTGTGAGAAGAAGGTTTTAGAACTTACTCGTCAACTTCACGAAGAGCAGACTCTCAACACCTACATTGCACCAAAGAGGATGTGCAACGTCTTTTTATCTTAGAATATTGTATTATTTTGCCCATGGGGCATTGATGTACTAACAAATTCTATCTTATTAATATGACGTGTGTTCCTTTTTTGTTTAAAACAAATTTGAATTTCTGAATCCTTGAATGCATTACATGAATACATATCATTCATCATATGCATAAACAGGTCTTAACACCAAGTTTCCTCATCTCTCTGTTGTTTATTTCAGCAAGATGGATATTAAACAAACGGTCAAAGACTTGCAAGCCCAGAATTCACAGTTTCAACAGCTACTTCTGACCTTGGCCAAGGGGCAGGAGGAGCTCAAGACCTTGCTAGAGAAGGAAAAAGAGAAAACTAAAAAGAAGAGAGTCGGTGTGGCTACTTTGGACAGAAGATTTGAAGGTCAAGCCAGAAGGGTCCTGGATTTCCCCTCAACATCTGATGAAGGGGTAAGAAAGGGAAAGGAAACTGCAGTGCCATCTGATTCTGAGGAAGAAGAATAAGAAGAGGATGAAGACTATTATGAACAGCAGTACCCTCATGCAGATGACAAATACAAGAACTTGGAAGAACGTCTGGCAGCTATGGAGATACAGAGAGTGCCTGGGTTGGACTTTGAAGAGTTAGGGTTGGTATATGGAATTGTAATCCCTCCTAAATTCAAAGTACCTCTGTTTTATAAGTACGATGGGTTGTCTTGCCCAAAGATGCACCTACGATCTTATGTCAGGAAAATTCAACCATATTCTTCTGACAAAGACTTGTGGGTCCATTTCTTCCAGGACAGTTTATCGGGGACGCAGTTGGATTGGTTTTAATAGTTGGAGAGGTCTGATGTGCATAATTGTGAAGACTTGGCGGCCGCGTTCTACAAACAGTATCAATATAATGCGGACTTAGCACCAACCCGTACTCAATTACAGAGTATGGGCATGGTCTAAAATGAAGGCTTCAAAGAGTATGCTCAGAAATGGAGAGACTTGGCGGGACGAGAACAACCACCTTTATCTGAAAGAGAGCTTGTGGATATGTTCTTGGGGACTCTGTCAGGTCCTTTATTTAATCACCTGATTGAAAGTTCGTCTGCAGGGTTCACTGAGTTGATTCTAACTGGTGAGAGAGTTGAAGCCGGCATAAAAAGCAGGAAAATTCAAAAAGATGCATCTGCTTCCGCTGCCATCAAAAAGACTTTTCCAGCAAAGAAAGAAGTCTCAGTGTCTACTCCAAAAGAGGTCAAGGAAGAGTTGAGCGTTGACCAGCGGTAGGGGCCGTAATAATTCAGAAGTCTGCAGCTGATCAGCCCAGAAACAATCAACCAAGAACCAACCAAGCAAGGGTGGAAAGGCCTGTATGGAAATTCACCCAGATAAACATGACTCCTGCTCAGGTTCTACCTCATCTCTTGAAGTTAAACCTTGCCAGTCTGAAAGAGTCCCCAAAGAATCCGAATACAGCTTCTCCTTACTACCATTCGAACGCCAAGTGTGCTTATCATTCAGGGAGTATAGGACACGACACCAACAATTATTGGGCCCTCAAGAATAAGATTCAGGATTTAATAGACGTTAAAGAAGTTCAATTAGACGCCCCTGAAAAGCCGAATGTAATCTCTGCTCCAATGCCAAGGTATGGCCATAATGCCCATGTTGTTGAAGAGGATCTATTTGTTGCTACTGTTGACAATTTGATGACTCCGCTACCGATAATCAAGTTGAATTTGCTGAAGGCTTGGATTTTCCCAGGTTGTGAAGAAGATTGTTGCCTTTGTTTATCCTTACCAATCGACTGTCTATTGTTGAAGTTAGGCATCCAACACCTAATGGATAACCAAGAAATCCTTTTTGAAAAGACTCCTGTTACACCGACTCCTATCAATGATGTTTCAATAATAACCATATCCACCAATCTTTCCAAGGTCTCCAAAAGACCTGTTAAGATTACATCCGCTCCAAAGACTGCACCTTTGAAGATAACTATGCACGGGCATGTCCCGTACAAGTCCGACAAATCAATACCGTGGAACTATGGTGGAGAAATCTACTACCACAGTATTAAACAAATTGAATCAATTGAAGAGAGTTCTGATGAAGAGACTTCCGACATTGGAAACATTGCTGGAACGAGCAAAATCACCTGCAGTGGAAGAATTTTCTCTCCAGAGATTGCGCCTCCAAAGGCAATCTTTGGACCCTCAGCTGCTTCCAAGGTTACCCCTGTACCGGTCAACATATCTGCGAGAACTCCAATTATTGAAGAAGTTGTAACTCCTATGGTTGTCCCCTCTGTTGTTGATGATGATAGAGGGAAAGGGATCCAAGAAGAGCCCGTCAGGACGAGGGCTCAGCCATTAGTCATCCCTAAAACCTCTCAAAAAGAAATGGAAGAGATTTTGAAAATAATCAAGAAAAGCGATTATGATGTTGTGGAACAACTGTGGAAAACCCCTCAAAGATATCTATGTTGGCCCTGCTGCTTTGTTCAGAAGCTCATGCTAAAGCTCTGATCAGATTTTTTAAGATGGCCCATGTGCCACAGGAAACCTCCACGGATCAGTTCCAGGAATGTGTAGCTAGCTTAACAGCTGACAACAGTCTAGGATTCTCCAATTCTGATTTAACATAAAAAGGAAGAAAACATAATGACGCTTTGCATGTCTCGGTGGAATACAGAGGGACTACCCTAGCACACGTACTGGTAGACACTGGTTTGTCTTTAAATGTCTTGCCAAAGAAATCCTTGGATAGATTAGATTGTGAAGGCTTAACCTTGAAGCTTAGCAACATCATTGTCAGAGCCTTTGATGGTTCTAAAAGGATGGTCCACGGGGAGGTGGACATCCCGATTAAAGTGGGAACTGAAACCTTTAACTCCACATTCTACATGATGGACATCCGTCCTTCCTATTCTTGCTTGTTGGGAAGACCCTGGATTCACAATGCTGGAGCCGTCACTTCCACTCTGCATCAAATGCTCAAGTACCATGTCCAGGGGAAAATATAATTGTTCATGGTGAAGAGGAATATATGATAAGCCGTCTAAATTCTTTCCGCTATGTAGAATTGGATGGTGAATTCATCGAAACCCCTTTTAAGCATTTTGAAGAGGTAGCTCAGGAGATTGCGGCAACCAAGACAATGTCTTTTGTACCCATGATTACCAGACCTCCGCCTCGGATGTCGTCTCTCAAAGATGCAAAGGCTGTGATTGAAGAAGGAGGAAGCACAATCTGGGGGCAGCTTCCAGATTTTCCTTATAAATCAGATAAATTCGGCTTGGGGTTCACTTCTTCTGCTCAGAAGGCTATACACCGCACCCGTGCTGGAGGGCCACCAGTGAAGATCACCCATCATGGAGTCAATGCTTTGGAGGATAGTGAAGAGGAAAGCAACTTGGAAGACTGGATTTTCCCTACTGTTGACGGAGGACTATGCAACTGGGAAGCAAAAGACTTTGTTCTGATTACTTTCATACCGCAGTAATTTATCTTTCAAACATTTCTGTTGGTTTGTAATAATTCTCAAACAATTCGTACACTTTTAACCTTGTGCCTTACCCGAGGCACATAGGTCCATTTATAAGGGTTTGATTTTTCATCTTCATATGCCATTTTAATGAATCATGGACGTTTTCACATATAAACTTTTGTGTTCATTGTCTTTCTTTTTACATTTTATTTGTTTAAAGGTGGCTATCCCTTACACACACCCACACTCACAAATGCAGGTACCCTTCCATTCCAGATTCCATGGGTAACAATTCTGCTATGGCCTTCAGTGACTCTGAAGATCTGGTCTACCATGCCGAATACGAAGGTGAGGAAGATTGTGAGGTGCCGAGAGAATTGGCTAGACTGCTACAACAGGAAGAAAGGGCTATTCTACCTCATGAGGAGCTGTTAGAGACAATCAACTTGGGTACCAAGGAAGACAGAAAAGAAATTAGAGTGGGCGCCAACCTAGAGCCAAGTGTCAAAGAGCGCTTAATTCAGCTGTTACGTGAATATGTTGAGATCTTCGCCTGGTCATACGAAGACATGCCGGGACTTGATATAGACATTGTGGTTCACCGTCTACCCACAAGAGAAGACTGTCCACTAGTTAAACAGAAGGTCTGCCGCATGAGACCTGACATGTCTGAAAAGATCAAAGCAGAAGTTATGAAGCAGTTCAATGCTGGATTTTTGGATGTTACTTCCTATCCATAATGGGTTCCTAACATTGTGCCCATGCCTAAGAAGGACGGCAAAGTAATAATGTGTGTGGATTATAGAGACTTAAACAGGGCTAGCCCTAAATATGACTTTCCACTTCCGCATATTGACATCTTGGTTGACAATACAGCTCAGCACAAGGTATTTTCTTTCATGGACGGATTTTCAGGTTATAACCAGATTAAAATGGCACCTGAAGACATGGAGAAAACTACTTTTGTTACACAGTGGGGTACGTTCTGCTACAAAGTGATGCCATTCGGACTGAAGAATGTCGGGGCAACCTATCAACGCGCCATGGTAGATTTGTTTCATGATATGATACATCATGAGATAGAGGTCTACGTAGATGACATGATAGCTCGATCACAAACTGAAGAAGAACACCTGGATCACTTGCAAAAGCTGTTTGTCAGGTTGAAGGAGTACAAGCTCAGACTGAACCATAACAAGTGCACTTTCGGAGTCCGGTCCAGTAAACTCTTGGGTTTCATTGTCAGCAACAAAGGCATCGAGGTTGATCCTGCCAAAGTCAAAGCTATACAAGAAATGCCTGCTCCTCGCACTGAGAAGAAGGTCAGAGGTTTCTTGGGACGCTTAAACTACATTGTAAGGTTCATTTCTCACCTAACATCTAACTGTGAACCAATCTTCAAGTTGTTGAAGAAAGACCAGGTGGTTAAATGGAATGATGACTGTCAAGTTGCTTTCGATAAAATCAAGGAGTATTTTATAGAACCTCCTATCTTGATGCCACCCGTTGAAGGAAGGCCGCTAATCATGTATCTGACCGTCCTAGAGAATTCAATGGGGTGCGTACTGGGCCAACATGACGAGTCTGGCCGAAAATAGCATGCCATTTATTTCCTTAGCAAAAAGTTTACCGATTGTGAGACCCGATACTCACTACTGGAGAAAACTTGTTGTGCTTTGGTATGGGATGCTCGCCGGCTAAGGCAGTATATGTTGACTCATACCACTTTGCTGATATCTAAGATGGATCCGATCAAGTACATCTTTGAGAAGCCTGCTTTATCTGGAAGAATAGCTAGGTGGCAGATGATCCTAACGGAATACGATATACAGTACACAACCCAAAAAGCTATATAGGGGAGTGTGCTAGCTGACCATCTGGCTCATCAAGCTGTCGAAGATTACCAATCCATGAAGTTTGACTCCCCGACGAGGATATCATGACATTGGACAACATTGAAGATTTCAGACCATATGACGAACCTGAACAAGGATCCCGATGGTCCCTGTACTTTGATGGTGCCTCCAATGCACTTGGCAACGGTATCGGCGCGGTACTCATCTCTCCAGAAAGTTGCCATACTCCTTTCACAGCCAGGCTTTGCTTTAACTGCACGAACAACATGGTAGAGTATGAAGCTTGCATCTTTGGTCTCAAGGCTTCCATAGACTTGGGAATCAAATCATTAATTATGTTTGGGGACTCAGCTTTGGTCATCATTCCGATCAAAGGAGAGTGGGATACTAAACATCCAAACCTCATCCCTTACAAAGAACATGTCCTGACATTGTTACCACATTTCGAGCAGATTAACTTTGAGCACTTCCCGCGAGAAGAAAATCAGCTAGCAGATGCTCTAGCTACAATGTCGTCCATGTTTAAATTAACTGGGATAATGAGGCTCCCCAAATCACCATCGAGCGAATGGACGAACCTGCACATTGTCACGAGACTAATACCGAAGAAGTAGTGGATCGACCTTGGTTTCATGAAGTCAAAAGGTATCTCGAGGCTCAAGAATATCCTGAAGGTGCTTCAGTCAATGACAAAAAGTTCTTAAGGAGATTCTCAGCTAAGTTCTTCCTAAGTAATGGTATCCTATACAAGCGGAATCATGATTGCATTCTGCTTCGTTGCGTGGACAAGATTGAAGCTGAACAAATCATGGCTGAACTGCACAATGGTACCTTTGGAACTCACTCTAGCGGGCATACGATGGCTAATAAGATCCTACGGGCAGGCTATTATTGGTATACCATGGAAGCTGACTGCTATCAACATTCCCGAACATGCCATAAATGTCAAATTTATGCAGACAAGGTACATATACCTCCAGTTCCTCTCAATGTCTTAACAGCTCCTTGGCCATTCGCTATGTGGAGAATCGACATGATTGGAGAGATCAAGCCTACAAAATCCAATGGACACCGTTTCATTCTGGTGGCCATTGACTACTTTACCAAGTGGGTCGAAGCAGCTTCCTTTGCATCCGTTACAAAGAATATGGTTGCCTGTTTCATCAAGAAGAACCTTATTTTCCGGTACGGTATCCCCGAAAGGATCATCACTGACAACAGTACAAACCTTAACAATACTGTGATCACCGCCTTGTGCGAGCATTTCCAGATTCAACATCACAATTCATCTCCCTATCGGCCAAAGATGAACGGTGTTGTCGAAGCTGCGAACAAAAATATCAAGGAGATCATACAAAATATGACAGTCACCTACAAGGACTGGCATGAGATGTTACTGTTTTCTCTTCACGGGTATCATACCACGGCGCGTACATCAATTAGGGAAACACCCTATTCTTTGGTATACGACATGGAAGTTGTTTTACCTATCGAGGTTCAGATTCCCTCCTTAAGAATCATGAAGGATGCTGGTTTGAGTGAAGACGATTGTATTCAGACCCGGCTTGATCAACTTAACTTGATTGATGAGAAGCGACTTACTGCTGTTTGCCACGGTCAGACGTATCAGAAACGGATGATCAAGGCTTTCAACAAGAAATTTAGACGCCAGACTGTTGTACCCCAAAATTTGCCCTCCCATATTCTTCAAAGTTTTGACAAGCATCATCTCAATTTGCTCAAGTCTACTCAAGGGTTGCACAGCTCAAACACCCTCCTAAGCCAGTCAAATTAGGGTTTTGGTTCCTGCAAGGAAGTTGAGGTTTTCAAGGGCTCAATCAAGTCCCATGTGCCTATACACATTGTCAAGCATCTACATGCCAAGTTTCAAGGCTCACAGCATCAAGTTGCACAATCAAAAGCTCTATTTGCTTCACAAACAACTGTAGGGGTAAAATGGTCATTTGGCAGTCAAAAGTCAAAAATTTTGGTCAACATCTTATTTTGAAGCCACAATTATCATTTGATCAAGTCTTGATCATGATTCCACAAGAATGGCTCAAAAATCATCAAGATGCAAAAGTTTCCATTTTTGGACAGCTGAAAAGTCAACTATAACTTGACCAAGGCATAACTTTTTCATGGTTCATCAGAAAAATCCCATCCAATGCTCATTTTTAAGGGGATGACATTTCCTACAACTCATCTTCACATTCCAAGTCCAAGAAATGCTCTCACAAAAAGTTATCGATTTCAACATTATAGGTCATTTTCAAAAGTCAACAAAAAGGCACTTTAAGTCAAAGACCATAACTTGAGATTGGTAAATCGAAATGACATGGGACCAAAGGCATTGGTTAGAGGACTTCAAGACCTTTCCAAAATGTCCAAGAACATGTTCATATGATCAAAATTGAGCAAGATATGCATTGGAGAAGTTGGGAAATTTTTGTGAAATGGCAAAAGTCAACTATCCTTGAAACTTCAATTTTTGACAAAAGAGCCCACTTTTTTCCACTTGATTCATCCTTGTCATGCCACCCATGTGTCCCATGATCAATTTCAAGACCAAATAATTATTTTTCTATTTTTATTTAATTTTTATGGATTTAATTTATTTTAATCCATAATAATTCAAGTAAATCTAAAAAAATTAATTAAATGGTATCTTATGGTTTGAATAGCCTTCATGAAGCATTTGCAACCTACCAATTTCGTGCTAAGCTCATTTGGGCATGAAAATTCAAATTTTGAACAAGCTTTGAAAGGCCTTTAATGGTGGTTAAGACAAAATCCAAAGCTTAATTGCAATGGTTAAAGGCTCCTAAATGTGACTTATTCTCACTCATTACTATATATACAAGCCTTGCAAGCCTCATTCACAACCGAGGGTGTGCACAAACGGCCAGAGCAAAATCCAAAAAGTGTCAAAAAAAAGTGTGAGATCAAAAGGAGTGTTGCAAGCATTTTCAGGCCAAAAGGAGAACGTGATTCTCTTCTTTGCCATACTCTGAAGCTAAAGCAACCCTTGCCACGTCCTAAGGTCCATCATACTGCGCTGTAAGTTATCCCAGGTCCCCCATAATTTCCATGTTATTTTGCTTTACATGTTCACGTGCAGATTCTCAAAAGCAGGACCACCATGCATGACCAGATCCCAGGCGCCAAGTGGCCAGTCCCACAGATCCAAAGGCTAAAAGATGAGGAGCACCGTGCTCCTAGTCAACCCATACTGCAGGCAATTCCAAAGTCAAACAGGCTTGCTTCTATTGGGCCAGAAATTCAACAAAAAACCTCTCATTGGTCCATTAACCTCCTGGTCTATTTGCCTTTTTATATTTTTCTCTTTTCAATTCTTTTAATTATTAATATTATTTTCATTAACTAACAAATTAATTTTTTTTATAAATTCAGAAAAAACCAAAAAAAATAGTAATAATATTTTCATTAATTAGATTTAATTAGTTATTATTTTGTAAATAAATATGGTTAATTAATTTAGTCTTTTTAAAATTAGAGCAACTTTAGTTTTTTTTTTCATAATAAATAAAAACAATTTAGAATTAGGTTTTTGCTAACTTTTAATTTCTTTTTATTTTCTCTTTATTTTCATAAAAAACACAAAAATATCATTTTCTTAATTAATTAATTAATTAGTTATTAGTTTTAATTTTATTAATTACAAAAAGGACAAATTCAATTTCTTGCTCAAAAGGGTCAAAACCCTTAAGACGTTCCCGATTCCATTTTCTATTCGCGCGTATTTATTTATTTTGATTATTTTTGTAAATGCTTCTGGAAGTGTAATAGTTAATTAGGACCTCCTTTATTGCTTTATTTATTTTCCTGCACTTTATTTACCAAAACGGGTTTTTGTCTTTGGCGATGTATAGACCCGCGCCTTGTAATAGCGTAGAATTTACATTTCCGCAATTTATTTTCCGCACTCCTAACTGCTAATATGCCTGCAAGAATGTATGTAAATAAATCAATCTGTAGCTCACAAATAACATGTACAAGACAAACATAAACTGAAATTGAACACACATGCACATGCCACTCTTAGGGTACGCCTCACTGGTTGCCTCGAACGTGGTCATCAAGTATAGGGTGTCTTAGAGGTCGCCCTCCTGTCTAAAGATCCAGTTGCCTCGAAACGGTTGCCTCGGATACAAAGGATCTAGGACATTAGGGTTACTTCTAAGGTGTCCTACCATTGCTTCGGTGACCACACATGTCCCGATAATCGAATTGACCCGAACAACTCCAACGACGGTGCTACCTACCTCTCAATGGTGGGATAGCACTATCTAAAGGACTCTTACACAGCCTAATTCCTTAGAGTAGGTAGATTTCTCTTAAGTACTTACTCTTTCTCAAAACAAACAAAAAAAATACTTTTCACACCTCACACTTTCTAAAAGTTTTCAAACAAATTTTTCATACACTCTTGAGGACAGATACAAGAGTTACTTAGAAATTTTTCAAACGAAACTTTTTCAAACCCACACACACATTTGAAAAGCAAACAAATTTTGAAAACATAAGAGCAAGTACCTAAGAGCCCATGGATAACCATGGATAGAAAGGGTGCTAACACCTTCCCTTTCTATAAATCTACCTCCCGAACCGAGAAACATTCTCGAATAAGGAATTTTGTTGTGCTTTTATCCTTTCCATGTTGGAGAACATAAAAGACGGTGGCGACTCTTGCTTACCGCGACATTTCGCGAAACCAGCTTAAAAAACAGTCAGTTCTATTTCCACCGATCACAGAACTGGCGACTTTGCTGGGGATACTCTAAAGTGAGGTGTACCTTAGGATAGATTATACTTATGTTTTCAATTGCCTGATTTGTGTGCTTTAATATTGTTGGGCCTGTTTTGGGAGTTCTATAGTTCCTAACCCGGATCTGGGGGATACCCTCTTAGAAAGTAGCAACAAGACTGAGGGAACTGTGCGGGGTATACCGACACGGTTGAAGTAGTCTGCTACGTTGATGTGGCACTTTGGTGAGTACCGGTAACCCTTGAGTCAAGTCAAGGAGAGTACGGGGCCGCCGCGTGGTGTCGTGAAGCATCAACTGACCTTAGGAACCTTAATTGAACCATCCTGGCCTCTTTAGGGGTAGTGAGATGATTGACTTTGGTGCAGTCCGAAGTTGGTTGATACTCGATACTACACTCATGGAGGGTTGTTTTCTTGGAATATTTTGATCGCCAGTTCAGTGGCTAAATCAAAACAATGAACACAGAAAGCAACCCAATGATATTGAGCTCCTTAGAACCCGGTTACTTTTGATAGGACAGGTTTGAGCCCGCTAACTTCAAAGAGGGTAGTACCCAAAATTCATGCTGGCCTAAACTCTAAGGGCTCTTTTGTGTGACTTGTGTGCCTTCATACTTGAACTACTTGCATACTTGTTATCTAACAACACGGGTTCCTTGCAGGTTTTGTTTACAGTCCTTAATTGGGACTCATTACAGGGCCTACTTACATCACTCCATGCATAGCATAACATCATACCATTGCATGCATCTTGCATAAAAACTAATCCATTTCAATGATCTCAAGGGCTTGTGATGCAGGTCATGATGAATCAAAGTGTCTAGCAAAGGGCAAAGGGGATTTATTTTCCTCTAGCCGAGGTTGTCAGGGGCTATGACCCACTCGATATGGTGAGCCTTGACTCTTGAAGAAGGACTCTCAACAATATGCAGTGCCTTCCATCAAGCAACCAGATTCAAATTCTAACAAGTTTCTCTGTTTACCCCGCGAGATCCTTGAACACATTGCATGCATACATACATATCATTGCATTACAGGTACCCTTATTACAGGTCACTTACCATCTTCGCTGTTTATTTCAGCAATGGCTTCCAAACAAGACGACCAGGATTTTCATGCTCAAGAGACTCGGTTCAGGGAGATCCTCCTAAATCTATCCAAGGGACAGGAAGAGCTGAGAACACTCCTCATGGGGACTTTGGTCAGGAACAGTCCTAAAGATGATAAGGACGAACGGCTGAAACATCTACAAGCTGAGGTGGATATGATGAGAACCCAGATGCTGGGGCAAATGGCTCTTATCCAAGACTTATCTCAAAGACAAGGAGAGCTCAGGGTTCTCATCAACCAACTGCTTCGGGATAACCAACTGGGGAAAACATCTAAGGTTGAAAAGCAAGCCATCATTCAACCACCTGTGGTGCAAGAAGACAAGGGAGAAGCTCCTCAGTTTGCTTCAGGGTCACAAGCCCAACATCAACCTCATCAGTGTCAACAGGGTAATCGGCGTAAGCGAAACACGTCTGGAAGACATTTCTCGGAGACTGGTATACCATCATCACTGATACTGAGACGCTTGTTGGAGGTCAAGCTGATTGCTTTAAAGGCTCCTCCTAAGAACCTCAACATAACCTCCCTAAAGTACAATCCTGATGAAAGGTGTGCCTACCATTCTGACAGTCCTGGACATGACACTGACGACTGTTGGAGCTTGAGGAACAAGATCCAGGACTTGATCGACGGAAAGGTGTTGGAGTTCATGCCGGGTGGCAAAATGAAAATCTTCTGCTGAGAATCTCCCATCTGAGATGACTAGTTCAAGCTAAAAAAACTTTTGTTCATTCGAATGTTCAAGTTGTATTTTTCTTTGATTATCTAAACATTTATTCATGTCAAACGTTGTTATTTCATTAATGCATTGCACGTGTCTGTTTTGAATCAATATATTCGCATTCGCTATATTCAAAATTGCTTTTATTTTGATGTTCAACTCTCGATTGAAAATTCTAAGCCTCTTGAGGGAGGATGACGAAAACGATACCACAATCTACAGTATGCTTTTGAACAGACCCCGCTGATGAGGTACAGGCATTGTTTCAATTCCTAAACACTGGAGTTATAAGGATGATAATCCCTCGTCAACCCCTTTGAGCCAAAGAAGTAGGAGTTTTCTTTTCGAAAATTTAAACCCTTAATCATAACCTGGGGCAGGGTAGTTCTCTCAGCTGATCCAAGTGCACAACGAATGGCATCAAAAGAAGTCCTTCTGAAACAAAAGACAATGATGGTTCCGAATAAGCATAAAGACAGGCAGTCATTATCTCTCAAAATGAAAGCCCATATAAGTCAAAACCTATAAAGGAGACTTACAAAAACTTGGGCATCCCGCTGACTGTAATACGAAAAGAAACAGTTCAGGCAAAAGACAGGGATAATGAAATAAAAAAAAAAGAAAGAGGTCCTACAAACCCTCAACAAAAAAAGGGAATGAATGCCTATTCCAAATGAACTGTCAATACCCGAACCATCACTGGTATATCAGGACAAAGACTCAAACAAGGTCTAACGCACGATCAGCTGAGTTTAGGTTTGAAGAACATCACGAAGAACGGGTGGGTACAAATAAAATTTGAGCCTTTATCCTTTGTTTCTTAAACCGTGAACCAGGCCACGCTACAACCCCTAAAAGTCCTAGCTGAAGCATGGGTTAGTTCGAAAGCATACTGTTACCAAAGGTATCCTGACTCCTTAAGGCTTGCGGTAAAATAACGAGTTGACATCACAGTTTACAAAAAATTTCACTTGTTTTTATGAAAAAACTGCATTTTCAAAAACTTCAAGACAGACATAAGCTTTGCATTTTTAATATAACATTGTTTGCATATGACCTTTTGTTCGAACAACAGAGAAATTTGCGTGAAGAATATCTAATGAACAAAAGCACTTCCAATCAAGGGGCATGGCATGATCATCGTCCATCATCTGGGGCAGTTAAGTCAAGATTCGGAGAATCTCTCAAAAGGTCAACCAGCTTGGGGAAAATCTCCATCTGGATCACTTGGGGCATTGGACGATCCAACAAAGATCTTCTGGTGGTATGGTAACACTGCACTACTGACAGTGACAACCTCCTGTATCCTAAGAGCGTGGACATAGTCGAAAAAATACTACGCATAATCAAAGACCCGCTAGGTTGACACACCTAGGCAAAAATAAGGGCTTCCCGGCGAACCAAAAGGGTTCGGGCAAAAATAAGGGATGAAATGAAAAAAATCTGTACACCCGGCAAGTCGAAAACCTAAAAAGGCGGCTTGGGCAAAAATGGGTATCCCGGTGGACTGAAAACCCGAAAGGGCGGTCCAGGCAAAAGTTAGGGATCAAAAGCGTACGACTATGTCCCGTCATCTCGTCACTTGCCTACCAGAAGAGGATTTGTCAATCGGCAGTTATCAAGCACCTCCACAAGGTATCTTCTTCTCCCACATCAGAAACAGGGGCAATATGAGTTGTCTAAGCGATCTAGTTGCTCTGTCCACCAAGGTACTAAGGTAGGTTCAGCTGAAGAACGTGACCAAGATACCTTCACTCCCCACAGAGTAAGATAAGATTCAGCAATACTCTCCCCCGAGCAGAGTTGGTCTCCCGTCAGCCCTGACAAGGTACAGTATCTCCAGCAAGTCAACAACGCTCTCCCCAAGCAGAGTTAGTCTACTGTCAGCCTTAAGGAAGTTGGGTATCCCCAGAAAATCTCAATATTCTCCAGCAGTATGCAGATGTTCCTAAGCAAACATCCCCGGCAGTCTTAATATAAGATTGTTTCCCCGGTGGAATACCAGACACCCTAGTTGATCCTATTCCCCAGTATAGTCCAGAAGTTTCCCCAGGAAAGTTGAATCAATCTCCCCAGCAGATTCTTGAAGCTTATCCCCAGTAGATTCTTGAAGCTTATCCCCAGTAGATTCTGGAAGCTTATCCCCTGCAGAGCACAAACGCGTCTCCCCAGCTTTATTCAAAGTTATCCCCCACCAGGGCTTATAACTGGGTTATCCTCAGCTAATTACCACGGAAAGATCGTCCTCGGCGAAGTTCTTCCTATCCCCCAGTGGAGTTCATCAAATTTTCCAACAGAGCTTATCAACAGAATCCCCAGCGGAGTTCTCATTCAAATCTCAGCGAAGTATCTCTTCCCACAGAGTAATTCCCCGCAGAGTAATCTCTCCACCAAGTTTATTCCCCAACAGAGTCATCTTCTCCTACCGGTTTATTCTTACAACCATCATCCCCAGCGGAAACGAAGAACTCTACTCTTCAACATCAGCCCAGGATTCAACCAACTCCCGGCATTCGTCAAGGATTTATTTTCCCAGACGAGAATACATTCATAAACATCACATCTTCATACATTATAGCATGCATACGCATCATACAACACAAATCTCATTTATTTTTGAGAACATCTTAAAATCATGCAGTTCATGCATCATGACATTGCATACGACTAATACTTTGCCTTTTTAGAAAAAAGTCAATCAAAAGATGATTACCATCTACCTTTACAGTTCCAGATCAACACCGGTAACAAGCCAGGAAAATTCTTTGGACGACTGATCATGGGTTAATATCCGAAACCAAACAGGACAATTATCTACTTGATCATCCTCAGGCAACCCTACACCGGTTCCTTTTCTTTCAGAAGAAGTCTTACACAGGCTCATCATGAAGCAACCCCACACTGGTTCCTTCTCAACTTCAGATGTAGTTTTACACGAACTCATCATCAGGCAACCCCACACCGGTTCCTTCTCAATTTTCAGACAAAGTCTTACACGGACCCATCACAAAGTAACCCTACACCGGTTCCTTTTCTTTCAGAAGAAGTCTTACACAGACTTATCATCAAAGTAACCCTACACCTGTTCCTTTTCTTCCAGAAGAAGTCTTACACGGACTTATCATCAAAGTAACCCTACACCGGTTCCTTTTCTTCCAGAAGAAGTCTTACACGGACTTATCATCAAAGTAACCCTACACCGGTTCCTTTTCTTCCAGAAGAAGTCTTACACGGACTTATCATCAAAGTAACCCTACACCGGTTCCTTTTCTTCCAGAAGAAGTCTTACACGGACTTATCATCAAAGTAACCCTACACCGGTTCCTTTTCTTTCAGAAGAAGTCTTACACGGACTTATCATCAAAGTAACCCTACACCGGTTCCTTTTCTTCCAGAAGAAGTCTTACACGGACTTATCATCAAAGTAACCCTACACCGGTTCCTTTTCTTCCAGAAGTCTTACACGGACTTATCTCAAGATGACCTTACCCCGGTTCATCAAGAAGTTTTACACGAACTTATCCTACAGTAACCTTACCCCGGTTCCTCCAGAAGTCTTACACGGACTTATCTCAAGATGACCTTACCCCGGTCCATCAAGAAGTTTTACACTAACTTACCCTGCAGTAGCCTTACCCCGGTTCCTCCAAAAGTCTTACACGGACTTATCTCAAGATAACCTTACCCCGATTCATCAAGAAGTTTTACACGAACTTACCCTGCAGTAACCTTACCCTGGTTCCTCCAGAAGTCTTACACGGACTTATCTCAAGATGACCTTACCCCGGTCCATCAAGAAGTTTTACACGAACTTACCCTGCAGTAACCTGACCCCGGTTCCTCCAGAAGTCTTACACGGACTTATCTCAAGGTAACCCTACACCGGTTCCTCCCAAAGTCTTACACGGACTTATCTCAAGATGACCTTACCCCGGTTCATCCAGAAGTTTTACACAAACTTATCCTGCAGTAACCTTACCCCGGTTCCTCCAGAAGTCTTACACGGACTTATCCCGAAGTAACCTTACCCCGGTTCCTCTAGAAGTTTTACACGAACTTATCCCGAAGAAACCCTACACAAGTTCTCTCTCTCCAGACGTAGTTTTACACGGGTTCATCGTCAAAGAAACCCTACACAGGTTCTCTCTTCCCAAAGACGCAGTTTTACACGGACTCGTCATCAGAAACCCTACCCAGGTTTTACTTCTTCCAGGATGCGGTGTTACATGGACTCGTCATCAAAGTCAACCCTACACAGGTTCCTTCTCCATTTCAGATGCAGTCTTATACGGACTCATTATCAGTAAACCCTACACAGGTTTCCATCCTTCAAAGATGCAGTCTTATACGGACTCATTATCAGTAAACCCTACACAGGTTTCCTTCCTTCAAAGATGCAGTTTTACACGAGCTCATCATCAGTCAACCCTACACAGGTGTCCTTCTTTCCAAGATGCAGTTTTACACGAGTTCATCATCAGGCAACCCTACACAGGTTCCCTCTTTCAACTTACAAAAATTACACCTCCAGATGGCATCTATAAGCCCATCCACCTGTCAACAGTCTCCAAATGGCATCTACAAGCCCATTCCCGACAAGGTTTTGTCACATCTCCAGATGGCATCTATAAGCCCATCCTCTCATACCATCTTTCCAAATGGCATCTATAAGCCCATTCCCAATAAGGTTCTGTCACATCTCCAGATGGCATCTATAAGCCCATCCTCCTATCCACCATATCTCCAAATGGCATCTGTAAGCCCATTCCCGACATCACATTGCTGATACTCTACTATGTGAGTGCAAATTTCTGAGCACTCTAGTGTTCAATCATCTTCCACCTTCGGATCACGAAAGGCACGCAAGCCAATCTACATCCTCGGGTCTAAGAAGATTGAACAGGGGCAACTGTTGTACCCCAAAATTTGCCCTCCCATATTCTTCAAAGTTTTGACAAGCATCATCTCAATTTGCTCAAGTTTACTCAAGGGTTGCACAACTCAAACACCCTCCTAAGCCAGTCAAATTAGGGTTTTGGTTCCTGCAAGGAAGTTGAGGTTTTCAAGGGCTCAATCAAGTCCCATGTGCCTATACACATTGTCAAGCATCTACATGCCAAGTTTCAAGGCTCACAGCATCAAGTTGCACAGTCAAAAGCCTTATTTGCTTCACAAACAACTGTAGGGGTAAAATGGTCATTTGGCAGTCAAAAGTCAAAAAAAATTGTCAACATATTATTCTGAAGCCACAATCATCATTTGATCAAGTCTTGATCATGATTCCACAAGAATGGCTCAAAAATCATCAAGATGCAAAAGTTTCCATTTTTGGACAGTTGAAAAGTCAACTGTAATTTGACCAAGGCATAACTTTTTCATGGTTCATCAGAAAAATCCCATCCAATGCTCATTTTGAAGGCGATGACATTTCCTACAACTCATCTTCACATTCAAAGTCCAAGAAATGCTCTCACAAAAAGTTATCAATTTCAACATTATAGGTCATTTTCAAAAGTCAACAAAAAGGCATTTTAAGTCAAAGCCCATAACTTGAGATTGGTAAATCAAAATGACATGGGTCCAAAGGCATTGGTTAGAGGACTTCAAGACCTTTCCAAAATGTCCAAGAACATGTTCATATGATCAAAATTGAGCAAGATATGCATTGGAGAAGTTGGGAAATTTTTGTGAAATGGCAAAAGTCAACTATCCTTGAAACTTCAATTTTTGACAAAAGGGCCCACTTTTTTCCACTTGATTCATCCTTGTCATGCCACCCACGTGTCCCATGATCAATTTCAAGACCAAATAATTATTTTTCTATTTTTATTTAATTTTTATGGATTTAATTCATTTTAATCCATAATAATTCAAGTAAATCTAAAAAAATTAATTAAATGGTATCTTATGGTTTGAATAGCCTTCATGAAGCATTTACAACCTACCAATTTCGTGCTAAGCTCATTTAGGCATGAAAATTCAAATTTTGAACAAGCTTTGAAAGGCCTTTAATGGTGGTTAAGACAAAATCCAAAGCTTAATTGCAATGGTTAAAGGCTCCTAAATGTGACTTATTCTCACTCATTACTATATATACAAGCCTTGCAAGCCTCATTCACAACCGAGGGTGTGCACAAACGGCCAGAGCAAAATCCAAAAAGTGTCAAAAAAAAGTGTGAGATCAAAAGGAGTGTTGCAAGCATTTTCAGGCCAAAAGGAGAACGTGACTCTCTTCTTTGCCATACTCTGAAGCTAAAGCAACCCTTGCCACGTCCTAAGGTCCATCATACCGCGTTGTAAGTTATCCCAGGTCCCCCATAATTTCCATGTTATTTTGCTTTACATGTTCATGTGCAGATTCTCAAAAGCAGGACCACCATGCATGACCAGATCCCAGGCGCCAAGTGGCCAGTCCCACAGATCCAAAGGCTAAAAGATGAGGAGCACCATGCTCCTGGTCAACCCATACTGCAGGCAATTCCAAAGTCAAACAGGCTTGCTTCTATTGGGCCAGAAATTCAACAAAAAACCTCTCATTGGTCCATTAACCTCCTGGTCTATTTGCCTTTTTATATTTTTCTCTTTTCAATTCTTTTAATTATTAATATTATTTTCATTAACTAACAAATTAATTTTTTTTATAAATTCAGAAAAAACCAAAAAAAATAGTAATAATATTTTCATTAACTAGATTTAATTAGTTATTATTTTGTAAATAAATATGGTTAATTAATTTAGTCTTTTTAAAATTAGAGCAACTTTAGTTTTTTTTTTCGTAATAAATAAAAACAATTTAGAATTAGGTTTTTGCTAACTTTTAATTTCTTTTTATTTTCTCTTTATTTTCATAAAAAAACACAAAAACACAAAAATATCATTTTCTTAATTAATTAATTAATTAGTTATTAGTTTTAATTTCATTAATTACAAAAAGGACAAATTCAATTTCTTGCTCAAAAGGGTCAAAACCCTTAAGACGTTCCCGATTCCATTTTCTATTCGCGCGTATTTATTTATTTTGATTATTTTTATAAATGCTTCTGGAAGTGTAATAGTTAATTAGGACCTCCTTTATTGCTTTATTTATTTTCCTACACTTTATTTACCAAAACGGGTTTTTGTCTTTGGCGATGTATAGACCCGCGCCTTGTAATAGCGTAGAATTTACATTTCCGCAATTTATTTTCCGCACTCCTAACTGCTAATATGCCTGCAAGAATGTATGTAAATAAATCAATCCGTAGCTCACAAATAACACGTACAAGACAAACATAAACTGAAATTGAACACACATGCACATGCCACTCTTAGGGTACGCCTCACTGGTTGCCTCGAACGTGGTCATCAAGTATAGGGTGTCTTAGAGGTCGCCCTCCTGTCTAAAGCTCCAGTTGCCTCGAAACGGTTGCCTCGGATACAAAGGATCTAGGACATTAGGGTTACTTCTAAGGTGTCCTACCATTGCTTCGGTGACCACACATGTCCCGATAATCGAATTGACCCGAACAACACCAACGACGGTGCTACCTACCTCTCAATGGTGGGATAGCACTATCTAAAGGACTCTTACACAGCCTAATTCCTTAGAGTAGGTAGATTTCTCTTAAGTACTTGCTCTTTCTCAAAACAAACAAAAAAATACTTTTCACACCTCACACTTTCTAAAAGTTTTCAAACAAATTTTTCATACACTCTTGAGGACAAATACAAGAGTTACTTAGAAATTTTTCAAACGAAACTTTTTCAAACCCACACACACATTTGAAAAGCAAACAAATTTTGAAAACATAAGAGCAAGTACCTAAGAGCCCATGGATAACCATGGATAGAAAGGGTGCTAACACCTTCCCTTTCTATAAATCTACCTCCCGAACCGAGAAACATTCTCGAATAAGGAATTTTGTTGTGCTTTTATCCTTTCCATGTTGGAGAACATAAAAGACGGTGGCGACTCTTGCTTACCGCGACATTTCGCGAAACCAGCTTAAAAAACAGTCAGTTCTATTTCCACCGATCACACAGACATATCAAGTCGGGGATCTTGTAATCAAGCGGATCATCTTGCTGCAAAGTGATCCCTGGGGCAAATGGACTCCTACTTATGAAGGACCATTTGTGATCAAAAACATCTTTTCTGGTGGGGCAATGATATTAACCACCATGGACGGCGATGACTTACCGCACCCTGCGAATGCAAACATAGTCAAAAGATACTACGCATAAACGACCCGGCGAGTTGAAAACCCGAAAGGGCGACTTGGGCAAAAAAAAGGGTTTCCCTGTGGATCGAAAACCCGAAAGGGCGGTCCAGGAAAAAGTTAAGTAATTAAAGCGTATGACTATGTCTCGTCGGATTACTTTAAGGACAATCTCTTCACAGACAAGCTCTGGGCTTCTGATCAACTCGATCATCTTCGGACAAAGCAACGAATGGACAAGATACTCAGAGTTACGAAGGCTATAGCAGAATGGGAACCCCATGGAATTTTTACACATAGCCATCTTTCTTTGTATAAATTTTTCTCATTTTTTATGACAACGTTCTCTTACTAGGATGTCTGTCTCCTTTGTATAAAATACTTACACAAAGTTAATACAAAGATACTTCAAAGTGCAGAAAACTATTTGTCTTTTCTTCCTTTTTTACACTTATGTTTTATTTGAAAACGTCCAATGATTTATTAATGAGAATATGAATTTGAATATAATCACTGTTTACTAATAAACGAAATGGGAAAAATAATTACTGACAGGTTGAAAGTATAGGAAAACGTCTTTGGACTATTCCAAGAGAAATCCCCTGCAATACATCATCTAGATCCCTGACGGAGCTAAAACCTTGAAATACATATCCCCAGCGGAGTTACAATTTCAAATCCTTAATTCCCACCAGAGTTAAACTTCAAACTCCCAATCCTCAGCGGAGTAAAAACTTTGAACTACAGACCCTCAGCGGAGATGAAACCTTCTTCCCCAGTCGAATCAAATTTCCAACTATCAATCCAAAGCAGGAACCATTCAGTTTTCCCCAAATTCCCCAGCAAGTTATCTTAAAGTCCGAGAATCAACCAGATAACAGTTAACTTGTATCCCCAACTTCGGATGATTCACCAGTAGATTGGCATACAACCTAAACTCCTGATCTCCCCAGCAGGGTAGCTACTCCCCAACAGTATAGATTTTCCCCCAGAGTCATAAGCTTACTCTCCAGCAGTAAGCCTTCTTCCCCACAGAGTTTTTACTCCCCAACAGAATGAAGATTCTCATTCTTGATTCCCCAGTGAAGTTGCCAGAGTCTTCATTACTCCCCAGCATGAATTTGTCAGAATTTTTAATCCCCTACAGAATGAAGATTCTCATTCTTGACTCCCCAGCATGAAGTCCCCAAGGATTCAAATTCCCAGGAGATTGAAGATTCTCATTCTTAGTTCCCCGCAAAAATAATCAGAATTTTCCCTATTCCCCAGCCGAGTAAGGATTCCCATTATTTAACCCCCAGTAGAAGTCTTCAAAGTTCTATGGACTTCCCAAGCAGATTGTTCAAGCAGTTTGACATTACTCTCACAACAGATTTTGTCAATACTCCAACTTCAAGACATGAAGGATCCTCTTCCCCACAGAAGTTGTCAATCTCCAGCAGTCACCCAGGATTTCTCATCCTCAGCCGTCAAAGATTTTGAATCTCCAGCAGCGGTCAAGGATTTATTTTCCCCGGTAGCAGTCAAAGATTTCATTATCCCCAGCTATCAAGGATTTATTTTCCTCAGCAATACAGCAAATCAGCCTACATGTGCATACATTACATTCATATATCATAAACATTGATAAAACACATTTTATTGCATCATACATTTCAGGCAACATAACTTTGTGTTTCAGCTAACATTTTACCCTTTTCAGGATAAGATTAACAGCTATCTTTAACAAATATTCAAAGATTTTAGATACAGTACGGATACACTCCAGACACGGAAGTCATTCTGTTACTCATTCAGATCTTTTATTCAGATACAGTACGGATACACTCCAGATACGGAAGTTATTTTGTTACTCATTCAGATCTCTTATTCATATACAGTACGGATGCACTCCAGACACGAAAGTCATTTTGTTACTCATTCAGAATTCAAAGTCAAGATACAGTACGAATACACTCCAGACACGGAAGTCATTTTGTTACTGTTGTACCCCAAAATTTGCCCTCCCATTTCTCATTGATTTCTCCTCACAAAGCTCTTGAAGCTCAAGATCCAGTTAGGGTTTCATCTGCTCAAGACTCCTCCTTGCACTGCTAACCCCAAATTAGGGTTTGTGTTTGCACAAAGATGTTTTGACCTAAAGTGCCCAAGATGACTTTCTTGCTTCATATTGGACCCCCAAGTTTATCCATACCAAGTTTCAAGTCTTGATTCCAAGTTTTGCCCAGTCAATTGGACAGTTGACCTAGAAATCAACTGTATTGGGGAAAAAGTCAAATGTGGCCAATTGACAGTCAAATCTCATGAAAATTGATCCACATCAACATTATGAACTCATATGGTCCATTTGATCAAGTTTGGATCACAATTCCACAAGAAATTTGATCAGATCACTAAAAGGGCAAAATGGTCATTTTTAGGGTTTTGACTGTACAGAGGCAATTTTTGACTGTTTGACCTAGTCAATGGCAAACCAAGCTCACATATGGACTCAAGGACCCCATGGAATTATCTTGACATGCTCAACAAGCTCAAAAGATCCCAAGTACACAAGATTGACAGTTGAATTTCCCAGTCAATTGATCAGTTTTGACTGTATACTGAAAAGTCAAACTTTGACTTTTTGGTCAAAATCAAGAGTCAAGATTCATTTTTCATCAAAATATGCCAAATCATGAAACTTGTTCACCAAGAAATCACAAATTGCAAATTAGGGTTAGAAAATGGAATTTTTCATAACTTAGAATTTTTCTAAGTTATGAAAAACCCTAATTTTTTCCCAACTTTGCCCCACCTTTTCACCAAGATCCATTTAGATTCAAACAAAAGTCAAAACATGAAAGTTGTAGCTTGTTGCATAATCTACAACTTTGATTCACAAAGTTTTCTCATTTGAAGCTTGTATCTCAAGTTACAAGTTTTTGAATAAGGGCACTAAACCATTTTTAACTTAGTAGAATTTTAACCTATTTTGACAAGGTTTTCTACCCCACTTCAAGGCCATTTTTCATACCCTTCCACTTGGAATTTCAATTTGCATTTCAAAGATGGATTGTAGTACACATTCCAAGCTTTCCAAAATGTCCAAGAACTTCTCAAACAACCTCATGGTTAGAGAGAATCGAATTTCACAATATAGCAAAAAACCACTTTGTTCATGACCAAGTTCCATGTCCATAACTTTGCAAATTTGAACTCAGCATGCTTTAGGCTAGATTACAGGTCCTTAAACCAAGTTACACTCCATAATTTAATGCTTGATCATTGTGCCAAAGTGTTGTTCCATGAGTTCAAGCATTGTACACAAGATTGATCCATTTTTAGATAAAGTGAACTTTCCATTTTTGCAAAAGCTTGCTTTATGTCAATTGGTAAATCAAAGAAGTACATTGCAAATCTGAATGGCACAAGATTATGGACAAATTGCTCTGATCAAGAGAAGATTATGCAGCCCATTAGGAGGCCCCCTACATGCCTAGAACATCAAGTGGCATTTTGTTGCTTAAGAAAGAAGAAAGTCCCATATTTTGTGACAACTCTCATACCAGCATTAGCACACAAGAACAAACTTACCAAACACACTCAAGACAACATAACCAAGCTGTGACACGAGCCATTTGCCTCAAAAACACCCTCCATCTCAGAATCATCCTCAAACTGCAAAAACAGGGTTGCCTCTGCAGTTTGAGTGCAAACTCCCATTTCCCTCGAGCATTCTTACCAAAATCAATTCATACACATTCCCTAGCATGTATGCAAGCTAACCATGACCTAAAACCTGACCTGTAATCCCTCTAACAGTTTCCACCATTTTCATTTTTTCCTTTTGCAGTTGAAGTTCCATAGCTTGATTCAGAAGCTTTCAAGACAAAGTAAACATTGGAATAGCATCCCTGGACCTCAAGGAAGCTTTTCCAATCATCACCTTGCACTGAAAGTTCCTCATTCTCCAGATAGAAGTTCAACTGAATAGGTAAAATTTTGAACTCGTATCTCTCTTATTATGCATCTTTAGTCTTAAGTTTGTGAAGAAACAAGGTTCTACTCATAGCCCTGAGCATGTACATATCTTTACATTTCATTTCTTTTGCCTGGGTTGAAAGAATTTAAGCTTTGAAAATGGCAGAAAACTTAGGTTAAGATTTGGGATCACTAAAATTCTCTCTCATTTTTGAGAGTTAGGAGATGTTTTTTATATATTTGGAATCGTGGATTCATGCTTAACATCTTTTGTGTTGGAAGTATGTTCAAAAAATCAAAGGATCAGGAGTTAGGAACTTGAGAAGCAGGCACGCGTTTTTTTGAAATTGGTTGTCTGAAGGTTGAAGATAACAGCTTCCTGGGCTGGGCTTGTTGTTATTTCTTTTTGCACCCTGGTTTTGCTATCACACCCCCCAAGCCCATTTGTCTTATTTTTAATCCTTTTTGACTTTTTCTTTTTTTTGTTTGACTTGTTTATTTTTTCTCAGCATATTAAAATTTTAAAAATAATTTTCTCATCATTTTTTGATTTTATTTGGTATTTATTTGATTCTCTTTTGATTTATACATATATGTATATATATTATTATTTAGGATAAATAGAAAAAGATGTAAAAAAAAAAAACACTTCTATTTTTATTTTTATTTTATACTACCCTCTGAAAATATTTCATATAAAAAATACTATTTTCTAAAAAAATTAATTATTATTATTATTTGTATATAATACATATTTAAAATAATATAAGTATACATATATATATTAATATACTTAGAGTAAAAATACCAAAAATGTACATATTTTATTTTTTTAATATTTAATACTAAAAAATACCCTTTTTTACAAACATACTATATTTTATTTTATTTTTGTATGTAAATAATAAATATTATATGAATTAAGTAATTAATATCCATTTTAATTGAAATTAGGGTTTTTGCCCTAAAAGTTGAAAATACTCAAAAATAATACCTTTTTATTTTTTTTGTTTTATTTTACATAAACCATACTTTTCTCATACATATAAAAACTTTCTTTTTGCATTTTGCATATTTATTTCATTTCCATTTAATTATGCAATTTATTTACCTTGCAAATATTCAAAAATGATGTAATAATTTAGACTTAAATTCTTGTCTAAATATCCCCCATTTGTAAATTTGTACCCCCCCTCCCTATATTATAGTGTTGTAATAGCGTAGGAATTTAAATTTCGCACTTTATACACTTTCTAATTTTGCCATGTTAGAATTAGGGCTTGCATGCGAAAAACGATAAAAAATAGTTTGACCTAATACAAGATAAATGAGCATGAAAATAAACAACACATCTAACACTTGCACCCCTAGGGTATTCCACTTTGTTGCCTTCAAATAATTGGGCCATATTGCATGTTGAACTTCTTTGGGCAAAACAAACAAATTGAATGATCATAGTCCCTCGATAAAACTTTTCAAAACAAACAAAAACAAATGATCAAGTCCCTTAAAGAAAATTGCCCAAAGACCTTTAACACTATTACAATTATGGTCCAAACGATGACCCGCGCCTGTCCCTCTCATCTCCTAAGATAAGATTGTCCACCAAATGCAATGGTGGAACAAAATTGTCAAAAGGTTTAAAACATAACAAAAATCTTTGAGAAAACTTTAGGGTAGATAAACTCTTAAGTACTTGTCAATTTGCAAAGAAAACACTTGCCTAATTTCAAAACCCACTTCACAAACACTTTCAAAATCAACTTTTCAAACCCTTGAAACATCTTTTTAAAAGATAAAACACCTTTTGTAAAACATTCGAGTAAAGAATTGTTACAAGGTTAGCCTAGCACAAGGCATCTTTTCAAAACATTTTCAAAACCACACACAAAGCACCATTTCGAACAATTGAAAACCAAGGCAAGATTGATCTAAGCAAGTACCTAAGAGCCCATGGATAACCATGGATAGAAGGGGTGCTAATACCTTCCCCTTCTATAATCTACTCCCCGAACCCAAGAAAAATCTCAAAGGTTTTTGCTGTGCTTTTTAAACCTTTCCTTAGGATAAAATAAAAAGTCGGTGGCGACTCTTGCTCAACCGAAACATTTGCGAAAACAAACGCAAAACCATAGTCAGTTCTCCCACCGTATCACAGAACTGGCGACTCTGCTGGGGAAAATTCTTTAAGTGGAGTAACCTTAGGGCTTAGATCACCCTCTTGCATGACTAATTGTTTGATTTGCTTGCTTTATACTTGGGCTCTATTGTTTGGGTTTACAATCCTCCACCCGGATTTTGGGAAACATTCATAGATAGCAATACGTTGTGGAAACTGTGCGGGGTATACCGACACGGTCTAAGCAATAGCGATATTAGTGCGACATATTTGTGAGTACCGGTAACCCTTGAGTTCAATCAAGGAGAGTACGGGGCCGCTGAGTGATGTCACTAAGCACTAATGACCTAGAACCTTACTTGACCATCTTGGCCTTTTATTAGGGGTAGTGAGATGACCGGATTTGGTGCAGTCCGAAGTTGGTAGATACTCGATACTACACTCATTGAGGGTTGTTTTCTCGGAATATTTTGGTCGCTAGTTAAGTGGCTAAACCAAAACGATGAACAATGAAAACAATCCAGTGATATTGAGCTCCTTAGAACCCGGTTACTATTTATAGGATAGGTTTTTAAGCCAACTACACTCAAGAGGGTACTTACCTATGAAACCCCATCCAAGCCTGAAACTAGGGTTTGGTGTGATTTGCTTGTACATATGTCTTGTGCATACATCATGAACATCATAAAGCATCATATGCATTTACTAACCATTTCAAGGGTTTGGATCTTCATCATTGTTCTTGTTTTGTAGGTCATGGAAATACCTCGCAGAAATACCATTCAAGTCAACCTTGTGAGAATCTCTCCTCAACTCAAGGAGATCACCTCAAGAATTCCGGAAAATTCATCCTTCAGTGAAAGACATGGTAGACTGCTCAGCCTAGTCAACACCAACATTGAAGAAGACATGATGAAAGTACTATTCCAGTTCTTTGACCCTCTTCACCACTGCTTCACTTTCCCTGATTATCAGCTGGTTCCCACTTTGGAGGAGTTTTCTCAACTCCTAAGAATCCCTATCCTTAATCAACTACCCTTCAACGGTACGGAGAAGGAACCAAAGCCTGAAGATGTTGCTCGAGCACTACATCTACAACCATCTGAAATCAAGGGGCATTGGGAAACCAGAAGCGGCGTCAAAGGATTCTTAGCAAAATTCTTGTTGGAAAAGGCACAAGAATGTTGGAACTCATTGGACCTACAAGCATTTGAAGAAATTGTGGCACTCCTTATCTATGGGTTGGTCTTGTTCCCAAATCCTGACCAATTGGTAGATGTCAACGCTGTCAAAATCTTCTTGTCCAGAAATCCAATACCAACGTTGCTTGGGGACATCCTTCACTCATTTTACACACGAACAATGAGAAAGAGGGGTGTTCTCATGTGCTGTACTCCTATCCTCGCAAGGTGGTTTATTTCGCACCTTCCACAATCTGTCCTGAAGAATGACCAAGGTACAAGGTGGTCCCAACGATTGATGACTCTTACTCATTCTGATGTACATTGGTGTTCTCGATCCAGAGAAAATGTCATCATCGTCGATCGTTGCGGAGAGTTTCCTAATGTTCCTTTGCTTGGAATCAGAGGAGGTATCACCTACAATCCTTGCCTAGCTTTGAGACAATTTGGATATGCACGGAGGGATGGCCCTCATGACATGTTGATTCCTAGCCTAGTTTTTGACTTCGACAACGATGCGCAAGGACTCCGCCAAAGATTCATCAGAGCTTGGGGAAAACTCAACAAGGTTGATAGCAAGACTCTGGGACACAAGAACTCCATCCCTCTTGAGCCCTATCTCAAGTGGGTACGAGCCCGAGCCCAAAGTCTAATGATGCCTTATCCTCATGTACTCCCAGTGATTAAAGAGCCCGTCAATGAAGGAGAGGTTCCCTACACCATCCTACATCCAAACATGCCTACATCGTGGGAGGAAATGCAGAAAAGTTGGATTCAGCTCAAGGAGGAACGGAACACTTTTGAAGCTAGCTACTACGCCAGTGAAAAGAAGGTTCTAGAGCTTACCCGCCGACTCCACGAGCAAGAGGCCCTCAATACCTACATCGCACCAAAGAGGATGCGCAATGTCTTTCTGCCTTGAGAAGTTTATGTTGTAATATTTGGCCCATGGGGCATTTATGTACTAACGAATTTTTTCTTATTAATATGACGTGCGTTCTTCTTTGTCTGACACAATTTTGAATGTCCTAAATCCTTGAATGCATTGCATACATCAGCATACCATTCATCATGTGCATAAGCATGTCTCACTCCAGGTTTCCTTATCTATCTGCTGTTTATTTCAGTAGGATGGATCTCGAGCAAACAGTCAAAGACCTACAAGCCCAGAATGCACAGTTCCAGTAACTCTTGATGACCTTGGTCAAGAGTCAAGAGGATATCAAGGCTCATCTGGAGAGTAGAGACCCAGTGAAGAAGAAAAAGAGGGTCGGAGTGGCTACTTTGGGGAGAAGATTTGACAGAGAAGCTCGGAGGGTGCTTGAATTTCCTCCTACTTCTGATGAAGGGACTAGTAAAAGAGATCGGGTTGCGGTGCCTTCCGAGTCTGATGCAGAGGAGGAAGAGGTTGAAGAGGACGAAGATTATTCTGACCAGCAGTATCCTCCAGCTGATGATAAGTACAAGGGTTTAGAAGACATATTGGCTGCCATGGAATTGCAAAGGGTACCGGGTTTGGATTTTGAAGACATGGGCTTGGTCGCCGGAATTGTGATTCCCCCAAAATTCAAGGTGCCAGTGTTTGTAAGGTATGACGGGCTGTCCTGCCCCAAAATGCATCTCAGGTCCTATGTGAGAAAGATTCAACCCTATACAGCAGATAAAAATCTCTGGATTCATTTCTTTCAAGACAGCCTGTCGGGAGCTCAGTTGGAATGGTTTTATCAGTTAGAAGGAACCAGTGTCAGAAATTGGGAAGATTTGGCCACTGCTTTCTATAAACAATACCAGTATAATTCTGATCTTGCTCCTACCCGTACCCAACTTCAGGGTATGTCGCTAGGAACAAGTGAGGGATTCAAGGAATACGCACAAAAATGGAGGGATTTGGCTGGCAGGGTGCAGCCTCCTTTAACCGATCGTGAGCTCGTTGATATGTTTCTTGGGACCCTATCTGGGCCATTTTTCAATCATTTAATTGGTAACTCTTCCGCAGGGTTTACCGATTTGATCTTAACGGGCAAAAGAATCGAGGCTGGCATCAAGTCAGGAAAGATTCAGAAGGGTGTCGCTGCAAGTGTTGAGAAGAAGCCGTTTAAGAAGGAGACAGCTATGGTATATTCTCAAAGAAGAGCAGGGAAGATGGAGCGTCGGCCGAATGTGGGGGCCGTAATGATTCAAAACACTCCGAGTGAGCAGCCTCGCTACAACCAATCCAGACCAAATCAGCAACGGGTGGAAAGGCCACAACGGCAGTTCACCCGTATTAATATGACTCCAGCGCAGGTGCTTCCCCATCTGTTGAAATTGAATCTTGCCACTATCAAGGAGGCGCCAAAGAATGTAAATACATCCTCTCCGCATTATCATGCCAATGCTAAGTGCGCCTATCATTCAGACAGTGTTGGACACGACACCAATGATTGTTGGGCACTCAAGCATAAGATCCAGGACCTAATAGAGGCTAAGGAGGTAGAGTTTGACGCTCCAGAAAAACCCAATGTGATATCTGCACCTATGCCGAAGCACGGTCGGAATGTCAATGCCATTGAAGAGGATCTGTATGTTGCTGACGTTAGTGATCTGACTACTCCACTGTTAACCATTAAGTTGAATTTATTAAGGGCCGGGATCTTCTCGGGATGTAAAGAAGACTGCTACTATTGCCACTCTCTGCCGTTTGATTGTCCGCTATTGAAGAAAGGCATCCAAGGCCTCATGGATAGCCGACAAATTTTGTTCGAAAAAGTTCCTGCTGTTCCAGTTCATGTTGAAAATGTCTCAATCATAACCATTCACGCCAATCTTTCTGAGGCCGTCAAAAAGCCAGTTAAGATTACACCAGCTGCAAAGTCTATACCTTTGAAGATAACAATGCCGGGGCCTGTTCCCTATGTTTCTGAGAAGTCGATACCTTGGAACTATGGTGGTGACATCTACTACCATGGTATCAAGCAAATCGAGGTAATTGAAGAAAATTCAGATGATGAAGAAGCCAACATTAGTAACATTGCGGGCACCAGCAAAATCACCAGGAGCGGGAGAATATTTTCTCCAGAGATTGCTCCTCCAAGAGCAGTCTTTGGACCCTCACCAGCTAAAGAAGTCCTCCCTGCACCAGTAAAACTCTCCGCTAGAACTCCTTTGATTGAAGAAATTTTCGTTCCTAGTGTTGTCTCTCCTACCATTGCCGATAAAGGAAAAGGAATACAAGATGAGCCCGTCAGGACGAGGGCTCAACCTTTGGTGATTCCGGAAGCCTCCAAGAAAGAAATGGACGAGATTTTAAGGATAATCAAGAGAAGTGATTATGATGTGGTGGAACAGTTAGGGCAAACCCCCTCCAAGATCTCCATGCTGGCACTATTGCTTTGCTCAGAAGCGCATGCTCAAGCTTTGATTAAGTTTCTAAAGACGGCTCATGTGCCCCAGGAAACCTCTGCAGATCAATTTCAACATTGCGTGGCTAGTCTGACTGCAGACAATGGATTAGGTTTTTCTGATGCCGACCTGACCCCTAAAGGCCGAAATCACAATGATGCGTTGCATATTTCAATCGAGTGTCGCGGAACCACCCTTGCACATGTTTTGGTTGATACTGGTTCATCGCTGAATGTTTTGCCTAAGAAGGCCTTGGACCGGCTAGATTGCAAAGGGTTGGAATTGAAGCCGAGTGATATTGTCGTCAGAGCTTTCGATGGGTCGAAAAGAATGGTCCATGGAGAAGTTGAAATTCCTGTCAAGATAGGTACTGAGGTGTTTAAATCCACTTTCTATGTAATGGACATCCGTCCATCATATTCTTGCCTGCTGGGTAGACCTTGGATACACCATGCTGGGGCAGTCACCTCCTCCTTGCACCAGATGCTGAAATATCCTGTAAAGGGAAAGATCATTACTGTCCACGGCGAAGAAGAGTACATGATTAGCCACTTAAATTCTTTCCGGTATGTGGAGGTTGAAGGGGAGTTTATTGAGACACCGTTTCAACATTTCGAAGAAGTGCTTCCTGAGATAGCAGTGGCGAAGTTGGCAGCTGAGACACCAAGACAGATGGCCAGGATGGCATCTCTGGAGGATGCAAGGGCTGCAGTTAAGGAAGGGAAGAATTCAGCGTGGGGGCAGTTACCCGATTTTCCGCATAAGGCTGATAAGTTTGGATTAGGTTTCACCGCTGCTGGCCAGAAGGCCATGCGCCAGTCAAAGATTGAAGGAGCGCCGATCAAAATTTCTCCTTACCGAATCAACGCCCTGGAAGATGAAGACAAAGAAAGCAACTTTGAAGAATGGATTCATCCAACTGTCAGAGGAGGGTTGAGCAATTGGGAGGCTAAAGACTTTGTCCCCATCACCTTTATTCATCAGTAATTTATCTATTAAACATTTCCTATTTGGTCTGTAATATTTTACTTTCAAACAATCCGTACACTATCTTTTCACCTCCTGCCTTACCCAGGGCATGTAGGTCCACTTGTAAGGGTTTTGACTATTTTTCATATTCATATGCCATGTTTAATGATTCATTGGACGTTTTTCATTTGATAAACTGCTTGTGTTCATTTTCTTTCCTTTTGCATTTTTGTTTAAGGATGGCTATCCCTTACACACACCCACACTCACCAATGCAGGTACCCATCCACTCCGGATTCCATGGGTGACTATTCTGCTGTATCTTTTAATAACTCTGAAGACCTGGTCAATCTAGCCGAGTATGAAGATGACGAAGGTTGTGAAGTACCCGGGGAACTAGCCAGACTTTTGCAACAAGAAGAAAGGGCCATCTTACCGCATGAAGAGCTGTTGGAAACTATTAACTTGGGAACTGAGGAGAATCGGAAGGAGGTGCAAGTGGGTGCCAACCTGGAACCAGAAGTCAAGGAACGCCTGGTACAGTTACTGAATGAGTATGTTGAAATCTTCGCTTGGTCCTATGAAGACATGCCGGGTCTAGACACAGACATCGTGGTTCACCGTCTCCCCACAAGAGAAGACTGTCCACCGATCAAGCAAAAAGTTCGCCGAATGAGGCCTGACATGTCCGAAAAAATCAAAGCAGAAGTAATGAAACAGTTCAATGCTGGCTTTCTGGCTGTTACGTCCTATCCTCAATGGGTCGCTAACATTGTGCCAGTGCCTAAGAAGGATGGCAAAGTCAGAATGTGTGTGGACTACCGGGATTTGAATAGGGCCAGCCCTAAGGATGATTTCCCGCTACCTCATATTGACATCTTGATCGACAATACAGCTCAGCATAAAGTGTTTTCCTTCATGGACGGATTCTCGGGCTACAATCAAATCAAAATGGCCCCCGAGGATATGGAGAAAACAACTTTTGTCACACAATGGGGCACTTTCTGTTACAAAGTGATGTCGTTCGGGCTGAAGAACGCAGGGGCAACTTATCAACGCGCCATGGTAGCTTTATTTCATGACATGATACATCATGAGATCGAAGTTTACGTAGACGATATGATAGCTCGGTCACAAACAGAGGAAGAGCACCTTGAACATTTGGAAAAGCTGTTTGCCAGATTGAAAGAATACAAGCTCAGGCTGAATCCAAGCAAATGTACTTTTGGGGTTAGGTCTGGTAAACTCCTGGGATTCATTGTAAGCAACAAAGGCATTGAAGTCGATCCGGAAAAAGTAAAAGCAATACAAGAGATGCCTGCTCCCCGTACTGAAAAGGAAGTTAGAGGTTTCTTGGGGCGCATAAACTATATTGCCAGATTCATTTCGCATCTGACTTCTACCTGTGAGCCAATTTTCAAACTCTTGAAAAAAGATCAGGTAGTTGAATGGAACGACGACTGCCAAGCTGCTTTTGATAGAATCAAGGAGTATTTGCTAGAACCTCCTATTCTGATGCCACCCGTCGAAGGAAGACCATTGATCATGTATTTGACCGTCTTGGATAACTCAATGGGGTGTGTTTTGGGCCAGCATGACGAGTCTGGTCGAAAAGAGCATGCTATTTATTACCTTAGCAAAAAGTTTACCGACTGTGAGACTCGCTACTCACTGCTCGAGAAAACTTGCTGCGCTTTGGTATGGGCTGCTCGCCGACTAAGACAGTATATGCTGACTCATACTACCTTGTTGATATCCAAAATGGACCCTATCAAATATATCTTCGAAAAGCCCGCTTTATCTGGAAGGATAGCCAGATGGCAAATGATCTTGACCGAGTATGACATCCAGTACACCACCCAAAAAGCTATAAAAGGGAGTGTATTAGCTGACCATCTGGCTCATCAGGCTATCGAAGACTATCAACCCATGAGATTTGATTTCCCAGACGAGGACATCATGAATTTGGACAACATTAAAGGTGACAGACCGTATGACGGACCCGAAAAGGGATCCCGATGGACCCTGTACTTTGATGGTGCTTCAAATGCACTCGGAAACGGCATTGGCGCAATACTCATTTCTCCGGAAGGATGCCACACTCCTTTCACGGCCCGACTTTGCTTCAGCTGCACAAACAATATGGCTGAGTATGAAGCCTGCATCTTTGGTCTCAAGGCTGCTATAGACTTAGGGATCAAATCTTTGATCGTATTCGGGGACTCGGCTTTGGTCATCAGCCAGATCAAAGGAGATTGGGATACCAAACATCCTAATCTTATTCCATACAAAGAACATGTTCTGACATTGTTGCCTCACTTCGAGCAAATTACCTTCGAGCACTTTCCGCGAGAAGAGAATCAGCTAGCAGATGCTCTAGCCACAATGTCCTCCATGTTTAAACTCGACTGGGATAACGAGGCTCCCCAAATCACCATCGAGCGAATGGATGAACCCGCGCATTGTCACGAGATTAATACCGAAGAAGTAGTGGAACAACCTTGGTTCCATGAAATCAAAAGGTATCTCGAGACCCAAGATTATCCTGAAGGAGCTTCCGTGAATGACAAGAAGTTCTTAAGGAAATTCGCTGCTAAGTTCTTCCTGAGCAACGGCATCCTTTACAAACGAAGCCATGATTGTGTATTACTCCGATGTGTGGATAAGGCTGAAGCAGAGTTGATCATGACTGATATACACAGCGGCATATTTGGCACTCACTTGAGCGGGCATACAATGGCTAAGAAGATCCTAAGGGCAGGCTATTACTGGTCTACCATGGAGACTGATTGCCATCAACACTCCCGTACTTGTCACAAGTGTCAAGTCTATGCTGACAAAGTTCATATCCCTCTGGTTCCCCTCAACATCCTGACTGCTCCATGGCCCTTTGCCATGTGGGGCATTGATATGATTGGAGAGATCAAGCCCACGGCTTCCAACGGACATCGCTTCATCCTGGTTGCCATTGACTACTTCACTAAATGGGTCGAAGCAGCTTCCTTCGCCTCTGTCACCAAAAATGTGGTTGCCCGCTTTATCAAGCAAAATCTCATATGTCGGTACGGTGTTCCAGACAGGATTATCACAGACAACGGTACAAATCTAAATAACACAATGATCACTGCATTATGCGAACAGTTCAAGATTTATCATCACAATTCATCTCCCTATCGGCCGAAGATGAACGGTGCTGTTGAAGCTGCGAACAAAAATATTAAGAAGATCATTCAGAAAATGACAGTCACTTACAAAGACTGGCATGAGATGTTACCGTTTGCGCTGCATGGATACCGTACGACGATACGTACCTCAACTGGGGCAACCCCATTTTCTTTGGTTTATGGCATGGAAGCTGTTTTGCCTATGGAAGTTCAGATCCCGTCTCTAAGGATTATGAAGGATGCAGGTTTGAATGAAGATGATTGGATGCAGACCCGACTTGATCAACTCAATCTAATCGACGAAAAGCGACTTGCTGCTATATGCCATGGTCAGACGTATCAAAAACGGATGATCAAGGCCTTCAATAAGAAAGTCAGACGTCAAGTGTATCAAGTCGGAGATCTAGTAGTCAAGCGGATTATCTTGCCGCAAAGTGATCCCAGGGGAAAATGGACTCCTACATATGAAGGACCATTTGTGATCAAGAGCATATTTTCCGGTGGTGCAATGATTCTGACCACCATGGACGGCGACGATTTGCCGCACCCTGCGAACGCAGACATAGTCAAAAAGATACTACGCATAAAATAACCCGACAAGTCGAAAACCCGAAAGGGCGGCTTGGGCAAAAATGGGCATCCCGGTGAACCGAAAACCCGAAAGGGCGGTTCAGGCAAAAATTAGGGATAAAAACAAAAAAATCTGTACACCCGGCAAGTTGAAAACCCGAAAGGGCGGCTTGGGCAAAAAGGGGTCTCCCGGTGGATCGAAAACCCGAAAGGGCGATTCAGGCAAAAGTAAGGGAATTAAAGCGTATGACTATGTCTCGTCGGATCACTTCAAAGACAGCCTCTTCATCAACCGGTTCCAGGTTTCTGATCAATCCAGCCATCGTCAAACGAAGCATTGAATGGACAGATGTTCAGAATTGTGAAAGCTACAGCAGAATGGAATCCCATGGAATTATTTCACATAGCCATCTTTATTTTGTATAAATTTTTCAAATATTTACGACAAGATCCTCTTACTAGGATGATTGTCTCCTTTGTACAAATATACCCAAAGAAAATCAATAAAAATACTCTTCCCCGAAATTTGTGTCATTTCCCTTGTTCTTTTTCTCTTGCACTATTTGTTTTATTTTGAGAAACGTCCAATGTTTTGTTAAATAAGCATATGCATTTGAAACATGATCACCTCCTAATTGAACCTAAGAAAAGGGTTACTGATAGGATGAAAGTACAAACGGATATTTTGACACCCTTCCAAAGGAAATCCCTCAGGATTTGTAATCCACATCCCTGGCAAACCCTGAGGTCTACCTCCAGCAGACCCTCGAAGCTTATCCCCAGTAAGGTTCTGAAAGGTATTCCCCGCAGAGTACGGATGTCCCTCCTGAGTTTTATTCAAAGTTATTTCTCACAAAGGCTTATAACTGGGTTATCCTCAGCTAACAACAAGGGGAGATCGTGCTCGCCAAAGTTCTTCCCATCCCCAGCGGAGTTCCTCAAAATTCCCCAACAATAACTTATCAATACAATCCCCGGAGGAGTTTTATCTTTGCAAAATCCCCAGCCAGAGAATCTTCTGGAAATCATTTTCCCTCAGAGTTTAAGCTTCAGTATCCCCAGCAGATCAAAAGCTTCAAATGGACAATCCCCAGCGGAGTCAGACTTTTTAACCTTCTCCCCCACAGAGTTTTTAGGAAGAAAAATCTTGAGTTCCCCAGTGAAATCTCCAGAGATACTTCTCTCCAAGCTGAAGATTCTCAATCTGGTCATCCCAGCATTAAGTCTACTAGTTTGGTACTCCCCGGTAGAAGACTTCAGGAGTTCCCCAGAAGATTGGTATACAACCCAAGCTCCAGGTTCCCCAGTAACGACCCAGGATTTATTTTCCCCGGCAGCAGTCAGGATACTTCTATCCTCCGCTATCCCGGACTCATCTATCCTATGCAAAACAGCTCTCCAACTTACATACGCATCCATTTACATTCATAACGCAATAATATACATTGTATCATGCATCATAGCATTGCATACAACTAACTCTTTGCCTTTTAAGGTAAGGTCAGTCGACAGACTAAAATCATTCAAATCTCAAGATTTCTGAAAACAGTTCACGGGTTCTCCAAGTAAACGGATGTTAACCTATCACTTGTTCAGATTCTTCCCAAGACTTCTGAAAACAGTTCATGGATTCTTCCCAAGTAACGGATGTTAATCTATCAACTTGTTCAGATGCAACTTCCTGAAAACAGCTTACAGGTTCCTCCCAACAACGGATGTCAACCTATTGCTTGTTCAGACCCCCAATTTAGAAATGGTCCAAAGCTTGGACACTTTCCTGATGTTCCCTTCCAGATGGCATATTTAAGCCCATCCCCGACAAGTTTCTGTCACTCTCTCAGATGGCATCGTTAAGCCCATCTCCAAATGGCATCTCTAAGCCCATTCCCGCATCCAGTGCTTTGATGAGTGCAAATTTCCGGGCACTCTAGTGTCCAATCTCCTTTTACCCTCGAGTCACGAAAGGCAAGCTTGCCAATCTAACTCTTTGGGTTCAAGAAGATTGAACAGGGGCAACTGTTGTACCCCAAAATTTGCCCTCCCATTTCTCATTGATTTCTCCTCACAAAGCTCTTGAAGCTCAAGATCCAGTTAGGGTTTCATCTGCTCAAGACTCCTCCTTGCACTGCTAACCCCAAATTAGGGTTTGTGTTTGTACAAAGATGTTTTGACCTAAAGTGCCCAAGATGACTTTCTTGCTTCATATTGGACCCCCAAGTTTATCCATACCAAGTTTCAAGTCTTGATTCCAAGTTTTGCCCAGTCAATTGGACAGTTGACCTAGAAATCAACTGTATTGGGGAAAAAGTCAACTGTGGCCAATTGACAGTCAAATCTCATGAAAATTGATCCACATCAACATTATGAACTCATATGGTCCATTTGATCAAGTTTGGATCACAATTCCGCAAGAAATTTGATCAGATCACTAAAAGGGCAAAATGGTCATTTTTAGGGTTTTGACTGTACAGAGGCAATTTTTGACTGTTTGACCTAGTCAATGGCAAACCAAGCTCACATATGGACTCAAGGACCCCATGGAATTATCTTGACATGCTCAACAAGCTCAAAAGATCCCAAGTACACAAGATTGACAGTTGAATTTCCCAGTCAATTGATCAGTTTTGACTGTATACTGAAAAGTCAAACTTTGACTTTTTGGTCAAAATCAAGAGTCAAGATTCATTTTTCATCAAAATATGCCAAATCATGAAACTTGTTCACCAAGAAATCACAAATTGCAAATTAGGGTTAGAAAATGGAATTTTTCATAACTTAGAATTTTTCTAAGTTATGAAAAACCCTAATTTTTTCCCAACTTTGCCCCACCTTTTCACCAAGATCCATTTAGATTCAAACAAAAGTCAAAACATGAAAGTTGTAGCTTGTTGCATAATATACAACTTTGATTCACAAAGTTTTCTCATTTGAAGCTTGTATCTCAAGTTACAATTTTTTGAATAAGGGCACTAAACCATTTTTAACTTAGTAGAATTTTAACCTATTTTGACAAGGTTTTCTACCCCACTTCAAGGCCATTTTTCATACCCTTCCACTTGGAATTTCAATTTTCATTTCAAAGATGGATTGTAGTACACATTCCAAGCTTTCCAAAATGTCCAAGAACTTCTCAAACAACCTCATGGTTAGAGAGAATCGAATTTCACAATATAGCAAAAAACCACTTTGTTCATGACCAAGTTCCATGTCCATAACTTTGCAAATTTGAACTCAGCATGCTTTAGGCTAGATTACAGGTCCTTAAACCAAGTTACACTCCATAATTTAATGCTTGATCATTGTGCCAAAGTGTTGTTCCATGAGTTCAAGCATTGTACACAAGATTGATCCATTTTTAGATAAAGTGAACTTTCCATTTTTGCAAAAGCTTGCTTTATGTCAATTGGTAAATCAAAGAAGTACATTGCAAATCTGAATGGCACAAGATTATGGACAAATTGCTCTGATCAAGAGAAGATTATGCAGCCCATTAGGAGGCCCCCTACATGCCTAGAACATCAAGTGGCATTTTGTTGCTTAAGAAAGAAGAAAGTCCCATATTTTGTGACAACTCTCATACCAGCATTAGCACACAAGAACAAACTTACCAAACACACTCAAGACAACATAACCAAGCTGTGACACGAGCCATTTGCCTCAAAAACACCCTCCATCTCAGAATCATCCTCAAACTGCAAAAACAGGGTTGCCTCTGCAGTTTGAGTGCAAACTCCCATTTCCCTCGAGCATTCTTACCAAAATCAATTCATACACATTCCCTAGCATGTATGCAAGCTAACCATGACCTAAAACCTGACCTGTAATCCCTCTAACAGTTTCCACCATTTTCATTTTTTCCTTTTGCAGTTGAAGTTCCATAGCTTGATTCAGAAGCTTTCAAGACAAAGTAAACATTGGAATAGCATCCCTGGACCTCAAGGAAGCTTTTCCAATCATCACCTTACACTGAAAGTTCCTCATTCTCCAGATAGAAGTTCAACTGAATAGGTAAAATTTTGAACTCGTATCTCTCTTATTATGCATCTTTAGTCTTAAGTTTGTGAAGAAACAAGGTTCTACTCATAGCCCTGAGCATGTACATATCTTTACATTTCATTTCTTTTGCCTGGGTTGAAAGAATTTAAGCTTTGAAAATGGCAGAAAACTTAGGTTAAGATTTGGGATCACTAAAATTCTCTCTCATTTTTTAGAGTTAGGAGATGTTTTTTATATATTTGGAATCGTGGATTCATGCTTAACATCTTTTGTGTTGGAAGTTTGTTCAAAAAATCAAAGGATCAGGAGTTAGGAACTTGAGAAGCAGGCGCGCGTTTTTTTGAAATTGGTTGTCTGAAGGTTGAAGATAACAGCTTCCTGGGCTGGGCTTGTTGTTATTTCTTTTTGCACCCTGGTTTTGCTATCACACCCCCCAAGCCCATTTGTCTTATTTTTAATCCTTTTTGACTTTTTCTTTTTTTTGTTTGACTTGTTTATTTTTTCTCAGCATATTAAAATTTTGAAAATAATTTTCTCATCATTTTTTGATTTTATTTGGTATTTATTTGATTCTCTTTTGATTTATACATATATGTATATATATTATTATTTAGGATAAATAGAAAAAGATGTAAAAAAAAAACACTTCTATTTTTATTTTTATTTTATACTACCCTCTGAAAATATTTCATATAAAAAATACTATTTTCTAAAAAAATTAATTATTATTATTATTTGTATATAATACATATTTAAAATAATATAAGTATACATATATATATTAATATACTTAGAGTAAAAATACCAAAAATGTACATATTTTATTTTTTTAATATTTAATACTAAAAAATACCCTTTTTTACAAACATACTATATTTTATTTTATTTTTGTATGTAAATAATAAATATTATATGAATTAAGTAATTAATATCCATTTTAATTGAAATTAGGGTTTTTGCCCTAAAAGTTGAAAATACTCAAAAATAATACCTTTTTATTTTTTTTGTTTTATTTTACATAAACCATACTTTTCTCATACATATAAAAACTTTCTTTTTGCATTTTGCATATTTATTTCATTTCCATTTAATTATGCAATTTATTTACCTTGCAAATATTCAAAAATGATGTAATAATTTAGACTTAAATTCTTGTCTAAATATCCCCCATTTGTAAATTTGTACCCCCCCTCCCTATATTATAGTGTTGTAATAGTGTAGGAATTTAAATTTCGCACTTTATACGCTTTCTAATTATGCCATGTTAGAATTAGGGCTTGCATGCGAAAAACGATAAAAAATAGTTTGACCTAATACAAGATAAATGAGCATGAAAATAAACAACACATCTCACACTTGCACCCCTAGGGTATTCCACTTTGTTGCCTTCAAATAATTGGGCCATATTGCATGTTGAACTTCTTTGGGCAAAACAAACAAATTGAATGATCATAGTCCCTCGATAAAACTTTTCAAAACAAACAAAAACAAATGATCAAGTCCCTTAAAGAAAATTGCCCAAAGACCTTTAACACTATTACAATTATGGTCCAAACGATGACCCGCGCCTGTCCCTCTCATCTCCTAAGATAATATTGTCCACCAAATGCAATGGTGGAACAAAATTGTCAAAAGGTTTAAAACATAACAAAAATCTTTGAGAAAAACTTTAGGGTAGATAAACTCTTAAGTACTTGTCAATTTGCAAATAAAACACTTGCCTAATTTCAAAACCCACTTCACAAACACTTTCAAAATCAACTTTTCAAACCCTTGAAACATCTTTTTAAAAGATAAAACACCTTTTGTAAAACATTCGAGTAAAGAATTGTTACAAGGTTAGCCTAGCACAAGGCATCTTTTCAAAACATTTTCAAAACCACACACAAAGCACCATTTCGAACAATTGAAAACCAAGGCAAGATTGATCTAAGCAAGTACCTAAGAGCCCATGGATAACCATGGATAGAAGGGGTGTTAATACCTTCCCCTTCTATAATCTACTCCCCGAACCCAAGAAAAATCTCAAAGGTTTTTGCTGTGCTTTTTAAACCTTTCCTTAGGATAAAATAAAAAGTCGGTGGCGACTCTTTCTCAACCGAAACATTTGCGAAAACAAACGCAAAACCATAGTCAGTTCTCCCACCGTATCACAGTTACTCATTTAGATCTCTTATTCAGATACAGTACGGATACAATCCAGACACTGAAGTCATTTTGTTACTCATTTAGAATTCAAAGTCAAGATATAGTACGGATACACTCCAGACACAGAAGTCATTTTGTTACTTATTCAGACCTCAACTTCAGATACAGTCCAGATATGCTCCAGACATGGTTGCCATTTTGTCACTCATTCTGATTTTCCTAGCTCAGATACACTCCAAACATGGAAGTCATTTTGTCACCTATTCAAGATGCAGTTCAGATACGCTCCAGACATGGTTGCCATTCTTTCACTTATTCTGACTTTTTTCCCCAGCCCAGAGATGCTCAAGACACGGACGACATTCTGTCGCTTATTTAGATTTTCAGATTCAGATACAATATAGATACACTCCAGACACGGAAGTCATTCTATTATTCATTCAAGAATCAAATACAGTTACAGCTCAGATACGCTCCAGACACGGACGCCATTCCATTTCTCATACAGATTCAGTCTCCAGATATAGTTCAGATACGTTCCAGACGCAGATACCATTCTGATACTTATTCTTCTGACTTACAACATACAAATCAACAAACATCCTTGGATGGCATCTTTAATACATCTCCAAATGGCATCTTTAAGCCCATTTCCTCAACTACATTTTGACGAGTGCAAATTTACGGGCACTCTAGTGTCCAATCCTCTTTTACCTTCGAGTCACGAACGACAAACTCGCCAATCTAACTCTTCACGTTCAAGAAGATTGAACAGGGGCAGCTGTTGTACCCCAAAATTTTCCTTCTCATTTTATCAAGATTCTCCTCACAAGACTTCTTGGACTCAAGACCAAATTAGGGTTTGCTCAGCTCAAGACATCTCCTTGCACTGATGACCTGAAATTAGGGTTTGAGTTTGCACAGGGATTTTTGGACTTTCAATGCCTCATGTGACTTTCATACCTCATCTTGGACCTATAAGATTGTTCATACCAAGTTTCAAGCTTTGAATCACATTTTTGCCCAGTCAATTAGACAGTTGACCTAAAAATCAACTGTATTGGGGAAAAAGTCAACCATGGACAATTTAAAGTCAAACCTCATAATTTTTTACCCACATCAACATTATAGACTCATATGAACCATTTAATCAAGTTTGGACCACAACTCCTCAAGATATTTGATCAAATCTTCAAAAGGACAAAATGGTCATTTTTAGGGTTTTGACTGAGAAAGGGAAATTTCTTATTTTTAACCTAGCAAATGGCAAATTGGGTTCAAGAATTGTTTCAAGGACTCAATTGAATCATCTTGACCTAATCACAAAGTTCAAAAGATCTCAAATGCATTGGATTGACAGATGAATTTTCCAATCAACTGATCAAAAATCTATTGTACATTGAAAAGTCAAACTTTGACTTTTTGGTCAAAATCAAATGCCAAGGGTCATATTTCATCAAGATGTGTCAAAAAATGAAACTTGTTCACCAAGAAACCTAATTTTGGAAATTAGGGTTTAAGTTTGAAAATTTTCATAACTTAGAATTTTTCTAAGTTATGAAAATTTCTTATTTTTTCCCAACTTTTCCCAAACTTTTCACCATGATGCAATTGGATTCAAAGAAAACTTCCAACATGAAAGTTGTAGTCCTCCATGAAATCTAAAACTTTTATTCACAAAGTTTTCCCAAACGATGCTTGGATTTCAAGTTATGGTTTTGTGAATAGGGGTCCAAAAACTTTTTAACTTAGTGAAATTTTGCCCTAGTTTAGGCAGATTTTGACCTAACTTCATGGAAAATTTTCACCTAGTTCCAAGAGGAATCTAAAAATTCATTTCAAAGATGGATTGTATATAATGTTACAATCTTTCCAAAATGTCCAAGAACTCTCCAAGATCATTTATGGTTAGGGATAATCGAAGGAATGAAAATGGCAAATTATCACTTTTGTCCAAGGCATTTTTCACATTGGTTCAAGTTGCAAATCAGTTTGAATCATGATTGTACTTGCATTACAGGTCCTAATCCTTTCTACACTCATTAATTTAATTCAAAATCAATGGATAATGGCATTATTCTGATCTTTGAAGCTTTGTACAAAGAATTATTCCAAAAATGGCATAAAGGTAACAATGCTACTTTGATAAACCATACTTTTAGCAACTTTGTTTATCTTGAGCCATGGACCTAACCTCTTTCTGAAAACAAAGTCCACAAAGATCAGGCAAAGTTCACAACCTATGTGCAGTTAAGGAGCTAGCTTGTACAGGCCTTGAGCATTGTCATTTCAAAATTTCTTCAAAAGCAAGTAAGCTTGCAAAAGTCCACACAACTCTTCTATCTGATAAAACCAAGCCTTTGTATCATTTCAAACAAGTTCAGAACATTGTTGCAAGCCTAAAACACTATTTCCCAACCTCTCAAACACCCTTGAACACAAAAACATCATTTCTGCCCAAAACAGGGCAACCTCTGCAAATCACAATCCATTTCTATTTTGCCTCGTGCGTTTTACCTTGAATCACTTCAAACACATTACATATATCCCATCTAAGCTATCCAGGCCCCTGTTTAGCAACTGTAACCTCTATTTCGAGGATCACCATTTTCATTTTGAAGCTTTGCAGGTTGACTTCTACAGGGAGATTCAGGCAAGTTCAAGGCAAGCTGAGCATTGGGAAAGCTTGAGGGAACTTCAAGCAAGCTCACAAGAACTTCAGGCCTCACTCAAAGTTGCTACATTGCCATAACCAAACTCAATTGAATAAGGTATTTGTCAAGTTTCTATCTCTCTATTTAGGCATCCTTAAGCTTAGGTTTGTGAAGCAAAAATATAGTCCCTAAGTTGCTTGAGTTGTACATATGCATGGTTTGTATTTATATTAACTGAGCTAGGAGTATTTGATAGTTGAAGTTGCTGAAAAAACTAGGTCAGAGATTAGGGGTGATAAAATTCTCTCTGATCTTTGAGAGTTAGGTCAAGTTTTTTATATCATTAGAATCGTGAGTTAACAAGCTACAAGTTTCATGTTGCAAGATTTCGTTTTTGTGCACATATGTGAGAGATACAGGTTGAAGGCAAACGCGCGTTTGGTTCTGTCTGGAGGACAGGGATGAAGTGTGTATGGGCCTGGCGCGCTTGGGCCTGCTTCTTTCTGCACCCCCATTTACTTTTTGCACCCCCTTGGCCCATATGTTATATTTTGCATATTTTTTTATTTCTTTTGTGATTTCTGACTTTAATATTTTTTATGAATCTTAAAAAAATACCAAAAAATATTTTCTTAATTTTTGCATTTTTATTTTATTATTTTTATGTTTTTTGGGGCATAAAATTAGTTTATTAGGTTTATAAAACTTATTTTTCTAAATAAAACTTGTAAATAATATAAAAATATTGTATATTTTATTTTTATTATTTATACACTTAAAATCATATTTTCATACATATTTCCACTTTTTAATATTTTGTACATATTATTATTATTTTTTCTTGAATAAAAATGAACAAAATAAATAATATAGACTATTTTCTTTTAAAACAAAAAATCAGGGTTTTCACCCTTTCAAAATTAATCATTTTATTTTCTTATTTTTAAGACATAAATAAATTTATTTTCTCATACATAAATACAAAAACATTTCTTGCATATTTACATTTTATTGCCTATTTAAATACTTGTTCATTTATTTATTGTTGTATAAATTCAATTGGGTTGTAATAGTAAATTAGGGTTTTATCTTGTGCAATATCCCTCTATTCAAAACTTGTATCCCCCTCCCCATAATATTGTTATAATAGTCTAGATTTACTTTACGCATTTTATTGCTTTCATATACCATGATAGTAAACTAGGGTTTTGTATGATAAGACAAAAATCAAAACAAATAGCATGACTAAACACAAGACAAAAATGCATGAAAAATGACAACACATTGCATACAAGCACCCCTAGGGTTTCATCCACTTTGTTGCCTTAAAATGGCCATGGTATGCATGCTAGGTATGTTGGCAAAACAAAACAAAACAAAAGACCATAGTCCATCGATGACGCTATCTTGGTTGCCTAAAAACAAAATGATCTAGTCCCTCAAAACTTGCTAAGATACTTGGCAATATTGTTATCATGGTCATACGATGACCCACGCCCGTCCCGTTTAACATCCAAAGATAGGGTTGTTTACCAAATACAATGGTAAAACAACAATGTCAAAGGAATAAAAATGTGTAGGAAAGACTTTTGAGTAGGTAGATGCTTCTAGTTACTTGATCAATTTGCAAACCATCCTTGCTATTTTCAAAAACACATACACAATTTCAAAACAATTTCCAAACAACTTTCAAATATTGAAACATTTTTCAAAATACAAACACCTTTGTATACATTCAAACAAGAACCATTATAAAGGTTGCCTAAACAAAGGCCTCTTTTCAAAATACTTTTAAAGCCACACACAAAAGCACCATTTCAAACAATTGAAAAAGCAAAGCAAGTGATCTAAACAAGTAACTAAGAGCCCATGGAAAACCATGGATGAAAAGGGTGCTAGCACCTTCCCTTTTCATAATCTACCCCCCGAACTCAAGAAAACATCTGAAAGGTATTTCCTGTGATTTTTGACCTTTCCTTTTAGATAAAATAAAAGTCGGTGGCGACTCTTGCTAAACCGAAACATTTGCGAACACAAACACAAAACCTCAAGTCAGTTCTCCCACCGCATCACAACATTGAAGATTGTATTTGGGCTCCCCTCGACGATGTGGTGTTGTTTTCCCTAATGAAGTCAATACAAATTCCCCAGTTGAAGTTTAGACGATATGATATTGTCTTTCCTAGCAAAGTCTGTTTGATATTCCCTGGTGAAACCCAGACGGAGGGGTTATACCCTTGTAACTATATTGGTTTTTTGCTATCAGATTATGTTATGATTATTTTCAAGCCATGTTTCTGCCCAATGGAGATAATTCATGAAGTAGGAATTTGTTTCCTCAGTTGGTGCTTACTCTCTTATGGAATCTTCATCCTGGATGTAATTTAGCCGAGTGTAGTCCTTACCCAAATTGGTTTTATCTGGTTATCCCCAATGCAGTGTGTTTGTTTTGTCAGCATATACATGATAGCATTCATGCATTCATCATGCATAGCTGAATTAAAGTTCATAGCTCATTTGCATTCATTGATGTTCTTGTTGGCATATTTTCCTCTTTGCAGAGTTGTGTTAACCTCTCTCCAACAGATTGTCAACCTTAAGCAGAGAGTGTATATCCTGTCATTTTCCCCACTGAGTTATCCCTCGTGGAAGAATTTTGATTTAGCCTTCCTACCCAGTTCATTATCTGGTTGGAATGTGATCCCTATTTGAGCTTATTCCTCATTGGGTAGTGTCTTGGTTTACTGTTCATTCCAGTCTATTCCTGGTTTGAATCTATGGTCCCCAATAGTAATATTATTTTGATTTTTGTAGGCTTTGAGCCCTGGACTGAGAATGTGCATTTATTTTGCACAAGAATACTTTGTCTCCTCAGCATGAATGTATTGGTACATCCCTAAGAAGTCAAGATTCATTTCCCAGTAGTGTTATCGCAATTCTCTTCGTGAACAACAAGTGGCAGGTCTCTTTATTTAAGTAACCTGTTCTTCCCCGGTAAGTCTGTTAATGCTAGAGAAGATATTTGTACTCCAATGGATGATAGTCTCTTCATTATGGAGATAGTTTATTGTTGAGATTTGTACTCTGATGGATGGTAGTCTCTTCTTTAAGGGAGATAGTTCGTTGTTGAGATTTTTACTCCGATGGATGGTAGTCTCTTCATTACGGGAGATAGTTTCTTGTTGAGATTTATACTCCAATGGATGGTAGTCTCTTCATTAAGGGAGATAGTTTGTTGTTGAGATTTGTACTCCGATGGATGGTAGTTTCTTCATGAAGGGAGATAGTTCGTTATCGATATTTGTACTCTGATGGATGGTAGTCTCTTCATTAAGGGAGATAGTTCGTTGTTGATAATTGGACTCCGATGGATGGTAGTCTCTTCATTACGGAAGATAGTTTGTTGTTGATATTTGTACTCTGATGGATGGTAGTCTCTTCTTTAAGGAAGATAGTTCGTTGTTGAGATTTGTACTCCGATGGATGGTAGTCTCTTCATTAAGGGAGATAGTTCGTTGTTTAGATTTGTACTCTGATGGATGGTAGTCTCTTCATTAAGGGAGATAGTTCATTGTTGAGATTTTCACTCCGATGAATGGTAATCTCTTCATTAAGGGAGATAGTTCGTTGCTGAGATCTGTACTCTGATGGATGGTAGTCTCTTCATTAAGGGAGATAGTTCGTTGTTGAGTTTGTACTCTGATGAATGGTAGTCTCTTCATTAAGGGAGATAGTTTGTTGTTGGAATGTTTTACTCCGACGGATGGTAGTCTCTTCATTACGGGAGATAGTTCATTGTTGAGATTCGCGTTGCTCTAAAATAGTTCACATCTCATTTGTTACCAACCTTAATATTGGTATTTATCGGTATTATATTACCGCGTCTATTTGTATCCTTCGGATCCTTAATTTGCGATCCCTTGTGAGTCGACGTTAGTCTCTTTTTGATATCCCCTCTAGGAGTGGGTAGTTCACAGTTATCTGTCGATCGTTGTCATCCATTGCTTTTTCCTTATTTATTGAGTTAGTGATGCCATATCTCCTCTTTGGGCTTTACCCCAGTAGAGTTGAGTCTTCTGTCCCCCAACAATTTATTTTCTTGGTTGGACTCTCTTTTTAATCTATTGTTTTATCTTCTGCTTACCCAGTGGTGTTCTGTGTCACCTTTGGAGTTGTTTGTTTGCATTCATAAGAATTTCATGGCATCTTAGGGCCAAAAATAGGGTTTGTTTTGTATTTAAGTATATTCAATGGTGTCGAGACAAATATTTTAACCTTCGTATCTCCGGATATAAGACACTTAAATAAGGGCAGCTGTTATACCTCAATTTTCCCCCTAAGATTTCTCATCATCTCATGTCACAATGCATCAAGACACACACATTAGGGTTGCTTCTCTCTTTATCCTATTTTTAAGTTTTCTCTTGAGGGATTACCAAGCACCGTTAAATGTGTATCTTGTACATGTGTTCTTTTAACTAACATCAATATGTGTATATATGTTCCTTTGAATGTTCATATTTTAGGTGATCACAAATGCATTCATCTCACCATATAATCTAGGGTTTGAGGGGTAATTATCAATAAAATGTTCTCTAATGGATTGCAAGAGCTCAATCTTCAAGGTCATGTCTATGGCATCAAATATTTTTGGTTCAAGAATCTCTCTTACTTTATTTAAGTCAAGATCTCCTCAAAGTTGGTGGTGAAATTCATCAAGAAGATTCATAGGTTCATGTGTTTATTTCCATGCCTTCTTCAACAAGCTTCATTGAGACTTAATATCCATATTTTAGTGTGCTTTAAGAAAACATCATTTCAAGGCCTATTATGATTCATCATGCTTATTTTGCCAAAAACAAGTCCAAAAGTTTCAAGGTTGACTCAACAAGTTTGGCCTAATTGAGAAAATACTAGATTCAGTTATCACAAGTGCATAACTCTCTCAATTTTCAAAATTTTGAGTTAGTTATTTTTTTATATGGATTCTTATCATCATCTAAAACAACCTTTATTCACATGACAAGATCCAATTGTGCAACAAAAATCATCAAAAGTTGAAAGGGGTTTCAAGTTATTTTGGCACTCTCTGAGCTAGGGTTTGTTGACTTCAAAGGACCATATCTTTCTCATTTTTTGATATTTTTGAGTGACTCCAAATCCATGGTTCTCTTTAGAGGGTCCTTAAAAATATCTCTTGATAAGCCTAAGGATAATTTTTAATGTAAGATCACTAATAGTTGAGAAAGATTACAAGTCTCCTTGAAAGGCTTTTGAATTTTAAAGTTTGACTTCAAATGATCATAACTTGGTTAATTGTTATCACCTTGAGCCCACTCTTTTTCCATAATAATATTTAGTATGTCTACTACAACTTTTTTTTTATGTGCAATACTTGAAGATGCTTATAAAGTTTTTTAAGAATTGAAAAGATTATAGGTCTTTTGTGAATTCTCCAAATTTGTACATTATCTTCCAAAGACCATAACTTTTTCTGTTTTTATGATTTTTGAGTGATCTCAATTCCAAACTTCAATTCAAGAGGTCTACTTTATGTTATCTTCAGATATCAATATCAAATTTTGAGTGAAAGGTCATGCAATTTTGAAGAATATTATAGGTCGTTTTGAAGTTCAACACTTAGATTTTTTTCTAAGTACAAAAGATCTGTATGTTTTTCACAAATTCAATTGGACATAATATTTTTCTCAAGCATCCAAATGATATATTTCTTGGCACATTGTAAAGATTGTAACATTGTCTTTCAAATGCTTCAAGAATCATCCCATAAAAGTCCCTGAGTAGTGAGCTATACATTGTTGAAGTTGGCTCCATGGAATCTGTTTTTGCTTCAAGTCAGAATTTTTTACCATGAGTAAACTTGGATTACATGTCAAATTACTCAAGGTTTAGTTGCTAAACATGTTTAACTAATTGTCCAGATGCATTTCGATAGAATTCCAATTGATATGAGATCGTTTTAAGTCATTTCAAGTCACACGTTTGGCATGATCATAGTTGGCTTGGTTAGCACGATTTTCCCATAATTCCTCTCGTTTCTCACCATCATTCACTTCCATATAAATAAAGTATGATATCCCACTCATTTTATAAACTTTAGAGAGCCAAAGAACCTCTGTTGAACTTCCTCCATAACTCATTATCTTGTAACTTCGAATTTAATTCCAAAGTATCTTTCAATCTAATTTTTTTGTTGATTCTTCATCCTTGAACTTCACCGAAGCTAATAGAAGAAGAACCAAGCCTTGAGGTGTCCTGAATCGTGCTAGCCAAGTCGAGTTTCAGAGCTCTGAATTCAAACTTAAACAGGTAGATTCCTCCATCAATTCTCTCCAAACTTGTTACTACAATGTAGCTATCATTACTCTGATACTGATTGCATCATTAGTTTTTAACTAGAAATGAGTTTTATTCATGAATTTTGGAATCCCTTTCCGACTTTTTTCTTTTGGTTTTCTTCAAATCGACTGAGCTACAGTTTATATAAATTTTTCGCGAGGGTACCATTGAAATCGTCTTGAAGAGACGAAGCGAATGACATTGGTCTGAGATTCTATTTTACAATTTATAGAACCTGTAATTTGTGTGTGGTTGGAGGTTGAAGATGATGACATGTCTTCCCTTCATCCAATCATATCGCGCCACGCATTTTTTTCAAAATCTGTTTTAAATAAATGATCTGGTGGTTTATTCACTAATGTCCATATAATACATAGCGTCTCAGATCCTTTCGATATGATTACTAACGCGTTTTGACATTGATCAAATGGTCTACATTTTTTTTGGTTTTATTTTTATTTTCTGATTTTATATTTAATTTGTTTTAAACTTCAAAAATTCATTAAAAAAATCATTTCAACTTCTAAAAATCTAAAAAAATCTCAAAAATACTTTTGATTTTTCTCTTTTCGATTCTTATTTTTTCATAATTTTATTTTCTAATTTGATATTTTTTCTGATTTTTCACTTTATTTGAATTGTTTTAATTATTTAAAAATACTTTTCTTGATTTTTAAATTTTGAAAAAAAATACGGAAGGATCCAATGACCTCTTGATAAATATTGGTGACCTCATTTTATTTTTATTTCTGATTTTACTATATTTTACAATTTTTGCTTTATTTAGCTTATTTCTTTAAACTTTAAAAATAGATTCTGACTTTAAAAAATTTTAAAAAAATTTGTCAACACTTATTGACTCATGTTTGACCTTTGACTATTGTTTTGGATTTTTATTTGATGTTTTAATATACTTTGTATATTTTACCAATTATTTCCTTTTTATTAATCATTTAAATATTGTTTTATTGAATATTATTTTTTTATTTTTTGTTTGGTCCTGATTTGGGTGTTGTTTTGGGACAAATTCTTCAACCTCATTGGATCTAGGGGGTTGATAGGTTGAAAAACCAAATCCACCAAAATGGATGAATGATGTTGATGATATTTGAAACCCTAATTTCATCTAATATATCACTCATCTTCATCTTATCCCTTTCTTGCTTGTGCTACATGTTGCTGGAGAATGATCTATATATCATTTCTCTAACATGTGGTACATAAATTGTTATTGACCGATCTCAAAATAGGTGTGACTTCTACATAAGTCCACTTACGATTACTTAACATAGCGCTAAATTTGTCCCAATTCAAAAAATGATCATTCGTGGCCCAAACATATATTTTCAAGCCCAAGTATGTTTAGTTTGAAAACTTTGATCCAATAACCTTGAGGTTCAGTGTTAAGAGGTTTTGATCTTGTCAATCCTCTAATGAACTTTCATGAATTTTGGTCTAAGTGAATCATTTAAACATCATTGATCATATATGCTTGCCTTGAGTATTTGAAATGAATGATATACTGGATAAAAAGCAAATGAAACTTGTTGTTAAGAAGCTTTAATTTTATCAATCTTTTATTAAGTTTTCAAATGCAAGTTTCAAGATGGTCATTCAACTAACATTTAACTTCTAATTCATTAATAATTGACTTTACTTTGTGTTTTTACTTTGTGCTTTTACTTTGTACTTTTACTTTATGTCCTTTATTTTATGCATTTACTTTTATGTACCATTTACTTTAGCATTTACATTCCATGCCATTTTCATCTTTGCTCACTTGAGCATTTATTTTATGCCTTTTTATCTTTGTTCACTTGAGCATTTAACGTTATATCATTTTTATTTTGCTCACTTGAGCTTTCATTTTCTTTTTGAAGACACTTAATAACCAACTTGAACATTAAAAAAGCCTTAAGGTTACTTGGACTATTTGGTTACTATCCTTGACATAATTGAGTTGTGGACTTCTTGGACTTAGGATTAGAAGCCTTGATTATCCTTGGAATCTTGTGACTCTGTTGTTATTTTTTCCGAAGTTCTTGGGGTTTACCCCAAGACATTGGATCGATTTTCTTTGTGTGCAGGTTATTCTGATTATGTGCTTTTTCTGTGATTTGGAATTTCTCTGTATACAGTCGTTACTCTGCTTAATTTTTGCGAAGACTTAATTCATCTGAAGCTTGATATTTCTAAGAATTTTAGTATTTTTGCTTGCTTGGTTTTAATCCAAAGGATAATATTGACTCTTTATGTCAAGTGTTGGCTTCTTGTTGGTTAGACCATTCTTTTCCTTAGCTTTTACCTTATGCTTTAGGATAGTCCCTTCATCTCCTCCCATCTTCTTTAATTTCAAAAATCTTCTCCCTCCTTTTCAAAATGCTTTTTGTTTTCTAACTTGATCCACTTTCATAATAAACTTGGACTTAGGTCCATGTATTTTAAAAATATTTTCTTAATCAAACTTTAACCAACTTAATCATACTTTGACATTTTTTGTGAGAAGACTAAAATTAATTAACCTCATTCAAACCATTTTTCCACTTTAACTTTTTACTTAAAAATTTTCTCAAAAGATTAGACTCTTGTTGATCCTTGTAGTGATACAAGCTACTATACTTCTATGATATGTAGTGAAGTGAGATATTTTCTATATGGGTGTTGAGTGAGGCTTTGTTGATTTTAAAATCTAAGCCATATCCTCCACTTTGAGATGATGCAAATTCTCCTTTCTCATAATCGTGGGTAGTAAGTATGTTTTCCACTCGGATATGACGATGATGTCTTTTCTTTTAAAATTAAACAACACACATGTGTTTTTTATTTAAATTTTTATAGGTGAATTACGAGTACCCTGATCCCCTATTGCACGAAAGGTGATACGTGGCCACTAAAGATTCGCAACCGCGGCAGATGTAAAAATTGTAAAAAATACTTCTTTTCTCATCTCCACGATCTATTTTTGTATACGACATTTATAGCTAAAATACACAAATTTTCAAAGAGGTTCCTGTGGAGTATCGTACCTAGATTCTCTCCCCCTTCTTTTTAAATTTATTCGCTCTTTTTCCATTCCTCTGAAAATAATAAAGCGCAGTGGCAATTTTTATTTAATCTGTATGAGTTAAGTCAATCCAATGACTTAGTCTCAACATTTCTACCATCATAGTATGTGCTTGAACATAGACCTTATAACTCTTTGTGATTCGTTTATCTCGTTGGTAGGAGGGTCTAGGATTAAGAATGAGCCCATCTTGATTTGCAATTTGGTGGTTTGGACGATTGAAAATTGCGAAAATATTTTTTTCTTCTGATTTGTGAATTAATCTGACGGAGGTGATATATTTTGAAGTATTTGATTTTATATGATTTTATATAGTTTAAATTTGATCTAATTAATTAAATAACTTTATCAACAATTTATCGCTATTATAAATAAATAATCTCTTTTTAAATATATATATATATATATATATATATATATATATATATATATATATATATATATATATATATATATATATATATATATATATATATATATATATATATATATATATATATATATATATATATATATATATATATATATATATATATATATATATATATATATATATATATATATATATTATTCAATAAATTTAAAAATAAAATATTTTTTTAATAATAGTGATCAGAAAATTCACGACTTAAATAAAGTTCGATTCTTTTAAATCGTTGTGATTTATTTTTGCCCCATTTAAAAAATATTCTAGGAGTAAGTAAGAAGGTGAACATTAATGTGTAAAATAAAAATACTATTCATTCCGTTCTAAAATAAATGTCACATTTGTAAAAAAAATATTGTTCAAAAATAAATATTACTTTTAGTTTCTAACACAATTTTAATGTTTATCTTCTAATTATATTATTTAATTAATATTCTTAATTTATTATTTCTTTCTCATTACATTAATAATAATTTGAATACATCAATAATCAATCAGAATAATTTAGTGAAATTGTTATTCTCTCTCTTATTTATATCATATTCTCTTAATCTATATGAAAGTATTAAATATCATTAATATTTTAGCACGAAGGGAGTATTTATCTTTAATTAATGGTATCTTTTGCTATTTTTTAATCTCAAATTATTTAAAATAATATTTTAATAAGAGAATATGTTAGTAAATAAATTTTATTTTATTATTAAAATCAATATAATTATTTATCATTTTAAAAAAATATACACAATTAAAACATTTTAATTATTGAGACAAAGTTATTATGAAATTAAGGCTAATTATTTTACTAGTAATTAACTACAATTAACTATAGATTTAATGATAAAGAAAAGAGAGAAATGGTTGCAGATGAGTGACGTCATATCATGTCGGAATAGGAGGGCACGTAGCAGCTCCCATAAGTGCCGACAGCTTAATTTTAACAAGTCGGTGTACCAAAGTTTCTCTTCCATGCAATTACACCATTATTAACTTATATTTACTCATTATAAACTTTTCTTCAATTACAATAATGTTTTACAGTACATAAAGTATTAAAAAGTACAGAAATATTCAGTTAAAGTAAAAAGTAAATATTCCAACATAAAATTCGAATGCAATTTTATTGTAATGGCAACTAATTTAAACGCTTTCTTCAGTGAAACTGACATATCTTTTTTTCGCAGAACAAGGGTTATTGATGACCACATCCTCCTCCTCTTTCTTATCTTCAACACTTATTCAAACAAATTAATTATTTTATTACTTATAATAATAATAATAATAATAATAATAATAATAATAAAATAATAATAATAATAATAATAATAATAATAATAATAATAATAATCTTTAATATTAATTATTAAAACAAGCAATATAAATAAATACACAATCTTACCTAGTTATTATCCTCCTATCGGTGAAATTATTATGACTTTATCATTCATTTGACTCACCTCACTTCTCTAAGTCTTATATTTTTTTGGTATGTAGATCTTCCCTCAAATCTCAAGCAAATCTCAAACAAATCTCGAGCAAACAAAAGAGCTTAACCTACCGCAAATCCAAATAAAATAAGAAATTTATTATTATTTTTATAATTTTTTATTAACTTTATTTAATAATTACTTGATTTTATAAAGGTGAAAAGCGAAATGGAATTTGAGGAACACGAAGAAGATCAAGAGGAGGAGGAAGAGGAAGAAGAAGAAGAAATGGGATTTCCAATTACGCCGGTAGCAGGTTACGACTCGCTGGAAAACTCAGGCGTACGGTCCAAAATGAGCGGCGGTGTTATGGAAACCGATGGAGCAGCAGTCATCTCTACAGGCGGTGGTGTGAAGAGCGGGGCCAAAGGGACGGTGAGGTACAGAGAATGTCAAAAGAATCACGCTGTCAGTATCGGTGGTCACGCTGTTGATGGCTGTTGTGAGTTTTTAGCTGCAGGTGAAGAAGGAACACTGGAAGCCGTAATTTGCGCTGCCTGTAACTGTCACCGGAACTTTCACCGCAAAGAGATCGACGGAGAGGTCATTTCGCATAATCATCAACAACGGTCTCACTCTCAGTCTCAGTACCACCACCATCAGTTATCCGCTTACTACCACCGTGCAGCGCTACCTCCTCCACCAGGATACCACCAATTATTAACTCCACCGCCAGTTTCACATCACCGTCCGTTAGCTCTTCCACCTGTAGCATCCAGTGGAGGCTTCAGTAGAGAAGACGACGATGTGTCAATTCCAAGCAGCAGCGGCGGCGGAGGCGGAGGCGGAAGTGGAACGAAGAAAAGATTTAGGACGAAGTTCACACAGGAGCAGAAGGATAAGATGCTTGCATTTGCAGAGAGTATCGGATGGAGAATCCAGAAAGAAGATGAAGGTGCAATTGAACAATTCTGCGCTGAGAATTACATCAAGAGAAATGTGCTTAAGGTTTGGATGCACAATAACAAGCACACTCTTGGTAAGAAACCCTAATTTTGTTCCTTTTTCTCTATCTTTCAGTAATTTCGGGAACATTAATCAATTATGGATTTCAGTGTCAATAGGACAACTGTGGGACATCTTAGAAAGGAACAACTTAAATTTGTAATGTAAAATTTTATTTATTTAATGGAGATCTAGCTAGCTAGGGTTCTTACTCCATAGTTCATACTTTTCCCAATTATCTTTAATTTTTATCTAAGATGAAATTTAACTACTGAGTGTATGGAAGATGAGCACATAGAATAATAAATTCCAAAATAATTCAAATTGAAGACAACACAACAACACAACGTACATGACATGCAAAGACAAAAATGTTTTCAACAGGTACTTTGTTTGTGATCATTCACATCTGTCATCTTTTCCTGTTTTTTCTCCTTATCACCGCTATTAATTAATGTCTCCATTAGAGTACTGTCTCAGCATTCTAGACACACACTTAGCGTACGCTACTGAAAATTCAATGACTATTCATTAATGATGAATCAAACTGATTTACAAAGTTTGTTTATTTCTGGTATTTTCGTTGAAGATGATTGATTACTTATGCATCTTAATGCCGTTAATGTATGTATGAAATGAAAAAGAGAAAAGTAACAGTGATAATCAGAAAACAGTAACAATGAAGCAAGTAGGATTATGAGTGGTTACTTCACGCGGCAAACTCGCAGACTGTTTACAAGTAGTACTGTTGCTTCACAGTGTTGCAGATCAGACATGCAGACTTTTTCTGATTTTCATGAATAAAACTGTACTAAACCACGTTAATTCTGCTATCATTCCACCTCATCTTTCCTTGTCTTTTTGTTATTAAACCATGTTCTTTCTTTTTCTCATTAATAACGCATAATAATAGTTCTATTCTGAAACATAAATATCTCAATAAATGAGTTTTTCGAGTGTCTATGGCCATGAACTTTTGTATAGCTAACTGCATTTTAGCATGTATATGTTGCAATGAATGAAATTGAACGAGGTTGAAGGAGCGGTTCATTTTTACTTCCTTTCTCTCGGTTTTGTTTCTTAGCTTCAAGAACATTGCAGGTGTTCATTATACTGTGTTTTCAAAAGGATAACTACGAAATTAAGTAAGGATTAGATTGGTGCAATATTTTATCCTTTTGTTTTTCTATTTATTTATGTATTTATTTTTAAAAACAGTTTTGAGTGTATATAATTTTTCATTTATAAATTATTTTTTGAAAAGTGTGAATGATTTTTTTTGGATGCAGCTGAAATATTATATACCTTCCAGACACATTTATAAACAATAATTTTTTTTTTAGGTTACACTACAAAATAAATTGTGTTTTGTCACGTGAAAGCCACGTCGCTAACACCCAAATCACGCTACTATTCAACTTTTGCCACCTTAAGAAACACGTCGCTGTATAGCGCGTGACAATCTTGTTGCGGCGTGAAAAGCATGTCACAACTTTGCCACGTGAAATTCACGCCGCAACAGACTTTATAGGATGAAAGTGTTCAGAGCTGAGCAGAGCATAGCAGTTTATATTTATCTTTACGTTTGCTGTTGCGGCGTGTTTTTCACGTCACTAATTAGTGACATGAAAAACACACCGCAACTTGTTTTTTTTTTTTAAATTTTTTTTTTTGTATTTTATATATATTAATTCTGTGATAATAATTAATATTATTTTTTGTTTTATTAAATTTATAAATTAAATATTATAATTTATTTATTAAATACAATATTATAAATCAAATTATCAAAAACAAAACTAAATATATCTAAATGTATAAATAAATATACTTAATATTATAAATTTAATAAACTCAAATTTAAATTTATAATATTTTTAAATATACAATATGATTATAAATTTATATTACACAAATAAAAAACTAAATACAAAATAAAAATAAAACTAAGCAGAATCATTCGAGTCGTCGGAAAAGTCGGGAAGAAAGTCATCATTATTTTGGTGGTTATTATTTTGGCCACCACTGTTGGGATTTCTACCAAATGCTTGCATAAATTGTCGCATTTGCTCCTCCATATCAGCCCGCCTCTTCGCCATTGCCTCAATTTGTCTATTATGTTCACCCCTCATTGCCTCCATTTGGGCCTCCATTTGGGCTTTCAATGCCGCCTCACGATCTTCAGACTCGCGTCTAGTCAATTGTCTTACCAGTTCTAACTGATCTGGTGTCAAATTTGTTTGACGTGACCCTCCTTCACCGTCTGCAGCTCTCTGATACAGATTTCTATCCCCACTCCTCAAGGTGCCCGCCAAATTTCCACCACCAAAAAAACACCTGTTAGGCCCCTTTCCCCCAACAACTTGACTCCAAATATAGAAATCCACATCTGGATGAACCGATTTTCCCGGAGGAGGAGTATACTGAGGATTATGGGTCAGAAATTCTACAAGCAAGGCCTGATAATCCTCCTACACATACAATAAAAAAATCAAGTTAAATTTATAAGTAACATTAATGAAATTAAATGAAATAAAAAAATAATAAAAAACAAATAGCCACGTGATTGTAACGCCACAACTTATCAGTTGCCACTCAATTTTCACGCCACAACATGTCAGTTGCTACATGAAAATCACGTCACAAAATTGCTTAAAAAAATATAAACATAAATTTACTTACCAGGGCTTTTTTTGTGTGCTCGTCAATAAATCCTCCCGATTTCTTTGTCCGAGTTTCTTTAACCAGCTCAGTCATCAATGGTTGTCTCCCCAAACGCTTAGCCTAAATAAAAATATTAACTTAAATTAATAATATGTTATAAATCCTAATATGACTTTAAAAAGTGGTAATAATTACCATGCGTCGAGCATGCTCAACAGTACTAATACTTCCAACAGCATTAAGGCAACCCCCTTTTTCCGATGCCCTCATCTTCTTTGCAGTTTCAGATTTAGCCTTAAATTCATCTGATTCCCAATACTTAAGAAGTTGTTCAAAAACTTCTCTGCCTATCCATTTGGGAAGAATGCCCAAAAGGTGTCAATTCTCTCTAACACGTCGTAGCATGTCAGAAAGTCGTCTTGAACTCCTGCCAAAATAATTTTTTTTTACTTTGTTATGGTTCAGGGGATTCCAAACACATTTCGCCTGCAATGTTGTATGACATTAAAATAAATAGTTAGATAAATTATAACAATAATGAAAAGGCCATTTAAATAAAAATAACTTAAGAAATAAATTAATTATACCTGAAATTGCTTGAACCATTCTTCTTTATCGGAAACTTCTCTAAAACTCTTCAAAATTTTTGTATAATTCTGCTGAATTATATAATTTATAACCTTAGGAGCAGTCCGGCTCGGCCCGAAACTAAAATAACAATAATTGAATTAGCATAATTAATTATATAAAGTTATATTAAAAATGGAAATGTGTACTTATAAATAAAAATCAATAAATAAGAAACTTACGAGTTCCCTTCAGGCCAAATCCAAAATCTCCCATCAATGGTATGAATCTCACTCGGATCATCATCCCCTCGAAGATCTCTCCCATCTATCTGATCATCATCCACACCAAGATCGTCATCATCCGACTCTGCATGATCATCGGATGCAGGTACATGTGTGGGGTGCGACCAGTCTGTGTGGGTCGTGAAGAGGTGGATCCTCCAGGCTGCTGGATGGATGGGGGCATCTGTGTAGGAAGTGGGGTGCTGGATCCTCCAGGTTGCTGCACGAATGAGGGCATCTGGGTGGGAAATAGAAAACTGTGCTGGAAGGATGAGGGCACCTGTGTCTGCTGGAAGGATGAGGGCACCTGTGTCTGCTGGAATGGTAAACCAGGTGGGGCCCCAGATGGACTAATAAAACATGTACTCCCAGATGGGAACTGAAGAGGACTCTGAGATGATAGTAATGGAGTAAATGGCATAGTATTGTCCATGGACATATGATGAACCTGACTCTGCGGGGGAGGACACGTGGTTGAGTGAGGTGACTGGCATACTACTACCCTTGGACGCCTGGGCTTCCTACCACTATCACTAGGACCTTTATCCTTATTATCTTTGGGTGGCATTTTTACCTAATTATAGAAAATACAAGTTAACATATAATATATTTGAATTATAAGACACAATTCTCATGAATACATATTCATTAACTCATTCAATAGATGGTTCGTCAAGTAAAATTACAAGACACAATTCTTATGAATACATATTCATTAAATCATTCAATAAATGGTTCGTTAAGTAAAATTATTACAAGACACAATTCTCATTAATATAGGTTCACTATTCTAAATCATCATACTCGTCATCCATATCATCCTCGTCATCTGATATGATATTATCCTCGGATCCAGAATCTTCATGATCTTCATCCTCATCAACTTGATTCCCCTCAACCATTGTATCAGACAAACTTATAGTGTGTTCATCTGGAATCACATCATTAACTTCAACTTCATCAACTTGGTAAGCAACATCCTCCACTAGACCGTCAGTTTCAATATGACCCAATGGTTTTGTTTTTATTACAACACAACACCGTCGTTTACGTGGCACAAATGAAGGATAAGGAACATAATAAACTTGCCTAACAATATTTGACATTATGAAAGGGTCGTACTCTTTGTACCCCCGGTCCATTTGAATCTCAACAGTACCATATGTCTTATTTATTTTTGTGCCTCTAGTTGGATCATACCATTCACAATAAAACAAGACAACTTTATTTTCCGAGTCCAAGTAATTGTATACTAACTCGTAGATATGTTTAACAAAACCATAGAAGTCATCTTCACCACCATCTGTAACTCCTTTCACAAATACGCCATTGTTTATGGTTTTTTTCCCTTCAATCCATTCATGAGTGTGAAATTTATATTCGTTCACGAAGTATGTGTGCCATTTGTTTGCACTTTGACGAGGGCCATTATACAAGTTTCTCAAATGGAGTATTTCTGGAGTCGGTGCAACAACCCTATACAATTTCTCCTTGAACCATGTTGGAAATTGGGCATGAATGACACCAGATGTTGATTGTACACCGGTACTATCAAAATAGGCGTTGTTAAATTCCCTAAAAAGAAACACACTATAAGTTTCAAGGTAATCAATTTTATATTAACACTGTAAAGAAAATTAAGAAGTTGGATTATACTTACTCAAGATATGGTTTAACTTCAATGCAGTTAATCAAGACATGAACATGTGCAGATTGCATTTCTTGTTGGGTCAACCAATGCTCACCCTTCTTTCCAGAGGGACGACCTGGAAGCCCGAAGACTGATAAGGTGTACTGACTTCTTTCGATAACATTTACAGGATTCCTTATGATTCTTGGAGTTAACATCAAGTGCTTGAAATAGTGACTGCAAAAATGTGAAGTTTCTCGATGCAAGTAATGTGCACATATTGATCCTTCAACTCTAGCTTTATTTTTCACTGATCGCTTTGAATCACCCATGAACCTTTCAAACAGATACATCCACCTATATTGAACAGGTCCTCCTAGATAAGCCTCATATGTAAGATGCACAGGTTGATGTTCCATGGAGTCAAAAAAACCAGGCGGAAATACTTGTTCCAACTTACAGAGAATGACTGGAATATTTTGGTCCAACTTAATGATGTCATCCACTCTTAAAGCTGACGCACAAATACCTCTAAAAAATTGACTAATTTCAGTGAGTGGATTAAGCACATGTTTGGGTAGAGAACCGAACGCAATTGGTAGCAATTGTTCCATAAAAACATGGCAATCATGACTTTTCATACCATGCAACTTCCCAGTGTTAGCATCAGCACACCTTGCTAAATTTGAAGAATACCCGTCGGGCATTCTCAAACCTTTTAGCCATCCACAAACCGCTTTAGCTTCTTGGGGGGTCAGATTGAAACAAGCTTTGGGTTTAAATAATTTTCCATTTGGTTGAGGCTTCAATTCCAACTCTTTACGATTACACCAAATTTCCATGTCTTGTCTAGCCTTCACATTATCTTTTGTTCTGTCTTTAACATCCATCACTGTGTTAAATACGTTATCAAAAAAATTCTTCTCAATATGCATAACATCAAGATTATGGCACAACAAATTATCTTTCCAATACGGGAGGTCCCAAAATATACTTCTTTTTGTCCAATTATGTGTGACCCCATATCCTTCAATTCTACATGCTTTGCCAGTATCTGTAAACTTTGGAAGTTCACAAACTTGGTTCCATATAGAAACTGGTGCCAATCGAGGCGGAGGCAGATCTGTTACCCGTTCGTCCTTTCTAAAATTTGTCTTGTTTTTTCTAAAGGGATGATTTGATGGTAGGAATCTGCGGTGACAGTCAAACCACGAGCTTTTCCCCCCTTTTTCCAATGTAAACGCCTTAGTGCATTCCATGCAATGCGGACAACCCATTCTGCCATGCGTACCCCAACCAGACAACATGCCATATGCTGGAAAGTCGTTAATGGTCCACATCAAGGCAGCTCGCATAGAAAAGTTTTGTTTACGGGATATATCATAAGTCCATTCTCCATTATTCCACAACCTCTTCAAATCATCAATTAAAGGTTGTAAGTAGACATCAATTCCGGTTTTTGGACTCGACGGTCCTGGAATGACACACGTAAAAAACATGTATGGTTTTGTCATGCACATCTCAGGAGGGAGATTGTAAGGGGTTACAATAACTGGCCAACAAGAATACGCACTTCCGGACGCTTGGACATATGGAGCAAAACCATCAGAGCATAATCCAAGCCTGACATTTCTAGGTTCGGCGGCAAAATCAGGATGTACCTCATCAAAGTGCTTCCATGCATAGCCGTTAGATGGGTGTCGCATATTGCCTGGGCTTGTTTTGTTTGTATGATGCCATGTCATTTGACTTGCACTGTGCATTGAAGAAAACATTCTTTTTAACCTTGGTATTATCGGAAGATAAAACATGGACTTTACTGCTACACGTTTTTGGTTATTGTTAATGGCTCTATTGCGAACTTTATATCTTGGACTATGACAAAACTTACATTCCTTTGACGATCCATCTTGAGTACCAAACTCGTTGTCATAAAACAACATACAACCATTAATGCAACCATCAATCTTTCTTACTCTTAAACCCAACTTCGACACCAACTTCTTTGCATCATAGAAACTCGCAGGCAAGTTGTCTTTCATTGCAGTTGAGTCTAATATCATTTTTGCGAAGTGCTCCAAACACTGATCAGGAACATTCCAATTTGACTTGGTGGCCAATAATCTCTCACACATTGATAGCTTTGAGTCTGACGAGCCCTCAAACAACGGCGTATTCATCTCATTCAACAACTGATAAAATCTCTGCGCTTCCTCATTCGACAACTCTTCCCCGTCAAAGTCTTCAGGTTGACCATAGGTCACGTTAACACCAAAAGCATCACCAACCATGTCACCTATCAGATTAAAGTTTTCTTCAAATTCCATAGGTGGTTGAATAACCGGTTGACTACTTGAAGCATCTGTGTTGCTAGTCTCTGGTACATTACTCGGCAGTGTTTCACCATGATACGTCCAAACCCAATAATTTTCAATGAAACCTTTCCTATGCAAATGACGTGTTATTTCCTCTGGGTCACTAATTATATATCTACATCCACATTTAAGACAATGACACCTAACTCCTCCTTCACTTCGACAACGTTCCTGAGCAAACATCCACGCGATAAAACCATTAACTCCGTCTATAAAATTGGGTTTAAGTGCACGTCTTCCTGGATATAGTCTATCGTACATCTAACTACGATAATACCTATAATATTCCATTTACTGCAAATTTATATAATCAAAACCTATTTAATTAGAAATATTAATTAATCAACTTATTAAACTTATTAAACTCCTAAAAATTTAATTTAAACACTTAAAATTTATAAACTCCTAAAAATATTTATTTATTTTTAAACACTTAAAATTTAATTTAAACACCTAAATTTTATAAACTCCTAAAAATTTAAAAACTTAAACTCCTAAAAATTTAATTTAAACACTTAAAATTTATAAACTCCTAAAAATATTTATTTATTTTTAAACACTTAAAATTTAATTTAAACACCTAAATTTTATAAACTCCTAAAAATTTAAAAACTTATTAAACTCCTAAAAATTTAATTTAAACACTTAAAATTTATAAACTCTTAAAAATATTTATTTATTTTTAAACACTTAAAATTTAATTTAAACACCTAAATTTTATAAACTACTAAAAAATTAAAAACTTAAACTCCTAAAAATTTAATTTAAACACTTAAAATTTATAAACTCCTAAAAATATTTATTTATTTTTAAACACTTAAAATTTAATTTAAACACCTAAATTTTATGAACTCCTAAAAATTTAAAAATTTAAACTCCTAAAATAATTAAACTCATTCATCACAAATTAATAATTATTATAAACTAAATAATTAAACCTAAAATTTAACCCAAATACAGAAAATATATATAACCCAAATTCAACCTACAATTTTAACCCAATGCAAATTCAACCTAAAAATTAATCAAATTCAGAAAATATACTAAATTCAAAAAAAAAAATTCAAGAAATACCTTTTATCTTGTAACTCCTTCAATCTTCTTGTCCCTTTTTGCAATCTATACTTCTATCAATATTCTTCTTCTATTCAAAGAAAAATTGAAAAACAATTATATTCAAATAACACATAAAAAGCTGTTAACAAAGTATAAATAATATTGAATTGAAATTACCTTACAACAATAATGTATGGAGATTGTAGGAATTTAATTGTGGAGAAGAAGAAATTTTGGAGAAGAAAATAGTTATGGAGGAATATGGAAGGAGGAGGTTGAAGAAGAAGTTTAAACAAACTAACGCTACTGTGTTTGTGGAGCGTTTTGATAAAGTATATAAAGCATGTAGCGACGTGAAAATCACGCCGCAACGTTGCCACGTGATTTTCACGTCGCAACCATCCAACAACTATTTTCTCTTTCTTCAAAACCTAAACACGCCAGTGTTGGAAGCTGTGATTACTTTATTTTTTATGATATTTTTATTAGCGACGTGCAGCCCACGTAGTAACTTTTTTTAAAACAAAAAAAAAAACTGACACACTTAATGCTTCTTTATTATATTAGTAAGACATGTTGCCACGTGATTTTTACGTCGCAACTGACTTTATTTAGCCACATGAAAATCACGTGGCAAAATCACGTGGCTGGATAAGCTTTATCTTGTAGTGTTAATTGAATAAATGATACATCAATTATTTAATAAATCTAAAATTTTTGTTGTTGTTTATAAATATGTCTTGGAAAGTGTATTTATTTTTAATTAATATTTATATATTTAAGTTGAAGATTTTAATCCACGAACTTGAGTCTAGTTTATATTTAAAAATAATTAATTGTGTTTGGTTCAGTGGTGAAAATATTAATTTTAAGGATTGATTTTGTAAAATTGATTTTAAATAAAATTGAGTTTAAAATAAAGTGATTTATGTTTGGATATATTCATAACAAAAGTGATTTGTATTTGTATGAAAAGTGTTGTTTAGATATTATTATCAAAATTGTTTTTGAATTGTGTAAATGACGAAAAAGGCAAAAAAAATGATGAGAATTATTGATGTTGTTTAATTTAAGGGCAAAAAAGATAAACTGATGGAAAGGGATTGATTCCTAGAATTGATTTCAAGAAGTTAGGAATTGTAATTTCATAAAAAAATCAATTCTGAACCAGAAAAAGCATGGTGGCGGCAGACTGTTTGAGAATGCCAAACACTCCAGAATTGATTATAAGGATTCATAATTGATTTTGATGTTTTCTACCGGATAATCAAACATAGAATAAAATATCAATTAAAATTGGTTTTGCATGTCCTAAGCGAATGAGTAGAGGTGTTTTTTTACGTTAAATAGGCTCGAATTATTATAGATATAATGGTTCACAATCTGTTAAACACGAAACATGTAAGAGTAAAGTGATTAAAGAAGATGTATTGGTCATAGTTTCTCAATCACGAAATTTGTAAAGGTTAAAAAATAAAAGATGTATAATAAATCATAATCCCTTAAACATGAGGTATGTAACAACAAAAATGATTAAGAGATATGTCATACTTATATATGGTATTCCTTATATCTATGACCTTGAATCCAATCATGGTCGTTCAATATGCTATATATTCAATATAATATATATTCAATATATATAAGTTTGGTTTCTCTGATCAAATGGTTTTATTAAATATCCACCATTATTAATAATGAAAATGATTAAAAATGTTTAGGGATGAATCTAAAAATATGGACAGTTCATTTTCTTGCCTGATTAAAGTAGAACCCTTTGTTGTTTATTTCATTGGTTGCTTTAGATAAAAACAACATGGACAAAACACGATGTAAAATGTGAAGAGGCGTCATGTAGAACAAGATGTTCCAGCATGAGTGCATCATCTGACCTCAAGTTGTTAGTCAGAATTCGTGAGTAAATCTAAGCGCAATTCAGATTGATTCTAAGGAAAATTGTTGTTTTTAAGTTGTATCTTTTAGCATTATGAGTTTAAGAAAGATTTGCTAAAAAGATTGTCCAAGACCAAATCAAATTAAATAACATTTAATTTAGATATAGATCAAATATGTTGGGGGACAACAAATCAAATCTGCATCAAAATCAAATCTGATTATTCTTAAATTAGTAGCCCATTAGAGAAAATCCCAACAGATGGTTTGTTATTTAAGGACACTTGTTCCTAACATTGAAGTACAAAGCCATAGTTCTAGATCTATTGTGTTAGGGTTTGTTATTTGACTCTTTGTTCTTGTTGTTAATTGTCCATCTATATAGCGTCTAAGTTCTACATCAAAGGCACATAGGTTGGTTGTGTTAGTTGAGTTGTAATTTAGCAATCATTAATTTATCACTAGGGTTAATGATTAAAAGAAAGTGAAAGGGGTTCTCATATTTAGGGAAAGTCCTAAATAAAAAGTCACAGGAAGTATTAGAAACAGAGGCATTGAACAAGATTTGTTCATCTAAGACTATTTGTACTAATACTATTGAGAGTAGATTTTCTTTCTTGGGTTGGAAGCCCATATAACGTACATCGAACTTGATTAACAATCTTTTTATAGCCTTATGATTTATTTCCTAGTAAATGTTAATCTATTATAAGCGCGTGTTATACCCCAAAATTTTCCCTCTCATTTTACTCAACACATGCCCATTGAGGTCCCCAACTTGCCTTAAGATGACTAGAAATTGACCAGACAAATTCTTCTCCTAAGGCAATAAACATTAAACTAGGGTTTCAATTTTCATCAAGATGGTTGAGCTCCAATGGTCTCAAATGTTTTCCATGGCCCTAATATGTCCTCAAGGTGATTCATGCCAAATTTCATGCCCTATACAACAAGTTTGCTCAGTCATCTACTCAAACGCCTAAAAATCAACTATACTAGGTCAAAAGTCAACTGTGGCCTATATACAGTCAAACTTCAAGATTTTTGGTCAACATCAACATTTTAAAGTAATATCCATCATTTGATCAAGGGTTGATCATGATTCCTCAAGAAATGCTCCTAATTCATCAAAAGTCAAAAATGGCAAATTAGGGTTTCTATAGAAAAAGTCAACCAAACATTGACCAGGCATAACTTTCTCATACTTTATCAGAAATTTTTCCACCAAAGCTAATTTTGAAGAGAATACAATTCCCTACAACTTCTCTTTATCTCCCAAGTTCAAGAAATTCCCCAGTTAAAAGATACAAGCTCATACATTATAGGTCCTTTCAAAAAGTCAACAAAAATACCTTGTGGGTCAAAGCTCCTTACGTGAACATGGAAGATCCAATTGAAATGAAACCAAAAGGGTTGTTTAGAGGACATCCTAAGCTCTCTAAAAAGTCCCAGAACACCCTCTTAGGGTTAAAAATAAGAGAGATGTGCATTGCTAAAGTTGACCAATTTTTGGAAAAATGCATAAAGCCAATATTGACCATACTTAATTTTTTTCCAAATGGGCCCATATTTTCATGTTTGAAACTTGTTCCTAGAATGGTCCACGACCTCTAGGCCCACCCATGCATTATTATATTGTTTATGCTATTTATTTTGATATTTTATTCATTAAAATGCAAAATTAAATAAATAAATAATAGAAATAATGGAAGATTTGATTTGGAATCTTTTTCTTATCAAATAATGGACAAAATATGCTGACATATCAAGGTAAAAACGTGCAAGCCAAGATGGGAAAGGATATCCAAAATAAGAAATATTTTCAAGTGAATATTTGAAACAAATCTTGCACTCAATACCATGGATCCTTACTCTTTTTGTTGACCTATTGAGATACACTATATATGCACAACAACTCCAAACCTAACAGATATGTGCAACTGCCTCTAAAAGAACCCTAATATTTCTCAAAAAAATTCAAAGAGTGTTGACTCTGACGTCTCTAGGTTTTTGAATCAGAAGAGGCATGCATGGCACGATCCACTCTTTTAATTGGTCCATTCAAATTTCCAGGGGCCCACTGAAGGGCGCACGTGGACAATTCAACATCTGCTTTGATTTTCATATTATTATTTTTTATTTCATTTATGTACACGAATGAAGAGTTAGCACAGATGGAAAAGCAAGGCATGTGGGAAAGGGAGGACCTGGGTTCGAATCCCAGGTCCAACGTTTTATTTTTCTAACAAGCTATTTGCAGATCCAGTGTTCCCAGATCCAAGGCGTGCATCATAGGTCCTCAAATTCACACCATTAGATCCCAGTTGGCTTGGATCCAGCGTCTCCAAGCGTGCAGCCCCACCATAGACCTTCCAGATGCAGCATTATTGGATCACGCGCATGAGTATGGGCCAACAGATCTGGGCCTTGCGAATCCAGCGCCATACCCCCCCCCCATATTTTTCATACACCAGGCCCATTTCCTTTTTTTTTTATTTATTTAATTTATTTTCCTTTTAATTAGTTTTTTTAAATTTTTTTTTAATCATAAGATCAACAAAAAATAGGTTTAGGTTTTTTTAATTAAAATTAATTCTTGCAAATTAATTTATTTTAACTTGTTTTCTTTAATTTAAAATTAATTAGAAATTAGGTTAAATCTCAAATTTTTTTCATAAAATACCAAAAATATTTTTTTATAAGCAATTAGATTTTTAGGGTTTCAAACTTATTCCCATCTCAATTTTTGCGCGTTGTTATTTTTCGTACGATTATTTTCTCGATTATGTAACTGCTTCTCGGTTTGTAATAGCCTAATTAGGATTTTTACCTTCCGCACTTTATATTTCAGTTAGATATAACTATAACTACCCTGAAGCCTTGTAATAACTGTAGGTTTCACTTTCCGTATTATATTATATGTCTGTGTATAAATTGTTAGTAAATTAGGCGTGTATGGAAAGAACTAACCAATCAATCTTAGATCACTAACATCAAGATAAAGATACCTGATAAAGCACACTATTGCACACGTGCACCCCTAGGGTATCTCCCACTTTGTTTGCCTTCGGAAATGGTCATGTCCCTCAAACCTATGGATACTCTTAGCAAAGAACGACAGTTAAAGTCATCATAAAGATCATAGTCCCTCAATGTCCCTCGAGTTGCCTACGAGAAATGATCTTATCCCTCGATGTTGCCTAGGAATATATGATGACAGTCCCTTTGAACTGCTAAGGTATCTCTACATGTTGCCTTCAATAACCATAAACGTCCCTTCGATAGTCCCTCAAACATCCAAGATAGGGCTACCTACTAACTAATAGTAGGATAGCACTATCTAAAGGAAAGGAGGAAAAGAACGCCTTTTTCGAGTAGGTAGATAGTTGTTAAGTACTTTCTCAAATCTAATTCCTTTTTACACCACACTTTCAAAATTCTTTTCAAAAAATGCTTTATCACGCTCTTGAGGACTGATACAAGAGTTATCATAAAGTCAACGAAACTTTTTCAAAATACACAAACATGAAAACAATTTTCAAAAATGAGCAAGTACCTAAGAGCCCGTGGAAAACCACAGATGGAAAGGGTGCTAACACATTCCCTTTCCATAATCTACCCCCTTACTCAGAAAATCTCGAAAAAGGTCTTTTTTGTTCTTTTCACTCTTTCCTTTGTTGGATAAAAGAAAAGTCGATGGCGACTCTTGCTTACCGCACATTTGCGAATACAAAATGCAAAACCAGTATAACAGTCAGTTTTGCCACTGTATCACAGAACTGGCGACTATGCTGGGGAAAATAATAAAAGTGGGGTTTACCTTAGGGTCTAGTTCATTTCTAATATGTTTTCTTTGTTTGTTTTGATTTCTTTATTTTTAAGGGTACTGTTTGGATTACTATAGATCCTAAATCCGGATCTGGGGAAACCTTTTAGGTAAGTAGAAACAGATCGTGGAAACTGCATGGGGTATACTGACACGGTTGAAGCAATAGCTACATTGATGCGACACTTTGGTGAGTACCGGTTGCCCTTGAGTTAATCAAGGAGAATACGGGGCTGCTGCATGGTGTCACAAAGCATCAATTGACCTTAGAACCTTAGTTGAACAACTTGGCTATTAGGACATAGTGAAATAGCCGTATTTGGTGTATCCCCAAAGTCGGTTGATACTTGATACTACACTCATTGAGATTTGACTCCCGAGTTTTGTTTGGTGGCAAGTCAGTTATCTATCAGAACGAAACTTGTGGGAAAGATCAGTGATATTGAGATCTCTTAGAACCCGATTACTATTTATAGGACAGGTTGAATCAATCAAAACTTCAAGAGGGTATTACCTTAAAACCCATGCAAGCCTTAAACCTAAGGTCTTTGTGTGATTTGCTTGTGCTTGCTATATCTGTGATTTCTTAGCATAATCATGATATCATAACATGGCATATCATACTAAACATTTCAAGGATTTTCCAGGGCTTATCTTTGTCTTGTTTTGTAGGACATGGCATCCGCTCGCAGGAACACTATTCAAGTAAACCTTGTGAGGGCACCTCCTTAACTCAAGGAATTAGCATCAAGGATTCCTGAAAGCTCTCCCTTAACTGAAAGACATGGTCGACTTCTCAACCTGGTCACTTCAAACCCTGATGAAAAAATGATAAAGGTGCTCTTTCAGTTCTTTGACCCGTTACATCACTGCTTCACTTTTCCTGATTACCAGTTAGTGCCTACTATGGAGGAGTTTTCTTATTTATTGGGGGTACCTATCCTTAATCAGTTACCATTCAACGGTATGGAAAGAGACCCAAAGCCTAGAGAGATTGCTCGAGTTCTATCTTTACAACGATCTGATGTAGTGGCAAATTGGGAAACCAGAAGACGCATCTGAAGATTTGTAGCTAAGTTTCTGTTTGAGAAAGCTCACCATTTTTTGGATACCCTGGATTTACAAGATTTTGAAGAAGTGGTGGCGCTTCTCATCTATGGGATGGTACTATTCCCTAACCCGGACCAGCTCATAGATGTGAATTCGGTCAAGGTTTTTCTATCTTATAATCCGGTGCCTACTTTACTTAGGGATATTCTACACTCTCTACATACTCGCACTCTAAAGAGAAGAGGGGCCCTTATGTGTTGCACTCCTTTATTGGCTAGGTGGTTTATTTCGCACCTACCTCAGTCTGTTTTGAAGAATAAGCAGAGTATGAGATGGTCTCATAGGTTGATGTCCCTTACACATTCAGATATTTATTGGTGTCCACGGTCCTTGGAGATTGTTACCATCATTGATCGCTGTGGGGAATTCCCTAATGTCCCTCTCTTAGGCATTAGGGGAGGAATTACTTATAATCCCTGTTTGGCGTTGAGACAGTTTGGTTATGCTAGAAGGGATGGTCCTCACAACACACTCATCCAAGGAATCACATTTGACTATGAGAATGATGTTCAGGGTTATCGTAAGAGGTTCATTCGAGCTTGTGGCATGATAAATAGAGTTGATAGCAAGACACTGGGGCACAAGAATTCCATCCCTCTTGAGCCTTACCTCAAATGGGTGCGAGCTCGTTCCCAATGTCTTATGATGCCTTACCCTTCCGTCTTACCTGTGATTATGGAGCCAATTGCTAAGGGAGACACTCCTTACATTGTTCTTCATCTTGACATGCCAACTGATCTCGAGGAGCTACAGAAATCCTAGATCCAGCTCAAAGAAGAACGGGATACCTTTAAAACTCAATTCTACGCCAGTGAAAAGAAGGTTTTAGAGCTCACCAGGTTACTTCACGAAGAGAAGAGTATAAATACTTACATTGCACCAAAGAGGATACGCCTGTGGGAAGCTTGAGTCTTTCTTTGCTTGGAGAGTTATTTTTGCTTTGGTACTTCCTTTGTAAGCCCAAGAAGCATCATGGTGACCGATAAAACTTCTTAATGCAATTAACGTTTGTTCTCTTTCTGTTTAAGCAAATTTAAGTCTTAGAAATCCTTGAAATCATTGCATAAACAGGTTTCATAGCAGGTTTCTTATCTTCTTCGTTGTTTATTTTAGAAGTAAAGAAATGGCTCTCGAACAAACAGTGAAGGATTTACAAACTCAAAATGCTCAGTTTCAACAAATGATCATGGCTCTGGCCAAGGGGCAGGAGGAACTGAAAGCCTTGATTATCAAAGAGAAGACCAAGAATCCCAAGAAGCCAGCCGGTGTGGTGAATTTGGGAAGGAGGTTCAGAGGACCGTTAAGGCGGGTTGTAGCACTAGCATCTTCATCAAAAGAAAGAGACAATCAAGAAGGGGAAACAAGAGAGGAATACCCCAATCCAAGGGATCTGACAATGAGACTGCCTATAATGAGGAGAAGTATCCTCCAGCCGATGAAAAATACAAACAACTGGAGGATCCTCTGTATGCAATGGAAATCCAGAAGGTACCTGAGCTGGATTTTGAAGAGACGAGTTTGGTTTCTGGGGTTGTTATCCCTCATAAGTTCAAGGTTCTGGTGTTCGCCAAATATGACGGGGTCTCATGTCCTAAAATGCATCTCTGATCTTATGTGAGGAAGATTCAACCTCATACTGTAGACAAGGACTTATGGGTCCACTTCTTTCAAGGCAGTCTATATGGGACTCAACTAGAGTGGTTCTATCAGCTGGAGAGAACCAATATTCGTAACTGGGAAGACCTGGCTACTGCTTTCTACAAGAAGTATCAGTATAATGTAGACCTTGCTCCCACCCGTACACAACTCCAAAGTATGTCTATGGGTTCGAGCGAGGGTTTTAAAGACTATACTCAAAAGTGGATGGACTTAGCAGGAAGAATCCACCCCCCTTGTCTGATAGGGAGTTAGTGGATATGTTTTTCGATACCCTATCTGGTCCGTTTTTCAATCATCTGATTAGAAGCTCCTTAGTTGGCTTTACTGAGTTGATTTTGACGGGAGAAAGAGTGGAAGCTGGGATTAGAAGTGGCAAGATTCAAAAGGATGCCTCTTCAAGTGCGGGAAAGAGACCTTTCGTAGGAAAAAAAGAGGCCAGTGTTGTTTATAATCAATGAAATCAGGGTAGAACCGAGCACCGTCCAACGGTAGGGGCTGTTATGATATCCAAGCCCGCAGCTACTCAACAACGAAATAATCATCCAAGAGTTGAAAGACCTATAAGACAATTCACCCGGATAAATATGACTTTGTCTCAAGTTTTACCTTACCTATTGAAATCCGATCTGGTTACCTTGAGGGAAGCTCCCAAGAATCCCAACATTGCTTCTCCTCGCTACAACCCAAAAGCTAGTTGTGCTTACCATTCAGAAAGTCCAGGCCACAATACAAATGACTGTTGGGCTTTGAAAAACAAGGTGCAAGACCTTATTGAGGAGAAGGAAATTGAATTTGATGCTCTTGAGATTCCCAATGTTATAACTGCTCCTATGCCCAAGCACGGTCGTGGTGTTAATGTTGTTGATGATGATACGGTTGTTACTTTTGTTGAGGAACTTGTTAGTCCTCTCATGATTGTTAAGTGGAATTTGTTGCATGCCAGTTTATTTCCAGGCTGTGGTGAAGATTTCCAATTATGTTTATCTCTACCGACTACCGACTGGTTGTTATTTGTTGAAAGCAGGTCCTCAGCGCCTGATGGATGATAAAGAAATCCTATTTGAGAAGACTCCCGTCACAACTATTTCTTGTAAGGATGTTTCGATTATAACCATTTTCTCTAATCCTCCCAGAGTCTCCACCAAAAGACCCGTCAGGATTACATTTTCTCTGAAGTTGGCTCCCCTGATCATCACTATGCCAGGGCCAATCCCATACTCCTCGGACAAGGCTGTTACTTAGAACTATGAGGTTGGCGTCTATTACCATGGCGTTGTAATCTCAAGCCTCAACTCAACAACTTTAGTTTTGATGAAAGATAAACAAGAACTATGGCAAGAAGGAAAAGAAGTGGAATTAGCTTAAAGCATCATTCACTCAAAACTTCAAGGATCATGGCAAGCAATCAAGTATATCAATTCTCATTTGAACTACATTGATTAGAAATGCTCAAAAATGATATACACACTTGCCATAACACTTCACTTAAAGTTTAAAGCAAATTCTAAGTTTTTCACTAATGTAAATCGATTAACATATCATGTAAATTGATTTACACATGTTTTTTTAAAATCTGATTGCCCCTGGAAGCAATCGATTTACATGGAGTGTAAATCGATTGATTGCTGAACTGAATTAATTTTTTAACACTAGTAAATCGATTAACACATAATGTAAATCGATTTACACTTTAAATTTTTTGAAAACAAGAATGTTACAAACTCGTGCAATCGATTTACATCTAATGCTAATCGATTTACACGTTGTAAATTTTGAAAAATCTGAACTTGATTCAAGATATCCTTCACACCTTTTCTCCAATAGTTGCATGGTCATACATTGCATCTTCTCAAGTTTTACAAACAGAAAAGTATCCATTTGGAAAGGTATCTTGATTGCTTTAAATACTAAATCTTTCAAATTATAAAACAACTCTTCTCTCATGCAATAATTCTGAACTTTGTAAAATATTCAAACTTCATATTTCTTAATTTTTAAGAACAAAGATTTTCTGCACTTTCACACATATAAGAACAGAAATCTTTGATCATTGTCTAACCATTGTGTTACAGTTTGAATTGCTTACAAGAGAATAAAGAAGAAACTTCATTGAAGTCACTCTATGTGATCAACATCTTTCAAGAAATCATATTTCATAGAATTATACAAAGTGTAACTTATTTCCAGGATTGTTGGAATCAAGTATTAGAATACTTGTGTACCTTGTTGTCCATTGTTGGAAACAAGAGGTATCTTTTGAGAGGATTGTTCTCAAGAGACTTATTGAAAATCCAAGAGGGTGTTCTTGGTATTTGTTAGTGTCTTTAGTTGATAAAACTAGGAAGAGTCTTGTAAAAGTTCTAACAAAATAGTGAAATCTCTTGCGTGTTTGCAAGGGGACTGGACGTACTTCCGGGGTGTGGAAGGAACCAGGATAAATCTCCGTGTCTCTTTACTTTATGCACTTTACCATTTTCCATAGCACTAAAACAAAACCAGAAAGTGTAAAATAAATCAAAAATCGACCACCACCTAATTCACCCCCTCTTAGGCGCAATCTTAAACTTACAATTGGTATCAGAGCAGGTTATAGGTAACCTTCTCCTAGAGATCCAGAATGGCTTCCGCAAATCATCAACCCGTTTTCAGAGATGGTGGTTATAACAACAAGCCTCCTCTATTCTGTGGTGAATACTTTGACTTCTGGAAAATACGCATGAAGGCGCATCTAGAAGCACAAGGAGAGGAAATATGGGATGCCGTTGAAAATGGTCCATTTATCCCGGTAACGGTAATCAATGGTGTTGGCTCTTCAAAGCCTAAAACTGCATGGGACGATGATGATAAAAAGAAAGTTATCTATGACAAAAAGGCAATAAACCTTCTTCAAGGTGCACTTAGTATGGACGAATTCTTTCGTTTCTCGACATGCAAAACAACAAAGGAAATATGGGATACCTTGGTTCAAACTCATGAAGGAACGACTGAAGTAAAAAGATCAAGGCTCAATACCCTAAGTCAAGAATACAAACTATTTCGAATGCAGCCCGGAGAATCCATTCTTGACTTACAAAAGAGATTTGTGCACTTGACAAATCACTTAAGTGCTCTTGGTAAAACCTTGACAAATGATGAACTCAACTTGAAAGTCCTTAGATCATTGACTAGGGAATGGCAACCAAAGGTAACGGCAATCTCGGAAAAGAAGAGTCTCTCCGCAATGACTTCCGCTACATTATTTAGCAAACTTCAAGAATACGAAACGGAACTCGGTAGACTTGAAAAACATGAGAATCTAGAAAAGAAATCCAAAAACATTGCCTTAAAAATTGATTCAAAGGAAGTAGTAAAAGAAGACAATCCGGAAGAAGATGAAAATTTCATGCTTCTTGTTAAAAGACTTGGGAAGTTTTTTGGCAGAAATGACAAGGGCGGATCTCATGCAAATAAGAGAAAGCACTTCAAGAAAAGAGAAGCCTCCATATCAACACAAGATGTCTCATGTTATGAATGTGGAAAGCAAGGACATATCAAGCCAAACTGTCCAAATCTCCCAAAGAAAAACGGATTCAAAGGAAAGGACTCAAAACACAAGAAAGCCTACATAGCATGGGAAGATAATGATATGAGTAGTACATCGGAATCAGAAAGCGACGAATATGAAAATTTAGCCTTAATGGCATCGCATCACTCCGACGACGAAGAAGAGGTATGCTTGAAATCCACATCAAACCTTTGGTATCTTGACAGTGGATGTTCAAAGCATATGACAGGAGATGTACACCAATTTTCATATCTAGTACACAAAGCCAAAGGGTATGTCACCTATGGAGACAACACCAAAGGAAAGATTCTTGGCGTTGGAATAGTTGGCACACCTCCATCCATTCAAATTGAGGATGTTCTCTATGTTGAAGGATTAAAGCACAACCTTCTTAGCATAAGTCAACTTTGTGATAGAGGGTTCAAAATCAAATTCAACAAAGAAGAATGCCTAATTATGGATGAGGCGACCAATGAGGTAAAACTCAAAGGTATAAGATCTAACAATATTTTTATGATTACTTTAGATGATTTGTCTTTGAAGGTACAATGTCTCATGGTAAACAACAATGACGCTTGGTTATGGCACAAGAGGATTGCTCACATACACATGGAGCACTTGAACAAATTAGTTAAGCATGACTTGGTTATTGGTCTACCAAAGATGAAATTCATCAAAGACAAATTATGTAGTGCATGCCAAAAGGGCAAACAAACAAAATCAACTTTCAAACTAAAGAATGTGGTTTCAAAAATAAGACCACTTCAATTGTTGCACATGGATCTTTTTGGTCCATCTAGAACAAGAAGCTTCGGAGGTAACATTTATGCTTTAGTTATTGTAGATGATTTTTCCCGTTTTACTTGGACTTTGTTTTTAGTGCACAAAAATGACGCATTCAAGGCATTTAAGAGTTATGCAAAACAAGTTCAAAATGAGAAGTCATTAAAGATAACATCAATCTGAAGTGATCATGGTGGAGAGTTCCAAAACAGTCTGTTTGAAGAATTTTGTGAAGAAAATGGGATCTTCCACAATTTTTCAGCACCAAGAACTCCACAACAAAATGGAGTAGTTGAAAGGAAAAATAGGTCTTTGGTAGAGCTTGCAAGAACCATGCTAAGTGACTCAAGTTTGCCTAAATATTTTTGGGTGGATGCGATAAGCACGACATGTTACGTAAGCAATCGTGTGATCATAAGACCTATACTAAAGAAAACTCCATATGAGATTTACAAGGGAAGAAAACCAAATATCTCTCACTTTCACATTTTCGGGTGCAAATGCTTTGTCCTTAACAACGACAAAGACAATCTCGGTAAGTTCGATGAAAAATCGGATGAAGGTATTTTTCTTGGTTACTCCCTTTCTAGCAAAGCTTTTAGAATTTACAATAAAAGAACTTTAACTATAGAAGAATCAATGCATGTTTCTTTTGATGAATCTAACACCTCCAAGGAGGAAGTTGTTATTTGTGATGATGATTCTATAGATTTACCTCATGAGAATTCATGCAAAGGTGGCAAAATTGTCAACCCGGAACAAACACACGAACTTTCACATTAAAATGAAAATGATGATGGTCTTCCTCAAGAATGGAGAACTCATCGTGATCATCCAATTGACAACATAATTGGAGATATTAGCAAAGGGGTATCTACTCGACTAAATCTTAAAGATGCATGCTTAAATATGGCTTTTGTATCTCAAGTTGAACCTACCAAAGTGGCTCAAGCACTAGAAGATGATCAATGGATCCTTGCCATGTAAGAGGAGCTAAACCAATTCGAGCGGAACGAAGTTTGGGAACTTGTTCCTAATCCAGGAAATAAATGTATCATTGGAACCAAATGGGTATTCAAAAACAAGATGGATGAAAATGGTATAATCACTCGAAACAAGGCAAGACTAGTTGCTCAAGGATACAACCAAGAGGAAGGAATTGATTTTGAAGAAACTTTTGCTCCGGTAGCACGTTTGGAAGCAATAAGACTATTACTTGCATATGCATGCTCATTGGACTTTGAACTTTTTCAAATGGATGTAAAAAGAGCATTTCCCAACGGATTCATAAATGAAGAAGTCTATGTAAAGCAACCTCCTGGATTTGAAGACTTCAAACATCCTAATCATATCTTCAAATTGAAGAAAGCTCTCTATGGGCTGAAGCAAGCACCAAGGGCTTGGTATGATAGACTAAGCGCATTCCTATGTGAAAAAGGTTTTGTAAAGGGTAAAGTTGATACCACTCTCTTCATAAAAAATGTTAATCATCATACTTTACTTGTACAAATCTATGTAGATGATATTGTTTTTGGTTCAACTAACCAAAATATGTGCAAGGAATTTTCATCTATGATGCAAGGAGAGTTTGAGATGTCTATGATGGGAAGATTGAATTTCTTTCTAGGTCTTCAAATTAAGCAACTCAAACACGGTATCTTCATAAACCAATCAAAATATTGCAAAGACCTTATAAAGAAGTTTGAAATGGAAAGCAGCAAAGAAAGTGCAACTCCTATGGGATTCGGCACCTATCTTGATCCAGATGAATCAGGGAACTCTATTGACATAACTAAGTATTGTGGAATGATTGGCTCTCTTCTCTATTTAACAGCAAGTAGACCTGACATCATGTTCAGCGTTTGCCTATGTGCAAGATATCAAGCCAATCCTAAAGAGTCTCACCTTGCAGCAACCAAGCGCATAATAAAATATCTCAAAGGAACAACCAACGTCGGATTATGGTATCCAAAAGGTAGTATGTGCAATCTAGTTGGTTATTCTGATGCTGACTATGCAGGTTGTAAGACTAATCGCAAAAGTACAAGTGGAACATGTCACATTCTCGAAATGTCTTGGTTTCATGGTCTTGCAAAAAGCAAGCAAGCGTCGCTCTCAGCACTGCCGAAGCAGAATACATTGCGGCTGGAAGTGGATGCGCTCAAATTATGTGGCTAAAACAACAGTTACTTGACTATGGAGTAAACCTTGGATGCATTCCACTTCGATGTGATAATACAAGCGCGATCAGTATTACAAAAAATCCAGTTATGCATTCCCGGACGAAACACATTGACATCAGACACCATTTCATCAGAGATCACGTACTCAAAGGAGATGTCGAGATTACTTTTGTGGACACTCAAAATCAACTCGCGGACATTTTCACAAAACCACTTGCAAAGGATGCATTCTTCAAAATTCGTCATGAACTCGGAATCCTAGATGAACAAGATATATAAGGTGCACTCTATCCTTATCTATACTTTAATGTACTTATATATGGGTTTAGAAAATATTTCAAATATTGTTTTTAAATTTTTTTTAAAGTAAATCGATTTACTTAGTGTGTAAATCGATTTACCACTTAACCAAAATCAATTTTAATAATTTTTTTTGTGTAAATCGATTTACCAAGTATGTAAATTGATTTACCATTGAAACTGAAGCGTTTTTATTTAATTTTTCACTGTGCAAATTGATTGATCCTTCACTCCAATCGATTTACACCTGTTCAGCATGTGATATTTTTATGAGTCTTTAATATATTGGTCAACCTTACCTTGCCTCTCAACCTCCCACCTTCTTTTTGACCAATCATGGAATCTTGACCAACTCCACTCAATTAAGTCTCATAAAGACCTCACTTACTCTACTCTACTATTTAATCTCACCAAAACTCCCTCACTATCTCATAACACCAAAACTCACTCACTATCTCATAACAACACCAAAAATTATCTATCTTCCTTACTCAAAACCCTAACCATCTCCATGACTCCCAAAAGAAAAGCAACAGCCTCAGAAAAAGGAAAGAAGAAAACTGTTGCAGCCTCTGAAAACTCATTGCTCGAGTACCTCTCAGATACATAACGTGAAAGATTCATCAAGCATTTTCAAAAGAAAATAATTTCAGCTCCCAAATTCGGTATGTTATCTACATTTCCCGATGAATGCTTCACTTTTCAAAAGGATTTGATTGCTTATGGGTTAGAACCATTAATATCATCACGTGGTTACTATTATCCGGATCTAGTTCGAGTATTTTACAGCAACATGCATTATGATAACAACAAATGCTATACCTATGTGCTCGGAACAAGAATTCCTCTGCATTCAAAAACAATAGGCAGAATTTTGGACATCCTATATACTGGAAGTACCCTCTATGACCCAGAGGATGCTGACTGGGAAAATTATAAGAAGCGAGAATTCTTCTACAGCATTGGCCGGTTTTCAGAAGCAGAATACCGTGCAAAGCGGATTCGTAGTCTTGGCGGTGTTATTCCGGCTCAGGACACTTGGAGTGCTGGTAATTTTCATATTGATGATAGATTGTTCTATTATTTTCTGGTATATATTTTATTTCCTAGAGCAGGAAATCACTGTACTGTAACCGATCTAGAATTGTAAATTCTCTATGCAAGGAAAAATGGCATTTCGGTAAACTGGGCTAAACTGATTGTGGTGCATATGCTAAGAGTTGCCACAAGGGCTACTTTTCTGCCATATGCATACTTCATCACAAGGATCTTGGAAGCATTTGATATTGATTTTACTGGGTTTGAGAGAGCTGAAATGGATCTAATCAGCAATAGGATCTCCATAAAAAATGTTGATTCTCGGATGGGTGTTCATTTCAATTCTGAAGCAAAAACCATCACATATATTGGAGAGGATGTTGTAGGTGATGAAGGCAATAATGCGGATGAAGAAGAAAATGAAGTTCCTCCTCCTGCTGCCTCTTCTGGTCCAACCAACCAAGATGTTATGGATTATATGACTCAACAGTTTGCATCACTCAACACTAACATCAATGCTCAATGGACCGCGATAACTGATTCTACCTCCTCTCGCATCAATGCTTTTCAAAACGATGTGAATCAACAGTTTTCATACCTCTACTCACATCTCCATATTCCTCCATACGATCCAAACACTCCAGCACCTCCGCCTCCTCAATACACCGAACCACCTCTACAACAACAATTTCCATATCAAGGACCCTTCTAATGTTTTCCTGACCAATATTATTAAATTCCTGTTATTTATCATTATGTTTTTGTTTTGTATTACTTCAAGTGGTAGTTTTTGTACTATGTGTATTTGAACTTTGTTCGATATGTTTAGAAATTTGCATTTTAGTTTATGTTCATATCTGTTTTACATTGTTATAAGTATCATCTTATGTTACATCTTTCCCTTCTTTTTGATAATGTCAAAGGGGGAGAAGGATGTGATAGCACTTTATGGTTGTTCGTTTCAGTTTTCTTTTCAGGGCAAGTTTTCAAATCTTTTTCTCCATAGGGGGAGAAATCTATCTTAGGGGGAGAAAACTCCTTTTGCTCCAAATCTGAACAACTCATAAAGAAAGATGGTTTGTCATCATCAAAAAGGGGGAGAATGTAATCTCAAGCCTCAACTCAACAACTTTAGTTTTGATGAAAGACAAACAAGCACTATGGCAAGAAGGAAAAGAAGTGGAATTAGCTTAAAGCATCATTCACTCAAAACTTCAAGGATCATGGCAAGCAATCAAGTATATCAATTCTCATTTGAACTACATTGATTAGAAATGCTCAAAAATGATATACACACTTGCCACAACACTTCACTTAAAGTTTAAAGCAAATTCTAAGTTTTTCACTAATGTAAATCGATTAACATATCATGTAAATCGATTTACACATGTTTTTTTAAAATCTGATTGCCCCTGGCAGCAATCCATTTACATGGAGTGTAAATTGATTGATTACTGAACTGAATTAATTTTTTAACACTAGTAAATCGATTAACACATAATGTAAATCGATTTACACTTCAAATTTTTTGAAAACAAGAATGTTACAAACTCGTGCAATCGATTTACATCTAATGCTAATCGATTTACACGTTGTAAATTTTGAAAAATCTGAACTTGATTCAAGATATCCTTCACACCTTTTCTCCAATAGTTGCATGGTCATACATTGCATCTTCTCAAGTTTTACAAACAGAAAAGTATCCATTTGGAAAGGTATCTTGATTGCTTTAAATACTAAATCTTTCAAATTATAAAACAACTCTTCTCTCATGCAATAATTCTGAACTTTGTAAAATATTCAAACTTCACATTTCTTAATTTTTAAGAACAAAGATTTTCTGCACTTTCACACATATAAGAACAGAAATCTTTGAGCATTGTCTAACCATTGTGTTACAGTTTGAATTGCTTACAAGAGAATAAAGAAGAAACTTCATTGAAGTCACTCTATGTGATCAACATCTTTCAAGAAATCATATTTCATAGAATTATACAAAGTGTAACTTATTTCCAGGATTGTTGGAATTAAGTATTAGAATACTTGTGTACCTTGTTGTCCATTGTTGGAAACAAGAGGTATCTTTTGAGAGGATTGTTCTCAAGAGACTTATTGAAAATCCAAGAGGGTGTTCTTGGTATTTGTTAGTGTCTTTAGTTGATAAAACTAGGAAGAGTCTTGTAAAAGTTCTAACAAAATAGTGAAATCTCTTGCGTGTTTGCAAGGGGACTGGACGTACTTCCGGGGTGTGGAAGGAACCAGGATAAATCTCTGTGTCTCTTTACTTTCTGCACTTTACCATTTTCCATAGCACTAAAACAAAACCAGAAAGTGTAAAATAAATCAAAAATCGACCACCACCTAATTCACCCCCCCTCTTAGGCGCAATCTTAAACTTACAGGCGTCAAGCAAGATATGTTGGCTGCTGAAGACCAAGTTTCTGGAAATACTGATCCCGACATTGGCAACATCGTTGGGACCAGCAAAATAACAAGAAGTGGAAGAGTGTTCTCCCCTGATATTTCTCATCCAAAAGTCGTTACTATTCATGTGATTATTCCTACAGTTATTCCTGCTGATAGTACCACCGCAATTCTTGTGATTACCCCTGCTACCACCCCTACCACCGAGTCGACCGAGACTCGGGGCAAAGACATATTGATTGAGCCTGTCCAGAAGAAGGCACATTCATAATCTATCCCAGAGGCTTCCAAGAAGGAAATAGAAGAAATCCTAAAGATGATTAAAAAGAGAGACTACAATATGGTTGAACAGCTGGGGCAGTCCCCTTATAAGATTTCAATTTTAGCCCTACTATTATGCTCTGAAGCTCATGCAAAAGCTTTGGTGAAATTCCTCAAAACTGCCCATGTGCCACAAGAAACCTCCACTGACCAATTTGAAGATTGTGTGGCCAATTTAACGGCTAATAACGGTTTGGGTTTTTCTGATGCTGATCTGACACCCAGAGGAAGAAAACACAATGATGCGCTGCATGTCTCCATCGAATGCAGGGGCACTACTTTGGCCCATGTTCTGGTAGATACTGGTTCATCCTTGAACATGCTGCCCAAGAAGGCTATGGACAGATTAGACTGTGAAGGTTTTACCCTGAAGCCCAGTAGCATTGTAGTAAGGGCTTTCGATGGTTCAAAAAAATGGTGCACGGGGAGGTGGACATCCCCATCAAAGTTGGTTCTCAGACCTTTGACTCCACCTTCTACGTGATGGATATCATACCATCTTATTCTTGTTTGTTGGGTCGCCCTTGGATCCATGGGGCGGGAGCTGTCACTTCCACTCTGCATCAGATGATGAAGTACTCGGTAAAAGGAAAGATTGTCACGGTGCATGGTGAAGAAGAATATGTGGTAAGTCACCTGAACTCTTTCAGGTATGTGGAAATGGATGGCGAGTTCATCGAGACTCCTTGTCAGAACTTTGAAGAGGTGCCTCAGACCATGGCTGCAATTGAGACTGTTACCAATCTGCCGAATATCACCAGACCTCCCTTGAAGATGGCTTCTCTCAAGGACGCTAAAGTTGTTATTAAAGAAGGTGGGTGTACCATTTAGGGCCAAATCCATGACAGTCCATACAAATCTGATAAGTTTGGTTTGGGTTTCTCTTCAGGGGCTCAAAGGGTTGTTAGTCGTGCTTGTGCTGGAGGACCTCCACTACACATCAGCAACCATGAGGTCAACGCTTTAGAAGACAGTGATGGTGACTATGACATGGATAGCTGGATCTTCCCTACTACCAATGGTGGACCCAGTAATTAGACGGCTAAAGACTTTGTACCGATTACTTTTGTTCAGAAGTAATTGTCTTTCTTGTTTTCGTATGTGTAATAATTAAACAATATAAACTCTATGGCCATGTGTCTTACCCAGGGCACAATGGTTTATTTGCGAGGGTTATCATGTTTCAATCTCATATGTCATTAATAAAGCATTGGACGTTTTGCATACAAATTTTGCACTCTCTGTTTTTCTTTTCTACTTTTTACTTCGTCAATACAGTCATGCTCTTACACACACTCACGTATCAAACTGCATATCCATATCCACTTTGGATCCCATTGATAATGGTTCTGCTATTGTCGGTTATGAATTTGAAAATACGATCAACCAAGCCGAGGACGAAGGTGAGGAATATTGTGAGGTACCCGGAGAACTTGTCAGACTGTTACAGTAGGAAGAAAGGGCTATACAGCCTCATGAAGAGTTAGTTGAGACAGTGAATTTGGGCATGAAAGAGGATAGAAAAGAAGTTAAGATAGGTGCAAATTTAGAGCTTAGTGTCAAACAACGATTGATACAAATGTTACATGATTATGTCTAGATCTTTTTCTGGTCATATGAAGACATGCCAGGACTAGACACAAATATTGTGGTTCATCGTATACCAACTAAAGAAGACTGCCCTCCAGTAAAGCAGAAGGTCCGTCGTATGCACCCTGAAATGTCAGAGAAAATCAAAGCAGAGGTTATGAAACAGTTCAACACTGAGTTATTAGTTGTCACCTCATATCCGTAATGGGTTGCTAACGTAGTCCCGGTGCCTAAGAAAGACGATAAAGTACGGATATGTATGGACTACAGAGATTTGAACTGGGCAATCCCTAAGGATGGCTTCCCGCTTCCCCACATTGACGTTCTGGTTGAAAACACCATACAACATAAGATATTTTCCTTCATGGACGGTTTCTCTGGTTACAATCAGATCAAGATGGCACCCGAAGACATGGAGAAGATAACATTCATCACGTAATGGGGCACTTTCTATTACAAAGTGATGTCGTTTGGATTGAAGAACGCTGGGGCAACCTATCAGCGAGCCATTATAGATTTGTTCCATGACATGATTCACCATGGGATAGAGGTCTATGTTGATGACATGATAGCCAGGTCTCAAACTGAGAAAGAACACCTTGGTCATCTATAAAAGTTGTTTGATAGGTTGAAGACGTACAAGCTGAGGTTAAATCCGAACAAGTGCACATTTGGGGTAAGGTCTGGTAAACTCATATGTTTCATTATCAGTGACAAGGGCATTCAGGTAGACCCTGCAAAGGTGAAAGCTATACAAGAGATGTGGCTCCTCGCACTGAGAAAGAGGTTAGAGGTTTCTTGGGATGCCTAAATTACATTGCCAGGTTCATTTCCCATCTAACTGCTACTTGTGAGCCAATCTTCAAACTCCTGAAGAAAGATCAAGTGGTAAAGTGGAATGATGAATGCCATACTGCCTTCGAGAGAATCAAGGAATACCTTCAAGAGCCTCTAATTCTGATGTCGCCGATTGAAGGAAGACCTTTGATAATGTACTTAACAGTGTTAGATAATTCAATGGGGTGTGTGCTGGGGAAGCATGACGAGTCCGATCGAAAAGAGCATGCAATATACTACCTTAGCAAAAAGTTTACCGACTGTGAAACAAGATACTCACTGCTAGAGAAAACTTTTTGCGCTTTAGCATGGGCTTCTCGCCGACTGAGACAATATATGTTGACCCACACTACTTTGTTGATATCTAAGATGGATCCAATCAAGTACATCTTCGAGAAGCCCGCCCTCTTTGGGAGAATAGCAAGATGGAAAATGATCATGACCGAATACGACATCCAATACACGACCCAGAAAGCAATCAATGGGAGTGTATTAGCTGATCATTTGGCTCATCAGGCTATGGATGACTACCAATCCATGAACTTTGAATTCCCAGATGAGAACATTATGTTAGTGACTGACTGTGAAGAACTTGGACCGGATGAAGGACCTGAGAAAGGATCCTGATGGACTATGGTTTTTGATGGAGCTTCTAATGTTCTTGGAAATGGTATCGGTGTTGTAATCATATCTCCCGAGGGCTGTCATACTCTTTTCACCGCTAAATTATGCTTCAACTGCACCAATAATATGGCTGAGTATGAAGCATGCATTATGGGTCTCAAAGCTGCTATTGACCTAAGGATCAAGTTCTTGAGCGTTTTTAGGGATTCATCCTTGGTAATAAGTCAAATCAAAGGGGAGTGGGACACGAAGCACCCTAATCTCATCCCTTACAAATAACATATGCTGAAATTACTTCCACACTTTGAAGAAGTCACCTTTGAACATTTTCCACGAGAAGAGAATCAATTAGCGGACGCGCTAGCTATTATGCCATCTATGTTCAAGGTCAGGTGGGACAATGAGGCTCCTCATATCACTATTGAGATATTGTATGAACCAGCATACTACTATGATATTGATACTGAAGGGTTAACAGACAAACCTTGGTTCCATGAAGTGAAAAGGTACCTCGAGGCTCAAGAATATCCTGAGGGGGCATCTATCAATGATAAAAATTTTCTGAGAAGGTTCTCCGCAAAGTTCTTCCTTAGTAATGGAATCCTCTACAAGCGCAACCACGACTCTACTTTACTTAGGTGTGTAGACAAGAGAGAAGCAGAGAGGATTATGGCTGATTTACACGAAGGTACCTTTGGCACTCATTCTAGTGGACACAACATGGCTAGAAAGATTCTACGGGCAGGATACTATTGGTCCACTATACAAGCAGATTGTTATCAGCATTCCCAAACTTGTCATAAATGCCAGATCTATGCTGATAAAGTACATGTACCTCCGGTTCCCTTGAACATCTTGACGGCTCCCTGGCCCTTTTTAATGTGGGGCATTGACATGATCAGAGAGGTTAGACTTACCGCTTCAAATGGGTATCGCTTTATCCTAGTGGCCATTGATTATTTCACGAAGTGGGTTGAGGCTGCCTCTTTTGCTATTGTTACCAAGAATGTTGTGGCGCGGTTTGTCAAGCATAACCTTATCTGTTGGTATGGTGTTCCAAAAAGAATCATCACAAATAATCGTATAAATCTCAACAATACAATGATCACTGAACTCTGTAAGCAATTCAAGATCCAGCATCATAATTCTTCCCCTTACCAGCCGAAGATGAATGGCGATGTGGAGGCTGCTAACAAGAACATTAAGAAAATCATACAGAAAATGGCGGTGACATACAAAGATTGACATGAGATGTTACCATTTTCTCTTCATGGTTACCGCACCTCAACACGTACATCAACAGGGGCAACACCTTACTCTATGGTGTATGGTATGGAGGATGTCCTACCTATTGAGGTACAGATCCCTTCTTTGAGGATCAGGAAGGATGCGGGTTTGAACAAAGATGATTGGGTCCGGACTCGACTTGACTAACTGAACCTGATTGATGAGAAAAAGCTTGTTGCTGTCTATCCTGGTCAGATATATCAAAAGCGAACGATCAAGGCTTTCAACAAAAAGGTCAGACGTCAGGTATATCAAGTGGGTGATCTAGTAATTAAGCGCATCATACTGCCACAAGGTGATCTCAGGGGAAAATGGACTCCCACGTACGAAGGGCCATTTGTAATCAAAAGCATATTTTCCGGTGGAGCCATGATTCTAACCACCATGGATGGTGACAACCTTCCTCACCCTGTGAATGCGGACATAGTGAAAAGATACTACGCATGAATAAAGGCCCACTAGGTTGACTGGCCTAGGAAAAATAAGGGCATCCTAATGAACCAAAAGGGTTCGAGCAAAAATTAGGGATGAATACAAAAAAAATCTGTATACTCGGTAAGTCGAAAACCTGAGAAGGCGGCTTGGGCAAAAAAGGGTATCCCGGTGGACTGAAAACCCGAAAGGGCGGTCCAGGCAAAATTTAAGGATTTAAAGCGTACAACTATGTCCCATTGGATCACCTTACGACCAGACTTCAGTATCAACTATCAAGCTCAAACGGTACCAATCAATCTAGTCAACTTCGGGCAAGTAGCAAAGTGATGAGACGCTCAAGGACATAAGGGAAATAGCAAAATTGAAACTCGATGGGATTATTACACATAGCTGTTTTCTCTTTATACACTGTTTTGTATAGTTTTCATTTTCAAGACGGCGTTCTCCTACTAGAACGTTAGTCTCTTTGTACGAAAATGCCTGTTATAGGCGAAATTTAAAAATCAATATAAATCATTTCTTTGAAAGTACAAAACTATTTATTTTCTATTTTCTGTTTTATTTTGCAAAAACATCCAGTGATTATTTTTGACATATGCATTTGAATATGATTACTGTTTACGAATACTCGCATATGAAACAGTAAGACAGTTGCTAATGACTTAAAGAAACCGGGCAAAGTCTAAACAAGTCATTTGTAGCCCCGACAGTTACTCTTTCTAGTAGGAACAGGGGCATCCTCCTGTCACATCCTCGGCATACTTCCTAGTGATGCTTATGTCCCCGCAGAGTAAAAACAACCAAAATCCTTACCTTTGCCTCCCCAAGCAGGAATGACCTCCTCCAGCCAAGTTCCCTCAAAGAGCTGAAATCCATGTTCCCCAACTAAGTTTTTATAATCTCGAACAATTTATAAAGCCCTATACCCGATAGAGTTTATTTCTCTAGCTGCGGAAGTTGATCCCCCAACAATGTTTATCTCCCTACATTGGTAAAATTTGCCAACAGAACACCTTTTTTCCCATAAAGTCATTCTCAAGCAGGAGTCAAAGATCCCCGGCGGAATATCCTCAAACGTAAAGAGGAAATCCCCAGCAAATCATCTCCATTCATCATCCCCAGCGAAAATGAAAGAATCACCCTCCTCATCTACCAAACATCAGTCTAGGATTCAGCTTCCCAGTACTCTCCAGCAACAGTCAGGGATTTACTTTCCCCGACTAGGAGATATCGCAACAGCATCCCATATTCACACATTATGGCATGCGCATACATATTGCATACAGTATAATCTCATTTATATTAAGAACATCATTACACAATGCATTTCATATATCATGACATTACATATGACTAACTCTTTACCTTTCCAGGAAAGATCAAATCAACAAACACCGTTGACTGCTTACATGACTTGGTAGTCTTCTCAAAAGCTACGTCGGACGAAGGGCTATTTCAGCATTTTCGTCATAAAGATATTCTCAAAAGACCTTTTTCTGGTTCAGTTAAATCGACACTAAGATTTTTCTAATCTCCATTCCAGTTAAAGTTTATTCAATACCTTCCTCTGGTTCAGTTAAATCAATACTAAGATTTTCCTGATTTCTATTCCAGTTGAAGATAATCCAAGACCTTTTTCTCGTTTAGTTAAATCGACACTAAGACTTTTCTGATTTCCATTCCAATTAAAGTTGATTCAAGACCTTCCTCTAGTCAGTTAAATAGATACTAAGATTTTCCTGATTTTTATTCCAGTTGAAGATAATCCAAGACCCTTTTCTGGTTCAGTTAAATCGACACTAAGATTTTTCTGATTTCCATTCCAGTTAAAGTTGATTCAAGGCCTTCCTCTGGTTCAGTTAAATTGATACTAAGATTTTCCTGATTTCTATTCCAGTTGAAGATAATCCAAGACCTTTTTCTGGTTCAGTTAAATCGACACTAAGATTTTTCTGATTTCCATTCCAGTTAAAGTTTATTCAAGACCTTCCTCTGGTTGAGTTAAACCGATACTAATATTTTCCTGATTTCTATTCCAGTTGAAGATAATCCAAGACCTTTTTCTGGTTTAGTTAAATCGACACTAAGATTTTTATGATTTCCATTTCAGTTAAAGTTAATTCAAGACCTTCCTCTGGTTCAGTTAAATCGATACTAAGATTTTTCTGATTTCTATTCCAGTTGAAGATAATTCAACACCTTTCTCTGGTTCAGTTAAATCGAAACTAATATTTTTCTGATTTCTATTTCAGTTGAAGACAACTCAAGACATTCCTCTGGTTCAGTTAAATCGATATTAAGATTTTTCTGATTCTTATCCAGTTAAAGAAACTGTAAAGCCTGGAGTCCAACCAGATGGCAGTTAATTTCATATTCCCCTAGTAAGTTGTTGTGAAGCCGGGAATACAACCAGATAGCAGTCAACCTTATTATCCTCAACAAGTCGTTGTGAAGCCTGGATCCTGACCAGATAGCAATTCACTTCTGTGTCTCCAGTCAAGAGATGACTCCCCAGTAGAGTAATGGATAACTAAAGCTCCTGAGCTCTATTTCCCAAAACAGAGACCAACATTCCTCAGCGGAGTCCTCCACAACAACAGGAATAGGAATCCTCACAAAAGAATGTCTCATGAAATCAACATTGTTCTCCAGATGGCATCTTTAAGCCTGTCTCCGACGACTCTCTATCATATTTTCTGGATGGCATCTTTAAGCCCATCTCCAAAGATCTTCCGTCATCTTCTCCAAATAGAATCTATAAGCCTATTCCTGATATTATCTATATAGTCAAGTATCATTTCAGACGAGTGCAAATTTATGGGTACTCTAGTGTTCAATCATCTTCCACCTTCAGATCAGGAAAGGCAGACCAGCCAATCTACATCCTCAGGTTTAAGAAGATTGAACAGGGGCAGCTGTTGTACCCCAAAATTTTCCCTCTCATTTTACTCAACACATGCCCATTGAGGTCCCTAACTTGCCCTAAGATGACTAAGAATTGACCAGACAAATTCTCCTCTTAAGGCAATAAACCTCAAACTAGGGTTTAAATTTTCATCAAGATGGTTGAGCTCCAATGATCTTAAATGTTTTCCATGGCCCTGATATGTCCTCAAGGTGATCCATTCCAAATTTCATGCCCTACACAAGAAGTTTGCTCAGTCAACTACTCAAATGCCTGAAAATCAAATGTATTAGGTCAAAAGTCAACTGTGGCCTATATATAAGGCAAACTTCAAGATTTGTGGTCAACATTAAAATTTTGAAGTAATATCCATCATTTGATCAAGGGTTGATCATGATTCCTCAAGAAATGCTCCTAATTCATCAAAAGTCAAAAATGGCAAATTAGGGTTTCTATAGGAAAAGTCAACCAAACTTTGACCAGGCATAACTTTCTCATACTTTATCAGAAATTTTTCCACCAAACTCATTTTGAAGAGAATCCAATTCCCTACAAATTCTCTTCAGCTCCTAAGTTCAATAAATTCACCAGTTAAAATATACAAGCTCATACATTATAGATCATTTCAAAAAGTCAACAAAAACACCTTGTGGGTCAAAGCTCCTTACGTGAACATGGAAGATCCAATTGAAATGAAACCAAAAGGGTTGTTTAGAGGACATTCTAAGATCTCAAAAAATTCAAATAACACCCTCTTAGGGTTAAAAATGAGAGAGATTTGCATTGCTAAAGTTGACCAATTTTTGGAAAAATGCATAAAGCCAATATTGACCAAACTTGAATTTTTTCCAAATGGGCCCATCTTTTCATGTTTGAAACTTGTTCCTAGAATGTTCCACGACCTCTAGGCCCACCCATGCATTATTATATTATTTATGCTATTTATTATGATATTTTTATTCATTAAAATGCAAAATTAAATAAATAAATAATAGAAATAATGGAAATTTTGATTTGGAATCTTTTTCTTATCAAATAATGGACAAAATATATTGGCATATCAAGGTAAAAACGTACAAGCCAAGATGCGAAAGGATGTCCAAAATAAGAAAGATTTTCAAGTGAATATTTGAAACAAATCTTGCACTCAATGCCATGGATCCTTACTCTTATTGTTGACTTAATGAGATACACTATATATGCACAACAACTCCAAACCTAACATATATGCGCAACTGCCTCTAAAAGAACCCTAATATTTCTTAAAAAATTTCAAAGAGTGGTGTCATTCGTATTCATATTTGCAGTCAGTTTCGAAGCATTCTAACCATTCCTTGGTGTTTCTGAGGTAAGATTGGGTAATTATGGATTATCATCCATAACCATAACACACTGAATCTCATCATACATAACTCATACTTTTCATAGTTTTTATGTCTATCGTATTTCAAGTTATAGCACATTTCAATTCATTCTAACCCCATTAACATGATCACAAGATGATACGGAACAGGTCTGGGCAATCAGTTATGAGCTTTGATGCCTAATTAGCCATTTGCCATTGTTAGGGCATGTTGAACTGCAAACTTCATATCTCCCTGTACAGGGACTTTCAGACCAAACAGACACCACCATTGGATTCACAGCCCTCGAATTATGGGGGGTAGGGTCTTTCTTTTGCGTTTTACGTGGCTATTTTGCAGGTTTGGTGATTGAGGCCCGTCGGAGAAGATGCCCAGAGTGTTGACTCAGGCGTCTCTAGGTTTTTGACTCAGGCGTCTCTAGGTTTTTGACTCAGGCGAGGCATGCATGGCACAATCCACTCTTTTAATTGGTCCATTCAAATTTCTAGGGGCCCAATGAAGGGCGCGTGTGGACAATTCAACATCTGCTTTGATTTTCATATTATTTTGTTTTATTTCATTTATGTACACGAATGAAGAGTTAACACAGATGGCAAAGCAAGGCATGTGGGAAAGGGAGGACCTGGGTTCGAATCCCAGGTCCAGCGTTTTATTTTTCTAACAAGCTATTTGCAGATCCAGCGTTCCCAGATCTAAGGCGTGCATCATAGGTCCTCAAATTCACACCATCAGATCCCAGTTGGCTTGGATCCAGCGTCTCCAAGCGTGCAACCCCATCATAGACCTTCCAGATGCAGCATTACTGGATCACACGCATGAGTATGGGCCAACAGATATGGGCCTTGGAAATTCTGTGCCATACCCCCCGCCCCCTAGATTTTTCATACACCAGGCCCATTTCCTTTTTTTTTATTTATTTACTTTATTTTCCTTTTAATTAGTTTATGGTTTTTTTAGTTTATTTTTTTAATCATAAAATCAGCAAAAAAAAAAAAAAATAGGTTTAGGTTTTTTTAATTAAAATTGATTCTTGCAAATTAATTTAATTTAATTGATTTTAACTTGTTTTCTTTAATTTAAAATTAATTAGAAATTAGGTTAAATCTCAAATTTTTTTTATAAAATTCCAAAAATATTTTTTATAAGCAATTAGATTTTTAGGGTTTAAAACTTATTCCCATCTTAATTTTTGCGCGTTGTTATTTTCTGTACGATTATTTTCTCAATTATGTAACTGCTTCTCGATTTGTAATAGCCTAATTAGGATTTTTACCTTCAACACTTTATATTTCAGTCAGATGTAACTGTAACTGCCCCGAAGCCTTGTAATAGCTGTAGGTTTCACTTTCCACACTATATTATATGTCTGTGTATAAACTGTTAGTAAATTAGGCGTGTATGACAAGAACTAACCAATTAATCTTAGATCACTAACATCAAGATAAAGATACCTGAAAAAGCACACTCTTGCACACTTGCACCTCTAGGGTATCTCCCACTTTTGTTGCCTTCGGAAATGGTCATGTCCCTCGAACGTAGGGATACTCTTGGCAAAGACCCACAATTAAAGTCATCATAAAGATCATAGTCCCTCAATGTCCCTCGAGTTGCCTACAAGAAATGATGTTGTCCCTCAATATTGCCTACGAATATATGATGACAGTCCCTTCGAACTACTAAGGTATTTCTACATGTTGCCTTCAATGACCATAAACGTCCCTTCGATAGTCCCTCAAACATCCAACGATAGGGCTACCTACTCACTAATATCAGGATAGCACTATCTAAAGGAAAGGAGGAAAAGAACGCCTTTTTCGAGTAGGTAGATAGTTGTTAAGTACTTGCTCAAATCTAATTCCTTTTTACACCACACTTTCAAAAATCTTTTCAAAAAATGCTTTATCATGCTCTTCAGGACTGATACAAGAGTTATCATAAAGTCGACAAAACTTTTTCAAAACACACAAACACGAAAACAATTTTCAAAAATGAGCAAGTACCTAAGAGCCCGTGGAAAACCACGGATGGAAAGGGTGCTAACACCTTCCCTTTCCATAATCTACCCCCTTTACTCAGAAAATCTTGAAAAAGGTCGTTTTTTGTTCTTTTCACCCTTTCCTTTGTTGGATAAATGAAAAGTCGGTGACGACTCTTGCTTACCGCACATTTGTGAATACAAAAAGCAAAACCAGTATAACAATCGGTTCTGCCACCGTATCACAGCGTGTTGTACACATTTTCTCATACATTATGTCTAACATATATGATTGAAGTCAAAGAAGCTTAGGAGATCCTCAAAACTAAACATAAAGGCACATCTAAAGTTCGTATGTCAAGGTTATAACTCCTCACAACCAAATTTGAGAATTTAATAATGAAGGAAGATGAATCCTCCTCTGACTTTAACATTCTCCTTTATAATACGGTGGGAGAACTGACTTTAGGGTTTTGCATTTTATCTAAAATGTTGCGGATAGCAAGAGTCGCCACCGACTTTTCTTTTATCCAACAAAGGAAAGGGTGAAAAGAACAGGAAAGACCTTTTGAGAATTTTCTGAGTTCGGGGGTAGGTTATGAAAAGGGAAGGTGTTAACATCCTTTTCATCGTAGTTATCTACAAGCTCTTAATTGCTAGCTCAGTTTTTGAAATGCTTTATGTTTGTGTATGTTTGGAAATATTTTGAAAATGCCTACGTGCGGTAATTTTTTAATGATTCTCGTATCATTGAGAATGTATACAAAATGTTATTTTTGAAAATATTTATTTGAAAGAAAAGTGTTATTTTGTGGAAAGATGTTTTGAAAATGCCAATGTAAGGCAGTTTGCTTTATAATAACCCCTGTCTCAGTCCTCAAAAGTGTTTATAAAGTGCTTTAAAAGTTCGTTGTTTTGAAAGTGTGAGGTGTGAAAATTGTTTTAGTTTGTAAGCAAGCGATTACGAGCGATCTGCCTACTCAAAAAGTCTTTGTTATTTTCCTCCTCCTCTAGATAGTGTTATCCTACCATTAGTTAGTAGGAAGCCCTATCATTGGATGTGAGAGACAGGTGTGGGTCATTGTACAGTCATAGAAGGCAACTTGTAAGACGCTTTAGCAATTATCTTAAGGGACTAAGATTGTTTAGCAAAGGCAGCATCGAAGGTTCATCGAGGGACTACGATCTTTTAACCGAAGGTCTTTGCTAAAGCATCCCACATTCGAGGGACATGACTGCTTTTCATCTGAGGCAACAAGTGAGGGTTACCCTAGAGGTGTGTGTGTGAATAGTGTTTTGATTTCAAGTATTTGTCTTGAGATTTATGTTTTTCTAATGTTGATTTTAATCTTGCCATACATTCCTTAATTACTAACAGTAATAAGGAAAGCAGTAAATTACGGAAATTAAATGTCCTACGCTATTACAATGCTTCGGGAGTGGGGGTACAAATTTATGAATGAGAGAGGAAAGCAATAAATTCTAATTATCTATTACAAACTTTTAACAGTTACATAATTGTATTAATACGAAAAATAAACAAATGTGTGGAGATAGAAAGGGGAAAGATGCAAAAACTCTAAAAAATTCTAAGTATTCTAAGAATTTTTTTTGTTTTTTCATTGTTTAGAAAATATTTAAAATGTGAAATAAAAAATTAGACCTAATTCTAATTTAATTTATAAAAAAATAAAGTGTGATTAAATTAATTACTCTTTATTATCAAAAATTAAATTAATTAATTAAAATCTAAAGAATTCTAAGTATTTAGAAAATATTTTTGGTGTTTTATTTAGAAAAGATATTTTATAATGATTAATAGAAATAAAATCTAATTCTTAGTTAATTTACAAAATCAAAAATTAAATTAATTAATTAAAAACCTAAATCTAATTTTTTTTAATGCTTTTATGATTTTTTTTTGTTGATTAAATAAAAATTATTTTAGAAAAGAAAAAGTTAATTAAAATAAAAAGAAGTAAAATAGGATTGAGTGTAAACAAGAAAAGGGAGGGGTGTGAAATCAGAAATCCACTAGGCCCAAACACCTTAAGCCCGGACGCCTTTATAATTCAGTGTGGCCAATTCTTTGGGATGTACCATGGGGCTTGCGCTTAGAGCATTGGATCTGACTTGGATGAGCTCTAATGGTGATGAGGTGAGGGCGCATGATAGATTTACGTGGGCTTGGTGTGTTGAATTTGCAAGAATAAAATGTGAAAAAAACAAAAAGGGTACCACTAGGGCTCAAACCCAGGTCTCTAAGGTCAAAGTAACATGAAACGCGTGCTGCTTGTCACTCGGGTGGCTGTTACATTCGGTTATAAAACATGTTGTAATAAATATAAAGTAAATTCATTTTTTGAAATTTTGAAGATGAACTCCATCTTCTTCCTCGCGCCAGAACAAACACCAACATTTTCAAATTTTGTAAAAGCTTCATTTCTCAACCAAATTGAAAGATATAAACATCAAACTTGCTTGATTTTTTACTGCAAATTCAACCATGTAACATTTGGAAGCTATAAGTTAAAGGCTGAAACAAATTTTGCTTGGTACCAAACTGAAACCTAATATTTCAGAAACTTCAACTCCAAAATTCTCATCACATAGTCAACATAAATTAAAACTAAGGACACAATTAGTTTCAGGGCAATCATATCTATATTTTATCTTTTGGAATTGAAAGCAAATGATGCGTGTATAAGGATTTCAAAGTTGGATAAACTTACCTCTTAAAGTAAAAACTCAGAACACGTATAAAGGCTTCCATGTGCAAGTAAATGATTAATTAAGCTTCCTTGGACCTCCATGAAGCTATTCCAATCCTTACTTTGTGCTGAAAGTGTCTAAATCTCTCCAACTAAGTCAATGTGCAAGCTTCAGATATGGAGTTTAGAGGATGATGAAGATGGTGTTACAAAAGTGTAACATGTGTTTAGATGTGTTATATGTGATGTATGTAAGGTGTGTGGGTGATAAAAAAAGACAAGCGCATGAGTGAGTTTGAAGTTGGGCGTTGGAAGCTTCAAATGTGCAACAATGGTCGTTTCTTGGTGATTATGAGTTTGAGAGTGTTTGAGGGCTTGTCAAATCGTGCTTTGGCTTGCAAATGACCTCTTTATTTATATGCAAGATGTTTGACATCTTGAAGTAACCAGAATGTTGAGATAACAAGTTATGGTTTTGAAGCTTGGTTTTGAAGTAACTTACAAAGTCATGGTTCCAAGACATGGTGCAACTCCTCTAGGGTGGTTAGGAGTTGTAGACATGTTGCTTCTTGCTTTGACATTGTGTGTGTGCAGAAGAAATAGTTGAGAGGATTAAGGAAAGTGAACTTTATATAAATCATGCTTTATGTGAATGGTAATGGTGCCTTTGTTCTATAAATGGAAAATTATCTTGGACAATGGCTCAAACACTTGGGTAATGGTTCAATAAATTGTGTAAACACTCAATTATGGGGAGATTTGCAATTTAATGGACCTGAAAAATGAGATCTCTAAGCATGGCATGAGAATTGGTTATGAACTTGTCACAAAAATGACTTATATTTAAAGAATAGATGCCCAACTTCATGTCTTCGAACTCCTAGCTCATGTTGGATAAAAACATCATAGCTTCATGGGCTTATATATCTTAAATTAAGAACTTCTTGATGATCATCCCACATTAACAAAGTTGTAGAATTCATCAATCCCTACAACTTTCATGTTGAAAGTTTTCCTTGAATCAGCTTGTATCTTGAGGAAACTTGCTTGTGAAGTTAGGGTTTTTTAGGTACAAAACACTTGAATTTTTTTCTAAGTGTTTGAAAATCTTGACTTTTGACTTTTGTTAACTTTCTTGGTTCTTGATGACAAAGTTTGATAGTTTTGAATGTTTTGATGATTCTTGGTTTTTGAATTCCAATATTAACCAAAAAGTCAAAGTTTGACTTTTGTGTGACTGTTGACTTTTCATCAATTGATTCAATTCTTCAACTATCAATCACTTGTATCTTTGTAAATTTCTTGAGCCATCTAATTAGGTCAAGATGTTGTATTTGAGCTCTTTAGATCATGCTTCAATCCATTAGGTCATGCACTAGGCCAAAAGTTAATGATCAGTCATTCTCAATCAAAGCCTTAATTTGGCAATTTTTGACCTCTGATGATTTGAGGGTTTTCCTTGATTAATCATGATCAAACCTTGATAAAATGATGAATATCACTTCAAAATGTTGATGTTGACCAAAAATCTTGAAGTTCGACTGTATATTGACCACAATATACTTTTTACCCAATATAGTTGATTTTCAAACATTTGAGCCATTGACTGAGCAAACATGTGATGCAAGACTTGAAACTTGACATAAGCATTATTAAGGACCTATGATGAACCATGAAAGTCATTTTAGACCCTTGCAACCCAATCTTCTTTGAGAAGCACCAAACCCTAGTTGAAGAGCCTTGCTTAGGAGGAGGTTTGACCAGTCAACTCTTGAGTAACTTTGAGTATTTGAGAATCTCATGAGAATGTCTTGAAGAAAATAGGAGGGAAAATTTTAGGGTACAACAAATTCCCCTGTTCAATCTTCTTAAACCTGGAGATTTAGATTGACAGGTCCGCTATTCGTGACTCGAAGGTGGAAGATAATTGAACACTTAAGTGCCCATAAATTTGTACTCGCCTGTACACGAAGTAATGTTGTTGGTTGATTATATCGAGAATGAGCTTAAAGATACCAATTGGAGAGGTGATGGAGAGTTGTCGGAGATGGGCTAATAGATGTCATACAAAGTAATTGTTGATAGAAATTAAAATATGTTTACACTTGACTTTGACTGGAAGAAGTATCAGAATAAATCTATGCTCGATTTAATCTGAGCAAGAAGATGTCTGCGTCTGTCTTTAACTGGGAGAAGTATCAGAATAAATTTATGGTCGATTTAATCTGAGCCAAAAAATGTCTACTGGAAGAAGTATCCGAATAAATCTAATCTTGATTTAATCTGAGCCAGAATATGTCTACGTTTGTCTTTAATTTGAAGAAGTATCAGAATAAATCTAGGGTCGATTTAATGTGAGCCAGAAAATTTCTATTGGAAGAAGTATCAGAATAAATCTATGGTTGATTTAATCTAAGCCAGAAGATGTTTGCATCCATCTTTAACTGGGAGAAGTATCAGAATAAATCTATGGTTGATTTAATCTGAGCCAGAAAATGTCTACTGGAAGAAGTATCCGAATAAATCTATGCTTGATTTAATCTGAGCCAGAAGAGGTCTCTGAAGGAAGTGTTTGTCATGTAAATAGTCGCCTCATCTTGTTTCGGGAATTGATCTACAATATGTTTTTGTAGGTAAACCCGTCCTATTTCGGGAGTTCATACCACTTGGTGATAAAGATAGTCGCCCCGTCCGGTTTCGGGAATTGATCTTCATATGACCATAAAGAAATAAAGATAGTTTCCTCGTCCTGTTTCGGGAGTTAATCTTTGCTCGGTTGTATATATAGTTTCCTCGCCTTGTTTCGGGAATTAATCTTGGACCCATTTGAGAATTTTTAATGATATTCGTCTGTTTGTGAACTTTACTTGAAAAGATAAAGAGTTAGTTGTATGCAATGCCATGATGTATGGAATGAATTGCGTAATGATTTTCTCAAAATAAATAAGATTGTGCTATATGAATTTTGTATACATATGCTATGATATGGGTAAATGATATATGAATTTGAAATGTTGTCGAAGAGTATTTGTAAACCCATGCAGTATCTTTATCTGGGAAAATAAATCCCTGACTGGTGTTGGGGATGAAGAACATGTGTAATCTTCAACCTTGTCTAGAATGCTTCCGCTGGGGATTCCTGCTTGCTGTTTTGAGGACACTCCGCTAGGGAATGTTGACTTCTGTTTTAGGAGAAGAGTTTAGGAACATTAGTTGTTCATCGCTGTAATGCGGTGGAAGAACTGACTGTAATACTGTTTTGCGTTTGTATTCACAAATTTTCCAGTAAGCAAGAGTTGCCACCGACTTTTCTTTTATCCAACAAAGGAAAGGGTGAAAAGAACAGAAAAATACCTTTCGAGATTATTTCTGGGTAATGAGGGTAGATTATGGAAAGGGAAGGTGTTAGCACCCTTTCCATCCGTAGTTATCTACGGGCTCTTAGATGCTAGCTCATTTGAAAATACCTTATGTTTATGTGTTTAAAAAAAGTATTTTGAAAAGATGCCTTAGTGCGGCGAACTTTGTAATGTTTCTCGTATTGTTGAGAATGTATACAAAGTGTTTTTGAAAATATTTTTAGAAAGGAGTGTAGGTGTGGAAAATATTTTGTTTTGAGCAAGCATCTAAGAACTATCTACCTACTCGAAAAGGTTTGTTCTTTTCCTCTTTTCCTTTAGACAGTGCTATCCTACTATTAATGAGTAGGTAGCCCCATCATTGGATGTTTTGTGGGACAAGCGAGGGTCATCGTACAATCATGAAAGCAACTCATAATATACTTTAGTAATTACCCTAAGGTTTTAAGATCATATACCGAGGAAGCATCGAAAGGGTCATCAAGGGACTTATGATCTTTAAAACAAAGGGTCGCCACTAAAATTTCTTATGTTCGAGAGTCGTGACTGTTTTATTCCGAAGGCAACAAGTGGAGCTACGTTAGAGGTGCTCGTGTGTAAAGTATTTTGTGTTTCAATTATTGTTTATCTTTGATGTTGAGGTTTTCTAACGTTTTGTTTTTAGATCTTTCCATACACGTCCTAGTTACTACACAATTATATATATATACATGCATAATTATAAGTGCGGAAAATAAAATGCGAGAAAGTAAAGGCCTACAACTATTACATCCAATAAGCAGTTTCAGAATAGAAAAAATGCGAGGAAATGTAAACTACAACTATTACAAAATTACCCGTGCGACCTATACATTTGTTTTCTAGAATTTAAATAGAAAATAAATAATTAAAAAAAGAAATTAAAGGACAAAATTAAAAAAAAAACTAAAATTCTAAGCAAGAAAAAATATTTTTGGTCTTTTTATGAGAAAAAAGAATTTTGTCTTAATAATAATTTGAATTTGGTTTATGAAAATAAATTAATTATAAAACTCTAATTCTAATTAGTTAATTAATTAAAAAAGTGATTAAAGTAATTATTTAAAATTAATTTAATTAATAAAAGCATAAGTCTAATGTTTTTGTGATTTTTTTATTAAAATAAGATTGATTAAAAAAGAAAGTAGTTAATTAATTCACAAAAAAGAAATGAAAATGGGCCTGCTGAGAACAAGTAAGTGGAGGGGTGTGAGGAAGGAGAACAATGGATCCAGTGGGGAACACGCCTTGGGGTACACCATGGTCATGATTGTTATTTCCGTCTCCATGCAACTTACCAACCGAAATCGATGTGAGGGCGTTCTCTGGGGTTGATTTGCAAAGGATAATAATTGATTCTGACTCTTGGCCTTCAGGAGGACAATGAAAGGTTTGGATCGGTTTGAAAACCGCTGGAGATGTGAGATATAATTTTCACAATTTCTTCGAATTTGGAGAATTTGTTTTGGTGAGATTTGGTGCAAAGTTTCGTGGTCTTTTGCTTATGCTTTTGTTTTGTATTTATAGAGGGATGGAATGGTGAGTAAACAAGGCAAGAATCCACACATAATGGCCCCCTTTCAAAGCAATATCAAACATATTAAAATACTTCCAAAATTATGAAAAACTTGCCCTTCTTGAGATGCAATGAACCTGGTCTTTTTCCTCATGCCTTTCACAAATTCTAAGGCCCAATATCAACCTAAATCATCAGCCCATGTGTCTATACTTTTTATTTATTATTTTATTGAATTTATTGTGTTTATTTGAATAAAAACAAAATAAATATGAATAAAAATAGAGAAAAATGAAAATAAAGGTGATAGTGAATTTAGGGGTCCTTGATTAAGTTATAAACATATTTGAATCCCACAAAATAGGTGTATAAACTTAAAAATGCATTTTTGCTCAAAGTTGACTTTTTTTGCATTTTCACCAATTTTCCCAATTTGTACTAGTCATAACTTGCTCAATTTTTATCCTTTGGAGATGATCTTGGAAGTTTTAGAAATCTCAAGATGACCCCTACAATATCTATGTTGACCATTTTTGCATTTGGAGAAATTATCTTGATGTAACTTACCTTGACAAAAAATGCCTTTTTGTTGACTTTCAAAAAGATCTGTAATGTATTGGCTCATATCTTTCCAATGATGAATTTTTTGAACTTGAGGAAGAAAAGTTGTAGGGAATTGAATTTTCTTCATAATGATCTTTTCTTGGAGAAAAATGGATGAAGCATGTGAAATTTATGCCTAATCAAAGTTCAGTTGACTTCTCCTAAGGAAACCCTAATTTGACAAATCTTGACTTTTGATGATCTGAGGAATTTCCTTGGGGAATCATAATCAACCCTTGATCAAATGATGAATATCACTTCAAAATGTTGATGTTGACCAAAAATATTGATGTTTGACTGTATGTTGACCATAGTTGACTTTTTGATCAATATAGTTGATTTTCAAGCATTTGAGCCATTGACTAAGAAAACTTGTGATGCAAGGCATGAAACTTGGAATGAGCATTCTTGATGACATCTTATGAACCATGGAAATCATTTGAGGCATTTGAAACCCAAACTTCTTTGTGAAAAATGAAACCCTATCTGGAGATCCATTGCTTAGGAGGAGAATTTGTCTGGTCAATTCTTGGTTAACCTTGAGCACTTGAGGACCTCTAGAAGTATGTTTTGAGTAAAAATGAGAAGGGAAATTTTGGGGTACAACAACTGCCCCTGTTCAATCTTCTTAAACCTGAGGATTTTAGATTGGCTTATTTGCCTTTCGCGATCTAAAGGTGGAAGATGATTGAACACTAAAGTGCCCAGAAATTTACACTCGCGTGTGCATGAAGTAACGCTGTTGGTTGATGATATCGCGAATGGGCCTACAGACGCCGTTTAGAGAAGATGACTGAGAGTCGTCAGAGATGGGATTATAGATGCCATCCAAAGTAAATGTTGACTCCAAACTGGAAAAAGTATCAGAATAAATCTACGGTTGATTTTATCTGAGCCAGAAGAGGTCTCTGTATCTGACTTCGTATGAGAAGTATACTAGAATGATTTTGTGTCTGATTATATCTAGCAGATGTGTTGGGGAGTGTCAGAATGAATCTATGTCGTGATTGTATCTGGATATGTATTGAGTATGAGTATCAGAATGAATCTATATCTTGATCCTATCAGAACTGAAAGATGTATTGAATGAGTATCGGAATGGCATCCGTATTTGGAGCGTATCTGAACTGTATCTGAAAGATGTACTGAATGAGTATCAGAATGACATCCGTATTTGAAGCGTATATGAACTGTATCTGAAATATGTACTGAATGAGTATCAGAATGACATCCGTAATTGGAGCATGTCTGAATTGTATCTGAAATATGTACTGAATGAGTATCAGAACGACATCCATATTTGGAGCGTATCTGAACTATATCTGAAAGATGTACTGAATGAGTATCATAATGACATCCATATCTGGATTGTATCTGAATCGTATCTGAAAGATGTACTGAATGAGTATCAAAATGACATTTGTATTTGGAGCGTATCTGAACTATATCTGAAAGATGTATTGAATGAGTATCAAAATGACATCCATATCTGGATCGTATCTGAACCGTATATGAAAGATGTACTGAATGAGTATCATAATGACATCCGTATTTGGAGCGTATCTCAATTGTATCTGAAATATGTACTGAATGAGTATCATAATGGCATCTATATCTGGAGCGTATTTGGAGCGTATCTGAAAGATGTACTGAATGAGTATCAGAATGACATCTGTATTTGGAGCGTATTTGAACTGTATCTGAAAGATGTACTGAATGAGTATCAGAATGGCATCCGAATCTAGAGCGTATCTGAAAGATGTACTGAATAAGTATCAGAATGACATCCGTATTTGGAGCGTATATGATATGTAACTGAAAGATGATCTGGAATGAGTACTAGAGTGACATCCGTATCTGGAGCATATCTAAACTGTATCTGAAAGATGTACTAAATGAGTATCAGAATGAAATCCATATTTGGACGTATCTGAACTGTATCTGAAAGATGTACTGAATGAGTATCAGAATAGCATCCATATCTGAAGTGTATCTGAATCGTATCTGAAAGATTATCTAGAATGAGTATCAGAATTACATCCATATCTGGAGGGTATCTAAATTGTATCTGAAAGATGTACTGAATGAGTATCAGAATGACATCCATATCTGGATCGTATCTGAACCGTATCTGAAAGATGTACTGAATGAGTATCAGAATGGAATTCGTATTTGGAACGTATCTGAACTATATATGAAAGATGATATGGAATGAGTATCAGAATGATATCCGTATCTGCAACATATCTGAACCGTATCTGGAAGATGATAAACTGTTGACAATTTCTATCAGTTCGGGAACTAACCTGAAAATACAAAGTTAGTTTTATGCAATGGCATGATGTAGGTATTGTACTACGTAATGATGCTATCCAAATAAACGAGATTGTGCTATATGTGTTTTGTATGCATATGCTATGTCGTTTGTAAATGATGTATGAATGTGAAATGTTATTAAGGTGAATTTGTAAACCCGGGCATCTTTGTTTGTGGAAAATAAATCCCTGACTGTTGCTAGGGATGAAGAGTATGTGTATATTTGATCTTCTAGGAATTGTTTCCACTGGGGATCCCTGCTTTCTTGTTGGAGGAAACTCCGGTGGGGAACATTGGTTTTTGCTCTTTGCTTGAGGAAACTCTGTTGGATCGTGTTAATTCTTGCTCGGGGAGAAGAGTTTAAGAACATTGGATGTTCATTGTTCTACTGGGGAGTTTATACCTTGACTGGGAATAGAAGATATGAATAACCTTCCAGCTCGCCTGGGGAGGATAAAGTTGACTGGCATCTGGTCTAGTTTCCAGGTTCCATAGCAACTCTCTAGGGATAGTAACGACTTCACTAGAGAGAGGGATTTTCCAGTGATTTGTGGTAGAAGCACACTCAAGCTGGGGAGTGTCAGAATAAATCTATACCTTGATTGTATCTGAAGATGTATTGAATGGGTATTAGAATAATATCCATATCTGGATTGTATCTAAACCATATCTGAAAGATGTACTGAATGAGTATCAGAATGACATCCATATCTGGATTGTATCTGAACTGTATCTAGAAGAGAAATTTGAAATGAGTGCCAGAATTAATCTGTCTCTTGATTGTATCTGCACTGTATATAAAAGATGATAAACTGTTTGGGTAAATAAACCCTATTGATGGAGAAGTACTCTTGCTGAGGAAACACCCTTGTTAAGGAAATGAACTCTGCTAGAGAGCAGAAGTCTGAAGGGGGTTTTACAACCTGGGTGGAACAAGCTCAGTTGGGGAAGAGAAACTCCATGAACTGTACTGATTGAAACTCCATAGGTTGGTGATATTTCCAAGAAGAAGATCATACTCCTTTATCCACTAGAGAGATCTGTCGGGGAAATTGCGGGGAATGTATGCCTTTGTGAAGATTACTTTGTAGAGATAATCTCATGGAATTGGCTCTGTGAGGTCCGTGGAGACTTGAACATACCTCAACTTCTAGATCCCTTGGTGAATGCTGATCAGGGGGATAAGTCTTCTACTGATAGACAAGTGACGAGATGACGGGACATAGTCGTACGGTTTAATCCCTAACTTTTTCCTGGACTTTCCTTTTAGATTTTCAGTCCACCGGAATACCCTTTTTTGCCCAAGCCGCCTTTTCAGGTTTTTGACTTGTCGGGTGTACAGTTCTATTTATATATCCCTAATTTTTTCCCGAACTCTTTTGGTTCACCGGGATGCCTTTATTTTTGCCTAGGCCAATCAACCTAGCGGGTATTTTTTCATGTGTAGTATTTTTTGACTATGTTCGCATTCACAGGGTGCGGAGAATTTACAATGTCCATAGTAGTAAGTGTTGTAGCACTTCCAAAAAAATGTTTGCTCGATCGTACGTGATCCTTTGCTAGAATTCATGTTCAATTCCTCAAGTGATTCAGTTGGAGATCCTCCCATGGCTATTCAACACTTTTGAGAGATTACTTGAATCTTGACTCGACTGCCCCAGATCAGTAAGACACCATGTCATGCCCCTTATGATTCAGATAAAGGTTTGCCCCAGGCTATTCGGCCCTTTTAAGAGATTCCTCGAATCTTGACTCGACTACCCCCAGATCAGTTAGATACCATGTCATTCCCCTTGATTATGAAAGGCCTGTTACTGGAAATGTATTTCCAATTGATGTGATTCTATCCATTGAGAGGATTTTCGTTCATTGAATTTTCATCGTGCGAATTTCTCTATTGTCGAACAATTAGTCATATGCAAACAATGTCATTTAAAGAATGCAAAGCTTATGTCTGTCTTGAAGTTTTAAAAATGCATTTTTAGTAAACAAACAAAATTTTGTAAGAATATGAATTCAACTCAGGATTTATAGTAAACCTTACAGGCGTCAGGATACCTTTTGTAACAGTATGATTTCGAACTAACCCACGCTTCAGCTAGGAATTTTAAGGGTTGTAGCGTGACATGGTTCACGATTTAAGAAACAAAGGATAAAGGCTCAAACTTTATTTGTATCTAACCAGTTCTTCATGATGTTCTTCAGTCCTATACATAACTAACTGTGTGTTTAGATCCCAATTGAGTCTGGAATATTTTCCCTGATATTTTGGTGATGGTTCGGATATTGCAAGTTTATTTGATAAGGAAGTCATCACTTTTTTTTGTAATATTTTTTGTTGGGGATTCGTGGCGTCCTCTTTTTTGATTTTATTATCCCTACCTTTTGCCTGAACTGTTTCTTTTATGATTACAGTCAGCGGGATTCCCCAATTTTTTTCTCAAGTCTCCTTCATAGGTTTTGACTTAGTGGACTTTTATTTTGAGAGATATTGACTGCCTGTTTTAATGATTATGTGGAACCATCACGATCTTTTGTTTTGGAAGGATACCTCTGACACTACTCGTCATGTACGAAGGGAAAGCTTACGATTGAATGCACCATTGAATTAACTGAGAAACTACCCAGCCCCAGGTTATGATTAAAGGTTTCAATTTGTGTGAAAAAGAAAACTCCTACTTCTTAGGCTCAAAGGTGTTGAATAGGGATTATCTTCCTTATAACTCCACTGTTTAGGATTTGAAACAACGCCTGTACATTGTCAGCAAGGTCTGTTCCAAAGCATACTGTAGAGATTATGGTATCTTTTTCGTCATCCTCCCTCTAAAGGCTTATAGCTTTTAATTGAGAGTTCAGTATCACAAAAAGGAAGTAAAATCACAGTTTAAGTATAGTGAAAATGAATGGATTAATTCAAGACCAACATATGCAATGCATTAATGGAAAAACACATAGTTTGATATAAAGATAAGTGTTCGAACAAACAAAAGAAATTACAATTGAAAAATCCAAATGAACTGGACACTCTCCATCTTAAACATGATTTAGCATGTGAGCAGTAATCATGTTAGGAGTCTCAAGAGGGCCAAACTCAATCTCCTTAGCATCAATCAAATCTTGAATCTTGTTCTTCAACGCCCAATAATCATTCGTATCATGTCCAGGACTATTAGAATGGTATGCACATATTGCATTAGGATGATAGCTAGGAGCGGAGGTACTGGGATCCCGAAGAGGGTCCCTCAACGTAGTCAACTCCATCTTCAACATGTGTTGTAATGCTTGAGCCAAAGACATGTTGATTTTGGTAAATTGTCTTTTGGGCATGTCTTGTTTACGCTGATTGCTCTGTTGTCGTTGTTGCACTGGTTCCGGATTATAGATCTGCACTGCCCCCACAGATTGGTTGAGATCACTCTTATTACAACCCTTCTGGTCGTACACGGTACTGGACTCATTCTTTCCGTTGTATGATCTCTTTTGAGTACTTAAATATGCAATCCCCTGAACTTCATGGCTCCTAAGTTTATTTTTAACATGTTCCAGCATGAACATGTCACCCGATTCCCCGTATGCCAAGAGAGATTGATCGTTGATTAGGCCCCAAATTCTAGCAGTTTGCCCCACACGGTCGTATCTGTCCTGATGAAGCTTGCTGATGAGAATCCTGAACTCTTCTTGTTCCTGAGCTAAACTATGGATAAGAGCCATCTGACTACTCATCTGGATTCTCATCCTTTCCATCTCAGCTTGCAGTTGTTCCAACTAGTCATCCTTGTTGTCTTCAGGATTTTTCTTGGTCATGTTCCTAGCGAGGAGTGTTTTCAATTCTTTTTTCCCCTTGGATATATTTAGGAACATTCCCTCGAACTGAGCATCTTGAGCTTGGAAACCTCCGCCATTCTGTTCGAGAGCCATTTTTCTGCTGAAATAAACAACGAGAAAATGAGAAACCTGTACTAGAAGACCTATTATGTAAAGACATGCATGCAATGTTTTCAAGGATCTTGCAGGGTAAACACAAGAAAATGTTAGCAACTAAATCTGACTGCAACTTTGATTGAATAACTTCATATCGTTGAATGCCCTTCTATGAGAATCAAGCTCACCATGTCAAGTGGGTCATAGCCTCTGACTCAAGTTATCGTTCTTTGAAGGTGTTGGCTAGAGGAAAATAAATCCCCTTGCCCATTGCTAGATGTCTGGTTCATTATAACCTGCATCACAGGCCCTTGAGATCCTTGAAATGGTTAAGGAAATGCTATGGCATGGTGTTATGATGTGTATGATATGCACCAAGCAAAAGTGTAAGGTGATGAAGACAAGTGAGTCTTGAAAGAAGTCCAGGTTATTGGATAATGACTACAAACAAGTCATGCAAGGAACTCATATTGTTAGATAATGAGTATAAACAAAACTCTGCAAGGAGTTGAAGTTGTTAGATAATGAAAGCAAACAAGTCACACAAGTAGCCTTAGGTTCAGGCTTGCATGGAATTTGTAGGTAAGTACCCTCTTGAAGTTTAGTTGGTTCAACCTGTCCTAGAAATAGTAACCGGGTTCTAAGGAGTCTCATATCATTGACCTTTCCGTCAGACATTGTTTCAGCTCAAGCACCAAAGTATTGGCGGCCGAAATATCCCGAGAGTCCAATCTCAATGAGTGTAGCACCGAGTATCAACCAATCTTCGGTAGAAACCAAAGCCGATTATCTCACTACTTTCTAGTGGCTAGGATAAGTCAATTAAAGGTTCTAAATGCCAATTAGCGCTTAATGACACTATGAGGAAGCCGAATGTTATCCTTGACTGACTCAAGGAACATTAGTACAAGCCAAAGTATCACGTTAACGTAGCCATCACTTTGTCCATATCCGTCTACACCGTACAACCTCCATGATTTATTACTAATTACCTAAAAAGGTGCCCCAGATCCGGGTATAGGATAGTAACCCAAGAAACCCCTTTAAAAAATAAAGCATACAAAACACACAAGGAAAGCAGTTAAAATGATCTAAGCTCTAAGGTAACCCCACTTTTTATAATTCCCCAGCAGAGTCGCCGGTTCTGTAATACGGTGGGAGAACTGACTGTAATACTGGTTTTGCGTTTGTATTCGCAAATGTTACGGTAAGCAAGAGTCGCCATCGACTTTTCTTTTATCAACCAAAGGAAAGGGTGAAAAGAACAGAAAAAACCTTTTGAGATTATTTGAGTAAGGGGGTAGATTATGGAAAGGGAAGGTGTTAGCACCCTTTCCATCCATAGTTATCTACGGGATCTTAGATGCTAGCTCATTTGAAAATACCTTGTGTTTGTGTGTTTGAAAAAAAAGTATTTTGAAAAGACGCCTTAGTGCAGCGAACTTTGTAATGTTTCTCGTATTGTTGAGAACGTATACAAAGTGTTTTTGAAAATATATTTGGAAAGGAGTGTAGGTGTGGAAAATATTTTGTTTTGAAAAAGCATCTAAGAACTATCTACCTACTCGAAAAGGTTTATTCTTTTCCTCTTTTCCTTTAGACAATGCTATCCTACTATTAGTGAGTAGGTAGCCCCATTGTTGGATGTTTTGAGGGACAAGCGAGGGTCATTGTATACTCACGAAAGCAACTCATAAGATACTTTAGTAATTACCCTAAGGTTTTAAGATCATATACCGAGGCAACATCAAAAGGGTCATCGAGGGACTTATGATCTTTAAACCAAAGGATCGCCACTAAAATTTCTTACGTTCGAGAGTAGTGACTGTTTTATTCCGAAGGCAACAAGGGGAGGTACCTTAGAGGTGCTCGTGTGTGAAGTGTTTTGTGTTTCAGTTATTGTTTATCTTTGATGTTAAGATTTTCTAACGTTTTGTTTTTAGATCTTGCCATACACGTCCTAGTTACTATACAATTATATGTATACATGCAATTAAAGGCCTACAATTATTACATCCCATAAGCAGTTACATAATAGAAAAATGCGAGGAAATGTAAACTACAGCTATTACAAAATTACCAGTGCGACCTATACATTTATTTTCTAGAATTTAAATAGCAAAGGAACAATTAAAAAAAAAGAAATTAAAGGACAAAAAACTAAAATTCTAAGCAAGAAAAAATGTTTTTGGTCTTTTTATGAGAAAAAAGAATTTTTTTGTTAATAATAATTTGAATTTGATTTATGAAAATAAATTAATTATAAAACCCTAATTCTAATTAGTTAATTAATTAAAAAAGTGATTAAAGTAATTAATTAAAATTAATTTAATTAATAAAAACCTAAGTCTAATGTTTTTGTGATTTTTTTCATTAAAATAAGATTGATTAAAAAAGAAAGTAGTTAATTAAAACACAAAAAAGAAATGAAAATGGGACTGCTGAGAACAAGTAAGTGGAGGGGGTGTGAGGAAGGAGAATGATGGGCCCAAAACGGACGAGTCCAGGAGCTTTATTCTGATCCAGTGGGGAACACGCTTTGGGGTGCACCATGGTCATGACTGTTATTTCTGCATCCATGCAACATACCAACCGGAATCGACGTGAGGGCATTCTCTGGGGTTGATTTGCAAAGGATAATGATTTATTCTGACTCCTGGCCTTCAGGAGGACAATGAAAGGTTTGGATCGGTTTGAAAATCGCTGGAGATGTGAGATATAATTTTCACAATTTCTTCGAATTTGAAGAATTTGTTTTGGTGTAAAATTTCGTGGTCTTTTGCTTATGCTTTTGTTTTGTATTTATAGAGGGATGAAATGGTGAGTAAATATGGCAAGAACCCACACATAATGACCCCCTTTCAAAGCAATATCAAACATATTAAAATACTTCTAAAATTGTGAAAAACTTGTCCTTTTTGAGATGCAATGAACCTGGTCTTTTTCCTCATGCCTTGCACGAATTCTAAGGTCCAATATCAACCCAAATCATCAGCTCATGTGTCCATACTTTTTATTTATTATTTTATGCAATTTATTTTGTGTTTATTTGAATAAAAACAAAAATAAATATGAATAAAAATAGATAAAAAATGCAAAGCAATGTGAGAGTGAATTTAGGGATCCTTGAGTAAGTTATAAACATATTTGAATCCCACAAAATAGGTCTATGAACTTAAAAATGCATTTTTGCTCAAAGTTTACTTTTTTGCATTTTCACCAATTATCCCAATTTGTACTAGTCACAACTTGCTCAATTTTTATCTTTTGGAGATTAACTTAGACTTTTTAGAAATCTAAATATTTCCACTACAATCTCTATGTTGACCATTTTTGCATTGGGAGAAATTATCTTGATGTAACTTGCCTTGACAAAAAATGTCGTTTTGTTGACTTTCAAAAAGACCTGTAATGTTTTAGCTCATATCTTTCCAATGATGCATTTTTTAATCTTGAGGACAAAAGAAAAGTTGTATGGAATTGGATTTTATTAACCGTGAGCTTTGGTTGGAGCAAAATTGATGAAGCATGTGAAATTTATGCTTGGTCAAATTTCAAATGACTTCTCCTAAGGAAACCCTAATTTGACAAATCTTGACTTTTAATGATCTGAGGACTTTCCTTGAGGAATCATGATCAACCCTTGATCAAATGATGAATATTAATTCAAAATGTTGATGTTGACCAAAAATCTTGATGTTTGACTTTATGTTGACCATAGTTGACTTTTTGATCAATATAGTTGATTTTCAAGCATCTGAGCCATTGACTGAGCAAACTTGTGATGCAAGGCATGAAACTTGGCATGAGAATTCTTGATGACATCTTAGGAACCATAGAAATAAATTGATGCCTTTGAAACCCAAAATTCTTTGTGAAAAATGAAACCCTAGCTGAAGATCCATTGCTTAGGAGAAGAATTTATATGGTCAACCTTGAGCACTTGAGGACCTCTAGAAGTATGTTTTGAATAAAACTGAGAGGGAAAATTTTGGGGTACAACAATCGCTCTACTGGGGAATTTAATTCTTATATACCTTGATTGGCGATTAAAGAGAGTGATAATCTTCCGACTCGTCTGGGGATTTTAATCCTTATACACCCTGACTGGGGATAAAAGAGATAAATAACCTTCTGACTCGTCTGGGGAATTTAATTCTTATATACCCTGATTGGGGATAAAGAGATGGATAAACTTCTGACTCATCCGGGGAGGATAAATTTGACTGATATTTGGTCCGGTTCCACGTTTCGTAGCAACTTTCTAGGGATAATGGCGATTTCACTAGGGAGAAGAAATTTGCTGGTGATTCGTAGCCATCTGAGGAATAGACTCAAACTGGAGAGATCATAATCTGTTGGGGAAATAAACCAGGTTTTGACACAGAAATACTCTGCTAAGGAAACAAGCTCTACTGGAGAGAAGAAATTTGCAGGGGTTTTTACAGTTTTGGAGGAATAAACTTGGCTGGGGGAAGAGAACTTCCATGAACTATACTGATTGAAACTCCATAGGTTGGTGATATTGCAAGAAAAAGATCATATTCTTTTATCTGGCGGGACAATTTGCCAGGGAAATTACGGGGAATGTATCTTTATTGAAGATGAATTTTTGAAGATTACTCTATGGGGATAATCTCATGGAAGTGGCTCTGTGGGGACTTGTGGATAGCTTGAATGTCATCCCAACTCCTAGAGTCTTGAGTAAATGCTTATTCCTATTCTTATTCGTATATTTGTTAACAGTTAATCGTGTTTATATGCATATGTTCATTCAATTTTAGTCATTGGACGTTTTTGCAAACAAAACAAAACAAAAAAAAAAGTTTGAATTTTAGGGTGTATTTGTATTGATAGTTTTCCTATAAACAAGCGATTTTGTACAAAGAGACATAAATCCTAGTAAGAGGAAATTGCCGTGAAATGAAAAGAGTACAAAGTGAGAACAAAACATATAGCTATGTGGAAATGATATCGTTGGGTTCCAACTCTTCTATTTCCCCTATGTCTTCGAACATCTCATCCCTTGTTGTCAGAAGAAGTTGATTGAACTGATCCGCGCCATTTGAACTTTCGACTTTGGTAATAAAGCTTGCAGTAAGTGATCCAATGGGACATAGTCGTACGCTTTTAATCCCTAAATTTTTCCTAGACCACCATTTTGGGTTTTCAGTCCACCAGGATACCTTTTTTTGCCCAAGCCACCTTTTTAGGTTTTCGACTTGCCGGGTGTACAATCTTTTGTATATATCCCTAATTTTTTCCCAAACCCTTTTGGTTCGCCGGGATGCCCTTATTTTTGCCTAGACCAGTCAACCTAGCGGGTCGCTTTCATGCGTAGTATTTTTTAACTATGTCCATGTTCACAGGGTGTGGGAAATCTTCATTGTCCACGGTGGTCAGTATCATAGCACCGCCCGAAAATACTTTCTTAACAACAAATGGCCCTTCATAGGTAGGAGTCCATTTGCCCCTGGGATCACCTTGCGTTAGAATGATATGCTTTATTACCAAGTCACCAGCTTGATGTACCTGATGCTTTATTTTCTTATTGAATGCCTTGATCATACATTTCTGATACATCTGACCTTGACAGACAGCCGCAAGCCTCTTTTCGTCAATCAGATTCAACTGGTCTAGCTTGGTCTAAATTCACTCGTCTTCGTCTAAGTCTGCATCTTTCATAATCCTCAGAGAAGGAATCTGAACTTCGACAGGTAGGACAACTTCCATACCATAGACCATAGAGAATGGGGTTGCCCTAGTTGATGTTCATGCTGAAGTGCGATGGCCATTAAGAGTAAATGGTAACATCTCATACCAGTCTTTGTAAGTTACAACCATCTTTTATATGATCTTCTTAATATTCTTGTTGGCGGCTTCCACTGCGTCATTCATCTTTGGTCAATATGGAGAAGAATTGTGGTGCTTGATCTTGAAATGCATGTAGAGTTCAGTGATCATAGTGTTGTTGAGATTAGTACCATTGTCTGTGATGATTCTCTCGGGGATGCCATACCGGCGGATAAGATTATGTTTTATGAACCAGGAGACCACATTCTTGGTAATAGAGGTAAATGAGTCTGCTTTAACCCATTTTGTGAAGTAGTCAATGGCGACGAGAATGAGGCGATGTCCGTTAGAAACAGTAGGCTTGATTTATACTTTAATATCAATGGCCCACGTTGCAAATGGCCAAGGAGCAGTCATGACATTTAAAGGTACTGGAGGCACATGAACTTTATCAGCATAGATCTGGCACTTATGACAAGCTCTTGAGTGGTGTGATAGTCGGTTTCCATGGTCGACCAATAGTAACCTGCTCTCAAAATCTTCTTAGCCATAATATGCCTATTGGAGTGAGTACCGAAGATGCCTTCGTGCATATCTTCCATAATTTTCCCTGGTTCCTTCTTGTCCATACACCGAAGCAGAGTTGAATCATGATTACGCTTGTACAAGATTCCATTGCTCAAGAAGAACTTAGCCAAGAACCTCCGCAGGAATTTATTGTCATTGATTGATGCCCCTTTAGGGTATTCTTGAGCTTCAAGGTGCCTTTTCACTTCATGAAACCAAGGTTTTTCTTCTGCTCCATCAGTATCAATTTTGTAGCAATGTACTGGTTCATCGAATATTTCAATGGTAATTCTTGGAGCCTCATTGTCCCATCTGATCTTGAACATGGATGATATGGTAGCTAATGCATCCATCAACTGGTTCTCTTCTCTTAGGATGTGCTTAAAAGTAATCTCCTCGAAGTATGGAATTAAGGTCAGCACATGATCTCGGTAAGGGATAAGATTCAGATGCTTTGTATCCCGCTCTCCCTTGACCCGACTGATTACCAAGGTTTAATCCCCATATACACTCAGGAATTTGATTCTCAAGTCAATAGTAACTTTAATACCCATGATGCACGCTTCATATTCGGCCATATTATTGGTGTAGTCAAAGCAAAGTCTGGCAGTGAAAGGTGTATGACAACCCTGGGGAGAGATAATTACAGCACCAATCTCGTTTCCAAGTGCATTAGAAGCTCCATCAAAAACCATAGTCCATTGGGATCCTAGCTCAGGTTCTTCATACCGTCCAGGTTCTTCACAATATGTAATTAGCATGATGTTCTCATCCGAGAATTCGAAGTTCATAGATTGGCATTCGTCTACAGATTGATATGCCAAATGATCTACCAGTACACTTCCTTTGGTTGCCTTTTAAGTGGTGTACTGAATGTCATATTCTATTAAGACCATTTGCCATCGGGCTATTCTTCCAGAGAGAGTTGGCTTCTCGAATATATACTTGATGGGATCCATTTTAGATATCAATGGAGTAGTGTGAGTTAACATATATTGTCTTAGTCGGCGAGCATCCAATGCCAAAGCATAATAAGTTTTCTTTAGCAATGAATATCTTGTTTCACAGTCGGTAAACTTTTTGCTAAGGTAGTATATTGCATGTTCTTTCCGACTAGACTCGTCATGCTGCCCCAGTACACACCCCATTGAATTCTCTAGCATTGTTAGGTACATGATTAGAGGTCTTTCTTCAACTGGTGGCATCAGAATTGGAGGTTCTTTTAAGTAATCCTTGATTTTATCAAAGGCTATTTTACAGTCGTCGTTCCATTTTACTACTTGATCTTTCTTCAGTAGCTTAAAGATCGACTCACAAGTAGCAGTCAAATGAGAAATGAGTCGGGAAATGTAATTTAGTCGTCCTAAGAAACCTCCAACCTCTTTTTCAGTACAGGGAGTAGGCATTTCTTGAATAGCTTTAACTTTTATGGGATCGACTTCAATACCTTTAACACTAACGAAGAAACCCATGAGTTTACTGGATCTCAACCCAAAAGTGCATTTGTTCGGATTTAACCTTAGCTTGTACTTCTTCAGCCTTTAAAATAACTTATGTAGATGATCAAGATTTTCTTCTTAAGTCTATGATTTGGCTATCATGTCATCGACGTAGACCTCTATCTCATGATGAATCATGTCGTGAAATAAGGCTACCATGGCACACTGATAAGTTTCCTCAGCGTTCCTCAACCCAAAAGGCATGACCTTGTAACAGAAAGTGCCCCACTGTGTGACAAAGGTAGTTTTCTCCATGTCTCCGGGTGCCATCTTGATCTGATTATACCCTGAGAAACCATCCATGAAATAGAATACCTTATACTGAGCAGTGTTGTCGACCAGAACATCAATATGTGGAAGTTTGAAGTCATCTTTGGGGCTTTCTCTGTTCAGATCCCTGTAATCTACACACATACATACCTTGCCATCTTTCTTTCGTATGGAAACAACATTAGCAACCCATTGAGGATATGACGTCACTGCTAGAAACCTGTGTTGAATTGTTTCATAACCTCAACCTTGATTTTCTTTGACATCTCAGGACACATGTGACGAACCTTCTGCTTAATCGGAGAACAACCCTATTTCATTGACAGACCGTGAACCACAATATCAGTATCGAGCCCTGGCATGTCTTCTTATGACGAAGCAAATACCTCAATGTAGTCATGCAACACCTGTATCAAATTGTTCTTGACAATATCCTCTAAGTTGGTGCCTATCTTGACCTTTTTTCTGTCTGTCTCAGAACCCAAGTTTACCACTTCGATCATCTCTTCATGTGGTTGGATAGCCTTTTCTTCTTGTATTAAGAGTCTGGAAATTTCTCCAGGTATTTCACAATCTTCCTCACCTTCGTCATCGGCTTGGTAGATTGGATTTTCAAAGTCATAAGCGAAAATAGTAGAATCATTATCAACGAGATCTGGAGTGGATGGGGATCTGCAATGTAGTGTGTGGGTGTGTGTAAGAACACATAACTATTTTGAAAATGCAATAAAGTAAAATAAAGACAGAGAGCACAAAATTTGAAACGCCCAATGTTTTTATTAAATGAAAATATGACATATGAAATGACAACCCTTAACAAATGGACCATTGTGCCCCGGGAAAGACACAAGGTTTAAAGTCATTGTTTTAAAAGAAATTACATAACCAAACTTCTTAAAGCAAATAAAAACAAAAATATCTATTACTCCTGATTGAAGGAGATAGGGAAAATGTCTTCTGATTTCCAATTGTTGAATCCGTTGCCCATGGTAGGAAATATCTAATTGTCAAAGTCACTATCATTGTCAGCATCCTCTATAGCATTGACTTTATTGTTGCTGATATGGAATGGAGGTCTTCCAGCTCGAGCGCGACGAACAACCCTTTGACCTTCTGCAGTAAAGCCCAAACCAAACTTGTCATATTTGTAGGGGATATTAGGAAGCTGACCCCAAATTTTACAACCACCTTCTTTTATAGTTACTTTGGCCTCTTTTAAGGAAGCCATCTTGTGTGGAACCCTGGTAGTCTTTGTAATGGCAGAAACATCTTCAACAGAAGTAGGGGAAATCACTTCAAAATCTTGGCAGGGAGTCTCGATAAATTCACCCTCCATTTCTACATACCGGAATGAATTCAGGTGGCTGTCCATGTAATCTTCTTCTCCGCAGACAGTAACAATCTTCCCTTTCACATGATACTTTAATTTCTGGTGCAAGGTGGAGGTAACAACATCTGTCCCATGGATCCAGGGGCGTCCCAATAGACAAGAATAAGTTAGCCGGAGGTCCATTACATAGAAGGTGGATTCAAAGATTTTTGAACCTACTTTGATCGGGAGGTCCACTTCTCATGTACCATTCATTTTTATTCGTCAAAGGCTCGAATTATAATGTCACTGGGTTTCAACATAACCCCTTCACAATCCAGTCTATTAAGAGCGCCCTTTGGCAAAACATTTAGAGAAGAACCAGTATCAACCAACACATGAGCCAATGTAGTGCCCCTACATTCAGTGGAGACATAGAGGGACCTATTATGATTTCTCCCCTCTGGAGTCAGGCCATCATCGGAGAAGCCTAATCTATTATTAGTTGTTAAACTCGCAACATAACTTCCAAATTGATCGACAGAAATATTTTGTGGTACATGAGCACTCTTCAAAACTTTCATTAAAGCTTGCGCATGGGCTTCAGAACACAATAGTAAAGATATCATGGACATTTTGGATGGGGTCTGCCCCATCTGTTTAACAATTTTGTAATTTCTTCTACGAATGATCTTAAAAACCTCTTCCATTTCTTGTCCAGAGGTATCCTTGAATGTAGTTTCTTTTGGTGCCTCCGTCCGGGCAGGCTCTATCATTGGCTCTTTACCTCGAGCTTCAGCAGTTGTCTTGGTAACTGTGAATTGAACAGGTGGAGATATTTCCAGAGAGAAAATCCTTCTGCTTCCAGTAGTTTTACCGATCCCTGTAATATTTTCAATATTGGGATCCACCTCTTCATCATCTTCATCAAACAACCCTTGTTTAACACCATGGTAATAGACCTCAGACCCATGATTCCATGAAATAGCCTTCTCCGAGGAATATGGGATGGGCCCCGGGGTTGTAATGATTAAAGGAGTAGATTTTGAATTGGCAGTAATCCTTACAGGACCCTTGGAAGTGATCTTGAATGGGGTACCAGATATGACAGACAGATCTCGACACAAGTTCTCAGCATACATAATTTTCTCAATTAAAATTACATGTTCATCCATCAGGTGCTGAACGCCTTTCTTCAGTAACCCGCAACCATTGGGTTAAACTGCACAACAATAACATTCTTTAACACAACCCAGAAATAAACCAGCTTGTAGAAAATTATTCTTGACTGTTGAGAGAGGAGTAACCACATCACTTATGGAAGTAACATACAAAACATCTTCAATAGTACTTATGCCTTTGTCATGCTTCAACATAGAAGCAGTAATCACGTTCGGAGTCTCAGAAGGGTCGAACTCGATTTCCTTGTTATCAATCATGTCTTGGATTTTATTTTTCAAGGCCTATCAGTTGTTGGTGTCGTGCCCAGGATTGTTCGAATGATAGGCACATCTTGCATTTGGATTGTACTTTGGAGAGGATGTGTTGGGATTGGGAGGAGGATCCCAGAGTGTTATAAGGCCAGCCTTTAAAAAATACTACAATTCTTGAGCCAATGGCATATTAATTCTTGTGAATTGCCTCCTTGGAGCGTTTGACGTACGTTGGTTGCCCTGTTGTTGTTGTTGAACAGGCGCCGAATTAGAGATCAACACCACTCCTACAGACTGATGGCGGTCATTTTTACTACGGCTTTTCTGGCCATAGACACCATTGGTTTCTCTTTTACCAGCGAATGGCTTCTTGACAACATTAGAAGATGTAGCCATCAGAATCTTCCTACTCTTGATACCACTTTCAACTCTTTCCCCGGTCAGAATTAGTTCAGTAAACCCTGATGAAGAACTCCCAATAAGATGATTAAAGAATGGGCATGTTAGAGTTCCCATGAACATATCTACCATTTCTCGATCAGTCAAAGGAAGTTCGACCCTTCCAGCTACGTCTCTCCACTTTTGGGCATACTCCTGGAACTTTTCATTCGAACCCATGGACATGTTTTGCAACTGCATACGAGTCGGTGCCAGGTCAACATTATATTGATACTGCTTGTAGAAAGTAGCAGCCAAGTCTTCCCATGTGTGAATGTTGGTTCCTTCCAGTTGGTAGAACCATTCCAGTTGAGTGCCAGCCAAACTTTCTTGAAAGAAACAGACCCATAATTTCCGGTCAGCAGTATGAGGTTAGATTTTTTGAACATACAATCTTAGATGAAGTTTGGGACAAGATACCCCATCGTATTTAGAGAAGATAAGGACCTTGAATTTGTGAGAGATGACCACACATGGGATCATACCCAACTCTCCAAAATCCAATCCATGCACTTTCTGGATTTCTACAGCTTTGAGTCGGTCTTCTAACTGCTTGTATTTGTCATCTGCAGGAGGATGTTGTTCGTCAGAGTAGTCTTCATCCTCAGAAACATGATTATTTCTATCTTCACCCTGACGCTTCTGCCATCCTCCTCTTGGTTGTCGTCTCCTCAGAGAAAACATCATTCACTCGAACTGCTTGAGCAGGACCTTTGAATCATCTCCCTATGTTGAGGATAACAACCTGCTTTTTAGTCTTCTTTTTCATGGTGGGGAGTGTCGTCATCTCTTGTTGTCCTTTGACCAGATTCAGAAGAGTCTCTTGAAATTGTGCATGTTGAGTTTGGAGATCTTTGACAGTTTGTTCGAGGGTCATCTTATACTAAAATAAATAGTAAATAGATGAGGAAACATATATTGGAAAACCTTCTTATGAAATGATGCATGATATGTGGATGCAATGTTTTCAAAGATCTTAGGAGATTTAAATTTGCTAATCGAGAGGAAACAAAAACAAAGATTTCATTAGTAAGTTCAAAATTACAATTGCCTCTTAGGCTTACAAAGAAAAGAAAAAGGGTCTCAAAGAGACAACAATATGAACTTCTAAAAACTAAGACTCAAGTCTCCCACGGACGCTTCCTCTTTGTGTCGATGTACGCATTAAGGCTTTGCTCCTCATGAAGTTGCTTTGTGAGCTCCAAAACTTTCTTCTCACTTGCATAAAATTGAGCTTCAAAGGTGTCCCATTCTTCCTTGAATTGAATTCAGGACTTCTGTAATTCTTCAAGGCCACTGGGCATGTCTGGATGGAGGATGATGCGAGAAACGTCTCTTTCGACAACAGGCTCTAAGATCAACGGTATAACAGTTCGATACGGCATCATAAGGTTTTGAGCGCGAGCTCGTACCCATTTGAGATAGGGCTCCAAAGGGATATAATTCTTTTGTCCTAAAGTTTTGATATCAACCTTGTCTACCATGCCCCAAGCACGTATAAACCTTTGACGATAGCCTTGAGGATCATTTTCATAGTCGAACATAATACCCTGGATAAGTGCGTCATGAGGACCATCTCTTCGAGCATAACAAAATTGTCGTAGATCCAGAGAAGGGTTGTAAGTAATGCCACCCTTAATGCTAAGGAGTGGAACATTAGGGAAATCTCCACAGCGGTTAATGATAGTGATATTCTCCAGAGATTGGGAACACCAATAGATATCCGAAAAAGAGAGCGACATCATCCTTTAAGACCACCTCAAACCTTGTTCATTCTTTATTACTGATCGAGGAAGGTGCGAAATAAACTACCTTGATAGCAGAGGTATGTAACACATAAGAGTCCTTCGCTTCCTCATAGTACGGGTGTGAAGAGAATGCAGAATGTCTCCGAGCAAAGTAGGCACCGGGTCACGAGAAAGAAATATTTTGACGGTGATCACATCTATGAGTTAGTCTGGATTAGGGAATAACACTAAACCATAGATCAACAAAGCCAGGACTTGCTCGAAATCCTGAAAACTCATAGCATCCAGAAACAACCGAGCCTTTTCTAACAGAAATTTGGAAAGAAAACCCTTGACTCCACTTCTTGTTTCCCAATTAGATACAATGTCGGACGACTTCAGATGTAAGGTTGCTGCAATTTCTTCAGGTTGTGGATCTTTCTCTAAACCGGTGAAAGGTATTTAATTGAGAATAGGTACCCCTCGTAATTGAGAAAACTCCTCTATTGTGGGTATCAACTGATAATCGGGAAGGTGAAGTAGTGATGTGTAGGGTCAAAGAACTGGAATAGAACACTCATCATATCTTCTTCAAAACCCGAGATAACCAAACCGAGTACTCGACCATGCCTTTTGATGAATGGAGAAATTTTGGGAACCCTTGAGACTAACTCCTTAAGTTGAGAAGGTATCCTCACAAAACTGATCCAGATAGTATTTCTACGAGCGGAAACTATAACCTACAAAGCAGAAGAAAGATAAATCCCTAGGTCCTTGAAATGGTTAGTGAAAATGATATGGCATGATGCTATGATGTCATGTTCGAACAATTAATCAGAAACAAACAAAACACACAAAGACTTAGATTTAAGCTTTCTTGGAGTTTATAGGTAAATACCCTCTTTAAGTTTTAGTTGGATCAACATGTCCTAAAATAAGTAACCGGGTTCTAGGAGCCTCAATATCACTGATCTTTCTCTCAGGCATTATTTCAGCACAAACATCTGAATTGCGACCGAAATATCCTGAGAGTCCAATCTCAATGAGTGTAGCATCGAGTATCAACCAACTTTAGTCTGCACCAAAGCCAACCATCTCACTACTTTATAATGGCTAAGTTGTGTCAACTAAGGTTCTAAGGTCAGTTAGTGCTTCTGACACCATGCAGCAGCCCAACATTCTCCTTGACTGACTCAAGGGATACCAGCACAAACCAATGTGTCACACTAATGTAGCCATCGCTTCAACCATATCTGTCTACGCCGTACAATTTTCATGATCTATTACCACTTACCTAAAATGCCCCCAGATCCTGGTATAGGATCTATACAAGAAATAAACCCAAGGATATCCCGAAATATAAAGCAAACAAGTAAAGCAATAAAAATGATCCAGCTCTTAAGGTAACCCCACTTTTAGTTTAGTTTCCCCAGTAGAGTCGCTAGTTCTGTAATACGGGGGGAGAACTGACTTTAGTGTTTTGTGTTTTATCGCAAATGTTGTAGATAGTAAGAGTCGCCACCGACTTTTCTTTTATCCAATAAAGGAAAGAGTGAAAAGAACAGGAAAGACCTTTTGAGAAATTTCTGAGTTCGGGGGGTAGGTTATGAAAAGGGAAGGTGTTAACACCCTTTTCATCCGTAGTTATCTACGGGATCTTAATTTCTAGCTCACTTTTTGAAATGCTTTATATTTGTGTATGTTTGGAAATATTTTGAAAATGCCTATGCGAAACAATTTTGTAATGATTCTCGTATCGTTGAGAATGTATACTGTGATACGGTGGCAGAACCGACTATTTAATACTGGTTTGCATTTTGCATTTTATGTTCGCAAAATGTCACAGTAAGCAAGAGTCTCCACAGACTTTTATTTTATCCAACAGGAAAGGAAAAAAGTACAGAAAAAATCCTTTTTCAAGATATTCTGAGTACAGGGGGGAGGGGTAAATTATAGAAAGGGAAGGTGTTAGCACCCTTTCTATCCATGGTTTTCCATGGGCTCTTAGGTACTTGCTCATATTTTAAAAATTACTTGTGTATGTGTTTTATTTTGAAAAGTTTGAATTCGTGATAACCCTTGTATAAGTCCTCAAAGGTGTGACGAAGTTATTTTAAAAATCATTTTGAAATGTGTAAGTGTGAAGAGTTTTTTATTTGAGCAAGTACCTACTAGCGTCTACCTACTCGAAAAAAGATCGTTTCTATTCTCGTTCCTTTAGACAACACTATCCTACTATTGAGAAGTAGGTAGCATCATTGTTGGAGTTGTAAGGGTCAATTCGAAAGGGACGTACGATCACTAAAGCAACGTTAGGATACCTTAGTAATAACCCTAGAGTCTTAAGATCATATTCGAGGCAACATTTCTGAGGCAACAGTTCCGAGGCAATGTTTGATCTTTTTAGACAAGAGGGCAACCACTAAGACACCCTATACTTAATGACCGTTTACCGAACGCAACCGAAGTATGAGTATACCCTAAGAGTGATATGTGTGAGTGATTTGTTTTCAGTTATTTAGTCTTTGCACATTAGGGTTTTCTAACTGTATTAATTTGTCATGCATTCTTGTCATACAATCTTATTAGCATACATCTAAACAGTCAAATATTTATGAGAATTAAAATGCGAGAAAATAAATCTACGCTATTACAAGGCTTCGGGGAGGGGATTAATTACATAGCCAAAAACTCGGGAGAAAGCGATAAATAAAAGCCCTGGATTAAACTATTATAAACCATGAACAATTACAACAGTATCGTAAAAATAATAATACGCGCGCGATGAATACTAAACAACTAGGGTTTTGAACCTGGACTTAAACCTAATTGCGATTGATTAAAAGAAAGTTTTGGTTATGTTTTAAGAAAATAATGGAATTGTTAAATTAAAGGAAAATCCTAAGTCTAATTAATTTTAAATTAAGAAAAGTAAATTAATTAATCTAAAAGCCTATTTTTTGTATTTTTATTTATTTGAGAAAAAGAGAAAAATAAAATTAAACCAAAAGTTTAACCTAATTTCTAATTGATTTTATTTTTGAAAACAAATTATAATTTCCCTAATTTAAACTAAATTAAATTAATTTTGATGAAATAAAAATTACTAATCCTAATTGTGAATTATTGATTTTATGTTTTTTGTGAAAAAATGAATTAATTTGTGAATTAAAGAAAATAAAATAAATATTGAAATATTTTAAAAGAAAACTAAAAGAAAAAGAAAGAAATATGGGCCTGCATTAGCAATTGTGGGGGGTGCTGTTTGAGCCCAAAGGATCCAAGCCCGTTTGACTTTGCATGATCCAATATGGCTGTTGACTTGAGGCATATGGTGGTCCTCCAATGGTGGTACGTTGATCTGGAGCACTGAGGAGTTGGATGACAATATCCTGATGGTGTATGGTGAACCTCTTGACTTGCAAAGCGCCGAATTGCCTGTGGAAAAATATTAGGAATAAAGGTTGGGACCTAGGGATTGAACCCATGTCCTCTGCACTTTCCCCCTGCACGCTTGCCAACTGAGCCATTTGGTTTACTTGTATATATAATAAAAACAAAAGATAATGTATGGACAATTAAGAAAAGCGCGCTAAATTCAAATTGCCCAACCAGGGGGCGCCACCCCTCCATCTTCTTCCTCACATTCGTCGTTTTAGGTAACAATGTTTTTACCTACGGACACTTGCTGTAGGTATATCCCTGTCCATCTCCAAAATCATGTAGGCTCAAGATAAATGGCCATGGCTGGTACCAATCAACTCGTCTCATCCTCACGAGTCTCATGGTACCAGAATCAATGTCCAATTTTGCCTATCCTGCAAAGCCCTAAACAAGAACTTGAAACCCTAACTATGCAGTTTGTCATACAATCACCAAAAACACAATTGAATATTATGATTAGCTTGCAAACATGTTAGAGAATAAGAATATGCAGTCAAAACGTGCAAATGGTGTATAAATTGATGAAAATGAAAACGAGTTTGGAAGCAAATCGTGATACCTGTAACTTACAATTCTAGGCATGAAAATGTTTGAATTTGATTGGAATATGCTCCTGGGACGTCTAGCAACCTATTGGAAATGTGAGAATGGCACGATTTGGTCTCTAATATGGAAATTAGCTCACCACTTTTCTTGAAATTTTTTGAGTTTTGTTTCACCTCTGCATGACTGCTTCCAACATCTCTATGCCTTGGCCTGCTTCTGTATATGTAATACAAACTACTAGGTCAACAAAAACGACCTCAATCTTGCTCATCATGGAGATTTGATTTGATCTTTCATAGCATATGATTTCTTTCCAATTTTCTCAAATACAATCTTTTTTCAACCAAATTGACCTTGCACGAGTTGATCTTCAGTTGACAACATATAGGATCTTCTTTTAAATGCAAAATCATCCATAAACACAATATATGATTTATTAGGATTTATTTGATTTTATTTGAATTTTAAATGAATAAAAATCAAAATAAATTAAATAAATGAATAAATAAAAAAATGGAGGGTCCCCTAGGTCGTGGACTATGTTATCATTGAAGTGCAAGCATAAAAAGTTGGGCCCATTTAGCAAAAATGCAAATTTGAGCACATTTGACTTTTGGCAATTTTGCAAAAAAGGTCAACTTTGGCAATGCGTATATCTCTCAATTTTGACCCTAGGAGGGTGTTCTTGGACTTTTTAGAAATCTTAGGATGTCCTCTAAGCAACACTTTTTGTCTCATCTCAATTGAGTCTTCCATGTTCATGTATGAAGCTTTGACCCAAAAGGTGTTTTTGTTGACTTTTCAAAAACACCTATAATGTCAAAATTCAATTATTTTTGTGAGTGCATATTTTGAACTTGGGATATGAAGATGAATTGTAGGTAATTGCATCCTATTAAAAATGATATTTGGATGGGTCATTTCTGATAAAGTATGAGAAAGTTATGCTTGGTCAAAGTTGAGTTGACTTTTCCTATAAAACCCTAATTTAGCAACTTTTGGGTTTTTATGAATTGTGAGCAATAATTAATGAATCATGATAAACCCTTGATCAAATTATGAATGATACTTTAAAATGAGGATTTTGATCAAAAATCTTGAAGTTTGACTTTATGTGGGCCATAGTTGACTTTTGCCCTAGCACAATCGATTTTCAGGCCTTTGAGCAATTGACTGAGCAAACTTCCTCTGCAAGGCTTGAAACTTGACATGGATGATCTTGTGAACATATTAGGACAATGGTTAGCATTCGAGTCCTTTGTGGTTCACATATCCTGATGAAAATAGAAACCCTAATTTGAGGTAGACTGCCTTAGGAGAGAGTTTGTCTGGTCAACTCTTTGAATTTCCTTGAACAATTTGAGGACCTCACTTGTCATGTGTTGAGAAATATGGGAGGGCAAATTTTGGGGTACAACAGCTGCCGCTTTTTCAATCTTCTTAAACCGGAGGATGTATATTGGCTCGTCCGCCTTTCGTGATCTGAAGGTGGAAGATGATTGAACACTAGAGTGCCCAGAAATTTGCACTCGCATGAAGTGACAGTAGATTTGTGATATCGGGAATGGGCTTACAGATGCCATTCAGAAGTTGCTAGAGAATTGTCGAAGATGGGCTTAAAGATGCCATCCGAAGAGGTGTCAATCGCATAAGATATTCCCTTGCGAGAATCCGCATACCTGCCATTGAGGAGGACTTCACTGGAATGCTGGTATCTGTCTTAGGAGAAATAGAGTTTTAGGAGCTTCAGTTGTCCGTTACTCTATTGGGGAATAATTCTTGTTTGGGAAACGGAAGTGAACTAAGTGTCTTGTCGGGGTATGTATTGCACCGCGACTTTCTGGGGAAATGTGAAAGTTTTGATCAGATCTCGGCCTTGCAGTGCTGTGGGCTGCTGTCTGGGGATAAGAGAGGAAGAACCTGGATAGTAAGGTTATGAGGAGGAATCTGGGTAGTAGGATAACTTCGAGATGAAAGCCTGGATAGTAGGGCTTGAGAAGGAACCTGGATAGTAGGGTTACTTCGGTACGAAAGCCTGGATAGTAGGGCTGTGAGAAGGAACCTGGATAGTAGGGTTACTTCGGTACGAAAGCCTGGATAGTAGGGATGTGAGAAGGAACCTGGATAGTAGGGTTACTTCGATACGAAAGCCTGGATAGTAGGGATGTGAAAAGGAACCTAGATAGTAGGGTTACTTCGATACGAAAGCCTGGATAGTAGGGCTGTCAGAAGGAACCTGGATAGTAGGGTTATTTTGACATGAAAGCCTGGATAGTAGGGTTATGAGAAGGAACCTGGATGGTAGGGTTACTTCGACATGAAAGCCTAGAGTAGTGCTGTAAGAAGGAACCTGGATGGTAGGGTTACTTCGATATGAAATCCTGGATGGTAGGGCTGTGAGAACCTGGATGAGGTTGCATTTATTGCCGATGATTACTATGTTTAGCTTCGAGTGTTGATTGTGTACCTGCTGAAAATTGTTGATAATAATTGTCTTTCCTGAAAGAAATGCAAGGTTAGTTATGTGCGATGCATGAGATGCATTGTATGATGACTTTCTCAAAATAAATGAGACTATGTTATATGGGATGTATGCACATGTCATGATGTATGATCATGAAATGCCGATGTAATGATCTGAGTCTGGGAAAATAAATCCCTGACTGTTGTTTGGAGAGTATGAAAAATGGTATTCTTTACTGCTGTAACAACCACAGTTCCTCTGCTTCTGTTGGGGATGGTGATCAGACATGACTAGTTGGGGATTTGCCCCTTGGTCGGTAAATATTCTGCCAGATGAGACTCTGCCTGAGGATACTCTGTGGTGAATAACTCTGTTGGGGAAAAGATACTCTATTGATAGATCTGTTGTCTTAGAGAGATAATCTCAGCTGGGGATGAACTTTCGTTGCTGGTGATAATGAATTGAAATTTCTGCTTGTGAGAGAAATAAACTCTGCTTGGGGAATAATTTGCTGATTCACCCATGATTGTGAACTTTAGCTGGGGAGAGTCATGTCCTGTTCGGGAAAACTAACATCACCGTTCTTGGATACATTTTACTCTGTGGGGAGTGTATGTACCATTACTCATGTTCTCAAGATGACTCTACCTTGGCACCTGATGGTCAAAGTAACTGTAAGGTTTGGACATTTCTTGTTTTCCTTGTTCCTGGAATTACGAGTAATTGTCTTTGTTTTTTCATGTAAATATTTGTGAGCAATAATTATTTTCAAATGCATATATCAAAAATGAACCATTGGACGTTCTTGCAAAACAAAATAGAAAAAAGAAAATTAATCAAAGCTTTGTGAAAATGACTTGTATTGATTTTGAAGTTGGCATGTAATAGGCGTTTTTGTACAAAGAGGCTGACGCTCTAGTAAGAGAATGCCTCCGAAAGATAGAAATTACAGTTTTTGTTTTAAGAAAGAAAAATAGCTATGTGAAATGAATCCCATTGGGTTCCAACTTTGCTATTGCCTTTATATCTTCAAGCATCTCATCACTTTGCTGCTTGGTCGAAGGTAGATCAGATTGATTGGCGCCGTCCGATCTTAATAGTTGATACCGAGGTCTGGTTGCAAGATGATCCAATGAGACATAGTGTTACGCTTTGATCCCTAATTTTTGCCTGAACCGCCCTTTTCGGGTTTTCAGTCCACCAGGATACCCTTTTTTGCCCAAGTCGCCTTTTCAGGTTTTCAACTTGCCGGGTGTATAGTTTTTCATTTTCATCCCTTACTTTTACCCGAACCCTTTTGGTTCGTCGGGAAGCCCTTATTTTTGCCTAGGCCAGTCAACCTAGCGGGTCTTTGATTATGCGTAGTATCTTTTCACTATGTCTGCATTGATGGAGTGAGGAAGGTCGTCACCATCCATGGTGGTTAGAATCATAGCTCCTCCCGAGAAAATGTTCTTAACCATAAATGGCCCTTCGTATGTGGGGGTCCATTTTCCCTTGGGATCACCTTGCGGTAGTATGATACGCTTGATCACTGGATCCCTGTTGTACCCCAAAATTTTCCCTCTCATATTTCTCAAAAAAACATTGCAAATCTCCAAGTGGCTCAAGATTGCTCAAGAGTGGGTCAGACAATTCATCTCCTAAGGCAGTCAACCCCAAATTAAGGTTTTGTGTTGCATCAAGATCCTTGAATCCAAATGACCTCAAGTGCTCCCCAATGTCCTAATATGTTCTCAAGGTCATCCATGTCAAATTTCAAGCCTTGCAGAGGAAGTTTGCTCAGTCAATTGCTCAAAGGGTCCAAAAATCGACTGTGCAAGGGCAAAAGTCCACTGTGACCCAAATACAGTCAAACTTCAAGATTTTTTTGTCAAAATTCTCATTTTAAAGGATATTTCATCATTTGATCAAGGGTTAATCATGATTCATCAAGGATTGCTCAAAATTCATCAAGACTCAAAAGTTGCTAAATTAGGGTTTTGTAGGAAAAGTCAACTCAACTTTGACCAAGCATAACTTTCTCATAATTTATAAGAAATGACCCACCCAAAGGTCATTTTTAAGAGGATACAATTTCCTACAATCCATCTTCATACCCCAAGATCAGAAAATGCACTCACAAGAAGTTATAAATTTGGACATTATAGGTCATTTTTGAAAGTCGACAAAAACACCTTTTTTTCCAAAGCTTATAACTTGATAATGGAATATCAAAATTATATTATACAAAAAGGGTTGGTTAGAGGACATCTCAAGCTTTCTAAAAAGTCCAAAACCACTCCAAAAAGTTCAAAATTGAAGAAGTTATGCATCGTTGAAGTTGGGCATTTTTGCAAAATTTCCAAAAGTCAACTATCCCCAAAACTCAAATTTTGTCAAATGGGCCCATTCTTTTCCACTTGATTTGGACTTTCCTCATTACACACGTGTCCTAGCTTCAGCCTTTTGTCCATTTATCAAATTTATTATTTTATTTGATTTTTTATTGAATTAATTCATTTTTAATCAATTTAAATCAAATAAAATCCCAAAACTTGATTACATGAGATCTTTTTCTATTTTCAGGACTTAATCATCATCAATATCATGATCAAATTCGTATCAATCATTCCATGTGCAAAAAGATTGGATTTTTGACAAAATAGGCAAGCTTTCAATGGTGGATCAAATCAAATCCCATGGCATCAATGTGCAAGGATTCAGTCCACAAATGTTAACCTAATGCATTGCATATTACATATACAAGTGAAAGCACACGAATTGGAGGCTAGAGGCTGCAAGAACACCAAGAACTAAACTTGCAAAATTGACAAAAAAGTGTAAAACTGAAATCACACTTAGAGGCGTTTACAAAGGCAAAACTCAACACCAATCGATTGCTGGGTGTCTACTCAACCTTCTACAATCCAAAGCAAGCTCTCAAACGCATCAAAACGCACTGTAAGCATCACATTTCATGGCCCTGTATTCACAATCGTAACTCTCTATTTTCGCATCATTCTGACAAATCTTTGACATATTTGTGATGCTTATGAGATTTCTGAACTTTTGGCATTGTTTGATTGCATTGATATGAATTGTAACCCCATAGCCGAATCTAGGGTTTTGTAGTTTGTTTTTTGGGCATTTCTTTTACAGGCAAAATCAGCTCCAATAATGGCCATGGGCATGACCGGAGGAGGAAGACGAGCATAACCATGGTCTTGGATTTAATTTTCATGGCCTAGAATTGATTTTAGGGTTGACCTACAAATTCAGCTGCAGATATGAATCCGCAGGAAAAATTACAGGGTGGGAGGAAGAAGACGATGACGCGTCAGTCCCCCTATGGTCAATTCAAATCTTCGCGCACTTTTTTTATATCTGGCATATTAACATGTTATCCTATATTATTATTATTATTGTTGAATATATTAACAGATGAAGCGTGATGGCTGAGTGGTAGTGGCGTGTGTCCAATGACCAACATGACCTGGGTTCGAATCCCAGGTCCCCATGTTATTTGTTATATTTTTCATTCAGGTGATCCAATGCAATACCAAGCGTGTAGCCTACAATACTCCCTCATTCAATCAATGGACAGATGGCCCCAGGCCAAATATGATGGTCCAGATGGAACGTCCACCATGCTACCTAGTCAAAGTGCCACGCTGGATCTCAAAAAGTCAGCCAGGCCAACACAATTGGGCCATGGAATTTGCTTTTCAGACCTCCAAATCAGGCCCACACCCCTAACTCTTTTTATTTCTTTTGATTTATTTTAATTGTTTGTTTTATTTTTATTTAATTATTAACCAATCAAACTTTTTCTTCATAAAATTAAAACCAAAAAAATATTTTTTAAATTAAATTTCAGTATTTTATTTTTGTTAACAATATTAATTTAATTAATTTAATTTTAATTAGGAATAACTTTTAATATATTTTGCAATAATTAAAATTAACTTAGACAATTAGGTTTTCTTAACATTGATTAAATTTATTTTTATTTCTTTAAATAACACAAAAAATCCAAAAATATTATTTCATTAATTAATTAATTAGTTTATTAATTTAATAATTAATTTAGGATAGTTTATTTCTTAAAAGTCAAAATAACCAAAAAAAAATCTTTTCTTTAATAATCAAAGGGTCAAAACCTTAGAACACGCATTCGATTTAATTTCCCACACGCGATTCATTTTTATTCAATATTGTATCTGTTTCCGGAATGTAATAGATAATTAGGACTATTTTTATCGCTTTAGTTATTTTCCGCATTTAATTTTTAAGGGTTGCTTTTGGCGATGTAAATATCCGACGCCTTGTAATAGTTAGTTAAATTTCTGCAATTTAATTTCCGCCACTTATAAACTGTTAGATGTTTGATAATAGGGATGCGTGACAAGATTGAATGTTAAAACCTAAAATCAACATAGATAACCATTGACATGTACAAAGACAAAATAACTGAAAACAACACACTCACACATGTGCACTCTTAGGGTACACCCCACTTGATTGCCTTCGTACGCGGTCATTGAGTATAGGAAGTTTTAGAGGTCGCCCTCTCGTCCAAAGATCATAGTTGCCTCAGATAAAATGATCTAAGACATTAGGGTTACCGCTAAGGCGTCCTAACATTGCTTTAGTAACCGCAAGTCCCTAAATTCGAATTGACCCTTAAAACTCCAACGACGGTGCTACCTACTCATCAATAGTGGGATATCATTGTCTAAAGGAAGATAGCATAGAACGATTCCTTTTTCGAGTAGGTAGATGGTTCTTAGATACTTGCTCTTTCAAAAAACAAAATCTTTTTCACACTTACACTCCTTTTCAGACAAAAGACTTTTTTCAAACCCCCAATCACAAAGAAAGCAAAATTTTGAAAACATTGAGCAAGTTCCTAAGAGCCCGTGGATAACCACAGATAGAAAGGGTGCTAACACCTTCCCTTTCTATAATCTACCCCCCGAACCCGAGAAATATCTCGAAAAAGGAATTTTTTTGTGCTTTTTTCCTTTCCTTGTTGGATAAAATAAAAGTCGGTGGTGACTCTTGCTTACCGCGACATTTTGCGAAAACAAACGCAAAACGCAAACCAGCATTCCAAAAAACAGTCAGTTCTTCCCACCGTATCATAATCCCCAACTTGATATTCCTGACGTCTGACTTTCTTGTTAAAAGCCTTGATCATTCGCTTTTGATACGTCTGACCATGACAAATAGCAGTAAGTCTCTTTTCATCAATTAGATTCAGCTGATCAAGTCGTGTTTGGATCCAGTCGTCTTTGTTCAAACCCGCATCCTTCACAATCCTGAGAGAGGGTATCTGGACCTCGATGGGTAGGACTTCCTCCATGCCATATACCAGAGAGTAGGGTGTTGCCCCTGTTGACGTCCACGCTGAGGTACGGTACCCATGAAGAGAAAATGGTAACATCTCGTGCCAGTCTTTGTATGTCATCGTCATCTTCTGCACAATCTTCTTGATGTTCTTATTAGTTGCTTCAACAACCCCATTCATCTTCGGCCGGTAGGGAGAAGAGTTATGATGCTGTATCTTGAACTGTTCGCAAAGTTCGGTGATCATTGTGTTATTGAGATTTGTACCATTGTCAGTAATGATCCTCTCGGGGACACCGTATCGGCATATTAGATTATACCAGATGAACCGCGCCACGACGTTCTTGGTTACTGTAGCAAAGGAAGCTGCCTCAACCCACTTCGTAAAGTAATCAATGGCTACCAGAATGATATGATATCCGTTAGACGTAGTGGGCCTGATCTCGCCGATCATGTAAATGCCCCACATTACAAAGGGCCAATGAGCTGTCAAAACATTAGAGGAACCGGAGGTACATGCACTTTATCCGCATAGACTTGGAACTTATGACAGGTTCGAGAGTGCTGATAACAATCAGCTTCCATAGTAGACCAATAATATCCTGCCCGTAGGATTTTCTTCGCCATGGTATGTCCACTAGAATGAGTTCCGAAGGTACCTTCATGTAACTCTATCATGATCCTTTCTGCCTCGCTCTTGTCTATGCACCGCAACAAGGTTGAATCATGGTTATGCTTATAGAGGATCCCATTAATGATGGAGAATTTCGCAGCGAACCTCCTCAGAAACTTTTTATCATTAACAGATGCCCCTCGGGGTATTCTTGAGCTTCAAGATACCTCTTTACCTCGTGAAACCAAGGTTTACCTGCTACCTCCTCAGTCTCAATGTCACAATAATGTGCGGGTTCTTCCAACCTCTCAATGGTAATCTGGGGAGCTTCATTGTCCCATCTAACTTTGAACATAGAAGACATGGTAGCTAGCACGTCCGCTAACTGGTTCTCTTCTCTGGGGAAATGTTCAAAGGTTATCTCCTCAAAGTGCGGGAGCAATGTCAGTACATATTCTTTGTAAGGAATAAGATTCGGGTGCTTCGTATCCCACTCGCCTTTGATCTGACTTATTACCAGAGAGGAATCTCCAAATACACTTAAGAACTTAATCCTCAGGTCAATAGCAACTCGAAGACCCATGATACACGCTTCATACTCCACCATATTGTTGGTGCAGTTGAAACATAATCGGGCGGTGAACGGAGTATGACATCCCTTATGAGATATAATTACAACGCCAATGCCGTTACCTAATGCGTTCGAGGCTCCATCAAAATACATAGACCATCGGGATCCCTCCTCGGGTCCTTCATCCGATCCAGGTTCTTCGCAGTCGATTACCAACATGATGTTCTCATCCGGGAACTCGAAATTCATGGACTGGTAGTCATCCACGGCCTGATGTGCCAAATGATCTGCCAATACACTCCCTTTGATTGCTTTTTGGGTTGTGTATTGGATGTCGTATTCGGTTAAGATCATCTGCCATCTTGCTATTCTTCCAGATAAGGCAGGCTTCTCGAAAATATACTTGATTGGATCCATCTTTGATATCAACAAGGTGGTGTGAGCCAGTATATACTGTCTCAGTCGGGGAGCAGCCCATGCCAAAGTGCATCAAGTTTTCTCAAGCAATGAGTATTAGGTCTCACAGTCGGTAAACTTTTTGCTAAGGTAATAAATGGCGTGCTCTTTTCGACCAGACTCGTCATGCTGCCCCAGTACACACCCCATTGAATTGTCTAGCACCGTCAAGTATAATATCAAAGGTCTTCCTTCAACTGGAGGCATCAAAATTGGTGGTTCTTGAAGGTATTCCTTGATTCTTTTGAAAGCGGTCTGGCATTCATCATTCCACTTTACCACTTGATCTTTCTTCAGCAGCTTGAAGATTGGCTCACAAGTAGCAGTCAGATATGAAATGAATCGGGCGATGTAATTCAGACGTCCCAAGAAACCTCTAACTTCTTTCTCTGTGCGGGGAGCCGACATCTCTTGTATGAATTTTATCTTTACAGGGTCCACCTGAATACCTTTGTCACTGACAACAAAACCCATAAGCTTACCAGACCTTACCCCGAAGGTGCACTTGTTTGGATTCAACCTCAGCTTGTACGTCTTCAACCTATCAAACAGTTTCTGGAGATGATCAAGATGCTCTTCCTCAGTCTGAGACTTGGCTATCATGTCATCAACATACACCTCGATCTCGTGGTGAATCATATCGTGGAACAAAGCGTCCATGGCGCGCTGATAAGTTGCCCCATCATTCTTCAACCCAAAAGGCATTACCTTATAACAGAAGGTGCCCCACTGCATAATGAAGGTTTTCTTCTCCATGTCCTCAGGAGCCATCTGGATCTGGTTGTAGCCATAAAAACCATCCATGAAGGAGAAGATCTTGTGCTGTACGGTGTTGTCGACTAGAACATCGATGTGAGGAAGTGGGAAGTCGTGTTTGGGGCTTGCCCTATTCAGATCTCTGTAGTCCACACACATCCATACCTTACCATCCTTCTTAGGTACCAGAATGACGTTAGCAACCCACTGTGGATAAGAAGTGACAACTAAGAACCCTGCATCGAACTGTTTCATGACCTCTGCCTTGATTTTCTATGACATTTCAGGGTGCATACGGCGGACCTTCTGCTTCACCGGAAGGCAATCTTCTTTGGTTGGCAGGCGATGTACCACAATGTCAGTGTCCAAACCAGGCATATCTTCATAGGACCAGGCGAAGATCTCAACATAATCGTGCAACATCTGTATTAGCCTTTGTTTGATACTAGGCTCCAGATTCGCACCTATTTTAACCTCCTTCATGTCTTCCTCTGTACCTAAATTCACTGACTCAACTGGCTCTTCATGAGGCTGTATGGCCCTCTCCTCCTGCTGTAGTAGTCTAGCAAGTTCTCCAGGAACCTCACAATCATCCTTACCATCCTCCTCAGCTTGGTTGATCGGATTTTCAAAGTCATAACTGGCAGTAGCAGAGCTGTTATCAATGGGATCCATAGTGGATATGGATCTGCAGTATGATATGTGAGTGTGTGTAAGAGAATAGCTGTTTTGATAAAGTGGGAGACTGAAAAGAAAAACAAGGAGCACAAAATTTATAATGCAAGAAATGTCCAATGTTTTATTAATGATATATGAAAATGACAAATAATAAGCCCTCACAAGCAAAGCCAAGGTGCCTCGGGCAAGGCATCGGGCCGTAAAGTTTTAAACTGTTTATTACAAATCTTAAAAAAAAAGTTAATTACTGTGAAATAAAAGAAACAGGTATGAAGTCCTTCGTCGTCCAGTTATTCATTCCACCATTGGTTGTTGGGTAGATCCAGCTGTCGATGTCTGAATCTTCTTCACTGTCCTCAATTGCATTAACTCCCCGATTGCTGATGTGTAGAGGAGGTCTTCCAATCCGTGCGTGACTAACAGCCCTTTGAGCCCCTGTAGTAAAGCCCAAACCAAATTTGTCAGTTTTGTGAGTGAAATCAAGGAGCCGATCCCAATTGGTACACCCACTTTCTTCAACTATAGCCCTGGCGTCCTTGAGAGAAGCCATCTTCAGCGGAGGTTTGTTGGTAGTAAATTCAGTTGATGCCAGAGTCTAAGGGACCTCTTCGAAGTTCTGACAAGGAGTTTCTATGAACTCCCCATCCATCTCCACATAAAGAAGGAATTGAGATGACTCACCATGTACTCTTCTTCACCTCGCACTATGATAATTTTCCCCTGCACTGGATACTTCAGCATTTGATGGAGTGTGGAAGTAACTGCCCCAGCCCTATGGATCCAAGGACGACCCAGTAAGAAAGAATATGATGGTCTGATGTCCATTACATAGAAGGTGGACCCAAAGGTTTGAGAACCCACTTTGACAGGGATGTCCACCTCCTCGAGCACCATCCTTTTGGATCCATCAAAAGCCCTTACCACAATGTTACTCGGCTTCAAAGTCAAACCCTCACATCCCAAACGGTCCAACGCTTTCTTTGGAAGAACGTTCAGCGATGACCCGATGTCAACCAGCACATGAGCCATAGTGGTGCCCCTGCATTCAATCGAGACATGCAAAGCATCATTATGATTTCTCCCCTTAGCAGTCAGATCCGCATCTGAAAATCCTAGCCCATTTTCAGCAGTCAGGCTAGCCACGTAATATTTGAACTGATATGCAGAAGTTTCCTGCGGCACATGCGCAGTCTTGAGAAATAAAATCAAAGCCTTTGCATGGGCTTCAGAACACAATAGCAGAGACAACATGGAGTTCTTTGACGGGGTCTGCCCCAACTGTTCGGCCACATTATAGTCGCTTTTCTTGATAATTTTCAGTATCTCCTCTATTTCTTGTTTAGAGGCTTCTACAACAATTTTTCTAGGCGCCTCCGTCCGGGCAGGCTCACCTATGATTTCTTTGCCCCGAGTCTTAGATGGCTCAGTGACAGGGGTGATGAATGGAGTAGGAACTGGAACAATAGTTGATGTGCTAGCAGATGGAATGACAACAGGTTTGTGGACAGTCGGAGGGGAAATCTCAGGAGAAAAGATTCTTCCACTTCTGGTGACTTTTACTAGCCCCGAAAATATTACTGACATCAGTATCAGCTTCTTCATTCTTCAACTCTTGCTTAATACCATGGTAATACACATCAGCCCCATAGTGCCCATGGGACAGCCTTGTCTGAAGTGTATGGGATGGGACCAGGAACGGTGATTATTAGCGGAGCAATTCTCGGGACAAATGTAATCCTAACAAGTTTTCTCGAGGAAACCTTGGAAGGATTGGTGGAAATGGTTATGATGGAAACATCTTCATTGGGAACAACAGGGGTCATAGTTTTCTCAAACAGAATCTCTTTGTTATCCATCAGGCGTTGAACACCTGACTTCAACAAATGGCAACCAGTAGGTAGAATCGAGCACATGTGGCAACCTTCACCACAACCCGGGAATACACCAGCCAAAAGCAAATTCTTCTTAACAATCATAAGAGGAGTAGAAATTTCTTCAACAAAGGTCACAAACAAATCATTGTCAACAACATTAACCCCGCGACCATGTTTGGGCATAGGAGCATTTATTACATTCGGCTTTTCTGGAGCATCAAACTCTATCTCCTTAGCTTCCAGCGAATCTTGTACTTTGTTTCTCAAAGCCCAGCAGTCATTGGTATCATGGCCAGAACTCTCAGAGTGGTAGGCGCACCACACGTTGCGATTGTATCTAGGAGAGGTAGTGTTGGGATTTTTGGGAGCCTCCCTCAATGTGGTCAAGTTAGATCTCAGCAGGTGAGGTAACACTTCAGCCAATGTCATACTAATGCGAGTAAACTGCCGCTGTGGTCTTTCCACCCTCTGTTGATTGTTGCATTGTGGAGCAACAATGGGTCTTGGTACCACTACAGCATTTACCGTTGGACGGTGTTCAGATCTATTTTGGCCCCTCGGGCTATAAACCTGACTGGCTTCCTTCTTACCAGTAAAAGGTTTCTTTATCGAACTCGAAGAAGCATCCTTCTGTATTTTACCACTTCTAATTTCGTCCTCCACTCTTTCTCCAGTTAAAATCAACTCGGTGAAACCAGACGATGAGCTGCCAATCAAGTGGTTGAAAAATGGACTAGACAGCGTCCCCAGGAACATATCAACCAACTCCCTATCAGATAAAGGGGGTTGAACTCTGCCATCCAAATCTCTCCATTTATGAGCGTAATCTTTGAAACCTTCTCCTGCACCCATGGACATACTCTGGAGTTTAGTACGAGTGGGAGCAAGGTCGGCATTATACTGATACTGCTTGTAGAAAGCAACAACAAGATCTTCCCAGTTTTGGATATTGGCTCCTTCCAACTGGTAGAACCATTCAAGCTGAGTCCCTAACAGACTATCTTGAAAGAAGTGCACCCACAAATTTCTATCAGCAGTGTTGGGTTGAATTTTCCTAACATAAGAGCGGAGATGGAGTTTTGGGCAAGACACTCCATCATACTTAGCAAAAACTGGATCCTTGAACTTCTGAGGGATGACCACTCCAGATACCAGTCCTAGTTCTCCGAAATCCAAACCAGGTACCTTCTGAACTTCCATAGCACTCAGACGGTCTTCTAGCTGCTTGTACCTATCCTCGGCAAGAGGATATTGCTCATCATCAAAATCAGTATCATTATCAGAGACTACAAGACTAGGGAACTTTTCTTCTTCTTGGTTCTCCCCTTCTTTGGATGAAGAGGTTAGATCAGTTTGATGCTTCAACCTTTCTCCAAACCTTCTGCCCATATTTAGAAGCCTGACCTTCTTCTTCTTCTTCTTTTCTTTCAGAATGAGAGTTTTCAGATCCTCTTGCCCCTTAGCCAGACTTATGAACATCTGTTGGAACTGGGTGTTCTGTGCCTGAAGCTCTTTGATGGCTTGATCGGAAGACATTTCTGCTGTAACTTACAGCGACGAAGATAAGAAATCTGTAGTGGTACATGTGATGATGTGCATGATAATGGGATGCACATGTAATGATTTCAAAGACTTTGGGAAATTTAAATTTGCAAGCCAAAAATAAACAAAACTTTATTAGCTTAACTTTTAAATGTTCAACAACTCCCTTAAGGCGTTACAAAGAAGTAAATAAAAACAAATCTAAAACTAGAAAAGCAAAATCAAAAGTCCCAAGGACGCTTTCTCTTTGTGCTGATGTAGTCATTGAGCACTCTTTCCTCCTCGAGTTGTCTGGTGAGCTTCAAAACCTTCCTCTCTTGCTCATGGAACTGCTCCTTGTAAGTATCTCTCTCATTCTTCCGCTGAATCCAAGACCTTTGTAGCTCCCCAAGATCAGTAGGCATGTAAGGATAGAGAACCGTGTAAGGAATGCCATCTTCAGTAGTGGGTTCCATAATCATTGGTAACACTGCTGCATATGGCATCACAAGCTTCTGTGCATGAGCTCAGACCCATTGGAGGTAAGGCTGCACAAGAAGGGAAGTCTTTGGTCCCAACTCATGGGGGTCTGATCTATTTACCATGCCCGAAGCTCGTATGAACCTCCAACGATGCCCTTTAACATCCTCTTCATAGTCGAATGCAATATCCTTGAGAAGTAACCTATGGGGACCATCTCTCCGAGCACGACCAAATTTTCGTAAAGCTAGACAAGGATTGTAAGTTATACCTCCTCTGATACCAAGTAATGGGACATTAGGGTACCCCCACAACGGTCAATAACAAAAACGTCTTCCATAGCCCGGGAACACCAAATAATATCTGTATGAGCAAGTGACATTATTCTATGCGACCAACCCAAACCTTCTTTGTTCTTCAACACAGACTTAGGAAGGTGAGAAATAAACCACCTCGACAACAATGGCATTCAGCACATAAGAGTTTCTCTTCTCCTTGTGGTACGAGTATAGAGAGCGTGCAAGATATCTACAAGCAAGGTAGGCACAGGATTGCGAGAAAGGAAAATCTTGATGGCATTCACATCTACAAAGGAATCCGGATCAGGGAAGAGAACCAAACCATAGATAAGAAGAGCTAAGACATCTTCAAAATCCTGAAAATCTAGATCATCCCAGAATAGCTGAGCTTGGTCTATCAGAAATTTGGCTAGAAAACCTTCGACTCCACTTCGAGTTTCCCAATTGGATACCACATCAACCTGTTTCAAATGCAAAGCTGAGGCAATGACTTCTGGCTTAGGAACTTCTTCTATACCTGTGAAGGGTACCTGTTCAAGAATGGATATGCCCAATAGATGAGAGAATTCCTCCAAGGTGGGTACCAACTGATAATCTGGAAAGGTGAAATAGTGATGCTCGGGATCGAAGAGCTAAAAAAGTACGCTCATCATCTGTTCATCGGGGTTTGAAGTAACCAAGCTGAGAAGTTGACCATGTCTCTTAATGAACATAGAGGTTTCAGAAATCTTTGACACTGGCTCTTTGTGTTGGGATGGTATCTCCACAAAGTTGACTCGGACAGTCTTTCTACGTGCGGAAGCCATGATCTGCAAAACAGAACAAAGATAAATTCCCTTGGTCTTTGAAATGGTTAGTGTAATGAAGCATGTATGCTAAATTATGATGCATGATGTCATGATAAAAAACAACAGGTATAGCAGATAACAGGCATGGCAAAGACAAACAAGTCACACAAAGCCCTTAGTTATAAGGCTTGCATGAGGTCAAAGGTAATACCCTCTTGAAGTTAAGTTGGTTTCAACCTGTCCTAGAAAAAGTAACCGGGTTCTAGGGGATCTCAATATCACTGACCATCCTCCATTAGTCAAGGTTTCAGCTCACGCAATATTTTCTTGCGGCCGGAACTATCTCGAGAGTATGGTCTCAATGAGTGTAGCATCGAGTATCAACCAGTTCTCAGCTTTAGACCGAGGTCGGCTATCTCACTACTTTCTAATGGCCAAGTTGGGCGATTAAAGGTTCTAAGGTCAATTGATGCTTAACGGCACCATGCGGCGGACCCGTATTCTCCTCGTTTCTCCACAAGGGATACCGGTACCAACCAAAGTGCCACACCAACGTAGCCACTTCTTCAACCGTATCGGTCTACGCCGTACAGTTCCCTCACAGTCTATTGCTACTTATCTAAAAGGTATTCCCCAGATCCGGGTTAGGATCTATAGTAACCCCAAGCAAAAACCCTTAAAAGTAAAGCAAACAAAACCATCAAGAGAAGCAATTATGATGAACTAGATCCTAAGGTATACCCCACTTATAACTCCCCAGCAGAGTCGCCAGTTCTATGATACGGTGGCAGAACCGACTATTTAAAGCTGGTTTGCATTTTGCGTTTTGTGTTCGCAAAATGTCGCTGTAAGCAAGAGTCGCCACCGACTTTTATTTCATCCAACAGGAAAGGAAAAAAAGTACAGAAAAAATCCTTTTTCAAGAAATTCTGAGTACGGGGGGTAGATTATAGAAAGGGAAGGTGTTAGCACCCTTTATATCCATGTTTTTCCATGGGCTCTTAGGTACTTGCTCATCTTTTAAAAGTTGCTTGTGTATGTGTTTTTTTTTTAAAAGTTTGACTTCGTGATAACCCTTGTATCAGTCCTCAAAGGTGTGACGAAGTTGTTTTGAAAATTGTTTTGAAATGTGTAAGTGTGAAGAGTTTTTGATTTGAGAAAGTACCTACTAGCGTCTACCTACTCGAAAAAAGATCGTTTCTATTCTCGTTCCTTTAGACAACGCTATCCTACTATTGAGAAGTAGGTAGAATCGTCGTTGGAGTTGTAAGGGTCAATTTGAAAGGGACGTACGATCACTAAAGCAATGTTAGGATACCTTAGTAATAATCCTAGAGTCTTAAGATCGTATTCGAGGTAACATTTCCGAGGCAACAGTTCCGAGGCAACGTTTGATCTTTTTAGACAAGAGGGCAACCACTGAGACACCCTATACTTAATGACCGTTTACCGAAGGCAACTGAAGTATGAGTATACCCTAAGATTGATATGTGCGAGTGATCTGTTTTCAATTATTTAGTCTTTGCACATTAGGGTTTTCTAACTATATTAGTTTGTCATGCATTCTTGTCATACAATCCTATTAGCATACATCTAAACAGTCAAATATTTACGAGAATTAAAATGCGAGAAAATAAATCTACGCTATTACAAGGCTTCGAGGAGGGGATTAATTACATAGCCAAAAACTTTGGAGAAAGCGATAAATAAAAGCCCTAGATTAAACTATTACAAACCATGAACAGTTACAACAATATCGTAAAAATAATAATACGTGCGCGATGAATACTAAACAACTAGGGTTTTGACCCTGGACTTAAACCTAATTGCTACTGATTAAAAGAAAGTTTTGGTTATGTTTTAAGAAAATAATGGAATTGTTAAATTAAAGGAAAATCCTAAGTCTAATTAATTTTAAATTAAGAAAAGTAAATTAATTCATCTAAAAGCCTATTTTTTGTATTTTTATTTATTTGAGAAAAAGAGCAAAATAAAATTAAATCAAAAGTTTAACCTAATTTCTAATTGATTTTATTTTTGAAAACAAATTATAATTTCCCTAATTTAAACTAAATTAAATTAATTTTGATGAAATAAAAATTACTAATCCTAATTTTGTGAATTATTGATTTTATGTTTTTTGTGAAAAAATGAATTAATTTGTGAATTAAAGAAAATAAAATAAATATTGAAAGATTTTAAAAGAAAACTAAAAGAAAAAGAAAGAAATATGGGCCTGCATTAGCAATTGTGGGGGGTGCTGTCTGAGCCCAAAGGATCTAGGCCCGTTTGACTTTGCATGATCCAGTATGGCTGTTGACTTGAGGCATATGGAGGTCCTCCAATGGTGGTACGTTGATCTGGAGCACTAAGGAGTTGGATGACCATGGGGATCGAACCCAGGTACTCTGCACTTTCCCCATGCATGCTTGCCAACTGAGCCATTTGGTTTACTTGTATATACAATAAAAACAAAAGATAATGTATGGACAATAAAGAAAAGCGCGCTAAATTCAAATTGCCCAACCAAGGGGCGCCACGCCTCCATCTTCTTCCTCACATCCGTCGTTTTAGGTAACAATGTTTTTACTTACGGACACTTGCTGTAGGTATATCCCTGTCCATCTCCAAAATTGTGTAGGCTCAAGATAAATGGCCATGGCTGGTATCAATCAACTCGTCTCATCCTCACCAGTCTCATGGTACCATAATCAATGTCCAATTTTGCCTATCCTACAAAGCCCTAAACAAGAACTTGAAACCCTAGCTATGGCAGTTTGTCATACAATCACCAAAAACACAATTGAATATAATGATTAGCTTGCAAACATGTTAGAGAATAAGAATATGCAGTCAAAACGTGCAAATGGTGTATAAATTGATGAAAACAAAAACGAGTTTGGAAGCAAATCATGATACCTGTAACTTACAATTCTAGGCGTGAAAAGGTTTGAATTTGATTAGAATATGCTCCTGGGATGTCCAGCAACCTATTAGCAATGTGAGAATGGCATGATTTGGTCTCTAATATGGAAATTAGATCACCACTTTTCTTGAAATTTTTTGAGTTTTATTTCACCTCTACACGACTGCTTTCAACCTCTCTATGCCTTGGTCTGCTTCTGTATATGTAATACAAACTATTAGGTCAACAAAAACAACCTCAATCTTGCTCATCATGGAGATTTGATTTGATCTTTCATAATGTTGTACCCCAATTTTTGCCCCTAAGATTCCCCTATCATATCATGTCAACTTGATCATAACAAGATCACATTAGGGTTGGTTCTTCCTCTTTTTTCTATCTCCTATCTCTAAGTTTGCTCTTGAGGAATTTCCAAGCGCCTTGGTTGTGTATTTTATATATGCGTTGTTGACTAACTTCTAATCAAAATACAAAAAAATATTTGTCTTTGTCTTTGTATATTTTTGTTTTGTAGGTACCAAGTCGAAGCATCTGACAAATAAGGTTTTCCGTATGTTTCGACACATGCATGTTGTGCGTCGAACTCATGCAAAGTAATCAATTTTGTATGGTGTCGAAAGGCATCTTGTATCAATCCACAGGGGCTTGTGTCGAACTCATGCAAGTTGATTCAATTCTATATTGTGGCGAAAGACAACATGCATTAATCCATAAAGGTATGCATCGACCTATAAAGGTATGTATCGACTCATCCTGTTGTGTATAACTAGCATGTGTCGACACATGCATGTTATGTATCGACTCATCTTGTTTGTATAACTAGCATGTGTCGACACATACGTGTTATGTGTCGACTCATGCAGATTGTTTGATTCTGTAATGTGTGGAAATAGCAGCATGCATCGACCCATAAAGGCATGTATCGACTCATCCTGTGTTATACAACTAGGATGTGTTGACGCATGCTTCTCATGTGTCGACTCATAGCTGATGACACACAAATATGTGATATTTCTGGCTTGATATACACCAAATATTTCTCATACTTTAGTTTAAATTAAATTATTTTATAAGTATTATGCATGTATTTTTCTATTTTTGCAGATATGCATTAAGCTGAACACTTTTGAAGAAATAAAGAAAAAAGAGGTGCAAAAATAGCAAAAAGGCCAAAGGAGGAGAAATGATCCCAAAGCCCATTATACATGTGAGCACGTGGCCCACAATAAAGAAGACCTTGACGACCGTCAAGGAGGTGTGCCGAACGTCACGCGCCAAGAAAGACCAAGTAACTATCGTCACTTGAATGTGACGAACGTCACAAGCCACTTATTGCACTTTCTTCTCATCCAACAGACAGAAACGCGTTCAAGGGTTAATCCAGCGACTACCTACATTTTCTCACCCACTCAGTCAAAGTACCAAGGAACGTGACAAATTAATGGCCCTATTATTTCTCAAAGAAGGAAGTAAACTGTTCCTACATTTTCGAGAGAAACTGATCACGCAAGACTTATAAAGAGAGCCTTAGACCACAGTAGAAAGGGTTCTTCTTTTTGGCAAGAAACTTTAGAGATTTTATATTCAACAAATATTCTTTTCAGTATTATTTTTATTTCCCAGCTATTTCTATATTCCTTTCCAGCATTATTTTCTTCTGTACGGTTAAATATATTCTCCAATCGAAGCAAAGCCTACAATTTGTGCAGGAGTGCTTCTGTCTTCAGAGTTATTACCAGGTTTATGTTTACAAATTCTTATTTATTTTTAATTAATATAATTATGTTTATTTTTGTTTGTCCCTTAAATTATTCTGCGATTTGGTTTAATATTATGTTAGGCTAGAAATCCTATACCGGTATGTAAAGTCACTCAACCAAGGGAATGAGTAACTTAGTTGGGATTATTTTTACTACGAAACTTTCTTTTCTGGCCTAAGTTACTATTTTTCAATCATTAAATTGTTTTGTTACGGAAGTAAAAAACAGATAGAGGTTAGGGTCAACAAAGCGGAAGTTTGAGATCTTTTAACTGGACAGTAGTAATTAGGCATTGGCTTAAAATACAGCGGAAGCACTTTAAAGTTAATTAAGATTTTATTTAGTTTTCAAAAAGTGTTTTTAAGTCCTGCGGGATGGCGGAAGCGTACGTTAGGACTTAACTGCATAGCCTAGATCAACAAAACGACAGTGTGAGACGAGGGTTTTTAAACTAAATAAGTTTTACTGAAAGCTGCTTTGAAAATATAAAGACGCCCAACAGTTAGCTAGTTCCCGAGGTACGACTATTGCATACTGGTAATTAAGCTCATTGATTATTAAAAATCCAACTTAATTTAGTATTTAGTTTTCCCTACAACCCAATCAAATATTCATTAGCTTTAGATTTGCAAAGTAACGATAGAAGACGGTAAATCGATTCATCAGTCTCTGTGGTTCGATATCTTTTAAAACTACACGATAAGACTGTGCACTTGCAGTCCGAATCATTGGATACATAAGTACAATCCCGATCAAGTTTTTGGCGCCGTTGCCGGGGACTGATTTAAGTCGATATCGCTACTCTTTTGTTACGCAGTAGAGACTAGAGCAAAAAAACTTCTCTCTTTCTTTTCTCTTTCTTTTCTTTTCTTTTCTTATTTGTATGCCAAACACTCGTTCGCAAGGCGAGCCGTTATACATACAAATCCATGATATCGAGCGTTATCTCAGACTTAGACGCCGCATTCAAGAGTATCATCTCTTGCATAACACTCAACATCATCAATCACTCGAACCTCCTATTTCTGGACCAACCAAAGAAATGGCTGCGAATCCTGCTCCGCGCCCACTCAAATCCTATGACATTCCCTCACAAGATGAACCACACAATAGCATTGCTGCCCCTCCAATCGAGGCTAACAACTTTGAACTGAAACCCTCTTTGTTATCTGCTGTGCAACAGAACCAGTTCTCTGGTGGGTCAATGGAAGACCCTAATCTTCATCTATCAATATTTTTATAGTACACAGATACAATCAAGAACATTGGGGTCAGTCAAGAGGCAATAAGACTTTGTCTCTTCCCTTTCTCTCTAAGAGACAGAGCAAGAGCTTGGCTCCAATCTCTACCCGCAAACTCAGTTACTACATGGGACGAGCTGAAGAAAGTCTTTCTTGCAAGGTATTTTCTGCCAAGTAAAACAGCTATGCTAAGATCTCAGATAAGCGATTTTAGACAAAAGGAGAACGAATCCCTTTTCGATGGTTGGGAAAGATACAAAGATCTAATGAGACTATGCCCACATGATGGCTTGGAAGAATGGTTGATTATCCATACCTTCTATAATGGTCTCCTTTACAATACAAGATTAACAATAGACGCTGCCGCGGGTGGTGCACTTATGGACAAATCCTACACCGCTGCCTTTGCTCTAATAGAAAGTATGGCCCAAAACCACTATCAGTGGGGAAGTGAAAGAGGACACGAAGACAAAGGTACTACAGAGAAAGCACTGACAAAAGGAGGCATGTATGAGATAAGTGACCTAGACAGTGTCAATGCTAAGGTAGATGCCCTCACCCTAAAGATAGATAATTTGACTGCAATACCTCCAGCCACCGTGGCTGCTATAACTCCCAATTGCGAAATATGTGGAGTACTTGGACATCTAGTTACTGAATGTAAGATCTTGGCAGGAACTCCAACTGACCAAGTGAATTATGCCCAAGGAAACCCTTACTCAAACACGTACAACCCTGGATGGAAAAATCACCCAAATCTCTCATATAAAAACCCCAATGTGTTGTATGCTCCAAACCAAGCACCTGCCGTACCACCTAGATATCAAAAAGCTCCTGCAAATACTCCTACTGCACCTAGAAAATCAAACTTAGAACTGATGATGGAGAACTTCATAGCTACCCAAGTGCAAACAAACAAAGACGTCCAAAATCAGAACATACACACTAATGAGTAGATAAAACAATTAGCAAACAAAATAGATGCTTTGGCCACCCACAATAAAATGTTAGAACCCAAAATCTCTCAAGTGGCTCAACAACAAGCACCTACAGTTGCACCGGCTGATACATTTCCCGGTCAACCACAACCTAACCCGAAGGGGCATGCTCATGCCATCATATTAAGGGGTGGAACCGAGTTAGATGGACCGCCCGACCCAAGACTGTCAAATCAAAGCATGTATCAAAGGGCTGAAACATCAACTGAGAAGGAGAATCAACCAGAGAAACCAGAGGAAGACGAAGAAGATAAAGGAGAAGAGGCCAAAGAAAAAGAAAAAGAAAAACCTTATGTGCCTCCACCGCCTTATAAACCCCAGATCCCATTTCCTGGTAGATTAGCCAAACCTAAGAATGTAGGGCAATTCAAAAAATTCGTAGAACTTCTGAAACAACTTAATATAACAATTCCTTTCACAGAAGCTATAACTCAAATGCCCTCATATGCCAAATTCCTCAAGGAAATCTTATTTAACAAGAAAAAGCTAGAAGATGATGAAACAGTCACACTTACAGCAGAATGTAGCGTAATTATCCAAAACAAGATGTCTCCTAAGCTGAAAGACCCTGGAAGCTTCTCTATACCATGCCATATAGGTAAGTTTTTCATAGACAAAGCCCTATGTGATTAAGGAGCCAGTATTAGCGTTATGCCTTTATCCATATGCAACAAATTGGAAATGGGTGAACTAAGACCAACAAAGATGTCCGTTCAATTAGCGGATCGCTCCATCAAATACCCAGTAGGAATCTTAGAAAACGTTCCTGTACGGATAGGCCAATTCTACATCCCTACAGATTTCATAATCATGGAAATTAGAGAAGACGAAAGCACACCTATCATCTTAGGAAGACCATTCTTAGCCACCGCTGGAGCTATCATAGATGTAAAAAAGGGCAAACTAACCTTTGAAGTAGGTGAAGAGAAAGTCGAATTTATTCTGACACAATTCTTACAAGTGCCTGCCATAAATGACACATGTTATCTGGTGGACATCATGGACGAATTCGTAAGAGAAATTGAATGGGAACCAATACCTTGTTCTGAAACCACGAAGATTCTGATACCTCTTATATTCGAAGATAACGAATGGTGTCCTGAATACCGAGACGACAATCTGAGTGAATGCTTAGCTCTGAAACCCGATCACTTGCCTTGCCCAAGAAAAACAACATTGGATCTTAAGCCATTACCTAAGACCCTCATATATGAATTCCTTGACATCGAGTTAAAACGACCTGTAATTGTCAACGCGGACTTAGGACAACATGAAACAGACAAATTATTACAAGTCTTAAGAAAATATCCATCTGCCTTAGGATACAACATTACAGATCTCAAAGGAATAAGTCCTTCCATTTGCATGCATCGTATTATGCTAGAAAATGACTGTAAATCTTCTAGAGAACATCAACGAAGAATTAACCCAATATGGAGCACCGTAGTTAAAGATGAAGTTAAAAAACTTCTGAACGCAAGAATTATATACCCAATCTCCGATAGTCAATGGGTAAGCCCAGTCCACTGTGTACCAAAGAAGGGTGGTATAACAGTAACAACAAACAAAGCAGGCGAAGCTGTAGCGGAACGAACTATAAGCGGAGCTAGAATGTGTATTGACTATAAGAAGCTAAATAAGGCCACTCGCAAGGACCATTTCCCTCTACCATTCATTGATCAAATGCTTGAATAATTAGCTAAGCACTCTCATTACTGTTATCTAGACGGTTACTCAGGATTCTTTCAAATCCCTATTCACCCCAATGACCAAGAGAAAACAACATTCACATGTCCTTATGGAACTTTCGCCTACCGACGAATGCGGTTTGGATTATGAAATGCTCCCGCCACATTTCAGAGGTGCATGATGGCAATCTTTGCTGATTTCATATACAACATCATGGAGGTCTTTATGGACAACTTCTCTGTATGTGGAGAGAGTTTTGAAGATTGTCTGATAAATTTGGAGAAAGTTTTGGAGAGATGCGTAAAAGTTAACCTCGTTCTGAATTGGGAAAAGTGCCACTTTATGGTCAAACAAGGAATCGTACTAGAACACGTTGTGTCTGAAAAGGGGATTGAAGTCGATAAAGCTAAGATCGAAGTCATAGAAAACTTGCAACCCCTTAAAACAGTAAGATAAATACGCAGTTTCTTAGGACACGCCGGTTTCTACCGATGATTCATAAAGGATTTCTCGCAAATATCAAAACCTCTAACCACCCTCCTTATGAAAGACGTTGAATTTGATTTCGATGACAAATGCCTAAAAGCATTTAACCAATTAAAAACAGCTCTTGTATCCGCACCAATCATGCAACCACCTGATTGGAGATTTCCATTTGAAATCATGTGCGACGGAAGTGATTACGCCGTAGGTGCAGTCCTGGGACAACGAAGAGATAAGAAGCTTCATGCGATATACTATGCTAGTAGAACCTTGGACCCTGCACAAATGAATTACGCAACAACGGAAAAATAACTTTTAGCCGTAGTCTTTGCACTAGACAAATTTCGCTCCTACCTAGTAGGCGCAAAAATAATCATCTATACAGACCACGCAGCTATTAGATATCTCTTAACCAAGCAAGATTCAAAGCCGAGACTTTTGAGATGGATTCTGCTTCTACAAGAGTTTGATTTAGAAATTAAAGACAAAAAAGGTACCGAGAACGTAGTAGCCGACCATTTATCCCGAATGGAACAGCTGACACCAGAAGAAGTACCTATTAACGATGACTTATTGTATGAACGTCTGTTAGCTCAGATGGACTTAAGAGATGCCAGTAAAAAACCACCTAAATCAAATCCAAATCAACTGCTTTTAGGACTTGATACACAAGTTGTTAGCAGTGATTCACAAGAAATCCAAGACGAAATAAATAACGATATAAACGAAATCGTGGTCTCTGTCTGAACTAACCAAACCATACCATGGTATGCGGACATAGCAAATTACTTGGCTGCCAAAATCCTACCCCCTGATATGACTTATCAACAGAAGAAAAAATTCTTTCACGATTTGAAACATTACTTTTGGGATGAACCTTTACTATTAAAGAGAAGTGTCGACCGTATTTTCCGAAGATGCGTCCCGGAAAACGAAATTGAAAGCATTATTTCTCATTGTCATGATGCCCCTTACGGAGGCCATACAAACACATCAAAGACATGTTCAAAAATTTTGCAGTCTAGATTCTACTAGCCAAATTTGTGGAAAGATATGCACATAGCCATCCTAAACTGCGACCGATGCCAACGCATCAGAAATATATCCAGACGCGATGAGATGCCTCAGACTGGTGTGATCGGTGGAAATAGAACTAACTGTTTTTTAAGCTGGTTCGCAAAATGTCGCGGTAAGAATGAGTCGCCACCGTCTTTTATGTTCTCCAACAAGGAAAGGACAAAAGCACAGCAAAATTCCTTTTCGAGATGTTTCTCGGTTCGGGAGGTAGATTTATAGAAAGGGAAGGTGTTAGCACCCTTTCTATCCGTGGTTATCCACGGGCTCTTAGGTACTTGCTCACTATGTTTTCAAAAGATTGTTTGCTTTTCAAGTGTTTGTGGGTTTTGAAAAAGTTTAGTTTGAAAAACTTCTAGGTAACTCTTGTATCAGTCCTCAAGAGTGTATGAAGTGTTTGTTTGAAAACTTTTTGAAAGTGTAGGTGCGAAAAGCTTTTTTTGTTTTTTGAAAGAGCAAGTACCCAGGAGAAATCTACCTACTCTAAAGAATTAAGCTGTGTAAGAGTCCTTTAGACAGTACTATCCCACTATTGAGAAGTAGGTAGCACCGTCGTTGGAGTTATCCGGGTCAATTCGATTATGAGGGACATGTGTGGTCACCAAAGCAATAGTAGGACGCCTTAGCGGTAACCCTAATGTCCTAGATCCTTTTTATCCGAGGCAACCGTTTCGAGGCAACTGGATCTTTAGACAGGAGGGCGACCTCTAAAACAACCTATACTTGACGACCACCTCGAGGCAACCAAGTGAGGCGTACCCTAGGAGTGGCATGTGCATGTGTGTCAAATTCAGTTAAGATTATCTTGTACATGTTATTTGTGAGCTACGGATTGATTTTATTTATCAAGCAAGTCTTGCATGCATCGTTAACAGTTAATAGTTAGCGGGAAATAAATTGCGGAAAATTGAATCTACGCTATTACAAGGCATCAGGTTTTACATCGCCTAAAACATAACCCTTGAAAATAAATTGCGGGAAAATAAAAGAAAGCGGTAAAAGCCCTAATTAACTATTACATTCTCGGAGCAGATACATAAATATAATGAATTAAAATAAATATGCGCGCGAAAGATTGAATCGGGACGTCCTTAGGGTTTTGACCCTTTTTTGAGAAAAGAAAGAAATTCATCCTTTTTTGCAATTAATTCAACTTAAACCTAATTTACTAATTAATTAATTAATTAAAAGGAAAAAATGTTTTTGGTTTTTTATGTTTTTGATGAAAATAAAAGAAAAGGAAATTAAAATTATCAAAAGAAAAACCCTAAGTCTATGTTTGTTTTATTTATTGTAAAAAAAAGGTCAAAATTACCTAATTAAACTAATTAATTTGTTAGTATCTTATTTACAAAAATAATTAATAGTGAAATTACTAAATAATAATAAAAATAAAAATATTAGTTTTTCTGAATTTTATTAGGAAAATAATTAAGTTGTTAATTATATATTAATAATAGTAATAATTAATGAAAGAATTAAATAGAAATAAAAATAGAAAAAGAAAAAGGAACAAGGAAACCAGGGGGGTGATGGGCCCATTAGGAGGTTTTGTTAGTAGATTTCAAGCCCATTAACCCCAAGCCTGTGTTGACTTTCTGAATGGTCTACGTGCATGTTGAATGAGGAACACCATGATCCTCCATCTCTGGCCTTTGGATTCACATTTGTGGCCACTTGGCGCCTGGATGCTGGAGACGCATGGTGGGGTACATTTAGGAAGCCTGCATGTGATTAGGTTAGAAAAAATATGAAACAATTATTTTGGGGGACCTGGGAATCGAACCCAGGTCCCAAGGGACTATGCCTGCACGCCTTAACCAACCCAACTGCCTTGTTCAATTGTTAGTGTAATAAAGACTAAACATAATATATACAAATTAATGCCTATGCTGAAACACAAATAAAAACGCGCGCTTTTTGAATTATCCACTCAGAAGAAAACACGTCCTCGTCTTCTCCACTGAACCTGCAAAAGTAATGTTAGATAGCAGGGGTTTTTAACCCCCACAAACTGCAAATGCAAAAAATAGCGAATAACTCTATGTCAGATATAAAGATTTCGTGAGGGTAGTTTTGCAATCGTCTGAGTCTATTGAATTCAACCATAAGCGTTAAGGGTCCCAATTTTTCCTATATAGCAAACCCCCAAATTCAGAGTTTGAAAACCCTAGAAAACGTTCATGGTGATTTCTGTTTCAGGGCGTTTTAATCCAATTGAACCACACCAAAAGCTTCACCTGAGTTCTATGAACATAAAACAATCAACAAAACATATCAAATGCGCGTGAATAATGAGATGTGATTCTGAAAAATATGTGCAAACCGTTAAACCGTTTTTGATGATTCTTGTGGCTTTAGTGCTTGGTTTCGATTGCAATGTGTTCCTGGGGATCCTTGCAATGTATTGGAAACAATAAAAGGCTTTGAATTGGCGTGGAAAGTAGAATTCAGTTTTCAAGTTTCTTTGATATTTTTCAATGTTGCATATGGCTTTCTTGCAGAGTTTTCACGTGAATGGCATTAGGGTTCACTTGTGCATATGTAATAGAATGGAATTAGGTTAAGTCTTGGCCCAAAGATCCATTGCATTGATGTTTCAATATTTGATTTCCAATCACATCTTTTTGCATCTTTTTGATTGAGAAAACTTGCCAATTTTGGATATTCTTGTCTCTTTGATTGGCACACGAAATCTCCAGCTTGTCTTGAGCTTGTTTGCTTCACAAAAAGATTTGAAAACCATATCTTTGAATTTCCTATATTTTAAATCAATTAAATGAATTAATATTAATAAAAAATCCAATTAATTAATAAAAATAAGAAAATAAACTCAAATAGGCTTGATGGGTCGTGCATAGGCCTTGGATAAAGTTTCAAGAAGAAATTTGAGGCCCATTAGCAAAAATGATGTGTTTTGAGCAAAGTTGACTTTTGCAAATTCATGAAAATTTCCCAACTTCTTCAATGCATAGCTTGCTCAATTTTGATCATATGAACATGTTCTTGGACATTTTGAAAAGGTATTGAAGTCCTCTAACCAATGCCTTTGGTCCCATGTCATCTGTATTTACCAATATCAAGTTATGGTCTTTGACTTAAAGTGCATTTTTGTTGACTTTTGAAATTGACCTATAATGTAGAAATTGATAACTTTTTGTGAGAGCATTTCTTGGACTTGGGATATGAAGATGAGTTGTAGGAAATGTCTTCCCCTTCAAAATTAGCATTGGATGGGATTTTTCTTATGAACCATGAAAAAGTTATGCCTTGGTCAAGTTACAGTTGACTTTTCAGCTGTCCAAAAATAGTAACTTTTGCATCTTAATGATTTTTGAGCTATCCTTGAGGAATCATGATCAAGACTTGATTAAATGATGATTGTGGCTTCAAAATAAGATGTTGACCAAAATTTTTTACTTTTGACTGCCAAATGACCATTTTACCCCTGCAGTTGACTGTGAAGCAAATGAAGCTTTTGACTATGGAATTTGGCACTGTGAGCCTTGAGACTTGACATGTAGGTGCTTGAGGATGTATATGAGCCCATGGGACTTGATTGGACCACTAAAAACCCCAAATTCCTTGAGAGAACCAAAACCCTAATTTCAACTGGCTTAGGAGGTATTTGGACTGTGCAACCCTTGGGAAATCTTGAACCATTTGGAGATGATTCTTGATAAACCTTGAAGAATATGGGAGGGAAAATTTTGGGGTACAACAGTTGCCCTTGTTCAATCTTCTTAGACCTGTGGATGTAGATTGGCTTGCGTGCCTTTCGTGATCCGAAGGTGGAAGATGATTGAACACTAGAGTGCCCAGAAATTTGCACTCGCATAGTGGAATATCAGCAATGTGGTGTCGGGAATGGGCTTACAGATGCCATTTAGAAAGATGATGGATAGGAGGATGGGCTTATAGATTCCATCTGGAGGTGTGACAGAATCTTGTCGGGAATGGACTTATAGATGCCATTTGGAGACTGTTGGTGGGTGGATGGGCTTATAGATGCCATCTGGAGATGGTTTGTAGAATTGTGATCTTGTAAGTTGGAAGAGGGAACCTGTGTAGGGTTGTCTGATGATGAGCTCGTGTAAAACTGCATCTTGGAAAGAAGGAAACCTGTGTATGGTTGACTGATGATGAGTCCGTGTGAAACTACATCTTTGAAGGAAGGAAACCTGTATAGGGTTGACTGATGACGAGTCCGTGTGAAACTGCATCTTTGAAGGAAGGAAACCTGTGTAGGGTTGACTGATGATGAGTCCGTGTGAGACTGCATCTTTGAAGGAAGGAAACCTGTGTAGGGTTGACTGATGATGAGTCCGTGTGAAACTGCATCTTGGAAGGAAGGAAACCTGTGTAGGGTTGACTGATGATGAGTCCGTGTGAGACTGCATCTTGGAAGGAAGAAAACCTGTGTAGGGTTGACTGATGATGAGTCCGTGTGAAACCGCATCTGGAGCTGAGAAGGAAACCTGTGTAGAGTTTCTTGATGACGAGTCCGTGTAAAACTGCATCTGAAATGGAGAAGGAACTTGTATGGGGTTACTTTGATGATGAGCCCGTGTAAAACTGCATCTGGAAAGAGAAAGGGAACCGGTGTAGGGTCGTCTCATGATGAATCCGTGTAAAACTGCATCCTGTAAGAAAGAAAACCTGTGTAGGATTTCTGATGACGAGTCCGTGTAAAACTGCATCTTTGGAAAGAGAGAACCTGTGTAGGGTTTCTTGATGACGAGTCCGTGTAAAACTACGTCTGGAGGAAGAGAACCTGTGTAGGGTTTCTTCGGGATAAGTTCGTGTAAAACTTCTGGAGGAACTGGGGTAAGGTTACTTCGAGATAAGTTCATGTAAAACTTCTGGAGGAACCGGGGTAAGGTTACTTCGGGATAAGTTCATGTAAAACTTCTGGGTGAACCGGGGTAAGGTTACTGTGAGATAAGCCCGTGTAAGACTTCTGGAGGAACCGGGGTAAGGTTACTTCGGGATAAGTTCGTGTAAAACTTCTGGGTGAACTTGGGTAAGGTTACTGTGAGATAAGCCCGTGTAAGACTTCTGGATGAACCGGGGTAAGGTTACTATGAGATAAGCCCGTGTAAGACTTCTGGAGGAACCGGGGTAAGGTTATCTTGACGATGAGTTCGTGTAAAACTTTGTCTTGGAACTGAGGAGGAACCGGTGTAGGGTTGCCTACATCTGAAGTTGAGAAGGAAGCAGTGTAGGGTTGCCTAAGGATGAGTCCGTGTAAAACTACATCTGAAATTGAGAAGGAACTGGTGTAGGGTTTCCTGTTGATGAGTCCGTGTAAAACTACATCTGAAATTGAGAAGGAACCGGTGTAGGGTTTCCTATTAATGAGTCAGTGTAAAACTGCATCTGAAACCTGAGAAGAAACCGGTGTAGGGTTTCCTGAGGATGAGTCCGTGTAAAACTACATCCGAGATTGAGAAGAAACCGGTGTAGGGTTGCCTCATGGTGATCAAGTAGATAATTGTCCTGTCTGGTTTTTAGGTATTAACCCACGATCAGTCGTCCACGGAATTTTCCTGGCTTGTTACGGGTGTTGATCTGGAACTGCAAAGGTAGATGGTAATCATCTTTGGATTGACCTTTTCCTGAAAAGTTAAAACATTAGTGGTATGCAATGTCATGATGTATGAAATGCATGATGTCATGATGTTCTCAAGAATGAATGAGATTTGGGTTGTATGATGCGTATGCATGTCATAATGTATGAGGATGTGATGTTTATGAATGTATTTTCGTCTAGGAAAATAAATCCTTGACGAATACCGGGAAGTTTGTTGAATCCTGGGCTGATGCTGAAAAGTAGAGTTCTTCGTTTCCGCAGGGGATGATGAACGAAAATGATTGCAGGAATAGACCTGTAGGAGAAGATGACTCCGTTGGGGAATAAACCTGGCGAAGAGATTATTCTGCGGGGGACTACTCTGTGGGGGAAGAGATACTTCGCTGAGATTTTGATGATAACTCCGCTGGGGATTCCGTTGATAAGCTCTGTTGAGGGATTTTGATGAACTCCGTTGTGGGTAGGAAGAACTTCGCCGAGGACGATATTTCTGTGGTAATTAGCTGAGGATAACCCAGTTATAGGCTCTGGTGGGGATAACCTTCTGAATAAAGCCGGGGAGATACTTTTGCACTCTGCGGGGGATAAGCTTCCAGAATCTACTGGGGATAAGCTTCCAGAATCTACTGGGGAAACTTTTTGAACTGTACTGGGGAAGTGGCTCCACTGGGGTGTCTGGTATTCCGCCGGGGAACAATCTTATATTTCCGTCAAGGAATATTAAGACTGCCGAGGATGCTTGCTTAGGAACATCTGCATACTCTGCTGGGGAATGTTGAGATCTTCTGGGGATATCCAACTTCCTTAAGGCTGACAGTAGACTAACTCTGCTTGGGGAGAGTATCGCTGAATTGCTAGGGATACTGTGCCTTTTTAGGGATGGTTGGAGACCAACTCTGCTTGGGGAGAGTATTGTTGAATCTTGTCTTACTCTGCGGGGAGTGGAGGTATCTTGGTTGCATTCTTCAGCCGAATCTACCTTGTACCTTGTGGACAGAGCAGCTTGTACAGTTCAGACAATTCTTATTTCCCCAGCTTCTGTGGGAGAAGAAGGTACATGTGGAGGTCTTGATAACTGTCGTTTAACCAATCTTCTTCTGGTAGGCAAGTGATGAGATGACGGGACATAGTCGTACGCTTTGATCCCTAATTTTTGCCTGGACCGCCCTTTCGGATTTTCAGTCCACCAGGATACCCATTTTTGGCCAAGCCGCCTTTTCAGGTTTTCGACTTGCCGGGTGTACAGATTTTTTCATTTCATCCCTTATTTTTGCCTAGGTCAGTCGACTTAGCGGGTCTTTGATTATGCGCAGTTTTTTTTCCCGACTATGTCCATGCTCTCAGAGTACAGGGAGTTGTCACTGTCGGTAGCATTGTGTTGCTATACCACCAGGAGATGTCTGATCGTGCCAGATTTGTCGCTGGAATTCATGCCCAATGCCCCAAGTGATTAAAACAAAGATTTGCCCCTGACTGTTTGGCGTTTGAGAGATTCTCTGAATCTTGACCTGACTGCCCCAGATTACGGACAACGATCATGTCTTCCCCTTGGTTAGAAGTGTTTTTCCATTTGAGGTGACCCTTGAGAAGATTTTTGTTCATTAGATATTTGTCGTGCAAATTTCTCTGCTGTTTGAACAAATAGTCATATGCAAACAAAGTTATTTTAAGAATGCAAAGCTTATGTCTGTCTTGAAGTTTTTGAAAATGCATTTTTCAGTAAAACAAGCAAATTTTGTAAAACGTGATTTCAACTCAAGATTTTACAGCGAGGCCTACAGGAGTCAGGATACCTTTTGTAACAGTATGCTTTCGAACTAACCCATGCTTCAGCTAGGATTTTTTAAGGGTTATAACGTGGCCTGGTTCACGGTTTAAGAAACAAAGGATAAAGGCTCAAATTATTTATACCCACCCGTTCTTCGTGTTGTTCTTCAAACCTAAACTCAGCTGATCGTGCGTTAGACCTTGTTTGAGTCTTTGCTCCGATATTCCAGTGATGGTTCGGATGTTGACAATTTATTTTGAATAGGCAGTCATTTCTTTTTTTTTTTTGTTGAGGGCTTGTAGGACCTCTTTCTTTTTGATTTCGTTATCCCTGTTTTTTGCCTGAACTGTTTCTTTCTACAGTCAGTGGGATGCCCCAGTTTTATAAGTCTCCTTCATAGGTTTTGACTTAATGGGCTTTTATTTTGAGAGACAATGACTGCCTGTCTTTATGATTATAGGGAACCATCACTGTCTTTTGTTTTGGAAGTACTCCTTTGATACCATTCCTTTGTGCACCTGGATCAACTGAGAAAACTACCCTGCCCCAGGTTATGATTAAGGGTTTTAATTTTTGAAAAGAAAAACTCCGACTTCTTTGGCTCAAAGGGGTTGACAAGGGATTATCTTCCTTATAACTCCGGTGTTTAGGATTTGAAACAATTCCTGTACCTCATCAGCAGAGTTTGTTTAAAAGCATACTGTAAGGATCGTGGTATCGTCTTCGTCATCCTCCCTCAAAAGGCTTAGAATTTTCAATCGAGAGTTGAACATCAAAAAATAAAGGAAATTTTGAATATAGTAAACACAATTACTTCAAAACAGACACGTGTAATGCATTAATGAAATAAGAGAGTTTGACATGATAATTGTTTGAACAATCAAAGAAAAATACAACTTGAACATTCGAATGAACAAAAGTTTTTTTCAATCCTAGCCATGTTTTGGCAAGGGAGCAGTGATCACATTGGGAGTCCCAGAAGGCTCGAATTCGATCTCCTTAGCATCAATCATATTCTGGATCTTGTATTTCAGCGCCCAACAGTCATCAGTATCGTGCCCCGGGCTACCGGAATGGTAAGCGCACCTTGCATCTGGATTGTAGTTTGGAGAAGAAGTCTTAGGATTTGCAGGAGGGTTGATCACCGCAATCAGATTCATCTTCAACATGTGCTGTAATGCTTGTGACAACGGAATATTGATGTTGGTGAACTGTCTTTTAGGCTCGTCTGGCTTTCGTTGATTTCCCTTTTGCTGTTGTCGGCATGGTGTAGAACCAGAGATCAGGACTGCCCCTACGTGTTGGTCACGACGACTCTTTTGACTGTATGCAACATTTGACTCTTTCTTCCCACTGTAGGGCTTTTTCTGAGTGTCAGAAGGTGTAGCTTCTTGAATCTTCCCAGCCTTGATACCAGCTTCTATCCTCTCACCAGTTAAGATCAGATCTGTGAACCCATCAGAAGAATTCCCAATCAGATGGTTGAAGAAAGGATCAGACAGGGTCCCCAAGAACATGTCAACGAGCTCACGGTCAGTCAAAGGTGGCTGCACCCTTCCAGCCAAGTCTCTCCACTTTTGCGCATACTCTTTGAATCCTTCACCCGTCCCAAGTGACATACCCTGGAGTTGGGTACGCGTAGGAGCGAGGTCGGAATTATACTGATACTGCTTGTAGAACGCAGTAGCCAAGTCCTCCCAATTACGAATGCTGGCTCCATCTAACTGATAGAACCATTCGAGTTAAGTCCCTGAAAGACTATCCTGGAAGAAATGGATCCATAGATTCTTGTCAGCAGTGTAAGGCTGGATCTTCCTTACATATGATCTGAGATGCAACTTAGGACAGGAAGCCCCGTCGTACTTTGCAAAGGCAGGTGCTTTGAACTTATGAGGAATCACCACCCCAGAGGATAGACCTAGATCTTCGAAGTCCAGGCCGGGCACTCTCTGTATCTCCATAGCGCTTAACCGGTCTTCCAGCTGCTTGTACTTGTCCTCAGCAGGAGGGTACTGCTCATCATTGTAATCTGTCTCGTTGTCGGAGACCACGGGACTAGGAACCCTTTCCTCTTGTGGACTGTCTTTCCCTACAGATGAGGTAGCCAGCTCAGCCTCATTCGATAGTCTATTCCCAGATCTGCGTCTAGTGTTGAACAAAACGGTCCTCTTCTTCTTCTTCCTTTCTTTCAGAATCAGAGTCTTCAAATCCTGTTGACCCTGGGCTAGGCTCATAACCAACTCTTGGAACTGGGCATTCTGGGCCTGGAGGGCCTTGATAGCTTGTTCAGCGGAAGGTTCAGAAGACATGATGATTGCTGAAATAAACAGCGAAGGAGGTAAGTGACTTGTAAAAGGGGTACCTGTAATGCAATGATATGTATGTATGCATGCAATGTTTTCAAGGATCTTGTGGGGTAAACAAGAAAATCGTTAGAATTTGAGTCTGGTAGCTTGATTGAAGGAACTTCATGTTGTTGAGAGTCCTTCTTCAAGAGTCAAAGCTCACCATATCGAGTGGGTCATAGCCCCTGACTCAAGTTATCATGTTTTGATCTCCAAACAACCTTGGCTAGAGGAAAATAAATCCCCTTTCCCCTTTCTAGATAGTTGGTTCATCATGACCTGCATCACAAACCCTTGAGATCCTTGAAATGGGTTAGTCCTTATGCAGGATGTATGCAATGTTATGATGTTATGATGTTATGATAAAGGCACACCACGAGTATTCACAAAAGTCAAACATGGTAAAGGCACACAAGTCACACAAAAGAGCCCTTAGATTTCAGGCCAGCATGAAGTTTAGGTACTACCCTCTTTCAGTTTCAGTTGGTTGAGACCTGTCCTAAAAGTAGTAACCAGATTCTAGAGGATCTCAATATCACTGACTACCCTCGATCGGTCATAATTCCAGTTTGGCAACCTTTTCTTGCGTCTGGAACCATCGCGAGAGTTTAGCCTCAATGAGTGTAGCATACTGCTACTGTTCTATGGCCAAGTTGGTCAATTTAAGGTTCTAAGGTCAGTTGGTGCTTAATGACTCCTCAGAAGACCCATATTCTCCTTGTTCCAACACAAGGGATATCGGGACAGACCAAGGTGTCACACCAACGTAGCTACTGCTTCACCCGTGCCGGTCTATGCCGGACATGTCTCTCACAGTTTATTGCTACTTACCTAAAGGGTATTCCCCAGATCCGGGTTAGGATCCATAAAACTCCAATACAAGCCCACAATATTAAATCAAACAAGGCATACAATTGAAAACATAAGTGTTCTTATCCTAAGGTACACCCCACTTATTATAGTCCCCAGCAGAGTCGCCAGTTCTGTGATTGGTGGAAATAGAACTGACTGTTTTTTAAGCTGGTTCACGAAATGTCGCGGTAAGCAAGAGTCGCCACCGTCTTTTATATTCTCCAACAAGGAAAGGACAAAAGCACAACAAAATTCCTTTTCGAGATGTTTCTCGGTTCGGGAGGTAGATTTATAGAAAGGGAAGGTGTTAGCACCCTTTCTATCAGTGGTAATCCACGGGCTCTTAGGTACTTACTCACTATGTTTTCAAAAGATTGTTTGCTTTTCAAGTGTTTGTGGGTTTTGAAAAAGTTTAGTTTGAAAAACTTCTAGGTAACTCTTATATCAGTCCTCAAGAGTGTATGAAGTGTTTGTTTGAAAACTTTTTGAAAGTGTAGGTGCGAAAAGATGTTTTTATTTTTTGAAAGAGCAAGTACCCAGGAGAAATCTACCTACTCTAAGGAATTAAGCTCTGTAAGAGTCCTTTAGACAGTACTATCCCACTATTGAGAAGTAGGTAGCACCGTCGTTGGAGTTATTCGGGTCAATTAGATTATGAGGGACATGTGTGGTCACCAAAGCAATAGTAGGACGCCTTAGCGGTAACCCTAATGTCCTAGATCCTTTTTATCCGAGGCAACCGTTTCGAGGCAACTGGATCTTTAGACAGGAGGGCGACCTCTAAAACAACCTATACTTGACAACCACCTCGAGGCAACCAAGTGAGGTGTACCCTAGGATTGGCATGTGCATGTGTGTCAAATTCAGTTAAGATTATCTTGTACATGTTATTTGTAAGCTACAGATTGATTTTATTTGTCAAGAAAGTCTTGCATGCATAGTTAACAGTTAATAGTTTGCGGGAAATAAATTGCGGAAAATTGAATCTACGCTATTACAAGGCGTCGGGTTTTACATCGCCAAAAACATAACCCTTGAAAATAAATTGCGGGAAAATAAAAGAAAGCGGTAAAAGCCCTAATTAACTATTACATTCTCGGAGCAGATACATAAATATAATGAATTAAAATAAATATGCGCGCGAAAGATTGAATCGGGACGTCCTTAGGGTTTTGACCCTTTTTTGAGAAAAGAAAGAAATTTTTCCTTTTTTGCAATTAATTCAACTTAAACCTAATTTACTAATTAATTAATTAATTAAAAGGAAAAAATGTTTTTGGTTTTTTATGTTTTTGATGAAAATAAAATAAAAGGAAATTAAAATTATCAAAAGAAAAACCCTAAGTCTATGTTTGTTTTATTTATTGTAAAAAAAAAAGGTCAAAATTACCTAATTAAACTAATTAATTTGTTAGTATCTTATTTACAAAAATAATTAATAGTGAAATTACTAAATAATAATAAAAATAAAAATATTAGTTTTTCTGAATTTTATTAGGAAAATAATTAAGTTGTTAATAATATATTAATAATAGTAATAATTAATGAAAGAATTAAATAGAAATAAAAATAGAAAAAGAAAAAGGAACAAGGAAACCAGGGGGGTGATGGGCCCATTAGGAGGTTTTGTTAGCAGATTTCAAGCCCATTAATCCCAAGCCTGTGTTGACTTTCTGAATGGTCTACGTGCATGTTGACTGAGGAACACCACGATCCTCCATCTCTGGCCTTTGGATTCACATTTGTGGCCACTTGGCGCCTGGATGCTGGAGACGCATGGTGGGGTACATTTAGGAAGCCTGCATGTGATTAGGTTAGAAAAAATATGAAACAATTATTTTGGAGGACCTGGGAATCGAACCCAGGTCCCAAGGGACTATGCCTGCACGCCTTAACCAACCCAACCGCCTTGTTCAATTGTTAGTGTAATAAAGACCAAACATAATATATACAAATTAATGCCTATGCTGAAACACAAATAAAAACGCGCGCTTTTTGAATTATCCACTCAGAAGCAAACACGTCCTCGTCTTCTCCACTGAACCTGCAAAAGTAATGTTAGATAGCGGGGGTTTTTAACCCCCACAAACTGCAAATGCAAAAAATAGCGAATAGCTCTATGTCAAATATAAAGATTTCGCGAGGGTAGTTTTACAATCGTCTGAGTCTACTGAATTCAACCATAAGCGTTAAGGGTCCCAATTTTTCCTATATAGAAAACCCCCAAATTCAGAGTTTGAAAACCCTAGAAAACGTTCATGGTGATTTCTGTTTCAGGGCGTTTTAATCCAATTGAACCACACCAAAAGCTTCACCTGAGTTCTATGAACATAAAACAATCAACAAAACATATCAAATGCGCATGAATAATGAGATGTGATTCTGAAAAATATGTGCAAACTGTTAAACCATTTTTGATGATTCTTGTGGCTTTAGTGCTTGGTTTCGATTGCAATGTGTTCCTGGGGATCCCTGCAATGTATTGGAAACAATAAAAGGCTTTGAATTGGCGTGGAAAGTAGAATTCAGTTTTCAAGTTTCTTTGATATTTTTTAATGTTGCATATGGCTTTCTTGCAGAGTTTTCACGTGAATGGAATTAGGGTTCACTTGTGCATATGTAATAGAATGGAATTAGGTTAAGTCTTAGCCCAAAGATCCATTGCATTGATGTTTCAATATTTGATTTCCAATCACATCTTTTTGCATCTTTTTGATTGAGAAAACTTTCCAATTTTGGATATTCTTGTCTCTTTGATTGGCACACGAAATCTCCAGCTTGTCTTGAGCTTGTTTGCTTCACAAAAAGATTTGAAAACCATATCTTTGAATTTCCTATATTTTAAATCAATTAAATGAATTAATATTAATAAAAAATCCAATTAATTAATAAAAATAAGAAAATAAACACAAATAGGCTTGATGGGTCGTGCATAGGCCTTGGATAAAGTTTCAAGAAGAAATTTGAGGCCCATTAGCAAAAATGATGTGTTTTGAGCAAAGTTGACTTTTGCAAATTCATGAAAATTTCCCAACTTCTCCAATGCATATCTTGCTCAATTTTGATCATATGAACATGTTCTTGGACATTTTGGAAAGGTCTTGAAGTCCTCTAACCAATGCCTTTGGTCCCATGTCATTTGTATTTACCAATCTCAAGTTATGGTCTTTGACTTAAAGTGCATTTTTGTTGACTTTTGAAATTGACCTATAATGTAGAAATTGATAACTTTTTGTGAGAGCATTTATTGGACTTGGGATGTGAAGATGAGTTGTAGGAAATGTCATCTCCTTCTAAATGAGAATTGGATGGGATTTTTCTGATGAACCATGAAAAAGTTATGCCTTAGTCAAGTTACAGTTGACTTTTCAGCTGTCCAAAAATAGTAACTTTTGCATCTTAATGATTTTTGAGCTATCCTTGAGGAATCATGATCAAGACTTGATAAAATGATGATTGTGGCTTCAAAATAAGATTTTGACCAAAAATTCTGACTTTTGACTGCCAAATGACCATTTTACCCCTGCAGTTGACTGTGAAGCAAATGAAGCTTTTGACTATGGAATTTGGCACTGTGAGCCTTGAGACTTGACATGTAGGTGCTTGAGGATGTATATGAGCCCATGGGACTTGATTGGACCACTGAAAACCCCAAATTCCTTGAGAGAACCAAAACCCTAATTTCAGCTGGCTTAGGAGGTATTTGGACTGTGCAACCCTTGGGAAATCTTGAACCATTTGGAGATGATTCTTGATAAACCTTGAAGAATATGAGAGGGCAAATTTTGGGGTACAACAACTGGCATTCTACAAGTCGAAGTCTTTGATGTATGGGGAATAAACTTCATGGGACCATTTCCATCCTCATTCGGCAACAAATATATACTTGTGGCTGTAGTTTATATACTAGAGTCGTGATTAAACTCTTCAAAACCATTATATTCCCAAGGTTTGGTGTACCCAAAAAAATTATAAGCGACGGTGGCTCCCACTTCATATCAAGAATCTTTGATAAACTCCTAACCAAATATGGGGTGAAGCACCACGTCGCAACACCATAACACCCCCAGACAAGCGGACAGGTGGAAGTCTCAAATCGAGAAATAAAACAAATATTGGAAAAAACGGTTGCCACGTCAAGAAAGGATTGGTCGGCTAAGCTACCTGAAGCATTATGGGCCTACAGGACGGCGTTCAAGACGCCAATAGGTACAACACCCTTTAAACTCATCTATGGAAAATCATGCCACCTGCCAGTGGAAATTGAACACAAAGCTTACTGGGCAATTAAAACTTTAAACCTAAGCTACACTGCGGCAGGACAGAAAAGGATCCTCGACATAAATGAATTAGAAGAACTAAGATTAGACGCATATGAAAATGCTAGGATCTACAAAGAAAGGACGAAAAAATGGCATGACAAACGAATCTCAAGGAAAGAATTCAATGAAGGAGATGTAGTTCTCCTATTCAACTCTCGTCTAAAACTTTTCCCTGGGAAACTCCGTTCACGATGGTCTGGACCATTCGAAGTGACCAAAGTTTTCCCCAGTGGCGCCATAGAGATTAAAGGAAAATCCATGAACCCGTTCTCAGTAAATGGCCAACGTCTAAAACATTATTACAGCATTGAAAATAAGAATTACACCGCGAGCTTAAGCATTATCACGTCTAACAACATTGTCAAGCTAACGACATTAAACAAGCGTTGTGTGGGAGGCAACCCACAGGTTTTTAATTTACTTTCTTTCAAATATCTTTATAATTTATTTTTATTTCTGCATTTTGATTTTTACTTTCCGAATTTTCTTTCCTTTTTCTTTCTTTCTCCCACTACATATTTTACTTATTTGCATTATTCTTTTACAAATTTTAGTACCGACTCACAGGAAACTACAAGCTAAAATTCATGGATACTATCATTTTTGCCACGGAGGCCCAGCAGAGGCGATATGAGATTCTGGCTCAGCGCCAGATGAGCATGACTACGTATGTGCATGATCCCACCTTGACAACTTTAGGAATCAAGGAAAGTGTATACTTCTTGTTTAACCAGATAGGATGGGTTCCTAGCCCATAAACACCCTACACACCAAAGCCTCACCTTGGAGTTCTTAAGCTCCCTCATCTATAAACCCACACAAGGCTTAGGGCGTAGTAGGGGTTAGATGTCCTTTAGATTGTTTGGTTTCACCCACCAGTTTACAGTTTGCAGTCTAGCTGAGCTGCTAGGATTCCCTAGTTCTTTAGATGCCTACATGGAAACCCAGGCGGATGACTACCTCAACTTTGAACTTAATCACTTTTGGAGGGTTATAACGGTCCAATATCCTGAGGACCCAGACCACCTTGATGCTACTGAGATTCATAACCCTGCGATTAGGTATTTCCATCACATATTAGCTTTCACCTTTTTTGGAAAACCTATTAATAGACTCTCAGTTTCTAGGGATGAGTTGTTCATTATTTACTGTGCTTTTCAGTCCAGACCAGTCATTGGTGCATCATTTATGATCGCCAACATGTCAGCTATAGCTCAGTGTACCCATGGCCCCATCTGTGTCGGCGGTCTAGTCACTATGATAGCCGAGGCCCTATCCCTACGGTCATCTCTGTCACGCCTTACGCCGTACACCAGATACTATACCATGGACATCCCTTTTTGTTTTAACATATCTTTGATTGGTAACCTCATCCCACCTCAGTTTCAGCTGCTTGTCCAAAATAACCTTGTCTATTACTTCAAATTGCCTAGCCCTGTACATACCAGTTTCTATACCAAGAAAAATTGGTTATATCACCTAGAGAAGACAGACAAACACGACCCTGAGAGGGAGGAGAGCGACCCATCCACACCCACCGGTTACCATGATTTTACACCATTGGATTACCCTACACTACCCCTTGTTACCACAGCTATTGACGTCCCTATGCCAGATCATGCACATGCGATCAAGACACTGCAGACAGATATTACCACACTCCGAGGTGAGCTCGCCAATGTTAAAGATAATGTCAGCACACTTCGGCGTGACTTCTTTCATTTCATGGACATCGTCACAGAGCAATTTGATTACATTTATCAGCATCTGCACGCTTCTGCACCACCTCCAAGAGGCCCTCATGCTTGATAGTTTTTGTTTATGTGTCGCCCCAGTGAGGACACTGTTTGTTCTTAGTATGAGGGGGGGGTTCATTATTATTCTCAAAACTCATTATGGTTTTATAACCAATATTTTCGAATAATTTGTTACTTTTCAGTTCTAAAATTTCGATTATTTATTTATTTATTCATTTCATATCCATCTTTTTTATTTTAAAGTATTTATTTATTTTCATTCACAATATGTATTTATTTTTATACTATGCAATTTCTATTATTATTTTCATTTGTTTCTAATTTCTATTATTATCTTCATTTGTTTCTAATTTCTATTATTATTTTCATTTGTTTCTAATTTCTATTATTATTTTCGTTTGCTTCTTATTTACCATATCATTCTTTCAATTCTACTATGTGCTACTATACCCCTTGCAAAATACTTCTCAAGGTTAATGAATTAATTAATTTAGTGGAACCATGTTCCAACACACGGTCAAAGAGGTCAAAGAAAGACATGCACGCATCACTTCACCCTGACGAACGTCAGGATGCATGTGACGAACGTCAGGGATTATCCCTTTGACTCTGGCAAGCGTCAGAGAGCGCGTGACGAGCAGCAGGGCTTGTCTCCCATGCTTTCACTTCCCGTGACAGTTGAACAACATTGATGCACGAAAATTTGTTTTAAAACCCCCACCACCCCATTTACTCCATTCATCCATAACTTCCATAACCTCTCATATTCAAATTTCTCCCATAAACCTCATTAAATTTCTTACTCAATAAAATCATCTATATAAACCTCTCTTCCATCCTTAGTCTCATCACTACCACCCACTTTCCATCTCTTTACCACAAATACATTTTTTTCTATCAAGTTCAAAAATCGTGGCCAACCAACCCGAACCCGACATGCGACATCTCGTGCTCTGACAAGGAGAAGCAGGTGAACTTCAAAAAGAGAGGTACATAAAATTCCATCGTTGAGGGCTAACATCCATGCGATTCATCGACAACAATTGCTTGCAAGAATTAGGCTTGCAACCTCATATGCAAGGCTTGCTGAATAAAGTTGGCCTGAGCTTTATTAGCACGATGAACACACCAACTTATGAAGCTCTCACGTTGGAATTCTTGAGTTCCTACGCCTATCACACTCGCGGTGATGCAGACGCACACCTAACGGGAGCTGCTCAATTTCGGATGTTCAACCTGTGGCGGTAGAAATGTGCAAGACTAAGCCATTGGATTGACTAGACATTATACAAATCAAAATAAAAATTGCCACCGCGCTTTATTGTTTCCAAAGGAATGGGAAAAGAGCGAATAACCCAAAAAGAGGGGGAAAGATTCAAGGTAAGGGGGTTGGTTATGCAAAGGGAAGGTATTAGAACCCTAAACATCTACGGTACTCCGCAGGAACCTCTTTGAAAAAATCTGTATATTTTGGCTATAAAAATGTGTTGTATATAAAATGGATGGTGGAGGTGAGAAAAGAAATATTTTTATGATTTTTGCACCCGCCGCGGTTGTGAACCTTTAGTGCCTACGTACCACCTTTCATGCAATAGGGGATCAGGGTACACGTAGTTCCTCTTTTAAAAATTTGAAACACAAGTGTGTTGGTTGATTTTATGAGATAAGACATCATCGCAATTGTCCGTGTGAAAAACATACTTACTACCCACAATCATGAGAAAGGAGAATTTGCATCATCTCAAAGTGGAGGATATGGCTTGGATTTTAAAATCAACAATGCCCCACTCAACACCCAAGTGGAAAATATCTCACTTCACTACATATTGTAGAAGTATAGTTGTTTGCATCACTACAAGGATTGACAAGAGTCTAATCTTTTGAGAAAAGTTTAAAGATAAAAGCCAAAGTGGCAAAATGGTTTGAAATGAGATTGATTGACTTTTAGTCTTCTCACAAAAAAGGTTAAGGTATTATTAAATTGATTGAAATTTATTTATGAAAATGTTTCGAAGATGCATGGACCTAAGTCCAAGTTTATTATGAAAATGTTTCAAGTTTCAAAACAAGAAGAGTTTTATTTTTAAAGGAGGGAGAAGATTTTTGAAATTAAAGAAGATGGGAGGATAAGAAGAGGCTATCCTAAAGCATAAGGTAAAATCTAGGGATAAGAACCATCTAACCAACAAGAAGCCAATACTTGACATTATGAGTCAATATAGAATTCCCATTCTTCGGATTGAAACCAAGCAAGCAAATATACTAGACCTCTTGAGAGAACCAAACTTCAAGTGTTTTAAGTCTTCGCAAAAATTGGGCAGAGTAACGGCTGTATACGGGTGAATTCCAGATTACAAACAAAGATCGTAATCTCAATAACCTGCATACAAAACAAACAAACAACCCAATGTCTTGAGGTAAACCTCAAGAACTCCAGACAAAATATCAAATAAAGTCACAAAGTCTCCAAGATAGGCCAAGGTCTCTAATCCTAAGTCCAAGAAGTCCATCACTCCATAATGCAAAGGATAGTAACCATGTAGTCCAAGTATCATTAATGATTTTTATGGTTCATGTTGATTATTAGGTGTCTTTAAAAAGAAAGAAAAGCTCAAGTGAGCAAAAATAAAAATGACATAAAAGTAAATGCTCAAGTGAGCAAAGATGAAAATAGCATGAAATGTAAAATGCTAAAAGTAAATGGTACATAAAGCATGGAAATAAAAGCGTAAAGTAAAGTTAATTGTTAGTAATTAGTGGTTAGTTGGATGACCATCTTGAAACTTGAATTTGGAACTCATTAGAGGATTGGTAGAACCAAAGCCTCCACACAATAAGTTGCATTTGCTTTTTGTCAAGTATATCATCCATTTTGGAATTCTCACAAGGCAACATGTAATGATCAACGATGTTTAAGTGATCCGTGTTGACCAAAGGTATTGTAGATCCATTAGAGGATCGGTAGAACCAAAGCCTACACACAATGAATCTCAAGGTTATTGGATCAAAGAGATCAAATTAACATACTTGGGCTTGCAATCATAAGTTTAGGCCACGAATGATCATTTATTCGAATCGGGACAAAATTTAGCGCTATGTTAAGCAATCGTAAGTGGACTTATGTAGAAGTCACACCTATTTTGAGGTCGGTCAATAGCAATCTATGTACTTCATGTTTGGATAAATGATATAGAGATCACCATCCCTTAACATGTAGCACAATTAAAAAAGAAAGGGATAAGATGAAGAGGGAGGGGAATGATAAGCTAATTTGGATCACCATTTCAAAATTCTTTCATCTTTAAATTCAACCACTCCTCTAGATGGATTAAAGCACTAAACATATCATTAATCCAAAGCACCAAAAATGAATTAAATAATTCACTCTTAGGTAGATTTGAATTGATGAACATTTATCCAACTTCATCTACATCATAAATTCCATTGAGTTTAAAGACAAATTGGACATTTAAAATTGCAATCCAAACCAACAATCAAAAGGAGTGAGTAGAAAAAGCATTTTGGATCAAAGCTTCCCCAAAACAAGGCAAAAAAGTGCATTCTGTCCCTGTGTAAATCGATTGCACTGTTGTGTAAATCGATTTACACAGTACAGTTTTCTAAAAATTGTGCAAAATTGCTTATGTGCAATCGATTGCACTACAATGCAAATCGATTGCACACAGTTACAGTAGCAAAAACAGCATTTTAAAAGGGCAATTTCTTGTTCAAACTTTCCATCAAACACCTTATGATCATGGATCCACTTGAGCACGAAAATTCCATCAAATTATGAGAAAATAACACCATTGAAATCACAAAATAATGCTCAAAGAATCAATCCCAAAGATCACTAAGAGATCACATTGTGAAAGATGAATTATCCAACTTACCAAAGGTAGATCTAGAGAATTATCAAAACAACTTCAAGAATTTGCTTCAATTCAACCACAAGAATCAATTGACCAAGATTGGATGTAGAGAATTGATGGAGAAAAAGTGTTTGGATGAAGGTTTAGCTCAAAGATTAGTAAGCTTCAATGCAAAGCTTACTAACTTTTTGAAAATGGAGAGAATTGAGAGATTTTTTAGCAAGGTGGATTTGGCTATCAAAAGCTTGAAATTTGAATGAAACGAGGGCTCTATTTATAGAGTTTTAGGATTGGGATTAATGGTAATTTGATAATTGATTCTTGGAGCCAAAATTTGAATTAATGATAATTCTTTCAAATATTAGAGCCAAAATTTGAATTAATGATAATTCTTCTTAAAAATGAAAAATTGGCACTAAAATTTGAATTAATGATACATCTTTCAAAAATGAAGAAAAAATTGGAGCCAAAATTTGACAATTTTAAAATGCTGATTTTTTTTCAAATTTTCACGCTGTGCAATCGATTGCACTATAGTGCAAATCGATTTGCACAGTGTATTTTTTCAAAAATTATGCAAAATTCACTTTGTGCAATCGATTGCACTCTAGGAGCAATCGATTGTACAATGAAAAAAAAATGAAATTTTTTTTAATTCTTTTTCTTTGCAAATAGAGATTTTAGGGAAATAATACCGGAAAACCTTATTTGCCATATGCTTCGACTCGGTACCTACAAAACACAAATATGAAAAGACAAAGACAAATATTTTTTGCATTTTGATTAGAAATTAGTCAACAACACAAGAGCAAACTTAAAGATAGGATGCAAATGTGATGAATGAAGCTATTTATTAATGATTGTGACTGAATGATAAAATATGATATGAAAGTGCGACTGAAAAAGTTAGGGGCAAAATTTAGGGTACAACACAACCGAGAGTACACACTCAACCATGAAATTTTGAGCGACATATTTCATTTTCCCCGTGGGAATAATGTGCAATATCGCATTCCCCCAGAATTGGATTGGAATGGAAGTGCTTACGCACTATGGGAGAGAATAACCGGCGAACCAAATGTCAATCCCGAAGCACTGTACGCCTCTCACATCCACAACCCGAACATTCGCTTCTTACACCGTGTTATGGCAAACACAATATTTGGAAGGGCAAACAACAACAAGGTAAACACTAAAGAATTGTATGCTCTTCATTGTACCTTTTCAGAAAACCTCCATCTTAATCCCGTTACTTTAATGATGGCCCACATTCAAAACCTCGTTACAAGAGACGGGACCACACCTTTTTGTATCGGAGGCATCGTCACCACCATCGAAGTTCACCTAAACTGGGGGGAAAGGATTCAACGCCTACCTCCACTGCCAGCAGTTTATATGGATATTGATAACTGTAGAGTTGGCCGCCTGATCAAAGTACGAGAAGCTGGAGGGTACTATCTAATGGTTAAGATTGAAAGAGTTCATAGCGTGATCATGCTAAATCACAATCATACTTACTTGGGTAATCCGGATAACTGGCTTTACAACCTGAACGCCCCAGAACCCGGAGAAAATGTGCAAGGAAATCAAGGTGAGGCCAACAACGCTGCCGCTGACGAAATCGAAGAAGAATTAGAGCAGCAAGAGCCCCAACCACAACAAGCCAACAATCCCGCCACCATCGATGCAATTTATGCCACAATAATGCAGCAAAACCAGTTGTCCACTCAATGCCACCAGAGCCTTGAGACGCGCTAAATCGAGATGATGACTCTCATGCAACAAATGCAGAGAGACCAAAACGACTACACTCACAAGCATGATCAAAGTATGCTGGAATTCACCACAGGAATAACGGAAGATATGCGAGCCTTAACACTTCGTGTTGACGACTTGCATAATATCATATCCCAGAGAGATGGAGGCGAATCTTCCAGACACGTTGGGCAAGCACATCAAAGAGCGAGGACACGTGGCCGATACCAAAGACAAGAGGAGGAAGAATGATAATCCAGTTTCCATTTCCCCTTTCCCTCTTCTATAAATACATTGAGGACAATGTATGATTCAAGTATGGGGGAGGAAGTATTTCCCTTTTCCTAGTAATTTTTATTTTTTTATTTTTTTATTTTTTTTTCGTTGTAATTTCCCTTCCGTTATCTTTATTACAATAAAAAAAAATTTATCAAGTTATCTATTAAAGAAATTTGTGTTCTTTAAGACTCCCCTTTCTTTTTGAGCCCATAAAAAAAATTTCAACTCACTCGACAAAGTACATAGACTGCAAGATCTCTAATCGTCAGGAATTGGGGCAAGATTAAGCGAAATTCCTACCATCTAGACACTCTACAACCCCAGAGTATGATAGATCAGTCCAAGTACCTGTTATTCCAACACCCTGAGTTTAGTCTTTATAGTAACCCTGAGTAGTTTATATTAGCAGTCAGCACCGTCTTAAACACAAACTACGCAGGAAGTCGATGAATATAAGTGGATGATATAATATTTCAGTAAAATGTTGCAAGGAAACACACCAATTAAATTGGACGATCCTTACCCGATCGCCTAATCCAAAGGATGTAAACCTTACAAAGTAACATGAAAATTCATTTGGTGGATGGTTCAGGAGCATCTGGTACTGAACTCGGTAGGGCAGATTACGGTCTGATCCCCCGCATCCAACCATTAAATTAAAAAAGGTTGCCACATTACTGTGCCAGAAACCTCTAAAGTTTAAAAGGATCATAACCACTAACCGACTATTCTGCTATGTGCGTGTAAAGATAAAGGGCTTAATGTGATTGTGCTAGAATGAAAAGGACAAAACAAGACAAATACTCGAGGTAGGATATGATAGGACCTATAACTGGTTACGTAAAATGGGACTGCCTAGTGTCATTGACATAGTAATGAAGCATGAATCAAGCCATCGATTTTCTGACAAAAACACAACGCAACTATATATTAGTTTATCCGAGTCATAACCATGTTTAGAAAACATCGTACTTAGCATTTGCTTGAGGACAAGCAAAGTTTAAGTATGGGGGAGTTTGATGACACACAAATATGTGATATTTCTGGCTTGATATACACCAAATATTTCTCATACTTTAGTTTAAATTAAATTATTTTATAAGTATTATGCAGGTATTTTTCTATTTTTATAGATATGCATTAAGCTGAACACTTTTGAAGAAATAAAGAAAAAAGAGGTGCAAAACTAGCAAAAAGGCCAAAGGAGGAGAAATGAGCCCAAAGCCCATTATACATGTGAGCACGTGGCCCACAATAAAGAAGACCTTGACGACCATCAAGGAGGTGTGCCGAACGTCACGCGCCAAGAAAGACCAAGTGACTATCGTCACTTGAATGTGACAAACGTCACAAGCCACTTACTCCACTTTCTTCTCATCTAACAGACAGAAACGCGTTCAAGGGTTAATCCAGCGACTACCTACATTTTCTCACCCACTCAGTCAAAGTACCAAGGAACGTGACAGATTAATGGCCCTATTATTTCTCAAAGAAGGAAGTAAATTGTTCCTACATTTTCGAGAGCAACTGATCACGCAAGACTTATAAAGAGAGCCTTAGACCACAGTAGAAAGGGTTCTTATTTTTGGCAAGAAACTTTAGAGATTTTATATTGAGCGAATATTCTTTTTAGTATTATTTTTATTTCCCAGCTATTTCTATATTCCTTTCCAGCATTATTTTCTTCTGTACAGTTAAATATATTCTCCGATCGAAGCAAAGCCTACAATTTGTACAGGAGTGCTTCTGTCTTCAGAGTTATTACCAGGTTTATGTTTACAAATTCTTATTGCTTTTTAATTAATATAATTATGTTTATTTTTGTTTGTCCCTTAAATTATTCTGCGATTTGGTTTAATATTATGTTAGGCTAGAAATCCTATACCGGTATGTAAAGTCACTCAACCAAGGGAACGAGTAACTTAGTTGGGATTATTTTTACTACGAAACTTTCTTTTATGGCCTAAGTTTCAATTTTTCAATCATTAAATTGTTTTGTTACGGAATTAAAAAACAGATAGAGGTTAGGGTCAACAAAGCGGAAGTTTGAGATCTTTTAACTGGACAGTAGTAATTAGGCATTGGCTTAAAATATAGCGGAAGCACTTTAAAGTTAATTAAGATTTTATTTAGTTTTCAAAAAGTGTTTTTAACTCCTGCAGGATGGCGGAAGCGTACATTAGGACTTAACTGCATAGCCTAGATCAACAAAACGACAGTGTGAGACGAGGGTTTTTAAACTAAATAAGTTTTACTGAAAGCTGTTTTGAAAATATAAAGACGCCCAACAGGTTGCTAGTTCCCGAGGTACGACTATTGCATACTGGTAATTAAGCTCATTGATTATTAAAAATCCAACTTAATTTAGTATTTAGTTTTCCCTACAACCCAATCAAATATTCATTAGCTTTAGATTTGTGAAGTAACGATAGAAGACGGTAGATCGATTCATCAGTCTCTGTAGTTCGATATCTTTTAAAACTACACGATAAGACTGTGCACTTGCAGTCCGAATCATTGGATACATAAGTACAATCTCGATCAATAGCAACAAAATACACGTGATTTTTGAAAAAAAGCCAGCAATTTCAAACTGTCATCTTTTTGGCTCCAAATTTTTCTGTAGAATTTGAAATTATATCATTAATTCAATTTTGGCTCCAAGAATCAATTACCAAATTACCACTAATCCTAATCCTAAAACTCTATAAATAGAGACCTCATTTCATTCAAATCACAAGCTTTTGATAGCCAAACTCATCTTGCTAAAAAATCTCTCAATTCTCTCCATCTACCAAATTCACTCAAAGCTCCATTTTCAAAAAAAGGATAGTAAGCTTTGCATTGAAGCTTACTAATCTTTGAGCTAAACCTTCATCCAAACACTTTTTCTTCATCAATTCTCTACATCCAAGCTTTGGTAATTGATTCTTGTGGTCGAATTGCAGCAAATTATGGAAGTTGTTTGATAATTCTCTAATTCTACCTTTGGTAAGTTGGATCATCATCTTTCACAATGTGATCTCTTGTGGATTTCGGGTTTTGATTCATTGAGAATTGTTTTATGATTCCATTAGTGCTATTTTCTCATAATTTGATGGAATTTTCATGCTCAATTGGATCCATGATCATAAGGTGTTTGATGAAAAGTTGGAACAAGAATTTGATCCTTGAGATGTTGTTTTTGACTGATTTTAACAGGTTGCAATCAATTGTTGTAACATTGCAATTAATTGTCACAGAAAATTGATTTTTAAAAAAAAACTACACTGATGCAATAGGTTGCTGTCGAAGCACAATTGATTGCAACAGTGTCGAAAATACTTTTTCTGCGTATTTTGGGGCTGTTTCGACTCAAATATTTTTCTGCTCACTCTCTTTGATGGATAATTTGGATTGCAATTTTAAATGTCCAATTTGTTTTTAAACTCAACGGACTTTGTGATGTAGATGAAGTTGGATAAATGGTCATCAATTCAAATCTACCTAAGAGTGAATTATTTAATTCATTTTTGGTGCTTTGGATTAATGATATGTTTAGTGCTTTAATCCATCTAGAGGAGTGGTTGAATTTAAAGATGAAAGAATTTTGAGTCCCTTTCTTTTTAATTGTGATACATGTTAAGGGATGGTGATCTCTATATCATTTATCGAAACATGAAGTACATAGATTGCTATTGACCGGCCTCAAAATAGATGCGACTTCTACATAAGTCAACTTACGATTGCTTAACATAACGCTAAATTTTGTCCCGATTCAAATAAATGATTATTCGTGGCCCAAACGTCTGATTGCAAGCCCAAGTATGTTAATTTGATCTCTTTGATCCAATAACCTTGAGATTCATTGTGTGGAGGCTTTGGTTCTACCAATCCTCTAATGGATCTACAACACCTTTGGTCAATGCGGATCACTTAAACATTGTTGATCATTAAATGTTACTTTTGAAGATTCCAAATTGATGATATACTTGACAAAAAGCAAATGCAACTTGTTGTGTGGAGGCTTTGGTTCTACCAATCCTCTAATGAGTTCCCAATGCAAGTTTCAAGATGGTCATCCAACTAACCACTAATTTCTAACAATTGACTTTACTCTATGCTTTTATTTTTTATGCTTTATGTACCATTTAATTTAAGCATTTACATTTCATGCCATTTTTTATTTTTGCTCACTTGAGCATTTATTTTTATGTCATTTTTATTTTGCTCACTTGAGCTTTTCTTTTTCTTTTGAAGACACCTAATAATCAACATGAACCATAAAAATATTTAATGATACTTGGACTATTTGGTTACTATCCTTGGCATTATGGAGTATTGGACTTCTTGGACTTAGGATTAGAAACCTTGTCCTATCTTGGAGACTTTGTGACTTTATTTGATATTTTGTCTGGAGTTCTTGAGGTTTACCTCAAGACATTGGGTTGTTTGTTTGTGTTATGTGCAGGTTATTGTGATTACACACTTTGTTTGTAATCTGGAATTCACCTGTATACAGACGTTACTCTGCCCAATTATTACGAAGACTTAATACACTTGAAGTTTGGTTCTCTCAAGAGGTCAAGTTCTTTTCTTGCTTGGTTTCAATCCGAAGAATGGGAATTCTATATTGACTCATAATGTCAAGTATGGGCTTCTTGTTGGTTAGATGGTTCTTATTCCTAGCTTTTACCTTATGCTTTAGGATAGTCTCTTCATCTCCTCCCATCTTCTTTAATTTCAAAAAATCTTCTCCCTCCTTTTAAAAACTCTTCTTATTTCTAAACTTGAAACACTTTCATAATAAACTTGGACTTAGGTCCATGCATTTTCAAAACATTTTCATAAATAAATTTCAATCAATTTAATAATACCTTGACATTTTTGTGAGAAGACTAAAAGTCAATCAATCTCATTTCAAACCATTTTTGCCACTTTGGCTTTTTATTTTAAAACTTTTCTTAAAAAGATTAGACTCTTGTTAATCCTTGTAGTGATGCAAACAACTATACTTCTACAATATGTAGTAAAGAGATATATTTTCCACTTGGGTGTTGAGTGAGACATTGTTGACTTTAAAATCCAAGTCATATCCTCCACTTTGAGATGATGCAAATTCTCCTTTCTCATAATTGTGGGTAGTAAGTATGTTTTCCACACGAACAATGACGATGATGTCTTATCTCATAAAATTAACCAACACACTTGTGTTTCAAATTTTTAAAAGAGGAACTACGTGTACCCTGATCCCCTATTGCACGAAAGGTGGTACGTAGGCACTAAAGGTTCGCAACTGCGGCGGGTGCAAAAATCATAAAAATATTTCTTTTCTCACCTCCATCATCCATTTTATATACAACACATTTTTATAGCCAAAATATACAGATTTTTCAAAGAGGTTTCTGCGGAGTAGCGTAGATGTTTAGGGTGCTAATACCTTCCCTTTGCATAACCAACCCCCTTACCTTGAATCTTCCCCCTTTCTTTGGGTTATTCGCTCTTTTCCCATTCCTTTGGAAAAAATAAAGCGCGGTGGCGATTTTTATTTTGATTTGTATAAAGTCTACTCAATCCAATGGCTTAGTCTTGAACATTTCTACCGCTACAGAGAAATGGCGACTTCACTGGGGACAAATTAACCTCTTGCTGGTCCATCCCTAAGTGGGTTGAGCCTATCTTTGTTTATATCTGTATATATGTTATTGTGTTTATGTGTTATATTTTGTATATATGTTTGTCTGGATTTTCATGGTTTACAGGGTGCTTGGTGATATCTCATAAGTCCTATATCCAGACTTGGGCAAACTTTAAGATAGGACGGGCGGTATAGTCATGTTAACTTTGAGGGAGTAATCCCAAAAAAGGAGGCATGAGATCCCCCACTCAGTGGAGGCCCCTTTGACTGTAGTGTCGTTTACCGAGTAATCGGGAAGACATACTGCTTTCGACCTGGGAGCCTGCTGAAGCTGAGGACCATAGATTACCTAACCCATCTTGGCCTTTTAGGTGTAGTGCGGAAGCTATGACGGAGTAATCCGGAAATAGTTGTCATGCGATACTACGCTCGAACGAGTTTTTCTTGAGAATATTATTAATTACCGAGTTAATCGGGAAGTTGGTAATATCCGAAGGAAGGATGTAGACTCTGGGAACCTCTTAGAACCTTTTTCGGCAGGTGGTAACTTTTTAGACCAACACCTTATGGGTAGTACCTTCGACTTCATGCTCGTGACGTTGAACCTATGAACCCTATATGTGTGATCTTGTGTGTGATTGTTGCATCATGCATCCATGCACTCATAAGCATCTTTTGAAGAAAACAATATTTCAAGGGATTTAAAGGTTGACTATTTGTGAATATCTCAGGTACTTTTAAACCATGGATTCTGGAAAGAGAAAGACCGGGAAATACAGTTTCAAGGATCCTAAGATAGATGAGTTAATCAGTCTAATTCCAGAGATCGAGTGTTTTGTAGACTTTCGGAAGAAGTATGGATCCATTATTCCTCTCATGAAGCTGAAGATGAAGGAGGGTATGCTCTCAACTTTGGTCCAGTTCTATGATCTGGTGTATAACTGCTTTACTTTTCCCTATTATCAGTTGATGCCTACACTGGAAGAGTATTCCTATCTATTGGATTTACCTGTTACCGATCGTGTTCCTTTTACTGGTTTGGAGGGTGTGCCACAACCACATGAGATTGCTTCTTTGATTCATCTGGGGAAGTCTGAGGTGGAAGCCCATATGACTACCAAAGGAGGGATTAAAGGATTACCAGCTCAGTTCTTATTGGATAAATCTCGTTACTTTTCCAGGATGAAGAGCACGGTTGCTTTTGAGGCCATCTTTTCTTTACTCGCCTATGGATTATTCTTATTCCCTAATGTGGACAAGTTTGTCGACATTAACGCTATCAGGATTTTCATGATTGGAAACCCGGTTCCTACACTGTTGGGTGATGCTTATTACTCTGTTCATCTTCAGAGTTATTATCATGGGGGAATGATTATCTGTTGCACGCCTTTATTGTACCGGTGGTTCATCTCTCATATGCCTCAGTCCGATGCTTTTTGGGATGTCAAGAAGGAACCCCGTTGGGCTCCTAATATCATGGCACTTACTCATTCGGATATTGATTGGTATCATCGAGCTTATCAGAATATAGAGATTATTGACAGTTGTGGTAGTTTCCCCAATGTGCCTCTTCTTGGTACAAAAGGAGGAATTAACTATAACCCTGTTCTTGCACGACGACAGCTTGGTTACCCGATGAGGGATAAACCAAATAATATTCATTTGAGTAGTTTCTTTCTAATGGAAGGAGAAGACCACAGGGAAGCTAGGGAGCAGATTGCGAAGGCCTGGCGTCACATTCATAAGAAGAGTAGGAAGGATTTAGGACCTAGAGGTGTTGTTTCTTTGGATCCATATCTTCAGTGGGTCCGATCGAGAGCCATTCAGTTGAAGAAGCCGTATACTCGGGAGACACCCATGCCTGATTTGTTTGTGAATACCACTCCTCCCTTATTAGACGATCTAGAAGAGCTGCAACTTGCCTTGGTTAGGATGCAATAGGAAAGGGATGCTTGGAAGAACAAGTTCTAGACTTTAGAGAGTTCCTACATAGTAGACCTGAAGGAGAAATATGATTTGATCGAGATCCTTAAGAATAGAGCGGTGGAGTCTATGGAGAGGCAAGGGGATTTATTTTCTCCTAGGCCTCAAACAGGTGTTGATTACTCACTTCCTTCTTCAGATGATTGGAAGCAGGTTGCCATCAGACATGTGGAAGAAAACCAGAGGTTGAGGGCTCAGATTTCCAGGCTCACAGGGAAGCGCCAACGTACAGATTGATCTCCATTAGTTCCTCTTCTATGTATTTTAGATTGTATTTTCATCTTGTAATTAGGATCATTGAAACTTGTAATCCATTTTGAAGTCATTATAATAAAATTTTCAGTATTTCAAAAGCTTTATTACTTGGATGTTTGCAGTATGTCTATAAACCATAAATCCCTTGAAATATTAAATGATAAAGTAAAAATAATCATATGCATTGCATATCATGCATTATATTGCATATATTTCTTGCATTTGTTATGCATATCCAGGTGTCTTACCCAGCTTCTTTACTTCATTCAGCAAGCTGACTCATCACTACAACACCCAGGCTAATTTCAAAAAGAAGATGGACAATTTAGAATAGGAGAATCGCGAGCTACACGAAGAAGTTTCCGCTTTGAAGGCTGGCTTGGCCAACTTGACTGCTCTGATGGAAGCTCTGGTGGTTGCTCAGAATCACCCACCGAGTGTTCAACCTCAACCAACAAGGGCAAATACTGAAGTTCCTATTGTTCCTGTATCCGCTACTCCAGTTGTTGTTCAAAACCGTATGCCTCAGGGTTATCCGTGGGGAATTCCAGAGAATTTTGCACCTGAAGGTTTCAATCTTGGCCCTCAAGATGCTCCAATGGTTCAAAATGTTGTTACTCCTGCACCTCTTGTGGTGCATACTGTTCCTGCTGCACCTCCTTCGGTGAATTTGGTTTCGTTTGTTAATGAAGATATGTGTCGTCCTTTCCCTCCGCCGAGTGAAGACTTGGGTCTTTATGACAAAATGGATGATTTCCAAGAGAAATTTGATAAAATGCAAAGAGAGATGAAGGCTCTTAGGGGAAAATAGTTATTCAGGAAGAATGTGAATGAGTTATGTTTGGTCCCAAATGTTAAAGTTCATGCTAAGTTCAAGGTCCCGGAATTTGAGAAGTACAAGGGAAACACTTGCCCTCGTGCTCATTTAGTGATGTATGTAAGAAGAATGTCTACCCAAACTGATGATCAGCGTTTGCTGATTCATTTTTTCCAAGATAGTCTGACCGGCGCAACATTGAAATGGTACATGAGTTTAGACAGCGCCAACATCCATACTTTTAATGATTTGGGAGAAGCATTCATTAAACAATACAAGTACAATGTGGACATGGCGCCCGACCGTGACCAGCTTAGGGCCATGGTTCAGAAAGACAGAGAATCGTTCAAAGAGTATGCGCAGAGATGGCGCGAAGTGGCTGCACAAGTGATTCCTCCCATGGAAGAGAAAGAAATGACTAAGATTTTTCTGAAGATGCTGGGCGCTTTCTACTACGAAAGAATGGTAGCAAGTGCCCCAAGTGATTTTACAGAGATGGTAGGAATGGGTGTCTGCCTAGAAGAGGCAGTAAGAGAAGGTCGTTTGACAAAGGGTGAAGGATCTGGAGGGGTGAAAAATCCAGCTTATGGGATTACAAAGAATAAATAGGGGGATACAAATGTTGTTATGCAAGAGAGAAGGGTAAACGCTCCTAGAAAGAATTATCAGCATCATCGGCAAGTTTCCTCAGTTACTCCTGTTATCAGTGCCGCTCTGACTACAGTTGCATATCAGAGGGCACCTCAACAAGGAAATCAAGGGCAATGTCATCAGAGGAAAATGAGCTTTGATCCAATCCCAATGACATAAACAGAGTTGTATCCTTCTTTGTTGAAGAAGAATCTGGTTCAAACTCGAGCTCGACCAGTTGTTCCTGAAAAACTTCCAAGAGGATATAAGGCAGGCGCTTCCTGTGCCTTTCATCAGGATGCTCCTGGGCACAATTTAGAAGATTGCTTTGCTTTGAAGGTCGAAGTTCAGAGGTTGGTTCGAAGCGGTATCTTGTCGTTTAAGTACATTAGCCCTAATGTTCAAAACAATTCGTTAGCAGGGCATGGATGAATCTTTGTCGTTGATAGTTCCAAAGCTTGGGAAATGTTACCTTCAACGTAAGTCCAGATAAGAGAGTCATCTTAGTTTATTAGCATTTTTACTGTTTTCTCATTTGTATTTTTTCTTGTTTATCATTGCACTGTTGGCATGTAAGAACTTGTTTGCATTTGAATGTTTAATCTTAATACAATGATTATGTTTGTCTTGAAGAAATTCATTCGTTTCACTCGTATTTGTTTTCAATTTTAAATTTATTTATGATACCAACTTGTTACCCATTATCTTTCCTAGGCAGAGATTGGGAGGAGGATGATGATACTAAAACACAAATTTTCTGGTTGTATGCTTTTGGATAAAACTTTGTTGACGATGTACAGGCATTGTTTCAAATCCTTAAACACCGGAGATATAAGAGAGTGAAACCCTCGTTAACCCCTTTGAGCCTTGAAGTAGGAGTTTCTTTTTCTATTCAGAAAAAACCCTCATTTTTAACCCGGGGCAGGGTAGTGTTCAGTTAATATGATTGATTGTTCAAATCTCATCAAGAGTGCACATCTAAGGATACAACAATGGTTATCCCTCGAAAGGTTGAGGAAATTCAAAACCGCAATGTTTAATATCCGCATATCAGTAGTGTGTATGAAAAGAAGATTTTATCTCAATGGGTATCTCTCACATATCAGAAGATCAACAGATGATGATACAATAATGGTTATCTCTCATCTACCCAGAAATATGGCAGTCACAATTCTTCCGACAAGTCACAAATGACTCGAAGTCACGCGACATGTTCAACAAAAAAAAAGATGACATGAATAAAAAAATTATGATGAAAAAGAAAGAGACAAAAAGCCCCGCTAAGTAGGAACTTGAAAAAACAAGTCGCTTAGGCAAAAGTCAGGGCTTCCCGCTGCACTTCAGAGTCAAAGTCAAAAGGAATTTGTCCAGAAGGCAAGGAAGAAATGGAAAGCCTAAAATGCGATAAAGGATTACAGTGTGAAATCCTCAGCAAAGAACAGAGTCGTGTGACAAGAAACCCAAAAGAAGTAGGAATGAGTGACTTGCATGTCCAAAAGAAAACCTTGTTTGATTCCTCAACCATCTCGAAATTTATTTTGAGAGATGAATGTTCATGTCAAGTTAACTGAACTTAGGACTGAAGGACATCACGAAGGGGGTGGGCACCAAATATTTTTTAGCCTTAAATCTTTTTTTCTAAAACCGTGAACCAGGCCACGTTACAACCCTCAAAAGTCCTAATTGAAACATGGTTTATTTCGAAAGCATACTCCAATGAGATAGTGTTTCCTGACTCCCATTAATTTTTCTAAATTATTGTGATTGGTATCATATTTATTTTGTTATCTTTCATACAAAAAAATCCATGTCGCATCCTGGCTAGTGATTCGTTCACAAGGTTTTGCGACATCTTTTTAACTAAAATCTTCAAGAATTACATAATTGTTGCATTAGAATTTTTATTCTTAGAATAAACTTTTTCTGCTTGTAAAACAACTGCTTGATATCATGAAATTTTACATTTGAGTATCAGCAAAGGGCATGTTTCCGAGAAGAGTTGTGGAGAGAAGAGGATGCAACATTCAACCAATCTAGGGCAGTTGCGTCAAGATTCAACAAATCTCTAGAAGTCATTTGATCAGAAAGGTTACCCTAAAAGCATGCATCCAAAGGCAAGTTACAAAAGTTACCTTGATCAGCACGGTAAGCTTGAGACACCAGATTGGTTTCCAAGGGCATATCCAGATTTCATCAAGATAGCTACTATGTCTACCCCAAGCCGAGAATCTTCCTCAAGCAGGATTGTTTCTTGTGACCTGTTTTGTAGACGTATGTTTGGATTCCTCTAACAATTGTTGATCAATTAAAGGGTTTCCTCAAGTTATGTTATGGTGTTGGGTTCATAATCCCATTTTTTCCAGTCTTGCTGTAGACTTCTCCAACTGAGTGTGATTCTTTACCCAGCCAAGTGGTGATCAAACGGAGATTAAAAAGATCTATGGAGCCTTTTCTCATTTGATTGAGTTCTTTCTCCCTTTTTATTGATATGGAATCTCTTGTAGAGTAGTGCCTTCTCCTGTTACGACATTATTGTTGTTATGTGCTCCCTATGTAGCTAAACAAGGGCAGTATATTTTCTAAGTGTTGATACAATTGTCAACTTTTTGGGTTTTCTCCCGCCAAGTGCTGAGTTTGATTTAAAATCCCCATAATTTTGACTTCTTGCTATGATGTTAACTTCTTGATTCCCCATGAAGGTTTTTCTCAGGTCATCTTGTTGGTATGTGCGCAATCTTTGTGTGTTTCTCAGATAGTTAGAGACGATACCAGTGGGTGCAAGGTACAATATTAGGTTTGTGATCCCATTATCCTTGGCCGAGTCTTGGTTCACTTTTGATTTTGGGTTTGCATGGTCAGAAGCCTCCGTCCTAGATTCCCCAGCGAAGTTTTCCCTCATATGATGAAAGGTTTTTATTCCCTCGGTGTGCTAAGATATCGCTCTTTTTGCAGTATTGGCATTAGTGTTGACTTCTTAATTTCCCAAGAAGACTATACCAGGGCATGTTTTGTTGGAATAGGTTTGTATGATATGAAGACTCAATCCAATATTCTCCAGTGAAGGCCTCGTTTATTTGATAGAAGTCCTTTCTCCCCAAAGAAGTTGGTGCAATAATTACTCTCGAAGAACACATATCTCTGGTTTCCCCAGTGAAGAACGTATCTTGGTTTCCCCTTGATGATGTGGTTTTGACCTCCCCAATGAAGTCAGCATGAAGTCTCCAGTATATGTCTCAATGATGAAGCATTTTCTCCCTTAGTGAAGTCTATATGTTTTTCCTCCTTCAAAGTGGGTCTGAATTCCCCAGCAAGGTTTGATTGTCTCGGCGTCAGTCTGCTTTATTTGAGGTTGGTCTTGTAATCTCCAGTAGTTATGTTGCTTTTGAAAAATTGGTTTCTCCAATGAAACCGGAAGAAAGATGTTATATCCTGGTATCTGTTTGATTTAGCTACATCCAGATTATGTTTCTCCTTAGTGAAGTTAGGACAGGCAATAGGTTTGGTTTCCGTAGTTGCCTTTACCTTTCTTGGATTGATCTTTCTGGTTGAAGTTTAGCCCAATGTTGTTGGTACCTGAGGTGGTTTTGTTTGATTGAACTGATTATGTATCCTTTTACCAGCATATGCACGATATCGCTCATACGTTCATACATGCATCATGCATTGTTATAAATCATTTTTTGTTGACATTGTGTTCTAACCTTCCTGCAGCACTCCTTGCTTAGATGGATTTGGTTTTCCCTCTTGAGTTTATTTCTCAAAGGATGTATCTTCGTTGGCCGTCTTGCTCCAGTTTGTTTCTAATTGGATTCGTGGTTGCATGACGATATTATTTACTTTGGATTTCTGAGAACTTTGAGTTTTGGTTTGTGCATTTATTTTGCACCAGAAGACTTTATCTCCTCAGCAGGAATATTGTGACATTTCCCCAGGAAATCATATCTTTTTCCCCAGGAAATCATATCTTTTTCCCCAGGAAGTCGTATCTTTTTCCCCAGGAAGTCATTTCTCTTTGCAATTCCCCTTGACAATGAGTGGAAGTCTCTTTATTTGAGATAAGCTTACATATTACCCTTTCTAGGCAGAGTGCCTTGGTTAAAGAAGAAGTCGAGACCCGTTCTAGGTGAAACACCAGAATTTTGGGAAAACTTGAGATATTTTCTTTCTACCTTCAGTGAACGTTGGTAGTACATCGGCAGTGAACATCAGTTTTTCTTATCTTTTTGCTATCATCAGTGAACGGTGATAGTTCATCGTCAGTGAACGGCGGTGGTATGGTATTCAAATCTACCATCAGTGAACGTTGGTAGTACATCGGCAGTGAACATCAGTGTTTGTTATCTTTTTGCTATCTTCAGTGAACGGTGATGGCATGATATATTTTCTCTCTACCTTCAACTATTGAGTTGGTAGTTTATCGTCATCTGTGAGTCGGTATATTTTCTCTCTACCTTCAACTATTGAGTTGGTATTTTACCGTCATCTGTGAGTTGGTATCTTTTTGATCTTCTACCTTCAACTATTTAGTTGGTAGTTTACCGTCATCTGTGAGTCGGTATCTTTTTTATCTTCTACCTTCAACTATTGAGTTGGTAGTTTACCATCATCTGTGAGTCGGTATCTTTTTGATCTTCTACCTTCAACTATTGAGTTGGTAGTTTACCGTCATCTATGAGTCAATATATCTTTATCTTCTACCTTCAACTATTGAGTTGGTATTTCACCATCATATGTGAGTCGGTATCTTTTTTATCTTCTACCTTCAACTATTGAGTTGGTAGTTTACCGTCATCTGTGAGTCGGTATATCTTTTTCTTCTACCTTCATCTATTGAGTTGGTAGTTCATAGTTATCTGTCGATCGTTATCATTCTTTACTTTCTCCTCAATATTTGAGTTGATGCTACCTTATCTCTTCTTTGGGTTTTACACCAATAGAGTCATGTCTTTTTTTCACCAGTGATTTATTTTCCTGGTGGGGTTGCTCCGTTGTTTCTTCATTTTTTTGTGGCATCCCTAGTGATACTTTGCGTCTCTTTTGTTCTGTTCATATGCATTCATAATCATAAGCATTGCATGGAATCTTAGAGACAAAATTAGGGATTGTTTTATATTTAAGCATCTTCAATCGCATCGACACAAAGATTTTTAACCTTCTTATCTCCGGATAGAAGACACTTAAATAAGGGCAGCTGTTGTACCCCAATTTTTGCCCCTAAGATTCCCCTATCATATCATGTCAACTTGATCATAACAATATCACATTAGGATTGGTTCTTCCTCTTTTTTCTATCTCATATCTTTAAGTTTTCTCTTGAGGAATTTCCAAGCACCTTGGTTGTGTATTTTATATATGTGTTGTTGATTAACTTCTAACCAAAATACAAAAAAAAATATTTGTCTTTGTCTTTGTATATTTTTGTTTGGTAGGTACCAAGTCGAAGCATCTGACAAATAAGGTTTTCCGTATGTTTCGACACATGCATGTTGTGCGTCGAACTCATGCAAAGCAATCAATTTTGTATGGTATCGAAAGGCAGCTTGTATCAATCCACATGGGCTTGTGTCGAACTCATGCAAGTTGATTCAATTCTGTATTGTGGTGAAAGACAGCATTCATCGACCCATAAAGGTATGCATCGACCCATAAAGGTATGTATCGACTCATCTTGTTGTGTATAACTAGCATGTGTCAACACATGCATGTTATGTACCGACTCATCCTGTTTGTATAACTAGCATGTGTCGACACATACGTGTTATGTGTCGACTCATGCAGATTGTTTGATTCTGTAATGTGTGGAAATAGCAGCATGCATCGACCCATAAAGGCATGTATCGACTCATCCTGTGTTATACAACTAGGATGTGTCGATGCATGCTTCTCATGTGTCAACTCATAGCAGCAAAATACACGTGATTTTTGAAAAAAAAGCCAGCAATTTCAAACTGTCATCTTTTTGGCTCCAAATTTTTCTACATAATTTGAAATTATATCATTAATTCAATTTTGGCTCCAAGAATCAATTACCAAATTACCACTAATACCAATCCTAAAACTCTATGAATAGAGACCTCATTTCATTCAAATCACAAGCTTTTGATAGCCAAACTCATCTTGCTAAAAAATCTCTCAATTCTCTCCATCTACCAAATTCACTCAAAGCTCCATTTCCAAAAAAAGGATAGTAAGCTTTGCATTGAAGCTTACTAATCTTTGAGCTAAACCTTCATTCAAACACTTTTTCTTCATCAATTCTCTACATCCAAGCTTTGGAAATTGATTCTTATGGTCGAATTGCAGCATATTCTGGAAGTTGTTTGATAATTCTCTAATTCTACCTTTGGTAAGTTGGATCATCATCTTTCACAATGTGATCTCTTGTGGATTTCTGGTTTTGATTCATTGAGCACTGTTTTATGATTCCATTAGTGCTATTTTCTCATAATTTGATGGAATTTTCATGCTCAATTGGATCCATGATCATAAGGTGTTTGATGAAAAGTTGGAACAAGAATTTGATCCTTGAGATGCTGTTTTCGACTGATTTTAACAGGTTGCAATCAATTGTTGTAACATTGCAATTGATTGTCACGGAAAATTGATTTTTAAAAAAAACTACACTGATGCAATAGGTTGCTGTTGAAGCACAATTGATTGCAACAGTGTTGAAAATACTTTTTCTGCCGTATTTTGGGGCTGTTTCGACTCAAATATTTTTCTGCTCGCCCTCTTTGATGGATAATTTGGATTGCAATTTTAAATGTCCAATTTGTTTTTAAGCTAAATGGACTTTGTGATGTAGATGAAGTTGGATAAATGTTCATCAATTCAAATCTACCTAAGAGTGAATTATTTAATTCATTTTTGGTGCTTTGGATTAATGATATGTTTAGTGCTTTAATCCATCTAGAGGAGTGGTTGAATTTAAAGATGAAAGAATTTTGAGTTGGAGATCCAAATGAGTTTATCATTCCCCTCCCTCTTCATCTTATCCCTTTCTTTTTAATTGTGCTACATGTTAAGGGATGGTGATCTCTATATCATTTATCCAAACATGAAGTACATAGATTGTTATTGACCGGACTCAAAATAGGTGCGACTTCTACATAAGTCCACTTACGATTGCTTAACATAGCGCTAAATTTTGTCCCGATTTGAATAAATGATCATTCGTGGCCCAAACTTATGATTGCAATCCCAAGTATGTTAACTTGATCTCGTTGATCCAATAACCTTGAGATTCATTGTGTGGAGGCTTTGGTTCTACCAATCCTCTAATGGATCTACAACACATTTGGTCAATGCGGATCACTTAAACATCGTTGATCATTAAATGTTACTTTTGAAGATTCCAAATGGATGATGTACTTGACAAAAAGCAAATGCAACTTGTTGTGTGGAGGCTTTGGTTCTACCAATCCTCTAATGAGTTCCCAATGCAAGTTTCAAGATGGTCATCCAACTAACCACTAATTTCTAATAATTGACTTTACTCTATGCTTTTATTTTTTATGCTTTATGTACCATTTAATTTAAGCATTTACATTTCATGCCATTTTTTATTTTTGCTCACTTGAGCATTTATTTTTATGTCATTTTTATTTTGCTCACTTGAGCTTTTCTTTTTCTTTTGAAGACACCTAATAATCAACATGAACCATAAAAATATTTAATGATACTTGGACTATTTGGTTACTATCCTTGGCATTATGGAGTATTGGACTTCTTGGACTTAGGATTACAAACCTTGTCCTATCTTGGAGACTTTGTGACTTTATTTGATATTTTGTCTGGAGTTCTTGAGGTTTACCTCAAGACATTGGGTTGTTTGTTTGTGTTGTGTGCAGGTTATTGTGATTACACACTTTGTTTGTAATCTGGAATTCACCTGTATACAGCCGTTACTCTGCCCAATTATTACGAAGACTTAATACACTTGAAGTTTGGTTCTCTCAAGAGGTCAAGTTCTTTTCTTGCTTGGTTTCAATCCGAAGAATGGGAATTCTATATTGACTCATAATGTCAAGTATGGGCTTCTTGTTGGTTAGATGGTTCTTATTCATAGCTTTTACCTTATGCTTTAGGATAGTCTCTTCATCTCCTCCCATCTTCTTTAATTTCAAAAAATCTTCTCCCTCCTTTTAAAAACTCTTCTTATTTCTAAACTTGAAACACTTTCATAATAAACTTGGACTTAGGTCCATGCATTTTCAAAACATTTTCATAAATAAATTTCAATCAATTTAATAATACCTTGACATTTTTGTGAGAAGACTAAAAGTCAATCAATCTCATTTCAAACCATTTTTGCCACTTTGGCTTTTTATTTTAAAACTTTTCTTAAAAAGATTAGACTCTTGTCAATCCTTGTAGTGATGCAAACAACTATACTTCTACAATATGTAGTAAAGAGAGATATTTTTCACTTGGGTGTTGAGTGAGGCATTGTTGATTTTAAAATCCAAGCCATATCCTACACTTTGAGATGATGCAAATTCTCCTTTCTCATGATTGTGGGTAGTAAGTATATTTTCCACACGGACAATGAGGATGATGTCTTATATCATAAAATTAACCAACACACTTGTGTTTCAAATTTTTAAAAGAGGAACTACGTGTACCCTGATCCCCTATTGCACGAAAGGTGGTACGTAGTCACTAAAGGTTCGCAACCACGGCGGGTGCAAAAATCATAAAAATATTTCTTTTCTCATCTCCATCATCCATTTTATATATAACACATTTTTATAGCCAAAATATACAGATTTTTCAAAGAGGTTCATGCAGAGTGCCGTAGATGTTTAGGGTGCTAATACCTTCCCTTTGCATAACCAACCCTCTTACCTTGAATCTTTCCCCCTTTTTTTGGGTTATTCGCTCTTTTCCCATTCCTTTGGAAACAATAAAGCGCGGTGGCGATTTTTATTTTGATTTGTATAAAGTCTACTCAATCCAATGGCTTAGTCTTGAACATTTCTACCGCTACACATAGCATATGATTTCTTTCTAATTTTGCTCAAATCCAATCTTTTTTCAACCAAATTGACCTTGCACGAGTTGATCTTCAATTGACAGCATATAGGATCTTCTTTTAAATGAAAAATCATCCCTAAAACACAATATATGATTTATTAGGATTTATTTGATGTTATTTGAATTTTAAATGAATAAAAATCAAAATAAATTAAATAAATGAATAAATAAAACATGGACGGTCCCATAGGTCGTGGACTATGTTATCATTGAATTACAAACATAAAAAGTTGGGCCCATTTAGCAAAAAATGCAAATTTGAGCACATTTGACTTTTGGCAATTTAGCAAAAAAGGTCAACTTTGACAATGCATATCTCTCTCAATTTTGACCCTAGGAGGGTGTTATTTAACTTTTTAGAAATCTTAGGATGTCCTCTAAGCAACCCGTTTGGTCTAATATCAATTGAATCTTCCATGTTCATGTATGAAGCTTTGACCCAAAAGGTGTTTTTGTTGACTTTTCAAAATGACCTATAATGTCAAAATTCATATCTTTTTGTGAGTGCATATTTTGAAATTGGGAGATGAAGATTAATTGTAGGTAATTTCATCCTATTCAAAATGAGATTTGGATGGGTCATTTCTGATAAAGTATGAGAAAGTTATGCTTGGTCAAAGTTGAGATGACTTTTCCTATAAAACCCTAATTTAGCAACTTTTGGGTTTTGATGAATTGTGAGCAATCATTGATGAATCATGATCAACCCTTGATCAAATGATGAATGATACTTCAAAATTAGGATGTTGACCAAAAATTTTAAGTTTGACTATATGTGGGCCATAGTTGACTTTTGCCTTAGCACAGTCGATTTTCAGGCCTTTGAGCAATTGACTGAGCAAACTTCCTCTGCAAGGCTTGAAACTTGACATAGATGATCTTGTGAACATATTAGGACAATGGTGAGCATTTGAGTCCTTTTTGGTTCAAATATCCTGATGAAAATAGAAACTCTAATTTGAGGTAGACTGCCTTAGGAGAGAGTTTGTCTGGTCAACTCTTTGAATTTCCTTGAACAATTTGAGGACCTCACTTGTCATGTGTTGAGAAATATGGGAGGGAAAATTTTAGGGTACAACATATACAAAATGTTAGTTTTGAAAATATTTATTTGAAAGAAAAGTGTTGTTTTGTGGAAAGATGTTTTGAAAATGCCAATGTAAGGCAACTTGCTTTATAATAACCCTTGTATCAGTCCTCAAGAGTGTTTATAAAGCGCTTTGAAAGTTCATTGTTTTGAAAGTGTGAGGTGTGAAAATTGTTTTAGTTTATGAGCAAGCGATTACGAGCGATCTACCTACTCAAAAAGTCTTTGTTCTTTTCCTCCTCCTCTAGATAGTGATATCCTACCATTATTTAGTAGGAAGCCCTATCATTGGATGTGAGGGACAGGTGTGGGTCATCGTACAGTCATAGAAGGAAACTTGTAAGACGCTTTAGCAATTGTCGTAAGGGACTAAGATCGTTTACCGAAGGCAGCATCGAAGGGTCATCGAGGGACTACGATATTTTAACTGAGGGTCTTTGCTAAAGTATCCCACATTTGAGGGACATGAATGCTTTTTATCCGAGGCAATAAGTGAGGGTTACCCTAGAGTTGTGTGTGTGTGTGTGAATAGTATCTTGATTTCAAGTTTTTGTCTTGAGATTTATGATTTTCTAATGTTGATTTTAATCTTGCCATACAAACCTTAATTACTAACAGTAATAAGGAAAGCAGTAAATTGCGAAAATTAAATGTTCTACACTATTATAATGCTTCAGGAGTGGGGGTACATATTTATGAATGAGGGAGGAAAGAAATAAACCCTAATCATCTATTACAAACTTTTGACAGTTACATAATTGTATTAATGCGAAAAATAAACAAATGCGCGGAGATAGAAAGGGAAAAATGCAAAAAGCCTAAAAAATTCTAAGTATTTTAAGAAAATATTTTTTTGTTTCTTTGTTTAGAAAATATTTGAAATGTGAAATAAAAAATTATACCTAATTCTAATTTAATTTACAACAAAATAAAGTGCGATTAAATTAATTACTCTTTATTATCAAAAATTAAATTAATTAATTAAAATCTAAAGAATTCTAAGTATTTAGAAAATATTTTTGGTGTTTTATTTATAAAAAATATTTGGTGATTAATAGAAATAAAATCTAATTCTTAGTTAATTTACAAAATCAAAAATTGAATTAATTAATTAAAAACCTAAATCTAATTTTTGTATGATTTTATGAATTTTTATTGATTAAATAAAAAATGATTTTAGAAAAGAAAAAGTTAATTAAAATAAAAAAGAATTAAAATGGGTATGAGTGTAACAAGAAAAGGGGGGTGTGAAATCAGAAATCCACTAGGCCCAAACACCTTAAGCCCAGGCGCCTGTGTGATTCAGTATGGCCAATTCTTTGGGATGTACCATAGGGATTGCGCTTAGAGCATTGGGTCTGCCTTGGATTAGATCTAATGGGATGAGGTGATGGTGCATGATGGATTTGCATGGGCTTGGTGTGCTGAATTTGCAAGAATAAAATGTGAAAAAACAAAAAGGGTACCACTGGGGCTTGAATCCAGGTCCCTAAGGTCAAAGTGACATGAAACGCATGCTGCTTATCAATGGGGTGACTATTGCATCCGATGATAAAACATGTTGCAATAAATATAAAGTAAACTCATTTTTGAAATTTTGAAGATGAACTTCATCTTCTCGCGCCAAAACAAACACCAACATTTTCAAATTTTGTAAAAGCTTCATTTCTCAACCAAATTGAAAGATGTAAACATCAAACTTGCTTGATTTATGTAACTTTTGGAAGCTATACGTTAAAGGCTGAAACGAATTTTGCTTGGTACCAAACTGAAACCTAATATTTTAGAAACTTCAACTCTAAAATTCTCATCACATAGTCAACATAAATTAAAACTAAGGACACGGTTAGTTTCAGGGCAATCATATCTACATTTTATCTTTTGGAATTGAAAGCAAATGATGCGTGTATAAGGATTTCAAAGTTGGAGAAACTTACCTCTTAAAGTAAAAACTCAGAACACGTATAAAGGCTTCCAGGTGCAAGTAAATGATTAATTAAGATTCCTTGGACCTCCATGAAGCTATTCCAATCCTTACTTTGTGCTGAAAGTGTCTAAATCTCTCCAACTAAGTCAATGTGCAAGCTTCAAATATGGAGTTTAGAGGATGATGAAGATGGTGTTACAGAAGTGTAATAGGTGTTTGGATGTGTTATATGTGATGTATGTAAGGTGTGTGGGCGATAAAAAATACAAACGCATGAGTGGATTTGAAGTTGGGTGTTGAAAGCTTCAAATGTGCAACAATGGTGGTTTCTTGGTGATTCTGAGTTTGAGAGTGTTTAAGGGCTTGTCAAATCGTGCTTTGACTTGAAAATTACCTCTTTATTTATAGGCAAGAGGTTTGACATCTTGAAGTAACCAGAATCTTGAGATGACAAGTTATGGTTTTGAAGCTTGGTTTTGAAGTAACTTACAAAGTCATGGATCCAAGACAAGGTACAACTCCTCTATGGTGGTTAGGATCTTTAGACATGTTAATTCTTGCTTTGATATTGTGTGTATGCAGAAGAAGTAGTTGAGAGGATCAAGGAGAGAGGACTTTGTATAAAGCATGCTTTATGTGAATGACAATGTTGCCTTTGTGCCATAAATGGAAAATCATCTTGGACAATGGCTCAAGCACTTGGATAATGGTTCAATAAATTGTGTAAACACTCAATTATAGGGAGATTTTCAAGTTAATGGACCTAAAAAGTGAGATCTCTAAGCATGGCATGAGAATTGGTTATGAACTTGTCATAAAAATGACCTATATTTCAAGAATGGATGCCCAACTTCGTGTCTTCGAATCTCCTAGCTCAAGCATGATAAATTTATGTTCTTGGACAATTTGGAAAGCTTGAAATATTGTCTACAAGTTTCATGTTGACCACTTTGGCTAAATCAAATGGGAACTTGGTGAAAATTGACCAAGAAGTTTAGATGAAAAACAGATCAAAACTTGTAAAAAAGTTTCTAAGTGTTGGATAAAAAACATCATAACTTCATGGGCTTATATCTCTTAAATTAAGCACTTTTTGAGGATCATTCCACATTAACAAATTTGTAGGATTCATCAATCCATACAACTTTAATGTTAAAAGTTTTCTTTGAATCAACTTGTATCTTGAGGAAACTTGCTTGTGAAGTTAGGGTTTTTTAGGTACAAAACACTTGATTTTTTTCTAAGTGTTTGAAAATCTTGACTTTTGATTTTTGTCGACTTTCTTGATTATTGATGAAAAAGTTTGATAGTTTGAATATTTTGATGATTCTTGATTTTTGAATTCCAATATTGACAAAAAAGTCAAAGTTTGACTTTTGTGTGACTGTTGACTTTTCATCAATTGATTCAATTCTTCAACTATCAACCACTTGTATATTTGGAAATGTCTTAAGCCATGTAATTAAGTCAAGATGTTGTATTTGATCTCTTGAGATCATGCTTCAATCCATTAGGTCATGCACTAGGCCAAAAGTCAATGATCAATCATTCTCAATTAAAACCCTAATTTTGCAATTTTTGACCTCTGATGATTTGAGGGTTTTCCTTGAGGAATCATGATCAACACTTGATAAAATGATGATGATAACTTCAAAATACTTATGTTGACCAAAAATCTTGAAGTTTTACTGTATATTGACCACAGTAGACTTTTTACCCAATATAGTTAATTTTCAAACATCTGAGCCATTGACTGAGCAAGCATATGATGCAAGACTTGAAACTAGACATAAGCATTATTGAGGACCTATGATGAAACATGAAAGTTACTTGAGATCCTTGCAACCCAATATTATTTGATAAGCACCAAACCCTAGTCGAAGACCCTTTCTTAGGAGGAGGTTTTACCAGTCAACTCTTGAGTAGCTTTGAGTATTTGAGAATCTCATGAGAATGTCTTGAAGAAAACGGGAGGGAAAATTTTTGGGGTACAACAGCCTTCTTGACATAACCAACACTTCTTTTTCCTTAGGAGAGAAGATGTCGTAAGAAAAGCTGACCAGGAAAATCCCCAGATCTATACCTAAGAAGTTTGATATGAAGGATACAACTATTGAAGAAGTCTAAGACATAAGTAGCATCAAAGTTGATGAACTCATTGGATCACTACAAACTTTTGATATGGCTATAAATGAAAGATATAAAAAAAATAAGAGTATAGACTTTGTATCCGACACTAAAGAGGTTGAAGATCAATGTGAGAAGGATATCAAAGAAAGTCTCTCAAATGCTATAGGCCTTCTTGTTAGAATGTATAACAAAGTGTTCAAGAGACTGGATAGAAGATTGATGACAAATGTCAAAGACAAAGCGAGAGACAACTTTAAGAACATTTATTTTCAGCGTATTAGCAAAGATGAAGACGAACCAAACCAAGGAAAATAAATACAATATCATGAATGGGAAGGTTTTAGCCACTACAAAGTGGAGTGTCCCACGTTTTTAAAGAAGCATAAAAATGAAATTCTAACCACTTGGTATGATAAAGATTCTGAAGATAAGAAAGAAGAAGAAACATCTAATAATGTGACGGCTTTCACTGGAAAATATGAAACTTACTGTGAGTCTAGTGGTGCAAACATTTCTGATGAAGACATCTCAGATGAAGAGATACCTAAGGCATACAAAATAATGTACATCAAATGGGAGGAAGCATGCATGACATGATAGAAACACAAGAAAACATTAATGTGAGTACAACTTCACCATGAGATGTTTTGCATGATTTCAAAACTAGGAAAACTTAGCATTTATGTATATTGGACATTATCTCAATGTCTTGTGGCACTCTTATGCATTTAGAGGTCTTAGGAATTATTGGAAACATAGTCAAAACTGACCTAGTCTCAAAAAATCATTTTCTGCACTAAAAATACAGTTACAGGCCAGATCATAAGTCCCTACAGGCCGACTCATAAGTCACTACAGGCCAACTCATATGTTGTCCTAGATAAGCTGGTTTCTTCTGTCTTGGTCAGGCCGGCTCATAAAGCCATTTCTGGCCGGTTCATTCCCTATCCTAAATAAGCAGATCTTCTCTGTTTTCTTCAGGACGACTCATAGGTCATTTCAGGTCGGCCCATGCTGTTAAATTAACACTATGAGCCGACTCATCCAAGCTACAGGCCGGATCATATTGTGTCAAGTGTCAAATTTTCTATTTCCTTTTAATTTTGAATTTCCCTCTTTTGTCCCAACATTTCCATAACTATAAATACATCTTTCATGCATCACTCTAACTTGATGATACCATAAAAATTTCCTGCAATTTCTCTTCATCTTCAACCTCCAACCTATGCATTGATAACACACAAATATGTGATATTTCTGGCTTGATATACACCAAATATTTCTCATACTGTAGTTTAAATTAAATCATTTTATAAGTATTATGCAGGTATTTTTCTATTTTTGCAGATATTCATTAAGCTGAACACTTTGGAAGAAATGAGGAAAAAAGAGGTGCAAAACTAGCAAAAAGGCCAAAGGAGAAGAAATGAGCCCAAAGCCCATTATACATGTGAGCATGTGGCCCACAATGAAGAAGGCCTTGACGACCGTCAAGGAGGCGTGCCGAACGTCACGCGCCAAGAAGACCAAGTGACTATCGTCACTTGAATGTGACGAACGTCACAAGCCACTTACTCCACTTTCTTCTCATCCAACAGACAGAAACGCGTTCAAGGGTTAATCCATCGACTACCTACATTTTCTCACCCACTCAGTCAAAGTACCAAGGAACGTGACAGATTAATGGCCCTATTATTTCTCAAAGAAGGAAGTAAATTGTTCCTACATTTTCGAGAGCAACTGATCATGCAAGACTTATAAATAGAGCCTTAGACCACAGTAGAAAGGGTTCTTCTTTTTAGCAAGAAACTTTAGAGATTTTATTGAGCGGATATTCTTTTCAGTATTATTTATATTTCCCAGCTATTTCTATATTCCTTTCCAATATTATTTTCTTCTGTACGGTTAAATATATCCTCCGATCGAAGCAAAGCCTACAATTTGTACAGGAGTGCTTCTGTCTTCAGAGTTATTACCAGGTTTATGTTTACAAATTCTTATTGCTTTTTAATCGATATAATTATGTTTATTTGTGTTTGTCCTTTAAATTATTCTGCGATTTGGTTTAATATTATGTCAGACTAGAAATCCTATACCGGTATGTAAAGTCACTCAACCGAGGGAACGAGTAACTTAGTCGGGATTATTTTTACTACGAAACTTTCTTTTCTGGCCTAAGTTACTATTTTTTCAATCATTAAATTGTTTTGTTACGGAAGTAAAAAACAGATAGAGGTTAGGGTCAACAAAGCGGAAGTTTGAGATCTTTTAACTGGACAGTAGTAATTAGGCATTGGCTTAAAATACAGTGGAAGCACTTTAAAGTTAATTAAGATTTTATTTAGTTTTCAAAAAGTGTTTTTAACTCCTGCGGGATGGCGGAAGCGTACGTTAGGACTTAACTGCATAGCCTAGATCAACAAAATGACAGTGTGAGACGATGGTTTTTAAACTAAATAAGTTTTACTGAAAGCTGTTTTGAAAATATAAAGATGCCCAACAGGTTGCTAGTTCCCGAGGTACGATTGTTGCATACTGGTAATTAAGCTCATTGATTAATAAAATCCAACATAATTTAGTATTTATTTTTCCCTACAACCCAATCAAATATTCATTAGCTTTAGATTTGTGAAGTAACAATAGAAGATGGTAGATCGATTCATCAGTCTCTGTGGTTCGATATCTTTTAAAACTACACGATAAAACTGTGCACTTGCAGTCCGAATCATTGGATACATAAGTACAATCCCACGATCAAGTTTTTGGCGCCGTTGTCGGGGACTGATTTAAGTCGATATCGCTACTCTTTTGTTACGCAGTAGATACTAGAGCAAAAACTTCTCTCTTTCTTCTCTATTTCTTTTCTTTTCTTTTCTTATTTGTATGCCAAACACTCGTTTGAAAGGCGAGCCGTTATACATACAAATCAACTATATCGAGCGTTATCTCAGACTTAGACGCCGCATTCAAGAGTATCATCTCTTGCATAACACACAACCTCGTCAAACACTCGAACCGCCCATTTCTCGACCAACCGAAGAGATGGCTGCCAATCCTGCTCCGCGCCCACTCAAATCCTATGCCATTCCCTTACAAGATGAACCATACAATAGCATTGCTACCCCTCCAATCGAGGGTAACAACTTTGAACTGAAACCCTCTTTGTTATCTGTTGTGCAACAGAACAAGTTCTCTGGTGGGTCGATGGAAGACCCTAATCTTCATCTATCAATATTTCTATAGTACGCAGATACAATCAAGAACAATGGGGTCAGTCAAGAGGCAATAAGACTTCGTCTCTTCCCTTTCTATCTAAGAGACAGAGCAAGAGCTTGGCTCCAATCTCTACCCGCAAACTCAGTCACTACATAGGACGAGCTGAAGAAAGTCTTTTTACAAGATATTTTCCACCAAGCAAAACAGCTATGCTAAGATCTCAGATAAGCGATTTTAGACAAAAGGAGAACAAATACCTTTTCGATGCTTGGTAAAGATACAAAGATCTGATGAGACTATGCCCACATCATGGCTTGGAAGAATGGTTGATTATCCACACCTTCTATAATGGTCTCCTCTACAATACAAGATTAACAATAGACGTTGTCGCAGGTGGTGCACTTATGGACAAATCCTACACCGTTGCCTATGCTCTAATAGAAAATATGGCCCAAAATCACTATCAGTGGGGAAGTGAAAGAGGACACGCAGACAAAGGTACTACAGAGAAAGCACAGACAAAAGGAGGAATGTATGAGATAAGCGACCTAGACAGTGTCCACGCTAAGGTAGATGCCCTCACCCTAAAGATAGATAATTTGACTGCAATACCTCCAGCCACCGTGGCTCCTATAACTCCCAATTGTGAAATATGCGGAGTACCTGGACATCTAGTTACTGAATGTAAGATCTTGGCAGAAACTCCAACTGACCAAGTGATCTATGCCCAAGGAAACCCTTACTCAAACACATACAACCCTGGATGGAAAAATCACCCAAATCTCTCATATAAAAACCCCAATGCGTTGTATGCTCCTATGATACGGTGGGAGAACTGACTTGAGGTTTTGCATTTGTATTCGCACTTGTTCGGTTTAGCAAGAGTCGCCACCGACTTTTTATTTATCCTAAGGAAAGGTCAAAAAAGCACAGGAAAGACCTTTGAGATGTTTTCGTGGGTTCGGGGGGTAGATTATGAAAAGGGAAGGTGCTAGCACCCTTTTCATCCATGGTTATCCATGGGCTCTTAGTTACTTGTTTTAGATCACTTGCCTTTGTTTTCAATTGTTTGAAATGGTGCTTTGTGTGTGTGGTTTTGAAAATGTTTTGAAAAAGATGCCTTGTCTAGGCAACCATTGTAACAATTCTTTACTCGAATGTTTTACAAAGGTGTTTGTCTTTTTGAAAAGATGTTTCAATGTTTTTGAAAGTTGTTTTGAAAGTTGTGTTGTGGAGTGTGTTTTGAAAGTAGGAAAGTGTGTTTTGCAAGTTTGATCAAGTAACTAAGAGTTGGTCTACCCTAATTTACTCAAAGGTCTTTCTTATGCTTTTTAACCCTTTTAATAGTGTTGTTTCACCATTGTATTTGGTGAACAACCTTGTGTTAGGATGTCAACGGGACGGGCGCGGGTCATCGTTTAGACCATGAATGCAATAGTGTCAAGTATTTTGGCAATTTTCTTGAGGGACTATGATCATTTTGCTTAGGCAACAAGATAGCGTCATCGAGGGACTATGATCATTTTGTTTGTTTTTGTTTTGTTTTGCCAAAGTACTTGACATGCAAACATGGCCCATTTTGGAAGGCAACAAGCGGGATTACCCTAGGGGTGCAAGTGTGAATTGTGTATTGATTTTCATACATTTGTCTTTGTATTAGGTTATCTAGTGGTTGATTTTGAATCTTCGCATACAAACCCTAATTACTATACAGTATATAGAAAGCGATAAATTTCGGGAATTTAAAGTCTAAGCTATTACAAATAAGTATCCGGGGATGGGGGTACAAATGTTTACAAATGGGGATGAGTCTCATCAGAATAGTAGTGTCCAAATATTATTTACAACCAAATCGAATCGTCATATTCTCAATGTAAAAATATAGCAAAGTATAAGAATCGAAGAGAAATAAAAGTATTGTGCAATGTATGTGATTATTTACAAATGATTAAAATGTCAACTAATATATTAAGTATTATTATTTATTCATGTTTTTTTGTTAATTATATATAAACAAAAGTTTTAAAGAAAAGAAAAGAAAAATGTTTAAGTTAAAGAAAACTAATGTTTATGTATTTTAGTTTATATATACAAAGGTTTATTAAGCAAAAAAAAGTTTTAAGACAAAAATCTATTAACCTAATAAATCTAATATTTACATATTTTTGTAAAATGTAATAAACATTTAAGAAAAGTTTTGTACAAAAATAATATATTGTTTTATTTAACAAAATAAGTTATGTTATATAAAAATAAAATAAATAAATAAAAAGTATTAGTTTATAAAAAAGAAAAAAAGGTTAAATGGGCTCTAGGGGAATGTACATGGCCCAAAACGAAACAAGGCAGATTAAAAAAAAGGGGGTGTAGTGCCAGGAATATTGGGCTTAAGGGTTTTGATGGGGCAGGCCCAACCGGGTTTGACAATGTTTAGGGTTTGTTTTGTTTTGTTTCAGAACTTAGGCTTTACAGTGCTTTGATGAACGGCGCCGCTTCTCCATCGTCTTCTTCGTCTTTCCCGTTCTCAAACAAAGGCCATCGATGCTCCCTCTACACCTCAGCTGCCAGAGCGCCACCGTCCATCTCCCTCTCTCCATGGTCATGCAAGGCAGTGATGAGAAAAGGTAACGATTTCTGTTTTAGGGTTTTGGATTTTAGTCTTGCATGCTTTATTTTTGTATGTTCTGATCTTTATGTGTTACATGTTTATGTGAGGTGTGTAAAAAGGGAGAAGGAATTACTACCTTTGGAGAGGAGACGGAGGAGGACGGCGGCGCTTCTCAGGTGGCCAAGAGGCAGAGAGACACGGTGATGTGCTTGTTGGCCTCCCTGGTACTTTATATCTTGCTTTATATGTTTTATGATGATGCTTTGCTTCTGAAAACCCTAGGATAGCCACTTGTGAATCTCTTCTTTTCTTCTTCTGATTGCTTGCCCGTTTCTGAGTTTGATGATGTTGATGATGTTGCCTTATTCTGAGATGCTTTTGGCTTTGCTTTGAGTTTGGTACAGGCTTGGAGTAAGTTTGGATATTTTGGCCCTGTGATGAACATGGTTCTGAGGGCTTTTGTTTTTGTTGTTTGGATATTTGGAATGGTTTGGATTGGAGGGTTGTTGGTACAGGTTTATTGTTTGGCTGTGTTGATTTCTGGTCTGGATTTGAACAAGCTTCAGGGCTTGTTATACAGGTTTGGATACAGATTTGTTTGTGGGTATACAGGTTACTGAGTTGTTCAGGTTTGTAGGCTTGACATTTGCTTAGAGGTTTTAAGCAGGCTGTATGTTTTAACAGGTTTGTGAGCTTTTGCTTGCTTGAGGACAGGTTAGGCTGTGTTATATTTTTCTCTATGTGTTCCTTCCTCTTCTTTGAACTGTTCTGATACTCTTTGTTTTATATCTCTATCTCCTAAGCCTGCAAACTGCAAGCCTCTACTTCTCTCTCTCTCTTTTCTCTCTCTATCAGAAAAAGCTTTTTTTATTGCTTAACTGTCCTTTTTTCTGAAAAAGTGTTGGTTGGGAAATGATGAAGATTTGAAACATTGCTTGCATTTTGTCTTTCCTCTGCATATTGTACTTTCCATATTTTCTGCATTGCTTTTGCTAGCTTGTAGGCAGCTTTTGACAGTTTCTTTGACAGTTACAGCTTGGTTGACATTTTCTGGTAACTTAGTTTGCCATGTGCAGTTTGTTTGTAACTTGGCTGTTCAGTTTGCCTTGTTTGAATTCATGCATTTTTGTGCATTTTGTTTAACATGCTGCCTTGTATTTAATTCATGTGCTTGCAAACATATTTTCTTTCCCTCTTTGTGAACCAAGAAGAGAGTCTTCTTACGACTTGCAGAGAGGACGAACAAACTGATTCCGGCCAACACTTTTAATGATGAGTTTTTATGATTAACTGTCTGAAAATCCCCTTTTTTTAATTTTAACTGTATTGACTTCTTCCTTTTTTTGTCTTTGCAGATGAATATCAGTTGAGCAAAGGGGAACGGCAGTAGAAGATGAAGACTTAGGATAGATTTATTTTCTCTTTCAATTGTTTGTAATAAACATTATTATAAATACTGTAAATAATTTACTGTATTCAAATAACACTTGTAACAACAATTAAAAGTGAATAAAAAATCTTTTGTCAGATAATTCTCTATTTCACTGTTTATTTATTTATTTAAATCTCTTGAATTAAAACGACTGGAAATGCATTCCAATTATTTTAACTTAGATAAAATAAATAATTAATAAACATTGTAGCCTTGCAACTTCGCATTAACCAATAATACACCCGGCATTCCAAATAACCAATAGCATTGCACAGTCAAACAAACAAATGTCCATACGTCTTTCACTTCACTGATTAACCCAACACTTCAAACTCTCAATTCAAATGCCTCAGCTCTCATCCCAGAGGTTCAGGTTTTGGGAGACAAACAGAAATCTTGAACAGGCGTCAAAGCAGTGTGACAGCCAATTAAGATACTGTGGATTCAAATTCTTCTGAAAATGCGCGTGCAAACCCTAATTCTTGATTTATTTTCAAAGAAACGTCTGCTTGATCAAACCCTGAGCCAAACTCAAACAAATCAATAGAAACCCTAATAATTTGTCTGACTGATTCAAAAGTAATTGGAAACCCTAATTTTTTTTTACTGATAAGAAAAGTCTGTTTGACCTGTTCTTAAGCCAATCTGAAAAAATCAAGAAAAGCCCGAAGCTGTGATTTCTTGTAAAAAAGAGAGAGCGCAAATTTTGGGGTACAATCGTTGCCCCTGTTCAATCTTCTTGAACCTGAAGAGTTAGATTGGTAGGTTTGCCTTTCGCGACTCGAAGGTAAAAGGAGATTGGACACTAGAGTGCCCAAAAAATTTGCACTCGTCAAAGCGTAGTTTGAGGGAATGGGCTTAAAGATGCCATTTGGAGATGGGCTTAGAGATGCCATCTGGAGATTGTGACAGAATCTTGTCGGGGGATGGGCTTAGAGATGCCATCTGGAAATTGTTGGTAGGAGGATGGGCTTATAGATGCCATCTGAAGGTGATTGTATCTTGTTGGAGATGGGCTTGTAGATGCCATCCAAGAATGTTTGTTGAACTGTATGTCGTTGGTGAGTGAAATGATTATCAGAAAGGTATCCCTGTTTTGGAACATCTCTGAACTGGGGGTCTGAATAAGCAATAGATTGACATCCGTATCTGGAAGCATCCGTAAACTGTTTTTAGAAGTCTAGAACCTGAACAAGCGATAGGTTAACATCCATATCTGGAGAACCCGTAAACTGTTTTCAGAAGTCTTGAAGTTGAACAAACATGAGTTGGTCGAGTAGATAATTGTCCTGTCTGGTTTCAGGTGTTAATCTCTGACCTGAGAAAGAAAGATAGGTTTCCTGGCTAGTTACAGGTATTGATCTTCAATCCCTCGTCCACAGATGGTTTTCCTGGCTTGCTATAGGTATTGATCCGGAACTTGAAAAGGTTGATGGTAGCCACCTGTTGATTGACCTTTCTCTGGAAAAGGTAAAACATTAGTTGTATGCAATGTCATGATGTATGAAATACATAATGCAATATATGTGTTTATGATATATGAATGCGCATGTAAGCTGAGTAGCTATCTTGCTGAGGATAGATGAATCCTGGATAGCTGGAGATAATAGAATCTTGACTGCTGCCGGGGAAAGTGAATCTTTGACTGCTGCAGGGGATTGCAAGAATCTTTTGATTGCTGCAGGTAATTGCAAGAATCTTGAAAAGGTTGGTTGGTGAGATAGTTGTCCTTGCTGGTTTCAGGTATTAATCTCTGACCTGAGAAAGAAAGATGGTTTTCCTGGCTTGTTACAGGTATTACTCTTCAATCTCTTCATGTAGATAGTTTTCCTGGCTGGTTTCAGGTATTAACCTACAATCAGTCGTCCACAGATAGTTTTCCTGGCTTGCTACAGGTATTAATCTGGAACTTGAAAAGGTTGGTCAAGGAGATAGTTGTCCTGGCTGGTTTCAGGTATTAATCTCTGACCTGAGAAAGATAGTTTTCCTGGCTTGTTACAAGTATTACTCTCTGACCTGAGAAAGATAGTTTTCCTGGCTTGTTACAGGTATTACTCTTCAATCTCTTCATGTAGATAGTTTTCCTGGCTGGTTTCAGGTATTAATCTATAATCAGTCGTCCACAGATAGTTTTCCTGGCTTGCTACAGGTATTAATCTGGAACTTGAAAAGGTTGGTCAAGGAGATAGTTGTCCTGGCTAGTTTCAGGTATTAATCTCTGACCTGAGAAAGATAGTTTTCCTGGCTTGTTACAGGTATTACTCTTCAGTCTCTTCATGTAGATAGTTTTCCTGGCTGGTTTCAGGTATTAATCTACAATCAGTCGTCCACAGATAGTTTTCCTGGCTTGCTACAGGTATTAATCTGGAACTTGAAAAGGTTGGTTAAGGAGATAGTTGTCCTGGCTGGTTTCAGGTATTAATCTCTTACCTGAGAAAGATAGTTTTCCTGGCTTGTTACAGGTATTACTCTTCAATCTCTTCATGTAGATAGTTTTCCTGGCTGGTTTCAGGTATTAATCTACAATCAGTCGTCCACAGATAGTTTTCCTGGCTTGCTACAGGTATTAATCTGGAACTTGAAAAGGTTGGTCAAGGAGATAGTTGTCCTGGCTGGTTTTAGGTATTAATCTCTTACCTGAGAAAGATAGTTTTCCTGGCTTGTTACAGGTATTACTCTTCAATCTCTTCATGTAGATAGTTTTCCTGGCTGGTTTCAGGTATTAATATATAATCAGTCGTCCACAGATAGTTTTCCTGGCTTACTACAGGTATTAATCTGGAACTTGAAAAGGTTGGTCAAGGAGATAGTTGTCCTGGCTGGTTTCAGGTATTAATCTCTGACCTGAGAAAGATAGTTTTCCTGGCTTGTTACAGGTATTACTCTTCAATCTCTTCATGTAGATAGTTTTCCTGGTTGGTTTCAGGTATTAATCTACAATCAGTCGTCCACAGATAATTTTCCTGGCTTGCTACAAGTATTAATCTGGAACTTGAAAAGGTTGGTCAAGGAGATAGTTGTCCTGGCTGGTTTCAGGTATTAATCGCTGACCTGAGAAAGATAGTTTTCCTGGCTTGTTACAGGTATTACTCTTCAATCTCTTCATGTAGATAGTTTTCCTGGCTGGTTTCAGGTATTAATCTACAATCAGTCGTCCACAGATAGTTTTCCTGGCTTGCTACAGGTATTAATCTGGAACTTGAAAAGGTTGGTCAAGGAGATAGTTGTCCTGGCTAGTTTCAGGTATTAATCTCTGACCTGAGAAAGATAGTTTTCCTGGCTTGTTACAGGTATTACTCTTCAATCTCTTCATGTAGATAGTTTTCCTGGTTGGTTTCAGGTATTAATCTACAATCAGTCATCCACAGATAGTTTCCTGGCTTGCTACAGGTATTAATCTGGAACTTGAAAAGGTTGGTCAAGGAGATAGTTGTCCTGGCTGGTTTCAGGTATTAATCTCTGACCTGAGAAAGATAGTTTTCCTGGCTTGTTACAGGTATTACTCTTCAATCTTTTCATGTAGATAGTTTTCCTGGCTGGTTTCAGGTATTAATCTACAATCAGTCGTCCACAGATAGTTTTCCTGGCTTGCTACAGGTATTAATCTGGAACTTGAAAAGTTTACAGAATGGCAACCGTGTCTGGAGCATATCTGGACCGTATCTTCCAACAGGTGATGAAGGAATTTTTGATGATGACCGCAACTTCCAGGAGGAAATTTTGGACGCTCTTGAATTCCAGCAGGTGATGAAGGAATTTTTGATGATGACCGCAACTTCCAGAAGGAAATTTTGAATGACCTTGAGATTTGACATTCGAATTCCCCAAGTGATGATGACGGAGAATTGCCCCAGGTTAATCTGTAATTGAGAGATTTGTTGAAATCTTGACTGGACTGCCCCAGGTTAAGTGAACTTTTGAAAGATCTGTTGAAACCTTGACTGGACTGCCCCAGGTGTATTAGACAGTGACATGTCAGGCCCCCTTGTTGATAGGAGATTTGTCAATGGAAATGTCATCCCTTTTTGAAGTGATTTTGCTCACTGAGAAGGCTTTTGTTCACTGGATATTCGTTGTGTGAATTTCTCTGCTGTCAAACAAATAGCCAAATGCAAACAATGATATTCAGGTAATGAAAAGTTTATGTTTGTCTCGAAGTTTTGAAAAATGCATTTTTTAGCAGAAAACTTTTTATAAGACAAAATCAACACAAGATTTAGAGCAAAGCCTTACAGGAGTCAGGATACCTTTTGTAACAGTATGCTTTCGAACTAACCCATGCTTCAATTAGGACTTTTGTAGGGTTGTAATGTGGCTTGGTTCACGGTTTAAGAAACAAAGGATAAAGGCTCAAAGTATATTTGTACCCACCCTCTCTTCGTGATGTTCTTCAATCCTAAACTCAGTTAATTGTGCGTCGAACACTATTCGAATTTGGAACGACTTTTTGGTGATGGTTCACACCAATTGAATTTGTTGGAAGGTAGTCATTTTTTTCCTTTTCTTTTGCAACACTTTTCATGTTGTTGAAGATTTGTACTGACCTCGTTCTTTTGATTTGTTATCCCTAACTTTTGCCCGACTGTTCCTGTTTTCGAGATTACAGTCAGCGGGATGCCCCAGCTTTCTTAAGCCTCTTTTGTAGGTTTTGGCTCAGTGGGCTTTTCTCTTTTGATAGATAATGACTGCCTATGAGATAGAGAACCATCACTGTCTTTCGATTCCAGAGGAATGCTTTTTTTTTTGATGTCGTTCGTTGTATTACGAACTGAGAGTTTACGACTTCAATGCGGACCTTTTTTGGATTAACTGAGAGACTACCCTGCCCCAAGTTTAAATCAAAGGTTTTAATTTGTTTAGAACAGAAAACTCCTACTTCTTTGGCTCGAAGGGGTTGACTAGGGATTATCTTCCTTATAACTCCAGTGTTTGGGATTTGAAAGAAATGCCTGTACATCATCAGCGAGGTCTGTTCAAAAGCATACTGTATAAGATTATGGCATTGTTTCGTCATCCTCCCTCTAAAGGCTTGTAGCTTTTTATCAAGATTTGAATTTCATAAAGAAATTACAAGAATAGTGAAAACGAGTAGATGAATTCAAGACAAACATATGCAATGCATTAATGAAACAGAGTTTGACATCAACAGTTAATTTTTTGAATAACAAAAGAAATTACAACTTTGAAAATTCAAATGAAACAAAGACATTCTCAATGATTTGGCATAGGAGAAGTGATTATGCTAGAGTCTCCGGAGGGTCAAACTCGATCTCCTTGGCATCAATTATGTCTTGAACCTTGTTCTTCAGAGCCCAACAGCTGTTTGTGTCATGCCCTGGGCTACCACAATGATAAGCACATCTTGCATCCGGGTTGTAGTTTGGAGAAGAAGTCTTCGGGTTCGGATGAGGAGCCTTCAATGTAATCAGCTCTTTCTTCAACATGTGTTGTAGTGCTTGAGCTAGTGACATGTTGATCCTAGTATATTGTCTTTTAGGCGCGACCTCCCTGTTGTACCCCAATTTTTGACCTAAGATCCCATTTTTATTTTTTGCATAAGTCAAGGTCACGAAATACGGTCGGTTTTTAACGTCTCACCTTCGAGCTTTGACTATGCGAAGATTGTCAAGTGTTTTGAACATTTTTAGCATATGTATCACTAATTTCTAATCGCGTACAAAGGTGTATGTTCATGTTTTCTTTTGCTTCATGTGCAGAAACATGTCTGAATCAAGAGCATCAGGTGTCGCGTCTCAATTAAGATTTTGATTCTCCCAAGCCAGAAGTACGGTTGATTGTGGATTCTCGAAGACTGATTCATCAAGGCACACCGTTGCACCCTTAATTTCGCCCCTAATTTTTTCAGTCGCACATTCATACCATATTTTGTCATTTGGTCACAATCATTAGTAAATATCTTCATTCATCATATTTTGCATCATTAGTCGTATTTAAGTTGACCAGAAAAAGTCAGTTTAAATCAAAGTTTGCATCGTCTTTCAGTTGTAAAATACCTGGCATTTTGCTTCATGCATTTTTATCTATTTACTCATTTGTTGCATTGCTCCGAGTTGTTTATATGTCAATAATAAAAATATTTTGGTTTTATAGACAAACTGTTAAAAACGATTCAACAATGTGCGAAAATTAGTAGCGAGAAAATATTTCAAGTTTTCACCTTTTTACCGATCATTTTATGAATCTGCGTTTTGCGTAGATTATGACGGTACGCTCGCTTTATTTTTTCGGTACAGTTCGAAGTCTCGTTTTTAACCTTAAACGTCTGTTTAGTCTGATATTTTTATTATTATTTTATTTTTGATTTTTTTTGACTTCTTGAATATTTTTTTCTTTAATCTTTGTGACATGTAGATTATTTTAATGTGTTCATTTTATTTTTTTCGGATAAATTTTCGTCCGTTTTTTTTTAATTATTTTTATCATTTTCGGTCATTTTGTGTCTTTATTTTTTTTATTCATAAAATATTCAAAAAATTATTTTTAATTGAGTTAATTTAAATATTTTCTGTTTTTATTTCATTTTATCATTAAAAGGGCTTTTAGTCACAAAATATATTATTCACACAATACTTTCCCTCCTATTTTTTCAATCCACACAAGCTTTCCCCCCACAATCAAAAAAAACTCCCGCCTGTTCATCCATCACCATCGTTCACGCAAACTACCTCTGTTAAAACCCAACCTCCCTCTCATGTGCTATCTCCTCAACAAACTATAAAACCATTAACCTCTAATTCCCTACTCGGCAACCCCTTTTTCACTCTCCCCATCCCCTCATATTAGTGTACATACCATACACTCTCACAGACATCACAAAAACAAAAACAAAAAAAACAACAACCAAAAAGCACTTACAGGCAATTATGTTTGACTTGCTCTCTCTCTTTATTACAAAACAAAATCTTTAATTATTTCTCTTGACCCTTTCTCTCTCCTCACGCCCATACACTCATCACTCCCTCTGTCTCAAAAACCTCACTCTCATCCCCCTGCAACCTGCAGCTTCCTCTGTTCATCATCCATCATCATTCCCTTCACCCTCTCTCCACGAACAACAAGCATAAGCAGTAAACCCACTTTCCGACATCATCATCCCAAACAAAACCAAACGTCCCATGATGTTTTCGTCGACGACGACGACAAGCCTCGTGAGGAGTGCGGCGTTGTTGGTATCTACGGCGACTCTGAAGCTTCCCGTCTCTGTTACTTAGCCCTACATGCTCTCCAACACCGTGGCCAAGAAGGCGCCGGAATCGTCACCATTAACAACAACATCCTTCAATCCATCACCGGCGTTGGCCTTGTTTCCGATGTCTTCAACGAATCTAAGCTCGATCAGTTACCCGGAAGTTTAGCTATTGGCCATGTTCGTTACTCCACTGCTGGCCAATCCATGCTCAAAAATGTTCAACCTGCTTCCACGTAACCCGCTCCATCGCCACTGTTAATGCTATCCACCATCAATTTTCTGCTTCTGCAATTTCCAGCAACAACTCCAAAGCCCACGACCTTACTTCAGTGCGCCTCGTTTTTCAAGATGTTTTACACCCAGATGTGTATTCATGGACCACCCTTTTGTTTGCTCTCACTAGATTGAGCCATGTTGATTATGCACTTCATGTGTTTGATCAAATGCCAAAGTGTTATGTTGCTGTTTGGAATGCTATTATTACTGGGTGCAGTGATAGTGGACGTCAAGATGTTGCTTTTAACTTGTTTAAAGGTATGTTTAGGATGAATGTTAGGCTTGATAATTACATGTTTGCAACTATCTTGAGTTTTTGTTCTTTGGATGCTTTGGATTATGGAAGGCATGTTCATTCTCTTGTTTTAAAAACCGGGTTTTTGGTTGGGACTTCTGTGGTTAATTCTCTTATTTCTATGTATTCTAACTGTGGATGTATTGAAAATGCTTATGACGTGTTTGATGAAACCGAATGTGGGGTTCATGACCATGTTACGTATAATGCAATGATAGATGGTTTTGTGAGCATGGAAAGATTTGAAGATGCGTTTGTCATGTTTAGGGATATGCATAGGGCTTGTATTTGTTTAACTGAAGTTACTTTTGTGAGTGTGTTGAGCTCTTGCTGTTCTTTGAGAGATGGGTGTCAAGCACAAGCTTTGGCTATTAAAATGAGGTTTAATTAGTAGCCTACTGCTGTTCCAGAATTTTAAGATCCTGTGTATTTTAGTTAACTCCTTGAAATGCTTATGCATGAATGTTCATTTGTTTTTTTTTTTTTTGATACACTTTTCATTCTTTTTAAATGATTCCTGACAGCTTTATTAGTATAAATCAATGGTACTAATTAATTCCAGTAAAAAAAAATATAAAAAAAATATAAAAAAATATTAGTAAATATTATATTTAAATTTAGTTTAGTATTAATTTAGAATTTTTTTTATTAGTTTAGATTTACTTTATAATTTTAAAATATTTAGAATCATAATTAATAACTTTAGAATTTTATTTTGTTTTAGTTTTATTTTATAACCTTAAAATTTTATTTTATTTAAGTTAATTTTAGAATTTTATTTTGTTTTAGTTTTGTTTTATAACTTTAGAACTTTATTTTATTTAAATTAACTTTAGAATTTTATTTGTTTAGTTTTAGTTTAGTGACTTTAGAATTTTTATTTGATTTAGAATTAGTTTAATAAATTTATAAGTTTTATTTGATTTAGAATTAGTTTAATAAATTTATAAGTTTTATTTGATTTAGAATTAGTTTAATAGGTTTATTTAGTTTAATAACTTTAGAGTTTTTATTTGATTTAAATTTAGTTTAGTAGTTTTAAGATTTTATTTGATTTAGATTTAGTTTAGCAACTTTGGAATTTTCATTTGTTTTAGATTTAATTTAGTAAACTTAGGATTTCAATTTAATCTAGATTTAACTTACTAAATTTTAAAACTTTAGTTTAGTTTAGATCAAAATTCAATAATACTAGATTTTTTCATAACCTTAGAATTTGTAATTAATTTAGAATTATTTTAGTAAGTAATTTTTTTTTTAGTTCGAATAACTTCCTTAGATAATTAGTTATATTCCTTTTATTTATATATTTCTGTCATCTCAATTTCTCGGTGCCTCTTGATCATTAATTTGTTTTTGTCAGATTTATTTTCTTGTGAACTTTTGAATGTTTATATTTTGATGTTCATTTTATTTCGCTCACTCCAAGGGAAAGAATTAAATTTGTTGACTTCACGTTATCAAATACATCTCATCTGATCGTGCGAATAGCCTCATTCATTTTTCGCTTGTTTACTATTTTTCCAAACTTAAGATAATTTTCCCGAAAGATTCAATTTTTAAACTCACACCTTTTAAGTCAAAACTTCGACACTAAGTCGTCGTATCTTCAAAATCTCGCCAACACCTATTTTTAGCCAAACGAACCGTTTTAATCAAACAAACAATTTTAAACCAAAAAACAGATATTTCAAAAGGTTCCTGCGGAGTACCGCAGATGCATTGGGTGCTAATACCTTCTCACTGTATAACCAACCCCCGAACTCTCGATCTCTTTCAAAAACGCATTGTATTTTATTACTTTTAAGTATTATTTTACATTGCATATTTTAGGGTTTTATTTCGCTCTTTTCCCTTTTCCCTTGGAAACAATAAAGCGCGGTGGCGACTCTTGCTTTTGCGAGTCAAGTTAATTAATAGCTTGATCTCCGATTTTCACCGCTACAGAATTGGCGACTCTGCTGGGGACAGATTGACCTCTTGCTGGTCCATCCCTAAGTGGGTTAAGCCTAATTTGTTTTATCTGTTTTATCATTATTTGATTGTTTGATTATATGTGTATATTATGATTATTTGGGTGTTGATAATATTTACAAGGGACAAGTCCTATACCCGGACTAAGTTACACTTAGGAATAGGACGGGCGGTATAGTCATGTTAACTTTGAGGGAGTAATCCCGAAGAAGGAGGCATGAGATCCCCCACTCAGTGGAAGGCCCTTTTGAACGTAATATTTGTTTACCGAGTAATCGGGAAGACATTATTATTTTCGACCTGGGAGCCAGAGAAGCTGGGAACCGTAGAACCCTAACCCATCTTGGCCTTTTAGGTGTAGCGCGAAGATTATAACGGAGTAATCCGGAAGTAATTGTTACGCGATGCTACGCTCGGATGAGTTTCTCTTGAGAATATTGCTGATTATTGAGTAATCAAGACGTTGGTAATATTCGAAGGAGGAATGTAGACTCCGGGAACTCTTAGAACCTTGTTCTACAGGTGTGATTAAACCGTTAGTACATACCTTGGGGTGTTCCTTACCTTGACTCCATGCTCGTGACGTTGAACCTTTCGACTTTATTGGTGACCTTGCTTGTGGTTGTTGCATAGCCATGCATTCATGCAACCATAAAACCCTTTTCACTTGACTTTGAAGGAATTTGGAGGTCTTTCTTTGTAAACATCACAAGTTTCGTCAAGCTCAATGGATCTTGGGTGTTGATAGGGCGAAAACCCTAATCCACCAAAATGGATGATTGATCTTGATGATAACTTGATCAATGTTTGGAGCCAATTTAAAATTCATCTTCTATCTTCATACTTTGATTTTTACAACTTAATATCTTGAGTTCCTTGAAAATCAAATAAAAACTCTCTTTTGCATATCATACATCATTCTACATTTTTTGTTTCACTTTCAAAGGTCTTTTTTTTTCGAGTCTTATTTTTCCTGTGGTCTCACCAGTACAACACTCGCGCTAAGAGGACAATGGAGAATATCAAGCAAGAGGTTTCTGAACTCCGTAGAGAGATGACTATTTTGAAAGCTAGTGTGGAGCACTTAACTGGTTTGGTTGAAATTCTGGTTGCCGCCCAAGTCAATCCTTCTAGAAGGGAGGAAGCGATGATAAAAGTCTTCACTGAAACTCTAAAATCATTCTCTCATGAGAAGGTGATGGTTAATGCACCTAATAACTTTCCTGACAAGGTGAATGTGGGAGTGCGTCTAGAAGAAGATGTTGGGAAGGGATGTTCATATGAAGATGGTAGCTCAGCTAATGGTGTGAAGAAGTTTGATAATAACTTTTCCAAGAAGAGAACCAGAGGAAGAAATAATCATCGTCAGAATCATCATGTTTCTCCTATTTATCAACAGAATCAGCAAGTTCCTAATCAGAGGAAAACCCAGTTTGATCCAATTCCAATTACCTATACAGAGTTGTTCCCTATCCTGATGCAGAGGAATTTGGTTCAGATCCGACCTCCACGGAAGGTTCCTAAGAAGATCCATTGGTACTACAAAGCTGATTTGGCTTGTACCTTTCATCAAGGTGCTCCTGGGCATGACTTGGAGGGCTGCTTTGCTTCGAAGATTGAGGTTCAGAAGTTGGTCAGAAGTGGTATCTTGTCATTCAAGGACGTTGGTTTTGAAGTTCAAATCAAGCATGTGCCGAAGAGTAAACACGATTGATGGCCACTTTTAGTTTTGAAGGATGTTTTCGGTAATTCAAGTCCAGATGGAAAGCCTTCCTAGATTATTAACTTATTCATGCTTTTTGTAATTTTTCTTGTTTATCAAAACATTGTTTGCATGTAAGAACTTGTTTGCATCTGAATGATTATCTTAATACAATGAATATGTTTGTCTTGAAGAAATTCATTCGTTTCACTCATATTTGTTTTCAAATTTTAAATTGTTTTTGCACTATGATACCAAATTGTTGCTCATTCTCTTGCCTAGGCAGAGATTGAAGGGAGGATGATGATCTAAAGAACACAAAATCTCTGGTTGCATGCTTTTGGATAAAATCTTGCTGATGATGTACAGGCATTGTTTCAAATCCCTAAACACTGGAGATATAAGGAAGATAATCCCTTGCTAACCCCTTTTGAGCCTTTGAAGTAGAAGTTTCTTTTCTATACGAAAAAACCTTGAATTTTAACCTGGGGCAGGGTAGTTTTTTAGTTAATCTGACTGAGTGTTCAAAATTCATAAGGAAGATGTTTTTGAAGAGAGACTACGAGGGCTATCCTTCATGTATAATGAATCTAGAGGATGTGGAACCATAATGTTATCCCTCATTCATCAAGAAACGAGGCAATCATAATCCTCTCAACAAGCAAATACAAGCTAATGTCACACATTTTGTTCAAAAAGTCAAAAATCGAGAAAAAGAAAAAGCCTGCTAAGTCAAAAAACATGAAAACGTGTGACTTAGGAAAAATTAAGGCATCCCGCTGGACTATCAATTCAAAAGAATTAGTTCAGGCAAAAGTTAGGGAAAATAAAATTAGAAAGAAAAGGACTGCAAAGAAAAGTCCTCAACAAAGAGCAAATTGGTGACTACAAACACGAAGACATGAGGGTGGTTTCTACTCCGAAAGCCTCGTCGTTTCTTTGACCGTCACAAAATCCTTTTGAGAGATGAACACTCATGTTGAATTAACTGGACATAGGGTTGGAGAACATCATGAAGAATGGGTGGGCACCAAATATTTTGAGCCTTAAAATCTTTTTTCTAAAAACCATGAACCAGGCCACGTTACAACCTTCAAAAAGTCCTAATTGAAGCAAGGTTATTTTGAAAGCATACTTCAATGAGGTAGTGTTCCTGACTCCCATGAATGCTCTAAATAATTATGTTGGTATCATATGTTTTTCCTATACAAAAATAAATGGTGCTTTAGCTCGCAAAATTTGTGCGATATCTTTCAGAATCTTCAAGACTTACATAACTGTTGCATTAGAATTTTCATTCTCATTGTAAACTTTTTCTAACTGCAAAACATTTGTTTGATATCAAAGAAGCTCACATAAGCACCAATGATGAGTTTATTCTTTTAAGGCCTGAAACTATGATTGAGTAATTGGAGTATCATTTTAAGAAAAATCATATGCAGGGGCATGTCACCTGAAGACCTTAAGCACGGACATGTTGCTTCTCCTAATTAATGCTTTCCCAACTTGTTTACTCTTTTGGGGCAAAATTTGAAGACTTTGTTGTGCCAACTACAGTCAATCCGGGGCAATCACGTCGAGATTCGATGAATCTCTCTAAGAGTTTGAAGACACCAGAGCACGGTGGATGCCAGGTCTTTTGTAAAATCCTCTTGAGACGATTTCTTCTCATCAACCATTTAGCTTGGGGCATTGTAGAAGTGAAGTTATTCGCAAGAATTGTCGTGCATCACGCAGCTTATCAGCAGTAAACTTGGGGCATCCAAAATTAGACCCAGGGGCAATCCAGATTTGTCAAGATATGTTTTGCACACATTATCATAGGGTGGTGTTCCCAGAATCTCTAGCTAAGCAAGACTTCTTTCCAGCTGAAACTTTGTTCGTGTTGTTATCCTTTCGATGGATTGTTTGCAATAGAAGACTAGACTTTGGGTTTTCTACCTGAAAATATCTCCTTCTCCAGAGACATTTAAGCCTTGTAAAAGGACTTTGCTCCAATGATGGCTTGTGTTCTATCTCCAGTAATATTCCCATCTTGTTGAGATTAGCTGTGGGTTGAGTTGTACTGTGACGTCTTATCGTCTCCTGTCTATCTCCTGTCTGTTTTGTCAACATATACATGACATTCATTTATTCATTCACACTTGCATCCTGCACGCACATTTGTATTTGTTGATGTCATTGAGTTTGTATACCTCGGTTATGTCTATTCAAATAGTGTACTTGATCTTTCCAAATAGAGTGTCAACTTAAGCAGAAAGTGCGCCTCCTTTCTAATTCCCCACTGAGTTAACTCTCGTGGAAGAATCTTGATTTAGCTTTCCTTCTCCATCTCTGGATAGGATAAATCTCCATTTGAGTTGTTTCCTCATTGGGTGGAGTCTGGTTTGACTATTTTCTCTCCAGTTTATTCCTGGATTGAGCTTTGTCTCTTGTGAACGATACCCTGTGGATCTCTCTAGGCTGTGAAACCTAGATGGAGAGTGCATTTATTCTGCAACGTAAATACTTGGTCTCCTCAGGAAGGATTTATTCATGGTTCCCCATTGAAGATGGGCTTTATTCCCCAGTAGTGTTATCACAACCTTCTTCCGGAATATCGACATGACAATAAGCGACTGACTCTTTATTTGAGCAGTTTGATTATTTCTGATTTCTTTTTGACAAATGGCGGTCTCTTCATGAGCAGTTTGTCCATCCTCGGTGAAATTATTGACTCTCACCTCCAGTAATATCTTCATGATATTTTATGGGTATCCTTGACAAACAACAAGCGGCAGTTTCTTCATGAGACAACTTGTGTGTTATGGATACTCTTGACAAACAACAAGCGGCAGTTTCTTCATGAGACAACTTGTGTGTTATGGATACTCTTGACAAACGACAAGCGGCAGTTTCTTCATGAGACAACTTGTGTGTTATTGATACCTTGAAAAGACAACAAGCGGCAGTTTCTTCATGAGACAACTTGTGTGTTATTGATACCTTGAAAAGACGACAAGCGGCAGTTTCTTCATGAGACAACTTGTGTGTTATCGATACCTTGAAAAGACAACAAGCGGCAGTTTCTTCATGAGACAACTTGTGTGTTATTGATACCTTGAAAAGACGACAAGCGGCAGTTTCTTCATGAGACAACTTGTGTGTTATCGATACCTTGAAAAGACAACAAGCGGCAGTTTCTTCATGAGACAACTTGTGTGTTATCGATACCTTGAAAAGACAACAAGCGGCAGTTTCTTCATGAGACAACTTGTGTGTTATCGATACCTTGAAAAGACAACAAGCGGCAGTTTCTTCATGAGACAACTTGTGTGTTATCGATACCTTGAAAAGACAACAAGCGGCAGTTTCTTCATGAGACAACTTGTGTGTTATCGATACCTTGAAAAGACAACAAGCGGCAGTTTCTTCATGAGACAACTTGTGTGTTATCGATACCTTGAAAAGACAACAAGCGGCAGTTTCTTCATGAGATAACTTGTGTGTTATTGATACCTTTTAAGAAAACAGCAAGCGGCAGTTTCTTCATGAGACAACTTGTGTGTTATTGTCACCTTCGAAAACATCAAGCGGCAGTCTCTTCACGAGGCAACTTGTTATGTTATTAACAACTTTAAAAAACAACAAGCGACAGTCTCTTCATGAGCAACTTGTATGTTATTGATACCTTGAAGAAAACAACAAGCGGCGGTCTCTTCATGAGCAACTTGTGTGTTATTGGTAATTTTGAAAAGAAACATCAAGCGGCAGTCTCTTCATGGACAACTTGTATGTTATCAACACTTTTTGAAAACGGCAAGTGGCGGTCTCTTCATGAGCAGCTTGTACGGAAAACGGCAAGTGGCAGCTTCTTCATGAGCAGTTTGTACGTTAGTATTTTTTGGAAGACAGCAAGTGGCAGCTTATCTATTTGAGCAACTTGTGTGTTATTGTTCCCTTGAAAACGGCAAGTGGCAGCTTCTTTATGAGCAGCTTGTGGATTTTTGGCAACAAGTGGCGGACTCTTCATGAGCAGCTTGTGTGCTTTAATATTCTTTGAAGACAGCAAGTGGCGGTCTCTTCATGAGCAGCTTGTATGTTACTGACACCTTTGAAAGGAAGCAAGTGGCGGCCTCTTTATTTGAGCAGCTTGTGTATCCCCAACAATAATGTTTACTCAGCAAATGGCATCTCTTCGGAAAAGTCCCGTGGGGAAGTTTGTTATTTTATCCTTTTCAAGCGATATCTTGGTTAAAGAAGAAATGTGTTACCGTTCTTGGTAAAATTCAGAAATCAGAGATGTTTATCTCCAGCCACAGTGCTGATGTCGATCATTTTGTTTCCCAGCCACAGTGCTGATGTCAATCATTTTGTTTCCCAGCCGTAGTGCTGATGTAGATCATTTCTTTTTCCAGTCTCAGTACTGATGTCTATCATTTCCTTTTCCAGTCACAGTGCTGATGTAAATCATTTCTTTTTCCAGTCTCAGTACTGATGTAAATCATCTCTTTTCCAGTCTCAACACTGATGTAAATCATTCAAGAGTCTCTCATTTGAAGTCTATGACTTTGTTTCCCCAGTGGAGTTACAACCTCTTCCTCTGTGGGATTACTGTATAATGTGCTTGGTTTCTCCAGCATAGTCTGTCTCATATGGCGTCATTCCCCATAAAATTCAGAGCATTACATTCATATCATATCATGAACATAATCGCGGTATCTTAAGGCCAAAAATTGTGTATTCTATATTTAAGTCCCTTCAATCTCGTCGAAATGAAGATCCCAATCTTCATATCTCCAGATAGAAGAAACTTAAATAGGGGCAGCTGTTGTACCCCAATTTTTGACCTAAGATCCCATTTTTATTTTTTGCATAAGTCAAGGTCACGAAATACGGTCGGTTTTTAACGTCTCACCTTCGAGCTTTGACTATGCGAAGATTGTCAAGTGTTTTGAACATTTTTAGCATATGTATCACTAATTTCTAATCGCGTACAAAGGTGTATGTTCATGTTTTCTTTTGCTTCATGTGCAGAAACATGTCTGAATCAAGAGCATCAGGTGTCGCGTCTCAATTAAGATTTTGATTCTCCCAAGCCAGAAGTACGGTTGATTGTGGATTCTCGAAGACTGATTCATCAAGGCACACCGTTGCACCCTTAATTTCGCCCCTAATTTTTTCAGTCGCACATTCATACCATATTTTGTCATTTGGTCACAATCATTAGTAAATATCTTCATTCATCATATTTTGCATCATTAGTCGTATTTAAGTTGACCAGAAAAAGTCAGTTTAAATCAAAGTTTGCATCGTCTTTCAGTTGTAAAATACCTGGCATTTTGCTTCATGCATTTTTATCTATTTACTCATTTGTTGCATTGCTCCGAGTTGTTTATATGTCAATAATAAAAATATTTTGGTTTTATAGACAAACTGTTAAAAACGATTCAACAATGTGCGAAAATTAGTAGCGAGAAAATATTTCAAGTTTTCACCTTTTTACCGATCATTTTATGAATCTGCGTTTTGCGTAGATTATGACGGTACGCTCGCTTTATTTTTTCGGTACAGTTCGAAGTCTCGTTTTTAACCTTAAACGTCTGTTTAGTCTGATATTTTTATTATTATTTTATTTTTGATTTTTTTTGACTTCTTGAATATTTTTTTCTTTAATCTTTGTGACATGTAGATTATTTTAATGTGTTCATTTTATTTTTTTCGGATAAATTTTCGTCCGTTTTTTTTTAATTATTTTTATCATTTTCGGTCATTTTGTGTCTTTATTTTTTTTATTCATAAAATATTCAAAAAATTATTTTTAATTGAGTTAATTTAAATATTTTCTGTTTTTATTTCATTTTATCATTAAAAGGGCTTTTAGTCACAAAATATATTATTCACACAATACTTTCCCTCCTATTTTTTCAATCCACACAAGCTTTCCCCCCACAATCAAAAAAAACTCCCGCCTGTTCATCCATCACCATCGTTCACGCAAACTACCTCTGTTAAAACCCAACCTCCCTCTCATGTGCTATCTCCTCAACAAACTATAAAACCATTAACCTCTAATTCCCTACTCGGCAACCCCTTTTTCACTCTCCCCATCCCCTCATATTAGTGTACATACCATACACTCTCACAGACATCACAAAAACAAAAACAAAAAAAACAACAACCAAAAAGCACTTACAGGCAATTATGTTTGACTTGCTCTCTCTCTTTATTACAAAACAAAATCTTTAATTATTTCTCTTGACCCTTTCTCTCTCCTCACGCCCATACACTCATCACTCCCTCTGTCTCAAAAACCTCACTCTCATCCCCCTGCAACCTGCAGCTTCCTCTGTTCATCATCCATCATCATTCCCTTCACCCTCTCTCCACGAACAACAAGCATAAGCAGTAAACCCACTTTCCGACATCATCATCCCAAACAAAACCAAACGTCCCATGATGTTTTCGTCGACGACGACGACAAGCCTCGTGAGGAGTGCGGCGTTGTTGGTATCTACGGCGACTCTGAAGCTTCCCGTCTCTGTTACTTAGCCCTACATGCTCTCCAACACCGTGGCCAAGAAGGCGCCGGAATCGTCACCATTAACAACAACATCCTTCAATCCATCACCGGCGTTGGCCTTGTTTCCGATGTCTTCAACGAATCTAAGCTCGATCAGTTACCCGGAAGTTTAGCTATTGGCCATGTTCGTTACTCCACTGCTGGCCAATCCATGCTCAAAAATGTTCAACCTGCTTCCACGTAACCCGCTCCATCGCCACTGTTAATGCTATCCACCATCAATTTTCTGCTTCTGCAATTTCCAGCAACAACTCCAAAGCCCACGACCTTACTTCAGTGCGCCTCGTTTTTCAAGATGTTTTACACCCAGATGTGTATTCATGGACCACCCTTTTGTTTGCTCTCACTAGATTGAGCCATGTTGATTATGCACTTCATGTGTTTGATCAAATGCCAAAGTGTTATGTTGCTGTTTGGAATGCTATTATTACTGGGTGCAGTGATAGTGGACGTCAAGATGTTGCTTTTAACTTGTTTAAAGGTATGTTTAGGATGAATGTTAGGCTTGATAATTACATGTTTGCAACTATCTTGAGTTTTTGTTCTTTGGATGCTTTGGATTATGGAAGGCATGTTCATTCTCTTGTTTTAAAAACCGGGTTTTTGGTTGGGACTTCTGTGGTTAATTCTCTTATTTCTATGTATTCTAACTGTGGATGTATTGAAAATGCTTATGACGTGTTTGATGAAACCGAATGTGGGGTTCATGACCATGTTACGTATAATGCAATGATAGATGGTTTTGTGAGCATGGAAAGATTTGAAGATGCGTTTGTCATGTTTAGGGATATGCATAGGGCTTGTATTTGTTTAACTGAAGTTACTTTTGTGAGTGTGTTGAGCTCTTGCTGTTCTTTGAGAGATGGGTGTCAAGCACAAGCTTTGGCTATTAAAATGAGGTTTAATTAGTAGCCTACTGCTGTTCCAGAATTTTAAGATCCTGTGTATTTTAGTTAACTCCTTGAAATGCTTATGCATGAATGTTCATTTGTTTTTTTTTTTTTTGATACACTTTTCATTCTTTTTAAATGATTCCTGACAGCTTTATTAGTATAAATCAATGGTACTAATTAATTCCAGTAAAAAAAAATATAAAAAAAATATAAAAAAATATTAGTAAATATTATATTTAAATTTAGTTTAGTATTAATTTAGAATTTTTTTTATTAGTTTAGATTTACTTTATAATTTTAAAATATTTAGAATCATAATTAATAACTTTAGAATTTTATTTTGTTTTAGTTTTATTTTATAACCTTAGAATTTTATTTTATTTAAGTTAATTTTAGAATTTTATTTTGTTTTAGTTTTGTTTTATAACTTTAGAACTTTATTTTATTTAAATTAACTTTAGAATTTTATTTGTTTAGTTTTAGTTTAGTGACTTTAGAATTTTTATTTGATTTAGAATTAGTTTAATAAATTTATAAGTTTTATTTGATTTAGAATTAGTTTAATAAATTTATAAGTTTTATTTGATTTAGAATTAGTTTAATAGGTTTATTTAGTTTAATAACTTTAGAGTTTTTATTTGATTTAAATTTAGTTTAGTAGTTTTAAGATTTTATTTGATTTAGATTTAGTTTAGCAACTTTGGAATTTTCATTTGTTTTAGATTTAATTTAGTAAACTTAGGATTTCAATTTAATCTAGATTTAACTTACTAAATTTTAAAACTTTAGTTTAGTTTAGATCAAAATTCAATAATACTAGATTTTTTCATAACCTTAGAATTTGTAATTAATTTAGAATTATTTTAGTAAGTAATTTTTTTTTTAGTTCGAATAACTTCCTTAGATAATTAGTTATATTCCTTTTATTTATATATTTCTGTCATCTCAATTTCTCGGTGCCTCTTGATCATTAATTTGTTTTTGTCAGATTTATTTTCTTGTGAACTTTTGAATGTTTATATTTTGATGTTCATTTTATTTCGCTCACTCCAAGGGAAAGAATTAAATTTGTTGACTTCACGTTATCAAATACATCTCATCTGATCGTGCGAATAGCCTCATTCATTTTTCGCTTGTTTACTATTTTTCCAAACTTAAGATAATTTTCCCGAAAGATTCAATTTTTAAACTCACACCTTTTAAGTCAAAACTTCGACACTAAGTCGTCGTATCTTCAAAATCTCGCCAACACCTATTTTTAGCCAAACGAACCGTTTTAATCAAACAAACAATTTTAAACCAAAAAACAGATATTTCAAAAGGTTCCTGCGGAGTACCGCAGATGCATTGGGTGCTAATACCTTCTCACTGTATAACCAACCCCCGAACTCTCGATCTCTTTCAAAAACGCATTGTATTTTATTACTTTTAAGTATTATTTTACATTGCATATTTTAGGGTTTTATTTCGCTCTTTTCCCTTTTCCCTTGGAAACAATAAAGCGCGGTGGCGACTCTTGCTTTTGCGAGTCAAGTTAATTAATAGCTTGATCTCCGATTTTCACCGCTACACTCCCTACGCTGATGCCCCTGTCTTTGTTGAGTAGGATTAGAGATCAAGATTGCTCTTACGTGTTGGTCATGACGACTCTTTTGACTGTTCGCAGCATTAGACTCTTTTTTTTCATTGTAGGGAATTTTCTGAGCATCAGAGGGTGTAGCTCCTTGGATCTTTCCACTTTTGATGCCAGCTTCGACCCTTTCGTCGATCAGTATTAGCTCGGTGAACCCGACTGAGGAGCTTCCAATTAAGTGATTGAAGAAAGGCCCTGTCAAAGTTCCCATGAAGATGTCAATCAGCTCTCTGTCAGTTAAAGGGGGTTGCACCCTACCATCCAGATCTCTCCACTTTTGGGCATATCTTTTGAAGCTCTCGTCAGAACCCATGGTCATGTTCTGCAATTGCACGCGAGTTGGTGCAAGATCAGCATTGTACTGATACTGTTTGTAAAAAGCAGCAGCTAAATCCTCCCAGGTGTGGATGCGAGAACTCTCCAATTGATAGAACCACTCGAGTTGAGCCCCTACCAAGCTTTCTTGGAAGAAATGGATCCAAAGCTTTGGATCAGTTGTGTATGGTTGAATCCTGCGGGCATAAGACTTCAGGTGCATCTTAGGGCAAGAAACTCCATCGTACAGGGCAAAGGTAGGGACTTTGAACTTTGGCGGGATGACCAACCCAGAAACTAAACCCATGTCTCCTAAATCTAAGCCAGGTATTTGTTGAATCTCCATAGCATTGAGGCGATCCTCCAACTGTTTGTACTTGTCATTAGCGGGAGGATATTGTTCCTCGGAGTAGTCAGCTTCATCAATCTCCAAATTGTGGTCTTCTTCAAGACTGGCCCCTATGCTGGGTGGAGTAGAAAGGTCTTGGGTTTTAGGTCTTCTCCCCAAGTTCAGGATGCTCGCCGCCTTCTTGGACTTCTTCTTCTTGTCTTTGAGAAGGAGAGTTTTCAGATCCTCTTGCCCTTTACCCATAGCCAGAAGCATTTGTTGGAATTGAGCGTTTTGAGCTTGGAGATCTTTCACCGTTTGTTCCATATCCACCTTACTGAAATAAACAGTAGGAAGATAAGGAGACCTGTAGGAGAAACCTGTTATGCAATGATATGTATGATATATGTATGCAATGTTTTCAAGAATCTCTTGGGGTAAACACAAGAAAATGTTAGAGGTTGAACTTTGACCAACATCTTTGATTGGAGAACCTTGTATCGGTGGATGTCTTTCCACGAGAATCAAGCTCAACATGTCGAGTGGGTCATAGACCCTGATTCAAGTTGTTGCACTTGATCTTTGATGGCATTTGTTTAGAGGGGAACCCTCTTGCTCTTTAGTAGACGTCTGGTTAAACGTGACCCTGCATCAAAAGACCCTCGAGATCCTTGAAATGGTTATTGAAAATGCTATGGTATGATGTTATGATATGTATGCAAAAGCAAGTAAGTGTATATACAGGTAATCATATTCACACAAAGCAAACAAGTCCTTAGGTTTAGGCTTGCATGGGGTTTGTAGGTAAGTACCCTCTTGAAGTTAGTTGGCTCATCCTGTCCTAAAATAGAAACTGGGTTCTAAGGAGCTCAATATCATTGGATTATTTTCTATGTTCATTGTTTTGGTTTAGCCACTTAACTGGCGACCAAAATATTCCAAGAAAACAACCCTCAATGAGTGTAGTATCGAGTATCTACCAACTTCGGACTGCACCAAAGTCGGTCATCTCACTACCCCTAAAAAGGCCAAGATAGTCAATTAAGGTTCTAAGAGTTCGTTAGTGCTTCACGACATCACTCAGCGGCCCTGTATTCTCCTTGACTACTCAAGGGATACCGGTACTCACAAATATGTCACACTAACATAGCTACTGCTTCAACCATGTCGGTATACCCCGGACAGTTCCCTCACAGTTTATTGCTATTTACCTAAGAAGGTGCCCCCAAATCCGGGTGTAGGATTTAAAACAAACCCAAGCAAGGAACCCAAAAGAGGAAAGCAATCAAAGAAATCAAAGCAAGCATGTAAAGGTGATCTAAACCCTAAGGTAACCCCACTTTTAGAAAATTCCCCAGCAGAGTCGCCAGTTCTGTGATACGATGGGAGAACTGACTTGAGGTTTTGCGTTTGTATTCGCACTTGTTCGGTTTAGCAAGAGTCGCCACCGAATTTTTATTTATCCTAAGGAAAGGTCAAAAAAGCACAGGAAAGACCTTTGAGATGTTTTTGTGGGTTCGGGGGGTAGATTATGAAAAGGGAAGGTGCTAGCACCCTTTTCATCCATGGTTATCCATGGGCTCTTAGTTACTTGTTTTAGATCACTTGCCTTTGTTTTCAATTGTTTGAAATGGTGCTTTGTGTGTGTGGTTTTGAAAATGTTTTGAAAAATATGCCTTGTCTAGGCAACCATTGTAACAATTCTTTACTCGAATGTTTTACAAAGGTGTTTGTCTTTTTCAAAAGATGTTTCAATGTTTTTGAAAGTTTTTTTGAAAGTTGTGTTGTGGAGTGTGTTTTGAAAGTAGGCAAGTGTGTTTTGCAAGTTTGATCAAGTAACTAAGAGTTGGTCTACCCTAATTTACTCAAAGGTCTTTCTTATGATTTTTAACCCTTTTAACAGTGTTGTTTCACCATTGTATTTGGTGAACAACCTTGTGTTAGGATGTCAACGGGACGGGCGCGGGTCATCCTTTAGACCATGAATGCAATAGTGTCAAGTATTTTGGCAATTTTCTTGAGGGACTATGATCATTTTGCTTAGGCAACAAGATAGCGTCATCGAGGGACTATGATCATTTTGTTTGTTTTTGTTTTGTTTTGCCAAAGTACTTGACATGCAAACATGGCCCATTTTGGAAGGCAACAAGCGGGATTACCCTAGGGGTGCAAGTGTGAATTGTGTATTGATTTTCATACATTTGTCTTTGTATTAGGTTATCTAGCGGTTGATTTTGAATCTTCGCATACAAACCCTAATTACTATACAGTATATAGAAAGCGATAAATTACGGGAATTTAAAGTCTAAGCTATTACAAATAAGTATCCGGGGATGGGGGTACAAATGTTTACAAATGGGGATGAGTCTCATCAGAATAGTAGTGTCCAAATATTATTTACAACCAAATTGAATCGTCATATTCTCAATGTAAAAATATAACAAAGTATAAGAATCAAAGAGAAATAAAAGTATTGTGCAATGTATGTGATTATTTACAAATGATTAAAATGTCAACCTAATGTATTAAGTATTATTATTTATTCATGTTTTTTTGTTAATTATATATAAACAAAAGTTTTAAAGAAAAGAAAAGAAAAATGTTTAAGTTAAAGAAAACTAATGTTTATGTATTTTAGTTTATATATACAAAGGTTTATTAAGCAAAAAAAAGTTTTAAGACAAAAATCTATTAACCTAATAAATCTAATATTTACATATTTTTGTAAAATGTAATAAACATTTAAGAAAAGTTTTGTACAAAAATAATATATTGTTTTATTTAACAAAATAAGTTATGTTATATAAAAAGAAAATAAATAAATAAAAAGTATTAGTTTATAAAAAAGAAAAAAAGGTTAAATGGGCTCTAGGGGAATGTACATGGCCCAAAACGAAACAAGGCAGATTAAAAAAAAGGGGGTGTAGTGCCAGGAATATTGGGCTTAAGGGTTTTGATGGGGCAGGCCCAACCGGGTTTGACGATGTTTAGGGTTTGTTTTGTTTTGTTTCAGAACTTAGGCTTTACAGTGCTTTGATGAACGGCGCCGCTTCTCCATCGTCTTCTTCGTCTTTCTTGTTCTCAAACAAAGGCCATCGATGCTCCCTCTACACCTCAGCTGCCAGAGCGCCACTGTCTATCTCCCTCTCTCCATGGTCGTGCAAGGTAGTGATGAGAAAAGGTAACGATTTCTGTTTTAGGGTTTTGGATTTTAGTCTTGCATGCTTTATTTTTGTATGTTCTGATCTTTATGTGTTAGATGTTTATGTGAGGTGTGTAAAAAGGGAGAAGGAATTACTACCTTTGGAGAGGATACGGAGGAGGACGGCGGCGCTTCTCAGGTGTCCAAGAGGCGGAGAGACGCGGTGATGTGCTTGCTGGCCTCCCTGGTACTTTGTATCTTGCTTTATATGTTTTATGATGATGCTTTGCTTCTGAAAACCCTAGGATAGCCACTTGTGAATCTCTTCTTTTCTTCTTATGATTGCTTGCCCGTTTCTGAGTTTGATGATGTTGATGATGTTGCCTTATTCTGAGATGCTTTTGGCTTTGCTTTGAGTTTGGTACAGGCTTGGAGTAAGTTTGGCTATTTTGTCCCTGTGATGAACATGGTTCTGAGGGCTATTGTTTTTGTTGTTTGGATATTTGGAATGGTTTGGATTGGAGGGTTGTTGGTACAGGTTTATTGTTTGGCTGTGTTGATTTCTGGTTTGGATTTGAACAAGCTTCAGGGCTTGTTATGCAGGTTTGGATACAGATTTGTTTGTGGGTATGCAGGTTACTGAGTTGTTCAGGTTTGTAGGCTTGACATTTGCTTAGAGGTTTTAAGCAGGCTGTATGTTTTAACAGGTTTGTGAGCTTTTGCTTGCTTGAGGGCAGGTTAGGCTGTGTTATATTTTTCTCTATGTGTTCCTGCCTCTTCTTTGAACTGTTCTGATACTCTTTGTTTTATATCTCTATATCCTAAGCCTGCAAACTGTAAGCCTCTACTTCTCTCTCTCTTTTCTCTCTCTATCAGGAAAAAGCTTTTTTTATTGCTTAACTGTCCTTTTTTCTGAAAAAAGTGTTGGTTGGGAAATGATGAAGATTTGAAACATTGCTTGCATTTTGTCTTTCCTCTGCATATTGTACTTTCCAGATTTTCTGCATTGCTTTTGCTAGCTTGTGGGCATCTTTTAACAGTTTCTTTGACAGTTACAGCTTGATTAACATTTTCTGGTAACTTAGTTTTCCATGTGCAGTTTGTTTGTAACTTGCCTGTTCAGTTTGCCTTGTTTGAATTCATGCATTTTTGTGCATTTTGTTTAACATGCTGCCTTGTATTTAATTCATGTGCTTGCAAACATATTTTCTTTCCCTCTTTGTGAACCAAGAAGAGAGTCTTCTTGCGATTTGCAGAGAGCACGAACAAACTGATTCTGGCCAACACTTTTAATGATGAGTTTTTATGATTAACTGTTTGAAAATCCCCTTTTTTTTAATTTTAACTGTATTGACTTCTTCCTTTTTTGTCTTTGCAGATGAATATCAGTTGAGCAAAGGGGAACAGCAGTAGAAGATGAAGACTTAGGATAGATTTATTTTCTCTTTCAATTGTTTGTAATAAACATTATTATAAATACTGTAAATAAATTTACTGTATTCAAATAACACTTGTAACAACAATTAAAAGTGAATAAAAAATCTTTTGTCAGATAATTCTCTATTTCACTGTTTATTTATTTATTTAAATCTCTTGAATTAAAACGACTGGAAATGCATTCCAATTATTTTAACTTAGATAAAATAAATAATTAATAAACATTGTAGCCTTGCAACTTCGCATTAACCAATAATACACCCGGCATTCCAAATAACCAATAGCATTGCACAGTCAAACAAACAAACGTCCATACGTCTTTCACTTCACTGATTAACCCAACACTTCAAACTCTCAATTCAAATGCCTCAGCTCTCATCCCAGAGGTTCAGGTTTTGGGAGACAAACATAAATCTTGAACAGGCGTCAAAGATACTGTGGATTCAAATTCTTCTGAAAATGCGCGTGCAAACCCTAATTCTTGATTTATTGTTAAAGAAACGTCTGCTTGATCAAACCCTGAGCCAAACTCAAACAAATCAATAGAAACCCTAATAATTTGTCTGACTGATTCAAAAGTCATTGGAAACCCTAATTTTGTTTGACTGATAAGAAAAGTCTGTTTGACCTATTCTTAAGCCAATTTGAAAAAATCAGGAAAAGCCCGAAGCTGTGATTTCTTGTAAAAAAGAGAGAGGGCAAATTTTGGGGTACAACAGCTCCGAACCAAGCACTTGCCGTACCACCTGGATATCAGAAAGCTCCTGCAAATGCTCCTAGTGCACCTAGAAAATCAAACTTAGAACTGATGATGGAGAACTTCATAGCTACCCAAGCGCAAACAAACAAAGACGTCCAAAATCAAAACATACACACTAATGAGCAGATAAAACAATTAGCAAACAAAATAGATGCTTTGGCCACCCACAATAAAATGTTAGAAACCCAAATCTCTCAAGTGGCTCAACGACAAGCACCTACAGCTGCACCGGCTGATACATTTCCCGGTCAACCACAACCTAACCCGAAGGGGTATGCTCATGCCATCATATTAAGGAGTGGAACTGAATTAGATGGACCGCCCGACCCCAGACTGTCAAATCAAAGTATGTATCAAAGGGCTGAAACATCAACTGAGAAGGAGAATCAACCGGAGAAACCAGAGGTAGACGAAGAAGATAAAGGAGGAGAGGCCAAAGAAAAAGAAAAACCTTATGTGCCTCCACCTCCTTATAAACCCCAGATCCCATTTCCTGGTAGATTAGCCAAACCTAAGAATGTAGGGCAATTTAAAAAATTCGTAGAACTTCTGAAACAACTTAATATAACAATTCCTTTCACAGAAGCTATAACTCAAATGCCCTCATATGCCAAATTCCTCAAGGAAATCTTATCTAACAAGAAAAATCTAGAAGATGACGAAACAGTTACGCTTATAGCAGAATGTAGCGCAATTATCCAAAACAAGATGCCTCCTAAGTTGAAAGACCCCGGAAGTTTCTCTATACCATGCCACATAGGTAAGTTTGTCATAGACAAAGCCCTGTGTGATTTAGGAGCTAGTATTAGCGTTATGCCTTTATCCATATGTAACAAACTGGAAATGGGTGAACTAAGACCAACAAAGATGTCCGTTCAATTAGCGGATCGCTCCGTCAAATACCCAGTAGGAATCTTAGAAAACGTTCCTGTACGGATAGGCCAATTCTACATCCCTACAGATTTCATAATCATGGACATTAGAGAAGACGAAAGCACACCTATCATCTTAGGAAGACCATTCCTAGCTACCGCTGGAGCTATCATAGATGTAAAAAAAGGCAAACTAACCTTTGAAGTAGGTGAAGAGAAAGTCGAATTTATTCTGACATAATTCTTACAAGTGCCTGCCATAGATGACACATGTTATCTGGTGGACATCATGGACGAATGCGTAAGAGAAATTGAATGGGAACCAATACCTTGTTCCGAAACCATGAAGATTCTGATACCTCTTATATTCAAAGATAACGAATGGTGTCCTGAATACCGAGACGACAATCTGAGTGAATGCTTAGCTCTTACACCAGATCACATGCCTTGTCCAAGAAAACCAGCATTGGATCTTAAGCCATTACCTAAGACCCTCAGATATGAATTCCTTGACACCGAGTTAAAACGACCTGTAATTGTCAACACGGACTTAGGACAACATGAAACAGACAAATTATTACAAGTCTTAAGAAAATATCCATCCGCCTTAGGATACAACATTACAGATCTCAAAGGAATAAGTCCTTCCATTTGCACGCATCGTATTATGCTGGAAAATGACTGCAAATCTTCTAGAGAACATCAACAAAGAATTAACCCAATATGGAGCACCGTAGTTAAAGATGAAGTAAAAAAACTTCTGAACACAGGAATCATATACCCAATCTCCGATAGTCAATGGGTAAGCCCAGTCCACTGTGTACCAAAGAAAGGTGGTATAACAGTAACAACAAACAAAGCAGGCGAAGCTGTAGCGAAACGAACTATAAGCGGAGCTAGAATGTGTATTGACTATAGGAAGCTAAATAAGGTCACTCGCAAGGACCATTTCCCTCTACCATTCATTGATCAAAGCTTGAACAATTAGCTAAGCACTCTGTGATACGGTGGGAGAACTGACTTGAGGTTTTGCGTTTGTTTTCGCAAATGTTTCGGTTTAGCAAGAGTCGCCACCGACTTTTTATTTTATCCTAAGGAAAGGTTAAAAAGCACAGCAAAAACCTTTGATATGTTTTCTTGGGTTCGGGGAGTAGATTATAGAAAGGGAAGGTATTAGCACCCTTTCTATCCATGGTTATCCATGGGCTCTTAGTTACTTGCTTAGATCACTTGCCTTGCATTTTCAATTGCTTGAAATGGTGCTTTCAATTGTTTGAAATGGTGCTTTGTGTGTGGGTTTGAAAAATGTTTTGAAAAAGATGCCTTGTCTAGGAAACCCTTGTAACAATTCTTTACTCGAATGTTTTACAAAAGGTGTTTGTCTTTTTGAAAAGATGTTTCAAGGTTTTGAAAGTTGTTTTGAAAGTTTGTGTTTGTGAAGTGTGTTTTGAAAAATGGCAAGGATTGTTTTGCAAGATTGGGCAAGTAACCAAGAGCTATCTACCCTAAATTTCTCAAAGATCTTTCCTATGTTTTAACCCTTTTAACAGTATTGTTCCACCATTGCATTTGGTGGACAATCTTGTGTTAGGATGTTAACGGGACGGGCGCGGGTCATCGTTTAGACCATGATTGCAATAGTGCCAAGTGTCTTTGGCAATTTTTCCTTTAAGGGACTTGATCATTTTTAGGAAACTTTCGAAAGCGTCATCGAGGGACTATGATCATTTGATTTGTTTTGTTTTTCCAAAGAAACCCAACATGCAACATGGCCCATTATTGAAGGCAACAAGTGGAGTAACCCTAAGGGGTGCAAGTGTGATTGGTGTTGTCCATTTTCATGCTTTTTGTCTTTTGTTTAGTCAAGCTATTTGTTTGGTTGATTTTTGCATACAAACCCTAAGTCTATCATGGCATATTTAGAAAGCTTTTAAAGTGCGGAAAATAAAATCCTAAATTATTACAACATAATTATGGGATGGGGGGTACAAATGTTCAAATGGGGGATATTTAGCAAGAAATTTAAATCTAAACTATTACATCCAAATTGAATATACAAGTTATTTTAATTATACAATAATTGAATAAATACAATAAATATGCAAAATGCACAAAAATGGTTTTATATGTAGGTAAAAAGTATTTTTCATGTGACAAATAAACAAAAATAAAAAGGGTTAATTTTTGGATATTTTCATGGTTTAGGGCAAAACCCTAATTTTCTAAATAAAAAGTATTTATTATTTATTATATACCATATTTATTAACTATATACAAAAAATAAATAAAAAGGAAGTATATTGTAAAAAAGTGATTTTTGAGGTTAAATATTAATAAAATATAAAAATGTATTATTTTTGTATTTTTACCCTAAATATCCTAATAAATATATAAGTATTTATATTATGTATTAAATATATTAAATATATACAAAAATAAAAATATTTATTATTTACAAAAAAGTATATTTTTTAGAAAATGTTTTCAAAAGATAAAATAAAATAAAATCAGAAAATAAAATGTATTTGTATTCTTTTTTAATATTTTAAATAAAAGGATATATATGTTATTTTATATGTATAAGTTTAAATAGAGCAAATAAATTCAAAATAAATGCAAAAATGGGTGGAAAAATATTTTTTATATTTTTTATATTTGAGCAAAAAATAATAAGTCAGAATCAAAAATAAAAAATAAAAAATGATAAAAATAATACACAATGGGCCAAGGGGGTGTAAGTGGAAAATGAATGGTGCAAACAGAAAAACAAATCAGGCCTAGCCCAAGGAACTTTGTCTTCAACCTCCAGCAACCTTCCAAACAAAAAACGCGTGTTTCCTTCTCCAACTGCTATCTCTTGATTCTTTGACTTTTAACAAAAACTTATAACATCAAAAATGTAGAGCATCAAACCACGAATTCATACATATAAAGAACTTGATCTAACTCTCAGAAATGAGAGAGAATTTCTTCTCCCCCAATTCCTGACCTAATTTTTGTTCAATGTTCAGGTTCAAAATTCTCTCAACACACACAACATAAATGAAAAAGTAATGATATGGGTAGCTTAAGGGCCATGAGTAGGACATAACTTCTTCACAAACCTAAGCCTAGATACGCTTGGATAGAGAGATAGAAGTTCAAACTTTTACCTGTTCAGCTTGAATCGTGTGCAACAGTGGAGGTACTTTCAATGCAGTGTGAGGACTCGTACAGCTTGCTTGAGGTCCAAGGATGCTCTTCCAACCTCTAGCTTGCTTTGAAACTAACTGAATCGAGCTATGTAACTCAACCTGCACAAATGAAAAAATGAAAATGGTTAACTTGGTTAGAGGTGTTACAGTCTGTGTTTAATGCTTGGGATAGCTTCAGTGGGTGATGTGGAACATGTTTGAACTCTTTTTGGACAAAGTGTACGAGTGGAAAGGTTTATAGAAGTCAAGTTGCAGAAGGGACTCTGTTTTTTGCAGTAGGATGGTGTTTTGGTGTTTGAGGAGGTATCAGGGATGGAAGGGTCGTGCCTTAGGTCAGTTATGATGTATCAAATATGTTCACAAAGTTTGCTTGAGTTGGTTCTTGCAGGAAGTTGTGTTATGGTACAAAATGCAAGCTTTTTTCTTATCTAAGCAAGAAAAATGCAAGTTGGATTATAGGCTCCTACAGGCCCCTCAAACATGCTGCATCTTTTGTTCTTGATCAGTGGGATATGTCCATAATCTTGTGCCCAAAAGATCTAGCTTGTACCTCTTTGATTTGTGTTTTGATATAAAGTGCACCTTTTCAAAAATGGCTAAAATGCTTTTTCTATTTTAAGGCTAATCCTTTGTGTAATGACTTAATGAACAAGATAATGCTAGGACACAAAGGTTTTGCATTAAATTATTGAGTGAGAATGGGATTAGAGGCCTGTAATCTAGCTTGTGCAAGCTGAGTTTGAAAATGCATAGTGTATGAACATGTACTTGGCCATGAATCAAAGTGACTTTTGCCTAACTTCACAAATTCGATTCTCCCTAACCACAAGGGTGTTTGATGAGTTCTTGGACAATTTGGAAAGCTTGGAATGAGTACTACAATACATATTTGTAATGAAAATTGAAATTCCAAGTGGAAGCATGTGAAAAGTGGCCATGAAGTTGGGCAAAAATCCTGCCTAAAATAGGTAAAAAAATTTCTAAGTTAAGAATGTTTTGCACCCCTAGTCCAAAAATCATAACTTGAGCTACAAGCTTCTTTTGAGGAAACTTTATGAATCAAAGTTGTAGATTTTGAAATGGACTATAACTTTCATGTTTTGAGTTTTGTTTGAATCCAAATGTATCTTGATGAAAAGATGGGACAAAATTAGGAAAAAATTAGGAAATTTCATAACTTAGAAAATTTCTAAGTTATGAAATTTCTTCATTTCAAACCCTAATTTGTAATATTTGGTTTCTTGATGAACAAGTTTCATAATTTGACATGTTTTGATGAAAAATGAATCTTGGCACTTGATTTTGACCAAAAAGTCAAAGTTTGACTTTTCAGTATACAGTCAAATTTTGATCAGTTGATTGGAAAATTCATCTGTCAATCTTGTGCATTTGGGATTTTTTGAACTTGTTGAACATGTCAAGACAATGCCATTGAGTCCTTGAGTCCATATGTGAGTTTGTTTTGCCATTGGTTAGGTCAAACAGTCAAAAATTGCCTTTGTGCAATCAAAACCCTAAAAATGACCATTTTGCCCTTTTGGTGATCTGATCAAATTTCTTGTGGAATTGTGATCCAAACTTGATCAAATAGTCCATATGAGTTCATAATATTGATGTGGGTCAAAAATCATGAGGTTTGACTGTCAATTGACCACGGTTGACTTTTCCCCCAATACAGCTGATTTCTAGGTCAACTGTCCAATTGACTGGGCAAAGATTGGAATCAAGGCTTGAAACTTGGTATGGATAAACTTGTGAGTCCAACATGAAGCATGAAAGTCACTTTGGGAATTTCAGGTCAAAACATCTTTGTGCAAACTCAAACCCTAATTTGGGTCAACAGTGCAAGGAGGAGTCTTGGGCAGAGCAAACCCTAACTTGATCTTGAGCTCCAAGGGTCTAGTGATGAGAAAATATTGATGAAAAGAGAGAGAAAATTTTGGGGTACAACAGTTGCCCCTGTTCAATCTTCTTGCACCTGAAGAGTTAGATTGGCAGGTTTTGCCTTTCGCGTCTCGAAGGTAAAAGGAGATTGGACACTAGAGTGCCCTTAAATTTGCACTCGTCAGAACAAAGGATTCGGGAATGGGCTTAGAGATGCCATTTGGAGATGGGCTTAAAGATGCCATCTAGAGGGGTGACAAAATCTTGTCGGGGATGGGCTTAAAGATGCCATCTGGAATGAGTATCAGAAAGGTGTCCATATTTTGGAACATCTCTGAACTGGGGGTTTTGAATGAGCAATGGATTGATATCCGTGTTTGGAGAATCCGTAAACTGTTTTCAAAAGTTGCATCTGAACAAGTGACAGATTAACATCCGTTACTGGAGAATCCGTAAACTGTTTTCAGAGGTCTTGAAATTGAATAAGCAATAGAGCAACATCCGTTGTTGGGAAGCGTATGTAAACTGTTTTCAAAAGTTGAGAAGAATCTGAACAAGCGATAGGTTAACATCCGTTACTGGAGAACCCGTGAACTGTTTTCAGAAATCTTGAGATTGAATAAGCAATAGAGCAACATCCGTTGTTGGGAAGCATCCGTAAACTGTTTTCAAAAGTTGAGAAGAATCTGAACAAGCGATAGGTTAACATCCGTTACTGGAGAACCCGTGAACTGTTTTCAGAAGTCTTGAAGTTGAAGAGGAACCGGTGTAGGGTTTCCTGATGATGAGTCCGTGTAAAACTGCATCTTGAATAATTGTTAATGATAGCCTTTTATTCTTATCCTGTAAAGGACCAAATGTTAGCTAAACACAAAATTATGTTGCATGAAATGTATGATGCAATATGTGCTATATCCATGTTTATGATATGAATGTAAATGCATGCGCATGTAAGCCGAAGAGCTGTATCGCTGAGGATAAATGAATCCTGGATGGCTGGAGATAAAAATCTTGACTGCTGCCAGGGAAAGTGAGTCCTTGACTGCTGCAGGGGGAAACGCAAGATCTTTGATTGCCGAAGAGGAGACATCTTTGTTGACTACTGCTGGAGAATTAGGAGCTTGGGTTGTATACCAATCTATTGGGGATTCCTGTCCTGAGGAGATCTTCACTGGAGAACATATGATTGTCCTGTGAGGAACTGAGAATGAGAGTCTTTTCTCTGCTTGGGGAAATGCAAGATCTTTAATTGTTGAGGGATCTTAGGACTATTGCTGAGGAACTGGCATTCTTTGGTGACTTGCAGGGTAAGAGAACTTCCGAAGATCTCTACTGGGGAGTTCAGAATCTGATAGACTCATGCTGGAGAGGTATGATCTGAGAATCTTCAGCTTGGTGGGAAGTATCTCTGTGGGGAGAAAGACTGTTAGTTTGGTACCGCTGGGGGTTGATGGTTGGAAATTTTAGTTCTGCTGGGGATTGGATTTTCAGATTTTTAAGGCTCCACTGGGGATTCTGAATTTGACTCTGAGGGGAATTGAGTTCTGGGAGGCCCTCTGGCTGGGGAGATCAGTTTTAAGAAAGCTTTCTCTACTGAGGATCATGGAGTTTAACTCCGTTTAGGGAATTAAGTTCTGACTGAGGAGTTTGGATTTCAAATCTGCTCGGGATTTCCTCTGAAAGGGAATCCAGATATCTATCTGCACCTTCAACCTATGATTAATCATCTTTCTTGATTCGTAAGGAAATGATTATGTTCAAATGCATATGCCTATTTAACAAAACATTGGACGTTTCTCAAATAAAACATAAGTGCGAAAGAAAAGAGAAAAGGAAGACAACGCAAATTTCTGTATTTGGAAAAGTATTTGTATTAACTTTATATGAGTATATTTGTACAAAGGAGACAGTCATCCTAGTAAGAGGATGTTGTCGTAAAAATTGAAAAATTTATACAAAAGAAAGATGGCTATGTGAAACAATTCCATGGGATTCCATTCTGCTATAGCCTTCACAACTCTGAATATCTGTCCATTCAATGCTTCGTCTGCCGATGACTGGATTGATCAGAAGCTTGGAGCTGGTTGATGAAGAGATTATCCTTAAAGTGATCTGAAGAGACATAGTCATACGCTTTAATTCCCTAAATTTTGCCTGAATCGCCCTTTCGGGTTTTCGATCCACCGGGAAACCCCTTTTTGCCCAAGCCGCCCTTTCGGGTTTTCAACTTGCCGGGTGTACAGATTTTTTTGTTTTATCCCTAATTTTTGCCTGAACCGCCCTTTCGGGTTTTCGGTTCACCGGGATGCCCATTTTTGCCCAAGCCGCCCTTTCGGGTTTTCGACTTGTCGGGTTATTTTATGCGTAGTATCTTTTGACTATGTTTGCGTTCGCAGGGTGCGGCAAATCGTCGCCGTCCATGGTGGTCAGAATCATTGCACCACCAGAAAATATGCTCTTGATCACAAATGGTCCTTCGTACGTAGGAGTCCATTTTCCCCTGGGATCACTTTGCGGCAAGATAATCCGCTTGATTACGAGATCTCCGACTTGATATACTTGACGTCTGACTTTCTTGTTGAAAGCCTTGATCATCCGTTTTTGATACGTTTGACCATGGCAGACAGCAGCGAGTCGCTTCTCGTCGATCAAATTGAGTTGATCAAGTCGGGTCTGAATCCAATCGTCTTCACTCAAACCAGAGTCCTTCATAATCCTTAGAGAAGGAATCTGAACTTCCATGGGCAGGACAGCTTCCATGCCATATACCAAAGAAAATGGGGTTGCCCCGGTTGAAGTACGTGCCGTCCTACGGTATCCATGCACAGCAAACGGTAACATCTCATGCCAGTCCTTGTAAGTGACTGTCATTTTCTGAATGATCTTCTTAATGTTTTTGTTCGCAGCTTCAACAGCACCGTTCATTTTCGGTCGATAGGGAGATGAATTGTGATGATAAATCTTGAACTGTTCGCACAATGCGGTGATCATAGTATTATTTAGATTTGTACTGTTGTCCGTGATGATCCTATCCGGAACACCATACCGGCATATGAGGTTTTGCTTGATGAAACGGGCAACAACATTTTTGGTAACAGAGGCGAAGGAAGCCGCTTCGACCCATTTGGTGAAGTAGTCAATGGCAACCAGGATGAAGCGATGTCCGTTGGAGGCCGTGGGCTTGATCTCTCCAATCATGTCAATGCCCCACATTGCAAATGGCCAAGGAGCTGTCAGCACGTTGAGAGGAACCAGAGGAATATGAATTTTGTCAGCGTAGACTTGACACTTGTGGCAAGTACGGGAATGCTGATGGCAATCTGCTTCCATGGTAGACCAGTAATAGCCCGCCCTTAGGATCTTCTTAGCCATAGTATGCCCGCTCAAATGGGTGCCAAATGTACCGCTGTGCATCTCGGTCATGATTAACTCTGCTTCAGCTTTGTCTACACATCGGAGTAAAACACAATCATGGTTGCGCTTATAGAGGATGCCATTGCTCAGGAAAAACTTGGCAGCAAATTTCCTTAGGAACTTCTTGTCATTTACGGAAGCTCCTTCGGGATATTCTCTGGTCTGGAGATACCTTTTGATTTCGTGAAACCAGGGTTGTTCCACTACTTCTTCGGTATTAATCTCGTGACAATGCGCAGGTTCATCCATTCGCTCGATGGTGATTTGGGGAGCCTCGTGATCCCAGTTGAGTTTAAACATGGAAGACATTGTAGCCAGAGCATCTGCTAGCTGATTCTCTTCTCGCGGGAAATGCTCGAAGATAATTTGCTCGAAATGAGGCAACAATGTCAGGACATATTCTTTGTATGGGATAAGATTAGGATGTTTGGTATCCCACTCTCCTTTGATTTGACTGATAACCAAAGCCGAGTCCCCAAATACGATCAAAGATTTGATCCCCAAGTCTATAGCAGCCTTGAGACCAAAGATGCAAGCTTCATATTCCGCCATGTTGTTTGTGCAGCTGAAGCAAAGTCGAGCCGTGAAAGGTGTGTGACAACCTTCCGGGGAAATGAGTACCGCACCGATACCGTTTCCAAGTGAATTTGAAGCACCATCAAAGTACAGGGTCCATCGGGATCCCCTTTTAGGTCTGTCATACGGTCTGTTACCTTCAATGTTGTCCAAATTCATGATGTCCTCGTCTGGGAAGTCAAATCTCATGGATTGATAATCTTCGATAGCTTGATGAGCTAGATGATCAACTAGTACACTCCCTTTTATAGCTTTTTGAGTGGTGTATTGGATGTCATACTCAGTTAGGATCATTTTCCATCTAGCTATTCTTCCAGATAAAGCAGGCTTCTCGAAGATATACTTGATAGGATCCATTTTGGAAATCAACAAGGTGGTATGAGTTAGCATATACTACCTTAGTCGGCGAGCAGCCCATACCAAAGCGCAGCAAGTTTTCTCGAGCAGTGAGTAGCGAGTCTCATAGTCGGTAAACGTTTTGCTAAGGTAATAAATAGCATGCTCTTTTCGACCAGACTCGTCATGCTGGACCAAAACACACCCCATTGAGTTATCCAAGACGGTCAGATACATGATCAATGGTCTTCCTTCGACGGGTGGCATCAGAATAGGAGGTTCTAGCAAATACTCCTTGATTTTATCAAAAGCAGCTTGGCAATCGTCGTTCCATTCGACTACCTGATCTTTCTTTAATAATTTGAAAATTGGCTCACATGTAGAAGTCAGATGAGAGATGAATTTGGCAATATAGTTTAAGCGCCCCAAGAACCCTCTAACCTCCTTTTCAGTACGGGGAGCAGGCATCTCTTGTATTGCTTTCACCTTTGCTGGATCGACTTCAATGCCTTTGTTGCTGACAATAAACCCTAGAAGTTTACCAGACCTAACTCCAAAAGTACACTTACTTGGATTCAGCCTGAGTTTGTACTCTTTCAACCTGGCAAATAGCTTTTCCAGATGTTCAAGGTGTTCCTCCTCTGTTTGTGACCGAGCTATCATATCGTCTACGTAAACTTCGATCTCATGATGTATCATATCATGAAATAAAGCTACCTTGGCGCGTTGATAAGTTGCCCCTGCGTTCTTCAGTCCGAACGGCATCACCTTGTAACAGAAAGTACCCCATTGTGTGACAAAGGTTGTTTTCTCCATGTCCTCGGGGGCCATTTTAATCTGGTTGTAGCCCAAGAATCCATCCATGAAGGAAAACACTTTGTGCTGAGTTGTGTTGTCGATCAAAATGTCAATGTGCGGTAGCGGAAAATCATCTTTGGGGCTGGCCCTATTCAAATCCCGGTAGTCCACACACATCCTGACCTTGCCATCTTTTTTAGGAACTGGCACGATGTTAGCAACCCATTATGGATAGGATGTAACAGCAAGAAAGCCAGCGTTGAATTGCTTCATCACTTCTGCTTTGATCTTCTCAGACATGTCGGGCCTCATTCGGCGGACTTTTTGCTTGATCGGTGGACAATCCTCTCTTGTAGGGAGGCGGTGAACCACGATGTCTGTGTCTAAACCAGGCATGTCTTCGTAAGACCAGGCGAAGATTTCAACATATTCATTTAACAGCCGTATCAGGCGCTCCTTGACACTTGGTTCCAGATTGGCACCCACTTGTACTTCCTTCCGGTCTTCCTCTGTTCCTAAGTTGACAGTTTCCAACAACTCTTCGTGAGGTAAGATGGCCCTTTCTTCTTGCTGTAAAAGTCTGGCTAGCTCTCCTGGTACTTCACAACCTTCGTCATCCTCATACTCAACCTGATTAACCAGATCTTCAGAGTTATTGAAGGACATAGCAGAATAGTCACCCATAGAATCCAGAGTGGACGGGTACCTGCATTTGTGAGTGGCGTGTGTGTAAGGGATAGCCATCCTTAAACAAAAAATGCAAAAGGAAAGAAAATGAACATAGCAGTTTATCAATGAAAAACGTCCCATGAATCATTAAACATGGCATTGGATATGAAGATAATCAAAACCCTTACAAATGGACCTACATGCCCCGGGCAGGGCATGAGGTGAAAAAGTAGTGTATGGATTGTTCAAAAGTAAATATTACAGACCACAGGAAATGTTTGATAGATAATTACTGATTAATAAAAGTAATGGGGACAAAGTCCTTTGCCTCCCAGTTGCGTAGTCCCCCTTCGATGGTTGGGTAGATCCAATCTTTAATGTTGGCTTCTTCGTCTTCACCTTCCAAAGTATTGATCCCATAAGGAGAGATCTTGATGGGTGCTCTTTCAACCTTTGAGCGGCGCATAGCTTTCTGCCTCGCAGCAGTGAATCCTAAACCAAACTTGTATGTTTTGTGAGGAATATCCAGCAACTGCCCCCACGTTGAGCTCTTTCCTTCCTTCATTGCAGCCTTCGCGTCCTTTAGAGATGCCATCCTGGCCATCTGCTTTGGTACCTCAGCTACCACTTTTGCTACTTCCACCTCATGAGAGACTTCCTCGAAGTGCTGGAATGGTGTCTCGATGAATTCACCCTCTACCTCTACATACCGGAAGGAGTTTAGGTGGCTGATCATATATTCCTCTTCACCATGGATGGTTATGATCTTTCCTTTGACAGGATATTTCAGCATTTGATGTAGGGAAGAGGTTACTGCCCCGGCATTGTGTATCCAATGTCTCCCCAATAAGCAAGAGTATGACGGACGGATGTCCATCACATAGAAAGTTGAGGGGAACACTTATGTGCCAACCTTAATGGGAATGTCTACCTACCCATGTACCATTATCTTCGACCCGTCAAATTCCCTTACAATGATATTACTTGGCCTTAACTCCAAGCCTTCACAGTCTAATCGGTCGAGAGCCTTCTTAGGCAGCACGTTCAGAGAAGAACCAGTGTCGACCAGAACATGGGCCAGAGTAGTTCCTTGGCATTCTACTGACACATGTAAGGCGTCGTTGTGCTTTCTTCCTTTTGAGGTTAGGTCAGCATCAGAGAAACCTAAACCGTTGTCTGCTGTAAGACTGGCTACACAGTCTTGGAATTGGTCGGCAGAGGTTTCCTGGGGTACATGGGTTGTCTTCAGGAATTTTATCAATGTTTTGGCGTGCGCCTCTGAACAAAGTAGCAATGCTAACATGGAGATTTTCGAGGGGGTTTGCCCCAGTTGCTCTACCACGTCATAATCACTCTTTTTAATTATCTTCAGGATCTCCTCCATCTCTTTCTTAGAGGTTTTTGGGATGACCAAAGGCTGAGCCCTCGTCCTGACGAGCTCATCTTGGGTCCCTTTACCCTTATCAGCAGAAGTAGGAGGGACAACAACAGGAATAGCAGCTTCTTCAATCAACGGAGTTTTTGCGGAGAGTTTTATCGGTGCAGGAATAACTTTGGCAGCAGATGAGGGTCCAAAGATTGTCTTTGGGGGGGCAATCTCTGGAGAAAATATTCTCTCACTTCGGGTGATCTTGCTTGTGCCGGCAATGTTTCCAATGCTGGCATCTTCTTCATCAGAGCTTCCTTTGATTACTTCAACTTGTTTAATACTATGGTAGTAGATTTCTCCACCGTAATTCCATGGTATTGATTTTTCAGAACTGTAGGGGACAGGCCCTGGCATAGTTATCTTCAGAGGAACAGACTTTGTAGCGGATGTAATCTTAACAGGCTTTTTGACGGCCTTGGAAAGATTGGCGTGAATGGTGATAATTGAAACATCTTCAGTAGGGGTTGGAATAGCAGGAACTTTTTCAAACAGAATTTGTTGACTGTCCATTAGGCCTTGGATGCCTTTCTTCAGTAACGGACAGTCGATTGGCAGAGAGTAACAACAGTAGCAGTCTTCTTTGCATCCTGGGAAAATTCCAGCCTTTAACAAATTTAACTTGATGGTTAACAGCGGAGTTATCAGGTCATCGACATCAGAAACATACAAATCTTCCTCAATAGCATGGACATTTCGACCATGCTTCGGCATCGGAGCAGATATTACATTTGGCTTCTCTGGAGCATCGAACTCAACCTCCTTCGCCTCTATCAAGTCTTGGATTTTTTGCTTAAGTGCCCAGCAATCGTTGGTGTCGTGCCCGACACTGTCAGAATGGTAGGCGCATTTAGCATTGGGATGACAATGCGGAGAAGATGTGTTCACATTTTTTGGTGCCTCCTTGATAGTGGCGAGATTCAACTTCAATAGATGGGGGAGCACTTGCGCTGGCGTCATATTGATGCGGGTGAACTGCCGTTGCGGCCGTTCCACCCGTTGCTGATTTGGTCTGGACTGGTTATAACGAGGCTGATCATTTGATGGATTTTGGATCATCACGGCCCCCACAATCGGTCGGCGCTCAGTCTTTCCCGCTCTTCTTTGAGAATACACAACAGTTGTTTCCTTCTTTGTTGGAAATGATTTCTTAGCAATTGCAGATGCAGAGGCATCCTTCTGAATCTTCCCATTCTTGATACCAGCTTCTACCCGCTCGCCAGTCAGAATTAATTCAGTAAACCCTGCGGGAGAGCTACCAATAAGATGGTTAAAGAATGGACCAGACAGGGTCCCCAGGAACATATCAGCAAGTTCTCTATCAGAAAGAGGTGGCTGCACTCTTCCGGCCAGATCGCGCCACTTCTGGCGTACTCCTTGAATCCCTCACCTGAGGCCATTCCCATACTCTGTAGCTGAGTACGGGTTGGCACCAAGTCAGATTTATACTGATATTGGCGATAAAAAGCAGCTGTCAGATCCTCCCAACTATGTATCTCTGACCTTTCCAGCTTGTAAAACTAGTCTAGCTGAGTGCCAGACAGGCTATCTTGAAAGAAGTGTACCCAAAGGTTTATGTCGGAAGTGTGAGGTTGGATTCTTCGGACATACGACCTTAGGTGCATTTTTGGGCAAGACAGCCCGTCATATCTTGCAAAAATTGGCACTTTGAACTTCGGGGGGATCACAATTCCAGCAATTAATCCCAAATCTTCGAAATCTAAACCGGGAACTCTCTGCAGCTCCATAGCTGCCAACCTGTCTTCCAAGTTTTTGTACTTATCATCGGCGGGCGGGTATTGTTGCTCTGAGTAGTCTTCGTCTTCTTCAGCCTCTTCTTCAGCTTCGGATTCGGAAGGTACCGTAGCCCCTTTCCCTTTACTGGTTCCCTCTTCAGACGTAGGGGGAAATTCAAGAACTCTTCTGGCTTCACCCTCAAACCTTCTTCCCAGGGTAGCCACCCCGACTCTTTTCTTCTTCTTTTTCACTTGCTTTTTGTTCCCCAGCAGGACTCTTAGATCCTCCTGACCCTTTGCCAAGGTCATCAGGAGATGTTGAAACTATGAGTTTTGAGACTGCAAATCCTTGACCGTTTATTCGAGATCCATCTTACTGAAATAAACAGCAGAAAGATAAGGAAACCTGGTGTGGAGACCTGCTTATGCGTATGATGAATGATATGTTTATTTATGCAATGCATTCAAGGATTTAGAAAATTCAAAATTGTTGCAGACAAAAAGAACACACGTCATATTAATAAGAATAAATTTTGTCAGTACATAAATGCCCCATGGGCCAAATATTACAAAAAAACTTCTCAAGGTAAAAAGACGTTGCGCATCCTCTTTGGTGCGATGTAGGTGTTGAGGGTCTCTTCCTCATGGAGTCGGCGGGTAAGCTCCAAAACCTTCTTCTCACTGGCGTAGAAGCTGGCTTCAAAAGTATTTCGATCCTCCTTGAGTTGGATCCAACTCTTCTGCATCTCCTCCCATGATGTTGGCATGTCAGGATATAGGATGGTGTAGGGAACCTCTCCTTCCTTAACGGGCTCTTTAATCACAGGGAGAACATGAGGGTAAGGCATCATTAGACTCTGGGCTCGGGTCCGCACCCACTTGGGATAAGGCTCAAGAGGGATGGAGTTCTTGTGCCCCAGTGTCTTGATGTCTACCTTGTTAGGCATCCTTCAAGCTCTGATGAACCTTTGGCGAAGTCCTTGCGCATTGTTGTCGAAGTCAAAAACTAGGTCAGGAATTAGCATGTCATGAGGGCCATCCCTCCGTGCATATCCAAATTGTCTCAAAGCTAGACAAGGGTTGTAGGTAATGCCTCCTCTAATGCCAAGCAATGGAACATTAGGGAACTCTCCACAACGATCGACGATGATGACATTTTCTCTGGACCAAGAACACCAATGTACATCAGAGTGAGTGAGGGTCATCAATCGTTGTGACCACCTTAAGCCTTGGTCATTCTTCAAGATAGATTGTGGAAGGTGCGAAATAAACCACCTTGCAAGGAGAGGAGTACAGCACATGAGAACACCCCTCTTTCTCATTGTTCGTGTGTAAAATGAGTGAAGAATGTCCCCAAGCAATGTTGGTATTGGATTTCTGGATAAGAAGATCTTGACGGCGTTGACATCTATAAGATGGTCAAGATTTGGGAATAGGACCAACCCATAAATGAGGAGTGCCACAATTTCTTCAAAGGCTTGTAGATCCAATGAATTCCAAGACTCTTGTGCCTTCTCAAACAATAATTTTTCCAAGAAGCCTTTGACACCGCTTCTAGTTTCCCAATGCCCCTTGATGTCAGATGGTTGCAAGTGTAGTGCTTGAGCAACATCTTCAGGCTTTGGTTCTTTTTCCGTACCGTTGTAGGGTAGTTGATTAAGAATAGGAATTCTCAGGAGTTGAGAAAATTCCTCCAAAGTGGGCACCAATTAGTAGTCGGGGAATGTGAAACAGTGGTGAAGGGGGTCAAAGAACTGGAAAACCACCTTTACCATGTCCTCTTCAATGTTGGTGCTGACTAGGCTGAGCAGTCTACCATGTCTTTCACTGAAGGGAGAGCTTTCGGGAATTCTGGATGTGAGCTCCTTGAGTTGAGGAGGGATTCTCACAAGGTTGGCTTGGATAGTTTTCCTGCGAGGAATTTCCATGACCTACAAAACAAGAACAAAGATGAAGATCCAAACCCTTGAAATGGTTAGTGAATGCATATGATGCTTTATGATGTTCATGATGTATGCACAAACATATGTACAAGCAAGTCACACAAAACCCTAGTTTCAGGCTTGCATGAGGTTTCATAGGTAAGTACCCTCTTGAGTGAAGTTGGCTTAAAAACCTGTCCTATAAATAGTAACTAGCTTCTAAGGAGCTCAATATCATTGGATTGTTTTCCATGTTCATCGTTTTGGTTCAGCCACTTAACTAGCGACCAAAATATTCCAAGAAAACAACCCTCAATGAGTGTAGTATCGAGTATCTACCAACTTCGGACTGCACCAAAGCCGGTCATCTCACTACCCCTAATGAAAGGCCAAGATGGTCAAGTAAGGTTCTAGGTCATTAGTGCTTAGTGACATCACTCAGAGGCCCCGTACTCTCCTTGATTGAACTCAAGGGTTACCGGTACTCACAAATATGTCGCACTAATATAGCTATTACTTCAACCGTGTCGGTATACCCCGTACAGTTTCCAAAACGTATTGCTATCTATGAATGTTTCCCCCAAATCCGGGTGTAGGATTTCAAGCCCAAATAAGAGGACCAAGATATAAAGCAATCAAATCAAACAATTAGTCATGCAAGAGGGTGATCTAAGCCCTAAGGTTACTCCACTTTCAATTTTATCCCCAGCAGAGTCGCCAGTTCTGGGATACGGTGGGAGAACTGACTTGAGGTTTTGCGTTTGTTTTCGCAAATGTTTCGATTTAGCAAGAGTCGCCACCGACCTTTTATTTTATCCTAAGGAAAGGTTAAAAAGCACAGCAAAAACCTTTGAGATGTTTTCTTGGGTTCGGGGAGTAGATTATAGAAAGGGAAGGTATTAGCACCCTTTCTATCCATGGTTATCCATGGGCTCTTAGTTACTTGCTTGGATCACTTGCCTTGCATTTTCAATTGCTTGAAATGGTGCTTTCAATTGTTTGAAATGGTGCTTTGTGTGTGGGTTTGAAAAATGTTTTGAAAAAGATGCCTTGTCTAGGCAACCCTTGTAACAATTCTTTACTCGAATGTTTTACAAAAGGTGTTTGTCTTTTTGAAAAGATGTTTCAAGGTTTTGAAAGTTGTTTTGAAAGTTTGTGTTTGTGAAGTGTGTTTTGAAAAATGGCAAGGATTGTTTTGCAAGATTGGGCAAGTAACCAAGAGCTATCTACCCTAAATTTCTCAAAGATCTTTCCTATGTTTTAACCCTTTTAACAGTATTGTTCCACCATTGCATTTGGTGGACAATCTTGTGTTAGGATGTTAACGGGACGGGCGCGGGTCATCGTTTAGACCATGATTGCAATAGTGCCAAGTGTCTTTGGCAATTTTTTCTTTAAGGGACTTGATCATTTTTAGGCAACTTTCGAAAGCGTCATCGAGGGACTATGATCATTTGATTTGTTTTGTTTTGCCAAAGAAACCCAACATGCAACATGGCCCATTATTGAAGGCAACAAGTGGAGTAACCCTAAGGGGTGCAAGTGTGATTGGTGTTGTCCATTTTCATGCTTTTTGTCTTTTGTTTAGTCAAGCTATTTGTTTGGTTGATTTTTGCATACAAACCCTAAGTCTATCATGGCATATTTAGAAAGCTTTTAAAGTGCGGAAAATAAAATCCTAAATTATTACAACATAATTATGGGATGGGGGGTACAAATGTTCAAATGGGGGTTATTTAGCAAGAAATTTAAATCTAAACTATTACATCCAAATTGAATATACAAGTTATTTTAATTATACAATAATTGAATAAATACAATAAATATGCAAAATGCACAAAAATGGTTTTATATGTAGGTAAAAAGTATTTTTCATGTGACAAATAAACAAAAATAAAAAGGGTTAATTTTTGGATATTTTCATGGTTTAGGACAAAACCCTAATTTTCTAAATAAAAAGTATTTATTATTTATTATATACCATATTTATTAACTATATACAAAAAATAAATAAAAAGAAAGTATATTGTAAAAAAGTGATTTTTGAGGTTAAATATTAAAAAAATATAAAAATGTATTATTTTTGTATTTTTACCCTAAATATCCTAATAAATATATAAGTATTTATATTATGTATTAAATATATTAAATATATACAAAAATAAAAATATTTATTATTTACAAAAAAGTATATTTTTTAGAAAATGTTTTCAAAAGATAAAATAAAATAAAATCAAAAAATAAAATGTATTTGTATTCTTTTTTAGTATTTTAAATAAAAGGATATATATGTTATTTTATATGTATAAGTTTAAATAGAGAAAATAAATTCAAAATAAATGCAAAAATGGGTGGAAAAATATTTTTTATATTTTTTATATTTGAGCAAAAAATAATAAGTCAGAATCAAAAAGAAAAAATCAAAAATGATAAAAATAATACACAATGGGCCAAGGGGGTGTAAGTGGAAAATGAGTGGTGCAAACAGAAAAACAAATCAGGCCCAGCCCAAGGAACTTTGTCTTCAACCTCCAGCAACCTTCCAAATAAAAAACGCATGTTTCCTTCTCCAACTGCTATCTCTTGATTCTTTGACTTTTAACAAAAACTTATAACATCAAAAATGTAGAGCATCAAACCACGAATTCATACATATAAAGAACTTGATCTAACTCTCAGAAATGAGAGAGAATTTCTTCTCCCCCAATTCCTGACCTAATTTTTGTTCAATGTTCAGGTTCAAAATTCTCTCAACACACACAACATAAATGAAAAGTAATGATATGGGTAGCTTCAGGGCCATGAGTAGGACATATCTTCTTCACAAACCTAAGCCTAGATACGCTTGGATAGAGAGATAGAAGTTCAAACTTTTACCTGTTCAGCTTGAATCGTGTGCAACAAGGGAGGTACTTTCAATGCAGTGTGAGGACTCGTACAGCTTGCTTGAGGTCCAAGGATGCTCTTCCAACCTCTAGCTTGCTTTGAAACTAACTGAATCGAGCTATGTAACTCAACCTGCACAAATGAAAAAATGAAAATGGTGAACTTGGTTAGAGGTGTTACAGTTTGTGTTCAATGCTTGGGATAGCTTCAGTGGGTGATGTGGAACATGTTTGAACTCTTTTTGGCCAAAGTGCATGAGTGGAAAGGTTTATAGAAGTCAAGTTGCAGAAGGGACTCTGTTTTTTGCAGTAGGATGGTGTTTTGGTGTTTGAGGAGGTATCAGGGATGGAAGGGTCGTGCCTTAGGTCAGTTATGATGTATCAAATATGTTCACAAAGTTTGCTTGAGTTGGTTCTTGCAGGAAGTTGTGTTATGGTACAAAATGCAAGCTTTTTTCTTATCTAAGCAAGCAAAATGCAAGTTGGATTATAGGCTCCTACAGGCCCCTCAAACATGCTGCATATTTTGTTCTTGATCAGTGGGATATGTCCATAATCTTGTGCCCAAAAGATCTGGCTTGTACCTCTTTGATTTGTGTTTTGACATAAAGTGCACCTTTTCAAAAATGGCTAAAATGCTTTTTCTATTTTAAGGCTAATCCTTTGTGTAATGACTTAATGAACAAGATAATGCTAGGACACAAAGGTTTTGCATTAAATTATTGAGTGAGAATGGGATTAGAGGCCTGTAATCTAGCTTGTGCAAGCTGAGTTTGAAAATGCATAGTGTATGAACATGTACTTGGCCATGAATCAAAGTGACTTTTGCCTAACTTCACAAATTCGATTCTCCCTAACCACAAGGGTGTTTGATGAGTTCTTGGACAATTTGGAAAGCTTGGAATTAGTACTACAATCCATATTTGTAATGAAAATTGAAATTCCAAGTGGAAGCATGTGAAAAGTGGCCATGAAGTTGGGCAAAAATCCTGCCTAAAATAGGTCAAAAAATTTCTAAGTTAAGAATGTTTTGCACCCCTATTCCAAAAATCATAACTTGAGCTACAAGCTTCTTTTGAGGAAACTTTGTGAATCAAAGTTGTAGATTTTGCAATGGACTATAACTTTCATGTTTTGAGTTTTGTTTGAATCCAAATTTATCTTGATGAAAAGATGGGACAAAGTTAGGAAAAAATTAGGAAATTTCATAACTTAGAAAATTTCTAAGTTATGAAATTTCTTCATTTCAAACCCTAATTTGTAATTTTTGGTTTCTTGATGAACAAGTTTCATAATTTGACATGTTTTGATGAAAAATGAATCTTGGCACTTGATTTTGACCAAAAAGTCAAAGTTTGACTTTTCAGTATACAGTCAAATTTTGATCAGTTGACTGGAAAATTCATCTGTCAATCTTGTGCATTTGGGATTTTTTGAACTTGTTGAACATGTCAAGACAATGCCATTGAGTCCTTGAGTCCATATGTGAGCTTGGTTTGCCATTGGTTAGGTCAAACAGTCAAAAATTGCCTTTGTGCAGTCAAAACCCTAAAAATGACCATTTTGCCCTTTTGGTGATCTGATCAAATTTCTTGTGGAATTGTGATCCAAACTTGATCAAATAGTCCATATGAGTTCATAATGTTGATGTGGGTCAAAAATCATGAGGTTTGACTGTCAATTGACCACAGTTGACTTTTCCCCCAATGCAGCTGATTTCTAGGTCAACTGTCCAATTGACTGGGCAAAGATTGGAATCAAGGCTTGAAACTTGGTATGGATAAACTTGTGAGTCCAACATGAAGCATGAAAGTCACTTTGGGCATTTCAGGTCAAAACATCTTTGTGCAAACTCAAACCCTAATTTGGGTCAATAGTGCAAGGAGGAGTCTTGGGCAGAGCAAACCCTAACTTAATCTTGAGCTCCAAGGGTCTAGTGATGAGAAAATATTGATGAAATGAGAGGGAAAATTTTGGGGTACAACACACTCACATTACTGTTATCTAGACGGTTACTCAGGATTCTTTCAAATCCCTATTCACCCCGATGACCAAGAGAAAACAACATTCACATGTCCTTATGGAACTTTCGCCTACCGACGAATGCCGTTTGGATTATGCAATGCTCCCGCCACGTTTCAGAGGTGCATGATGGCAATCTTTGATGATTTCATAGACAACATCATGGAGGTCTTTATGGACGACTTCTCTGTATGTGGAGAGAGTTTTGAAGATTGTCTGATGAATTTGGAGAAAGTTTTGGAGAGATGCGTAAAAGTTAACCTCGTTCTGAATTGGGAAAAGTGCCACTTTATGGTCAAACAAGGAATCGTACTAGGACACGTTGTGTCTGAAAAGGGGATTGAAGTCGATAAAGCTAAGATCGAAGTCATAGAAAACTTGCAACCCCCTAAAACAGTAAGAGAAATACGCAGTTTCTTAGGACACGCCGGTTTCTACCGACGATTCATAAAAGATTTCTCGCAAATATCAAAACCTCTAACCACCCTCCTTGTGAAAGACGTTGAATTTGATTTTGATGACAAATTCCTCAAAGCATTTAACCAACTAAAAATAGCTCTAGTATCCGCACCAATCATGCAACCACCTGATTGGAGACTTCCATTTGAAATCATGTGCGACGCAAGTGACTACGCCGTAGGTGTAGTCCTGGGACAACGAAGAGATAAGAAGCTTCATGCGATATACTATGCTAGTAGAACCTTGGACCCTGCACAGATGAATTACGCAACAATGGAAAAATAAATTTTAGCCGTAGTCTTTGCACTAGACAAATTTCGCTCCTACCTAGTAGGCGCAAAAATAATCATCTATACAGACCATGCAGCTATTAGATACCTCTTAACCAAACAAGATTCAAAGCCGAGACTTCTGAGATGGATTATGCTTCTACAAGAGTTCGATTTAGAAATTAAAGACAAAAAAGGTACCGAGAATGTATTAGCCGACCATTTATCTCGAATGGAACAGCTGACACTAGAAGAAGTACCTATTAACGATGAGTTCCCGTATGAACGTCTGTTAGCTCAGATGGACTTAGGAGATGCCAGCAAAAAACCGCCTGAATCAAATCCAAATCAACTGCTTTTAGGACTTGACACACAACCTGCTAACGGTGATTCACAAGAAAGCCAAGACGAAATAAATAATGATATAAAAGAAACTGTGGTATCTGTCTGAACTAACCAAACCATACCATGGTATGCGGACATAGAAAATTACTTGGCTTCCAAAATCCTACCCCCTTATATGACTTATCAACAGAAGAAGAAATTCTTTCACGATTTGAAACATTAATTTTGGGATGAACCTTTACTATTCAAGAGAAGTGCCGACGGTATTTTCCGAAGATGCGTCCCGGAAAACGAAATTTAAAGCATTATTTCTCATTGTTATGATGCCCCTTACGGAGGCCATGCAAACACATCAAAGACATGTGCCAAAATTTTGCAGTCTGGATTCTACTGGCCGAATCTGTGGAAAGATGTGCACATAGCCATCCTAAACTGCGACCGATGCCAACGCACTGAAAATATATCCAGACGCGATGAGATGCCTCAGAGTGGCATTCTACAAGTTGAAGTCTTTGATGTATGGGGAATAGACTTCATGGGACCATTTCCATCCTCATTCCGCAACAAATATATACTCGTGGTTGTAGATTACGTTTCGAAATGGATTGAAGCAATAGCTTCTCCAACAAACGACACTAGAGTCATGATTAAACTCTTCAAAACCATTATATTCCCAAGGTTTGGTGTACCCAAACAAGTTATAAGCGACGGTGGCTCCCACTTCATATCAAGAATCTTTGATAAACTCCTAACCAAATATGGGGTGAAGCACCGCGTCGCAACACCATACCACCCCCAAACAAGCGGACAGGTGGAAGTCTCAAATCGAGAAATAAAACAAATATTGGAAAAAATTGTCGCCACGTCAAGAAAGGATTGGTCGGCTAAGTTACCTGACGCATTATGGGCCTACAGGACGGCGTTCAAGACGCCAATAGGTACAACACCCTTTAAACTCATCTATGGAAAATCATGCCACCTGCCAGTGGAAATTGAACACAAAGCTTACTGGGCAATTAAAACTTTAAACCTAAGCTACACTGCGGCAGGAGAGAAAAGGATCCTCGAAATAAATGAATTAGAAGAACTAAGATTAGACGCATATGAAAATGCGAGGATCTACAAAGAAAGGACGAAAAAATGACATGACAAACGAATCTCAAGGAAGGAATTCAATGAAGGAGATGCAGTTCTCCTATTCAACTCTCGTCTAAAACTTTTCCCTGGGAAACTCCGTTCACGATGGTCTGGACCATTCGAAGTAACCAAAGTTTTCCCCAGTGGTTCCATAGAGATTAAAGGAAAATCCATGAATCCATTCTTAGTAAATGGCCAACACCTAAAACATCATTACAACGTTGAAAATAAGGATTACACCGCGAGCTTAACGCTATTAGAGCTACCACCTGAATTTGGAAACTAATTCACGTCTAACAACATTGTCAAGCTAACGACATTAAACAAGCGTTGTGTGGGAGGCAACCCACAAGTTTTTTATTATTATTTATTATCTTTCAAATCTCTTTATCTTTTATTTTTATTTCTGCATTTTGATTTTTACTTTCCGATTTTTTTTCCTTTTTCTTTCTTTCTCCAACAACATATTTTACTTATTTGCATTTTTCTTTTACAAATTTTAGTACCGACTCACAGGAACCTATAAGCTAAAATTCATGGATACTATCATTTTTGCCTCGGAGGCCCAGCAGAGGCGATATGAGATTCTGGCTCAGCGCCAGATGAGTATGACCACGTATGTGCATGATCCCACCTTGACAGCTTTAGGAATCAGGAAAAGTGTATACTTCTTGTTTAACCAGATAGGATGGGAGGGGTTCCTAGCCCATAAACACCCTACACACCAACGCCTCACCTGGAGTTCTTAAGCTCCCTCATTTATAAACCCATACAAGGCTTAGGGCGTATTAGGGGTCAGATGTCCTTTAGATTGTTCGGTTTCACCCACCAGTTTACAGTTCGCGGTCTAGCTGAGCTGCTAGGATTCCCTAGTTCTTTAGACGCCCACATGGAAACCCAGGCGGATGACTACCTCAACTTTGAACTTACTCACTTTTGGAGGGACATAGCGGGCCAATATCCTGAGGACCCAGACCACCTTGATGCCACCGAGATTCATAACCCTGCGATTAGGTATTTCCATCACATTTTAGCTTTCACCTTTTTTGGAAAACCTATTAATCGACTCTCAGTTTCTAGGGATGAGTTGTTCATCATTTACCGTGCTTTTCAGTCCAGACCAGTCATTGGTGCATCATTTATGATCTCCAACATGTCAGCTATAGCTCAGTGTACCCATGGCCCCATCTGTGTCGGCGGGCTAGTCACTATGATAGCCGAGGCCCTATCCCTACGGTCATCTCTATCACGCCTTACACCGTACGCCAGATATTATACCATGGACATCCCTTTTTGCTTTAACATATCTTTGATTGGTAACCTCAGCCCACCTCACTTTCAGCTGCTTGTCCAAAATAACCTTGTCTATTACTTCAAATTGCCTAGCCCCGAGAATACCAGTGTCTATACCAAGACAAATTGGCTATATCACCTAGAGAAGACAGACGAACACGACCCTGAGAGGGAGGAGAGCGACCCATCCACACCCACAGGTTACCATGATTATACACCATTGGATTACCCTACACTACCCCTTGTTACCACAGCTGATGACGTCCCTATGCCTGATCATGCACATGCGATCAAGACACTGCAGACAGATGTTACCACACTCCGAGGCGAGCTCTCCACTGTTAAAGATAATGTCAGCACCCTTCGGCGTGACTTCTTTCATTTCATGGACGTCGTCACGGAGCAGTTTGATCACATTTATCAACATCTACACGCTTCTGCACAACCTGCAGGAGGCCCTCATGCTTGATAGTTTTTGTTTTTGTGCCGCCCCAGTGAGGACACTGTTTGTTCTTAGTCTGGGGGGGGGGGGGGGGGGTTTCATTATTATTCACAAAACTCATTATGGTTTTATTATTTTCAAATAATTTGTTACTTTTCGGTTCTAAAATTTCGATTATTTATTCATCTATTCATTTCATATCCATTTTATTGATTTTTATTTTCAAGTATTTATTTATTTTCATACACAGTATGTATTCATTTTTATACTATGCAATTTCTATTATTATTTTCATTTGTTTCTAATTTCTATTATTATTTTCATGTGTTTCTTATTTCTGTTACTATTTTCATTTGCTTCTTATTTACCATATCATTCTTCCAATTCTACTATGTGCTATTATACCCCTTGCAATATACTTCTCAAGATTAATGAATTAATTAATTTAGTGGAGCACGCGGTCAAAGAGGTCAAAGAGACATGCACGCATCACTTCACCCTGACGAACGTCAGGATGCAAGTGACGAACGTCAGAGATTGTCTCTTTGACTCTGATGAGCGTCAGAGAGCGCGTGACGAGCGACAGGGCTTGTCCCCCACGCTTTTCACTTCCCGTGACCGTTGAACAGCATTGATGCACGAAAATTTGTTTTAAAAACCCCACCACCCCATTTACTCCATTCACCCATAACTTCCATAACCTCTCAATTTCAAAATTCTCCCATAAACCCCATTAAATTTCTTACTCAACAAAACCATCTATATAAACCTCTCTTGCATCCTTAGTTTCATCACTACCGCCCACTTTCCATCTCTTTACCACAAATACATTTTTTCTATCAAGTTCAAAAATCATGGCCAACCAACCCGAACCCGACATGTGACATCTCGTGCTCCGACAAGGAGAAGCAGGTGAACTTCAAAAAGAGAGGTACATAAAATTCCATCGTCGAGGGCTAACATCCACGCGGTTCGTCGACAACAATTTCTTGCAAGAATTAGGCTTGCAACCTCATATGGAAGGCTTGCTGAATAAAGCTGCCCTAAGCTTTATTAGCATGATGAACACACCAACTTACGAAGCTCTCACGTTGGAATTCTTGAGTTCTTACGCATATCACACTCGAGATGATGCAGACGCACACCTAACGGGAGCCGCTCAATTTCAGATGTTCAACCGAGAGTACACACTCAACCATGAAATTTTGAGCGACATATTTCATTTTCCCCGTGGGAATAATATGCAATATCGCATTCCCCCAGAATTGGATTGGAATGGAAGTGCATACGCACTATGGGAGAGAATAACCGGCGAACCAAATGTCACACCCGAAGCACGGTACGCCTCTCACATCCACAATCCGAACATCCGCTTCTTACACCGTGTTATGGCAAACACAATATTTGGAAGGGCAAACAACAACAAGGTAAACACTAAAGAATTGTATGCTCTTCACTGTACCTTTTCACAAAACCTCTGTCTTAATCCCGTTACTTTAATGATGGCCCACATTCAAAACCTCGTTACAAGAGACGGGACCACACCTTTTTGCATCGGAGGCATCGTCACCACCATCGTAGTTCACCTGAACTGGGGGGGGAAAGGATTCAACGCCTACCTCCGCTGCCAGCAGTTTATATGGATATTGATAAGTGTAGAGTTGGCCGCCTGATCAAAGTACGAGAAGCTGGAGGGTACTATCTAATGGTTAAGAATGCAAGAGTTCGTAGTGTGATCATGCCAAATCACAATCATACTTACTTGGGTAATCCAGATAACTGGCTTTACAACCTGAACGCCCCAGAACCCGGAGAAAATGTGCAAGGAAATCAAGGTGAGGCCAACAATATTGCCGCTGACGAAATCGAAGAAGAATTAGAGCAGCAAGAGACCCAACCACAGCAAGCCAACAATCCCGCCATCATCGGTGCAATCTATGCCGCAATAATGCAGCATAACCAGTTGTCCACTCAACGCCACCAGAGCCTCGAGACGCGCCAAATCGAGATGATGACTCTCATGCAACAAATGCAGAGAGACCAAAACGACTACGCTCGCAGGCATGATTAAAGTATGCTGGAATTCACCACAGTAATAACGAAAGATATGCGAGCCTTAACACTTCGTGTTGAGGACTTGCATAATATCATATCCCAGGGAGATGGAGGCGAATCTTCCAGACATGGTGGGCAAGCACGTCGAAGAGCGAGGACACGTGGCCGATACCAAAGACAAGAGGAGGAAGAATGATTATCCAGTTTCCATTTCCCCTTTCCCTCTTCTATCAATACATTGAGGACAATGTATGATACAAGTATGGGGGAGGAAGTATTTCCCTTTTCCTAGTAATTTTTATTTTCTTTGTAATTTCCCTTCCGTTATCTCTAATTCAATAAAAAAAATTTATCGAGTTATCTATTGAAGAAATTTGTGTTGTTCTTTTAGACTCCCCTTTCCTTTTGAGCCCATAAAAAAAATATTTTGACTCACTCGACAAAGTACATAGACTGCAAGATCTCCAATCGTCAGGGATTGGGGCAAGATTAAGCAAAATTTCTACCGTCTAGACACTCTACAACCCCAGAATATGATAGATCAGTTCAAGTACCTATTATTCCAACACCCTGAGTTTAGTCTTTATAGTAACCTTGAGTAGTTTATATTAGCAGTCAGCACCGTCTTAAACACAAACTACGCAGGAAGTCGATGAATAAGTGGATGATATAATATTTCAGCAAAATGTTGCAAGGAAACACACCGATTAAATTAGACGATCCTCACCCGATCGCCTAATCCAAAGGATGTAAACCTTACAAAGTAACATAAAAATTCATTTGATGGATGGTTCAGGAGCATCTGGTACTGAACTCGGTAGGGAAGATTACGGTCTGATCCCCCGCATCCAACCATTGAATTGGAAAAGGTTGCCACATTACTGTGCCAGAAACCTCTAAAGTTTAAAAGGATCATAACCACTAACCGACTGTTCTGCTATGTGCGTGTAAAGATAAAGGGCTTAATGTGATTGCGCTAGAATGAAAACAGCAAAACAAGACAAATACTCGAGGTAGGCTATGATAGGACCTGTAACTAGTTTACGTAAAATGGGACTGTCTAGCGTCATCGACGTAGTAATGGAGCATGAATCAAGCCACCGATTTTCTGACAAAAACACAACGCAGCTATATATTAGTTGATCCAAGTCATAACCATGTTTAGAAAAACATCGTACTTAGCATTTGCTTGAGGACAAGCAAAGTTTAAGTATGGGGGAGTTTGATGACACATAAATATGTGATATTTCTGGCTTGATATACACCAAATATTTCTCATACTTTAGTTTAAATTAAATAATTTTATAAGTATTATGCATGTATTTTTCTATTTTTGCAGATATTCATTAAGCTGAACACTTTGGAAGAAATGAGGAAAAAAGAGGTGCAAAACTAGCAAAAAGGCCAAAGGAGAAGAAATGAGCCCAAAACCCATTATACATGTGAGCACGTGGCCCAAAATGAAGAAGGCCTTGACGACTGTCAAGGAGGCGTGCCGAATGTCACGCGCCAAGAAGACCAAGTGACTATTGTCACTTGAATGTGACGAACGTCACAAGCCACTTACTCCACTTTCTTCTCATCCAACTGACAGAAACACGTTCAAGGGTTAATCCAGCGACTACCTACATTTTCTCACCCACTCAGTCAAAGTACCAAGGAACGTGACAGATTAATGGCCCTATTATTTATCAAAGAAGGAAGTAAAGTGTTCCTACATTTTCGAGAGCAACTGATCATGCAAGACTTATAAATAGAGCCTTAGACCACAGTAGAAAGGGTTCTTCTTTTTGGCAAGAAACTTTAGAGATTTTATTGAGCAAATATTCTTTTCAGTATTATTTATATTTCCCAGCTATTTCTATATTCCTTTCCAGTATTATTTTCTTCTGTACGGTTAAATATATCCTCCGATCGAAGCAAAGCCTACAATTTGTGCAGGAGTGCTTCTGTCTTCAGAGTTATTACCAGGTTTATGTTTACAAATTCTTATTGCTTTTTAATCGATATAATTATGTTTATTTGTGTTTGTCCTTTAAATTATTCTGCGATTTGGTTTAATATTATGTCAGGCTAGAAATCCTATACCGGTATGTAAAGTCACTCAACCGAGGGAATGAGTAACTTAGTCGGGATTATTTTTACTACGAAACTTTCTTTTCTGGCCTAAGTTACTATTTTTTCAATCATTAAATTGTTTTGTTACGGAAGTAAAAAACAGATAAAGGTTAGGGTCAACAAAGCAGAAGTTTGAGATCTTTTAACTGGACAGTAGTAATTAGGCATTGGCTTAAAATACAGCAGAAGCACTTTAAAGTTAATTAAGATTTTATTTAGTTTTCAAAAAGTGTTTTTAACTCCTGCAGGATGGCGGAAGAGTACGTTAGGACTTAACTGCATAGCCTAGATCAACAAAACGACAGTGTGATGCAAGGGTTTTTAAACTAAATAAGTTTTACTGAAAGCTGTTTTGAAAATATAAAGACGCCCAACAGGTCGCTAGTTCTCGAGGTACAACTGTTGCATACTGGTAATTAAGCTCATTGATTATTAAAATCCAACTTAATTTAGTATTTAGTTTTCCCTACAACCCAATCAAATATTCATTAGCTTTAGATTTACGAAGTAACAATAGAAGATGGTAGATCGATTCATCAGTCTCTGTGGTTCGATATCTTTTAAAACTACACGATAAGACTGTGCACTTGTAGTCCGAATCATTGGATACATAAGTACAATCCCACGATCATGCATACATACCAACAAACCATTGTAACGATCTTTTATTGGGGTTCCATCTAGATAAGGTTTGGTAACGTCCAATTAGGTTCTTGTGTAGCCGATAGTATTGGGTTGAGATTTTCAGGGGTCTTCATTCGGAAAAACCGCGGGTTTGTCCTTCAAGATCATTGATTGATTTAAGGGTTTTCGTGCTAGACATTCAAGAGAGGATTGCGGCCTAGTGAAAGCCTTTAGAGATAAAGAATACAAATGATACTTTGGAGATAAATAATGCAAAGGAAGTAGCGTGAGAACTACAAGTCGAATTGAAGTCTTGTGTTGCAATAGGTACAATTGATCGTGTGTGAAAACTTTGGAGATAAAGAATGCAAAGGAGTAGAAATATCGACAAGCCAATTGGGATCTATTATGTCTTGGTCTTTCTCAATATCAAAGGAAGATAAGGGGTTGAATCAACAACAAGCATTAGGGTTTATGGAGTTACTCTTGAACACTTCTCTTGTATCAACTTTTTGCATTAGAATTAGGCGCAGACGTACCCACACGTGAGGACTAAAGTTGGAAACTGTGAAGACAAATCCTCGTGTCTCTTTTCTTTTATTGATTTACTTGATTTAATTTACATATTTCAATTTGTCAAATAGCATTGAGTAATCTATCAACACGTGGTAATTTTCTGATACTATTTTTGGTTTTGACTTGTGTGTTGATTTGCTTATAATCACTTCTGATTATAAGTGCTTTTTCATATCAACATAACTGAAATTCTGGTATATCAGGCTTCATATGTCCTATGACATGTTGGGATATCTGATCTAACTTAAACAACACATGCAAGGTATAAACAATATAAACAGTACTGAAAATCATAAACAACACATCAGTTCAGAGCTGAAACACACGGTCGAACAATCATCGAAAGAAAATCAATGAAGTCGCCATCTGTTGCACCCCAAATTTTGACCTAAGATATCATCTCCCATCTGCATCATTACATTACAAGTGTTTTGATCCATTGATTTTTTAAAATTCATAACTTCTTTCAGGCCAAGAGCTATTTATTTTGAACACTAAATCATTTAATCGATTCATGCTAAAATAATTTTTATTGATTATTTATTATCTTAAATTCAAATAATTGGAATTTGTCTTCGATTATTATGTAATTTAAAGATGTATAGATAATAAAATAAACATTAGAAAAGAGGCGCATTAATCGTGCAGACAGTATTTATTTATTATGCACTATCTTAAATTTAAATAACTGGAATTTATTTTCAGTTATTACATAATTCAAAGATTTATGAATAATGTAATAAATATTCGAAAAAGTTCATTAATTGTTCAATAATAATTATTTAATTATTTATCATTCTAAGTTAAAATAATTGAAATTCTATTTTAATTATTATACTTTGGAAAGTCATGAATAATGGATTAAATAATTGAAACTATTAATTGACCAATGATGTTGTTTATTTATTCGTTTACTATTCTGAATTTAGGTAATTGAGATTTATTTTCAATTATTATACAATTTAAAGAATTGTAAACAATAAAGTAAATAATTAGAGAGAAAGAGGAAATTAATTGGCGAATATTGGAATTTTATTCATTTTTTCTAATTGTACAATTATTGTGGTAAATATTGTATTTATTACAACGAAATTACAATAATAATTTTACAAAGTTAAAATGAAATAAAAATTAATCTAATGTTCCTAATTCTAAATCTTCTGATCCAATGCATTTTTTTGTCTGCTCACTTGATGTTACCTGCAAAATTAAAAGAAATTAGAATTTGAACAAATAATTAAAAGCAAAATTATTTAATGTTCATCATTAAAAGCAATGGCCGGAATCAGTTTACCCTTTTTTGCAAATCACGGGATTTCTCCCGGTTCACAAAAAAGAGAGGAATTTTTTATAAATGAATGCACAAATTCATTTTTGTCAAAATTGCATCTTTCAAATTAATTGCACTTTTTAAAATCCAATGCATTTTTCAAAATATGCACAGCATACAAAGTCCATGCATAATTTCAACAGCATATGCAAGCACAAACAAAATTCCAACGTAAACCCACTGTGCCATGCAGTAAGCAAGTTAAATATGCAGTTTAAACAATTTTTGCAAGCAATATATATTTCCTTTTCTCATCATGTTCCAGCCATGCAGTTTCAGAACAAGTACAGTGCACATCATCTTAATGCATCATTTGGTACTTGAGAGAGAGAGAGAGAAAGAAATTGGTTTTGCAGGTTTTGGTTTAGGAAGAAGGAATTATAAGACAAAGCTACTGCAGTATCACAGTAAAAGGAGAAGCACAAGAGTAGAATACAAACAAAACTGCTGTAACAGTATGATGCAGAAGGCCAAGAAGATTGTAAAAATATTCAAATCTCCAGCCTGTAACGTAAACAAAGGAGGCAGTGGTTATAACATATGGGAATCACTTCAAAAACAAGATATCAATCAATCTCCAAGCCTTAGAAAAAGACTTAGAAAAAACTGCTGTCAACAAGAGAAATACAAACCAGTAAGAACCTGCATAACCATTTCCATTATCCAAACCATACAAACCTTATGGCCTAACAACAAAAAACTATTCCCCTGTTTCCATCAACCTGCGTAAAACCCAACATAACCTTATGGTCTAAACCTGTCAAGCCATTACCCAACCTAAACCATTAACCTGCTACTGATTAAACCACTTCAAAAACCAGTATACCATTCCAAAATCAGTTAAACCAAAACCACGCATCAAACAATATGGCCTAAACCTCAGAAAATCTGATTGAGCCACCAAAGCCAATATCACCATTTCAAAACCAAAACCTTATGGCCAAACACAAAAACCAGTAGGAATCTACTGTTATGAGCCAAACCTGTATCACCAAAACCAAAACCAACGACCAAATACCCAAACCTCAGATTGTGTCATCATAGGCAACAAAAAGTATACAGAAGCATAGTTGAGAAGAAGAGGAAAGCATTAATACTGGTCAAACCGTTTCAACATGTTTAGGCAACAAAAAACCTCAAAGCAACAATAGCATCAAGGCAACACAACATCATAGGCAACATAAATTCAGGCAACGAAAATCACAAACGCAAAGAGGCAACAAGATCGCAGTGAAAAGAAGAGAAAGCTAGTCAAAAAAGTTTTTTTTTCAACAATAGCAGTACCAAAGTCAGAAAGAAGAAGGAAGCTAAATACGAAATACCGGCCACCGAAGCAAGCTCACGACGCAACCCCCTTCCTCGCCTCAGCCTCCTACGCTCATCCAACCTCCTCCTCCGTCTCCGAAGGTAACCCGTTTCTTTCTCTTCCTTTCAGACCTCAAATAGCATTAAAAGATCGAAGTAAGAATCAAATATAATCAGAATCAACGCATGTAAAAAATGTAACAACTTTAACAAATCAGAAAGCATTTTTGTACCGTGAGTCCATCATTTGCCTTAGCTTGCGTTGGAGGGAAGAGAAGTTTGGAATGTTGGTGGCCTTTGGGCAAGGAAGCTTAGGCAAGTTCAGAGGCAGGAAGCAGAAGAACGCGAAGAAGATGATGAACGAGAAGCGCCGCTCGGCCAACCTTAAGAACCCTAATCCCCAATTAACAAATGCATTTACCCTAAAAACAATTATGAGAATGGGCCTTGCTTCCACTTAAGCCCACACGATTCCCTTAGGCACCCCCCATGTTAATCGTTTCTGGTTGGGCTCCCTGACCCTTTTAGCCCATATCAATTGATTATCATCCATTCCTTTTTTATACACACCTTTTTTCCTATTTTTTTTCTTTTTTTTTTAGAATTTTTATTAGTTTAAATATTTAAAATGTAATCAAAATGAGAGTTTGTATTTAATTTAGACATTTTAAGAATCGACCAATTTTATTAATTTAAACCCTTGAGATTTAATATCTTTTAAATTAGACTTAAGTTAGTAGCATTAAGTTTTAACTTAATTTATTTCTTAAAAAGTAATACTTTTATTAATATTAAAAAACACATAAAAAGAATAAAAATTAGAAATTAAAACTTTTAAAAAAAAACATTTTATCTTTTCTTTAATTAATCCTCATGTTTTTTTTTCATATTAAAAATGCGTAAAAATTGAAAACTCTTAAAAATACTTTCTTTTCATTAATATTAAACAAATCATAAAAAAGCATTATTCACATCATTTAGTCTATCATTTAATTATTGTTATTTAATCATTATCCGTATATTTTGTCTGTTTATTATTTTCATATTTATTTGTTTATTATGTTTATGTTTAAATCCAAGGGAAAAGCAGTAAATTTGTTGACTTCATGCCTTCAAGTCTAATTGCGCGAACTTTCGCATTTCATTAAAACTTAGGATAACTTTTCCTCAAATATTCAATCTTTTCGAAACTTATACCCTTTAAGCAAAAACTTCGACATTAGGTCGTCGCATCTTCAAAAAATCGTCCGTACCCTTTTTCGGCCAAAACGATTCATTTTTTCAATCAAGCAATCAATTTTTAGATAAACAGATATTTCAAAAGGTTCCTATAGAGTACTATAGATGCATTGGGTGCTAATACCTTCCCATTGTATAACCAACCCCCGAACCATAAGATCTCTTTTCAAAAACGCTTTGTATTTTTATTATTATTTACATTGCATATTTAGGGTTTTATTTCGCTCTTTTCCCTTTTCCTTTGGAAACAATAAAGAGCGGTGGCGACTCTTGCTTTTGTGAGACGAATTAATCAATAATTCGATCTCCGATTTACCCCGCTACATTTTTTATCGCTACAGAATTGGCGACTCTGCTGGGGAAAGATTGACCTCTTGCTGGTCCATCCCTAAGTGGGTTAAGCCTGGTTTGTTTTATCTGTTCTATTATTATTTGTCTTGTTTGATTATGTGTTTATATTGGGGTTGTTTGGGTTTTTTGCAAAGGACGAATCCTATACCCGGATTAAGTTACACTTAAGAATAGGACGGGCGGTATAGTCATGTTAACTTTGAGGGAGTAATCCCGAAGAAGGAGGCATGAGATCCCCCACTCGATGGAAGGCCCTCTTGAACTTAATATTTGTTTACCGAGTAATCGGGAAGACATTATTATTTTCGACCTAGGAGCCCGAGAAGTTGAGGACCGTAGAACCCTAACCCATCTTGGCTTTTTAGGTGTAGCGCGGAGACTATAACGGAGTAATTCGGAAGTAGTTGTTACGCGATGCTACGCTCGGACGAGTTTCTCTTGAGAATATTGCTAATTATTGAGTAATCAAGACGTTGGTAATATCCGAAGGAGGAATGTAGACTCTGGGAACTCTTAGAACATTGTCTTACAGGTGCGATTGAACCATTAGTACATACCTTTGGGTGGGCTTTACCCTCGACTCCATGCTGAACGTTGAACCTTTGAACACCATGTTTGCAAGCTTGTGTGTGACTGTTGCATTATCATTCATTCATGCATTCACCAACATCTTTGTAAAAAACTTGTTTTTCAAGGAACTTCGGAATGATTTTTGCAGACATCTTAGGTTATTATGGAACTTGGAAGGAGAAATACTCGAAGCTTTAGTTTCAAGGAGCCTGAGATTGAAGAACTGAAGAGTTTGATTCCGAAGATCGAGAGTCCGACGGATTTTCAGAAGAAATATGGGTCCATCGTACCGCTCATGAAGCGCAAGATGAAGAAAGACATCCTCAACACGTTGGTTCAGTTCTATGATCCCTTGTAGCGATGTTTCACCTTTCCGGATTACCAGTTGATGCCCACTTTAGAGGAGTACTCTTATATTCTTGGTTTGCCGATCGCCGACCATGTTCCCTTCTCTGGATTAGAAGAAGAGCCCAAATCTCACGAGATAGCAGCTATCACCCACTTAAGGAAGTCAGAGGTAGAGGAGAACATGACTACGAAAGGGGGAATCCGGGGTTTGCCGGCGCAGTTTCTGTTGAAGAAAGCTCGCCATTTTGCTGAGACAAAGGATACTGTTGCCTTCGAAGACGTGTTTGCTTTACTTGCATATGGTCTATTCCTATTCCCTAACGTTGATAGGTTTGTGGATATCAACGCCATCAGAATTTTCCTGATTGGAAATCCGGTCCCTACGCTGCTAGGAGACGCATATTACTCCATCCACCTGCGAAACTCTTATCAAGGAGGGATGATTATTTGTTGTGTACCGTTGCTGTATCAGTGGTACGTCTCGCATCTACCTGGGTCTGATGCTTTCTGGGATCTCAAGAAGGAACCGCGTTGGGCGCCAAAGATTATGGCTCTCACTCATTTCGACATCGACTGGTATAATCGAGTTTACCACGACGTGGAGATCATTGATAGCTGTGGTGCTTTCCCTAACGTACCTCTTCTCGGTACGAGGGGTGGAATCAACTACAACCCTGTTCTAGCGCGCCGTCAGTTCGGGTACCCGATGAGAGATAAACCAAACAACATCCATGTGAGTGGTTTCTTTCTTCAGGAAGGACAAGATCATCAGGCTGCTAAGAAGGAGATCGAAGGAGCTTGGCGCCACATCCACCGGAAAGGGAGAGATATGCTGGGACATAGAGGCGCAGTTTCTTTGGAGCCTTACCTACAGTGGGTCCTTGCTAGGGCTTGTGCTCTCAAGATGCCCTATAAACTTGAGAAGCCTTTATTCCCTGCCATTGCACCATCATCTGTTGTTATCCCTATCGCGGATGTAGGAGAATATCAAGGAAATCTGGCTAGGATGAAGTCCGAGAGGGATGCTTGGAAGGAAAAGTACCATATGTCTGAGTATGAGAATCGAGTCCTGACTCGACAGTTAAAAGAGAAGGACGAGTTGTTGTTTATTCAAGACGACCGGTTCATTGACCATGATGAGAAGCTTCGTCAGAAGGATGCCTTGCTGAAGAAGTATGCGAGTGAAAGGAAGAGAAGAAGGGAAGGTTCGGTAAGCGTGGCTCTCGTTCCTAATCCGTAGGAAGAAATCATCGATCGACTGATAGCTGAGAAGAAAGTGATGGAAGACTTTTATGAAGAAAAGATCAAGAAGCTCCGGTTACAGCTGGTGTTTGGTCCTTCATCTGAGGATTCCGAGTGACCTTTAGCTTTTAGTTTGTTTTATTGATGTCATTTTGTAAAACTATGTAAAAGGGCTTCATGCTCCGAAGTTGTAATTTATTGTTTTACTATGGGCTTCATGCTCCGAAGTTGTAATTTATTGCTTTATTTTAGATTTCATGTTGTAAAATTGTAACTTATCACTTCATTATGGATTCCACGTTTCGAAGTTGTAATTTATTTCTTTCATTATTGGATTTGTTATCCCAAAGTTGTAATTTACTATTTTGATATTCCAAATTGTAAGTTGTAATTTATCGCTTTCGATTAATGGATTGAGTTTTTGTTGTTCCAAATTCCTTTACCATTGATGTATGCAAAATTATCAAAGTTCCTTGAAAAACTTTTAAAATGAGTCATCATTTGCATCACCATCATGCATCATTCCACATTCCACTTCACATGTTTTCCAGAGTCTTACCCTTGTTCTTTTTCCACTCCCGAAGGTTGTCAAGCTGTCTCACCGATACGACACTCGGGCCAATCGTCAAAGGAAAATGGAAGATTTGGAACAGGAAAATCATGAGCTTCGTGGGGAAGTTGCTACACTTCGTGTCGAGATGGAAAAGTTAACTGCGATAGTAGAAAGTTTGGTGGCTGTTCAGAATCAGCCATCGACTACGGCTGCCGAGATTCAGACTTCAACTCCAGTGGTTTCCGAGATTGTCACAGTTCCTGCCTCCGTGACTCAAATCAACTCTCCGCTTCAACATCAGATGCCAAAAGGTTTTCCATGGGGAATGCCTTACAACTTTGTGCCAGAGGGGTATCAGCCTGCCGTACAACCTTTATTTCAACCTGCGTTGTCTCTTTCTCAACCAGAGACAACTGCCATGCCGCCAGTAATTCCGTCTGTAACACCTTTTCCGCAACCGATTATGACGACCGTTGCTCCTGTGGTCCACTCCGTGCCTTACTTGAATGAACCTATTTATCCTGCCGAGCCTGCTGAAAGTTTGGGTCTCTTTGATAGAATGGAAGAATTTCAGGATCAATTCCAGGAAATGCAGAAAGAGCTTAGAGCATTAAAAGGGAAGGATTTGTTTGGGAAGAATACGCATGACCTTTGTTTAGTTCCGAATGTCAAGATTCCAGCAAAATTCAAAGTGCCAGACTTTGAGAGATATAAGGGAGATTCGTGTCCTAGAAGTCATTTGACAATGTATGTAAGGAAGATGTCTACGTATTCCAATGATCATGACTTGTTGATTCATTATTTTCAAGATAGTTTGACGGGTGCTGCTCTAAAGTGGTATATGGGTTTAGACAGTATTCGGATCCGTAACTTTAACGATTTTAGTGAAGCCTTTGTCCATCAGTACAAGTACAACGTTGACATGGCGCCGGACCGGGATCAACTCCGGGCGATGTCACAGAGAGACCGGGAATCTTTTAAGGAGTACGCCCAGAGGTGGCGTGAAATCGCTGCTCAAATCTATCCACCTCTTGAGGAGAAAGAGATGACTAAGATATTTTTGAAGACTTTAGGATCCTTTTACTATGAAAGAATGATAGCCAGCGCACCCAGTGACTTCACCGAAATGGTAAGCATGGGCATGCGATTAGAGGAAGGGATTCGTGAAGGGCGTTTGGCTAAAGAAGGGAGTCCGTCTAGCAGTGCGAAGAAGTTTGGAAGTGTTTTCTCGAAAAGAAAAGAGCAGGATGTTAGCGCTTTGTTTCCAGGTAGGCCTAGGAGAGGTTACTCTCACGTTGCGGCAGTCACTCCGGCTGTCCGCCCAACTTTGATGACCCCAGCTCATCAAACTCCACCAACTCAACAACGGCCTTTTCAGTAGCAGCCTCGACAACAGGCTTATCCATTCAACAATCAGAACCGTTCACCCAGAAAACCGCAGTTCGATGCCATTCCTATGACTTATACTGAATTGTTCCCTGCTCTTATCAGAGAGAATCTCATCACGACAAAGCCTCCTCCTGTCGCACCGAATAGTGCTTCTCCGTGGTACAAGGCGGATCAGTTTTGTGAATATCATCAAGGGTCGCCAGGGCATAACCTTGAGAATTGCTTTGCTCTGAAGGCGGACGTACAGAGATTAATTAAGAATGGTATCTTGTCTTTCAAGGATGTTAATCCAAATGTTAGAGATAATTCGTTGCCTCGACATGGGACAGCTTCAGTGAATATGGTGGAAGGTTGTCCGGGGAAGTTTCGAGTTTTTCAAGTTGAACACATAAGAGAGTCGTTGGTCGGGTTACATCAGAGTTTGAGAAGACTTGCCTTTGTTAGGCACCAGCATGATTATGATGTTTGTGAGTTTTGTTCAAGAGAGGATGATTGTCCTATCGTGAAGGAGGATATTCAGAAGTTGCTAGATCAGAGAGTTATCACTATTACCTATGACCGAAATCCGGAGGATGAAGTGAATGTTATCATACCACAATTCAATTTGCCTGAATCAGTAGAGATTGCTTACAATAGTCAGACTGCGCCTGTTGATCCTTTGATTATTTACCCACCTGGCCCTGTGCCTTACAGCTCAGACCAAGCTGTACCGTATAAGTATAATGCCACAATGATTGAGAATGGGGTAGAAGTCCCTATACCAACGAGACCATCTTTTGTTAACATTGTTGATGTAAGTAGGGTTACGAGAAGTGGACGTGTTTTTGCAGCAGTACCTTTGAAGAGACCAGAAGTTCAAGTTAGGAGGCCCATACCGGCGGAGATTCCAGTAAGAAATGTTGAACCAAGGGTTGAGATAGGCCGATCCAGTGAACCTATCCCTTACCCTGAGGATGATGAGATCCTGAAGCTTATCAAGAGAAGTGAATATAAGATTGTGGACCAACTTTTGCAAACACCTTCCAAGATTTCCTTGCTTGCCTTATTGAGAGATTCTGGTGCGCATAGAGAAGCCTTGATGAAGGTCTTGGACCAGGCGTTCGTGGACCATGATGTGACGGTTGACCAGTTCGATGGAATTGTGGGAAATATAACTTCGTGTAACAATCTTGGTTTCAGTGATGAAGAACTCCCGGAGGAGGGGAGAAACCATAATATGGCTTTGCACATCTCAGTAAGTTGTGGAAACGATACCTTATCAAGTGTGTTGGTGGATACAGGCTCATCATTGAATGTGATGCCCAAGACTACGTTATCTCGGCTTTCATATCCAGGTGCTCCTATGAGGCCTAGTGGAGTAATTGTTAAAGCATTTGATGGCTCCAGGAAGACAGTTATTGGTGAAGTGGATCTTCCTATAGTGATTGGTCCCCATACTTTTCAAATCACTTTCCAAGTGATGGATATCCGTGCTGCCTACAGCTTTTTATTGGGTCGTCCCTGGATCCATGATGTCGGGGCAGTCACCTCTACGCTTCATCAGAGACTAAAGTTTGTAAGGCATGGGAAGTTAGTGATGATTGGGGGAGAGCAAGCTATGGTGGTAAGCCATTTATCATCATTTTCTTTTATTGATGCGGACGAGGATGTTGGAACCCAGTTCCAAGGTCTTTCTGTTGCTAAGAGTACAGTAAAGAAGCAAGGGGCATCCATCTCTTCTTTTGAGGATGCGCGGCGAGTGGTGGAAAGTGGTTCGGCCGAAGGATGGGGCCAGGTGTTGACGTTACCCGAGAACAAGTCTGGGGAAGGTCTGGGTTTTCACCCGGTATCTGCAAGGGTCAAGAGAGAGGTGGTTATTCGTCCGATTCAAGAGGTTTTCCGAAGTGCAGGGTTTGTACATCCTGAGGTTGATGCTATCATAGATGATGATTCCGAGGAAGATTTTCCCGTTTTTGTGACGCCTGGATTGGCTTGCCAAAACTGGATAGTTGTTGATGTTCCTGTGGTTATGCACATTTCCGAGTAATGTTTTGTTTATTTTCCTTTGAAAAAATTCGCTCTGCCCAAGGCGAAACGTATTTTGTGTCGGGCTATGAAAAATAATTCCTTTTGCTCTGCCCAAGGCAAAAGAGAGATGTCTGGGCTCTTTGTTTCAAGTATTTCCCTTTAATGAATAAAAATGTTATTTTGTCCACTACTGTTTTATTTTTCACTTTTTCGGGGAAATAGTAATGAAAATTAATTAATAACCTTTTGTTTTATTTGCACAAATCGATTTCTAAAATAAAGCATAATCATATGTGCAGATTAATCCATGACTTAACCATTGAAAACAATGATCCTATGCCCTCTCCCAACTTTGAATTCCCTGTGTTCAGAGCCGAAGAAGAGGATGATGAAGAGATTCCTGTTGAGATTTCCCGTTTGCTTGAGCATGATGAGAAGGTCATTCAACCATTTGAAGAACCTTTAGAGTTGGTCAACTTGGGTGATGAAGAAGATAGAAAGGAAGTCAAAGTCGGAGCATTGCTTATCCCGGAAGTTAAAGAGAAAATGTTGGAGCTTCTCAAAGAGTATGTTGACGTGTTTGCTTGGTCCTACCAAGATATGCCAGGTTTGGACAATGACATTGTGGAACATCGTTTACCGTTGAGACCTGAATGTCCGCCGATCAAGCAGAAGTTGAGAAGGACTCGTCCCGACATGGCTGACAAGATCAAAGAGGAGGTTCAGAAGCAGATCAACGCAGGTTTCCTTGTTACATCGGTCTATCCTCAGTGGTTAGCCAACGTAGTGCCTGTTGCAAAGAAAGATGGCAAAGTTCGGATGTGTGTAGACTACAGAGATCTGAATAGAGCTAGTCCGAAGGATGACTTCCCATTACCTCATATTGACGTATTGGTCGACAGTACCGCCAAGTTTAAAGTCTTTTCTTTCATGGATGGTTTCTCTGGTTACAATCAAATCAAGATGGCACCGGAAGATATGGAGAAGACCGCTTTCATTACACCTTGGGAACTTTCTATTATCGGGTTATGCCGTTTGGTTTGAGGAATGCTGGCGCAACATACCAAAGGGCCATGACTGCTTTATTCCATGACATGATGCATAAGGAGATAGAAGTGTATGTGGATGACATGATTGCCAAATCGCAGACTGAGGAAGATCATTTGGAACATTTATTGAAGTTATTCCAGCGTTTGAGAAAGTATAAACTCCGTCTGAATCCCAACAAGTGCACTTTTGGTGTTCGTTCTGGAAGACTTCTGGGTTTCATTGTCAGTCAGAAAGGTATTGAAGTAGATCCTGATAAAGTCAAAGCTATTCGAGAAATGCCCGCACCCAAGACAGAAAAACAAGTAAGAGGATTCCTTGGGAGACTGAACTACATTTCTAGGTTTATATCTCATATGACTGCTACCTGTGGGCCGATTTTCAAGCTCCTCAGAAAGAACCAAGGATGTGTGTGGACAGAAGATTGTCAGAGAGCTTTTGATAGCATCAAAGAATATTTGCTTGAACCTCCCATTTTGATTCCTCCGGTAGAAGGAAGACCTTTGATTATGTACCTGACTATATTGGAAGACTCCATGGGATGTGTGCTTGGTCAACAAGATGAGACTGGAAGAAAGGAACATGTTGTATATTATCTGAGTAAGAAATTCACAGACTGTGAGTCTCGATACTCATTGCTTGAGAAAACCTGTTGTGCTTTATCTTGGGCTGCTCGCCGTCTACGCCAGTATATGATTAATCACACTACTTGGTTGATCTCCAAAATGGATCCGATCAAGTATATTTTTGAGAAGCCCGCCTTATCTGGAAGAATAGCCCGTTGGTAGATGCTGTTATCTGAATATGACATTGAGTATCACACTCAGAAAGCGATCAAAGGAAGTATTTTAGCCGATCATTTGGCTCACCAACCAATTGACGATTATCAATCCATCAAGTTTGATTTCCCAGATGAAGATGTTATGTACTTGAAAGCTAAAGATTGTGAAGAGCCGTTACCTGAAGAAGGACCTGATCCTGAATCCCGTTGGGGTTTGATATTTGACGGAGCTGTGAATTCCTATGGAAATGGAATTGGGGCAATCATCGTCACTCCCCGAGGTACTCATATCCCGTTCACGGCGAGATTGAAATTTGACTGCACGAACAACATGGCGGAGTATGAGGCGTGTATTATGGGTCTCGAAGAAGCAGTGGACCTAAGGATTAAGATTATTGATATTTACGGAGATTCGGCACTGGTGATTAATCAAATCAAAGGAGAATGGGAGACTCGTCACCCTGGTTTGATCCCTTACAGAGACTATGCTAGAAGGTTGTTAACTTTCTTCAACAAAGTGGAATTACATCATATCCCTAGAGATGAGAATCAAATGGCTGATGCTTTGGCTACTTTGTCTTCAATGTTTCAAGTGAATGATTGGAACGACGTGCCTACAATCCGGGTTATGCGCCTCGATAGACCTGCTCATGTGTTCTCAGAAGAAGAGGTTACCGATGACAAACCATGGTTCTATGACATTAAACGTGTTCTTCAAACTCAAGAGTACCCGCCTGGGGCATCCAATAAAGATAGGAAGACGTTGAGAAGATTAGCAAGCAGTTTCTTTCTCAATGAAGAAGTTTTGTATAAGAGGAATTATGACATGGTCTTGCTCAGATGTGTAGACAGACGTGAAGCAGACATGCTGATGCAAGAAGTTCATGAAGGATCTTTTGGCACTCATGCCAACGGACATGCAATGGCTAGAAAGATGTTGAGAGCTGGTTACTATTGGATGACAATGGAATCTGATTGCTGCAAGTATGTGAAGAAATGTCATAAATGCCAGATTTATGCGGACAAGATGCACGTGCCGCCGACCCTCCTAAATGTTATATCTTCACCTTGGCCTTTCTCTATGTGGGGAATTGATATGATTGGAATGATTGAACCCAAAGCTTCAAATGGTCATCGTTTCATCTTGGTAGCGATCGATTATTTTACTAAGTGGGTGGAAGCAGCATCTTATGCTAATGTAACCAGACAGGTGGTAGTCAGATTTATCAAGAATCAAATCATTTGTCGATACGGTATCCCGAGCAAGATCATCACTGATAATGGTTCGAATTTGAACAACAAGATGATGAAGGAACTTTGTGAAGAGTTCAAGATCGAACATCATAATTCTTCTCCTTACAGACCGAAGATGAATGGGGCTGTTGAAGCTGCTAACAAGAATATCAAGAGGATTGTCCAGAAGATGGTGGTAACTTACAAGGATTGGCATGAAATGCTTCCGTTTGCCCTGCACGGGTACCGTACTTCAGTTCGAACCTCAACAGGCGCGACCCCATTTTCCCTAGTTTATGGTATGGAAGCTGTACTCCCCGTGGAGGTTGAGATTCCGTCTTTGAGAGTGTTGATGGAAACCAAACTTTCTGGGGCTGAATGGTGTCAAAGTAGGTATGATCAGTTGAATTTAATCGAAGAGAAGAGATTGACGGCGTTGTGTCACGGTCAATTGTATCAGCAAAGAATGAAGAAGGCTTTTGATAAGAAGGTTCGACCGCGCGAGTTCAGAGAGGGTGACCTTGTGCTCAGAAAGATATTATCTTTCCAACCTGATTCTAGGGGAAAGTGGGCTCCGAATTATGAAGGATCGTATGTTGTTAAGAAAGTTTTCTCTGGAGGTGCCATGATTCTCACCAATATGGACGGTGAAGATCTTCCGCGTCCCATGAACGTCGATGCAGTCAAGAAGTATTTCGCTTAGGCAAGTTCTTGGTCATCCCGGCCGTGGCATCTGAGTACATTTTGGAATTCAAAGTTGCTAGGGAGAATAGTGATCATTGTTTTGTGTAACCTTTTATTTCATGTACTATTTCCCAAACTTTTGTAAACTGTTGGAGGCGCACTGTTAGTAAACCACCAGCTTATCAATAAAATTTGAGCATTACCTTTTGTGGGCAAAATTTTAATTTTTACGGCAATATTTGAAACAAAGTATTTAAAATATTCTTATTTTCTAAAAAAAAAAAGTGTCGTGAATAACGAAAGGAATATTAACAGTCGTTCCGAAGATGGTCAAGCCATGAAATGCAAAACAGTGCAGTAATTTATACTTGCGTGATGAACCTGTTTTCTTTCGAATCGTCATGAAGTGTTGGCTGTGTGCACGCTTGGTTATGGTGGTGCTAAGTTGGTGACTCCCCGGGCGTTCCAGTTAAGCGTTGTTTTGGCTACCTTTGTTTGGGAGATTTTGAAGTGCGGTACACTTCGTCTCGTGCCAGTGGTTTATTGGTATTGTAAGTCTGGATTTGGATGCTTTTCTCCTCAGGAAACTTGAGCCTTGTAGCGTTACGCTCTGACATTGCTTTGTGTTTCCAGTTCCGGGTATCTTCCGTCTTTTCAAGATTGGCCGAGTATCTATTTTTCTGTGACAGCATATTATCTTCAAGATATTCCATTTGTCTGTTTTGTCAGCATAACATTCATTTACTCATTTACACTCATATCAGCATGCATACCACGTTTGCCGTTGATTTTGGGTCGTACTTTGTTTATTCGAACAACGTACATTTTTTGTCCTTCCAAGTAGAAGGTTAGCTTAGGCAGAAAATATGCTTCCTTTCTAAATTCCCCAACTGAGCTAATCCTCGTGGATGATTTTTGATTCAGCTTACCTTGTCCATTTCTGGATTGGATGAATCCCCAATCGAATCTCATTGAGTAGAGTCTCGTTTGACTGTTGTTCCCTCTGGTTATTCCTGGAAAGTTGTCGCCTCTTACATAGGCTATCTCATTGATTTTCCCCAGTGAAGTTGCGACCTAGACAGGTAGTGCATTTATTTTGCACATTTGAGTATGTGATCTCCTCGGGAAAGATTAATTCATGTTTCTTTCTGACGAAGATGTTATTCTCTGCCATTGTCATCGCATTTTCCTTTATTATGATTTTGGGAAGACGGCAAGCGGAAGCTCTTCATGAGCAACTTGTACGTTTTTATTTTGTGAAAGACGGCAAGCGGCAGCTCTTCACGAGAAACTTGCACATTGTTATTATCTTTTGGAAAACGACAAGCAGCAGCTCTTCACGAGCTACTAGTGCGTTATCATCTTTTGGAAAACGACAAGCAGCAGCTCTTCACGAGCTACTAGTGCGTTATTATCTTTTGGAAAACGATAAGCAGCAGCTCTTCACAAGCTACTAGTGCGTTATCATCCTCTGGAAAATGACAAGCAGCAGCTCTTCACGAGCAACTTGTACTTTATTACTTTCCTGGAAATACAGCAAGTGGCAGCCTCTTTATTTGAGCAACTTGTATGTCATTGGTATTTTCTTTGGACAACAGCAAGTGGCAACCTCTTTATTTGAGCAACTTGTATGTTATTGGTATTTTCTTTGGACAACAGCAAGTGGCAGCTTCTTTATTTGAGCAACTTGTATGTTATTGGTATTTTCTTTGGACGACGACAAGCGGCAGTTCTTTATTTGAACAACTTGCGTATCTACAATATTATTATATCAGCATTAATGAGTATATCTCCGAAAATCTCGCAGAGAAGTTTGTCAGGAATCATTACCTTCAGAAATCGGCAACCCGTTATCAGCAATTTGATACCCTCTGTTTAACTCACTGTGTTTGGGGTCAATAATCTGTTTTTTTTTTGCCTATGCAAGATGCTCTCCTGGTCAGGGTCAGAGGTCGTACTCCCTCGATTTTATTCGCTGTCAAGAGTCTGTCATTCGCAATTGATAGCTTGTTTCCACAGTAATGCGTAATCCATGTCTCTGTGTTTTGTTGGTGTTCGATTCCTCCAACATTGCCTTGTTTCATACAACATCTTTCACCGTGAATCCAATCACTGCATTCATGCGAAACATAAGGGCGGCATCTTAGGACAAAATTTGCGTGATTATGTATTTAAGTACCTTCAATCTCGTCGAAATGAAGATTCTTAATCTTCATACCTCCGGATAGAAGAAACTTAAATAGGGGCAGCTGTTGCACCCTAAATTTTGACCTAAGATATCGTCTCCCATCTGCATCATTACATTACAAGTGTTTTGATCCATTGATTTTTTAAAATTCATAACTTCTTTCAGGCCAAGAGCTATTTATTTTGAACACTAAATCATTTAATCGATTCATGCTAAAATAATGTTTATTGATTATTTATTATCTTAAATTCAAATAATTGGAATTTGTCTTCGATTATTATGTAATTTAAAGATGTATAGATAATAAAATAAACATTAGAAAAGAGGCGCATTAATCGTGCAGACAGTATTTATTTATTATGCACTATCTTAAATTTAAATAACTGGAATTTATTTTCAGTTATTACATAATTCAAAGATTTATGAATAATGTAATAAATATTCGAAAAAGTTCATTAATTGTTCAATAATAATTATTTAATTATTTATCATTATAAGTTAAAATAATTGAAATTCTATTTTAATTATTATACTTTGGAAAGTCATGAATAATGGATTAAATAATTGAAACTATTAATTGACCAATGATGTTATTTATTTATTTGTTTACTATTCTGAATTTAGGTAATTGAGATTTATTTTCAATTATTATACAATTTAAAGAATTGTAAACAATAAAGTAAATAATTAGAGAGAAAGAGGAAATTAATTGGCGAATATTGGAATTTTATTCATTTTTTCTAATTGTACAATTATTGTGGTAAATATTGTATTTATTACAACGAAATTACAATAATAATTTTACAATGTTAAAATGAAATAAAAATTAATCTAATGTTCCTAATTCTAAATCTTCTGATCCAATGCATTTTTTTTGTCTGTTCACTTGATGTTACCTGCAAAATTAAAAGAAATTAGAATTTGAACAAATAATTAAAAGCAAAATTATTTAATGTTCATCATTAAAAGCAATGGCCGGAATCAGTTTACCCTTTTTTGCAAATCACGGGATTTCTCCCGGTTCACAAAAAAGAGAGGAATTTTTATAAATGAATGCACAAATTCATTTTTGTCAAAATTGCATCTTTCAAATTAATTGCACTTTTTAAAATCCAATGCATTTTTCAAAATATGCACAGCATACAAAGTCCATGCATAATTTTAACAGCATATGCAAGCACAAAGAAAATTCCAACGTAAACCCACTGTGCCATGCAGTAAGCAAGTTAAATATGCAGTTTAAACAATTTTTGCAAGCAATATATATTTCCTTTTCTCATCATGTTCCAGCCATGCAGTTTCAGAACAAGTACAGTGCACATCATCTTAATGCATCATTTGGTACTTGAGAGAGAGAGAGAGAGAGAAAGAAATTGGTTTTGCAGGTTTTGGTTTAGGCAGAAGGAATTATAAGACAAAGCTACTGCAGTATCACAGTAAAAGGAGAAGCACAAGAGTAGAATACAAACAAAACTGCTGTAACAGTATGATGCAGAAGGCCAAGAAGATTGTAAAAATATTCAAATCTCCAGCCTGTAACGTAAACAAAGGAGGCAGTGGTTATAACATATGGGAATCACTTCAAAAACAAGATATCAATCAATCTCCAAGCCTTAGAAAAAGACTTAGAAAAAACTGCTGTCAACAAGAGAAATACAAACCAGTAAGAACCTGCATAACCATTTCCATTATCCAAACCATACAAACCTTATGGCCTAACAACAAAAAAACTATTCCCCTGTTTCCATCAACCTGCGTAAAACCCAACATAACCTTATGGTCTAAACCTATCAAGCCATTACCCAACCTAAACCATTAACCTGCTACTAATTAAACCACTTCAAAAACCAGTATACCATTCCAAAATCAGTTAAACCAAAACCACGCATCAAACAATATGGCCTAAACCTCAGAAAATCTGATTGAGCCACCAAAGCCAATATCACCATTTCAAAACCAAAACCTTATGGCCAAACACAAAAACCAGTAGGAATCTACTGTTATGAGCCAAACCTGTATCACCAAAACCAAAACCAACGACCAAATACCCAAACCTCAGATTGTGTCATCATAGGCAACAAAAAGTATACAGAAGCATAGTTGAGAAGAAGAGGAAAGCATCAATACTGGTCAAACCGTTTCAACATGTTTAGGCAACCAAAAACCTCAAAGCAACAATAGCATCAAGGCAACACAACATCATAGGCAACATAAATTCAGGCAACGAAAATCACAAACGCAAAGAGGCAACAGGATCGCAGTGAAAAGAAGAGAAAGCTAGTCAAAAAAGTTTTTTTTTCAACAATAGCAGTACCAAAGTCAGAAAGAAGAAGGAAGCTAAATACGAAATACCGGCCACCAAAGCAAGCTCACGACGCAACCCCCTTCCTCGCCTCGGCCTCCACGCTCATCCAACCTCCTCCTCCGTCTCCGAAGGTAACCCGTTTCTTTCTCTTCCTTTCAGACCTCAAATAGCATTAAAAGATCGAAGTAAGAATCAAATATAATCAGAATCAACGCATGTAAAAAATGTAACAACTTTAACAAATCAGAAAGCATTTTTGTACCATGAGTCCATCGTTTGCCTTAGCTTGCGTTGGAGGGAAGAGAAGTTTGGAATGTTGGTGGCCTTTGGGCAAGGAAGCTTAGGCAAGTTCAGAGGCAGGAAGCAGAAGAACGCGAAGAAGATGATGAACGAGAAGCGCCGCTCGGCCAACCTTAAGAACCCTAATCCCCAATTAACAAATGCATTTACCCTAAAAACAATTATGAGAATGGGCCTTGCTTCCACTTAAGCCCACACAATTCCCTTAGGCACCCCCCATGTTAATCGTTTCTGGTTGGGCTCCCTGACCCTTTTAGCCCATATCAATTGATTATCATCCATTCCTTTTTTATACACACCTTTTTTCCTATTTTTTTCTTTTTTTTTAGAATTTTTATTAGTTTAAATATTTAAAATGTAATCAAAATGAGAGTTTGTATTTAATTTAGACATTTTAAGAATCGACCAATTTTATTAATTTAAACCCTTGAGATTTAATATCTTTTAAATTAGACTTAAGTTAGTAGCATTAAGTTTTAACTTAATTTATTTCTTAAAAAGTAATACTTTTATTAATATTAAAAAACACATAAAAAGAATAAAAATTAGAAATTAAAACTTTTAAAAAAAAACATTTTATCTTTTCTTTAATTAATCCTCATGTTTTTTTTTTCATATTAAAAATGCGTAAAAATTGAAAACTCTTAAAAATACTTTCTTTTCATTAATATTAAACAAATCATAAAAAAGCATTATTCACATCATTTAGTCTATCATTTAATTATTGTTATTTAATCATTATCCGTATATTTTGTCTGTTTATTATTTTCATATTTATTTGTTTATTCTGTTTATGTTTAAATCCAAGGGAAAAGCAGTAAATTTGTTGACTTCATGCCTTCAAGTCTAATTGCGCGAACTTTCGCATTTCATTAAAACTTAGGATAACTTTTCCTCAAATATTCAATCTTTTCGAAACTTATACCCTTTAAGCAAAAACTTCGACATTAGGTCGTCGCATCTTCAAAAAATCGTCCGTACCCTTTTTCGGCCAAAACGATTCATTTTTTCAATCAAGCAATCAATTTTTAGATAAACAGATATTTCAAAAGGTTCCTATAGAGTACTATAGATGCATTGGGTGCTAATACCTTCCCATTGTATAACCAACCCCCGAACCATAAGATCTCTTTTCAAAAACGCTTTGTATTTTTATTATTATTTACATTGCATATTTAGGGTTTTATTTCGCTCTTTTCCCTTTTCCTTTGGAAACAATAAAGCGCGGTGGCGACTCTTGCTTTTGTGAGACGAATTAATCAATAATTCGATCTCCGGTTTACCCCGCTACATTTTTTATCGCTACACCATCGAACGTTTTTTATCCCACAGGAAGGGAAAGGTCAACATCGAGTAAACCTGAGGAGGGTGAAATCACGATTATACGATCGAGAGATACGGTTAAGGGAGTCGATTATGCAAGGGGAAGATATTAGCACCCCTCACATTTGTGGTACTCCGTGTGATCCACTCTTGTTATTCTAATCAAATTGTATGTTCTTATCTAAAGCTTACGAGCTAAAGGAAAAATTCAAAGATGGAATTGTTGTACCCCAAAATTTTCCCTCTCATTTCATCAACATTTTCTCAATCACAAGACTCTTGGAACTCAAGATCAAGCTAGGGTTTGCTCTGCTCGAGACACCTCCTTGCACTGTTGACCTAAATTAGGGTTTGAGTTTGCACAGGGATGTTTTGACCTAAAATTCCCAAAGTTACTTTCATACTTCATGTTGGACTCACAAGTTTGTCCATTTTCAAGCCTTGATTCAAATTTTTGCCCGGTCAATTGGATAGTTGACCTAGAAATCAGTTGTATTGGGGAAAAAGTCAACTGTGGCCAATTGACAGTCAAACCTCATGAAATTTGACCCACATCAACATTATGAACTCATATGAACCATTTGATCAAGTTTGGATCATAATTCCACAAGAAATTTGATCAGATCACCAAAAGGGCAAAATGGTCATTTTTAGGATTTTGACTACACAAAGGCAATTTTTGACTGTTTGACCTAGCCAATGGCAAACCAAGCTCACACATGGACTCAAGGACTCAATGACATTGTCTTGACCCATTCAACAAGTTCAAAAGATCTCAAATGCATAGGATTGACAGATGAATTTTTCAGTCAACTGATCAAAATTTGACTGTACACTAAAAAGTCAAACTTTGACTTTTTTGTCAAAATCAACTTCCAAGAGTCATTTTTCACCAAGACATGTCAAATTATGAAACTTGTTCATCAAGAAACCCAAAAATGCAAATTAGGGTTTAAAATGGAAAAAATTCATAACTTAAAATTTTCTAAGTTATGAAATTTTCTTATTTTTTCCTAAATTTGTCCCATTTTTTCACCAAGATGAAAATGGATTCAAACAAAACTTGAAACATGGAAGTTGTAGTCCATCACAAAGTCTACAACTTTTATACACAATTTTTTCTCAAAAGAGGCTTGTATCTCAAGTTATGATTTTTGGAACAAGGGTACCTAAAACTTTTAACTTAGAGATATTTTGCCCTAATTTAGGCAGGATTTTGACCCATCTTCTTGGCCATTTTTCACATAGTTACACTTGGAGTTTCAAGTTGCATTTCAAATATGGATTATATTAAATGTTCCAAGCTTTCCAAATTGTCCAAGAACTCCTCAAACACCCTTGTGGTTAGAGAGAATCGAATGCTTGAAGTTGGCAAAAACTCACTTTGATCCATGGCCAATACATGTTCATACCAATTTGCAAATCTGATCTAGCTAGCTTGGTTCATAATTACAGGCCTCAAAACCAGTTTGTACTCCATAATTTAATGCATATCCATTGAGCTAAGGTATTGTCTTGGTCATTGGGGCATTGTACACTAGATTAAGACTTAAATGGAAAAAGTAACAATGCCATTTTTGCTTAAACTTCACTTTATGTCAAAACAAGATCCTTGAGGCATGGGGCCATATCTCTGAGGCAAGATCAAATCTACCAATTCCAGTAACCAAGGGCAAAATATGCAGCATGATATAGGACTTGTACAGGCCTGCATTGAACAGATAGACACTCTTGCTTCAAGGAGAAGGAAAGTTGTAAACCACAAGCCATCTCTCACATCTGTTAAAACCAACTTACACAAACATTGCAAACAAGTTTGATACCTCCTAACAAGCCAGAAACACGACCCATTTGCCTCTCAAAACTCCTAGTGCACAAATTCCCCATTTTCTTGCAAAACATGGCCAGTTCTGCATTTTGCAAGCCATCATCAAATTCCATCGTGCGTTTTGTCCAAAGATACTTCAAACACCTTCCAACCAACTCACTTGAACTATTCCAGGCCTCCATTGCTAACTGTAACACCATTAACACACATTGCCATTTTTGTTTCAAAGCTTTGCATGTTGAGTTCTGTAGCACGATTCAGGCTACTTCAAAATAAGCCAAGCATTGGGAAAGCTTCATTGGACATCAGGCAAGCTCAAAAGAAGCTCAAGCACCCTTGGAAGTTGATGCATTGTCCAGCTCGAAGTCAACTAAAACAGGTATTTCATGAACTTCTATCTCTCTATTTAGGAATAGTTAGACTTAGGTTTGTGAATGAAAGATGTTGTATTCATAGCCCTGAAGCCATACATATGCTTAGTTTTCATTTATATTAATCGTGCTAGGAGAATTTCATCCATGAACTTTCTGAAAAAACTAGGGTAGAAATTAGTGCCAGATAAATTCTCTCTGGTCTTTGAGAGTTAGCTTAAGTTTTTTATATGGTTAGATTCGTTGTTTGATGCTCTACAAGTTTCATGTTATGAGTTTTGTCAAAAAATCAAAGAATCTGGAGATAGCAGTTGATGTACAGAACGCGCGTTTTTGTGAACCAAGGAAGAAGATGAAGTCTGATTGGGCTGGGCCTAGTCATTTTTGCTTCTAACACCCCATTTTTCAGTTTACACCCCCCTGGCCCATTTATTTGTATATTTGTCATTTTGATATTTTTATTTTTTATTCTGACTTTATTATTTTTTGTCCAAATATAAAAAATGCCAAAAAAATATTTTTTTATATTTTTTTCATATTTATTTGATATTTATTTTTATTTTACTAGTATAAATATGTAAATAATTTATTTCTTTTATTAAAACTTAAATAATAATGTAAAAAAATATGTTCATTTTCATTTATTATTTTATTTATATTTAAAAACATTTTCTTGAATATACACATTTTTTGTAAAAAATTAATTTTTTATTTTTATATATTTAATATGTTTTATATATATATATATATATATATATATATATATATATATATATATATATATATATATATATATATATATATATATATATATATATATATATATATATATATATATATATATATATATATATATATATATATATATATATATATATATATATATATATATATATATATATATATATATATACTTATGTACTTTATTTTATTAAATAATTAGGACAAAAATACAAAAATATTACATTTTCATTTTTATTAATATTTTACACTAAAAATATCATTTTTACAATATACTTTTATTTTTTATACAAATCAATACATTATTGCATATAAATAATAAATAATACTACTTATTTAAAAATTAGGGTTTTTGCCCTAAATAATAAAATAATTAAAATTGACCCTTTTTATTATTATTTACATTTCACATTAAAAAAATACTTTTTACATACATAAAAACTTTTTGCATAATACATTTTATTTAACATCTATTTGTTGTATTTTATTTAATTATTGCACATTTAAATATTGTCTTATACATTCGATTTGGTTGTAATAATTTAGAATTTAATTTCTTATCAAATACCCCCAATTCAAATTTGTACCCCTCCTCCCTATATCATGTTGTAATAGTGTAGACTTTAAGTTCTCGCACCTTTAAATGCTTTCAATTATGCCATGGTTAGACCTAGAGTTTGTATGCAAAAATCAAATTTGTTAGAACAAGCACAAAACCTTGTATGTGAATCAATGGAGATGATGGATAATTTTGGTGAAATTAGAGGATTGGGGAAGATCAAGTTTAGAGAGAATAGAGATTAATTGAGAGGGTAAAAAATCATATGGCATTAATTCCATTCAACATGTTACAAAATGTATATATAGTGCCTGCTAACACTAAACAAAGTAACAAAACAGGGTTTCCTGCAGCATACTGGCAGCTTTTCCAAAATAGCTTCTCAAATAAGCTATTCTCCAAAAACACTTCAAAACCAATTACACTGCATTTGACTTATTCTAATCATTCAACACACCACCTTAAGTCAAATGCTCAATGTTCTTCATGCCCAACCTCACCACGAGTCGCTTGAAAACATCATTCGTAACCGCTTTCGTCAACAAGTCCGCGACCTGTTCTTCACTTCTGCAGTAGCTCAAACGTAACTGTCCAGAACTTACTAAATCTCTCAAGTAATGGAATCTCATCTCAATATGCTTGCTCCTCCCATGTGCTATGGGATTCTTAGCAAGGTTGATGGCTGAAACATTGTCCACCAACAGCAGAACAGCTCCTCTCGTGTTGCTGTCCAGCTCACGCAGCAGGTTCACTAGCCACACAGCTTGGCATGCACATAACGAAGCTGCGATATACTCCGCCTCACAAGAAGAGAGAGCAACCACCGGATCCTTTTTAGAACACCAAGAGATTGGTGCTCCTCCGAACATAAAAACATAACCGGCCGTTGATTTCCGATCGTCCTTATCTCCGCACCAATTGGAGTCGGTGTATCCGAGTAATTCGCAACTTTTGCCCATGTCACTTGCAGGAAATAAAATCCCACAGCCAAGAGTACCTTTCACATATCTAAGGATCCTCTTAACCGCTGCCAAGTGTGATACCTTCGGCCTCTCCATGAACCTACTTGCAATACCGACACTAAACGCTAAATCTGGCCGCGTATTGCACAAGTAACGCAATGATCCTATCAATCTCCGGTATTGAGTAGGATCCACATCTTGCTCATCTTCACTCTTGGACAGCTGTAAACGTGCCTCGGCTGGTGTTGTGGCAGCATTACAATGCTCCATATCACACCTCTTCAAAATCTCCATTGCATACCTTCTTTGATGCATGAGCAGTCCCAACTTTGTTTTTTGGAACTCTATGCCTAAGAAGTATTTCATAGAGCCAAGATCACTCATTTCAAACTCCCCCATAAGCTCTTCTTTGAACTTTGAAATGTACTTTTCACAACTGCCCGTAATCAACAAATCGTCCACATAAAGATAAAGTATGATTACTCCTTTGCTTTTATCCGACTTCACATACACACCGTGTTCGGATACGCACTTCTTGAAACCAATGTTGATAAGAAAAACATCTATGCGTTTGTTCCAAGCTCTTGGAGCTTGTTTCAAACCATAGAGTGCCTTCCTTAATTTGTAGACCCTTTCCTCTTGATTTTGTATCACAAAACCAGGTGGCTGTCCAACATACACTTCCTCATCCAATGGACCATTCAAAAACGCCGATTTGACGTCCATTTGATATAACGACCAGCTGTTGTTATTTGCAATCGCAACAACTAACCGGATGGTTTCATGCCTTGCAACCGGTGCGAATACCTCATCAAAGTCTATGCCTTCTTTTTGCAAAAATCCCTTTGCTACCAATCGAGCCTTATGCTTGATTATCTCGCCTTTCGGATTTGCTTTTACTTTGTAAACCCATTTCACACCAATCGCCTTTTTACCTTTCGGTAAATCAACCAACACCCAAGTATTGTTCTTCTCAATCGATTTCAACTCTTCCTTCATTGCACACATCCATTTTGGATCGCTTAATGCCTCCTCCGTATTTACCGGTTCGGATTCGGCCATTAAAGCGAAATGAATAAGATCACCATCATTGTTGATCTCACTATCTCGGAACAGTTCACAATCTCGGAGTCTTTGAGGCATACCTCTATGCCTTGTTGGTCTACCCTCATTCACAACATTGTTTTCAGCTGCTGTAGGTGCTGGTACAGCGGCATCAGACAACTCCGGATCAGAGATTTCAAAAAACTGTTGCTGCTGATTTTCTGCTGCTGTTTCTGCACTTTTGATTTCATCAAAAGTCACGTCCCGGCTTATCACGATCTTCCGATTCTTCTCATCAAACAGCTTGTAACCACCAGTAGAGTGATATCCAACAAATATCAACTTCTCACCTTTATCATCCAACTTCTTTCTAAGTTGATTTGGTACATGATGATATGCAATCGATCCAAAAGCACGCAAATGAACCACACTCGGTTTGAAACCACTCCAAACCTCTTCCGGTGTGATTTTCTCCAGCTTCTTAGTAGGACACCTATTCAACAAGTAGGTGGCTGTAGATACGGCCTCACCCCACAATTCTTTAGGTAACTTCTTCCCACAAAGCATGCTACGCACCATGTTCATTATTGTACGATTTTTCCTCTCGGCAGCCCCGTTTTGTTGAGGCGTATATGGAGGCACCACCTCACGCACAATACCCTCAAGATCACAAAACTTCCCAAATTCACTAGAGGTATATTCACCTCCACCATCCGTTTTGAGAATTTTGAGCTTCTGGCCGCTTTGACGCTCCACCATGGATTTGAAACTCTTGAACACTCCAAATACCTCATCCTTTCTCTTGATAAGATAAGTCCAAAGCTTCCTACTAAAATCGTCAATAAACGTAACAAAATATCGATTGCCACCATATGTCTCTACTTGCATTGGTCCACAAACATCGGAATACACCACCTCAAGTAAGTCTTTGGCTCTCCGACCCGCATCCTTGCTAAACACCTTCTTGTGTTGCTTAGATGTGACACATTCCTCACACAATTCTGTCGGAACACTAATATGTGGCAGCCCCGTTACCATTCCACTTTGTTGCAACATCTTAAGATCCCTAAAGTTAAGGTGACCAAGACGGTAATGCCATAGCCACTCCTCTCTACTTGCCGCGGTAGCTAAACAACGATGCTCCATAACCTTTAACTCAACCTTAAAAGTTCTGTTGGCAGCCATCGGTGCTTTTAGAATCAACACACCATTTGAATCTAAAACGCGTAACATCTTATTCTCCATTCGAATTAAGTACCCTCTTTCAAGCAATTGGCCAATGCTTAAAAGATTGCACTTAATTCCCGGTATGTACAAGACATCTTTGATCCTCGACTGTCCTCCATTCTTCCTTCCGATCAAAACATCTCCTACCCCTTCGGCGCTTAAAGTAGTGTCGTCGGCAAACTTGACTTTACTCTTTGTCGCTTGATTGATTTGCACAAACCAATCCTTTCGACCCGTCATATGTGTTGAACAACCGGAATCCAAGTACCATTCATCTTTAATTTGGACTCCCTCACGCACGGTAACTAATGCATTTCGATCCGAACACATTTTTTCGCCACTTTCCAAAACAGTACAGCTGCTGTCCCACACATTATCATCACAGTAGCTGCTGCCCGGAACATCAACAATGCCATAATTCTCTTCCGTAATCATCACAAGAAGGGTATCTTCATCATCTACCTCTTCCCTAGCAACCTTCGCCTCATCCGCATCCTTTTCCTTGCGTTTTGAGCGACATTCTTTCGCAAAATGCCCAAGCTTTTGACAATTATAACATTTCACAGAACTTTTGTCAAACGGTTTGTGGGCGCTTTGATTACCATCTTTGGAGCTTCCTTCACCCTTTGAATTTTGTGGATCTTTTCCACCAAAATTCTTCTTATTTTTTGAAGTCCACTTCCCTTTCGATCTCTTGTTCTTCTCATGTAAACGCGCTTGCAAAGCGATCTCCGCTTTGGCTTTGTCGGCACTTCTCCCATCCATCCTTTGTTCATGCGCCTCTAACGAACTTTGCAACTCATCTTTACTCAAAGTTGTTAGATCCTTTGACTCCTCAATATCCACAACAATGTTATCGAAACGTGATGTTAACGAACGCAACACTTTCGATACAACATTCTGCTCAAGGATCGTTTCGCCACATGACTTGATTTGGTTGACTAACCGGGTAATGCGCGTTATGTAATTGTTGATCGTTTCTTTGTCCTTCATTTGCGTTAACTCGAATTGACGTTTGTAAGTTTGTAACCTTACCACCTTCGCTTTGACGGCACCGGCATACGCTTTCTCCAAGATTTCCCATGCTTGCTTCGCGGATTCACAATCACCAACCTTCTCGAAATTGTCGTTATCAACACAAGAGTGAATCAAGAATAGGGCTTTGTAATCCTTTTTCTTTTCTTCCTTGTGTGTAGCCCTACGAGCATCGGTAGCATCTGCCCCTAATGGTGTAACTCCATTGATGACGATCTCAAGAACCTCTTGATAACCAAACAGAACCTTCATTTGTTTCGCCCATTTGTCGTAGTTCTTCGAATCAAGAATTGGGAGATTGGTGGGAATTCGATCATTGGAAACGGTAGCCATTGTTGGTGTTGCAGCGGATTGGGATCAATAACCAATGCTCTTGATGCCAAATGTTAGAACAAGCACAAAACCTTGTATGTGAATCAATGGAGATGATGGATAATTTTGGTGAAATTAGAGGATTGGGAAAGATCAAGTTTAGAGAGAATAGAGATTAATTGAGAGGGTAAAAAATCATATGGCATTAATTCCATTCAACATGTTACAAAATGTATATATAGTGCCTGCTAACACTAAACAAAGTAACAAAACAGGGTTTCCTGCAGCATACTGGCAGCTTTTCCAAAATAGCTTCTCAAATAAGCTATTCTCCAAAAACACTTCAAAACCAATTACACTGCATTTGACTTATTCTAATCATTCAACAAAATTAACAAGTAGCTTGACCTAATTCTAAGATAACCATGCATGAAAAAATAAACACAATGCACACTTGCACCCATAGAGTTACAATCCACTTGTTGCCTTCAAGAATGGGCCATGGTTCCATGTCAAGTACTTTGGCAAAACAAAAATAAAACAAAAGATCATAGTCCCTCGATGACGCTCTCTGAGTTGCCTAAACAAAATGATCAAGTCCCTTAAAGAAAATTGCCAAAAATACTTGACACAATTGCTATCATGGTCTATATGATGACCCACGCCTGTCCCGTTTAAACATTCTAACACAAGGTTGTTCACCAAATACAATGGTGAAACAACACTGTTAAAAGGGTTAAAAAACATAGGAAAGATCTTTGAGTAAATTAGGGTAGACAAACTCTTAGTTACTTGATCAAGCTTGCAAAAACATCCTTGCTATTTTTCAAAACACACTTCACAACACAATTTCAAAACCCCAATTTCAAACTTTGAAAACTTTTCAAAAGACAAAAACACCTTTGTATACATTCAAACAAGAATCATTACAAAGGTTGCCACAACGATGACCTCTTTTCAAAACATCTTTCAAAATCACACAACAAAGCACCATTTCAAACAATTGAAAAGCAAAGCAAGTGATCTAAGCAAGTAACTAAGAGCCCGTGGATAACCATGGATAGAAAGGGTGATAATACCTTCCCTTTCTATAATCTACTCCCCGAACCCAAGAAAACATCTCAAAGGTCTTTCCTGTGCTTTTTGACCTTTCCTTAGGATAAAATAAAAAGTCGATGGCGACTCTTGCTAAACCGAAACATTTGCGAACACAAACGCAAAATCCCAAGTCAGTTCTCCCACTGTATCACAGGAATGTATGCAAAATAAAACATGGGGAAAAGAAGGAATATTTACAAAGTTTTGCTCGCCTAGGCCCCACGACCAAATGCCTACGTATCCCTTTATAAAATCAGAGCTTCGTAGTTCAGCTCAAAATTTTCCATTTGTTTTGTGTTTTTTATGGATAATGCCGCATTCGCATTCTTACGGTTAGGATTGTAATTTGTGCTTAGCGTTGCAGCTCATAAAGAGACTTGTGTTCAGCCTCTCGCACACTTAGCATTTCCAAGTTGATCGAATTTGAAACAACATATCCTTATTGAAAAGGTTTTAAAGGAAAAAAAGTCCGAAGATAAAAAGTTTTGCATTGGTTTGCACTTTTCTTGCGAAGGAATATGCGATTTGAACCATAATAAAGTCCGAAAGGGAAAATAAAGCAAGATTCAGTCTAAACCGATTCGCTCTACCCTACAAGACTCAACTGCATATGATTCGCATCTTCCTTTATTAAGTGTTTTGAATTTCTAAGAAAAAAGAGTTTTAGTTTTAATCATGAAAAAGAGAAAGAAAAACATCTAAGGAAAACTATTTATCTCTATCCCTAATGTTATCATGTAACGGTGGTCCTAAGGTCTAGATAACAAAGGGAAATCTCTACCTAAGTTAGCATGCATATATTACAACCTAATGTTCAACTTGAATCGAAAATGAAACAAGCAATCCTAAGGGAACATGCAAAGGTTACAACCTAATATCCAACTTGAATAAAAAACGAGACAAGAAATCCTATGGGATCATGCAAAGGTTTACAGAGAAGCATAAACACAAGCGCTATCGAACAAAGCCGAACCAAAACCAAAGCACAAATCAAGTGCGAGCTAGAAACAAACAAAGAATCCAATGGATTTCAAAGTGGGAGTAGGGAACTCTTTCCACTTGATTTTCTCAAGCACCGATATCGAGTAATAACTCGAAGCATCAATGTCGAGCAACGTGAGCTAACATCGTCGAAACGAATGACAAAGTGTGGGGGTTGATTACGAATCCTTTTCCACTTATTTGACTCAATGGACAAGAATAAGCACAGTTCAAAGCATCAATGTATAACGCGAGCTAAGAACGACACATACTAGAATATGTGGGGGCCGATTGCGAGCCCTTTGTTCCATTTACTGACTCGATAGTGAGCATAAAGTAAACGGGAAATGGGAGGGAAGTGGGATTTGCCTTCGTGGAGGTCTTTTTCACTCAAACAAACACAAGCAAATGCACACACAAAAATGCCTTCTAAAGGTCTTTAAAAAAGATTTGCCCACCTAAAGTAGGGACTCCCAATCATGCATCTCTATTCCTACTTCTCATGGCAAGGAAAAGAAAGTACAATGCAAGATTAAAACCTAAACTAGAATAATACCAAACGAACAAGAGTTCATAGCAAGCAAGCAAAACAAAGAAGCATAGAAAACTTTGCGCAAGCTTCACCAAGCAACATAGAAACAATCATAAATAATATCCAAATCGAAATCAAAGCCGCAAATGCGAAAATAAATCACATGCATAAGATCCATCGCATCAAGTCAAAGTCCCTGCATCAGACGAGTCTATACGACCAAATAATAATCCAAACGTCATGTGTCGCACGACAAAGTCCTCGACAACTTGCACAAGTCATAAAACAATTTAGCAATTAACAAGGCAACATATGCTAACTTATCACAACAAAACTCAAAAATAATAGTGAATTGCAAAGGAGTCAAGTCCACACAAGCATCAAAAGGTGAAAATAAAAAACCTGACAACATTGCACCAACACACGACATTTCACAAAATAACGGTCTGAAATCACCAAAACTTGACATAAATGTCATCCAAGTAACAAAAAAACTCCCTTGAGCATTAACCATCAATTACATCATGCCTGAATCTCAACTTACCAAAACCGAGCAGCATTACGCCATCACATGGAACCGCTTGAAAAATCGAGTTAAAACTGGTAAATCTCAACAATTATTGTTCAATAATTATTATTCAACAATTAACCAATTGAGCACACGCATGCATTATATGAATATGGAATCACAATATAGATGTGTTAATCAAATTTGGACAGCACTATACCGCTTCATGATACTCAAAAATCCAAATTAAAATCGATCAAAAACACCACAAATGTCAAGCAATTACCAAGGGAAAATCGACTATGCAAGACGCGACAACTAAGTCCAAGTTTATAACCTATTTATGAATTACGAACAGCATTACATCAAGTGTTGATACTTTCTAAAAAACGGTTTGAAATCATCATTTCGATGCAAAAAGTCCATGTATCGACACATGAAAACTCTACCAAAATTCACAAACAAATTCATGCATTAAAATCAGTATCGATGTCACAATTTCCAAGCATTAAATCAAATGTTATTTATGCGTCGAAAGTAAACAATTAACTTGAAATTTGATTCCGATAAATGAATTCAAACCAATATGCACAACTGTTGAATCAAAACCAAATTACGATGCGTAAATTCATGAATAATTAGAAAAATCTAATCTGGCACATAAACTCAACAATTAATCTATCAAACCTTTACAATTCACATGAATTTCTCAATTAATCAACCAATTTCGGATTTTTTACTATCAACAATATCAAACAAGCTTAACTCAACAATTTAATATAATCAAGAATCAATTCAATTCAATATTCAACCAAAATAACACATACTCAACTGATTCCAAGCTTACTCATCATCAACAACCTCAATAATCACTTAATTATTTAATTCAATATTCAACTCATGAAACAAACAATTAAGCACTTAATTCTCAAAATCAATTATGCAAATAAAACTTAAATCAATTGAGTTCAAGAGCTATTACTGAAATGATGCGAAGAATCAAGATCAGAGTAAAAACGGCGGAGATCACCGAAGCTAGCGATCAGAGAAGAGGAAGAATCGCCAAAATTTTCGCGACGGATGGACGGGAGCACTCGCGGTGATTGCGCAACGGCCAAAGGGAGTATACGATGGCAGATTCACGCAGACTGGCCGAAGAGACTGGCAGCAGTAGCGGAGGAGCACGGAGGTGACTGGAGGGAGCAAGGAGGCAGCACAATTGAGTGGAGGAAGGAGAAGGAGCTTTTGCTTCTCTTGAGTTTTTGTGCTCTTGCTTGAGAGAATAGAGAAAATTGGGAGAATTTTGTGATATTTTTGGAATAATGAGTGAAAAGTTGTGCTGAATTTGAATTTCAATTATATATATATATATATATATATATATATAATATGCTCCAAGTCTTGTTTCGCTTGTGTAATTTTGACAAATGCTGAATTTCTGGCTTATTTCCCGTACCGGTCAAGATCGAACCATAAACTCACGACATTCGGTGCGAAATCCTTATGCGAAACCTGAAACAAAATTGTCGCTGACAAAATTTGTGACGTTGTGCTGAAATAATCGCCCCGATATGATTAAAATCGAGAGAGTTATGATTTTTCAAATAGTGAGAAACAATGACAGAAAACTCTCTGTGGAGATTTTCAGCTTATTTTCATGCGCACTTTAGGAAACGAGCCATCAACCGAAGCCTTCGGAGAACAATACGAACTCGGAACCTGAAGCAAAGTTGTAGATAATAAAATTTGTGATCTCACGCTTCAAGAATCGTCCCGATACAATAAAAATCGAGAGAATTACAATTTTTACAATATCGAGAAACAGTCCGATAGAAAACCATTTCGGGGTGCAATTTTCTCAGGTAATTCGCACTTTCGAAGATCTTCTTCAAAGAATTAACTTATAGCCCGAACATACGAATTGAAGATAAAATCAAGATGGGTTTATGCCTAAAGAACCATTCAAAAACGTCGAACCGGGTGAAAGTTGTGAATTTTTGAACATCTGAAAAACAACAGTTTAGCACACGGTTTTCATTGTATTTTCATTGTATATCTCTAGAGTATTTGCATATTTAGAGACCTTCCTCAATGAATTGGCTTTCGAGCTGAACACGGAAAGTGAAGAACATAACAAGACGGTTTGAATGCTCCAAGAGGAACTCAAATATGATCTTCCAGTCAGGAGTTACAGATTTTTAAGCATCTTAAAACCAGCGAACCAATAAATCCATTTAACTTAATTTCAGGTATTTTGCACTTTTGAAAATATTCTTCATAAAATTAGCCTTCAGTCTGAACATATGAACTGGAGAAGATCTCAAGACTGTTTTAAAGACTGAAGAACCATTCTCAAACCATTTTCTGGTCTCAAGTTATGAATTTATGAACTCAAACCGTAAATATTAAATTTTTGTCTCTATTGTCTCAAATCAAATGAAACGCTTGACTTCCTTCACAATCCAAAGTGTGCCAAAACACATGAGAGCTTGGTATGACGATGAATTGATTAATCCCTGATTGAATATCTTGGAAACCGCGTGGAGTGCATTTAAATGCAGAAAACCCTAAGTTTTGCTTCACAATGCAACTTAACGGAACATTAATCTTTTGCAGCTCTTTTCACAGAGAAATGCCTCGATTCCATGAGTGTAGTCCCAATGACATGTATGTATGCATGTGATAATGAAATATAAGCCAAATAGGGTTAAAATGAAGAGGATGAATTTTGAGATGCAACAACTGCCCCTATTCAATCTTCTTTAACCAGAGGGTGAGATTTGCAATAACCTTTCAAACAATCAAGGTAGAAGAGGATTGAATACTCAATAGAATCATAAAATTTGCACTCTGAAGACAGTCGGGTATTATTTATTTTTGGTTTTATTTTTTTCTTCAATTTTTTGTTTGTTTTTGTGTATAGTCGTTATCAGGGAATAAAAATCTTGCATATCAGGTTAAGGTTAGATATGCACTAAAAAGATCATATATACATGTTCGATAAGGATATTAGACACATATAAGAAAGATACCAATCAACATAGACTCTAATAGGGAAAGAAGATGATCAAAACATAACCTAACTAGAAGTGTTAGCTAGGCTAACAGAAGGAGAACTCTATCGAAACGGATAGACCAGAGAAATGGAACTGATCAAAATCTGACCTAAACAAGGAATGAAGATGATTAAAACATAACCTAACCAAAAATGTTAGCTAAGCTAACAGAAGGTGAACCTGATCCAAACGGATAAATTAGAGAAAAGGATTTGATCAAAACAAAACCTAAAAAAGGGAAAGAGATGATCAAAACATAACCTAACTAGAAATGTTAGCTAAGCTAACAGAAGGTGAACCCGCTCCAAACGGATAAACCAGAGAAAAGGAACTGATCAAATCATGACCTAAACAATGAAAGGAGATGATCAAAACATAACCTAACCAGAAATGTTAGCTAAGCTAACAAAAGGTGAACTCGATCCAAACGGATAAACCAGAGAAAATGAATTGATCAAAACAGAACCTAAATAAAGGAAGGAGATGATCAAAACATAACCTAACCAGAAATGTTAGCTAAACTAACAGAAGGTGAACCTGATCCAAGCGAATAAACCAAAGAAAAGGAACTGACCAAAGAAGAATTAAATCAAAGATGTTAAACATGTGAAAAAGAGACCGATTAAAGAAGAATCCAACCAAGAAAATAGCGATTGAAGGCGAACCCACTGATAAAAGGAAGAATAGCCAAAGATAGACTCTTGGAGAAAGAACGCTGATCAAGGCAGACTTACTGGGGATATAGACATGACAGACTCTATTGGGGAAACTAGACGAGGATTCTGACCAACGCAGATTCAAACAGAACACCAATCGAAAGCGAACTTCACAGGAGAAAGAGACCAGCCGAGGAGAACTCTACCAAGGATTTCCAAAACATATTGGACTTTTAAGAGGTTGCAAGTACGCATGAATTACAATATCCTTCGAGCTAAAGGAGGGGTATAATTCTTCAAGATCGACAATTATTTGAATTACCACACACCAAATATGGATACTCAAATACTTGATAAGTTAGAAAGGTTATACACCGACACTTACTTTCTTTCTAACAACAAAGTAGACACGGATAAAATAACCGAGGACTCACATGGGAGAGGGAGATCCACGACTCACTAGGGAAAGGGGAAATACCAAAGACCCGACTGGTGGTAAACCAAAATAGATCATGTTAGGGAGATAGTGCACAATCACCCTAGGGACAAGCCGCAGAGGTAATTCAAATATGAGCATATAGCAATCTGGTTATTTCGGGTGCACACCATAATCGACTTATACCTCAATGCATGTTTGAACTTCCTTTTTATAGTGTAATTCTCCATACAATGGAAATGCTACACGTTTTTTTAAAGATGTAATGTAATGATGCATGTTTAATGATGCATGTTTAACCGTTTCACTGGGAAAAACATGGCAATAAAATCTTTCGGGAAGACAAGGAACATCTAAACAATCATCCTTGCACATCTGATCCTTCATAAAACAAAATGAACTTCAGTGGGGAATTGAGGCTATGAATTATCAACTTTCAAAGAAAGATATCACAGAGGAAGAGGGTTTTTAGGAAGAGCGCTGCAGAAATAAATTGTAGTTCAGAAGAGCACTACTTCTGATTCTGAACAATCTGTTGACTTCATGGGGAACAAATCCACTATCTCCTGCCATGGATGAGGAGAGATTTATTGAGAATGGAGACCCTCTTGTGTAGAGTTCTCAATGAAGATAACTTCAATTGGGGATCATAGAAATTCTTGAACAAAATAACTCTACCATCAGACTACACTAGGGATATTATCATTGGAGTATACCTCTACACTTAGGGAAAAGGAGAAAACCTTGAACCAGAAACTTGAAGTGAAAAACTATACCGGGAACAACACAACAATTTTCACCACTGGGGATAAAAAGAGCTCTAAACAACACTCATCTATATACACCACAGTGGGGAAACAGGATTTTGTACGATTTCCATCAACACCAGGCTTTACCGAAGAAAAGAAAACTTGCTCCTCTAGGGTATATGAGGAAAGTTGATCAAGAAAATCCTCGAAACCCGACTCCAACCGGGGAAAATGCCACATCTCCCTCTAAGTAATAGAAAGCTCTTAATAGCAATATAACCGGTACAAACTACACCGGGGAAGCCATCTTGGCAGGATTCATGCCAACAAGGACTTTTACTAGGGAGAAGAAATTGCTCCATTGGGAATAAAAGTCTCCTTCATGGGGATACAAACCAGAATCTCCCACCGATGAACATAAATCTCTTTAAGGAACCTTGACACAAGCAGACCGCACTGGGGAAAAAGATGCAAACTTCATGGGGAAGACGAGTGCCAACCTCACTGGGGAAGTAGATGCCAACTTCATGAGGATATACAAAGAATCTCCGGTTGGTAAATAAAAATGATTCTTCAAAGATGCCTTGAAAGGAATAAAAATTTCCCTGAGGAGAAGGATCATACAAAATCCTGCTGAAATGCACTTCTCTAGACATAAGTCCTCTAGAATGGACAAACACTCTTTCTAACAAACTCTTAGAAAAAGTGCAGGCTATACTGGGATCACAACTCTGTTTAAGCAGGGGTACACCTTCACTAGGGATAAAGGATTTTGTTTGTAGAAAGCCTCAACTTTTAAGACTTCTCATGCTGGTAATGAAACAAACTTTCCTTATTCTCATGTCATAAATAGACAAAAGTACCTGCAACAATATAAGCAACAACATGTTCCTTGTATAGAATGGCAACCTTAACCATCATCCCAAACACCTAAAACTTTGATCAATTTCAGATATTTATATCATGTGCTATAAAGCTTAAATGTTTTTAAATGCAAAGTTTATCAAACATGTTGGACACCTTTTTGAAAACAAAACAGTAAAATAAAAACCAAGAGGCACAATTTGGATAGAAAATGAATTTTATTGATTGATTGGCCTGTAAATAGGCATTTACATCAAGAAGCAATTCCTAAAAATAGGTAATCACATACAAAACATACAAAGTAGAATACAGAGATGGCAATATGAAGGCGGATTTTCATCGGGTTCTGACTCTACTATGACTCTTATAACCTCAAAGCTCATTAACATCTTGCTTTATGAACAAGTTGATTAGACTGATTCCTTTATCCTTCTAAGTTAACCAACAGCAGCAAAGGATAATAGCACAAATGCAACACAGACCGTAGTCATTCTCTTTAAATCCCTAAATTTTTCCTGGATCGCCCTTTCAGGTTTTCAATCCACCGGGATACCCATTTTTTCCTAAGTCGTCCTTTCAGGTGTTCGACTTAGCGGGTGTACACAATTCTTTTTTATTCTTTTAACTTCTTCTTTTTTTACCCTAATTTTTTCTCGAACCTTTTTATTCATTTTTATTGTGGTTCCCCGGGATGCCCTTTCTTTCCTGATTCGTCGACTCAACGAGTCTATTTTATGCGAAGTATTTTTTAGCTACGTCTGCATTGACGAGGTGATAGAAATCCTTTCCATCCATAGTTGTGAGCATCATGGATCCTCATGAGAATAATTTATTCACAACATATGGTCCTTCATAATTAGGAGCCCATTTCCCCTAACGTTTGTATTGTTGGGAGGAAAGAGATCCTTTTCAGCATAAGATCACCAACTTGGAAATTTTGAGGATGCACCTTCTTGTCAAAAGATTTATGTATCCTCTTCTGGTACAACTGCCCATGGCAAATAACTGTTGATCTCTTTTAATTAATGAGATTCAACTGATGAAGTCTATTCTGAACCCACTCAACTTCATCAAGCTATACATCTGTCATGATCTTTAAAGAAGGAATTTCCATTTCCACGGGCATGACTGCTTCCATACCGTATACTAAGGAAAATGGGGTTGCCCCAATCGAAGTGCACACCGAAGTACGATAACCATGCAGCGCAAACAAAAACATCTTATGCCAATCTTTGTAGGTCATAACCATTTTCTACACAATCTTCTTAATGTTCTTATTTGCTGCCTCAACAACACCTTTCATCTTTGGACGATATGGCGTAGAATTGTGATGCTTTATCTTGAAATTGTCACACAACACTTTCATCATCTTATTTTTGAGATTCAATCCATTATCAGTAATGATCTTCTCAAGAATCCTATAACGACAAATAATATTCTGCTTGATGAAGCGAGTAACCACTTGCTTAGTGATGTTGGCATACGATGCAACTTTAACCCATTTGGTTAAGTAATCAATGACAACCAGAATAAAGCAATGTCTGTTGGAAGAAGATGGCTCAATCCGGCCAATCATATCGATGCATCACATTGCAAAGGGACAAGGAGAAGTCAAAACATTCAATGAATTGGGCGGCACATCCATTTTGTCGGCATAAATTTGACACTTGTAACAAATTCTAGAGTGATTGTAACAATCATTTTCCATTGTGGACCAATAATAACATGTTCTCAAGATTTTCTTGGCCATGGTATGCCAACTGGAATGCATCCCGAAGAAAACTTCATGTATTTCTTCTATGATCTTATTTGCTTCGTGTCTATCCATGCATCTGAGCAAAATAGAGTCATAGTTCCTCTTATACAAAACCCCGCCATTGAGGAAAAACTTAGTTGAGTACTTCCACAAAGTCTTCTTATCAATAATAGAAGCCTCCTCTAGATATTCTTTTGTTTCAAAATACCTTTTGATATCATAAAACTAAGGTTTCTCATCAGCTTCTTCTATCTCCTAATAGAACGCTGGCTCATCCAACCTCAAGATAGTGATAGAGGGGGCCTTATTTTCCCATATGACTTTAAACATGGATGATAGAGTAGCCAAAGTGTCTGCTAAATTATTATCTTCTCTTGGGATATGATTGAAAGTAATCTCATCAAAGTATGCGATCAGCTTCATAACATGCTCACGATACAAAATTAAATTCAGGTGACGAGTCTCCCAATCTCCATTGAAATGATTGATTACTAGAGCAAAATCCCCATAGACTTCTAAGATCTTGATTTTCAAATCAATAGCAACTTTTAGACCGAAAATACAAGCTTTATACTCAGCCATGTTATTGGTACAATCAAAGCAGATTCTGGCAGTGAAAGGAGTATGAAAATCTTCAGGAGAAGTAATAACAACACCAACACCATTACCCAATGCATTCGAGGCACCATCGACCACCATCTTCCATCGCGATCCTAGTTCGGGTCCTTCCTCTAGGCCGGTAATATTACAATCTCGTATGTACATAATATCCTCATCTAGAAACTCAAACTTCATCAGCTGATAGTCATCTTCCATAAGCTGGTGAGCAAGATAATCTGCCAATACACTACCCTTGATGGCTCTTTGGGTAGTATAATGGATATCATATTCAGTTAAAATCATTTTCCAACGAGCTACTCTTCCCCTGAGAGATGGATTTTAAAAGATGTACTTGATTGGATCTATCTTGGATATCGAGAGAGTAGTGTGAGTCAGCATATACTGTCTGAGACGCTTTGCTTCCCATACGAGTGCACAACAAGTCTTTTCTAGAAATGAGTACCTCGACTCAAAATTTGTAAATTTATTGCTTAAGTAGTAAATAGCATGTTCTTTCCTACCCATCTCGTTATGTTGACCGAGTACACAACTCATAGAATTTTCCCACTGTCAGATACATTATCAAAGGCCTGCATTCCAGAGAAGGTAAAAGAATTGAAGGTTTCTGCAGATACTCTTTTATTTCATCAAATGATGCTTGGAAATTGTCATTCCATCTGACCACTTGATCTTTTTTCAATATCTTGAATATTGGTTCACATGTGGCTGTAAGATGAGAGATGAATCTAGCAATTTAGTTCAACCTCCTGAGAAAACCACAAACCTCTTTTTCTGTTCTTGGTCCGGGAATTTCTTGTATTGATTTTATTTTGGTAGGATCAACCCCAATTCCTCTTTCGCTTACTATGAAGCCCAATAACTTCCCTGATCTTACCTCAAAGATACACTTGTTAGGGTTTAGCCTCAGCCTGCATTTCCTTAACCTTTCAAACAATTCCAGCAAGTGGACAATATGTTTCTCTTCTGTTTGGGATTTGGAAATCATATCTTCAACATATACTTCAATCTCTTTATGCATCATATCATGAAATAAAGTGACTATTGCACGTTGATACGTTACCCCTACATTCTTCAAACCAAAGGGCATCACTTTGTAACAAAATGTTCCCCAAGGTGTAATGAAAGTTTTCTTCTCCATGTCTTCTGGTGCCATCTTGATCTGATTATAGCCAGAAAAACCATCCATGAAGGAAAACACTTTTGACTGAGTAGTATTATCAACCAGAATATCAATATGAGAGAGAAGAAAATCATCTTTAGGACTTTCTTTGTTCAAGTTCTTATAATCCACAAACATTCTCACTTTTCCATATTTATTCGGCACTGGCACAAGATTTGCAACCCATAACGGATAAGAGATAACTTTCAAGAAACCCACATCAAATTGTTTATGAACCTCCTCTTTGATCTTCTTGGACATCTCAGGATAAGTTCTTCGAAGCTTTTGTTTGACCAAAGGACAATCTTCTCTAAGAGACAGCTTGTGCACGACAATATTTGTGTCCAACCCAGACATGTCTTCATAAAACCAAGCAAAGATGTCAACATACTCTCTAAGCATTTCAATTAATCTTTGATTCACACTTTCTTCTAAAACGGCCCCAATCTTGACTTCTTTCTTGACCTCGTCAGTACCCAAGTTGATCATTTCTAGAGTCTCTTGGTGCAGATGAATAACCCTTTCCTCTTGCCTCAACAATCTGGCCAACTCTTCAAAAAGTTCACAATCTTCCTCAGCTTCTTCATCAGCTTGATAGATTGGATTTTCAAAGTCATAATGAGCCATAGCAGGATCATTTTTGACAAAATCCGAGATTAGTGAGGGGTTGTATTTACATGATTGATGATTTTGTTTTTATTTTAGTTTAAAATTTAAAAAAGAAAAATAAAAACACATTGCCAAATTTTTTAAAATAATAAAGAGAAAGACAAGGAGCTAAATATTTGAATGCAAAAAGACGTCCGTTATTGATGATAATTTTAAAAATGAAAACATTGTGGCTCTACAGCATGATCACCATGTCTTGAGTAGAACGTAGGAATTATTGCATGATAAAAACAAAAGAAAATTACTCTTCATAGCGGGTAACTGTGACGCCGTCCTCGGTAAACAAATTGATAGGTTCTTGTCCCGGAACACTAGAACGAATCCATTTCACAATCACTGTCTCCTTCCTCACTCACAACATGAGCTTCCTCATGGATGATACCACCACTGATGAGTTTAATCGGATGGGAATACATTGAATCTTTGGAACAGTAATCGGCGAGCTTCGTTCATCCACAAAAATAAACCCTTCTTGTCTTTCTACGTAGGGAGATCCAACACTCTTCCCCAGCCTACAGGGTGTCTAGATTCTACAACTGCCTGAGCTTGTCGGTAAGATGCCATGGTGACCTCCGGCTTTTTAACCTCTTGACGAGGATTTTTGACAACTTGCACAGTTTCAAAGGCTTGGCAAGGAGTCTCATGTACTTCACCCTCAATTTCAACATACCATAAGGTACTAAAATGGATGACAATATAGTCTTCTTCACCATAAACAATGACAACTTTCCCATTAACCAGAAATTTCAACTTCTGATGTAATGTAGAAGTCACAGCGCCGACCCCATGGATCCACGGGCGCCCTAGCAAGCAATAGTATGAAGGATTGATATCCATGATGAAGAATGTCATATTGAAGAGTTGAGGGCCTATGTTTATAGGAAAATGAACTTCACCGAGTAAATCTCTTTTCGATCCGTCAAACGCCTTAACCACCAAATCAATGGGCCTTAACATAACCCATTCATAGTCCAACTTCATGAGAGCGGACTTTGGCAAAAAACTGAAGGATAATCCCGTGTCAACCTGCACATAGGATAAAGTAGTCTTTGCAATCTCTATTGAGATATGTAGCGCCTTGTTATGCTTCCTCCCCTTGGGAGGTAAATCGAAATCCGTGAAACCCAACCCATTTCTCGTAGAGATGCTAGCCATAATTCCTTCAAATTGGTTCACTGGAATTTCTTGAGGAACAAAATAAGTTCCTAATAACTTCATTTGCGCATTTCTGTGAGATTCAGAATCCTAGAGCAAAGAAGGAAGCAAAATCTTCGAAGGTGTCTGACTCAACTGATCAGTTATCTTATAATCACTCTTCTTTATATATTTCATCAACTCTGTCACATCTTTGTCCATCTTAGCATTCCGAGTTGGAACAGGAACACTTTGCCCCAGCTCTACACCATTAACCATAATCTACTTGCCTTTAACCTTAACCAAGGCACCTGCACTACTTTAGGGCGATCTGGTGAAGAGAAAATTCGACAACTTTGGGTAATCCTGCTTTCACTAACAATATCATGAACTCCAAGCTTCTCTTCCTCAGTTTTTCTTTCCTCGGGCTTCTTAATAACATGCTTCTGGCCTTGATAGTAAAATTCAGCTCCATAATTCCAGGGAACTGCCTTATCACTAACATACGGCACTGGCCCAGGTAGAGTGATGGCCAGTGGCTACTGCTTGGCTGGAACCATAATTGTAGCAGGCACAAGAATTGTCTTTGACTTGAAGGAAATAGTGATCACGTCCACTTCATCCTCCCTTACATTAGTCTCAACAACCACACAGTCAAACTGAAGAGTTCCTTTAGTGATCAACCTATGGATTTCATCTTTCAGACATTTGCATCCCTCTGGCTGAATCAAACAATCTTCACAGTCCATACCACAACCCAGGAACACACCTTTCTTTGACAACTGCTCCTTCATAAACAGTAAATGTGTAATCAGCTGGTTTACATCCATAACTAAATTTAAACCTTCTTCTTCAACAATGGCATTGACGTTGGTGCCCCCGTGAGGTGGAAAAGGTTGCTGAATGATATTGGGTGTTGGTGTTGGTCCAAAATTGATAGCATGTGAATCCAGCAAGTCTTGTACTTTGTGTTTAAATTCTATACAGTTCTCAATGGTATGTCTCTGTCCATTAGAATGAAATTCACACTTGGCATTAGCTTCAAAGTTGGATGTCAATTTTTTAGGATCAAGTTTTCGAGTACGTAACTCAACCAATTTCAATTCGAGTAAATGAGGTAGAAACTCCGTATAAGACATGGGAAGTGCATCAAATTTTCTAGGAGGCTGTCTCAGCCTTTGCTGATTGCCCTGCCTAGGCACATACACCTGCCACTGAGGAGCTGTAATTGGAATTATCATATCAACAATGTGATGATCACACTCCTGATGAGCCCTTCCTTAACCTTTCCGGACATATAGCATACTGGATTCGCCTTATTTTTTCTTCTGGTGACCACCAAAAGACTTCTTTGCATTACCAGCATTAGTCTCAGAGACATCCTTATAAATATTTCTAATCTTAATTCTGACTTCGATCCTTTCCCCGTAGGTTACCAATTTAGAAAAAGTATCAGAAGTACTATAAGAAGTATAGTAGTGCCCCTGCAGGGTGCTGGTAAACATGTCTACCATTTCTCTTCCCATCATTGGCGGTTGGACCCTAGCCGCCACTTCACACCACCTTTGTGTGTATTCCTTAAATGACTCATTTTGCTTCCGTGAAAATTCTACAACTGAGTTCTTGTAGGCCCATGTCAGTGTTGTATTGGTAATGGTGAACGAAAGCTTCATCTAGCTCTCTCCAAGTACGTACGCGAGTACCCTCAAATTGCATGTACCATTCTAACGGCCCACCAGTCAAACTATCCTAAAAGAAGTGCATGAATATCTTCTCATCATTGGAGTATGATGACATCCTCTTGTAGTAAGACTTGACATGTGTCTTTGGACAGGAGGTGCCTTTTTACTTCACAAAATCCGCCACTTTAAATTTCAGAGGAATCTTCACTATAGGACTAGTCCCAAATCAGTCTTATCAAGGCCCATGGCGCCCTGATTCTCAAAAGCTCACATACGCTCCTCGAGCATACACAATTTCTTATTAGCTTCTGTTGGTTCTTCAAAAATACAAATCTAGTCCTCATAATTATCATCTTCAAGTTGCTGAATAGGTATGCGAACAAGCCTTGGTTGAATGAAAGGTCGCTCATTGTTATGACGAAGGGGAGTGGATGAAGGCTGATTTCTCACAACTTGAACCATAGGGGTACCTTGATTATTACCAGTAGGATTACCAAGGTTAATAGTAGGACTATTCCAAAGATTACCACCAGCATTACCATTCAGATTCTGACCGTCTATATTACTAGCAAGATTATTAACAGTAACCCCCATAAGATTTCCAACATCTCCCAAAGGAGGATTCAGAGCTCCATTCCCAATATATTTAGTGGAAGCAGACCTTACAACCAAAGTTCTCAACTCTTCCTGCTGACGGGCCATATTTTGTATGATCTCCATCAATTGGTCAACTCAATTATCCATCTTGACACCTATAACAGTAACATCCGCTTGAATCTATTTCATTTGTCTTCTGAAATTACCTCTGGTGTTGTATTGGTGAGAATTGGAAGTAGAAATATTTGAAAAGAAACAGATCAGAAGTAAGAAAACCTACTGGAACCACCTGTTATGATATGATATGAATGAATGCATGTTTATGCATGCAATGTTTTACCATTTTTCAGGAAAATCCTAGATTTTTCATCAAGAACAAAAGGCAACAAGATATAAAAAAATCATCATTAAATAAAGAGACTGCTCATATCATAAAATAATCACCCATACAAAGAATTTCTCAAAACGATTTCATACAGATAAAATTAAAAGGATCCCGTCCAACAAATCTGGCAGTGAACCTACAAGTACAGAATTTTTTTTATTAATAACCATGTATTAAAATTATATTTCGCAAATAACCGAGTTTCGGAAAAAATTACGCAAATAACCATGTTTCAGATGACTCCCCAAAGGAGGAGCCATCTCACTTGGCGCCTCCACCTAGGATTTTGCCCTAGGCGCCATCTCACTTGGCGCCTCCATTGGCTTTTAGCTAAGTGAGATGGCGCATGCTCCTTAAAAGTGAGAGGAGGCGCCATCTCACTTGGCTCCTAGGGCAAAACTATGGCAAAATGCTGTTTTATAAATAATTCGTTCGTTTCTCCGAAATTTTTCACACTTTCTCGCACTGTATTTTTATTTTGTACTCCGTTATTTGCGTTATGACGTCGCCTATGATTTTTAGCAGAGATGGTTACGTTATATTCTCCGCCACGAAACCTGCGATGAAAATGAAATTCTGGCACATTCACTCCATGGAGCGTCTGAAGCGGGAGTTGATGCGGTGGCTAGATGGAGACATTGCGGAGGGGGAAAAATTTGAAGGATCCAGCGAAAACGAACAACAACCTCACATGCGACAGGAAGACCTAATGTGTGGTTGGAGGAAGTCAAAACAAACAGTGATGTAATGCTGATGATGCATGGGTCAGATGAAATTGTGTTAACAGTTGTAATTTCCTAGATTGAATATCGTTAATTATTGTTGTACGCGTTTTATTAATTGTAGCAAAATCTGTTAACGGAAAACCCAAATGTTTACAACACAATTATGAAAAGATTTTATGTATTACAATATTTATGTGGTCGAGCCAGACGCCCGATTCAGATAGTTTTTGCGATTGTGTCCGACCTGACGGCATAAACCACACTTTCTTTCCAACCTGTCAAGATCATCCATTTCTGTTGTGATGCGCCTACTTTTGGGATGACCCTTCTTATTCCTTCGCATTTGGTCATTGTGCCAAACTATATCGCCGTTGTATTCAGGCCAATAATCTGGTTTTGCCACCAAAGGAAAGTTGTTGTTGTAAACAGTGAGCAACGTTTCAAATTTGTAAACGTTTGACAGCAGTTGAAGCGCGTCTTGATGGGTATGAGCACAAGAGGCAATGACATGAGAGCAAGGCATACGAAATGCTTGAAACCTAGCACAATCGCACCATTGAGAAGGTAAAATGACCCTGTATTCTTGTCTTGGCAGGCCTTCATTGTGGTCGATTGTCTCTTTCACAATGAAGTTGTGGTTGTGTCAGTAAAACCGTATAACCATGTGAGTGTTGGCTTTAGCACTTTCAGCCTTAATGTATTTCATGCAGCTTTCACTCCATAGTTGTCCAGATTGCAACACCGCATTCCACATTTCACCTGTTTTGGCAAATAACGCAGCCATCCTAAAATACGTAGATTTTACCAAGGCAGTGATTGGGAGGTTTCGTATGCCCTTGAATACCCCATTCATTGATTCAATAAGATTCGTTGTCATATGCCCCCATCTTTGGCCATTATCGTATGACCTAGTCCATTTTTCCACTGAAATATTGTCGATCCACCTACCGGCTTCCGGATTAGACAAACGGATCTCGTTACGGTAATATTTGAATGTGGGTTGTGTCAATGCATATCCCGCATTCATAACCGCTTTCCTCAATGTTTTGTCCTTGACCTCCCTCGAGAAATTCTGGACGATATGCCTAACGCAATAGACATGCGTAGAAGGAGGGTCATGCCAACCATTTGTTGGATTATTGTAGGCACTTTCAATGGAGGAATGTCTGTCCGAGATCAAACAGAGATCTGGTTGAGGAGCCATGTGTGTCCGAAGATTTTTCAGGAAAAAGCTCCAAGCACCACCGGTCTCCCCCTCGACAAGGGCAAACGCAACGGGGAAAATGTTGTTGTTGCCATCTTGTGCAACTGCCATCAATAGCGTGCCTTTGTACTTCCCATACAACCAAGTCCCGTCAATTTGTAAAATTGGTTTGCATGATGCAAACCCTGTGATGCATGGTTGAAATGCCAAAAACACGCGACTGAATATTCCGTTGCCATGCAGTAGACTACCATCTTGGGCGTACGCTGGCGATGTTTCCAGAACGTAAACACTACATGGAGAATACGTCTTAAGTGCATTCAGGTAGCGGGGAAGTTCTCGGTATGACTCCTCCCAGTTTCCGTACACCCTTTCAATCGCCTTAGTCTTTGCTAACCACGCCTTACGGTAAGACGGAGTGTAGTTAAAAACCGTGGTGATGTGGGAGATGATTGTTTTCACCTTCAAAGATGGGTCGTTGCTGACCAGGGGTAGGATTTCTTGACAGATTAGATCATAGTTGAGTTTTCGGTGGTCCTGTGATTGAGTGGAACTTACACAAGTGTGGGTAGTCATGGAACCTATGACCCAACAATCACCCCTTAATCTGTATGATGCGGTCAGCTTGAACATACAGTCAGGGTGGACACACTTGATCTTGTACCTTTCTGGGTTGACACGATCCACCTTAAAATCAACCGAATTGAGCATGTGAAATTTTTTAATGGCCCTGATGCATTCCTCTCTGTTACGAAACTTGTCCTTCTCTTTTAAATTTTCATCCGACTGCATATACGGTTTGAAAAATAAGTCAGTAGAAGGTTCATCTCCGCCCATGTTGAAGTTTTTCATGTGCGGAGGTGGTGTGTAGATTTTGTCTGTAGGAATACTAGGGATGCCATCATCGTCAGAATCATCATTCACCATTTCATCAAACTCTAACTCGTTATCTTCTTCTTCATCATCAACTGCATCTACCTCATCTTGTTCATTCTCCAAAGGATCAACCTCCTGTGTCACCTAAGGCTCTTGAAGCAAAACGTACAACTTAATAGAGTCGTATCCAGAATAGACATGGATGGAAATCATATTCTGGAGATCCTCGTCATCTTGAACTTCAACCTTATAAAAAATTACTTGGTTGTTTCCAAAGAAAACTGGATTCTGATAAAATATTTGGGACACCGGGCCTCGTTCAAGTTTGGCCTCCAATCTTTTTTTGAAGTACGAGAAATTGGCTTTCTCGTTTAAGAGAAATCGAATGTTGTCTGTGTCTCTAAACAAAAACCCAGCTGTGGGACAAATGTATGTCTCACCGTTGAAATGTGCTTTGACGAAAAATTATGGTGAAGAGGCCATTGTGTAGAATTGTTTTAAGGTTTGAAGGTTGGAATGTTTGAGGTTTATTGATTGTATGAAGGTATGAATGCTGTAATGTATGAAGGTTGGAATGTATGAATTTGATGACTGATTCGAAGGTTGGAATGTTTGATTGTTTGCAGGTTTGAAGGTTTGGTTGTAAGAACGTTTGAAGGTTGGAAGATTTGACAGATTATGTGAATCAATGTTATGATAAACGTAAGGCTAAAAATTTCAATTAAGTAAGGATGCAACCCCCCAAGGCTGCCAATAATATTACATGCAATAATGAAACCCCATAGGCTGCCACCTAGCCTGGCCCTATTCTGCACATATACATGTATTTTGTAAGACTCCTCCCATCAACTCCAATGGGCTTACATGCAATAATGAAAGGAATCCCCCAAGGCTGACACGTAGCTTGAGCCTAGGCTATAACAAAGGACACCTCTTATTCGCCAATTGGGGTGGCGACACCATTCATTTTTGTACTCTTTCGCCAAGTCCAATGGCGCCTCCCTTACTGTCCAATCGTGATACATGCATGGGCTTATGTAACCCCATAGGCTGCCACCTAGCCTGGCCCTATTCTGCACATATACATTTATTTTGTAAGACTCCTCCCATCAACTCCAATGGGCTTACATGCAATAATGAAAGGAATCTCAAAGGCTGTCACGTAGCCTGAGCCTAGGCTGTAACAAAGGACACCTCTTATTCTCCAATTGGGGTGGCGACACCATTCATTTTTGTACTCTTTCGCCAAGTCCAATGGCGCCTCCCTTACTGTCCAATTGTGATACATGCATGGGCTTATGTAACCCCATAGGCTGCCACCTAGCCTGGCCCTATTCTGCACATATACATTTATTTTGTAAGACTCCTCCCATCAACTCCAATGGGCTTACATGCAATAATGAAAGGAATCCCAAAGGCTGTCACGTAGCCTGAGCCTAGGCTGTAACAAAGGACACCTCTTATTCGCCAATTGGGGTGGCGACACCATTCATTTTTGTACTCTTTCTCCAAGTCCAATGGCGTCTCCCTTACTGTCCAATCGTGATACATGCATGGGTTGCCACCTAGCCTGCAAGAGTGACACCTTTCATTTTTTGTACATGCATGCATGCATATGTGTAACCCCCTAAGCATGCAAATGTGACACTTCGCAGGCATGCAAGCACAAGCAACCACTATATCAAACTTATTTGCCTATAAATACATACCATATCATACATCTCTCACACCCACACAAGTCTCACTCTCTGCTACGAAATATTTCATAAGTCTATCATACTCTCTATCGCTTCCTAAGTCTTTCATACTCTCAAGCATTTTAAACAATGGCTCTTCTAACAATGGGCGATACTCACAGAGGCACAAGGGAAAACATTGCTGCATTTGTAAGTTTCTTCTTTGGTTATACATTTTTCATACTTCAAATAACGCGTTGTTCATCTTAATTAATCTTACACCTGTTAAATTATGAACTCATGACACAAAAAGATTCAGAATCCGTTCGCACAACTACCTGGCTCCCGACCCATTTATCGTCCTATATCTGGAATACGCAGGTTTTGGACATGTAATAAAGATCTCCAACTGCACCATTGACTCGAAGTTCATTCTTGCAATGTTGGAAAGGTGGAGACCGGAGACCCATACATTTCACCTACCAATAGGTGAATGTACCATCACGCTAGAGGATGTGTATATGCTACTAGGTCTCCCTGTCGACAGTAAGGCCGTGAACGGGTCGGTTCAACAACCCAACTCTCATTGTGAAGAACTGTTGGGTAGGGATATGGTAGAAGGTGGTGGTGCAAGAGGGCAGGGAATACTACTCACTGAGCTGAAACGTCATTATGCAAGTTTGGAATTAAATGAAAATTCCTCAGAGAATGACAGGGTAGTAAAAGCCAGAACGTATCTTATGATACTTTTTGGTACATTTTTATTTCCCGAAAGTACGGGAAATAGTGTAAATTTTATGTACTTACATTTACTAACAAATTTTGAAAAAACAAGAAAATATAGTTGGGGTTCTGCAGTATTAGCCCACCTATACAGTTCCTTGTGCAAAAACACAGTCAAGGAAAAATGTACATTTTATGGGTGCGCTTTTTTACTACAAGCCTAGGGTTGGTGGAGGATGGAGTCCTTAAACCCCGTCAACAACAACACTTTCGATTTCCCGTACGCAACAAAGTAAGTCATCAAGTTATAGCATTTATAACTATTCTGCTCTTCCCAAAATATATGCTAAGAATAAAATGTTTCTCATTTCCTTTAGGTACTGCGTGAGGGGTATGGATTACGGCAAGAATCCAATATTCAATGTCGCACTCTACCGCAACCTGTTCGATCACTTAGGCCCGGATGACGTACGTCGTAGCTTTTAACTTTTGTGCAACTAAATTATTTATACATTACTTTTGCATTAACCTGATTTACATTCTATCGCAGTTCGTCTGGAGACCATATTTGGGTTTGGGCCATGTTCCAAACCCGGAGGATGCAGCAACTTGGACCGCGAAGACTGCAATCATTCGGTTCAACATTGTGGAGATGCACCACAGCGACCGTGTGAAGATGCAGTTCGGAATGCATCAAGAGATACCAAGTGATCCAACTTGTTTGTCCCCATGGCATCTTAAAAGGGTCGACGCCCAGTGGGGTCTTACCAACTGGAAATACTTCGCTCCGGAATGGTGTAAGATGTGGAAGAGGCATCACCGCTACGTCTTGCAATTCCCGGTTTTCCTTATTCAAGGTAATATGCGACACACGGATCAATATTTGTCGTGGTACAGGTCGGTTAGTAACCCAGAAATGCACGTGTCTCATCCAAGGTACTTGGTTGACCCACGCACACAATGGGCACAACCCTCGATTCCCCATCAACAAACCCAAAACCCATCAACCTCCCACCAACCCCCAAGAAGAAACAGACCTACAAACACCCAACCACATTCCCCACCACAACACAACTACAATCAAATGCTGCACAACCAACCACAATCACCACCAAACTACCAATACCCCGATATGCCTCAAACCCAACCACAATACCAACCCCAATACCAGAACACCCGCATACCCCACACACAATTTCAGTCTTCCACATATCCCAATATGGCGCCCTTAACATCCATCCTTAGCCCTGATATGGGAATGTCGGAAGATTACGAACAAGCCGACCCAACCTACCATCACCCACAATATCACCAAACCACCCAACATCCTCAATACCAAACACCCCAAGATCCATTTCCTTTCTACCCCCCGTACTCAGAAGACCAATGCTACAGACCAACCATGGAACCCCACCCACCGCCAACACGGCCAAACTTTGAGGGTATGGGTAACCGACTGTACCAGAGCGGATCTTCTATATATGGAGATCTGACTGATTTTATGGATTCGGACCGCATTGACTTCGCTGGGCCATCGACCTTGCTGCAACAGGAAACGCGGCGACACCCAGCACGAGAAAGGCGAGGACAGGGATGCGGAACCGGGGGTCATTACCGGGTTCCGGGGGATCACTGATGTATCTTTTTTTCCAGTATTTTTGTATCCATTTTTTTTAGTCTGTTTTTTTTACTGTTATTTTAATGTAATATAGTTGGATGTAATTATTTTTTTTTAAATAAAAAGTCCATTTTGTTGATCTCTGTCCAACACGCAATGCACCGGAAAAAAAATATATTTTTTTCCCTAAAAATACACCTAGGCGCCATCTCACTTGGCTTAGGGCATGCCCTAAGCACATAGGCGCCAAGTGAGATGGCGCCTCCCTTAAAAATATAGGTGCATGCGCCATTTCAGATGGCTCCTCCTTTGGGGAGTCATCTGAAACATGGTTATTTGCGTATTTTTTTTTCTGAAACGCGGTTATTTGCGAAATATTATTTTAATACTTGGTTATTAATAAAAAAAATTCACAAGTACAAAAAGATCAACAAGAACCGAGAACTGCTATCAGACTTCAAGCTGAGCTTTGAGCTTTGAGATTTGCCAATTCTCAAATCATTTGAGCCTACTGGATACTTCTTCCCTTCAACTGGGTTTCAGATGTTATCTTCTGACCATCCTTCTCTTTGAGCTGAATCTTGAACTCATCAACTTGATTGGTCAACTTGTCAATCTGCACCTGCTGACTTTGAACTTTCATCTCAAAATCCTCTCGTTGTCTACAAACCTCCTTAGTCTTGGCTTCCTACTCTAGGAGTTTTTCCTTCAAAGCTTTGAATTCTTCTCTGTGATTTGCTTGCATCTTGTCTTTAGACAACCAAAGGCTTTTAAACTTCTGCTGACTCTTGATAAGATCTGCCCGAACCATTCCTAAAACTCCTGTCTGATTAGCAGTAGTGCAGGAACTTTCAACTCTAGGTCTCTTCAGTATTTCAAGAAAACCATTCTCTTCCAAAACTTTTTCTTCCATTCTGGCTTGATGAAGCATCTCCTTTCTCTCTTGCACAGTAAAAGAAATATCCATACTCTGCTCCTGCTTTTCCAACTCTAACTTGAGACTATTAGCTTTAACCACGCTCTTCCAACATCACTTTTGCTATATTCTTGGCCCATTATACATAAAGATCAAGAGCCATTGTGTTCAACCATTGTGTTTCTTCAAAGAAAAACTCGTCTGGATCTTTATCTGACACAACTAAGTGTTTGATAACTATCAATACCATAAGCGGAGCTCTGATTCCAATTGTAGGTGTGTGAAACATAAGAAATGGAGTTTGAATTGGGTTTCACCCAAAATAATTTTGAATTCTTTTCGATGATGAAAGACCAAGTTAACCTATAACATAAAAACAAGTGAACACAATCATTTTTATCTTAATTCACTATTAATGAATCTACTCCAGTCCACCCATCAAGGTGATTTCACCTTTAACAAGGACTTAATCCACTATAACCAAATTGATTACAGATAACCTACAATAAGTCAGATCAATCTTATTGGAACCCCCAATAAGTCATTTGATCCTTATTGTAAATCAACTCAAGCCGCGTCAGGAGTCTTCTTGAGATCAGACCTTCAATCGGTCTCTTAAGGTATCAATCAACAATAGTTGAATACTTTTAGTGTATTACATTTTTCTTCTTGTAAGCAGATTACACAGACTTTTCAGTACAAAGAAAACACCTAAGTGTTTTATAGCAAGATACGAGCAACAACTCCTTGTCTATTTACAAAACTATATACAAAATATTTTCACTAAAGAGTTTGCATAGCGCTTTGGTGTAGTTTTGCTTGAGCTTTATTTAATCCGATATATTTTGTGTGATGCTGATTCTTACTTTTCTTCAGCTTCCAAGCCTTCCTTTTATATCTTGTAAAAGAGATCAGTTGAAAGGGTAGAAAGGTAATCGTAAATCCAACTATTTGTTCTCAACAATCATAATGAGAGTGGTCATAGTATAGTACAAAAAAGGTATGTCCTTACGCTATCCTAAAGAGTAGAGGTCATAGAAACTTTATGTACCTTTTATACACCATTACATGTTAACCATTTTGAAATTCTTCTTATCTTCAGAGGCTTTAGATAATTTGAATGTTGAAGCTTGTTATAGAAGTATCACTCTTTAAGTCTTAGAACCTAAGTCTTGGAGTCTTCAGAACTTGTCTTATCAGAACCTTGTTTTTAGATTCTTCAGCACTTGGTTGTAAAAACTTGCTTTTCTTGAGATCATTAGAACTTGTTCAGCAGAACTTCGTCTTTATAATCTTCAGAACTTTGTAACACACTAAAGTAAAGCCTTAGAAGGCCTCCAAAGCTTAACCATAAAGTCATGATCAGAACCTCTTGTACGTTTCTTAGATACGTTGCAGAAGACATATTCAGAATCTTGACTTCACTGTAACACGTAACCTCATGTTTTCTTCCATTAGTGTATGTTCAGAACCTGATGACGTCACACGCCTTGATACCAGAGTCAAAACATTATATTAGTAGCGACACACTAGAACAAAACATTAGAGTATACAATTGTTCTTAAAGAAAACATGTAAAGTTATCATCAAAATATTAAGGCCAAATGTAAAAACACTTCTTGTTCTTACAGTTAAGCATATTCTTAGATACCTCATTGGTACTTCTAAGTTTGGGCTTTGGTATTCCAAGGGAAACGATTGTTGCTTGATTGGTTACTCTGATTCCGATTTTGTCGATTGCAAATTGGATAGGAAAAGTACTAGCCGATCTTGTCACATATTACTAAAATCCTTGGTTAGTTGGCATAGCAAAAAGCAAGTTTCTATTGCTTTATCAACAACCGAGGTGGAATACGTGGCTTGCCGGTAGTTTTTATGCTCAAATTTTGTGACTAAAATAACAACTACTTGATTTTAACATAAAACTTTCATGTATTCCTACCATGTGCGACAACACTAGTGCCATTAATCTAACAAAGAGTCATGTTCTACATTCTCACACTAAACATATTGAGATACGTCAACACTTCCTTCGTGTTCATGTTGAAAAAGGGGATGTTGTGTTCGATCATATTGATAGTGAAAAATCAACTTTCCGATATTTTCACTAAACCTCTCGCAACCAAACCATTTTTCAACATACGTGGGGAATTGGGGATCATCGATATCTCCAATGTTGCTTAATTCTATCTTGTTGCTTGCACTTTATACCTTCAATCTAACTCTTTGTTTGAAGTATTTTACATCATGCGAGTGAAATTTTCATTCCATCAAGAGTGAGGTAATATCATTTCAATTTCTCTTTGAAAGGAAGACTTTCCTTAATGCATGTTACTAGTTGGTTAAAAATGCTTGATATATTCTCAAATGATGAAAACCTTGAATATTCACTTCCAAAATTTTTTATTGACAACCATTATGTGTTGATCAATGTATATTCTTATAGTGACTTCATGTCTTAGTTCTTTCATATTTGTATAAGGTTTTTCTTGTTGTGCAAGTATGTGTGTTTTGTAATCTTATTTCTTTCATTTGTGCTTTAGTTATTTGTATGCGTGTTTTATGCAACATCAGTTTTATGTTGTAGATTGGTCACATATTAGCATAAATATTTTCATTTTTGTTTTAGTAGTGATATGTTATTGTGGCTATGCTAGGCACATGCATGTGCGGCATCGACAGTTCCATCATGATGTGTTACACAGTTGTGACGCTTTATAAGTAACTTGAATAGTTTTCTCTAACTTTTCATTCTTTATTCATTCTGCATTACATCACTTATGTTGTAATGTTGTGTGCTGGTTATTTATCAATTTTGCATCATTACACACACACACACACACATATATATATATATATATATATAGGGATATATGATTGTTGCTCTTCTATGCAAAAACGTCTCTGAGTAATATATTAGTATTTGTATTGGAATATGATACTTCTCACAATTTTCTATATTTCTTTTTTATGTTGTCAAAGGGGGAGAAGGGCACGTGAGATGAATTTGGAAAGCATAAAGTCAGGGGGAGCCTTCGATAACTACATGAAATGCATCGTTGCAAGTTTTGCCATCATCAAAAAGGGGAAGTATGTGAGTACAACTTCACCATTAGATGTTTTGCATGATGTAAAAACTAGGAAAAATTAGCATTTATGTATATTGAATGGTATCTCAATGTCTTGTGGCACTCCTACGCATTTAGAGGTCTTATGAATCATTGGAAACATAGTCAAAACTTACCTAGTCTTAAAAAATTATTTTCTGCAATAAAAGTGCAGTTACAAGCCGACACATAAGTCACTACAACTCGGCTCATGTGCTGTCCTGGATAAATTGTTTTCTTCTGTCTTGGTTAGGATGACTCATAAGCCATTTTAGGCTGGCTCATGTATTGTTCTAAATAAGCAGTTCTTCTATGTTTTGTTCAGGACAACTCATAGGTCATTTCAGGTCGGCTCATGCTGTTAAAATTAACACTATGAGTTGACTCATCCAAGCTACAGGCCAGCTCATACTGTTTCATGTGTCAAATTTTTTATTTTCTTTTAATTTCAAATTTCCCTCTTTTTACTCAATATTTCCATAACTATAAATACATCTTTCATACACCATTCCAACTTGATGATACCATAAAAATTTCCTGCAATTACTCTTCACCTTCAACCTCCAACCTATGCATACACACTAACAAACCATTGTAATGATCTTTTGTTGGGATAACATCTAGACGAGGTTTAATAACGTCTAATTAGGTTCTTGTGTAGCTGAGAATATTTGATTGAGATTTGCAGGGGTCTTCATCTAAAAAAATGACGGGTTTGTCCTCCCTGATCATTGATTGATTTGGGGGTTTTGATGCAAGACATTCAAGAGAGGATTGCGGCCTAGTGAAATCCTTTGGAGATAAAGAACGCAAAGGATCCTTTGGAGATAAAGAATGCAAAGGAAGTAACATGAGAATAACAAGTTGAATTAAAGTCTTGTGTTGTAATAGGTATAATTGATCGTGCGCGAAAGCTGTGGAGATAAAGAATGCAAAGGATTAGAAATATCGACAAGTTAATTGGGATTTATTGTGTCTTGGTATTTCTCAAGATCAAAGGAAGATAAGGGGTTGAATCAACAACAAGCATTAGGGTTTGTGTAGTTTCTCTTGAACACTTCTCTTGTATCAACTTTTTAAACAGTAAGAATTATCCTAATTTCGTTGGAATTAGGCGCAGACGTACCCACACGCGAGGATGAAAGTGGGGAATTGTGAAGAAAAATTCTCGTTTCTCTTTTATTTTATTTATTTACTTGCTTTAATTTTCATATATCAATTTGTCAAATAGCATCGAGTAATCTATCGACGCGTAGGAATTTTCCGATACTGTTTTTGGTTTTGAATTGTGTGTTGATTTTCTTATAATCACTTTTGATTATAAGTGATTTTTCATATAAACATAACTCAACGCAAAATTTTGAAACTTTGACTACACACCAAGTGTTTGACAAATTGTGTAGCTTGTTTAACTCAAATGAAAATTCTGAAAATCTGCTGCACACCAAGTGTTCAACAAATTATTCAATTTATTCTTTTGATTATTTTCATTGGAAATAGTATTGCTATTAACTCTCTATAAATGTTAAATAAGCTATAAATTTATTGAAGTATATTAATTCCAATATATTTCTTTCATTCCATATTCAGTTTGTTATATTTGCATATTCGACTTTCAATATCACGATTCGTATAGACGACTCTTTTTGAAAACCTTCCGCGTGCACTCTTTTATTAAATAATTTTTAAAACCAGATATTTCTGGATATTTGGGCTTTGTGATCTATTCACTCCCTCTAGATAAGGTGTCATCATCTAACATATAAGTGTTCTCCCTCTGGAAAAAGAGAAACTTGTTTAAACCATCACTAGTCTGGAAGAGGAAGTCACCCTGTTAAATTTCAAGCTAGAAAATATGACAAAATATGTTCGTATGTTGAATAATGGTTCAAATATGTTGGATGAAATCCTGGAAGTTGGGAAGAAGTCTAGTATATGAAGGGAATATAATTTGACTACTACTCTATGAACAAAGAAACCAAAATTCCCACTAAGAAATTTGTTTCCTCCTGAGAAGAAAGTCGAGTTTCTGATGTTAGACCATATGTCTCAACAACATGTTAGACTTATGTATCCTCAAAATAGAGGCTACAAGAGCTCATCTTGGAGATGTCACTACCATGGAAGATATAGTTACATAAGACCCTACTATTATGGATTATATGGATATCGTCAATCCTATAATCAGCCAAGGCTCAATAAAAAAACTGGCAAAGACACTTAAACAAGGAAATCATGGCAACCCAAAGAAACAACCACAAGTCTCATATTTCATACATCTCTTAGAGTTTCCTCAAGAGAAGATTGATACTTTGATAGTGGATGTTCCAGGCACATGACTGGAGAAAAGAACTATCTAGAAGAGTTAAAATCTTACTCCAATAGTTATGTTACTTTTGATGGTGGAGCAAAAGGAAAAATCAATCGTATAAGCAAATTGGCCTGTTTAGGTTTCCCTTGCCTTGATGAAGTGCTGCTGGTAGAAGGACTAAATGCTAACTCGATAAATATCAGTCAACTATGTGATCAATGTCTGGATGTGAACTTCAACAAATCAGAATGCATTGTTACTAGTAAAAATGAAGAAGTGTTAATGAAAGGTTCAAGGTCCAATAAGAATTGCTATATGTGAATATCTCAAACCAGGAATCAAACCTCAACATACTTGGTATCCAAGATAGATGAAACCAAACTATGGCACTAGGAACTTGACCATCTTAACCTCAAGAGCATGATGAAGATCATATATGAAGAGGCTATCAACGGGTTACCAAAGCTCAAAATTGAAGAAGGAAAAATATGTGGAGATTTCCAAATAAGTAAGCAGACCAAGATGTCCCACAAGAAGCTGCAACATCACTACAACAGATAACACTTATTATGACGAAGCTTTCACCTCGAACATGCAAAAAACTGAGAGTATAGGTCTTGGGAGCGTTGTGATTGATTTTATTTAAGAAAATAAACAACCATTTCCTTCAGTTTTATCAAACACCGAGGTAACTATCAAACACAGAGGTAACATAGCTATAAGTGAGCGCCATTTTTTATCCATAAAAAATAATAAACTGTCATACCCCAAATTTGCACGCCTTATTTTCTACAACCAAATGATTTTCAAAAATTGAATTTTGAAAATTTCTTTGGTTTATTTACACTAACGTTTTGGGTTGTATAAATATTCGTTTTCAATTTATTTTTCCTATTTAAAAATATAAAATAGTTTACTTAAAACTATTTGTATTTTCAAATAACAAAATTGTCCAGCATTCATATGCTTTCAAGTGTTGTTTTATTTCAAATAAATGACATAGCACAATTAGTAAGAAAACAGATTTTGCAAGCATAAGGTCACAAGTTTGAGTCTTACTGGTTCTATATATTTATATTTTTCGTTTCATTTGTTACTAACTTTATTTCCATTATTTTCAAAAATCATATTTTTTTTTTATTATTTAATTACTATTTTCTTTTTTCTTTATTTATTATATTTTAAAAATATTATTTTTTATTATAATCATTAATTTATTCAAAAAATAGTTAAATTAAAAAAAAAAATTTTTTTTTAATCAAATCGTTTTTCAAATGTAGCTTGTACCTGGTCACAAATAAGTCAAGATTCTTAAACTTACTGATCAAGATAGAATCAATATTTAAGATTTTCTTGGTGTGAGTTATTTTCTTTGTTGACATTTTAAACCTAATTTGACTCTCTTCACCCTAATTTTTCACCTATGAATTCTACGATTTTACACACACAATCTCACACAACTTGCAATTTCACAAACATTTACAATTTTTCAACCTTGTTTTCAAAACCTCTTTTCAAAAATTATTTTGACCAATAATTTTCATATGAGGTCTCCCCTTTTATTTTTTTATCTGCAAACAAATAATGATATCTATGCGATGGTTCACACCTTTTTCTTTTTCAATTTTATCTTTTTTTATCTAACTTATTTACTATTGAAATCAAATAATGAATATCTCATAATTTTTATCTTTTAAGTTATATATATATATATATAATTTGCTACTGGTTTCTCACTTTAAAAAAAAATATTTACAATTTGTTCATACATAATTTACGTGCAATTATTACTAACTTTTTTTTTTTTCAACAAGAAAAAACTAATTTCATAATTAACCAATTTTTTACTAACACACTTCACATGGTACATAAACCACTCTCACAACTACACACTTAATACATTCGTTCACTAAGACTAACGCAGTAGAATGACATTCGCACCACACTAATTCCAAACTTTCGTTATAAATTCCGCATTTTTTAATCTTTTTAAAAATCTTCATTTTTTTGTTAGCCTTGTTTTAGTATGCAAATTTACCATTGTTTTTTACAAATGCAAAACCAATTCTCATGAACCTTCTAATATTCCACCATCCACGATTCTCATAAATCTTGCACAAATTCAACGCATCCAAATATTACCTTTCCAAATCAAATAACAAAATTACCATGACCTGTAACAAAAAGCAACAACCCAACTATCACATCACAACTCGAACAAACTTCACCATGCCAATAAGCCATGAATATGTTAAACTACATTACATTCCAACACAACATTCATACAACTTGTTCACTTTTTTTTTTTGCAGAAAGAAATAGGAAAGAAGAAGATCAAAGTTGGGGCGGAAGAACATTGCAGAAATCCTGCACAAAACATCGACGCCCAACCGGCCAATCCCGTCGCCATCTCCCTTCCGCATTACACAGCTGTCACCACCGCGATTCCGACCACGCCGTCGATGGCTTCATCTGATTCGCGCTTGCTGTCACAGGTCCCTCCGCTCAGATCGCACAACAGCTGCCTCGTATCCGTGAAATTACGGCAGCCGCTGACCACATGCCATGGAGCACCCTTATCTGACACAACGACCTCTTTTCAGATCTCTGACCGCCCAGCACGCTGCAGCGCCGCCGTCTCCATGCGATAGCAATCTGACCATCTCCGATCTGGACCCCTAGCCAGCAACAACCCAGTAACTCGCCCCGTTTCCAGTCGGTTAGTAGATCTGAAACTTGTTAATATTAGCTTTGATTTATTGTGGATGAATAAAAGAGATGAAGTGAGTTTTGTTTTTGTTTTGAAAGAGAAAGATATAAATTTCACGTATTTTTCCCTATTTCCAATATGTGCTATTATTAGTGTTGTTTTGGTTTTTTTATATTTAATCTCTGGAGTCAGTCAATTGTTAGTGTATTTTGAAAGGTGTCTAACACTTTCCCTTTGTCTAACCAACTCACAAACTTAGAATCTCTAAACAATTAGGGTTTTTTGTCGATTACGACATAAACTTATTCTCTCAGTTTTTTTCGAAAACCGAGGGAATATAGATATGAGGGACCTTACTTCGAATCCCTGTTACTACATTTAAAGTTTTTTCAACGATTTCTCACTTGACGTCATTTCAGATTTCATGTTTTTCTTTGTTAATTAGTAATTCTCAAAATCTTTATTATCAGTAAACAAGAATATGCAATAATAGAAAATGAAATATTTCATTGATAATAAAAAATAGGACAACCGAGGTAACTATTTCACATATTCAAACTTCTGACTCCACTCCAAAATTACCCCTAACTATCTATAACTGAAAGAAAATTTCATAAAGAACTCTTCTATATGGTTTGAGGAAAGTCATTTCCTCCAGAGAGATGTTTATTATATCCTTTAAGAAGTTAAAAATGGTAAGAGAAAGATTAACTCTAACATTGTAGGTAAGGAAGTAAAATAAATTTTTTTCATCCCAAGTAATTGTTTCTAGTTGTTTCTCTTTTGGAAGGAGATTTGACACTATAAGTTAATGCAAAACTTTTGCAATTAGGAGTAGAGTAGCAGAACTGGTGGGCTGGTTGTAGTTAGCATAAGTTCGGTGAATGAGGATTGAGTAGATATTGATGAATCTATAATGTTCAACACAACTATCAAACTCTTTATAGTTAATTGTCTTAGCAATAAGTGATGGAGTAATAAAGATACAAGAGTCATTGACATATGACATGATTGCTTCATCATGACCAAATGACACAACGAAGGCATTCAACCAGAACTCTCTAACAAGATTAGTGTATATGGGGCCATGAAGAATGTCAAAGTAACCATTCAACTTTTGTTTGGATAAAGTTTTCCTTAGATCAAAACCTTTCTCTTGCAAATCATCGAAATCAACAAACTTTTCATTGATAACAAACAAAAGACTTTGAAACAAGGTTTGAAGACACAAAGAGTTGGAAATGAGACGTTGAAATAGGAAAAGAGTTTGAAACGAGGTTTAAATAGCTCAAAAGCCACCTTGAAAATCCAAAAGATACGTTACATTTTTTAATATAGATGGCCATTGGTATTCTAGTGATATGATTCCAATGCGCGCACGTCACATTTTAGAAATAAAATCACATCTTACCTCGTATTTTCTTATAACCGGGGGGGAAAACAATTAAGAAACCTTTCTTTTTATTATATTTTTTACTTGTAAACTAAATGATCTATCCCGTCAGTTTTCCTAATAACCGAGAGATACTATATTTTACTATATAAGCACTCCTTAAACATATTTAACCCTAATCCTAACTCGTACGATTTGTTCTTTGGGATGGATTGCAATATAATGAAATCTTGGAACTTAAGAAGCTTGAAAAAGTTATCTATGATGGATTACAAGTGCAATTTTTTTTCAAATATTTGGAACAAATAACTCCTTTAGAAGTCGGATGCATGTAATCCATATAACATTTTCCAATGTTTGGAACAAAGATCTCCTTACATCAAAGATTTGTTGTTTTCCTTACAATAGAAATCCCGCTTCTTTAGCCGAGGTAAAATTCATTTCACGTTCGAGGTTAAAAGCACTTTTTGTAGTAGTGCATCTTACCAGCTCTAAAGTTATGGAGTTATTACATATGGACCTCATAAGGACTATGCAAATGGAAATTATGAGTGGAAAAATATATGTCTTCGTGTTTTTGGATGACTTTTTAAGATACACTTGGATTAACTATATTAAAGAAAAATCTAACACTTTTGATTTTTTTCAAAGAGTTATGTCAACGTCTCCAAAGAGTAAAAGGGAGTGAGATAGTAAAATAAAGGAGTGACCATGGTAAAGAATTTGCAAACTCCAAGTTCTCTGAGTCATGTTCCTCTTAAAGGATTAGTCGTGAATTCACTGCACCTATCACACATTAGTTGAATGAAGTGGTTGAACATAAAAATATAACCTTGCAAGAGTCAACCACAATCATGTTGCATGCCAAAAATCTACCTTACTATTTTTGGGATAAAACTATGAAAACGACTTGTCACATCCACAATCATGTGACCATAAGATCTGGAACCAAAGAAACTCAGTATGAGCTTTGGAAAGGGATAAAACTCAATGTCAAATACTTTCATGTCTTTGGTAGAAAGTGCTACATCTTGGAAAAATGTTATCAAAGAAGAAAGATGGATCCCACGAGTGATGAAGGAATATTCCTAGGTTACTCCATCAACAACAGAGCATACATGGTATATAACATTGGTACCAAGACAATGATGGAATCAATAAATGTGTCATTGATGATACCCCTGAAGAGAAGATAGAAGTTGAAGAAGAAGATAATGCATTCCCTTAACAGACTGATGTTCCAGCAGATGTCCCACCCAATGAGGCTGACATTGAATCTGGAAACATAAATTCTGAAAATCCTCAATCCAACAAGGGACCATCAATCATAATTCAAAAAGATCATCCTATTGAAAATATCATAGGAAATATGAATGAAGGAGTCATTTCTAGATCCAGAAATATGATTTCCAACTCATGTTTCATTTCTAAGATTGAAATAAACAACATCAAGGAAGCCTTGGCTGATGAATTTTGGATAAATGCTATGTAAGAGGAACTGTGTCAATTCAAAAGAAATAAAGTATGAGAATTAGTTACAAGACATGGAGATGTGAATGTCATTGGTACCAAATGGATTTACAAGAACAAATCTGATGAAAATGGTAATGTAACAAGGAACACGACACATTTAGATTCTCAATGGTACACACAAATAGAGAAGTAGATTTTGATGAGATAATTTCTCCAGTTACTCGTATTGAGTCTATTAGATTATTACTGGGAGTCTCCTACATGTTTAGATTCAGATTATATCAAATGTATATTAAAAAGTGCCTTCCTGAATGGGTATCTTAATGAGGAAGTTTATGTAGAGCAACCAAAGGGATTCATTGATCCTATCTTTCCAAACCATGTGTACAAGTTTAAGAAAGCACATCATGGATTAAAAGAAGCTCTAAGAGATTGGTATGAGAGATTAACAGAGTTCCTAATCAATAATGAATACAATAGACGTGGAATATATAAAAACCCTATTTACGAAGAATGATAGAGGAAAACTCGTGATATCCCAAATTTATGTTAATGACATTGTGTAATACAGTGGCAGAACCGACTGTTATACTGGTTTTGCGTTTGTGTTCGCAAATATTGCGGTAAGCAAGAGTCGCCACCGACTTTTCTTTTATCCAACAAAGGAAAGGATTAAAAGAACAGAAAAAGGCCTTTTGAGAGTTTTCTGAGGAAGGGGGGTAAATTATGGAAAGCGAAGGTGTTAGCACCCTTTCTATCTGTAGTTTTCTACGGGCTCTTAGATGCTTAGCTCATTTGAAGAAAAAATACCTTGTGTTTTTTTTTTGTGTTTTGAAAAGTATTTTTGAAAGTTCCATAGTGAGTCAGTTTGCTTTATGGTAACTTTTGTATCAGTCCTCAAGAGTGTTGATAAAGCATTTTGAAAAGGTTTTTGAAAGTTGTTTTGTGTAAGTGTGAATATTTGTTTTTGAGCAAGCATCTAACAACTATCTGTAACGCCCCGATATTTAATTATTTATTTAATTAAATATTATTTTGATTATTTTATTTTTAATTCGAATTTTTATCGTTGAAGTCGGGATTATTTTATTAAGTGAGAATAATAATTTAATCAGGTTTATATAGGTATAAATAAGTTGAGGTATCATTTTACTAGTAAGCTTAGAATTGATGTTGGGCTTAAGTATGGTGTCGCGAAGTATAAGGGGAGTGTTTGTTTAGGCCCATTTAAGTTACTAAGGGTTAAATAATAATATCTTTATTAGAAAATAGAAGAAAAGAGAGAAAGTGGTGTTATCAGGAAAAACAAAATAAGAAGAGAAAAGAGAATAGGGTTTTGTGAGAAGAGGAGAAGAACGAGGAAGCTGCTGCTAGGGCTAGTTTCCAGAAATCCCATTGAAGCTTCCTTGATTGTTTCGAAATCAAACCAGATAAGGGTGGGTTTCTTATACTATAATGGGGTGTATGATATTTTGTATGTGAAATTGTTATTGTTTTATTGACTTATGATTGGCTTGTGTTGTTGTGATAATAATGATTAATATTGTTTTAGTTATAGAACTTTCAAGGAAAATATATGGGTTGCTGTGTTATTGTCTGGGTTGAGTTTGGATTATGGGACAGAAGAATTACTGAAGCAGTATGGAAACTACCATAGAAAATAAGTATAGAAACTACGCATAGAAATTAAGTATAGGGAATAAGAAGAAGAAATGAAAATGAAACTGGAAGTGGAAGTGTCGTCTGACACTTGTGTTATGGGGGTTTCCGTTCGGCAACCTTGGTAGGAGAGAAAAGTGCAGATCGGTACTAGTGTAGTAGGTGGAGGGAAGTGTCACTTTGGCACTGTGAGGCAGGGGCACTTGTTTTCTCTGTTTTCTTTGTTTTTCTGCTTGTCCTTCTATGACATTATGCTGCATAATTCTCAAATAAAATCAATAATAGCTAGTAGCAATATATATGAATGTTATTGTTTTCAGTAGCAATAAATTAAATTTATTTGCTAGAAGCTAGTTTTATATGTAAGAATGGCACACTCATTGGTTGTATAATAAGTTAGCAATTTTAGGGAGAACAAATAGCAGTGGACTATATATATATATATATATATATATATATATATATATATATATATATATATATATATATATATATATATATATATATATATATATATATATATATATATATATATATATATATATATATATATATATATATATATATATATATATATTAAATGGTTGAATTAGTATTTTATTAGTGATGAAAATAATTAACAGTGGGATTAATTTAACTAAGTTAGAAAATAGTTGGAAATGAGACGATTAATCCGGTATGTTGGTGTATTGACGTATTTTGCGAATTGACCGAAATGTCATTTTGTTTCGATATCTCTGTGGTAAGTAAATGTTGTGAATTGCCTTGACTAATTGGTAATGACAGCGATATAGGCCTTTGGCCAATGTTCAAGGTGTGAATTGTTGTTATGTTGACCTTTATTATGTTGTTGTCTTTGTTGCGTTGCCAAGTTGTGGTTGTTTTTATCATCGCATAACATAATAGCATTAAAGTTGGCCTGAATTGGCATGTTCTAAGTTGGAGCGAATGCTCACCACATTGGCCTTTATTGGCAAGATTTATATTGAGGGCTTATGCCTCAGTAAACTGGCATTTTCTATGTTGGGAGTTCTGCTCCAATGGTACCACATGCATTTGCATAATTGAGTCGCATTTGGAGTAATTGATTTGTGGCTTATTTGAGGTGTTGTTTATGCACGGTAATGTTATAAGTTGAATTGAGGTGTTGGTGAATGGTATTGTTTTATTGTTGATTTGGTATGAAGTGGTGATTTTACATAAACTGATCTTGATATATTATTTATCATATGTTCTATTATAGTATTCGATATCTCACCCCCTCTGTTTGAATGTTACCCTTTGTTGGTAACGTACAGGTAACTAAGAGGAGTAGCCATTAGCATTGTTAGTTCGAGTTTGGTGTCATTTGCTCTGATATGTAGCACTCGGGGGGAAATGAACACTTGTCTTATTTTGTTGTTTATTTATCGAACCTTATGTTGTTATTTGAGGAGTTATCGTATCGATGTTATTTTATGATTCAAAAGATGTTATGTCTCATATGGAGAATTATTATAAATCCGCTGCATGATTAATCAAAGTTGGTTTACGTTATGAAGACTTTATTCGTGAGTTATGTTCATTTCGTTTTCTTTAAGTGTTATGTATCTATTCCAAAAGCATGACAGGTTTATGCATCTCTGTTGAATGTGTAGCATCCTGATTATTCTGGAAATTTTTATACTCTGGTTTTCCGTAATTTGCTTGGGGTAGAATTGGGGTGTTACGTTAGTGGTATCAGAGCAGATTGGTCCGTCCGGTTAAGTTATCGAGTCGTAGTTATGTAATAATCGAGTATTGTTAGTTTTCTTAACTGTAATTTATGTTGCAGTGATAAGATAAGATGGCTGGGAGGAATGATGTTGTGATTGTTGCTGCTCTGCAAGCAATGGCTCAGGCTAAGTAGAATCAGCCGATTGCGGACGAGAATGTCGGATCTCGTAGCTTGGCGACTTTCTAAAGGGAGAATCCGTCGTTGTTTAAGGATAGGCATGATCCTGATGGAGCACTAGATTGGTTGAAGGAAATCAAGAGGATTTTCCGTGTGATGGATTGCACCCCGACACAGAAGGTTTGGTATGGCACTCACATGCTAGCAGTTGAAGCTGATGACTGGTGGCTAGAAATGCGTGCAAGGTTGGAAGCTGCAGGTGAGGAAATCACTTGGGTTGTGTTTCGTATGGAAGTTATGAGGAAGTATTATCCTGAAGATGTTCGGGGTAAGAAAGAGATTGAGTTCCTCGAGTTGAAGCAAGGGAACAAATTTGTCACTGAGTATGCTGCTAAGTTCATTGAGCTAGCTAAGTTCTATCCAAATTTTGATGGTGAAGGTGATGAGTTTTCTAAGTGCATCAAGTTTGAGAATGGGTTGCGCTCGGAAATCAAAAAGGTTGTTGGATATCAGAAGATTCGTGTCTTTTCTGATTTGGTTGATAGTTGCAGGATCTTTGAAGAGGATAACAATGCTCATCACAAGATTGTTAGTGATAAGAGAGGCAAGAATCAGCAGAACCGTGGCAAGCCTTATGATGATGGTAGAGGTAAACAAAGAGTTGCTCATGGTCAGAGGACTAGTGGGGGAGATGCTCCTGCTAGGGTCGTATGTTTCAAATGTGGGCAACCTGGTCACAAGAGTAATGTGTGCACTATTGCTGACAGGAAGAGGTGTTTCCATTGTGGTAAGATTGGGCATATGATATTTGACTGCAAGCATAGGGAGATGATCTGTTTCAACTGTGGTGGAGAAGGACACATTTGTAGTAATTGCCCGAAACCAAAGAAGGCACAAACTGGTGGCAAGGTGTTTGCTTTGGCTGGGACTTCGACATCTAGTGAGGACAGACTCATCAGAGGTACATGTTTCATTAATAGTACTCCTTTAATTACTATTATTGATACTAGTGCTACTCATTGTTTTATTGCTGCTGATTGTGTTGAAAGATTGGATCTTGTGTTGTCTTCTATGGATGGAGAAATGGTCGTCGAGATCCCGACTAAGGGATCAGTGACTACTTCTCGTGTGTGTTTGAGTTGTCCTTTGTCGATCTTCGGCAAGGACTTTGCTGTTGATTTGATCTGTTTGCCGTTAAGTGGGTTAGAGGTGATCTTGGGTATGAATTGGTTAGAGTATAACTATGTTCATATCAATTGCTATAACAAGTCTTTGAGGTTTTCTACTCCTGAAGAGGAAAGAGTTGGTTTATTGACTGGTAAATAGTTGAGGCAGCTGATGCAAGACGAAGCGCAAGTGTTCACGTTGATGGCGTCGCTATCAATGGAGAACCAAGTTGGGATTGATGAGTTACAGGTGGTGCAAGAATTTCCTGAAGTGTTTCCTAATGTACCGCCAGGGAGAGAGGTTGAATTTGCGATTGATCTTGTACCTGGTACCATACATGTTTCTATGGCACCGTACAGGATGTCTGCATCTAAATTGTTTGAATTAAAGAAGCAGTTAGAAGAGTTGCTTGAGAAAAAGTTTGTAAGACCTAGTGTATCGCTATGGGGAGCGCATGTGTTATTAGTAAAGAAGAAAGATGGAAGTATGAGGCTTTGTGTTGATTACAGACAGCTGAATAAAGTGACGATTAAGAACAAGTATCCGCTCCCGAGGATTGATGAGTTGATGGATCAATTGGTGGGTGCAAGTGTGTTTTCTAAGATTGATTTGAGGTCAGGATATCACCAAATTAGAGTGAAAGAAGATGATATGCAGAAGACCACGTTCAGGACTCGGTATGGACACTACGAGTATTCAGTGATTCCTTTCGGTGTAACCAATGCACCAGGAGTATTAATGGAGTACATGAATCATATCTTTCATACTTATTTGGATCGGTTTGTGGTGGTATTCATTGATGACATTCTGATTTACTCTAAGTCAGAAGAAGAACATGAAGAGCACCTAAGAGTTGTATTGCAAGTTTTGAAAGAGAAGAAGTTGTATCTGAAGTTCTCCAAGTGTGAATTTTGGTTGCATGAGGTTAGTTTCCTTGGTCATGTCATTTCTGGTAGTGGCATCATTGTGGATCCTTCTAAAGTTGATATTGTGTTGCAATGGGAAGCTCCGAAGTCGGTTACTGAGATTAGAAGCTTCTTGAGATTAGCCGGTTACTATAGACGGTTTATAGAAGCTTTTTCTAAGTTGGAACTTCCGTTGACCAAGTTGACTTGTAAGGGTAAAGCCTTTGTGTGGGATAGTCGATGTGAAGAAAGTTTTACCGAGTTGAAGAAGAGGTTGACGTCTGCTCCAGTTTTGACCTTGCCTAATCCGGGGGAACCTTTTATTGTATATTGTGATGCTTGTCTGATGGGGTTAGGTGGTATACTCATGCAGAATAGTAAGGTGGTTTCTTATGCATCGAGGCAATTGAGGACTCATGAAAAGAATTATCCTACGCATGATTTAGAATTGGCTGCAGTTGTCTTTGTGTTGAAAATATGGAGGCATTATCTCTATGGTTCTAGATTCGAAGTGTTTAGTGACCATAAGAGTTTGAAGAATATTTTTTATCAGAAAGAGTTGAATATGAGGCAACGAAGGTGGTTAGAATTGCTGAAGGATTATGATTTAGGTTTGAATTATCATCCTGGAAAAGCTAATGTTGTGGCCGATGCTTTGAGCCGAAAGACTTTGCACATGTCGGCAATGATGGTTAGAGAGTTAGAGTTGATTGAGAAATTCCGAGATTTGAGTCTAGTTTGTGAAGTGACACCGCAGAGTGTTATGTTGGGAATGTTAAAGATTAATAATGACTTTCTCAACAGTATCAGCAAGGCTCAAAAGCTAGATGTGAAGTTGGTGGATATGATGATGGGAATTGATCGATCTGAGAATGATGATTTTAAGATAGATGTGCAAGGTATGTTGAGATTTTGAGATCGTATTTGAATTCCTGATGATGAAGAGATTAAGAAAGTGATTCTTGAGGAAAGTCACATAAGCAGTTTGAGTATTCATCCAGGAGCTACTAAAATGTATCAAGATTTGAAAGGTTTGTTTTGGTGGCCTGGTATGAAGCGTGATGTGGCACAATTTGTGTATGCTTGTTTGACTTGTCAGAAGTCGAAGGTTGAGCATCAGAAACCTGCAGGGTTGATGCAACTGTTAGAGATTCCAAAATGGAAATTGGATAACATTTTGATGGACTTTGTAACGGGATTACCTGGTACCTTGAGAGGACATGACTCGATATGGGTGATTGTTGATAGGCTTACGAAGTCGACACACTTTATTCCTATTAACATCACATATTCGATTTCGAAGTTGGCAGAGATTTACACCAGAACAATTGTGAAGTTGCATGGTGTTCCTTTTGTGTATTGTGTCGGATAGAGATCCGAGATTTACTTCTGATTTCTGGAAAAGTTTGCAAGAAGCATTGGGATCTAAGTTGAGATTGAGTTCGGCGTATCATCCTCAGACGGATGGTTAGACCGAGAGGACTATTCAGTCGTTGGGGGATCTGTTGAGAGTATGTGTTCTTGAACATGGAAGTTCGTAGGATACTTATCTTTCATTGATTGAGTTCACTTATAATAACAGTTACCATTCTAGTATTGGGATGGCACCTTTTGAGGCGTCGTACGGTCGGAGGTGTAGGACTCTGTTGTGTTGGCATGAATCTGGTGAGAGTGTGGTACTTGGACCTGAGATTGTTCGAGAGACTACTGAGAAAGTGAAGCTTATCCAAGAGAAGATGAAGGTTTCTCAAAGTAGACAAAAAATTTACCATGACAAGAGAAGGAAAGATTTAGAATTTCAAGCTGGTGATCATGTGTTTTTTAGAGTCACACCTGTGATTGGTGTTGGGTGAGCTCTGAAGTCTAAGAAGCTCACTCCTCATTTTATTGGTTTGTATCAGATATCGAATCGAGTTGGGAATGTTTCTTACCGAGTGACGTTACCGCCAAACCTTGCTAATTTGCATGACGTGTTTCATGTATCGCAACTTCAGAAGTATATTCCCGATCCGTCTCATGTGATTCAGATGGACGATATGTAAGTACGGGATAATCTAACGGTAGAGATGATGCATGTGCGAGTCGCGGATCGCTAGATGAAGATTCTAAGGGGGAAGGAGATTGCATTGGTGAAAGTTGTCTGGTTAGGAGCTACTAGAGAGAGTATGACCTGGGAGTTGGAGAGCAAGATGCGAGACTCCTATCCCGAGTTATTTGAACCAGATAAACTTTTATTTTCGAGGACGAAAATATTCTAAGTGGGGGAGAGTTGTAACGTCCCGATATTTAATTATTTATTTAATTAAATATTATTTTGATTATTTTATTTTTAATTAGAATTTTTATCGTTGAAGTCGGGATTATTTTATTAAGTTGGAATAATAATTTAATCAGGTTTATATAGGTATAAATAAGTTGAGGTGTCATTTTACTAGTAAGTTTAGAATTGGTGTTGGGCTTAAGTATGGTGTCGCGAAGTATAAGGGGGTGTTTGTTTAGGCTCATTTAAGTTACTAAGGGTTAAATAATAATATTTTATTAGAAAATAGAAGAAAAGAGAGAAAGTGGTGTTATCAAGAAAAACAAAATAAGAAGAGAAAAGAGAATAGGGTTTTGTGAGAAGAGGAGAAGAACGAGGAAGCTGCTGCTAGGGCTAGTTTCCAGAAATTCCATTGAAGCTTCCTTGATTGTTTTGAAATCAAACCAGGTAAGTGTGGTTTTCTTATACTATAATGGGGTGTAAGATATTTTGTATGTGGGAATTTGTATGTGAAATTGTTACTGTTTTATTGACTTGTGCTTGGCTTGTGTTGTTGTGATAATAATGATTAATATTATTTTAGTTATAGAACTGTCAAGGAAAATATGTGGGTTGTTGTGTTATTGTCTGGGTTGAGTTTGTATTAGGGGACAGAAGAATTACTGAAGCAGTGTGGAAACTACCATAGAAAATAAGTATAGAAACTACGCATAGAAATTAAGGATAAGGAATAAGAAGAAGAAATGAAAATGAAACTGGAAGTGGAAGTGCCGTCCAGCACTTGCGTTATGGGGGTTGCCGTTCGGAAACCTTGGTAGGAGAGATAAGTGATGATCGGCACTAGTGTAGTAGGTGGAGGGAAGTGCCACTTTGGCACTGTGAGGCAGGGGCACTTATTTTCTCTGTTTTTCTGCTTGTCCTTCTATGGAACTATGTTGTATAATTCTCAAATAAAATCAATAATAGCTAGTAGGAGTATATATGAATGTCACTGTTTTCAGTAGCAGTAAATTAAATTTAGTTGCTAGAAGCTAGTTTTATATGGAAGAATGGCACACCCATTGGTTGTATAATAAGTTAGTAATTTTAGGGAGAACAAATAGCAGTGGACTATATATTTTTAAATGGTTGAATTAGTATTTTATTAGTGATGAAAATAATTAACAGTGGGATTAATTTAACTAAATTAGCAAATAATTGGAAACGAGATGATTAATCCGGTATGTTGGTGTATTGACATATTTTGCGAATTGACCAAAATATCGTTTTGTTTCGATATCTCCGTGGTAAGTAAATGTTGTGAATTACCTTGATTAATTGGCAATGACGGCGATATAGGTCTTTGGCCAATGTTGAAGGTGTGAATTATTGTTATGTTGACCTTTATTATATTATTGTCTTTGTTGTGTTGCCAAGTTGTGGTTGTTTGTATCATCGCATAGCATAACATAGCATTAAAGTTGGCCTGGATTGACATGTTCTAAGTTGGAGCGAATGCTCACCATGTTGGCCTTTATTAGAAAGATTTGTGTTTAGGGATTATGCCTTCTGCCTCGGTAGAATGGCATTTTCTAAGTTGGGAGTTCTGCTCCAATGGTACCACATGCATTTGCATAATTGAGTCGCATTTGGAGTCGTTGGTTTGTGGCTTATTTGAGGTGTTATTTACGCACAGTAATGTTATAAGTTGAATTGAGGTGTTGGTGAATGGTATTGTTTTATTGTTGATTTGGTATGAAGTGGTGATTTTAGATAAATTGATCTCGATATATTATTTATCATATGTTCTATTATAGTATTCGATATCTCACCCCTTCTGTTTGAATGTTACCCTTTGTTGGTAACATGCAGGTAACCAAGAGGAGTAGCCGTTAGCGTTGTTAGTTCGAGTTTGGTGTCATTTGCTCTGATATGTAGCACTCGGGGGAAATGAAAGCTTGTCTTATTTGTTGTTTATTTATCGAACCTTATGTTGTTATTTGAGGAGTTATCGTATCGATGTTGTTTTATGATTCAAAAGATGTTATGTCTCTTATGGAGAATTATTATGAATTTGCTGCATGATTAATCAAAGTTGGTTTACGTTATAAAGACTTTATTCATAAGTTGTGTTCATTCCGTTTTCTTTAAGTGTTATGTATCTATTCCAAAAGCATGACAGTTTTATGTGTCTCTGTTGAATGTGTAGCATCCTGATTATTCTGGAAATTTTTATATTCTGATTTTCCGTAATTTGCTTGGGGTAGAATTGGGGTGTTACACTATGTTGTACCCCAAAATTTTCCCTCCCATTTTTTACTCAAGATGCTATCCCAGGGTTTCCTAAATATTCAATTTGGCTCAAAAGTTGATCAAACGGATTTTCTTCCTAGGCAACCAGTCAGCAATTAAGGTTTTGCACTTCTCAAAGGTTTGCCCAATTCATGGCCCAGATAACTGCAAAGGCATTTGTGTGATTTCTATTTATTCTCTTAACTATAATCTTCTGAATATTGATGTTACTTCTGAGGGCATATTCTGTTTGAATAAGGTGCAAAGTTTAAGATCTTCAAGCAAGTCATGATTGAGGGTTCAATTAATCACTTAGGTTTGAGCTTCTAAACATTTATTTTGTTTAAAAGTGCAACATACATGATTTATCCTATCATATTATGTTTACTTGATGTGCAAGTTATCAAGCTAGGATGCTTATTCAAGACATTCAAACCAAGAATTGCAAAATTAAAATAGAAACTCAAAAGTTTAGGACAATAAATTTGCATTGTTACTCAGCTTTGTTCATTACAGTTTGGTGGGTCTTTTTTACAAATAATTACAAGTGATTACAAAAATTACAAATGCAAAGTTTAAATCTAAAAAGGAAGTTTTCTTCTTCTTCAAGACTCCTTGCTTCATCCTCAAGAAATTCCCCATTTTCTAGCCTTTGTCTTGCTTGTCATTTGTTTGTACATGTGACAGAAGAAAAGAAAAATTAGCAAGCATCATGGAAAATTCCAAGCAAGAATTAATGGTTAAAAGATTTTTTTTCATTTCATCATGAGGGTTTATATTTGGAATCAGATTAAGAGGGGTTTATTTTTTAATCATGGGCCATTTCTCCCAATTGCAAATCACAAAAGGTTACATTTTTTTGGTTCACAAAAAAGAGAAAAGGGAAATTTCTAACATTGCCTGAAACAAGCAGCAAACTGCCAAGCATAGCAAATGAATAAGCAACCAAAAGCCAAGTCAATGCAGTCCCAATTAAAGCAAAGGCAGCAAAATAGAAAACAACAGTATGAACAAAAATAGGATGCAAGTAGCACAACAAAGTAATATACACTGTAAACAGCAACTACACTTAAAGCAGACCAACAAGCAAATCAAAACAAACAAAGAGAACAACAAACTAGCCATGGCTCACCAAAACCCTATGCCTCATCATTTCCCTAAGAATATAAACCCTTCAGAAATGCATCAAAAGCAAAAATGCTTTATCTCACAAAGAGAGGAAAGAGGAAAGATATCACTTAGCCAACAAATGCCAAGACAAGCAGGTTGCTATAAGCAACAGTCCAAGAAGACCTGCTCCAAAAGCCTCCTTATGCTGCCCATAGCAGTCCAAAAACCTGTCCAAGTTCTGCACAAAAGCATGTAAAAATAAACAATTGCAACTAGTCTGCAATACAGTCCAAGAAATGCCCAGACTTGCACCAAAATGGAAACAGTCCAAGCTGCACTCAAAAGCCAAAGACTAAAAAAGGGCCAAAACTGTCAAAATTCAAAGTGGTTTTTCCCTCCTATTTTTTTACCCTAATCAAAGAACAAGTTTACTATTTTACAGAGGAGAGAACCATCATATTAAAGGGACAGATACATCACCAAGCAAAACAGAAGCACAGAACGAGCAAAAGATATCAAAACCACAAAAACTCAGAACAAGAGGTTTAACAAAATCTTTTGTTCCAAACCAACATAACATCATTAATACCGTCTCAAAACCAACTGAAATATCAAAAAAACATCACAAAGAAACCAGAACAAAATATCATCAAACCATCTCCAAATCAACAGAACATGAACATACCATCTTCAAACCCCAACTAAAACATCACAAAAACCAGATACAAAACCAGCAAAAATATCAAAACCACAAAAACTCAGAACAAGAGGTTTAACAAAATCTTTTGTTCCAAACCAACAGAACATCATCAATACCATCTCAAAACCCAACTGAAATATCACAAAAACATCACAAAGAAACCAAAACAAAATATCATCAAACCATCTCCAAATCAACACAACATGAACAAACCATCTTCAAACCCCAACTAAAACATCACAAAAACCAGATACAAAACCAGCAAAAATATCAAAACCATAAAAACTCAGAACAAGAGGTTCAACAAAAATCTTTTGTTTCAAACCAACTGAAGCATCAGCAACATCGCCATCCAACCATCATCAAAAACAGCAAATAACAAAAACATATAACCAAAAATCCACTATTCCAAACTTGTCATCAAACCCAACAAATCAGTGGCAAACCAATAAACAACAAGAACCCTAATCAGATAAACAGGGTAATACAAGTTCAGAAGAAGAAAAAGTAACACAAGCTCAGAAGGAGAAAGAAATCGCCCACAACACAAAGTCAGAATCGTCTTACCAAAAGGACGTCAGGAGGTAAGTAGGGTTATAGATCTGGACCTCACCAAGCGATCTATTTCTTCTCTTTCTCTCCTTATTTGAATCTACCATTGCATGCATCACTATTTTCGCCGTTTTCATCAAACAAAAATTAGGGTTTCCTTTTCCCCTTTCTAGATTTAGAGCCATCAGTAGAAATCTGCAGAAATAAGTCACAAATTAGTAACTAGCATTAAGAGATGATCAGAAAAATGTAAGAAAAGTAAGGTTTTGAGACACGCCGCCACCGTCACTGCCGTGAGGAGATTTCCGGCACAGACAAAAGTTCTTCTCCGGTGAAGGCACATAGTAAGAGAGAAGAGAGAGGACAGAGCGTTGAAGAGAGAGAAAGAAAGTGGATTTATGAAACCTGGCTTCATGAGTAAGTGTTTTTGTTTTGTTTAACAACAATGCTCGGTCCAATCTGGTGGTGACATTTATCACCACCTCTTTAGCTGTCCAGAGTGATTCCCCACTTGCCACCCCATTATAGTATGATGCGCCCTCATCGTCTATCCCTTTGATCAGTTATCACACTCTTTCAACGTGTCTTAGATGCATGCCTTTGGTACACCTCCAGGGAGTTGCTGTACTGGATTAGCCAGAAGCATTTGGGCTTACTAATTTTTGCACCCCTACTTTTACTTATGTTACAGGCCCATTTCTACTTTCTTCTTTATATTTTTTGTTTGTTAATATTTTCTTCTTCATTATTTTTTTTTTATTTCATTTTTTAGCATATGTTTAAGAAATGTAAATATGTTAACATTTGTTTTAAATAATTATTGATTTTAAAATAATTTTTATTTGACATTATTAATTAAGTCCTTAATTAATCTTATCAAATGAAAAGAGTTTTAACCTAAATAATTATTTAATGGTTTGGATCTGTATTGCGTGATTTAAATATTTATTTCTTACTGTCATCCCCATTTATTAATTTGTTCCCCCATTCCCGAAGCTCTGTAATAACATAGAATTTCAACTTCCACATTTTTACTGTTTACTCAATATTGTATAGTAATTACGCGTGTATGGCAAGATTCGAAAAACAGTCGCTAGATAACCTAATTTCAAAGACAAAATTAACTTGAAACAAACACACTTTTTCACACGCGCACCTTTAGGGTAACCTCGCTCGTTGCCTCGGAAATATAGTCATGTTCCTCGAATATGGGACGTTTTAGCAATGACCCTTCGATAAAAAAAAGATCGTAGTCCCTCGATGACCCTTGACGTTGCCTTCGATAAAACGATCTAGTCCCTTACGAATATTGCTAAAGTGTCTCATAAGTTGCTTTCGATGACTTTAAAATTGACCCGTGCTTGTCCCTTCACATCCAACGACGGGGCTTGATACCAAATTAATGGTAAGATAGCAACATTAAAAGGAGGAAGAAAAGAACCTTGAGACTTTTCGAGTAGGTAGATTCGCTCCTAGTTGCTTGCTTGCTCACAACAAAAACATTTTACACCGACACTTTCATCTCAAAATATTTTCAAAAAGACAAAACCTTTTGCATAGGTTCTTATAGAGACGAGAGCCATTGCAAAATATCTTTTCAAAACAATTTCTAAAAACACAATCCACCAACACATTTTTGAACCATCTTTCAAAACAAAACTTTGTACGCGTTCTTATAGAAATGAGAGCCATTACAAAGAGGTTTTTTTTTCAAAACGCTTTCAAAACCCACACCACAAGCACACTGTCAAAACAAAAGCAAGTGATCTAAACGAGTAACTAAGAGCCCATGGAAAACCATGGATGAAAAGGGTGCTAATACCTTCCCTTTTCATAATCTACCCCCCGAACTCAAGAAATAATCTCGAAAGGTCTTTCCTGTGCTTTTTTACCTTTCCTTTTGGATAAAAGAAAAGTCGGTGGCGACTCTTGCTATCCGCACAAATGTGATCAAAATGCAAAACCTCAAGTCAGTTCTCCCACCATATCACAGAAATGGCGACTCTGCTGGGGAAAAGATATAAAAGTGGGGTTACCTTAGGGTTATATCACCTTTACTTGCTTTCATTATTTGATTTGTGTGCTTTATATTTAGTTCTTTGTATTGGGTTTGCTTTGATCCTTCACCCGGATCTGGGACACCTTTTTAAGTAAATAGCAATAGATTGTAGAGACTGTACGGTGTAAACCGATATGGTTGAAACAATGGATATGTTAGTGTGACGTATTTGTGGGTACCGATATCCCTCGTGGTGAATCGAGGAGAATACGGGGCCGCTGAGTGGCGTCATGAAGCACTAATTGACTTTAGAACCCTAATTGAACAAACTTGGATATTAGGGCGTAGTGAGATAGCCGATTTTGGTGTAGAGCTAAAAATTGGTTGATACTCGATACTACACTCATTGAGGCTAGACTTTTGGGATATCTCGGCCGCAAGAAAAGATTGTTCTGCTGAGACAATCCCTAAGAGAAAGGTCGGTGATATTGAGATCCTTTAGAACCCGATCACTTTTGCTAGGACAGGTTGAGCCAACCAAACTTCAAGAGGGTACTTACCTACAAAAATCATGCAAGCCTAAAACATAGGGACTTGTTTGTTGTGTGTGTATATATTTACTTGTACATAAACATCATAAACATCATGAAAATCATACGCATGCTCACTAACCATTTCAAGGATTTAGAAATTTATCTTCTTTTTTGTTTTGTTTTGTAGATCATGAATTCTCTCTGAAGAAACACCATCTGAATCAGCTTTGTAAAAGCACATCCTCAACTTCAAGAGCTAGCTTCAAGAGTGCCCGGGGATTCTCCTTTTACCAAGAAGTGTGGTCGACTCCTCATTTTGGCTACATCCAACTTCCAAGAAGAGATGATGTGTGTACTATTTCAATTATTTGATCCCTTACATCATTGTTTCACTTTCCCAGACTATCAATTGGTACCTACACTGGAAGAGTTCTCTCTACTCTTAGGGGTGCATGTGCTTGATCAAATACCGCTCACCGGTCTAGAAGGGATCCCAAAACCTGAATTCATCGCTGAAGCTTTGCATATGAAGAGAGCCGACATCATAGCCAATTGGGAGACAAGAAGCGGGGTTAAAGGTTTTCTAGCTATGTTTTTATTGGAAAAGGCTTGTTCATTCTGGGACGACTTGGATTTCCAAGCTTTCGAAGATGTCTTGGCTCTTCTCATTTATGGTTTGGTTCTGTTTCCCAATTCGGACCAATTCATAGACGTTAACGCCATCAAAGTCTTTCTCTCTCGCAATCCTATACCTACCTTACTAGGAGATATCTTGCATTGCCTTCATACCCGCACCATGAATAAAAGAGGTACTCTTTTGTGTTGTATCCCCCTACTAGCTAAGTGGTTCACTTCACACATGCCTCAGTCAGTATTGAAGAACGAGCAAAGACTGACTTGGTCTCAAAGGATGATGTCTCTCACCCACTCTGATATCCGTTGGTGTTCGAGATCCTTGGAAGATGTCTCTATCATTGACCGTTGTGGGGAGTTCCCTAACGTACCTCTGCTTGGTATTAGGGGAGGTATCACCTACAACCCATGCTTAGCTCTTCGACAGTTTGGGTATGCCCGAAGAGAAGGCCCTCACGAGATGCTCATCCAAGGTCTGGTGTTCGACTACGACAAAGAAGACCAAGGTTACCGCCAGAGGTTTACACGTGCTTGGGGAATGGTAAACAAGGTGGACAGTAAGAATTTGGGACACAAAAACTCTATCCCTCTCGAGCCTTACCTTAGGTGGGTACGGGTTCATGCCCAGAGTCTCTTGATGCCTTACCCTTTCATCCTTCCTGTCATCATGGAGCCTGTTGTTGAAGGAGACGTCTCATACACCGTTCTTCATCCCGACATGCCTACCTCTCTCGAAGACTTGCATAAAGCATGGGTTCAGTTGAAGGAAGAGTGAGAGACCTTTGAAGCCCAGTATTACGCCAGTGAGAAGAAGGTTATGGAGCTCACCAAACTGCTTCATGAAGAGAAAAACCTGAATGCCTACATTGCTCCAAAGAGGATGCGTTCAGTCTTTTTGTCTTAGGAGTTTGGTTGTATTTTGTTTCTTTCATTGTAAGCCCAAGGAGGCATGATGTATCCAAAACTTTATCTTATTAATATAACGTGAGTTCTTTTTTGGTTTGAACAAATTTAAATCTCTAAATTTCCTTGAAATCATTGGCATATTGCATCTTCATTCATCATAACATCATACAGCTTTCTCACAACAGGTCACCTTATCCTTCTACTATTTATTTCAGTGAGATAGATGTTGAACAAACTGTAAAAGATCTTCAGGCACAAACGCCCAGTTTCAACAAATGCTCTTGGCTCTGATAAAAGGACAAGAGGAGTTGAAGACTCTGCTGGCCAAAGAGAAGAAGAAGAAAGTGAAGAAATCAACCGGTGTTGTGATCATGGGGAGGAGGTTTAAAGAACAAGCCAGACGAACTTTGGACTTTGCGACATCATCAGGAAAAGGAGATAATCAAACCTAGGAAGTGAACAACGACCCAGCATCCAAGGAAGAGGAAGAGCCTGATTACTCTAAGGAACAATATCCTCCTGCTGATGATAAATACAAACAGCTAGAGCATCGTTTGAGTGCTATGGAGATTCAGAGGGTACCCGGTTTGGACTTTGAAGAATTAGGACTCATCTCAGGGGTCGTCATCCCACAAAAATTCAAGGCCCCCACTTTCGCCAAATACGACGGTGTCTCCTGCCCGAAGCTACATTTAAGGTCATACGTTAGAAATATTCAACCCCACACGGCTGACAAGAATCTATGGGTGCATTTCTTCCAAGAGAGCTTATCTGGGACGCAGTTGGATTGGTTCTATCAATTGGAAGGGACCAATGTTCGCAATTGGGAAGAGTTGGCTGTCGCTTTCTACAAACAATATCAGTACAATGCTGATTTGGCTCCAACTAGGACGCAATTACAAAGCATGTCTATGGGAACAGGTGAAGGTTTCAAAACCTATGCTCAAAAATGGAGGGATCTCGCAGGCAGGGTCCAGCCCCCTCTATCCGACAGAGAATTAGTGGATATGTTTCTAGGCACCTTGTCGGGACCATTTTTCAACCACCTGATTGGGAGTTCCTCAGCTGGGTTTACTGAATTAATCATGACTGGTAAGCGGGTCGAGGAAGGTATAAAAAGCGGAAAAATTCAAAGAGATGCATCCTCGAGCGTGATAAAGAATCCTTTTGTTGGAAAGAAAGAGGTCAGTGCTGCATATGACTATAGAAATCAAAACAAAACTGACCGTCACCCGGCAGTAGGGGCTGTCATGATTTCTAACCCTGTGCCAAATCAGCAGCGAAATTATCAGCGCAAACCAGAAGCACCCATGAGACGATTTACCCAGATTAACATGACCATGTCTCAAGTTTTGCCACACCTTCTAAAGACCAATCTGGCAACTTTAAAGGAAGCTCCCAAGAACCCTAATACTGCTTCTCCTTGCTATAACCCAAACGCTCGATGCGCCTACCATTCTGAAAGCCCGGGGCACGATACAAATGACTGTTGGGCCTTAAAGAATAAGGTGCAAGACCTTATCGATGCGAAAGAGATTGAGTTTGATCTCCCAGAAACGCCTAATGTAATAACGGCGCCAATTCCCAGACATGGCCAAGGTATCAACGCCATTGATGATGATAGTTTTGTCTCCTCTATGAATGACTTAATTACCCCTTTGTTGACCATTAAACAAAATCTACTACAAGCCGGTCTGTTTCCAGGTTGTGATGAAAATTGCCACTTGCGCAAGTCTCTACCGAACGACTGTTTGTTACTAAAGATAGGCGTCCAACGCCTGATGATTAGTAAATAAATCCTATTTGAAAAGATACCCCTTATCAAGAGTTATTATCAAGATGTTTCGATAATCACCATTTTCGACAATCCTCCCAGGGTCTCCACCAAAAGACCCGTCAGGATTACATCTTTCCCAAGATCTGCACCTTTAATCATCGTTATGCCAAGACCAATATCATACTCTTCGGATAAAGTTGTTCCCTGGAGTTATGAGGTTGACATTTATTACTATGGCGTCAAGCAAGATCAGTTGGCTGTCAAAGACGAAGTTGCGAGAGATATTGATCCTGATATCGGTAACATCACTGGGACCAGCAAAATAACAAGAAGTGGAAGAGTCTTCTCACCTGAGATTTCTCCAAAGACCGTTGCTACTCCTGTAATCGTTCTTACTGCCACTCCTACCGACACTCCTAATGATACTCATATTGTTATCCATGCTACTGATACAAAGGGAAAAGAGGCTTTGATCGAGCCTGCCCAAACAAGAGAACGTCCCGAGATCATCCTTGAAGCTTCCAGAAAAGAGATAGAAGAAATACTGAAGATAATCAAGAAAAGTGACTACAACATTGTCTAACAGTTAGGGCAGACCCCCTCGAAGATATCATTGTTGTCCTTACTTTTGTGTTCTAAGACCCACGCCAAAGCCTTGGTAAAGTTTCTTAAGACCTCCCACGTGCCCCAAGAGACCTCCATCGACCAATTTGAAAACTGTGTGGCCAGTCTAACTGCTGATAACGGATTGGGATTTTCCGACGCTGATTTAACCTCTAAGGGAAGGAATCACAATGATGCCTTACATATTTCCATTGAATGCAAAGGCACCACACTTGCCCATGTTTTGGTGGATACCGGCTCATCATTAATTGTTTTGTCCAAAAATGCTCTCGACCGACTGGATTGCGAGGGGCTTATCTTGAAACCAAGCAAAATAATAGTAAGGGCCTTTGATGGCTCCAAGAGGATAGTGCACGGAGAAGTTAGTATCCCCATAAAAATTGGGACTCAGACTTTTGACTCAACTTTCTATGTGATGGACATCCGCCCTTTGTACTTTTGTTTGTTGGGTCGACCCTGGATCCATGGTGTTGGTGCCGTCACTTCTACCCTACACCAAATGCTAAAATACTCGATCAGAGGAAAGATTGTCACAGTTCACGGAGAGGAGGAGTACATGGTTAGTCATCTGAACTCTTTTGGGTATGTTGAAATGGATGGTGAATTCATAGAGACTCCCTGTCAGAACTTTGAGGAGGTTCTAGCAACGGTCGCGGAAACCAAGTCTACTCCAAAGGTCCCGAAGACTACCAGACCTCCACTGAAGATGGCCTCTTTGAAAGATGCTCGAGCAGTAGTTGAAGAAGGAGGATGTTCTATCTGGGGTCAGCTTCCGAATATTCCCTACAAGTCCAACAAATTTGGGTTGGGGTTCACTTCAGAGGCCCAAAGGGCTGTTCGACGTTCTCGTGCTGGGGGACCACCTCTGCCTATCATCAATCAAGGAGTCAATGCAATAGAAGACAGTGATGGCAGTTGTGACATGGACGAATGGATTTTTCCAACCATCGGGCGGAGGGCTCAACAATTAGGAGGCCAAAGATTTCATTCCTATTACTTTTATTCAAGAGTAATTATCTTTTAATATTTTCAGGCTTGTAATATTTAAACAATTCAGACTTTTAAAACCTTGTGTCCTACCCGAGGCACAACGGTCCATTTGTGAGGGTTGTCACTTCATTCTCATATGCCATTAATGAATCATGGACATTTTTTGCATCAAATTTTTTGTTCTTTGTTTTTTCGTACATTTTTATTTTCTTTCAAAAGTAGCTATGCTCTTACACACACTCACATATTAAAATGCAGATCTACATCCACTCAGGATCCCATGGGTAACAGTTCTGTTATGGCCAATTGTGACTTTGAAAATCCGATCTACCAAGCCGACGACGAAGGTGAGGAAGATTATGAGGTGCCAGGGGAGTTGGCCAGGTTGTTGTAACGGGAAGAAAGGACCATTCAGCCGCACGAAGAGCCAATTGAAACAGTTAACTTGGGAACTAAGGAAGACAAAAAGGAGGTCAAGGTGGGTGCCAATTTGGAACCTAATGTCAAAGAGCGTCTGATTTAGTTGCTGCACGATTATGTTGAAGTCTTTGCCTGGTCATACAAAAGCATGCCGAGAATGGATACAAACATTGTGGTACATCGTCTTCCTACGAGGGAAGATTGTCCTCTAGTAAAGCAAAAGGTTCGCCGCATGAGGCCTGATATGTCAGAAAAGATCAAGGCAGAAGTCATGAAGCAATTCAATGTTGGATTCTTGGTTGTCACCTCTTATCCCCAATGGGTTGCCAATGTTGTTCCTATGCCCAAGAAAGACGGTAAAGTGCGAATGTGTGTGGACTACCGAGATTTGAATAGGGCAAGCCCCAAAGATGATATTCCACTCCCCCACATCGACATTCTAGTTGACAATACGACACAACACAAAGTGTTTTCCTTCATGGACGGTTTCTCAGGCTACAACCAAATCAAAATGGCGACTGAGGATATGGAGAAAACAACCTTTGTTACACAGTGGGGCACTTTCTGCTATAAGGTCATGCCATTCGGACTGAAGAATTCTGGGGCAACCTATCAACGCACCATGGTAGCTTTATTTCATGACATGATACATCATGAGATAGAGGTCTACGTAGACAATATGATAGCCATATCGCAAACGGAAGAAGAACACCTGGATCACTTACAAAAACTGTTTGAGAGGCTGAAGAAGTACAAGTTGAGATTGAATCCAAACAAGTGCACATTCGGAGTCCAGTCTGGTAAGCTCCTAGGCTTTGTCATCAGCAATAAAGGTATCGAGGTTGATCCTGCCAAGGTTAAAGCGATACAAGAAATGCCTTCTCCTCGTACTGACAAAGAAGTCAGAGGATTCTTGGGACGTTTGAATTACATCTCCAGGTTCATTTCTCACCTGACAGCTACTTGTGAGCCAATCTTTAAGCTCTTGAAAAAAGATCAAGTAGTCAAACGGAATGACGAATGCCAAGTTGCTTTTGATAAAATCAAGGAATACTTACAAGAACCTCCTGTGTTGTTACCACCCATCGAAGGAAGGCCTTTAATCCTGTATTTGACTGTTTTAGAAAACTCAATGGGGTGTGTGTTGGGGCAGCATGACGAGTCTGGCCGAAAAGAGCATGCTATTTATTACCTGAGAAAAAAGTTTACCGACTGTGAAACAAGATATTCCCTGCTCGAGAAAACTTGTTGCGCTCTGGCATGGGATGCTCGCCGACTGAGATAGTATATGCTAACCTATACTACTCTGTTGATATCTAAAATGGATCCGATAAAATACATCTTTGAGAAGCCCTCTCTTTCCAGGAGAATAGCGAGGTGGCAGATGATCCTGACAGAATATGACATACAATATACTACCCAGAAATATATAAAAGGTAGTGTATTGGCTGATCACCTCACTCACCAGGCTGTGGAAGACTATCAGTACATGAAGTTTGAATTCCCGGATGAAGACATCATGACATTAGACAACTGTGAAGAAATCAGGCCATATGATGGGCCTGAACAAGGATCCTGATGGACCCTATTCTTTGAAGGAGCATCCAATGCACTGGGCAATGGTATCGGTGCCGTACTCATATCTCCGGAGGGATGTCATACTCCCTTTACTGCCAGACTTTGCTTCAACTCTACAAAAAACATGGCAGAATACGAAGCATGCATCTTCAGTCTCAAAGCTGCTATAGACTTGGTGATCAAATCCTTGAATGTATTTGGAGATTCAACTTTGGTCATCAGTCAAATCAAAGGGGAATGGGATACCAAACACCCAACCTTATCCCTTACAAAGAACATGTGTTGACACTGTTGCCGCATTTTGAGAAGATTACCTTCGAGCATTTCCTGCGAGAAGAAAATCAGCTAGCAGACGCACTAGCTATAATGTCATCTATGTTTAAACTTAATTGGGATAAAGAGGCTCCTCAAATCACTATTGAGCGGATGGATGAACCAGCCTACTGTCATGAGATCGGTCTGAGGAAGTAGTGGATCGACCTTGGTTCCATGAAGTTAAAAGGTATCTCGAGTCTCAGGAATATCCAGAAGGAGCTTCAGTAAATGACAAGAATTTCCTAAGAAGATTCTCAGCTAAGTTCTTCCTTAGTAACGGTATTTTGTACAAACGCAATCATGACTCTATTGCTTCATTGCATAGACAAGGTTGAGGCTGAAAGGATCATGGTTGAATTACACGAAGGCACTTTTGGTACCCATTCCAGTGGGCATACCATGGCAAAGAAGATCCTTCGGGCAGACTATTATTGGTCTACCATGGAGGCAGACTGCTATCAACACTCTCGGACTTGCCATAAGTGTCAGATTTATGCTGATAAAGTGAATATACCTCCAGTTCCTCTGAACATCCTGACAGCTCCTTGGCCCTTTGCTATGTGGGGAATCGATATGATTGGGGAAATCAAGCCAACGACCTCTAGTGGACATCGCTTCATCTTAGTGGCCATCGACTATTTTACAAAGTGGGTTGAGGCAACTTCCTTTGCTTCCGTTACTAAGATTGTGGTCGCCCGGTTCATCAAACAGAATCTCATATGTCGGTACAGTATCCCAGAGAGAATCCTCACTGATAATGGTAAGAATCTAAACAACACTATGATCACCGCCTTGTGCGAGCAATTCAAGATCCAGCATCATAATTCTTCCCCTTACCTGCCAAAGATGAATGGTGTCGTCGAAGCTGCAAATAAAAACATTAAAAAGATCATACAGAAAATGACAGTCACATACAAAGACTGGTGTGAGATGCTACCGTTCTCTCTCCATGAGTGTTGTACCACAGCTCGCACATCAACATGGGCAACACCCTATTCTCTAGTATACGGCATGGAGGCTGTCTTGCCTATTGAGGTCCAGATCCCCTCTCTAAGGATCATGAAGGATGTTGGTTTGAATGAAGAAGATTGGATCCAAGCTCAGTTTAACCAACTAAACTTGATTGATGAGAAGAGGCTTACAGCTATCTTTCATGGTCAGATGTACCAAAAACGCATGATCAAAGCTTTTAATAAAAAGGTCAAATGTCAGGTATATCGGGTCGGTGACTTGGTAATCAAGCATATCATTTTGCCACAAGGTGATCCCAGGGGAAAATGGACTCCTACATATGAAAGGCCGTTTATAATCAAAAGTACATTCTCTGGTGGAGCAATGATCTTGACCACTATGGATGGCGACGACCTCCCGCACCCTGTAAATACGGACATAGTTAAAAGATACTACGCATGATCAAAGACCCGCTAGGTTGACTAGCCTAGACAAAAAATAAGGGCTTCCCGGAGAACCAAAAGGGTTCGGGCAAAAATAAGGGATGAAAATTAAAAAAAATCTGTACACCCGGAAAGTCGAAAACCCGAAAGGGAGGCTTGGGCAAAAAAGGGTATCCCGGTGGACTGAAAACCCGAGAGGGAGGTCCAGGAAAAAGTTAGGGATTAAAGCGTATGACTATGTCCCATTGGATCATCTTGTAGACAATTTTCAGCATTTACCAATCAACTCAAACGGTTCTAATCAATCCAATCGACTTCGCCGAGGTGACAAGTGGACAAGACACTCAGAGACACAAAGACTATAGCATAATGGGAACCCCATGGGATTATTGCACATAGCTATCTTTCCTTTGTATCAATGGTCATTTTGTTACGACGAAATTCTCTTACTAGAATGCTCGTCTCATTGTACAAAAATACTTATTCAAGTTAATACAAAGATATCCCCTTTGGAGGTCCAAAACCATTTGTTTTTTCGTTTTTGTGTTTTATTTACAAAAAAACGTCCAATGATTTATTTTTGAACATATTCAATTGAACGTGATTACTGTTACAAATAAACAGAAAACGGAAAGACAATTACTAATGACTTTAAGAAATAGGATAATATATGTAGGCCATTCTATAAAATCCCCACAGGTACCTTCTCCAGCAAGAGCGAAAGCAATTACATCTTACTACAGGATCATTAACATATCCCCAGAGTAAAGCTTCCAGCTACCGCTCCAGAGATTCCCCAGTAAGTTGCCCAACTTCTCAGGTTTCCCCAGTAGGATTCCACGAAGTCTACAAGCAATGTCCGATGTTTCCCTTCTACAACAGAGTTTATTTCTCTAATGATTGGAAATTCACTCGTCAATGCTTCAAAAGAGATTTATTTGCCCCGCTTCCAGCAACACTATGGCACAAACAATCTTTAAGTCCATACATTTGCATTCATACATCATAGCATTGACAACACAAGTATATACAATAAAATCTCATTTATTTTTAGAAACAACATTATACCATGCATTGCATACATCATGACATGGCATACAACTAACTCTTCACCTTTTTAGGAAAAATTAATCAACATGAAATTATCATCAGCAAAATTCCAACAGAAAAATGATTTTCAAACAAGAAAAGACTGGTCAACCATCTACATAACAAAATATTTTTTCCAGATTCTTACTAGTTCAGATAAACCTCTCAACGGTTTACTCTGATTCATTTCCAGATTCCTTACTGGTTCAGATAAATCTCTCAACGGTTTATTCTGATTCGTTTCCAGATTTTCACTGGTTCAGATAAACCCCTCAACGGTTTATTCTGATTCATTTCCATATTTTCACGGGTTCAGATAAACCCCTCAACGGTTTATTCTGATTTGTTTCCAGATTTTTAATGGTTCAGATAAACCTTTCAACGGTTTATTCTGATTCATTTCCAGATTCTTACTGGTTCAGATAAACCTCTCAACGGTTTATTCTGATTCATTTCCAGATTCTTACTGGTTCAGATAAACCTCTCAACGGTTTACTCTAATTCATTTCTAGATTCCTTACTGGTTCAGATAAATCTCTCAACGGTTTATTCTGATTCGTTTCCAGATTTTCACTGGTTCAGATAAACCCCTCAACGGTTTATTCTGATTCGTCTCCAGATTCTTACTGGTTCAGATAAACCTCTTAACGGTTTACTCTGATTCATTTCCAGATTCTTATTGGTTTGGATAAACCTCTCAACGGTTTATTCTGATTTGTTTCCAGATTTTTACTGGTTCAGATAAACCTCTCAATGATTTATTCTGATTCGTTTCCATATTTTCACTGGTTCAGATAAACCTCTCGATGGTTTATTTTGATTCGTTTCCATATTTTCACTGGTTCAGATAAACCTCTCAACAGTTTATTCTGATTCGTTTCCAGATTTTCACTGGTTCAGATAAACCTCTCAACGGTTTATTCTGATTTGTTTCCAGATTTTCATTGGTTCAGATAAACCTCTCAACGGTTTATTTTGATTCGTTTCCAGATTTTCACTGGTTCAGATAAACCTCTCAACGATTTATTTTGATCTGTTTCCAGATTTTCACTGGTTCAGATAAACCTCTCAACGGTTTATTTTGATTCGTTTCCAAATTTTCACTGGTTCAGATAAAATCTCTCAAAGGTTTATTCTGATTCGTTTTCTGTTAAAATCAAGTTCAGACTTTCTGTCAACAATCATCTTTGGATGGCATCTATAAGCCCATCTCCGATAACTCCCCATCATTTCTCCAAATGGCATCTTTAAGCCCATTCCCTATACAATCAACCAGCGCATCATCGAGTGCAAATTTCTGGGCACTCTAGTGTTCAATCATCTTCCACTCTCAAGCCACGAACGACAAACATGTCAATCTCGCTTTTCAAGTTTAAGAAGATTGAACAGGGGCAGTTATTGTACCCAAAAATTTTCCCTCCCATTTTTTACTCAAGATGCTATCCCAGGGTTTCTTAAATATTCAATTTGGCTCAAAAGTTGATCAAACGGATTTTCTTCCTAGGCAACCAGTCAGCAATTAGGGTTTTGCACTTCTCAAAGATTTTCCCAATTCATGGCCCAGATAACTACAAAGGCATTTGTGTGATTTCTATTTGTTCTCTTAACTATAATCTTCTGAAGATTGATGTTACTTCTGAGGGCATATTCTGTTTGAATAAGGTGCAAAGTTTAAGATCTTCAAGCAAGTTATGATTGAGGGTTCAATTAATCACTTAGGTTTGAGCTTCTAAACATTTATTTTGTTTTAAAGTGCAAGATACATGATTTATCCTATCATATTATGTTTACTTGAAGTGCAAGTTATCAAGCTAGGATGCTTATTCAAGACATTCAAACCAAGAATTGCAAAATTAAAATAAAAACTCAGATGTTTTGGACAATAAATTTGCATTGTTACTCAGCTTTGTTCATTACAGTTTGGTGGGTCTTTTTTACAAATAATTACAAGTGATTACAAAAATTACAAATGCAAAGTTTAAATCTACAAAGGAAGTTTGCTTCTTCTTCAAGACTCCTTGCTTCATCCTCAAGAAATTCCCCATTTGCTAGCCTTTGTCTTGCTTGCCATTTGTTTGTACATGTGACAGAAGAAAAGAAAAATTAGCAAGCATCATGGAAAATTCCAAGCAAGAATTAATGGTTAAAAGATTTTTTCATTTCATCATGAGGGTTTATATTTGGAATCAGATTAAGAGGGGTTTATTTTTTAATCACGGGCCATTTCTCCCAATTGCAAATCACAAAAGGTTGCATTTTTTTGGTTCAGAAAAAAGAGAAAAGGGAAATTGCTAACATTGCCTGAAACAAGCAGCAAACTACCAAGCATAGCAAATGAATAAGCAACCAAAAGCCAAGTCAATGCAGCCCCAATTAAAGCAAAGGCAGACTGCTAAGGCAAAAAAATCGAAAACAACAGTATGAACAAAAACAGGCTGCAAGCAGCACAACAAAGCAATATACACTGTAAACAACAGCTACACTTAAAGCAGATTAACAAGCAACTCAAAACAAACAAAGAGAACAGCAAACTAGCCATAGCTCACCAAAACCCTATGCCTCATCATTTCCATAAGAATATAAATCCTTCAGAAATGCATCAAAATAAAAAATGCTTTATCTCACAAAGAGAGGAAAGAGGAAAGATATCACTTAGCCAGCAAATGCCAAGACAAGCAGGTTACTATAAGCAACAGTCCAAGAAGACCTGCTCCAAAATCCTCCCTATGCTGCCCATAGCAGTCCAAAAACCTGTCCAAGTTCTACACAAAAGCATTTCAACATAAACCATAGCAACTAGTCTGCAATACAGTCCAAAAAATGCCCAGACTTGCACCAAAATGGAAACGGTCCAAGCTGCACTCAAAAGCCAAAGACTAAAAAAGGGCCAAAACTGTCAAAATTCAAAGTGGTTCTTCCCTCCTATTTTTTTTACCCTAATCAAAGAACAAGTTTACTGTTTTATAGAGGAGAGAACCATCAGATTAAAGGGACAGATACATCACCAAGCAAAACAGAAGCACATAACGAGCAAAAGATATCAAAACCACAAAAACTCAGAACAAGAGGTTTAACAAAATCTTTTGTTCCAAACCAACAGAACATCATCAATACCATCTCAAAACCCAACTGAAATATCACAAAAACATCACAAAGAAACCAGAACAAAATATCATCAAACCATCTCCAAATCAATAGAACATGAACAAACCATCTTCAAACCCCAACTAAAACATCACTAAAACATCACAAAACCCAGATACAAAACCAGCAAAAATATCACAACCACAAAAACTCAGAACAAGAGGTTTAACAAAATATTTTGTTCCAAACCAACAGAACATCATCAATACCATCTCAAAACCCAACTGAAATATCACAAAAACATCACAAAGAAACCAGAACAAAATATCATCAAACCATCTCCTAATCAACAGAACATGAACAAACCATCTTCAAACCCCAACTAAAACATCACTAAAACATCACAAAAACCAGATACAAAACCAGCAAAAATATCAAAACCACTAAAACTCAGAACAAGAGGTTCAACAAAAATCTTTTGTTTCAAACCAACTGAAGCATCATCAACATCGCCATCCAACCATCATCAAAAACAGCAAATAACAAAAACACAGAACCAAAAGTCCACTATTCCAAACTTGTCATCAAACCCATAAAATCAGTGGCAAACCAATAAACAACAAGAACCCTAATCCGATAAATAGGGTAATACAAGTTCAGAAGAAGAAAAAGTAACACAAGCTCAGAAGGAGAAAGAAATCACCCACAATACAAAGTCAGAATCGTCTTACCAAAAGGACGTCAGGAGGTAAGTAGGGTTATAGATCTGGACCTCACCAAGCGATCTCTTTCTTCTCTTTCTCTCCTTCTTTGAATCTACCGTTGCATGCATAACTATTTTCGTCGTTTTCATCAAACAAAAATTAGGGTTTCCTTTTTCCCCTTTCTAGATTTAGAGCCATCAAGTGGAAATCTGTAGAAATAAGTCACAAATTAGTAACTAGCATTAAGAGACGATCAGAAAAATGTAAAAAAAAGTAAGTTTTTGAGACACGTCGTCGTCGTCACCGCCGTGAGGCGGTTTCCGGCGCAGCCAAAGGGTCTTCTCCGGTGAAGGCCCATAGTAAGGGAGAAGAGAGAGGACAGAGCGTATAAGAGAGAGAAAGAAAGTGGAGTTAAGAAACCTGGCTTCATGAGTAAGCATTTTTGTTTTGTTTAACAACAATGCTCCGGTCCAATCTGGTGGTGACATTTGTTACCACCTCTTTAGCTGTCCAGAGTGATTCCCCACTTGCCACCCCATGATAGTATGATGCGCCCTCATCATCTATCCCTTTGATCAGTTATCACACCCTTTCAACGTGTCTTAGATGCATGCCTTTGGTACACCTCCAGGGAGTTGTTGTACTAGATTAGCCAGAAGCATTTAGGCTTACTAATTTTTGCACCCCTACTTTTACTTATGTTACAGACCCATTTCTACTTTCTTCTCTATATTTTTTGTTTGTTAATATTTTCTTCTTCATTTTTTTTATTTCATTTTTTAGCGTATGTTTAAGAAATGTAAATATGTTAACATTTGTTTTAAATAATTATTGATTTTAAATAATTTTTATTTGACATTATTAATTAAGTCCTTAATTAATTTTATCAAATGAAAAGAGTTTTAACCTAAATAATTATTTAATCGTTTGGATCTGTATTGCGTGATTTAAATATTTATTTCTTACTGTCATCCCCATTCATTAATTTGTACCCCCATTCCCGAAGCTCTGTAATAACATAGAATTTCAACTTCCGCATTTTTACTGTTTACTCAATATTGTATAGTAATTACGCGTGTATGGCAAGATTCGAAAAACAATCGCTAGATAACCTAATTTCAAAAACAAAATTAACTTGAAACAAACACACTTTTTCACACGCGCACCTCTAGGGTAACCTCGCTCGTTGCTTCAGAAATATAGTCATGTCCCTCGAATATGGGACATTTTAGCAATGACCCTTCGATTAAAAAAAATATCGTAGTCCCTCGATGACCCTTGATGTTGCCTTCGATAAAACGATCTAGTCCCTTACGAAAATTGCTAAAGTGTCTCATAAGTTGCTTTCGATGACTGTAAAATTGACCCGCGCTTGTCCCTTCACATCTAACGATGGCGCTTCTTACCAAATTAATGGTAAGATAGAAACATTAAAAGGAGGAAGAAAAGAACCTTGAGACCTTTCGAGTAGGTATATTCGCTCCTAGTTGCTTGCTTGCTCACAACAAAAACATTTTACACCGACACTTTCATCTCAAAATATTTTCAAAAAGACAAAACCTTTTGCATACGTTCTTATAGAGACGAGAGCCATTGCAAAACATCTTTTCAAAACACTTTCCAAAAACACAATCCACCAACACATTTTTGAACCATCTTTCAAAACAAAACTTTGTACGCATTCTTATAGGAACGAGAGCCATTACAAAGAGGTTTTTTTTCCAAAACACTTTCAAAACCCACACCACAAGCACACTGTCAAAACAAAAGCAAGTGATCTAAACGATTAATTAAGAGCCCATGGAAAACCATGGATGAAAAGGGTGCTAATACCTTCCCTTTTCATAATCTATCCCCCGAACTCAAGAAATAATATCGAAAGGTCTTTCTTGTGCTTTTTTACCTTTCCTTTTGGATAAAAGAAAAGTCGGTGGCGACTCTTGCTATCTGGATAAATGCGATCAAAACGCAAAACCTCAAGTCAGTTCTCCTACCGTATCACACAATGTCTACTTTTACCCGAAAGGTTTATTCTTTTCCTCCTTTCCTTTAGACAGTGCTATCCTACTATTAGTGAGTAGGTAGCCCTATCGTTGGATGTTTGAGGGATATTCGAAGGGACATTTTATAGTCACAAAGGCAACTGGGAGAGAAACCTTAGTAACTACCCTAGGGTTTTAAGATCATGTTTACCGCGACAACTTCGAGAGGGTCATCGAGGGACTTATGATCTTTTTAAACCAGAGGATATCCACTAAAATCTCTCACGTTTCGAGAGTTGTGACTATTTTCCAAAGGCAACCAAAGTGGGAGTACCTTAGAGGTGTATATGTTCAAGTGTGTTTGCTTTTAGTTATTTTTGTGTTTGATGTTAGGTTTGCTAATGTTGCTTTTAATGTCTTACCATACAATCCTATTACCATAAATCTAACAGTTAACATGTACAGGAAATTAAAATACGGAATTTAAATCTACGTTATTACAAAGCTTCAAGGAGGGGGATTAATTACATAGTCCAAAATTGGGGAAAATGAATAAAATAGTAAAAGTCTTAATTAATTCGATTACATCTAGTAGACAGATACAATAATATGAATGTAAACGCGCGAAACGGAAAAGAATGTCTAAAAATCCTAAGGTATAAAAATCTTTTTATTTGTTATGTTTTTTTTCATTATATGAAGACAATTAAACTAAAAAAAACTAAATCTATTTGGTTTTAATTTGAAGAAATGGTTAAAATAATTAATTAATTAATTTTCAAAATTAATTTGATTAAGAAAAGTACTAACCTAATGTTTTTGTGATGTTTTTGATTTAATTCCAAATAAATAAATAAAATAAAGCAATAAAAAGAAATAAACAACAAAAAAACAAAATAAAAGTACAAATGGGCCAGGCAATGAATGGAACAAAAGGGGGTGTGAATTGGGTTTTGTTAGGCCCAAATCAAGAGATGGCCTAGGCTGGCACTGGATCTGGTGTTGAGATCCTCAAGAGGACCTATGGTGAGACTTTGTGCTCAGGGCGTTGGATCTGGATCAGATGTGCATCTGATGGCCTGGACTTGACGGTGCATAATGAGCGTGTGTAGCCAGAAATCATTGAATCTGCATAAAATATTAGAGAAAAAAAATTGCAAGGCCTGGGTATCGAACCCATGTCCTTTCTCCCTAATTCGAATCTTCTGTCCTCAGGCCTAAGCTTATTTTGACTTGAAACTGGCTATACCGTGAGTTTTGAAAGGCAAACCCGATCATGCCTTTCGATGGCATGATTTTATTCATGCATGTTACCTTGCATATGATATGTTCATATAAACACATATGACATTAGCAGCACAAATATACCAACAACATATATTTAAAGGGGATAAAAATAAAGTTCTGACTTGGGTGAATCCTTACCAACTATAAATGCTTTGATCTAGGAATCTGGGCGTGGAATTGCTAGCATAAGAACTGGTGTGGACTCCTGGATGCAAGGTTTTCTCCTGGCTAATGCCTGTATAGGCAGGAACGTTTCTATTTAATGGTAATATTTCTGCATGATGTATTATGTATCTCACTTTTTTGTTTCTCTTTCTTTCGTCCCCTTGGCAATGTGCCCTTAGCCTTGTATTTATAGGTGTGTGAGGAGAGCAAGTATGGCAAGAGACAAAGGCTTTCAAGGCCATGAGACAAAAGTCCAACATATTAAAATTTGGCCATATTTGGATAATTCTTTCCATTTTGAAATCTTGAGTGAACCTTAACATGTTTCGCCCCCTGCCTCTTTCGAATACCCCACATGTATGTCCTTCGAAGGAACCATTTGTGTGTCCTTCGAATGGACCAAATGTATGTCCTTCGAAGGCACCATTTGTATGTCCTTTGAATGGACCAGATGTATGTCCTTCGAAGGCACCACTTGTGTGTCCTTCGAATGGACCAAATATATGTCCTTCGAAGGCACCACTTGTATGTCCTTCGAATGGGGTTTTGAATGCTTCTTCGAATGGACCATATGAATGCTTTTTTGGAAGGGACCATCTTGTGTGTCGAATTATGGAAAACTGTATGTTGAAGGTTTTTAGAGGTGGAGTCGGAGTCGGAGTAGGCCTGAAGACAGATATTGCCTTATCGAATCTTGCATGTAGATAGCCATTTCTTTGTGAATCGAAGGTCAGTTGAAATGGGCCTTTTTCTTTGTGGATCGAAGGCAAGTCTGAGGAAGCCTTTTGACTTGTGGATTGAAGGAAAGTCTAAAGAAGCCTTTTTCCTTGTGGATCGAAGGCAAGTCTGAGGAAGTCTTTGCCTTGTGAATCCAAGGCAAGTATGAGGAAGCTTTTGCCTAGTGGGTCAAAGGCAAGCATGAAGAGGCCTTTTCCTAAACGAAGCTTGCATGCAGGAGACCACTGATGGCGAATCGAAGCAAACTTGTAGGGGGTTCTTGCATTGTGATTCAAAGGAAAACCTGAAGCAGCCAATACGCAGTCGAAGCCTTGTAAATTGAACTTGATCGAAGGAGGCTCAGTGCCCAATCGAAGCTTGTGAATCAGGCCTACATCGAAGGAGGCCAAATGCCCAATCAAAGACTGGTGAGCCAAGCTTGCATATAAGGATTTTAGATTCCCAATTGAAGTACCTTGTTAAGGTGTCATTCAAAAGACACTTGACCATCTTCAAAAAAAAAATTATTTTCTTCAAACAAGTGTTTGTAACCACCCATGCAAGGGAAGATTTTGGAAAACATGAGAGGGAAAATTTTGGGGTACAACAGTTGCCCCTTTTCAATCTTCTTAAACCTGAAGATTTAGATTGGCTTGTTTGTCTTTCGTGATCTAAAGGTGGAAGATGATTGAATACTAGAGTGCCCGGAAATTTGCACTCGCATGATGTGATGATTGACTGTGTAAGGAATGGGCTTGAAGATGCCATTTGGAGAAGATGACAGAGAGTTGTCAGAGACGGGCTTAAAGATGTCATCTAAAGTAGATGCTGACTTCATAAAGGGGTCTCTTTGTGGGGGATTCTTGTTCCTATTGTTTGAGGAGGAGTCCGCCGGGGAATGTTGATTTCTGTTGTTCTCCTGCTTGGGGAAAACTCTATGGGGAATAAAGTCTAGGAACTTCAGTTGTCCAAGGATTTACTGAGGAGTTATCTCTGGAAACATTTGTTGTTTTCTGGTTGAACTCCAGGATTCACAGTAAGTTGCTGGGGAGGATGAAATTAACTGTTATCTGGAAATGTATTAGAAGGAGCCTGTGTAGGGCTGCTTCAGGATGAGTCTGTGTTAGACTGCATCTGGAAACTGCGAGAAGGAACCCGTGTAAGATTGCTTCAGGATGAGTCCGTGTTAGACTGCATCTAGAGATCATGAGAAGAAACCCGTGTAAGATTGCTTCAGGATGGTCATGTAGATAGTCGCCCTGTCTGGTTTCAGGAATTGGTCTACAATCAGCTGTTCACAGATAGTTGTTCTGTCTTGTTTCAGGTATTAATCTAGAACTTACTTTTTGTTGGTCATTGAGATAGTTGTCCTGGCTGGTTTCAAGTATTAATCTATGTCCTTAGAAAGAAAGATAGTTTTCCCGTCTGGTTTCGGGTATTAATATTCAATTTGCTCATGTAGACAGTTTTCCTGTCTGATTCCAGGTATTAACCTACAATCAGTCGTTCACAGATAGTTGTCCTGGTTTGTTACAGGTATTAATCTGGAACTTATTTTTGTCGGTCGTTGAGATAGTTCTCTTGGCTGGTTTCAGGTATTAATCTCTGACCTTAGAAAGAAAGATAGTTTTCCTGTCTGGTTTTGGATATTAATCTTCAATCTGCTCGTATAGATAGTTTTCCTGTCTGGTTTCAGGTATTAATCTATAATCGGTCATCCACAGATAGTTGTCATGTCTTGTTACAAGTATTAATCTGGAACTTCATAGAAGTTGGAGTTTCTTCACCAAATTTCTTCACACCTGCTCCACAACAGGAACTTATTTTATCACAACTAAATATATCCGGAGAAGCTCCTGATCTCAAGGTCCGTTCCACAAAATTATATGACTGTTCTTAGTTATTAACCTTTGAATTAGAACCATAATGTCACAATTTGATATATTTGTAACAGGTGAGCTTAGGTGGTGAAGAAATAATCGAAGGCCGATTATTGGCTGCACTGAGAGTACTCCTTGCAAGTGATAAGGAAACTGTACAAAAGTATTACCTCAACACACTAAAGTCATTAGATGTCGAGGCTCCACTTGGTGTTGCAAATGACATTATTGTGTTTCGTACCTTGATCGCTCTCTGTATTGTTGCACTGGGACACTCTCTGACCAAATTAATGGGTGATGAATCTTTATTGAAACAGGGTGCTTCGGGTTCAATAGAGTTAGCCATTCAGTTAAGAATCCAAAAAAAAGTCTATAATTATAGATGTAATGAAAAACCTTGCTAGAAAGGTAAAGCTTCTTTCATCAAATGAGACAGTAACTACTGAAGGCTAAGATTCAACACTTTGTGGCATGATTCTCATCTCGAATCTTCTTTTGTCTTGTTTTGTCACGTGACTTTTATTCTTTTAAGATTCTAACTGTATTATGTTTTCTTGTCAATATGGTCAACTATGAAATTTTAGATTCGATTTTCATTCTTCATTCTAATATCGATATTTATGTGTTGAATTAGATGTTACAGTCAATAATGACTGCATTTTAATTCTATATTATTTAATTGCAATCTTAGAATTTGATAGTAATATACGAGTACTTAGTTTTTCATGGAAGTCAAGATATGAAGACTGTGATACGGTGGTAGAACCGACTGTTTAATACTGGTTTGCATTTTGCGTTTTGTGTTTGCAAAATGTCGCGGTAAGCAAGAGTCGCCACCAGCTTTTATTTCATCCAATCGGAAAGGAAAAAAGTACAGAAAAAAAATCCTTTTTTGAGATATTCTGAGTACGGGGGGTAGATTATAGAAAGGGAAGGTGTTAGCACCCTTTCTATCCATGGTTTTCCATGGGCTCTTAGGTACTTGCTCATCTTTTTTTTTAAAATTGCTTGTGCATGTGCTTTGTTTTTGAAAAGTTTGACTTCGTGATAACTCTTGTATCAGTCCTCAAAGGTGTGACGAAGTTGTTTTGAAAATTTGTTTAAAAAGTGTAAGTGTGAAAAGTTAAATTTGAGCTAGTACCTATTAGCATCTACTTACTCGAAAAAAAAGATTGTTTCTATTCTTGTTTCCTTTAGACAATGTTATCCTACTATTGAGAAATAGGTAGCACCGTCGTTGGAGTTATAAGGGTCAATTCGAAAGGGACGTACGATCACTAAAGCAATGTTAGGACATCTTAGTAATAACCCTAGAGTCTTAAGATCATATTCGACGCAACATTTCCGAGGCAACATTTCTGAGGCAACATTCGAACGAGACATTTTTGATCTTTTTAGACAGGAGGACAACCACTAAGACACCCTATGCTTAATAAACGTTTACTGAAGGCAACCAAAGTGAGAGTATACCCTAGGAATGATATGTGCGAGTGATTTGTTTTCAGTTATTTGTCTTTGCACATTAGCGTTTTCTAACTGTGTTAATTTGTCATGCATTCTTGTCATACAATCCTATTAACATACATCTAAACAGTTAAATATTTACAGAAATTGAGATGTGAGAAAGTAAATCTACGCTATTACAAGGCTTCGGGGTGGGGGATTAATTACATAGCCAAAAACCCGGGAAAAACCAATAAGTAAAAAGCCCTAAATTAAACTATTATAAACCATGAACAGTTACAAAAATATTGGCAAAAATAATAAACCTGCGGCGAATTAAATACGGGGCGATTAGGGTTTTGACCCTTGACTAGATCTATTCGTGATTGATTTAAAAATTGTTTTGTCATGTTTTTATTTAAGAAAATAAAGAAACAATTAAATTAAAAAGAAAATCCTAATTCTAATTAATTTTAAATTAAGAAAAATAAATTAATTTATTCTAAAAAACCCTATTTTTGTGTTTTTATTTATTTGAGAAAAAATAAAAGAATCAAATCAAGAACTTAACCTAATTCTATTTGATTTTATTGATAAAATAAATTACAATTTCCCTAAGTTAACACTAAATTAAATTAAATCAACAAAATTTAATTTTGATTAAAAAAGTCTAATTCTAATTTTTTGGTTTTTATAATTTTATGATTTTATGGAAAATAGATTAATTTGTGAATTAAAATAAATAAAGAAAATTAAAAGAATAAAGAATAAAATAGAGAAAAGAAATAAAAAAGTAAATGGGCCTGGTGGTATTGCTGAAAGGGGGGTGCCAACTGAATTTCTAGGCCCAACAAGGCTAAGGCCTGTTTGACTTTGTTTAATCCAGTATGCGCATTGACTTGAGGAGCATGGTAGGCCTCTTGCTACCTGTACGTTGGATCCACCTGGCTGATGGATCTGATGGTGGGACACAAGGGTGTATAATAGGCGTATGCTACTGTATTGCATGAGATCCACCTGAAATAAGCAAGAAAATAATAAAATGCACACGCCTGGTATCGAACCCAGGACGTGTGCATCAAAGGCCTTCGCCCCAGCCATCTGAGCTAGTGTGTTAACTTGTAAGTAACATAATAACAGAATATAATATGCAAAACAAACTAGTGGAGCCAGTCCCAGCGCGCGAAATTCAAATGAGCGAATCACACGTTGCCATGCCAGTTTCTTCTTCCTCTCTCTGTCGCTTTAGCCCAAGATACTTTTACCTACGGATGCTTCACTTTAGCTACAGACCTATTCATCTTAAAAATTCTTTACAAGCAATATAAATGAAATTCAAAGGTACCAATCAACTCGTCTCATCCTCACGAGTATCATGGTACCAGAATCCAAGCCCAATTTAGCCTATACTACAAAGCCCTAAATCAAACCCAGAAACCCTAACAATGGCGTATCCTGATTCCTGTACTAAAAACGCAATTAAACAATACCAAAAGCTTGCAAACTTAATGATAAATAGGAATATATGAATGAAACGTGCAAATGATGCATAAATCAATGAAAGAGAAATTCAGTTTTTGGGATAAACCGTGGCCTCTGTACTTACGATTCCAGGCGTGAGAAGGCTTGCAATTGATTGAAATCCCTTCTGGAGATGTCCAGAAGTCTGTTGGTATTGTGAAAATGGCTTGAATTGGCCTCTAGGATGGAAATTGGATCACCACTTTTTCTTGAATTTTTCAGTTTTGTTCTTGACTATGCACGACTTCTAACCTCTCTTTCTTGCCTCGGCTATGATATGTATATGTAGTGCAACACATTAGGTCAACAAAAACGAGCTGAATCTTGCCCATTATGAGGATTTGATTTGGTCTTTATCCTTGTATGATATCTTTCTATATCAAGCCAAATCATGCCAATTTTGGTTCAATTTGTTTTGCATGTTTTGGATATGATTTGCCAGCATAAACGGATTTGATTCCACCAAAAATCTGATCACAAAACAATTTTTTGATATTTTTTGCTATTTATTTGATTTAATTTGACTTTTAAATGATAAAAATCAAAATAAAATAAATAAAGAAAGAAAAAGGTGTGTGGGTTCTGATTTGGATCGTGGATCATGTCATAAGCAAGATTCAATCATGAAAAACTAGGCCCATTTGACAAAAAATGCAAATTTGAGCACATTTGTCTTTTGGCAATTTTGCAAAAATGGTCAACTTGGCCAATGCATAACTCTCTAAATTTTGACCCTAGAGAGGTGTTCTTGGACTTTTTAGAAAGCTTAGGATGTCCCCTAAGCAAACCTTTTGGTCTCATATCAATTGAGTCTTCCATGTTCATGTATGAAGCTTTGACCCAAAATGTGTTTTTGTTGACTTTCCAAAAGGACCTATAATGTCAAAATTCATATCTTTTTGTGAGTGCATATTCTGAACTTGGGAGATGAAGATTAATTGTAGGTAATTTCATTCTATTCAAAATGAGCTTTAGATGGGTCATTTCTGATAAAGTATGAGAAAGTTATGCTTGGTCAAAGTTGAGTTGACTTTTCTTGCAAAACCCTAATTTGACAACTTTTGGGTTTTGATGAATTGTGAGCAATTCTCGATGAATCGTGATCAACCCTTGATAAAATTATGAATGATACTTCAAAATGAGGATGTTGACCAAACATCTTGAAGTTTGACTGTATGTGGGCCATAGTTGACTTTTGACCTAGCACGGTCGATTTCCAAGCATTTGAGCAATTGACTGAGCAAAATTCTTCTGCAAGGCTTGAAACTTGACATGGATGATCTTGAGAACATATTAGGACAATGGTGAGAATCTGGGTCCTTTGTGGTTCACACATCTTGATGAAAATGGAAACCCTAATTTGAGGTAGACTGCCTTAGGAGAGAGTTTGTCTGGCCAACTCTTGAACTTCCTTGAGCAATTTAGGGACCTCACATGACGTTTGTTGAGAAATATGGGAGGGAAAATTTTGGGGTACAACAACTGCCCCTATTCAATCTTCTTAAACCTTAGGGTGTAGATTGGCTCGTCTGTCTTTCGTGATCTGAAGGTGGAAGATAATTGAACACTAGAGTGCCCAGAAATTTGCACTCGCATGAAGTGATATTTGACTTGTGATATCGAGAATGGGCTTATAGACGCCATTTGGAAGTTGATGATGAAAGATGGGCTTAAAGATGCCATCCTAAGAGGTGTCGATCGCATAAGATATTCCTTTGCGAGATCCTATATACCTGTTATTGAGGAGGACTTCGTTGGGGAATACTGGTCTCTGTCTTGAGAGAAATAGAGTTTTAGGAGCTCCAGTTGTCTGTTATTCTACTGGGGAATAATTCTGGTTTGGGAAGCGGTTGTGAACTGTGTGTTTGTTCAGGGTATATATTGCACCGCAACTTACTGGGGAAATTCGAAACCAATCGTGTTTGATCGGGTCCCAGTCTTACAGTGTTATGGACTGCTCTTTGGGGATAAGAAAGGCAAAACCCGGATAGTAAGGTTATCAGAAGGGAACCTGGATGGTAGAGTTACTTCGATATGAAAGCCTGGATAGTAGGGCTGTGAGAAGGAACCTGGATAATAGGGTTACTTTGAAATGAAAGTCGGGATAGTAGGGCTGTGAGAAGGAACCTGGATAGTAGGGTTACTTTGAGATGAAAGCCTGGATAGTAGGGCTGTGAGAAGGAGCCTGGATAGTAGGGTTACTTCGACATGAAATCCTGGATAGTAGGGCTGTGAGAAGGAACCTGGATCGTAGGGTTACTTCGACATGGAAGCCTGCATAGTAGGGTTGTGAGAAGGAACCTGGATCATAGGGTTACTTCGACATGAAATCCTAGATAGTAGGACTGCTTCGGAATGAGTTTGGGTAAAACTGCAGAGGGAACCTAGGTAAGGTTGTTCTTGTTGCGCCGATGATTACTCTGTTTAGCTTCGAGTGTTGATCACAGACCTGCTGGAAATTGTTGGTAATAATTGTCTTTCCTGAAAGAAATATAGGGTTAGTTATGTGCGATGCATGAGATACATTGTATGATGACGTTCTCAAAATAAATGAGATTATGTTGTTGCAATATGTATGCGCATGTCATGATATATGAACATGAAATGCTAATGTAATAAACTGAGTCCGGGAAAATAAATCCCTGATTGCTGTAAAATACCATAGTTCCTCTGCTTCTGTTGGGGATGGTGAACAACGATGACTATGCTGGGGATTTTCCACTTGGCTGGAAAATATTCTGCCGGAAGAGACCCTATCTGAGGATAACTCTGCGTGGAATAACTCTGTTGGAGAGGAGATACTCTGTTGATAAATCTGCTGTCTTGGAGAGATGACTCAGCTGGGGATGAATTTCCGTTGCTGGTGATAATGAATTCTATCGAAGATTGAATTTCTGCTTGTGAGAGAAATAAACTCTTCTTAGGGAAGAATTTACTGACTCACTCGCGATGGTGAACCTCAGTTGGGGAGAGTTGTGTCCTGTTCGGGAAAGCTAACATCACTGTCTTTGGATACTTTTTACTCTGTGGGGAGTGTATGCACCACCACTTATGTTCTCAAGCTGGATTTATCCCTGTACCTGATGGGCAGAGTAACTGTAGGGTTTGGGCACTTCTTGTTTGTCCCTGTTCCTGGAATTATGAGTAATCGTCTTTTGTTTCTCATGTAAATATTTATGAGCAGTAATTATTTTCAAATGCATATATAAAAAATGAATCATTGGACGTTCTTGCAAAATAAAACAGAAAAAGAAAAACAATTTGAAATTTCTTGTAAAAAATGAATTGTATTGATTTTTGAAGTTGGCCTGTAATAGGCATTTTGTACAAGGAGGTTGACGTCCTAGTAAGAGAACACGGCCGAAAGACAGAAATTATACAATTTTTGTAAAGGAAAGAAAAACAGCTATGTGAAAAGACCCCATTGGGTTCCAACTCCGTTATTGCCTTTATATCTTCAAGCGTCTCATCACTTTGCTACTTGGTCGAAAGTGAATCAGATTGATTGGCGCCGTCTGAGCTTGATAGTTGATACCGAAGTCTGGTTGCGAGATGATCCAATGAGACATAGTGTTACACTTTAATCCCTAATTTTTGCCTGGACCGCCCTTTTGGGTTTTCGGTCCACCGGGATACCCTTTTTTGCCCAAGTTGCCTTTTCAGGTTTTTGACTTGTCGGGCGTATAATTTTTTCATTTTTATCCCTTACTTTTGCCCGAACCCTTTTGGTTCGCCGGGAAGCCCTTATTTTTGCCTAGGCCAGTCAACCTAGCGGGTCTTTGATTATGCGTAGTATCTTTTCACTATGTCTGCATTGACGGGGTGAGGAAGGTCGTCACCATCCCTGGTGGTTAGAATCATAGCTCCTCCCGAGAAAATGTTCTTAACCACAAATGGCCCTTCGTATGTAGGGGTCCATTTGCCCCTGGGATCACCTTGCGGTAGTATGATGCGTTTGATCACTAGATCCCCGACTTGATATTCTTGACGTCTGACTTTCTTGTTAAAAGCCTTGATCATTCGCTTTTGATACGTCTGACCATGACAGATAGCAGTAAGTCTTTTTTCATCGATTAGATTCAGTTGATCAAGTCGGGTTTGGATCCAGTCGTCTTCGTTCAAACCCGCATCCTTCATAATCCTGAGAGAGGGTATCTGGACCTCGATGGGTAAGACTGCCTCCATGCCATACACCAAAGAGTAGGGTGTTGCCCCTGTCGACGTCCGTGCTGTGGTAAGGTACCCATGAAGAGCGAATGGTAACATCTCGTGCCAGTCTTTGTATGTCACCGTCATTTTCTGCACAATCTTCTTGATGTTCTTGTTAGACGCTTCGACAGCTCCATTCATCTTCGGCCGGTAGGGAGAAGAGTTATAATGCTGAATCTTGAACTGTTTGTAGAGCTCGATGATCATTGTGTTATTGAGATTTGTACCATTGTTAGTAATGATTCTCTCTGGGACACCATATCGACAGATCAGATTGTGTCGAATGAACCGCGCCACGATGTTCTTGGTTACTGAAGCAAAGGAAACTGCCTCAACCCACTTTATAAAATAATCAATGGCTACCAGAATGAAACAATGCCTGTTAGACGCAGTAGGTCTGATCTCACCGATCATGTCGATGCCCCACATTGCAAAGGGCCAAGGAGTTGTCAAAACATTCAGGGGAACCGAAGGTACATGCACCTTTTCAGCATAGACTTGACACTTATGACAGGTTCGAGAGTGCTGATAACAATCGGCTTCCATAGTGGACCAGTAATATCCTTCACGTAGGATTCTCTTCGCCATGGTGTGTCCACTGGAATGAGTTCCGAAGGTTCCTTCATGTAACTCTGCCATGATCCTTTCTGCCTCACTCTTGTCTACACACCGCAGTAAGGTTAAATCATGGTTACGCTTATAGAGGATTCCATTACTAATAAAGAACTTCGCAGCGAACCTTCTCAGAAACTTCTTATCATTAACAGATGCCCCCTCGGGGTATTCTTGAGTCTCAAGATACCTCTTTACCTCGTGAAACCAGGGTTTATCTGCTACCTCTTCAGTCTCAATGTCACAACAATATGCGGGTTCATCCAACCTCTCAATGGTAATCTGGGGAGCTTCATTGTCCCACCTGACTTTGAACATAGAAGACATAGTAGCTATCGCGTCCGCTAACTGATTCTCCTCTCTTGGGAAATGTTCAAAGGTTACCTCCTCAAAGTGTGGGAGCAATGTTAGTACATACTCTTTGTAAGGAATAAGATTCAGGTGCTTCATATCTCACTCTCCTTTGATCTGACTTATCACTAGAGCAGAATCTCCGAATACACTCAAGAACTTAATCCTCAGGTCAATAGCAGCTCGAAGACCCAGGATACATGCTTCATACTCCGCCATATTGTTGGTGCAATTAAAACATAAATGGGCGGTGAACGGAGTATGACAACCCTCGGGAGTTATAATTACAACACCAATATCGTTACCCAATGTGTTCGAGGCTCCATAAAAATACATAGACCATCGGGATCCCTCCTTGGGTCCTTCATCTGGTCCAGGTTCTTCGCAGTCGGTTACCAACATGATATTCTCATCCGGGAACTCAAAATTCATGGACTGGTAGTCATCCACGGCCTAATGCGCCAAATGATCTGCCAATACACTTCCCTTGATTGCTTTCTGGGTTGTGTATTAGATGTCGTACTCGGTTAAGATCATCTGTAATCTTGCTATTCTTCCAGATAAGGCGGGCTTCTCGAAAATATACTTGATCGGATCCATCTTTGATATCAACAAGGTAGTGTGAGTCAGCATATACTGTCTCAGTCGGTGAGCAGCCCATGCCAAAGCGCAACAAATTTTCTCGAGCAATGAGTATCGGGACTCACAGTCGGTAAACTTTTTGCTAAGGTAATAAATCGCGTGCTCTTTTTGACCAGACTCGTCATGCTGCCACAACACACACCCCATTGAATTGTCTAGCACTGTCAAGTATAATATAAAAGGTCTTCCTTCAATTGGAGGCATCAGAATTGGTGGTTCTTTAAGGTATTCCTTGATTCTTTCGAAAGAGGTCTGGCATTCATCATTCCACTTTACCACTTGATCTTTCTTCAGCAGCTTGAAGATTGTCTCACAAGTAGCAGTCAGATGTGAAATGAATCTGGCAATGTAATTTAGACGTCCCAAGAAACCTCTAACTTCCATCTCTATGTGGGGAGCCGACATTTCTTGTATGGCGTTTACCTTTGCAGGGTTCACCTGAATACCTTTGTCACTGACAACAAAACCCATAAGCTTACCAGACCTTACCCCGAAGGTACACTTGTTCGGGTTCAACCTCAGCTTGTATGTTTTCAACCTGTCAAACAATTTCTGGAGATGATCAAGGTGTTCTTCCTCATACTAGGACCTGGCTATCATGTCATCAACATAAAACTCGATCTCGTGGTGAATCATACTGTGGAACAAAGCGACCATGGCGCGCTGATAAGTTGCCCCAGCATTTTTCAACCAAAAAGGAATTACCTTGTAACAGAAGGTGCCCCACTGCGTAATGAAGGTTGTCTTCTCCATGTCTTCAGGAGCCAACTTCATTTGGTTGTAGCCAGAAAAACCATCCATGAAGGAGAAGATCTTGTGCTGCGCGGTGTTGTCGACTAGAACATCAATGTGAGGAAGTGGGAAGTCATCCTTGGGGCTTTCCCTGTTCAGATCTCTATAGTCCACACACATCCGTACCTTACCGTCCTTCTTAGGTACCGGAATGACGTTGGCAACCCACTGCGGATAAGAAGTGACAGCTAAGAACCATGCGTCGAACTGTTTCATGAACTCCGCCTTGATTTTCTGACATTTCAGGGTGCATACGGCAGACCTTTTGCTTTACAAGAGGGCAGTCTTCTTTAGTCAGCAGGTGATGTACCATAATATCAGTGTCTAAACCAGGCATGTCTTCATAGGACTAGGCGAAGATCTCAACATAGTCATGTAGCATATGTATTAACCGTTATTTGATACTAGGCTCCAGATTCGCACCTATTTTAACTTCTTTCTTGTCTTCCTCTGTACCCAAATTCACTGATTCAACTGGCTCTTCATGAGGCTGTATGACCCTTTCTTCTTGTTGTAATAGTCTAGCAAGTTCTCTAGGCACCTCACAATCGTCCTCACCTTTGTCCTCGTCTTGGTTGATCGGATTTTTGAAGTCATAACTGGCAGTAGAAGATTTGTTATCAATGGGATCCAGAGTGGATGTGGATCTGCAGTATGATACGTGAGTGTGTGTAAGAGAATAACTGTTTTGATAAAGTGAGAGACAGAAAAGAAAAACAAAGAGTGCAAAATTTGTAATGCAAGAAACGTCCGATGCTTTATTAATGATATATGAAATGACAAATAATAAGCCCTCACAAGCAAATCCAAGGTGCCTCGGGCAAGGCACCGGGCCGTAAAGTTTCAAATTGTTTATTACAAATCTTAAAACAAAAATCAATTACTGCGGAATAAAAGAAACAGGTATGAAGTCCTTCGTTATCTAGTTGTTCGGTCCACTGTTGGTTGTTGGGTAGATCTAGCTGTCGATGTCTTAATCTTCTTCACTATCTTCAATTGCATTAACTCCCCAATTGCTGATGTGTAGAGGAGGTCTTCCAATCCGTGCGCGCCTAACAACCCTTTGAGCCCCTGAAGTAAAGCCCAAACCAAATTTGTCAGTTTTGTGAGTGAAATCAGGGAGCTGACCCCAATTGGTACACCCACATTCTTCAACCACAGCCCTGACGTCTTTGAGAGAAGCCATCTTCAACGGAGGTTTGCCGGTAGTAACTTCAGTTGATGCCGAGAACTGAGGGACCTCTTCGAAATTCTGACAAGGAGTTTCTATGAACTCCCCGTCCATCTCTATATAGCGGAAGGAATTGAGATGACTCACCATATACTCTTCTTCACCTTGCACTATGACAATCTTCCCCTTCACCGGATATTTCAGCATTTGATGGAGTGTGGAAGTAACTGCCCCAGCCTTATGAATCCAAGGATGACACCGCAAGCAAGAATATGATGGTCTGATATCCATTACGTAGAAGGTGGACCCAATGGTCTGAGAACCCACTTTGACAGGGATGTCCACCTCCCTGTGTACCATTATTTTTTATCCATCAAAAGCCCTTACCACAATCTTACTCGACTTTAGAATCAAACCTTCACAATCTAGACGGTCTAACGCTTTCTTTGGCAGAACATTTAGTGAGTGTTAGAACAAAGTTTGAATCTACTACCCTATGTTTAAGTTTTGATGATAACAAAGTGAAAAGATATATTATTTATATGATTCATGTATGAACTATCTGCTGCCTAAATTATTACGTTCTGATTTGCAGATACTCTGATTGATATAAGCAAGATCACACCTAATCAGCATCAGAATTTGGTTCCTGACATCAGCATCAGAAGTTGCCATATCAGAATGTCAGAATCAGAAGATCAATTCACGTATATGCTGAAGTCTGATGAACAGAACTGCGCTCAACACTCTGATAAAGAAACACAACAGTTCATCAACAGCTAAGCAGAATCAGAATGAGCCAAGCCAGAACTTGCATTAAGTAAGCAATGGTACTGTGCATTGAAAGCAAATTAATACCAACAGCCTCATTCCAGACACGATCTGCTCAATAAGGAAAGTTTGTTAATAGCATTGAATCAAGAATATTGCTCCAACGTTCAACATCTCAGTGCTATATAAACAAGACTTTGAAGATTGAATTGGCTAATGCTCTCCAAATCTTTACACGCACAAAAGCTGATCAAAATCTTCCTTCTCTCAGTTTTGCTAAACACTACACATTCTGATATTCAATCATTGTTTAGCAATCTAGTTTCTAAGCTTTAAGTTGTGTATACATCACAGTTGTGATACAGTTTTGTAGAAAACATTCACACACTTAGATTTATCTTCTTTGTAAGAAAGTGTTTCCTTGACAAACCGGATTGTGGTTTGCATCAAGAAGGCTTTAGCAGTTGTTAAAGCAGTCTGTAATATTCAGTTGAATATAGTGAATTAAGACCTCGTTGGAGAGAGGCGAAATCACCTTGACGGGTGGACTGGAGTAGTTTGAGATCAAACGAACCAGGATAAAAATATCTTGTTCATTGCATTGATTTTCAGTTTTACAATTCAACCCCCCCTTCTTGTGTTTTTCACTACTTCAATTGGCATCAGAGCGCCTGGTTCTGAGCTAAAACACTTAACCGTGTCAGTACAAGATCCAGCGTCAGAAAAACACAATGGCAGGAAACAATTCTCACACCAGCAATGACAACAATGAGGACAGAGACAGATTCAGCGGCAAACCTCCAGTCTTTGATGGAGAAAACTTTGATAACTGGAAAGACAAAATTGAAAGCTTCTTTCTGGCACATGATGCTGATCTGTAGGATATGGTGACAGATGGATACACGCACCCTGTGAATGCAAGCGGTCAGAAGATTGATAGAAAAACAATGTCTGACCAACAAAAGCGTGACTTCAAGAATCACCACAAGGCCAGAACCATCCTCCTCAGCGCCATCTCCTATACTTAATATGAAAAGATCTCCAACAGAGACACAGCAAAGAATATTTTTGACTCACTCAGAATGACGCATGAGGGCAACGTTCAGGTCAAAGAAACTAAAGCTCTAGCGCTCATTCAGAAGTATGAGGCGTTCAAAATGGAAGAATCTGAATCCATTGAAACAATGTTCTCAAGATTACAGATTCTGGTAGCTGGTCTCAAGGTTCTGGACAAAGGATACTCTACTGCTGACCATGTCAAGAAAATCATCAGAAGTTTGCCCAAGCAGTGGAGACCAATGGTTACAACTCTGAAGCTAGCTAAAGATCTCAACAAAATCACTCTGGAGGAACTTATCAGCTCCCTCAGAAGTCATGAGATAGAGCTAGAAGCTGACGAGCCTCAGAAGCAAGGTAAGCCTTTAGCATTAAAATCTAACAAAAAATTTGAGTCTAAAGTTTTGCAGGCAGTTGAAGAAACATCTGATGGATCCTCATCAGAAGAAGACGAACTCTCCCTCCTCTCCAGAAGAGTAAATCAACTATGGAAGCAAAGACAAAGGAAGTTCAGGAATCCCAGAAGATCTGATCAGAACGAGTCTTCCTCCAGATACAGAAGAACAGATTCTTCCTCTGGATACAGAAGATCTGAAGGCTCCTCCAGTAGCAAAAAGCCAAACACCAAGGACATCATCTGCTATGAGTGCAATGAGCAAGGACACTATAAGAGTGACTGCCCAAAGCTTCAGAGGGAAAAGCCCAAAAAGAAGTTTGGAAGAGAGAAGAAGAAAAGTCTCATGGCTACATGGGATGACTCTGACTCGTCTGAAGCTGACTCAGAATCAGATGATGAGAGGGCAAATATAGCTCTCATGGCTAACGTCTCAGAAGATAGTGAAGCTTCTGAATCAGACTCAGAATCAGATACTGAAGAGGTATTTCCTAACTTTGCTGTTAACTTTACAAAGGCTGAACTTGCTGAAAGCCTTAATGAGATTCTGGAACGGTATCAGCAAATTAGAGTTAAATTTAGAGACCTGAAAAGGAATCTTGAATCTGATTCTAATAAGACTGAGAGTCTCAAATTGGAGAATTCTGAGCTGAGAAATAAGATTTCAAAATTAGAAAACACTTTACAAAACTCTCAGAAGGAACCAATCTCTGAAACTCCCAGCAACGCTGATGAGATCATCAAGGAGTATGATCACAGTTTCCAGAAGTTCCTCGCTAAAAGCATAGATAGAAGCAAAATGGCTTCAATGATCTATGGAGTTAGCAGAAACGACAGGAAAGGAATAGGATACCAAGGTAAGGTTCCTACACCAAAGAATGTCATGGACTTAACCATTAAACACACTCCTCTGAATTCACATTTTGTGTATGGTCACACACATGATATTAAATACACTAGCAGTAAGCACTCTGTGAAACCAAAATTCAACCAGAGTTTTGGTAAAACTAACAAATCAGGACCCAAGAAAATCTGGGTACCTAAGGATAAAATAATACATGTTGCAGATATCTTTAGCAGTAAGTCGGAAACACCAGTCATGGTACCTGGACTCTGGCTGCTCGCGACACATGACGGGAAGAAGGCATATGTTCCAAAGCCTGGAACTTAAGCCTGGAGGCCACGTTGGCTTTGGAGGCAATCAGAGGGGAAAGATAATTGGCTCTGGAACTGTAGGTAATGGAAATCTTCCCTTTATTAATAATGTTCTGCTAGTAGATGGATTGATGCATAATCTGTTATCCATAAGTCAATTAAGTGATAACGGTTATGATATAATCTTTAATCAAAAATCATGTAAAGCTGTTAGTCAGAAAGATGGGACTATCCTGTTTAATGGTAAGAGGAAAAACAACATTTACAAAATCAAACTTTCTGAACTAAAGAGTCAGAATGTAAAATGTCTTTTGTCTGTTAACAACGAGCAGTGGATCTGGCACAGAAGATTGGGGCATGTTAGTATGAGAAGAATATCTCAGATTAACAAACTCAATCTGGTCAGAGGACTTCCTAATTTGAAGTTCAATTCAGATGCTCTGTGTGAAGCATGTCAGAAAGGCAAGTTTGCAAAACCTTCTTTTAAATCCAAAAATGTTGTTTCTACCTCTAAGCCATTAGAACTTCTGCACATTGACTTATTTGGACCAGTTAAAACTGCTTCAGTCAGTGGCAAGAAGTATGGGTTAGTAATCGTAGATGACTATAGCAGATGGACATGGGTAAAGTTCTTAAGACACAAGGACGAGTCACACTCTGTGTTTGTTACCTTCTGTAACCAAGTTCAGAATGAAAAGGATCTTAGAATCGTTAAAGTCAGAAGTGATCATGGTGGAGAATTTGAAAACAAAGATTTTGAGTCATTCTTTAATGACAGAGGCATTCTGCATGATTTCTCTTGTCCTAGAACTCCCCAACAAAATGGAGTTGTAGAACGAAAGAACAGAACATTGCAAGAAATGGCCAGAACCATGATCAATGAGACAAACGTTGCTAAGACCTTCTGGGCAGAGGCAATAAACACAGCGTGCTACATTCAGAATAGAATCTCAATAAGACCTATTCTGGAAAAGACTCCATATGAATTGTGGAAGAACAGAAAGCCCAACATTTCATATTTTCATCCATTTGGATGTACTTGCTTTATATTAAATACAAAGAATTATTTGAACAAGTTTGACTCTAAAGCACAGAAGTGTATTATGTTAGGATACTCTGAACGCTCAAGAGGGTACAAAGTATACAATACAGAAACACAGATTGTGGAAGAATCAATCAGTGTTCGTTTTGATGATAAGCTTGACTCTGAAAAGTCAAAGCAGAATGAAGTTTTTGCAGGTATGGAAATTGAATTTACAGGTTCTGAAGACAAGTCATCAAAAGCTCTCAACACAGACACTCCTTCAACGTCTGAAAGAAGCACTGCTAGCAATCCTACAACAGCTGTTGATCAACCTCAGAAGAGATTACCCAGAAGCAGCTTGGATCACCCAGAAGAGACTATCTTAGGAAGAAAGGAAGATCCAATCAGAACAAGAGCAAGCTTCAGAAACTCTGAAGAAACTCTTATGGGACTTGTGTCTCTGATTGAACCTTCTTCTATTGATGAAGCACTTCTGGATAATGACTGGATTCTGGCAATGCAAGAAGAGCTGAATCAATTCACCAGAAACGATGTATGGGATCTCGTTCCCAGACCAAAAGGATTCAACGTCATTGGAACAAGATGGGTGTTCAGAAACAAGCTAAATGAACAAGGTGAAGTCATCAGAAACAAGGCACGACTGGTTGCACAAGGTTATAGTCAGCAAGAGGGGATAGACTATACAGAAACCTTTGCCCCAGTCGCCAGGTTAGAATCTATCAGACTTTTAATTTCATTTGATGTTAATAGAGGCATCACTCTGTATCAGATGGATGTCAAAAGTGCATTCTTAAATGGTTATATAGAGGAAGAAGTTTATGTACACCAACCCCCTGGTTTTGAAAATACAAAACATCCAGAACATGTTTTCAAACTAAAGAAGTCACTATATGGTCTGAAACAAGCTCCCAGAGCTTGGTATGAAAGGCTAAGTAACTTTCTATTAGAAAATGAATTCACCAGAGGGAAAGTGGACACTAATCTATTATGTAAATCAGTTAAGAATGACATCTTAGTCTGTCAAATTTATGTTGATGATATTATTTTTGGTTCTACTAATCCTTCTCTTGGAAGAAAATTTGCTAAGTGTATGCAGGCAGAATTTGAGATGAGCCTCATGGGGGAACTGAAATTCTTTCTAGGAATTCAGATCAATCAAACTCCAGAGGGAACTTACATTCATCAGAGCAAATACATCAGAGATCTTCTGAAGAAATTTGACCTCTCAGAATGTAAGCCGTCAAAGATTCCAATGCATCCCACGTGCATTCTGGAAAGAGAAGAGGTAAGCAAAAATGTAGAACAGAAAGTCTACAGAGGTATGATTGGTTCTCTCCTATATCTGACTGCTTCAAGACCTGACACATTATTCAGTGTTTGTATCTGTGCTAGATTCCAATCAGATCCTAGAGAATCTCACTTAACAGTTGTTAAGCGAATTTTCAAGTATCTGAAAGGTACTACTAATCTGGGTTTGTTTTATAGAAAATCTAGTGATTACAGCTTAGTAGGCTACTGCGATGCTGATTTTGCTGGAGACAGAGTGGAGCATAAAAGTACTTCTGGAAGCTGCCAGTTTCTGGGAGAAAAATCTGATCTCTTGGTCCAGCAAAAGGCAATCAACAATTGCGCTATCAACAGTAGAAGCTGAGTACATAGCAGCAGAAGGATGTAGCACACAAATGCTCTGGATGAAAAGTCAGCTTGAAGACTTCCAGATTTTTGAGAGTAACATTCCTATACTCTGTGATAATACTTCTGCTATTTGCTTAAGTAAGAATCCCATTTTACATTCTAGAGCTAAGCATATAGAAATAAAACATCACTTCATTAGGGACTATATTCAGAAAGGAATTTTGAACTTAAAATTTATAGATACAGACCATCAATGGGCTGATATCTTTACTAAACCCCTTTCAGAAGATAGGTTTAATTTCATTCTGAAACATCTCAGCATGAAAGTCTGCCCAGAGTGAAAATGTTTTAATTCCATATATTTACCTTCAGAATGTAATTGTTTTACTGTGAACTTCTGATCAATCTTCTTTCAGAAAGATAGAACATGCAGATTGTATCAGATGCAAGTCTAAAGATCTGAGAGTCTAAGCTCAAAGACAGACGTGCTGATCACTACATCAAACAAGTGTCATCCAATCATCAGCAAATCTCTGAAGCAGAACGCGTGCACGCTTCTGAGAAGGCAAAACGCTGATTGGGTGCATTGAGACACATGTCTGGTAACCGTTTTTAAGTATCTTTCTCAAATCCCCCAAAATCAGCAAGCATTTAATAAAAGTAATCATGCTTTTAAAACGCAATCATGATTTTTCTCTTTCTTAAAAACGTTTATTTTTTCAAAATATTCTGAAACTCTATTTAAACACATTAACCTCTCATTCTAATTCTTTACAGTTTCTCTCTAATACTCAAGCATTCTCTGCATTTTTCTGTGTTCATCTCTTGCAAAACCTCTTTTTCTCAGTTTCTTCTCAGAACCTGTTCACACGCTTTCCTCCCCAACCTTAGTTTTTTTTTCATTCATGTCTTTTTCATGTTTTCTTTGATTTTCTGATGTAATATTTGAATATGTTTTTGTTTGATTCTGAACCCTTTTAATATGACAAGTTTTTCTGATCTTAATTGTTTTAGCACTCACCTACACTTTTTGATTGCTGACAAAAAGGGGGAGAACAAGAATGATATTTTAAACAATAACGGTTTACTAAGACAGAAATTCTCAAACATTCTAACTCTATTACTTGAAAATGTTTTTCTATTTTGCTTAAAGTCTACAAGCACAAGGAAGCTCCTGGACACTCTGAAGACTAAAAGCTATGAAGCTCTGATCCGCTCTGATACTCTGATCCAAAGCAAAGCTCTGACAAGAAAAGCTCTGATACGCTGATCTGAAGCTCTGCTCTGATATGCTGATCCAAAGCTTCTGATAGTCAAAGACTCTGATACTCTGATGATTCAAAGAAAGGCAAAAAGATCTGATCCTGAAGAACACGTGTAATCAAAAAGGGAAGTAATAAACTCAGGGGGAGTATCTCTCAACTCTGATATCTTTTTACTCCTTATCTTTGATAAACTCTTACTCTGATGCATCTCTCTGATACCTTTTCACGTTATTTTCATTTAAAAATATCCAGTTTTTGTCATCATCAAAAAGGGGGAGATTGTTAGAACAAAGTTTGAATCTACTACCCTATGTTTAAGTTTTGATGATAACAAAGTGAAAAGATATATTATTTATATGATTCATGTATGAACTATCTGCTTCCTAAATTATTACGTTCTGATTTGCAGATACTCTGATTGATATAAGCAAGATCACACCTAATCAGCATCAGAATTTGGTTCCTGACATCAGCATCAGAAGTTGCCATATCAGAATGTCAGAATCAGAAGATCAATTCACGTATATGCTGAAGTCTGATGAACAGAACTGCGCTCAACACTCTGATAAAGAAACACAACAGTTCATCAACAGCTAAGCAGAATCAGAATGAGCCAAGCCAGAACTTGCATTAAGTAAGCAACGGTACTGTGCATTGAAAGCAAATTAATACCAACGGCCTCATTCCAGACAAGATCTGCTCAATAAGGAAAGTTTGTTAATAGCATTGAATCAAGAATATTGCTCCAACGTTCAACATCTCAGTGCTATATAAACAAGACTTTGAAGATTGAATTGGCTAATGCTCTCCAAATCTTTACACGCACAAAAGCTGATCAAAATCTTCCTTCTCTCAGTTTTGCTAAACACTACACATTCTGATATTCAATCATTGTTTAGCAATCTAGTTTCTAAGCTTTAAGTTGTGTATACATCACAGTTGTGATACAGTTTTGTAGAAAACATTCACACACTTAGATTTATCTTCTTTGTAAGAAAGTGTTTCCTTGACAAACTGAATTGTGGTTTGCATCAAGAAGGCTTTAGCAGTTGTTAAAGCAGTCTGTAATATTCAGTTGAATATAGTGAATTAAGACCTCGTTGGAGAGAGGCGAAATCACCTTGACGGGTGGACTGGAGTAGTTTGAGATCAAACGAACCAGGATAAAAATATCTTGTTCATTGCATTGATTTTCAGTTTTACAATTCAACCCCCCCCTTCTTGTGTTTTTCACTACTTCAGTGAGGACCCGGTATCCACCAGCACATGGGCCAAAGTGGTGCCCCTGCACTCGATCGAGACATGCAGAGCATCATTATGATTTCTCCCCTTAAGGGTCAGATCCGCATCTGAAAAGCCTAGCCCATTGTCAGAAGTCAGGCTAGCCACACAATCTTTAAACTGATCTGCTGAAGTTTCCTGCGGCACATGCGCAATCTTGAGAAATGCAATCAAAGCCTTCGCATGGGCTTCAGAACATAATAGCAGGGATAACATGGAGATCTTTAACGGGGTCTGCCCCAGCTACTCGACCACATTGTAATCTCTCTTCTTGATAATCTTCAGTATTTCCTCTATTTCTTGTTTAGAGGCTTCCACAATGATTTTCTTAGGTGCCTCCGTCTGGGCAGGCTCACCTATAATTTCTTTGCCCCGAGTCCCATATGGCTCAGCAGCGAGGGTGATAACTGGAGTAAGAATAGGAATAGTAGCAGGTGTAATAACTGGAGTAGGAACAGGAGAAATGTTAGGAGTGCTGGTTGGGGCAGCAGTTGGGATAACAGTAGGCTTGATGATAGTCTTCGGGGAAATCTCGGGAGAGAAAACCCTTCCACTTCGGGTAACCTTACTAGTCCCAGCAATATTACTGACATCAGTATCATCTTCTTCATTCTTCAGATCTTGCTTAATACCATGATAGTACACGTCAGCACCGTAATGCCAAGGGACAACCTTATCTGAGGTGTACGAGATGGGACCAGGAACAGTGATTATTAGTGGAGCAATTCTTAGAACAGGTGTAATCCTAACAGGTTTTCTCGAGGAAACCTTGGAAGAATTGGCGGAGATGGTTATAATGGCAACGTCTTCATTTGGAACAAACGGAATCATAGTCTTCTCAAGCAAAATTTCTTTATTATCCATCAGGTGTTGAACACCTGACTTCAACAAACAACAACTTGAAGGTACAGTCGAACACATGTGGCAACCTTCACCACAACCCGGAAATAAACCGGCCAACAACATATTCTTCTTAGCAGTCATAAGAGGAGTAGAAATTTCTTCAACAGAGGTCACAAACAAATCAGTGTCAACAGCATTAACTCCACGACCATGTTTGGGCATGGGAGCAGTTATAGCATTCGGCTTTTCTGGAGCATCGAACTCTATCTCCTTGGCTTCGAGCAAGTCTTGCACTTTGTTTCTCAGAGCCCAACAATCATTTGTATCATGTCCAGGATCCTCAGAATGGTAGGCGCACCGCACGTTGGGATTGTATCTGGGAGAAGTAGTGTTTGGATTCTTGGGAGCCTCTCTCAAAGTTACAAAGTTGGATTTCAACAGATGAGGCAGAACTTCAGCCAAAGTCATGTTGATATGAGTAAACTGCCGTTGTGGTCTTTCCACCCTTTGTTGATTGTTGCATTGTGGAGCAACTGTGAGTCTTGGTATCACTACAGCATTTACTGTTTGACGGTGTTCAGATCTGCTCTGGCCCCTCGGGCTATAGACTGCACTAGCTTCCTTCTTACCAGTGAAAGGCTTCTTTACCAAACTCGAAGAGGCATCCTTATGTATCTTACCACTCCGAATTCCAGCTTCTACTCTTTCTCTAGTCAAAATCAACTCAGTGAAACCAGATGACGAGCTTCCGATCAAGTGATTGAAAAATGGACCAGATAGCGTCCCTAGAAACATGTCAACCAAATCCCTATCAGACAACGGGGGTTGGACTCTTCCAGCCAAATCTCTCCACTTCTGAACATAGTCTTTAAAGCCTTCACTTGCAACCATGGACATACTCTAGAGTTGAGTACGAGTGGGAGCAAGGTCGGCTTTGTACTGATACTGCTTGTAGAAAGCAGCAGCAAGATCTTCCCAGTTTCGGACATTAGCTCCCTCCAATTGATAGAACCATTCAAGTTGAGTCCCTGACAGACTATCTTGAAAGAAGTGCACCCACAAATTCCTATCAGCGGCGTGGGGCTGAATTTTCCTGATGTAAGAGCGGAGACGGAGCTTTGGGCATGACATTCTGTTGTACCCCAAAATTTGCCCTCCCATATTTCTCAAAACATTTCAAGAAAAATTCACAAGTCCAACCCGGCGCGTCATATTCAGGTATTCTTTCGCCAAGATATCTCTGATAACGTATTCTCAAATTCAGGTTCGGCTCAAGAGTCAATTCTTTAAAGAAGGTATCCGACTGTATGAGTTTTCTTGAAGAAATATGGTGAAAAAGTGTGCTGAAAGTGCAGTTTTTACGCGCTAAAAAATTCATAACTTGAAGATCGTGACTCGTTTTGAACCCGTTCCGGTGGCCAAAATTCCGTCTTGACATTATCTACGTTTTCATCTCTCACGGCTGGAAGCCAATTTTGATCAGAAGGTCTTCAAAAATGTGGATTTATCAAGTATTTTCGTGCAGGAAATTTGTGACAGAAGTTTATTTGCATCATGTTCAAAAAATCATAATTTGGTCGATTTTCATCGTATCGAGCTGGTTCCGGTGCCAAAATTTCACAAATTGAGTTGGCTACATTTTCACAGAAGGTATTGAGTTCAAACGGTATTCAAAAGGCCTTCGTTTTTTGCTCAGAGTGCGTGACACGCTGAAAATCCTGAATGCTGAATATTATTTCATTTGGGCCGAAACTTCGAAAATTCATAACTCGGTCAATTTTTATCGGATTGGACTCATATTTTTACACAAGGTCACTGACTCATAGATCTACAACTTTGCCTCAAAATTCGAGACCAAATTATGCACCGATCAATACCAGTTTTTTATTGAAGAACGTGTCGGAGTCGACACTGGAGCCCAAAATAAGTTTGTCTGAGCTGAAACTTCAAAAATTCATAACTAATTCACCGTTTATCCGATTGAGTCGATTTTCGGACAGGAGTTAGTTCTCGATATCGGCTACATTTTGTTTTCACATTTCAACTTCAAAAAATGCACTTAAGTCCCTGCGATTTAGCCTGGAAAGTGACGAATGCAAGTGAATATTGGAGGCCCAATTGCACATTCAAAGCCCATTTGCTTTACCCTAATTTCCATTATATAATCACCTTCTTTTCACACAAACCAAAGAGGAGAAAAGGGGGAGAAAAAGAGAGAAAAAACCTTGCCACAATACTGTTAGAATATCAAATTCTTTCAAGAACCCTAAAATCTTGAAATCCTTATTACAAATCCCTCTCTCACTACAAACAAGCCATCTCAGTTACAAACCAACATCTTATTACTTCTTCAGTAAGGGTAAAGCTGGCTTGATCTCCATGATCCCAAGGGCATAAAAGCATTCATGTCACTACTTTTCCAGTAAGGGTAAGGTTGATTTGATCTCCATGATCAAAAGGGTATAATCATTCATACATGTCATATTGTGCCTAAACATTAAATTTCTTCATATATTGGCTTTATTTGCATTTTATGATTTTATCTAATGTGTTCGTGAGATTCAACACTACAGATTTAGACAGGATCTCATGCAGGTTCATTAAGGAACGTTGAGGCCAAAAGCCAAATGGCCAAAAGCCAAAAGCCAAATGGCCAAAACAGAACATTTTACACATGACACCAATACGTGGCGAGACAGACATCCTGAGAAGATTAAGGAACGTTGAGGCCAGAACACAAATGGCCAAAAGCCAAAAGCCAAAAGCCAAATGGCCAAAGTAGAACAACTTATGCATGAAACTCAATCCAACAGCCAGAACACAAATGGTCAAACCACTCCAATTCACCTCCAAAAAGGGTCAGACACCCCCCATGGTTTGCATCATTTTTACTTTTTTATTTGATTTTCCTTTTTCATTCTTTTAATTGTTTTAATTGTTTTCTTTAAATTCATGAATTAATTTTTATAATATAAAACCAGAAAATCAAAAACTAAGAATATGTTAATTAATTTACTTATTAAATATTTTTGTAAATAAATGTTAAATAATTAATTTAGTTAAATTAGGTTTTAAAACTTAAGTCTTTTTCTTAACAAATTAAAATATGTAGAAATTAGGGTTTTTAACTTTTCATCATCTTTTTAATAAATAATTTTTTCTTATTATTATTGTTATTAATTATTAAATATTTTTGTAAATAAACATGTACATTAAATATTTAGTAAATTAGGTTAAACTTTAACATTTTCATTAATAATTAAAAAAACTTAGAATTAGAATTTCTTTTAATTTTAATTTTCTTTATTTCATAAATACAAAAAAACTAAAAAACATTTCTTTCCTTTTATTAAATAATTAATTAGCTTTTTAATTTCATTTAATTTCTTTAAAGGGTCCAACGCCCTCGAACGTTCTATTTTTATTTCTTTCGCACATTTATTTTCTTTCAAATATTATGTAATTGCTCAAGCCATGTAACTCGGACATTTTATATTTCCCGCATTTTATTTCTTTATTTTATGTCAAATCGGGTCCCGGATTAAATTTTGGCGATGTGGACCCGCGCCTTTGTAATAGTTTAGGAACCTTTAACTTTCCGCAACTTTTTTAACCATTAATAATGGCACGCAAGAATGAATGACCAAAAATAAAAACAAACGTGTAGATCACCCATACATGACAAGACAAAAATAAATGAACATGACACACAAATCACACACCACCCCTAGGGTACGCCTCACTGTTGCCTTGCCTCGAAAGGTGATCGTCGAGTAGAGGATGTCTTAGTAAGTCCTCATGATCCGGGAACCTGGCATGAGGGTAGCTTCTAAGGTGTCTTCCCATTGCTCTGGTGATCACCATGTCCCGAACCTCGAATTGACCCGAACACCTCCAACGGTGGTGCTACCTACCTCTCAATGGTGGGATGGCACTACTTTAAAGGACATTTACACAGACGAATTCCTTAGGGTAGGTAGGTTCTCGTAGATACTTGCTCTAATTTCAAAACAAATTCAAAAATACTTTTCACACCAACACATTTTCAAAAAGCTTTCGAAAGCATTTTTTCAAACACTCTTGAGGACCGATACAAGAGTCGAACTGAAATTTTCAAAGAAACTTTTTAAAACCCACAATTGAAAAGCAAACACTTTTGAAAACACAAGTGAGCAAGTATCTAAGAGCCCATGGATAACCATGGATAGAAAGGGTGCTAACACCTTCCCTTTCTATAATCTACCTCTCGAACCGAGAGCAATCTCTATAAGGAATTTTTCTGTGCTTTTGTCCTTTCCATTTGGAGAAAATAAAAGACGGTGGCGACTCTTGCTTCCGCGACATTTCGCGATTCAGCGTTAAACAGTCAGTTCCAGATCCACCGATCACAGAACTGGCGACTCTGCTGGGGAAATATTTATAAAGTGAGGTGTACCTTAGGGCTAGTTCATAACTGTGTTTTCAATTGTATTGACTTATCTGCTTTAAATTTGTGGGTTGCATGGGAGTTACATAGATCCTAACCCGGATCTGGGGATACCCTGTTTAGGTAGCATAAGCTGTGAGGGACCTGTCCGGCGTAGACCGACACGGGTGAAACAGTGGCTACGTTGGTGTGGCACCTTGGTCTGTACCGATATCCCTTGTGTTGCAACGAGGAGAATATGGGTCTTCTGAGGAGTCATTAAGCACCAACAACCTTAGAACCTTAAATGACACAACTTGGCCATTAGAACAGTAGCAGTATGCTACGCCCATTGAGGCTAAACTCTCGTGATGGTTCTGGCCGCAAGAAAAGATTGCGATGCTGGAGTTATGACCGATTGAGGGTAGTCAATGATATTGGGATCCTCTAAGAACCCGGTTACTTCTAATAGGACAGGTTGAGCCCACCAACTTCAAGAGGGTAATACCCAGACCTCATGCTGGCCTAAACTCTAAGGGTTTCTCTTGTGTGACTTGCGTGCCTTCGTACTTGACTACTTGCATGCTTGTTATCTGACACATGAACTACTTGCAGGTTTTGTTTATAGTCCTTAATAGGGACTCATAACAGGGTACCTAAGTTTCTTACAGGTTTTGGTTTGCAGTCCTTAATTAGGACTCCTAACAGGGTTTACCGAGTTTCTTGCAGGTTTTGTTTTTAGTCCTTAACTGGGACTCATGACAGGTTTTACTTGAGTTTCTTGCAGGTTTTGGTTTGCAGTCCTTGATGGGGACTCATAACAGGGTTTATCGATATTACCCCATGCATAGCATACCATCATACCATTGTATACATCCTAACCCACTTCAAGGATCTCAAGGGCTTGTGATGCAGGTCATGGTGAATCAACTATCCCAGCAAGGGGCAAAGAGGATTTATTTTCCTCTAGACAAAGTTGTCAGGGGCTATGACCCACTTGATATGGTGAGCTCTGACTCTTGAAGAAGGTTCCCCTAACCAAGGTTGTTTGGAAATCAAAACCAGACATGATGATTAAAGTCAGGGGCTATGACCCACTGGATATGGTGAGCCTTTGACCCTTGAAGAAGGAATCTCAGCAAACATGAAGTTCCCTCAATCAAGCTACCTAGTTCTAACAATTTTTGTTTACCCCGCGAGATCCTTGAAAACATTTCATATATATCATACATATCATTGCATTACAGGTACCCTTGTTGCAGGTCACTTACCCCTGTTCGCTGTTTATTTCAGCAATGGCTTCCCAACAAGATAACTAGGGTCTTCATGCTTAGGAGACTCAGTTCAGGGAGATCTTTCTAAGCCTATCCAAGGGGCAGGAAGAGTTAAGGACACTCCTCATGGGGAATCTGGCCAAGGAAAGTCCCGAGGATGACAAGGACGAACGGCTGAAACGCCTACAAGCTGAGGTAGATACAATGAAAACCCAGATGCTGGGGCAAAGGGCCCTCATTCAAGGTTTAGCTCAGGAGCAAGGAGAGCCGAGGGCCACGATCAGTCAGCTTCCTCAAGGCATGAAGCAACCAACCCAAATCAGGGACCAGGTCATGGAACAGCTTCCAAGAAGGCAAAAGTCGGGTCCAATGAATAGACCTCTCCGAGTTGCTACTACTTCTCAGGGACAACAACGACCTCGCCAAGAACAGCGGGTTGATCAGAACAGGTCGGACGAGCCTAAGAGACAATTCACCTACATCAACATGTCATGGTCACGAGCTTTGCAGCACATGTTAAGGATGAACCTGATTGCGGTGATCAACCCTCCTGCAAATCCAAAGACTTCCTCTCCAAACTACAACCCAGAAGCAAGGTGCGCTTACCATTCTGGTAGTCCGGGGCACGATACTGAGGAATGTTGGGCACTAAAGTACAAGATTCAGAATATGATCGATGCTAAAGAGATCGAGTTCGAGCCCACCGAGACTCCCAACGTGATCACTGCTCCCTTGCCAAAACATGGCTAGGATTGAGAAATTTTTGTTCATTCGAATGTTCAAGTTGCCATTTTCTTTTGTTCAAACATTTACTCATGTTAAACATTGTTATTTCATTAATGCATCGCATGTGTCTGTTCTGAAACAATATATTCGTATTCACTAAATGCAAATTATTTTCATATTTTTTCTGATGATCAACTCTTGGTTAATAATGCTAAGCCTCTTGAGGGAGGATGACGAAAACGATACCACGATCTTTACAGTATGCTTTTGAACAGACCCCGCTGATGAGGCACAGGCATTGTTTCAATCCCTAAACACTGGAGTTATAAGGATGATAATCCCTCGTCAACCCCTCTGAGCCAAAGAAGTAGGAGTTTTTCTTTTCGAAATTTAAAACCCTTAATCATAACCTGGGGCAGGGTAGTTCCCGCAGTTGATCCAAGTGCAGAACGAATGGCACCAAAGAGGTCCTTACAAAAAAGAAGACAGTGATGGTTCCGAATAATCAATAAAGAAAGGCAGTCATTCTCTCAAAAAATAAAAAAACCCATTAAGTCAAAACCCATGAAGGAGACTTACGAAACTGGGGCATCCCGCTGAATGTAATTCCAAAAAAGGAAACAGTTCAGGCAAAAAAAGAAAGGGATAACAAAAATCAGACAAGAAAGAGGTCTTACAAACCCTCAACAAAAAAGGAATGACTGCCTATCCAAAATAAATTGTCAACATCCGAATCATCACCGGAAAATCAGAGCAAAGACTCAAACAAGGTCTAACGTATGATCAACTGAGTTTAGGTTTGGAGAACATCACGAAGAGCGGGTGGGTACAAATAATTTGAGCCTTTATCCTTTGTTTCTTAAACCGTGAACCAGGCCACGTTATAACCCTTAAAAGTCCTAGCTGAAGCATGGGTTAGTTCGAAAGCATACTGTGACGAAAGGTATCCTGACTCCTTAAGGCTTACTATAAAGAAGGAGTTGACATCACGTTTTACAAGCAATCACTTGTTTTATGAAAATAATGCATTTTCAAAATCTTCAAGACAGACATAAGCTTTGCATTTTTAACATAACTTTGTTTGCATATGACTTTTTGTTTGAACAGCAGGGAAATTTGCACGATGAATACCTAGTGAACAAAAGCATTTCCAATCAAGGGGCATGACATGACCATGGTCCATCATCTGGGGCAGTCCAATCAAGATTTGGAGAATCTCTCAAAGGCCAAATAGCCTGGGGCAAATCTCCGCCTGAGTCACTTGGGGCACTCCAGCAACGAATCTTGCCTGATCAAACACTTTCTGGTGGCATGACAAAACACTTCTAACAGGGGCAACTCCCTACTTTCTGAGAATGGACATAGTCGAAAAAATACTACGCATAATCAAAGACCCGCTAGGTTGACATACCTAGGAAAAAATAAGGGCTTCCCGGTGAATCAAAAGGGTTCGGGCAAAATGAAGGGATGAAATGAAAAATCTGTACACCCGGCAAGTCGAAAACCTGAAAAGGCGGCTTGGGCAAAAATGGGTATCCCGGTGGACTGAAAACCCGAAAGGGCGGTCCGGGCAAAAGTTAGGGATCAAAGCGTACGACTATGTCCCGTCATCTTGTCACCTGCCTACCAGAAGAAGGTTTGTCCATCAACAACTATCAGCACCTCGCAGGTCTTCCTCTCCCATATCAGAAACAGGGGCAATAAAGAGTTGTCTAAGTAATCTAATTGTTCTGTCCTCCAAGGTACCAAGGTAGGTTCAGTCGAAGAACATAACCAGATGTCTTAAATCCCCAGAGAGTGCGTTAGCAAGTCAGTACGCACCCTCCAAGCAAAGCTACTATCAAACTTAAGGAAGTGGGGTATCCTCCAGCAGATCTCAACATTCCCTAGCAGCGTATCGTACAGGTATTCTTAACAAGCATCCCCGACAGTCTTGGTCTAAAGATTGTTCCCCGGCGGTATATCAAACATTCAGTGGAGCTACTTCCCACTACAAGTCAAAACTACCCCAAGAGAGTCCAATCCAGCTTCCCCAAGAAAGTTGGAATTCATCTCCCCAAGCAGTAAGCTTATCCCCAGTAGATTCTGGAAGCTTACCTCCGCAGAGCATGAACGCATCCCCCGGCTTTATTCAAAGAGTTATTTCCCTACCGGGATATAACTGGGTTATCCTCAGCCGATAGCCACGGAAAGGTCGTCGTCAACACAGTCTCCTTATCCCCAGCGAAGTCTATTAACACTTCCAACATAACAATGGTATCCCCAGCAAGTTATTATCAACAACTCAGCAAAGTATCCCTCTCCCCACAGAGTATTGCTTCCCAGCAAGATCGTTAGAGTACTTTCCTCCCCGCAGAGTTATTCCATTCGCCAAGTTTATTCCCCAACGGAGTTATCTTCTCCTACCGGTATTCTTGCAACTATCATCCCCAGCGGAAGCAAAATCTATTCTCCAACATCAGCCCAGGAGTGACTTCCCGGCACCCGTCAAGGATTTACTTTCCTAGACGAAAAATACATTCCTAAACATCGCACTTCCATACATTATAGCATGCATATATGCATCATATCTTACGAATCTCATTTATGTTGAGAACATCATTGCTTGACCCATATCATGCATTGCATATGACTGACCTTTACCTTTCAGGAAAAGATTCAGTTAAGTTCTCAGCTATCTCAAGACCTTGTCTGGTTCAGTTAAATCGACTCCAAAGATTTCTCTGTTTATTATCCAGTCAAAGGCGTTCTCTGGTCTAGTTAAACCGACTCCTAAAGGTTTTTCTTTTGAAGACTCAGTTGAAGACTCCAAAGACCTTGTCTGGTTCAGTTAAATCGACTCCAAAGATTTTCCTGGTTATTATCCAGTCAAAGGCGTTCTCTGGTCTAGTTAAACCGACTCCTAAAGGTTTTTCTTTTGAAGACTCAGTTGAAGACTCCAAAGACCTTGTCTGGTTCAGTTAAATCGACTCCCAAAGATTTTCCTGGTTATTATCCAGTCAAAGGCGTTCTCTGGTCTAGTTAAACCGACTCCTTAAGGTTTTTCTTTTGAAGACTCAGTTGAAGACTCCAAAGACCTTGTCTGGTTCAGTTAAATCGACTCCAAAGATTTCTCTGTTTATTATCCAGTCAAAGGCGTTCTCTGGTCTAGTTAAACCGACTCCTAAAGGTTTTTCTTTTGAAGACTCAGTTGAAGACTCCAAAGACCTTGTCTGGTTCAGTTAAATCGACTCCAAAGATTTTCCTGGTTATTATCCAGTCAAAGACGTTCTCTGGTCTAGTTAAACCGACTCCTAAAGGTTTTTTTTTTGAAGACTCAGTTGAAGACTCCAAAGACCTTGTCTGGTTCAGTTAAATCGACTCCCAAAGATTTTCCTGGTTATTATCCAGTCAAAGGCGTTCTCTGGTCTAGTTAAACCGACTCCTAAAGGTTTTTCTTTTGAAGACTCAGTTGAAGACTCCAAAGACCTTGTCTGGTTCAGTTAAATCGACTCCAAAGATTTTCCTGGTTATTATCCAGTCAAAGGCGTTCTCTGGTCTAGTTAAACCGACTCCTAAAGGTTTTTCTTTTGAAGACTCAGTTGAAGACTCCAAAGACCTTGTCTGGTTCAGTTAAATCGACTCCAAAGATTTTCCTGGTTATTATCCAGTCAAAGGCGTTCTCTGGTCTAGTTAAACCGACTCCTAAAGGTTTTTCTTTTGAAGACTCAGTTGAAGACTCCAAAGACCTTGTCTGGTTCAGTCAGATCGACTCCAAAGATCTCCCTGTCTCTTATCCAGTTGAAGACTCCAAAGACCTTGTCTGGTTCAGTTAAATCGACTCCAAAGATTTCTTATCCAGTCCAAGGCCTTCTCTAGTCCAGCTAAATCGACCCCAAACAGATTTTCCTGATAAAGACTCAGTAGAAGTTATCCAAGGTTCTCTCAATGATTGCTATTGAGGTTGTAGTCGCCTATGGTTCTCTCCCCGATACTGCGGAGGTGGTAATCCCAGATTTCGCTCAACGATTGCTGTTGAAGTTGAAGTTATCCAAGATTCTCTCAATGATTGCTATTGAGGTTGTAGTCGCCTGTGGTTCTCTCCCCGATACTGCGGAGGTAGTAATCATCCCAAGATTTTCTCAACGATTGCTGTTGAGGTTAAAGTCATCCAAGGTTCTCTCACCGTTCCTGTTGAGGTAGTAACCACCCCTGGTTCATTCATCATCTTTTGAAGCTCCAGATCCAGCTTCTGTAACCAGTCAGGACACCCCTACAAAGAGTTTGAAATCCAGCTCCTGTAACAGGTCAGGTAATCATTTCTCTTTTGCAGGTACGCAAGCTCTCGCTAAGGAATCTCTTATGCGATCAACACCCAGATGGCATCTATAAGCCCATCCACCTTCCATCATCTCTTAGCATGGCATCTATAAGCCCATCATCCTATCCATCAATCTCCAAATGGCATCTGTAAGCCCATTCCCCATCATCACACTGCTACTATGTAAGCGCAAATTTCTGGGCACTCTAGTGTTCAATCATCTTCCACCCTCGGATTACGAAAGGCACGTCAGCCAATCTGCATCCTCAGGTCTAAGAAGATTGAACAGGGGCAACTGTTGTACCCCAAAATTTGCCCTCCCATATTTCTCAAAACATTTCAAGAAAAATTCACAAGTCCAACCCGGCGCGTCATATTCAGGTATTCTTTCGCCAAGATATCTCTGATAACGTATTCTCAAATTCAGGTTCGGCTCAAGAGTCAATTCTTTAAAGAAGGTATCCGACTGTATGAGTTTTCTTGAAGAAATATGGTGAAAAAGTGTGCTGAAAGTGCAGTTTTTACGCGTTAAAAAATTCATAACTTGAAGATCGTGACTCGTTTTGAACCCGTTCCGGTGGCCGAAATTCCGTCTTGACATTATCTACGTTTTCATCTCTCACGGCTGGAAGCCAATTTTGATCAGAAGGTCTTCAAAAATGTGGATTTATCAAGTATTTTCGTGCAGGAAATTTGTGACAGAAGTTTATTTGCGTCATGTTCAAAAAATCATAATTTGGTCGATTTTCATCGTATCGAGCTGGTTCCGGTGCCAAAATTTCACAAATTGAGTTGGCTACATTTTCACATAAGGTATTGAGTTCAAACGGTATTCAAAAGGCCTTCGTTTTTTGCTCAGAGTGCGTGACACGCTGAAAATCCTGAATGCTGAATATTATTTCATTTGGGCCGAAACTTCGAAAATTCATAACTCGGTCAATTTTTATCGGATTGGACTCATATTTTTACACAAGGTCACTGACTCATAGATCTACAACTTTGCCTCAAAATTCGAGACCAAATTATGCACCGATCAATACCAGTTTTTTATTGAAGAACGTGTCGGAGTCGACACTGGAGCCCAAAATAAGTTTGTCTGAGCTGAAACTTCAAAAATTCATAACTAATTCACCGTTTATCCGATTGAGTCGATTTTCGGACAGGAGTTAGTTCTCGATATCGGCTACATTTTGTTTTCACATTTCAACTTCAAAAAATGCACTTAAGTCCCTGCGATTTAGCCTGGAAAGTGACGAATGCAAGTGAATATTGGAGGCCCAATTGCACATTCAAAGCCCATTTGCTTTACCCTAATTTCCATTATATAATCACCTTCTTTTCACACAAACCAAAGAGGAGAAAAGGGGGAGAAAAAGAGAGAAAAAACCTTGCCACAATACTGTTAGAATATCAAATTCTTTCAAGAACCCTAAAACCTTGAAATCCTTATTACAAATCCCTCTCTCACTACAAACAAGCCATCTCAGTTACAAACCAACATCTTATTACTTCTTCAGTAAGGGTAAGGCTGGTTTGATCTCCATGATCCCAAGGGCATAAAAGCATTCATGTCACTACTTTTCCAGTAAGGGTAAGGTTGATTTGATCTCCATGATCAAAAGGGTATAATCATTCATACATGCCATATTGTGCCTAAACATTAAATTTCTTCATATATTGGCTTTATTTGCATTTTATGATTTTATCTAATGTGTTCGTGAGATTCAACACTGCAGATTTAGACAGGATCTCATGCAGGTTCATTAAGGAACGTTGAGGCCAAAAGCCAAATGGCCAAAAGCCAAAAGCCAAATGATCAAAACAGAACATTTTACACATGACACCAATACGTGGCGAGACAGACATCCTGAGAAGATTAAGGAACGTTGAGGCCAGAACACAAATGGCCAAAAGCCAAAAGCCAAAAGCCAAATGGCCAAAGTAGAACAACTTATGCATGAAACTCAATCCAACAGCCAGAACACAAATGGTCAAACCACTCCAATTCACCTCCAAAAAGGGTCAGACACCCCCCATGGTTTGCATCATTTTTACTTTTTTATTTGATTTTCCTTTTTCATTCTTTTAATTGTTTTAATTGTTTTCTTTAAATTCATGAATTAATTTTTATAATATAAAACCAGAAAATCAAAAACTAATATGTTAATTAATTTACTTATTAAATATTTTTGTAAATAAATGTTAAATAATTAATTTAGTTAAATTAGGTTTTAAAACTTAAGTCTTTTTCTTAACAAATTAAAATATGTAGAAATTAGGGTTTTTAACTTTTCATCATCTTTTTAATAAATAATTTTTTCTTATTATTATTGTTATTAATTATTAAATATTTTTGTAAATAAACATGTACATTAAATATTTAGTAAATTAGGTTAAACTTTAACATTTTCATTAATAATTAAAAAAAAACTTAGAATTAGAATTTCTTTTAATTTTAATTTTCTTTATTTCATAAATACAAAAAAACTAAAAAACATTTCTTTCCTTTTATTAAATAATTAATTAGCTTTTTAATTTCATTTAATTTCTTTAAAGGGTCCAACGCCCTCGAACGTTCTATTTTTATTTCTTTCGCACATTTATTTTCTTTCAAATATTATGTAATTGCTCAAGCCATGTAACTCGGACATTTTATATTTCCCGCATTTTATTTCTTTATTTTATGTCAAATCGGGTCCCGGATTAAATTTTGGCGATGTGGACCCGCGCCTTTGTAATAGTTTAGGAACCTTTAACTTTCCGCAACTTTTTTAACTGTTAATAATGGCATGCAAGAATGAATGACCAAAAATAAAAACAAACGTGTAGATCACCCATACATGACAAGACAAAAATAAATGAACATGACACACAAATCACACACCACCCCTAGGGTACGCCTCACTGTTGCCTTGCCTCGAAAGGTGATCGTCGAGTAGAGGATGTCTTAGTAAGTCCTCATGATCCGGGAACCTGGCATGAGGGTAGCTTCTAAGGTGTCTTCCCATTGCTCTGGTGATCACCATGTCCCGAACCTCGAATTGACCCGAACACCTCCAACGGTGGTGCTACCTACCTCTCAATGGTGGGATTGCACTACTTTAAAGGACATTTACACAGACGAATTCCTTAGGGTAGGTAGGTTCTCGTAGATACTTGCTCTAATTTCAAAACAAATTCAAAAATACTTTTCACACCAACACATTTTCAAAAAGCTTTCGAAAGCATTTTTTCAAACACTCTTGAGGACCAATACAAGAGTCGAACTGAAATTTTCAAAGAAACTTTTTAAAACCCACAATTGAAAAGCAAACACTTTTGAAAACACAAGTGAGCAAGTATCTAAGAGCCCATGGATAACCATGGATAGAAAGGGTGCTAACACCTTCCCTTTCTATAATCTACCTCTCGAACCGAGAGCAATCTCTATAAGGAATTTTTCTATGCTTTTGTCCTTTCCATTTAGAGAAAATAAAAGACGGTGGCGACTCTTGCTTCCGCGACATTTCGCGATCCAGCGTTAAACAGTCAGTTCCAGATCCACCGATCACACATTCCATCATACTTGGAGAAAACTAGAGCTTTGAATTTATGAGGGATGACCACTCTTGATACCAGTCCCAATTCTCTGAAATCCAAACCAGGTATTTTCTGAATTTCCAAAGTGCTCAAACGGTCTTCTAACTGCTTGTACCTATCCTCAGTAGGAGGATATTGCTCATCGTCGTAATCAGTATCATTGTCATAAACTGCAGGACTAGGGTCATTTTCCCTTTCTTGGTTCTCCTCGTCCTTGGATGAAGAGGTCAGATCAGTTTGATGCTTCGACCTTTCTCCGAACCTTCTACCCGTGTTCAGAATACCCGTCTTCTTCTTCTTCTTCTTCTCTTTCAGAATAATGGTCTTCAGATCCTCTTGCCCTTTAGCCAGACTTATGAACATCTGTTGGAATTGGGTGTTCTGTTCCTGAAGATCTTTGATGGCTTGATCGGAAGACATTTCTGCTGAAATAAACAGTGAAGAAGATGAGAAAGCTATAGTGGTACCTGTAATGATGTGCATGATAATGGGATGCGCATGTAATGATTTCAAAGACTTTGGGAGATTTAAATTTGCAAACCAAAAATAAACAAAACTTTATTAGCTTAACTTTGAAAGGTTTAAAATTCCTTTAAGGCTTTACAAAATAAGTAAATAAAACAAAATCTAAAACTAGAAAAAGAAAAATCAAAAGTCCCATGGTTGCTTCCTCTTTGTGCTGATATAGTCATTGATCACACTTTCTTTCTCGAGCTGCCTGGTGAGCTTCAAAATCTTCCTTTCTTGCTCATGGTATTGTTCCTGGTATGTATCCCGCTCATTCTTCAGCTGAATCCAAGACCTCTGTAACTCCTCAGGATCGGTAGGCATGTAAGGATAGAGAACCGTGTAAGGAATGCCTTCTTCGTTAGTGGGCTCCACAATCACTGGTAATACGGCCTCGTAAGGCATCCGGACCCATTGGAGGTAAGGCTGCATAGGAAGGGAAGTCTTTGGTCCCAACTCTTCGGGGTCAGATCTGTTTACCATGCCCCAAGCTCGTATGAACCTTCGACGATGCTCCTTAACGTCATCCTTATAGTCGAATACAATGTCCTCGAGAAGTAGTTCATGGGGACCATCTCTTCGAGCACGACCAAATTATCGCAATGCTAGACAAGGATTGTAAGTTATACCCCCTCTGATACCAAGTAATGGGACATTAGGGTACCCCCCACAACGGTCAATAACAGCAGTGTCTTCCATAGCCCGGGAACACCAAAGAATATCTGTATGAGCAAGTGACATTATTCTGTAGAACCAACCTAAACCTTCTTCGTTCTTTAGCACAGACATAGGGAGGTGCGAAATAAACCACCTTGACAACAAAGGCATGTAGCACATGAGAGTCCCTCTTCTCTTCATAGTACGGGTATGGAGGGCATGCAAGATATCTCCAAGCAAGGTAGGCACATGGTTGCAAGAAAGGAAAATCTTGACAGCATTCATATCTACAAAGGAGTCCGGGTTAGGGAAGAGAACCAAACCATAGATAAGAAGGGCCAAGATATCTTCAAAAGCCTGAAAATCCAAATCATCCCAGAATAGTTGAGCCTGGTCTATCAGAAATTTGGCTAGAAAACCTTCGACCCCGCTTCGAGTTTCCCAATTGGATACCACATCAGCCCGTTTCAAATGCAAAGCTGAGGCGATGTCTTCTGGCCTAGGAGCTTCTTCCATACCTGTGAATGGTACCAGTTCGAGAATGGATATGCCCAATAGATGAGAGAACTCTTCCAAGGTGGGTACCAGCTGGTAATCTAGAAAGGTGAAGCAATGATGCATGGGATCGAAGAACTGAAAAGTACGCTCATCATCTGTTCATCAAGATTTGAAGTAACCAGTTTGAGAAGTTGGCCGTGTCTCTTAATGAACATAGAAGTTTCAGAAACTCTTGCTGGTAGCTCCTTAAGTTGGGCAGGTATTTGCACAAAGTTGACTCGGATGGTATTTCTACGCACGAAATCCATGATCAGCAAAACAGAACAAAGATAAATTCCCTTGGTATTTGAAATGGTTAGTGAAATGAAGCATGAATGCCATGTTATGATGCATGATGTCATGATAAACCATAAGTATAGCAAACACAAATATTTCAAACACAGTCAAATCACACAAAGACCTTAGGTTTAAGGCTTGCATGAGGTCAAAGGTAGTACCCTCTTGAAGTTGAGTTGGTTCAAACTTGTCCTAGAAAAGTAACCGGGTTCTAGTGGGTCTCAATATCACTGACCGTCCTCCATCAGTCATGGTTTCAACTCACGCAATCTTTTCTTGCGGCCGAAATTATTTCGAGAGTATGGTCTCAATGAGTGTAGCATCGAGTACCAACCAGTTCTCAGCTCTACACCGAGGCCGACTATCTCACTACTTTCTAATGGCCAAGTTGAGAGATTAAAGGTTCAAAGGTCAGTTGATGCTTAATGACACCATGCAGCGGCCCTGTGTTCTCCTCGTTTCTCTATAAGGGATACCGGTACCAACCAATGTGCCACACCAACGTAGCTACTGCTTCAACTGTATCGGTCTATGTTGTACAGTTCCCTCACAGTCTATTGCTACTTACCTAAAAGGTATTCCCCAGATCCGAGTGTGGGATCTATAGTAACCCCAAACAAAACCCTCAAAAATAAAGCAAACAAAGCAATCAAGAGAAACAATTTTGATGACCTAGATCCTAAGGTATACCCCACTTGTAAATCCCCAGCAGAGTCGCCAGTTCTATGATACGGTGGCAGATACGACTGTTTAATACTGGTTTGCATTTTGAGTTGTGTTTGCAAAATGTCACAGTAAGCAAGAGTCACCATCGACTTTTATTTCATCCAATCGGAAAGGAAAAAAGTATTTAAAAAATCATTTTTTGAGATATTCTGAGTACGGGGGGTAGATTATAGAAAGGGAAGGTGTTAGCACCATTTCTATCCATGGTTTTCCATGGGCTCTTAGGTACTTGCTCATCTTTTTTTAACATTTCTTGTGTATGTGCTTTGTTTTTGAAAAGTTTGACTTCGTGATAACCCTTGTATCAATCCTCAAAGGTGTAACAAAGTTGTTTTGAAAATTTGTTTGAAAAGTGTAAGTGTGAAAAGTTAAATTTGAGCCAGTACCTATTAGCATCTACTTACTCGAAAAAAAAGATTGTTTCTATTCTTGTTTCCTTTAGACAGTGTTATCCTACTATTGAGAAATAGGTAGCACCGTCGTTGGAGTTATAAGGGTCAATTCGAAAGGGACGTACGATCACTAAAGCAATGTTAGGACATCTTAGTAATAACCCTAGAGTCTTAAGATCATATTCGAGGCAACATTTCCGAGGCAGCATTCGAACGGGACATTTTTGATCTTTTTAGACAGGAGGGCAACCACTAAGACACCCTATGCTTAATGATCATTTACCGAAGGCAACCAAAGTGAGAGTATACCCTAGGAGTGATATGTGCGAGTGATTTGTTTTCAGTTATTTATCTTTGCACATTAGGGTTTTCTAACTGTGTTAATTTGTCATGCATTCTTGTCATACAATCCTATTAGCATACATCTTAACAGTTAAATATTTGTAGAAATTAATATGCGAGAAAGTAAATCTACGCTATTACAAGGCTTCGGGGTGGGGGATTAATTACATAGCCAAAAACCCGGGAAAAAGCGATAAGTAAAAAACCCTAAATTAAACTATTACAAACCATGAACAATTACAAAAATATTGGCAAAAATAATAAACACGCGGCGAATTAAATACGGGGTGATTAGGGTTTTGACCCTTGACTAGACGTATTCGCGATTGATTTAAAAAAATGTTTTGTCATGTTTTTATTTAAGAAAATAAAGAAACAATTAAATTAAAAATAAAATCCTAATTCTAATTAATTTTAAATTAAGAAAAATAAATAAATTTATTCTAAAAAACCCTATTTTTGTGTTTTTATTTATTTGAGAAAAAAAAAAGAATCAAATCAAGAACTTAACCTAATTCTATTTGATTTTATTGATAAAATAAATTACAATTTCCCTAAGTTAAAACTAAATTAAACTAAATCAACAAAATTAATTTTGATTAAAAAAGTATAATTTTAATTTTTTGGTTTTTATGATTTTATGGAAAATAGATTAATTTGTGAATTAAAATAAATAAAGAAAATTAAAAGAATAAAGAATAAAATAGAGAAAAGAAATAAAAAAGTAAATGGGCCTGGTGGTATTGCTGAAAGGGGGGGTGCCAAGTGAATTTTTGGGCCCAACAAGGCTAAGACCTGTTTGACTTCGTTTAATCCAGTATGCGCGTTGACTTGGGGAGCATGGTAGGCCTCTTGCTACCTGGACGTTGGATCCACCTGGATGATGGATCTGATGGTGGGACACAAGGGTGTATAGTAGGCGTATGCTACTGTATTGTATGAGATCCACCTGAAATAACCAAGAAAATAATAAAATGCACACGCCTGGGATCGAACCCAGGACGTGTGCATAAAAAGCCTTCGCCCCAGCCATCTGAGCTAGTGTGTTAACTTGTAAGTAACATAATAACAGGATATAATATGCAAAATAAACTAGTGGAGCCAGTCCCAGCGCGCGAAATTCAAATGAGCGAATCACACGTTGCCACGCCAGTTTCTTCTTCCTCTCTCCGTCGCTTTAGCCCAAGATACTTTTACCTACGTATGCTTCGTTGTAGCTACAGACCTGTTCATCTTAAAAATTCTCTACAAGCAATATAAATGAAATTCAAAGGTACCAATCAACTCGTCTCATCCTCACGAGTATCATGGTACCAGAATCTAAGCCTAATTTAGCCTATACTGCAAAGCCCTAAATCAAACCCAGAAACCCTAACAATGGCGTATCCTGATTCCTATACTAAAAACGCAATTAAACAATACCAAAAGCTTACAAACTTAATGATAAACAGGAATATATGAATCAAACGTGCAAATGATTCACAAATCAATGAAAATGAAATTCAGTTTTTGGGTTAAATTGTGGCCTCTGTACTTACGATTCCAGGTGTGAGAAGGCTTGCAATTGATTGAAATCCCTTCTAGAGATGTCCAAGAGTCTGTTGGTATTGTGAGAATGGCTTGAATTGGCCTCTAGGATGGAAATTAGATCACCACTTTTTCTTGAATTTTTCAGTTTTGTTCTTGACTATGCACGACTTCTAACCTCTCTTTCTTGCCTTGGCTATGTTATGCATATGTAATGCAACACATTAGGTCAACAAAAACGAGCTGAATCTTGCCCATTATGAAGATTTGATTTGGTCTTTATCCTTGTATGATATCTTTCTATATCAAGCCAAATCATGCCAATTTTGGTTCAATTTGTTTTGCACGTTTTGGATATGATTTTCCAGCATAATTGGATTTGATTCCACCCAAAATCTGATCACAAAACAAATTTTTGATATTTTTTTGCTATTTATTTGATTTAATTTGACTTTTAAATGATAAAAATCAAAATAAAATAAATAAATAAAGTAAAATGTGTGTGGGTGCTGATTTGGATCGTGGATCATGTCATAAGCAAGATTCAATCATGAAAAACTAGGCCTATTTGACAAAAAATGCAAATTTGAGCACATTTGTCTTTTGGCAATTTTGCAAAAATGGTCAACTTGGCTAATGCATAACTTTCTCAATTTTGACCCTAGAGAGGTGTTCTTGGACTTTTTAAAAAGATTAGGATGTCCCCTAAGCAAACCTTTTGGTCTCATCTCAATTGAGTCTTCCATGTTCATGTATGAAGCTTTGACCCAAAATGTGTTTTTATTGACTTTCCAAAAGGACCTATAAAGTCAAAATTCATATCTTTTTGTGAGTTCATATTCTGAACTTGGGAGATGAACATTAACTGTAGGGAATTGCATCCTCTTCAAAATGAGCTTTATATGGGTCATTTATGATAAATTATGAGAAAGTTATGCTTGGTCAAAGTTGAGTTGACTTTTCCTGCAAAACCCTAATTTGGCAACTTTTGGGTTTTGATGAATTGTGACCAATTCTTGATGAATCATGATCAACCCTTGATCAAATTATGAATGATACTTCAAAATGAGGATGTTAACCAAAAATATTGAAGTTTGACTGTATGTGGGCCACATTTGACTTTTGACCTAACACAGTCGATTTTCGGGCATTTGAACAATTGACTGAGCAAACTTCTTCTGCAAGGCTTGAAACATGACATGGATGATCTTGAGAACATATTAGGACAATGGTGAGCATTTTGTTACTTTGTGGTTCACACATCTTGATGAAAATGGAAACCCTAATTTGAGGTAGACTGTCTTAGGAGAGAGTTTGTCTAGCCAACTCTTCAACTTCCTTGAGCAATTTGGGGACCTCACATAACATTTGTTGAGAAAAATGGGAGGGTAAATTTTGGGGTACAACAAAGACCGAAAAAGTGTCCCAAATATTTTTTAATATGATATTTTTATTTATTTACTTTTACTCTATTCAGCATTCAACTAAATTAGTTGGATCATTATAATTAATTTGGTGTTACTAGTTTTTGTAAAAAGATTAGGCACAATTTGTTTTTAGTCAACTAAAAAATAAGTTGAATATGATATTTTATATTTTTTTTCTATTACTCAATCAAATGTTTAAGTTTTACTTTAAATACATTTAAACATTAACGGCTTTTGAAATCACATTTAAGGTATCATGATTCTAATCATTTTTTAATTTAATCACATTTAAGGTATCATGATTCGAGCAGCTTGAGTCGAGAAACTAGATCTTAGATTTGATATGGTTAACTGTAACTGCAGCCATAACCATCATACCTTCATAATCATTTGAATCTTGGCGTGCAAGGTTCACTCCTTCTTCCTTTCTTTTTATGGATTCATTGTATTTTTTGTACCAATAATATTTACCCAAGCGATCCCACTTTTCACAGTTATGTCACTTCATACCTTTCTTATTGTTGTACCCAAAAATTTTCCCTCTCATTTCTCAAAGGATCACTCTGGACCCTCAGGTTTGCTTCCATCCAGTTCCAAGCCTTGAATTGCAAATTTTTCAAGAAAGTCACCCATAAGGGCAAAATGGTCATATGCACACTGAAAAGTCAAACTTTGACTTTTGGATCAAAATCAAGTTTCAAGAATCATATTTCATCAAGGCATGTTGAAATATGAAGTTTTTTTCATCAAGAAATCAAAAGTCAAAACTACTTTGGAAAAGTCAAAATTCTAAATACTTAGAATTTTTTCTAAGTGTTTAAGAAATATGACAAGCTCAGAACTTCTGATCAGATTATCACCATGATGCAAGCTGATTCTGGAAGAACTTCTGATACAATAGCTATAGATTTAAATGAGATCTAAAACATTGCAGAACAAAACTTATTTTAGAAATGTTGGGATTTCAAGTTATAACTCCTCAAAGACACGTCCTTGAAACTGAAGCACTCAGCAAATTCTGGACAGTTCCAAGACAAAGTTTGATTACAAATTCTGAGCCAAATTTCACAAAGATTCAGTCAGAGTTTGCAAGGGTAATTCAAAGAATGTTTATAAAGTGTGTTGCAAGCTTCCTAGAAAGTTTGAGAGCTCCTTCAAAACATGCTGGAGCAAGGAGATACAAAGATCAAAAGTTGGTTGTTCATTCTGAATTATGCTAAAACTGAACCTCTGATCCAGAATTAAGCAATGGTGCAGAATCTCACATTGCAGGATTTCTGGTTTGATCAATCTCATCATCATTTAATGCTCACAACAACTTTTGGGTCTTTGTCCAAAGGATTTCCCCACGCATGGCATAGAAGTACCATTACTGTCTTGGAAAAACAAACTCTTGTACAAGAGTGTGCTGGGCCCATGCGTTGCTTTTGCTTTTGAAGTTATCTTTCCTTAATTACTGCTCACAAATCCAACTTAGGTATGGCTAAAAGATGTTAACCACCATGCTTGCTTTAAGAACAAGGAAACACCTTAGCATATGAAGTCTATATTCAACGCTTCGGTCAGAACATGACCAAATCCCAAAACCTTGTTTATACAACCTGCTGCACTGCTACATCACAGTCCTATAACCAACAGCTAAGTCAGCCTACGCCTGCATTCCATAATTGCACCAAACTAGCATACAAAGACTGTGATCAAAAGGCAAGGGAACAGGATGCTAAAGAGGTTCAAATCCCATTTGTTTCCCCCCCCAAAATCACAACAAATCCACTTATAAATAAGTTGCTCCATCACACTTGCAAGTGGCTGGCTTTTGGAGAGAGGAAGAATCATCAAACGAGAGAAAATAAAACAATGAAAACGTTCGCAAATCCTAAACAGAACCTTGGTTCTTCCATTTGAATCAAAGAACATAAACATTGTTTTGTTACTCTCGCTGACACCAGAACATCTGAAGGCAGCAGCTTAAAGCTCCAAGCACACACTCCAGATTCAAGGTAAGTCTTTCTGACTTTGCATCTTTTCACTCAGAACATCATTAATATGTAAATATTACTGTGATCGGTGGATCTGGAACTGACTGTTTAATGCTGGTTCGCGAAATGTCGCGGAAGCAAGAGTCTCCATCGTCTTTTATTTTCTCCAAATGGAAAGGACAAAAGCACAGAAAAATTCCTTAAAGAGATTGCTCTCGGTTCGGGAGGTAGGTTATAGAAAGGGAAGGTGTTAGCACCCTTTCTATCCATGGTTATCCATGGGCTCTTAGATACTTGCTCATTTGTGTTTTCAAAATGGTTTTGTTTGCTTTTCAATGTGGGTTTTAAAAAAAGTTTCTTTGAAAATTTCAGATCGACTCTTGTGTCAGAGTGTTTGAAAAATTGCTTCGAAAGCTTTTGAAAAGTGTCGGTGTGAAAAGATTTTGTTTGTTTTTGAAGAGAGCAAGTATCTACGAGAACCTACCTACCCTAAGGAATTCGTCTGTGTAAATGTCCTTTAAAGTAGTGCCATCCCACCATTGAGAGGTAGGTAGCACCACCGTTGGAGGTGTTCGGGTCAATTCGATGTTCGGGACATGGTGATCACCAGAGCAATAGGAAGACACCTTAGAAGCTACCCTCATGCCAGGTTCCCGGATCATGAGGACTTACTAAGACATCCTCTACTCGACGATCACCTTTCGAGGCAAGGCAACAGTGAGGCGTACCCTAGGGGTGGTGTGTGATTTGTGTGTCAGATCCATTTGCATTTATCTTGTCATGTTATTGGTGTTCTACGCTTGTTTTTATTTTAGTCATACATTCTTTCATGCCATTTGTTAACAGTTAAAAATATTGCGGGAAAAGTAAAAGATTCTAAGCTATTACAAATGGCGCGGGTCCACATCGCCAAAATTAAACCGGACCCGATTTGACGGAAAATAAATAAAGTAAAGTGCGAGAGGTAAATGTTACAAGGCTTCGGGAGAGGTACATAATTATTTAAATGACATAAAATAAATATGCGAAATTAAATAAAATTAAGAACATGGGCGTTGGACCCTTTTGCAAAAATTAAAGTTAATGAGGAATTAAAATTAAAATTTAAGAGAAAATGTTTTTTGGTATTTTTATGTTTTTTTAAGATTTAATAGAAAAAGAATTAATTAAAACTAAAATAAAAGGCAAACCCTAATTCTAGTTATTTTTTATTATTTATTAAGAAATATTGAAATTTGACCTAATTTAAATCTAAGTTATTTTCATGCAAAATTTAATTATAGAAATAAATAAATAAATAATATTATGGTAAAAAGAAAAATTAAAAGGAAATAAAAATTATCAATTAAACCTAATTCTACATTTTTTAGATTTTATTATGAAAAGAATTAAAATTGTAACCTAATTTAAAACTAATTAATTACATGCTAATTTATTTACAAGAAAATATCAAAATAAATAATCATTATATTTTTTATCTTTTTCTGAGTTTTTTATGATGTTTTTATATTTTTTGTTAAAGCAAAACAATAAAGCAAACAAAATAATAGTTGAAAATAAAATATAAGGAAAATTGAGAAAATTGCAAACCAGGGGGGGTTCAGTCCCAAACCAGGAGGTATGGGCTCAGCAATCTGGCCCATTTAGCCTTGGCCTCGTTGGACTTTTTAGAATCACGTGTAGTGCGTTGACTCACGCTCATGGTGTGCTTCAGATCTAGGCCTTTGGTTTGGTCTCCAGGGGGACGTGTCACACTTGATTTGGGAGTGCATGGTATGTCTTAACGTAAGCGCTGCATAGGAATTGTTAATGAAAAATATTATGGAAATTATACAGACCTGGGGCTCGAACCCAGGTCTTGGATGTTGAAGCATTGAGCGTTTGCCAGTTGAGCCACTGAACCTTTTTGTATATTTAATAAACAATGAACATAATAAAAACAAACAAAAGTTAGTGCTTCAAAAATGCGCGCAATTCAAAAGAACCAATGGTTGTTGGCCACGAGGTCTTCTTCTTCGTTCCTGAAAATAATAAAAACAAAGGCCACGGTTTTGAAGACGTTCTCTTAGGCCTGTTTCCAGAAAATAGCGACTAGAGCTATGATGTCCATAAATTAATCGCGAGTGGTGCTTCCTGTTCGTCCAGATGCGTCAAGTTTAATGGTTTTGGTCTCGTCCCTCAATTTTGCTTTATTTCAAAAGCCCTAAATTGAAGCTCTGCAAACCCTAGAAATTGAACATGGTGGAATCGCCTACAGCTTGCAAAAACTCAATTAATCGCATGGGTTAGTTTACAAATGTTTCACTGATCATGAATATATAGTTAGAATGCCGTGAATGTGCATAAATAATGAAACACGATAATGAAAGAATATGGAACAAGAGAGACTTTTGTATACCGTTCCAAAGCGCAAAGCTTGATGTTTTTGATTGGAATATGATCAATGAAACTTCAGGAAGCCAATGGAATATGAATTATGCTTTGAATCGACCTGGAAAGCTGTTTTCAGTTTTGAGTTTTTAAGGAATTTTTCCACGTTTGCAATGGCCTTTCTTGCGTAGCTAAGAGTCTCTTTGCATTAGGTTTCTCATCAGGCATATGTAGTGAACAAATTAGGTCAACAAAACTCAATCAAATCCAATGCAATAATGGTTTTTGGAAATTTGATTCTTAAGGATCTTTTTTCAATCTTTTTCAAGTGTTCTTTGTTCTCAATCATGCCAATCAATCCAATTCTTTCCTAATTTGCATATGCACGAAATCTTGATGGCAAAACATGCATGAAAAGATTTATTAGGTCAAGTTATATATTTTTCACATATTTAAATGATTTAAATGAATTAATATAAATAATAATTCAAATAAATAAATAAAAAATGAGAAAATACTTCCCTTTGGGCCAAGTGGTCGTGCATATGCTTAGAATGATGAATCATGGAAGAAAAATGGGCCCATTAGCAATTTTAAGTCATTTGGATCAAAGTTGACTTTTCAAAATATCCAAAAATTTCCCAACTTCCACAAGGCATAACTTGCTCAATTTTTAAGATTTTCTCATGTTCTTGGACAGTTTGGAAAGGTATTTGAGTCCTCTAACCAATGCCTTTGGTCCCATGTCATTTTGATTTACCAATCTCAAGTTATGGCCTTTGACTTAAAGTCCCTTTTTGTTGACTTTTGAAAATGACCTATAATGTTGAAATTGATAACTTTTTGTGAGAGCCTTTCTTGGACTTGAAGTATGAAGATGAGTTGTAGGAAATTTCTTTCTCTTCAAAATGAGCTTTGGATGGGATTTTTCTGATAATCCATGTGAAAGTTATGCCCTGGTCAATTTCAGTTGACTTTTTCAGCTGTCCAAATAAGGAAACTTTTGCATCTTGATGATTTTCTGAGCCAAATTTTGAGAATCATGATCAAGCATTGATCAAATGATGTTTGTGGCTTCAAAATGATATGTTGATCAAAAATTTGAACTTTTGACTGTCAAATGACCATTTTGCCCCTACAGTTGACTGTAGTGCAATTTAGGGTTTTTGACTGTGCAATTTTGAGCTGAATGCCTTGAAACTTGATATGAGAATACTTGACCATATTTGTAGGCATATGAGACTTGATTGGGCCTTTGAAAACTTCCTTTTCTTGATCAGAACACAAACCCTAGTTTTGACTGTATAGGAGACCTTTGCATTATGCAACCCTTGGGGAATTTTGCAGCTTGACTTGGCCATTTCTTGGAGAATATGGGAGGGAAAATTTTGGGGTGCAACAGTTGCCCCTGTTCAATCTTCTTAGACCTGAGGATGCAGATTGGCTGACGGGCCTTTCGTAATCCGAGGGTAGAAGATGATTGGACACTAGAGTGCCCAGAAATTTGCGCTCACATGTTAGCAGTGATGGGGGAATGGGCTTATAGATGCCATTTGGAGATTGCTGGATAGGATGATGGGCTTATAGGTGCCATCTGGATGTTGATTGCGTAGGAGATTCCTTAGCGAGAACCTGCATACCTGTAAAAGAAAAAAAACGAGTACCTGACACGTTGCAGGAGCTGATTTTAGATGCTTGGTGTAGATGTGTCCTGTCTGGTTACAGGAGCTGAGTCTGGAGCTTCAAACGGCGATGAATGAACCAGGGATGGTTACTGCCTTAGCATGAATGGTAAGAGAATCTTGGGCGACTTTAACTTCAACAACGCTCGTTGAGAAAAATCTTGGGTGTCTTCTACTGGGATAAGAATCAGGGGGATCTTAGGGTCGATCTGCCTGAACCAGAGAAGGCCTTTGACTGGATAAGCATCAGGAAAATCTTAGGGTCGATTTACTGAACCGGTCTAGGTCTTGAAATATCTTCAACTGGATAAGCATCAGGGAGATCTTAGGGTCGATCTGACTGAACCAGAGAAGGCCTTTGACTGGATAAGCATCAGGAAAATCTTAGGGTCGATTTAACTGAACCGGACAAGGTCTTGGAATATCTTCAACTGGATAAGCATCAGGGAGATCTTGGGGTCGATCTGACTGAACCAGAGAAGGCCTTTGACTGGATAAGCATCAGGAAAATCTTAGGGTCGATTTACTGAACCGGTCTAGGTCTTGAAATATCTTCAACTGGATAAGCATCAGGGAGATCTTAGGGTCGATCTGACTGAACCAGAGAAGGCCTTTGACTGGATAAGCATCAGGAAAATCTTGGGATCGATTTAACTGAATCGGAAAAGGTCTTGAAATATCTTCAACTGGATGAGCATCAGGGAGATCTTAGGGTCGATCTGACTGAACCAGAGAAGGCCTTTGACTGGATAAGCATCAGGAAAATCTTAGGGCGATTTAACTGAACTGGTCTAGGTCTTGAAATGTAGCTTGAGAACTTAACTGGATCTTTCCTGAAAGGGTAAAGGTCAGTCATATGCAATGCATGATATGGATCAAGCAATGATGTTCTCAATATAAATGAGACTTGTATGATATGATATATGTGATGTTTTATGTATGTTTTTGTCTAGGAAAGTGAATCCTTGACGGGTGCCGGGAAGTCGTATCCTGGGCTGATGTCGAAGAATAGATTTTTTGCTTCCGCTGGGGATGATGACTGCAAGAATACCGGTAGGAGAAGATGACTCCGTTGCGGAATAAACTTGGAAAATGGAGGATTCTGTGGGGAGAGAAGATACTCTAGCGACCATGCTGGGAAGCAATACTCTGTGGGAAGAGGGATGCCTTGCTGAATATTGATAATAACTTGCTGAGGATACCCTTATCATTGGAAGTGTTGATGGACTTCGCTGGGGATAAGAAGAGATTTCATCGGGGACGCTCTTTCCATGGATTTTGGCTGAGGATAACCCAGTTATACCCTGGTAGGGAAATAACTCTTGAATAAAGCCAGGAGACGCGTTCGTGCTCTGCGAGGATAAGCTTCCAGAATCACTGGGGATAAGCTTACTGCTTGGGGAGATGGATCCCAACTTTCCTGGGGAAACTGGATTGGACTCTCCTGGGGAAGTTTTGAATTGCGGGGGAAGTGATTCCTTTGAATGTTGGTATACCGCCGGGGAACAATCTTTAGGCCGAGACTGCCGGGGATGCTTGTCAAGAATATATGTATTGCTGCTGGAGAATGTTGATATCTGCTGGAGGATATCCGACTTCCTTGAGATTTGATAATTTTGCTTGGAGAAGAATGCGCTGTTTTACTGAACCACTCTCTGGGGAATTAAGGTATCTGGTTATGTTCTTTAGCTGAACCTACCTTGGTACCTTGGAGGATAGAACAATTAGACTGCTCGGACAACTCTTTTATTGCCCCTGTTTCTAGTGTCACCTGCAATTAATTCCTTTGTTTCGTATGCAAATATTTATGAGTTAGCAAATTATTGTCAATGCATATATCACAAATTGAACCTTGGACGTTCTTTGCAAAACAAAACAGAAAAAGAAAAACACTTGGCACGTTTAACTGAAAAGTATATTTGTATTGATTTTGAATGGCCTGTGAATAGGCGTTTTGTGTACAAGAGGCTGACGTCCTAGTAAGAGGAACGCCGCCGAGCAAAAGAGTTTATACAAATTTTGTACAAAAGAAAATAAAACAGCTGTGTGAAATGAATGATCCACTGGGTTTCAACTCTGCTATTGCCTTTATAACTCCGAGCGTCTCATCACTTGATGACCTTGGTTGAAGGTGAAGCTGACTGACCGATGCCGTCTGAACTTGATGTAGATACCGGATTCTGGATGCAAAGTGATCCAATGAGACATAGTATTACGCTTTTTTCCCTAATTTTTGCCTGGACCGCCCTTTCGGGTTTTCAATCCACCGGGATACCCATTTTTGCCCAAGCCGCCTTTTCAGGTTTTCGACTTGCCGGGTGTACAGATTTTTTTATTTTCATCCCTTCATTTTGCCCGAACCCTTTTGGTTCGACGGGAAGCCCTAATTTTTGCCTAGGCATGTCAGCCTAGCGGGTCTTTTTTTCATGCGTAGTATTTTTTTACTATGTCTGCATTGGCGGGGTGAGGAAGGTCGTCACCATCCATATTGGTTAATATCATGGCTCCTCCTGAGAACACATGCTTAACCACAAATGGCCCTTCGTACGTAGGGGTCCATTTGCCCCTTGGATCACTCTGAGGAAGGATAATTCTCTTGATTACCAGATCCCCAACTTGATATTCCTGCGGTCTGACCTTTTTGTTAAATGCCCTGATCATCCGTTTCTAATACGTCTGACCATGGCAGATAGCAGCAAGTCTCTTTTCATCAATGAGGTTGAGCTGATCAAGTCGTGTCTGGATCCAATCATCTTCGTTCAGATTTGCATCCTTCATTATCCGGAGAGAGGGAATTTGCACTTCGATTGGCAAGACTGCCTCCGTGCCATAAACCAGAGAGAAAGGAGTTGCCCCGGTTGACGTCCTAGCTGAGGTACGGTACCCATGTAGAGCGAACGGTAACATCTCGTGCCAATCCTTATAGGTCACTGTCATCTTCTGCACGATTTTCTTGATGTTCTTATTTGCTGCTTCTACAGCCCCATTCATCTTCGGTCTGTAAGGAGAAGAATTGTGGTGCTGTATCTTGAACTGCTCGCAGAGCTCAGCGATCATCTTGTTGTTCAGATTAGTACCGTTGTCTGTAATAATCCGCTCAGGGACGCCGTATCGACAGATCAGATTGTGCCGAATGAACCGTGCCACAACAGTCTTGGTTACCGTAGCATAGGAAGCTGCTTCGACCCACTTCGTAAAATAGTCAATCGCCACTAGGATGAAGCGATGTCCATTGGATGTTGTAGGTTTAATCTCGCCGATCATATCTATGCCCCACATTGCAAACGGCCAAGGCGCAGTCAGAACATTCAGGGGAACCGGAGGAACATGCACCTTGTCTGCATAAATCTGGCACTTGTGGCATGTCCTGGAATATTGGTAGCAGTCAGCTTCCATTGTGGACCAGTAATATCCTGCCCGTAGGATTTTCTTAGCCATAGTGTGTCCACTGGAATGCGTACCAAAGGTCCCTTCATGTAGCTCTTCCATGATTCTTTTTGCTTCAGTCTTATCCACACAACGCAGTAAGGTTGAATCATGGTTTCGCTTGTACAAGATGCCGTTGCTAAGGAAGAATTTTGCTGCGAACCTCCTCAGGAACTTCTTATCGTTGATAGATGCACCTTCAGGGTATTCCTGAGCTTCCAGATATCTCTTCACTTCGTGGTACCAAGGCTTCTCAGTCACCAATTCAGTTTCGAGATCACAACAGTATGCCGGTTCGTCCAGTTTCCAGATGATGATCCGGGGAGCCTCGTTGTCCCATTTTACCTTGAACATTGAAGACATTGTAGCTAACGCGTCCGCTAACTGATTCTCTTCTCTTGGAAAATGCTCAAAGGTTATCTCCGTGAAGTGGGGAATCAGGGTCAACACACATTCTCTGTAAGGAATCAGGTTTTGATGCTTCGTATCCCACTCTCCTTTGATCTGATTGATCACAAGAGCGGAATCTCCGAAGACACTTAGAAATTTGATCCTTAGGTCGATCGCAGCTTGAAGACCCATGATACACGCCTCATACTCCGCCATGTTGTTGGTACAGTTGAAACATAGCCGGGCAGTTAGTGGAGTATGAGTACCTTGAGGGGATATGATGATGGCGCCGATACCATTTCCCAAAGCATTGGAGGCCCCGTCAAAGTGCATAGACCATCGGGATCCTGGTTCAGGTCCTTCATCCGGTCCAGGTACTTCACAATCTGTCACAATCATGATGCTTTCATCCGGAAATTCGAAGTTCATGGAATGATAGTCATTTACAGCTTGATGTGCCAGGTGGTCTGCCAATACACTTCCCTTGATGGCTTTCTGGGTTGTGTACTGAATGTCGTATTCCGTCAAGATCATTTGCCATCTTGCAATTCTCCCAGACAGAGCAGGCTTTTCGAATATGTACTTGATAGGATCCATCTTTGAGATCAACAAGGTAGTGTGAGTCAGCATATACTGTCTCAGCCGGCGAGCAGCCCATACCAAAGCGCAGCAAGTTTTCTCAAGCAGTGAGTATCGGGTCTCACAGTCGGTAAACTTTTTGCTAAGGTAATAAATGGCATGCTCTTTTCGGCCAGACTCGTCATGCTGCCCCAGCACACACCCCATTGAGTTGTCAAGCACTGTCAGGTATAGTATCAGAGGTCTCCCTTCAACCGGTGGCATAAGGATAGGTGGTTCTTGGAGATACTCTTTGATTCTGTCGAAAGCATCCTGACATTCATCGTTCCAACGTACTACCTGATCTTTCTTCAGCAGCTTGAAGATTGGCTCACAAGTAGCAGTCAGATGTGAGATGAATCGAGCAATGTAATTCAGGCGTCCTAAAAAGCCTCTGACTTCCTTCTCTGTTTTAGGAACTGGCATCTCTTGAATAGCTTTGACCTTAGCAGGGTCCACTTGAATACCTTTATCACTAACCACGAAGCCTAGTAATTTTCCAGATCTTACCCCGAAGGTGCACTTATTTGGGTTCAATCTTAGCATGTACAGTTTCAACCGGTCAAACAACTTCTGCAGATGATCTAGGTGCTCTTCCTCAGTCTGGGACCTAGCGATCATGTCGTCCACATACACTTCTATCTCATGGTGGATCATATCATAAAATAAGGCAACCATGGCACGTTGGTAGGTTGCCCCAACATTCTTTAATCCAAATGGCATGACCTTGTAACAGAAGGTGCCCCACTGTGTAACAAATGTAGTCTTTTCCATGTCTTCAGGTGCCATCTTGATCTGGTTGTAACCTGAAAAGCCATCCATGAAAGAGAACACCTTGTGCTGAGCTGTATTATCAACAAGGACATCAATGTGAGGTAAAGGGAAGTCATCTTTGGGGCTGGCCCTGTTCAGATCCCTGTAGTCGACACACATTCTGACCTTACCGTCTTTCTTAGGTACCGGTACCACATTAGCAACCCACTGAGGGTAAGAAGTCACTGCAAGGAACCCAGCATCAAACTGTTTCATGACCTCGGCTTTAATCTTCTCAGACATTTCTGGACGCATCCGACGGACCTTTTGCTTAATTGGAGGGCAGTCTTCCTTAGTTGGCAAATGATGGACTACAATATCGGTATCCAACCCTGGCATGTCTTCGTAGGACCAGGCAAAGATCTCCATATAATCATGCAGCATCTTGGTTAACCGTTGCTTCACGCTGAGCTCTAGGTTAGCACCAATCTTTACCTCTTTCCTGTCTGCCTCAGTACCCAAGTTTATGGTTTCCACTGGCTCTTCATGGGGTTGAATTTCCCTCTCTTCCTGGAGCAACAGTCTTGCAAGCTCGCCAGGCACTTCGCAATCATCTTCACCTTCGTCTTCGGCTAAGTTGATCGGATTTTCGAAGTCATAATTGGCAGTAGCAGAGTTGTTATCAGTGAGATCCAGAGTGGATTGAAACCTGTATGAGTGAGTGTGTGTGTGTAAATACAGCTGTTTTGAAAATTTATGTAAAGGAAAAGAAAGACAGAAAAGGAGCACAATATTTGTAATGCGAAAAACGTCCAAGATTTTCATTCATGATATATGAAATGACAGTTTGTATGCCCTCACAAATAGAACCACGGTGCCTCGGGTAAGACACCGGGCCATAGAGTTTATCATTGTTTATTACAAAATAACAAAACAAAGAAATTTATTACTGCGTCACAAAGGTAACAGGGGTATGGTCTTTGGCAATCCAGTTGTTCAACCCGCCTTCAGCCGTTGGATAGATCCAGCTGTTGAATTCAGCTTCGTCCACTTCATGGTCTTCCCCAACAGCATTCACTCCTGAACTTTTGATAAATACCGGAGGTCTTCCGATCTTTGCTTTCCTCATAGCTCTCTGACCTTCTATGGTAAAACCCAACCCAAGTTTATCAGTCTTCTGAGTAAAGTCTGGAAGTCTGCCCCAGTCGGCACATTCACCCTTCTGAACCACAGCCCGGGCATCCTTCAGGGAAGCCATCTTCAAGGGACCACCTTCTTCTGTTGTTGTCTCTGCTGCAATTGGAAACACTTCCTCGAAATGCTGAAAAGGGGTTTCAATAAACTCCCCATCCATCTCAATGTATCTGAAGGAGTTCAGGTGGCTCACCATATATTCTTCCTCTCCTTGCACCGTGACAATCTTCCCTCTGACGGGGTACTTCAGCTTCTGATGCAAGGTAGAGGTCACTGCCCCAGCCTTATGTATCCAGGGTCGACCTAGTAGACAAGAGTAAGATGGACGGATGTCCATCACATAAAAAGTGGAGTCGAACACCTGAGAGCCCACACGAATCGGAATGTCAACCTCCCCATGGACCATCCTCTTTGAACCATCAAAGGCCCTGACGATGATGTTGCTGGGTTTTAATTCCAGACCTTCACAATCCAGACGGTCTAAAGCCTTCTTGGGTAACACATTCAAAGATGAACCAGTGTCAACCAACACATGTGCCAAGGTAGTGCCCCTGCATTCGATAGAGACATGCAGAGCATCGTTATGGTCTCTTCCCTTCGCAGTCATATCAGCATCTGAGAAACCCAAGCCATTGTCTGCCGTCAGACTTGCTACACAATCCGTGAACTGGACTGCAGATGTCTCATGTGGTACGTGGGCTGTCTTGAGGAACGAGATTAAGGCCTTGGCATGGGCCTCGGAGCACAGCAATAAAGAGAGCATGGAGATTTTAGAGGGCGTATGCCCCAGCTGTTCCACAACATTAAAATCGCTTTTCTTTATAATCTTCAAAATCTCCTCCATCTCTTGTGGGGAGGCCTCAGCAGCTATGGGTATGGGTGCCTCCATCTGGGCAGGCTCAACTTCAATTCCCTTGCCCCGAGCATTGGATGACTCGGCAGCAGGAGAAACAATCGGATCAGCAGCAGGAACAGGTATACTTGCAGGGGTTATGAGAAGTGGTCTTCGGGCAGCAGGCGGTGCAATGTCAGGCGAGAAGAGCCTGCCACTGCGGGTAACCTTGGCTGGGCCAGTGATGTCACAAATGCTAGCGCCAGCGTTGATTTCTTGTTTAATCCCGTTTACATATACATCTGCCCCATAATGCCAGGGGACAGCTTTATCAGATACATAGGGCAGGGGCCCTGGAACAGTGATAATAACAGGTGCAACGATCATGATTTGAACGGGCTTCTTCGGGAGAGCTGGGATCGGATTATTGAGGATAGTCACCACAGAAACTTCTTCCACTGGAACCAACCGCACAGCAGACTTCTTGAATAGAATCTCCTTGCTATCCATTAAGCTTTGGATGCCTAACTTTAGCAAGGGACAACCAGATGGGGACACAGCACAGAACAGGCAACCCTCACTACAACCCGGAAATAAACCGGCCTGCAGTAGGTTCTTCTTGACAATCTTTAGAGGAGTGGCTAGATCATCCAAGGAAATAGCATAAACGTCTTCATCAACAGCATTTACCCCATGTTGAGGCATAGGGGCAGTAACTACATTCGGCTTCGCAGGCGCTTCGAACTGTATCTCCTTTGCGTCGATAAGGTCTTGCACCTTATTTTTTAACGCCCAACAGTCATCAGTAGAGTGCCCCGGGCTATCTGAATGGTAGGCACAACGAGCATTCGGTTTGTACTTGGGAGATGCAGTATTTGGAAACTTCGGCGCCTCCCTGACAGTCACTAAATTGGTTGAGAGCAACTGTGGCAGGATCTGCGACAAAGTCATGTTTAAGCGGGTGAATTCTCTCCGGGGTCTTTCAACCTTCTGAGGATTGTTTGGCCGAGGAGCGGCAGCAGGCTTAGCAATCATTACCGCACTGACAGATTGGCGGTGCTCATGTCTCTCTGATTTCCTGGAGCCATATACGGCGCTAGACTCCTTCTTGAAGGGTTTCTTCTCAGAATTAGATGATGCACCCTTCGGAATTTTTCCAGACTTTAACCCAGCTTCAATCCTTTCTCCAGTCAAGATTAGATCAGTGAACCCAGCAGAAGAATTCCCAATGAGATGGTTGAAAAACGGCCCAGATAGGGTCCCCAAGAACATGTCTACCAGCTCCCGATCAGTCAATGGTGGCTGCACCCTGCCAGCCAGGTCTCTCCACTTCTGAGCGTACTCCTTAAAACCTTCGCTTGCACCTAACGACATACCCTGGAGTTGGGTACGTGTGGGGGCAAGGTCGGCATTATATTGATACTGCTTGTAGAAAGCAGTAGCCAACTCCTCCCAGTTACGAACTTTGGTCCCCTCCAGCTGATAGAACCATTCGAGATGAGTCCCTGAAAGACTCTCCTGGAAGAAGTGGATCCATAAATTCTTATCCGCAGAGTATGGCTGAATTTTCCGAACGTAGGACCTTAAATGCAGCTTGGGACAAGACGCCCCGTCATATTTGGAGAAGGATGGTGCTTTGAACTTGTGCGGGATAATCACACCAGTTGACAAACCCAGATCTCCGAAATCCAGCCCAGGTACCTGTTGAACCTCCATAGCCTTCAACCTGTCCTCCAATTGCTTGTATCTGTCGTCTGTAGGAGGGTATTGCTCTTCATCAAAATCCGTCTCGTTGTCGGAGACTACCGGGCTAGGGACCTTTACTTCTGCCTGAGAAGGACTCTTGCCAACAGAAGAACCAGCCTCTTCATGCTGCAGAGTATTGCCAAACCTTCGGCCCGAGTTGAACAGAACAGTTCTTCTCTTCTTCTTCTTCTCCTTCTTCAGGAGCATAGCCTTCAGTTCTTCTTGGCCTTGAGCCAGACCCTTGATTAATTCCTGGAATTGTGCATTCTGCACCTGAAGAGCCTTGATTGATGTCTCAGTTGATGCAGATTCGGGATTCATGATGCTGAAATAAACAGCGAAGAACTGTAAGCAACCTGAAAAGAGGAAAAACCTGCTATGCACATGATGAATGAGATGTGTTTATGCAATACATTCAAGGGTTCGAAAATTCAACTTTGTTGTAGACAAAAAGGAACACACGTTATTATTAGAGAAATCATTGTTTAATACATTAAGGCCTCATGGGCAAAAGTACAAAAATCAAATCAATCCCAAAATACACTGCGCATCCTCTTCGGAGCTATGTAGGTGTTGAGGTTCCTCTCCTCATGCAACAGGCGGGTGAGCTCCAAGACCTTCTTTTCACTGGCATGTAGACTGGTCTCAAGAGAATTCCTTTCCTCCTTAAGCTGGATCCAGCTCTTCTGCATCTCTTCCCAGGATGTGGGCATATTAGGGTGCTGAATAGTGTAGGACACTTCCCCTTCCAAGACTGGTTCTTTGATTACCGGGAGCATATGAGGATAAGGCATCACTAACTTCTGGGAGCGGGCTCGTACCCACTTGAGATAAGGTTCCAACGGGATGGAATTCTTGTGCCCCAGTGTCTTGCTGTTTATCCTACTGGGCATCCTCCAAGCTCTGATAAATCTCTGGCGAAGTCCTTGAGTATCATTGTCGAAGTCAAAAACTATGTCAGGAATTAACATGTCATGAGGACCATCCTCCGAGCATAACCAAACTGTCTCCAAGCCAGGCATGGGCTATAAGTGATACCCCCTCTGATTCCAAGTAAAGGAACATTGGGGTACTCCCCGCAACGATCAATGATAGTGACATCTTCTCTGGACCTAGGGCACCAATGTATATCTGCATGTGTAAGAGTCATCAACCGTTGCGACCATCTCAAACCCCGCTCATTCTTCAAGACTGATTGTGGAAGGTGCGAAATAAACCACCTTCCCAGGAGAGGAATGCAACACATAAGGACACCTCTTTTTCTCATGGTTCGAGTGTAACATGAGTGAAGGATGTCCCCTAGCAACGTAGGTATAGGATTCCTGGACATAAAGATCTGAACAGCACTGATATCAATAAGCTGATCTGGGTTAGGAAACAACACCAAACCATAAACAAGGAGGGCCACCACCTCTTCAAAAGCTTGCAAGTCAAGGGAGTTCCAACATTCAAGGGCTTTTTCGAACAGAAATCTGGCTAAGAACCCTTTGATACCACTTCTAACTTCCCAATGTCCCTTGAGGTCAGATGAATGTAGGTGCAAGACTTTAGCAATCTCTTCAAGTTTAGGTTCCTTTTCTGTACCGTTGAAGGGTAGCTGATCAAGGATAGGGATCTTCAGGAGCCGGGAGAACTCCTCCAATGTAGGTACCAACTGATAATCCAAGAAGGTGAAACAGTGATGCAGAGGGTCAAAGAATTGGAACAGAACCTTTATCATATATTCCTCAATGTTGGTGTTGACCAAGCTGATGAGGCTTCCATGCCTTTCACTGAATGAAGAGTTCTCGGGAATCCTGGATATAAGCTCCTTAAGCTGAGGAGGTACCCTTACAAGATTGATTTGAATTGTCTTTCTACGAACAGTTTCCATGTCCTACAAAACAAGAACAAAGATGAAAATTCGAACCCCTGAAATGGTTAGTCAATGCATATGATGCTGGATGATGTCATGATGCTATGATTAAACACACCACAGATATTTACAAAGACAAACATGTAAGGCACACAAGGCACACAAGACAAGCCCTTAAGGTTTAAGGCCGGCATGGGGTCTGGGTAGTACCCTCTTGACGTTGGTGGGTTCAACCTGTCCTAATCAAAGTAACCGGGTTCTAAGGTTCCCAATATCACGGGATTGCTTTCATTGTTCATCGTTTCGATTTAGCCACTGAACTGGCGACCGAAATATTCCAGGAAAGCAACCCTCAATTGAGTGTAGTATCGAGTATCAACCAACCTCAGACTGCACCAAAGTCAGTTATCTCACTACCCTAAAGAGGCCAAGATAGTTCAATTAAGGTTCCTAAGGTCTGTTGATGCTTCACGACACCACGCGGAGGCCCCGTACTCTCCTTGACTGAACTCAAGGGTTACCGGTACACACCAAAGTGCCACATCAACGTAGCAGACTGTTTCAACCATGTCGGTATACCCCGCACAGTTCCCTCACAGCCTTGTTGCTACTTTCTAAGAAAGGTATCCCCAGATCCGGGTTAGGATCTATAGAACTCCCAAGCAAACCACAATAATAAAGCAAGCAAGGAAAGCAATTGAAAACACAGTGATCTTAGTCCTAAGGTACACCTCACTTTAAGTTAAGTCCCCAGCAGAGTCGCCAGTTCTGTGATCGGTGGATCTGGAACTGACTGTTTAACGCTGGTTCGCGAAATGTCTCGGAAGCAAGAGTCGCCACCGTCTTTTATTTTCTCCAAATGGAAAGGACAAAAGCACAGAAAAATTCCTTAAAGAGATTGCTCTCGGTTCGGGAGGTAGGTTATAAAAAGGGAAGGTGTTAGCACCCTTTCTATCCATGGTTATCCATGGGCTCTTAGATACTTGCTCATTTGTGTTTTCAAAATGGTTTTGTTTGCTTTTCAATGTGGGTTTTAAAAAAAGTTTCTTTGAAAATTTCAGATCGACTCTTGTGTCAGAGTGTTTGAAAAATTGCTTCGAAAGCTTTTGAAAAGTGTCGGTGTGAAAAGATTTTGTTTGTTTTTGAAGAGAGCAAGTATCTACGAGAACCTACCTACCCTAAGGAATTCGTCTGTGTAAATGTCCTTTAAAGTAGTGCCATCCCACCATTGAGAGGTAGGTAGCACCACCGTTGGAGGTGTTCGGGTCAATTCGATGTTCGGGACATGGTGATCACCAGAGCAATAGGAAGACACCTTAGAAGCTACCCTCATGCCAGGTTCCCGGATCATGAGGACTTACTAAGACATCCTCTACTCGACGATCACCTTTCGAGGCAAGGCAACAGTGAGGCGTACCCTAGGGGTGGTGTGTGATTTGTGTGTCAGATCCATTTGCATTTATCTTGTCATGTTATTGGTGTTCTACGCTTGTTTTTATTTTAGTCATACATTCTTTCATGCCATTTGTTAACAGTTAAAAATATTGCGGGAAAAGTAAAAGATTCTAAGCTATTACAAATGGCGTGGGTCCACATCGCCAAAATTAAACCGGACCCGATTTGACGGAAAATAAATAAAGTAAAGTGCGAGAGGTAAATGTTACAAGGCTTCGGGAGAGGTACATAATTATTTAAATGACATAAAATAAATATGCGAAATTAAATAAAATTAAGAACATGGGCGTTGGACCCTTTTGCAAAAATTAAAGTTAATGAGGAATTAAAATTAAAATTTAAGAGAAAATGTTTTTTGGTATTTTTATGTTTTTTTAAGATTTAATAGAAAAAGAATTAATTAAAACTAAAATAAAAGGCAAACCCTAATTCTAGTTATTTTTTATTATTTATTAAGAAATATTGAAATTTGACCTAATTTAAATCTAAGTTATTTTCATGCATAATTTAATTATAGAAATAAATAAATAAATAATATTATGGTAAAAAGAAAAATTAAAAGGAAATAAAAATTATCAATTAAACCTAATTCTACATTTTTTAGATTTTATTATGAAAAGAATTAAAATTGTAACCTAATTTAAAACTAATTAATTACATGCTAATTTATTTACAAGAAAATATCAAAATAAATAATCATTATATTTTTTATCTTTTTCTGAGTTTTTTATGATGTTTTTATATTTTTTGTTAAAGCAAAACAATAAAGCAAACAAAATAATAGTTGAAAATAAAATATAAGGAAAATTGAGAAAATTGCAAACCAGGGGGGGTTCAGTCCCAAACCAGGAGGTATGGGCTCAGCAATCTGGCCCATTTAGCCTTGGCCTCGTTGGACTTTTTAGAATCACGTGTAGTGCGTTGACTCACACTCATGGTGTGCTTCAGATCTAGGCCTTTGGTTTGGTCTCCAGGGGGACGTGTCACACTTGATTTGGGAGTGCATGGTATGTCTTAACGTAAGCGCTGCATAGGAATTGTTAATGAAAAATATTATGGAAATTATACAGACCTGGGGCTCGAACCCAGGTCTTGGATGTTGAAGCATTGAGCGTTTGCCAGCTGAGCCACTGAACCTTTTTGTATATTTAATAAACAATTAACATAATAAAAACAAACAAAAGTTAGTGCTTCAAAAACGCACGCAATTCAAAAGAACCAATGGTTGTTGGCCACGAGGTCTTCTTCTTCGTTCCTGAAAATAATAAAAACAAAGGCCACGGTTTTGAAGACGTTCTCTTAGGCCTGTTTCCAGAAAATAGCGACTAGAGCTATGATGTCCATAAATTAATCGCGAGTGGTGCTTCCTGTTCGACCAGATGCGTCAAGTTCAATGGTTTTGGTCTCGTCCCTCAATTTTGCTTTATTTCAAAAGCCCTAAATCGAAGCTCTGCAAACCCTAGAAATTGAACATGGTGGAATCGCCTACAGCTTGCAAAAACTCAATTAATCGCATGGGTTAGTTTACAAATGTTTCACTGATCATGAATATATAGTTAGAATGCCGTGAATGTGCATAAATAATGAAACACGATAATGAAAGAATATGGAACAAGAGAGACTTCTGTATACCGTTCCAAAGCGCAAAGCTTGATGTTTTTGATTGGAATATGATCAATGAAACTTCAGGAAGCCAATGGAATATGAATTATGCTTTGAATCGACCTGGAAAGCTGTTTTCAGTTTTGAGTTTTTAAGGAATTTTTCCACGTTTGCAATGGCCTTTCTTGCGCAGCTAAGAGTCTCTTTGCATTAGGTTTCTCATCAGGCATATGTAGTGAACAAATTAGGTCAACAAAACTCAATCAAATCCAATGCAATAATGGTTTTTGGAAATTTGATTCTTAAGGATCTTTTTTCAATCTTTTTCAAGTGTTCTTTGTTCTCAATCATGCCAATCAATCCAATTCTTTCCTAATTTGCATATGCACGAAATCTTGATGGCAAAACATGCATGAAAAGATTTATTAGGTCAAGTTATATATTTTTCACATATTTAAATGATTTAAATGAATTAATATAAATAATAATTCAAATAAATAAATAAAAAATGAGAAAATACTTCCCTTTGGGATAAGTGGTCGTGCATATGCTTAGAATGATGAATCATGGAAGAAAAATGGGCCCATTAGCAATTTTAAGTCATATGGATCAAAGTTGACTTTTCAAAATATCCAAATATTTCCCAACTTCCACAAGGCATAACTTGCTCAATTTTTAAGCTTTTATCATGTTCTTGGACATTTTGGAAAGGTCTTTGAGTCCTCTAACCAATGCCTTTGGTCCCATGTCATTTTGATTTACCAATCTCAAGTTATGGCCTTTGACTTAAAGTCCCTTTTTGTTGACTTTTGAAAATGACCTATAATGTTGAAATTGATAACTTTTTGTGAGAGCCTTTCTTGGACTTGAAGTATGAAGATGAGTTGTAGGAAATGTCTTTCTATTCAAAATGAGCTTTGGATGGGATTTTTCTGATAATCCATGTGAAAGTTATGCCCTGGTCAATTTCAGTTGACTTTTTCAACTGTCCAAATAAGGAAACTTTTGCATCTTGATGATTTTCTGAGCCAAATTTTGAGAATCATGATCAAGCATTGATCAAATGATGTTTGTGGCTTCAAAATGATATGTTGATCAAAAATTTGAACTTTTGACTGTCAAATGACCATTTTGCCCCTACAGTTGACTGTAGTGCAATTTAGGGTTTTTGACTGTGCAATTTTGAGCTGAATGCCTTGAAACTTGATATGAGAATACTTGACCATATTTGTAGGCATATGAGACTTGATTGGGCCTTTGAAAACTTCCTTTTCTTGATCAGAACACAAACCCTAGTTTTGACTGTATAGGAGACCTTTGCATTATGCAACCCTTGGGGAATTTTGCAGCTTGACTTGGCCATTTCTTGGAGAATATGGGAGGGCAAATTTTGGGGTGCAACAATCACAATTAATGTTGTCCATATCATTGCATAAGATGAAAAACTGCGGATCAGAACTTCTTGATTAGGCTAGACTCAGATTTAGGATTAGAACTTCTATAAAATGTTGTGATGTTATCCCTCTCATTTGCTGTTTATTAAGAACTGAATAAATTGCTGATGTACTGATCAAGAGTTGAAATGTGGCATAGAACTTATGATGTTCACTTACAGTTTTAGCACAACATAGAACTTTTGAGTTCTCCTCGTTGTTAAAACACACAGAACTTCTGAGTTCTCCTCACTGTTTAAACACACTGAATTTCTGATATTCACTCATTGTTAATGCACACTAAACTTATGATGTTCACTCACTGTCTTAGCGCATACTGAACCTCTGAGTTCTCTTCACTGTTTTAATATACATAACTTCTAAGATTTGCTCATTGTTCTAACACTCAGAAGTTCAGCACATAGCGACCCAGAACTTCTGTGTTTTCCCTCTAACGTGTCTTGCAGGACCTCAGAGTGTACCAATCCAGAACTTCTGATTCCACTTACGTTCCTTTCTGAGTTACCACGCGCCTGGCTTCAGAACTTCTGATCCTTGTTGTTCCGCTTGTAGCAGCACGCTGTATCTATCTTTCATTTATTTTCCTTTTATCATTTCTAATATTAGTTCCCTTTTTATTAATATAAAAAAACATAAAAATATTTTATTTTATTAATTAATTAATTTCTTTTTTCTTAATTCATTAAGACAAAAAACCATTTTCTAAACAAGTCCTTTTTCTTTCTTATATTGTACATTTCAATATGGTTGTAATAGTAACTTAGGATTTAATTTTATTTGCAACCTCCACTCATAAATATGCACCCCCATCCCTAAAATATTGTAATAGCGTAGGACTTTACATTTCTGCAATTTATCGCTTTCGAATGTAAATGCTAGTAATTAGGGTGTGTATGGCAAGACATGAAATCAACAAATAGATCATCCTAATCAAGATTAAAATACATGCAATCAAACACACTTGCACACTAGCACCCTTAGGGTAATCCCACCTTGTTGCCTGTCGGAAAAATAGTCATGTCCCTCGAACATGGGCGTTTTAGCAAAAGACCCTCGATAAAAGATCGCAGTCCCTCAATGACCCTTAATGTTGCCTTCGGTAAACGATCTAGCCCCTAAAAAACGACATTGCTAAAGTATCCCATAGGTTGCCTTCTATGACTATACAAACGTCCCACGCTCGTCCCTTCACATCCAACGATGGGGCTTCTCACCAAAACAATGGTAGGATAGTAACATCTAAAGGAGGAGGAAAAGAACAATTAAGACCTTTTGAGTAGGTAGATTCTCTCCTAGTTGCTCGCTTGCTCACAACAAAACATTTTTACACCAATACTCTCACTTGAAACATTTTCAAAAGACAAACACTTTGTACGCATTCTTATAGAAATAATAGTCATTACAAAGAAAACCCTTTTCAAAATCACTTTCAAAAAGACATTCCACAAACACCTCTTTGAACTATTTTCAAAGCAACACTTTGTACGCATTCTTATAGAGACGAGAATCATTACAAAGTCACATTTTCGAAATACTTTCAAAACCCACATCACAAGCACACATTCAAACAAAAGCAAGTGATTTAGCAAGTAGCTAAGAGCCCATGGAAAACCATGGATGGAAAGGGTGCTAATACCTTTCATTTTCATAATCTACCCCCCGAACTCAAGAAAATATCTCAAATTGTCTTTCCTGTGCTTTTTCACATTTCCTTATTGGATAAAAGAAAAGTCGATGGTGACTCTTGCTTAAACCGCAACATTTGCAATCAAACGCAAAACCATCAAGTCAGTTATCCCACCGTATCACAGAACTGGCGACTCTGCTGGGGATTATTCTAAAAAAGTGGGGTTACCTTAGGGTTAGATCACATTTACTTGCCTTTATTTGTTTGAATTACTTGCTTTACATTATTTGTTCCTTGTTTGGGTTTGTTTTGATCCTCTACCCGGATCTGGGGCACCTTTTTAGGTAAGTAGCAATAGATTATGGAAATTGTACGGGGTATATCGACATGGTCTAAGCAATAGCTACGTTAGTGTGACACATTTGTTGGTACTGATATCCCTTGTGTTGAAACGAGGAGAATACAGGGCCGCTGAGCGGCATCATGAAGCACTAACTGACCTTAGAACCTTACTTGACCAACTTGGCCATTAGGAAGTAGTGAGATAGCCGTCTTTGGTGCAGTCCGAAGTTGGTTGATACTCGATGCTACACTCATTGAGACTGGACTTTTGGGATATCTCGTCTGCAATAAAAAATTGATTGAGCTGAGACAATGCCTAAAAGAAAGGTCAGTGATATTGAGATCCCTTAGAACCCAGTTATTATTAACTAGGACAGGTTGAGCGAACTAAACTTCAAGAGGGTACTTACCTACAAACTCCATGCAAGTCTAAACCTAAGGACTTGTCTACTTTGTGTGAATATGTTTTATTTGTATATAAACTTGCTTACCTCTCATATTTGTACATAACATCATAACATCATAACATCATACCATAGCATTCTCAATAGCCGTTTCAAGGATCTCGAGGGCCTATGATACAGGGCCACGTTGAACCAGACGTCTACCAAGGGGCAAGAGGATTTAATTCCCTCTAACCAAACACCGTCAAAGATCAAGTACAATAATTCGAGTCAAGGGCTATAACCCACTTGACATGGTGAACTTAATTCTCGTGGAAGGACAACCACCGATACAAAGTTATCTAAATTGTAAGTGACTACTAACCCCGTGAGATCCTTAAAAACATGCATCCACATATCATGCATCATATCATGACAGGTTTCTCCCATAAAAGTTTCCTTATCTTCCTACTGTTTATTTCAGTAGAGATGGCCCTAGAACAGACCATCAAGAGCATTCATTTTCAAAACGCTCAACTTCAAGAGATGTTCTTGAACCTGTCCAAGGGGCAAGAAGAGGTGAAAGCTCTCCTCACAAGGGGGCATGGTTATGGGGAATCCGGAGGGCACCAAGGATAATCAGTTGGAAAGGCTACAAATTGAAATGGCAACAATGAAAGTCCAGATGATGGGACAACTGGTGGGCCAGATGGCTCTTATTCAAAACCTGGCTCAAGGACATGAAGAGCTTAAAGCCCTTGTCAACAGGCTTCATCAAGACAGATACAACCAAATGGGGCAAACAGCCAGAATTGGAGATCGAGTCATTGATAAGCCTCAGGTGAAGAGTGTACCTTTTCAAATTGCTTCCACGTCACGAGCCCAACAACAATCTCGCCAACAACAACAGGGTAATCGGCGTAGGCAGAATACATCTGAAAGACGGTTCACCGAATTCAACATGTCATTGTCTCAAGCACTGCAACACATGTTGAAGGCCAAGCTGGTCACGTTAAAAGACCCCCCTCAGAATCCCAACACTGCCTCCCCAAGGTACAATCCAAATGCAAGATGTGCGTACCACTCCAACAGTCCTGGACATGACACCGATAGCTGTTGGACATTGAGAAATAAAATTCAATATCTGATTGACGAAGGAACGCTAGAATTTACACCAGATGGTCAACTGGAATTCTTCTGCTGTCCCTCAAAGGCTCACCACCTAAAGTGACAAGTTCAGACAAAGAGGCTTATGTTCATTTTGAATTTTCAATTGTAATTTCTTTTGTTATTCAAACAATTATCTATTAATGTCAAACTTTGTTTCATTAATGCATTGCATATGTTTGTCTTGATTTGATCCACTCATTTTCATTACATTTAAACTATGTTTTTTACTCACTTTTTGACATTTAACTCTTGCTAAAAATTACAAGCCTTTAGAGGGAGGATGACGAAAACAATGTCATGATCTGATACAATATGCTTTTGAACAGACCTTGCTGACGATGTACAGGCGTTCTTTCAAATCCTAAACACTGGAGTTATAAGGAAGATAATCCCTAGTAAACCCATTTGAGCCAAAGAAGTAGAAGTTTTCTTTTTTCACACAAATTGAAACCTTTAATCAAAACCCGGGGCAAGGTAGTCTCTCAGTTATTTCAAACGCGCGTTTAGCCGGAAACTCTCATCTCGTAATACAACGAATGACATCAAAAACATTCCTCTGGAATCAAAAGACAGTGATGGTTCCCTATCGCTAGGCAGTCATTATCTCTAAAAAAAGCCTGCTAAATCAAAACCTATAAAGGAGGCTTGAGAAAACCGGGGCATCTCGCTGACCGTGATCTCAAAAAACAAGAAAAGTCAGGAAAAATCAGGGATAATAAATCAAAAATAGGTCATTACAAATCCTCAACAACATGGAACATATGGCAAAAAAATGATTGCTTTCCAATGAACTTAACTTGTCTGAACCATCATCAAAACGTCATTCCAGATTCAATTGGAGTTCAAACGCACAATTAACTGAGTTTAGGACTGAAGAACATCACGAAGAATGGGAGGTGTTGTACCCCAAAATTTGCCCTCCCATTTCCTCAATATTTTCTCACCACAAGACCCTTGGAGCTCAAGATCAAGTTAGGGTTTGCTCTGCTCAAGACTCTTCCTTGCACTGTTGACCCAAATTAGGGTTTGTGTTTGCACAAAGATGTTTTGACCTAAAATGCCTAAGATGACTTTCATGCTTCATGTTGGACTCTCAAGTTTACCCATACCAAATTTCAAGCCTTGATTCCAGTCTTTGCCCAGTCAATTAGACAGTTGACCTAAAAATCAGCTGGATCGGGGAAAAAGTCAACTATGGTCAATTGACAGTCAAACCCCATATTTTTTGACCCACATAAACATTATGAACTCATTTGAACCATTTGGTCCAGTTTGGATCACAATTCCACAAGAAATTTGATCAGATCACCAAAAGGGCAAAATGGTCATTTTTAGGGTTTTAACTGCACAAAGGTAATTTTTGACTGTTTGACCTAGCCAATGGCAAGCCAAGCTCATATATGAACTCAAGGACCCCATGGAATTTTCTTGACATGTTCAACAAGTTCAAAAGATCCCAAATGCACAAGATTGACAGATGAATTTTCCAATCAATTGATCAATTTTTTACTGTATACTGAAAAGTCAAACTTTGACTTTTTGGTCAAAATCAAGTGACAAGATTCATTTTTCATCAAAACATGCCAAATTATGAAACTTGTTCATCAAGAAATCAAAATTGCAAATTAGGGTTTAAAATGAAGAATTTTCATAACTTAGAATTTTTCTAAGTTATGAAAATCCCTAATTTTTTCCTAACTTTGTCCCATTTTTCCACCAAGATGCATTTGGATTCAAACAAAAGTCAAAACATGAAAGTTGTAGTCCATTGAAAAATCTACAACTTTGATTCACAAAGTTTCCTCAAAAGTAGCTTGTAGCTCAAGTTATGATTTTTGGAACAAGGGTGCAAAACATTCTTAACTTAGAGAAATTTTGACCTATTTTAGGCAGAATTTTTGCCTAACTTCATGGCTACTTTTCACATGCTTCCACTTGGAATTTCAATTTTCATTACAAAGATGGATTGTATTACACATTCCAAGCTTTCCAAAATGTCATAGAACTCATCAAACAACCTCATGGTTAGGGAGAATCGAATTTGGCAATATAGGCAAAACTCACTTTGTTCATGGCCAATTTACATGTCCATAACCTTGCATTTTTGAACTCAGCATGTTCTAAGATGGATTACAGGTCCTTTATCTTATTCACACTCATAAATTTAATGCAAACCCCTTGTGTTCAAGCCTTACATTATGTGTTTAAGCATTGCATACAAGATTAAGCTATAATTAGAAAAAGCAATATATCTATTTTTGAAAAGTGGAACTTTATGTCAAGTTTGAAAATCAATAAGTACAAGGCCATATCTTTGGGCATAAGTTCAGAAGCATATCACACTGATCAAGGGGGATGTTTGTAGCACATTAGAGGGGCCTGTACAAGTCTAGAGAACCAAGTTGATTTTTCTTGCTTAAGGGTGAAGTAACTTGCCATAACTTACACCAACTCTCATTTCAGCCAACACAAGCTTAAGCAAAGTTGTTGTACACCTTCAAAACATCAGACCTAAGCTAGAGCACGAGCCAAATACCTTCCAAACATCATCAAACCTCAAAACACCCTCCCACTGCAGAAAACAGAGTAACCTCTGCAGTTGGACTTCCATAAGCCAATCCATTCGTGCATTCTTGCTAAATCCAGTTCATACACATTCCATACCATATATGCAAGCTATCCCAGGCATTGGACACGACCTGTAACACCTCTAACCAACATCACCATTTTCATTTTTTCTGTTTTGCAGGTTGATTGCAATAGCTTGATCCAGTTGGTTTCAAAGCAAGTTAAAGGTTGGAATAACATCCCTGAACTTCAAGCAAGCTGTACCAATCCTCATTTTGCCTTGAAAGTGCCTCCATTGTCAGACACGATCCAAGCTGAACAGGTAAGTTCATGGACTTCTATCTCTCAATATAGGAAGATTTAGCTCTAAGTTTGTGAATGAAAAATGTTATATTCATGCCCCTGAAGCTATACATATCTTTACTTTCCATTTATGTTGCATATGCTGAGAGAATTTGAGACCTGAATATTGACAAAAACTTAGGTTAAGAATTAGGGATGGAGAAATTCTCTCTCATTTCTGAGAGTTAGGTTAAGTTTTTTATATGTATGGAATCGTGGTTTGATGCTTGACATCTTTCATGTTATGAGTTTGTGCTAAAAGTCCAGGAATCAGAAGTTGTGTTTGAAGCAAGAGAAGGCGCGTTTTTTTCAAATATTTTGTCTGAAGGTTGAAGACAACCTTTTCATGGGTTGGGCCTGAGTTGTTTTACTTTTCACACCATTGCATTTCACATGCACCCCCTGGCCCTTTTTGAGTTTTACTTGTCATTTTCCATTTTTTCCTTTTGATTTTGGTTCCATATTTTTATTTAAGCATGAAAAAATATTAAATTTATTTTTCCCACATTTTTTGCATTTTATTTGATATTTATTTGGCTTTATTTAGTTTTGTATATAAATAAACATAAATATACTATTATTTAAAATAACTAAAAAATAATACAAACATATTTTATTTCTGATTTTTATTTTATGTTATCTCTTGAAAACATTTTGTAATAAAAATATACTTTTTTTAATAATATTAAATATTTTATTTTTGTACATATAATATATATTTAATAAATAATGTAAAATACTTATATATTTATTAGTATATTTAGGAAAAAATACAAAGAATTAATACATTTTATTTTTTAATATTTTGACCTCAAAAATACTTTTTTTACAATATACCTTCTTTTATTTATTTTTGTAATAATTAATAAATATTACATAATAAATACCTTTTATTTATAAAATTAGGGTTATACCCTAAATACATAAAAATACCAAAAATTAATTATTTTTATTTTTATTTTTATTTTGACACATAAAAAATACCTTTTTTTCATACATATAAAAAACCATTTTTTGCATCTTGCACATTTGTTATATTTTTATTTAATTGTTGTACATTAAATAATTTGTATAATTCAATTTGGATGTAATAGTTTAGGTTTAATTTCTTGCTAAAATATCCCCATTTGAATATTTGTACCCCCCATCCCATATATTATGTTGTAATAACTTAGGACTTTTTATTTTTCGCATTTAAAAGTTTTCTAATTATGCCATGTTAGAATTAGGGTTTTGTATGCAAAATTAACTAAAAAATAGTTTGACCTAATTTCAAGATAAACAAGCATGAAAATGGACAACACTAATCACACTTGCACCCCTAGGGTACTCCACTTGTTGCCTTCAAAAATGGGCCATATTGCATGTTAGGTATCTTTGGCAAAAACAAAACAATCAAATGATCATAGTCCCTCGATGACGCTTTCGAAAGTTGCCTAAAAAATGATCAAGTCCCTTAAAGGAAAAATTGCCCAAAGATACTTGGCACCATTGCAATCATGGTCTAAACGATGACCCGCGCCCGTGCCGTTAACATCTTAACACAAGATTGTCCACCAAATACAATGGTGGAACAAAATTGTTAAAAGGATTAAAACATAGCAAAGATCTTTGAGAAATTTAGGGTAGATAGCTCTTGGTTACTTGCCAACTTGCAAAACAAAAACCCTTGCCTATTTTTCAAAACACACATCATAACACATTTTCAAAATAACTTTCAAAAACATTGGAAACTTTTCAAAAGACAAATACACCTTTGTATACATTCAAACATGGATCATTACAAAGGTCGCCACCACATTGGCCTCTTTTCAAAACATTTTCAAAACCCACACACACAAAGCACCATTTCAAACAATTGAAAATCAAGGCAAGTTGATCTAAGCAAGTAACTAAGAGCCCATGGATAACCATGGATAGAAAGGGTGCTAATACCTTCCCTTTCTATAATCTACTCCCCGAACCCAAGAAAACATCTCAAAGGTTTTTGCTGTGCTTTTTAACCTTTCCTTAGGATAAAATAAAAAGTCGGTGGCGACTCTTGCTCAACCGAAACATTTGCGAAAACAAACGCAAAACCCAAGTCAGTTCTCCCACCGTATCACAGAACTGGCGACTCTGCTGGGGAAATTTTTAAAAGTGGAGTAACCTTAGGGCTTAGATCACCCTCTTGCATGACTAATTGTTTGTTTTGATTGCTTTACATCTTGGCTCTCTTGTTTGGGTTTTGCAATCCTACACCCGGATTTGGGGAAACATTCATAGATAGCAATACGCTGTGGAAACTGTGCGGGGTATACCGACACGGTTGAAGCAATAGCTATATTAGTGCGACATATTTGTGAGTACCGGTAACCCTTGAGTTCAATCAAGGAGAGTACGGGGCCGCTGAGTGATGTCACTAAGCACTAATGACCTAGAACCTTACTTGACCATCTTGGCCTTTCATTAGGGGTAGTGAGATGACCGACTTTGGTGCAGTCCGAAGTTGGTAGATACTCGATACTACACTCATTAAGGGTTGTTTTCTTGGAATATTTTGGTCGCTAGTTAAGTGGCTAAACCAAAACAATGAACAATGAAAACAATCCCGTGATATTGAGCTCCTTATAACCCGGTTACTATTTATAGGACAGGTTTTTAAGCCAACTTCACTCAAGAGGGTACTTACCTATGAAACCTCATGCAAGCCCGAAACTAGGGTTTTGTGTGACTTGCTTGTACATATGTTTGTGCATACATCATGAACATCATAAAGCATCATATGCATCCACTAACCATTTCAAGGGTTTGGATCTTCATCTTTGTTCTTGTTTTGTAGGTCATGGAAATTCCTCGCAGGAAAACCATCCAAGTCAACCTTGTGAGAATCCCTCCTCAACTCAAGGAGTTCACATCAAGAATTCCGGAAAGCTCTCCCTTCAGTGAAAGACATGGCAGACTGCTCAGCTTAGTCAACACTAACATTGAAGAGGACATGATGAAGGTGTTGTTCCAGTTCTTTGACCCTCTTCACCACTGTTTCACTTTCCCCGACTACCAGTTAGTGCCCACTTTGGAGGAATTTTCTCAACTCCTGAGAATTCCTATCCTTAATCAACTACCCTACAACGGTACGGAAAAGGAACCAAAGTCGGAAGATGTTGCTCAAGCATTACACCTGCAACCATCTGACATCAAGGGGCATTGGGAAACTAGAAGCGGTGTCAAAGGTTTCTTAGCCAAATTCTTGTTTGAGAAGGCACAAGAATGTTGGAATTCATTGGACCTACAAGCCTTTGAGGAAATTGTGGCCCTCCTTATCTATGGGTTGGTCTTGTTCCCAAATCCCGACCAGCTTGTAGATGTCAACGCCGTCAAAATCTTCTTATTCAGAAATCCAGTACCAACATTCTTGGGGACATTCTTCACTCATTTTACACTCGAACAATGAGAAAGAGGGGTGTTCTCATGTGCTGTACTCCTCTCCTTGCAAGGTGGTTTATTTCGCACCTTCCACAATCTGTCTTGAAGAATGACCAAGGCCTAAGGTGGTCACAATGGTTGATGACCCTTACTCACTCTGATGTACATTGGTGTTCTCGGTCCAGAGAAAATGTCATCATCGTCGATCGTTGTGGAGAGTTCCCTAATGTTCCATTACTTGGCATTAGAGGAGGCATTACCTACAACCCTTGTCTAGCTTTGAGACAATTTGGATATGCACGGAGGGATGGTCCTCATGACATGTTGATTCCTGACCTAGTTTTTGACTTCGACAATGATGCGCAAGGACTTCGCCAAAGATTCATCAGAGCTTGGAGGATGCCAAACAAGGTGGACAGCAAGACACTGGGGCACAAGAACTCCATCCCTCTTGAGCCTTATCTCAAGTGGGTACGAACCCGAGCCCAGAGTCTGATGATGCCTTATCCTCATGTTCTCCCTGTGATTAAAGAGCCCGTTACGGAAGGAGAGGTTCCTCACACCATCCTATATCCTGACATGCCTACATCGTGGGAGGAGATGCAGAAGAGTTGGATCCAACTCAAGGAGGAACGGAACACTTTTGAGGCCAGCTTCTACGCTAGTGAGAAGAAGGTTTTAGAGCTTACCCGCCGACTCCATGAGGAAGAGACCCTCAACACCTACATCGCACCAAAGAGGATGCGCAACGTCTTTTTACCTTGAGAAGTTTTTGTAATATTTGGCCCATGGGGCATTTATGTACTGACAAATTTCTTCTTATTAATATGACGTGCGTTCTTTTTGTTTGCAACAATTTTGAACTTTCTAAATCCTTGAATGCATTGCATACATAAGCATACCATTCATCATGTGCATAAGCAGGTCTCCACACCAAGTTTCCTTATCTTTCTGCTGTTTATTTCAGTAAGATGGATCTCGAACAGACGGTCAAGGACTTGCAGTCTCAGAACCCAAAGTTTCAACAACTCCTGATGACCTTGGCTAAGGTTCAGGAGGATCTGAAAGCCCTACTGGGGAACAAAGACCAAGTGAAAAAGAAAAAGAAGAGAGTCGGGGTGGCTACCTTGGGGAGAAGGTTTAAGGGTGAAGCCAGAAGGGTTCTTGAATTTCTGTCCGCATCCGAAGAAGAAAACAGTAAAGGAAAAGGGGTTGTGGTACCTTCCGAATCCGAAGCTGAGGAAGAAGAGGCTGAAGAAGACGAAGACTACTCAGAACAACAATACCCACCGGCTGATGACAAGTACAAGAGTTTGGAGGACAGGTTAGCAGCTATGGAGCTGCAGAGAGTTCCAGGCTTAGATTTCGAAGATTTGGGATTAATTGCTGGAGTTGTGACCCCCCCGAAGTTCAAAGTACCTATTTTTGCAAGATATGACGGGCTGTCCTGCCTAAAAATGCACCTAAGTTCATATGTCCGAAGAATCCAACCTCACACATCTGACAGAAACCTTTGGGTACATTTCTTTCAAGATAGCCTGTCTGGCACTCAGCTAGACTGGTTTTACAAGTTGGAAAGGTCGGAGATACGTAGTTGGGAGGATCTGGCAGCTGCTTTTTATCGCCAATATCAGTATAACTCTGACCTGGCACCAACCCGCACTCAGCTGCAGAGTATGGGAATGGCCTTAGGTGAGGGATTTAAGGAATACGCCCAGAAGTGGCGCGATCTGGCTGGAAGGGTGCAGCCGCCTCTTTCCGATAGAGAACTTGTTGATATGTTCCTAGGGACCCTGTCTGGTCCATTCTTTAATCATATGATCGGTAGCTCTTCCTCGGGGTTTACTGAATTAATTCTGACTGGCGAGTGGGTAGAAGCCAGTATCAAGAATGGGAAGATTCAGAAGGATGCCTCTGCATCTACAATTGCTAAGAAATCATTTCCAGCGAAGAAAGAAACAGCTGTTATGTATTCTCAAAGGGGAGCAGGAAGAAGTGAGCGCAGGCCGACTTTGGGGGCCGTAATGATCCAAAATCCACCAAATGATCAGCCTCGCAATAACCCGTCCAGACCTAAACAACAATGGGGAGAACGGCCACCATGGCAGTTCACCCGCATTAATATGACGCCCGCGCAATGTAACACCCCAGTTTCAATTATTTGATTTATTTAAATTTGGGAAATTATTTTATTGGAATTAATAAAATAAAGAGGAATTATTTATTTTGAAATATGGAGGAAAATAAAAGAAATAAGAAAATGCTGAGTTTTTAAGTTATTGGGCTTGGATGTTGTTAGTAAAGAGTGGGGGTGCAATAGAAGTAAAGATATGTTTTGGAACTCAAGTTAGTTTTCTCATTTTTCACGATAAACAGAAGTTGGGAATTTGGGGAAATAGAGCTCTGAAGGTACGAAGAACGAAGAACATCGCTCAAAAGTTCAAAGCTGCTAATTGATAAGGTAAGGGGGGCTATTACTCGATTTACCTTTGTTTATGGGTTTATGTACGGTTGATTTGGGTAATCGTAGGGAAAAACCCCAATTGTTAGATGTTAGTGGGAATCGATACCCTTAGGATTGAACCTTGTTAGAAAATGGTTAGGTTCCCAATTTTTATGAATCGATTAGGAATTTTAGGTTCCAAATGGTGGATTGGGAGTATATCTGCATGATCGTGAATTTACCTTAGAGGTTTAGGGATAACCTTAATGTTGTCAGAAATTCCCTAAAAAGGACGATTAATCCCGGTTACGGTTACTATAATGATTGTTGAAATTTAGGAAATTGAGGTGTTGTTTTGAATTATACAAACTCGATGTTGCTAGGTACTGAAATGCGCGTTTAGCCGACATTTTCCCGCGTTTGGCTGCTGTTCTGAGCTGCTGCAGGTTCAGGAAAATCCTGTACGCGCTCAGCAACACGGGCCGTGTTGCACAACACGGGCACCCGTGTTGCTCTTCTGTGTTGGGAGATGGTGTGCTTCTGGTTGCACAACACGGGCCGTGTTGCACAACACGGGTACCCGTGTTAGGTCCCCTGTAATGAGAAAAAGAAAATGTGTGTTTTCTGGACGTGCTCTGCAACACGGGCCGTGTTGCACAACACGGGCACCCGTGTTGCTCTGCTGTGTTGATTTTTCTGAATTTTGTTTTTTGTGCGTTATTGTGGATTTTATTGTCGTGCTTTTGGATAATGTTATCGAGCATGAATTATGATATAACTTGATATGATTGATGTTTAAATAGTATGCTGAGTGATTTCATGCTATCCATATCCTGTTATGATTGATGTTGTTGATGTGCATGATATGTTGATTGATGTTCATAGTATGCTGAGTGTTACATACTTACATATCATGTTGCATTTGTTAATTCCCATTGTGTGGAATTAACATGGTGGCCAATATACGTGTCCGCGATTTAATGGAACGTTGAGGTGGTAGCCGTGTCCGCGATATAATGGAACGGTGAGTTATCCGTGACCCGAGATTTAATGGGGCGGTAAAGTGGTACCACATGCATGGGTGTGTTGCATTACCTTGAATATAACATGAATGGATGATTTTTCCAATGTTGTATTTGATTGTTTGTATGCACGTATGGTTGCTAAATGGTTGACGATGTTTGATGATTATGTGCAAATATGAAAAGCAATATATCATGGGTATATGAATTGTAAAGGTTTTTGTAAACTATGAAATATGCTAATTATTGGGTGATGCTTATGATTTCCTGAATTGATTGTTATGAACGTATAATCAAATGTATAATTGAGATGCTCACCCTTACTGTTGAATATTTCAGATTGAGGAGCTTCGTTCAGGTGCTTGGCGAAGGCTTGTCGTTCTAGTTTATTTTTCGTTTTAGTATTGTCCGGGTCATGCTCTGATAGTTGTAACTCCGGGAACGTTTGTTTGTCGAGCTGCTTTAGTCAGACTCGTTTATTTCCTTAGTATTTGGTTATAATATGATGTTGATATATTCCAGGTGTTAATCCCTGATGATTGAGAATATTATAACTTTGGTTTTATTAAATAAATTATTCCGCTGTGTAAACATGTATGAGTTACTACTAAGATTATGCATGACAGGAATTTGTTTTGTTAAAAGAGAATTGTAGCATCCTCGATTTTACATGTACTCTGAAATTATGATTTTAATAATTGCGAAAATTTTATGCGGGGTTTTAGAGGGTGTTACAATAGTGGTATCAGAGCATAGTCGGTCGTTGTGACCAGAGTCTTGAGTCAGTCATTCCTTTTGTATGCGACTAGTGCAAGGTAACACTGTCGATACTGTATTCTAATGTGGAGTATGTTTTAATTCTCAGGAATATGGCTGGAGGTAACGGACGAAATGATGCTGCACTCGCTGAGGCTTTGGGGATGTTAGCTGGTGTACTTGCTGGAAACCTAACTGGAGGCGTGATTGGTGCTGATAGGCAATTGGGAAATTTCCAAAGGAACAATCCTCCGTTGTTCAGAGGTACACATGACCCTGAAGGTGCTCAGAAGTGGCTGAAGGAAATCGAAAGGATTTTCCGTGTGATTGATTGTGCTGAAGATTTGAAAGTCAGATATGGCACGCATATGTTGGCAGAAGAGGCCGACGACTGGTGGGTTGCAACCAGGACTGAAATGGTTCAGGATGGAGAGGCACTGACTTGGGCTAACTTCAGAAGGGCTTTTCTGAGGAGGTACTTTCCTGAAGATGTTCGGGGAAGAAAGGAAATTGAGTTTTTGGAGCTTAAGCAGGGCAATCTGACTGTTAGTGAGTATGCTACTAAGTTCACTGAGCTGGAAAAGTATTATGCACACTACAACAATGATGAGGCTGGAGAATTCTCTAAATGTATCAAATTTGAGAACGGTCTCCGAGATGAGATTAAGCAGGGAATCAGGTACCAGCGTATTCGTAGATTTTCTGATCTGGTGGATTGTAGCAGAATCTTGGAAGAAGATATTACCAAGAATAGGTCGTCTCACTCTCGTGGGGCTGTTGACAAAAGAGGAAAGCAACATATGGACCGTGGCAAGCCATTTGGTAGAGATAACCAGAGATCAGGCGGTTGGAAAAGGCCTAGTGGGGGAGATTCTAAGGCTCCTATCAGATGCTACAGGTGTGGTGAGTTTGGTCATCATATTCGAGATTGCAAGAGTGATGAGAAGAAGTGCTATAAATGTGGAAAGGCTGGTCATTTGTCTATTGATTGCAAAGGGAAGTCTATTACTTGTTACAATTGTGGCGAAGAAGGTCACATTCGTCCGCAGTGTCCTAAGCCTAGGAAGGATCAGTCAGGTGGAAAAGTGTTCGCTTTGTCTGGATCTGAGACTACTCCAGAGGATCGATTGATTAAAGGTACGTGTTTTATTCATGGCACACCTTTAGTTGCAATTATTGATACTGGTGCAACTCATTCTTTCGTTTCTTTGGATTGTGCTGAGAGGTTGAAACTGGACATATCTGGTATGCAAGGTAGCATGATTGTTGATACTCCTGCATCGGGTTCAGTGACAACTTCACTTGTATGTAGGAATTGTCCTATTGAGATTTTTGGTAGAGGTTTCGGTATGGATTTAGTGTGCCTACCGCTTGAACAAATTGATATTATCCTTGGGATGAACTGGTTGGAATTCAACCGGGTTCATCTGAACTGCTTTGCTAAGACGGTGATTTTTCCAGAAGCAGTTGGTGTCGAGAATTTGACTATGACTGCTAGGCAGGTACAAGAAGCAATGGAAGACGGTGCTAATGTGTTTATGTTACTTGCTTCGTTAGATGCAACAGGAAAGGTCAGGAGTGGTGAATTGCCAGTGGTGTGTGATTTTCCAGAAGTCTTTCCTGATGATGTTGGTGAGTTACCTCCTGAGAGAGAGGTGGAATTTTCTATAGATTTGATTCCTGGTACGAGACCGGTGTCGATGGCGCCATATCGTATGTCTGCGTCTGAGTTGGCTGAATTGAAGAGTCAGTTGGAAGATTTACTGGAGAAGAAGTTTATTCGTCCAAGTGTTTCACCTTGGGGTGCTCCGGTATTGTTGGTTAACAAAGAAAGAAGGTTCTATGAGACTGTGTGTTGATTACAGGCAATTGAACAAGGTAACCATTAAGAATCAGTACCCGTTACCGAGGATTGATGATTTAATGGATCAGCTAATTGGAGCCAGTGTATTCAGTAAGATTGACTTGAGATCTGGATATCATCAGATTCGTGTGAAAGCGGAGGACATTCAAAAGACTGCTTTTCGAACGAGGTATGGGCATTATGAATATTCTGTTATGCCGTTCGGAGTTACTAATGCACCTGGTGTTTTCATGGAATATATGAACAGGATTTTTCATCCGTATCTGGATAAATTTGTGGTGGTTTTTATTGATGACATTCTGATTTATTCCAAGAACGACAAAGAGCATGCGGAACATCTCAGAATTGTGTTAGAATTGTTGAAAGATAGGAAGTTGTATGCAAAGTTGTCCAAATGTGAGTTCTGGCTGAATGAAGTTAGTTTTCTTGGACATGTGATTTCTAAGAATGGTATTGCAGTGGATCCTACAAAAGTAGAAGCAGTATCTCAGTGGGAAGCGCCGAAGACTGTTTCTGAAATCAGAAGTTTTCTTGGTCTTGCAGGTTATTACAGAAAGTTTATCGAAGGATTCTCAAAGTTAGCATTGCCGTTGACGAAATTGACTCGTAAAGGACAAGCGTTTATTTGGGACTCTGATTGTGAGAAAGGTTTCCAAGAATTGAAACGGAGATTGACTAGTGCTCCTATTCTGATTTTGCCGAATCCGGTGGAATCTTTTGTGGTCTATTGTGATGCATCTCTGTTGGGTTTAGGTGGTGTTTTAATGCAGAATCAACAGGTAGTTGCGTATGCTTCGAGACAGTTGAAGGTTCACGAAAGGAACTATCCTACTCATGATTTAGAGTTGGCAGCAGTTGTGTTTGTCTTGAAATTGTGGAGACATTATCTGTATGGTTCGAGATTTGAAGTGTATAGCGATCATAAGAGTTTGAAGTATCTTTTCGATCAGAAAGAGCTCAATATGAGGCAAAGAAGGTGGTTGGAATTTCTCAAAGATTATGATTTTGGGTTGAATTACCATCCTGGTAAGGCAAATGTGGTTGCAGATGCTTTGAGCAGGAAATCCTTGCATATGTCTATGATGATGGTTCGTGAATTGGATTTAATTGAACAATTCCGAGATTTGAGTTTAGTTTGTGAAAGTACTCCGAAGTGTGTTCGTTTGGGTATGTTGAAACTTACTAGTGGTATTCTAGAAGAGATCAGGATCGGGCAGAAATCTGATGTTAATTTAGTTGATAAATTGACATTGATCAACCAAGGTCAAGGTGGTGAGTTTAGAATTGATGAGAATGATGTTATGAGATTTGGCGATAGAGTTTGTGTTCCTAATGTCGCGGAAATAAAGAAGAGTATATTAGAGGAAGGACATCGCAGTGGGATGAGTATTCATCCGGGCGCCACGAAAATGTATCATGATTTGAAGAAATTGTTTTGGTGGTCGGGAATGAAAAAGGAAATAGCTGAATTTGTGTATGCATGTTTAATCTGTCAGAAATCGAAGATTGAACATCAGAAGCCGTCTGGATTTATGCAGCCAATGTTTATTCCAGAATGGAAGTGGGATAGTATTTCTATGGATTTTGTATCTGGGTTGCCGAGGACTCCTATGAATTGTGAAGAAATATGGGTCGTTGTGGATAGGTTGACTAAGTCTGCTCATTTTATACCGGTGCGAATGGATTACTCAATGGAGAGATTGGCGCAGTTATATATTGAGAAAATAGTGAGTTTGCATGGAGTTCCTTCTAGTATTGTGTCAGATAGAGATCCGAGGTTCACTTCGAAATTTTGGGAAGGATTGCAGAAGGCTTTGGGTACTAAATTGAGGTTGAGTTCAGCTTACCATCCTCAGACTGATGGACAGACGGAGAGGACGATTCAATCGTTAGAAGATTTATTGCGTGCTTGTGTTTTAGAGAAGGGTGGAGCTTGGGATAGCTATTTGCCATTGATTGAATTTACTTATAACAATAGTTACCATTCGAGCATTGGTATGGCTCCGTTTGAGGCATTGTATGGTAGACGGTGTAGAACACCTTTGTGTTGGTATGAATCTGGAGAGAGTTCGGTAGTTGGGCCAGAGATTGTTCAGCAGACTACTGAAAAGATCAAATTAATTCAAGAGAAGATGAGAGCTTCTCAGAGTTGTCAGAAAAGTTATCATGACAAGAGGAGAAAGAATTTAGAATTCAGTGCTGGAGATCATGTGTTTATGAGAGTTACTCCGATGACGGGTATTGGTCGAGCGTTGAAATCTAAGAAGTTGACTCCGCGTTTTATTGGTCCGTTTCAGATTACGGAAAGAGTTGGAGAAGTTGCTTATCGTATTGCTTTACCTCCGAGACTTGCGAATTTGCACGATGTTTTTCATGTTTCTCAGTTGAGGAGATACATTCCAGACCCATCTCATGTAATCCAAATAGATGATGTACAGGTGAGAGATAACCTGACAGTAGAAACATTGCCTATGAGGATAGAAGATCGGGAAGTGAAACAGTTAAGAGGTAAAGAGATAGCATTAGTGAAGGTTGCTTGGGGAGGTCCAGCAGATGGAAATATCACTTGGGAGCTGGAGAGCCAGATGAAAGAGGCTTATCCGGAGCTGTTCGTCTAAGGTATGTTTTCGAGGACGAAAACTCTTTTAGTGGGGGAGAGTTGTAACACCCCAGTTTCAATTATTTGATTTATTTAAATTTGGGAAATTATTTTATTGGAATTAATAAAATAAAGAGGAATTATTTATTTTGAAATATGGAGGAAAATAAAAGAAATAAGAAAATGCTGAGTTTTTAAGTTATTGGGCTTGGATGTTGTTAGTAAAGAGTGGGGGTGCAATAGAAGTAAAGATATGTTTTGGAACTCAAGTTAGTTTTCTCATTTTTCACGATAAACAGAAGTTGGGAATTTGGGGAAATAGAGCTCTGAAGGTACGAAGAACGAAGAACATCGCTCAAAAGTTCAAAGCTGCTAATTGATAAGGTAAGGGGGGCTATTACTCGATTTACCTTTGTTTATGGGTTTATGTACGGTTGATTTGGGTAATCGTAGGGAAAAACCCCAATTGTTAGATGTTAGTGGGAATCGATACCCTTAGGATTGAACCTTGTTAGAAAATGGTTAGGTTCCCAATTTTTATGAATCGATTAGGAATTTTAGGTTCCAAATGGTGGATTGGGAGTATATCTACATGATCGTGAATTTACCTTAGAGGTTTAGGGATAACCTTAATGTTGTCAGAAATTCCCTAAAAAGGACGATTAATCCCGGTTACGGTTACTATAATGATTGTTGAAATTTAGGAAATTGAGGTGTTGTTTTGAATTATACAAACTCGATGTTGCTAGGTACTGAAATGCGCGTTTAGCCGACATTTTCCCGCGTTTGGCTGCTGTTCTGAGCTGCTGCAGGTTCAGGAAAATCCTGTACGCGCTCAGCAACACGGGCCGTGTTGCACAACACGGGCACCCGTGTTGCTCTTCTGTGTTGGGAGATGGTGTGCTTCTGGTTGCACAACACGGGCCGTGTTGCACAACACGGGTACCCGTGTTAGGTCCCCTGTAATGAGAAAAAGAAAATGTGTGTTTTCTGGACGTGCTCTGCAACACGGGCACCCGTGTTGCTCTGCTGTGTTGATTTTTCTGAATTTTGTTTTTTGTGCGTTATTGTGGATTTTATTGTCGTGCTTTTGGATAATGTTATCGAGCATGAATTATGATATAACTTGATATGATTGATGTTTAAATAGTATGCTGAGTGATTTCATGCTATCCATATCCTGTTATGATTGATGTTGTTGATGTGCATGATATGTTGATTGATGTTCATAGTATGCTGAGTGTTACATACTTACATATCATGTTGCATTTGTTAATTCCCATTGTGTGGAATTAACATGGTGGCCAATATACGTGTCCGCGATTTAATGGAACGTTGAGGTGGTAGCCGTGTCCGCGATATAATGGAACGGTGAGTTATCCGTGACCCGAGATTTAATGGGGCGGTAAAGTGGTACCACATGCATGGGTGTGTTGCATTACCTTGAATATAACATGAATGGATGATTTTTCCAATGTTGTATTTGATTGTTTGTATGCACGTATGGTTGCTAAATGGTTGACGATGTTTGATGATTATGTGCAAATATGAAAAGCAATATATCATGGGTATATGAATTGTAAAGGTTTTTGTAAACTATGAAATATGCTAATTATTGGGTGATGCTTATGATTTCCTGAATTGATTGTTATGAACGTATAATCAAATGTATAATTGAGATGCTCACCCTTACTGTTGAATATTTCAGATTGAGGAGCTTCGTTCAGGTGCTTGGCGAAGGCTTGTCGTTCTAGTTTATTTTTCGTTTTAGTATTGTCCGGGTCATGCTCTGATAGTTGTAACTCCGGGAACGTTTGTTTGTCGAGCTGCTTTAGTCAGACTCGTTTATTTCCTTAGTATTTGGTTATAATATGATGTTGATATATTCCAGGTGTTAATCCCTGATGATTGAGAATATTATAACTTTGGTTTTATTAAATAAATTATTCCGCTGTGTAAACATGTATGAGTTACTACTAAGATTATGCATGACAGGAATTTGTTTTGTTAAAAGAGAATTGTAGCATCCTCGATTTTACATGTACTCTGAAATTATGATTTTAATAATTGCGAAAATTTTATGCGGGGTTTTAGAGGGTGTTACACGCAAGTTCTTCCACACTTGTTAAAACTGAATCTCACAAATATCAAAGAAGCGCCGAAAAATGTGAATACGACCTCACCAGCTTACAATGCTAATGCCAAATGTGCCTACCATTCCGATAGCGTCGGACATGACACAAATAATTGTTGGGCGCTGAAAAATAAAATTCAAGACTTGATAGATGCAAAAGAGGTGGAGTTCGATGCTCCAGAGAAACCAAACGTGATATCTGCTCCGATGCCAAAGCACGGTCGAAATGTCCATGCTATTGAGGAAGATTTGTATGTTTCTGATGTCAATGACCTGATAACTCTGCTGTTAACCATCAAGTTAAATCTGTTAAAGGCCGGGATTTTCCCGGGATGCAAAGAAGATTGTTACTGTTTTTACTCTCTGCCAATTGACTGCCCGTTACTGAAGGAAGGCATCCAAGGCCTGATGGACAGTCAACAAATTCTGTTTGAAAAAGTTTCTGCTATTCCAACCCCTACTGAAGATGTTTCAATTATCACCATTCACGCCAATCTTTCCAAGGCCGTCAGAAAGCCTGTTAAGATTACATCTGCTACAAAGTTTGTTCCTCTGAAGATAACTCTGTCAGGGCCTGTCCCCTACAGTTCTGAAAAGTCAATACCATGGAATTACGGTGGAGAAATCTACTACCATGGTATTAAACAAGTTGAAATAACCGAAGGAAGCTCTGATGAAGAAGATGCCAGCATTGGAAACATTGCCGGCACAAGCAAGATCACCCGAAGTGGTAGAATATTTTCTCCAGAGATTGCCCCCCCAAAGGCAATCTTTGGACCCTCATTTACCTCCAAAGTTATTCCTGCACCGATAAAACTTTCCGATAGAACCCCATTGATTGAAGATGTTGTTGTTCCTATTGTTGTCCCTCCAACTTCCGCTGATAAAGGTAAAGGGATCCAAGATGAGCTCGTCAGGACGAGGGCTCAACCTTTGGTCATCCCGGAAACCTCTAAGAAAGAGATGGAGGAGATCTTGAAGATGATTAAAAAGAGTGATTATGACGTGGTAGAACAACTGGGGCAAACCCCCTCGAAAATCTCCATGTTAGCACTGCTACTTTGTTCAGAGGCGCACGCCAAAGCATTGATAAAATTCCTGAAGACGGCCCATGTACCCCAGGAAACCTCTGCCGACCAATTCCAAAATTGTGTAGCCAGTCTTACAGCAGACAACGGTTTAGGTTTCTCTGATGCTGACCTAACCTCAAAAGGAAGAAAACACAACGACGCGTTACATGTGTCAGTAGAATGCCAAGGGACTACTCTGGCCCATGTCCTGGTCGACACTGGTTCTTCTCTGAATGTGTTGCCTAAGAAGGCCCTCGACCGTTTAGACTGTGAAGGTTTGGAGTTAAGGCCAAGTAATATCATTGTAAGGGAATTTGACGGGTCAAAGAGAATGGTACATGGGGAGGTAGACATTCCCATTAAGGTTGGCACAGAGGTTTTCCCCTCAACTTTCTATGTGATGGACATCCGTCCGTCATACTCTTGCTTATTGGGGAGACCATGGATACACAATGCTGGGGCAGTCACCTCTTCCCTACATCAAATGCTGAAGTACCCTATCAAGGGAAAGATAGTAACCGTCCACGGTGAAGAGGAATATATGATTAGCCACCTGAACTCTTTCCGATATGTAGAGGTAGAAGGTGAATTCATTGAGATGCCGTTCCAACACTTCGAGGAAGTCTCTCCTGAGGTGGAAGTAGCAAAAGTGGTAGCGGAGGTACCAAAGCAGATGGCCAGGATGGCATCGCTAAAAGACGCGAAGTCCGTAATGAAGGAAGGGAAGAGCTCAACATGGGGGCAGTTGCCGGACATTCCTCACAAAACAGACAAGTTTGGTTTAGGATTCACTACTGCGGGGCAGAAAGTTATGCATCGTTCAAAGGTTGAAAGAGCACCCATCAAGATCTCTCCTTATGGGATCAATGCTTTGGAAGGTGAAGACGAAGAGGCCAACATTGAAGATTGGATCTACCCAACCATCGAAGGGGGACTACGCAACTGGGAGGCAAAGGACTTTGTCCCCATTACTTTTATTAATCAGTAATTATCTGTCAAACATTTCCTTTGGTCTGTAATAATTACTTTTGAACAATTCGTACACTACTTTTTCACCTCATGCCTTGCCCGGGGCATGTAGGTCCATTTGTAAGGGTTTTGATTATCTTCATATCCATATGCCATGTTTAATGATTCATTGGACGTTTTTCATCGATAAACTGCTGTGTTCATTTTCTTTCCTTTTTGCATTTTTTGTTTAAAGATGGCTATCCCTTACATACACCCACGCTCACAAATGCAGGTACCCATCCACTATGGATTCTACGGGTGACTATTCTGCTATATCCTTCAATAACTCTGAAGATCTGGTCAATCAGGCTGAGTATGAAGATGACGAAGGTTGTGAAGTACCAGGAGAGCTAGCCAGACTTCTACAGCAAGAGGAAAGGGCCATCTTACCTCACGAAGAGTCGTTGGAAACTGTCAACTTAGGAACAGAGGAAGACCGGAAGGAAGTGCAAGTGGGTGCCAATCTGGAACCAAGTGTCAAGGAGCGCCTGATACAACTGTTAAATAAGTACGTTGAAATCTTCGCCTGGTCTTACGAAGACATGCCGGGGTTAGACACAGACATCGTGGTTCACCGTCTCCCTACAAGAGAGGATTGTCCACCGATCAAGCAAAAAGTCCGCCGAATGAGGCCCGACATGTTTGAGAAGATTAAAGCAGAAGTGATGAAACAATTCAACGCTGGCTTTCTGGCTGTTACATCCTACCCACAATGGGTTGCTAACATCGTGCCAGTTCCTAAAAAAGATGGCAAGGTCAGGATGTGTGTAGACTACCGGGATTTGAATAGGGCCAACCCCAAAGATGATTTTCCGCTACCGCACATTGACATTCTGATTGACAACACAGCTCAGCACAAAGTGTTTTCCTTCATGGATGGATTCTCGGGCTACAATCAAATTAAAATGGCCCCCGAGGACATGGAGAAAACAACCTTTGTTACACAATGGGGTACTTTCTGTTACAAGGTGATGACGTTCGGACTGAAGAACGCAGGGGCAACTTATCAACGCGCCATGGTAGCTTTATTTCATGATATGATACATCATGAGATCGAAGTTTACGTAGACGATATGATAGCTCGGTCACAAACAGAGGAGGAACACCTTGAACATCTAGAAAAGTTGTTTTCCAGGTTGAAAGAGTACAAACTCAGGCTGAATCCAAGTAAGTGTACTTTTGGAGTTAGGTCTGGTAAACTTGTAGGGTTTATTGTCAGCAACAAAGGCATTGAGGTCGATCCAGCAAAAGTGAAAGCAATACAAGAGATGCCTGCTCCCCATATTAAAAAGGAGGTTAGAGGGTTCTTGGGGCGCTTGAACTATATTTCCAGATTCATCTCTCATCTGACTTCTACCTGTGAGCCAATTTTCAAATTATTAAAGAAGGATCAGGTAGTCGAATGGAACGAAGATTGCCAAACTGCTTTTGATAAGATCAAGGAGTATTTGCTAGAACCTCCTATTCTGATGCCTCCCGTCGAAGGAAGACCATTGATCATGTATCTAACCGTCTTGGATAACTCAATGGGGTGTGTTTTGGGTCAGCATGACGAGTCTGGTCGAAAAGAGCATGCTATTTATTATCTTAGCAAAAAGTTTATCGACTGTGAGACTCGCTACTCACTGTTCGAGAAAACTTGTTGCGCTTTGGTATGGGCTGCTCGCCGACTAAGGCAGTATATGCTGACTCATACCACCTTGTTGATTTCCAAAATGGATCCTATCAAGTATATCTTCGAGAAGCCTGCTTTATCTGGAAGAATAGCTAGATGGCAAATGATCCTAACAGAGTATGACATCCAGTAAACCACTCAAAAAGCTATAAAAGGGAGTGTACTAGCTGATCATCTAGCTCATCAAGCTATCGAAGATTATCAATCCATGAGATTTGACTTCCCGGACGAGGACATCATGAATTTGGACAACATTGAAGGTAACGGACCGTATGACGGACCCGAAAAGGGATCCCGATGGACCCTGTACTTTGATGGTGCTTCAAATGCACTTGGAAACGGCATTGGTGCGGTACTCATTTCCCCGGAAGGTTGTCACACTCCTTTCACGGCTCGACTCTGCTTCAGCTGCACAAACAATATGGCGGAATATGAAGCTTGCATCTTCGGTCTCAAGGCTGCTATAGACTTGGGGATCAAATCTTTGATCGTGTTTGGGGACTCGGCTTTGGTTATCAGTCAAATCAAAGGAGAGTGGGATACCAAACATCCTAATCTTATCCCATACAGAGAACATGTCATGACATTGTTGCCTCATTTCGAGCAAATTACCTTCGAGCATTTCCCGCGAGAAGAGAATCAGCTAGCAGATGCTCTGGCAACAATGTCTTCTATGTTTAAACTCAACTGGGATAACGAGGCTCCCCAAATCACCATCAAGCGAATGGATGAACCTGCGCATTGTCACGAGATTAATACCGAAGAAGTAGTGGAACAACCCTGGTTTCACGAAATCAAAAGGTATCTCCAGACTAGAGAATATCCCGAAGGAGCTTCCGTAAATGACAAGAAGTTCCTAAGGAAATTTGCCGCCAAGTTCTTCCTGAGCAATGGCATCCTCTATAAGCGCAACCATGATTGTGTTTTACTCTGATGTGTTGACAAAGCTGAAGCGGAGTTAATCATGACAGAGATGCACAACGGTACATTTGGCACCCATTTGAGTGGGCATACTATGGCTAAAAAGATCCTAAGGGCAGTGTTGTGCCCCAAAATTTGCCCTCCCATTTCCTCAACATTTTCTCATCACAAAAACCTTGGAGCTCAAGATCCAGTTAGGGTTTCCTCTGCTCAAGACTTCTCCTTGCACTGTTGACCCAAATTAGGGTTTGTGTTTGCACAAAGATGTTTTGACCTAAAAAGCCTAAGATGACTTTCATGCTTCATGTTGGACTCCCAAGTTTATCCATACAAAGTTTCAAGTCTTGATTCCAAGTTTTGCCCAGTCAATTGGACAGTTGACCTAGAAATCAACTGTATTGGGGAAAAAGTCAACGGTGGCCAATTGACAGTCAAATCTCATGAAAATTGACCCACATCAACATTATGAACTCATATAGACCATTTTATCAAGTTTGGATCACAATTCCACAAGAAATTTGATCAGATCACCAAAAGGGCAAAATGGTCATTTTTAGGGTTTTGACTACACAAAGGCAATTTTTGACTGTTTAACCTAGCCAATGGCAAACCAAGCTCACATATGGACTCAAGGACCCCATGGAATTATCTTGACATGCTCAACAAATTCAAAAGATCCCAAGTACACAAGATTGACAGTTGAATTTCCCAGTCAATTGATCAATTTTGACTGTATACTGAAAAGTCAAACTTTGACTTTTTGGTCAAAATCAAGGATCAAGATTCATTTTTCATCAAAACATGCCAAATCATGAAACTTGTTCACCAAGAAATCAAAAAATGCACATTAGGGTTAGAAATGAGAATTTTTCATAACTTAGAATTTTTCTAAGTTATGAAAAACCCTAATTTTTTCCCAACTTTGCCCCACTTTCTCACCAAGATTCATTTGGATTAAAACAAAAGTCAAAACATGAAAGTTGTAGCTTGTTGCATAATCTACAACTTTGATTCACAAAGTTTTCCCAAATGAAGCTTGTATCTCAAGTTACAATTTTTGGAATAGGGGTGCTAAACCATTCTTAACTTAGTGAAATTTTAACCTATTTTGGCAAGGTTTTCTACCTAACTTCAAGGCCATTTTCCATACACTTCCACTTGGAATTTCAATTTGCATTTCAAATATGGATTGTATTACACATTCCAAGCTTTCCAAAATGTCCAAGAACTTCTCAAACAACCTCATAACTTGAGAGAATCGAATTTCACAATATGGCAAAAACTCACTTTTGAATTGGCTATTTTCCATGTTCATAATTTGTGCAAACTTCTCAAACCAGCATGCCCCTTGATTACAGGTCCTTAAACCATCCAACACTCAATAATTTAATGCATGTTCATTGTGCTAAGGCCTTGTTTCATGAGTTCAAGCATTGCCTAAAGGATTAATCCCAAATTGGAAAAAGCATTATATCCATTTTTGCAAAAGTTTCACTTTATGTCATAATACAAATCCACAAGTACAGATGAAATCTAATTGGCACAAGATTATGAGCAAAACACTCTGATTAAGGAGAGATTATGCAGCACATTAGGGGGCCTCTACCTGCCTAGAACACAACTTGGGCATTGGTTGCTTAAAGTGTAAGAAACATTGCATTTTGTACAACAACTTGGAGATCAGTTTACAAACCCTTAAGCAAACTTTTGAAACACATTCAAGACATCCCAACTGAGCTAACACACGACCCTAAGACCTCCAGTATCTCTCCATTGCCATAATCTCTCTCAAACTGCAAAAACAGGGCAGGGCCTGCAGTTTGAGTGTCATATCTCATTCTTCTCATGCTCTCTTGCCCAAACCTGTTCAAACTCATTCCCTACCATCAATGCAAGCTAACCAAAACCTAAAACAAGACCTGTAACTCCTCTAACCAGTTCCACCATTTTTGTTTTCTTGCTTTGTAGTTGAAGGTCCATAGCTCGATTCAAGGTCTTTCAAAACAAAGTAAGCATTGGAATAGCATCACCACACCTCAAGGAAGCTATACCAATTATCACCTTGCACTGAAAGCTCCTCCATTGACAGATAGAACTTCAACTGAACAGGTATTTTCTTGAACTTCTAACTCTTAGTACATGCATCATTAGCTCTAGGTTTGTGAATAAGAAATGTTCTACTCATGCCACTGAACTTGTACATGTTTTTACTTTTCATTTCTTTTGCTTGAGCTGTGAGAATTTAAGGTTTGAATATGGCAGAAAAGTTAGGTCATGATTTGGGATTGTCCAAATTCTCTCTCATTTCTGAGAGTTAGGATGAGTTCTTTATATATTTGAAATCGTGATTCAATGCTTAACATTTCTTATGTTGGAAGTTTGTGCAAAAGATCAAGGAATCAGGATATTTGAATGGGAGTTCTTGCGCGCGTTTTCTGAATAATTTTGTGCAGAGGTTGAAGAAGAAGCCTCATGGGCTGGGCCAGCTTCTGTATTGCTTTTTACACCATATTTTTGATTCATACCCCCCTGAGCCCATTTGTTTGATTTTTATGATTTTTTTATCTTTCTTTTTTATTTCTGACTCATTTATTTTTGCTAATAATGTTTAAAACTTGAAAAATCATTTTTACACCATTTTTGCATTTTTTTAAGTATTTATTTGTTTATATGGGCATTTATACATAAATATATATATATATATATATATATATATATATATATATATATATATATATATATATATATATATATATATATATATATCTATTATTATTTAGAAAAGAACTAGAAAAAATAATGTAAATATATCTCACTTCTGACTTTATTTCATTTTCCCTTTTGAAAATATTTTATGCAAAATATACTTTTTTTATAAATAGTAAAATATTATTATTTTTATATATATAACTTATATTTAGAAATTAATACATATATATATATATATATATATATATATATATATATATATATATATATATATATATATATATATATATATATATATATATATATATATATATATATATATATATATATATATATATATATATATATATATATATATATATATATATATATATATATATATATATATATATATATATATATATATATATATATATATATATATTTATTAATATATTTAGGCTAAAAATACAAAAAATATATACATTTTTATTTTTATTAATATTTAATATGGAAAATACTTTTTTATGAATATACTCCATTTTATTTTATTTTTTATGTAATTATTAAATATTATACATATTAAATAGTTAATATATTTTATTTAATGAAATTAGGGTTTTACACTTAGAATAAAATACCAAAAATATACATATTTTTATTTTATCAATATTTAACACTAAAAATACATTTTTTACAAATATAATTCATTTTATTTTTATTTTTTGTATATAAATAGTAAATATTGTGTATATTGAATAAATATTGCATTTTATTTAATAAATTAGGGTTTTGCCCTAAATATGAAATACTCCAAAAATAATCTTTTTATCTTTTATTTATTTAATATAAATAATACTTTTTTTTCATACATATAAAAACCCTTTTTGCATTTTTGCATCTTTATTTTATTTTCCATTTAATTTATACAGTCAATTACTTGTAAATATGTCAAAAATGATGTAATAGCTAGGTTTAATTTCTTTGTCTAAATATCCTCCCATTTGAACATTTGTACCCCCCTTCCCATATGGTGTTGTAATAGTGTAGGAATTTTAATTTTCGCACTTTATCGCTTTCTAAATACACCATGCTAGAATTAGGGTTTGTATGCAAATAAAGAAAACAAAATAGTTTGACCTAATCTCAAGATAATCAAAGCATGAAAATGGACAACACATCTCACACTTGCACCCCTAGGGTATTCAACTTTGTTGCCTTCAAATAAATGGGCCATATTGCATGTTAGGTCTCTTTGGGCAAAACAAACAAATTAAATGATCATAGTTCCTCGATGACGCTTTCCAAATGTTGCCTAAACAAATGATCAAGTCCCTTAAAGAAAATTGCCCAAAGATACTTGACGCCGTTGCAATTATGGCCTAAACGATGACCCGCGCCCGTCCCTTTCACATCCTAACATGAGATTGTCCACCAAATACAATGGTGGAACAAACTTATTAAAAGGGTTAAAACATAGCAATAAACTTTGAGAAATTTAGGAGTAGATAACCTCTTAGTTACTTGAATCAAAACTTGCAAAAAACAAAACACTTGCCTATTTTTCTAAAACCACACCTCACAAACACTTTCAAAACAACTTTCAAAAACAAATGAAAACCTTTTTTAAAAGACATACATCTTTGTATACATCCCCACATGGATCATTATAAAGGCTGTCACCACATTGGCTTCTTTTCAAAACATTTTCAAACTCACACACACACACAAGCACCATTTCAAACAATTGAAAACAAAAAGCAAGTGATCTAAGCAAGTAACTAAGAGCCCATGGATAACCATGGATAGAAAGGGTGCTAATACCTTCCCTTTCTATAATCTACTCCCCGAACCCAAGAAAAATCTCAAAGGTTTTTGCTGTGCTTTTTAAACCTTTCCTTAGGATAAAATAAAAAGTCGGTGGCGACTCTTGCTCAACCGAAACATTTGCGAAAACAAACGCAAAACCATAGTCAGTTCTCCCACCGTATCACAGAACTGGCGACTCTCCTGGGGATAATTTTAAAAGTGGAGTAACCTTAGGGCTTAGATCACCCTCTTGCATGACTAATTGTTTGAATTGATTGCTTTATATTTTGGCTCTATTGTTTGAGTTTGCAATCCTCCACCCGGATTTTTGGGAAACATTCATAGATAGCAATACGTTGTGGAAACTGTGCGGGGTATACCGACACGGTCGAAGCAATAGCTATATTAGTGCGACATATTTGTGAGTACCGGTAACCCTTGAGTTCAATCAAGGAGAGTACGGGGCCGCTGAGTGATGTCACTAAGCACTAATGACCTAGAACCTTACTTGACCATCTTGGCCTTTTATTAGGAGTAGTGAGATGACCGACTTTGGTGCAGTCCGAAGTTGGTAGATACTCGATACTACACTCATTGAGGGTTGTTTTCTTGGAATATTTTGGTCGCTAGTTAAGTGGCTAAACCAAAACGATGAACAATGAAAACAATCCCGTGATATTGAGCTCCTTAGAACCCGGTTACTATTTATAGGACAGGTTTTTAAGCCAACTACACTCAAGAGGGTACCTACCTATGAAACCCCATGCAAGCCTGAAACTAGGGTTTTGTGTGATTTGCTTGTACAAATGTTTTGTGCATACATCATAAACATCATAAAACATCATATGCATTCACTAACCATTTCAAGGGTTTGGATCTTCATCTTTGTTCTTGTTTTGTAGGTCATGGAAATTCCTCGCAGAAACACCATTCAAGTCAATCTTTTGAGAATCTCTCCTCAACTCAAGGAGCTCACCTCAAGAATTCCGGAAAATTCATCCTTCAGTGAAAGACATGGTAGACTGCTCAGCCTAGTCAACACCAACATTGAAGAAGACATGATGAAAGTGCTATTCCAGTTCTTTGACCCTCTTCACCACTGTTTCACTTTCCCCGATTACCAGTTGGTACCCACTTTGGAGGAGTTTTCTCAAATTCTGAGAATTCCTATCCTTAATCAACTACCCTTCAACGGTACGGAAAAGGAACCAAAGCCGGAAGATGTTGCTCGAGCATTACATCTACAACCATCCGACATCAAGGGGCATTGGGAAACCAGAAGCAGCGTCAAGGGATTCTTAGCAAAATTCTTGTTTGAGAAGGAACAAGAATGTTGGAACTCATTGGACCTACAAGCCTTTGAATAAATTGTGGCACTCCTTATCTATGGGTTGGTCTTGTTCCCAAATCTTGACCAATTGGTAGATGTCAATGCCGTCAAAATCTTCTTGTCCAGAAATCCAATACCAACATTGCTTGGGGACATCCTTCACTCATTTTACACACGAACAATGAGAAAGAGGGGTGTTCTCATGTGCTGTACTCCTATCCTTGCAAGGTGGTTTATTTCGCACCTTCCACAATCTGTCCTGAAGAATGACCAAGGCTCGAGGTGGTCCCAACGGTTGATGACTCTTACTCATTCTGATGTACATTGGTGTTCTCGGTCCAGAGAAAATGTCATCATCGTCGATCGTTGTGGAGAATTCCCTAATGTTCCTTTACTTGGAATTAGAGGAGGTATCACCTATAACCCTTGCCTAGCTTTGAGGCAATTTGGATATGCCCGGAGGGATGGCCCTCATGACATGTTGATTCCCGACCTAGTTTTTGACTTCAACAACGATGCGCGAGGACTTCGCCAAAGATTCATCAGAGCTTGGGGAAAACTCAACAAGGTTGATAGCAAGACTTTGGGACACAAGAACTCCATCCCTCTTGAGCCTTATCTCAAGTGGGTACGAGCCCAAGCCCAAAGTCTGATGATGCCTTATCCTCATATTCTCCCTGTGATTAAAGAGCCCGTCAAGGAAGGAGAGGTTCCCTACACCATCCTACATCCAGACATGCCTACATCGTGGGAGGAAATGCAGAAAAGTTGGATTCAGCTCAAGGAAGAACGGAATACTTTTGAAGCTAGCTTCTACGCCAGTGAGAAGAAGGTTCTAGAGCTTACCCTCCGACTCCATGAGCAAGAGGCCCTCAATACCTACATCGCACCAAAAAGGATGCGCAATGTCTTTTTGCCTTAAGAAGTTTATTTTGTAATATTTGGCCCATGGGGCATTTATGTACTAACAAATTTCTTCTTATTAATATGACGTGCGTTCTTCTTTGTCTGAAACCATTTTGAATGTCCTAAATTCTTGAATGCATTGCATACATAAGCATACCATTCATCATGTGCATAAGCAGGTCTCATTCCAGGTTTCCTTATCTGTTTGCTGTTTATTACAGTAGGATGGATCTCGAGCAAACAGTCAAAGACCTACAAGCTCAAAATGCACAGTTCCAGCAACTCCTGATGACCTTGGCTAAGGGTCAGGAGGATATCAAGACTCAATTGGGGAACAAAGACCCAGTGAAAAAGAAGAAAAAGAGACTCGGGGTGGCTACTTTGGGGAGAAGATTTGATGGAGAAGCTCGGAGAGTGCTTGAATTTCCTCCTACTTCTGATGAAGGAACCAGCAAAGGAGGTGGGGCTGCGGTACCTTCCGAGTCTGATGCGGAAGAAGAAGAGGTCGAAGAGGATGAAGATTATACTGATCAACAATACCCTCCAGCTGATGATAAATACAAAGGGCTAGAAGACAGGTTGGCCGCCATGGAGCTACAAAGGGTACCGGGTTTGGATTTTGAAGACTTGGGTTTGGTTGCCGGGATTGTGATTCCCCCAAAATTCAAAGTGCCAGTGTTTGTGAGGTATGATGGGTTGTCCTGTCCCAAAATGCATCTCAGGTCCTACGTGAGAAAAATTCAACCCTATACGGCAGATAAAAACCTTTGGATTCATTTCTTTCAAGACAGTCTTTCTGGAGCTCAGTTGGAGTGGTTTTATCAGCTAGAGGGAACCAGCGTTCGAAATTGGGAAGATTTGGCCACCGCTTTCTACAAACAATAGCAATACAATTCTGACCTTGCCCCTACTCGTACCCAACTTCAGGGTATGTCGCTAGGAACAAGCGAGGGATTCAAAGAGTACGCACAAAAATGGAGGGATTTGGCTGGCAGGGTGCAGCCTCCTTTAACCGATCGTGAACTTGTTGATATGTTTCTAGGGACCCTATCTGGGCCATTTTTCAATCATCTGATTGGTAACTCTTCCGCGGGGTTTACCGATTTGATCTTAACGGGCGAAAGAATAGAAGCTGGCATCAAGTCAGGAAAGATTCAGAAGGGTGTTGCTGCAAGTACTGAGAATAGGCCTTTTAAGAAAGAAGCAAGTGCCGTCTATGGTCCTAGAAGACAAGTCAAGCCAGAAAGTCGCCAAGCCGTCAATGCTCTGGTCATTTCAAAACCTGTTGCTGCTCCTCAGCAGTACAACCAACAAAGAGGTGAAAGGCCCAAGAGGCAGTATACTCGGTTGAGTATGACCTTGTCACAAATTTTACCCCAACTGTTATCAACCAACTTGGTGACCATCAAAGAAGCTCCTAAAGTCGTGAATACTGCATCTCCTAAGTATAATCCAAATGCCCGTTGTGCTTATCATTCTGATAGCCCCGGGCATACTACTGATGATTGCTGGGCCTTGAGAAACAAAGTGCAAGATCTTATTGACGCGAAGGAAATTCAGTTTGAAGCGCCTGAGAGGCCGAATGTTGTAACTGCTCCTATGCCCCAACATAGAGTAAATGCCATTGAAGAAGAGTTGTATGTTGTTTCAGTGAATGATGTTGCTACCCCTTTGTTGACTGTTAAGAGGAACTTACTACTAGCCGGTTTATTTCCGGGTTGTAGTAAGGGTTGCCTCCTGTGTGCTGTTATCCCTACCGGTTGTCCACTGCTGAAATCAGGCATCCAAAGCCTGATGGATAGCAAGGAAATTGTGTTCAAGAAAACTGTTGTTCCGTTTGTTTCTGTTGAAGAAATATCTGTTGTCACAATTTACAATCCTACCAAATCTCCCATGAAGAAACCAGTCCAAATTATGTCTGTTGCACCCATTACTATTACTGTTCCGGGGCCTCTCCCCTATGAGTCTGATAAAGCGGTCCCATGGCATTATGGGGCCGACGTGTATGTGCTTGGGGTGAAGCAGGAGTTCAACACCAATACCAGTATCAGTAACATCACTGGTCCCGCCAAGATTACCCGCAGTGGTAGGCTCTTCTCGCCTGACATTGCACCGCCAGTTATCCGAAAACCTCTCACCATCACACCCGCAAGTGTGCATGTTCCAATTCAAGTTCTTGTGTCTACTACTGCCGCCGAGTCCTCTGATACTCGGGGCAAAGAAGTTGCTACCGATTTGCCTGCCAGGACGGAGGCACCAAAAAAGACTGCTGTAGAAGCCTCCCAACAAGAAATGGAGGAAATCCTTAAAATCATCAAAAAGAGTGACTTTAATGTTGTTGAACAGTTGGGGCATACCCCCTCCAAAATCTCTATGCTATCATTGCTGCTATGCTCAGAGGCCCATGCAAAAGCCCTGATTTCATTTATGAAAACGTCCCATGTGCCGCAAGAGACCTCCGCGGATCAATTCACTGACTGTGTGGCTAATTTGACGGCTGACAATGGCTTGGGGTTCTCAGATGCTGACCTTACCGCCAAAGGGAAAAATCACAATGATGCCCTGCATGTTTCCATAGAATGCAGGGGCACCACTCTCGCACACGTGTTAGTGGATACCGGCTCTTCCCTGAATGTTTTGCCCAAGAAGGCATTGGATCGCTTGGATTGTGAGGGTCTGGAATTGAAACCTAGTAACCTCATTGTTAGAGCCTTCGACGGTTCTAAGAGGATGGTGCACGGTGAAGTAGACATTCCTATTCGTGTGGGTTCCCAAGTTTTCGACTCAATGTTCTATGTAATGGACATTCGTCCATCTTACTCCTGCTTGTTGGGTCGCCCCTGGATTCACAAGGCTGGGGCAGTAACCTCCACTCTACACCAAAAGCTCAAATACCCTGTCAAAGGGAAGATTGTTACTGTGCAAGGTGAGGAGGAATACATGGTCAGTCACTTAAATTCATTCCGGTATATCGAGATGGACGGGGAGTTTATTGAAACCCCCTTTCAGCATTTTGAGGAAGTACCTCCAATTTTGGCATCAGCTGAAGCAGTGGTTGAAGAAGACTTTCCGTTGAAGATGGCATCCTTGAAGGATGCCCGGGCTGTAATCAAGAAAGGCAGTTGTGCAAACTGGGGTCAGCTTCCTGACTTCACTCAAAAGAACGACAAGTTTGGGCTGGGCTTTACTGAGGAGGCTCAGAGGGCTGTGCGCAAGGACAAGATCAGAAAGGCTCCGGTGTTTATCTCCAACCCAAGGGTGAATGCTATCGAGGAGGATGTAGAGGAAGCAGAGTTCGACAGTTGGATCTATCCAACTACCAGCAACGGACCAAGCAACTGGACGGCAAAGGATTTTACACCTATCACATTTGTCACGCAGTAATTATTTCTTTTGATTTCCAATTTGTAACAAACAATATGTTAAAACTTTATTGGCTCGGTGTCCTACCCGGGGCATCGTAGCTCCATTTATGAGGGCTTTTTGTATGACATTTCCATATATCATCAATCAAAACATTGGACGTTTGTTGCATTTCAAATCTTGTGCTCTTTTTCTCTCTGTGTTATATATTGCAAAACAGCTATATTTACACACACTCACTTATACAGGTTTCAATCCACTCTGGATCTCACTGGTAACAGCTCTGCTACCGCCAGTTATGACTTCGAGAATCCGATCAACTTGGCCGAAGACGAAGGTGAAGATGATTGCGAAGTGCCTGGTGAACTCGCAAGACTGCTACTCCAGGAAGAGAGGGCTATTCAACCACATGAAGAGCCGGTGGAAACAATTAACCTGGGTACGGAGACAGATAGGAAAGAGGTCAAGATTGGGGCTAATCTAGAGCTCAACGTGAAGCAACGATTGATTCAGATGCTACATAATTACATGGAGATATTTGCTTGGTCCTACAAAGATATGCCTGGTTTGGATGCCGACATTGTAGTTCATCACCTGCCAACTAAGGAAGACTGCCCTCCGGTAAAGCAAAAGGTTCGCCGCATGCGCCCAGAGATGTCTGAAAAGATCAAGGCTGAGGTTATGAAGCAATTCGATGCCGGATTTCCAGCAGTAACTTCTTACCCTCAGTGGGTTGCCAATGTAGTGTCAGTGCCGAAGAAGGACGGTAAAGTCAGAATGTGTGTTGACTACGGGGATTTAAACAGGGCAAGCCCCAAGGATGATTTTCCTCTACCTCACATCGACGTTCTTGTTGACAATACTGCTCAACACAAGGTTTTCTCCTTCATGGATGGTTTTTCAGGGTATAATCAGATCAAGATGGCTCCGAAGGATATGGAGAAGACTACCTTTGTGACTCAGTGGGGAACCTTCTGTTACAAGGTCATGCCATTCGGATTGAAAAATGCTGGGGCAACCTATCAACGTGCCATGGTTGCTTTATTTCATGATATGATCCATCATGAGATTGAGGTATACGTTGATGACATGATTGCAAGGTATCAAACTGAGGAGGAGCACCTTGATCATCTGAGGAAGCTATTTGACCGACTGAAGTTATATAAGCTGAGGTTGAATCCCAACAAATGCACCTTTGGGGTGAGGTCCGGAAAATTGCTGGGTTTCATTGTAAGTGATAAAGGTATTCAGGTGGACCCTGCCAAGGTAAAAGCCATACAAGAGATGCCAACTCCAAAGACAGAGAAAGAAGTCAGAGGCTTTCTGGGACGACTGAATTACATTGCCCGATTCATCTCACATCTGACTGCTACTTGTGAGCCAATCTTCAAATTACTGAAGAAAGATCAAGTAGTACGCTGGAACGATGAATGTCAGGCTGCTTTTGAAAAGATAAAGGAGTACCTCCAAGAGCCACCCATTCTCATGCCACCAGTGGAAGGAAGACCTCTGATACTATACTTAACAGTACTTGACAACTCAATGGGGTGTGTGCTGGGGCAGCATGACGAGTCTGGCCGAAAAGAGCACGCCATTTATTACTTGAGCAAAAAGTTTACCGACTGTGAGTCTCGTTACTCACTGCTTGAGAAAACTTGTTGCGCTCTAGTATGGGCTGCTCGCCGGCTGAGACAGTATATGCTGACTCACACTACTCTATTGATTTCCAAGATGGATCCCATCAAGTACATATTTGAAAAGCCTGCTCTATTTGGGAGAATAGCAAGATGGCAAATGATCTTAACAGAATATGATATCCAGTATACAACTCAGAAAGCAATCAAAGGAAGTGTACTGGCAGATCATTTGGCACACCAACCTGTGGACGACTACCAATCATTGAACTTTGATTTTCCGGACGAAGACATCATGGTGATAACTGACTGTGAAGTACCTGGACCGGATGAAGGACCTGAGGAAGGATCCCGTTGGTCTATGCATTTCGACGGAGCCTCCAATGCTTTGGGTAACAGCGTCGGCGCTATAATCATATCTCCCAAAGGAACTCATACTCCACTCACCGCCCGATTGTGTTTCAACTGCACCAACAACATGGCAGAATATGAAGCATGTATCATGGGTCTACAAGCTGCAATCGACTTAAGGATCAAATTTCTGAGTGTCTTCGGAGATTCCGCTCTCGTGATCAATCAGATCAAAGGCGAGTGGGATACGAAACACCCAAATCTTATTCCTTACAAGGAGTATGTGTTGACCTTGCTTCCCCACTTTGAAGAAATAACTTTTGAGCACTTCCCAAGAGAGGAGAATCAGCTAGCGGACGCACTGGCTACGATGTCTTCAATGTTCAAGGTTAAATGGGACAATGAGGCTCCCCAGATCATTATCTGGAAGTTGGACGAACCGGCATACTGCTGCGACCTCGAGGCCGAGAAGGCAACTGAAAAACCCTGGTATCATGAGGTGAAGAGGTACTTGGAAGCTCAGGAATACCCTGAAGGTGCATCTGTCAATGACAAGAAGTTCATGAGGAGGTTTGCGGCAAAGTTCTTCCTCAGCAACGGCATCCTCTACAAACGGAATCATGATTCAACTCTACTACGTTGTGTGGATAAGGCTGAAGCAGAGAAAATCATGATAGAACTGCATGAAGGTATATTCGGAACACATTCCAGTGGACACACCATGGCAAAGAAAATCCTACGGGCAGGATATTTCTGGTCCACAATGGAAGCCGATTGTTACCAACACTCTCGAACTTGTCATAAATGCCAAATCTATGCTGACAAGGTGCATATTCCTCCAGTCCCTCTGAACGTCCTGACGGCACCTTGGCCTTTTGCAATGTGGGGCATTGATATGATCGGGGAGATCCGACCGACGGCATCCAATGGACATAGCTTCATCTTGGTGGCAATCGATTACTTCACGAAGTGGGTTGAGGCAGCTTCCTACGCCACAGTAACCAAGAGCGTCATGGCACGTTTCATCCGACATAATCTGATCTGTCGGTACGGCGTCCCAGAAAGAATCATTACGGACAATGGTACCAATCTCAATAACAAAATGATCACTGAACTCTGCGAACAATTCAAAATACAGCACCACAACTCTTCTCCTTACCGACCGAAGATGAATGGGGCTGTAGAGGCAGCCAATAAGAATATCAAGAAAATTGTGCAGAAAATGACAGTGACCTATAAAGATTGGCACGAAATGTTACCATTTGCTCTTCATGGGTACCGTACCTCAGCAAGGACGTCAACCGGGGCAACTCCTTTCTCCTTGGTCTATGGCATGGAGGCAGTCCTTCCAGTTGAAATTCAGATACCCTCTCTCCGGATAATGAAGGATGCAGACTTGAATGAAGATGACTGGATCCAGACTCGACTTGATCAATTAAACCTGATTGACGAAAAGAGGCTCACTGCTATCTGTCATGGTCAAACGTATCAAAAACGGATGATCAGGGCATTTAACAAGAAAGTCAGACCACAAGAGTATCAAGTTGGGGACCTGGTAATCAAACGCATCATCCTTCCTCAAAGTGATCCCCGGGGAAAATGGACCCCTACTTACGAAGGGCCATTTGTGGTTAAACATGTGTTCTCAGGAGGAGCCATGATCCTAACCACCATGGATGGTGACGACCTTCCTCACCCCGCAATGCAGACATAGTGAAAAGATACTACGCATGAATAAAAGACCCTCTAGGTTGACATACCTAGGCAAAAATAAGGGCTTCCCGGCGAACCAAAAGGGTTCGGGAAAAAATAAGGGATGAAATGAAAAAAATTGTACACCCGGCAAGTCGAAAACCTGAAAAGGCGGCTTGGGCAAAAATGGGTATCCCGGTGGACTGAAAACCCGAAAGGGCGGTCCAGGCAAAAGTTAGGGATAAAGCGTAACACTATGTCTCATTGGATCACTTCGCATCCGGAATTCGGCATCAACCGTCTGGCTCAGATCTCGGCATCGATCAATCAGCTTCATCTTCAATCAGGCAGCAAAGCGATGAGACGCTTGAAGACATAGAGGCGATAGCAGAGTTGGAACCCAGTGGGATTGTTCACATAGCTGTTTTGTTTTCAAAATTGTAACTTCTGTGTTATTCGGCGGCGTCCTCTTACTAGGATGTCAGCCTCTTGTACAAAAACGCCTTTTCACAGGAAAAATTCAAATCAATACAAAGTCACTTGTCCATACAAATCGCCATTGTTTTTCCTTTTTCTGTTTTGTCTTGCGAAGAACGTCCAATGTTCATTTTTGATATATGCATTTGACATTAAATTGCTGATTCATAAATATTTGCAAAAGATTAATTACAGGTGACATCAGAAACAGGGGCAATGTAAGGTTGTCTGATGCAGTCTGGTTGCTTTGTCCGCCAAGGTACCAAGGTAGATTCGACTGAAGAATGTGACCAAATCATCTCCCTCCCCGCAAAATAAGACAAGATTCCGCAATGCTTTCCCCAAGCGGAGTTGACTCCCCGTCAATCCTGAAAAGGCACAACTTTCCCCGATAGGTCTTAAAGCTTATCCCCAGTAGATTCTGGAAGCTTGTTCCCTGCAGAATACGGACGTCTCTCCCGAGCTTTATTCAGAGTTATTCCTCACAAGGGCTTATAACTGGGTTATCCTCAGCTAATTGCCACGGAAGATCGCCCTCAACAAAGTTCTTTCAATCCCCAGCGGAGTTTATCATCATTATCCCCAGCGGAATTCATCATTGAAGTCCTCAGCAGGCCTCTCATCAAAAACTTCAGCAAAGTATCTCTTCCACAGAACAATTCCCCGGCCGATCGTCAAGGATTTATTTTCCTAAGACGAAAATACATTCATAAACATTTCACGTTTTCATACATCCTGCTTACATACATGATAAAGTGCATACAACACTGTCTCATGTTAAAACATCATGCATATCATACATCATGACATTGCATAAAACTTATGTTTTGCCTTTTCAGGGAAAAAGACAATCCCAAAGACAACTACCTTCAACTACAACATTTCCAGATTCGACTCTTGTATCTAGCCAGGGCATATCTGTTGATCACATTTCCAGACTCGATTCCTGTATCTAGCCAGGGCACGTCTGAAGAGTTCGAAGATTCGATTCCTGTATCCAGCCAGGGCACATCTATCAACTACAACATTTCCAGATTCGACTCCTGTATCCAGCCAGGGCATATCTGTTGACCACATTTCCAGACTCGATTCCTGTATCTAGCCAGGGCACGTCTGAAGAGTTCAAAGATTCGATTCCTGTATCCTGCCAGGGCATATCTATTGACGACTATTTCCAGATTCGACTACTGTATCCAGCCAGGGCACATCTGTGAGCAACCGATTGTAGATTCGATACCTGTATCCAGCCAGGGCATATCTGCATAAGGAGATTGAAGATCAAACACATGTAACAAGCCAGGAAAACATCTGCCTTTCTCAAATACATAAAGTTCTCGCTAAGGAATCTCTTGTGCGATCATCACTTCCAAATGGCATCTGTAAGCCCATTCCCGACAAGGTTCTGTCACATCTCCAGATGGCATCTATAAGCCCATCTCCCTATCCACCACCTATCCAAATGGCATCTATAAGCCCATTCCCGACATCACATTGTTGATACTCCAACATGCGAGTGCAAATTTCCGGGCACTCTAGTGTCCAATCTCCTTTTACCCTCGAGTCACGAAAGGCAAACTTGCCAATCTAACTCTTCAGGTTCAAGAAGATTGAACAGGGGAAACTGTTGTACCCCAAAATTTTCCCTCCCATTTCCTCAACATTTTCTCATCACAAAAACCTTGGAGCTCAAGATCCAGTTAGGGTTTCCTCTACTCAAGACTTCTCCTTGCACTGTTGACCCAAATTAGGGTTTGTGTTTGCACAAAGATGTTTTGACCTAAAAAGCCTAAGATGACTTTCATGCTTCATGTTGGACTCCCAAGTTTATCCATACAAAGTTTCAAGTCTTGATTCCAAGTTTTGCCCAGTCAATTGGACAGTTGACCTAGAAATCAACTGTATTGGGGAAAAAGTCAACTGTGGCCAATTGACAGTCAAATCTCATGAAAATTGACCCACATCAACATTATGAACTCATATAGACCATTTGATCAAGTTTGGATCACAATTCCACAAGAAATTTGATCAGATCACCAAAAGGGCAAAATGGTCATTTTTAGGGTTTTGACTGCACAAAGGAAATTTTTGACTGTTTAACCTAGCCAATGGCAAACCAAGATCACATATGGACTCAAGGACCCCATGGAATTATCTTAACATGCTCAACAAATTCAAAAGATCCCAAGTACACAAGATTGACAGTTGAATTTCCCAGTCAATTGATCAATTTTGACCGTATACTGAAAAGTCAAACTTTGACTTTTTGGTCAAAATCAAGGGTCAAGATTCATTTTTCATCAAAACATGCCAAATCATGAAACTTGTTCACCAAGAAATCAAAAAATGCACATTAGGGTTAGAAATGAGAATTTTTCATAACTTAGAATTTTTCTAAGTTATGAAAAACCCTAATTTTTTCCCAACTTTGCCCCATTTTCTCACCAAGATTCATTTGGATTCAAACAAAAGTCAAAACATGAAAGTTGTAGCTTGTTTCATAATCTACAACTTTGATTCACAAAGTTTTCCCAAATGAAGCTTGTATCTCAAGTTACAATTTTTGGAATAGGGGTGCTAAACCATTCTTAACTTAGTGAAATTTTAACCTATTTTGGCAAGGTTTTCTACCTAACTTCAAGGCCATTTTCCATACACTTCCACATGGAATTTCAATTTTCATTTCAAATATGGATTGTAGTACACATTCCAAGCTTTACAAAATGTCCAAGAAATTCTCAAACAACCTCATAACTTGAGAGAATCGAATTTCACAATATGGCAAAAACTCACTTTTGAATTGGCTATTTTCCATGTTCATAATTTGTGCAAACTTCTCAAACCAGCATGCCCCTTGATTACAGGTTCTTAAACCATCCAACACTCAATAATTTAATGCATGTTCATTGTGCTAAGGCCTTGTTTCATGAGTTCAAGCATTTCCTAAAGGATTAATCCCAAATTGGAAAAAGCATTATATCCATTTTTGCAAAAGTTTCACTTTATGTCATAATACAAATCCACAAGTACAGATGAAATCTAATTGGCACAAGATTATGAGCAAAACACTCTGATCAAGGAGAGATTATGCAGCACATTAGGGGGCCTCTACCTGCCTAGAACACAACTTGGGCATTGGTTGCTTAAAGTGTAAGAAACATTGCATTTTGTACAACAACTTGGAGATCAGTTTACAAACCCTTAAGCAAACTTTTGAAACACATTCAAGACATCCCAACTGAGCTAACACACGACCCTAAGACCTCCAGTATCTCTCCATTGCCATAATCACTCTCAAACTGCAAAAACAGGGCAGGGCCTGCAGTTTGAGTGCCATCTCTCATTCTTCTCATGCTCTCTTGCCCAAACCTGTTCAAACTCATTCCCTACCATCAATGCAAGCTAACCAAAACCTAAAACACGACCTGTAACTCCTCTAACCAGTTCCACCATTTTTGTTTTCTTGCTTTGCAGTTGAAGGTCCATAGCTCGATTCAAGGTCTTTCAAAACAAAGTAAGCATTGGAATAGCATCACCACACCTTAAGGAAGCTATACCAATCATCACCTTGCACTGAAAGCTTCTCCATTGCCAGATAGAACTTCAACTGAACAGGTATTTTCTTGAACTTCTAACTCTTAGTACAGGCATCATTAGCTCTAGGTTTGTGAATAAGAAATGTTCTACTCATGCCACTGAACCTGTACATGTTTTTACTTTTCATTTCTTTTGCTTGAGCTGTGAGAATTTAAGGTTTGAATATGGCAGAAAAGTTAGGTCATGATTTGGGATTGTCCAAATTCTCTCTCATTTCTGAGAGTTAGGATGAGTTCTTTATATATTTGAAATCGTGATTCAATGCTTAACATTTCTTATGTTGGAAGTTTGTGCAAAAGATCAAGGAATCAGGATATTTGAATGGGAGTTCTTGCGCGCGTTTTCTGAATAATTTTGTGCAGAGGTTGAAGAAGAAGCCTCATGGGCTGGGCCAGCTTCTGTATTGCTTTTTACACCATATTTTTGATTCATACCCCCCTGAGCCCATTTGTTTGATTTTTATGATTTTTTTATCTTTCTTTTTTTATTTCTGACTCATTTATTTTTGCTAATAATGTTTAAAACTTGAAAAATCATTTTTACACCATTTTTGAATTTTTTAAGTATTTATTTGTTTATATGGGCATTTATACATAAATATATATATCTATTATTATTTAGAAAAGAACTAGAAAAAATAATGTAAATATATCTCACTTCTGACTTTATTTCATTTTCCCTTTTGAAAATATTTTATGCAAAATATACTTTTTTTATAAATAGTAAAATATTATTATTTTTATATATATAACTTATATTTAGAAATTAATACATACATACATATATATATATATATATATATATATATATATATATATATATATATATATATATATATATATATATATATATATATATATATATATATATATATATATATATATATATATATATATATATATATATATATATATATATATATATATATATATATATATATATATATATATATATATATATATATATATTAATATATTTAGGCTAAAAATACAAAAAATATATACATTTTTATTTTTATTAATATTTAATGTGGAAAATACTTTTTTATGAATATACTCCATTTTATTTTATTTTTTATGTAATTATTAAATATTATACATATTAAATAGTTAATATATTTTATTTAATGAAATTAGGGTTTTACACTTAGAATAAAATACCAAAAATATACATATTTTTATTTTATCAATATTTAACACTAAAAATACATTTTTTACAAATATACTTCATTTTATTTTTATTTTTTGTATATAAATAGTAAATATTGTGTATATTGAATAAATATTGCATTTTATTTAATAAATTAGGGTTTTGCCCTAAATATGAAATACTCCAAAAATAATCTTTTTATCTTTTATTTATTTAATATAAATAATACTTTTTTTTCATACATATAAAAACCCTTTTTGCAATTTTGCATCTTTATTTTATTTTCCATTTAATTTATACAGTCAATTACTTGTAAATATGCCAAAAATGATGTAATAGCTAGGTTTAATTTCTTTGTCTAAATATCCTCTCATTTGAACATTTGTACCCCCCTTCCCATATGGTGTTGTAATAGTGTAGGAATTTTAATTTTCGCACTTTATCGCTTTCTAAATACACCATGCTAGAATTAGGGTTTGTATGCAAATAAAAAGAACAAAATAGTTTGACCTAATCTCAAGATAATCAAAGCATGAAAATGGACAACACATCTCACACTTGCACCCCTAGGGTATTCCACTTTGTTGCCTTCAAATAAATGGGCTATATTGCATGTTAGGTCTCTTTGGGCAAAACAAACAAATTAAATGATCATAGTCCCTCGATGACGCTTTCCAAATGTTGTCTAAACAAATGATCAAGTCCCTTAAAGAAATTTGCCCAAAGATACTTGACGCCGTTGCAATTATGGCCTAAATGATGACCCGCGCCCGTCCCTTTCACATCCTAACATGAGATTGTCCACCAAATACAATGGTGGAACAAACTTATTAAAAGGGTTAAAACATAGCAATAAACTTTGAGAAATGTAGGAGTAGATAACCTCTTAGTTACTTGAATCAAAACTTGCAAAAAACAAAACACTTGCCTATTTTTCTAAAACCACACCTCACAAACACTTTCAAAACAACTTTCAAAAACAAATGAAAACCTTTTTCAAAAGACATACATCTTTGTATACATCCCCACATGGATCATTACAAAGGCTGCCACCACATTGGCTTCTTTTCAAAACATTTTCAAACTCTCACACACACAAGCACCATTTCAAACAATTGAAAACAAAAGGCAAGTGATCTAAGCAAGTAACTAAGATCCCATGGATAACCATGGATAGAAATGGTGCTAATACCTTCCCTTTCTATAATCTACTCCCCGAACCCAAGAAAAATCTCAAAGGTTTTTGCTGTGCTTTTTAAACCTTTCCTTAGGATAAAATAAAAAGTCGGTGGCGACTCTTGCTCAACCGAAACATTTGCGAAAACAAACGCAAAACCATAGTCAGTTCTCCCACCGTATCACAGGCAGGTTATTACTGGTCTACCATGGAAGCAGATTTCCATCAGCATTCCCGTACCTGCCACAAATGTCAAGTCTACGCTGACAAGATTCATATTCCTCCGGTTCCTCTCAAAGTGCTGACAGCTCCTTGGCCATTCGCAATGTGGGGCATTGACATGATTGGAGAGATCAAGCCCACGGCTTCCAACGTACATCGCTTCATCCTGGTTGCCATTGACTACTTCACCAAATGGGTCGAAGCAGCTTCTTTCGCCTCTGTCACTAAAAATGTGGTTGCCCGCTTCATCAAGCAAAACCTCATATGCCGGTATGGTGTTCCAGACAGGATCATCACGGACAACGGTACAAATCTGAATAATACTATGATCACCGCATTGTGTGAACAGTTCAAGATTTATCATCACAATTCATCTCCCTATCGGTCGAAGATGAACGGTGTTGTTGAAGCTGCGAACAAAAACATTAAGAAAATCGTTCAGAAAATGACAGTCACTTACAAGGACTGGCATGAGATGTTACCGTTTGCTCTGCATGGATACCGTACGACGGCACGTACTTCAACCGGGCAACCCCGTTTTCTTTGGTATATGGCATGGAAGCTGTCCTGCCCATGGAAGTTCAGATTCCCTCTTTAAGGATTATGAAGGACTCTGGTTTGAGTGAAGATGATTGGATTTAGACCCGACTTGATCAACTCAATTTGATCGACGAGAAGCGACTCGCTGCTGTGTGCCATGGTCAGACGTATCAAAAGCGGATGATCAAGGCCTTCAACAAGAAAGTTAGACGTCAGGTATATCAAGTCGGAGATCTCGTAATCAAGCGGATCATCCTGCCGCAAAGTGATCCCAGGGGAAAATGGACTCCTACATACGAAGGACCATTTGTGATCAAGAGCATATTTTATGGTGGTGCAATGATTCTGACCACCATGGACGGCGACGATTTGCCGTACCCTGCGAACGCATACATAGTCAAAAGATACTACGCATAAAATAACCCGACAAGTCGAAAACCCGAAAGGGCGGCTTGGGCAAAAAATGGGCATCCCGGTGGACCGAAAGCCCGAAAGGGCAGTTCAGGCAAAAATTAGGGATAAAACGAAAAAAATCTGTACACCCGGCAAGTCGAAAACCCGAAAGGGCGGCTTGGGAAAAAAGGGGTTTCCCGGTGGATCGAAAACCCGAAAGGGCGATTCAGGCAAAAGTTAGGGAATTAAAGCGCATGACTATGTCTCGTCGGATCACTTTAAGGACAATCTCTTCATCAACCAGCTCCAAGCTTCTAATCAATCCAGTCATCGGCAGATGAAGCATTGAATGGACAGATGTTCAGAGTTGTGAAGGCTATAGCAGAATGGAATCCCATGGAACTGTTTCACATAGCCATCTTTCTTTTGTATAAATTTTTCAATTTTTACGACGGCATCCTCTTACTAGGATGACTGTCTCCTTTGTACAAATATACTTATAGAAAGTTAATACAAATACTTTTCCAAGTACAGAAATTTGCGTTGTCTTCCTTTTCTCTTTTCTTTTGCACTTATGTTTTATTTGAGAAACGTCCAATGTTTTGTTAAATAGGCATATGCATTTGAACATAATCATTTCCTTATGAATCAAGAAAGATGATTACTGATAGGTTGAAGGTACAAGTAGATATCTTGATGCCCTTTCAGAAGGAATCCTCAGCAGAGTTAAATTCCAAATTCCCCAGCCAGAGAGCCTTCCAGAACTCGATTCCCCTCAGAGTCAAGTTACGGAATCCCTAGTGGAGCCTTAAAAATCTGAAAATCCAATCCCCAGCGGAGCTAAGATTCCCTACCATCAATCCCCAGCTGAACCAGGCTAGTGAAACTTCTCCCCACAGAGGTACCTGCCACCAAACTGAAAATTCTCAGTCATACCTCTCCGGCATGAGCCTATCAGATTATGAGCTTCCCCAGTAGAGATCTTTAGGAATTCTCATTCCCCGCAAATCACCAAGGAATGCCAGTTCTCCAGCAGTGGCCCTAAGATCCCTCAACGATTGAAGATCTTGTATTCCCCAAGCAGAATGAAGGCTCATTCTCAGTGCCTCACAGGATAATCAGATGGTTCTCCAGTAAAGATCTCCTCAAGACAAGAATCCCCAGAAGATTGGTATACAACCCAAGCCCCTGTTTCTCCAGCAGTAGTCGGCAGGGATGTCTCCTCCTCAGCAATCAAAAGTTTTGTCTTCCCCTGCAGCTATCAAGGATTCACTTTCCCTGGCAGCAGTCAAGATTCTTTATCTCCAGGATTCATCTATCCTCAGCAGGACAGCTCTTCGGCTTACATACGCATTCATCTACATTCATATCATAAACATTGATATGACATATTTTGCATCATACATATCATGCAACATAACTCCGTGTTTTAAGCTAACATTTCACCCTTTTCGGGATAAAATTAAAAGGCTATCATTAACAATTATTCAGATACAGTATGGATACACCCCAGACACGGCGGTCATTCTATTACTCATTCAGAATCTCAAGTAAGATACAGTATGGATACACCTTAGACACGACGGTTATTCTACTACTCATTCGGACTACAGCAATCAGATACGGACTAGATACGCTCCAGACACGGCAGCCATTCTATCTCTCATTCAGATTCATTTATCCACCTCAAGGTTCAATGCATTCCAAACACGGATACCATTCTGACCCTTACAACAGCAGTTTGATTCTCTCCAGTGCGTTCGCCACAGAAGTCATTCTGTCATTTATCTAGATCCCAGTTACAGTTTCAGATACACTTCAAACACAGAAGTCATTCTATTACTCATACGGATCTCAACCCTAGTTACAATTTCAGATACACTCCAGACACGGAAGTCATTCTGCTACTCATACAACTTTCAACTTCAGATACAGTCCAGATACGCTCCAAATCTGGTTGCCATTTTGTCACTTATTCAGAATTTGTACCCAACACGCAGTTTCTCCCTACAGATGTTTTTCTGTCACCCAGATACAATATAGATACACTCCATACACGGCAGTCATTCTGATATTTGTTCTACACTTCAAACACAATTACAGCTCAGATACACCCCAGACACGGAGGCCATTCTTCTGCTCATACAAAATCAATCCTTAGATGCAGTTCAAGTACATTCCTGACACGGATACCATTTTGATCCTCATTCTTCTGACCCGTCACACTACAGTTCAACAAACCTCCCAGATGGCATCCTTAAGCCCATCTCCGACGAGATTCTGTCACCCTTCAGATGGCATCTTTAAGCCCATCTCCAAATGGAATCTCTAAGCCCATTCCCATATCCATTGTTCTGATAAGTGTAAATTTAAGGGCACTCTAGTGTCCAATCTCCTTTTACCTTCGAGACGCGAAAGGCAAACCTGCCAATCTAACTCTTCAGGTGCAAGAAGATTGAACAGGGGCAACTGTTGTACCCCAAAATTTGCCCTCCCATTTCCTCAATATTTTCTCACCACAAGACCCTTGGAGCTCAAGATCAAGTTAGGGTTTGCTCTGCTCAAGACTCTTCCTTGCACTGTTGACCCAAATTAGGGTTTGTGTTTGCACAAAGATGTTTTGACCTAAAATGCCTAAGATGACTTTCATGCTTCATGTTGGACTCTCAAGTTTACCCATACCAAATTTCAAGCCTTGATTCCAGTCTTTGCCCAGTCAATTGGACAGTTGACCTAGAAATCAGCTGTATCGGGGAAAAAGTCAACTGTGGTCAATTGACAGTCAAACCCCATATTTTTTTACCCACATCAACATTATGAACTCATTTGAACCATTTGGTCAAGTTTGGATCACAATTCCACAAGAAATTTGATCAGATCACCAAAAGGGCAAAATGGTCATTTTTAGGGTTTTGACTGCACAAAGGTAATTTTTGACTGTTTGACCTAGCCAATGGCAAGCCAAGCTCATATATGGACTCAAGGACCCCATGGAATTGTCTTGACATGTTCAACAAGTTCAAAAGATCCCAAATGCACAAGATTGACAGATGAATTTTCCAGTCAATTGATCAATTTTTGACTGTATACTGAAAAGTCAAACTTTGACTTTTTGGTCAAAATCAAGTGACAAGATTCATTTTTCATCAAAACATGCCAAATTATGAAACTTGTTCATCAAGAAATCAAAATTGCAAATTAGGGTTTAAAATGAAGAATTTTCATAACTTAGAATTTTTCTAAGTTATGAAAATCCCTAATTTTTTCCTAACTTTGTCCCATTTTTCCACCAAGATGCATTTGGATTCAAACAAAAGTCAAAACATGAAAGTTGTAGTCCATTGCAAAATCTAAAACTTTGATTCACAAAGTTTCCTCAAAAGAAGCTTGTAGCTCAAGTTATGATTTTTGGAACAAGGGTGCAAAACATTCTTAACTTAGAGAAATTTTGACCTATTTTAGGCAGGATTTTTGCCTAACTTCATGGCTACTTTTCACATGCTTCCACTTGGAATTTCAATTTGCATTACAAATATGGATTGTATTACACATTCCAAGCTTTCCAAAATGTCCAAGAACTCATCAAACAACCTCATGGTTAGGGAGAATCGAATTTGGCAATATAGGCAAAACTCACTTTGTTCATGGCCAATTTACATGTCCATAACCTTGCATTTTTGAACTCAGCATGTTCTAAGATGGATTACAGGTCCTTTATCTCATTCACACTCATAAATTTAATGCAAACCCCTTGTGTTCAAGCCTTACATTATGTGTTTAAGCATTGCATACAAGATTAAGCTATAACTAGAAAAATCAATATATCTATTTTTGAAAAGTGGAACTTTATGTCAAGTTTGAAAATCAAGAAGTACAAGGCCATATCTTTGGGCACAAGTTCAGAAGCATATCACACTGATCAAGGGGGATGTTTGTAGCACATTAGAGGGGCATGTACAAGTCTAGAGAACCAAGTTGATTTTTCTTGCTTAAGGGTGAAGTAACTTGACATAACTTACACCAACTCTCATTTCAGCCAACACAAGCTTAAGCAAAGTTGTTGTACACCTTCAAAACATTAGACCTAAGCTAGAGCACGAGCCAAATACCTTCCAAACATCATCAAACCTCAAAACACCCTCCCACTGCAGAAAACAGAGTAACCTCTGCAGTTGGACTTCCATAAGCCAATCCATTCGTGCATTCTTGCTAAATCCAGTTCATACACATTCCATACCATATATGCAAGCTATCCCAGGCATTGGACATGACCTGTAACACCTCTAACCAACATCACCATTTTCATTTTTTCTGTTTTGCAGGTTGATTGCCATAGCTTGATCCAGTTGGTTTCAAAGTAAGTTAAAGGTTGGAATAGCATCTCTGAACTTCAAGCAAGTTGTACCAATCATCATTTTGCCTTGAAAGTGCCTCCATTGTCAGACACGATCCAAGCTGAACATGTAAGTTCATGGACTTCTATCTCTCAATATAGGAAGAGTTAGCTCTAAGTTTGTGAATGAAAAATGTTCTATTCATGCCCCTGAAGCTATACATATCTTTACTTTCCATTTATGTTGCATATGCTGAGAGAATTTGAGACCTGAATATTGACAAAAACTTAGGTTAAGAATTATGGATGGAGAAATTCTCTCTCATTTCTGAGAGTTAGGTTAAGTTTTTTATATGTATGGAATCGTGGTTTGATGCTTGACATCTTTCATGTTATGAGTTTGTGCTAAAAGTCCAGGAATCAGGAGTTGTGTTTGAAGCAAGAGAAGGCGCGTTTTTTTCAAATATTTTGTCTGAAGGTTGAAGACAACCTTTTCATGGGCTGGGCCTAAGTTGTTTTACTTTTCACACCATTGCATTTCACATGCACCCCCTGGCCCTTTTTGAGTTTTACTTGTCATTTTCCATTTTTTCCTTTTGATTTTGTTTCCATATTTTTATTTAAGCATGAAAAAATATTAAATTTATTTTTCCCACATTTTTTGCATTTTATTTGATATTTATTTGGCTTTATTTAGTTTTGTATATAAATAAACATAAATATACTATTATTTAAAATAACTAAAAAATAATACAAACATATTTTATTTCTGATTTTTATTTTATGTTATCTCTTGAAAACATTTTGTAATAAAAATATACTTTTTTTAATAATATTAAATATTTTATTTGTGTACATATAATGTATATTTAATAAATAATGTAAAATACTTATATATTTATTAGTATATTTAGGAAAAAATACAAAGAATTAATACATTTTATTTTTTAATATTTTGACCTCAAAAATACTTTTTTTACAATATACCTTCTTTTATTTATTTTTGTACATAATTAATAAATATTACATAATAAATACCTTTTATTTATAAAATTACGGTTATACCCTAAATACATAAAAATACCAAAAATTAATTAATTTTATTTTTAATTTTATTTTGACACATAAAAAATACCTTTTTTTCATACATATAAAAAACCATTTTTTGCATCTTGCACATTTGTTATATTTTTATTTAATTGTTGTACATTAAATAATTTGTATAATTCAATTTGGATGTAATAGTTTAGGTTTAATTTCTTGCTAAAATATCCCCATTTGAACATTTGTACCCCCCATCCCATATATTGTGTTGTAATAACTTAGGACCTTTTATTTTTCGCATTTAAAAGTTTTCTAATTATGCCATGTTAGAATTATGGTTTTGTATGCAAAATTAACTAAAAAATAGTTTGACCTAATTTCAAGATAAACAAGCATGAAAATGGACAACACTAATCACACTTGCACCCCTAGGGTACTCCACTTGTTGCCTTCAAAAATGGGCCATATTGCATGTTAGGTATCTTTGGCAAAAACAAAACAATCAAATGATCATAGTCCCTCGATGACGCTTTCGAAAGTTGCCTAAAAAATGATCAAGTCCCTTAAAGGAAAAATTGCCTAAAGATACTTGGCACCATTGCAATCATGGTCTAAACGATGACCCGCGCCCGTCCCGTTAACATCCTAACACAAGATTGTCCACCAAATACAATGGTGGAACAAAATTGTTAAAAGGGTTAAAACATAGCAAAGATCTTTGAGAAATTTAGGGTAGATAGCTCTTGGTTACTTGCCAACTTGCAAAATAAAAACCCTTGCCTATTTTTCAAAACACACATCACAACACATTTTCAAAATAACTTTCAAAAACATTGGAAACTTTTCAAAAGACAAATACACCTTTGTATACATTCAAACATGGATCATTACAAAGGTCGCCACCACATTGGCCTCTTTTCAAAACATTTTCAAAACCCACACACACAAAGCACCATTTCAAATAATTGAAAATCAAGGCAAGTTGATCTAAGCAAGTAACTAAGAGCCCATGGATAACCATGGATAGAAAGGGTGCTAATACCTTCCCTTTCTATAATCTACTCCCCGAACCCAAGAAAACATCTCAAAGGTTTTTGTTGTGCTTTTTAACCTTTCCTTAGGATAAAATAAAAAGTCGGTGGCGACTCTTGCTCAACCGAAACATTTGTGCAAACAAACGCAAAACCCAAGTCAGTTCTCCCACCGTATCACAGGCGGGTACAAATACACTTTGAGCTTTATCCTTTGTTTATTAAACCGTGAACCAAGCCATGTTACAACCCTTTAAAAGTCCTAATTGAAGCATGGGTTAGTCCGAAAGTATACTGTTACAAAAGGTATCCTGACTCCTGTAAGGCTTACTCTAAATCCTGAGTTGAAATTTCTTTACTTGCTAAAACGCATTTTCCAAAAATTTCAAGACAAGCATAAACTTTGCATTACTTGAATATCATTGTTTGCATATGGCTATTTTTTTGACAGCGGAGAAATTCACACAACGAATATCCAGTGAACGAAAGCTCTCTCAGTGAACAAAATCAATTCAAGTAAGATGACACTTCCATTGACAAATATCCTATCAACAAGGGGACATGACATGTCACTATCCAGCACACCTGGGGCAGTCCAGTCAAGATTCCAAGAAATCTCTCAAGAAGTGCTGAGTAACCAGGGACAGGTCTCCATCTCCATTATTTGGGGCATTGAACGCCAATCTCAGTAAAGGGTCACATATAATCAAACATTTTCTGGAAGTGCCACAAACATTTGCTACTAGGGGCAGCGAAAAATCTCCCTAGAATCCTTCTCATAGGAGGTTTCCCCAGCCAGATTTTCAATCTCTAAAAACTTTTTCAACTGAGTCGACTTCAAGAATCCTCGAGGATTTCTGCCAGTGAAGTCGCCGCCTCTCCAACAGACTGAGCAACATGGTTTATTTCCCCAACAAACAGCAGGATCCCCCAGCTTGAGTTTACCTCTCTGACTACTATAAATCAGAGGACCACAACTCCCCTTCCCCAATAGAATACTCTACAATCTCCAAAGACACTGTGAAGCCTGGATTTCGACCAGATAACAGTATAAGGTACTGCGAAGCCTAGATTTCGACTAGATAGTAGTTCCCTTATCCAAAAAACACTGTGAAGCCTGGACCCGACCAGATATCAGTTTAACTTCATCCTTTCAAGCAAGTTACTACGAATCCGGCCAGATAACAGTAAACTTCCTTATCTCCAGCAAGTCATTGTGAAGCCTGGAATCCGACCAGATAACAGCTAACTTTTGATTCTCTCCAGCCAAAGATAATCCCCAGTAGAGCAACGGGAAACCGAGACTCCTGAACTCTTTTCCCCAAGCAAGAATCAACACTCTCCACAGAGTTTTCAATATCCCCCAGTGGATTTCTCCTCAAAACGGGAATCCCCAGTGGAAACATTCTAAGCAAGGTTTGAAGACACACCTACTCTTCAACGGCAGTCCGGGGTTTAATAACTCCCTGGCATTTGTCAAGGATTTATTTTCCTAGACAAAAATACATTCCCTAACATTTCATACATGACAAGTGCATACAACATAATCTCATTTTTGAGAACATTATTACATAATGCATCTCATCTACCATGACATTGCATACGATAAAGTTCATCACATTTTTTGGAGTAAAAATCATCCCAGATCCCTTCTTTATTATGAAGCAACCCTACACAGGTTCCTCCTATTTCCAAGATGAAGTTTTACACGGATTCATCATGAAGCAACCCTACACAGGTTCCTCCTTTCTAGATGCAGTTTCACATGGACTCATCATTGAAGCAGCCCTACCCAGGTTCCTTCTCACTTCTAGATGCAGTTTACACGAACTCATCATGAAGTAATCCTACCCAGGTTCCTTCTCAGGAAATTCCAGATGAAGTTTTACACAGACTCATCAAGCAACCCTACACAGTTCAGATACGCACCGGATACGGATGTCATTCTGATACTCATTCAGATTTCAACTTTTGATACAGTTCAGATACGCACCAGATACAGATGCCATCCTGATACTCATTCAAAGACAGCTTTTTGATACAGTTCAGATACGCTCCAGACACGGATGCCATTCTGATACTCATTCAGATTTCAACTTTTGATACAGTTCAGATATGCTCCAGACACGGATGCCATTCTGATACTCATTCAGATTTCAACTTTTGATACAGTTCAAATATGCTCCAAACACGGATGCCATTCTGATACTCATTCATATTTCAACTTTTGATACAGTTCATATACGCTCCAGACGCGGATGCCATTCTGATACTCATTCAGATTTCAACTTTCTAGATACAGTTCAGATACGCTCCAGACACAGATTCCATTCTGATACTCATTCAGATTCAGCTTTCAAATACAGTTCAGATACGTGCCAGACATGGATGCCATTCTGATACTTATTCAGACTCAGCTTTCAGATACAATTCAGATACACACCAGATACAGATGCCATTCTGATACTCATTCAGATTCCCTCTCAAATACAGTTCAACAATCACTTTTGGATGGCATCTGTAAGCCCATCTCCAATAACTTTCCATCATTCCCTACACAACCAACTATCACATCTTCGAGTTCAAATTTCTGGGCACTCTAGTGTTCAATCATCTTCCACCTTCGAGTCACGAATGGCAGATTCTCCAATCTAACTCTTCAAATGTAAGAAAATTAAACAGGGGCAGCTGTTGTACCCAAAAATTTTCCCTCTCATTTCTTAAAGGATCACTCTGGACCCTCAGGTTTGCTTCCATCCAGTTCCAAGCCTTGAATTGCAAATTTTTCAAGAAAGTCATCCATAGGGGCAAAATGGTCATTTGCACACTAAAAAATCAAACTTTGACTTTTGGATCAAAATCAAGTTTCAAGAATCATATTTCATCAAGGCACATTGAAATATGAATTTTGTTTTATCAAGAAATTCAAAATTCAAAACTACTTTGGAAAAGTCAAAATTCTAAATACTTAGAATTTTTTCTAAGTGTTTAAGAAATATGACAAGCTCAGAACTTCTTATCAGATTATCACCATGATGCAAGCTGATTCTGGAAGAACTTCTGATACAATAGTTATAGATTTCAATGAGATCTAAAACATTGCAAAACAAAACTTCTCCTAGAAATGTTGGAATTTCAAGTTATAACTCCTCAAAGACACGTCCTTGAAACTGAAGCACTCAGCAAATTCTGGAAAGTTCCAAGACAGAGTTTGATTACAAATTCTGAGCCAGTTTTCACAAAGATTCGGTCAGAGTTTGCAAGGGTAATTCAAAGAAGGTTTACAAAGCGTGTTGCAAGCTTCTTGGAAAGTCTGAGAGCTTCTTCAGAACATGCTGGAGCAAGGAGATACAAAGATCAAAAGTTGGTTGTTATTTCTTAATTATGCTGAAACTGAACCTCTGATCCAGAATTAAGCAATGGTGCAGAATCTCACGTTGCATGATTTCTGGTTTGATCAATCTCATCATCATTTAATGCTCACAACCAATTTTGGGTCTTTGTCCAAAGTATTTCCCCACGCATGGCATAGAAGTACCATTACTTTCTTGGAAACACAAACTCTTGTACAAGAGTGTGTTGGGCCCATGCGTTTCTTTTGCTTTTGAAGTTACCTTTTCTTAATTACTGCTCACAAATCCAGCTTAGGCATGGCTAAAAGCTTCTAACCACCATGCTTTCTTTAAGAACAAGGCAACACCTTAGCATATGAAGGCTATATTCAACGCTTCGGTCAGAACATGACAAAATCCCAAAACCTTGTTTATACAACCTGTTGCACTACTACAGCACAGTCCTATAACCAACAGCTAATTCAGCCTACGCCTGCATTCCATAATTGCAACAAACTAGCATACGAAGACTGTGATCAAAAGGCAAGGGAACAGGATTCCAAAGAGATTCAAATCCCATTTGATTTTCCCCCCAAAATCACAACAAATCCACCTATAAATAAGTTGCTCCATCACACTTGCAAGTGGCTGGCTTTTGGAGAGAGGAAGAATCATCAAACGAGAGAAAATAAAACAATAAAAACCTTCGAAAATCCTAAACAGAACCTTGGTTCTTCCATTTGAATCAAAGAACATAAACACGGTTCCGTTACTCTCGCTGACACCAAAAAATCTGAAGGCAGCAGCTCAAAGCTCCAAGCACACACTCCAGATTCAAGGTAAGTCTTTCTGACTTTGCATCTTTTCACTCAGAACATCATTAATATGTAAATATCACAATTAATGTTGTCCATATCATTGCATAAGTAGAAAAATTGCGGATCAGAACTTCTTGATTAGGCTAGACTCAGATTTAGGATTAGAACTTCTATAAACTATTGTGTTGTTATCCCTCTGATTTTATGTTTATTAAGAACTGAATAAATTGTTGATGTGCTGATCAAGAGTTGAAATGTGGCATAGAATTTCTGATGTTCACTCACAGTTTTAGCACAACACAGAACTTATGAGTTCTCCTCATTGTTAAAACACATAAAACTTCTGAGTTCTCCTTATTGTTTAAACACACTGAACTTCTGATATTCACTCATTGTTAATGCACACTGAACTTCTGATGTTCACTCACTGTCTTAGCACATACTGAACCTCTGAGTTCTCTTCATTGTTTTAATATACAAAAATTCTAAGATTTTCTCATTGTTCTAACACTCAGAAGTTCAGCACATAGCAACCCAGAACTTCTGTGTTTTCCCTCTAATGTGTCTTGCAGGACCTCAGAGTGTACCAATCCAGAACTTCTGATTCCACTGACGTTCCTTTCTGAGTCACCACGCGCCTGGCTTCAGAACTTCCGATCCTTGTTGTATCGCTTGTAGCAGCACGCTGTTTCTATCTTTCATTTATTTTCCTTTTATCATTTTTAATATTAATTCCCTTTTTATTAATATAAAAAGACATAAAAATATTTTCTTTTATTAATTAATTAATTTCTTTTTTCTTAATTCATTAAGACAAAAAACCATTTTCTAAACAAGTCTTTTTTCTTTCTTATATTGTACATTTCAATATGGTTGTAATAGTAACTTAGGATTTAATTGTATTTGCAACCCCCATTCATAAATATGTACCCCCATCCCTAAAATATTGTAATAGCGTAGGACTTTACATTTCTGCAATTTATCGCTTTCGAATGTAAATGCTAGTAATTAGGGTGTGTATGGCAAGACCTGAAATCAACAAATAGATCACCCTAATCAAGATTAAAATACATGCAATCAAACACACTTGCACACTAGCACCCTTAGGGTAATCCCACCTTGTTGCCTGTCAGAAAAATAGTCATGTCCCTCGAACATGGGCGTTTTAGCAAAAGACCCTCGATAAAAGATCGCAGTCCCTCGATGACCCTCAATGTTGCCTTCGGTAAACGATCTAGTCCCTAAAAAACGACATTGCTAAAGTGTCCCATAGGTTGCCTTCTATGACTATACAAACGCCCCACGCTCGTCCCTTCACATCCAACGATGGGGCTTCTCACCAAAACAATGGTAGGATAGTAACATCTAAAGGAGGAGGAAAAGAACTATTAAGACCTTTTGAGTAGGTAGATTCGCTCCTAGTTGCTCGCTTGCTCACAACAAAACATTTTTACACCAACACTCTCACTTGAAACATTTTCAAAAGACAAACACTTTATACGCATTCTTATAGAAACGAGAGTCATTACAAAGAAAACCATTTTCAAAATCAGTTTCAAACACACATTCCACAAACACCTCTTTGAACTATTTTCAAAGCAACACTTTGTACGCATTCTTATAGAGACGAGAATCATTAAAAAGTCACATTTTCGAAATACTTTCAAAACCCACATCACAAGCACACATTCAAACAAAAGCAAGTGATATAGAAAGTAACTAAGAGCCCATGTAAAACCATGGATGGAAAGGGTTCTAATACCTTCCCTTTTCATAATCTACCCCCCGAACTCAAGAAAACATCTCTAAAGGTCTTTCCTGTGCTTTTTCACCTTTCTTTATTGGATAAAAGAAAAGTAGGTGGCGGCTCTTGCTTAAACCGTAACATTTGCAATCAAACGCAAAACCTTCAAGTTAGTTCTCCCACTGCATCACACTTATCTTCTTTGTGCTTTTGATAGTTTCCTTCTCCTCTTTTCAACAAAAGCCCTATCTTCGACCTGATGCTTGTGAGGGTTCGACCAAGACTTCTTTCCATGAGTGTTATTGACCTTGCATTTGAACTTGTTGGAACCACCATTCCTCATCCATTACTGAGTCTGCGGTGCATGTATCGAGTTCTGAACTCCTTTCCTTTCAAAAATCCTCATCTCATATGCCTCTAATGAACTAACCAAATCTTCCACTTTTAGGGTTCCAAGATTGTTGGATTCTTGAATAACTACGATAACATGATCAAAGTGAGAGGTTAACATACACATTAACTTCTCAACTATCATCTTATCAATTATGATTTAACCACAACCCTTCATAAGATGGACGAGTTTTTGAACCTTCGACTCATATTCTGTAACTTTTTCGTCTTCTCCCATCGATAATAAATTATATTGTCGATGTAAGGTTTACAACTTGACAACCTTGACTTTCTCACCTCCTTCATAATACTTTACCAGAATATCCCATGCCTCCTTCGTCGTTTCAGCATGAGAGATTTTATCAAAGTTAGCAGCATCGATTGTCGTCTGAATGTAACAAGCATCCTTGCAATCTTTCTTCTTGACTTTTTTGCAGGAAGTCTTATATGATTCGGTTGCATCTGCATGCAGGAACGTCATTGGTAACCACTTCTAGGGTATCATAGAAGTCAAATAAGGGTTGCATCTATTTTTTCTATCAGATCCAATTTGTGTTCAAGCATTGGAAGAGAATTCAGAATACCCTTATCACCAGTCATCTTTGCAGCAGTTGATTCACTTGTCCTGGAAACACGATCTTTGATGTGAAGTTCTTGAAACCATGATCAAGAATAATAACCAAAAGCTCTGGATACCAAGTTCTCAGTACGTGAGACACTTTTAGTGAGGAGAGAAAGAGAGAATAATAAGGAAATAAGGATTATATTATTCACTTGAATTGTACAAATAATGATACAGAGTATGACTATTTATATACACCTAACTTATACACTAAGTTGACTAACAAATGCTAATTAGGCTTGAACTTAGGTTATACAATTTGAATTAGGTTTAATATCTCAACATTTGGTATCACTTATATTTTATATATATTTGACTATTAAGTCCTTTTGGTGGATTATGTTAGTATAGCATGTCTTTGGCCATTTATGTTTATTTTAATGATTGAATTATGTTTTATATTTTTGTTAGTATGCAAATCTTTTCATATCTTCGTATCTTCTAAAATTGTGTTATTTGTGTGTCCATGCTCGTATGAAATTTTATGGTTTTAAAGCTTTGCTTGTATGTGGAATTTCAAATGGTTGTCCATACTGCCATGAGTTCTTATGAGTGCATATTATATATTTTTTCCTTTATCTTTTTGATATTTGTCAAAAGGGGATGTAGGTTGCTAGATACTATCATCGTATTCACACATATTAGTTATTTAATGCAGGGGGAGTCGAGAGCTCAAAAGATGTGTTTCAACGAATTTTGTATTGTTCGATGTATGTTGATCAATAAATCCAAAATCAAATTACTCAATCAAATAATCTTTTCAAATCAAATCAATAATATCTCAAATTATCCAAACATCAATAATGTGGGAGATTGAAATTGCAGTCAGTGTCATCTTTAATTTTGTTGTTATGTTCAAATTTGATTTGCGCGTAATTTCATTTTTCGATGTTTGTAATTTGTGTGTAATTATGTTATTTCGATTACTCAATTAGACTTGTACTTTTGAGCTACCCTAATATTCTATAAATTTGTTTTGAACCCATGAAAATGTGTTTTTTGCCTAAATAATTTGGTTCAAGTCAAAGTATTGAGTGTAACTTGAATCACAAATTAAAATTTTAAATCAAAGTTTTCTTTAAAACATAACCGAATACGAAATTCAGATGCTTCAAATCAAACTTCAAGATGAAAATTGGAATTGAATCTATCAACCTGATTTGAACCATGGATCTATATAATTCGAATGTACTAGTATGGTGAAATATTCTCTAAGAAAACAAGTTTTCCCATCCATGTGTTTGTCTTGTCTACCTGATATGTTGATGCTCTAAGGTGTTGCAGCATGGTGCAACATATTGACAATGTTTTCACATAAGTTTTTACATACATTCCAAATAACCAAAAACCAACATAAATATATTCTAAACTAATAAAATGGTTAAGACTGAAATAAAACGTTTAAATTTGGCTAATAACTCTAATATATGGAGCATAAGGCTTTGCATGGACTACATGTAAGTGAGTTATAATTCTAAATAATAATCAACATTTATGTAGGTTATCATAACAAACATTTTTTTCATGGTGAAGTCTATGACAAATCTTCCTAGGCCACTAAAGGTACCTTGAATTTCTAGGAGAAGCGAGATGCACGCCTAGCAAATTTACTCTTCAAAATCTCTAAAGCTTTCTAAACAGATTCGCTATGTCATTTAATGGATCTCATAGATAAATGTATTATCCTTTTTTTTCTTGTAAGCTATTGTTTTTTATTCTCTATGCTATTTGTTGGCTTTTCTGGTGAATTGATCAAAACCATATCCTTAAAAATTTCACATATAAAACTATTCTTGATCAATCACTATACACGAGATGGATATAGGTCAAAGTAGTTACGATCATACCTAAAATCTTATTACATAAAAAGGAAAATGAATTGAGATATTTGCATTTATTTTCCTATAGAATAAATCAGTAAGTGTTGTAAATTATATATGGAAAACCATGTAAAGTTGACATTTATCATTTCTCCTAAATTAAGAAATTTGTTTGTCCTCAAACAAAACCCTATCAAAATAATTTAATACAAGAAACAAACATCAACAATGAAATGTTTTTTTTAAAGGTTTGTAACAAATCTAGAACTTTTAATTTAAATTATTTAAAGCTTGCACCATTCATAAAATACAAGTTCATTTTACAAACTCCATATCATCAATAAATCAAATCATAGTCAAGAAAATAACCCTCTCTTGATCATAATTACATATCAACAATATTTTACACAAGATAACTCAACTAAGCTTTTCCTCTCTTAGTACTAAAAATAGTATTTAAAATGAATATGAAAATTTAGAAGAGAAAGTGAGTGTGTAAAAGAGATTCTATTTCATATTTCTTGTGAGTTTTTAAATGAACACAAGACCTCCTTTTATAGTAATAAATTTGGCCAAGAAAGGAAATTTTTTTGGCCTGACCCGCTTCGTAATCAAATAAGTTGCACTCATATTCGATTATGACCTGTTAAAATAGGAAAGATTTTGTTGATTCCCAACAATAATTGTTAGAAAGTTTCCTTAATCGATTATTGGATGAATTTTATCAATTATACAAGTTTCATAATTTGTTAGAGAGAGAATTTTGCTTCATAATCTATTAACCAAGCTTCTTAACCAATTAAGCTTCAACTTTAAAAGGCTTGACCCAATTTAAGAAGTTTTTAGAAAATGACGATGTTTTGAAAATGAATTTTAAGTGTGTGTGTTGTTGTGCGTGTGTGAGATACTACTTAATACTTTGAGATCATACAATTAATTTTACATTGAATCAAATAAAATAATTAATAAATAAATAGAGAAAGGATCACTAACAAGCTTTTCACAGTTGGTTTCATTTCTTGGTGAAGATCTTTAGCTTTAGATTATTTTTACACAGATCACCACAGACCTTCTTTTATTTTTTAAATCTTTTTTACATTTATTTCTTTTCTTGATGATATTTATGACATCAATTTAATTTATTTGTCATCATCAAAAACAAAGTGTGCCTCTATAACACATAAAACCACATTATCCCCGTTTTGATGTAGATAACACATTTATCAGAGAGGTGGTAAAAGCAGAGAAGTTAAGATGAAAATGTTTGGAGTTATTAAATCCCCCTCACAAATATAGAGAATATAATCCCCTTGAGATTATACTTCTTCCTCTTTGGCATAATTAAAATGTAGAGAAAACTAAAAAAGCACATAATATTAAATAGAACAACACATATTTCACATAGAGAAGAAGGTCAGAAAGAAGAAGGAGAAGAAACACATGAAGTTGTTTATTCAATTCATGATTGGTTTAAAATTCCTAATTGAATTTCTTAGATATAAGGCTTAGTAAAAATATATTGCAGGTGATTAGATATAAGGATACACACTTAATTACACAATTCCTTTTTTCGTCGTGATCCCTAATAAGGTGGTTCCTAAGCTCGATGTGTTTCATTCGAGAGTAAAGTATCAAATTCTCACCAAGATTTATGGCTATAGTATTGTCGCACTTAATTGGAATAGTTCCAAGATTAATACTATAATCAATTAACTATTGTTTCATCCACATTTCCTATGCACAACAACTACCGGCAACAATGTTTTCTGCTTCGGTTGTGGATAGTGCGACACTTGCTTGTTTCTTATTTTGTCAAGAGACAACCGAGTTTCCAAGAAATTGACACGTACTACTAGCACTTTTTCGATCAAATTAACAACCATCAAAGTCAGAATCAAACTAACCAACCAAAGCACAATTAGTCTCTTTTAAGTATCATAAATCCATCAATGGTGTGCTAGTGAGATGCCTCATAACATGTTTGGTCACAATGAGGTGTGAGTCATTGGGGTTTTCTTAAAAGCATGCATGCATACATATATAAACCAAGATATCAAAACAAGATACAATGAGATAGAGAAGTTGACTAATTATACCTCGACATTTTCTTTCCTATACTAACTTGTCTTCATCATCTTTATCTAAGTTACATGAAGTGCTCATGGGAGTTGATACTAGTTTTGATTCTTCCTTGCCAAATATTTTAAAGAGCTATTTGCAATATTTAGCTTGATTTATTAAGGTGCCTTCTTTTGTTTAATATATTTATAAGCTAAGGATTTACAAAAATTCACCTTGATTCTTCCATGCTTGAGCCTGCAGTGCTTGTATCGAATCTTGAATCCCTTTCCTTTCAACAATTCTAATCTCATACGTCTCCAACGAACCAACTAAATCTTTTAGTTTTAGGGTTTCAAGATTTTTGGATTCTAGAATAGCTACGATAATATGATCAAAATGAGAGGTCAACATACGCATTATCTTCATAACTATCATCTTATCAGTTAGGGTTTCACCACAACCCTTTATGAGATGAATGGTATTATGCACCTTCGACACATAGCCTGCAATCTTTTCATCTTCTCCCATCTGCAATAATTCATACTATAGTCACAAAATCTACAATTTGACGACTTTGAATTTTTCACCTTCTCCATATTACTTGACAAGAATATATCATGCCTCCTTCGCTGATTCAGCATGATAGATCTTGTTGAAATTCGTCGTATCTATTGTCGATTGAATGTAATGCGCAACCTTACAATCTTTCTTCTTTGCCTCCTTATGTGCAGTTTTTTGCACGTCCGTTACATCCTGAGCAAGATCAAGAACGTAATTTTCGACCACTTCTAGGGTTTCATGAATACTGAACAAGGACTTCATCTTCTTGCTCCATCGGTTCCAATTTTTTCCGTCAAGAATTGGAAGAGAATTCAAAATGTTATTAGTACCATTCATCTTTACACTGATTGAATCATGTTCCCTGGAAACACGACCCCTAACGTGAAGTTGTTGAAACACGACCAAGAACACGAACTAGAAGCTCTAAATACCAAATATTAAATGCTCCTTCTCATAACTTATTATTCTCAACCGGAATAAGCAATAAAAACACACTAAAAGTAATGAAATTAACGCGAGAAGTTCTAGAATTATCGTAACACAAAGTAAAAGACGGTGTATTAAATTACATTGACTAGTTAGGCTTTGATATCATTTATTGATCAAGTGATTTCAAACACAAGAAGGAGAAGGGATGAATTGTGATATAAATATCTTCTTGTAATTTTTAATAGTAAAATAGTCTAAGATTGATATTAAGAATATGGGCAAGAGACGAGGATATGTGAAATAAAATAAAGCATAATAGTAAATAGACAAGGGATCATGGAATAATACCCCATATTTTATTGCGGTTCGACTCGAAACCAAGAGACATGCGTTCAATTCCCAATAAATAATTCTTGAGATTATCACTATAATAAAGCTTTTAAAATATAATCATCCCAATACCTTATTACACCAACATAAACATTTCCATTGTAAATTAGAAAGCTTCTTTAATCGATTATTGGAAAGTTCATCCCAAAAACAATCAGACAAATGTACTAATTATTTGTAGGGCAAATTTTCACTACATAGTCGAAATCACAATTTTTTCAAAAAATTGTATTTCAAAAATGATTTTTATAAAAAACTCTTAGAAATAGCTTCAAAATTAAGTAATTTTTTTTAAAATTTTGATATATAAAAAATTCAATAAAATAATGAAATACCTAAAATAGCATTTTAAGAATAACTATTTAAATAAATTTTCTGGTAAAACTTTTATAAAAAGTTTTAAAAAGTTTTTTTGTAAATTTTTTTTACACAATCATGTAACACTGTAAAAATCAATTTTAAAAAAGACAAAACAAAAAATGCCCTAACTATGATCACATAAATTTTTTTCTAATTATAACCATGAATCATGCACATTTTAAGTAATACACAAATATTTATGTAAAATTAACAGTGTAAAAATACACAGACATTTCACACAACTTATCGACTAGGTCTAAAGTGAATTGTGAAATAATTAACAAATTTTTAGGAAGGAATGAAGCTTCACTGATGAGAAAACAACAAGTGCTTCATATCCATGCTAACATTTAAGCACAACAATAAAGTTTGATTGAACAAATTATCTATGATCAAGTAAATGAACTTGATTAATCACAATATTAGACTATTTAAATCATACTCACATTGTATCCTTAAAAGTGTAATTCTTGTTTCTTAACAAAATCCATCAACCACCATCATATTGTTATCAAAACATTAAACACAAAGGTAGACCAAGAAACACCATATCATGTATCAGTTGTCCAAGAAATACAACATGTTCAACCATAAAATTTACATTAAAAAACACTATTTAACTAAACCTTAGATAAATTGAAAAGCAAGAAATTAGATAATTAGATAAGTAAGAGTGGAAAAAAACTCATTTTTTTGGTTTGAAATCACTCCCCAACACCAGTTTTTCTCTCTTTTTATTAAAATAAGTGGTTATTCACATAGGTTTACTTCTTTTTTGTGTTTTTAAATTATCGTCGTCTTGTGCGGCGTTTGTTGGTTTCTCTGTCTTAGTAGTGTTTGCTGGTTCAGACAGACATATTCACTTCTACTCATTACATATCTGATGAAGACTTGAGCGTCAATGTTGCAGATCCAGAAGTATGAATATTTCAGTTACTTTTATTTTGTAATATTTGTAGGCACTTTTAATTAATGTTGTATGCTATTAACCTAAGTGTTTCAAGATTATTTGTAGATTCACCTTTTTTAGTTTTTAGCAATCTTAAATTTGTAATGATCTATGTATTTTTCAATTTGAATGAATGAATATATTTTTTAATAAAAAAAAGGAATGAAAGATATAAATGTACATTTAAATTTTCACAATATATGGTGAGCTTTCATACCTATTTTAATCATTTTTCAATCTATATATGTTCTCATATACTCCTTCTTGAACTATCACATTGTTTTTTTTTCCACCATCACTAAGGGTGTTCTGTACGAATTTTCCCGCGAACCCACTCACCCAATCCAAACTCAACCCTTATTTTAACCTAACCCAATCATGTACAGGTCTGATTTTAACTAACCTATTGGTATTTAGATCGGTTAATGGGTTTGAAATTTAAATCCGCGAACCTAACCCATTGACATGTCATATTATTTTTTATACTTTTATAAAGGATCTAGCAAAATCCTTATTATGTATATACCATCTTTTAATATAATTATAGATTTTTATTAATTGTAAAAACCAAAGCCTAAATTAAATTTGAGAGACTAAATTTCTTTATTGAAATAGAGATATATGTTACCCTTTAAATCATATTCTACACAATTTATATATGCTTTTGGACTTGATTCAGATTGTGAAAGAGCTTTTAGATATTAAAAGATACATTTTATTTAAATTAAATATTAAAATATTATGATATTTTTAATGTTTATGTAAAACAAATGTGTTAATCGAATTGAGTTTTTATTTATAATTTAAAAACAATATTTAATAGATGATCCACAAACCCAACCCATTAATGAACGAGTTGATTTGGTTCATGTTTAGTCTTAGAAGTACAAATTTAACACTCAACTCATTCCAAAGACTATTAATTGAGTTGGGTATTGGATTTGATCAAATTCGACCTAACCCAACCCGTGAACACTCCTAACCATCACCATCATTTCCAACATCAAGTTCATCAATGCTACTACCATCATTTCTAGTATCTTTAGGAAAAACATTATCATAAGTCTAACCAAAATTCACCCTTCGGGTAAAATGGTATATGTCCATAGGCAATTCCATGTGATTAATAAAGTCTTCATTAGTGTCGAACTGATATACCCTAGAAATAGGAATATGTAAATGCAACCCATGGTAAAAATAAGTAAACACCAAGGGCCTCATAGCGCATGCTCTTGAACTTGGCTCTAATAGAACAAGGTCCAAGATCTTAGTCGATGTCGTACACACCATATTTATCTCTCTTATTATTATAATGTATCACAACACATGACATGTCTCAAATATTGCAGACAATGTACATGACTTTTGGGTTTGGTATTGTGCATGCTTAGGAGAAGGAACACTTATGCCCCATGGTCACCTTCTTAGATATCATGAATCTAATAGGCACTCAATATTTGTTCAGTTGGTAAGCCTTGGCCTTTGAGCATATATCACAAATAATTATTTCTATATCCAAATTACATATGACTACATGTCTCCCAAAAGAATCTAATTGATCTGGACAAACATTAAATGTCTATAGTAAATATGTTGATAGCATGTTTGCCATATCAAAGTTGATGTTTTTTTTTATTGAGGAAAACGTCCCTAGCCTTTTATGTTTTTTAATAGTGATGTCATCATATTTTCCAATTATATCTAGAAAAAATATTTTTTATGGAAATATGGGCCTCCTGCCTACCTAGTAAAATCTCCTTTCATGCTCAAATCTATTAAATTGCATGAAACGTACCAAAACAAAAATTAGGGTAAGAAAAATACTTTAGATGTCAAGGTCTTAGGTTATACTACATATAATGGGAATCATGTAACTTAAATTGGTTAAACACCCTTCCTTTAATTTGGAAGACCTGACTTATAAGTAGGGAATATCTATGTTTGGAAGAGCATGACTTAAGAAAGAAAGAATCAGTGATTCACATATACTGCATTTTAGGGAATATCTATTGTTGAGTCTGATCACTTTTTCCATCATGATTTTATCTTTGCACACCTTAAATTCTTGTATATGCATCATACTCTCATCCTTACTAGACTGTCAAATGGGTCGGCCTGGCCCAGCTCGCTTCAGTCCGATGGGCCAAAATGTTTAAATGGGTTGGTCCGGCCCGACACGATTGCTTAATGGACTATAGAAAATGAGTCTGACCCGTTTTTTAAAGGTTTGTGCATCTCGATGGGCCAATCTGGCTCGTATTTCAATATTATAGTTTTAATTTTATAAAAAGGGATGTAACGGATAAAAGCTACATAACATAAGTAGAGAGTCATCATAAACTTACTTAAGTGATGTTTAAAATAATCATCAAATCAACATCCATATACATATACATGAATACCACAAAAACATTCATGTAAAATTACAGAGTAACTTAATATTATCACCAATATTTATCAAATTTTCTATTCATCTCACAATCATTTCTTTGATCAAACCATCTTGAAAACATATCTTCATCTTCTTTAACTTTTCTTTATCACTTGAAAACACACTTATGCAATCATATCTTATCTCACTCTTTTTCCCCTAAAATTTACCAAAATATTTTTTTAATGGATCAGCCCGAAGCCCGCTTGGCCCGACCCATGAAAAACATAAGCACGATAGACTGGGCCAAAAAGATAGGGTCATGTTTTTTAAGGTATTTTACGGCCCAACCTGCACTAAATTATTGGGCTTATTGACCGGTCTAATGGACGAGACTTATTTTAACAACTCTAATCCTTACAAGCTCATACTAAAATAATCATCCATAACTAAAACTTTCACTAATTGGGGTTTACAAACAATTTTGAGTCTAATTCTCTTCACTCCACTCAAATATAGCTTCCACACGAATATTGTTCTTTGTAATCTTGTCTGTCATGAGCGAATCTGAATTTTGTTAACACCTTTGGGTCTTCTAAATAACTACAATCTTCCATTTTTTGTTTTGAAAGTTTAGATCATATCTTTTTGAAACACGTACTTTCTTCTCCTCCAAAAATCTAACTTTGAAATATGGGATATCAAAGGAATTGATAATCAAGTGGCTGATCATTTATGAAGAGTAATAGATTGTAACTTGAGTTCCAACGAGTCAAATATATATTTATTGAAAATCGATTGTATGAACTCTCTAGTTTGCCCTTTCACTACAAATTATTTACAATAAAAAGGACATTTAAGTAATCAAATAATAACAATTTAATTTTAATAAAATTAACAATTTATTTAATCACTAAAAATACTAATAATCTATTTTTTAATTTTAATAAAATTAACAATTTATTTTATCTCATGGGTCACTATCAATACAATATCTATTTTATTTTAATTAATCATTATCTTAATTTGAGAGACAAAATCTTTTTTTCTAAATATTTTTTTTTGTCCATCTCACAGTTTATTTATAGAAATACATTTTTTATTGTATCAAATAATTATTCTATTTTACGGGTCCCTATCAGCACAATACATATTTTATTTTAATCAATAACTACCTTAATTTGAAAGATAAAATCTTTATTTTCAAATAGTAAATATTCTTTTTGAGTGTCTTTTTTTCTCTTTGTATTTTAATACAATTGAGTTTATATAAGAGAATTTATTTTTTCACCCTATAGTGAAATGAAAAATCCTACGCAGTTCCTAAAATGCCCATTAGAAATCCGAAATATATTTTTGGTGGGCACCATGCACCATACACAAACATATCAAATGTGGTTTCACTCTATTCAAAAGGCAAAATCATAACCGAAATTTAAGTCTAAGTACAAACCGTAAATTAAATTCCAATTTTAGCCTATATTTTATCAAATCTTGATGCGTCTCAGAAATGTATATCCTATTTCCAGGGATATTTTTGTAATTTTACATGGTGCGCTTGAAAACTATTGGATAAAAAAAATCCTCTTATATAATTATTGTTCATTTTAAAATTAATAGCTAATTTTAAATTTAAATACATATCTAAATACATTTTATATGATATCAAATAAGTTTACCCGTCCGATCGTACCGATATTTCACTAATTAGTTATAAAATAAGAGTTTCCAGATGAACAACTATTTTTTTGTAGCATATGTTGTTGATATATCTGGGTACTTTGAATTTGTAAATTTTTTTGGTTAGTGATTTTGTTCTTATAGAACTGAATTCTCAAAAAAAAAAAAAAATCTTCCATCATGCTAAGAATTACTTATCAAAGGAACCTTTTCTTTATAAAAAAAATATCCTAGCTAAACATTAAGAAATAATGAAGCTTAAGAAGAGGTGGTACAGCTCTTGAATTACTCATTTTCTTTGAGTATAGTGTATATTTTGTAGCCTGAGAAATAGTGCAAATTTATTGAAATCGGTTGAGAATTCAGTGTGAGGAAAAAATTTCATATTGACTAGAAAAGGGAAGATTGAATACTATGTAAGTGAGAGAATACACATACCCATCACCTTAAAGTTTTAGGTGGATAAGTGGTGTGTCTCTCACAAAGGTGCATAATCTTCAACTTTGTATCAATGCTCCTAGTAACTCTCTACAATAAATAGTATCATGCGCCTTTAGTTCGAGAAAAGGACCGACTTACTTGTATCAAAACATTTCCCGCAGGATGTGGGTAGAAGAAGAGTGTCAACGATGGTACAAGTGTATGTGGAAGAGAGAACTTCCACATGAGGGGGAGCATTGTGACTCACATTTGAGGGGTGTTGAGAATCAAGTGTGAGAAAGAAGTCTCACATTGATTAGAAAAGGGATATGTTCTGTGTGTCTCAGAAAAATATATGTCCCAAATAGGCATGACAAATAAACCCTCCCCTGTCGGGCCCTAGTCGTCCCCACCCCGAAATTAGTAGGAAAAACCCGGTTTAACCGGGGGCGGGTGCGGAGAAACCCGATTTTTATTTACGGATGCGGGTGCGGGACGGGTGATGCTAGTACCCGCCCTACACCCGCATCTGCCCCACACCCGTCAACTAAACTTAATTTATTTCATTTATTTTTAATAGTTTTATTACTCATTTACACTTTTTAATGTTATAATATCATGTTTATTAGAATTATTATTTATTTATTTTTTAAAAATACAATTTAAATAAAATATCAAACATACAAAATAATTTTAAAATAATTAATTATTTAGGTTAATATTTGATTTTTATTTTTCTTGAGAAAATATAAATTTTTAAAAAAAATCAAAATTTTATTCGGGCGAGTGTAGGACGGGTGCGGGGAAATCCGTTTCTTATTGGAGGTGGAGATGGAGAAACAAATATTAATTCCGACCGAATTTGGAGGCAGGAAAGAGTCTGAGTTTGGGTGGAGGATGCAGGAAGTGTCTAAACCCACCTCCAACCCTCTCTATTGTCATCCCTACTCTCAAATATAAAATACTCCCTCCTTGAAATTGCCCCAAACAAAATCTAAGTATTTTAGGCCCCTATTATTTAGGGTTGTTCATGATTTTGTAAAAAAACATGATAGATGTCAAAAGTTGAAAACATTTTTAGCAAACAAAAATACCCTAATCAACATTTTAAAAAAACTTAAATTTGCTTTTGATCCCTCAATTTACATATTTTTAACATTTTAATATCCCTTTAAAAATTGAACATTTTAGTTCCTCAACTTTATTTTTCTTGAAATTTTTTAAATTCTCCAATTTTATATATGTGATAATGATGATTAAAATAAATAATTTATTTTTAATGAGATGACATAGTTGACTGAAATAAAAAAAAAAATTAATAATATTATATTAATAGGTTAAACATACAACACCCTTGTAATATATATTAGTAATATTTTATATATATTATGTCTGACGTAATTTTTTTTTTAACTTTTAAAATTCACTTGGATTTTTTAAATTTTTATTTTTCTCTTAATTTTTTATTTTTTACTGAATATATATTAATTATTTTACATAATATATATTAATTAATAATTTTTACTTACTTTTTTAATATTAAGAAGTTAATCAAACAAAAAATTTCTTTGAAAGAGATTGGGCTTTTCTTTGAAAGTACAAATCGATGTGAGACTCATTTGAAAGATAAAGAACTAAACCAAAGTGCAGAATTTTGCATGGCTTTCTTCACCATACTTGTCACGTTCATAGTTGAATCATTTATTTTCGGTTGAATTTCCTCCACTACTTTCTTCAGCTTTTCAAAACCAATGTCGCTGAAATTGAACCCTGAACCAACAACCCATACTCCTTTGACTTAATTAATAATTGTCAATTGATTTACCTCACCCATTTAATTTTCAATGTATTACTAATTATGTCACTACAAACATTAGGCATTTGAAGGAGATAAAGTTTGAACTTAGAACACATGATACTATAATTCTTTATTCTGATATTGTTTTTGTTACAGTGGAATTTTGGTCACATAAAAGTGAGTCTAAATTTGAAATTTTCAGAATATCAAAAATTTTCGCATACAACTCAGAACAAAAAGTTAAAAAGTTTGAAAAAATAATATTCAGTGCTATAAAAAATTTGAAATTTCTGATTTTTTTCACCTATCAAAAATTTTAAATTTTTGATATTCTTCATCTGTCGGAAATTTCAAATTTCTAATATTTATTTTATTGACATAATTATCAGAAATTTTAGATTTACCATACTAAAAATTTAAAATTTTCGATATATAATAGAAACTACAGTAAATTTGGTAAATTATCAGAAAATTTTAATATTTTATAGAAATTTGCGATAAAAAATCGTAAATGTTGAAATTTTCAGTATTTAACGAAAACATTATAATAAAAATGCCTAAAATAAAACGATATCATATATAAATATGGAAGTGTCATATTAAATCCTCAAAAACATGGCCCAAAACTAACTCATGTATGGGCTGCTGAAATGAAAAGTTACTATAGCCCAAAGTTCAGAAAATTTTAATTAATTAATTTCTTAAAGTCTAAATTGAAATTATTAATTATTACTTAATATTCTGTAAAAAATTATTATAATTAAATTGACTCTGTATAAAAAAAAATTGATTAATTAATTTCTAAGTTAATTTTTGTATAAAAATTAAAGCTAATTTTATTTTTCTTTAAATAAATTATTTATAATATTATTAAAAATATTGATTAATAGTTTTTTTTATCTTAGTCGGTATTATTACATCATTAAAAATAAATCGTTTATCCTAATCATCACTGCCACGTCTATAAAAATAGAGGGACCACAAAAATTCTAAGAGAAATAAAATAAAGAAATCAAAAAACTAAGTTTTGAAATAAGGAAACAAAAACATTAAAAATATGTAAATAGAGAGATCAAAAATATATTTAAATTTATAAAAAAATTAAAAATTCATATATACAGCCACCTGGGATGTGCAAAAGAAAATCAATTTTAATATGCAAGTGGCAGGTAATACAAGACTCTTACAACTAAATGAATTAGAGGAACATGAAAAGGTTTCATGTGAGAATGAACAAGAATATAGGATAAAAATAAAAGCTTTGCATGATAAAGAAAATACAAAAAAGAGATTTGATAGAGGGTGATAAAGTCCTCCTCTACCAATATATACATGAAATCTTTTCAAAAAAATTGAACTGATGTCAAGCTCATTTCAACTTTTAAAGATTTACTTATGAAGCTGTGGATATCTTTGAATAAGAAATATGTCATACTTTTAAGGTTATTGGATAAAGGATGAAAATTAACATACCACCCCTGTTTTATACATATCATTGTCTATTATAGGTATTTTTATCAAATTGTTTTTGTAAAATATCGAATTTTAAGAAATTTTCGATTTCATATTAGAAATTTTATTGAATTTTTATTTTTTTACCGTGTCATATGCATTCAATTAGAAATTTGAAATTTTTAGTACTGGATATTTCAAATTTTCGGTATATTTCATTCTTGTAAATACTAAAAATTTAAAATTTTGTATGTGAAACAAACCGAAAATCTGAAATTTCCTATAGGTAATTGGAATTTCATTTGTAAATATATTGGAAATTTTAAGTTTAATTGAAATTTTTCGATATCTCTTTAATTTTAAATTTTCGGTATTACGTTTTCTATTGAAAATTTGTGTAATTTTCGATATATGTGATGACTTTTGAAAATTATTATAAAAATTTTAAAATTTTCAATGAATCGTAATCAGAAATTTCGAAATTTTCGATTGATCACAATCGAAAATTTGTAGAATATAAAAAATTTTCTATATGTGATAAAATTTGACACTAGGAATTTGCTAAACATATCAAAAATTTTAATTTTTATCTCCTTTGACGCATAGAATTTTTTTTTTACTAAAGATAAAACTTTTAGAATAAATAATAAAAAAATATTTTGAGAATAATAAAAAATGAAAGAGTGAGATATATAATATAAAAGATGGCATGTTAATTTCTGAGTTATATGGAACGAAGATGACCACCAATCTCCAAGTTTCTTGAATTGAACCTTGAGTCACGTTAACACTTTGCTTTTTTATCTTTTAGTCAAGCATGAAAATTGGTGAAGCTATTTAAGAACGGATTCTCAAGAAATTATAACTTATAGCACTTACAGAATTTAAATTTAATCGGTTAAATATGTTGTTGTTGTATCTATTGGAAAAAAAATCAAATATATTATATAAGTTTTTGGAAGCATTTTTGTGGAAACAATTTAAAAAATAAGTAATTTTAAAAATATAGGATTTGTTGTTTCGTGGGCGTAATCGATTATGTAAATAGACGTAATTGATTACGAAGATTTTTTTTTTTTTTGTTATCAGTAGGCGTAATCGATTACGCTATTTTGCGTAATCGATTACGAATTTGTGTTTGGACTGTTTTGGCTTATTTTTTGAGTTGTTTAGTTTTGCACTTAGATTATAATGTCTTGTAAATATCCTAGATGTAATTAGGGATATAAATGAATATTCATGGAGACAGATAATATGATATCCGTGTCCGTTCGGTTGGATAAATATGATATTTATTTCCGCCCCATTTCCATACTGATATTTAAGCTGATAATATACGAGTTTTAAAATCCCGCAAGATAACATTTTATTCTAAAATTATTTTTCAATTTCTTTCAAACATACAAAAAAAATTATTATGAGATAACATTTATACAATTTACTCTCAATTTAATATCAAAATTTCATCATATTAATATTTGTTTTTTTCACCAAAAACATAATAACATTCATATAAAATATCTATAATTTTTAACCAAAATAATATTCATCATAGCATATAATAATTGTTCCAAACTAAACAAAAAGTAATAATAATAGTTTTTATCAATCATTATAAAATTACATATTATGCATTCCTTGCTTCAACAATTCCATTTTGATTTTCTAACTCCTGAAATAAAAGCATTAAAATGTTCAAATAAAAATCTAAATAATCAACATAATAATGATATTTAAAATGAAATCTTTAACATTTGACTAACAATGTCAACATCCATATCTTCCAATACTGAATTAATTTCAATGACCCCAGATATCGTTAATTTTATAAGAAGCAATGAATTGTTATAATTAAATAGAATTTACAGTATGAAATTGGTAGTCAAATTCTAAGTGGTTATAATTTTTCTAAGAGTATCGACATCCATTATATTCATTTGAGTTTTTTAAATAGATCTCACTTAATTTTTAATATTATTACATACTTTTCAATTATTTAAACAACTCATTTACATTTCTTAAATATCCATATAACTCTTAAAAAAATTTAAAATGAGTCCTACTAGATATTATATTACACTACATGTTTAATTATTTACTATTTTTTAGTCCAAATAATATGTAAAGAGTGTGCTTTACCGTGGAGATGTGCTCAAATCAAATACCTACTGTGTACCCATAAATATCTCAAAAACTCTAACTTGATCTCTTTGATAAAAGTGTAGAAACGCTTATATGACACCGATAATGGTTCTCTAGGTGTTAACACTAACTATACTATGAATAAAAGGTATAGTAGTCTAAGAAATCGATCCTAAATTTAACAGTAACTTGTAATAAATCATAAAAAAAGGTAGTACAAGGATTGCATCTCCAACGTTACAACCAAAACAAGTCTTACTTCAAAAAGAAAGTAACTTGTTATAATTAATCATTGTAACAAAAACTTGTTATTAATTTGATTATCTTTCACACCAGTCCATAGTCAATTTTGGACACACATCAATGCCTCCAAAGTATCTGAACACAATCTACTATGATGAGAAGTAAGAATCCGGCCACTTGTGCTAAAAGAAGACTCTGAAGCAAACGTTGAAATAGGATTTGCTATCCATTAGCCTTCCACCAATCTAAGATGTCAAAATTTTCATCATCCGACAACATTTTTTCCTCTATATATCCATCAAATTCAAACTTACTAGATGTGACATCTTTTTTTGCACTAATATATTTTGCAAAATTAGATCTCCAAACTTCTTTTTTGCCAGCAATTGCAATAGATACATTTTGAGTTTGATTTGAGGATGAAGAAACATTCTCCCTCTCCTTGAATTTCAAATCATACTCAATTACCATATTTTGCAAAAAAAGATTTTATCTTCTCAGCTTCATCTCCATAAATTAGAGGGAAAAAGTAATCTAACAAATCAACTTTATACCTTGGATCTAACATAATGCCTATTGCCATCACTCCATTGACAATCTTCCAATATTTGTCAAACTTAGAAAGCATACTAGAAGTCATATCTTTAATGACACGATGTTATACGCCAAAATTTTCCCTCCCATTTCTTCAAGACATTCTCCTAGGATTCTCAAATGCTCAAGGTTGCTCAAAAATTGATCAGACAAATTCTCCTCATAAGCAATAGACTTACAATTAGGGTTTCACTTTTCTCAAGGAAGTTTGGGTTTCTAAGGCCTCAAGTGGTTTTCATGGTTTCTTATATGTCTTCAATAATGCTCATACCAAGTTTCATGCCTTGCATCACAAGTTTGCTCAGTCGATGACTCAGATGACTAAAAATCAACTGTATTGGACAAAAAGTCAACTATGGTCAACATACAACCAAACTTCAAGATTTTTGGTAAATATCAAGGTTTTTAATTAATATTCATCATTTGATCAATGTTTTGTCATGATTCATTAAGAAACTCTCAACTCATAAAACGTCAAAAGTTGCCAAATTAGGGTTTTCTTAAGGAGAAGTCAACTGAACTTTGACCAAGCATAACTTTCACATGATTCATCATATTTTCCTCAAACAAAGCTCACTTTGAAGGAAATAAAATTCTCTACAACTTTGTCTCTCTAAGCTCAAGTCTAAAAAATGCTTCATTTGAGAGATATGGGTCAATACATTATAGGTCATTTCAAAAGTCACCAAAAAGACACTTTTTGTCAAGGCAACTTACATCCGGATAAAGTCTTCAAATACAAAAATGATCAAAAGATAGATTGTATAGGACATCTTGAGCTTTCCAAAAAGTCCAAGATCACCTTCAAATGATGAAAGTTGAGAGAGTTATAATTGGTGCAATTTGGGAAATTTTGAGCAAATGCATGAAGTTCAAATTGAGCAAACTTGAATTTTTGGGCTAGTAGGCTATTGTTTCAAAGTCCAAACGTGTTCTACACTTCATAGTGCATCTCAAGAGTTTTTCATACGCCCTCTTTGAATTATTATATTTATTTTTTATTTTTAATCATTTTAAAAGTCAAAATAAAACAAAATAAGACAAGGCTTATAACAAGAGTCCAAGCCCAACTTTTGACCTAAATTCCCTTCTATATATTGCATGCATCCAAACATCAAAGGAGGTGGCCACGAAACCTTGGAGCAACGTCACCTTCCTAAAAATCACAAAAGTCATTCAAACTAGGGAAACTTGAAACCCTAGCTTGCAGCCGTTTCCAAGGCGTTCTAACGTGTTCATTCACTTTCAGGAAGATCTTAGGGTAAGGTTGGATCGTTTGCAACAATCCAACAGGCTAGAAACACCATTGCATTCATCGCCGACTTGCATTATTGCATGGTTTTTGCTTTTAGTTTTTCATTGCATTTTAAGACAAACTAACTGTATTAATGTGTTCATGAGGTTCAATGATGCAGGAATGACCCATTGTGGGAGTCCCATAATGGCCAAATCATGAACCACCATGTTCATACCAATTTGCATTATTTTTTTCATAGCTCCTGAACTAGCATGATTTAGCCCAAAATAACCATTCCATTGAACTCCTATGCCTCGATTTAGAGGGGTAGGGTCCCCTTGGATCTCTAACCATGTCTGTTTTGCAGGTTTGAAGGAAAAAGAGTCGCTGGAGAAGACGACCGGAGCTAGGGCTCCGACGCCTCTCCGGTTCATGCAATATTTTTATATTATATATGCTTTGTTTCATTTTAAATAATGGATGTATCACCACCCCAGTGGTTAAAACGCGCGCACTAAAGCTTTACTATGCAAGGGCACAGGTTTGATCTCTTCTTTTGGCATTTTGAGATTTTTCATATTTTTTCCATGTTTTGCAGGATAATGATAAAACGCGTTGGCTTCTATTCCTTATCACAAGTGTGCGCTTGACGCAGTGGTAGACAGGCTGGGCAGGAATGTTAAGGGCGTGGGTTCAACACCCACCCCTGACAATTTTTTTTTATTCTTTATTCTTTTTACTCTTTTCACTTCTTTTCCTTTAATTTCACAAAAACCCTTTTTTACAAACCTAATTATTTTTCAAAATCTTTTTTAAGACCCTAATCAAATTAGGTTTTTTAGTTTAATTAATCAAATTAGGTTTTTTAGGTTTTTTAATTTAATTAAAATCAAATTAGGTTTTTAGGTTTTTAACTTAATTAAAATTAATTAGTTTTTTAGGGTTAATCATCATTAAAATCTTTTTATCAAAAAATCACCAAAATACCCTTTCACTTTCTTTTTCCTATTTTACATTTTGCGTGGTTTATTTATTATTCTCGTACTTTTTCCGATTATTGTAATTGCTCCCTGGTTTGTAATAGTAATTAGGGTTTACTTTATTGTATTTTTCTATTATGTACCTCTCCCGAAGCATTGTAATAGTCTAGGGTTTATTTTCCGCACTTTGCTGTTTTTCATTATTTCTATATTACTACTGTTAGTAATTAGGTCTTGTATGGAAAGATTAAAAGCAAACGATAGCTAACCTTAATTTCAAAGATAAACATAATTAAAAACAAATCACCTCGCACACTTGCACCTCTAGGGTAACCTCCCTTGTTGCCTTTCGACAAAATAGTCATGCCCCTCAAACGTAGGGACGCTTTAGCAAAGTCTCTCGAAAACAAAGATCGTAGTCCCTCGATGACCCTTTTGATGTTGCCTTCGATAAAAGATCTAGTCTCTTAATGATAATTGCTAAATCATCCTACAAGTTGCCTTATATGACTGTGCGATGATCTACGCCTGTACCTTCACATCCAATGATATGGCTTCCTACTAACTAATGGGAGGATAACATTATCTAAAGGATTTCGACACATTCCGGGTCAGCTTCAAAATAAGTTGGATGACAAGGGTGAAATGATGTTGCTTGTTGGTTATCATCCTACTAATGGGAGGATGACACTATCTAAAAAATTTTGCATACCTAAAAGCAAAAAAATATTTTCGCATACCCAAGCATTTTCATACATTTACATTTTCATCCATTTTCACAAAATCATTTACACTTCCACCCTTATCCAATTGTGATCAGCTAGTAAATATTCTCGATAGCAAACTCAAAGCATGTCTCAAGAAGCCATGGAAGAACTCAGAAGAGGCCAAGAACTATTGAAGGAGGAGGTCCACCAGTTGAAGACTCAAATGAACTTGATCATGCAATTATTACTGAGGAATTGAGGTAACCCTTCATCATCCCAGCCACAAGCCTATTCAGTGCCATAGCTGCCACCACTATCGGAAGTTCCCTCGCCTCAATAGTAACTACAAAAACCATTAATAATTCCACGAGGGCAGCAATAGGATAAAAGTCCTAAAAGAAAGCTTGACCCTACTCTCATGCCTCACTGTCAATTGATGCAACATCTACTCGAAGCATCATTGGTAAAGTTAAAACCTCTAGGGCTACCCCCACGAAAATACGACGCCAATGCCAAATGTGAGTATCATGCCAACTCTCCAGGACATACCCTTGAAAAATGTTGGGCTTTCAGACACAAGGTCCAAGATTTGATCGATAATAAGCAGTTGACTTTTGAAGAAGGGGTCTCATTGGCAAGTGCTCGTCTTGCTTTGACAAATCTGAAGACTAAGAAGAATCCCCTAAAGTTAGTGGATCAACAAGAAGGCTTATCTCTAGATCATTAGGCCTTTATCATTTCAAATTGTAATTTCTTTCTTGATAAGTGTTATTTGTTATAAACTTTGTACTCTTTGGTCAAGTACTTCTCATAAAATAAAAGTGCATATTTTTTAAATCGATTCATTCCACAAATAATCAACAACTTTCTATTATTCTTTTATATCTTCCATTGCACAACATTAACAAACTTAGATGGAGAATGATGAAAATATAAAATAATCAAATTTTGCTGACGTATGCTTTTTAATAGTAAGGCTTAGCTGGCGATGTAAGGCCTTGTTTCAATTCCTAAATAGTGGAGAAATAAGGAGTTAATCCATAGTCAACCCCCTCGAGCCAGAAGTTAGAGTTCTTTCAATTCTAAAAAAACCCATAATCTTAACCAGGGGCAGGGTAGATTTCAATTAATTCTACGATGCATTCAAATCCCAAGAGAATCCAAACGATCTAAGAAAAGGTTCAAGCATATCTCTTTCCTCAATACATCATTAAGAGAATGATCTAAGTAAATATTCGAGCACGTCATCTTCCTCGCGTTTATAATTCAAGATTGAGGAATCAACAAAGACAAAGTCTATGATGCTTTCTTCCTCAACACATCAATCAAGATCTAAGAAACAATGAAGACGAAGCTTACAATAATCAGCATGGCAGTCACAAATTTTCGAAACCAAAAGCAAAAAAAAAAAGAGAAATAAAAAAAAAGGTGAAAGCCCGCTAAGTCAAAGCAAATCAAAACTTAACTTAGGCAAAAGTTAGGGCATCTCGATAGATAAAAAAAATCAAAAAAATCGGTCCATACAAAAATAAGGGATTTAAAACAATAAATTGGAGAACAATCTTGTGACTGCCACCTCAGGAATCATCAAGATTTGTCATCAACGCTTGGATCTTATAAACGCTTGGATTTTATCAATACTTTTTATCGATGCTTGGATCTTTATCTATGCTTCCCATCTTCTACGCGACTACGAAACTTCTCTTGGGGATTAAACGCATCTATTGGATTAATTGAAATTAGGATCGGAGAACATCAAGAAGAATGGGTGGAATAAATAAATTTTGAGCCTTATATCTTTTGTTTCTTAAACCATGAACCATGGCCACGTTACAACCTTAAAATGTCCTAATTGAAGTTAGGTTTACTATGAAAGCATACTCAACAAGATTTATGTTAAACTGACTCCTATGTCTATTAAAATTATTTCTAACTACTTTGCTTCTTCGAATATTCATCTTCTAATCTTCCATTTCTTTTCAAATAATCAATTTCGATTTCAAGAACTCACGTGTGAATCACATTAGGATTACTTTTCCAAAATGTACAATTTTATCTACGAATCAATACTTAGCATCAAGGAGATCTCAAAATCAGTTTAATCAAAAGTTATCCTTTCCAGGAAACTTCTAACTGGGGGAAAAACATCTAAGGGGATCCCTATGATCATAAGAAATACTATTGATCATAGGGGTATATCATATGAGGATACTATTAGCAAGGGGTGATCATTCCAAGGTTCAATCAATTTGGATCAAATTTCAAAGCGCTATTCAATCAAGGGCATTCTCTTTGAAGGATCATTCCTTAATCAAATCATATCACAACAGGGTATGACTCGGTTTCCTCATGTTAATAAGATTCTCAAGGCATCAATGATCAGGGGCATCCTTCAAAGACTCAAATGTTGGGGCAGTACGTACCAAGTTATTTCTACTACGCGTAGGGTCCAAATTCTTCAAGCAACTTCAAGTATAAACTTTTCAAGCTTCAAATAATTGGGGCGACCTATGACGAGTTCATGGCAAGGTCTAAGTTCCATCTTATGGTGCTTCCTCCATATCCTGGAGAGTAAGGGGCACATCTTTTCAAAATTCAAATGTTTGGGTAGTACGTATCAAGTTCATCCTACTGCACGTAGGGTCCAAATTCCTTAAGCAATTTCGAGTACAAACTTTGCAAAGCCTCAAATACTTGGGGAAATCTATGTCAAGTTTGTGGTAAAGTATGAGTTCTTTCTGAGGGTACTTCCTCCAGATCCTGGAGATTCAGCGGCATGTCTTTCAAAATTTGAATGTTGGGGCAGACCACTGTAAGGCTTGATCAAAAGGGAGCTGATTTAAAATGGTCTTAAAAGCCAAGCATTTGCAAGAATCTTTTAACCAGGGGCATAATACAAAATAGTAGGGTCATCCACATTATGATCAAACTATTTCCAAGCTCATACCAAAGAGAATCTCCTCCAAGACCCTACCACCAAATTAGGAAAAAACAATTCACACAGGGGCAAGCTCTCCGCATACTTTCACAATCCTCCAGGGGACCTCTCTTCTACGTAGGTAATCTTCGAGTTCGAAATAAGTATCAGGGAATCATGCAAGCACAAGACTCAACCATCGTGTGACAAACAACCTTGTTGCAAAAACAAACCTCCATACTTTAATCATCTACGACCCATCACAAGGGCACTATTCAAAAAAGCATTCAAGTCATAATCATAAAGCATAAGGTTGCATAAATCATGTGTTAGGGCTCTTCATTCCAAAACCAAGCTATACTTATCATCTCATCCATCTGATGAAGTCCGACAGCATGGGTCGAGCATACCTCAAAAGGCCCAATTACGCATTCACATTTCAAAGTCCAACATACATTCACACATCCAAGTCATTCATTACATACATCAATCAATCATCACATTTCATGCATCAATCAATCATCTCATTTCATGTATCAAACAAATTTGCACGCATAGCATAAAACTTTGCATGTGAAGACAATCATCATAGTCAATCAAGCTACAAATTCTATGTTGAATCTCAGTAGTAGATTCCCCCGGTCGATCACAGTAGTTGATTATCCGGGAGACCTCGGCAGAAGATAATTCTATGTTGAATCTCGACAGTAGATTCTCCTAGTTAATCATGATAGTTAATTATCCATAAGACCTCGGCAGAACGTAATTCAAATTGAATCTCGGTAGTAGATTCTCCTGGTTGATCATGACAGTTGATTTTCCAGAAGACCTCGACAGAAGACAATTAAAATTGAATCTCGGCAGTAGATTCTCCTGGTTGATCACGGAAGTTGATCATCCAGAAGACCTCGGCAGAAGGTAATCTCCCAACAAAATATCGGTAGTAGATTCCCCTGGTTAATCATGGTAGTTGATTATCCAGAAGACCTCGGCAGTAGGTATTCCTCAAACGAATCTCGACAGTAGATTCCTCGGAAATCTCGGCAGTAGATTTCCCACTAAGAGCCTCACATCAAGTATGACATACGCATAACCATATCAAAATCTCAAGAAAGTTTACAACATTTGGTGCATCGAACATACATAAACACGAAAGAGCATTTGATAAAAGCATGAAAATGCATTTTTGGTTAGAAGAGCATCGAAAGAGCATCCACGCCTACGTCTGCATCCATGCCCACGCCTACGTCTACGATTGTGTCAACATCCACGCCTATTTCTACGCCTACGGTTATGTCAACATCCACGTCTACGTCCATACCTACGCATGCATCGATGATACAGACATTGAGATCTTGCTGACACTTTTCACCAAATTTAAATCAACTTGAAGATACAACAAATGGCAACATATAACATTAGGGAGTTGGTGGCTACGAGAACCTGATGACTTAACAAAGGAGAATTATCAAAAGCATTTGCAAAATATTTGGGGCATATACAAACATTTGGAGCATACACATGCAAACATTTGGGGCATACATCACACTTGGATAGCATATCAATTTAGGGCATTATGCACGCATGGCATCTTACAAAGCTACTTTGGTTAAAATTTTGAGTTTTCTTAGGGTTCATCTTTAGCAGGATTATTTGTGCGAACTATATAGTTTAAACTTTAAAATAATTTGGGGTTTATTTTCTTCATGTTGATAATTATGGTTGAGACGACACAACCAATATCATCGTGAGTTTGGGGTATTTTCTTCACGTTGATAGTTGTGGTTGAGGACAACGCAATCGACATCGTCAGTGAATTTGGGGTTTATTTCTTCATGTTGATAGTTATGGTTGAGGATGACACAACCGACTTCTTCATAAATTTGGTGTTCTTCACGTTGATAGTTGTGGTTGAGGACGACACAACTGACATCATCAGTGAATTTGGGGTTTATTTCTTCATGTTGATATTCTTGGTTGAGAACAGACACGACTGACTTCATCAGTGAATTTGGGGTTTATTTCTTCATGTTGATAGTCTTGGTTGAGAACAGACACAATCGACTTCATCGGTGAATTTGGGGTCATTTCTTCATGTTGATAGCCTTGGTTAAGAATAGACACAACTGGCATCATCAGCGAAACTTCGGTTTCAATCTTCAAACCTAGCATTTTTATGCTAAACAATTACCTTGGTTGAGAACAGACACAACCGGTTAAAAAATCGATCCTATCTTTGATCTAGTTATCTAAAGATTTGATCATCAAAAATCAGCTTTTTTATCTGCGATATGACTCATTGCATCAGTCTCCATGCAACAATGTGTTATCAAGCTTTTTCAATCATCTACCCCCTAGGTTGTGGTAGATGTGAGAATTTCCAAATTCATATTATTCATTCCCTAGGTTGCAATGAATACGTGAATTCATCCTCGTATTGTTTACTCCTTAGGTTGTAGTAAACATGACGAAGTCGACAATATAACTCATTGGGTCAGTCTCCATGCAGCAATGTTGTTATCAAGATTTTTTAATTATCTATCCCCTAGGTTGCGATAGATATGCAAATTTTCAGGGTTATATTATTCATCCCCTAGGTTGTGATGAATAACATAAGCCGACCATGTTGTCTTTTATCCCCTAGGTTGTGATAAATACACAGGTTCCTCCTCTGTGATATAGCTCATTACGTCAGTCTCCATGCAGCGATGTTGTTATCAAGCTTTTTCAATCATCTATCCCCTAGGTTGTGGTAGATGTGCGAATTGCCAGATTCATATTATTCATTCCCTAGGTTGCAATGAATACGTGAATTGATTCTCGTACTATTTACTCCCTAGGTTGTAGTAAACATGACGGAGTTGGCAATATAACTTATTGTGTCAGTCTCCATGCAGCGATGTTGTTATCAAGCTTTTTCAATTATCTACCTTCTAGGTTGCGATAGATATGCGAATTTTCAGAGTTATATTATTCATCCCCTAGGTTGTGATGAATAACATAAGCTCTCCCATGTTGTCTTTTATCCCCTAGGTTGTGATAAATACACAGGTTCCTCCTCTGTGATATAACTCATTGCGTCAGTCTCCATGCACCGATGTTGTTATCAAGCATTTTCAATCATCTATCTCCTAGGTTGTGGTAGATGTGTGAATTTCCAGATTCATGTTATTCATTCCCTAGGTTGCAATGAATACATGAATTCATCCTCGGATTGTTTACTCCTTAAGTTGTAGTAACATAATGAAGTCGGCAATATAACTCATTATGTCAGTCTCCATGCAGGGATGTTGTTATCGAATCTTTTTCAATTATCTATCCCCTAGGTTGCGATAGATATGCGAATTTTCAGGGTTATGTTATGCATCACCCAGGTTGCGATGAATAACGTAAGCCCGCCCCTCATTGCGTCAGTCCCCATGCAGCAATGTATTATCAAACATTTTCAATCATCTACCCCCTAGGTTGCGATAGGTGAGAGAATTACTTTTTCAAATATCTATCCCCTAGGTTGCGATAGATATGCGAATAAATCTACGTAATCCATTGCACCAGTCTCCATGCAACAATGTGTTATCAGACTTAGTTTTATCCATCCTCTAGGTTGTGATGAATAGACAAAATCAAATCAAATCAAAACTTACTATATTAGTCTTCAAGTATTAGTAAGTCAACTCTTTTTTTCAAAACTTGTATTTTTGTAAATATGCAAAAACATTTTACAATCTCTCTTAGATACTGATGAGTTATCCATGTCGTCATATCTAAGTTAAATCAAAACTTTGATTCAAACGCTGGTAAGATGATGCGTCATCATCTATGACTACTCTTCATACCCATGGGGACGTTGTACAATGTATCCTCATAATCTTTCAACTTGTGTTGTTTACCTCCTAGGTCATGGTAAATACGCAAAAAACTACGATCTCTTTTCTAGGTATTGACGAGTCATCTGCGTCGTCATATCTAGGTCAAACTTACTCTTCAATCATATTTCTTTATTCAAACTCTGGTAGGATGATACATCATAATTTTTTCCTATTTCTTTATTCAAACTCTGGTAGGAGGATACATCATCCTCCTTGCCTATTTCTCTAAGCTCTGGGGTATGTTATATCAGTGTATCCTTGTTTAATAAATATTGGGTCCAAATTTTGGGGTCTTTCATTATTTAATAACCCTCTGATTCGAATGTGCGAGACCTGCGCATTCTCGCACCATTCAATTGAAGAGTGATTAAATAGGGTCAGTTGTCATACCCCAAATTTGCCTACCATTTTATTTCTACAATCTAGAATATTATAAAACATTGTTTTTATAATATTATTTGATTTTTATAGATGTTCATTTTTTAAACTTTATTTTTATAATATTATTTAATTTTTATAAATATTCGCTTCCAAACCTATTTAAAAATATAATGATTCATTTTAAAATTATTTGTATTTTTAAAATAGCAAATATCTGTATACCTTTTATATACTTTCAATTGAGTTTATTTACAAATGAGTAAAACAACACAATTGGTAAAAAATGAAGCTCGCAAGAATTAGATTCGCAAACTTTTAAAATCCTGTACCAAATTTCTCACAAATAGTATTTTCAACCGCATATCACATTCACTCACATACGCATCCATCGCCAATTAACGTTCAAGTTTTGCAATAACACCATAGTCCTTCTTTCCAAAAGAAAAAGTATTTTATAAACATGAAACATATGCATCAAGAATCATCATCATCACTTTATTTTAAAACCTGTAATAGAAAACTAAACAAGGCTTGGCCTTCAATACAAATCGAAAACACTTACCATTAGCAATTTGTACAGTGTTGCTTTTTGCAGAAAAAACAAAAAGAGAAGAAAGTGAAAAATGCTCCTAAAGCCAACGTGAGACATCAACAGTCTCGACACGACATAACCAATCGTCTTCCTCTGACGGATCTACAAGTTTCTCCGTCGTTCGCAGCCACCAAGCCTCTTCCCACAGCGACACAAACACTTCCGCTTCTTTCCGTGTGAAACCGACACCGCCAAACTTCTGTGAGCGATCGAGTCACTCACAACAGCACCACGAACCGAGTCAGCGAGTTCCTGTAACGCTCGACCGTGCGATTGCCTTCCCACTTCTAGCCGCGCACATCGACTGCATCAAAAGAACGGCCACCAACTCCCTCTGTCTCCATCGTCGGTTGCCCCATACCATCATCAACAACCCCAACTGCAACACCGCGACAACCGCCAGATCGCATCTTCCCTCTCCAACGAAGCCTTTCCTCTTCTACCCCTCTGCGTTACCCTCAGATACCATGTGGATTTCACTATTTGATTTTTATTTAATGAGAAAGATGAGTTTTTTTATAAACCTTTGCTGTATTTGGCTGTTTGAAAGATAAAGGAAAAAGAAATTGTGAAAAATAATGAGTATGAAAAGAAGGAGAAAACGATAGAGCATGGAAAGAATTGGTCATTGTTTTGTTTTTTTATTTGCTTTATTGCTGTCAGGTCACATAAACCTTGTTTTGTTTTTTGTTTTTTAATTAATCCTACATGCCACGTGTCGATATCTAAATGGATGGTTCTCTTATTATTTGAAAACAAGAGATGAGAAGAATCAATAAGACTAGCGGTGCTTCAAGTACTGATTATAAGCCCTCTTTCTTTTTTTAGTTATTTATTTATGTAGATTAAATCAATTATTAAAAGCAAAATATATAGAATAAAACACACCATATCTTCCTCTTTACGCACCGTCTTCTTTTTTTTATTAAGTTATTAGGGTATTAGTAATTGGGACCTTGGGCTATATGTTTCTATTCTTTTACTACTGAACACCATATTTATACTAATACACTCCCTGTGTCTTTAAAGTTAATTTTATATTTTATGTCTTTTATTTTATTCGCTTTATCGTAATTAATATTGTTAATATTTAATTTTACAATTATTTTTTGATCTAACTTGATCAGACTTGGATCGTCACGGCTGGCTCCGAGCTGAAGTTTTGAACGAGGTGGGGGGTACCTGCAAGGCACTCCGATGCTGAAGTAAGTAAGAGCACGAGCAGACAATAATATGAGTATGGGTAAAAGAATGAATACCTGACCCTCTGAGAACAAAGGGTATTTATAGCCCCCAGCACTGGGCCAAGGTTCCTTCATTGGGCCGGGCAGGTTTGGCTCAACGGAGGAACTGCCAGGTTCTACGTGCGTAGTGGGGACCCGCACGTGACCCCCTTCCTGGATGTTCTGCGTGAAGCACGGACGGACGAGGACGCGGTCTTTTCGGAATCCAGGTGATGGCGTAGTTGATAGAGTCTGCCCTAGGAGGGGTGCTCGAGCTGAGGTCGAGCAGGATTGCGTGGAGTCGAGGACGTCGTACTAGCAGAAAGTGCCGGGAAAGGGTATGGCCTTTTGGTCAGCGTAACCCTTTGTAAGACCGTTTGGATTGGGCCTTCAACACTGCTTTTGGGCCAGCCCGACCCAGTCCAGAATAGGAGCCCCCCAAGTCGTGGTTCCTGTAGTAGGAGCCATGACTTGATCTTAGGTCGCCTGCATCGCGGGGTCCCGTTCCCGGCTAGAATATGTCGTTCTGGTGACTTACTCGAGGAGTTTTTTCTCGTGTCGGGCATACGAGATGATGCCGCGCGAGGAGCGCTCGGGGGTCTCGACGGGCTGTGTTCGTCGGGCACATGAGGTATCTCTTGGGAATCGTGCCGCCACCCTACTAATGATAGGGTCACCATTGCCTAGAGGAGCTACATGTCGAGGAGGGAAGTTTTGTGGTTCCCCGAGGTGACGTTTGGTATTCCACGTCATCACTATAAATAGGTTGTTTTGGGCCCCAGAACGTGTTTTCCCTGTTCGCGCTTCTCCTCTGCACTCTGTTACTGCTGTTGCTGTTCTTCCCAGATACTCATAGGACCGTCGTGATCTCCATCGCTGATTTCCTTTCTCCGTCGTCACATTACCTTCCTGATTCCAAGTAAGTGCCTTGTCTCCTTCGTTTTTCCTCCGTGATGCATGATTTTCATTGTTTTCAGATGTTTTAGAGACTGTAAGCCTGGGGTTAGCCCGGTAGATTTATGCTTAGCTCGACAAATCCATGTTTATGCCCGGCGAACGCATGTATGCGCCCGGTAAACGCATAGTTTAGGTATTTGACTCGCAGTGCTGCCCGGGGACTTCATGACTCAGGGCGCCTAATTCTTGGTGGTGCTCGGTGAACTCATGGCTCTAGTTTTGAGACCCATGACGTTGCTCGCCATGTTCGTAACCTGGGTCGACACGTTCGTGAGTGGTCGAGATGTTGGCCTATTCAGGCGCTCTGTAGCTTGTCGTGGTGACTGGGAGTCGGGGAGGTGACTGCTCTTTTTTGTTTCGAAACACCACTTTGTGGTCGCGCATGGAGCGACGTGGTTTGTCGTGCCCTTCATCTCGTTCGTTATAGCGAGCGTGTGGTTTCTCTCCCAATTGATTGGCTTCCCGTGCTTTGTAGGTAACCATGGCGGACGAATCGTGCTCTTCAGGGCGCCCCGAGGTGGAAGAACAAAGTGCTGATGAAAATGTGAATTTGGTTGACACCATAGAGGACCCTCTGCTGGACTGGGTGGGTGCCGAGCCCAGAGGGATAGCTTCGGCCTACAATCGACGTAGTCGAAGGGCGTACACCATTCTCGAGGCGGGCAGCAGCCAATCTGATTTCCAGAAGAACTTCGTTGTCACTCGACCAACTTTCACCGCACGAATCTGCTCGGAGTTCCCCGAGTATGGATTCCCTATGTACGAAATTGCCTTCAAGGACCTTGGGTTGCAGCTACCCTTCAGCGATTTTCAGGTCGGGGTCTTCGGCCATCTGGGGCTGGCCCCGTTGCAGCTTCACCCAAATTCGCTCGCTTTCATCCGGGCGTTCGAGCTAACTTGTCGGTTTCTAAGGATTGGGGCGACCATACCCCTCTTCTTCAGAGTCTTCCACCTACAGCGCCAATCCCGGGGAGGTAAGCATAGCTGGGTTTCCCTGAAACAGTCGAAGAGACTTTTCAGGATGTACATGGATTCCGTGCGGGGTTTCAAGGACAAGTGGTATATTGTGAGGCTAGTTACCGCAGCGGGTTTGGAGTCTGTGTACGAGGAGGAAGCAGTCATAACTGAGGACCACGGGGAAGCCCTTTTGGACGACGAGGGGCATCCAGTGTTAGGGCGCGTGGCCAAATTTCCCCTACATTGGACCTCGAGGCACTACGAGCATGGGACCGGGTACTACCACACGTCCGTGGGCGAAATGAGCTCTGAAGACGAGAAGGCTTATGGTACCCTCTGTCGGTATGTCGACAGTTTCTTCCCCGCCAGATGGGCCACGAGGGAGGGGGAGGATATCCTTGACGAGGAAGGTTATCCGACCTTCGAGGCCCGACCGATTGACACAAAGGCACTTGTAGAGTGCCAGTCCTTCGGGCAGGCTGCGAATTTGCTAGGTCGTTATCGTTTGTCTTGTTGAATTTCTTTACCTGTTATTTGTTCGCCTATTTGCTCATCACTAACCCGGGGTTCTTTCATGCAGGTTCGATGGTCGGACGAAGGGAGAGGCTCTTGAAGTTGTCCTGTGACAGGAAGGTGAATAAGAGGGTGGTGAGACCTCCTCGGGCGACGAGGATGGGCCCGCCACATAGCCCGGGCATTTCTTAGGCGACGAGGGTGGACTCGCCACCTAGCTCGGGATCTGCTTCGGGGGAGATTCCGGACGTCCAAGAGGTCGAGCCACACACCGACCTGATACAGAGGAAGAGGAATCGGGTGGAAAGTCAACCGGAGGTCGGTGAGGACTCCAGCACTGTGAGGTCCTTCGGGTTGCCCCCTTGCTTTAAAGAGGAGGGTTTCTTCGAGGGATTTCCCTTGTCCGTGAGTCCCGACGAAGCTGAAACCATCATGCGGATGAACAAGGAAAGTCGGAGAAGGCACCTGGACGCCAATATGGCCGGGCTGGTGAAGATGGTCGAGATGGCCGTTGTACTGGCCGAGGAGGGGGAGGACGCTGACCGTATCAAAGAGTTGGAACAGGAGAAAGCTGCCCTCACCTCGAGTTCGCGAAAGTTGAAGGCTGCTCTGGAGCGCTCCGAGGAGATGTTCCGCGAGCAAGCCGAGCTGCTGGCGGCGGAGATAGAGTTGTTGGCTATGGAGAAGGAGAACTCGGGGAAGCTGGCCGAGGAGAGAGACCTTTTCGTGCGGACCGGGAACGTCTGGAAATTGACAATGGGCGCCTCGCTAGAGAGATCGAGGACCTGAAGGCCGCTATGCTTCCTGCCAAGGACGAGTCGGAGGATACGGCTCCTTTGAGGAGTCGATCGGAACTGGTCGCTCGCATCTAACTTCTCGAGGGGGATTGTGTCGGAGCTATGGTGGACGGCTTTGAAGCCGCGGTCAGCCAGCTTTCCTTGTTGAATCCCGGCCTGAACACTGAAGGGGTGAGCCATATGTCTCAGATTATTGACGGTCAGGTCGTGCCTCCGCCCGACTCTCCTGTTGTTGGTGATGGTAGCTCCGGGGAAGCTGAACTGTGAGATAGTGATGGGCCTGCGCGCCTTTGTTGATGTTTATTCTGGGGCCTGCGTGCCCGTTTATATTTTCTGGGCCTACGTGCCCGTTCTTTGTATTTCCTGAACATCGCCGGCCTTTTTGGTCGGTTTACATTTATTTGCTTTGTTGCCTACGGGCATTTTGAATGAATGTTTTGTTTCAATTTTGATTGTTTTCCCGTGCTTGTGTTTTACGTTTTTGCACAAAAATTGGCCTAAGTTATGGGCCCGAGGTGTGCCCGTATATGGTTGTGACTTTGCTGGCAAATTTGCCTAAGTCTTTTGTTCGTGTGTGTACTCGGCCTCCTCTCGATGGCCAGAGTCGCCCAAGTGGTGACCTCGAGGGGAGAGGCTCCTTTTTGACCCTTTTAGATGGCCCGACGTTCTTCGAGATTCTCCGGGCATGCAGAGCGAAGCCGCTTGGTCGGGTATATGACCCGGTCGGGGTTATTTTCCCGCGGCGTGAACTGCCCATCGCGAGCTGTGTGTTCTGCCCTACAGGTACTTCGACGGTGGAGCTCGGTAGAGGTGTCCGTGTCGGGCACTATCGTTTGTTCTTGTTTGGTTGAACTATGTTATGTGGTTTGGACGTAGGTCGGGCCTGTACCTCGGCCTCTCTACGGGGGTCGGACGTTTCTCCTCGTTGACTGCACGCGGGGATCGGCAATCGAGGGTCCTCGGTGTTGGTAGTTTTTAACTATAGTACTGCTTTAGTTTAGCAACGTTCCAGGGTCGTGGTAGTGGCTCTCCGTCTAGTTGCTCGAGGTAGTACGCCCCGGTACCGGTGGTGTCGTGGACGCGATAAGGCTATTCCCAGTTCGCGGCCAGCTTCCCTTCGCGGGAGTCTTTCTGGTTCCTTCGTAATACCAGGCTGCCGATTTCGAACTCGCGCTTAATGACCTTGTCGTTGTGGCGCAGAGCCACTCGTTGTTTCAAGGTGGCTTCGCGCAGGGCTGCACCAGATCGGATTTCCTCGACTAAGTCGAGCTCGTCCCTTAGCGCCTCGTCGTTCACTTCTTCATCGAGGGGGCTCTCTGTCCGTCTGGATGGTTCCATGATTTCTACCGGGATGACGGCCTCGATCCCGTATGTTAGTCGGAATGGGGTCTCGCCCGTTGTTGAGTGGGGCGTGGTGCGGTATGCCCACAAGACGCTGTGCAGCTCCTCGACCCATCCCCTCTTCGCTTCGCTGAGTCGGTGTTTGAGTCCCCAGAGGATGACTCTGTTCGCAGCTTCGGCCTGCCCGTTGGTTTGAGGGTGCTCGATCGAAGTGAAGTGTTGTTTTGTTCCTAGCCTGGTGACGAAGTCTTGGAACCCGTGGTCTGTGAATTGGGTGCCGTTGTCGATCACCAGTGCACTCGGAATTCTGAATCTGGCGAGGATGTTCCTCTTGTAGAAGCGGAGGATATTATGCGAGGTGATCTTCGCGAGAGCCTCGGCCTCGATCCATTTCGTGAAGTAATCCAAGGCCACGATGAGGAACTTATTTTGATAAGTCCCTTGCACGAAGGGCCCGAGGATATCCATACCCCACCAAGCGAACAGCCACGGGGACGACAGTATGCTCAGCTCGTGAGGAGGGGCGAGGTGCATGTCACCGTGTCTCTGACACTTGTCACATTTCTTAACGTGTTCCTTGGCGTCCTGCTGCATTGTCGGCCAGTAATATCCTGCTCGAAGGGCTTTCCTCGCCAAGGACTTACCGCCCATGTGCTGGGCATTGATCCCTTCGTGTATCTCCCGCAGTACCTCGGGGACTGTGGATTCTTCGATGCATTTTAGGAGGGGGATGGAGAATCCCCTGCGGTACAGTTTGTGCTCGAGCACCACGTAGGAGCATGCTCTCCGCTTTGTGACGGTCGCATCGGACTGGTTCGATGGAAGTTCGCCCTTTGTCAAGAAATTGTAAACCGGGGTCATCCAGGACGAGGCGTCCCCTATGGCGTAGACCTCGACTGGCGTCGAGGATCTTTCGATACTCGGGCGTGCTAGGTATTCTTGGATGACGGATTTGTTCCCGCCCTTCTTTCTCGTACTCGCGAGTTTGGACAATATGTCTGCCCTCGTGTTTTGCTCGCGGGGAACATGTGAAATTTCCGCCCGTACAAACTTTGTCATGTATTTTTTGACTAAGTTCAAGTACTCGACGAGGTTGTCGTTTTTGCCTTGGTAACTCCCCTGGACTTGGGAGGCGACGAGTTGGGAGTCGGTGTAGATCTGTACCTCGCGGGCTCCCAGGTCCTCGGCTAGTCTCAGTCCTGCGAGCAGGGCTTCGTACTCTGCTTGGTTGTTCGACGTCGGGAAGGAAAGAACTAGGGAGTGTTCGATCATAATGCCTTCTTCGTTCTCCAAAAGGATTCCTGTGCCACTTCCGGACGAGCTGGATGCTCCGTCGACGAAGATGGTCCATTTGTGTTCCTTCCCCGTGGGTGGGTCATGAGTGGTCATTTCCGCGACAAAGTCGGCCAGGGCCTGTGCTTTCAAGGCTTTCCTACTCTCGTACTGAATGTCAAACTCGGAGAGTTCCAAGGACCATTTCAACATCCTGCCCGCCATATCAGGACGACCCAAGAGTTGCCTCACCGGTTGGTCGGTTCGCACGACGATCGTGTGGGCCAGAAAATAGTGTCTGAGCCTCCTCGCCGCGTTGACGAGTGATAGAGCCACTTTTTCCATCTGTTGGTATCTGCTTTCGGGTCCTTGCAGGGCTTTTCTCGTGAAGTAGACGGGTTTCTGTCCGTCGGTGGTCTCGCGGACAAGGGCCGCGCTGATGGCTTCGTTCGAGACGGCCAAGTACAAGTACAGTGGCTCCCCGTCGGTCGGTCGGGATAGTACGAGTGGTTGAGATAGACTTTGCTTTAGGTGGCGAAGTGCCTGTTCGCACTCCTCGCTCCATTCGAAGGCTGCCTCCTTACGAAGGAGTTTGAAGAAGGGGAGGGCGTGCTGAGCGGACCTCGCGACGAAGCGGGACAATGACGTGAGCATGCCGTTCATGATCTGTATTGACTTCTTCGACGTTGGTGTCGGGAGATCGGAGAACGCCCGACATTTGTCGGGGTTGGCTTCAATTCCTCGTTCTGTTAGGTAGAATCCGAGGAATTTTCCTGCCTTGACCCCGAACGTACATTTCTCTGGGTTGAACCTCATTTTACATTGTCTTGCTTGGGCAAAGACTGCCTTGAGGTGTGCCGCATGGTCGGTATTTGCTCGGGATTTGACGATTATGTCGTCCATATACACCTCGAGCATGTCGCCTATCTGTTTGTGGAAAACCTTGTTCATCATGCGTTGGTAAGTTGCCCCGATATTTTTCAGTCCGAAGGGCATTACGTTGTAGTAATAGTTACCCGAGATGGTCATGAAAGCCGTGCAGTGTTTGTCGCCCAGGGCCATCGGGATTTGGTTATAGCCCGAGTAGGCGTCCATGAACGATAATGTTTTGTAGCCGGCCGAGTTGTCGACCAGCATGTCTATGTTGGGCAAAGGGAAAGCATCTTTCGGGCAAGCCCGGTTGAGATCGGTATAATCAACACACATCCTCCATTTTCCATTATTCTTTTTAACGAGTACAACATTTGACAGCCAGGTGGAATACCGGGCTTCAGAAATAAAATTTGCCTCTAGGAGGTCTTTTACAGCTTTTTCAGCAGCCTCCGTTTTTTCTGGAGACTGCCTACGCCTACGTTGTACTACGACCCTAGCGGCTGGATCTATGGCGAGGTGGTGAAAGGCGACCTCAGGGTCGAGTCCGGGAATCTCCGCGGCGCTCCAGGCGAACAGATCAGCATTCTCGCGCAAGCAGGCCTTGATTTGCTTCCTTGCCAGGTCGGGGAGATCTTTTCCAATCTTTACTCCTTTGGTCGGGTCGGTGCCGAGGTGGACGAGCTCAAAATCCCCGTCCGGTATTGGTCGGAGTGGGACTTGCTCGCCGCTGGGAGGTTCGTCCTGGTCGAAACGAGTGTCCAGAGCTATAGAGTCGACCTTTGGTGGAGCTATCTGGACTTCTTCCTTGGGGGACTCTTGCTTGTCGGGCTCCTGTCGCGTCCTTTTGGCGGGCCTGATCCCTATATCGACAGTATCGCGTCCCTTAGAAGCGGCGTTGAAACACCTACGGGCAGCGGCTAGGTCTCGTTGGATAGTGGCTACCCGTGCCCTCTTGGTGTAGAACTTCATCTTCAGGTGGACGGTCGAGGGCACCGTTGTCAGTTCTGCCAGTGTTGGTCTCCCCAAGATGCAGTTGTACAGAGATGGGCAGTCGATGACGAGGAAGCGTACTTTTACTTGTCTTGTAGCCGTCCCTTCGCCGAACGTAACCATAAGCTCGACATATCCCCAAGGTTTGGAGGTCGAGCCGTTGAAACCTTGTAAGTCCGACCCTACATACGGCGAGAGATGTGAGTCGTCCAGCTGTAGAGTTCGGAACAGATGGCTGTACATCACGCCGCGGAACTCCCTTCATCGACGAGGATGCAATGTACATCAAAATTGGCCATTCTGGCCCTTATCAGTAAGGGGATGACCGCGTTCGGGGCTCCGCCGGGAGCTCTTCTATGTAGAAGGTGATGGGCTCTGACCTTCCCTTCACCCTTTTGAACGTCACTGTTTGCGGGGGAGCCGCGTCGACCAGCTCGTCTAACTTCCTCTTGGCTGAATTGATGGTCAAGTCGTTGAACCCGCCGCCGTTGATGACCAGGGCGGAGGGGAAATATTCCCACCTGCTGTGCATTGTGAGCGGCTCCTGCAGGTGCTCGGGGAAGTCTAAGTCCTCGGGCCTGGTCACGGAGAAGGCGGTCTGGATGGGGACCGACTCGTCAGATGGTCGGGCATCCTCTTCCGGCTCCCTAGTTTCTTGGGCGTCACGACGGGGAGTGTCGCTTAGCCGATACTGCGCGAGCCTCCCTCCCTTGATGAGGGTTTCGATGGCGTCCTTGAGGTGGACGCAATCCTCAGTCAGATGACCATGGCTCCTATGGTACTGACAATACTTGTTCTTGTCTGCTCCGGGCTTGGCGGGAGCAGGTCGGGGACGTTTGACACCGCCGTCCTTTAAATCAGTGCTGGCACACTCCGCTAAAATGCGCTCGCGGGAAGCTGTGAGCAGAGTGTACTCGGTGAAACGCCCCGAAGGTCCTCTTTGTTCCCGGACTTCCCGGGGTCTGTCTTCTTTCCTTTTCTCCCCGGTTCGTTGAGGAGGAGCTTCTTGGCGCGAGCTGCTGTTGGGCCCGCGAGTTCTGGGATCTCGGGCTCTGTTGGCCGCTTCCCTCTCCTCATAGTCCATGTATGCCCGAGCTTTTTCGAGGAGGGAGTCGAATTTCCGAGGTGGCTCGATACCCACGGCCTTTCTGAATTCCGTGCCGGGGAGGAGCCCCCTCTCCAGCAGATATCTCTTCATATGGTCCGCACAGGGGACCTGTATAGCTTCCCGGTTGAAGCGATTGATGAACTCCCTCAAGGTCTCATCCTGTCGCTGGATGATGGCCTCGAGGGCCGCCTCGGTCTTCGGATGTCGCCGAGAAGCTGTGAATGAACTGATGAACTGATTCTTCAGGTTTCGCCACGAGGTGATTGAGCCCGGGGCGAGTCCTTTGTACCAGTCCATGGTCGCCTTCCTGAGAGTCGTGGGGAATAGTCGGCATTTGATGGGCCTCCCGATGTTGTGGTAATGCAGCATAGCCTCGAACCCGTCTATGTGGTCGACCGGGTCCGCGACTCCATCGTACTCCTTCAAGTGTGGGGGCTTCTCCATGCCCGGGGGGATGGGTGCTTCCATAATAGCTTGCGACAGGGGACCGCGGGGGTCGTCCTCGTCGCTTCTCTCCGGAGACAGAGATGGGGACCTGTAATACTGTCTGGCACGACGGTCCAGGTCGTGCTGAGTCTCTCTCGAGCGGGATACTCGGTGGTCGAACTTTACACGCCCGTCTCTGGAGTGCCTTCTTTCTTGTCTCGCCGGGTCGCGACTGGGTTCTCCGACTTGGATGATGGGCTGCCTCTCCAAATGAGGCAGTTTCCCCTTTGGTCGGGGGTCTTCGATCGTCTTCTAGCGCCCTTAGTCTCTCCCCTTGGGCGAAGATGAGATAGTTCGTTTGATTAAACGCTGCGAACAACGCTTGAGTGGTGGCATCCGCCCCGGCGGGGACGGGGACTTCCTGGAACCGGGCAGCCTTGTAGCTTGCGAGGCCTGCCGGGTCGTCTTCGAGTGGCGGAGGGACCGAGGAAGATAAAGCAGTAGCTCCGTCACGGTAGGTGGAAGGTCCGAGGGCAGTTGTCGTAGGAATGGTGTTGTGGCCGGGGTTGCCGGTGTTATCAAGGTGTCCGTTTTTGTCTGCGGTGCCGTTGTTAGTGTCAACGACGCGGACGTTCTGCTCATCGTGAGCTTGATCAGCCATGACAGCGGTAGTTGAATTTGAGCTTTGGTCTTTGAGTTTTGCAAGACGAGGAAGCTAGTTTCCCACAGACTGCGCCACTGATCTAACCTGATCAGACTTGGACCGTCACGGCTGACTCCGAGCTGAAGTTTTGAACGAGGTGGAGGGGGTACCTGCAAGGCACTCCGATGCTGAAGTAAGTAAGAGCACGAGCAGGCAATAATATGAGTATGGGTAAAAGAATGAATACCTGACCCTCTGGGAACAGAGGGTATTTATAGCCCTCAGCGCTGGGCCAAGGTTCCTTCATTGGGCCAGGCAGGTTTGGCCCAACGGAGGAACTGCCAGGTTCTACGTGCGTAGTGGGGACCCGCACGTGACCCCCTTCCTGGATGTTCTGCGTGAAGCACGGATGGACGAAGACACGGTCTTTTCGAAATCCAGGTGATGGTGTAGTTGATAGAGTCTGCCCTAGGAGGGGTGCTCGAGCTGAGGTCGAGCAGGATTGCGTGGAGTCGAGGACGTCGTACTAGCAGAAAGTGCCGGGCAAGGGTATGCCTTTTGGTCGGCGTGACCCTTTGTAAGACCGTTTGGATTGGGCCTTCAACACTGCTTTTGGGCCAACCCGGCCCAGTACAGAACACTTTTTTAATTCAAATTCTCTAAATCTATAATTTTTTTTATTACTTTAATTGAGTTAAAAATATTTTTTCTCATGCAATAAAAAATTATTTTTTTCATATTATATAATATATTAAAAAAATATAACAATCAAATTAAATTAATTCAAACATTCTATAAATAATAGGATATCCATCTTCGAGTAATTAAATCGGTCGAGATATCGTCTACTAGATTATTATTTAAAATCAAAAATATTAAAATTCACGCAAACTCATCAAAATCGCTATCTGCGAGCAACACGTGGCCATTATCTGACAACGTAATAAGGAGATTATATCATACTCTCCCGCTCTACGTCTCAAAACAGCTAACAAACGATCAAGCATTTTTTCCAACTAACATAATCAAATTCAAGAACATTTTCAAAAAGGATTAAATAGCATTGTCTTCGAATCAAACTACGAATTGCGTCTACAATCACTCAGTTTACAACCCAGACAATGTTCAAGGTTAATTCGAAAGCAATTCTACGCAATCCATAAAAAAAACACAAACCAAACTTTGCGAACTACGAAATGGGACTCTGGTTCCTCCTAAGAGGATACGTAGGCATATGATTAAAATCGTGGCGAGTCCCTTTAACTAAAATTCAAACCCCTTTTTCCCATATTAATAATAAAAATCATATTTCCTAAAACATCGTGCTTCTAAACCTAGTATCCTTGTGAACAAGATAGATAAGTGGTGCCTAACACCTTCCCCTCGTCTAGAACCGAGTCCAAATCTAAAACCTCTGAACTTTAGGGTTATTCCTTTATACTCCCTTCCTTTAAGATAAAAATTAAGGGTGACGACTCTGATTTAAAAACCAGTTGCAACACCTTCACCTATAGGATCATTAATTAGAACAAATATTCATTGTATTTGTTAGTTGAAAGTTAATCAACACAAATCAAATATGGCCACAATATACAAATCAAGGTGTTTGGTGATTCCTCATGAACAAATCTAAAGATATGAAGAAGAACCAAATCCAATTGTAATCTTGATATGGTTGAATTGATATGAGATGATAGAGAAATCTTAAAAACACAAATTAGGATACAATAATTACAAAAAGGAGAAATACAACTTTAGTGTTATCTAAAGGAAGAATATACATATTCTTCTTTGAAAAAAAAAAGAACTCTAGCTAAAGATGATGAAGGGCACTAAAGAAGAAGAAAAAGAATAATCCCAATTAAACTAAATTAGGAGAAGAGAAAAACTATCTTAATTAACACACTTAAGTAACAATATAAACAAAGGACAAGTTAGGAAGAGTTATAACCAACTCTAACTCTATCATAAATTTGGATCGAGCCATTTTAAAATTTCTAACACGTTCTTAAAGTAAACAAATTCTGACAATTTATGCAAATTAAATTACCAACAATGAACATTAAAGCATAAAAACAAAAAACCTACAAATCAAAGTATCATAAATACAAAATCAAAGATAACTTTAATTAAAACATGTATTGAGTCAGGTTGGGTGATGTAGATTCCTACCCTTAACATTGACTAATATTGAAAAAGTATAGAACGACAAGAAAGTGACTAATAGTAATGTCCATATACAAAATTTTGGCCTAATCGGCAAGAAACTAAAGTGTCCATATGCAAAACGATGGTCTAGTTCCTTCCGGCATTTTCTGAGAAGACAAATGTACTTGCATTTTCAAGCCTCGACAAACTATATATCAATACAATAACTACTATAACTACTAACTTATCTGTCGCTATTCGTTTCAAAATATGAAAAATTATTATCATTAAATAAACAATAAATACTTTCATTCTTCCTGAAGATATTATGTTGTGGTAAAAAAAATGATTCTCTGTTTTGCAGAAGCTACTCAGACTCCCAACTATGTGAATAAACCAACGGTTTTTCAAGCATCTTCTTTTCCAACTTTTCTAACTTCTTAATATCTCTAATAACTAACTTTGACACGGTTAATGCTAACCTCTCAGTCTCATCCAAATAAGGATCTTGCAACATCCCCGTTGACTTTGACTTTTTCAGCTTCATTGCACGCGTTTTCTCTGAAACCATTTGAATTTGAATCCCACTTTTCCTACTACAGCTACTAACACAACTAGAAGAAGATCCAACGGTTTTAGATCTAGTTACTTTCTTCGACGGCTTAGATCTCGCCATTTTCTTGGAATGTTTAGTAACAGACTCTGCACTCGCTACACTCGATACTTTACTCTTCCTTCTGCTGCTCCCACACCCACTCTTTACGATTTTCACAACAACCTCATCATTCTTATTATCCCAATCATTACAATCATTATGATAATCATAATCATAATCATAATCATAATCATACACGTCACACTTCATCAACGGTTGCGCACTCTCCACTCGCGTCACGCGCCACCTGAAACTATTCCAAATCGGCGAAGTATGAATCTTCTTCCCCGCCAGTTTAAGACACTCCACAACCTCCACCATCTCCGGCCGCTTCTCCGCCGTCGATCTAACACATCTCGCAGCAAGCACGGCAATCTGCCGCATCACCGACAAATCCGAAGGTGTTCCTATTCTGCGGTCACAGATTCCGGCAAAGTCGCCTCTTCTAATCAGCGGCACCGCCCAGTCAACAACCGATGGAGGACTATAATTAACATCAATAGCGTTCCTTCCACTGATTATCTCCAACAACAAGATCCCGAAACTGAATACATCACTCTTCGCACTAAGATCCCCCGGCGAGAGATAGCATGGATCGAGATACCCTAACGTACCAGCCGGTGGCGTACACTTAACGCGAACGTCCTCCACGTGTCCTCTCAGTGCAAGCCCGAAGTCACCGAGTCTCGCTTTCCAATCCTGGTCGATTAAAACGTTGGAGGATTTAATGTCACGGTGGATCACCGGAGGGTTCGAACCGTGCAACGTCCGTACCGCTTTCGCAACATGTAATGCGAACCGGATACGTCTGGTCCAACCGGGTGGTTTAGATGTAGAATGTAATAAATCATGAAGCGAACCGTTTGGCATGTATTCAACGACAATTAATTTATTGCCGTTTGGATCAGTGCAGTAACCGATAAGATTCACGAGACGACGACTCGGAACTTGAGAAAGAATCTCGATCTCGTTCTCAGCAGGACTCGTACAGTTACCGCAACCGGTGCAGTTAACGGCATGGTTATGTGTAATCTTCGTAGTTTGCTTTGTTGTTTTAACGGCAACAACTAGTCTGCCGTTGCCGTTTCCGTTGCCGTTGCCGCCGTTTAACGTTGCTCTGTAAACTCTCCCGTGGCTGCCTTTACCTAAGTAGCTACCATCGGAGAAACCGTTAGTGGCGGCGACGAGGTCGGCGTAGAGAAACTCCTTGATAGCGTGGTGGGTACGATTTTTAGTTATTGATTTGTTTCTTTTTTTGAGATCCCAATAGTGTGGATCGCAGGTAGCAATTGCAGACTCTGCATTGCAAAAAAGATAACCCATTGGGAGAGAAAAATTGTTATTCAGGTGGGTTTAGTAGGAGAAAGTGAATGAGAGAGAAAGATTGAATTGAAATGGAAAGAGTGGGAGTAGAGAAAGAAAAGTGGAAAAAAGGGGCGACAAAACCCATAACTGTAAAGAAATTAAAGTGTGTTGAAGTTCAAACTTTAATGAAAAAGTCGTAAATAATTCGCAGCTTTGAAGGATGATAAATTGTGAATGCATTCCGAGGTTGGAATGCACGATACTTTTCTTTCTTTTTAGATTTTTCTTTATTCTTTTTTCTTTTTTCACTTTGTTCTTTAGAATCTTCATGATGTGCTTGCTTTTTGATTAATTAGATTTAATTAATTAATTAATGTATTATGCATGCAAAGCCGTGCACCACACTCACATTTGCCCAAATAAAATGGCGTACTATTTCAGTTAGCCAGATTTTTAAAATTAATTAATCCCTCTTAATACAAATACCCTTTCGAACTTTTTCTTTTTTACTTTTTAACAATTTTTCTTCAATTTTAAAACTGTACTAATGTTTTTTTTTACCTTCATACATCTAATTATTTTTGGTATTTGAATGATGTATAAAGGATTATTTTTGAAGTGTTCTTTTGCCTTTGTTATAAGTTTTTGGTTAAGAGAGTTTTTTCCCTCCTTTGTCGTTCTTTTCTAGGAGTTTTTGTTTCGGTGTTGAATCAAATTCAACGATTTTGTTTGTTGACATTAGTTTTGAATATTAGGTTGATCTTTTTTTCTAAATTTGATGTTTACACTTCTTTATTCTCGCCTTTCCTCATTAGGGCTCCCACGGTAGAGGTCACTCAAATTTGTGTTTGGGGGGAGATTATTAGGAGCATTGATATATAGTGTATGAATAAACACCTTTGAGAGAGACACACCATTTCTCCATCTAAAACCTTAAGGTAATAGGTGAGTGGGTTCTCCCACTTATATATACTTACTCACACTTGCTATATTATTTCAACACTCTCCCTCAAGTGTGAGTCCATAATGCTCCTCCACTTGTACCGCACCACTTCTTGGGCGAATTTCGATACAAATTCCTTCCGGTCCCTTTCTCGAACCAAAGACTCATGATACCATGTTGGAGGAGATTATTAGGAGCATTGATGCATAGTGTAGGAACAAGCACCTTTGAGAGAGACACACCACTTCTCCATCTAAAATCTTAAGGTGATAGGTGAGTGGGTTCTCCCACTTATATATGCTTAAGTCTCCACATTCCTATCCAATGTGGGACTATTTTCCCACTTACTCACACTTGCTATATTATTCCAACAAGAATAATATAGCAAGTGTGAGTAAGTGGGGAAATAGTCTCACGTTGAATAGGAATGTGAAGACTTAAGCATATATAAGTGGGAGAACTCACCCACCTATCAAGTACTTCTGGATACTTGTTTAAATTTCTGGGAGGTCCCATTTCTTGGAGTTCCAAGAAATAGCTTGTCGTGGCCCTGTCAACGTGTGAAGCTAAGTATATCGCAGGTGCTGTAGCTGCTTGTCAAGCTGTTTGGCTTCTGAATCTCTTGCATGATCTGAATGTTGGAGTTAAGGAACCTCTGAAATTGATGATTGATAATAAGTCCGCAATTGATCTCGCAAAGAATCCAGTGTTACATGGAAAAAGCAAGCACATAGAGACGAAGTATCATTTTCTCAAAAGTCAAGTGCAGAAAGGAGTGTTAGAAGTTCTACACTGCAACATCCAGAAACAACTAACAGATCTTCTGACGAAGGCAGTTAAGATAGACCGGTTTCTTCGCTTGAGAGATGAAATTAGTGTTGTTAGCTTCTGATAGAAAATCTAAATTAAGGGATGATATTGGAAAGATAATTTAGTTAATTTCTATAATTCCCAATGCTTATCCTTTAATAGGGCCTTTTGGCATTTTCAATATTTAGTATAAATATGTTATCCTAGGCTATCAACATTGTACCCTACTTTATCTCCTCTACTTTGATATACAACAATAGTCTTCTTGTTATTATTTTTTGTTCATTCTTCTTCTCCCATTTCATTACCTTGCACCAACAGTGGTATCAGAGCCTTTGGTTTGAGAAAGGGACCAGAAGAGACTCATATCGAAATGCGTCTAGGAAGTGGTGTTCTGTTGTAAGATGTCAACGACGATACAAGTGGGAGAGCATTGTGGACTCACACTTGAGGGGAGTGTTGGAATAATATAGCAATTGTGAGTAAGTGGGGAAATAGTTCCACATTGAATAGGAATGTGAATACTTAAGTATATATAAGTGGGAGAACTCACTCACCTATCACCTTAAGGTTTTAGGTGGATAAGTGGTGTGCCTCTCACAAATGTTCTTATTCCTACATTATGTATCAATGCTCCTAGTATCTCCCCTCAACAATTTGTTCATTGTTTATTGTACTTGCATTAGTTATGTTAACAATATATATTTTTTATTATGCTGATAATATCAACTTCAACCAACAAAGCATGTAAGGATATCTCAAGCAATTAAGTAGATCCTAGTATACTAGGGATTGCCTCCGATTTTGTTTGCAAATATTTTTTTGACCGAGTTGTGACATAAGTTAGTCGTTTGAATGATTGAATGGTGTTTCCCATAGATTAAGATAAGAGAATTTACAACTGATGTGGTAGATACACTATCCCTTTCTATGAATGTTTGTTCTCCATCACCGGCTATCATCTTCCTTTTAATGGACTCGAAGTCTGTGTGTTAAATCATTTGTTGATTGCTCCTTCATAGTTGCACCAAGTGAGTTTGGCATTCTTTAAGGTCTTTCATTACTTGTGTGAATATAAATGAGGTAAGTTGATTGTGACGATGTTCTTTTGTCTTTTCAAGATTCAAAACAACCTTAATTACGTAAATAACTTAAGTTTTCTCTTTTGGAGGTAGCATATTTGATACTTTGAAGTTTATTCTCAAAGCATGAAAGATTTCGACGATCATTTTACCTGGTTACTCCTTTGATCGAGGAGGCACTACAAAGATCTGTTGCTTGGAACACGATCCTCTTGTTTCTTGTTCAGATATCTTCCATAACTATTAGCTCAATGTCACTATTTGGTAGGGGTAGTTTGTATACCTACAAGGAAGAAGACTTCTTCCTAGAGGATTTATATTTGAAAAACCAGCTGGTGGCTTTCTATAAAGAGCTTAATTGTGCTGGCTGGTGGAGGCTAATTCAAAGGAGGAGAGTGTTAGTTCCATGGTTTTAGGATTGGCATAATTTTGCTAAAATATGGTTCTATACTGATGTTAATCAAGATATTACAACATTTTTATCAACTGTCATAAAAGATTTGATGTTATGAGTTTTTCAGCCAGATGTCGAAGTAGATATCATGACATCTTGGTCGGATACAACAGGTGTTGCTGTTTTAAATTTTGACAGATTTGATTTGATTCTGTGATATTTCTTTTAGATATATCTCAATAAATTTCGCAGGTCAAGAAGATTTAATCTGGAACAAGTTTTATATCTTCAGTTGTACATTAGTTACTAAATTGGGTCTTGAGACAATTTAGGAAACTTTATATTATTTATTCCAAGATTTAAGGAGATTTTGCTGCACAATTGGTGCATCACTCAACTTATGTATCAAAAAATATCAAGATGCAGATTTCGAAGCCCATGGACTACATATGTGTACTTAAAGGGGAATTTTAACCTAATATAATTTATACTTTTCACAATTGTAAAATTAGGAGAAGAAAAATAGTCTTAGGTTTTGAGAGTCTCTCATGTATTGTATGGTGTAAGTCACCCTTTGTATCTTTTGATACACTGTGGTAGACATAGTATTCTCACTCATAAGCCTTTAGGTAATGAGTTGAGTATTGTTCTTGGTTGAAGATTTTAAGTAATACCAAGTATTATTCTTAGTTAAGAGTCTTAACTAAGTATTTGTATTGGAAGTGTAATCTTCTTATTGAGTTCTTTTTTGATACAGTCATTGAGATTGGGACTGTTGGATATCACTGAGGTGATTTAGGGAGTGAGATGGAAATTTCTCATATCTAGGAGGTTCCTAGGTAGAAGTTGCATTGGGTAGGGATTAGGAGAGAAGCTATAAACTGCGTCTGTTTAGGCTTTGAACTAGTACTACTAATAGTTGACTTCCTTTCTGGCTTGGTAGCACCAAGAGTAGGTGAGTTCCATCGAACTGGGTTAACAACTTTCTGTGTTATTTATCATTCTACAATTTAATTTCAGTATCGCTTGAATCTTAATAAATCTTTTCAGGATGTCAAATAGGATGTTGTAACATCTGTTGTGACATTGTTTTGATGTTGGGATATCAGTATTAACATGTTTTGCATGTATCATAGGTCTCAATTGGTATCAGACAGGCACCCTGGTCTATTGGGTGATCTTCAGGGAGTATTTTTCTGGTACTATGTTCTTTTGGAAGGTTGGAATTATTTTATTCTGGTTATCTATGGACAACAGATCTTGAAGAATTATCAAAAATAGGAGAATTCTGGTACTGAAGAGATAGAATGGGAGAGTTTGAGTTAGATTTTTGTCACTCAGAAATTATCAACTTCGTGTTTTATGGAATTGGGAAGTTCTCTACATCACTTGTATTGTAGCCAAAGATACTAAGAAATTTCTCAAGTCCACTCATGTTGGCACATATAAGTGTGTTTGGAAGAAAAGAATTCAGAAATGAGGATGATCAAGAAGAAGTTTTCTAAGGTATATAATCAAATTATTGATATGAAAGTGACAAGCCATTGAATAATAACAAGAGAAGTCTTTTGGTTTCCAACTTTTAAGAACTTGGGTCCTGGTCTCTGATGAAGGGTTCCTTTTACTATTGTGATCCTTGAAGATAATCCAATCAGGTGTTGAATAGTTTGGAGAGGGTGTCTAGACCAAATGTCCATAACATCTGGGTTGACTTTAGCAAGTTTGAGATGCTAAATAAAAGACTGGAACTAGTGTATACATCTATCAATGTTTAAGTATGCATATGAGTGTGAAGACCTTGGATCTTTGTGGAGCAGAATGACCTACTTATCTCAAGAACAAATGTATGGGTTTTCAATTTCTTGGCTTAATTAGGAAAGTGATCCTGATTATGAATTTTCCAAGAATGTTACTGGTTAGACTGGAAGATGGACTTCTGATGCAGATTTCTGTATTGAAGATCTATCTCATGATGTGGTGGATGTTTTTATTCAAAGATTTGTGTATCTAGAGTAAAAAGGGATGTCAAACATGAAGAAATTGGAGGTGGTTTATTTATGATCTTATGTCTTAAGAGAATGAAGGATTTTCTACCATCTATGACTTACAAGGAAAGGTGACTTTATTCCTAAAACTTGATATCTTGATAAAGTCTATAAGGATAAGTTCAGAACAGTTGGAGAGGTTTCTTCTAGTGGAAAGATGATTGGAAGCCTAAGGAGGATGGAGTTTTCCAAGCTATAACTAGCAAAGAGAAAACTCAAGTGACAAAAGTTTGTTTGTATAAAAAGGCAAGTTGAGTCAAGGATGTCAATCTTAATGTCTCAACATTGTGCTATACATCAGAATACTCATGCTAGAAGCAAATACTTGCACTAGAGATGAATCTTCTGTAAAAAGTTGATCTTAATTGTTTTCTTTGACTTCCTAGAAGGTCAAATTCAACATAGGTTAACCAAGAAGTGGTTAATACTCAGGGAAGGTGATAATTGTCTTATCTCTCATAACTTTCTTAGAACTTCAACTAATATGATTAGTATTTTGGTACTAACTGTTCTAGACACTTGATTGCAATAAAAGTGTTTTTGGTTGTGTGTTTAGTCTCATTCTATCAATTGTTTCGTGTGTTCTTGATGATAAAAGGAAAGATTAAGGGTATTGGATAACTAAAGAATTCAAAATGGATTCTCTAAGTTTGGGGAATTTTTCTTCTTACTGAAGGACTGATGGCTATTGTGTTTCACATAAGTCAGTTATGTGATCAAGGTCTGAAGGTATATGTCATCAAGGAAGAATGTTTGTCTCTTATGAGATGTAAGAAGTTCATATGAGGATTTAAAAACAATTGCTATTTATGAACCCCGCAAGTATTTAATTTCTTATCCTTTTTCTTGATGTTCAAGGAAGATGAAGTGAAGATGTCACACAAGAACGTGCAACATCAGACAGTTGCAAAAGCTCTAGAGCCTATTATTTAAATCTGTTCAGTTCAATGCAAGATAAGTGTTCTGATGGATAATGACATATATATGATTTTCTTTTGTGATCTTTAACAAAGTGAATATGTTATATGTGAAGTATGCAAAGGTTCTTGTCTATTCCTTGAATCAAAACAAGGCATGTTTCTGAGTTTCTCTATCGAGAGAGGTACTTTTAGTGACAATATCTTCAGAATCAAAATTAATGATATGTTCATTGAGGAAGATACTGATGTTTAACCAGATGTTGGATCATCATCTCAGTAGTTTGTTACACTAGAGATTATGGAAGATTATAAAGAGGGCTAGGAGGCACTGAATAAGGAAGCTCTCAAGGAAGCATTTTAAGAGGGAGTTCACTATATGGAGTTTATTTTGGTATGTGATCATTAGTTGTTTCAGATATGAAATATGAAATAATTGTGAGTCTCGGAGTATGAAAATTTTGGCCAAGTTTGAAGAAGATTGTATTATTGGACGATATTCTAGTCTCTTGGATTATAATTAATTGAATCCTAGTATATCTTGAAGACTAGGCATTGTTGAAGGAAGGTGTATTTTTCAATTGGGTTGATTACTAAAGGAGTGTTGTGTCAAACTGGATGTCATGACATTGTAGTATGATATACTACTATAATCAAGGTACAATGATTTTATTGTGCTTGCAAAACAAAGTCATTGGTTTTGTCATCATTATGTCAAAGATCTTGCTATAGGCTTATATTGACACTCCTAAGCTTGGTATGGTTAAGAAGGTCTGAAAGTATTTTCATCATAACTTAAGATGAAAGTTACATTGAGAATATGAGGGGTAATTTTGGAATTGCATTACTGAAGAGGTATAGGAATAACTGTTTGGAAGGTTGTGGAAACTATATTATTTCACCTAGTGGAGTGTGCAATGTCAGAAGAATTATTTTCAATGGCATGTGTTGTACTCCAAAATTTTCCCTCTCATTTTTCTCAGGTTTACTCCCCATCCAATCCCAAGCTTTGGATTATAAATTTTTCATGAAGATCACTCCCAAGACCAAAACAGTCATCTGCGCTGAAAGGCCAAACCTTGACCTCTTGATTAAAATCAAGTCCCAAAAAAAATCTTATTTCAGCAAAACATGCTTGAAATGAGAAGTGTATTCCAGCTAAGGTTCAAAAACCAAATTTCTAAGTACTTGAGATTTTCTAAGTATTTAAGAGAAATGGCACTTCAGAACCTCTGAACCAACCTCCAGGAAGAAATGGTCAGAAGTTGCAAACTTGGCTCAGCACATAACATTAAGTCAGAAGGTGGTTCTTCAGCAGCTACACCAATTCAGTTAGGGGTTGTAAACATGGTTCAACACGTAATCTTTAAACAGAACATCGCTCTTTCAACAATTATGCAAGTTCATCCAGAATTTGTTAGAGAAATGCAAAGAAGGCAACAAAGCCTGAAACTCCTTCAGAACGTGCTGGGATCAGAAGGTAATCAGACCAGCAGATTGGGTATAATACTGAAGTAGAATCTCTAAGTCCAGAGTTTTCAGAGGCAGATCAAAAGAACATGCTGGAAAATCTAGAGAACCCTCAGAATTTGCTAGGACAGCAAGAGGCCAAGGTCAGAGTTTGGTTTGCGTTGTTTTTTGGTAAAGCAGAACTACTGGCTCAGGTTATAGGTAATTATGCAAATCCCACACTAAGATCTCTTAAGTCTTGACCAATCTCATCACCATTTAATGCCCATTAATGCTCACAACTACTTTTGAACATTTGTCCAAAGGGCCTTTCCACGTGCAGCATAAAAACACCCTCGTGCAAGGTTAAGTTTGGATCTATGTGCAACTTTTCGCCTATGGGTGTCACTTCCCCTTAATTTTCGCCTACTGTTCCAGTCTAGGCTGAAAAACTGTCCATTATCACAACTTTCCATAAACTTCCTTCAAGAACAAGTTAACACCTACTGCATAGTATTGGCGCCATTTAACGTTTAAAAATTCACAAAGCCTTGCCTTTAAATAGGGAACCATTGTCCATTGAAAAACCCCGGTCAAAAATCCAGAAAAATTGCTAGAAGAGGAACAGAAAACTCTAGCAAGAAAACATTGTGAAACTCTGCCAAAATTCCTAGTGCTTCATAACTCTAAACCTCCTGCCTCCAAACTTCATTTGCACCCAATTTGCTTCTCAACCAGAAAACGCCCATATAGTTTCTGACCATATATATATACTCTTCATCCACCCATTCAAAAAAGAACCTGTCCAGAACACCATCAGAGCTAAGGCTAGCTCCAATTCACAGACTTTCTTCTAACAGTGAGGTAAGCACCTGCTGACTCTCACCATGTTGCTAAGCATCATCAGCTTTGCATGCTCAATAAACACAATGTAGATATCATGTTATTGTTGTACGTGTTTTGAGGATTTTCATGCCTCTGAATGCTTAAGTAGGAAGTGAATCAATGTAGAATCTTCCTGTGACCTTTTTGTTTCTGTCTTCTGAAACGCTATGACACTTGCTGAGACTGCCCTATGCATGCCTTCTGTTTTATGGAAAAACAATCAAATTGCAGATGTTTTGACTAGCACAGGGGGAAACCAAGCTCTGACTTTGACGCCAACACTTTTGAGACCTATTTTGTTATCAATGATATCATAACTTCTGAAATTTTTTGTATTCTCAGCAGGGTCAGAACTTCTGACTTCCCCACTAACAGATTTTTGTTTTGCAGCGCATGGGAGTCAGAACTTCTGACCTCCCCACTAACAGGTTTCTGTTTTGCAGCGCACCAGAGTCAGAAGTTCTGACTCATACATTTTCACTAACAGGTTCATATCCTGCAGCAGGCCTGGGTCAGAACTTCTGACTTCCTCTCAGCAGCGCGCTAGCCCCCTCTCTCTTTCTCTTTTTCTTCCCCTTGTTATTTTCTTTTCTTATTTATTTTTCTCGTTGAAACATCCCCATGTATAAATGTGTATCACCCCTAAATATTGTAATAGCGTAGGATTTTACATTTCCGTATTTTTATTGCTTTCAAATGTAAATGCTAGTAATTAGGACATGTATGGCAAGATAAAATCAATGAAATAGAAAATCCTAATTCAAGATAAAATCATGCATGCAATAAAACACACTTGCACACAAACACCCTTAAGGTATCTCCACTTGGTTTCCTAAATAAAAATGGCCATGGTATGCATGCTAGGTATCTTGGCCAAACAAAACAAAACAAAAGATCATAGTCCCTCGATGACGCTATCAAAAGGTTGCCTAAAACAAATGATCTTAGTCCCTCAAAACTTGCTAAGATACTTGGAACCATTGCTATCATGGTCATATGATGACCCACGCCCGCCCCGTTTAACATCCAAAGATAGGGTTGTTTACCAAAACAATGGTAAAACAACAATGTCAAAGGAATAAAAATGTATAGGAAAGACATTTGAGTAGGTAGAATGCTTCTAGTTACTTGATCAATTTGCAAACAATCCTTGCTATTTTCAAACAAATACACACATATTTCAAAACATTTCTAAACAACTTTCAAAACCACACAAAGCACCATTTCAAACGATTTTCAAAGCAAAGCAAGTGATCTAAAACAAGTAACTAAGAGCCCATGGAAAACCATGGATGAAAAGCGTGCTAGCACCTTCCCTTTTTGTAATATACCCCCCAAACTCAAGAAAACATCTCAAAGGTCTTTCCTGTGCTTTTTTACCTTTCCTTTTGGATAAAATAAAAGTCGGTGGTGACTCTTGCTAACCGCAACATTTGCAAACTCAAACGCAAAACCTCAAGTCAGTTCTCCCACCGCATCACAACATGTTAATGTCATTTCAAATGTTGTAACATTTTTAAGCAGTCAAAGCTTGGAAAGAAAGAAAGTTGAACAAGAATGTGTCTCTCTCTCCTATGGTGATTGGTTCACTGTTACTAAAGAAGATTTATCTCTTTCCAATAATGCTTTCATTGACTTAATTGCTGTTACAAATAAGGTGTCGTTACAACCTAGGTAACTCTCCTTGTATTTAAAGGCCTTACTACCACACCATCCTCACAAGTCGCGTTTTAACGTGAGAAAATCTTCCATAATTGCTGATGCAAAGAAGACTCTTATGATGAAAACCAAGAAGGAAGTGGGTTCTGGTTCAAAGAAAGTAGTGTCCAACACTATAACAAATGTTGGAACATCTACTGGAACATCGAGGACATGGAAAACATATGTAATCAAACTGAAGTCCCTCAAGAAGAACCATATGCATATACATGCTTCGAACTCAGATGCTAATGAAGATTGGGTCAATTTAATTAACTCGGGAGGTTTTGTTGGATAACTAGTGTTTTCTATCTGTTTATATAAAAAATATATAAAAAAGGGTGTGTGTTTTTTCTTATACTTGTTCTTTTTCTGATTCAGTCTTGTTTTGAGTCATGTGTTTTGAGTAATTTATTTTTAAAACCCTTAGTTTGTGTCCCTTTGGGTGAGTTCTTGTTTGTTCTTTCTTTTGTTTGTTTTTGTTGGTTATGTTGTGTCAGTTTGGTTCTATTAGTCTTTCATTAAGTTATTGAGTCATTTTTTTTGGTCTTCTTTTGTTTGTCTTGAATCAATTCTTGCTTCTATTGATTCTTTTTGTATCAGTTTCTTTCCACTCTGTTTTTTCCAATTTTTTTCCAAAAAGGGGGATAAAAGTGTCATTGTGTCTAGTCAAGTGTTGTTTGCTTTATGCAAAACTTTAGGGGGAGCATGACTATCTGTCATGCGAGTCTTAAGTTTGTTATGTTTCTGCTACTTTTGTTAAGATTATTTGCAGGATGTCCTATAGGATGTTCTAACATCCTGTATGTTGTGTCTTATATTCTAAGTTATGAGCATTGTTGTGTCTTGTGCTCTGAGTTATATATGCTGCTTCTACTACATGTCCTTCTAATGTGTTATGTTTTTTAGGGGGAGATTTATCTCTCTGTCAATAATTGGTTCTAGTTTTAAGGGGAGTATCTTGGATGGTTTTGAAGATTCAGTCCATGGTCTTCCTCTTGTACAAAGTTTACATTATTAGCATGTATCTTGTGTTAGTGTAACTATCATATCTTTGATAGAAGTTTTTATGCAGTTTGGTTTGTGATTTTATTCCTCTGTGGTCTTATTCCTTTGTGGTGTTATTCCTCTCTCCAGTTTAATTGGACTTTTGGTTGTTTTAGCCAAAATTTGCCAAAGGGGGGGATCGTTAGTTCAATGGTTTTAGGGTTTGTATAATTTTTCTAAAACATGTTTCTATACTGATGTTAATCAAAATATTACAGCATTTTTATCAACGGTCATAACATGTTTGATGTTATGAGTTTTTCAGCCAGATGTCAAAGTAGATGTCATGACATCTTGGTATGGCACAACAGGCGATGCCGTTTTAAATCTTGACAGATTTGATTTGATTATGTGATATATCTTTTGGATATATCAGTAAATTTCGCAGGTCAAGAAGATTTAATCCGGTATAGGATTTTATATCTTCAGTTGTGCATTAGTTACTAAATTGGGCCCTGAGACAATTTAGGAAACTTTGTATTGTTTGTTCTAAGACTTAAGGAGATTTTGCTGCACAATTGATGCATCACTCAGCATATGTATCAAGAAATATCTGGATGCAGATTCCCACGGACTACATAGGTGTATTTAAAGGGAAGTCTTAACCTAATGTAATTTGTACTTTTCACAATTGTAAAATTAGGAGAAGAAAAACATTCTTAGGTTTTGAGAGTCTCTTGTGTATTGTGTGGTGTAAGTCACCCTTTGTATCTTTTGATACAGTGTGGTAGACATAGTGTTCTCACTCAGAAGCCTTTAGGTAATGATTTGAGTATTTTTCTTGGTTGAAGCTTTTAAGCAATACCAAATATTGTTCTTAGTTAAGAGTATTAACTAAGTATTTGTATTGGAAGTGTAATCTTCTTATTGAGTTGTTTTTTGATATAGTCACTGAGATTGAGACTGTTAGACATCATTGAGGTGATATAGGGAGTGAGATGGCACTTTCTCATATCTAGGAGGTTCCTAGGTAGAAGTTGCATTAGGTAGGGATTAAGAGAGATGTTGTAAATTGTGACTGTTTAGGCTTTGAACTAGTACTACTAATAATTAACTTCCTTTCTGGCTTGGTAGCACCCAGAGTAGGTGAGTTGCATCGAAATAGGTTAACAACTTTATACATTATTTATCATTCTGCAATTTAATTTAAATATCACTTGCATCTTGATAAATCTTTTCATGATGTCAAATAGGATGTTGTAACATTTGTTGTGACATTGTTTTGATGTAGGGATATAAATATTAACATGGGTTGCCTGTACCATAGAGTTTCAATATGTATCAGAGAAGGCTGGAATGATTGTATTCTGGTTATCTATTGATAGTAGATCTTGAAGAGTTATTAGGATAGGAGAATCCTGATACTCAAGAGATAGAATGGAAGAGTTTGAGTTGGATTTTTGTCACTATGAAATTACCAACTTTATGTTCTATGGAATTGGTAAGTTTTCTATATCACTTGTATTGTAGCCAAAGATACTTAGGAATTTCTCAAGTCCACTCATAAAATCACATCTAAGTGTATTTGGAAGAAAAGAATTCAGAAGTGAGGATGATCAAGAAGAACTTTTCTCAGGTTTATAATCAAATGATTGATATGAAAGTGACAAGCCATTGAATAATAACAAGATAAGTATTTTGGTTTCCAACTTTTAGGAACTTGGGTCATGGTCTCTGAAGAAGGGTTTCTTTTACTATTGTGATCCTTGGAAGATAATCCAATCAGGTGTTGAAGAGTTTGGACAGGATGTCTAGACCAAATGTCCAGAACATCTGGGCCGACATTAGAAAGTTTGAGATGCTAAAGAAAAGGCTGGAAATAGTGTATAGATATATCAATGTATAAGCATTCATATGAGTGTGAAGACCTTGGATCTCTGTGGAGAAGAATGCCCTACTTATCTCAAGAACAAATGTATGGGTTTTCAATTTCTTGGCTTAATAAGGAAAGTGATCCTGATTATGAATTTTCCAAGAATATTATTGGTTAGATTGGAAGATGGACTTCTGATGAAGATTTTTGTACTGAAGATCTATCTCATGATATGGTGGATGTTTTTATTCAAAGATCTGTGTATCTAGAATAAAAAGGGTTGTCAACCATGAATAAATAGGAGGTAGTTTATTTATGATCTTATGTTTTAAGAGAATGAAGGATTGTCTACCATCTATGACTTACAGGGAAAGGTGACTTTATTCCTAAAACTTGATATCTTGATCAAGTCTATAAGGATAAGGTCAAAACAGTTGGAGAGGTTTCTTCTAGTGGAAAGATGATTGGAAGCCTAAGGAGGATGGATTTTTACAAGCTATGACTAGCAAAAAGAAAACTCAAGTGACAAAAGGCTGTTTGTATCAAAAGGCAAGTTAAGTCAAGGATGTCAATCTTAATGTCTCAACTCGCACTAGAGATAAATCTTCTGTGAAAAGTTAATCTTAATTGTTTTCTTTGTTTTCTTTGACTTTCTAGATGGTCAAATTCACCATAGGTTAACCAATTATTGGTTAATACTCAGAGAAGGTGATAATTTCCTTATCTCTCATAACCTTCTTAGAACTTCAACTAAGATGATTGGCATTTTGGTACTAACTATTCCAGACACTTGACTACGGTAAAAGTGTTTTTGGTTGTGTGTTTAGTCTCATCCTATAAATTGTTTCGTGTGTTGCTGATGATAAAAGGGAAGATTAAGGGCATTGGATAACTAAAGAATTTATAATGGATTCTCTAAGTTTGGGTAATTTTTATTTTTACTGAAGGATTGATGGTTATTCGTTTTCACATAAGTCAGTTGTGTGATCAAGGTCTAAAGGTATATGTCATCAAGGAAGAATGTTTGTCTCTTATGAGATGTGTAATACAGTGGGAGAACTGACTTAGTTGTTTTGCGTTTGATCGCAATTGTTGCAGATAGCAAGAGTCGCCACTGAATTTTCTTTTATCCAACAAAGGAAAGGTTGAAAAGAACAGGAAAGACCTTTAGAGATGTTTTCTTGAGTTCGGGGGGGGGGGGGTAGGTTATGAAAAGGGAAGGTATTAGCACCCTTTTCATCTGTAGTTATCTACGAGCTCTTAGTTGCTTGCTAGATCACTTGCTTTTGTTTGAAAATGTGCTTGTGGTGTGAGTTTGAAAATATTTTGAAAACGTCTTTGTAATGATTATCCTCTCTATAAGAATACATACAAAGTGTTGGTTTTGAAAATAGTTCAAAGAGATGTTTGTTTGTGGAAGATGTTTTTTGAAAGTGATTTTGAAAAATATCTTTGTAATGATTCTCGTCTCTATAAGAATGCGTACAAAGTGTTTTGAATTTTGAAAATATTTCAATTGAAAGTGTTGGTGTGAAAATGGTTTTTTTGTGAGCAAGCAAGCAACTACGGGGGTCCTACCTAATCGAAAGGTCTTTGTTCTTTTCCTGCTTCTTTAGATGTTTCTATCTTACCATTGATTGGTAAGAAGCCCCATCGTTGGATGTGAAGGGACGGGCGCGGGTCAATTGTATAGTCATAGAAAGCAACCTATGGGATGTCTTAGCAATTTTCGTTGGGGACTAGATCGTTTACCGAAGGAAACATCAAGGGACTGTGATCATTTTATCGAGGGTCTTTGCTAAAATACCCATATTCGAGGGACATGACTATTTTCCGTGGAAACAAGTGAGATTACCCTAGAGGTGCATGTGTATGAATAGTGTGTTTGATTGCATGCATTTTTGTCTTTGATTAGGGTGGTCTACTTGTTGGTTTTATCTTGCCATACACCATAATTACTAACATTTATGAAAGCAATAAAAATGCGAAAAATAAATGTCCTACGCTATTACATCACTTGGGGATGGGGATACAAATGTACAAATTGGGATTGTAAGAAATTAAATCCTAATTAATTATTACATCTATATTGAATATGAATAAATGTACAAGAATTGGAATAAAAAGAAGACGCACTTTGTTTTGATTTTTGTTAAAGAAAGGTTTTGATTAATTAAAATAATTATGAAAATAAAATATTTTTTGTAATATTTTTATATATTCATAAAATAAAACTCGTAAATAAATAGTGTGTAAAAATCAACTCAAAAGGAGTTATTTTTATTGGTTGAAAAAATGTTTGAAATTTGTTAAAAAAGAGAAAGGAAACAAACAAAGGGTAAAAACTGCTCTGGTCCTGCTAAGGTTTGAACTCAGGACCCTACACAAAAATGCCTTTTACGCGCGTTGTTTGTACCACTGGGGTGGTCTGTTTCATCTGTTCATAAGGAAGCTTCGATTGGGTACAAGATGAACTTGTTTCTGAATGTTTGACATGCCCAGTTTCTTTCTTCGATTGCAGGAGTGCGAGACTCCCAAGTTGAGATTCGAAAAGCTACAACCCTCAGCCAATCGAAAGATACACACAACCTGCCTAAAGTTTAAAAATGAATCTAACAATGTAACTTTCAAAAGCTACAGGCCAGGGGTTAGTACAAGCTTGTTTGGCACCAAAATCAAAGGCTAACTAGTTAGAGTTGATATTTTCAACATACAGGCAGTGATAATCGAAGCTAAAAGCAGGGTCAACTTCCTAGATATAAAATCTACATTTTTCTTTTATTTGTATGTACAAATGATATTTAAATGGAGAGTTCCAAGTTTAGAGGAAACTTACCTTTTGAAGTTCCAATCGAAGGACCTCTATATGACTCAGACTTGATGATGGATTGAGCTTCGCTGGAACCTTCCTTAAGCTAATGGGACCACTTCTCTGCTTGAATCAAAAGGTTGGTACGTGGTAGTTATGAGGAAATTGAAGGTTGGTTATCTGGTAGTTGGGGAGTGAATCGAAGGGTTCACTAATGCATGAAAGGATCTGCGATTTTTTATGAGAGTTTTAGAGTTTCAATGTTTGAGAGTTTGAGAGTTTAAGAGTTTGATGATTTTTCCCACGCCTCCAAAATCTGACCTTGGTTTGTAAAGAGTCTCTCTATTTATAGAGAAGAGGGTTCTTTCACGTTCAGGATAACATGTTATTGTTTTATGTAAAACGAAAAGAAATAAAGTTTAATGGGTTTTCATGGTTTCCAAGTTCAAGTAAAAGTGGGGGCCTGGTTTTTGCAGGAGACTTGAATCATGCTTTTTGATGTTACTTGCACTCAGAGATAAAGGTTACAAGGCTCAATGCATTGAAAATTTGCATAAAGCTTGTTTTCCTGAAATGGCAATGATAACTTTATGCCATTTACAGAAAGACCTTTTGGACAAAATTTTAAACACCTGGGTAATAGTTTAATTAATTGTGTAAATAATTAATTATGGAGTGAGACATAAGTTTGAGGCCTGAAGAGCAAGATCATGTAGCCTTGGCCTATGGATTCCGTCTTCAACTTGATGCCTTGGATCGAATACCCTATTTTTTGTTTTGGCCATACAGATCCAGCCTTCGACCAAACTCAAGAGCAAACAAAATTGAATGTCTCCAACAATGGCATGTCTTTTGATTGGTTCATATTCAGCTGAATATACCATTTTGAATCCTTTTATTTTTGATCACATAAGTCCAACCTTCGACCAGACTCAAGGGTGAACAAGACTGATTGTTCCCACCAATGCGTGCTTTTCGAATGGGTCATATTCAGCTGAATATACCACTTTGAATCCTTTTGTTTTTGATCATGTAAGTCCAACCTTCGAACAAACTCAAGGCATGAAAAACTAAATATTCCCAACAATGGCATGTCTTTCGATTGGGCCATATTCAGCTGAATATACTACTTTGAGTAGGCAAGATAATCTCAATGGCATAGTCTAAACGAAAGGAATTCTGGATTACTTTCTTACTTCACAAAAGAAGTCAAATGCCAAAATGAAGCATAGGAACCAAGCTTGCTCAAAGAAGCCAGATGCCCAATTGAAGCATGTATGCAGGGGCCCATTGCTTTGTGAATTAAAGCAAACATGTAAGAAGCCTTTTCTCAATCGAAACCTTGTATGAAGCAAGCATGCAAGAGGCCATTTCCTCAATCAAAACTTGGTAATTTGAAGCAAGTTTGAAGGAGGCCAGAGTCCAATCAAAGCTTGGGAATGCTTGCATCGAAGGAGGCCATATGCCTAATCGAAAGAGGTATTAATGTGGATTCGAAGCAGGCATTAAGGTGGATTCGAAGCAGACATTAAGGTGGATTCAAAGCAAGACTGAAGGTGGATTCGAAGCAGGAATTAAGGTGAATTTGAAGCAGGTTGCTTCGAAGGAAACAATGCCCTAATCGAAACTTGTGAAGCAAGCATGAATCGAAGAAATGCCCAGTCGAAGCTAGTATAAATCGAAGCAAGCTTGCTTTTCTTCAATTTTTTCAAAAAAAAATCAAATTTATCTTCTTTCCCTTTTCAACAGTTTCCGCTTTGACTTGATGCTTGAAAATCTAATATGATCCATGGAAACTATGTGGGGCATTAAAAATCCAAATGTACTTGTGCAAACTTGAACTTTTTAAAATCCTTGTGAGAAAATGTCTTGAGAAAATAGAGGGCAAATTTTAGGGTACAACAACTGCCCCTGTTAAATCTTCTTAAACCTGAAGAGTTAGATTGGCGAGTCCACCATTCGTGACTTGAAGGTGGAAGATGATTGAACACTAGAGTGCCCATAAATTTTCACTCGATGATATGGTTGATTGTGTAGGGAATGGACTTAAAGATGCCATTTGGAGAGATGATGGAGAGTTTTCAGAGATGGGCTTATAGATGCCATCCATAGGTGATTGTTGGTAGGAATTGGAAGAAGTATCAGAATAAATCTTTGGTCAATTTAAACTGAACCAGAAGAAGTGCCTACTGGAAAAGTATCAGAATACATATTTGGTTAATTTAAATTGAACCAACAGATGTCTGCGTTCGTCTTTAACTGGAAAAGAATTAGAATAAATCTTTGTTTGATTTAAACTGAACTAGAAAAAGTGTCTACTGGAAAAGCATCAGAATGTCAGTCGTATCTGGATCGCATCTGAACTGTTTCTAGAAGAGAATCTGGAGTAAGTATCAGAATGTCATCTGTATCTGGACCGCATCTGAACTGTTTCTAGAAGAGTGTATGAGAAGGAGCCCGTGTAGGATTTTTTTAACTGGTCGTGTAGATAATTGCCCTGGCTTGTTTCAAGAATTAATCTACAATCAGTTGTCCGTAGATAGTTGTCCTGTCTTATTTCAGGTATTAATCTGGAACTTGTTTTTGTTGGTCGTTGAGATAGTTGTCCTATCTGGTTTCAGGTATTAATCTCTGACCTAAGCGAAAGAAAGATAGTTTTCCTGTCTGGTTTCGAGTATTAATCTTTATTCTGCTCATGTAGATAGTTCTCCTGTTTGGTTTCAAGTGTTAATCTATAATCACTTGTTCTCAGATAGTTGTCCTGGCTTGTTTCAGGTATTAATCTGGAACATGTTTTTGTTGGTCGTAGAGATAGTTTCCATAGCTTGTTTCATGAATTAATCTCTGACTTATTGAGAAATGGTTGTGGAATTTGCCAAAGATAACTTTTGTTGATTGACTTTTCCCTGCAAGGAAGAAGGTTAGTTGCATGCAGATGTATGCATGGCTTGATGACGTTCTCAAATGAGATTATGCTGCATGCATTTATCGTGTATGTAATATGATGCATGAAATGTGAAATGCTGTTGTATTGTATCTTTGTCTTGGAAAGTAAATCCTTGACAAATGCTGGGGAGTTTTGGGGAGTTAAATCTCGGACTTCCGTTGGGGATGAAGAGTATGCACACCTTCAGACCTTGTTTTAGAATGTTTCTGCTGGGGATTCCTCTTTTGTGGTTTGAGGAGAACTCTGTGGGGAATATTGACTTTGTTTGAGGGAAAACTCTATGGAGAGTGTTAATTTCTGCTTGGGGAAAAGAGTTCAAGAGTTTTAGTTGTCCGTTTCTCTACTGGGGAGTTATCTCTTGATTCGAGAGGATGGAAGTTAACAACTTGTTGGGGATAAAGGAGTTAACTGTTATCTGATCGGCTTCCAGGCTTTGCAGCAACTAATTGGGAATAATGGTAAACTCCACTGGGGAAAAGGAGTTTTGTTGATGACTTCACTGGGGATTAGGAGTTGTGGTCCCTTAATTTGTGAAAGTCTGAGAGGCAAACTCAAGTTGGGGAATATGTAGTTTGTTGGGGAAATAAACCCTGTTTGAAAAGAATATTTGACAAACTGCTGGGGAGGTGTTTTCTTTTGGCAGAACCAACTCAGCTGGGAAAAAGGTTTTCCGGAGATTAAAATTCTGGCTGGGGATTACCTGGATCTAACTTTGTGGGGATATCCATGAATTTGGCCTTGAGGGGTTTGTGCCTATATCTGTGAAGATTATTCTGTAGGGATAACCTTATGGAAATGACTTTGTGGGGACTTGATTGAGGATCACCCTATGAAAAGGACTTTGTGGGAATTTTTCACTGCCCCTAGTAGTAAGTGTTGTAGTACTTCCAAAAAATGTTTGCTTTGCCGTACGTAACCCTTTGCTGGAATTCATGTTTAATGCCCCAAGTGATTCAGATACAGACCTGCCCCTGGTTATTCAGCATTTCTTGATAGATTTTTTGGAATCTAGGCTTGACTGCCCCCCAAACAATTTGGACAATGACATGTCCTCCCCCTGCTATGGGAGAGTTTTTCATTTGGAAATGTCATCCCATTTGAAGTGGTTCTGTTTCTTGAGAACTTATGTTCATTAGATATTCATTGTGTGGATTTCTCCGCTCTCTGCTATCAAACAATTAGCCATATGCAAATAGCGATATTCAAATAATGAAAAGTTTATGCTTGTCTTAAAGTTTTAAAAATGCGTTTTAGCAAGTAAAGAGTTTTGTAAGAAAATGAATTCAACTCAGGATTTTCATTTAGCCTTACACGAGTCAGGATACCTTTTGTAACAATATGCTTTCGAACTAACCCATGCTTCAACTAGGACTTTTGAATGGTTGTAGCATGGTCTGGTTCGCGGTTTAAGAAACAAAGGATAAGGCTCAAAGTGTATTTGTACCCGCCCGTTCTTCATGATGTTCTTCAGCCCTAAACTCAGCTAATTGTGCATTTGAATTCCAATGGAGCTTGGAATGACGTTTTTGTGATGGTTCAGACAAGTTAAATTTGTTGGAAGGCCGTAATTTTTGCAATATTTTTCATGTTGTCGAGGATTTGTAGTCACCTTTTTTTGATTTATTATCCCTGATTTTTACCTGACTGTTCTTGTTTTGAGATTACAGTCAGCGGGATGCCCCCGTTTTTTTTAAGTCTCCTTCGTAGGTTTTGACTTAGTGGGCTTTTCTTTTGAGAGAAAATGATTGCCTATTTGATAGGGAACCATCGCCGTCTTTTGATTCAGAAGGACATTTTCATTAGTGTTTAGGAAGTGAAAGCTTGCGACTGAACGCACATTTGAATTAACTGAGAGACTACCCTGCCCCAGGTTTTGATTAAAGGTTTCAATTTATGTGAAAAAGAAAACTCCTACTTCTTTAGCTCAAAGGGTTGACTAGGGATTATCTTCCTTATAACTCCAGTGTTTAGGAATTAAAACAAACACATGTACATCATCAGCAAAGTCCGTCCAAAAGCATACTGTATGAGATTATGGCATTGTTTTCGTCATCCTCCCTCTAAAGGCTTGCAACTTTTAACGAGTGTTGAATATCACGAAAAACAAGGAATAAAAACACGATTTAAATATAGTGAAGACAAATAGATTAATTCAAGACAAACATATGCAATGCATTAATGAAAGTAACCAAAGTCTGACATACATATGACTGTTAAACAAACAAAGAAATTACATTTGAAAATTCAAAATGAACTGGACTCTCAATGATTTGGCATGGGAGCAATGGCCATGTTGAGAGTTTCAGGAGGGTCGAATTTAATCTCTTTGGCATCAATCATGTCTTGAATCTTGTTCTTTAGATCCCAACAGCTATTCGTGTCGTGTCCAGGACTATCAGAATGGTATGCACACCTTTCATTGGAATGATAAGTAGGAGCAGAAGTATTGGGATTCCAGAGAGGAGCCTTTAACGTAATCAACTATGCCTCCAACATGTGTTGTAACGCTTGAGCCAATGGCATATTGATCTTGGTGGATTGTCTTTTATGTGTGACCTCCTTACGCTGATTCCCCTGTTGACGTTGTTGCATCAATGCAGGATTAAAGATCAGAACTGCCCCTACGTGTTGGTCGTGGTTACTCTGGTTATGACCTTTTTGACCGTACATAGCATCATACTCTTTCTTCCCATGAAAAGGCTACTTCCCTGCACTTGAAGATGCACCCCTTTGAATTTTACCGCTCTTAATGCCAGCCTATACTCTTTCGCCTGTCAGTATTAGCTTGGTGAACCCGACCGAGGAGTTTCCGATTAGGTGATTGAAGAAAGGTCCTGTCAAAGTTCCCATAAAGATGTCAATCAGCTCCCTGTCAATTAAAGGTGGCTGCACCCTGCCAGCCAGGTCTCTCCATTATTGGGCGTATTCTTTGAAGCCCTCGTGGGAACCCATGGTCATATTCTGCAACTGGACGCGAGTTGGTGCAAGATTAACATTGTATTGGTACTGCTTGTAGAAAGAAGTATTTAGATCCTCCCAGGTGCGGATGTGAGAACCTTCCAATTGATAGAACCATTCAAGTTGAGTCCCAGCTAGACTCTCTTGGAAGAAATGGACCTATAGTTTCTGATCAGTGGTGTGTGGCTGAATCTTGCAGACATAAGATCTGAGATGCATCTTAGGACAAGAGACTCCATCATACTTGGAAAAAGCAGGGATTTTGAATTTTGGTGGGATAACCACTCCAGAAACCAAACCCAATTCTTCAAAATCCAGACCAGGTACCCTATGAATTTCCATGGTGTTGAGACGATCCTCCAGTTGTTTGTATTTGTCGTCTGCAGAAGGATACTGTTCTTCAGTGTAGTCAGCTTCTTCTTTGTTAGACCCCAGACTGTGTACCCCTTCTTTTGTCTGGTTTTCCCCTCAGTTGACGGAGTTACAAATTCTAGAGCTCGCTTTGCTGGTCCTCTGAACCTCCTTCCTAAATTCAGGATGCCCACTGACTTCTTTGTCTTTTTCTTCTTGTCTTTGAGAATGAGAGTTTTCAGGTGTTCTTGCCTCTTAGCCATAGCCAGGAACATTTGTTGGAATTGGGCATTTTGTGCTTGAAGGTCCTTCACTATTTGTTCCATATCCATCTTACTGAAATAAATAGTAGAAAGATAAGGAAACCTGTGTGGGGAAAACCTGTCATGATATGATGCATGGTATGTGGATGCATGTTTTCAAGGATCTCGCGGGGTAAACACAAGAAGATGTTAGAAGTTGAATTTGGTCATAGTTTTGATTGGAGAACTTCATATCGGCGGATGTCCTGCCACGAGAATCAAACTCACCATGTCAAGTGGGTCATAGCCCTTGACTCTTGTTATTGTGCTTTGGTCTTTGACGGTGTTTGATTAGAGAATGAATCCTCTTGCCCCTTGATAGGTGTCTCGTTCAACATGACCCTGCATCATAGGCCCTTGAGATCCTTGAAATGGTTATTGAAAATGCTATGGTATGATGTCATGATGTCATGTACAAGTATGCAAAGCAAGAAAGTCTTTATGTACAAAAAATCATATACACACAAAGAAGACAAGTCCTTATGTTTAGGCTTGCATAGAGTTTTATAGGTAAGTACCCTCTTAAAGTTTAGTTGGCTCAACTTGTCCTAGAAAGTAACCGGGTTCTATGGGATCTCAATATCACCGACCTTTCTTTTAAGCATTGTCTCAGCTCAATCAATCTTTTCTTGCAGCTGAGATATCCCAAAAGCCCGATCTCAATGAGCGTAGCATCGAGTACCAACCAATCTTCGGTCAGAACCAAAGCCGGTTATCTCACTACTTCCTAATGGACAAGTTGTTAAATTAAAGGTTCTAAGGTCAATTAGCGCTTAATGATACTATAAGGAAGCCTAATGTTATCCTTAACTGACTCAAGGAACATTAGTACAAGCCAGAGTATCACGCTAACGTAGCTATCACTTTGTCCATATCAGTCTACACCGTACAACCTCCATGATTTATTGCTACTTACCTAAAAAGGTGCCCCAGATCCGGGTGTAGGATCTTTAACAATAAACCAAACAAGGACCCATAAATATAAAGCAAGCAAGTCAAACAATGAAATAAAGTAAAGGTGATCTAGCCCTAAGGTAACCTCACTTTTAAATAGACTCCCCAGCAGAGTCGCCAGTTCGGTAATACGGTGGGAGAACTAACTTAGTTGTTTTGCGTTTGATCGCAATTTTTGCAAATAACAAGAGTCGCCACCGACTTTTCTTTTATCCAATAAAGGAAAGGTTGAAAAGAACAAGAAAGACCTTTAGAGATGTTTTCTTGAGTTCGGTGGATAGGTTATGAAAAGGAAAGGTATTAGCACCCTTTTCATTCGTAGTTATCTACGGGCTCTTAGTTGCTTGCTAGATCACTTGCTTTTGTTTGAAAACGTGCTTGTGGTGTGGGTTTGAAAATATTTTGAAAACGTCTTTGTAATGATTATCGTCTCTATAAGAATGCGTACAAAGTGTTGGTTTTAAAAATAGTTCAAGGAGATGTTTGTTTGTGGAAGATGTTTTTTGAAAGTGATTTTGAAAAGTTCCTTTGTAATGATTCTCGTCTCTATAAGAATGCGTACAAAGTGTTTTGACTTTTGAAAATATTTCAATTGAAATTCTTGGTGTAAAAATGTTTTTTTTGTGAGCAAGCAAGCTGTAACACCCCAATTCTACCCGACAATTATATAAATAAATCAGAGTTATAAAATCATCCATGCAAACGAATCAGGATGCCACAAATTCATCATTAAAAACTCACTGCATTCATCGTGGATACATAACACTTTGAAACTTCAGATGAACCATCAACATGATACTTTAATCTCTTAATTCAACAAATTTAAACATCTACGTAGAGGAATTCTTAATAACATCTTTATCATTGTTACATCAATTTCAAAACAACACAATTTTAATAATAATCAGCTTAAAGTTCAACAACTAAATAATCAACAATCAAAAGCAACAAACGTTCATCCCCCCGAGTGTTACATATCAGAGAAATAAAACCGACTCGAACTATTGAAAGTATACAACCTTCACTCTCGATTACCTGCACGTTACCAACATAAGGTCAACATTCAAACAGAAGGGGTGAGATATCTAACAATATAATAAAGCATATGATAATTAATATACTGACTTAGATCACATAAAATCACCACTTCTCATCTTATAATCAACAATAATCACAACGGAAAAACCAACTATAATACACATTCATCACATCAATTCATAACTTCTTTATGCAATCGTATAATGTGACTCAATATATGCAAATGCATGTGGTACCATTGGAGCAGAACTCCCATCTTAAAAATCTGCCAATAAATAGAGGCATCAACAAGGCATAAGCCTTCATCTTAATATTCGCCAATACGTGCCATCTTTAACGAGCATGAGCTCCATATTGAAATGCAATATATGCAACACAATTATGAATATAATGGAAACACCATAAGTAACAACATCTCAACACAACATCATCATTGGCCATAGGCCTACATCTTAAGAACTGCCCATTATTAGAGGCATCTCAACATCTTTCATCAACATCGTTCATCATGAATCACCAAACATCATTTATACATCATAACTTATCAAGCATAATCTCATTAATCATCATTTCATCAACAACTCATCCGTACAATAATACAACAGTAACTCGTCAATTCGCAACGTTGGCGATAGGCCTACAACATGATATTGCATATAATTGATTAATCATCTAAGGCTTACTTCTAAATTACCAAACCTCTACATATTACTATTCTGTAATACTACATCATTATCATTATTAATCCTACTGTTACAACCAAACAACAATCTATATACATCTCATCCTCATCATTCTTCACAAAAATCAACATAACGATCAACACGGGAACTAATTCAAATTTTAATTTGTATACTATGATTATCCTTCATATTATTCATTTTAATCCTTAAGAATGAAGTTCATTGCGTTATCTATTCAATGATTTGAACGAAACCTCAAACGGAGTCCAAAAACTCAAGTTACAGCCTTGGGAAAATGAATCTATCAAAAACCAGACAACATGGATCGACGCGTACTAAACTGAACACGCTACATGGGTCGATGCATACTCTCTTGTATAGACTTATACTGAGTCTGGAACACTGCATGTATCGACACATGCTCCTACTTATCGACTCATCCTGAGTCTAAAAGCCCTCATGTATTGACACATGACTCCTTTGTGTCGACTCATCCTGAGTCTAAAAGCCTTCTTGTATCGACACATAACGTTTGGGGTCGACACATACTACTACTATTCCTTTAAAACAAGCCCACATCAAATAATATCATTCTTCTAATGTTATTTCACCACTTAATAAAATGAATAAATCCAACTTGTAAGTGTTTAGTTATTGGCATGTATTTTTGGTAAAACCAGGTGTGTGAATGTCATGACTGATGTCATAACATTCTGGATTATTAGGTACTTTATGCAGAAAAAGTATGGCATACAGTAGCTGCTGTTTATGAGTGTGTATCTGAGCATTTTGCAATGATCACATTTATTACTTTCTACCAAAATCAGTAAACAGGAATTCTGATGTCATAACAAATGTTAAGACATCCTGTACTGATCTAACAGTTATGCAGTTTGGTTAATTCTGAGATTTTTCAGGAAGTTGGTTCATTCTTTCCAGAACAGAATCTCACGTGGACTTTAGGTTAACCTAGCTCAACCCTAATCTGGTTGATAAAGTCTTGTGACCAAGTCTTGAGGTTAACCCTAATTAACCCTAACTTTTCGTGGAAGCCCTAACTGAAGAAACAACTGCATATATATTCAACAGGAAAGTTGATTGGAATTTAACTCTTAGACAGAAGATCAATTAGGAGTTGTATAGTTTTAACTGCTGTAATCTAAGCAAGTATCATTGTGATAAGTGACTTGGAATAGGTTTTGATTGTAAGGGTTTTTGTATCACTCAAAGCTTTGAAGCAAGAGTGTTTGTGTCTCTTGACTAAAGCTTTGAAGCAAAGTCAAGTTAGGTTTATGTATCACTCAAAGCTATGAAGCACGAGTGTTTGTGTTACTTGATTAAAAAGCTGTGAAGTATAATCAAGTGTATGTTCTGAAGAGTGTCTTCATTATTTCATTAGTCAATTGTTTAAGTATCACTGCTGTGATTGAGGGGGAGTGAGTAGGAACTCAGGTTTAAGTTGAACTTAGATTGAAGTTGCATTGGGTAGGTCTTAAGTGAAGGAGATAAACTGGTTGGTTTATTCCTGAATTAATATCTCTTATAGTGGATTTCCTCCCTGGCTTGGTAGCCCCCAGAGTAGGTGTTGTTTCACACTGAACTGGGTAAACAATTGACTGTGTTCTTTACTGTTTTTATTTACTGTCTTATAGAAAGTCAGATACGGTGTCATAACATTCACTGTGACATTGAGTATCTGCTGCCAGAATTTCACAACTAATCAGAAAACATTAATTATTCCAAAAATAATTTAATTAAATTACTGGCGTTATATCTCTCCCTTACTTAGAATATTTTCGTCCTTGAAAATTTACCTTAATCAAACAACTCAGGGTAGGAGTCTCGCATCTTGCTCTCCAACTCCCAAGTCATGCTTTCTCCAAAAGCTCCTAACCAAACCACTTTAACCAAAGAAATCTCTTTTCCCCTCAGAGTCTTTATTTCATGATCCGCGATTCGTACAGGCATCATCTCCATCGTAAGATTATCCCGTACTTGCACATCGTCCATATGAATCACATGAGATGGATCTGAAACATACTTCCAGAGTTGTGACACATGAAACACATCATGCAAATTCGAAAGATTAGGCGGCAAGGCCACTCTATAAGCAACATTCCCGACTCTCTCTAAAATCTGATATGTTCTAATAAAACGAGAAGTGAGCTTCTTAGACTTCAATGCTCGCCCAACACCAGTCACAGGTGTAACTCTTAAAAACACATGGTCACCCGCTTGAAATTATAAATATTTCCTTCGCTTGTCATGATAACTCTTATGTATATTTTGGGAAGCTTTCATCTTTTCTCGAATCAGCTTCACCTTCTCAGTAGTCTCACGAACAAGTTCAGGTCCAAGTACTACACTTTCACCAGATTCATGCCAACATAAAGGAGTTCTACATCTTCGACCATTCAATGCTTCAAAAGGTGCCATCCCAATAATGGAATGGTAACTGTTATTATAATTAAACTCTATCAACGGAATATAAGTATCCCACGAACCTCCCTGCTCAAGAATACATGCCCTCAACAAGTCTTCCAACGATTGAATCGTCCGTTCAGTTTGACCATCTGTCTGAGGATGATACGCTGAACTCAACCTAAACTGAGAACCCAACTCTTATTGCAAACTCTTCCAAAAAATCATAAGTAAATCTTGGATCTCTATCTAGCACAATGCACAAAGGAACACCATGCAGCTTCATAATCACACTAGTGTAAATCTCAGCCAACTTTGACACTGGAAAACTGATGTTAATAGGAATAAAATGAGCCGACTTTGTAAGCCTATCAACAATCACCCAAATCAAATAATGTCCTCTTATAGTATTAGGTAACCCCCTCACAAAGTCCATTGAAATGCTATCCCATTTCCATTATGGAACTTCTAACGGTTGCATCAACCCTGCAGGTTTCTGATGTTCAACTTTCGACTTCTGACAAGTCAAACATGTATACACAAACCGAGCCACATCACTCTTTATTCCAGGCCACCAAAACAAGCCTTTCAAATCTTGATACATCTTTGTAGCTCCTGGATGAATACTCAACTTACTTCTATGACTCTCTTCAAGTATCACTTTCTTCATCTTAGCATCATCAGGAATACAAATCTGGTTATGAAACCTCAACACACCTTGCATATCTAGCTTAAAATCATTATTCTCAGACTGGTCGATTTCAACCATCGAATCTACCAGTTTCACATCCAACTTCTGAGCTTCTCTGATACTGTCCAAAAATTCATTAGTAATCTTCAACATACCCAACATAACACTCTGCAACGTAACCTCGCAAACTAAGCTCATATCTCTGAACTGTTCAATTAATTCTAACTCTTTAATCATTATTGCCGACATATTCAAAGTCTTTCGACTCAACGCATCAGCTACCACGTTCGCTTTTCCTGGATGATAATTCAAACCGAAATCATAATCCTTTAACAATCCCAACCATCTTCATTGCCTCATATTCAAATCTTTCTGATCAAATAAATACTTTAAGCTCTTATAGTCACTAAACACTTCAAATATAGAACCATAAAGATAGTGCCTCCAAATCTTTAACACAAAGACAACTGCAGCAAGCTCTAAATCATGCGTAAGATAGTTCTTCTCATGAGTCCTCAACTGCCTTGACACATAAGCAAATATAATACCATTCTGCATAAGCACACCTTCTAAACCCATCTTAGAAGCATCACAATACACCACAAAAGGCTCTCCTGGATTAGGCAACGTCAAAATCGGAGCCGACGTCAACCTCTTCTTCAATTCTGTAAAACTTTCTTCGCACTGAACATCCCATACAAAATCTCTACCTTTACAAGTCAACATAGTCAATGGAAGTGTCAACTTAGAAAAACCTTCGGTAAACCTTCTATAATAACCAGCTAATCCCAAAAAGCTTCTAATCTCAGTAGCTGACTTCGGAGTTTCCCATTGTAGCACAACATCAACCTTCGATGGATCTACAACAATGCCACTACCTGAAATCACATGACCAAGAAAACTAACCTCCTTTAACCAGAATTCACACTTGGACAACTTTGCATACAACTCCTTCTATTTCAAAACTTGCAATACTACTCTTAAATGTTCTGCATGCCCTTCTTCTGACTTAGAGTAAATCAAAATATCATCAATGAACACCACTACGAACCGATCCAAATAAGTATGAAAGATAAGATTCATATATTCCATGAATACTCCCGGTGCATTAGTAACACCAAAAGGCATCACCGAATACTCGTAATGTCCATAACGTGTTCTAAAAGATGTCTTCTGGATATCTCCATCCTTCACTTTAATCTGATGGTAACCTGACCTCAAATCAATCTTACTAAGCACACGAGCATCCACCAATTGGTCCATCAAGTCATCTATTCTTGGAAGCGGATACTTGTTCTTAATCTTCACTTTATTCAACTATCTATAATCAACACAAAGCCTCATACTTCCATCTTTCTTCTTTACTAACAACACTAGAGCTCCCCATGGCGATACACTTGGTCTTACAAACTTCTTTTCAAGTAACTCTTCCTAATTCTTCTTCAAATCTGAAAATTTAGATGCAGACATCCTGTATGGTGCCATAGACACAGGTCTAGTACCAGGTACAAGATCAATCGCAAATTCAACTTCTCTCTCCGGCGGTACATCAGGAATTTCATCAGGGAAAAATCAGGAAATTCACACACCATCTGCAATTCCTCAATTATAGCTTGAGTCTCTACAGATAGCGACACCATCAACGAGAACATCTGAGCTTCCTCTTGCATCAACTTCCTCAACTTCTTAGCAGACAACAAACTACCTTCCTCTTCTTCAGGAGTAAAAAACCTCACAGACTTGTCATAACAGTTAATATGAACACAATTATGCTCTAACTAGTTCATACCCAAAATCACATCCAAACCTCTTAACGGTAAACAAAACAAATCAACAGCAAAGTCTCTGTCGAAGATCAACAAGGGAAACTTCAAACACACCAAATAAGTAGTCATCGACCCCTTGGCTGGAGTATCGATGACCATTTCTCCATTCAAAGAAGACAACATAAGACCTAATTTTTCAACACAATCAGCAACAATAAAACAATGAGTAGCACCAGTATCAATAATAGTAATTAAAGGAGTACTATTAATGAATAATGTACCTATGATAAGTTTGTCCTCAACAACTGTCTGATCCTCAACCAAAGCAAACACTTTACCACTTGTCTGCGCCCTCTTTGGTTTCTGACACTGACTACCAATGTGCCCTTCTTCACTATAATTGAAACAAATCACATCCTTATGCTTGCACTCAGATACAACATGTCCGTTCTTACCACAACGGAAACACCTCTTGACTTCAGTAGTACACACATTACTCTTATGCCCAGGTTTCCCACATTTAAAATAAACCACACTAGCAGAAGCATCTCCCCCACTAGCCCTCTGACCCTGAGCAACTTTCTGTTGTGAAAATGGTTTTTTTTTTATGAGCAAGCAAGCTGTAGCACCCTGTGATCGGTGGATCTGGAACTGACTGTTTAACGTTGGTTCGCGAAATGTCGCGGAAGCAAGAGTCGCCACCGTCTTTTATTTTCTCCAACATGGACAGGACAAAAGCACAGCAAAATTCCTTATGAGATATTTTCTCGGTTCGGGAGGTAGATTTATAGAAAGGGAAGGTGTTAGCACCCTTTCTATCCATGGTTATCCATGGGCTCTTAGATACTTGCTCATTTGTGTTTTCAAAATGTTTGTTTGCTTTTCAATCGTGAGTGGGTTTGAAAAAGTTTCGTTTAAAGATTTCAGATCGACTCTTGTATCAGTCCTCAAGAGTGTTTGAAAAATTGTTTTGAAAACTTTTTGAAAAGTGTCGGTGTGAAAAGAGTTTTTGATTTGTTTTTTGAAATAGAGCAAGTATCTATGAGTCGTCTACCTACCCTAAGGAATTAGGCTGTGTAAATGTCCTTAAGGTAGTGCCATCCCACCATTGAGAGGTAGGTAGCACCACCGTTGGAGGTGTTCGGGTCAATTCGATTGTTAGGGACAGTGTGGTCACCAGAGCAACAGTAGGACACCTTAGAAGCTACCCTTATGCCATAGATCATGGACATAAGGACTTACTAAAACGTCCTATACTCGACGACCACGTTTCGAGGGCAAGGCAACAGTGAGGCGTACCCTAAGAGTGGTGTGTGAATTTGTGTGTTATTTTCATGTTAATATTTGTCTTTGATCATGCCTTTGGTGAGCTACGCATTGTTTTTAATTTAGGCATTCATTCTTTCATGCAAGTTAGCAGTTTAAAAGTGCGGAAATTAAAGTGCGGAAAGTAAAGTCCTACGCTATTACAAGGCGCGGGTCTATACATCGCCAAATTAACAAAGACCCGTTTTGAATAAAAATGCGGAAAGTAAATAAATTCCTAATTACTATTACAAGGCCTGAGCAATTACATAATATTCACAAAGGAAAATAAGATAAACGTGCGAAAAGAATAAAGATAGAACATTCGAGGGCGTTGGACCCTTTTGAGAAATTAAATGAAATTAAAAAGCTAATTAATTATTTAATTAAGAAAAGAAATTGTTTTTTATGTTTTTTGTATTTAATGAGAATAAAAAAAATTAATTAAAATTAGAAGTTAAATGAAACCCTAGTTCTAAATTATTTTTAATTATTCATGAAAAATATTCAAGTTTAACCTAATTTACACTAATTAATTAATTACACGAGTATTTACAAAATAAATTAGTAATTAATAATAATGATAATAAGAAAAAAATTATTTATTAAAAAAAAGATAAAAATGCTAAAAAACCTAATTTCTACATATTTTAGTTATTAAGAAAAACATTTAAATTTTAAAACCTAATTTAACTAAATTTATGATTTAAAGTTTATTCAAAAAATAATGGTGAAATTAATGTTAATAACAATAAAACATTTTTTGATTTTTTATGTTTATTACTGTGAAAATTAATTTATGGAATTTAAAGAAAACAAATAAAAAGAATAAAAAGGAAAAATAAATAAAAACTAAAAATTGAGCAAACCATAGGGGGTGTCTGACCCTTTTGGAGGTTAATTGAAGCATTTAGGCCCACTGAATTCCAAGCCCTTTTGACTTTCTATGCTTGTATGTGGTGTGATTGACCAGCGTGCATGGTAGTCTCCATTCATAGCCTTCAGATGAATCATCATGCATATGTGGCAAGCCTATCTGTGAAGGCGTATGGTGGACCTTTGAGGGCATACTGCATAGAAACACGTTAGAGAAAAAATTATTGAATAAGTGGGGGGACCTGGGAATCGAACCCAGGTCCCAGTACCTGCCAGGCGTATGTCCCACCACTAAGCCATTCACGCGTCTTTGTTTATATAATGGGATATAAATAATATATATGAAAAGAAAGTATTATGCTGAACCAAAACAAAAAACGAGCTAACATTCAAACCCTCCAACCACGCTCAGACACATAGGCTTCGTCTTCATCTTTTTCCTGTAAATAAAAGCAAATAGCGGGGGTTTTAAACCCCCACTAAACTAAACCTGAAAAAATAGCGATTAGCTCCTGGGTTAACATAAAAAGGGCGCGAGTAGTGAATTAGTCTCGTTTTGATGTCATGATTTCAATGGTACCAATTTGGATGGCCAATTTTTCCATATACAGAAACCCCTAAAATTGGAGCTCTGAAACCCTAGGGAACGTTAATGGCAACTCTTGATACGGGCACTGTTAGTTCAATTAAAGGGCACCAATAGCTTCAGAACATCCATATTAGTGTAAATCAACCATTAAAAAACATGAATAATGCATGAAAAGTGAAACACGATTATGAAATTTTTTATGAAAAGTGTGATGTCGTTCTACCACTTCTGGAGGTCTGGAGACTTGGTTTCGATTGCAAAAGCTTCCTGGATCCCTTGGCAATGTGTTGGAATGCGTTTGGAGCTTTGAATTATGCTATAGATATGAAAACAGTTTCAAGGTTTTTGGAAAAAATTTGCAATGTTGTTCTTAGTTTTCAGCGCAGCTTCTGTGTCTCTTGCATTAGGTTTCAATTGTGCATATGTATGTGGATGGAATTAGGTTAAAAAACCAGCCCAAAGTCCATTGATTTAATGATTCAATATTTGATTTCCAATCCAATCTTTTTCAATCTTTTTCCATGCCAATTATGCCAATTATGGAATATTTTGTTCCCTTGAGAAGGTGCACGAAATATTTATCTCATAATGGAAGGATTTGCTGCACAAAAAGGATTTAAAACTATTGTTTAGTATTTTTCTCATAATTAAATTTAATTAAATGAATTAATAAGATTAAAAATTCAATTAATTAATTAAAAATAATAAAATAACTCCCTTTTAGCTTAATGGGTCGTGCATAGCCTTTGGGTAATGATTCATGGAAGAAATTGAGGCCCATTAGCAATTTTGAGGCTTTTTATGCAAAGTTGACTTTTCAAAATTCCCAAACATTTCCCAACTTCTACAAGGCATATCTTGATCAATTTTTAAGCTTTGATCATGTTCTTGGACATTTTGGAAAGGTCTTGAAGTCCTCTAACCAATGCCTTTGGTCCCATGTCATTTTGATTTACCAATTTCAAGTTATGGTCTTTGACTTAAAGTGCCCTTTTGTTGACTTTTGAAAATGACCTATAATGTTGAAATTGATAACTTTTTGTGAGAGCATTTCTTGGACTTGAAGTGTGAATATGAGTTGTAGGAAATGTCATCCTCCTAAAAATGAGCTTTGGATGGGATTTTTCTGATAAACCATGAAGAAGTTATGCCCTGGTCAATTTGCAGTTGACTTTTCAGCTGTCCAAAAATAGAAACTTTTGCATCTTGAGACTTTTTGAGCCATACTTTGAGAATCATGATCAAGAATTGATCAAATGATGTTTGTGGCTTCAAAATAAGATGTTGACCAAAATTTTTGACTTTTGACTGTCAAATGACCATTTTGCCCCTGCAGTTGACTGTGAAGCATTTAGAGTTTTTGACTGTGTAATTTGATGCTGTGAGTCTTGAAACTTGGCATATGAATGCTTGACAATGTATATGGGCATGTGGGACTTGATTGGACCCTTGAAAACTTCCATTTCTTTGCAAGAACCAAAACCCTAATTTTTGACTATTAGGAGGCAGTTGGACTGTGCAATCCTTTGAGAGATTTTGAACCATGATCTTGCCAAATCTTGAAGAATATGGGAGGGAAAATTTTGGGGTACAACAGTTTCCCCTGTTCAATCTTCTTAGACCTGAGGATGTAGATTGGCTGTCGTGCCTTTCGTAATCCGAAGGTGGAAGATGATTGAACACTAGAGTGCCCAGAAATTTGCACTCACATAGTAGAATGTCAGCAGTGTGATGATGGGAATGGGCTTACAAATGCCATTTGGAGACTGATGGATAGAAGGATGGGCTTATAGATGCCATCTGATATGTGACAGAGCCTTGTCGGGAATGGGCTTATAGACGCCATTTGGGGACGGTTGGTATGTGGATGGGCTTATAGATGCCATCTCGGTGTCGATCGCATAAGAGTTCCTTAGAGAGAACTTGCGTACCTGAGAAAAAGAAAATAATTACCTGGCCTGTTACAGGAGTTGATCTTCGAACTCTTTGTGTAGATGTGCCCTGGCTGGATACAGGTATCGAATCTTTAAACTCTTCAGACGTGCCCTGGTAGGATACAGGAATCGAGTTCGGAGAATATAGTCGTCAACAGATACACCCTGGCAAGATACAGGAATCAGATCTTCGAACTCTTCAGACGTGCCCTGGCAAGATACAGGAATCGAGTCTGGAATATAGTCGTCAACAGATACACCCTGGCAAGATACAGGAATCAAATCTTCGAACCCTTCAGACGTGCCCTGGCAAGATACAAGAATCGAGTCTGGTAATGTTGGTCGTCAACAGATACACCCTGGAGAGATACAAGAATCGGATCTTCGAACCCTTCAGACGTGCCCTGGCGAGATACAGGAATCGAGTCTAGTAATGTTAGTCGTCAACAGATACACCCTGGCGAGATACAGGAATCGGATCTTCGAACCCTTCAGACGTGCCCTGGCAAGATACAGGAATCGAGTCTGGTAATGTTGGTCGTCAACAGATACACCCTGGCGAGATACAGGAATCGGATCTTCGAACCCTTCAGACGTGCCCTGACAAGATACAGGAATCGAGTCTGGTAATGTTGGTCGTCAACAGATACACCCTGGCGAGATACAGGAATCGGATCTTCGAACCCTTCAGACGTGCCCTGGCAAGATACAGGAATCGAGTCTGGTAATGTTGGTCGTCAACAGATACACCCTGGCGAGATACAGGAATCGGATCTTCGAACCCTTCAGACGTGCCCTGGCAAGATACAGGAATCGAGTCTGGTAATGTTAGTCGTCAACAGATACACCCTGGCGAGATACAGGAATCAGATCTTCGAACCCTTCAGACGTGCCCCGGCAAGATATAGGAATCGAGTCTGGTAATGTTGGTCATCAACAGATACACCATGGCAAGATACATGAATCGGATCTTCGAACCCTTCAGACGTGCCCTGGCAAGATACAGGAATCGAGTCTGGTAATGTTGGTCGTCAACAGATACACCCTGGCGAGATACAGGAATCAGATCTTCGAACCCTTCAGACGTGCCCTGGCAAGATACAGGAATCGAGTCTGGAATCAGTCGTCAACAGATACACCCTGGCAAGATACAGGAATCGAATCTTTAGTTGCGATTGTTGATAGTAATTATCTTTGTACTGATCTTTTGTCCTGAAAAGACAAAACGTTAGTTGTATGCGATGTCATGATGTATGACATGCGTGATGAGATTGTATATGATGCGTATGTGCATGCTATAATGTATGAAGATGCGATGTTTATGAATGTAGGTTTTTGTCTAGGAAAGTAAATCCTTGACGGGTGCCGGGAAGTTAAATCCTGGGCTAATGTTGAGGAGTAAGATTCTTCGTTTCTGCTAGGGAGTGATGGTTGCAAGAATACCGGTAGGAGAAGATGACTCCGTTGGGGAATAAACTTGGCGAATAGATTACTCTGCAGGGGAAAATTACTCTAGCGATCTTGCTGGGGAACAATACTCTGTGGGAAGAGAGGTACTTTACTGAGATGTTGATGATAACTCCGCTGGGGATACCATTGTTATGAATTATGTTGAAGGATTTAATAGACTCCGCTGGGGAATAGGAAGACTTTGCCGGGGACGATCTTTTCGTGGTTATTGGCTGAGGATAACCCAGTTATAAGCTCCGGTGGAGAATAACCTTTGAATAAACAGTCCGGGGGACGCGTTCGTGTTCTGCGAGGGTAAGCTTCCAGAATCTACTGGGGATAAGCTTCCTGCTGGGGAGATGGATTCCACTTTCCTGGGGAAATCTTCAGACTGGACTCTCCTGGGGAAATTTTGAACTGTATTGGGGAAGTGGATCCACTGAATGTCTGTATACCGCCGCGGAACAATCTTAGATCAAGACTGCCGGGGATGCTTGTTAAGAATGTTTGTATACTCTGCTGAGGAATGTTGAGATCTGTTGGAGGATACCCAACTTCCTTGAGGCTGACAGTATAACTTTGCTTGGGGAGAGTATGTTGACTTGCTGGCTCACTCTTTGGGGATTTAAGATATCTTGGTTGCCTTCTTTAGCCGAACCTACCTTGGTACCTTGGTGGACAGAGCAATTGGATCGCTTAGACAACTCATTATTGCCCCTGTTTCTAATGTTAACTGTAATTAATCCTTTGTTTCGTATGCAAATATTTATGAGTTAGCAATTAGTGTCAAAGGCATATATCACAATTTGAACCTTGGACGTTCTTCGCAAAACAAAACAGAAAAAGGAAAAACAGTTGGCAATTGATCTGAAAAGTGAACTTGTATTGATTTTTGAATTGCCTGTAAATAGGCGTTTTTGTACAAGAGGCTGACGTCCTAGTAAGAGAACACCGCCGAACAAAAGAATTTATACAATTTTGTGCAAAGAGAAAATAAAACAGCTATGTGAAAAGAATAATCCCACTGGATTCCAACTCTGCTATCGCCTTTATATCTTCGAGCGTCTCATCACTTTGCTGCTCAGTTGACGATGAAACTGATTGATCGATGCCTTTTGAACTTGACAGTTGATACCGGATTCTGGATGCAAGGTGATCCAATGAGACATAGTATTACGCTTTAATCCCTAACTTTTGCCTGGACCGCCCTTTCGGGTTTTCAGTCCATCGGGATACCCATTTTTGCCCAAGCCGCCTTTTCAGGTTTTCGACTTGCCGGGTGTACAGATTTTTTTCATTTCATCCCTCATTTTGCCCGAACCCTTTTGGTTCACCGGGAAGCCCTAATTTTTGCCTAGGTATGTCAACCTAGCGGGTCTTTTATCATGCGTAGTATCTTTTTACTATGTCTGCATTAGCGGGGTGAGGAAGGTAGTCACCATCCATGGTGGTTAGAATCATGGCTCCTCCTGAGAACACATGTTTAACCACAAATGGCCCTTCGTACGTAGGAGTCCATTTGCCCCTGGGATCACTCTGAGGAAGGATGATGCGTTTGATTACCAGGTCTCCAACTTGATACTCTTGTGGTCTGGCTTTCTTGTTAAATGCCCTGATCATCCGTTTTTGGTACGTTTGACCATGGCAAATAGCAGTGAGTCTCTTTTCGTCAATTAGATTTAGCTGATCAAGTCGTGTCTGGATCCAATCATCTTTGTTCAGATCTGCATCCTTCATTATCCGGAGAGAGGGTATCTGCACTTCGATCGGTAAGACTGCCTCCACGCCGTAGACCAAGGAAAAAGGAGTTGCCCCGGTTGACGTTCTTGCTGAGGTACGGTACCCATGAAGAGCAAACGGTAACATCTCGTGCCAATCTTTATAAGTCACCGTCATCTTCTGCACAATCTTCTTGATATTCTTATTCGCTGCTTCTACAACCCCATTCATCTTCGGCCGGTAAGGAGAAGAGTTGTGGTGCTGTATCTTAAATTGCTCGCAGAGCTCAGTGATCATCTTGTTATTAAGATTGGTACCGTTGTCCGTAATGATTCTTTCTGGGACGCCGTATCGACAGATCAGGTTGTGCCGAATGAACCGTGCCACGACATTCTTGGTAACTGTGGCATAAGAAGCTGCTTCAACCCACTTTGTAAAGTAATCGATCGCCACTAGGATGAAGCGATGCCCGTTGGATGCCGTAGGTTTAATCTCGCCGATCATATCTATGCCCCACATTGCGAAAGGCCAAGGTGCAGTCAGGACATTCAAAGGAACTGGAGGAACGTGCACCTTATCTGCATAAATCTGGCACTTATGGCATGTCCGAGAATGTTGGTAGCAGTTGGCTTCCATTTTGGACCAGAAATATCCTGCCCGAAGGATTTTCTTTGCCATGGTGTGTCCACTGGAATGTGTTCCAAAGGTACCTTCATGTAGCTCTGCCATGATCCTTTCTGCTTCAGTCTTATCCACACAATGCAGTAAGGTTGAATCATGGTTTCGCTTGTACAGAATGCCGTTGCTGAGGAAGAACTTCGCTGTGAACCTTCTCAGAAACTTCTTGTCATTGATGGATGCACCTTCAGGGTATTCCTGAGCTTCCAAGTACCTTTTGAACTCATGATACCAGGGTTTCTCAGTTACTGTCTCAGCCTCAAGATCACAACAATATTCCGGTTCGTCCAGTTTCCAGATGATGATCTGGGGAGCCTCATTGTCCCATTTGACTTTGAACATAGAAGACATCGTAGCCAACGCGGCCGCCAACTGATTCTCTTCTCTTGGAAAATGTTCAAAAGTTATCTCTGTGAAATGGGGGATCAGTGTCAACACACATTCTTTGTAAGGAATAAGATTCAGATGTTTCGTATCCCACTCGCCTTTGATCTGATTGATCACGAGAGCGGAATCTCCGAAGACACTCAGAAACTTGATCCTTAAGTCAATCGCAGCTTGGAGACCCATTATGCATGCCTCATACTCCTCCATGTTGTTGGTGCAGTTGAAACATAGCCGGGCAGTAAGTGGAGTATGAGTGCCTTGAGGGGATATGATTACAACGCCGATACCGTTACCCAAAGCATTGGAGGCTCCGTCAAAGTGCATAGACCATCGGGATCCTTCCTAAGGTCCTTCATCCGGTCCAGGTACTTCACAATCAGTCACTATCATGATGCTCTCGTCTGGAAACTCAAAGTTCATTGACTGATAGTCGTGTACTGCCTGGTGTGCCAAGTGGTCTGCCAATACACATCCTTTGATGGCTTTCTGAGTCGTGTACTGGATGTCGTATTCCATCAAGATCATTTGCCATCTTGTTATTCTCCCAGACAGAGCAGGCTTTTCGAATATGTACTTTATTGGATCCATCTTTGAAATCAACAAGGTAGTGTGAGTCAGCATATACTGTCTCAGCCGGCGAGCAGCCCATACCAAAGTGCAACAAGTTTTCTCGAGCAGTGAGTATCGGGTCTCACAGTCGGTAAACTTTTTGCTAAGGTAATAAATGGCGTGCTCTTTTCGGCCAGACTCGTCATGCTGCCCCAGCACACACCCCATTGAGTTGTCAAGTACTGTCAGGTATAGTATTAGAGGTCTCCCTTCAACCGGTGGCATAAGAATGGGTGGTTCTTGGAGATACTCTTTGATTCTATCAAAAGAAGCCTGACATTCATCATTCCAACGTACCACCTGATCTTTCTTCAGCAGCTTGAAGATTGGTTCACAGGTAGCAGTTAGGTGCGAGATGAATCGGGCAATGTAATTCAGACGTCCCAGAAAGCCTCTGACTTCCTTCTCTATCTTGGGAACTGGCATCTCTTGAATGGCTTTAACCTTGGCAGGGTCCACTTGAATACCCTTGTCGCTCACGACGAAGCCTAGCAATTTTCCAGATCTTACCCCGAAGGTGCACTTGTTCGGGTTCAACCTCAGCTTGTACAACTTCAGACGGTCAAACAGCTTTTGCAGATGGTCAAGGTGTTCCTCCTTAGTTTGGGACCTTGCAATCATATCATCGACATACACTTCAATCTCATGATGGATCATGTCATGAAATAAAGCAACCATGGCACGTTGGTAGGTTGCCCCAACATTTTTCAACCCGAATGGCATGACCTTGTAGCAGAAGGTGCCCCACTGAGTAACAAAGGTAGTCTTTTCCATATCTTCAGGAGCCATCTTGATTTGATTATAACCTGAAAACCCATCCATGAAAGAGAACACCTTGTGCTGAGCAGTATTGTCAACCAGAACAGCAATGTGAGGTAGAGGGAAGTCATCCTTGGGGCTGGCCCTGTTCAAATCCTTGTAGTCGACACACATTCTGACCTTACCATCCTTCTTCGGTACCGGAACCACGTTGGCAACCCACTGAGGGTAAGAAGTCACTGCAAGAAACCTGGCATCAAATTGCTTCATAACCTCGGCTTTGATCTTCTCGGACATCTCTGGATGCATACGACGGACTTTTTGTTTAACCGGAGGGCAATCTTCCTTGGTAGGCAAATGATGGACCACAATGTCGGTATCCAAACCAGGAATGTCTTCGTAGGACCAGGCAAATATCTCCACACAATCATGCAACATCTGAATCAATCGTTGTTTTACGCTGAGCTCCAAATTGGCACCAATCTTAACCTCCTTTCTATCTATCTCAGTACCCAGATTTATCGTTTCCACTGGCTCTTCATGTGGCTGAATGGCCCTCTCCTCCTAGAGTAACAGTCTTGCAAGCTCACCAGGCACTTCGCAATCATCTTCACCTTCGTCTTCGGCTAAGTTGATCGGATTTTCGAAGTCATAACTGGCAGTAGCAGAGTCGTTACCAGTGAGATCCAGAGTGGATTGAAACCTGTATAGGTGAGTGTGTGTAAATATAGCTGTTTTGCGATATATAAAAGAAAGAGAGAAAGAAAGAAAGGGAACACAAGATTTGAAATGCGAAAGAACGTCCAATGTCTTTATTCATGATATATGGAAATGACAGTTAATAAACCCTCACAAACGAAGCCACGGTGCCCCGGGTAAGACATCGGGCCATAAAGTTTCCATTTATTGTTTATTACAAATTAAAAAACAAAGGAATTCATTACTGTGTAACAAAAGTAACAGGTATGTAATCTTTTGCGGTCCAATTGGTCAGTCCACCGTCAGTCGTCGGGTAGATCCAGCTATCGAACTCTGATTCCTCCACATCGCTTTCTATAGCATTCACTCTCGGGTTGGTGATGATCACGGGAGGTCTTCCGATCCTAGCTTTACGTACAGCCCTCTGAGCCTCTGCAGTAAAACCCAGCCCAAACTTGTCAGTCTTAGGAGTAAAATCAGGGAGCCTGCCCCAGTTAGCGCATTCACCTTTCTCAATTACAGCCCGGGCGTCCTTTAAGGAGGCCATCTTCAAAGGAAAGTCTTCTTCAATTACTGCTTCTGCTGCTGCCAATGTTGGAGGTACCTCTTCAAAATGTTGAAAGGGGGTTTCAATAAACTCCCTGTCCATCTCAATATACCGGAACGAGTTCAAATGACTAACCATGTATTCTTCCTCCCCCTGCACAGTAACAATCTTCCCTCGGACAGGGTACTTGAGCTTCTGGTGTAGAGTGGAAGTCACTGCCCCAACTTTGTGAATCCAAGGTCGACCCAGCAAACAGGAATAAGATGGACGGATGTCCATCACATAGAACGTTGAGTCAAAGACTTAGGAACCAACACGAATCGGAATATCTACCTCTCCATGAACTATCCTCTTCGATCCGTCAAAGGCTCGGACAATGATGTTGCTAGGTTTCAACTCCAGGCCCTCACAATCCAACCTATCTAGGGCCTTCTTGGGCAATACATTCAGGGAAGAACCGATGTCCACCAACACGTGTGCGAGAGTAGTGCCCCTTCATTCTATGGAGACATGCAGGGCATCATTGTGGTTTTTCCCCTTGGCGGTGAGATCGGCATCCGAGAAACCCAAACCATTGTCAGATGTCAAATTGGCCACACAGTCAGTGAATTGATCTGCAGATGTCTCTTGTGGCACATGGGCCGTCTTCAGAAATGAAATCAGGGCCTTGGCATGGGCCTATGAGCACAGCAGCAATGATAGCATAGAGATCTTGGAGGGGGTATGCCCCAGCTGCTCAACGAAGTTAAAGTCACTCTTCTTGATTATCTTAAGAATTTCCTCCATCTCTTGTTGGGAGGCTTCAACATTAACAGTATTCGGTGCCTCCATCCGGGAAGGCACATAATCAATCCCTTTGCCCCGAGTATTAGATGACTCGGCAGCAGGGGAAGCAACTTGATCAGAAGTGGAAACAGGCGCACTTGCAGGTGTAATTATGAGAGGTCTTCGAATAACTGGTGGCGCAATGTCAGGCAAGAAGAGCCTGCCACTGCAAGTTACTTTAGCTGGATCGATGATATTGCTGATACTGGTACCGGTGTTGAACTCCTGCTTTACTCCAAGTACATACACATCTGCCCCATAGTGCCATGGGACAGCCTTATCAGATTCATAGGGGAGGGGCCCCGGAACAGTAATAATGATGGGTGCAACAGACATGATTTTAACTGGCTTCCTCGGGGGAGCCTTGGTTGGATTGTTGAAAATTGTGACGACAGATACTTCTTCAGCCAGAACAAAAGGAACAGCGGTCTTCTTGAACAAAATTTCTTTGCTGTCCATCAGACTTTGGATGCCTGATTTCAGCAACGGGCAACCAATAGGGGAAACAGCACACAAAAGGCAACCCTTACTACAACCCAGAAATAAACCGGCCAGCAACAGGTTCCTCTTAACAGTCAACAGAGGGGTAGTAACATCATTCACAGAAACGGCATACAATTCTTCATCAACAACATTTACTCCATGCTGGGGCATAGGAGCAGTCACAACATTTGGCCTCTCAGGTGCCTCAAACTGTATCTCTTTCACATCGATAAGGTCTTGAACCTTATTCCTTAGGGCCCAGCAATCATCAGTGGAATGCCCCGGGCTATCAGAGTGATAAGCACAGCGGGCATTTGGATTATACTTGGGAGAGGTAGTGTTCACAACCTTCGGAGCCTCTCTGACGGTCACCAAGTTGGTCGATAGCAATTGCGGCAAGATTTGTGACAAGGTCATACTAAGCCGAGTGTATTCTCTTCTAGGTCTCTCAGCCCTTGGTTGGTTAAGTTGCTGAGGAGCGGCAGCAGGCTTAGCAATCACCACCGTGTTGACAGTTTGACGGCGCTCTGGTTTGTCTTGCCTCCTAGGCCCATACACAGCACTGGCTTCTTTTTTAAAAGGTTTCTTCTCAGAATTTGAGGATGCACCTTTCTGAATTTTACCTGATTTCATGCCAGCCTCTATCCTTTCCCCAGTCAGAATAAGATCTCTAAACCCTGCAGACGAGTTACCAATAAGATGATTAAAGAACGGCCCTAATAGGGTCCCCAAAACATGTCTACTAGCTCACGGTCTGTTAACGGTGGCTGCACCCTGCCAGCCAGGTCCCTCCACTTCTGCGCATACTCTTTAAAACCTTTTCCCGATCCTAGCGACATACCCTGGAGTTGGGTACATGTAGGGGCGAGGTCGGCATTATACTGATACTGCTTGTAAAAAGCAGTAGCCAACTCCTCCCAGTTACGAACCTTGGTTCCATCCAGCTGATAGAACCATTCGAGATGAGTCCCTGAAAGACTCTCTTGGAAGAAGTGGATCCACAAGTTCTTGTCCACAGTATACGGTTGAATCTTCCGCATATAAGATCTGATATGTAGCTTAGGGCAGGACGCCCCGTCATACTTTGCGAAAGATGGTGCTTTGAACTTGTGTGGGATGACCACACCAGAAGATAGACCCAAGTCTCCGAAATCCAAACCAGGCACTTGTTGAATTTCCATGGCATTCAGACGATCTTCCAACTGCTTGTACCTGTCTTCAGCTGGAGGATACTGCTCCTCATTAAAATCAGTCTCGTTGTCAGAGACCACCAGACTAGGAACTCTTCCCCCCTGGGGACTGCCTTTTCCCACAGAAGAACCAGTTTGATCGACCTCATTCTTCAGTGTGTTACCAAACCTCCGACCCGTGTTGAACAATACAATTCTCTTCTTCTTCTTCTTGACCAGTAGGGCCTTCAGTTCCTCCTGACCTTGGGCCAAACTCATAATCAACTCTTGGAATTGGGCGTTCTGAGCTTGAAGGGCCTTGATAGACTGCTCGGTTGATGATTCAGGGTTCATGATGCTGAAATAAACAGCGAAGAACATTAAGCAACCTGAAAATAAAAGTACCTGCTATGCACATGATGAATGGGATGCGTATGATTTATGTTTTCAAAGACAATCGGGAATCAACTTTGTAAACAAAAAGAACACACTTCATTGGATTCAACTTTGAAATTCAAATTGTTCAACAGATTGCCCTTAGGCGTTACATAAAAATGAAAATACTGAAAAGGGAAATAAAACTGTAAAAGAACATCCAAAGATCATCATTGATCCTAGGGTCTCCTCTTCTCAGTACGGATGTAGTCATTCAAAGCTCGCTCATTCTCCAACTGCTTTGTCAGCTTCTGGATCTTCAATTCCTGCTCGTTGAACTTTTCCCGATAAGAATCCCGTTCTTCTCGCAGTTGCGACCAAGACCTCTTTAGTGTATCATAATCAGTAGGTATCTGAGGAGGGAGAACAGTTGGAGGAACCCCATCTCCATCAGGATACTCAAGAATGATGGGTCTGACAGCTTCATATGGCATACCTAACTTTTGAGCACGGACGCGGACCCATTTGTAGTAGGCTTCCATAGGTAGAGAAGTCTTTGGTCCCAACTCTTGTGGGTCAGCTTTGTGAGCTCTGTCCCAAGCCTTGATGAACCTATGACACAACTCGTCACTATCTACCTGAAACTCAAAACTGATGTGGGGAACCAACATCTCATGAGGCCCTGCTCTTCTGGCTCTTCCAAATTGACGGAGAGCTAGACATGGATTATAAGAGATTCCTCCTTGGGTACCAATCAAAGGAACATTGGGGTATTCTCCGCAACGATCAATAACAGCTACCTCATCCAAACCTCTGAGAGTCCAAATGATGTCCTTGTCAGTGAGAGACATTAACCTATGAGCCCAACCTCTTCCTTCTTTGTTCTTCAGCACGAACTTAGGGAGGTGCGAAATAAACCACCTCACCAACAAAGGAATACAACACCATAGAGTTCCTCGTCTTCGGGAAGTACGAGCATAAAGTTGTTGCAGGATATCACCCAAGAGAGTGGGCACAGGGTTCCGAGACATGAAGATCCTTATGGCAGTGACATTAATGAAGTTATCAGGATTAGGAAACAAGACTAGACCATAGATTAAGAGAGCCAGAATGTCTTCATACGCCCTAAAGTCCAGGTCATTCCAGAAACTGTTAGCCTTACCAATCAGAAACTTGGCCAAGAAACCCTTAACTTTGCTTCTAGTCACCCAGTTGTCCATTACCTCTTGGTGGGTCAAGGGAAGAGTTGCAGCAATCTCCTCAAGCTTAAGAGTCTTTTCCCAACCAGTGTAGGGAGTCTGATCCAAGATAGGGATACCAAGCAAATCAGAGAACTCTTCCAGGGTAGGGACCAGCTGGAAGTCTTGAAAGGTGAAGCACTGGTACAGAGGGTCATAAAACTGTGTCAGGACACTCATCACTTGTTGGTCCCACTTTTCCGTAACTAAACTGAGAAGAGAACCATGCCTCTGGATGAAGGAAGTGGTGTTTAGAATTCTGCTAACCAACTCTTCAAGTAACTCAGGTGGGTGAACAAAGTTGAACCGAATAGTATTCCTTCACATAGGCATCATGATATCCTACAAAACAGAGCAAAGGTGAAACCCTCTTGTCTTTGAAATGGTCAGTCCTTATGCAGGATGCATGCAATGTTTATGATGGCATGATGTTATGATAAAGCACACCACAAATATTCACAAAGGCAAACATGATAAGGCACACAAGTCACACAAGACAAGCCCTTAGAGTTTAGGCCAGCATGGGGTCTAGGTATTACCCTCTTTCAGTTTGTTGGTTAAGACCTGTCCTATCAGAAGTAACCGGGTTCTAGAGGATCCCAATATCACCGACTACCCTCAATCGGTCATAACTCCAGCATCGCAATCTTTTCTTGAAGCCAGAACCATCACGAGAGTTTAGCCTCAATGGGCGTAGCATACTGCTACTGTTCTATTGGCCAAGTTGGGTCATTTAAGGTTCTAAGGTCGGTTGGTGCTTAATGACTCCTCATAAGACCCATATTCTCCTCGTTGCGACACAAGGGATATCGGTACAGACCAAGGTGCCACACCAACGTAGCCACTGCTTCACCCATGTCGGTCTACGCCGGACAGGTCCCTCACAGCTTATGCTACCTAACAAGGTATCCCCAGATCCGAGTTAGGATCTATGTAACTCCGATGCAGCCCACAATAATAAAGCAAACAAGCACATCAATTGAAAACACAAGTGATCTTAGTCCTAAGCTACACCTCACTTTAAGTATTGTCCCCAGCAGAGTCGCCAGTTCTGTGATCGGTGGATCTGGAACTGACTGTTTAACGCTGGTTCGCGAAATGTCGCGGAAGTTAGAGTCGCCACCGTCTTTTATTTTCTCCAACATGGACAGGACAAAAGCACAACAAAATTCCTTATGAGATATTTTCTCGGTTCGGGAGGTAGATTTATAGAAAGGGAAGGTGTTAGCACCCTTTCTATCCATGGTTATCCATGGGCTCTTAGATACTTGCTCATTTTTGTTTTCAAAATGTTTGTTTGCTTTTCAATCGTGAGTGGGTTTGAAAAAGTTTCGTTTAAAGATTTCAGATTGACTCTTGTATCAGTCCTCAAGAGTGTTTGAAAAATTGTTTTGAAAACTTTTTGAAAAGTGTCGGTGTGAAAAGAGTTTTTGATTTGTTTTTTGAAATAGAGCAAGTATCTATGAGTCGTCTATCTACCCTAAGGAATTAGGCTGTGTAAATGTCCTTAAGGTAGTGCCATCCCACCATTGAGAGGTAGGTAGTACCACCGTTGGAGGTGTTCGGGTCAATTCGATTGTTAGGGACAGTGTGGTCACCTGAGCAACAGTAGGACACCTTAGAAGCTACCCCTATGCCATAGATCATGGACATAAAGACTTACTAAAACGTCCTATACTCGACGACCACGTTTCGAGGGCAAGGCAACAGTGAGGCGTACCCTAAGAGTGGTGTGTGAATTTGTGTGTTATTTTCATGTTAATATTTGTCTTTGATCATGCCTTTGGTGAGCTACGCATTGTTTTTAATTTAGGCATTCATTCTTTCATGCAAGTTAGCAGTTTAAAAGTGCGGAAATTAAAGTGCGGAAAGTAAAGTCCTACGCCATTACACGACGCGGGTCTATACATCACCAAATTAACAAAGACCCGTTTTGAATAAAAATGCGGAAAGTAAATAAATTCCTAATTACTATTACAAGGCTTGAGCAATTACATAATATTCACAAAGGAAAATAAGATAAACGCGCGAAAAGAATAAAGATAGAACATTTGAGGGCGTTGGACTCTTTTGAGAAATTAAATGAAATTAAAAAGCTAATTAATTATTTAATTAAGAAAAGAAATTGTTTTTTATGTTTTTTGTATTTAATGAGAATAAAGAAAATTAATTAAAATTAGAAGTTAAATGAAACCCTAGTTCTAAATTATTTGTAATTATTCATGAAAAATATTCAAGTTTAACCTAATTTACACTAATTAATTAATTACACGAGTATTTACAAAATAAATTAGTAATTAATAATAATGATAATAAGAAAAAAATTATTTATTAAAAAAAAGATAAAAATGCTAAAAAACCTAATTTCTACATATTTTAGTTATTAAGAAAAACATTTAAATTTTAAAACCTAATTTAACTAAATTTATGATTTAAAGTTTATTCAAAAAATAATGGTGAAATTAATGTTAATAACAATAAAACATTTTTTGATTTTTTATGTTTATTACTGTGAAAATTAATTTATGGAATTTAAAGAAAACAAATAAAAATAATTAAAAGAATAAAAAGGAAAAATAAATAAAAACTAAAAATTGAGCAAACCATAGGGGGTGTCTGACCCTTTTGGAGGTTAATTGAAGCATTTAGGCCCACTGAATTCCAATCCCTTTTGACTTTCTATGCTTGTATGTGGTGTGATTGACCAGCGTGCATGGTAGTCTCAATTCATAGCCTTCAGATGAATCATCATGCATATGTGGCAAGCCTATCTGTGAAGGCGTATGGTGGACCTTTGAGGGCATACTGCATAGAAACACGTTAGAGAAAAAATTATTGAATAAGTGGGGGGACCTGGGAATCGAACCCAGGTCCCAGTACCTGCCAGGCGTATGTCCCACCACTAAGCCATTCACGCGTCTTTATTTATATAATGGGATATAAATAATATATATGAAAAGAAAGTATTATGCTGAACCAAAACAAAAAACGCGCTAACATTCAAACCCTCCAACCACGCTCAGACACATAGGCTTCGTCTTCATCTTTTTCCTATAAATAAAAGCAAATAGCGGGGGTTTTAAACCCCCACTAAACTCAACCTGAAAAAATAGCGATTAGCTCCTGGGTTAACATAAAAAGGGCGCGAGTAGTGAATTAGTCTCGTTTTGATGTCACGATTTCAATGGTACCAATTTGGATGGCCAATTTTTCCATATACAGAAACCCCTAAAATTGGATCTCTGAAACCCTAGGGAACGTTAATGGCAACTCTTGATACGGGCACTGTTAGTTCAATTAAAGGGCACCAATAGCTTCAGAACATCCATATTAGTGTAAATCAACCATTAAAAAACATGAATAATGCATGAAAAGTGAAACACGATTATGAATTTTTTTATGAAAAGTGTGATGTCGTTCTACCACTTCTGGAGGTCTGGAGACTTGGTTTCGATTGCAAAAGCTTCCTGGATCCCTTGGCAATGTGTTGGAATGCGTTTGGAGTTTTGAATTGTGCTCTAGATATGAAAACAGTTTCAAGGTTTTTGGCAAAAATTTGCAATGTTTTTATAGTTTTCAGCGCAGCTTCTGTGTCTCTTGCATTAGGTTTCAATTGTGCATATGTATGTGGATGGAATTAGGTTAAAAAACCAGCCCAAAGTCCAATGATTTAATGATTCAATATTTGATTTCCAATCCAATCTTTTTCAATCTTTTTCCATGCCAATTATGCCAATTATGGAAGATTTTGTTCCCTTGAGAAGGTGCACGAAATATTTATCTCATAATGGAAGGATTTGCTGCACAAAAAGGATTTAAAACTATTGTTTAGTATTTTTCTCATAATTAAATTTAATTAAATGAATTAATAAGATTAAAAATTCAATTAATTAATTAAAAATAAGAAAATAACTCCCTTTTAGCTTAATGGGTCGTGCATAGCCTTTGGGTAATGATTCATGGAAGAAATTGAGGCCCATTAGCAATTTTGAGGCTTTTTATGCAAAGTTGACTTTTCAAAATTCCCAAAAATGTCCCAACTTCTACAAGGCATATCTTGCTCAATTTTTAAGCTTTGATCATGTTCTTGGACATTTTGGAAAGGTCTTGAAGTCCTATAACCAATGCCTTTGGTCCCATGTCATTTTGATTTACTAATTTCAAGTTATGGTCTTTGACTTAAAGTGCCTTTTTGTTGACTTTTGAAAATGACCTATAATGTTGAAATTGATAACTTTTTGTGAGAGCATTTCTTGGACTTGAAGTGTGAAGATGAGTTGTAGGAAATGTCATCCTCTTCAAAATGATATTTGGATGGGATTTTTCTGATAAACCATGAAGAAGTTATGCCCTGGTCAATTTGCAGTTGACTTTTCAACTGTCCAAAAATAGAAACTTTTGCATCTTGAGACTTTTTGAGCCATACTTTGAGAATCATGATCAAGAATTGATCAAATGATGTTTGTGGCTTCAAAATAAGATGTTGACCAAAATTTTTGACTTTTGACTGTCAAATGACCATTTTGCCCCTACAGTTGACTGTGAAGCATTTAGGGTTTTTGACTGTGTAATTTGATGCTGTGAGTCTTGAAACTTGGCATATGAATGCTTGACAATGTATATGGGCATGTGGGACTTGATTGGACCCTTGAAAACTTCCACTTCTTTTCAAGAACCAAAACCCTAATTTTTGACTATTAGGAGGAAATTGGACTGTGCAATCCTTTGAGAGATTTTGAACCATGATCTTGCCAAATCTTAAAGAATATGGGAGGGCAAATTTTGGGGTACAACACACCCCAATTCTACCCGACAATTATATAAATAAATTAGAGTTATAAAATCATTCATGCAAACGAATTAGGATGCCACAAATTCATCATTAAAAACTCATTGCATTCATCGTGGATACATAAAACTTTGAAACTTCGAATGAACCATCAACATGATACTTTAATCTCTTAATTCAACAAATTTAAACATCTACGCAGCGGAATTCTTAATAACATCTTTATCATCGTTACATCAACTTTAAAACAACACAATTTTAATAATAATCAACTTAAAGTTCAACAACTGAATAATCAACAATCAAAAGAAACAAGTATTCATCCCCATGAGTGTTACATATCAGAGCAATGACACCGAATAGAACTATTGAAGGTATAAAACCTTCACTCTTGATTACCTGCACGTTACCAATATAAGGGAAACATTCAAACAGAAGGGGTGAGATGTATAACAATATAATAAAGCGTATGATAATTAATATATTGACTTAGATCACATAAAATCACCACTTCTCATCTTATAATCAACAATAATCACAACGGAAAAACCAACTATAATACACATTCATCACATCAATTCACAACTTCTTTATGCAATCGTATAATGCGACCCAATACTATGCAAATGCATGTAGTACCATTGGAGAAGAACTCCCATCTTAAAATCTGTCAATAAATAGAGGCATCAACAAGGCATAAGCCTTCATTTTAATATTCGCTAATACAGGCCATCTTTAACGAGCATAAGCTCCATCTTGAAATGCAATGTATGCGACACAATCATGAATGTAATGACAACACCATAAGTAATAACATTTCAACACAACATCATCGTTGGCCATAAGCCTACATCTTAATAACTGCCCATTATTAGAGGCATCTCAACATCTTTCATCAACATAGTTCATCAATATCAATTATCATCATGAATCATCAAACACCATTTATACATCATAACTCATCAAGCATAATCTCATTAATCAGCATTTCATCAACAACTCAGTCGTACAATAATACAACAGTAACTCGTCAATTCACAACATTGGCCATAGGCCTACAACATGATATTACCTATAATTAATTAATCATTGTGATACGGTGGCAGGACCGACTGTTAATACTGGTTTGCGTTTTGGGTTTTTTGTTTGCAAATGTCGCGGTAAGCAAGACTCTCCACTGACTTTTATTTTATCAAACTGGAAAGGACAAAAGCACAGAAAAATTCTTTTTCGAGATTTTGAGTGCGGGTAGTAGATTATAGAAAGGGAAGGTGTAAGCACCCTTTCTATCCGTGGTTTTTCACGGGCTCTTAGGTACTTGCTCATCATTTTAAAAATTGCTTCCATGTTTTTGTGTTTTGAAAAGTTTTTTTGTTTTACTTCGTTTTAACCCCCGCTTCTATCTTCAAGAGTGTTACGAAGTGTTTTTGAAAACATTGTTTGTAAAAAGTGTAAGTGTGAAAAGTTCGATTCTGAGCAAGTACCTACTAGCATCTACCTACTCGAAAAAAGATTTTTTCTGTTCTTGTTTCCTTTAGACAATGCTATCCTACTATTAGTGAGTAGGTAGCGCCATCGTTGGTATTGTAAGGGTCAATTCGAAAGGGACGTACAATCACTGAAGCAATGTTAGGACGTCTTAGTAATAACCCTAGTGTCTTAAGATCATATTCGAGGCAACATTTCCGAGGCAACATTTCTGAGGCAACATTTCCGAACGGGACATTTGATCTTTTTTTAGACAAGAGGGAAATCACTAAAACACCCTATACTTAATGACCGTTTACCGAAGACAACCGAAGTGAGAGTATACCCTAGGAGTACGCATGTGCTAGTGATTTGATTTCAGTTATTATCTTTGCACATTTAGGGTTTGCTAACCATTTTAAAATTATCATACATTCTTGTCATGCAATCCTATTATCATATATCTAACAATTAATATTTGCGGAATTTAAAATACGAGAAATAAAACTATGCTATTACAAGGCTTCGGGGAGAGGGATTAATTACATAGCCAAAAACCCGCAAAACGATAAATAAACGAAAAGCCCTAATTAAGCTATTACATCCCATGAGCAGGTACATTAATATTGCAAAAAATAAATAAACGCGCGATGAATCGAGAACGAGAAAAGAATTAGGGTTTTGACCCCGTCTAAACCTAATTGAAAGAAGAATTATTTTTTGGTTGTTTTTGATTATTTTAAGAAAAATAAGGTTTTAATGAATAAATACAAACCCAATTACTAATTAATAAAAATTAAGAAAAATAATTAATTTTGACCTATTTTTATATTTTTGTTATTTTGAGAAAAGAAAATAAAAGTTAAATCAAATAAAACCTAGTTTTCTAATTTGTTTTAATCTATTTACAAAAAATTAAAGTTATCCTAAAATTAAATTAAACTAATTAAATTAATTTTGACAAATTATAAAAACCTAAATTCTAATTTGATTTTATGAGTTTTTATAAAAAAAAGAATTAATTTTTGCTAGAAAATAAATTAACCAAAATTACATAAATAAAGAAAAGTATAGAAAGAAGAAGAAAGAATTAGGCCTAGTATGCTAGCAATTGAGGGGGGTGTCCATAGAAAATTATGAGCCCAGAAGCCTTGGGCCACGTTGACCTTCCCGTTTCCATGTTGCACGTTTGACTAGGCCTATGGTAGACCCTCACATGCCAAGCGTTGGATTTGATTTTCTTTAGATCCAGTGGTTGCAAGCTGATGGCATATGGTGGATCTATAGGAAACCTGCACATGGAATCACATATTGAAAAGTAATATTGAAGAACAAGGGGACCTGGGGATCGAACCCAGGCCCTTTGGCATTTTCTCTCTCCCACTGACCAACTGAGCCAACGTGCTTTGTTGTATAGGGAATAGTAAACAAACATTATATTAGCAAAAGCAAATTAACATATCAAAAACGCGCGAATTTTAAATGGATGAATTGTTACCTGCCACGCTATCATCTTCCCCAAGCGTCCGTCGTCTTAGGTAAAACAACTTTTACCTACAGACATTCTCTGTAGGTATAGCCCCTGTAATTTTCCAAAATCCACTACACGCATGATAAATTGATTCCAGTGGTACCAATCAACTCGTGGCAACCTCACGAGCATCATGGTACCACTCTTCATGGCCAATTGTACCTGAAATCAAAACCCCTAAAAACGAAACCTAAACCCTAACAATGGTGTCTCTCAGTATAGCTAACAAAAACGCAATTGAAAACACAAGTGAGCTTAGTCCTAAGGTACACCTCACTTTTATAGTGTCCCCAGCAGAGTCGCCAGTTCTGTGATCGGTGGATCTGGAACTGACTGTTTAACGCTGGTTCGCGAAATGTCGCGGTAAGCAAGAGTCGCCACCGTCTTTTATTTTCTCCAACATGGACAGGACAAAAGCACATCAAAATTCCTTATGAGATAGTTTCTCGGTTCGGGAGGTAGATTTATAGAAAGGGAAGGTGTTAGCACCCTTTCTATCCATGGTTATCCATGGGCTCTTAGATACTTGCTCATTTGTGTTTTTAAAAGTTGTTTACTTTTCAATCGTGAGTGGGTTTGAAAAAAGTTTCTTTGAAAGTTTAGGAATAACTCTTGTATCAGTCCTCAAGAGTGTTTGAAAAATTGTTTTGAAAGCTTTTCGAAAGTGTCGGTGTGAAAAGAGTTTTGATTTATTTTGAATAGAGCAAGTATCTATGAGTCATCTACCTACCCTAAGGAATTAGGCTGTGTAAATGTCCTTAAGGTAGTGCCATCCCACCATTGAGAGGTAGGTAGCACCACCGTTGGAGGTGTTCGGGTCAATTCGTTTGTAGGGGCAGTGTGGTCACCAGAGCAATAGTAGGACACCTTAGAAGCTACCCTTATGCCATTGATCATGGACATAAGGACTTACTAAAACGTCTTATACTCGACGACCACGTTTCGAAGGCAAGGCAACAGTGAGGCGTACCCTAAGAGTGGTGTGTGAATTTGTGTGTTGTTTTCAGTTTAGCATTTATCTTTTGATCATGTATCATGGTGATCTACGCTTGTTTTTAATTTAGGCCATACATTCTTTCATGCGATTATAATTTAAAAGTGCAGAAAGATAAATCCTACGCTATTACAAGGCGCAGGTCTATACATCGCCAAATTACAAAGACCCGTTTTAATAAAAAATGCGGAAAATAAATAAATTCCTAATTACTATTACATGGCTTGAACAGTTACATAATATTGAAAAAAGAAAAATAAAAATAAATGCGCGAAGGAATTAAAGTTGAACGTTCGAGGGCGTTGAACCCTTTTGAAATTAAATTGAATTAAACAGTTAATTAATTATTAATTTAAAGAAAAGAAATGTTTTTTAGGTTTTTGGTATTTATGAGAGAAAGAAATTAAAATTGAAGAGAAACCCTAATTCTAAGTTGTTTTTAATTATTAATGAAAAAATATTAAAGTTTAACCTAATTTACTAGTTAATTAATTTATTTACATGTTTATTTACAAAAATATGTTAATGGTAAATTTAATAAATAATTAAAAATAAAACAGTTTTTAGTTTCTGATTTTTTCATGGGAAATTAATTAATGATGAATTAATAAAAACAATTAAAAAACAATTGAAAAGAATTAGAAAAGAAAAGAAAATAAAATTAAAAAAAATGCAAACCAAGGGGGTATCAGGCCCAGAATGGAGGTTTTTTGAAGGATTCTGGCCCATTAGACAAAGGCCTTGTTTGACTTTCTGGCATCACGTGCGTGTTCATTGACTCATGAGTACCGTGGTGTGCATTCTTTGGCCATTGGATTGAGTTTCATGGCCATTTGTGTTCTGGCTGTTGGCCATTTGTGTTCTAGCCTCAACGTTCCTTAATCTTCTCAGGATGTCTGTCTCGCCATGTATTGGTGTCATGCATAAGTTGTTCTACTTTGGCCATTTGGCTTTTGGCTTTTGGCCATTTGTGTTTTGGCCTCAACGTTCCTTAATGAACCTGCATGGGATCCTGTCTAAATTTGCAGTGTTGAATCTCATGAACATATTAAATAAAATTATAAAATGCAAATAAAGCCAATATATGAAGAAATTTAATGTTTAGGCACAACATGGCATGTATGAATGATTATACCCTTTTGATCATGGAGATCAAATCAATCTTACCCTTATTGGAAAATTAGTGACCTGAATGCTTTTATGCCCTTTGGATCATGGAGATCAAGCCAGCCTTATCCTTACTGAAGAAGTAGTGAGGTGTTGGTTTGTAACTGTGATGGCTTGTTTGTAGTGAGAGAGGGATTTGTAATAAGGATTTCAAGGTTTTAGGGTTCTTGAAAGAATTTGATATTCTAACAGTGTTGTGGCAAGGTTTTTTTTCTCTCTTTTTCTCCTCTCTGGTTTGTGTGAAAAGAAGGTGATTATATAATGGAAATTAGGATAAAGAAAATGGGCTTTGAATGTGCAATTGGGCCTCCAATGTTCACTTGAGTTCGTCACTTTCCAAGCTAAATCGCAGGGACTTAAGTGAAATTTTTGAAATTGAAATGTGACCACAAAATGTAGTCGACATCGATAACTAACTCCTGTCCGAAAATCGGCTCAATCGGATAAAAGGTGAATTAGTTTTGAATTTTTGAAGTTTCAGCTCAGACAAACTTATTTTGGGCTCCAGTGTCGACTCTGACACGTTCTTCAATAAAAAACTGGTATTGATCGGAGCATAATCCGGTCTCGACTTTTGAAGCAAAGTTGTAGATCTATGAGTCAGGGACCTTGTGTAAAAATATGAGCCCAATCCGATAAAAATTGACCGAGTTATGAATTTTCGAAGTTTCGGCCCAGATGAAATAATATTCAGCATTCAGGATTTTCAGCGTGTCACGCACTCTGAGCAAGAAACGAAGGCCTTTTGAATACCGTTTGAACTCAATACCTTCTGTGAAAATGTAGCCAACTCAATTTGTGAAATTTTGGCGCCGGAACCAGCTCGATACGATGAAAATCGACCAAGTTATGATTTTCTGAACATGACGCAAATAAACTTCTGTCACAAATTTTCTGTATGAAAATACTTGATAAATCCACATTTTTGAAGACCTTCTGATCGAAATTGGCTTCCAGCCGTGAGAGATGAAAACATAGATAATGTCAAGACGGAATTTAGGCCACCGGAACGGGTTCAAAACGAGTCACTATCTTCAAGTTATGAATTTTTTAGCGCGTAAAAACTGCACTTTCAGCATACTTTTTCACCATATTTCTTCGAGCAAACTCACACATTCGGATACCTTCTTTAAAGAATTGACTCTTGAGCCGAACCTGAATTTGAGAATATGTTATCAAAGATATCTTGGCGAAAGAACACCTGAATATGATGCACCGGGTTGGACTTGTGAATTTTTCTAGAAATGTTTTGAGAAATATGGGAGGGCAAATTTTGGGATACAACAGTTGCCCCTGTTCAATCTTCTTAAACCTGAGGATGTAGACTGGCTGGCGTGCCTTTCGTAATCCAAAGGTGGAAGATGATTGAACACTAGAGTGCCCAGAAATTTGCGCTCACATGTTAGAGTATCAGCAGTGTGATAGCGGGAATGGGCTTACAGATGCCATTTGGAGAGATGGTGGATAGGAGGATGGGATTATAGATGCCATTTGGAGTTGTGACAGAGCCTTGTCGGGAATGGGCTTATAGATACCATTTGGAGACTGTTGGTATGTGGATGGGCTTATAGATGCCATCTAGGTGTCGATCGCGTAAGAGATTCCTTCGCGAGAACTTGCGTACCTGAAAAAGAAAAATAATTATCTGGCCTGTTACAGGGGTTAATCTTCAAACTCTTCATGTGGATGTGCCCTGGCTGGATACAGGTATTGAATCCGGAAAATAGTCGTCAACAGATATTCCCTGGCAAGATACAGGAATCGGATCTTCAAACTCTTCAGACGTGCCCTGGCAGGATACATGAATCGAGTATGGAATTAGTCGTCAACAGATACACCCTGGAAAGATACAGGAATCAGATCTTCAAACTCTTCAGACGTGCCCTGGCAGGATACAGGAATCGAGTCTGGAATTAGTCGTCAACAGATATTCCCTGGCAAGATACAGGAATCGGATCTTCAAACTCTTCAGACGTGCCCTGGCAGGATACAGGAATCGAGTCTGGTAATGTTAGTCGTCAACAGATACACCCTGGCAAGATACATGTATCAGATCCTCGAACTCTTCAGACGTGCCCTGGAAGGATACAGGAATCGAGTCTGGTAATATTAGTCGTCAACAGATACACCCTGGCAAGATACAGGAATCGGATCCTCGAACTCTTCAGACGTGCCCTGGAAGGATACAAGAATCGAGTCTGGTAATGTTAGTCGTCAACAGATACACCCTGGCAAGATACAGGAATCAGATCTTCAAACTCCTCAGACGTGCCCTGGCAAGATACAGGAATCGAGTCTGGTAATGTTAGTCGTCAACAAATACACCCTGGCAAGATACATGAATCGGATCTTCGAACTCTTCAGACGTGCCCTGGCAAGATACAGGAATCGAGTCTGGTAATGTTAGTCGTCAACAGATACACCCTGGCAAGATACAGGAATCGGATCCTCGAACTCTTCAGACGTGCCCTGGCGAGATACAGGAATCGAGTCTGGAATCAGTCGTCAACAGATACACCCTGACAAGATACAGGAATCGGATCTTTAGTTGCGACCGTTGATAGTAATTATCTTTGTATTGATCTTTGTCCTGAAAAGACAAAACATTAGTTGTATGCGATGACATGTTGTATGACATGCGTGATGTTTTTAGAATGAATGAGACTGTATGTTCATGATGCGTATATGCATGCTATAATGTATGAAGATGCGATGTTTATGAATGTATGTTTTCGTCTTGGAAAGTAAATCCTTGACGGGTGCCGGGAAGTTAAATCCTGGGTTGATGCTGAATAGTGTTCTTGGCTTCCGCTGGGGATGATGGTTGCAAGAATACCGGTAGGAGAAGATGACTCCGTTGAGGGATAAACTTGGCGAATAGATTACTCTGCGGGGAGTGAACTCTGTGGGGAAAGAGATGTACTTCGCTGAAGTGGATGATAACTCCGTTGGGGATACCATTGATGTGTTATGTTGAAGATGAATTCGCTGGGGATAGGAAGACTTTGTCGGGGCCGATCTTTCCGTGGTTATTGGCTGAGGATAACCCAGTTATATCCTGGTAGGGAAATAACTTTTGAATAAATCCGGAAGACGCGTTCGTACTCTGCGGAGGATAAGCTTCAAGAATCTACTGGGGATAAGCTTCAAGCTGGGGAGATGAGTTCCACTTTCCTGGGGAAACTTTTTGGACTGGACTCTCCTGGGAAATTCTTGAGATGTACTGGGGAAGTGGCTCCACTGAATATTTGGTAAACCGCTGGGGAACAATCTTAGATCAAGACTGCCGGTGATGCTTGTTAAGAATGTTTGTATACTCTGCCGAGGAATGTTGAGATCTGCTGGGGATAATCCAACTTCCTTGAGGCTGACAGTAGATTAACTCTGCTTGGGGAGTTTGTGTAGGGTTGCCTGATGATGAGCTAATGTAAAACTGCATCTTTGGAGGGACGAAACCTGTGTAGGGTTTCTTGATGACGAGTCCGTATAAAACTACATCCTTAAAAAATAGAGAACCTGTGTAGGGTTTCTGGGTGACGAGTCCGTGTAAAAACTCCATCTTTGGAAAGAGAGGACCTGTGTAGGGTGACGAGTCCGTGTAAAACTACGTCTGGAGTTTGAGAGGGGAACCTGTGTGGGGTTACCTTGATGATGAGTCCATGTAAGACTACGTCTGGAGTTTGAGAGGGGAACCTGTGTGGGGTTACCTTGATGATGAGTCAGTGTAAAACTGCATCTTTGGAAAGAGAGAACCTGTGTAGGGTTTCTTCGGGATAAGTTCGTGTAAAAACTCTTGGATGAACCGGGGTAAGGTCATCTTTAGATAAGTCCGTGTAAGACTTCTGGAGGAACCGGGGTAAGGTTACTGCAGGGTAAGTTCGTGTAAAACTTCTTGATGAACCGGGGTAAGGTTATCTTGAGATAAGTCCGTGTAAGACTTCTGGGAGGAACCGGTGTAGGGTTATCTTGAGATAAGTCCGTGTAAGACTTCTGGAGGAACCGGGGTAAGGTTACCTTGAGATAAGTCCGTGTAAGACTTCTTCTGAAAGAAAAGGAATCGGTGTAGGGTTGCCTGAGGATGATCAAGTAGATAATTGTCCTGTTTGGTTTCGGATATTAACCCACGATCAGCCGTCCACAGAATTTTCCTGGCTTGTTACCGGTATTGATCTGGAATTGTAAAGGTAGATGGTAATCATCTTTTGATTGATCTTTCCTTGGTACTTTGGTTGACAAAGCAATTGGATCGCCTGGACAACTCATTATTGCCCCTGTTTCTGAGGTGAGGGAAGAAGATACCTTGTGGAGGTGCTTGATGACTGTCGATTGACAAATCTTCCTCTGGTAGGCAAGTGATGAGATACCGGGACATAGTCGTACACTTTGATCCCTAACTTTTGCCTGGACCGCCCTCTCGGGTTTTCAGTCCATCGGGATACCCATTTTTGCCCAAGCCACCTTTTCAGGTTTTCGACTTGCCGGGTGTACATATTTTTTCATTTCATCCCTTATTTTGCCCGAACCCTTTTGGTTCGCCGGGAAGCCCTTATTTTTGCCTAGGTGTGTCAACCTAGCGGGTCTTTGATTGTGCGTAGTATTTTTTCGACTATGTCCATGCTCTCCGGATGTAGGGAGGTGCCCCTGTTGTTGTGTTGCCATGTGACCAGAAGATCTTCGTTTGATCAAGCAAGATTCGTAGCTGGAATTCGTGTCCAATGCCCCAAGTGACTCAGGCGGAGATTTGCCCCTGGTTATCTTGGCATTTGAGAGATTCTCTGAATCTTGACTTGACTGCCCCAGATTATGGACAATGCTCATGCCATGCCCCTTGATTGGAGGTACTCTTGTTCATTAGACATTCGTCGTGCGAATTTCTTTGCTGTTCGAACAAAAAGTCATATGCAAACAATGTTATTTTAAAAATGCAAAGCTTATGTCTGTCTCGAAGTTTTTTTGAAAATGCATTTTTAGTAAAACAAGCAAGTTTTGTAAACTGTGATGTCAACTCGTTATTTTACCGTGAGCCTTAAGGAGTCAGGATACCTTTCGTAACAGTATGCTTTCGAACTAACCCATGCTTCAGCTAGGACTTTTGAGGGTTATAACGTGGCCTGGTTCACAGTTTAAGAAACAAAGGATAAAGGCTCAAATTTTATTTGTACCCACCCGCTCTACGTGATGTTCTTCAAACCTAAACTCAGCTGATCGTGCGTTAGACCTTGTTTGAGTCTTTTCTTTGATATACCAGTGATGATTCGGATATTGACAATTTATTTTGAATAGGCAGTCATTTCCTTTTTTGTTGAGGGTTTGCAGGACCTCTTTCTTTTTTATTTGATTATCCCTATTTTTTTTTGCCTGAACTGTTCTTTTGTGATTACAGTCAGTGGGATGCCCCAGTTTTGTAAGTCTCCTTCATAGGTTTTGACTTAATGGGTTTTTATTTTGAGAAGTAATGACTGCTTGTCTTTATGATTGTTCGGAACCATCACTGTCTTTCTTTGTTTTGTAAGGACCTCTTTGGTGCCATTTGTTATGCACTTGGATCAGCTGAGGGAACTACCCTGCCCCAGGTTATGATTAAGGGTTTTAAATTTCGAAAAGAAAAACTCCTACTTCTTTGGCTTAGAGGGGTTGACAAGGGATTATCTTCCTTATAACTCCAGTGTTTAGGAATTGAAAGAATGCCTGTACCTCATCAGCGGGGTCTGTTCAAAAGCATATTGTAGATTGTGGTATCGTTTTCGTCATCCTCCCTCAAGAGGCTTAGAATTATCAATCGAGAGTTGATCATCACAAAATATGAAAACAGTTTGAATATAGCGAATGCGAATATATTGATTCAAAACAGACATATGCGATGCATTGATAAAGTAACAACGTTTGACATGAATAAATGTTTAAACAATCAAAGAAAAATACAACTTGAACATTCGAATGAACGAAAGTTTTCTAGTCTCAGGACTTGTCACTTCAAATGGTGACCCTTGGAGGGATGGTAGAAAAACTCAGCCTGACCGTCTTGTGTGAATTCCAATGCTCCTTCATCAATCAGGTCCTGGATCTTGTTCTTCAGAGCCCAACACTCATTTGTGTCATGTCCTGGACTGGAAGAGTGGTAGGCATATCTTTTATTGGGATGATAGGTAGGAGCTGATGTGTTGGGATTCCGGATAGGAGCCCTTAATGTGATCAGATTCAATCTCAACAGGCGTTGTAAAGCTTGAAACAACGACATGTTGAGCTGGGTGAATTGCCTCCTGGGCTTGTCTGGCTTACTCTGATCAGCTCGTTGTTCTTGGCGAGGTCGTTGTTGGACATGTGAAGTAGGAGCAACTGGGAGAGGTCTATTCATCAAACCAAACCTTTGACTTTTTGGGGGCTGATTACCGGTTTGGTCTCCAACCCTGACTGCTTGCTTCATATTGTCTTGCTGAAGCTGGTGAGGTTGATACTGGATTGGTGACCCTGAAGCAAGTTGAGGAGCTTTTCCATTGTCTTCTTGTCTCAAAGGGAATTTAATAATGACTGGCTCTTCAACCTTAGATGTTTGCCCCAGTTGGTTATCCCGAAGCAGTTGGTTGACGAGAGCCCTGAGCTCTTCTTGTCTTTGAGCTAAGTCTTGAATGAGAGTCATCTGCCCCAGCATCTGGATTCTCATCGTATCCATCTCAGCTTGCAGATGCTTCAGCCGTTCATCCTTACTGTCTTCTGGACTGTTCCTGACCAAAGTCCCCATGAGGAGTGTTCTCAACTCTTCCTGCCCCTTGGATAGGTTTAGGAGGATTTCCCTGAACTGAGTCTCTTGAGTACGGATATCCTGGTTGTCTGGTTGGGAAGCCATTGCTGAAATAAACAGCGAAGAAGGTAAGTGACCTGTAAGAAGGATACCTGTAATGTAATGATGTGTATGATATGCATGCAATGTTTTCAAGGATCCCGCGGGGTAAACAAGAGAATTGTTAGAATTTGCATTTTGTAGCTTGATGGAAGGCACTGCATATTGTTGAGAGTCCTTCTTCAAGAGTCAGGGCTCACCATATCGAGTGGGTCATAGCCCCTGACAACCTTGGCTAGAGGAAAATAAATCCCCTTTGCCCCTTGCTAGATATTTTGTTCATCATGACCTGCATCACAAGCCCTTGAGATCCTTGAAACGGATTAGTCTTCATGCAAGATGCATGCAATGGTATGATGTTATGCTATGCATGGGGTAATGTAGGTAAACCCTGTTATGAGTCCCAATTAAGGACTGTAAACAAAACCTGGAAGAAACTCAAGTGTCAGATAACAAGCATGCAAATAGTCAAGTTGGAAGGCACACAAGTCACACAAGAGAAGCCCTTAGAGTTTAGGCCAGCATGGGGTCTAGGTATTACCCTCTTTTAGTTTGTTGGTTAAGACCTGTCCTATCAGAAGTAACCGGGTTCTAGAGGATCCCAATATCACTGACTACCCTCAATCGGTCATAAATCCAGCATCGCAATCTTTTCTTGCGGCCGGAACCATCACGAGAGTTTAGCCTCAATGGGCGTAGCATACTGCTACTGTTCTATTGGCCAAGTTGGGTCATTTAAGGTTCTAAGGTCGGTTGGTGCTTAATGACTCCTCAAAAGACCCATATTCTCCTCGTTGCGACACAAGGGATATCGGTACAGACCAAGGTGCCACACCAACGTAGCCACTGCTTCACCCATGTCGATCTACGCCGGACAGGTCCCTCACAGCTTATGCTACCTAACAGGGTACCCCCAGATCCGGGTTAGGATCTATGTAACTCCGATGCAGCCCACAATAATAAAGCAAACAAGCACAACAATTGAAAACATAAGTGAGCTTAGTCCTAAGGTACACCTCACTTTTATAGTGTCCCCAACAAAGTCGCCAGTTCTGTGATCGGTGGATCTGGAACTGACTGTTTAACGCTGGTTCGCGAAATGTCGCGGTAAGCAAGAGTCGCCACCGTCTTTTATTTTCTCCAACATGGACAGGACAAAAGCACAACAAAATTCCTTATGAGATAGTTTCTCGGTTCGGGAGGTAGATTTATAGAAAGGGAAGGTGTTAGTACCCTTTCTATCCATGGTTATCCATGGGCTCTTAGATACTTTCTCATTTGTGTTTTCAAAAGTTGTTTGCTTTTCAATCGTGAGTGGGTTTGAAAAAAGTTTCTTTGAAAGTTTCAGAATAACTCTTGTATCAGTCCTCAAGAGTGTTTGAAAAATTGTTTTGAAAGCTTTTCGAAAGTGTCGGTGTGAAAAAAGTTTTGATTTATTTTGAATAGAGCAAGTATCTATGAGTCATCTACCTACCCTAAGGAATTAGGCTGTGTAAATGTCCTTAAGGTAGTGCCATCCCACCATTGAGAGGTAGGTAGCACCACCGTTGGAGGTGTTCGGGTCAATTCGTTTGTAGGGACAGTGTGGTCACCAGAGCAATAGTAGGACACCTTAGAAGCTACCCTTATGCCATTGATCATGGAGTGTTACGAAGTGTTTTTGAAAACATTGTTTGTAAAAAGTGTAAGTGTGAAAAGTTTGATTCTGAGCAAGTACCTACTAGCATCTACCTACTCGAAAAAAGATTTTTTCTGTTCTTGTTTCCTTTAGACAATGCTATCCTACTATTAGTGAGTAGGTAGCGCCATCGTTGGTATTGTAAGGGTCAATTCGAAAGGGACGTACAATCACTGAAGCAATGTTAGGACGTCTTAGTAATAACCCTAGTGTCTTAAGATCATATTCGAGGCAACATTTCCAAGGCAACATTTCTGAGGCAACATTTCCGAACGGGACATTTGATCTTTTTTTAGACAAGAGGGCAATCACTAAAACACCCTATACTTAATGACCGTTTACCGAAGACAACCGAAGTGAGAGTATACCCTAGGAGTACGCATGTGCTAGTGATTTGATTTCAGTTATTATCTTTGCACATTTAGAGTTTGCTAACCATTTTAAAATTATCATACATTCTTGTCATGCAATCCTATTATCATATATCTAATAGTTAATATTTGCGGAATTTAAAATACGAGAAATAAAACTATGCTATTACAAGGCTTCGGGGAGAGGGATTAATTACATAGCCAAAAACCCGCAAAACGATAAATAAACGAAAAGCCCTAATTAAGCTATTACATCCCATGAGCAGGTACATTAATATTGCAAAAAATAAATAAACGCACGATGAATCGAGAACGAGAAAAGAATTAGGGTTTTGACCCCGTCTAAACCTAATTGAAAGAAGAATTATTTTTTGGTTGTTTTTGATTATTTTAAGAAAAATAAGGTTTTAATGAATAAATACAAACCCAATTACTAATTAATAAAAATTAAGAAAAATAATTAATTTTGACCTATTTTTATATTTTTGTTATTTTGAGAAAAGAAAATAAAAGTTAAATCAAATAAAACCTAGGTTTCTAATTTGTTTTAATCTATTTACAAAAAATTAAAGTTATCCTAAAATTAAATTAAACTAATTAAATTAATTTTGACAAATTATAAAAACCTAAATTCTAATTTGATTTTATGAGTTTTTATAAAAAAAAGAATTAATTTTTGCTAGAAAATAAATTAACCAAAATTACATAAATAAAGAAAAGTATAGAAAGAAGAAGAAAGAATTAGGCCTAGTATGCTAGCAATTGAGGGGGGTGTCCATAGAAAATTCTGAGCCCAGAAGCCTTGGGCCACGTTGACCTTCCTGTTTCCATGTTGCACGTTTGAATAGGCCTTTGGTAGACCCTCACATGCCAAGCGTTGGATTTGATTTTCTTTAGATCCAGTGGTTGCAAGCTGATGGCATATGGTGGATCTATAGGAAACCTGCACATGGAATCACATATTGAAAAGTAATATTGAAGAACAAGGGGACCTGGGGATCGAACCCAGGCCCTTTGGCTTTTTCTCTCTCCCACTGACCAACTGAGCCAACGTGCTTTGTTGTATAGGGAATAGTAAACAAACATTATATTAGCAAAAGCAAATTAACATATCAAAAACGCGCGAATTTTAAATGGATGAATTGTTACCTGCCACACTATCATCTTCCCCAAGCGTCCGTCGTCTTAGGTAAAACAACTTTTACCTACAGACATTCTCTGTAGGTATAGCCCCTGTAATTTTCCAAAATCCACTACACGCATGATAAATTGATTCCAGTGGTACCAATCAACTCGTGGCAACCTCACGAGCATCATGGTACCACTCTTCATGGCCAATTGTACCTGAAATCAAAACCCCTAAAAACGAAACCTAAACCCTAACAATGGTGTATCTCAGTATAGCTAACAAAAATGCAATTGAAAACACAAGTGAGCTTAGTCCTAAGGTACACCTCACTTTTATAGTGTCCCCAGCAGAGTCGCCAGTTCTATGATCGGTGGATCTGGAACTGAATGTTTAACGCTGGTTCGCGAAATGTCGCGGTAAGCAAGAGTCGCCACCGTCTTTTATTTTCTCCAACATGGACAGGACAAAAGCACATCAAAATTCCTTATGAGATAGTTTCTCGGTTCGGGAGGTAGATTTATAGAAAGGGAAGGTGTTAGCACCCTTTCTATCCATGGTTATCCATGGGCTCTTAGATACTTGCTCATTTGTGTTTTCAAAAGTTATTTACTTTTCAATCGTGAGTGGGTTTGAAAAAAGTTTCTTTGAAAGTTTAGGAATAACTCTTGTATCAGTCCTCAAGAGTGTTTGAAAAATTGTTTTGAAAGCTTTTCGAAAGTGTCGGTGTGAAAAGAGTTTTGATTTATTTTGAATAGAGCAAGTATCTATGAGTCATCTACCTACCCTAAGGAATTAGGCTGTGTAAATGTCCTTAAGGTAGTGCCATCCCACCATTGAGAGGTAGGTAGCACCACCGTTGGAGGTGTTCGGGTCAATTCGTTTGTAAGGACAGTGTGGTCACCAGAGCAATAGTAGGACACCTTAGAAGCTACCCTTATGCCATTGATCATGGACATAAGGACTTACTAAAACGTCCTATACTCGACGACCACGTTTCGAAGGCAAGGCAACAGTGAGGCGTACCCTAAGAGTGGTGTGTGAATTTGTGTGTTGTTTTCAGTTTAGCATTTATCTTTTGATCATGTATCATGGTGATCTACGCTTGTTTTTAATTTAGGCCATACATTCTTTCATGCGATTATAATTTAAAAGTGAGGAAATTAAAGTGCGGAAAGATAAATCCTACGCTATTACAAGGCGCAGGTCTATACATCGCCAAATTACAAAGACCCGTTTTAATAAAAAATGCGGAAAATAAATAAATTCCTAATTACTATTACATGGCTTGAACAGTTACATAATATTGAAAAAAGAAAAATAAAAATAAATGCGCGAAGGAATTAAAGTTGAACGTTCGAGGGCGTTGAACCCTTTTGAAATTAAATTGAATTAAACAGTTAATTAATTATTAATTTAAAGAAAAGAAATGTTTTTTAGGTTTTTGGTATTTATGAGAGAAAGAAATTAAAATTGAAGAGAAACCCTAATTCTAAGTTGTTTTTAATTATTAATGAAAAAATATTAAAGTTTAACCTAATTTACTAGTTAATTAATTTATTTACATGTTTATTTACAAAAATATGTTAATGGTAAATTTAATAAATAATTAAAAATAAAACATTTTTTAGTTTCTGATTTTTTTATGGGAAATTAATTAATGATGAATTAATAAAAACAATTAAAAAACAATTGAAAAGAATTAGAAAAGAAAAGAAAATAAAATTAAAAAAAATGCAAACCAAGGGGGTATCAGGCCCAGAATGGAGGTTTTTTGAAGGATTCTGGCCCATTAGACAAAGGCCTTGTTTGACTTTCTGGCATCACGTGCGTGTTCATTGACTCATGAGTACCGTGGTGTGCATTCTTTGTCCATTGGATTGAGTTTCATGGCCATTTGTGTTCTGGCTGTTGGCCATTTGTGTTCTAGCCTCAACGTTCCTTAATCTTCTCAGGATGTCTGTCTCGCCATGTATTGGTGTCATGCATAAGTTGTTCTACTTTGGCCATTTGGCTTTTGGCTTTTGGCCATTTGTGTTTTGGCCTCAACGTTCCTTAATGAACCTGCATGGGATCCTGTCTAAATCTGCAGTGTTGAATCTCATGAACACATTAAATAAAATCATAAAATGCAAATAAAGCCAATATATGAAGAAATTTAATGTTTAGGCACAATATGACATGTATGAATAATTATACCCTTTTGATCATGGAGATCAAATCAATCTTACCCTTACTGAAAAATTAGTGACCTGAATGCTTTTATGCCCTTTGGATCATGGAGATCAAGCTAGCCTTATCCTTACTGAAGAAGTAGTGAGGTGTTGGTTTGTAACTATGATGACTTGTTTGTAGTGAGAGAGATTTGTAATAAGGATTTCAAGGTTTTAGGGTTCTTGAAAGAATTTGATATTCTAACAGTGTTGTGGCAAGGTTTTTTTCTCTCTTTTTCTCCTCTCTGGTTTGTGTGAAAAGAAGGTGATTATATAATAGAAATTAGGGTAAAGAAAATGGGCTTTGAATGTGCAATTGGGCCTCCAATGTTCACTTGAGTTCGTCACTTTCCAGGCTAAATCGCAGGGACTTAAGTGAAATTTTTGAAATTGAAATGTGAAAACAAAATGTAGCCGACATCGATAACTAACTCCTGTCCGAAAATCGGCTCAATCGGATAAAAGGTGAATTAGTTATGAATTTTTGAAGTTTCAGCTCAGACAAACTTATTTTGGGCTCCAGTGTCGACTCTGACACGTTCTTCAATAAAAAACTGGTATTGATCGGAGCATAATACGGTCTTGACTTTTGAAGCAAAGTTGTAGATCTATGAGTCAGGGACCTTGTGTAAAAATATGAGCCCAATCCGATAAAAATTGACCGAGTTATGAATTTTCGAAGTTTCGGCCCAGATGAAATAATATTCAGCATTCAGGATTTTCAGCGTGTCACGCACTCTGAGCAAGAAACGAAGACCTTTTGAATACCGTTTGAACTCAATACCTTCTGTGAAAATGTAGCCAACTCAATTTGTGAAATTTTGGCGCCGGAACCAGCTCGATACGATGAAAATCGACCAAGTTATGATTTTCTGAACATGACGCAAATAAACTTCTGTCACAAATTTTCTGTACGAAAATACTTGATAAATCCACATTTTTGAAGACCTTCTGATCGAAATTGGCTTCCAGCCGTAAGAGATGAAAACGTAGATAATGTCAAGACGGAATTTAGGCCACCGGAACAGGTTCAAAACGAGTCAATATCTTCAAGTTATAAATTTTTTAGCGCGTAAAAACTGCACTTTCAGCACACTTTTTCACCATATTTCTTCGAGCAAACTCACACATTCGGATACCTTCTTTAAAGAATTGACTCTTGAGCCGAACCTGAATTTGAGAATATGTTATCAGAGATATCTTGGCGAAAGAACACCTGAATATGATGCACCGGGTTGGACTTGTGAATTTTTCTTGAAATGTTTTGAGAAATATGGGAGGGCAAATTTTGGGGTACAACAAAGTGGTTATCCAGTCATATCCGAGCTTCCATTTGATTTATAGGCCTACTAATATCCGGTCGATTTTCGGGCTTCATAGTAATTGGCCGGGTAGACTGCTATTTGGTCGAAATCCAAGCTTCGCAGTGTCCCTTACTGTTATCTGGTCGTAATCCAGACTTCAGTGTCTTTTACCGCTATCTGGTCGTAATCCAGGCTCACGATGTCTTATACCATTATCTGGTCGAATCCAGGCTTCACGGTATTTGGAGAAGTTAAAATATTATCCGGTCGAATCCGGGCTTCATAACTTGTCTTAAAGATATACCACTATTTGGTCGACTCCAGGCTTCGTAGTATTCGTGGCTGCTATATGGTCGTAATCCAGGCTTCACAACGTCTTATAGAATTATCTGGTCGAGTCCAGGCTTCATGGTACCTTGTATTGTTATCTGGTCGTAATCCAGGCTTCACAATAACTTGTTAAGCTGTTATCTGGTCGATCTCCGGGCTTCATGGCTTGTGTTTATGATATACCACTATCTGGTCGATTCCAGGCTTCATGGCGTCTTACACTGCTATCTGGTCGTAATCCAGGCTTCACAGTAACTTGCTGGGGATTAAACTATTATCCGGTCGAATCCGGGCTTCATAGCTTTAAGATAAACCACTATCTGGTCAATTCCAGGCTTCACAGTGTTTGATACTGTTATCCGGTTGTTCTCCGGGCTTCACAATGTGATGTAGAAATCAAGATATTATCCGGTCGAATCCGGGCTTCAGAGCTTGAATTGGAATAGAAATCTTCAACATTGATTTGACTGAACCAGAGAAAACAATGAGAATTTGATTGCATCTTTCCCTGAAAGGTAAAGAGTTAGTTGTATGTAATTTCATAATGCATGACATGTATCGAATAATTATGTTCTCAAAATAAATGAGATTGTGTTGTATGATGCTTATGTGCATGCCATGATGTATGAATATGCGATGTTCTTATGATGCTCTTTAGCTGGGGAAAATAAATCCCGGACTGCTGCTCGAGGGTGCAAGAAGTTGAATTCTTCGTTCTCGCTGAAGATGATTTGAGAATAAATTGGCGGGAGAATAACTCTGTTGGAGAATAAACTGGCGAGAGAATGACTCTGTGGGGAAGAGATACTCTGCTAGAAGATCTGCTGATTTGGAGAAATAACCTCAGCTGGGGATGAATTATCGCTGCTGGCAATAACGAACCCTGTCAGGGATTGAGTTTCTGCTTGTGGAAGAAATAAACTCCACTGGGGATGGTCTTCTATTGTTGGTGATAGATGAACTCTGATTGAGGAGAATAAACACTACTGTTTTCCGATACTTCCTACTCTGCGGGGAGTGTATGTTCCTTTAGTCATTTTCTCAAGCTGGCTCTATCCCTGTACCTGGTGGGTGGAGCAACTCTAAGGTTTGGACATTTCGGTTTGCCCTTGTTCCTGAAATTAAGAGTAATTGTCTTTTGTTTCGCATGTAAATATTTATGAGTAGCAATTATTGTCAAATGTATATATCGAAGAATGAACCATTGGACGTTCTTGTAAAACAAAACAGAAAAATAAAAACAATTTGAAATTTCTTTGTGAAAATGAATTGTATTGATTTTTGAAGTTAGCCCATAATAGGCATTTTTTGTACAAGAGGCTGACATCCTAGTAAGAGAATGCCGCCGAAAGATAGAAATTATACAATTTGAAAAACAAAGAAAAACAACTATGTGAACAATCCCCCTGGGTTCCAACTCTGCTATTGTCTTTATATCTTCGAACATCTCATCACTTTGCTACTTGGTTGAAGGTAGATCAGATTGATTGGTGCCGTCCGAGCTTTATAGTCGATACCGAAGTCTGGTTGCAAGATGATCCAATGAGACATAGTGTTACGCTTTGATCCCTAATTTTTTCCTGGACCGCCCTTTCAGGTTTTCAGTCCACCGGGATACCCTTTTTAGCCCAAGCCGCCTTTTCAGGTTTTCAACTTTCCGGGTGTACAGATTTTTCATTTTCATCCCTTACTTTTGCCCGAACCCTTTTGGTTCGTCGGGAAGCCCTTATTTTTGCCTAGGCCAGTCGACCTAGCGGGTCTTTGATTATGCGTAGTATTTTTTCACTATGTCTGCATTGACGGGGTGAGGAAGGTCGTCACCATCCATGGTGGTTAGAATCATAGCTCCTCCCGAGAAAATGTTCTTAACCACAAATGGCCCTTCGTACGTAGGGATCCATTTTCCCCTGGGATCACCTTGCGGCAGTATGATGCGTTTGATCACTAGATCCCCGACTAGATATTCTTGACGTCTGACTTTCTTGTTAAAAGCCTTGATCATTCGCTTTTGATACGCCTGACCATGACAAATAGCAGTAAGTCCCTTTTCATCGATTAAGTTTAGCTGATAAAGCCGAGTCTGGATCCAATCGTCCTCGCTCAAACCTGCATCTTTCATAATCCGGAGAGAGGGTATCTGGGCCTCGATGGGTAGGATTGCCTCCATGCCATACACCAAAGAGTAGGGTGTTGCCCCTGTCGATGTCCGTGTTGAGGTGTGATATCCATGAAGAGCGAATGGTAACATCTCATTCCAGTCTTTGTATGTCACCATCATCTTCTGCACAATCCTCTTGATGTTATTATTAGCCGCTTCAACAGCCCCATTCATCTTCGATCGGTAGGGAGAAGAGTTATGGTGCTGAATCTTAAACTGTTTGCAGAGCTCGGTGATCATCGTGTTGTTGAGATTTGTACCATTGTCCGTAATGATCCTCTCTGGTACACCGTATCGACATATCAGATTATGTCGGATAAACCGCGCCACGACGTTCTTGGTTACTGTAGCAAAGGAAGCTGCCTCAACCCACTTCGTAAAGTAATCAATTGCTACCAGGATGAAACGACGCCCGTTAGACACAGTAGGTCTGATCTCGCCTATCATGTCTATGTCCCATATTGCAAAAGGACAAGGAGCTGTCAAAACATTCATAGGAACTGGAGGTACATGCACCTTATCAGCATAGACTTGGCACTCATGACAGGTCCGTGAGTGCCGATAACAATCAGCTTCCATGGTAGACCAATAATATCCTGCCCGAAAGATTTTCTTTGCCATGGTATGTGTTATACCCCAAAATTCGCCCTCTCATTTATCAAGACTTTTCTCACAAGCCTTTTTGGACTCAAGACAAGATTAGGGTTTGGGTCAGCTCAAGACTCATCTTGTACTGATACCCCAAAATTAAGGTTTGAGTTTGCACAAGTATTTTTGGACCACCAATGCTTCATGTGACTTTCATACATCATGTTGGACCCCTAAGTTTACTCATGCTAAGTTTCAAGCCTTGAACCACATTTTTGATCAATCAATTGGACAGTTGACCTAAAAATCAGCTGTATTGGGGGAACATTCAACCATGGCCAATTTACAGTCAAACTTCATAATTTTTGATCCACATAAACATTTTAGACTCATATGTACCAATTGATCAAGTTTGGATCACAACTCCTCAAGAAATTTGATCAAATCATCAAAAGGGAAAAATTGTCAAAATTAGGGTTTTGACTGAGAAAGGGCAATTTCTAATTTTTAACCTAGCCAATGACCAATTGAGTTAAAACATGATTTCAAGGGTTAAATGGCATCATCTTGACCTAATTACATGGTTCAAAATATCTCAAGTTCATTGGATTGACAGATGAACTTTGTAGTCAACTGATCAAAAGTCAACTGTACACTAAAAAGTCAAACTTTGACTTTTTGGTCAAAATCAAGTACCAAGGGTCATAATTCATCAAGATATGTGAAAATATGAAACTTGTTCACCAAGAAAACCAATTTTTAAAATTAGGGTTTTGAATTTGAAAAATTTCATAACTTAGAATTTTTCTAAGTATGGAATTTTCTTATTTTTTCCCAACTTTCCATCACTTTTTCACCATGATGCAATTTGATTCAAAGAAAACTTCCAACATGAAAGTTGTAGTCCTCCATGAAATATACAACTTTGCTTCACAAACTTTTCCCAAAATATGCTTTTATCTCAAGTTATTAATTTGTGAATATAGGTCCATGAACTACATAACTTAGTGAAAATTTGCCCTAATTTAGGCAGTTTTTTGACCCAACTTCATGGACATTTTTCACCTAGTTCCAAGAAGTATCTCAAAATTCATTTCAAAGATGGATTATATAGAACATTGCAAGCTTTCCAAAATGTCCAAGAACTCTCCAAGATCATTTTTAGGGAGAATCAAAGAGGAGAAGTTGGCATTTTGTCACTTTTGATCAAGCCATTTTTATAAAGCATCAAGTTGCAAATCAGATCTTTGATGTTTGAATCTTGCTTTACAGGTCCTAAACTCATTCTACACTCCATAATTAAATTCAAACTTAGAGGTTAAATGATTTATTTTCACTTTTGAAGCATTGTACAAGAGATGTTTCCATTTTTGGCCAAAAGTGCACAATGCCATTTTCATAAAGGTGAGCTTTTGCAATTTTGTCCATCTTGAGCCTTGGACCTGTCCCTTTGGTGCAAACAATTTCTACAGGTCACAAGAAATGTATACCAACTCTCTGCAGCTATCAAGAAAGCAAGGACAGGCCTTTTAGTTTGGTCACTTCACTTTTCTTCAAATGCAAGAAAAATTGCAAAAAGTGCTAGAACTTGTACAACTAGTAGAAGGTGGACTTTGTATCATTTCTCTACATATTTACAAACTTGTTACAAACCAAAAGGACGAAGGTGAGGAAGATTGTGAGGTTCCAGAGGAACTTGCCAAATTATTATAGCGAGAGGAAAGAGCAGTTCAGCCTCATGAGGAGTTGTTGGATACAATCAACTTGGGAACCGAGGAGGATAAAAAGGAAATCAAAATAGGTGTCAATCTAGATCCGAGTGTCAAGGAGCGCCTAATTCAGCTATTTCATGATTATGTTGATATCTTTGCCTGGTCATACTAAGACATGCCGGGACTCGATACAGACATTGTGGTACATCGTCTACCCACAAGAGAAGACTGTCCACCAGTAAAACAAAAGGTCCGCCGCATGAGACCTGACATGTCAGAGAAGATCAAAGCAGAAGTTATGAAACAGTTCAATGCTGGATTTCTGGCTGTTACTTCCTATCCTCAATGGGTGGCCAACATTGTTCCCGTGCCTAAAAAGGACGGCAAAGTAAGAATGTGTATGGATTATAGAGATTTAAACAGGGCCAGCCCTAAAGATGATTTTCCACTTCCGCACATCGACATCCTGGTTGACAATACAGCCCAGCACAAAGTATTTTCTTTCATGGACAGATTCTCAGGCTATAACCAGATCAAAATGGCACCTGAGGACATGGAGATAACTACATTTGTCACACAGTGGGGTACGTTCTGTTACAAAGTGATGCCATTCGGACTGAAGAATGTCGGGGCAACTTATCAATGCGCCATGGTAGCTTTGTTTCATGATATGATACATCATGAGATAGAGGTCTACGTAGATGACATGATAGCCCGATCACAAGCTGAAGAAGAACACCTTGATCACTTGCAAAAGATGTTTGTCAGATTGAAGGAGTACAAGCTAAGATTGAACCCAAACAAGTGTACATTCGGAGTCCGGTCCGGTAAACTCTTAGGTTTCATTGTCAGCAACAAAGGCATCGAGGTTGACCCTGCCAAAGTCAAAGCGATACAAGAAATGCCTGCTCCTCGCATTGAGAAGGAAGTCAGAGGTTTTTTGGGACGCCTAAACTATATTGCTAGGTTCATTTCTCACCTAACGTCTACTTGTGAACCAATCTTCAAGCTGTTGAGAAAGACCAGGTAGTCAGATGGAACGATGATGTCAAATTTCTTTCGATAAAATCAAGGAGTATTTGCTAGAGCCTCCTGTCTTGATGCCACCCGTCAAGGGAAGACCGCTAATCATATATCTGACCATCTTAGAGAATTCAATGGGGTGCGTATTTGGGCAACATGACGAGTCTGGCCAAAAAGAGCACGCCATTTATTACCTAAGCAAAAAGTTTACCGACTGTGAAACCAGATATTCACTGCTCGAGAAAACTTGCTGCGCTTTGGTTTGGGCTGCTCGCCGGCTAAGACAGTATATGTTGACTCATACCACTTTGCTGATATCTAAGATGGATCCGATAAAGTACATCTTTGAGAAGCCTGCTCTGTCTGGGAGGATAGCCAGATGGCAGATGATCCTAACAGAATATGACATACAGTACACAACCCAAAAAGCTATAAAGGGTAGTGTGCTAGCTGATCATCTGGCTCATCAAGCTGTAGAAGATTACCAGTTCATGAAGTTTGACTTCCCTGATGAAGACATCATGACATTGGACAACTACGAAGAGATCAGACCATATGACGGACCTTAACAAGGATCCCGATGGACCCTGTACTTTGATGGGGCCTCCAATGCACTCGGTAACAGTATCGGCGATGTGCTCATATCTCAGGAAGGATGCCATACTCCTTTCACCGCCAGACTTTGCTTCAACTGTACAAACAACATGGCAGAGTACGAAGCATGTATTTTTGGTCTCAAGGCTGCCATAGACTTGGGAATCAAATCTTTAGTTGTATTTGGGGACTCAACTTTGGTCATCAGTCAGATCAAAGGAGAGTGGGACACTAAGCATCCAAACCTCATCCCTTACAAAGAACATGTTTTGACATTGTTACCACATTTCGAGAAGATTACCTTCGATCATTTCCCGCGAGAAGAAAATCAACTAGCAGATGCTCTAGCTACAATGTCATCTATGTTTAAACTTGATTGAGATAACGAGGCTCCCCAAATCTCCATTGAACGGATGGACGAACCGACACACTGTCACGAGATTAATATCGAAGAAGTAGTGGACCAGCCGTGGTTTCATGAAGTCAAAAGGTATCTCGAGGCTCAAGAATATCCCGAAGGAGCTTCAGTCAGTGACAAAAAGTTCTTAAGGAGATTCTCAGCTAAGTTCTTCCTAAGTAATGGAATCTTGTACAAGCGTAATCATGATTCTATTCTGCTTCGTTGTGTGGACAAGATTGGAGCTAAAAAGATCATGACTGAATTGCATGAAGGTACCTTTGGCACTCACTCTAGTGGGCATACGATGGCAAAGAAGATTCTACGGGCAGGCTATTACTGGTCTACCATGGAAGCAAACTGCTATCAACACTCCCGGACCTTCCATAAGTGTCAAACCTATGCAGATAAGGTGCACGTGCCTCCGGTTCTTCTAAATGTCTTAACAACTCCTTGGCCCTTCGCTATGTGGGGAATCGACATGATTGGGGAGATCAAGCCTATAGCCTTTAATGGACACCGCTTCATTCTTGTGGCCATTGACTATTTCACCAAATGGGCCGAAGCAGCTTCTTTCACATCTGTTACTAAGAATGTTGTTGCCCGCTTCATCAAGCAGAATCTTATTTGCCGAAACGGTGTCCCCGAAAGGATCATCACTGACAACGGTACAAACCTTAACAATACTATAATCACCGCCTTGTGCGAGCAGTTCAGGATTCAACATCACAATTCATCCCCTTATCGTCCAAAGATGAATGGTGCAGTCGAAGATGCTAACAAAAATATTAAAAAGATCATACAAAAGATGACAGTCACCTACAAGGATTGGCATGAAATTCTACCGTTTGCTCTTCACGGGTACCGTACCACGACACGCACATCAACACCCTATTCTTTGGTTTATGGCATGGAGGCTATTTTACCTATCGAGGTTCAGATTCCCTCTTTGAGAATCATGAAGGATGCAGGTTTGAGTGAAGACGATTGGATCCAGACCCGACTTGATCAACTAAACTTGATTGATGAAAAGAGACTTACTGCTGTTTGCCACGGTCATACGTATCAAAAAACGGATGATCAAGGCTTTCAACAAGAAAGTCAGACGCCAAGTATATCAAGTTGGAGACCTAGTGATCAAGCGCATCATCTTGCCACAAAGTGATCCCAGGGGAAAATGGACTCCTACCTATGAAGGACCATTTGTAATCAAGAACATCTTTTCTGGTGGGGCAATGATCTTAACCACCATGGATGGTGACGACCTGCCACACCCTGCGAATGCAGACATAGTCAAAAGATACTATGCATAGGAGACCCGCTAGGTTGACACACCTAGGAAAAACAAGGGCATCCCAGCGAACCAAAAAGGTTCGAGCAAAAATTAGGGATAAAATAAAAAAATTTGTACACCCGGCAAGTTGAAAACCCGAAAGGGCGACCTGGGCAAAAAAGGGTTTCCTGGTGGACTGAAAAACCCGAAAGGGCGGTCCAGGAAAAAGTTAGGGAATTAAAGCGTATGACTATGTCTCGTCGGATCACTTAGAGGACAATCTCTTCACTGAAAAACTCTGAGCTTCTGATCAATTCAATCATCTTCGGACGAAGCAACGGACAAACAAGATATTCGGAGATACGAAGGCTATAGCAGAATGAGAACCCCATGGGATTATTACACATAGCTATCTTTCTTTGTATAAATTTTTCTTACTTTTATGACACCATCCTCTTACTAGGATGTTTGTCTCCCTTGTACAAAACACTTATTCAAAGTAAATACAAAGATATCTCTTTCAAAGTACAGAAAACTATTTGTCTTTTTCTTTACACTTGTGTTTTTATTTGCAAAAAACATCCAATGATTCATTGATGAACATATGCATTTGAACATAATTACTGTTTACAAATAAACAGAATGGAAAAGAACAATTACTGACAGGTTAAAAGGATAGGAAAACGTCTCTAGACTATTCCAGGAGAAATCCCTACAGTACATCATCTAGATCCCTAGCGGAGCCAAAATCTTGGATTACAGATCCCCAGCAGAGTTAAAACTTCAAACTCTCAATCCCCAGCGGAGCCAAATTTTCAAACTACCAATCCCCAGTGGAAACCATTTTAGTTTCTCCAAATTCCCCAACAAGTTATCTTAAAGCCTGAAAATCAACCGGATGACAGTTAACTTTTGCCTCTCCCCAACCTAGGATAATTCCCCAGAAGAGTGGCAGATGACCGAAACTCCTGAACTTTTTCCGAACAGGAATAAGCTTTTTCCCCATAGAGTTTTCATTGCTCCCCAATAGAATGAAGATTCTCTTTTTTTAATTCCCCGCAGAAGTCGTCAGAGTTTTCTTTATTCCCCAGCGGAACAAGGATTCCCATTGTGTAATCCCCAGTAAAAGTCATCAAAATTCTCCGGATTCCACAAGCAGATTACTCAAGCAGTATGGAATTGCTCGCAACAGAACTTTTGTCAAATACTCCAACTTCAAGACATGAAGAATCCCTATATCCCCAGTGAAGTCGCCAAGGATTTCATATCCTTAGCAACAATCAAGGATCTATTGTCCCCGGCAGCGGTCAAGGATTTATTTTCCTCAGCAATACAGCGAATCAGCTTACATGCGCATACATTACATCCACATATCATAAACATTGATAAAGCACATTTATTGCATCATACATTTCATGCAACATAACTTTGTGTTTCAGCTAACATTTTACCTTTTTCAGGATAAGATTAACAGCTACCGTTTAACAATATGCAATCATGATACAATTCAGATACACTCCAGACACGGAAGTCATTCTGTTACTCATTCAGATTCAACTATTAGATACAGTTCAGATACACTCCAGACACGGAAGTCATTCTTCTACTCATTCAGATTCAACTTTCAAGATACAGTACAAATACACTCCAGACACGGAAGTCATTCTGTTACTCATTCAGACTCAGATCTCAGATACAGTTCAGATACACTCCGGACACGGAAGTCATTCTGTTACTCATTCAGATTCAGATCTCAGATACAGTTTAGATACGCTCCAGACGCGGATGTTATTCTATTACTCATTCAGACCTCAATTTCAAGATACAGTGCAGATACGCTCCAAACACGGTTGCCATTCTATCACTTATTCAGATTCTAGTTCAGATTCAGTACGAATACACTCCAGACACGGAAGTCATTCTGTTACTCATTCAGATTCAAGTACGGACACAGCTCGGATATGCTCCATACACGAATGCTATTATTTTGCTCATACAGATCCAGGCTCCAGATACAGTTCAGATACGTTCCAGATACGAACACCATTCTGATACTCATTCTTTTGACTTATAACTTACAGTTCAACAAACATTCTTGGATGACCTCTACAAGCCCATCTCCAACAAGATTCTATCATCTCTCCAAATGGCATCTTTAAGCCCATTCCCTCAATTACACTTTGACGAGTGCAAATTTATGGGCACTCTAGTGTCCAATCATCTTTTACCTTCGAGTCACGAAAGGCAAAACTCGTTAATCTAACTCTTCAGGTTCAAGAAGATTGAACAGGGGCAGCTGTTGTACCTCAAAATTTTCCCTCTCATTTATCAATACTTTTCTCACAAGACTTTTTTGACTCAAGACAAGATTAGGGTTTGGGTTAGCTCAAGACTCATCTTGTACTAATACCCCAAAATTAGGGTTTGAGTTTGCACAAGGATTTTTGGACCACCAATGCTTCATGTGACTTTCATACATCATGTTGGACCCCTAAGTTTGCTCATGCTATGTTTCAAGCCTTGAACCATATTTTTGATCAGTCAATTGGACAGTTGACCTAAAAATCAATTGTATTGGGGAAAAAGTCAACCATGGCCAATTTATAGTCAAACTTCATAATTTTTTATCAACATCAACATTTTAGCCTCATATGTACCATTTTATCAAGTTTGGATCATAACTCCTCAAGAAATTTGATCAAATCATCAAAAGGGCAAAATGGTCAAAATTAGGGTTTTGACTGAGAAAAGGCAATTTCTGATTTTTAACCTAGCCAATGACCAATTGAGTTCAAACATGATTTCAAGGGTTCAATGACATCATCTTTACCTAATTACATGGTTCAAAAGATCTCAAGTTCATTGGATTGACAGATGAACTTTGTAGTCAACTGATCAAAAGTCAACTGTACACTGAAAAGTCAAACTTTGACTTTTTGATCAAAATCAAGTACCAAGGGTCATAATTCATCAAGATATGTCAAAATATGAAACTTTTTCACCAAGAAAACCAATTTTGAAAATTAGGGTTTTGAATTTGAAAAATTTCATAACTTAGAATTTTTCTAAGTATGGAAATTTTCTTATTTTTTCCCAACTTTCCATCACTTTTTCACCATGATGAAATTTGATTAAAAGAAAACTTCCAACATGAAAGTTGTAGTCCTCCATGGAATCTTAAACTTTGCTTCACAAACTTTTCCCAAAAGATGCTTGGATCTCAAGTTATTAATTTGTGAATATAGGTCCATGAACTAAATAACTTAGTGAAAAATTGTCCTAATTTAGGCAGTTTTTTGACCCAACTTCATGAACATTTTTCACCTAGTTCCAAGAGGTATATCAAAATGCATTTCAAATATGGATTATCGATCACATTTCAAGCTTTCCAAAATGTCCAAGAACTCTCCAAAATCATTTTGGGTTAGGGAGAATCGAAGAGGAGAAGTTGGCATTTTATCACTTTTGATCAAGCCATTTTTACAAAGCATCAAGTTGCAAATCAGATCTTTGATGTTTGAATCTTGATTTACAGGTCCTAAACTCATTCTACACTCCATAATTAAATGCAAACTCATAGGTTAAAGGCTTTATTTTCACTTTTGAAGTATTGTACAAGAGATGTTTCCATTTTTGGCCAAAAGTGCACAATGCCATTTTCATAAAGGTGAGCTTTTGAAATTTTGTCCATCTTGAGCCTTGGACCTGTCCCTTTGGTGAAAACAATTTCTACAGGTCACAAGAAATGTATACCAACTCTCTGCAGCTATCAAGCAAGCAAGGACAGGCCTTTTAGTTTGGTCACTTCACTTTTCTTCAAATGCAAGAAAAATTGCAAAAAGTGCTAGAACTTGTACAGCTAGTAGAAGGTGGACTTTGTATCATTTCTCTACATATTTACAAACTTGTTACAAACCAAAAGGAAGAATTCTTGACATCTGAAACTCTCAAAAACACAAAAACTCCATTTTTTGTCCAAACATAGCAGTTCTGCAAAATCATAGCCATTTCATTTTTGGCTCGTGCGTTTTGCATTTTAACATTTGAAACACTTCATACACATCATACCAAAGCAGTCCAAGCATTCATCCTGCATTTGTAAGCCCTTTTTCAGCCATTTCCATTTTCAAACTTGAAGCTTGCAGCTTGACTTGTGCAGAGACTTCTGGCCACCCACAAAGCAAGCTAGGCATTGGAATAGCTTGAAGGAAGTTCAAGGAAGCTCACACGATCCTCAGGCCTCCATCAAAGTCCCTACATTGCTCTATCCAAATCCAACTGAAAGAGGTATTTTTCAAAACTCTATCTCTCTGAATAGGCATCCTCAAGCCACGATTTGTGAAGAAAAGATGTAGTCCTTAACATGGTGAAGTTGTACATATGCATACTTTTCATTTATATTAACTGTGTTGAGAGAATTTAAAGCTTGAAGTTCATGAAATTTTTAGGTCACGAATTAGGGCTGCCAAAATTCTCTCTGATCTTTGAGAGTTAGGTTACAAATTTTATATGGTTGGAATTGTGAGATTAAATGCCACAAGTTTCATGTTATGAGATTTTGTTTTTGTGCAAGCATTAGCAAGTTACAATTTTGAAGAAAAAATGTGCGAAGGAGAAGAATCTGGAGGACAGGGACAAAGCGCCTGGGCCTTTGGTGCCTTGGGCCTTTTGTTTCTGATTTTCACACCCCCTGACTTGTTGTTTGCACCCCCTGGCTATTTTTTATATTTTTTATATTTTTTTTTTCATATTTTCATATTTATCACTTTGATTATTTTTTCTGAATATTAAAAAAACCAAAAATAAGTTCTTTATTTTTTATTTTATTTTTTGCATAAAAAATAGTTTATTAGGACAAGTATATTTTATTTTCTTAAAATAACTTGTAAATAATAATAAAATACTACATCTTTTTTTTATATATTATTTATAATCATACATAATTATTTTTACACATACTTAATTTTTAATATTGACATATAATATTATTTATTATTTTCTTGTACAAAAAATGGACAAAATAATAACATAAAACATTATTTTCTTTTAATAAAAAATTAGGGTTTCATCCCTTTCCAAAAATAATAATATATTTTTTTCCTCTTATTTCTAGGGTTTAAATAATTTACTTTCTCATACATTAAACAAATACCAAAACATTTTTTTGCATAAATACATTTGCATTGCATTTTAAATACTTGTTTATTTATTTAATGCGCACAATATTCGATTGGGTTGTAATAGTATTTTTAGGTTTATATTTGTGCAATATCCCCATTCAAAAACTTGTATCCCCCCTCCCATAATAATTGTTGTAATAGCTTAGTTTACAATTATGCAATTTATCGCTTTTATACCATGTTTAGTAAAACTAGGGTTTGCATGACAAGAAAAAAATCAAAACAAATAGACAAAACCTAATGCAAGACAAAAGCATGAAAAATGACACACATTGCACACAAGCACCTGTTGCACCCCAAAATTTGCCCTCTCATGTTTTCCAAAGTCTCCCCCCTGCATGGTTGATCACAAACCCTTGCCTAAGGAAAAAGAAAATTTTTGAGTGGTGCTTTAAGTACCTTTCGATTGGCATTCTGAAAGACCTTTCGATTGGCATTCTAAAAGACCCTTCAATTGGTATTCTGAAGGAGCCTTTCGATTGGCATTATGGACAAGCACTTCGATTGGAATTATGTCAAGGCCTTCGATTGGCATTCTGAAAGACCCTTCGATTGGTATTCTGAATGAGCCTTTCGATAGGTATTATGGATAAGCACTTCGATTGGCATTATGTCAAGGCCTTCGATTGGCATTCTGAAAGACCCTTCGATTGGTATTATGAATGAGCCTTTTGATTGGCATTATGGACAAGCACTTCGATCGGAATTATGTCAAAGCCCTTCGATTAGAATTCTGAAAGACCTTTTCGTTTGGCACCCTGGGCCAAGCCTTTCAATTGGCATGCCAAGGGATCCTTCGATTTAGCATTGTGTCAAGGCAGCTTCGACAGGCATGTTAACCATGTCATTCGATTAGCATGAACAACACCTTTCGATTGGCCTGTTAACAAAGCCTTTCGATTGGAATTTTAATTAGTACCCTTCGATTGATATTTGGACCAGGGCCATTTGAAGAACTCCTTCCAGGCCATTTGAAAGAGGCCATCAAGAGGGCACTCCAAAAAAACATGTCCAGACCAGATTCTTGCCTTTTCTGTTTCTAAAGAGCTGATTCCACCAGAGTGATTCTGTTCAAATCAAGACCAATCGAAGAGCAGTGGCCTGAAGGCATTCGAAAATAAAAAATGTCCAGGTTCATTCAAGAGACATGAATATTTCAAAAAAGGAAATATTTTAATGTGTTTGATTCTTGTCTCATGGCTTTAATGGCCTGGTTAAATGGATGTCCTTGCCATTTTCATGCACCCTCACACTCCTATAAATACGAGGCCAGTGACACATTACCAAGAACGAAAAAACACAGAGGAAAAAATAGAGAAAAGAAACAGGAAAGATTTGGAGATACGCTGCCCACAACCCACCAAAGGTTATCAGCATTTTCATCCAAGCCAAAGCAGCCATCCAGCGAACAACTCCACACCCAGAGCCACAGATCATACATCTTCACTTGGTAAGGGTTTGAAAAACCAAAATTGCACCTTCATGACATTTAAATACACATTGCATATGTATTTTTGTTATTACTGATTGTGTTGCATGTAAGCTGAAGTGCAAAGATGAGATCGTGCCATTACTTGGGCACGATTTGAGTTTCTCCTTCGAACCTCAGAATAAAACAAACCCAGACCCAGATTCAGCAGATTCACATTGAGGAAGGATCAGAATTGGGAGGAGATTCGAATCAGGGGGGTAAAGTCCCCCCTGGACCTTTAACATTTGTTTCATTTTGCAGGAAATATATTCTCAGAATCCTGTTCAGAGTTTCGAAGCTTAGCAGCTTATCTTCGAACTGGATCCAGGATTTCCAGATCGAAGGATGACATATCCAGATCAAACACCCCCAAATTGCAGCCCCTCAGGCATCTTCGATCAAGCCTCTTCACTGGGTCGAAGGACAGCCCACACCTCTTTCGACCCAGGCCTCCAGAATTATGCCTTTTTTTATTTACTGCCTGTTCCTTCGATTTCATCTTTGTTTTGACTATTTTATTTCTTTTTTTAATTAACATAAAATCAATTAAAAAGAAAACCACAAAAACATTAAGCTAGTTTTTTATTTATTAAATTAACTTTGTTAATTAACCTTTTAATTATCTTAACATTTTCTCAAAACTAAAATTAAGTAGATTTAGATCATTTTCTCAAAATAAAATAAAACAACAAAAAGATTTTATTCTTAGATTTTTAGAGGTTATTTTCAGATTCGCGCGCGTTTATTTTATTGTAACTGCCTACTGGTTTGTAATAGCTTAACTAAGACTTTTACACTTTACTGCTTTTTATTCCCCCAATTTTTGGACATGTAAATAATCCACCTCCCCGAAGCCTTGTAATAGCGTAGGATTTATAATTCCCGCACTTTAAATTCCTGTACATATATTAATTGTTTAGATGTATGCTAACTAGGATTGCATGACAAGATTAACCTTTAATTTAAAATCAACTGTAGCTCACCATAACATGTAAAGATAATATAACTGAAAATTGACACACTTGCACATGCCACTCTTAGGGTACACCTCACTTGGTTATCTCGAACGTGGTCATTGAGTATAGGATGTTTTAGAGGTCGCCCTTTTGTCCCAAGATCATAAGTTGCCTCGAAACGGTTGCCTCAGATAAAATGATCTAAGATATTAGGGTTACCACTAAGGCGTCCTAACGTTGCTTTAGTGACCACACGTCGCTTAAATCGAATTGACCCGAAAAACTCCAATGACGGTGATACCTACTCCTCAATAGTGGGATAGCACTGTCTAAAGGACATTTGCACAATTTAATTCCTTTTTGAGTAGGTAGATGTTCTTAAGTACTTGCTCCTTTTTAAAACAAAACAAAACTTTTCGCACCTACACTCTCTTCAAAAACAAAACTCTTTTCAAAACCCACAATCACAAAGAAAAGCAAACTTTTGAAAACATAGTGAGCAAGTACCTAAGAGCCCGTGGATAACCATAGATAGAAAGGGTGCTAAAACCTTCCCTTTCTATAATCTACCTCCCGAACCCGAGAAACATCTCGAAAAGGAATTTTTCTGTGCTTTTGTCCTTTCCTTGTTGGATAAAATAAAAGACGGTGGCGACTCTTACTTACCGTGACATTTTTGCGAAAACAAACATAAACGCGAACCAACATTCCAAAAACAGTCAGTTCTCATTCCCACCGATCACAGAACAAACGACTCTGCTGGGGACATCTATAAGTGAGGTGTACCTTAGGATTAGATCACTTGTGTTTTCAATTGTATTGCTTTGTATGCTTTTAATTTTGTGGGCTTGTATCGGAGTTCTATAGATCCTAAACCGGATTTGGGAAACATTCATAGATAGCAATACGTTGTGGAAAGTGTGTGGGGTATACCGACATGGTTGAAGCAATATCTATATTAATGCGACATATTTGTGAGTACCGGTAGCCTTTGAGTCAATCAAAGAGAATACGAGGCCGCTGAGTGATGTCACTAAGTACTAATGACCTAGAACCTTACTTGACCATCTTGGCCTTTTTTAGGGGTAGTGAGATGACCGACTTTGGTGCAGTCCGAAGTTGGTAGATACTCGATACTACACTCATTGAGGATTATTTTCTTGGAATATTTTGGTCGCTAGTTCAGTGGCTAAACCAAAACGATGAACATAGAAAACAATCCAATGATATTGAGCTCCTTAGAACTCGGTTACTATTTATAGGACAGGTTTTGAACCAACTGAAACTGAAAGAGGGTAATACCTAAACTCCATGCCAGCCTAAACTTAAGGCTGTTTGTGTGACTTGTGTGCCTTCAAACTTGAACTACTTGCACATTATTGTTATCTGACAACATGGTTTTCTTGCAGGTTTTGTTTAACAGTCCTTATCCAATATTTTGGATTTATTGCAGGGCTTACTTACATCACTTCACACTTTTGCTTAAACGCATAGCATACACATCATAACATCATGCCTTAACATTTCCTTAACCATTTCAAGGATCTCAAGGGTCTGTGATGCAGGTTATGGTAAATCAAATTTCTAGCAAGGGGCAAGGGGATTTATTTTCCTCTAGCCAATGCCGTCTAGAGATGAAAACACGATAACTTGAGTCAGGGGCTATGACCCACTCGATATGGCGAGCTTGAATCTTGAAGAAGGACTCTTAACGACATGGAGTTCCTTCAATCAAAGCTACAAGATTCAAATTCTAACCGTTTCTTGTTTACCCCGCGAGATCCTTGAAAACATTGCATACATATATCATACATATCATTGCATAACAGGTCATCCAATACTGGTCTCTCATGTTCTCGCTGTGTATTTCAGCAATGGCTTTCCAACCAGACAATCAAGATCTTCAAACTCGAGAGACTCAGTTCAGGGAAATATTCCTAAGCCTATCCAAGGGGCAGGAAGAGTTGAAAGCACTCCTCATTGGGGACTTGGTCAAGAAAAGTCCTGAAGACAATAAGGACGAACGGTTGGAACAACTGCAAGCTGAGTTCAGTGTCATGAAAACCCAGATGATGGGGCAGATGGCTCTTATCCAAGGCAGATAGCTCTTATCCAAGGCTTGGCCGGGAACAAGAAGAGCTGAGAACTATTATCAACCAGCTTCATCAAGACAGATACAACAGTATGAAGCAAACAGTCAAGGTCGGGGACCGAATCATTAATCAGCCTCCAAGAAGACAAGGGTTTAGTTTGGTGAAGAATGGACCTCTCCAAGTGTCTACCACCTCACAGGTCCAACAACGACCTTGCCATAAACAACGGGTTAATCAGAGGCCGTTTACCAAGCTCAACATGCCGCTGTCCCAAGCTTTGCAACATCTGTTGAGATTGAATCTGGTGACGTTGGTAGGACTTCATCTGAAACCTAAGACTTCTTCACCCAACTACAATCCTAATGCAAGGTGTGCATATCACTCCAACAGCCCGGGGCACGATACTGACGACTGTTGGAAGTTAAAGTACAAAATTCAAAACCTGATTGATGAAGGAGCATTGGAATTCACACAAGATGGTCAGGCTGAGTTCTTTTGCTATCCCCCAGGGTTCACCATCTGATGTAACAAGTACTGAGACGAGAAGACTTTTTGCTCATTAGAATTTTCAAGTTGTAATTTTCTTTTTTCGAACATTTATTCATGTCAAACTTTGTTACTTTATCAATGCATTGCATATGTCTGTTTTCAATCAGTTCATTCATATTCACTATATTCAAATTGCTTTCATTTTTGTGATGTTCAACTCTCGATTAAAAAATTCTAAGCCTTTTGAGGGAGGATGACGAAAACGATACCGCGATCTTTACAGTATGCTTTTGAACAGACCGCGCTGACGATGTACAGGCATTGTTTCAAATCCTAAACAATGGAGTTATAAGGAAGATAATCCCTCGTCAACCCCTTTGAGCCAAAGAAGTTGGAGTTTTTCTTTTCACAAATTAAAACCCTTAATTATAACCTGGGGCAGGGTAGTTTTCTCAGTTGATCCAGGTGCACAATGAATGGCATCAAAGAAGTCCTTCCAAAACAAGAGACAATGATGGTTCCGAATAATCGTAAGGACAGGAAGTCATTATCTCTCAGAAATAAAAGCCCATTAAGTCAAAACCTATGAAGGAGACTTACAAAAAACTGGGGCATCCCGCTGACTGTAAATACAAAAAGAAACAGTTCAGGCAAAAGATAGGGATAATAAAATCAAAAAGAGGTCCTAAAAACTCTCAACAAAAATGACAGCTTGTTCAAAATAAACTGTCAGTATCCGAACCATCACCGAAATATCAGAGCAAAGACTCAAACGGGATCTAAATGCACGATTAGATGAGTTTAGGATCGAAGAACATCACGAAGAGCGGGTGGGTACAAATAAATTTTGAGCCTTTATCCTTTGTTTCTTAAACCGTGAACCATGCCACGTTATAACCCTTAAAAGTCCTAGCTGAACCATGGGTTAGTTCGAAAGCATACTGTTACAAAGGTATCCTGACTCCTGTAGGGCTTGCTGTAAATCCTGAGTTGACATCACATTTTACAAAAAAATCGCCTATTTTACTGAAAAATGCATTTTCAAAAATTTCAAAACAGACATAAGCTTTGCATTCTTAAAATAACATTGTTTGCATATGACTATTTGTTCAAACATCAGAGAAATTCGCACGAGGAATATCTAGGGAACAAAAAAAACCTTCTCAATAAAAGGATCACCTCAATTGGAAAAAACACCTCCAACCAAGGGGCACGGCATGAGCATTGTCCATCATCTGGGGAAGTTAAGTCAAGATTCAGAGAATCTCTCAAAGATACCAAATAGCCAGGGGTAAATCTCCATCTGAGTCACTTGGGGCTTTGGACATGAATTCCAGCAACGAATCTTGCATGATCAAACGAATATCTTCTGTTAGTATGGCAACACAACACTACCGACAGTGACACCTCCCTACATCCTAAGAGAGTGGACATAGTCGAAAAGTACTATGCATAATCAAAGACCCGCTAGGTTGATTGGCCTAGGCAAAAATAAGGGCTTCCCGGCGAACCAAAGGGTTCGGGCAAAAAAATTAGGGATAAAAATGGAAAAAAATCTGTACACCCGGCAAGTCGAAGACCTGAAAAGGCGACTTTGGCAAAAAAGGGTATCCCGATGGACTGAAAACCCGAAAGGGTGGTCCAGGCAAAAATTAGGGATCAAAGTGTACGACTATGTCCCGTCATCTCGTCACTGGCCTACCAGAAGAAGACTTGTCATTCTGACCTAAAGATACCAAGCACCCCATAGGTGGGGATAATACTCGATCCACAGGACCTCTGCAGGCACCTTCTCCCGCAAAAACAGGGGCAAATAAGAATTGTCCGAACTGTACAAGTTGCTCTGTCCACCAGGTACCAAGGTATATATTCAGCTGAAGAATATGGCTAAGGTACTTTCACTCCCCGTAGAGTAAAACAGTAATGATAGCTCTCTCAGCTGAGACTTGCAACTATGAACGAATCAGCAATACTCTCCCCAAGAAGAGTTAATCTACCATCAGCCCTGAAAAGGCTTGGTATCCTCAGAAGATCTTAATCTTCCCCAACGGAGTATAAAGATATTCCCCAACAAGTATAAGAGCATCTCCGGCAGTATTAATATTCTTCAACAGAGTATAAGAATGTTCCCCGGCGGAATACAAGATACCCCTATTGGAGCCACTTCCCCAGTGCAGTCTAAAAAAGGCTTCCCCGCCAGAGTTGAATCATCTTACCCAGTAGATTCTAGAATCTTATCCCCTACGAAGCACGAATAAGTCTCCCCATCCAAATTCAGAGGTTATCCTCACAAGAGTCTAACCGGGTTATCCTCAGCAAGTTGCAACTGAAAGATCATCCCCATCGAAGTTCTTTCTATCCCCAGCGGAGTTCATCATCAAAATCCCCAACAGAGCTTATCAACGGAATCCCCAGCGGAGTTTATCATTAAAATCTCAGCGAAGTATCTCTTCCCCACAGAGTAATTCCCCGTAGAGTAATCTCTTCACCATGTCTATTCCCCAACGGAGTTCTTTTCTCCTGCAGGTTTATTCTCACAATCATCTTCGTTCATCATCCCCAACGGAAACGAAGAACTCAACTCTATTCTCCAGCAGCTCCGGGATTTATTTTCCCCAGCTAAAACATCACATTTCCATACATCATGATACATGCATATACACATCATACAACACAACCTCATTTATTTTGAGAACGTCATTGCTTGATATATATATATCATGCATTGCATACGACTGACCTCTACCTTTTAGGAAAGATACAGTTAAAGTTCTCAGATTAGTCGAAGACCTGACCAGTTCTTAAATCTCAATTGAATTATCCTCGGTTGAATTTCAGATAAGGTCCTCAATCTCGACAGTTTCCTCCGTCATAGTGTGGACAAGTTCTATAACCTCAACGGTATACTACGTTGAGCACGAGACAGTTCCTAGATCTTGATGAAGATGTTTCCCTACGTCACAGTGTGGATGAGTACTATAACCTCAACGGTATACTCCGTGGAGCACGAGTCAGTTCCTAGATCTTGATGTTTTCCTCCGTCATAGTGTGGACAAGTTCTATAACCTCAGCGGTATACTCCCGGTGGGCACGAGACAGTTCCTAGATCTTGATGAAGATGTTTCCCTACGTCATAGTATGGACAAGTACTATAACCTCAACGGTATACTCCCATTGAGCACGAGTCAGTTCCTAGATCTTGATGTTTTCCTCCGTCATAGTGTGGACAAGTTCTATAACCTCAGCGGTATACTCCATTGAGCACGAGATAGTTCCTAGATCTTGATGAAGATGTTTCCCTATGTCATAGTGTGGACGAGTACTATAACCTCAACAGTATACTCCGTGGAGCACGAGTCAGTTCCTAGATCTTGATGTTTTCCTCTGTCATAGTGTGGACAAGTTCTATAACCTCAGTGATATACTCCCGGTGGGCACGAGACAGTTCCTAGATCTTGATGAAGATGTTTCCCTACGTCATAGTGTGGACGAGTACTATAACCTCAATGGTATACTCCCTTTGTGTACAAGTCAGTTCCTAGATCTTGATGTTCTCCTCCGTCATAGTATGGACAAGTTCTATAACCTCAGCGGTATACTCCCGGTGGGCACGAGACAGTTCCTAGATCTTGATGAAGATGTTTCCCTACGTCATAGTGTGGACGAGTACTATAACCTCAACGATATACTCCCTTTGAGCACGAGTCAGTTCCTAGATCTTGATGTTTTCCTCCGTCATAATGTGGACAAGTTCTATAACCTCAGCGATATACTCCCGGTGGGCACGAGACAGTTCCTAGATCTTGATGAAGATGTTTCCCTACGTCATAGTGTGGACAAGTACTATAACCTCAATGGTACACTCCATTGAGCACGAGTAAGTTCCTAGATCTTGATGTTTTCCTCCGTCATAGTGTGGGCAAGTTCTATAACCTCAGCGGTATACTCCCGGTGGGCACGAGACAGTTCCTAGATCTTGATGAAGATGTTTCCCCCCAATTGAATTATGAACAGGTTCTTAAAACTCAGCTGAAGCATTCTCTCAGTTGAAGTACATGAAGGTTCCTAAATCTCAACAAAGTTAGGCTTCCCCAGCAGAATCTTCTACAAACAACAGGTATACAAGTTCTCGCTAAGGAATCTCTTATGCGATCGACACTCCTGCAGATGGCATCTATAAGCCTATCCTCCTACCAACAATCTCCAAATGGCATCTGTAAGCCCATTCCTGACATCACAATGTTGATACTACACCATGCGAGTGCAAATCTCTGGGCACTCTAATGTTCAATTATCTTCCACCTTCGGATCACGAAAGGCTCGAAAGCCAATCTATATCCTCAGGTTTAAGAAAATTGAACAGGGGCAACTGTTGCACCCCAAAATTTGCCCTCTCATGTTTTCCAAAGTCTTCCCCCTGCATGGTTGATCATAAACCCTTGCCTAAGGAAAAAGAAAATTTTTGAGTGGTGCTTTAAGTACCTTTCGATTGGCATTCTGAAAGACCTTTCAATTGGCATTCTGAAAGACCCTTCGATTGGTATTCTGAAGGAGCCTTTCGATTGGCATTGTGGACAAGCACTTCAATTGGAATTATGTCAAGGCCTTCGATTGGCATTCTGAAAGACCCTTCGATTGGTATTCTGAATGAGCCTTTCGATAGGCATTATGGACAAGCACTTCGATTGGCATTATGTCAAGGCCTTCGATTAGCATTCTGAAAGACCCTTCGATTGGTATTCTGATTGAGCCTTTCGATTGGCATTATGGACAAGAACTTCGATTGGAATTATGTCAAAGCCCTTCGATTAGAATTCTGAAAGACCTTTTCGTTTGGCACCCTGGGCCAAGCCTTTGAATTGGCATGCCAAGGGATCCTTCGATTTAGCATTGTGTTAAGGCAGCTTTGACAGGCATGTTAACCATGTCCTTCGATTAGCATGAACAACACCTTTCGATTGGCCTGTTAACAAATCCTTTCAATTGGAATTTTAATTAGTACCCTTCGATTGATATTTGGACCAGGGCCATTTGAAGAACTCCTTCCAAGCCATTTGAAAGAGGCCATCAAGAGGGCACTCCAAAAAAACATGTCCAGGCCAGATTCTTGCCTTTTCTGTTCCTAAAGAGCTGATTCGATCAGAGTGATTCTGTTCAAATCAAGACCAATCGAAAAGCAGTGGCCTGAAGGCATTCGAAAATAAAAAATGTCCAGGTTCATTCAAGAGACATGAATATTTCAAAAAAGGAAATATTTTAATGTGTCTGATTCTTGTCTCATGGCTTTAATGGCCTGGTTAAATGGTTGTCCCTTGCCATTTTCATGCACCCTCACACTCCAATAAATACGAGGCCAGTGACACATTACCAAGAATGAAAAAACACAGAGGAAAAAATAGAGAAAAGAAACAGGAAAGATTTGGAGATACGCTGCCCATAACCCACCAAAGGTTATCAGCATTTTCATCCAAGCCAAAGCAGCCATCCAGCGAACAGCTCCACACCCAGAGCCACAGATCATACATCTTCAATTGGTAAGGGTTTGCAAAACCAAAATTGCACCTTCATGACATTTAAATACACATTGCATATGTATTTTTGTTATTACTGATTGTGTTGCATGTAAGCTGAAGTACAAAGATGAGATCGTGCCATTACTTGGGCACGATATGAGTTTCTCCTTCGAACCTCAGAATAAAACAAACCCAGACCCAGATTCAGCAGATTCACGTTGAGGAAGGATCAGAATTGGGAGGAGATTCGAATCAGGGGGATAAAGTCCCCCCTGGACCGTTAACATTTTTTTTAATTTACAGGAAATATATTCTCAGAATCCTGTTCAGAGTTTCGAAGCTTAGCAGCTTAGCTTCGAACTGGATCCTGGATTTCCAGATCGAAGGATGACATATCCAGATCGAACACCCCCAAAGTGCAGCCCCTCAGGCATCTTCGATCAAGCCTGTTCACTGGGTCGAAAGACAGCCCACACCTCTTTCGACCCAGGCCTCCAGAATTATGCCTTTTTTTTAATTTACTGCCTGTTCCTTCGATTTCATCTTTGTTTTGACTATTTTATTTCTTTTTTTAATCAACATAAAATCAATTAAAAATAAAACCACAAAAACATTAGGCTAGTTTTTTCTATTAAATTAACTTTGTTAATTAACCTTTTAATTATCTTAACATTTTCTCAAAACTAAAATTAAGTAGATTTAGATCATTTTCTCAAAATAAAATAAAATAACAAAAAGATTTTATTCTTAGATTTTTAGAGGTTATTTTCAGATTCGCGCGCGTTTATTTTATTGTAACTGCCTACTGGTTTGTAATAGCTTAACTAAGACTTTTACACTTTACTGCTTTTTATTCCCCCAATTTTTAGACATGTAAATAATCCCCCTCCCCGAAGCCTTGTAATAGCGTAGGATTTACAATTCCCGCACATTAAATTCATGTACATATATTAACTGTTTAGATGTATGCTAACTAGGATTGCATGACAAGATTAACCTTTAATTTAAAATCAACTGTAGCTCACCATAACATGTAAAGATAATATAACTGAAAATTGACACACTTGCACATGCCACTCTTAGGGTACACCTCACTTGGTTGCCTCGAACGTGGTCATTGAGTATAGGATGTTTTAGAGGTCTCCCTTTTGTCCCAAGATCATAAGTTGCCTCGAAACGGTTGCCTCAGATAAAATGATCTAAGATATTAGGGTTACCGCTAAGGCGTCCTAACGTTGCTTTAGTGACCACACGTCGCTTAAATCGAATTGACCCTAAAAACTCCAACGACGGTGCTACCTACTCCTCAATAGTGGGATAGCACTGTCTAAAGGACATTTGCACAGTTTAATTCCTTTTTGAGTAGGTAGATGTTCTTAAGTACTTGCTCCTTTTTAAAACAAAACAAAACTTTTCGCACCTACACTCTCTTCAAAAACAAAACTCTTTTCAAAACCCACAATCACAAAGAAAAGCAAACTTTTGAAAACATAGTGAGCAAGTACCTAAGAGCCCGTGGATAACCATGGATAGAAAGGGTGCTAACACCTTCCCTTTCTATAATCTACCTCACGAACCCGAGAAACATCTCGAAAAGGAATTTTTATGTGCTTTTGTCCTTTCCTTGTTGGATAAAATAAAAGACGGTGGCGACTCTTGCTTACCACGACATTTTTTCAAAAACAAACGCAAACGCGAACCAGCAAAACAGACATATGCGATGCATTAATGAAATAACGATGTTTAACATGAGTAAATGTTTGAACAAAAGAAAATTACAACTTGAACATTCGAATGAACAAAAGTTTTCTCTCCTCAGGGCCTGTTACTTCAACTGGTGAGTCTTGGAGGGATGGTAGAAAAATTCAGCCTGACCATCTTGGGTGAACTCTAATGCCCCTTCATCAATCAGATCCTGGATCTTGTTTTTCAAAGCCCAACACTCGTTTGTATCATGTCCTGGACAGGCAGAGTGGTAGGCACACCTTTTATTGGGATCATAGACAGGAGATGTTGTGTTCTGGTTCCGGGGATGAGCCCTTAATGTGATCAGGTTCAATCTTAACAGGCGTTGTAAAGCTTGGAACAACGACATGTTGAGCTGGGTGAATTGCCTCCTGGGCTTGTCTGGCTGAAGCTGGTGAGGTTGATGCTGAATTTGTGGCGCTGAAGCCATTTGAGGAGCTCTCCCCTTATCTCCTTGTCTCAAGGATGATTGAATGATGAATGGCTTTTTACCCTTAGACGTTTGCCCCTTTTGGTTACCCTGAAGCAGTTGGTTGATGAGAACCCCGAGCTCTTCTTGTCTTTGAGCTAACCCTTGAATGGTAGTCCCCTGCCCCAGCATCTGGGCTTTCAATGCATCCACTTCAGCTTGCAGGTGTTTCAGCCTTTCATCCTCAGCACTGCTCTTGACAAAAGTCCCCATGAGAAGTGTCCTTAGCTCCTCCTGCCCTTTGGATAGATTCAGGAGGATTTCCCCAAACTGAGTCTCTTGAGCAAGAAGGTCTTGGTTATCTGGTTGGAAAGCCATTGCTGAAATAAACAACGGGAAAGGTAAGTAACCTGCAACAAGGGTACCTGTTATGCAATGATGTGTATGTACGCATGCAATGTTTTCAAGGACCTCGCGGGATAAACAAGAAAATATTGTTAGAATTTGAAGCCGGTAGCTTGATTGAAGGAACTTCATATTTGTTGAGAGTCCTTCTTCAAGGGTCAAAGGCTCACCATATCCAGTGGGTCGTAGCCCCTGACAAATTTGTCTAGAGGAAAATAAATCCTCTTTGCCCCTTGCTGGGATAGTTGATTCACCATGACCTGCATCACAAGCCCTTGAGATCCTTGAAATGGGTTAGGATGTATGCAATGGTATGATGTCATGATGCATGGGGTAATATGAATAAACCCTGTTATGAACCCTTATTAAGGACTATAAACAAAACCTGCAAGCAAACTCAGCAAACCCTGTTATTAGTCCTTATTAAGGACTAAATAAAACCTGCAAAACACTCAGTAAACCCTGTTATGAGTCCTTATCAAGGACTATAAACAAAACCTGCAAGAAACTCAAGTGTCAGATAACAAGCATGCAAGTAGTCAAGTTGGAAGGCACACAAATCACACAAGAGGAACCCTTAAAGTTTAGGCCAGCATGAGGTCTAGGTATTACCCTCTTTCAGTTTGTTGGTTCATACCTGTCCTATCAAAGTAACCGGGTTCTTAGAGGATCCCAATATCATTGACTACCCTCAATCGGTCATAACTCCAGCATCGCAATCTTTTCTTGCGGCCAGAACCATCACGAGAGTTTAGCCTCAATGGGCGTAGCATGCTGCTACTGTTCTAATGGCCTAGTTGTGTCATTTAAGGTTCTAAGGTTGTTGGTGCTTAATGACTCCTTAGAAGACCCATATTCTCCTCGTTGCAACACAAGGGATATCGGTACAGACCAAGGTGCCACACCAACGTAGCCACTGCTTCACCCGTGTCGGTCTACGCCGGACAGGTCCCTCACAGCTTATGCTACCTAAACAGGGTATCCCCAGATCCGGGTTAGGATCTATGTAACTCCCATGCAACCCACAATAGTAAAGCAAGCAAGTCAATACAATTGAAAACACAGTTATAAACTACCCTAAGGTACACCTCACTTTAAGTTTATATTCCCAGCAGAGTCGCCAGTTCTGTGATCGGTGGATCTGGAACTGACTGTTTAACGCTGGTTCGCGAAATGTCGCGGAAGCAAGAGTCGCCACCGTCTTTTATTTTCTTCAAATGGAAAGGACAAAAGCACAGAAAAATTCCTTAAAGAGATTGCTCTCGGTTCGGGAGGTAGGTTATAGAAAGGGAAGGTGTTAGCACCCTTTCTATCCATGGTTATCCATGGGCTCTTAGATACTTGCTCATTTGTGTTTTCAAAAATGTTTTGTTTGCTTTTCAACTGTGGGTTTTAAAAAGTTTCTTTGAAAATTCCAGTTCGACTCTTGTATCAGTCCTCAAGAGTGTTTGAAAAATTGCTTTCGAAAGCTTTTTTGAAAAGGTGTCGGTGTGAAAAGTATTTTTGATTTATTTTGAAAGTTAGAGCAAGTATCTAGAGTCGTCTACCTACCCTAAGGAATTCGTCTGTGTAAATGTCCTTTAAAGTAGTGCCATCCCACCATTGAGAGGTAGGTAGCACCACCGTTGGAGGTGTTCGGGTCAATTCGAGGTTCGGGACATGGTGATCACCAGAGCAATGGGAAGACACCTTAGAAGCTACCCTCATGCCAGGTTCCCGGATCATGAAGACTTACTAAGACATCCTCTACTCGACGATCACCTTTCGAGGCAAGGCAACAGTGAGGCGTACCCTAGGGGTGGTGTGTGATTTGTGTGTCAGATTCAGATATTTTATCTTGTCATGTTACGAGTGATCTACGCATTTGTTTTTATTTTTGTCCATTCATTCTTGCATGTCTTGATTAACAGTTAAAAGTGCGAGAAAAGTAAAGTTCTAAGCTATTACAAAAGGCGCGGGTCCACATCGCCAAAATTTCCAGAACCCGATTTGACAGCAAAATAAAGACTTAAAGAAAAGTAAAGTGCGAGAAATTAAAATGTTACATGGCCTTGGGAGAGGTACATAAAAATTATACGGAAAAGAAATAAGCATGCGAATTAAATAAGAATTAAAAACGAGGGCGTTGGACTTTTTTTGCAAAATTGAATTAAATGATTTAATTAATTAATTAAAAAGGAAGAGAAATTATTTTTTTAGTTTTTGTATTTATATGATTTTAATGAAAAAGAATTAATTAAAATAAAATGCTAACCCTAATTCTAGTTGTTTTTAGTTTATTAAGAAAAGATTAAATTTTAACCTAATATTTAAACTAATTATTTACATGCCATTTAATTATAAAAATAAATAATATTTTAATAATTAATTATTATGAAAGAAAAGAAAAAGGGATAAAAATGATTATAAACCCTAATTCTACCAATTTTAGATTTTTATTGAAAAAGATGTTAAGATTAAACCCTAAATTAAAACTAAGTGAATTAATGCAATTTATTTACAAAAATACTAAAATAAAGATATTTATTATTTTTGTATCTTTTCTGATTTTTTGGTGTTTTTTATATATTATGAAAATATTAAATTAATTAAAAAACAATAATTAAAAGAAAGTAAAAAAATAATGAAAAAAATAAAGAATGTAAAAATTTGCAAACCTAAGGGGGTCTGCCCCTAATTTGGAGGTTTTTCTTTTAGCAATCTGGGCCCAACGGCCTTTGGCCTTGACTGAATTTTCCACTAGTGCACCCAAGCGTTGACTCACGTGTACTTTGCTCTCCAGATCATGGCCCTTTGATTGATCTCATTGGCCAAGTGAACGGCTTGATTTTGAAGGTGTACAGTGGTCCACAACGTTGAAACTGCATACAAATATTAGATGAAAAATAATATGAAAGGGGGGTGAGGACCTGGGATCGAACCCAGGTCCTAGGAGTCAACAAGATGCTTTCCTACCACTGAGCCATGTAACGCTTTTTGTATATATGATAACTAACGAATAATATAAAATAAACAAGCGTTAGTGGGGTGTTTTTCGCGCGAAATTTGGACCAGCCATTTACGCCTTGCCACTTCATCGTCTTCCTCATTGTTTTGTTTTCCTGAAAATATAAAAACATTGGCAACGGTTTTTGCACCGTTCCAGAAGGTACCTTTACAAAAAAATAGCGAACAGGCCGTCCGGCCACATAAATTAGGCGCGAGGGTGCCATTTTTTTCGTCCAAACACCCTGAATCCATTCATGGCATTATGAGGTTCTAATTTTGTAGCTTCTAAAAACGCCCAATTTGGACCTCCAAGAACCCTAATATGTATCAATGGTAGAATCATATATAATACACAAAAACACAATTAAAGTAGATGGTTAGTGTTGTACCCCAAAATTTGCCCTCCCATATTCTTCAAGAAATTGCCAAGTCAAGCTTCAAATCTCCCCAAGGGTTGCACAGTGCAAAGGTCTCCTATACAGTCAAGATTAGGGTTTGTGTTCTGATCAAGAGAATGAAGTTTTCAAAGGTCCAATCAAGTCTCACATGCCTACAAACATGGTCAAGCATCCTCACATCAAGTTTCAAGGCATTCAGCTCAAAATTGCACAGTCAAAAACCCTAATTGCACTACAGTCAACTGTAGGGGCAAAATGGTCATTTGACAGTCAAAAGTTCAAATTTTTGGTCAACATATCATTTTGAAGCCACAAACATCATTTGATCAATGCTTGATCACGATTCTCAAAATTTGGCTCAGAAATCATCAAGGTGCAAAAGTTTCCTTATTTGGACAGCTGAAAAAGTCAACTGAAATTGACCAGGGCATAACTTTCACATGGATTATCAGAAAAATTCCATCCAAAGCTCATTTTGAAGAGAAAGACATTTCCTACAACTCATCTTCATACTTCAAGTCCAATAAATGCTCTCACAAAAAGTTATCAATTTCAACATTATAGGTCATTTTCAAAAGTCAACAAAAAGGGACTTTAAGTCAAAGGCCATAACTTGAGATTGGTAAATCAAAATGACATGGGACCAAAGCAATTGGTTAGAGGACTCAAAGACCTTTCCAAAATGTCCAAGAACATGAGAAAAGCTTAAAAATTGAGCAAGTTATGCCTTGTGGAAGTTGGGAAATGTTTGGATATTTTTAAAAGTCAACATTAGTTCAAATGACCTAAAATTGCTAATGGGCCCATTTTTCTTCCATAATCCATCATCCATGACATGTGCACGACCACTTGGCCCAAAGGGAAGTATTTTCTCATTTTTTATTTCTTTATTTGAATTTTTATTTATATTAATTCATTTAAATCATTTAAATATGTGAAAAATATTTAACTTAACCTAACCAATCTTTTTATACATGTTTTAGCCTCAAGATTTCGTGTATATGCAGATAAGGAAAGATTTGGGTTGATTGATCATGATTGAGAACAAAGAACACATGGAAAAGATTGAAAAAGATCCTTAAAAATCAAATTTTCAAAAACCATCATTGCATTGGATTTGTTCTACTTTTCTTGACCTAATGGACTCACTACATATGCCTGAACACAACCCTAATCACAAGACACACTAAGCTGCGCAAGAGAACACAAAGCAAACTTGAAATTTTTCTCTACAAAGTCAATTCTGAAAACATCCTTCCAAGGCGATTCAGGTCTCAATTCTTGTTTCAATAGCTTCCTCAAGGCCTACTGGACATATTCCAATCAAAAACAACAATCAAAACGCCCAGAATCGGTATAATGAAGTCAGACTGTCTCAAACAAAATCCATGATCGTGTTTTGACATATAGGCATTCTTATGGCATTTTAATTACTGATTTATATTCCTTATGCCTTTCTAATGCTAACCATATGATTCAATTATGTTCTTATGCTGTGTACACGATTATGCCATTGGTGATTTTTAGGGTTTGCAGAGCTTCAGATTAGGGGTTTCTAATCAAGGAAAAATTGGTCTTCAAGACCCATACCATTAGATTCAGCAGGCTTGAACGATCACAAACCACCCATCGCGCCTAATTTATTGACCCTCTAAGACCTATTCGTTATTTTCCCAAAACTGACCTAACAGCACGCGTGTAAAACCGTGGCCTAAATGTTTTGTGTTTCAGGAAGGTGGAGAAGACGAAGTCGTGGCAAAACGTGATACGCTGGTTTGAATTTTCGCGCGTGGATCCACTAACCTTTTGCTTTATTTTTATAATGCTTGTTAGTTGTTTAATATTAATAACGCGTTAGTTGGCAGAGATGGTAAGCGAGAACGTTAGCAACATCCATGACCTGGGTTCGAACCTCAGGTCTGCATTATTCTTCATATTATTTTTCAAACAAGGTTCACATGCCGTTTCACTTACTGAGGACTATGATGCACTTCCAAATCAAGCGTGACACGTCCCTCTCAAGATCAATCCAAAGGCATAGAGTGGAGGAGCACCATAAACTCAGGTCAACATAGCTACACGCTAGTGGGAAAGTCAAACGGACCTGAAGGTCATTGGGCCTGAATTACCAAGGCCAAACCTCCTATTTGAGGACTACTACCCCCCCTGGTTTGCAATTCTCTACATTTTTCTTATGTTTTATTTTCAATTCTTATTTTATTTTCTTTATTGTTTTGATTTAATTAATTATTTCTTCAAAATATAAAAAATGCATAAAAATCAGAAAAGACAAAAAATATAATAAAATTTTTATTTTAATATTTCTTGTAAATAAATACATGTAAATTAATTAGTTTAAATTAGGGTTTTAATTTTAATTCCTTTCATAACAAAATCTAAAAAATATAAAATTAGTTTCAATTAGTGTTTTATTCCTTTTAATTTTTCTTTTTCACAATAATATTATTTATTTTATTTATTTTCATAATTAAAATTGTATATAAGAATTAGGGTTAATTTAGGTTAAATTCTAATGTTTTCTCAATAAATTAAAATGACTAGAATTAGGGTTTGCGTCGTATTTTGATTAATTCTTTTTCTATTAAATCTTAAAACATTAAAAACACCAAAAAACAAATTCTTGCCTTCTTTTAATTTTAATTTTAATTCCTCATTAATTTTAATTTTTGCAAAAGGGTCCAACGCCCATGTTCTTAATTTCTTATTCGTTCGCATATTTATTTTATTTCGCTTAAATAATTATGTACCTCTCCCGAAGCCTTGTAATTACTTCTCGCACTTTTAATTTCTTTATTTTCCGTCAAATCGGGTCCTGGTTAATTTTGGCGATGTGGACCCGTGCCATTTGTAATAGCTTTAGATTTACTTTTCCTCGCAACTTTTAACTGTTAAACAAAGCATGCAAGAATGAATGGCCTTAAATAAAAACAAGCGTAGAACACCAATAAACATGACAAGATAAATGCAAATGAAAACGACACACGAATCGCACACACCACCCCTAGGGTACGCCTCACTGTTGCCTCGCCTCGAAAGGTGATCGTCGAGTAGAGGATGTCTTAGTAAGTCCTCATGATCCGGGAACCTGGCATGAGGGTAGCTTCTAAGGTGTCTTCCCATTGCTCTGGTGATCACCATGTCCCGAACTTCGAATTGACCCGAACACCTCCAACGGTGGTGCTACCTACCTCTCAATGGTGGGATGGCACTACTTTAAAGGACATCTACACAGACGAATTCCTTAGGGTAGGTAGACGACTCTAGATACTTGCTCTAACTTTCAAAACAAATAAAAAAAAACTCTTTTCACACCGACACCTTTTCAAAAGCTTTCGAAAGCAATTTTTCAAACACTCTTGAGGACCGATACAAGAGTCGAACTGAAATTTTCAAAGAAACTTTTAAAAACCCACATTGAAAAGCAAACAAACACTTTTGAAAACACAAATGAGCAAGTATCTAAGAGCCCATGGATAACCATGGATAGAAAGGGTGCTAACACCTTCCCTTTCTATAATCTACCTCCCGAACCGAGAGCAATCTCTTTAAGGAATTTTTCTGTGCTTTTGTCCTTTCCATTTGGAGAAAATAAAAGACGGTGGCGACTCTTGCTTCCGCGACATTTCGCGAACCAGCGTTAAATAGTCAGTTCCAGATCCACCGATCACAGTTAGCTTCAGAACACATCAATTAGTATGAATCCATTAAAAATATGCAATGAAAATGTCTAAATCTTAAAACACGATTCTGAAAAAAAAATGAGAAAGTGTGAATCCTATTCACCAATTCTGGGCGTTAGAGGCCGTGCTTTTGATCCAAATACGTTGCTTGATGTCCCAGGAATGCAATGGAGTCAGTGTTGTGGCTTGAAACAACCTGCAAGTGTATTTTCAGTTTTGAGTTTTCAAGCAAAAATTTCAAGTTCTTTCTTCAGGTTCTTGCGCAGCTTTTTTTGGTAATGAGCATTAGGTCTTGCTTGTGTATGTATAGGAGAGTGATTTAGGTTAAGAAACTTGATCAAAATCCATGCATTGATGTGAAAAAGATTTGATTTGCAAACCATAATTTTTCAATCTTTTTTCATGCTTTTTAGCTCTCAATCATATCCAATCAATTTAAATTCTTCCCTAATTTGATTTGCACTAAATATTGAAGATATTATATGCACAAAAAGATTTGAAATAGTAGGTTTAACATTTTTCATGTATTTTAATTAATTTAAATGAATTATTAATAATACAAATCCAAATAAATAAATAAATAATGAAGAAAAACTTCCCTTTGGGCCAAATGGTCGTGCACATGCCTTGGATAATGAATTGTGGAAGAAAAAGAGGCCCATTAGCAATTTTAGGTCATTTGAAGCAATGTTGACTTTTCAAAATATCCAAAAATTTCCCAACTTCCACAAGGCATAACTTGCTCAATTTTTAAGCTTTGCTCATGTTCTTGGACATTTTGGAAAGGTCTTTGAGTCCTATAACCAATGCCTTTGGTCCCATGTCATTTTGATTTACCAATCTCAAGTTATGGCCTTTGACTTAAAGTCCCTTTTTGTTGACTTTTGAAAATGACCTATAATGTTGAAATTGATAACTTTTTGTGAGAGCATTTCTTGGACTTGAAGTATGAAGATGAGTTGTAGGAAATGTCTTTCTCTTCAAAATGAGCTTTGGATGGAATTTTTCTAATAATCCATGTGAAAGTTATGCCCTGGTCAATTTACAGTTGACTTTTTCAGCTGTCCAAATAAGGAAACTTTTGCATCTTGATGATTTTTGAGCCAAGCTTTGAGAATCATGATCAAGCATTGATCAAATTATGTTTGTGGCTTCAAAATGAGATGTTGACCAAAAATTTGAACTTTTGACTGTCAAATGACCATTTTGCCCCTACAGTTGACTGTAGTGCAATTAGGGTTTTTGACTGTGCAATTTTGTGCTGAAAGTCTTGAAACTTGGTATGAGGATGCTTGACCATATTTATAGGCATGTGGGACTTGATTGGACCCTTGAAAACTTAATTTTCTTGATCAGAACCAAAACCCTAATTTTGACTGTTAGGAGGCCCTTGAACTGTGCAACCCTTGGGGAATTTTGAAGCTTTGACTTGGCAATTTCTTGAAGAATATGGGAGGGCAAATTTTGGGGTACAACAGTTGCCCCTGTTCAATCTTCTTAGACCTGAGGATGAAGATTGGCTGACGTGCCTTTCGTAATCCGAAGGTGGAAGATGATTGAACACTAGAGTGTCCAGAAATTTGCACTCACATAGTAGCAATGTGATGATGGAATGGGCTTATAGATGCCATTTAGAGATTGATGAATAGGATGATGGGCTTATAGATGCCATCTGGATGTTGATCGCGTAAGAGATTCCTTAGCGAGAACTTGCGTACCTGCAAAAGAAAAATGAGTACCTGACATGTTACAGGATTTGGTTTTCAGATGCTTTGTATAGATGTGTCCTGACTGGTTACAGGAGCTGAATCTTTAAACTCTTCAGACGTGCCCTGGCGAGATACAGGAATCGAGTCTGGTAATGTTAGTCTTCAACGGATACACCCTGGCAAGATTCAGGTATCAGATCCTCGAACTCTTCAGACACACCCTGGCAAGATACAGGAATCGGATCTGGTAATGTTAGTCTTCAACGGATACACCCTAGCAAGATTCAGGTATCGGATCCTCGAACTCTTCAGACACACCCTGGCAAGATACAGGAATCAGATCTGGTAATGTTAGTCTTCAACGGATACACCCTGGCAAGATTCAGGTATCAGATCCTCGAACTCTTCAGACACACCCTGGCAAGATACAGGAATCGGATCTGGTAATGTTAGTCTTCAACGGATACACCCTGGCAAGATTCAGGTATCGGATCCTCGAACTCTTCAGACACACCCTGGCAAGATACAGGAATCGAATCTGGTAATGTTAGTCTTCAACGGATACACCCTGGCAAGATTCAGGTATCGGATCCTCGAACTCTTCAGACACACCCTGGCAGGATACAGGAATCGGATCTGGTAATGTTAGTCTTCAACGGATACACCCTGGCAAGATTCAGGTATCGGATCTTCGAACTCTTCAGACACACCCTGGCAAGATACAGGAATCGGATCTGGTTGCGACCATTGATGGTAATCAATTTTGTACTTTTGTCCTGAAAAGACAAGCGTTAGTTGTATGCGATGTCATGTGGTATGACATACGAGATGCTCTCTGAATACGTGAGATTGTATGTTCATGATGCGTATATGCATGCTATAATGTATGAAGATGTTTATGAATGTATTTTTTTTTTCGTCTAGGAAAGTAAATCCTTGACGGGTGCCGGGAAGTCACTCCTGGGCTGATGTTGGAGAATAGATTTTGCTTCCACCGGGGATGATAGTTGCAAGAATACCGGTAGGAGAAGATAACTCCGTTGGGAATAAACTTGGCGAATGGATTACTCTGCGGGGAGAAAGATACCTTGTTGAGTTATTGATAATAACTTGCTGGGGATACCTTTGCTGTGTTGGAAGTGTGGATAGACTTCGCTGGGGATAAGAAAGAACTGTGTTGACGACGACCTTTCCGTGGCTTTTGGCTGAGGATAACCCAGTTATATCCTAGTAAGAAAATAACTCTTTAAATAAAGCCGGGATACGCGCTCGTGCTCTGCGGAGATAAGCTTCCAGAACCTACTGGGGATAAGCTTACTGCTTGGGGAGATGAATTCCAACTTTCTTGAGGAAACTGGATGGGACTCTCCTGGGGAAGTTTTGAACTGCGGGGGAAGTGATTCCTTTGAATGTTGGTATACCGCCGAGGAACAATCTTTAGACCAAGACTGTCGGGGATGCTTGTTAAGAATACATATGCTGCCGGGGAGTGTTGAGATCTGCTGGAGGATACCCAACTTCTTTAAGATTGATTGTAACTTTGCTCGGGGAGAGTGTATTGCTTGCTGGCTCACTCTCTGGGGGATTAAGATGCCTGGTTATATTCTTCAGCTAAACCTATCTTGGTGCCTTGTGGACAGAGCAGTAAGATCGCTTGGAAGGCTCATCATTGCCCCTGTTTCTGAGGTGGGAGAGGAAGACCTGTGAGGTGCTGATAGCTTGTTGATGGACAAACCTTCTTCTGGTAGGCAAGTGACACGATGACAGGACATAGTCGTACGCTTTGATCCCTAACTTTAGCCTGGACCGCCCTTTCGGGTTTTCAGTCCACCGGGATACCCATTTTTGCCCAAGCCGCCTTTTCAGGTTTTCGACTTGCCGGGTGTACAGATTTTTCATTTCATCCCTTCATTTTGCCCGAACCCTTTTGGTTCGCTGGGAAGCCCTTATTTTTGCCTAGGTGTGTCAACCTAGCGGGTCTTTGATTTTGCGTAGTATTTTTTCGACTATGTCCATGCTCTTAGAATGTAGGGAGGTGCCCCTGTCAGTAGTGTAGTGTTGCCATACTACCAGAAGATGTCTGATCAGGCAAGATTTGTTGCTGGAATGCCCCAAGTGACTCAGGCGGAGATTTACCCCAGGCTATTAGGCCTTTGAGAGATTCTCCGAATCTTGATTGGATTGCCCCAGATGATGGACCATGCTCATGCCATGCCCCTTGATTGGAAGTACTTCTGTTCATTAGGCATTCGTCGTGCAAATTTCTATGCTGTTTAAACAAAAAGTCATATGCAAACAAAGTTATGTTAAAAATGCAAAGCTTATGTCTGTCTTGAAGATTTTGAAAATGCATTCTTCATAAAACAAGTGAATGTTTGTAAAACGTGATGTCAACTCCGTATTTACTGTAGGCCTTAAGGAGTCAGGATACCTTTTGTAACAGTATGCTTTCGAACTAACCCGTGCTTCAGCTAGGACTTTTAAGGGTTATAACGTGGCCTGGTTCACGGTTTAAGAAACAAAGGATAAAGGCTCAAATTTTATTTGTACCCACCCGCTCTTCGTGATGTTCTCCAAACCTAAACTCAGTTGATCATACGTTAGACCTTGTTGGAGTCTTTGCTCTGATTTTCCGGTGATGATTCGGATGTTGATAACTTATTTTGAATAGGCAGTCATTCCTTTTTTGTTGAGGGTTTGTAAGACCTCTTTCTTGTCTGGTTTTTTTTTTTGTTATCCCTTTCTTTTTTTGCCTGAACTGTTTCCTTTTTGGAATTACAGTCAACGGGATGCCCCAGTTTTGTAAGTCTCCTTCATAGGTTTTGACTTAATGGGTTTTTATTTTGAAAGATAATGACTGCCTTTCTTTATTGATTATTCGGAACCATCACTGTCTTTGTTTTGTAAGGACCTCTTTGGTGCTATTTGTTATGTACTTGGATCAACTGAGAGAACTACCCTGCCCCAGGTTATGATTAAGGTCTTTTAAATTTCGAAAAGAAAAAACTCCTGCTTCTTTGGCTCAGAGGGGTTGACGAGGGATTCTCTTCCTTATAACTCCAGTGTTTAGGATTTGAAACAATGCCTGTACCTCATCAGCGGGGTCTGTTCAAAAGCATACTGTAGACTGCGGTATCGTTTTCGTCATCCTCCCTCAAGAGGCTTAGGATTATTAATTGAGAGTTGATCATCAGAAAAAATATGAAAATAATTTGCATATAGTGATTACGAATATATTGCTTCAAAACAGACATATGCGATGCATTAATGAAATAACGATGTTTAACATGAGTAAATGTTTGAACAAAAGAAAATTACAACTTGAACATTCGAATGAACAAAAGTTTTCTCTCCTCAGGGCCTGTTACTTCAACTGGTGAGTCTTGGAGGGATGGTAGAAAAATTCAGCCTGACCATCTTGGGTGAACTCTAATGCCCCTTCATCAATCAGATCCTGGATCTTGTTTTTCAAAGCCCAACACTCGTTTGTATCATGTCCTGGACAGGCAGAGTGGTAGGCACACCTTTTATTGGGATCATAGACAGGAGATGTTGTGTTCTGGTTCCGGGGATGAGCCCTTAATGTGATCAGGTTCAATCTTAACAGGCGTTGTAAAGCTTGGAACAACGACATGTTGAGCTGGGTGAATTGCCTTCTGGGCTTGTCTGGCTGAAGCTGGTGAGGTTGATGCTGAATTTGTGGCGCTGAAGCCATTTGAGGAGCTCTCCCCTTATCTCCTTGTCTCAAGGATGATTGAATGATGAATGGCTTTTTACCCTTAGACGTTTTCCCCATTTGGTTACCCTGAAGCAGTTGGTTGATGAGAACCCCGAGCTCTTCTTGTCTTTGAGCTAACCCTTGAATGGTAGTCCCCTGCCCCAGCATCTGGGCTTTCAATGCATCCACTTCAGCTTGCAGGTGTTTCTGCCTTTCATCCTCAGCACTGCTCTTGACAAAAGTCCCCATGAGAAGTGTCCTTAGCTCCTCCTGCCCTTTGGATAGATTCAGGAGGATTTCCCCAAACTGAGTCTCTTGAGCAAGAATGTCTTGGTTATCTGGTTGGAAAGCCATTGCTGAAATAAACAACGGGAAAGGTAAGTAACCTGCAACAAGGGTACCTGTTATGCAATGATGTGTATGTACGCATGCAATGTTTTCAAGGACCTCGCGGGATAAACAAGAAAATATTGTTAGAATTTGAAGCCGGTAGCTTGATTGAAGGAACTTCATATTTGTTGAGAGTCCTTCTTCAAGGGTCAAAGGCTCACCATATCCAGTGGGTCGTAGCCCCTGACAAATTTGTCTAGAGGAAAATAAATCCTCTTTGCCCCTTGTTGGGATAGTTGATTCACCATGACCTGCATCACAAGCCCTTGAGATCCTTGAAATGGGTTAGGATGTATGCAATGGTATGATGTCATGATGCATGGGGTAATATGAATAAACCCTGTTATGAGCCCTTATTAAGGACTATAAACAAAACCTGCAAGCAAACTCAGCAAACCCTGTTATGAGTCCTTATTAAGGACTAAATAAAACCTGCAAAACACTCAGTAAACCCTGTTATGAGTCCTTATCAAGGACTATAAACAAAACCTGCAAGAAACTCAAGTGTCAGATAACAAGCATGCAAGTAGTCAAGTTGGAAGGCACACAAATCACACAAGAGGAACCCTTAAAGTTTAGGCCAGCATGAGGTCTAGGTATTACCCTCTTTCAGTTTGTTGGTTCATACCTGTCCTATCAAAGTAACCGGGTTCTTAGAGGATCCCAATATCATTGACTACCCTCAATCGGTCATAACTCCAGCATCGCAATCTTTTCTTGCGGCCAGAACCATCACGAGAGTTTAGCCTCAATGGGCGTAGCATGCTGCTACTGTTCTAATGGCCTAGTTGTGTCATTTAAGGTTCTAAGGTTGTTGGTGCTTAATGACTCCTTAGAAGACCCATATTCTCCTCGTTGCAACACAAGGGATATCGGTACAGACCAAGGTGCCACACCAACGTAGCCACTGCTTCACCCGTGTCGGTCTACGCCGGACAGGTCCCTCACAGCTTATGCTACCTAAACAGGGTATCCCCAGATCCGGGTTAGGATCTATGTAACTCCCATGCAACCCACAATAGTAAAGCAAGCAAGTCAATACAATTGAAAACACAGTTATAAACTACCCTAAGGTACACCTCACTTTAAGTTTATATCCCCAGTAGAGTCGCCAGTTCTGTGATCGGTGGATCTGGAACTGACTGTTTAACGCTGGTTCGCGAAATGTCGCGGAAGCAAGAGTCGCCACCGTCTTTTATTTTCTCCAAATGGAAAGGTGTTAGCACCCTTTCTATCCATGGTTATCCATGGGCTCTTAGATACTTGCTCATTTGTGTTTTCAAAAATGTTTTGTTTGCTTTTCAACTGTGGGTTTTAAAAAGTTTCTTTGAAAATTCCAGTTCGACTCTTGTATCAGTCCTCAAGAGTGTTTGAAAAATTGCTTTCGAAAGCTTTTTTGAAAAGGTGTCGGTGTGAAAAGTATTTTTGATTTGTTTTGAAAGTTAGAGCAAGTATCTAGAGTCGTCTACCTACCCTAAGGAATTCGTCTGTGTAAATGTCCTTTAAAGTAGTGCCATCCCACCATTGAGAGGTAGGTAGCACCACCGTTGGAGGTGTTCGGGTCAATTCGAGGTTCGGGACATGGTGATCACCAGAGCAATGGGAAGACACCTTAGAAGCTACCCTCATGCCAGGTTCCCGGATCATGAAGACTTACTAAGACATCCTCTACTCGACGATCACCTTTCGAGGCAAGGCAACAGTGAGGCGTACCCTAGGGGTGGTGTGTGATTTGTGTGTCAGATTCAGATATTTTATCTTGTCATGTTACGAGTGATCTACGCATTTGTTTTTATTTTTGTCCATTCATTCTTGCATGTCTTGATTAACAGTTAAAAGTGCGAGAAAAGTAAAGTTCTAAGCTATTACAAAAGGCGCGGGTCCACATCGCCAAAATTTCCAGAACCCGATTTGACAGCAAAATAAAGACTTAAAGAAAAGTAAAGTGCAAGAAATTAAAATGTTACATGGCCTTGGGAGAGGTACATAAAAATTATACGGAAAAGAAATAAGCATGCGAATTAAATAAGAATTAAAAACGAGGGCGTTGGACTTTTTTTGCAAAATTGAATTAAATGATTAAATTAATTAATTAAAAAGGAAGAGAAATTATTTTTTTAGTTTTTGTATTTATATGATTTTAATGAAAAAGAATTAATTAAAATAAAATGCTAACCCTAATTCTAGTTGTTTTTAGTTTATTAAGAAAAGATTAAATTTTAACCTAATATTTAAACTAATTATTTACATGCCATTTAATTATAAAAATAAATAATATTTTAATAATTAATTATTATGAAAGAAAAGAAAAAGGGATAAAAATGATTATAAACCCTAATTCTACCAATTTTAGATTTTTATTGAAAAAGATGTTAAGATTAAACCCTAAATTAAAACTAAGTGAATTAATGCAATTTATTTACAAAAATACTAAAATAAAGATATTTATTATTTTTGTATCTTTTCTGATTTTTTGGTGTTTTTTATATATTATGAAAATATTAAATTAATTAAAAAACAATAATTAAAAGAAAGTAAAAAAATAATGAAAAAAATAAAGAATGTAAAAATTTGCAAACCTAAGGGGGTCTGCCCCTAATTTGGAGGTTTTTCTTTTAGCAATCTGGGCCCAATGGCCTTTGGCCTTGACTGACTTTTCCACTAGTGTACCCAAGCGTTGACTCACGTGTACTTTGCTCTCCAGATCATGGCCCTTTGATTGATCTCATTGGCCAAGTGAACGGCTTGATTTTGAAGGTGTACGGTGGTCCACAACGTTGAAACTGCATACAAATATTAGATGAAAAATAATATGAAAGGGGGGTGAGGACCTGGGATCGAACCCAGGTCCTAGGAGTCAACAAGACGCTTGCCTACCACTGAGCCATGTAACGCTTTTTGTATATATGATAACTAAAGAATAATATAAAATAAACAAGCGTTAGTGGGGCGTTTTTCGCGCGAAATTTGAACCAGCCATTTACGCCTTGCCACTTCATCGTCTTCCTCATTGTTTTGTTTTCCTGAAAATATAAAAACATTGGCAACGGTTTTTGCACCGTTCCAGAAGGTACCTTTACAAAAAATTGTGAACAGGCCGTCCGGCCACATAAATTAGGCGCGAGGGTGCCATTGTTTTCGTCCAAACACCCTGAATCCATTCATGGCATTATGAGGTTCTAATTTTGTAGCTTCTAAAAACGCCCAATTTGGACCTCCAATAACCCTAATATGTATCAATGGTAGAATCGTATATAATACACAAAAACACAATTAAAGTAGATGGTTAGCTCCAGAACACATCAATTAGTATGAATCCATTAAAAATATGCAATGAAAATGTCTAAATCTTAAAACACGATTCTGAAAAAAAAATGAGAAAGTGTGAATCCTATTCACCAATTCTGGGCGTTAGAGGTCGTGCTTTTGATCCAAATACGTTGCTTGATGTCCCAGGAATACAATGGAGTCAGTGTTGTGGCTTGAAACAACCTGCAAGTGTATTTTCAGTTTTGAGTTTTCAAGCAAAAATTTCAAGTTCTTTCTTCAGGTTCTTGTGCAGCTTTTTTTGGTTATGAGCATTAGGTCTTGCTTGTGTATGTATAGGAGAGTGATTTAGGTTAAGAAACTTGATCAAAATCCATGCATTGATGTGAAAAAGATTTGATTTGCAAACCATAATTTTTCAATCTTTTTTCATGCTTTTTAGCTCTCAATCATATCCAATCAATTTCAATTCTTCCCTAATTTGATTTACACGAAATATTGAAGATATTATATGCACAAAAAGATTTGAAATAGTAGGTTTAACATTTTTCATGTATTTTAATTAATTTAAATGAATTATTAATAATAAAAATCCAAATAAATAAATAAATAATGAAGAAAAACTTCCCTTTGGGCCAAATGGTTGTGCACATGCCTTGGATAATGAATTGTGGTAGAAAAAGAGGCCCATTAGCAATTTTAGGTCATTTGAAGCAATGTTGACTTTTCAAAATATCCAAAAATTTCCCAACTTCCACAAGGCATAACTTGCTCAATTTTTAAGCTTTGCTCATGTTCTTGGGTATTTTGGAAAGGTATTTGAGTCCTCTAACCAATGCCTTTGGTCCCATGTCATTGTGATTTACCAATATCAAGTTATGGCCTTTGACTTAAAGTCCCTTTTTGTTGACTTTTGAAAATGACCTATAATGTTGAAATTGATAACTTTTTGTGAGAGCATTTCTTGGGTTTGAAGTATGAAGATGAGTTGTAGGAAATGTCTTTATCTTCAAAATGAGCTTTGGATGGAATTTTTCTAATAATCCATGTGAAAGTTATGCCCTGGTCAATTTACAGTTGACTTTTTCAACTGTCCAAATAAGGAAACTTTTGCATCTTGATGATTTTTGAGCCAAGCTTTGAGAATCATGATCAAGCATTGATCAAATGATGTTTGTGGCTTCAAAATGAGATGTTGACCAAAAATTTGAACTTTTGACTGTCAAATGACCATTTTGCCCCTACAGTTGACTGTAGTGCAATTAGGGTTTTTGACTGTGCAATTTTGTGCTGAAAGTCTTGAAAGTTGGTATGAGGATGCTTGACCATATTTATAGGCATGTGGGACTTGATTGGACCCTTGAAACCTTCATTTTCTTGATCAGAACCAAAACCCTAATTTTGACTGTTAGGAGGCCCTTGAACTATGCAACCCTTGGGGAATTTTGAAGCTTTGACTTGGCAATTTCTTGAAGAATATGGGATTCTTTTCTGCCCCATTCTTGTCCATACATCATAGTAAGGTTGAGTCATGGTTACGCTTGTAGAGGATACCATTACTGATCAAGAACTTCACAGTGAATCTCCTCAGAAACTTGTTATCATTAACAGATGCACCCTCGGGGTACTCTTGAGCCTCAAGATACCTCTTTACCTCGTGAAACCAGGGTTTGTCTGCTACCTCTTCATTCTCGATGTCACAGCAATGTGCGGGTTCGTCCAACCTCTCAATAGTAATATGGGGAGCCTCATTGTCTAACCTAACTTGGAATATAGAAGACACGGTAGCTAGCGCGTCCGCCAGCTGATTATCCTCTCTGGGGAAATGTTCAAAGGTTATCTCCTTAAAATATGGGAGCAATGTCAGTACATAATCTTTGTAAGGAGTAAGATTTGGGTGTTTCGTATCCCACCCGCCTTTGATCTGACTGATCACTAGAGCAGAATCTGCAAACACACTCAAGAACTTAATCCCTAAGTCAATAACTGCTCGAAGGCCCATGATGCATGCTTCATACTCTGCCATATTGTTGGTGCAGTTAAAACATAATCGGACGGTGAATGGAGTATGACAACCCTCAGGAGATATGATCACAACACCAATGCTATTACCCAATGCATTTGAGGCCCCATCAAAATACATAGACCATCGGGATCCTTCCTCAGGTCCTTCATCTGGTCTAGGTTCTTCACAGTCGGTCACCAACATGATGTTCTCATCCGGAAACTCGAAATTCATAGACTGGTAATCATCCACAGCCTGATGCGTCAAATGATCTGCCAAAACACTCTCCTTGATTGCTTTTTGGGTTGTGTATTGGATGTCATACTCAGTTAAGATCATCTGCCATCTTGCTATTCTTCCGGGCAAGGCAGGCTTTTCGAAGATATACTTGATTGGGTCCATCTTTGATATCAATAAGGTGGTGTGAGTCAGCATATATTATCTCAGCTGACGAGCAGCCCATGCCAAAGCGCAACAAGTTTTCTCAAGAAGTGAGTATCGGGTCTCACAGTCGGTAAACTTTTTGCTAAGGTAGTAAATAGCATGCTCTTTTCGGCCAGACTCGTCATGCTGCCCCAACACGCACCCCATTGAATTGTCGAGTATTGTCAAGTATAAGACCAAAGGTTTTCCTTCAACTGGAGGCATCAGAATAGGTGGCTCTTGGAGATATTCTTTGATCCTTTCGAAAGCGGCCTGACATTCATCATTCCATTTTACCACTTGATCTTTCTTCAGCAGCTTGAAGATTGGTTCACAAGTAGCAGTCAGATGTGACATGAATCGGGCAATGTAGTTCAGACGTCCCAAAAAGCCTCTGACTTCCTTTTCCGTTCGGGGAGCTGGCATCTCCTGTATAGCTTTTACCTTTGCATGATCCACTTGAATACCTTTATCACTAACAACGAAACCCAACAGCTTACCAGGCCTTACTCCGAAGGTGCATTTGTTCAGGTTTAACCTCAGCTTGTACATCTTCAACCTGTCGAACAGTTTCTGGAGACGGTCAAGGTGTTCTTCCTCAGTCTGGGACCTTGTGATCATGTCATCAACGTAAACCTCAATCTCATGGTGAATCATGTCGTGGAACAAAGCGACCATGGCGCGCTAATACGTTGCCCCAGCATTCTTCAATCTGAACGACATGACTTTGTAACAAAAGGTGCCCCATTGTGTAACGAAGATTGTCTTCTCCATGTCCTTGGGAGCCATCTTAATTTGATTGTAACCAGAAAAACCATCCATAAAGGAGAAGATCTTATACTTCGCGGTGTTATCGACCAGAACATCGATATGAGGAAGTGGGAAGTCATCCTTGGGGCTCGCCCTGTTTAGATCTCTATAGTCTACACACATCCGTACCTTACCATCTTTCTTAGGCACCGAAACAACGTTGGCGACCGACTGCGGGTAAGAAGTAACAGCTAGAAATCTGGCATCAAACTGTTTCATGACCTCAACTTTAATTTTCTCAGACATCTCAGGGCGCATACGTCGAACTTTCTGCTTTACCAGAGGACAGTCTTCTTTAGTTGGCAAGCGGTGAACCACAATATCAGTGTCCAAACCAGGCATATCTTCATAAGACCAGGCGAAGATCTCAACATAGTCGCGTAGCATCTGTATCAACCGTTGCTTAACACTAGGTTCCAGATTCGCACCTATCTTGACCTCTTTCATGTCTTCCTCTGTACCCAAATTCACTAATTCCACTGGCTCTTCATGAGGCTGTATGGCCCTATCTTCATGTAGTAACAGTCTAGCAAGTTCTCCAGGTACTTCAAAATCATCCTCACCTTCGTCCTCGGCTTGGTTGATCAGATTTTCGAAGTCATAACTGGTAGTAGCAGAGTTGTTATCAATGGGATCCAGAGTGGATATGGATCTGCATTATGATACGCGAGTGTGTGTAAGAGCATAGCTGTTTTGATAAAGTGCGAGATAGAAAAGAAAAACAAGGAGCGTAAAATTTGTAATGCAAGAAAACGTCCAATGCTTTATTGATGATATATGAAAATCACAAATAATAAACCCTCACAAACAAAGCCAAGGTGCATCGGGCCGTAAAGTTTTAAATTGTATGTTACCAATCTCAAAACCAAAGTCAATTATTGTGTAATAAAAGAAACGGGCCCGAATTCCTTTACCGTCGAGTTGTTCAATCCACCGTTGGTAGTCGGGTAGATCCAGCCGTCAACATCCGGGTTCTCATCACCAGCATCTTCTGTAGCGGAGACAACCTCAATAGCATTGACTCCCGAGTCATGCTTGGGCATAGGAGCAATTATAATTTTGGGCTTTTCCGGAGCGTCAAACTCGACTTCTTTAGCTTCAATCAAATCTTGCACCTTATTCCTCAAGGCCCAACAGTTGTTTGTATCATGACCTGGGCTATCGGAGTGATAGGCACAACGGACGTTCGGATTATATAGCGGAGATGTGGTGCTGGGATTCTTCGGGGCTTCCTTCAGAGTTACCAGGTTGGTCTTCAATAATTATGGTAGAATTTGAGACAAGGTCATATTAAGCCGAGTGTACTGTCTCTACAGTCTCTCTATTCTTTGCTGATTGTTGCGTTGTGGGGAAACGGTGGGTCTTGGTATTACTACCGCATTCACTGCTTGACGACGTTCAGGTCGGTTTTGGCTCCTCGAGCCGTAGACTACACTAGCTTTTTTTTTACCGGTGAAAGGCTTCTTTTCTGCACTTGATGAAGTACCTTTCTGTATCTTACCACTTCGGATACCAGCTTCTACTCTCTCCCCAGTCAGGATCAATTCAGTAAACCCAGATGACGAACTGCCGATCAGATGATTGAAAAATGGACCAGACAACGTCCCTAGAAACATATCCACCAACTCCCTATCAGACAGAGGGGGTTGGACTCTTCCAGCCAAATCTCTCCACTTTTGAGCATAGTCCTTAAAACCTTCACTTGCACCCATAGACATACTCTGAAGCTAAGTATGAGTGGGAGCAAGGTCGGCGTTATATTGATATTGCTTGTAAAAAGCAGCAGCAAGGTCCTCCCAGTTTCGGACATTAGCTCCTTCCAAATGACAAAACCATTCAAGTTGAGTCCCTGACAGACTGTCTGGAAAGAAATGCACCCACAAATTCCTATTAGCGGTGTAAGGTTGGATTTTTCGGACGTACGAGCGGAGATGGAGTTTTGGACAGGATACTCCATCGTACTTGGAAAACACTGGAGCTTTGAACTTATGAGGGATCACCACCCCAGATGCTAGTCCCAGATCTCCGAAATCCAAACCAGGGATCTTCTGAATCTCCATAGCGCTCAGACGGTCTTCAAGTTGTTTGTACCTATCCTTAGGAGGATACTACTCATCATCGAAATCATTATCATTATCAGAGACCACAGGACTGGGACCCTTTTCTTCCTCTTGGGGAGGTGCAAAATAAACCACCTCTCCAGCAAAGGCATACAACACATGAGAGTCCCTCTTCGATGCATAGTACGAGTGTAGAGGGCATGCAAGATATTACCTAATAGAGTAGGCACATGATTGCGAGACAGGAAGATCTTAACCGTATTCACATCTATGAAGGAATCTGGATTCAGGAAAAGAACAAAACCGTAGATAAGGAGAGCCAAGATGTCTTCGAAAGCCTGAAAGTCCAAATTATCCCAAAACAGTTGAGCTTGATCCATCAGAAACTTGGCCAAGAAACCTTTAACCCCGCTTTGTGTCTCCCAATTAGATACCACATCAGCCCGTTTCAAATATAGAGCTGAAGCAATGTCTTCTGGTCTAGGAGTCTTTTCCAAACTTGTGAAAGGCATCTGCTCGAGGATGGATATACCCAATAAGTGAGAAAACTCCTCCAAAGTGGGAACCAACTGATAGTCTGGGAAAGTGAAACAATGATGCACAAGATCGACGAACTGGAAGAGCACACTCATCATCTGCTCATCAAACTTTGAGGTAACCAAGCTAAGAAGCTGACCATGTCTCCTAATGAATGAAGAAGTATCAGAAACTCTCGAGGCTAAATCTTTGAGTTGAGCAGGTATTTACACAAAGTTAACTCGAATGGTGTTTCTGCGCACGGAAGCCATAATCTGCAAAACAGAACAAAGATAAATCCCCTCGGTCCTTGAAATGGTTAGTATAATAATGTATGCATGTTATGTTATGATGCATGATGCCATGATAAAAGACACAACAGGTATAACAGATAATAGACATGGTAAAGGCAAACAAGTCACACAAGAGACCTTAAGTTTCAGGCTTGCATGGGGTCTAGGTATTACCCTCTTGAAGTTCAGTTGGTTTCAACCTGTCCTAGTAATAGTAACCGGGTTTTAGAGGTTCTCAATATCACTGACCATCCTCCATCGGTCATGGTTTCAGCTCACGCAATCTTTTCTTACAGCCAGAACTATCTCGAGAGTATGGTCTCAATGAGTGTAGCATCGAGTATCAACCAGTTCCCAGCTTTACACCGAGACTGGCTATCTCACTACTTCCTATGGCCAAGGTTGTCAATTATAGGTTCTAAGGTCAATTGATGCTTAACGACACATATAGCAGCCCCGTATTCTCCTCGTTTCTCCACAAGGGATACCGGTACCAACCAATGTGCCACATCAACGTAGCTACTACTTCAACCGTATCGGTCTACGCCGTACAGTTTCCTCACAGTTTATTGCTACTTACCTAAAAGTTGTCCCCCAGATCCGGGTTAGGATCTATAGTAACTCCCAATACAAAACCCTTTAATAGTAAAGCAATCAAATCAAACAAAAGAAGTAATTTATGATGAACTAATCCTAAGGTATACCCCACTTATTTATTCCCCAGCAGAGTCACCAGTTATGTGATACGGTGGCAGAACCGACTGTTAATACTGGTTTGCATTTTGCATTTTTTATTCGCAAATGTCGCGGTAAGCAAGAGTCGCCACCAAATTTTATTTTATCCAACTGGAAAGGACAAAAGCACATAAAAATTCCTTTTTCGAGATTTTGAGTACGGGGGGTAGATTATAGAAAGGGAAGGTATTAGCACCCTTTCTATCCGTGGTTTTCCACGGGCTCTTAGGTACTTGCTCATCATTTTAAAAATTGCTTTCGTGTTTGTGTGTTTTGAAAAGTTTTTGTTTTACTTCGTTTTAACCCTTTCTTTTGTCTTCAAGAGTGTTACGAAGTGTTTTTGAAAACTTTGTTTCTAAAAAGTGTAAGTGTGAAAAGTTCGATTCTGAGCAAGTACCTAGTAGCATCTACATACTCGAAAAAGATTGTTTTTGTTCTTGTTTCCTTTAGACAATGCTATCCTACTAGTAGTGAGTAGGTAGCACCATCGTTGGAAAGGTTCAATTCGAAAGGGACGTACAATCATTGAAGGAATGTTAGGACGTCTTAGTAATAACCCTAGTGTCTTAAGATCATATTCGAGGCAACATTTCTGAGGCAACATTTCCGAGGCAACATTTCCGAATGTGACATTTGATCGTTGTTTAGACAAGAGGGCAATCACTAAAACACCTTATACTTAATGACCGTTTATCGAAGGCAACCGAAGTGAGAGTATACCCTAGGAGTGCGCATGTGCGAGTGATTTGATTTCAGTTATTATCTTTGCACATTTAGGGTTTGCTAACCATTTTAAAATTATCATACATTCTTGTCATGCAATCCTATTATCATATATCTAACAGTTAATATTTGCGGAATTTAAAATGCGAGAAATAAAACTATGCTATTACAAGGCTTCGAGGAGAGGGATTAATTACATAGCCAAAAACCTGTAAAACGATAAATAAACGAAAAGCCCTAATTAAGCTATTATATCCCATGAACAGTTACATTAATATTACAAAAAATAAATAAACGCGCGATGAATCGAGAACGAGAAAAGAATTAGGGTTTTGACCCCGTCTAAACCTAATTGAAAGAAGAATTATTTTTTGGTTGTTTTTTTTATTATTTTAAGAAAAATAAGCTTTTAATGAATAAATACAAACCTAATTACTAATTAATAAAAATTAAGAAAAATAATTATTTTGACCTATTTTTATATTTTTGTTATTTTGAGAAAAGATAATAAAAGTTAAATCAAATAAAACCTAGTTTTCTAATTTGTTTTAATATATTTACAAAAAATTAAAGTTATCCTAAAATTAAATTAAACTAATTAAATTAATTTTGACAAAATATAAAAACCTAAATTCTAATTTGATTTTATGAGTTTTTATATAAAAAAAGAATTAATTTTTTCTAGAAAATAAATTAACCAAAATTAAATAAATAAAGAAAAGTATAGAAAGAATAAGAAAGAATTGGGCCTGGTATGCTAGCAATTGAGGGGGGTGTCCATAGAAAATTCTGAGCCCAAAAGCCTTGGGCCACGTTGACCTTCCTGTTTCCATGTTGCACGTTTGACTCGGCCTTTGGTAGACCCTCACATGCCAAGCGTTGGATTTGATTTGCTTTAGATCCAGTGGTTGCAAGATGATGGCATATGGTGGATCTATGGGAAACCTGCGCATGGAATCACATATGGCAAAATAATATTGAAGAACAAGGGGACCTGGGGATCGAACCCAGGCCCTTTGGCTTTTCCTCTCTCCCACTGACCAACTGAGCCAACGTGCTTTGTTGTATAGGGAATAGTAAACAAACATTATATTAGCAAAAGCAAATTAACATATCAAAAACGCGCGAATTTTAAATGGATGAATTGTTACCTGCCACGCTATCATCTTCCCCAAGCGTCCGTCGTCTTAGGTAAAACAACTTTTACCTACAGACATTCTCTGTAGGTATAGCCCCTGTAATTTTCCAAAATCCACTACACGCATGATAAATTGATTCCAGTGGTACCAATCAACTCGTGGCAACCTCACGAGCATCACGGTACCACTCTTCATGGCCAATTGTACCTGAAATCAAAACCCCTAAAAACGAAACCTAAACCCTAACAATGGTGTATCTCAGTATAGCTAACAAAAACGCAATTGAATATATCCATTAGCTTGTAAATGTTTGACTGAACAAGAATATGTACAAAATTCATGTAACAATGCCAAATTCATGAGATTCGATTTCAAAAAGGTAAGGGTGTCGTGAGGTGCTTACAGTGCATGTTTGGGCACGAAAATGCTTGTTGGTGATTGGGATAGACTCCTTGAACACCCAGGAAGCAAATGAGATAGCTGGGAAGGTGTGATACGGTGGGAGAGAACTGACTGTTTTATGGAATGCTGGTTTGCGTTTTGCGTTTGTCTTTGCAAAATGTCGCGGTAAGCAAGATTTGCCACCGACTTTTATTTTATCCAACAAGGAAAGGAAAAAAGCACAGAAAAATTCCTTTTTTGAGATTATTTCTCGGGTTCGGGGGGTAGATTATAGAAAGGGAAGGTGTTAGCACCATTTCTATCAGTGGTTATCCACGGGCTCTTAGGTACTTGCTCATATTGTTTTCAAAATATTGCTTTCTTTGTGCTTGTGGGTTTGAAAAAAGTTTTTTGCTTGAAACTTCGTTTGAAAAGTGTAAGTGTGAAAAAGATTTTTGTTTTTGTGTTTTGAAAGAGCAAGTACTTAAGAACCATCTACCTACTCGAAAAAGGAATCGTTCAATGCTATCTTCCTTTAGACAATGTTATCCTACTATTGATGAGTAGGTAGCACCATCGTTGGAGTTTAAGGGTCAATTCGAATTTAGGGACTTACGGTCACTAAAGAAATGGTAGGAGGCCTTAGTGGTAACCCTAATGTCTTAGATCATTTGTTTTGAGGCAACAATATCCGAGGAAACCGTTTCGAGGCGAGTATGATCTTTGGACAAGAGGGCGACCTCTAAAGTGACCTATACTTAATGACTGTGTACAAAGGCAACCAAGTGGGGTGTACCCTAAGAGTGCGCATGTGCGAGTGTGTCGTTTTCAGTTAATTTTGTCTTTGTACATGTTAATGGTTATCTAAGTTGATTTTAGGTTAAACATTCATTCTTGTCATGCATTCCTATTACCAAACATCTAACAGTTATATTTTGCGGAAAATAAATTGCGGAAATTAAATTACAAGGCGTCGGGTATTTAAATCGCCAAAAGCAACCCTTTGAAATTTAAATGCGGAAAAATAAATAAAACGATATAAATAATTAAATGGTCCTAATTATCTATTACAAACCGAAGGCAAATACAATATGATAAAAAGAAAATAAATCGCGTGCGGGAAATTAAATCGAGTGCGAGTTCTAGGATTTTGACCCTTTTTTATTAAAGAAAAGATTTTTTTGTTGTTTTTATTTTATAAAAGAAACTATCCTAAATTAATTATTAAATTAAATTAATTAAACTAATTAATAAAAGTAAATTTTTTTGGGTTTTTTGTGTTATTTAAAGAAAGAAAATAAAATTGATTAATATTAATAAAACCTAATTACGTCTAAGTTAATTTTAATTATTGAAAATATATTAAAGTTATTCCTAATTAATGGCCTAAGTTAATTAAATTAATATTTGTTAATAAAAATTAAAATACTGAAATTTAATTTAATAAAGAAAATATTTTTTGGTTTTAATTTTATAAAAGGGAAAAAATTGATTGGTTATAAAATAATAAAAATAATAACAATAAATAATTAAAACAAAAAAAAACATAAAATAGAGAGAGATAGGGGGTATGGGCCTGATTGGAGGTGTTTGAGAAGTAAATTCCATGGCCCAAACGAGCTGGCCTTGTATTGACTTTCTTGATTCAGTGGGTACACGTTGACTTGGTCTATGGTAGACCCACGCTCCTGGATCACCAGATTTGGCCTTGGGCCATATGGCACTTTGATGTGTGAAGGAACATGGTACACTACGCGCCTGGATCTACATGTGATAACCTGGAGAAAAATAACAAATGCAAATTGGGGGGACCTGGGATCGAACCCAGGTCCTGTGGATACTTGGACTGCTCGCTTCGCCACTAGGCCATTGTGCTTTAGTTGTCAATATATTAAGCAATAATAATAAGAGATAATGCGCTAATATGCCAGAAAAATAAAAAAAAGGCGCGCGTGTTTGAATCAGCCACATGGGGAATGACACGTCTCCATGCCCTACCTCCAGCCCCTGTAACTTTACCTGCAGATTTAGATCCGCAGCTAAAGGCGTAGGTCATTCCTAAAACTCATCTCAGGCCATATAAACTCCTCCCAAGACCATGGTTGCGTTCGTATTTCTCTTTCGGTGATGTCCATGGCCATCATTTGGGCTAATTTTACCTGTAAGAGAAACACCCAAAAACAAACCACGAAACCCTAGATATGGTACTTGGCTTTACAGGTCAGGTAAATAAAATTAACTAATGCAAAAAGCTTTGAAATGTCATGAGGATCACGAATATACCAATGATTTGCCCAGAGGATGCAAGAATGGAGAGTTAAGATTTCGAATATAAGGCTGAAAAACATGATGCTTACAGTGTGTTTTGGTGTGTATGAGAGCTTGCTTTGGATTGCAGAAGGTTGAGTAGACACCCAACAATCGATTGGTGTCAAGCTTTGCTTCTGAAAACGCCTCAAAGTAGGATTTTGGTTTCACACTTTTTAGTGAATTTTGCAAGTTTTTCTTTGCTTATTTATGCAGCCTCCAACCTTGTTTTCGTGCCCTCTAGCTTCCTTATGTAATGTGGAATGCATTAGGTTAACAAATATGTATTGAATCCTTCCACATCAATGCCATGAGATTTGATTTGATTCACCATTACTAAATCTTCCAAAATTGTCAAAACTCAATCTTTTTGCACATGGATTGCTTGATACGAGTTTGATACCCTTAATGATGATGATTCAGTCCTGAAATAGCCAAAAAGATATCAAGTGATCAATATTTGGATTTTATTTGATTTAATTTGATTTAAAATGAAATAATTCAATAAAAAATCAAATAAAATAATAAAAAAGAAATATGATCTCAAGGCTGAATCTAGGACACGTGTGAAATGGTACAAGTTCAAATCAAGTGGAAAAGAATGGGCCCATTTGACAAAATTTGAAGTTTTGGGGATAGTTGACTTTTGGCAATTTTGCAAAAATGTCCAACTTCAACAATGCATAACTTCTTCAATTTTGAACTTTTGGAAGTGTTCTTGGACTTTTTAGAAAGCTTGAGATGTCTTATAACCATCTCGTTTGGTCTCATCTCATTTTGATATTCCATGATCAAGTTGTAAGCTTTGGCAAAAAAGGTGTTTTTGTTGACTTTCAAAAATGACCTATAATGTCCAAATTTATAACTTCTTGTGAGTGCATTTTCTGATCTTGGGGGTATGAAGATGGATTGTAGGAAATTTCCTCCTCTTAAAAATGAGCTTTGGATGGGTCATTTCTAATAAAGTATGAGAAAGTTATGCTTGGTCAAAGTTGAGTTGACTTTTCCTACAAAACCCTAATTTAGCAACTTTTGAATCTTAATGAATTTTGAGCAATCCTTGATGAATCATGATAAAACCTTGATAAAATGATGAAATATCCTTAAAAATGAGAATGTTGACAAAAAATATTGAGGTTTGACTATTTGTAGGTCATAGTTGACTTTTGCTCTAGCACAGTCAAATTTTGGACCTTTTGAGCAATTGACTGAGCAAACTTCCTCTGTAAGGCTTGAAATTTGACATGGATGACCTTGAGGACATATTTGGACATTGGGGAGCAATTGAGGTCATTTGGATTCAAAGATATTGATGCAACACAAAACCCTAATTTGGGGTTGACTGCCTTAGGAGATAGCTTGACTGTCCAACTCTTGAGCAATCTTGAGACACTTGGAGACTTTTCTTGCAATGTCTTGAGAAATATGAGAGCGAAAATTTTGGGGTAAAACTGATGCCCCTGTTAAATCTTCTTAAACCTGAGAATGTAGATTGGCTTTCGTGAATTTCGTGATCCGAAGGTGGAAGATGATCGGACACTAGAGTGCCTAGAAATTTGCACTCGCATGAAGTGGTATCAGCCTGGTGATATCGGGAATGGGCTTACAGATGCCATTCGGATATTGTTGGTAGGAGGATGGGCTTAAAGATGATATCTGCATGAGTGTCGATCGCATAAGAGATTCCTTAGCGAGAACTTGCATACCTGTTATTGTAGAAGATTCCGCTGGGGAAGTCTATCTTTTATTGAGATTTAGGAACTTGCCTGTACCTCAACTGAGAGAATGCCCCGGCTGAGTCTTAAGAATTTGTCTGTAATTAAACTGGGGGAAACATATTCATCAAGATCTAGGAACTGTCTGGTTTTCAACATAGTATACCATTGAGATTATAGACCTCGTCCACACTATGACGTAGGGAAACATCTTCATAAAGATCTAGGAACTATCTGGTCTTCAACGTAGTATAGCGTTGAGATTTTAGAACTCGTCCACACTATGACGGAGGAAAACATCAAGATCTAGCAACTCTCTGGTCTTCAACGTAGTATACCGTTGAGATTGTAGAACTCGTCCACACTATGACGGAGGAAAACATCAAGATCTAGGAACTGTCTAATGTTCAACGTAGTATATCGTTGAGATTATAGAACTCGTCCACACTATGACGTAGGGAAACATCTTCATCAAGATCTAGGAACTGTCTGGTCTTCAACGTAGTATACCGTTGAGATTGTAGAACTCGTCCAAACTATGACAGAGGAAAACATCTTCATCAAGATCTAGGAACTGTCTAGTCTTCAACATAGTATACTGTTGAGATTATAAAACTCGTCCACACTATGACGTAGGGAAACATCTTCATCAAGATATAGGAACTGTCTGGTCTTCAACGTAGTATACCATTGAGATTTTAGAACTCGTCCACACTATGACGGAGGAAAACATCAAGATCTAGGAACTGTCTGGTCTTCAACGTAGTATACCGTTGAGATTGTAGAACTCGTCCACACTATGACGGAGGAAAACATCAAGATCTAGGAACTGTCTAGTCTTCAACGTAGTATACCTTTGAGATTATAGAACTCGTCCACACTATGACATAGGGAAACATCTTCATAAAGATCTAGGAACTGTCAGGTCTTCAACGTAGTATACCGTTGAGATTGTAGAACTCGTCCACACTATGACGGAGGAAAACATCAAGATCTAGGAACTGTCTAGTCTTCAACATAGTATACCGTTGAGATTATAGAACTCGTCCACACTATGATGTAGGGAAACATCTTCATCAAGATCTAGGAACTGTCTGGTCTTCAACGTAGTATACCGTTGAGATTGTAGAACTCGTCCACACTATGACAGAGGAAAACATCAAGATCTAGGAACTGTCTAGTCTTCAACGTAGTATACCATTGAGATTATAGAACTCGTCCACTCTATGACGTAGGGAAACATCTTCATCAAGATCTAGGAACAGTCTTGTATTCAACATAGTATACCGTTGTGATTGTAGAACTCGTCCACACTATGATGGAGGAAAACATCAAGATCTAGGAACTGTCTAGTCTTCAACGTAGTATACCTTTGAGATTATAGAACTCGTCCACACTATGACATAGGGAAACATCTTCATCAAGATCTAGGAACTGTCTGGTCTTCAATGTAGTATACCGTTGAGATTGTAGAACTCGTCCACACTATGACAGAGGAAAACATCAAGATCTAGGAACTGTCTAGTCTTCAACGTAGTATACCGTTGAGATTATAGAACTTGTCCACACTATGACATAGGGAAACATTTTCATCAAGATCTAGGAACTGTCTGGTCTTTAACATAGTGTACCGTTGAGATTGTAGAACTCGTCCACACTATGACGGAGGAAAACATCAAGATCTAGGAACTGTCTAGTCTTCAACGTAGTATACCGTTGAGATTGTAGAACTCATCCACACTATGACGTAGGGAAACATCTTCATCAAGATCTAGGAACTGTCTGGTCTTCAACGTAGTATACCGTTGAGATTGTAGAACTCGTCCACACTATGACGGAGGAAAACATCAAGATCTAGGAATTGTCTAGTCTTCAATGTAGTATACCGTTGAGATTATATAACTCGTCCACACTATGATGTAGGGAAACATCTTCATCAAGATCTAAGAACTGTCTGGTCTTCAACGTAGTATACCGTTGAGATTGTAGAACTCGTCCACACTATGACGGAGGAAAACATCAAGATCTAGGAACTGTCTGGTCTTCAACGTAGTATACCGTTGAGATTGTAGAACTCGTCCGCACTATGACGGAGGAAAACATCAAGATCTAGGAACTGTCTAGTCTTAAACGTAGTATACCTTTGAGATTATAGAACTCGTCCACACTATGACATAGGGAAACATCTTCATCAAGATCTAGGAACTGTCTGGTCTTCAACGTAGTATACCGTTGAGATTGTAGAACTCGTCCACACTATGACGGAGGAAAACATCAAGATCTAGGAACTGTCTAGTATTCAACATAGTATACCGTTGAGATTATAGAACTCGTCCACACTATGACGTAGGGTAACATCTTCATCAAGATCTAGGAACTGTCTGGTCTTCAACGTAGTATACCGTTGAGATTGTAGAACTCGTCCACACTATGACGGAGGAAACATCAAGATCTAGGAACTGTCTAGTCTTCAACGTAGTATACCGTTGAGATTATAGAACTTGTCCATACTATGACATAGGGAAACATTTTCATCAAGATCTAGGAACTGTCTGGTCTTTAACATAGTGTACCGTTGAGATTGTAGAACTCGTCCACACTATGACGGAGGAAAACATCAAGATCTAGGAACTGTCTAGTCTTCAACGTAGTATACCGTTGAGATTGTAGAACTCATCCACACTATGACGTAGGGAAACATCTTCATCAAGATCTAGGAACTGTCTGGTCTTCAACGTAGTATACCGTTGATATTGTAGAACTCGTCCACACTATGACGGAGGAAAACATCAAGATCTAGGAACTGTCTAGTCTTCAACATAGTATACCGTTGAGATTATAGAACTCGTCCACACTATGATGTAGGGAAACATCTTCATCAAGATCTAGGAACTGTCTGGTCTTCAACGTAGTATACCGTTGAGATTGTAGAACTCGTCCACACTATGACAGAGGAAAACATCAAGATCTAGGAACTGTCTAGTCTTCAACGTAGTATACCATTGAGATTATAGAACTCGTCCACTCTATGACGTAGGGAAACATCTTCATCAAGATCTAGGAACAGTCTTGTATTCAACATAGTATACCGTTGTGATTGTAGAACTCGTCCACACTATGATGGAGGAAAACATCAAGATCTAGGAACTGTCTAGTCTTCAACGTAGTATACCTTTGAGATTATAGAACTCGTCCACACTATGACATAGGGAAACATCTTCATCAAGATCTAGGAACTGTCTGGTCTTCAATGTAGTATACCGTTGAGATTGTAGAACTCGTCCACACTATGACAGAGGAAAACATCAAGATCTAGGAACTGTCTAGTCTTCAACGTAGTATACCGTTGAGATTATAGAACTTGTCCACACTATGACATAGGGAAACATTTTCATCAAGATCTAGGAACTGTCTGGTCTTTAACATAGTGTACCGTTGAGATTGTAGAACTCGTCCACACTATGACGGAGGAAAACATCAAGATCTAGGAACTGTCTAGTCTTCAACGTAGTATACCGTTGAGATTGTAGAACTCATCCACACTATGACGTAGGGAAACATCTTCATCAAGATCTAGGAACTGTCTGGTCTTCAACGTAGTATACCGTTGAGATTGTAGAACTCGTCCACACTATGACGGAGGAAAACATCAAGATCTAGGAATTGTCTAGTCTTCAATGTAGTATACCGTTGAGATTATATAACTCGTCCACACTATGATGTAGGGAAACATCTTCATCAAGATCTAAGAACTGTCTGGTCTTCAACGTAGTATACCGTTGAGATTGTAGAACTCGTCCACACTATGACGGAGGAAAACATCAAGATCTAGGAACTGTCTGGTCTTCAACGTAGTATACCGTTGAGATTGTAGAACTCGTCCGCACTATGACGGAGGAAAACATCAAGATCTAGGAACTGTCTAGTCTTCAACGTAGTATACCTTTGAGATTATAGAACTCGTCCACACTATGACATAGGGAAACATCTTCATCAAGATCTAGGAACTGTCTGGTCTTCAACGTAGTATACCGTTGAGATTGTAGAACTCGTCCACACTATGACGGAGGAAAACATCAAGATCTAGGAACTGTCTAGTATTCAACATAGTATACCGTTGAGATTATAGAACTCGTCCACACTATGACGTAGGGTAACATCTTCATCAAGATCTAGGAACTGTCTGGTCTTCAACGTAGTATACCGTTGAGATTGTAGAACTCGTCCACACTATGACGGAGGAAACATCAAGATCTAGGAACTGTCTAGTCTTCAACGTAGTATACCGTTGAGATTATAGAACTTGTCCATACTATGACATAGGGAAACATTTTCATCAAGATCTAGGAACTGTCTGGTCTTTAACATAGTGTACCGTTGAGATTGTAGAACTCGTCCACACTATGACGGAGGAAAACATCAAGATCTAGGAACTGTCTAGTCTTCAACGTAGTATACCGTTGAGATTGTAGAACTCATCCACACTATGACGTAGGGAAACATCTTCATCAAGATCTAGGAACTGTCTGGTCTTCAACGTAGTATACCGTTGATATTGTAGAACTCGTCCACACTATGACGGAGGAAAACATCAAGATCTAGGAATTGTCTAGTCTTCAATGTAGTATACCGTTGAGATTATAGAACTCGTCCACACTATGATGTAGGGAAACATCTTCATCAAGATCTAGGAACTGTCTGGTCTTCAACGTAGTATACCGTTGAGATTGTAGAACTCGTCCACACTATGACGGAGGAAAACATCAAGATCTAGGAACTGTCTGGTCTTCAACGTAGTATACCGTTGAGATTGTAGAACTCGTCCACACTATGACGGAGGAAAACATCAAGATCTAGGAACTGTCTAGTCTTCAACGTAGTATACCTTTGAGATTATAGAACTCATCCACACTATGACATAGGGAAACATCTTCATCAAGATCTAGGAACTGTCTGGTCTTCAACGTAGTATACCGTTGAGATTGTAGAACTCGTCCACACTATGACGGAGGAAAACATCAAGATCTAGGAACTGTCTAGTCTTTAACATAGTATACCGTTGAGATTATAGAACTCGTCCACACTATGACGTAGGGTAACATCTTCATCAAGATCTAGGAACTGTCTGGTCTTCAACGTAGTATACCGTTGAGATTGTAGAACTCGTCCACACTATGACAGAGGAAAACATCAAGATCTAGGAACTGTCTAGTCTTCAACGTAGTATACCATTGAGATTATAGAACTCGTCCACTCTATGACGTAGGGAAACATCTTCATCAAGATCTAGGAACAGTCTGGTATTCAACATAGTATACCGTTGTGATTGTAGAACTCGTCCACACTATGATGGAGGAAAACATCATGATCTAGGAACTGTCTAGTCTTCAACATAGTATACCGTTGAGATTGTAGAACTCATCCACACTATGACGTAGGGAAACATCTTCATCAAGATCTAGGAACTGTCTGGTCTTCAACTTAGTATACCGTTGAGATTGTATAACTCGTCCACACTATGACGGAGGAAAACATCAAGATCTAGGAACTGTCTAGTCTTCAACGTAGTATACCGTTGAGATTATAGAACTCGTCCACACTATGACATAGGGAAACAACTTCATCAAGATCTAGGAACTGTCTGGTCTTCAACGTAGTATACCGTTGAGATTGTAGAACTCGTCCACATTATGACGGAGGAAAACATCAAGATCTAGGAACTGTCTAGTCTTCAACGTAGTATACTGTTGAGATTATAGAAATCGTCCACACTATGACATAGGGAAACATCTTCATCAAGATTTAGGAACTGTCTAGTCTTCAACGTAGTATACCATTGAGATTGTAGAACTCGTCCACACTATGACGGAGGAAAACATCAAGATCTAGGAACTGTCTAGTCTTCAACATAGTATACCGTTGAGATTATAGAACTCGTCCACACTATGACGTAGGGAAACATCTTCATCAAGATCTAGGAACTGTCTGGTCTTCAATGTAGTATACCGTTGAGATTATAGAACTCGTCCACACCATGACGGAGGAAAACATCAAGATCTAGGAACTGTCTAGTCTTCAACGTAGTATACCGTTAAGATTATAGAACTCGTCCACACTATGACGTAGGGAAACATCTTCGTCAAGATCTAGGAACTGTCTGGTCTTCAACGTAGTATACCGTTGAGATTGTAGAACTCGTCCACACTATGACGGAGGAAAACATCAAGATCTAGGAACTGTCTAGTATTCAACGTAGTATACCGTTGATATTATAGAACTCGTCCACACTATGACGTAGGGAAACATCTACATCAAGATCTAGGAACTGTCTGGTCTTCAACGTAGTATAACGTTGAGATTGTGGAACTCGTCCATACTATGACGGAGGAAAACATCAAGATCTAGGAACTGTCTAGTCTTCAAAGTAGTATACCGTTGAGATTATAGAACTCGTCCACACTATGACGTAGGGAGACATCTTCATCAATATCTAGGAATTGTCTGGTCTTCAACGTAGTATACCATTGAGATTGTAGAACTCGTCCACACAATGACGGAGGAAACATCAAGATCTAGGAACTGTCTAGTCTTCAACGTAGTATACCGTTGAGATTATAGAACTTGTCCACACTATGACATAGGGAAACATTTTCATCAAGATCTAGGAACTGTTTGGTCTTTAACATAGTGTACCGTTGAGATTGTAGAACTCGTCCACACTATGACAGAGGAAAACATCAAGATCTAGGAACTGTCTAGTCTTCAACGTAGTATACCGTTAAGATTGTAAAACTCATCCACACTATGACGTAGGGAAACATCTTCATCAAGATCTAGGAACTGTCTGGTCTTCAACGTAGTATATCGTTGAGATTGTAGAACTCGTCCACACTATGACGGAGGAAAACATCAAGATCTAGGAATTGTCTAGTCTTCAATGTAGTATACCGTTGAGATTATAGAACTCGTCCACACTATGATGTAGGGAAACATCTTCATCAAGATCTAGAAACTGTCTGGTCTTCAACGTAGTATACCATTGAGATTGTAGAACTCGTCCACACTATGACGGAGGAAAACATCAAGATCTAGGAACTGTCTAGTCTTCAACATAGTATACCATTGATATTATAGAAATCGTCCACACTATGACGTAGGGAAACATCTTCATCAAGATCTAGGAACTGTCTGGTCTTCAACGTAGTATACCGTTGAGATTGTAAAACTCCTCCACACTATGATGGAGGAAAATTGTCGAGATTGAGAACTTTATCTGAAATTCAACCGAGGATAATTCAGTTGAGATTTAAGAACCGGTCGGGTCTTCGACGTAGCTGAGAACTTTAACTGTATCTTTCCTGAAAGGTAAAGGTCAGTCGTATGCAATGCATGATATATATCAGGCAATGATGTTCTCAAAATAAAGGAGATTGTTGTATGATGCGTATATGCATGTATTATGATGTATGGAAATGTAATGTGTTAGTTGGGGAAAATAAATCCCGGATAGCTGCTGGAGAAAGAGTTGAATTCTTCATTTCCGCTGGAGATGACGAACGAAGATGACTGCGAGAATCAACCTGCAGGAGGGAATAACTCCATTAGGGAATAAACTGGTGAGGAGATTACTCTGCGGGGAAGAGATATTCTGCTGAGGATTCCACCGATAAATTCCGTTGGGGATGAATTACCATTGCTGGTGATACCGAAACCTGTTGGGGTTTTGAATTCTGTTTGTGAAAGGAATGAACTCCGCTGGGGACGATCTTTCGATCGCGACTTCCCTGGGGATAACCTGTTAAACTCTTATGGGGATAATCCTTTGAGCTTTGTTAGGGATAATTTTCCTTTGAATTCGGCTGGGGATATTTATTTATACTCTACCGGGGAATATTCTTCTAGAGTCTACTGGGGATGATTCTTCAACTCCACTGGGGAAGCTTTTTCAGATTGCGCTGGGAAAATTTTAAATCCATTGGGGATATCTTGTATTCTGTCGGGGAATATTCTTATACTCCGTTGGGGAATATTAAGATTGTCGGGGATATTAAGCCTTTTCAGTACTGATGGTAGATAAACTCTGCTTGGGGAGAATATTATCGATTCAATCACAGTTGTAAGTCTCAGCTGGGGAGAGCTATCCTTATTGTCTTACTCTGCGGGGAGTGAAAGTACCTTAGCCATATTCTTCAACTGAATTTACCTTGTACCTGGTGGACAAAGCAAATATACAGCTTGGACACTTCTTATTTCCCCTGATTCTGCTATTACCAGTAATTCGTATTTTGTTTCGCATGTAAATATTTATGAGCAACAATTAATATCAAATGCATATATCAAAAATGAACATTGGACGTTCTTTGCAAAACAAAATAGAAAAAGGAAAAACAGTTTGAAATTTTTCTGAAAATGAATTTGTATTGATTTGAAGTTTGGCTTGTAAATAGGCGTTTTTGTACAAGAGGCCGACATCCTAGTAAGAGAACGCCACCGAACGAATAGAATTTACACAATTTGTGAAAAAATAAACAAAATAGCTATGTGAATAATCCCACTGGGTTCCAACTCTGCTATTTCCTTTATGTCCTCGAGCATCTCATCACTTTGCTATTGGTTAAAAGTAGATCGGATTGATTAGTGTCATCCGAGGTTGATAGTCGATACTGAAGTCTGGTTGCAAGGTGATCCAATGAGACATAGTGTTACGCTTTAATCCCTAATTTTTGCCTAGATCGACCTTTCGGGTTTTCGGTCTACCGGGATACCCTTTTTTGCCCAAGCCGCCTTTTCAGGTTTTCGACTTACCGGGTGTACAGATTTTTTCATTTTCATCCCTTATTTTTGCCTGAACCCTTTTGGTTCGCCGGGAAGCCCTTATTTTTGCCTAGGCCAGTCAACCTAGCGGGTTTTTGATTATGCGTAGTATCTTTTCACTATGTCTGCATTGACGGGGTGAGGAAGGTCGTCACCATCCATGGTGGTTAGAATCATAGCTCCTCCTGAGAAAATGTTCTTAACCATAAATGACCCTTCGTAAGTAGGGGTCCATTTGCCCCTGGGATCACCTTGAGGTAAAATGATGCGCTTGATCACCAGATCCCTAACTTGATACTCTTGTCATCTAACTTTCTTGTTAAATGCCTTGATCATCCGATTTTGATACGTCTGACCATGACAAATAGCAGTAATTCTCTTTTTGTTGATTAAGTTCAACTGATCAAGCCGGGTATGAATCCAGTCATCTTCGCTCAGACCTGCATCCTTCATGATTCGAAGAGAGGGCATCTGAACTTCGATGGGCAAGACTGCCTCCATGCCATAAACCAAGGAATAGGGGGTTACCCCTGTTAAAGTCCGTGCTAAGGTACGGTACCCATGAAGAGCAAATGGTAACATCTCATGCCAATCTTTGTATGTCACCGTCATCTTTTGCACAATCTTCTTAATGTTCTTATTAGCCGCTTCTACAGCCCCATTCATCTTCGGCCGATAGGGAGAAGAGTTGTGATGCTGTATCTTGAATTGCTTGCAGAGTTCGGTGATCATCTTATTGTTGAGATTGGTACCATTGTCCGTAATGGTCCTCTCTGGTACACCGTATTGACAGATCAGATTGTGCCGAATAAACCGTGCCACGACGTTCTTGGTTACAGTAGCAAAGGAAGCTGCTTCAACCCACTTTGTAAAGTAATCAATAGCTACCAGGATGAAACGATGCCCGTTGGATGCTGTAGGTCTGATCTCGTCGATCATATTAATTCCCCACATTGCAAAAGGCCACGGAGCTGTCAAGACATTCAGAGGTACTAGAGGTATGTGCACCTTATAAGCATAGACTTGGCACTTGTGACATGTCCGAGAATGCTGATAACAGTCGGCTTCCATAGTGGACCAGTAATATCCTGCCCGTAGGATTTTCTTCGCCATGGTATGTCCACTGGAATGAGTCCCAAAGGTACCTTCATGTAACTCCGCCATGATCCTTTCTGCTTCATTCTTATCTACACAACGCAGTAAGGTCGAATCATGGTTACGCTTGTAAAGAATGCCATTGCTGATGAAGAACTTTGCCGCGAACCTCCTCATAAACTTCTTGTCATTAACAGATGCACCCTCAGGGTATTCTTGAACCTCAAGGTACCTCTTCACTTCATGAAACCAGGGTTTATCTGCTACCTCTTCAGTCTCAATATCACAGCAATGTGCAGGTTCGTCCAATCTTTCAATGATTTTCCGGGGAGCTTCGTAGTCCCAATTGACTTTGAACATAGAAGACATCGTAGCCAGCACGTCCGCCAACTGATTCTCCTCTCTTGGGAAATGTTCAAAGGTTATCTCCTCGAAATGGGGAAGCAACGTCAACACATACTCCTTGTAAGGAATAAGATTTGGGTGTTTTGTATCCCACTCACCTTTGATCTGACTGATCATGAGAGCGGAATCTCTAAAGACACTTAGAAACTTAATCCTTAGGTCAATTGCTGCTCGAAGACCCATAATGCACGCTTCATACTCCGCCATATTGTTGGTGCAGTTGAAACATAGTCGGGCGGTGAACGGAGTATGAGAGCCTTTAGGAGATATGATCACGGCGCCAATGCCATTACCCAAAGCGTTCGGAGCTCCATCAAAGTACATAGACCATCGGGATTCTTCCTCAGGTCCTTCATCCGGTCCAGGTTCTTCACAGTCGGTCACTATCATGATATTCTCGTCCGGAAATTCAAAGTTCATAGACTGGTAATCATCCATTGCCTGATGTGCCAAATGGTCTGCCAACACACTTCCCTTGATTGCCTTTTGGGTCGTATACTGGATGTCGTACTCAGTCAAGATCATCTTCCATCTTGCTATTCTTCCGCACAAGGCAAGCTTCTCGAAGATATACTTGATTGTATCCTTCTTTGATATCAATAGAGTAGTGTGAGTCAGCATATACTGTCTCATCCGGCGAGCAACCCATGCCAAAGCGCAACAAGTTTTCTCAAGCAACGAGTATCAGGTCTCGCAGTCGGTAAACTTTTTGCTAAGGTAATAAATAGCATGCTCTTTTCGTCCAGACTCGTCATGCTGCCCCAGCATGCACCCCATTGAGTTGTCGAGTACTGTCAAGTATAAGATCAAAGGTCCCCCTTCAACTGGAGGCATCAGAATGGGTGGCTCTTGGAGATACTCTTTGATCCTTTCGAAAGCGGCTTGACATGCATCATTCCATCTTACCACTTGATCTTTCTTCAGTAACTTGAAGATTTGCTCACAAGTAGCAGTCAGGTGCGAGATGAATCGGGCAATATAGTTCAAACGTCCCAAAAAGCCTCTGACTTCTTTTTTGGTTTTGGGAGCTGGCATTTCCTGTATAGCTTTCACCTTTGCAGGATCCACTTGAATACCTTTATCGCTTACGACGAAACCTACCAGTTTACCAAATCTCACCCTGAAGGTGCACTTGTTCGGGTTTAGCCTCAGCTTGTACAACTTCAACCTGTCAAATAGCTTCTGAAGGTGGTCAAGGTGTTCTTCCTAAGTTTGGGATCTTGCAATCATGTCGTCGACGTATACTTCAATATCATGATGGATCATGTCATGAAACAAAGCAACCATGGCACACTGATACGTTGCCCCAGCATTTTTCAATCCAAAAGGCATGATGCGATGCGGTGGGAGAGCTGACTTGAGGTTTTGCATTTGTATTCGCACTTGTTCGGTTTAGCAAGAGTCGCCATCGACTTTTTATTTATCCTAAGGAAAGGTCAAAAAGCACAGGAAAGACCTTTGAGATGTTTTCATGGGTTCGGGGGGTAGATTATGAAAAGGGAAAGTGCTAGCAACCTTTTCATCCATGGTTATCCATGGGCTCTTAGTTACTTGTTTTAGATCACTCGCCTTTGCTTTTCAATTGTTTGAAATGGTGTTTTGTGTGTGTGGTTTTTGAAAATGTTTTGAAAAAGATACCTTGTCTAGGCAACCATTGTAACAATTATTTACTCGAATGTTTTACAAAGGTGTTTGTCTTTTTGAAAAGAAGTTTCAATGTTTTTGAAAGTTGTTTTGGAAATTGTGTTGTGAAGTGTGTTTGAAAAATGGAAAGTGTGTTTTGCAAGTTTGATCAAGTAACTAAGAGTTTGTCTACCCTAAATTTCTCAAAGATCTTTCTTATGTTTTAACCCTTTTAACAGTGTTGTTTCACCATTGTATTTGGTGAACAACCTTGCGTTAGGATGTTAAACGGGACAGGCGTGGGTCATCGTATAGACCATGAGAGCAATAGTGTCAAGTATCTTAGCAATTTTCTTGAGGGACTATGATCATTTTTGTTTAGGCAACTCCGATAGCGTCATCGAGGGACTATGATCATTTTGTTTATTTTTTGTTTTGTTTTGCCAAAGTACTTGACATGCAAACATGGCCCATTTTTGAAGGCAACAAGCGGGATTACTCTAGAGGTGCAAGTGTGAATGGTGTATTGATTTTCATGCATTTATCTTGTGTTAGGTTATCTAGCGATTGATTTTGAATCTTCGCATACAAACCCTAATTACTATACAATATATAGAAAGCGATAAATTGCGGGAATTTAAAGTCTAAGCTATTACAAATAAGTATCTGGGGATGGGGGTACAAATGTTTACAAATGGGGATGAGTCTTATCAGGACAGTGGTGTCCAAATATTATTTACAACCAAATCGAATCATCGCATTCTCAATGTAAAATATAGCAAAGTATAAGGATAAAAGAGAGTCAAAAATATTGTAAAATGTATGTGATTATTTACAAATGATGCAAATTAAGTATTTTATTATTATTTTGGTGTTTTTTGTTAATTATATAAAAAGAAAAGAAAAATGTTTAAGTTAAAGAAAACTATTATTTAGGTATTTTAGTTAATGTTTTAAAAAGCTTATATAAAAAGTTTAACTAAACAAAAGTTTTAAAACAAAAATGTATTATTTAATAAATCTAATATTTACATATTTTAAGTGTAATAAAAAGTATTAGTAACATTTTTACATGAAAAATTAACATATTATTTAACAAAAAAAAAAGGAATTAGGTTATAAAAGAAAATAAAAATTAAGAAATGTTGGTTTAAAAATATAAAAAAGTTATGTGGGCCTTAAGTTACACACTTAGCCCAAGGTGAAATCAAAAAGAGAAATAGAAAGAGGGGGGTGTACGCCAGAATCTTGGGCTTAAGGGGTTTGCGCGTGGAGCAGGCCCAAATGGTTCATTACATTTTTAGGGTTTGCAATGTTTGTTTCAGAATTAGGGTTACAGAGTTTCACAAACGGCGCCGCTCCCTTCTTCTTCTTCGTCTTTCTCAGTCAGAGCTTCTGACGCTTTCCATGCCTGGCCACTGGAAGCCACCTCCAACCTATCCTCTCTTTACGGTTTGCTCAAGGCGATGACTCAAAAAAGGTAACGATTTCGTTTTATCGCGTTTTAGGGTTCTGGATTCATGCATGTTTTTACATATTCTGATCTTTTGTATTATTTGTTTCTGTGAGGTGTAAAAAGGAAGGAGGGACAATACCTTTGTTCTTCTTTTGGAGAAGAGGCGAAGAAGTGGACAGGAGGCGTCTTAGGCGGCCAAGGCGTGGGAGCTTGTGATGCTTGGGAAAGCTCTGTTCTGGTACTTGTATCTTTTAGCTTTTGTTTGGTTTAGTGATGAGTATCTGAAAACCCTAGGATAGCTGAGTTCCTCTCTTCTTTTCTTCTTCTGATTGCTTGCTTCTGTGATGAGCTTTGGCTCTGAGAAAACTTGATATTATTCTGACTTTCTTCCTCTCTTTTGCTTGATGATGATAGCTCTGAGATGCTTTTGCTTCTGTTGTTGTTTGATTGCTTGAAGATATTGATCCTAGGATGAACTTTGTTCTGAGGGTGTTGATGATTTTGATGCTGCTTTTGCTTAACTTCTGACTTACTTCCTCTCTCTTGGGCTTTTGATGATTCTGTGATGAACCTAGTTCTGAGAATCTTGTTGTTGTTTAGCCTATGATGAACATGTTCTGAGGCGTTTTGTTGGTGTTTTGATTTTGAAATGAAGGCAGGCCTATGCTTGAACAAAGGTTTGTTTGAGTTTGGTTTGGAGGGAAGGCAGTTTTGATAGGCTTGCTTCTGATTGTTGGTTGTAAAGGCAGGCTCTTGATTATTTGCTTCAAGGCTTGTAGTTTTACTGGTTTTAGGCAGGTTTGTTGAAGCTTATGCAGGTTTGTATGGATTTGGGCAGGCTTCAGGGCTTGCTTCAAGGCTTTGTTGTTTTGGAATTTTGAGGCAGGCTTCAGAGTTTGCAGTTTACTGAGCTTGTTAGTTTGTTGAAGTTTATGCAGGTTGTGTTTATGCAGGCTTCAGGGCTTGTGTTTATGCAGGCTTTTTGAACAGGCTTCAAGGTTTTGGTTCTTTTGAAATTTTGAGGCAGGCTTGAAAGGCTTGTGTTATATGCAGGCTTGTGGTGTTCTTAACACAGGTTTGAAATTTGTGTTTTGAAGCAGGCTTGTTGAGGTTTTAGCAGGTTGTGCTTTTGTTGTTCACGAGTTTGAAGCAGGCTTCAGGCAGGTTAGCAGGCTGTGCTTGCTTCTTCAAGGCTTGTGTTTTATGCAGGCCTGAGGTGTTATCTGTTTACAGTTCTTTTGTGATATCTTTTGTTCTTTTGTGTTTTGGCCCCTTCTTAACAGTGTTGATTTGTTATATTTATCTATCTCTAAGCCTGCAAAATTGTAAGAGCCTTCTACTTCTCTCTCTCTTTTCTCTTTCTATTAAAGCATATTTAATTGCTTAAAGTGCTTATTTTCTGAAAAGTTTTTGGCCAAAAAATGATGAAAAAAGCTTTTACAAGTTTGCTTGCATTTTGTCTTTCCTCTGCATATCTTCTTACCTCCAGATTTTCTGCATTGCTTTTGTGTACTTGTTGACAGCTTTTGACAGTTTTTGATATCTTTTGGTATCTTCTTTGACAGCTTTTGACAGTTTGGAACTTGTGACTTAGTTTGGTATTTTCAGTTTGACAATGCAATTTGGTTTAGTTTCTTTGACAGTTTGAATTGCCTCTTGGATGGTTTGCACTTATGCAGTTTGTTTGGCATTTCAGTTTGGTTTGCCTTTTTTGCCAATTTGAATTTATGCAGCTTTGTATTTGATTAATTCATATGCTTGCAAATAATTTGCTTTCCTCTTTGTGAACCAAGAAGAGACATCTTATTGCAATTTGCGGAGAGGACGAACAAACTGATTCCGGCCAAAACCTTTAATGATGAGTTTTTATGATTAATTGTCTGAAAATGCCCTTTTTTAATTCATCTGTGTTGACTTCTTCCTTTTTTGTCTTTGCAGGTAAATATCAGTTGAGCAAAGGATGCAACAGTAGAAGATGAAGACTTCAAGAGATTTAGGATATAGTTTTATTTTATTTCTAATCATTTGTAATAACATTATTGTAAACACTGTAAATAAATTTACAGTATTCAACTAATATTTGTAACAAACAATTGAAAATGAATAAAAATCTTTTTTCAGTTAATTCTTTTAATTCTTCTGCAATTGCTTATTTAATTATTTAAATTTCTTGAGTCATAATAATTGGAAATTATCCCAATAATATTAACTTAGAAATTATAAATAATCAACAAACGTCGCATTCTTCTAGCCTCGTATTAACCAACAATAAGCCCGGCGTTCCAAATAACCAATAACATTGCACAGGTAAACAAACAAACGTCCATACGCCTTTCACTTCACTGATTAAACCAACACTTCAAACTCTCAATCAGAAGCCTTAGCTTCTATCCCAGAGGTTCAGGTTTTGAGAAACAAACTAAAATCTTGAACAGGCGTCAAAGCAGTGTAACAGCCAATTAAGACATCGTGGATTCAAATTCTTCTGAAAATGCGCGTGCAAACCCTAATTCTTGATTTATTGTCAAAGAAGCGTCTGCTTGATCAAACCCTGAGCCAAACTCAACCAAATCAATAAAAACCCTAATAATCTGCTTGGACTGATTCAAAAGTTAATGGAAACCCTAATTTTGTCTGACTAATGAGAAAAGTCTGTTTGACCGATTCTTGAGCCAATCTGAAAAATCAGGAAAAGCCTGAAGCTGTGATTTCTTGTGAAAAAGAGAGGGCAAATTTTGGGGTACAACACATGACCTTGTAGCAAAAAGTACCCCATTGAGTAACAAAGGTTGTCTTTTCCATGTCTTCGGGAGCCATTTAATTTGATTATAACCGGAGAAACCATCCATAAAGGAGAATACCTTATGCTGAGCGATATTGTCAACCAGAACGTCAATATGAGGTAGAGAGAAATCATCCTTAGGACTTACCCTATTCAGATCCCTATAGTCAACACACATTCGAACCTTACCATCCTTCTTCGGCACAGGAACCACATTGGCCACGCACTGCGGGTAAGAAGTAACTGCTAGAAAACCGGCGTCAAACTGTTTCATCACTTCAGCCTTGATTTTCTCAGACATATCCGGGCGCATTCGACGGACTTTCTGTTTCACTGGAGGACAGTCTTCATTGGTAGGCAATCGGTGAACCACAATATCGGTATCCAACCCAGGAATATCTTCATAAGACCAGGAAAAGATCTCAACGTAGTCACGCAACATCTGAATCAACCGTTGCTTCACACTAAGCTCCAGATTTGCCCCAATCTTGACCTCTTTCTTGTCTATATTTGTACCCAGATTTACTGATTCCACGGGCTCTTCGTGAGGCTGAATAGCCCTTTCTTCCTGGAGAAACAGTCTAGCAAGTTCAACAGGCACTTCACAATCATCTTCACCTTCGTCTTCGGCTAAGTTGATCATACTTTCGAAGTCATAACTGGTAGTAGCAGAGTCGTTACCAGTGAGATCCAGCGTGGATGTAGACCTGTATATGTGAGTGTGTGTAAAATAACTGTTTTGCAATGTATAATAAAAGAAAAACAAGGAGCACAAAATTTGAAATGCAAGAAACGTCCAATGCTTTTATTAATGATATATGAAAATGACACACATAAAGCCCTCACAAATGAAGCCCCAGTGCCCCGGGTAAGACACCGGGCCATAGAGTTTAAAACATTGTCTGTTACAAATTCAAAACAAAAAGTCTCATTACTGGGTAACAAAAGAAATTGGGATGAAGTCCTTTGCTGTCCAGTTGCTTAGTCCATTGTCGGTCGTTGGGTAGATCCAACTGTCGAACTCAAACTCTTCAACATCGTCTTCAATGGCATTCACTCCTGAATTGCTGATGAACAAGGGAGGTCTTCCGATCCGGGCATTCCAAACAACCTTTTGAGCTTCTTTCTCAACAACAGCCCGGGCATCCTTGAAGGAAGCCATCTTCATAGGAGGATCTTCAACAACCATCTCAGTTGACTCCAGTGTCTGGGGAACCTCTTCAAAATGTTGGAACAGGGTCTCAATGAACTCCCCATCCATCTCTACATATCGGAAAGAGTTGAGGTGGCTCACCATGTACACCTCTTCTCCTTGCACCGTCACAATTTTCCCTTTCACTGGGTACTTTAGCTTCTGGTGGAGCGTAGACGTTATTGCCCCAGCTTTGTGGATCCATGGGCGACCCAACAAACAAGAATAAGATGGACGAATGTCCATCACATAGAATGTAGATGCGAAAACCTGAGAACCAACCTTAATCGGGATATCAACTTCTCCATGCACCATCCTCTTAGACCCATCAAAGGCCTTGACGACAATGTTTCTTGGTTTCATCTCCAACCCTTCACAGTCCAACCGGTCTAGAGCTTTCTTAGGAAAAACGTTCAATGAGGAACCAGTGTCCACCAATACATGAGCAAGAGTAGTGCCCCTGCATTCAATGGAGACATGCAGGGCATCGTTGTGATTCTTCCCCTTAGCAGTCAAGTCGGCATCAGAGAAACCCAACCCATTATCAGCAGTCAGACTAGCCACGCAATCTTTAAACTGATCAGCTGATGTTTCTTGAGGTACGCGTGCAATTTTCAGGAAAGCAATCAGAGCCTTGCCATGGGCCTCTGAGCATAACAACAGTGATAACATGGAGATTTTGGATGGGGTTTTCCCCAACTGCTCGACTATATTGTAGTCGCTCTTTTTGATGATTTTCAAAATTTCCTCCATCTCTTGTCTAGAGGCTTCAACATTAATCATCTTCGGTGCCTCCGTCTAGGCAGGCTCACTGGTGATCCCTTTTCCCCGAGTGTCATATGACTCGGCGACAGGGGTAAGAATGGGAACTTGGACAGGAATAGTGGCAGGTACACTGGCGGGTGTAATAACAACAGGTTTCCGGGCAGTTGGTGGAGAGATATTAGGGGAGAAAAGTCTTCCGCTGCGGGTGACTTTAGCAGGTCCAACAATGTTACTGACGTCAGTATCAGTATCCAAATCTTGTTTAACTCCGTGATAATAAACATCAGCCCCGTAGTGCCAAGGGACATCTTTATCATATGTATAGGGGATAGGCCCAGGAACAGTGATGATCAACGGTGCAATTCTTGGAACAAATGTAATTCTAACAGGCTTTCTCGAGGAAGCCTTGGAAGAATCGGCAAAAATGGTGATAATATAAACTTCTTCAGTATGAACTAAAGGAACCACAATCTTCTCAAACATAATTTCCTTATTATCCATCAGGCGTTGGACACCTGACTTCAAAAGATGGCAACCGGTAGGTAGGACAGAACACATACGGCAACCTTCGTCAGAGCCCGGAAATAAACTGGCTAACAAAAGGTTCTTCTTTACAGTCATCAGTGGAGTAGTAATATCCTTCACAGAAACCATAAACGAGTCTTCATCTATAGAATCCACTCTATGCTTGGGCATAGGAGCAGTTACAACATTAGGTCTTGCAGGCGCCTCGAACTCAATATCCTTAGCATCAACTAAGTCCTGTATTTTGTTCTTCAAAACCCAACAATCATCTGTATCATGCCCCGGGCTATCAGAGTGAAAAGAACAGCGGGAATTAGGGTTGTACTTTGGTGATGTTGTGTTTGGATTCTTTGGGGCCTCCCTTGGAATCATTAGATTGGTTTTCAATAACTGTGGCAGAATCTGAGATAAAGTCATGTTGAGCTGAGTGAATTGCCTTCGCGGTCTCTCGGCCTTTGGCTGGTTGTTGTACTGAGGAGCACCAGCAGGTCTTGAAATAAAAACCGCATTAACATCTTGGCGGCGATCAGGTCTATTCTGGCTTTTCAAACTGTAAACAACACTGAACTCCTTCTTAAAAGGCTTCTTCTCGGTGCCTGATGAAGCACCCTTCTGTATTTTACCAGACTTAATACCAGCCTCAATCCTTTCCCCGGTCATAATCAGCTCCGTAAACCCGGATGAAGAACTTCTAATCAGATAGTTGAAATACGGACCAGACAAGGTCCCCAGAAACATATCCACAAGCTCCCTATCAGCCAACGGTGGTTGCACTCTTCCAGCGAGGTCCCTCCACTTCTGAGCATAATCTTTGAAACCTTCACCCGCACCCATTGACATACCCTGTAGTTGGGTATGCGTGGGAGCGAGGTCGGCATTGTATTGGTATTGCCTGTAGAAAGAAGCAGCCAAATCTTCCCAACTGCGGATATTGGCTCCTTCTAATTGGTAAAACCACTCAAGTGAGTCCCTGAGAGACTGTCTTGAAAGAAGTGGATCCATAGGTTTTTATCAGCAGTGTACGGCTGAATCTTCCTTACATACGACCGGAGGTGCAGTTTCGGGCAAGAAACTCTGTCGCATTTAGCAAAGGTTGGTGCTTTGAATTTGTGGGGAATCACCATCCCAGATGACACACCTAAATCACCAAAGTCCAGACCAGGCACTTTCCGTACTTCCATCGCACTCAACCGGTCTTCCAGTTGCTTGTATCTATCCTCAGCCGGAGGATACTGGTCTTCGTCGAAGTCCATCTCGTTGTCTGAAACCACAGGGCTAGGAGCTCTCCTTTCTTCCTGACTATCTTTCCCTCCAGATGAGGTGGTCAAATCAACTTCATCCGGTAGCCTGTTTCCAAACCTGTGACCTGTGTTAAACAGGATTGTCCTCTTCTTCTTCTTCTTCTTCTTCTTCTCTTTCAGAATAAGGGTCTTCAGATCTTGCTGACCCTTAGCTAAATTCATGAACAACTTCTGGAATTGGGCGTTTTGGGCCTGTAGAGCCTTGATTGCTTGTTCAGTTGATGGTTCAGAAGACATGATGCTGAAATAAACTGCGAAGAAGATGAGAAAACCTTTAAGGGTACCTGTTATAAGGTGCATGGAATGAAATGTGTATGATATGATTTCAAAGACATCGAGAGATTCAAATTCGTAAACAAGAAATGAAACACACTTTTATTAGATAAACTTGAAATTCAAATTGTTCAACAGATGCCCTTAAGGCGTTACAAGAAAGGAAATACTGGAAAGTAAATAAAACTGGAAATAATCAAAGGACATCAACACTCCCATGGTCGTCTGCCTTTAGTGCTGACATAGTCGTTGATGATCTGCTCCTTCTCCAGCTGCCTAGTCAACCTCTGGATCTTCTGCTCTTGCTCGTGATACTTTTCTCGGTAAGTATCCCGTTCTTCTCTCAGCTGCATCCAGGACCTCTTCAATGCCCCAATGTCAGTAGGCATGTAAGGGTGTAAGATAGTAGGAGGAACCCCTTCCTCATCAGCAACTTCAACAATAATAGGCAAGACGGCTTCATAGGGCATTCCCAGCTTTTGGGCACGTATGCGAACCCATCGGAGATATGGCTCCATTGGTAGATAAGTCTTCACACCCAACTCGTGTGGATCAGATCTGTGTACTCTATCCCAAGCCCTTATGAATCTATGGCGTTGCTCGTAACTGTCTCCTTGGAAATCAAAGATTATACTAGGCATTAGCAGCTCATGAGGTCCTTCCCTTCTGGCTCGTCCAAACTGACGTAAGGCTAATCATGGATTGTAAGTAATTCCTCCATTGGTTCCTATCAGTGGGACATTGGGGTATTCCCCACAGCGATAAATAATGGCCACCTCGTCCATACCCTTAATGGTCTAAATGATGTCATTTTGAGAGAGAGACATAACCCTATAAGCCCAGCCCGTGCCTTCTTTGTTCTTAAGCACTGATTTGGGGAGGTGAGAAATAAACCACCTTGCCAACAATGGAGCACAACACATCAAGGTTCCTCGCTTCCAAGCAGTACGGGCATAAAGCTGATGAAGAATGTCACCCAGGATAGTGGGTACAGGATTACCAGAGATGAAGATTTTTACCGCATTCACATCAACAAAGGAGTCAGAGTTAGGAAACAATATCAAGCCATATATTAGAAGAGCCAGAATATCTTCGAATGCCTTGAAGTCTAGACTATCCCAGATATGATTATCCTTACCAACCAAGAACTTAGTCAGAAAGCCCTTTGCTCCACTACAAGTTTCCCAATTAGCCATTACCTCATCCTTTGTCATATGAAGGGCTGAAGCAATCTCTTCCGGCCTCAGGATCTTCTCCCAACCTGTGAACAAGGTCTACTCCAGAATAGAGATACCGAGTAGATCAGAGAACTCTTCCAAGGTAGGGACCAACTGGTAGTCCTGAAAAGTAAAGCAATGGTACAGTGGATCATAGAACTGGACTAGGACACTCATCGTCTGTTCGTCCAATTTGGAGGTGACCAAACTGAGAAGATGCCCATGTCTTCTGATGAAGGAGGTAGTATCAGACATCTTTGCAACCAATTCTTTGAGCATAGTGGGAACCTGGACAAAGTTGATCCGGATGGTGTTCCTACGCATAGGTGCTATGACCTACAAAATAGAACAAAAATGAATTCCTCCTGTCTTTGAAATAGGTTAGTCCAATGCAAGATGTATGCAATGTTATGATGTTATGATGTCATGATAGAGAGCACACCACAAGTATCCACAAATAGCAAACATGGTAAAGGCACACAAGTCACACAGAGAGCCCTTAGATTTCAGGCTGGCAAGGAGTCTAGGTACTACCCTCTTTCAGTTCAGTTGGTTTAAACCTGTCCTAAAAATAGTAACCAGGTTCTAGAGGATCTCAATATCACTGACTACCCTCGATCGGTCATAATTCCAGTTTAGCAACCTTTTCTTGCAGCTGGAATCATCGCGAGAGTTTAGTCTCAATGAGTGTAGCAATTGCTACTGTTCTATGGCCAAGTTGGTCAATTTAAAGGTTCTAAGGTCAGTTGGTGCTTAATGACCCCTTAGAAGACCCATATTCTCCTCGTTCCAACACAAGGGATATCGGTACAAACTAAAGTTCCATACCAACGTAGCTACTGCTTCAACCGTATCGGTCTATGCCGTACAATTCCCTCACAGTTTATTGTTACTTACCTAAAGGGTATCCCCCAGATCCAGGTTAGGATCTATAGTAACTCCGATTCAAACCCACAAATATAAATCATACAAATCAAGAAATTGAAAACATTATGAACTATTCCTAAGGTACACCCCACTTATTTAAGCTTATTCCCCAGCAGAGTCGCCAGTTCTGTGATACGGTGGGAGAAAACTGACTGTTTTTTGGAATGCTGGTTTGCGTTTTGCGTTTGTTTTCGCAAAATGTCGCGGTAAGCAAGAGTCACCACGACTTTTATTTTATCCAACAAGGAAAGGAAAAAAGCACAGAAAAATTCCTTTTTCGAGATTATTTCTCGGGTTCGGGGGGTAGATTATAGAAAGGGAAGGTGTTAGCACCCTTTCTATCCGTGGTTATCCACGGGCTCTTAGGTACTTGCTCATATTGTTTTCAAAATATTGCTTTCTTTGTGCTTGTGGGTTTGAAAAAAGTTTTTTGTTTGAAACTTCGTTTGAAAAGTGTAAGTGTGAAAAAGATTTTTGTTTTTCTGTTTTGAAAGAGAAAGTACTTAAGAACCATCTACCTACTCGAAAAAGGAATCGTTCTATGCTATATTCCTTTAGACAATGCTATCCTACTATTGATGAGTAGGTAGCACCGTCGTTGGAGTTTAAGGGTCAATTCGAATTTAGGGACTTACAGTCACTAATGCAATGGTAGGAGGCCTTAGTGGTAACCCTAATGTCTTAGATCATTTGTTTTGAGGCAAAAATATCCGAGGCAACCGTTTCGAGGCGACTATGATCTTTGGACAAGAGGGCGACCTCTAAAGTGACCTATACTTAATGACCGTGTACAAAGGCAACCAAGTGGGGTGTACCCTAAGAGTGCGCATGTGCGAGTGTGTCATTTTCAGTTAATTTTGTCTTTGTACATGTTAATGGTTATCTAAGTTGATTTTAGGTTAAACATTCATTCTTGTCATGCATTGCTATTACCAAACATCTAACAGTTATATTTTGCGGAAATTAAATTACAAGGCGTCAGGTATTTACATCGCCAAAAGTAACCCTTTGAAATTTAAATGCGGAAAAATAAATAAAGCGATAAAAATAATTAAATGGTCCTAATTATCTATTACCAACCGGAGGCAAGTACAATATGATAAAAAGAAAATAAATCGCGTGCGGGAAATTAAATCGAGTGCGAGTTCTAGGGTTTTGACCCTTTTTTATTAAAGAAAAGATTTTTTTGTTATTTTTATTTTATAAAAGAAACTATCCTAAATTAATTATTAAATTAAATTAATTAAACTAATTAATAAAAATAAATATTTTTGGGTTTTTTGTGTTATTTAAATAAAGAAAATAAAATTGATTAATATTAATAAAACCTAATTATGTCTAAGTTAATTTTAATTATTGAAAAATATATTAAAGTTATTCCTAATTAATGGCCTAAGTTAATTAAATTAATATTTGTTAATAAAAATTAAAATACTGAAATTTAATTTAATAAAGAAAATATTTTTTGGTTTTAATTTTATAAAAGGAAAAAATTTGATTGGTTATAAAATAATAAAAATAATAACAATAAATAATTAAAACAAAAAAACATAAAATAGAGAGAGATAGGGGGTATGGGCCTGATTGGAGGTGTTTGAGAAGCAAATTCCATGGCCCAAACAAGCTGGCCTTGTATTGACTTTCTTGATTTAGTGGGTACACGTTGACTGGGTCTATGGTAGACCCTCGCTCCCGGATCACCAGATTTGGCCTTGGGCCATCTGGCACTTTGATGTGTGAAGGAACATGGTACACTACACGCCTGGATCTACATGTGATAACCTGGAGAAAAATAACAAATGCAAATTGGGGGGACCTGGGATCGAACCCATGTCCTGTGGATGCTTGGACTGCTCGCTTCGCCACTAGGCCATTGTGCTTTAGTTGTCAATATATTAAGCAATAATAATAAGAGATAATGCACTAATATTCCAGAAAAATAAAAAAAAGGCGCGCGTGTTTGAATCAGCCACAGGGGGAATGACACGTCTCCATCCCCTACCTCCAGCCCCTGTAACTTTACCTGCGGATTTAGATCCGCAGCTAAAGGCGTAGGTTATTTCTAAAACTCATCTTAGGCCATATAAACTCCTCCCAAGACCATGGTTGCGTTCGTCTTTCTCTTTCGATCATGTCCATGGCCATCATTGGGGCTAATTTTACCTGTAAGAGAAACACCCAAAAACAAACCACGAAACCCTAGATATGGTACTTGGCTTTACAAGTCAGATAAATAAAATTAACTAATGCAAAAAGCTTTGAAATGTCCCGAGGATCACGAATATACCAATGATTTGCCCAGAGGATGCAAGAATGGAGAGTTAAGATTTCGAATATAAGGTTGAAAAATGTGATGCTTACAGTGCGTTTTGGTGTGTATGAGAGCTTGCTTTGGATTGCATAAGGTTGAGTAGACACCCAGCAATCGATTGGTGTCAAACTTTGCTTCTGAAAATGCCTCCAAGTAGGATTTTGGTTTCACACTTCTTAGTGAATTTTGCAAGTTTTGCTTTGCTTATTTCTGCAGCCTCCAACCTTGTTTTCGTGCCCTCTAGCTTCCTTATGTAATGTGGAATGCATTAGGTTAACAAATATGTATTGAATCCTTCCACATCAATGCCATGAGATTTGATTTGATTCACCATTACTAAACCTTCCAAAATTGTCAAAACTCAATCTTTTTGCACATGGATTTCTTGATATGAGTTTGATACCCTTAATGATGATGATTCAGTCCTGAAATAGCCAAAAAGATATCAAGTGATCAATATTTGGATTTAATTTGATTTAAAATGAAATAATTTAATAAAAAATCAAATAAAATAATAAAAAAGAAATATGATCTCAAGGCTGAAGCTAGGACACGTGTGAAATGGTACAAGTTCAAATCAAGTGGAAAAGAATGGGCCCATTTAACAAATTTTGAAGTTTTGGGGATAGTTGACTTTTGGCAATTTTGCAAAAATATCCAACTTCAGCAATGCATAACTTCTTCAATTTTGAACTTTTGGAAGTGTTCTTGGACTTTTTATAAAGCTTGAGATGTCTTCTAACCAACACTTTTGGTCTCATTTCATTTTGATATTCCATGCTCAAGTTGTAAGCTTTGGCAAAAAAGTGTTTTTGTTGACTTTCAAAAATGACCTATAATGTCCAAATTTATAGCTTCTTGTGAGTGCATTTCCTGATCTTGGGGTATGAATATGGATTGAAGGAACTTGCATCCTCTTCAAAATGATATTTTGATGGGTCATTTATCATAAAGTATGAGAAAGTTATGCTTGGTCAAAGTTGAGTTGACTTTTCCTGCAAAACCCTAATTTAGCAACTTTTGAATCTTGATGAATTTTGAGCAATCCTTGATGAATCATGATCAACCCTTGATCAAATGATGAAATATCCTTCAAAATGAGAATTTTGACAAAAAATCTTGAAGTTTGACTATTTGTAGGTCACAATGGACTTTTGCCCTAGCATAGTCAATTTTTGGACCTTTTGAGCAATTGACTGAGCAAACTTCCTCTGCAAGGCTTGAAATTTGACATGGATGACCTCGAGGACATATTAGGATATTAGGGAGAACTTGGGGTCGTTTGGATTCAAAGATCTTGATGCAACACAAAACCCTAATTTGGGGTTGACTGCCTTAAGAGATAGCTTGACTGTCCAACTCTTGAGCAATCTTGAGACACTTGGAGACTTTTCTTGCAATGTCTTTAGAAATATGAGAGGTCAAATTTTGGGGTACAACAGAAGGCTTGAGATATCCTGGAACTATGAAATCCGATTACAACTTTTCTTTGATTTTTTGAAAGTTATTCTTCTCTTTCCACGCCTCTAACCCTTGTGCTTTTGGTCTGCAAATGTTCTATATGTAACCTTGAGTGAATTAGGTTTACAAATTTGTTTCAAATCTTCTCCAATAATGATCATTGATCAAGATTTGATTCTCATGTAAATCTTTCTAAAACAAGCCAAAAATCGATCTTTTTGTGTACAACCAAGCCTTGCACGATTTGATATTATTTCCAGCTATTCATGGACCTGAAATATGCACAAAATCTCAAGGTTTAAATGATTTTGATATTTTCATGATTTTATTTTGATTTAATTTGATTTAAATGAAATAAAAATCAAAATAAATGACAAAAATAAAATAAAGGCAAATGGGAAGGATCATGGGTCATGGACCATATTACAAACTCAATACAAGCACAAAAAGTTGGGCCTATTTGACAAAAACTGCAATTTGAGGCATATTTGACTTTTGGCAATTTTGCAAAAAGGGTCAACTTCACCAATACATAACTCTTTCAATTTTGAACCTAGTGATGTGTTTTTGGACTTTTTAGAAAGCTCAAGATATCCTCTAAGCAACCCTTTTGGTCTCATCTCAATTGAGTCTTCCATATTCATGTATGAAGCTTTAACAAAAAAGGTTTTTTTGTTGACTTTTCAAAATGACCTATAATGTCCAAACTTGTAACTTCTTGTGAGTGCATATTTTGAACTTGGGAGATGAAGATGAATTGTAGGTCATTGAATCATCTTAAAAATGAGCTTTGGTTGGGTCATTTATAATAAAGTATGAGAAAGTTATTTTTGGTCAAAGTTGGGTTGACTTTTCCTGCAAAACCCTAATTTAGCAACTTTTGCATTTTGATGAATTGTGAGCAATCCTTGAGGAATCATGATCAACCCTTGATCAAATTATGAATAATACTTAAAAATGAGGATGTTGACCAAAAATCTTGAGGTTTGACTGTATGGGGACCACAATTGACTTTTGCCCTAACACAGTCGATTTTCAGGCCCTTGAGCAATTGACTGAGCAAACTTTCTCTGCAAGGCTTGAAACTTGACATGGATGATCTTGAGAACATATTAGGATAATGGTGATAATTTTGGATCCCTTGGACTCAAGTATCTTGATGCAACATGAAACCCTAATTTGAGGTAGACTGCCTTAGGAGGGAGTTTGTCTGGTCAACCCTTGGACTTCCTTGAGCAAATTGAGGACCTCACTTGAAATGTATTGAAAAATATGGGAGGAAAAATTTTGGGGTACAACAATCATCTAAGGCTTAATTCTAAATTATCAAACCTCTACATATTACTATACTGTAATACTACATCATTATCATCATTAATCCTACTGTTATAACCAAACAGCAATCTATATACATCTCATCCTCATCATTCTTCACAAAAATCAATATAAATATCAACACGGGAACTAATTCAAATTCTAATTTGGATACTATGATTATCCTTCCTATTCTTCATTTTAATCCTTAAGAATGAAGTTCATTGCGTTAGTTATTCAACGCTTTGAACGACACCTCAAACGGAGTCCGAAAACTCAAGTTACAGCCTTGGGAAAACAAATCTGTCAAAAACCAGACAACATGGATCGACGTGTAATGCCTTGGGTCGACGCGTACTGAACTGAACACGCTACATGGGTCGACGCATACTCTCTTGTATCGACTCGTACTGAGTCTGCCACACTGCATGTATTGACACATGCTCCTATGTATCGACTCATCCTGAGTTTAAAAGTCCTCATGTATCGACACATGACTCCTTTGTGTCAACTCATCCTGAGTCTAAAAGCCTTCTTATATTGACACATAACGTTTGGGGTCGACACATACTTCTCTGTCATGGATATTTTCTGCAATTTCTTTGCATTTTCACTACGGGTTCCATAGTTTAGGCCCTATAAACATCATCTAATCATAGATAATAATCAATTACAATTATCCTATAATTCTACATCAAATATACAACATTGGGACATCATCATTCATCTTTCAATCATCGATTCTCACCATACAACATCATATATTCAATCATAAACCAAACAATCTTTCACCTCTAATCCCACAAACCAATTATCATGAACCTTATTATAGATTCAGAACCCCACCATTACCTTGGATTGAAGGTTGCTCTATAACTTCCGGTTGAATTCCCGTTCTGCCTCTTTTCCTCTTTTTCAACAGCTTTCACGTTCTTTCTCTTCTAACCCTTATTCTTCTTACTGCTTCCTTCTTTTCTATTATTTCTAACAATAATAAAATAACCCTATTATTCTCTTTATTCCTTAATGGGCTTAAGACTACTACACCCCCTTTATTACTACTTCTATTCCTTTAAAACAAGCCCACATCAAATTATATCATTCTTCTAATATTATTTCACCACTTAATAAAATAAATAAATCCAACTAATCACAACACATCAATTATTCCAAAAAAAAAATTAATTAAATAATTAATTAAGTTACTGGCGTTACACAAGAAACTACGGGGGTCCTACCTACTCGAAAGGTCTTTGTTATTTTCCTCCTCCTTTAGATGTTGCTACCTTACCATTGATTGGTAAGAAGCTCCATCGTTGGATGTGAAGGGACGGGCGTGGGTCAATTGTATAGTTATAGAAAGCAACCTATGGAACGTCTTAGCAATTTTCGTTGGGGACTAGATCGTTTACCGAAGGCAACATCGAGGGATATCGAGGGACTACGATCTTTTTATTGAGGGTCTTTTCTAAAACACCCATATTCGAGGGACATGACTATTTTCCGGAGCAACAAGTGAGATTACCCTAGAGGTGCATGCGTGTGAATAGTGTGTTTGATTGCACACATTTTTGTCTTTGATTAGGGTGGTCTACTTGTTGGTTTTATCTTGCCATACACCCTAATTACTAAGATTTATGAAAGCAATACAAATGCGAAAAGTAAATGTCCTACGCTATTACATCACTTGGGGATAGGGATACAAATGTACAAATCGGGATTGCAAGAAATTAAATCCTAATTAATTATTACAACCATATTGAATGTGATTAAATATACAAGAATTGGAATGAAAAGAAGATGCACTTTGTTTTAATTTTTGTTAAAGAAAGGTTTTGATTAATTTAAATAATTATTAAAATAAAATGTTTTTTGTAATATTTTTATATATTCATAAAAAAAACTCGTAAATAAATAGTGTGTAAAAAATCAACTCAAAAGGAGTTATTTTGATTGGTTGAAAAAATGTTTGAAATTTATTAAAAAAGAGAAAGGAAACAAACAAAGGGTAAAAATTGTTCTAGTCCTGCCAAGGTTTGAACTCGGGACACTACACAGAAATGCCTTTTACGCGCGTTGTTTGTACCAATGGGGTGGTCTGTTTCATCCGTTCATAAGGCAGCTTCGATTGGATAAAAGATGAACGTGTTTCTGAATTGTTGACATGCCCAGTTTCTTTCTTTGATTGCAGGAGTGCAAGACTCCCAAGTTGAGATTCAAAAGGCTATAATCCTCAGCCAATCGAAAGATACACACAACCTGCCTAAAGTTTAAAAATGAATCTAAAAATGTAACTTTCGAAAGCTATAGGCCAGAGGTTAGTACAAGATTGTTTGGCACCAAAATCAAAGGCTAACTAGTCAGAGTTGAGATTCTAAACATACAGGCAGTGATAGTCGAAGCTAAAAGTAGGGTCAACTTCCTATATATAATATCTACATTTTTTCTTTTATTTGTATGTACAAATGATATTTAAATGGAGAGTTCCAAGTTTAGAGGAAACTTACCTCTTGAAGTGCCAATCGAAGGACCTCTATATGACTCAGACTTGATGATGCATTGAGCTTCGTTTGAACCTTCCTTAAGCTAATGAGACCACTTCTTTGCTTGAATCAAAAGGTTGGTATATGGTAGTTATAAGGAAATCCAAGGTTGGTTATCTGGCAGTTGGGGAGTGAATCTAAGGGTTCACTAATGCATGAAAGGATCTGAGATTTTTTGTGAGATTTTTAGAGTTTGAATTTTTGAGAGTGTTTGAGAGTTTTAGAGTTTAAGAGTTTGATGATTTTTCCCACGCCTCCAAAATATGACCTTGATTTGTAAAGAGTCTCTCTATTTATAGAGAAGAGGGTTCTTTCACATTCAGGATAACATATTATTGTTTTGTGTAAAATGAAAAGAAATCAAGTTTAATGGGTTTTCATGGTTCCCAAGTTCAAGTACAAGTGGCGACTTGATGTTTGCAGGAGACTTGACTCATGCTTTTTGATGTTACTTGCACTCAGAGATAAAGGTTACAAGGCTCAATGCATTGACAATTTGCATAAAGCCTGTTTTCCTGAAATGGCAATGATAACTTTATGCCATATAAGGAAAGACCTTTTGGACAATACTTTAAACACCACGGTAATAGTTTAATTAATTGTGTAAACAATTAATTATGGAATGAGACATAGGTTTGAGGCCTGAAGAGCAAGATCATGTAGCCCTAGCCTATGGATTTTGTCTTCAACTTGATGCCTTGGATCGAATACCTTGTTTTTCATTTTGGCCATACAGATCCAACCTTCGACCAAACTCAAGAGCAAACGAAATTGAATGTCTCCAACAATAACATGTCTTTCGATTGGGTCATATTCAGTTGAATATACCACTTTGAATCCTTTTTTTTATCACGTAAGTCCAACCTTCGACCAAACTCAAGGGTGAACAAGACTGATTGTTCCCACCAATACATGTTTTTCGAATGGGTCATATTCAGCTGAATATACCACTTTGAATCCTTTTGTTTTGATCATGTAAGTCCAACCTTCGACCAAACTCAAGGCATGCAAAACTAAATATTCCCAACAATGGCATGTCTTTCGATTGGGCCATATTCAGGTAAATATACTACTTTAAGTAGGCAAGATAATCTCAATGGCATAGTCAAAACAAAAGGAATTCTGGATTACTTTCTTACTTCATAAAAGAAGCCAAATTCCCAAAGGAAGCATAGGAACCAAGCTTGCTCAAAGAAGCCAGATGCCCAATCGAAGCCTGTATGCAGGGGGCCATTGCATTATGAATTAAAGCAAACATGTAAGAAGCCTTTGCTCAATCGAAACCTTGTATGAAGCAAGCATGCAAGAGGCCATTACCTCAATCGAAACTTGGGAATTTGAAGCATGTTTTAAGGAGGCCAGAGTCCAATCAAAGCTTGGGAATGCTTGCATAGGAGGAGGCCAAATTCCTAATCGAAAGAGGTATTAATGTGGACTCTATGTAGGCATTAAGGTGGATTCGAAGCAGGCTTAAGGTGGATTTGAAGCAAGATTGAAGGTGGATTCGAAGGAGGCATTAAGTTGAATTCGAAGCAGGTTGCTTCGAAGGAAATAATGCCCCAATCGAAACTTGTGAAGCAAGCATGAATCGAATAAATGCCTAGTCGAAGCTAGTATGAATCGAAGCAAGCTTGCTTTTCTTCAATTTTGTCAAAAAAATAAAATTTATATCTTCTTTCCCTTTTCAATAGTTTCCTCTTTGACTTGATGCTTGAAAATCCAATATGATCCATGGAAACTATGTGGGGCATTAAAAATCCAAATGTACTTGTGCAAACTTGAACTTTTGAAAATCCTTGTGAGAAAATGTCTTGAGAAAAGAGAGGGCAAATTTTGGGGTACAATAAGATGTAAAAAGTTATTATAAGGATTTAAAAATAACTTCTATTTGTTAACCCTACAAGTATTTAATTGATTGTCCTTTTTCTTGTTGTTCAAGGAAGACGAAGTCAAGATGTCACACAAGAATGTGCAACATCAGACAATTGCAAAAGCTCTAGAACCTGTTCTATAGATCTGCTTAGTTCAATGCAAGATAAGTGTCCTGATGGATAATGACATATATATGATTTTATTTTGTGGTCTTTAACAAAGTGAATATGTTATCTATGAAGTCTACAAAGGTTCTTGTCTAGTCTTTGAATGAGAACAAGGTATGTTTCTGAATTGCTCTATCAAGAGAGGTACTTTTAGTGATGATATCTTCAGAATCAAAATCAGTGATGTGTTCCTTGAGGAAGATACCGATGTTCAACCAGATGTTAGAACATCATCTCAGTAGTTTGTTACACTAGAGATTGTGGAAGATTCTAAAGGGGGCTAGGAGGAACTGATTAAGAAATCTCTCAAGGAAGCATTTTAAGAGGGATTATGATCATTATTTGTTTCAGATATGAAATATGAAATGATTGTGAGTCTTGGAGTATGAAACTTTTTTCCAAGTCTGAAGAAGATTGTGTTATTGGACGATATTCTGGTCTCTTGGATTAGAATTAATTAAATCCTAGTTGTGATCGGTGGAAATAGAACTGACTGTTTTTTAAGCTGGTTTTGCGAAATGTCGCGGTAAGCAAGAGTCGCCACCGTCTTTTATGTTCTCCAACATGGAAAGGACAAAAGCACAGCAAAATTCCTTCTTTGAGAATGTTTCTCGGTTCGGGAGGTAGATTTATAGAAAGGGAAGGTGTTAGCACCCTTTCTATCCGTGGTTATCCACGGGCTCTTAGGTACTTGCTCTTATGTTTTCAAATTTTGTTTGCTTTTCAAGTGTGTGTGGGTTTTGAAAAAAGTTCGTTTGGAAAACTTCTAAGTAACTCTTGTATCAGTCCTCAAGAGTGTATGAAGTGTTTGTTTGAAAACTTTTTTTTTGAAAGTGTGGGGTGCGAAAAGTTGTTTTTTTTTTGTTTTGAAATGAGCAAGTACCCAGGAGAATCTACCTACTCTAAGGAATTAAGTTGTGTAAGAGTCCTTTAAACAGTGCTATCCCACTATTGAGAAGTAGGAAGCACCGTCGTTGGAGTTATTCGAGTCAATTCGATTATAGGGACAGTGTGGTCACCGAAGCAATAGTAGGACACCTTAGAAGTAACCCTAATGTCCTAGATCCTTCTATCGGAGGCAACCGTTTCGAGGCAACTGGATCTTTAGACAAAGGGCGACCTCTAAGACACCCTATACTTGATGACCACGTTCGAGGCAACTAGTGAGGCGTACCCTAGGGGTGGCATGTGCATGTGTGTTGTTTTTGAGTTAATTGTCTTTGTACATGTTATTTGTGAGCTACGAATTAATTTTATTATTCATACATTCTTTCATGCATTTTTTAACAGTTAGGAGTGCGGAAAATAAATTGCGGAAAGGTAAATCTAACTATTACAAGGCGCAGGTCTATACATCGCCAAAAAACAATAACCCGTTTAAAAAAAAAGTGCGAGAAAATTAAAGAAAGCAATAAAATCCTAATTACTATTACATCCTCTGTACAAATACATAAATATAATCAGAATAAATAAATACGCGCGAATGGAAATTTAATCGGGAACGTCCTAAGGGTTTTGACCCTTTTTTTGAATAAGAATGAGATTTTATCCCTTTTTTATAATTAAATGAAACTTAAAACTAATTATTAATCAATTAATTAAAAAAAGAAAACAAATGTTTTTGTGTTTTTTATATTTTTAATGAAAATAAAATAAAAGGAATTAAAAGTTGAAAAGAAAAACCTAAACCTAAGCTTGATTTTATTTATTATGAAAATGTTAAAATTGTTCTAATTATACAACTAATTAATTAATATTAGAATTTATTTACAAAAAATAACATGAAATTAATAAATAAAATAATATTAGTTTTTTTATTATTTTTATTGTGAAAAGATTAAATAATTTGTTAATGAGTAATTAATAAAATAAAAACAATAGAATTAAACAAAGCAATTAATAAGAAAGAAAATAAAATGTGCAAATCCAAAGGGGGGTTCTGGGCCAGCAATGGGGGTTTTTGTAAGCAAACTGAAGCCCATTTGCCTTCAAGCCACGTTGACTTCTTGGATCTGCTGAGCTGGCTTTGACTGAGAAACATGGTGGTCATCCATCCCATGGCCATTAGATTGATCTTTGAGGCCACTTGGCGCCCTGGTATGTGAGGTTTATGGTGCTCACCATTTGGAAACCTACACAAGAATGTATTAGAAAAAATAACATGGAATTATGGGGGGACCTGGGAATCGAACCCAGGTCCCAATGGTTGCCAAACACGTCACCCTCCACTAAGCCAAACGCCTGTAATTGTTAATGTAGTGGATAATGAAGATAATATACAAAAACAATGATTATGCTTGGAACAAGAAAAAGCGCGCGTGATGTTTGAATCAGCCAGCCATGCATGGACACCTCATCATCGTCTTCATTTATCTGCAAAATAAAAACAAGATAGCGGGGGTTTTTAACCCCCACAATGCAAAACTGCCAAGAATAGCGATTAGGCATATAGTGAACATAAAAAGGGCGCGATGGTTGGGTTGAATTCGTCTGGCCTTGAAGAATTCAACCATAGGCGTCATGTGGTCCAATTTTTTTGTATATGCAAAGCCCTAAAATCCAAGCTTCGAAACCCTAGGTTGCTTCAATGGTGTTTTGTAATTCAGAGCACCATAATTAAATTGAATCATACCAATAGCTTCAGAATGGTCCTATTAACACAAATCAATCCAAAAAAGAGGTTAAAAATGCATAAATAAGGATATGCGATTATGGAAAAATATTCAAACCGTGGGACTTGTTGTGGATGATTCTTTAAGTATTGGAGCTTGTTTATGATTGCAATAGGTTATGGAGACTCCCAGCAATGTATTTGAACCTTCAAATCTCCTTGAAATGGCCTGGAAGGTAGAATTAGGATTTGACTTTTTTGCTTGGATTTTTGAATTTGGTTCTGCCATTTCAATGAACTCTAGGTCGTGTGTGAGGTTGGAGAGCCTTGCATATGTATGTATCAAGGGATTTAAGTCAGCATTAGGAGCCTTAAACTTGTGCATTGAAGTTTTGGATTTCTTCTTAACCACCATTAAAGGCCTTTCAAAGCTTTGTCCAAATTTTGAATTTTCATGCATAAATGAGCTTTACACGAATTTGGCAACTAGAATATTCTTCATGAAGGCTAATCAAACCACAAGATACCATTTAATCAATTTTTTTGATTTTACTTGAATTATTATGGATTAAAATGAATTAAATCCATAAAAATTAAATAAAAATTGAAAAATAATTATTTGGTCTTGAAATTGATCATGGGACACGTGGGTGGCATGACAAGGCTGAATCAAGTGGAAAAAGTGGGCCCTTTTGTCAAAAATTGAAGTTTCAAGGATAGTTGACTTTTGCCATTTCACAAAAATTTCCCAACTTCTCCAATGCATATATTGCTCAATTTTGATCATATGAACATGTTCTTGGACATTTTTGAAAGGTCTTGAAGTCCTCTAACCAATTTCTTTGGTCCCATGTCATTTTGATTTACCAATCTCAAGTTATGGTCTTTGACTTAAAATGCCTTTTTGTTGACTTTTGAAAATGACCTATAATGACGAAATTGACAACTTTTTGTGAGAGCATTTATTGGACTTGGAATGTGAAGATGAGTTGTAGGAAATGTCCTCCCCTTCAAAATGAGCATTGGATGGGATTTTTCTGATGATCCATGAAAAAGTTATGCCTTGGTCAAGTTACAGTTGGCTTTTCAACTGTCCAAAAATGGAAACTTTTGCATCTTGATGATTTTTGAGCCATTCTTATGGAATCATGATCAAGACTTGATCAAATGATGACTGTGGCTTCAAAATAAGATGTTGACCAAAATTTTTGACTTTTGACTGCCAATGACCATTTTGCCCCTGCAGTTGATTGTGAAGCAATTAGGGTTTTTGACTGTGCAACTTGACCTTGTGAGTCTTGAAACTTGACATGTAGATGCTTGACAATGTGTATGAGCATATGGGACTTGATTGAGCCCTTAAAAATCTCAACTTCCTTGCAAGAACCAAAACCCTAATTTTGACTGGCTTAGGAGGATGCTTGACTGTGTAGCCCTTGAGTAGACTTGAGCAAATTGAGATGATGCTTGTCAAAACTTTGAAGAATATGGGAGGGAAGGTTTTGGGGTACAACAGTTGCCCCTGTTCAATCTTCTTAGACCTGAGGATGTAGATTGGCTTGTGTGCCTTTCGTGATCCGAGGGTGGAAGATGATTGAACACTAGAGTGCCCAGAAATTTGCACTCACATAGTAGAGTATCAGCAGTGTGACAGCGGGAATGGGCTTACAGATGCCATTTGGAGAGATGGTGGATAGGAGGATGGGCTTATAGATGCCATCTGGAGATGCGACAGAACCTTGTCGGGAATGGGCTTATAGATGCCATTTGGAGACTGTTGACAGGTGGATGGGCTTATAGATGCCATCTGGAGGTGTGACAAAACCTTGTCGGGAATGGGCTTATAGATGCCATTTGGAAAGATGGTATGGGAGGATGGACTTATAGATGCCATCTGGAGATGTGACAGAACCTTGTCGGGAATGGGCTTATAGATGCCATTTGGAGACTGTCTGTTGAGTTGTAATTTTGTGAGTTGAAAGAGGGAACCTGTGTAGGGTTACCTGATGATGGGCTCGTGTAAAACTGCATCTTGGAAAGAAGGAAACCTGTGTAGGGTTGACTGATGATGAGCCCGTGTGAAGCTGCATCTTTGGAGGAAGGAAACCTGTGTAGGGTTTACTGATAATGAGTCCGTATAAGACTGCATCTGAAATGGAGAAGGAACCTGTGTAGGGTTACTTTGATGACGAGTCCGTGTAAAACCGCATCTAGAGCTGAGAAAGGAAACCTGTGTAGGGCTTACTGATGACGAGTCCGTGTAAAACTACGTCTGGAGTTTGAGAAGGGAACCTGTGTGGGGTTACTTTGATGATGAGCCCGTGTAAAACTGCATCCTGGAAGAAGTAAAAACTGGGTAGGGTTTCTGATGACGAGTCCGTGTAAAACTGCATCTTTGGGAAGAGAGAACCTGTGTAGGGTTTCTTTGGCGACGAGCCCGTGTAAAACTACGTCTGGAGAGAGAGAACCTGTGTAGGGTTTCTTCGGGATAAGTTCGTGTAAAACTTCTGGAGGAACCGGGGTAAGGTTACTTCGGGATAAGTCCGTGTAAGACTTCTGGAGGAACCGGGGTAAGGTTACTGCAGGATAAGTTCGTGTAAAACTTCTGGATGAACCGGGGTAAGGTCATCTTGAGATAAGTTCGTGTAATACTTCTGGAGGAACCGGGGTAAGGTTACTGCAGGATAAGTTCGTGTAAAACTTCTTGATGAACCGGGGTAAGGTCATCTTTAGATAAGTCCGTGTAAGACTTCTGGAGGAACCGGGGTAAGGTTACATCGGGATAAGTCCGTGTAAGACTTCTGGAGGAACCGGGGTAAGGTTACTGCAGGATAAGTTCCTGTAAAACTTCTGGATGAACCGGGGTAAGGTCATCTTGAGATAAGTCCGTGTAAGACTTCTGGAGGAACCGGGGTAAGGTTACTTCGGGATAAGTCCGTGTAAGACTTCTGGAGGAACCGGGGTAAGGTTACTGCAGGATAAGTTCGTGTAAAACTTCTGGATGAACCGGGGTAAGGTCATCTTGAGATAAGTCCGTGTAAGACTTCTGGAGGAACCGGGGTAAGGTTACTGCAGGATAAGTTCGTGTAAAACTTCTTGATGAACCGGGGTAAGGTCATCTTGAGATAAGTCCGTGTAAGACTTCTGGAGGAACCGGGGTAAGGTTACTTTGATGATAAGTCCGTGTAAGACTTCTTCTGAAAGAAAAGGAACCAGTGTAGGGTTACTTTGATGATAAGTCCGTGTAAGACTTCTTCTGAAAATTGAGAAGGAACCGGTGTAGGGTTGCCTGATGATGAGTTCGTGTAAAACTACATCTGAGGTTGAGAAGGAACCGGTGTAGGGTTGCCTGTTGATGAGTTCGTGTAAAACTACATCTGAAGTTGAGAAGGAACCAGTGTGGGGTTGCTTCATGATGATCAAGTAGATGATTGTCTTGTCTGGTTTCAGATATTAACCCATGATCAGTCGTCCACAGAATTTTCCTGGCTTGTTACCAATGTTGATCTGGAACTGTAGAGGTAGATGGTAATCATCTTTTGATTAACCTTTTCCTGAAAAGGCAAAACGTTAGCTGTATGCAGTGTCATGATGCATGAACTGCATGATATTAAGATGTTCTCAAGAGTAAATGAGATTTGTGTTGTATGATGCGTATGCATGTCATAATGCATAAAGATGTGATGTTTATGAATGTATCTTCGTATGGTAAAATAAATCCTTGACGAATGCCAGGGGCTTGAATCCTGGGCTGATGTTGAAGAGTATAGTTCTTCATTTCTGCTGGGGATGATGATTGCAAGAATAAACCGGTAGGAGAAGATGACTCCGTTGAGGAATAAACTTGCTGGAGAGATTACTCTGCGGGGAAATACTCTGTGGGGAGAGATACTTCACTGAGGTTTTGATGATAACTCTGCTGGGGATTCCGATGATAAGTTATGTTGGAAGATTTGATGAACTCCGCTGGGGGATAGGAAGAACTTCGCCGAGGACGATCTTTCCGTGGTAATTAGCTGAGGATAACCCAGTTATAAGCTCTGGTGGGGAATAACCTTGACTAAAGCCGGGGAGACACGTTCGTACTCTGCAGGTGATAAGCTTCCAGAATCTACTGGGGATATAAGCTTCCAGAATCTACTGGGGAGATAAGCTTCCAGAGTCTACTGGGGAGATAAGCTTCCAGAATCTACTGGGGAGATAAGTTTCCAGAGTCTACTGGGGAGATTGATTCAACTCTCCTGGGGAAACTTTGGACTGTACTGGGGAAGTGGCTCCACTGGGGTGTCTCGTATTACGCCGGAGAACAATCTTATCTTAAGACTGTCGGGGATGCTTGCTTAGGAACATCTGTATACTCCGTTGGGGAATATTGAGATTTTCTGGGGATACCCAACTTCCTTAAGGGTTGACAGTAGACTAACTCTGCTTGGGGAGAGTATTGCTGACTTGCTGGAGATACTGTGCTTTTTCGGGACTGATGGGAGACCAACTCTGCTCGGGGAGAATTATTGAATCCTGTCTTACTCTACGGGGAGTGAAGGTGTCTGGGTTATGTTCTTCGGCTGAACTTACCTCGGTACCTTGGTTGGCAGAGCAACTAGATCGCTTGGACAACTCATTATTGCCCCTGTTTCTGATGTGAGAGAAAGAAGATACCTTGTGAGGTGTTAGACAACTTCCGATTCGACAAATCTTCTTCTGGTAGGCGAGTGACGAGATGACGGGACATAATCGTACGCTTTTGATCCCTAACTTTTGCCTGGACCGCCCTTTCGGGTTTTCAGTCCACCGGGATACCTATTTTTGCCCAAGCCGCCTTTTCAGGTTTTCGACTTGCCGGGTGTACAAATTTTTTCATTTTCATCCCTTATTTTTGCCTAGGTGTGTCAACCTAGCGGGTCTTTGATTTTGCGTAGTATTTTTTCCGACTATGTCCATGCTCTCAGGATGTAGGGAGGGGCCCCTGTTGTTGTGTTGCCATGTGACCAGAAGATGTTTGATCTGGCAAGATTCGTTGCGGGAATTCATGCTCCATGCCCCAAGTGATCCAGATGGAGATTTGCCCCAAGCTGGTTGGCCTTTTGAGAGATTCTCCGAATCTTGACTTAACTGCCCCAGATGATGGACAATGATCATGCCATGCCCCTTGATTGGAGGTGCTTTTTATCATTTAGACATTCGTCGTGCGAACTTCTATGCTGTTCAAACAAATAGTCATATGCAAGCAATGTTATATTAAAAATGCAAAGCTTATGTCTGTCTTGAAGTTTTTGGAAATGCAGTTTTTCATAAAAACAAGTGAATTTTTTGTAAACTATGATGCCTACTCGTTATTTTACCACAAGCCTTAAGGAGTCAGGATACCTTTGTAATAGTATGCTTTCGAACCAACCCATGCTTCAGCTAGGACTTTTAAGGATTGTAACGTGGCCTGGTTCACGGTTTAAGAAACAAAGGATAAAGGCTCAAAATTTATTTGTACCCACCCGTTCTTCGTGACGTTCTTCAAACCTAAACTCAGCTGATCATGCGCCAGACCTTGTTTGAGTCTTTGCTCTAACATTCCGGTGATGGTTTGGATATTGACAATTTATTTTGAATAGGCAGTCATTTCCTTTTGTGTTGAGGGTTTGTAGGACCTCTTTCTTTTTGATTTTATTATCCCTGTCTTTTGCCTGAACTGTTTCTTTTGGGATTACAGTCAGCGGGATGCCCCAATTTTTCTCTTAAGTCTCCTTCGTAGGTTTTGACTTATTGGGCTTTAGTTTCTGAAAGATAATGACTGCCTGTCTTTATGATTATTCAGAACCATCATCGTCTTTTGTCTTGGAAGGAATCCTTTGATGCCATTCATTGTGTACGAAGCGACATATTGTGAATGAATGCGCCTCTGAAATAACTGAGAAAACTACCCTGCCCCATGTTATGGTTAAGGGTTTTAATTTGTGTGAAAAGAAAAACACCTACTTCTTTGGCTCAAAGGGGTTGACTAGGGATTATCTTGCTTATAACTCCATTGTTTGGGATTTGAAACAATGTCTGTACATCGTCAGCGGGGTCTGTTCAAAAGCATACTGTAGAGATTATGGTATCATTTTCGTCATCCTCCCTCTAAGGCTTAGAGTTTTTTAATCGAGAGTTGAATATCACAAAAGGAAATAAGAATGCATTTTTGAAATAGTGAATACGAATGAATTGATTCAAGACAAACATGTGCAATGCATTGATGAAATAACGAGGTTTGATATGAATAAATGTTCAAACAAAACAAAAGAAAATTACACATTGAAAATTCTAATGAACGAAAAGTCTTCTTGTGAGAACTTGTCACTTCAGATGGTATGCCTTGGTGGGATGGCAGAAGAACTCAGCCTGACCGTCTTGTGCAAATTCTAGCGCTCCTTCATCAATCAGGTCTTGAATTTTATTTCTCAACGCACAACAACTGTTGGTGTCATTTCCAGGACTGTTGGAGTGGTACGCACATCTTGCATTGGATTGTACCTTGGGGAGGCCATGTTGGGAATTTGAGGGGGGTCCCTTAACATAACCAACTTGGCCTTCAACATGCGTTGCAATGCTTGAGCCAATGACATGTTGATTTTGGTGAAGCGTCTTTCGGATGTATTCTTCTTATGTCGATTGCCCCGTTGTCAATGGTGAGGTTGTGGTTGGGCTTGTGATGTAGTAGCAATCTGGAAAGGCTTTTTCCTGACCAAACTAACCTCTTCTCTCACTGGGGGCTGATTAATGCCTTGATCCACAATTTTAACTGTTTGTTTCATGGATCTGCATCCATCTTGGTGAAGCTTGTTGAGGAAGGCTCTTAGCCCTTCTTGTCATCGAGCTAAGTTTTGGATAAGAGCCATATGCCCTAACATATGGATTTTCATTGCTTCTATCTCAGCTTGCAGTTGTTCCAATTATTCATCCTTGTTGTTGTCAGGACGTTCCTTGGTCAGATCCCCGACAAAGAGTGTTTTCAGGTCTTCTTGCCCCTTGGATAGATTCATGAGAAATTCCTTGAACTGGGCATCTTAAGCTTGGAGATCTATGTTGTCTTGTTGGAGAGCCATTACTGAAATAAACAGCGAGAACATGAGAGACCTGCTTTGGAACCTGCTTATGCAATGATATGTATTGTATAGGTATGCAATGTTTTAAAGGATCTCGCGGGGTAAACAAGAAAATGTTAGAATTTGATTGCAACTTTGATTGAAGAACTTCGTATCAATGAATGTCCTTCTACAAGAGTCAAGCTCACCATATCAAGTGGGCCATAGCCCCTAACTTAAGTTGTTGAGTTTTGATCTTCTGACGACATTGGCTAGAGGAAAATAAATCCCCTTGCCCCTTGCTAGACGTCTGATTTATCATAACCTGCATCACAGGCCCTCGAGATCCTTGAAATGGTTAGTCATGATATGCTATGGTATGGTGTTTATGATGTCATGATAAATCACAGGTATAGCAAACACAGAAAAATCACACCAAGTCCTTAGGTTTAAGGCCTGCTTGAGTTTTAAGGTCATACCCTCTTGAAGCTGGATTGGTTCAACCTGTCCTATAATTATGTAACCGGGTTCTAGAGGGATCTCAATATCACTGATCATTCTTTATCGGGCATTGTTTCAACTCAAGCAATCTTTTCTTATGGTCGAAATATCCCGAAAGTATGATCTCAATGAGTGTAGCGTCGAGTATCAACCAATCCTCAGCTTTATACCGAGGCCGGATATCTCACTATTTTCTAATGGCCAAGTTTGTTCAACTAAGGTTCTAAGGTCCATTAGTGCTTCACGACACCACGCGGCGGCCTTGTATTCTCCTTGTTTCCACACGAAGGATACCGGTACCAACCAAAGTGTCACACCAACACAACCATCGCTTAAACCATATCGGTCTACACCGTACAGTCTCCCTAATCTATTGTTGTTTACCTGAAAAGTGTCCCCAGATCCGGGTGTAGTATCTTTAATAATACCCAAACAAAACCCTTGAATTTAAAGCAGGCAAGGAAAAACAAGAAAGCAATTTTAAAATGACCTAGATCCTAAGGTAAACCCCACTTTATAGTCCCCAGCAGAGTCGCCAGTTCTGTGATATGGTGGCAGAACCGACTGTAAATACTGGTTTGCGTTTTTTGTTCGCAAATGTCACAGTAAGCAAGAGTCGCCACCGACTTTTATCTTATCCAATCAGGAAAGGGAAAAAGAACAGAAAAAACATTTTTTGAGATATTTCTGAGTACGGGGGGTAGGTTATAGAAAGGGGAGGTGTTAGCACCCTTTCTATCTGTGGTTTTCCACGGGCTCATAGGTACTTGCTCATTTTGAAATTGCTTGTGTGTGCTTGTTTTGAAAAGTTTTGTTTTACTTTGTTTTAACCCTTGTTTATGTCCTCAAGAGTGTTACAAAGTTGTTTTTGAAAACTTTGTTTGAAAAGTGTTTGGTGTAAAAAAGTTTGTTTGTTTGAGCAAGTACTTAAGAACTAATCTACCTACTCGAAAAAGGTCTGTTCATTTTCCTTTAGACAATGCTATTCTATTATTAAGGAATAGGTAGCACCGTCGTTGGATGTTTAAAGGGACGTTCAAAGGGACAAAATTGTCACTGAAGGCAACAAGTAAGGATACCTTAGCGTTTTGAAGGGACTATCGTCATAAGATCAATTCGTAGGCAACTCGAGGGACAAGTAGGGACTGTAATCTTTATGACGACTTTGAATCGCGGGTCATTGCTAAGGTATCCCTATGTTCGAGGGACACGACCATTATTTCCGAGACAACCAAGTGAGGTAATACCCTAGGGGTGCAAGTGTGCAAAAGTGTTTGATTTCAGTTATATTTATCTTTGCAGTTTAGTGATCTAAGATTGATTCATTAGTCATACACGCCTAAGTTGCTAGCAATTATATATGAGCATCCAAAATATAAAAGCGAGAAGGTAAAGGTCCTATGCTATTACAGGGATTTTGCAGATACATAATTATCCCGACTTGAAATAAAAATGCAGAATATAAACCCTAATTACTATTACAACCTCGAAACAGTTACAATAATAATAAAAGGAAATTAAAAGATGCGCACGGAGAATTAAATGCGAGAATTAAAGAACCCAAAAAATTTAATTGAAAAATATTTAGGTTATTATTATTTTTTTAGAAAAAATTAGGTTATGTACAAATTAAAAACCCTAATTTCTAATTAATTTAAATTATATAGAAGAAAAAAATTAAATTGCCCAAAATAATTAAACTAATTAATTAAAGAAAAAAAACATATTTTTTATGAAAAAAGATTTTTTAGGTTTTTTTTTGTGATTTTTGATTTAATAAAATAAAATGATTTTTGTTATTTTGTAAAAAATTAAATTATTAATGAAATAATAAAATAAGAAAAACTAAAATAGAAAAGAAAGAATGGGCCTGTTTGTGAAGCTGAAAAGGGGTGTATGTTGAATTGTTCAGGCCCAAGAACTGGTCAGCCCAGTCAACACGTTGGATCTTGTGTAGCCACGCTTGGAGGGAGCATCATGGACTTCCATTTGACTGAGCGTTGGATCTGGAGTATGAACGATCCATTGGCTGGATTTTGGGTTGCACGGTAGGTGCCTGGAAGCGTAATGCATGGAACCTGCGCGTAAATGTTAAGAAAATAGAGAAAATGTTGGGATGGTTAGTTGTAAATATAATAACATAAGTAAAATATAAAGGAAATAAAGTGGTCTTTCCCAAACGCGCATGTGATTCAAATCACCCAATGGGATTCTGCCACCTAATTGTCTTCTTCCCCATAATTGTTGTTTTTTGCCACACTTTTACCTACAGTCGTTTCCGTCACTAAAAGCTATAGTGACAGATTTTGTTCGTATCCATAAACCTGTAAAATTCAAAAACGCAGCACAAGAATAATTTCAAACCAAAAACATGGATCAATTGCAAATCATCTTCTAAGCATGATAGTACCCCTGATTTTGTCCAATTTTTCCTCTATATTGAATTCCCAATTTGGGACCTCAAAGCCCAAACAATGACATCGTGCCATTCCTGCACTTAAACTTCAATCAAACCAATCAAAAAAATTGCAAATATGATAGCGAGAATGGATATATGATCAAAACATGTTTATGATGGATAAATTATTGAAAATGAATCTTGAAAAAGGACGCAAACCGTGTCACTATGAGGTGCGATTTCTAAAGGTTTTTAGACTTGAGGATGATTGGAATGGTTTCAGAAGATGTCTAGGAATGAATTGCTGGCCTTGGAATTGCTTGAAACGGCCTGTAGAATCGAAACCGACCTGTACTTTTTTGACAAAAAATTGAGACTTGTCTTCCTTCTTTCATGACCCCAATCCTCTTTTTTTTTCCTTGAGAATTTTATGTACTTATATTGGAATGAATTAGGTCAATAAAAACTAATCATACCTTTGCAAATTATGGAGATTTGATTTCATTCTTTGTCTTATATGATTTGTTTCAAAAATAGACTAAATTAAGATCTTTTCCAATCAATTGGCTCTTGCACGAATTTTTTGATTTGCTAGCTGTTCATGGACTCATAATATGTTCATAAAATTAAATATTTGATTTTATTTGATTATTCTACTATTTAAATTGATTTATTTTGATTTAAATGGATAAAAAATCAAAATAAATAATAAAAAAAAAGGTGGATAAGATCAGGGGTCTTGGGACATCTTAGGAACAAGTTTCAAATAAGAAAACATGGGCCCATTTAGAAAAAAAAAGTCATTTTGATCAATGTTGACTTCATGCATATTTTCAAAAATTGGTCAACTTTGACAATATACATCTCCATCAATTTTAACCCTAGAGAGGTGTTCTTTGACTTTTTAGAAAGCTTTGGATGTCCCATAAACAATCCTTTTGGTTTCATCTCAATTGGGTCTTCCATGTTCATGTAAGAAGCTTTGACCCCAAAGGTGTTTTTGTTAACTTTTCAAAAGGACCTATAATATAGAAATTCATATCTTTTGATGTGTGCATATTTTTAACTTTTGGGCTGTAGATGAATTGTAGGGAATTTCATCCTCTTAAAAATGAGACTTGGATGGAAAATTTATGATAAAGTATGAAGAAGTTATGCCTGGTCAAAGTTTGGTTGACTTGTCCTATGAAACCTTAATTTAGCAACTTTTGGGTTTTGATGAATTTGGGGCATTCCTTGAGGAATCATGATCAACCCTTGATAAAATGATGGATATCACTTCAAAATGTTGATGTTGACCAAAAATATTGAAGTTTGACTGTATGTGGGCCATAGTTGACTTTTGACCCAATATGGTTGATTTTTAGGCATCTGAGCAATTGACTGAGCAAACTTCTTGTGCAAGGAATGAAACTTGACATGGATGATCTTGAGAACATATTAGGACCATGGAAGGAATTTGGGACCTTTGGAGTTCCCATACCCTGATGAAAATGGAAACCCTAGTTTGAGGTACATTGACTTAGGAGAGAGTTTGTCTGGTCAACTCTTGGGCATCCTTGAGCCAGTTGAGGACCTCAATGGGCATATGTCGAGTAAAATGAGAGGGCAAATTTTTGGGTACAATAGCTTCCCCTGTTCAATCTTCTTAAACCCGAGGATGTAGATTGGTTGTCCGCCTTTCGTAATCTGAAGGTGGAAGATGATTGAACATTAGAGTGCCCAGGAATTTGCACTCGTCTGAGATGGTGTTTAACTGTGTAGGTAGTATCGGGAATGGGCTTAAATATGCCATTTGGAGGAGATGAAGGAAGGTTACCGGAGATGGGCTTAAAGATTCCATCCGGAAGATATGACAGAGAATCGTCGGAGATGGGCTTAAAGATTCCATCTAGAGGATGTTGATTTCCCGAGATATTCCTTTGATAAGAATTCCTATTCCTATCATTGAGGAGGAATCTGTTGAGGAATGTTGGTCTCTATCTTGGGAGAAATGGAATTTTAGGAACTTCAGTTGTCCATTACTCTACTGGGGAATCATCTCTTAGTCGAGGAGATGAAAATGAACTACTATCTGGTCGTGCTCCAGGCTTTACAGTGATTTACTGAGGATAATAAGATTAACTGCTATCTGGTCGTGCTCCAGGTTTTATAGTGACTTACTGGGGAGATGATATTAAACTTGCTATCTGGTCGTGCTCCAGGCTTTGCAATCTCAAAAACTGTTACCTGGTCGTGCTCCAGGCTTCAGAAGGAATTAAATGGTTATCCGGTCGCATCCGGGTTTCAACTTGAATTTAAGGCATACTATCATCCGGTCGTTTCCAGGATTCATAGCTTGAATATGAGATGTACCACTATCTGGTCGATTACAGGCTTCATAGTATTTTGTACTGTTATCCGGTTGTGTCCCAGGTTTCACAGTATGATGTATTGTTGGTTGACTATTATCCGATTGGCTTCCGGGCTTCATAGCTTTTTTAACTGGAATAGAAATTTTAGTATCGATTTGACTGAACCAGGGAAAGGTCTCGAGTTGTCTTCAACTGGGAGAGAAATCTTAGTATCGATCTGACTGAACCCGGGAGAGGTCTCAGATTAACTTTGACTGGCATAGAAATTAGGGGAATCTTAGCAGCGATTCGGATGACCCAGACGAAATTCTTAGAACATCTTCAACTAGAACAGAAACCTTAGTGTCAGTTTGACTGAACCAGGGAGGACTCGTGAGAACTTGATTGCATCTTTCCCTGAAAGGTAAAGAGTTAGTCGTGTGTAATGTCATGATGTATGAAATGTATTTAGTAATGATGTTCTCAAAATAAATGAGATTGTGTTGTATAATATGTATGCACATGCCATGATGTATGGATATGAAATGCTATTGTGATATTCTCTAGTTGGGGAAAATAAATCTTGGACTGCTGCTGGAGAGTATAAGGAGTTGAGTTCTTCGTTTCCGCTAGGGATAGTGACCGAAGATGATTAGTTGGGGATTTACATCCATTCTGCTTGAGAACATTCTGCCGGAGAAGACTCTGTATGAGAATAATCCTGCGGGGGAATGATTATGTGGGGAAGAGAGATACTCTATTGGAAGATCTACTGATTTGGAGAAATAAACTCAGCTGGGGATGAACTTCCATTGCTGGAGAGAAGAGCTATGTTGGAGATTGAGCTTCCGCTGTCAGAGAAATAAACTCTGCTCGGGAGATGTCTTTATAAACTGCTCATGGTTATAAAACTCGGCTGGGGAATGTAGATATCATCTTTCTGAAGGAACCTGCTGGGGAAGGAATTCCTGCTTTGGAATACGGAGGTCGGACCTTAGTTGTCTCGGCTCTGTGGGGAATATAGGTATCACTGGCTTATATGTGATAGTGACTTCTCTTCCAACTGTCTCTTCCCCTTGTACCATGTTGGACGGGGTAACTGCGGAGATTTTGTGGATGGATCTATGTCGTGATTGTACTTGAACATGTATTTAATGAGTGTCAGGATGACATCCGTCTCTAGATCGTATCTGAACTGTACTTGAAACATGTGTTGAATGAGTGTCAGAATGACATCCGTCTCTGGATTGTATCTGAACTGTACTCGAAACATGTGTTGAATGAGTGTCAGAATGACATTTGTCTCTGGATCGTATCTGAAATATACTTGAAACATGTGTCGAATGAGTGTCAGAATGACATCCGTCTCTGGATCGTAATTGAACTTTACTTGGAACATATGTTGAGTAAGTGTCAGAATGATATCCATCTCTGGATCGTATCTGAACTATATTTGAAAGTTGAGTCTGAATGAGTATCAGAATGGCACCTGTATCTGGAGCGTATCTGAACTGTATCTGAAAGCTGAATCTGAATGAGTATTAGAATGACATTCGTATCCAGAGCGTATATGAATTGTATATGAAAGCTGAATCTGAATGAGTATCAGAATGACATCTGTATATGGAGTGTATATGAACTGTATCTGAATGAGTATCAGAATTGTATTCGTATCTGGAGCGTATTTGAACTATATCTGAAAGCTGAATCTGAATGAGTATCAGAATGGCATCCGTATCTGGAGCGTATCTGAACTGTATCTGAGAGCTGAATCTGAATGAGTATCAGAATGGCATCCATATCTGGAGCGTATCTGAACTGTATCTGAAAGCTGAATCTGAATGAGTATCAGAATGGTATCCGTATATGGAGCGTATCTGAACCGTTTCTCGATGTATGAAAATCTTAAATAAGTAGCAGAATGACATCCATATCTGGATCGTATCTGAACCATTTCTCAATGTATGAAAATCTTGAATAAGTAGCAGAATGACATCCGTATCTGGATCGTATCTGAACCATTTCTCAATGTATGAAAATCTTGAATAAGTAGCAGAATGACATCCGTATCTGGATTGTATCTGAACCGTTTCTCGATGCTGGTGCTCTTGATGAATGTTGATCAAGGTATAAGTCTTCTATTGATAGACAGGTGACGGGACATAGTCGTACGTTTTAAATCCCTAACTTTTGCCTGGACCGCCCTTTCAAGTTTTTAGTCCACCGAGATACCTTTTAGTCCAAGCCACCTTTTCAGGTTTTCGACTTGTCGGGTGTACAATTTTTTTTTTATGTATATCCCTAACTTTTTCCCGAACCCTTTTGGTTCGTCGGGATTCCCTTATTTTTGCCTAGGTGTGTCAACGTAGCGGGTCTTTTTTTTCATGCATAGTATTTTCCTACTATGTCCATTCTTTCAGGATGTAGAGAGTTGTCATTGTCCATAGTGTTGTGTTGTATTACTGTCAAATATATTTCCTTGATGGCACATGATTCATTGCTGGAATGCGTGTGTAATGCCCCAAGCGATTTAGATGGAGATCTGCCTCTGGTTATTTGGCACTTTTGGAGAGACTGCCCCATGTGTGTTTAGACATCATGTCATGCCCCTTGCTTATGGAAGACCTGTTATTGGAAGTTTCTTTCCCGCTGAGGTGATTCTGTCCATTGAGAGGATGTTTGTTCATTGAATATCCATTGTGCGGATTTCTCTGCTGTCAAACAATTAGTCATATGCAAACAATGTCATTTAAAGAATGTAAAACTTATGTCTGTCTTGAAAATTTTTAAAAAATGTGTTTTGTGTAGTAAAACAAAATTTGCGAGAATGTGATATCAACTCAGGATTCGTAACAAATCCTACAGGAGTCAGGATACCTTTGTAATAGTATGATCTCAAACTAACCCATGCTTCAGCTAGGAGTTTTAAGGGTTATAACGTGGCATGGTTTACGATTCAAGAAACAAAGGATAAAGGCTCAAATTTTATTTGTACCCAATCCGCTCTTCGTGATGTTCTTCAGTCCTATGCTCAGTTAATTGCACGCTTAGATCTTGATTGAGTCTGGAATCTTTGCTCTGATACTTGGTGATGATTTGTTTTTAAAAGGCAGTCATTTTTGTAATCTTCTTTTTGTAGAGGTTTTGTAGTAACCTCTTTTTTTTTTGGTTTTCGTTATCCCTTCTTTTGCCTGAACTGTTTCTTTTGTGATTACAGTCAGCGGGATGCCCCAATTTTTCTCTTAAGTCTCCTTCATAGTTTTGACTTAATGGGCTTTTATTTGGAGAGATAATGACTGCCTGTCTTGACGATTATACGGAACCATCATCGTCTTTTGTTTTGGAAGGAAGTCTTCGATGCCATTCATTATGTACGAAGTGGCATACTGTGACTGAATGCGCCTCTGAATTAACTGAGAAAACTACCCTGTCCCAGGTTATGATTAAGGGTTTTAATTTGTGTGAAAAGAAAAACTCCTACTTCTTTGGCTCGAAGGGGTTGACTAGGGATTATCTTCCTTATAACTCCACTGTTTGGGATTTGAAACAACGCCTGTACATCGTCAGCGGGGTCTGTTCAAAAGCATATTGTAGAGATTGTGGTATCATTTTCGTCATCCTCCCTCTAAGGCTTAGAGTTTTTTAATCGATAGTTGAATATCACAAAAGGAAATAAGAATGCATTTTTGAAATAGTGAATACGAATAAATTGATTCAAGACAAACATGTGCAATGCATTGATGAAATAACGAGGTTTGATATGAATAAATGTTCAAACAAAACAAAAGAAAATTACACATTGAAAATTATAATGAACGAACAGTTATCTTGTGAGAACTTGTCACTTCAGATGGTATACCTTGGAGGGATGGCAGAAGAACTCAGCCTAACCGTCTTGTGCAAATTCTAGTGCTCCTTCATCAATCAGGTCTTGAATTTTATTTCTCAACGCCCAACAGCTGTTGGTGTCATGTCTAGAACTGTTGGAGTGGTATGCACATTGTGATCGGTGGAAATAGAACTGACTGTTTTGGAATGCTGGTTCGCGTTTGCGTTTTTCAAAATGTTGTGGTAAGCAAGAGTCGCCACCGTCTTTTATTTAATCAAACAAGGAAAGGACAAAAGCACAGCAAAATTCCTTTTCGAGATATTTCTCGGGTTCAGGAGGTAGATTATAGAAAGGGAAGGTGTTAGCACCCTTTCTATCCGTGGTTATCCACGGGCTCTTAGGTACTTGCTCACTATGTTTTCAAAAAAGTTTTGCTTTTCTTGTGTTTGTATGTTTTGAAAAAGTTTTGTTTGAAAACTTCGATTTAACTCTTGTATCAGTCCTCAAGAGTTTATGAAGTGTTTGTTTGAAAACTTTTGTTTGAAAAAAGTGTAAGTGCGAAAAAGTTGTTTTTGTTTTGAAAGAGCAAGTACCTGAGAACCTCTACCTACTCAAAAGGAATTAAGCTGTGTAAATGTCCTTTAGACAGTGCTATCTCACTATTGAGAAGTAGGCAGCACCGTCGTTGGAGTTTCGGGTCAATTCGATTAAGGGACATGTATGGTCACTAAAGCAATAGTAGGACGCCTTAGCGGTAACCCTAATGTCTTAGATCGTTTTTTATCGAGGCAACCGTTTCGAGGCAACTTGATCTTTAGACAGGAGGGCGACCTCTAAAACTTCTTATACTCAATGACCACGTTCGAGGCAACCAAGTGAGGTGTACCCTAAGAGTGCGCATGTGCAAGTGTGTTATTTCGGTTATGTTATCTTTGTACATGTTATGGTGAGCTACGGTTGATTTTAAATTAAGGTAGATCTTGTCATGCATAGCCTATTATTCATACATCTAGCAGTTAATGGTTGCGGAAAATAAAACTAAGCTATTACAAGGCGTCGGGTATTTACATCGCCAAAAACAAACCCTTGAAAAGTAAATGCGGAAAGATAATAAAAGCGATAAATAATTAAAGTCCTAATTAAAAGCTATTACATTCCGGGAAACAGATACAATAATATGATAAAATGGATCGCGTGCGGGAAATTAAATCGGATGCGAGTTTTTTGGATTTTGACCCTTTTTTATTAAAGAAATGATTTTTGTTTATTTTTGAATTAAATGGAATTAAATTAAATGAACAATTAAATTAAATAATGAAAATATTTTCGGATTTTTGAGTTTTTAAAGAAATAAAATAAATTGAATTAATGCTAATAAAAACCTAATATTCTAAATTAATTTTAAATATTGCAAAAAATATTAAAAGTTAAATCTAATTAAAGCTAAATTGATTAAATTAATTTATTTACAAAAATAAAAGTGATGAAATTAATTTTAATAAATAAAATATTTTTTGTGTTTTTGATTTTATTAGGAAAAAATGTTAATTGGTTAGTGATTAATAAAAAGAATAACGATTAATTAATTAAAGGAAAATAATAAATAGAGAGAGAGAGAGAGAGTTTATGAGTATACGGGTCTGATTGAAGGGGTGAAACAACTGTTGGTGTCATGTATAAACTGTTTTGTTTTGGCCATTTGTGTTTTGGCTTTTGGCCATTTGTGTTCTGGCCTCAACGTTCCTTAACCTTCTCAGGATGTCTGCCTCGCCATGTATTGGTGTCATGTGTAAGATGTTCTATTTTGGCCATTTGTGTTTTGGCTTTTGGCCATTTGTGTTTTGACCTTAATCCTTAATGAACCTGCATGGGATCCTGTCTAAATCTGCAGTGTTGAATCTCATGAACACATTAAATAAATTACTATATATCATAAAATACAAATAAAGCCGATATATGAAAAAATTTAATGTTTAGGCCAATATGGCATGTATGAATGATTATACCCTTTTGATCATGGAGATCAAATCAACCTTATCCTTACTGGAAAAGTAGTGACACGAATGCTTTTATGCCCTTTTGATCATGAAGATCAAGTCAGCCTTACCCTTACTGAAGAAGTAGTAAGATGTTGGTTTGTAACTGAGATGACTTGTTTGTAGTGAGATGTTGGTTTGTAACTAGGATGACTTGTTTGTAGTGAGAGAGGGATTTGTAATAAGGATTTCAAGGTTTTAGGGTTCTTGAAAGAATTTGATATTCTGACAACGTTGTGGCAAGGGTTTTTTTTTCTCCTCTGGTTTGTGTGAAAAGAATGTGATTATATAATGGAAATTATAGTAAAGAAAATGGGCTTTGAATGTGCAATTGGGCCTCCAATGTTCACTTGAGTTCGTCACTTTCCAGGCTAAATCGCAGGGAATTAAGTGCAATTTTTGAAGTTGAAATGTGAAAACAAAATGTAGCCGACATCGAGAACTAACTCCTGTCCGAAAATCGGCTCAATCGGATAAACGGTGAATTAGTTATGAATTTTTGAAGTTTCAGCTCAGACAAACTTATTTTGGGCTCCAGTGTCGTCTCTGACACGTTCTTCAATAAAATACTGGTATTGATCGGAGCATAATCTGGTCTCGACTTTTGAAGCAAAGTTGTAGATCTATGAGTCAGTGACCTTGTGTAAAAATATGAGCCCAATCCGATAAAAATTGACCGAGTTATGAATTTTCGAAGTTTCGGCCCAAATGAAATGATATTCAGCATTCAGGATTTTCAGCGTGTCACACACTCTGAGCAAAAAATGAAGGCCTTTTGAATACCATTTGAACTCAATACCTTCTGTGAAAATTTAGCCAACTCAATTTGTGAAATTTTGGCGCCAGAACCAGCTCGATACGATAAAAATCGACCAAGTTATGATTTTCTGAACATGATGCAAATAAACTTCTGTCACAAATTTTCGGTATGAAAATACTTGATAAATCCACATTTTTGAAGACCTTCTGATTGAAATTGGCTTCCATCCGTGAGAGATGAAAAGGTAGATAATGTCAAGACGGAATTTTGGCCACCGGAACGGGTTCAAAACGAGTCACGATCTTCAAGTTATGAATTTTTTAGCGCGTAAAAACTGCACTTTCAGCACACTTTTTCACCATATTTCTTCAAGAAAACTCACACATTCAGATACCTTCTTTAAAGAATTGACTCTTGAGCCGAACCTGAATTTGAGAATACGTTATCAGAGATATCTTGGTGAAAGAACACCTGAATATGACGCGCCGGGTTGGACTTGTGAATTTTTCTTGAAATGTTTTGAGAAATATGAGAGGGCAAATTTTGGGGTACAACACACATCTTGCATTTGGATTGTACCTTGGGGAGGCTATGTTGGGATTTTGAGGGGGGGTCCCTTAACATAACCAACTTGGCCTTCAACATGCGTTGCAATGCTTGAGCCAATGACATGTTGATTTCGGTGAAGAGTCTTTCGGATGTATTCTTCTTATGCCGATTTCCCCGTTGTCATTGGCGAGGTTGTGGTTGGGCTTGTGATGTAGTAACAATCTGGAAAGGCTTGTTCCTGACCAAACCAACCTCTTCTCTTACTGGGGGCTAATTAATGCATTGATCCATAATTTTAACTACCTGTTTCATGGATCTGCATCCATCTTGGTGAAGCTTGTTGAGGAAGGCTCTTAGCCCTTCTTGTCATCGAGCTAAGTTTTGGATAAGAGCCATCTGCCACAACATTTGGATTCTCATTTCTTCTATCTCAGCTTGCAGTTATTCCAATTGTTCATCCTTGTTATTGTCAGGACGTTCCTTGGTCAGATCCCCGACGAAGAGTGTTTTCAGGTCTTCTTGCCCCTTGGATAGATTTAGGAGAAATTCCTTGAACTGGACATCTTGAGCTTGGAGATCTCTGTTGTCTTGTTGGACAGCCATTGCTGAAATAAACAGCGAGAACATGAGAGACCTACTTTGAAACCTTCTTATGCAATGATATGTATTATATATGTATGAAATGTTTTCAAGGATCTCGCGGAGTAAACAAGAAAATGTTAGAATTTGATTGCAGCTTTGATTGAAGAACTTCGTATCGTTGAATGTCCTTCTACAAGAGTAAAGCTCACCATATCAAGTGGGTCATAGCCCCTGACTCAAGTTGTTGAGTTTTGATCTTCTGACGACATTGGCTAGAGGAAAATAAATCCCCTTGCCCCTTGCTAGACGTCTGATTTATCATAACCTGCATCACAGGCCCTCGAGATCCTTGAAATGGTTAGTCATGATATGCTATGGTATGATGTTTATGATGTCATGATAAATCACAGGTATAACAAACACAGACAAATCACACCAAGTCCTTAGGTTTAAGGCCTGCTTGAGTTTTAAGGTCATACCCTCTTGAAGCTGGATTGGTTCAACCTGTCCTATAAATATATAACCGGGTTCTAGAGGGATCTCAATATCACTGATCATCCTTTATCAGACATTAATTCAGCTCAAGCAATCTTTTCTTGCGGCCGAAATATCCCGAAAGTCTGATCTCAATGAGTGTAGCATCAAGTATCAACCAATCCTCAGCTTTATACCGAGGCCGACTATGTCACTACTTTCTAATAGCCAAGTTTGTTCAACTAAGGTTCTAAGGTTTGTTAGTGCTTCACGACACCATACGGTGGCCCCGTATTCTCCTCATTTTCACACGAAGGATACCCGTACCAACCAAAGTGTCACACCAACACAGCCATCGCTTAAACCATATCGGTCTATGCCGTACAGTCTCCCTGATCTATTGATATTTACCTAAAAAGTGTCCCCAGATCCGGGTGTAGGATCTTTAATAATACCCAAACAAAACCCTTGAATTTAAAGCAGGCAAGGAAAAACAAGAAAGCAATTTTAAAATGCCTAGATCCTAAGGTAAACCCCACTTTATAGTCCCCAGCAGAGTCGCCGGTTCTGTGATACGGTTGAAGAATCGACTGTTAATACTGGTTTGCATTTTTTGTTTGAAAATGTCACGGTAAGCAAGAGTCGCCACCGACTTTTATCTTATCCAATCAGGAAAAGGAAAAAGAACAGAAAAAACCTTTTTTGAGATGTTTCTGAGTACAGGGGGTAGGTTATAGAAAGGGAAGGTGTTAGCACCCTTTCTATTCGTGGTTTTCCACGGGCTCTTAGGTACTTTATCATTTTGAAATTGCTTGTGTGTGCTTGTTTTGAAAAGTTTTGTTTTACTTCGTTTTAACCCTTGTTTCTGTCCTCAAGAGCGTTACGAAGTTATTTTGAAAACTTTGTTTGAAAAATGTTTGGTGTAAAAAAGTTTGTTCATTTGAGCAAGTACTTAAGAACTAATCTACCTACTCGAAAAAGGTCTGTTCGTTTTCCTTTAGACAACGCTATCCTATTATTAAGGAATAGGTAGCACCATCGTTGGATGTTTAAAGGGACGTTCGAAGGGACGAAATGGTCACTGAAGGCAACAAGTAAGGATACCTTAGCGTTTCAAAGGGACTATCGTCATAAGATCAATTCGTAGGCAACTTGAGGGACAAGTAGGGACTGTGATCTTTATGACGGCTTTGAATCGCGGGTCATTGCTAAGGTATCCCTACATTCGAGGGACACGACCATTATTTCTGAGGCAACCAAGTGAGGCAATACCCTAGTGGTGCAAGTATGCAAAAGTGTTTGATTTCAGTTATATTTATCTTTGTAGTTTAGTGATCTAAGATTGATTCATTAGTCATACACGCCTAAGTTGCTAGCAATTATATATAAGCATCCAAAATATAAAAGCGAGAAGGTAAAGGTCCTACACTATTACAGGGCTTTTGAGGATACATAATTATCCCGACTGGAAATAAAAATGCAGAATATAAACCCTAATTACTATTACAACCTCGAAAGAATTACAATAATAATAAAAGGAAATTAAAAGATGCGCACGACGAATTAAATGCGAGAACTAAAGAACCCTAAAAATTTAATTGAAAAATATTTAAGTTATTATTATTTTTTTGAGAAAAAATTAGGTTATGTACAAATTAAAAACCCTAATTTCTAATTAATTTAAAGTATATAGAAAAACAATTAAATTGCCCTAAATAATTAAACTAATTAATTAAAGAAAAAAAATATATTTTTTATGAAAAAAGATTTTTTAGGTTTTTTTTGTGATTTTTGATTTAATAAAATAAAAAGATTTTTGTTATTTTGTAAAAAATAAAATTATTAATAAAATAATAAAATAAATAAAATAAAAATAGAAAAGAAAGAATGGGCCTGTTTGTGAAGCTGAAAAGGGGTGTATGTTGAATTGTTCAGGCCCAAGAACTGGTCAGCCCAATCAATGCGTTGGATTTTGTGTATCCACGCTTGGAGGGTGCATCATGGACTTCCCTTTTACTGAGCGTTGGATCTGGAGTATGAACGATCCATTGGCTGTATTTTGGGTTGCACGGTAGGCGCCTGGAAGCGTAATGCATGGAACCTGCGCGTAAATGTTAAGAAAATAGAGAAAATGCTGGGATGGTTAGTTGTAAATATAATAACATAAATAAAATATAAAGGAAATAAAGTGGTCTTCCCCAAACGCGCGCATGATTCAAATCACCCAATGGGATTCTGCCACCTAATTGTCTTCTTCCCCATAACTGTTGTTTTTTGCCACACTTTTACCTACAGTCGTTTCCGTCACTAAAAGCTATAGTGAAAGGTTTTGTTCGTAGCCATAAACCTATAAAATTCAAAAATGCAGCACAAGCAGAATAAATTCAAACCAAAGACATGGATCAATTGCAAATCATCTTCTAAGCATGATAGTACCCCTGATTTTGTCCAATTTTTCCTCTATATGGAATACCCAATTTGGGACCTCAAAACCCTAATAATGGCATCATGCCATTCCTGCACTTAAACTTCAATCAAACCAATCAAAAAAATTGCAAATATGATAGCAAGCATGGATATATGATCAAAACATGTTTATGATGGATAAATTATTGAAAACGAATCTTGAAAAAAGGATGCAAACCGTGGAACAGTGAAGCGCGGTTTCTGAAGGTTTTTAGGCTTGAGGATGATTGGAATGGCTTCAGAAGATGTCTAGGAACGGATTGCTGGCCTTGGAATTGCTTGAAACGGCCTGTAGAATCGAAATCGACCTGCACTTTTTTGACAAAAAATTGAGACTTGTCTTCCTTCTTTCACGACCCCAATCCTCTTTTTTTTCCTTGATAATGTTATGTCCTTATATTGGAATGAATTAGGTCAATAAAAACTAATCATATCTTTGCAAATTATGGAGATTTGATTTCATTCTTTGTCTTGTATGATTTGTTTCCAAAATAGACCAAATTAAGATCTTTTCCAATCAATTGGATCTTGCACGAATTTTTTGATTTGCTAGTTGTTCATGGACTCATAATATGCTCATAAAATCAAATCTTTGATTTTATTTGATTATTCTACTATTTAAATTGATTTATTTTGATTTAAATGGATAAAATATCAAAATAAATAATAAAAATAATAAAATAATAGGTGTATAAGATAAGGTGTCATGGGACATCTTAGGAACAAGTTTCAAACAAGAAAACATGGGCCCATTTAGAAAAAAAGTCATTTTGATCAATGTTGACTTCATGCATATTTCTAAAAATTGGTCAACTTTGACAATACATATCTCCCTCAAATTTAACCCTAGATAGGTGTTCTTTGAATTTTTAGAAAGCTTTGGATGTCCCCTAAACAACCCTTTTGGTTTCATCTCAATCGGGTCTTCCATGTTCATGTAGGGAATTGACCCAAAAGGTGTTTTTGTTGACTTTTCAAAAGGACCTATAATGTAGAAATTCACATCTTTTGATGAGTGCATATTTTGAACTTTTGGGATGAAGATGAATTGTATGGAATTGCATCCTCTTATAAATGAGTCTTGGATGGAAAATTTCTGATAAAGTATGAAGAAGTTATGCCTGGTCAAAGTTTGGTTCACTTTTCCCGTGAAACCCTAATTTAGAAACTTTTGGGTTTTGATGAATTTGGGGCATTCCTTGAGGAATCATGATCAAACCTTGATCAAATGATGGATATCACTTCAAAAATTTGATGTTGACCAAAATTCTTGAAGTTTGACTGTATGTGGGCCACAATTGACTTTTGACCCAATATAGTTGATTTTCAAGCATCTGAGCAATTGACTGAGCAAACTTCTTGTGCAAGGCATGAAACTTGACATGGATGATCTTGAGAACATATTAGGACCATGGAAGGCATTTGGGACCTTTGGAGTTCCCACACCCTGATGAAAATGGAAACCCTAGTTTGAGGTACATTGCCTTAGGAGAGAGTTTGTCTGGTCAACTCTTGGGCATCCTTGAGCTAGTTGAGGACCTCAATGGGCATATATTGAGTAAAATGAGAGGGCAAATTTTTGGGTACAACACACATAATTTCAGAGAGGAAGACCATTTTTGGTAAGTGGTGCCAGTGTCCCATTTTCTTTGTTTTCTTGATGTTACTCTTCTCCCTTGTGTAGATATGGTGAAGAGCGAAGATGTCATACGATAACTAAGGAAATCGATTTAGGCTATTATCATTTTAGTTGGAATTACAAATATTGCTTCTGTTAGAGGATCCTCTACCTAGATTACACCTAATGGGACACCTTTTTAAATGATCAAAATGTGATTCGTTTAGTCAATTACTCGCCCCTCGAGCGGAATTTCAAGATTCCTTTGTCCCAATCGCGATGGAAAGGTTAACACCCATTCTATAGGTGAAAGAGATCTAGGTGGAAGGGACTCCTAATAAGTGTCTCTAGTTTAGAAGTGTACAAGGGAAAGCTTCCTCTCACGCAGATAAAAATATGATGCTGCTAACTTACTCGAGTCCTAGAACAGATAGAGTTTTGGTCATCGATTTACTCGGAGGATACTAGATTTCCATGTCTTTCAATAGCTCGATCAAGGAGGCTGCCTTTATCTTCATGGCCTTAGCCCCACCTTCTTAATGGTTATGCTGTAAGGCCTTCTAGATCCACTTCACTCTAGAAATATTGGCGTTGATTGTGGTCAAATCATCGTGCATGTTGTGTTACCTTAACTTGAGGTGGATGAGGGAAGCCATTATATCCAACGTTGTTACAAAGGGTCAACCTAAGATGCAATTGTAAAAACATTTTCAAGGAACAACCAAGAATTGAGAATCAGTAGTTCTGGTATCTCTTCCTTACCACAAGATAATCATTAGCTATATGTCCCCCATGTGTGAGTTACAGTGTTGTTGAAGGCCTTTAGATTGAACCCTTCATAGGGCCACGTATTTTCCTTCTTCCATCCCATCTTCTCAAAGATATCCATGTACATAATGTCGCAGAAGATACCTCCATCAATCGGTATCCTAGAGGCATTGAAGTTGGAGATTTCAGCTATTATGACCAAAGGAAAATTTTCGTTAGGGATCCCCCCATCCTTCTCGCTATCAAGAAATCTGAGGATAGGTCTCTCAAGGGTCTTGGAGGTGGTGTTTCCCCCTTTCTTGAAGACAACCATCAGCTCAATGATCTTCCTCTTTAGTGTAGTATTAGGTGGATTTCTTACCCTTAGGGCATATTCTGTAACGGAAGTAATGTACTGGTGTTTCCTCTGGCCACGACTTCTACAATTTTCTTGGGGGACTGCTTCCTCTTAGAAGAATCCTCTCGTATACTTTTTCCATCCTTCGTATAATCAGACATCTTCCACTTCCTGATTAACCCCTCGATTGCGTCCTTCAATTTTATATAATCGTTGACTTTATGGTCGTGACCCTTGTGGAAACACAAGTATTTGGATTGACTCATTATTAACCTTGAGTGGGGTCCTTCAAGACAATTTTCGTTCATTTTTATGTATTTTACCATGCTTATATAAATAGCTTTTTCATTTTTTCTTCAACAAATTGAAATCTTGGTTAAAAAACTCTAAATTAAGAACGAGTGAGATCAAATATTTTTCAGTTTGAGAAAGCTTTGCAAACACAACTTCTTTCACTCAAATCTTCATCTTAATCATATTATTGAAAAATAGTTTCTTTTGTGTGATTGATGATTGATTGTGAGGAAATATTAGAGATCTAATTTTTCATTTGAAGTGTGTAATTCTTGCAAGAAAGAGTTTTATCTTGAATAACTTAAAAGGTTTGAAATTCCTTGAAGGAAAATAGAAGAATAAGCTTTTCTCCATTGTTATGGAGTTTTTCTGCGGATTTTTTAACTTGTTGTAGATAATGATTCAAGGCTTATAGTTTCTAGATTGAGTGAAGATCGATAAATTTATTAATATTGAAGTCTATCAAAGGTTGAAAAAAAAGATCATAGTGAAGATCAAGAGTAATAGTGGTGGAAACTAGTTGCAAAGAAGTTCTATAAAAAACGAGGAAGAAGATAGATTGGATTGTTATAGTTTATATTTTTCTTATCTAAATTTTTGTAACACGGATCAAAATCAAATAACATAACGGAAGAAATAAATTTTTGGTGGTTTACCATCAAAGACTAGATGTAGGTGCCTACGAGGATGATAGCATTGAGCCAGTATAAATCCCGGTGCACTCTCTCCTTCTCTCGTTATCTTTATTTCTTTATCATTCAATTGCATACTTGCTTTTAGATGTTAGATTTATCCCTTATAATTTCATGATTCATAGGTTATTGCATCCATAGTCTTAATTTGTGTAAGCTTGGGTTTGATTAGAATTGGTTTTCAAAATAATCTTTTTATTGATTATTCTGTGAGAATTAAAATTAGATTTACTTCAAATTGATAAATTGTTAAAGGCATTAAACATATTCTTTGTAGCTTTAACCATTAGTCATTACATTGTCTATTACTTCATTACAAATTATTGGTGTATGTATATAGAATTAATCGTCTTCCAATATCTTAAAACCATTTCAAAATATGTTTTCACAATATTCATTTCCACTTACTAATCGGAATTTTAAATCGAAAATAAGATAATTTTTAATTGTCTATTCAACCCGCCTTCTAGACAAATTACTCCATATTCAAACCAACAATTGGCATCAAGAGCTAATTCTTTTGATAAAGTTTAACAACCCCGAAAGTTATTGGATATGGTGCAAGTTGATATGAAAGAAACATATAATAGAACCCCGGTTTTCCCTAGTTAAAACTATTCCTATTGGAAGGATTGCATGTACATACACCTTATGTGTATGGATATGCAATATCAGTTAGCCATTGAAGATAGACCTTTTGTTCCTTAAAAAGTCATTGATGGTGTATCAGTTGTAAAAACCACCTAAGGATTGGAATGAGGCTGAAACTAAAAAAGGCGTCTTATATGAAGGCGAGAAATATACTCATCTCATCATTGAGCATGAACATATATTTGTCTATATCACATTGTAAGACGGATAATGGAGTGCGGGATGTTCTTCGATTTCTCTATGAAGGAACTAAATACATCAAGAAATCTAAGATCAATACTTTAATAGAGGAATACAAACTCTTCCACATGGAACCAAATGATATCGTGGCCTCCATGTAGATGAGATTTTCGCATATAATAAATAAACTTGAGAATTTAGGAAAGACCATTTACAATAAAGATTGTGCTATAATATTTTAAGGTCTATGTGTAGAGAATGGCATCCAAAAGTCACTACTACCAAAGAATTTCATAACCTAAAGACTTTATACATGAGCATGAACTTAGATGTATGACTTAGGTTTTCTTTCCATCAAATATTTCACAAAAAAAATATATTTTCTTTTAGGATGATTTATCTTTTAAGAATAATCCTGCTTGCGTTATTGATTAAGTTATTGATACATGTACTTGTGTGTTAATGCTTGTGTGATTGTATGATTGGTCCATAATTTATCTAGTTCACTTTAGACCATATTGTTTTCTAATCAAGATAAAATGAATGCGTGATAAAATCAATCTTTTTAAGATAAGTCTCAAACACTTGATTAACATCAAGTTTCTTTTTCACTTCACCTCGCACTCAAGCCAATTTCTCAAATCAATCCAATAAAATCGTGGTCAATATCAAGATTCTTTTTTCAAAAGCTTTTTAATAATAAATGCAATCGATTGTCACGATCCCTAAGTGATGAAGAAGGAATGGTTGTTCTATATCCCTCATTTCGAGCCCTAAAATGCTTGCCGTATAACTTGTGCTTGAATGCTCATCTTTATCCATGGACTTTAATTCGATTCTAATAAAGACTTTTTTTGCAATAAAGTATTTCACCTAAAATCAACTTCAACTCATTCTAACATTTTTTTCCTTTTGGCTTTACTATTCAAAACCTTTTCAAAACGAGAGACAATATGTACGTTCATGTAACGATGCAAATAATGCTTCCACATATGAATGTTGAACGTTTTCCACTCGAATGTGATGATGGCCATAATCTGTATGAATCCAGATTTAATCATCCATTCTTGAAGTGATGCAAATATTCCATTATCCATGTTTTGGGCAGCAATGTTTTTTCATTTGAATGCAATTGAATACCCCTCGCTAAAAAGAACCAACAAACAAACATTTGCTACCCAAACTACGAAGCTCTGATTTCCTTATTGTGAAATCTTGGCGAGCACAATAATAAGAAACCCAAAAACCATTTTCTTTCTTTCTCCTCGCATAATAAAATCGCAAGTAAATATTATGCTAACATTCGATCACAAGACTAACTAAATGGGTAACATTGAGTACAATGGATGTGAGGGGTGCTAATACATTCCCTTGCATAACTGACTCCCGAATCCTAATATGGTTGTGATGACCATCTTATCAATTATTTTTTGGGTTTTCTCTATCATTTTCTGTTCCTTTGGAACAAATAAAATTTGGTGGCGACTTCATTGTATTTTTTAGCGTGCGAATGCTCAAGAATTTTTTCACCGCGACATGGTGGTCGGATTAAAAAGGGAAATGGTCGGACTGGAAAAAAAGTAGTATAGTTAGATCCTTTCTTCCCACTAGGGAGACAATTATTCACGCGAATTTCATGCCAACCACATAGATCAATCTAACGATTGACTGCATCCTACGTTGTTCCACACACATTTTATTGTCAACCATTTATCCTATTTAAAGAGGAAAGTATGAGATTTCACATGTATTCAAATTCTTTATCATTCAAACACCATTTTGACTCTCAATAATTTAAGAATTGAGTGTTCACCTTACAGGTCAGCCTTGTTGGGAAATAATAAAATAATCGGAATATTTTTCAAGCAAAAGACTTTATCAAACCTGTGAAATTTACACAAACAACCAGCAGAACCAATTCCATAGCATAATACTAATAACAAAAAAATGAAATAGCAAGAACACCAAATTTTTAACATGGAAAACATCCTCAAAATGAGAGAATAAAAACCGCGGGATCTAGTTCAATAAAACCTTCCTCTATATTAATAGTGGGTATACAAAATTATTCCTAGTAACATAGGGAATAATAATATTCACCAATAAACAATAAAGATCGGAAAACTCACTCTAAACAACACCTCCATAAATTATGGATATAGAAAAACAACTCCAAGAGAAGGTAAAATTACTTAACAATAATATCAATAAAATTAGCTAAGTGATAGGAACAACATACTGAATTTGTAGATCAAACTGAAAATGTTTCCTACACACCCTTCTATCACGTGTGTCTTTTCCTCTTCTCTGAAGCCCATGTGATCTTCACTGATACCCTTGTAAGTTGAATATTTGTTGTGTAGCCTTAAGAATTAAAAAATTCCTCTAAAATACATGTCAATTGGGGTTAGCCCAAATAAAGCAATACCTAAAAAAATCTATTTTTTTCTTTTATTCTTTTTCTCTTTGTTTTTTCTTTTTGTTAATAAATGGTGGTCCCACATTAGGAGCGAGTAAAACAAATAAATATCCCCCTCACGACTCAAGTGGGAAGGAGTTGCTTCTCCGTGTCTGACTTCTTTCTGTAGTTAATCATCTTTGTCACAAGCAAAGTCTTTGTCATCATATCTGAACCATTCTAGTTAGTATGAATCTTCTCAAGTGAAAACAACTTCATCTCCAATGCATCTCATATCCAATGATACCACACTTTAATGTGCTTTGAGCTAGAATAAAACTTTGGGTTCTCACCAAGATGAATTGAACTATGACAGTCACAGAATAACACAAACTTCTTTTGCTCAACACCCAACTCTTGTAGGAATTTCTTCATCCACAATAGTTCTTTAGACGCTTCATTTGCTGCAATATACTCAACCTCAATAGTAGATAAAGCAACACACTTTTGTAATCTTGATTGCCAAGACTCTGCCCCTACAACAATAATCATGTATCTAAAAGTAGATTTTATGGAATCAACATCACTAGCCATATATGCATCTGTGTAGCCATCTAACACAAGATTACCCTCTCAAAGCATAAGCACACTCTAGAAGTATCTCTAAAATATATGAGAATCTACATCATTGTTTACCAATGATCTTTACTAGTATTAGAGGGAAACTAACTAACAACACCAACAACATGAGAAATATATGGTCTTGTGCACACTATAAAATAAATCAAACTACCAAATGCCGATGCGTAAGGAACATTCTTCATATCTTCTTTGTCTTCTTCACTTATAGGACATTGTTCGGAATTCAATTTTAAATGAGTAGAAAATAGAGTAATCATAAGTTTTGAATTGCTCATGTTAAACCTCTCTAACAACTTCTGAAGTAATTGTGTTGAGACAACCACAATGCACCTTTCTTCCCGTCACCAAAAATTCTCATGCCAAGGATTTATTGTGCAGGACCCAACTCCTTCATTGCGAAGGACTTGCTTAACTCTTTCTTCATGCTTTGAATTTTCATAGTGTCATGACCAATAATCAACACGTCATCAACGTATAACAAGAGAATAATAAAATCTTCATTGGGGAATTTCTTCACAAACACACAATGACCAATAATAGTTTCACCATAACCATTTCTTTCCATGAAAGAATAAAAAAAATTTTACCATTGTTGCCGAGCTTGCTTGAGACCATACAAACTTTTCTTTAATCTACAAGCAAGTTCATCTTCACCTTTTACTTTTAAGTCTTCGGGTCTCTCCATGTATATATCTTCCTCAAAATCATCATGAAGGAGAGAAGTCTTGACATCATGTTGTTCAATCTCTAAATTCATGCTAGTTGTTAATCCCATCACATCTCTAATAGACATCATCTTCACCACATGTGATAAAATTTCTTCAAAGTCAATACCTTTTATCTGATTAAAAGCTTTCACAACCAATCTTTCTTTTTATCTTGGTTGATATTTATTCTCTTCAGAATTTATCTTGTATACCCATTTTTTCTTGAGTGCCTTCTACCCTTATGAAATTTTACCAACTCAGATGTGTGATTCTCATGGAAGGAATTCATATCCTCTTGCATGACCTTCAACCACTTTTCTATATCAATATTTTAAATGGCCTATTGGTAGTATTTCAGCTCTCCAGTATCAGTGATTATCACATACTCATATGGAGGATATCTCTGAGAAACTTGACACTCTCTACTAGATCTTCTCAACTCAGGCTCAACCAATGGCTTAGTTGGAGCCTCTTCAAGGATCTCATCATGATAAGGTTCTTATTCATTGGTTACATTCTCATCATATACATGTATATCTCCCCACCAACAAAATTTCCACTAGGAGGTTTATGCACAACATCATTGTAACTTTTAGCATCAGATTTTGGCTTCTCAGCTTTATCAAAATCTTCAATAGTTTGGTCTTCAAGAAATATCACATCATAACTTTTGATAATTTTCTTATCAACTAGATCCCACAATATATAACCAAACTCTTCATGACCATGACCTACAAACACACATGTTTTAGGCCTTTTATAATGCTTGGATATCTCATCCCTTGGAATGTGAACAAAATACATGCAACCAAACACTCTTAAGAAACCATAAGATACATTTTTCCATGTCCATACTCGGTTTGAAACATCACCATCAAATGGACCTGATGGAGAAAGATTGATCAAATCCAATGTAGTTATCAATGCTTCACCCCCAAAAGGCTTTTGATAACTTCTCATGAGAGAGCATAAACCTGATTATGTCATTAATCATACAATTTATTGTCTCTGAAAATCCATTATTTTGAGGTGTCTTTAGAATATTCTTCTCAAGTTTGATTCCACGCTCTATGCAATACTCTTCAAATTGACCTCTATATTCACCACAATTATCAGCTCTAACACCTTTTAGCTTTCTTCATTTTTCTTTCAGCACTTGCATGAAAGTACTTGAAAACACTGAGTACCTGGTCTTTAGATTTCAAATCAAAATCTCACACTTTTCTAGAGTGGTCTTCAATTAAAGTAACAAAGTATGATGCACCATCTTAATATTTACCAACAATCATTCAAACATAAATGTGAAATAAATCTAGAATATTTGGCCTCCTATGAGGGCCATTACTATTAAAAGGAACTCTATGTTGCTTACTAGAAAACAATGAGTGCATGTTTTAAGAGGAGTACCTTTCACCTGAAGAAAAATTTTCTTTGCAAGAATGTTGAGTCCTTTCTCACTCAAGTGAAGAAGGCTTGTATGTCATAAAGTATTAGATGAGTCTTCAATTGAATGCACTGCCTCCTTGCATAACTTTACAGACACCCTGTTGTACCCCAAAATTTGCCCTCCCATATTCTTCAAAGTTTTGATAAGCATCATCTCAATTTGCTCAAGTCTTCTCAAGGGATTGCACAGTCAACCATCCTCCTAAGCCAGTCAAATTAGGGTTTTGGTTCTTGCAAAGAAGTTGAGGTTTTCAAGGGCTCAATCAAGTCCCACATGCCTATAAACATTGTCAAGCACCTACATGTCAAGTTTCAAGGCTCACAAGGTCAAGTTGCACAGTCAAAAACCCTAATTGCTTCACAGTCAACTATAGGGGCAAAATGGTCATTTGGCAGTCAAAAGTCAAAAATTTTGGTCAACATCTTATTTTGAAGCCACAATCATCATTTGGTCAAGTCTTGACCATGATTTCACAAGAATGGCTCAAAAATGATCAAGGTGTCAAAAGTTTCTATTTTTGGACAGCTGAAAAGTCAACTGTAACTTGACCAAGGCATAACTTTTTCATGGTTCATCAGAAAAATCCCATCCAATTCTCATCTTGAAGGGGAAGACATTTCCTACAAATCATCTTCACATTCCAAGTCCAAGAAATGCTCTCACAAAAAGTTACCAATTTCAACATTATAGGTCATTTTCAAAAGTCAACAAAAAGGCACTTTAAGTCAAAGACCATAACTTGATATTGGTAAATCAAAATGACATGGGACCAAAGGAATTGGTTAGAGGACTTCAAGACCTTTCCAAAATGTCCAAGAACATGTTCATAGCTTCAAAATTGAGCAAGATATGCATTGGAGAAGTTGGGAAATTGTTGTGAAATGGCCAAAGTCAACTGTCCTTGAAACTTCAATTTTTTACAAAAAGGGCCCACTTTTTCCACTTGGTTCAGCTTGGCCATGCCTCCCACGTGTCCCACAATTTATTTCAAGATTAAAAATTAATTTTTCCATTTTTATTTAATTTTATTTGATTTAATTCATTTTAAATCTTTAAAATTCAAATGAAAATCAAGAAAATTAATGGAAGGATATTTTGTGGCTTGAATAGCTTTGTTAAACCATGAAGTACTTACCAAACTCGTGAAAAACCTATTCCAAGCATAGAAATTCAAAATTGAAGCAAATATGGCAAGTGGTTTAATGGTGTTCATGGCAAAATCAAAACTTCAATGCAAAGGCTTAATGACCATTATTCTGATTGATACTCATTACAAAACACATGTGCAAGCCTTCCCCATAACATTCACGACCTAGAGCACTCTAAAGACGGCAAAAGCAAATTTCATTTTTCAAGAGAAAAGTCACAAACTGAAAACCACCTTACAGTACAATTCAAGCTTCCATTTTGATCCAAATACACTCCTTGCATCACCAGGAACCTTTTGCAATCAGAATTAAGCGCAAAACCTCAAAGAATCGTTCATCACGCCCCCCACGGTTTGTCCATCATTTGAAAATCGAAACTCCATTTTTACGCCTCTTTAATTCATTTTGATCATGGTTACGCACTGCTGACACCATTACAAAACTTTCTGTTTGTTTTAATTTGATTATAAGGCTGTAAAACGCAAAGTGCCATGGTTGGTTTCTAGGTTTTTAGAGCTTCGAATTTGGGGTTTCTCTCATGCTGTAAAATTAAAACTCCAAACAGGCATGGTTGAACTCAGCATGATGAGACGAGCAGAACGGATACCTCGCGCTCTTTTTATGTTATCCCTATTTCTATTCGCTATTTTCTGTCATTGTATTTAGTGGGGGTTAAAAACCCCCGTTATCTTATTCCTTTTTTGCAGATATGAGGAAGACGATGATGAGGTGTCTAGGCGTGTATGGTGGATTCAAACCACACGCGCTTTTCTTTGTTTTTTCAGCATATAATGTGTTTACTTTATATTATATTTCTTTTCCATTATTCTAACACACGCGCATGAGTGGTTCAGTGGTTGGCTATGTGTCTTGTAATCTCTGGGGCTTGGGTTCGATTCCCAGGTCCCCCCATATTCCAATATTATTTTTTCCAACACTTTCCTGTGCAGCATTCAAAAGGAAGCATACCATACACCTCATCCAAGACTCAGCCAAGTGTCCATCAGTGCAGATCCAGTGGCCAAAGCATGAGGACCAAGGTGCTCTGGAGTCAACGTGGGCATAGGCAATCCAAGAAGTCAAACGAGCTGAAGGTTCAAATGGGCCAGGATTCAACAATTCACCTCCTATTCCAGCCCACACCCCCCTTGGGTTTACTCTTTTTATTTATTTTGTTTTGTCATTTCCTTTTTATTTATTTGCCTTATTTTATTTTTTATTATTATTAACAAATTAACCAACTAACATATTTTCATAAAAAATCAAAAAAATAGAACTAACATCATTATTATTATTATTATTTTATTTTGTAAATAAACATTAATTGAAATAGTTTAATTAGGCAATTTTGACTTTTCTTTTAACAATTAAAATAATTTAGAATTAGGTTAACTTAGAATTTTAATTCTTTTATTTTATTTCATAAAAAACATAAAAAGCACAAAAAAATATATTTTCTTTTAATAAATTAATTAATTAGTTTATTTATTAGTTATTAATTTCATTTAACCAAAAAAAATCAATTTCTTTTCTTAAAAGGGTCAACACCCTTAGAACATTTCCGATTTAATTTTTATTCGCGCATAGTTTATTATTATGTAATTGCTTCCAAGACATGTAATAGTTAATTAGGTTTACCGCTTTATTTTAATTTCTCGTACTTATTTTACCCAAAAAAACGGGTCTTTGTATTTTTGGCGATGTATAGACCCGCGCCTTGTAATAGCGTAAGATTTATGTTTCCGCAATTTACTTTCTGCACCCCCTAACTGTTAAATGCATGAAAGAATGTATGGTAAATAAAAACAACTCGTAGCTCACTAATTATCAAGACAAACATTAACTGAATACAACACACAATGCACACACCACTTCTAGGGTACGCCTCACTCGTTGCCTTCGAAACGTGGTCATCAAGTATAAGACGTCTTAGAGGTCACCCTTTGTCTAAAGATCCAGTTGCCTCGAAACGGTTGCCTCGGATAAAAGGATCTAGGACGTTAGGGTTACTTCTAAGTTGTCCTACCATTGCTTAGGTGACCACACTGTCCCGATAATCGAATTGACCCGAACACCTCCAACGATGGTGCTACCTACCCCTCAATGGTGGGATAACACTATCTAAAGGACTCTTACACAACTTAATTCCTTAGGGTAGGTAGATGACTCATGGGTACTTGCTCTTTTCAAAAACAAACAAAATACTTTTCACACCTTACACTTTCAAAAAGCTTTCAAAACAAATTTTTTCAAACACTCTTGAGGACTGATACAAGAGTCATTCAGAAATCTTTCAAAGAAACTTTTTCAAACCCACTCACATTTGAAAAGCAAACATCATTTTGAAAACATAAGAGCAAATACCTAAGAGCCCATGGATAACCATGGATAGAAAGGGTGCTAACACCTTCCCTTTCTATAAATCTACCTCCCGAACCGAGAAACATTCTCATAAGGAATTTTGCTGTGCTTTTGTCCTTTCCATGTTGGAGAAAATAAAAGACGGTGGCGACTCTTGCTTCCGCGACATTTCGCGAAACCAGCTTAAAAACAGTCAGTTCTATTTCCACCGATCACAGAACTGGCGACTCTGCTGGGGATATACTTTAAAGTGAGGTGTACCTTAGGATAGATTATACTTATGTTTTCAATTGCCTAATTTGTGTGCTTTAATATTATTGGGCCTGTTTTGGGAGTTCTATAGATCCTAACCCGGATCTGGGGGATACCTCTTAGAAAGTAGCAACAAGACTGTGAGGGAACTGTGCGGGGTATACCGACACGGTTGAAGCAGTCTGCTACGTTGATGTGGCACTTTGGTGAGTACCGGTAACCCTTGAGTCAAGTCAAGGAGAGTACGGGGCCGCCGCATGGTGTCGTGAAGCATCAACTGACCTTAGGAACCTTACTTGACCATCCTGGCCTCTTTAGGGTAGTGAGATAACTGACTTTGGTGCAGTCCGAAGTTAGTTGATACTCGATACTACACTCATTGAGGGTTGTTTTCGTGGAATATTTTGATCGCCAGTTCAGTGGCTAAATCGAAACAATGAACATCGAAAACAACCCAATGATATTGAGCTCCTTAGAACTCGGTTACTTTTGATAGGACAGGTTTTTGAGCCCACCAACTTCAAGAGGGTAGTACCCCAAACTTCATGCTGGCCTGAACTCTAAGGGTTGTCTTGTGTGACTTGTGTGCCTTACCATGTTTGCTTTTGTGAATACTTGTGGTGTGTTTTATCATAGCATCATAACATCATACAGCATCATATGCATTTACTAACCACTTCAAGGGTTCGAATCTTCATCTTTGTTCTTGTTTTGTAGGACATGGAAACTATCTGCAGAAAGACAATTCAGGTCAACCTTGTAAGGGTCCCTCCTCAGCTTAAGGAACTTACATCCAGGATTCCCGAGAACTCTTCATTCAGTGAAAGGCATGGTAGACTCATCAGCTTGGTCAATACCAACATTGAAGAGGATATGGTGAAAGTGTTGTTCCAGTTCTTTGACCCTCTGCACCACTGTTTTACTTTCCCGGATTATCAGTTGGTGCCTACCTTGGAAGAGTTTTCTCAGCTTCTAAATATTCCTATCCTTAGTCAACTACCCTACAACGGTACAAAAAAGGAGCCAAAACTTGAAGAGGTTGCTAAAGCATTATACCTATAACCATCTGACATTAAGGGACATTGGGAAGTTAGAAGTGGTATCAAAGGGTTTTTGGCCAAGTTCCTGTTTGAGAAGGCCCAAGAATGTTGGAATTCCCTTGACCTACAAGCCTTTGAAGAAGTTGTAGAACTCCTCGTCTATGGTTTGGTGTTGTTCCCTAATCCAGATCAGCTTATAGATATCAATGCTGTCAAGATCTTCATGTCTAGGAATCCTATACCTACGTTGCTTGGGGACATCCTTCACTCATGTTACACTCGAACCATGAGAAAAAGAGGTGTTCTTATGTGTTGCACTCTTCTCCTGGGAAGGTGGTTTATTTCGCACCTTCCACAATCAGTTTTGAAGAACGAGCGGGGTTTGAGATGGTCACAATGATTGATGACTCTTACACATGCAGATATACATTGGTGCTCTTGGTCCAGAGAGGATGTCACTATCATTGATCGTTGCGGGGAGTACCCTAATGTTCCTTTACTTGGAATCAGAGGAGGTATTACTTACAACCCGTGTCTGGCTTTGAGACAGTTTGGTTATGCTCGGAGGGATGGCCCCCACGACATGTTAATTCCTGACATAGTTTTTGACTTCGACAACGATGCGCAAGGACTTCGCCAGAGATTTATCAGAGCTTGGAGGATGCCCAACAGGGTAGATAGCAAGACACTGGGGCACAAGAACTCCATCCCCCTGGAGCCTTATCTCAAGTGGGTACGAGCCCGCTCCCAGAAGCTGGTGATGCCATATCCTCATGTTCTCCCTGTGATCAAAGAGCCAGTCTTGGAAGGAGAGGTGCCCTACACCATTCAACATCCTGACATGCCTACATCCTGGGAAGAAATGCAGAAAATCTGGATCCAACTCAAGGAAGAACGGAATTCTCTTGAAACCAATCTACATGCCAGTGAGAAGAAGGTCTTGGAGCTCACGCGTCTACTGCACGAGGAAAAGACTCTCAACACTTACATTGCTCCAAAGAGGATGCGCAGTGTCTTTTGGGATTAATTATTTTGTAATGTTTTGCCCATGAGGCCTTGATGTACTGAACAATATATTTCCTAATAAAAAGTGTGTTCTTTTTTGGCTACAACAAATTTGAACTTTCGAACCCTTGAATGCATTGCATAAATAGCATATCATGCATCATGTGCATAACAGGTACCCCTTTTTCTACAGGTTGCTTAATCTTCTTCGTTGTTCATTTCAGCACTCAAGCATCATGAATCCTGAACTCACTACCGAGCAAGCTATCAAGGCCCTCCAGGCCCAGAATGCCCAATTTCAGGAGATGGTCATAAACTTGGCCCAAGGACAACAAGAGCTGAAGGCTTTGCTCCTGAAGAAGAAGAAGAAGAAGAGGACTGTGCTATTCAACACTGGGCGCAGACTCGGGAATACATTGCAGAATGAAGCTGAGAGGACTACTCCGTCTGTGGGGGAAGGCATTCACCAAGGGAGAGAGGTCCCTAGTCCTGTGGTCTCTGACACCGAGACAGACTTCAACGATGAACAGTACCCTCCTGCTGAGGACCGGTACAAACAGCTGGAGGACAGGTTAAATGCTATGGAGATTCAATGTGTGCCTGGGTTGGATTTTGGAGACTTGGGGTTATCTTCTGGGGTGGTGATCCCACACAAGTTCAAGGCACCTGCCTTTGTGAAGTATGACGGGGCTTCTTGTCCTAAAATGCACCTTCGCTCTTATGTAAGGAAGATCCAGCCTTACACTGCAGACAAGAACTTATGGATCCATTTCTTCCAGGAGAGTCTTTCAGGGACTCATCTCGAATGGTTCTATCAGCTGGATGGAACCAACATTCGTAACTGGGAGGATTTGGCTACTGCTTTTTATAAGCAGTATCAATATAATTCTGACCTTGCTCCCACGCGTACCCAACTCCAGGGTATGTCACTGGGAACGGGTGAAGGCTTTAAGGAGTACGCACAGAAGTGGAGAGACCTGGCTGGCAGGGTGCAGCCACCATTGACGGATCATGAATTAGTGGACATGTTCTTGGGGACCCTGTCTGGTCCATTCTTCAACCATCTCATTGGTAATTCCTCTGCTGGGTTCACTGATCTGATCCTGACTGGTGAAAGGATCGAAGCTGGTATAAAATCGGGAAAGATACAGAAGGGTGCCTCCTCAAATACTGAAAAGAAGCCCTTCAAGAAGGAGGCCAGTGTTGTGTATGGTCCCAGGAGACAGAACAAACCAGAACGCCGTCAAGCTGTCAACACGGTGGTAATTTCTAAGCCTGCTGCTGCTCCTCAGTAATACAACCAGCCAAGAGCTGAGAGGCCCAAAAGGCAGTATACTCGACTCAACATGACTCTCTCTCAGATATTACCGCAACTGCTGTCAACTAGCCTGGTAACTGTCAAGGAGGCTCCGAAGGTGGTAAACACAGCATCTCCGAAATACACCCCAACGCCCATTGCGCTTATCACTCTGATAGCCCGGGACATTCTACTGATGATTGTTGGGCCCTAAGGAATAAGGTTCAGGACCTTATTGATGCCAAGGAAATACAGTTTGAGGCGCCCGAAAGGCCAAATGTTGTGACCGCTCCCATGCCCCAGCATGGAGTGAACGCTGTTGAGGAGGATCTGTATGTAGCTTCTGTGGATGATGTTGCTACTCCGCTGCTGACCGTCAAGAGGAACCTGTTGCTAGCCGGTTTATTTCCGGGATGTAGTAAAGGTTGCCATCTGTGTGCTGATTCCCCTGCTGGTTGTTCTTTGCTGAAATCAGGCGTCCAAAACCTGATAGATAGCAAAGAGATCTTGTTCAAGAAGATTGCTATTCCTGCTGCCCCTGTTGAAGAAGTTTCAATTGTGACCATTTTCAACAACCCCTCCAAGGCTCCTTCAAAGAAGCCTGTCCAAATTTTGCCTGTTCACAAGATTGCTCCTATAACCATTACTGTTCCGGGGCCCATCCCCTACAAGTCTGATAAAGCTGTCCCATGGCACTATGGGGCTGATGTTTATGTTTTGGGAGTGAAACAAGAGTTCAACACTGGTACCGGTGTCACCAACATCACCGGGCCTGCTAAGGTCACTCGTAGTGGAAGACTGTTCTCACCAGACATTGCTCCTCCAGCAATTCAAAGGCCTCTTGTCATCACACCTGCCAGTGTGCCTGTTTTCCCCCCTGATCAAGCTTCTACCCCTGCTGCCGAGTCATCTGACGCTCGGGGTAAGGGGATTGCTACTGATGTGCCTGCCCGGACGGAGGCACTAAAGACCACTGTTGAGGCTTCCAAGCAAGAGATGGAAGAGATCCTCAAAATTATAAATAAAAGTGATTTCAACATCATTGAACAGCTGGGGCACACCCCCTCCAAAATCTCCATGCTATCACTGTTGTTGTGTTCAGAGGCCCATGCCAAGGCCCTGATTGCTTTCCTGAAGACGGCTCACGTGCCCTAAGAGACGTCTGCTGATCAATTCACCGACTGTATGGCTAACCTAACCGCTGATAATGGTCTGGGTTTCTCTGATGCTGATCTGACGGCCAAGGGGAAGAACCATAATGATGCCCTGCATGTCTCCATTGAATGCAGGGGCACTACTCTTGCTCACGTACTGGTTGACACTAGTTCTTCACTGAACGTACTACCCAAGAAAGCTCTAGACAGGCTGGACTGTGAGGGTTTAGAGCTCAAACCAAGTAACATCGTTGTCCGGGCCTTTGACGGGTCCAAAAGGATGGTGCATGGTGAGGTTGACATCCCAATCAGGGTTGGTTCACAAGTCTTTGATTCAAAATTCTATGTGATGGACATCCGTCCATCCTATTCTTGTTTGCTGGGTCGCCCGTGGATCCACAAGGCTGGAGCTGTGACTTCAACTTTACATCAGAAGCTCAAGTACCCGGTCAGGGGGAAGATCGTAACAGTGCAAGGGGAGGAGGAATACATGGTCAACCACCTTAACTCCTTCAGGTATGTAGAAATGGATGGGGAGTTCATTGAGACCCCCTTTCAACACTTTGAAGAGGTGCCTCAAACATTGGCAGCAGCAGAGACAGTGACTGCAGAAGACTCTCCTTTAAAGATGGCTTCCTTGAAGGATGCTCGGGCTGTGATTGAGAAGGGTGAGTGTGCAAACTGGGGCATACTTCCTGATTTCACTCCAAAGACTGACAAATTTGGCTTGGGTTTCACTGCAAAGGCTCAGAGGGCTGTACATAAAGCAGGGATCGGAAGACCTCCCATGTTCATCACCAATCTAGGAGTGAATGCTATTGAGGACGAAGCGGACGAATCTGAATTTGACAGCTGGATCTACCCAACGACCAACGGTGGACCTAGCAACTGGACTGCAAAAGACTTTACACCTATTACTTTTGTCACCCAGTAATGAACTTCTTTATTTTGGATTTGTAATAAACAATAATTTGAAACTCTATTGGCCCGGTGTCTTACCCGGGGCACCGTGGTTTTATTTGTGAGGGCTTTTGTGTGTCACTTCCATATATCATGAATAAAAGCATTGGACGTTTTTTACATTTTCAAATATTGCACTCCCTTTCTTTCTTTATATATTGCAAAACAGCTATATTTACACACACTCACTCATACAGGTTCCAATCCACTCTGGATCTCACTGGTAACGACTCTGCTACTGTCAGTTATGACTTCGAAAATCCGATCAACTTAGCCGAAGACGAAGGTGAAGATGATTTCGAAGTGCCTGGTGAGCTTGCAAGACTGTTACTCCAAGAAGAGAGGGCCATCCAGCCACACGAAGAGCCAGTGGAAACGGTAAATTTGGGTACTGAGACAGACAAAAAGGAAGTTAAGATTGGTGCCAATCTGGAGCTCAGCGTGAAACAACGGTTGGTTCAGATGATGCATGATTATGTAGAGATCTTCGCCTGGTCTTACGAAGACATGCCTGGGTTGGATACCGACATTGTGGTTCATCACCTGCCTACCAAGGAAGACTGCCCGCCAGTAAAACAGAAGGTCCGCCGTATGCGTCCAGAGATGTCCGAGAAAATCAAAGCTGAAGTTATGAAACAATTTGATGTCGGGTTTCTAGCAGTGACTTCTTACCCTCGGTGGGTTGCCAACGTGGTTCCAGTGCCGAAGAAAGATGGTAAGGTCAGAATGTGTGTTGATTACAGGGATTTGAACAGGGCGAGCCCCAAGGATGGTTTCCCTCTGCCTCACATTGACGTTCTGGTTGACAACATTGCTCAGCATAAGGTGTTCTCCTTCATGGATGGTTTTTCAGGTTATAATCAGATCAAGATGGCTCCTGAAGATATGGAAAAGACTACCTTTGTTACTCAGTGGGGCACCTTCTGCTACAAGGTCATGCCTTTTGGGTTGAAAAATGTTGGGGAAACCTACCAACGTGCCATGGTTGCTTTATTTCATGACATGATCCACCATGAGATTGAAGTATACGTCGATGATATGATTGCAAGGTCCCAAACTCAGGAGGAACACCTTGATCATCTACAGAAGCTATTTGACCGTCTGAAGTTGTACAAGCTGAGGTTGAACCCGAACAAGTGCACCTTTGGGGTGGGATATGGAAAACTACTAGGCTTCGTCGTAAGCGACAAAGGTATTCAAGTGGACCCTGCCAAAGTAAAAGCCATACAAGAGATGCCAGTTCCCAAGACAGAGAAAGAAGTCAGAGGCTTTCTAGGACGTCTGAATTACATTGCTCGATTCATCTCACATCTAACTGCTACCTATGAACCAATCTTCAAGCTGCTGAAGAAAGATCAAGTAGTACGTTGGAACGATGAATGTCAAGCCGCTTTCAACAGAATCAAAGAGTATCTCCAAGAACCACCCATTCTTATGCCACCGGTTGAAGGGAGACCTCTAATACTATACTTGACAGTACTGGACAGCTCAATGGGGTGTGTGCTGGGGCAGCATGACGAGTCTGGCCGAAAAGAGCACGCCATTTATTACCTTAGAAAAAGTTTACCGACTGTGAGACCCGATACTCACTGCTCGAGAAAACTTGCTGCGCTTTGGTATGGGCTACTCGCCGGCTGAGACAGTATATGTTGACTCACACTACTCTGTTGATTTCAAAAATGGATCCAATAAAGTACATATTCGAAAAGCCTGCTCTGTCTGGAAGAATAGCGAGATGGCAGATGATCTTGACAGAATACGACATCCAGTACACGACTCAGAAGGCAATCAAGGGAAGTGTATTGGCAGACCATTTGGCTCACCAGGCAGTGGACGACTACCAATCTATGAACTTTGAATTTCCAGACGAGGATATCATGGTAGTGACTGATTATGAAGTACCTGGACCGGATGAAGGACCTGAGGAAGGATCCCGATGGTCTATGCACTTTGACGGAGCCTCAAACGCTTTGGGTAACGGTATTGGCGATGTGATCATATCCCCCAAAGGCACTCATACTCCACTCACCGCCCGGCTATGTTTCAACTGCACCAACAACATGGCGGAGTATGAGGCGTGTATCATGGGTCTGCAGGCTGCAATTGACTTAAGGATCAAGTTTCTGAGTGTCTTCGGAGATTCCGCTCTCGTGATCAACCAGATCAAAGGCGAGTGGGATACGAAACACCCAAATCTTATTCCTTATAAGGAGTTAGTGTTGACATTGATCCCCCATTTCACAGAGATAACTTTTGAACACTTCCCAAGAGAGGAGAATAAGTTGGCGGACGCACTGGCTACGATGTCTTCCATGTTCAAAGTCAAATGGGACAACGAGGCTCCCCGGATCATTATCTGGAAACTGGATGAACCTGCATATTGCTGTGACCTTGAGACTGAAGAGGTAACTGACAAACCCTGGTATCATGAAGTAAAGAGGTACTTGGAAGCTTAAGAATACCCCAAGGGTGCATCCATCAATGACAAAAAGTTTCTGAGAAGGTTCGCAGCAAAGTTCTTCCTCAGCAACGGCATTCTCTACAAGTGCAACCATGATTCAACTTTACTGCGTTGTGTGGATAAGACTGAAGCAGAAAGAATCATGGCAGAGCTGCGTGAAGGTACCTTCGGAACACATTCCAGTGGATATACCATGGCAAAGAAAATCCTTCGGGCAGGATATTTCTGGTCCACAATGGAAGCCGACTGTTACCAACATTCTCGGACATGTCATAAGTGCCAGATCTATGCTGATAAGATGCACGTTCCTCCAGTTCCTCTGAACGTCTTGACAGCACCTTGGCCTTTTGCAATGTGGGGCATTGATATGATCGGCGAGATCAGACCTACGGCATCCAACGGGCATCGCTTCATCCTGGTAGCGATTGATTACTTTACGAAGTGGGTTGAAGCAGCTTCCTACGCTACAGTAACCAAGAACGTCGTGGCACGGTTCATTCGTCATAACCTGATCTGTCGATACGGCGTCCCGGAAAGGATCATTATGGACAATGGTACCAATCTTAACAATAAGATGATCACTGAGCTCTGCGAGCAATTCAAGATACAGCACCACAACTCTTCCCCCTACCGGCCGAAGATGAATGGGGTTGTAGAGGCATCAAATAAGAATATCAAAAAGATTGTGCAGAAAATGACAGTGACCTATAAAGATTGGCACGAGATGTTACCGTTTTCTCTTCATGGGTACCGTACCTCAGCAAGGACGTCAACCGGGGCAACTCCCTTTTCCTTGGTCTACGGCATGGAGGCAGTCTTGCCGATTAAAGTCCAGATACCCTCTCTCTGGATAATGAAGGATGCAGGCTTGAGCGAAGACGACTGGATCCAGACTCGACTTGATCAGTTAAACCTAATCGACGAAAAGAGACTCACTGCTATTTGTCATGGTCAGACGTATAAAAAATGGATGATCAGGGCATTTAAAAAGAAAGTCAGACCACAAGAGTATCAAGTTGGGGACCTGGTAATCAAGCGCATCATTCTTCCTCAAAGTGATCCCAGGGGCAAATGGACCCCCACATACGAAGGGCCATTTGTGGTTAAACATGTCTTCTCAGGAGGAGCCATGATTCTAACCACCATGGACGGTGACGACCTTCCTCACCCCGCCAATGCAGACATAGTAAAAAGATACTACGCATGATAAAAGACCCGCTAGGTTGACATACCTAGGCAAAAGTAAGGGCTTCCCAGCGAACCAAAAGGGTTCGGGCAAAAATAAGGGATGAAATGAAAAAAATCTGTACACCCGGCAAGTCGAAAACCTGAAAAGGCGGCTTGGGAAAAAATGGGTATCCCGGTGGACTGAAAACCCGAAAGGGCGGTCCAGGCAAAAATTAGGGATAAAGCGTAATACTATGTCTCATTGGATCACCTTGCATCCAGAATCCGGTATCAGCTACCAAGTTCAAACGGCAGCAATCAATCAGCTTCATCTTCAACCAAGCAGCAAAGTGATGAGGTACTTGAAGATATAAAGGCGATAACAGAGTTGGAACCCAGTGGGATTACTCTTTTCACACAGCTGTTTTGTTTTCTTTGTACAAATTGTATAAACTCTACTCTATTCGGCGGCGTTCTCTTACTAGGACGTCAACCTCTTGTACATAAACGCCTATTTACAGGCCAATTCAAAAATCAATACAAATTTACTTTTCCAGACAAATCGCCAATTGTTTTTTCCTTTCTCTGTTTTGTTATGTAAAGAACGTCCAATGTTCAATTGTGATATATGCATTTGACACTAATTGCTAACTCGTGAATATTTGAATACGAAACAAAAGATTAATTACATGTGACATTAGAAACAGGGGCAATATTGAGTTATCTAAGCAATCTAGTTGCTCTGTCCACCAAGGTAACAAGGTAGGTTCAACTGAAGAACGATCAGGATACCTTCACTCCCCGCGGAGTAAGACAAGAATCAGTAATACTCTCCTCCGAGAAGAGTTGGTCTCCCATCAGCCCTGAAAAGGCACAGTATCTCCAGCAAGTCAGCAATACTCTCCCCAAGCAGAGTTAGCCTACAGTCAGCCTTATGGAAGTTGGGTATCCCCAGCAGATCTCAATATTCCCCAACAGAGTATACAGATGTTCCTAACAAGCATCCTCGGCAGTCTTAATATAAGATTGTTCCCCGGCGGAATACAGACACTTCAGTGGAGCCACTCCCCAGTACAGTCTCAAAAGTCTCCCCAGGAGAGTTGAATCCATCTCCCCAGTAGATTCTAGAAGCTTATCCCCTACAGAGCACGAGCGCGTCTCCCGGACTTTATTCAAAGGTTATTCCCCACCAGGGCTTATAACTGGGTTATCCTCAGCTAATTACCACGGAAAGATCGTCCTCGGCGAAGCTCTTCCTATCCCCCAGCGGAGTTCAACAAATCTTCCAACATAACATATCAACGGTACCCCCAGCGAAGTTATTATCAAACCTCAGCAAAGTATCTCTCTCCACAGAGTATCCCCCGCAGGGTAATCTCCTTAACAATTTTATTCCCCAACAGAGTCATCTTCTCCTACCGGTCTATTCTTGCAACCATCATCCCCAGCGGAAACGAAGAGCTCTATTCTTCAAAACATCAGCCCAGGATCCAGCTCCCGGCATTCGTCAAGGATTTATTTTCCTAGACGAAAATACATTCATAACCATATCACATTTCATACATCCTGCTTACATACCTAATGCATGCACATACGCATCATATCACACAATCTCATTTATTCTTGAGGACATCATGACATCATGCTTTTCGTACATCATGACATTGCATACAACTGATGTTTTACCTTTTCAGGAAAAAGGTCAATCCAAAGATAATTACTATCAACTGTCGTAATTCCAAATTCGATACCTGTATCTAGCCAGGGCATGTCTGTGAGCGATCAATTCCAGATTTGATTCCTGTATCCAGCCAGGGCACGTCTGAAGAGTTTGAAGATTCGATTCCTGTATCTAGCCAGGGTAAATCTGTTGACGACTATTTCCAGATTCGATTCTTGTATCCAGCCAGGGCACGTCTGAAGAGTTTGAAGATCCGATTCCTGTATCCAGCCAGGGCGTATCTGTTGACGATTATTTCCAGACTCGATTCCTGTATCCAGCCAGGGCACGTCTGAAGAGTTTGAAGATTTGATTCCTGTATCTAGCCAGGGTAAATCTGTTGACGACTATTTCCATATTCGATTCCTGTATCCAGCCAGGGCACGTCTGAAGAGTTTGAAGATTCGATTCCTGTATCTAGCCAGGGTAAATCTGTTGACGACTATTTCCAGATTCGATTCCTGTATCCAGCCAGGGCACGTATGAAGAGTTTGAAGATCCGATTCCTGTATCCAGCCAGGGCGTATCTGTTGACGACTATTTCCGGACTCGATTCATGTATCCTGCCAGGGCACGTCTGAAGAGTTTGAAGATCCGATTCCTGTATCCAGCCAGGGCGTATCTGTTGACGACTATTTTCGGACTCGATTCCTGTATCCTGCCAGGGCACGTCTGAAGAGTTTGAAGATATGATTCCTGTATCCGGCCAGGGCGTATCTGTTGACGACTATTTCCGGACTCGATTCCTGTATCCTGCCAGGGCACGTCTGAAGAGTTTGAAGATCTGATTCCTGTATCCAGCCAGGGCGTATCTGTTGACGACTATTTCCGGACTCGATTCCTGTATCCTGCCAGGGCACGTCTGAAGAGTTTGAAGATCCGATTCCTGTATCCAGCCAGGGCGTATCTTTTGACGACTATTTCCGGACTCGATTCTTGTATCCTGCCAGGGCACGTCTGAAGAGTTTGAAGATTTGATTCCTGTAGCCAGCCAGGGCATATCTGTTGATGACTATTTTCAGATTCGATTCCTATATCCAGCCAGGGCACGTCTGAAGAGTTTGAAGATTCGATACCTGTATCTAGCCAGGGCATATCTGTTGACGACTATTTCCAGATTCGATTCCTGTATCCAGCCAGGGCACGTCTGAAGAGTTTGAAGATTCGATTCCTGTGTCCAGCCAGGGCGCGTCTGAAGAGTTTGAACATTCGATACCTGTATCTAGCCAGGGCATATCTGTTGACGACTAATTCCAGATTCGATTCCTGTATCCAGCCAGGGCACGTCTGAAGAGTTTGAAGATTCGATTCCTGTATCCAGCCAGGGCATATCTGTTGACAACCAATTGTAGATTCGATACCTGTATCCAGCCAGGGCATATCTGCATAAAGAGTTTGAAGATCAACCCCTGTAACAGGCCAGGTAATTATCTTTCTTTCTCAGGTACGCAATTTCTCGCTAAGGAATCTCTTACGCGATCAACACCTAGATGGAATCTATAAGCCCATCTCCACAACTATCCATCACAGTTCCAAATGGCATCTATAAGCCCATTCCCGACAAGGTTCTGTCACATCTCCAGATGGCATCTATAAGCCCATCCCTCCTATCCACTATCTCTCCAAATGGCATCTATAAGCCCATTCCCGACAAGGTTCTGTCACATCTCCAGATGGCATCTATAAGCCCATCCTCCTATCCACCATCTCTCCAAATGTCATCTGTAAGCCCATTCCCGATCACACTGCTGATACTCGACTATGTGAGTGCAAATTTCTGGGCACTCTAGTGTTCAATAATCTTCCACCTCCGGATCACGAAAGGCACGCAAGCCAATCTACATCCTCAGGTATAAGAAGATTGAACATGGGCAACTGTTATACCCAAAAATTTGCCCTCCCATATTCTTCAAAGTTTTGACAAGCATCATCTCAATTTGCTCAAGTCTTCTCAAGGGATTGCACAGTCAACCATCCTCCTAAGCCAGTCAAATTAGGGTTTTGGTTCTTGAAAAGAAGTTGAGGTTTTCAAGGACTCAATCAAGTCCCACATGCCTATAAAAATTTTCAAGCACCTACATGTCAAGTTTCAAGGTTCACAAGGTCAAGTTGCACAGTCAAAAACCCTAATTACTTCACAGTCAACTGTAGGGGCAAAATGGTCATTTGGCAGTCAAAAGTCAAAATTTTTGGTCAACGTCTTATTTTGAAGCCACAATCATCATTTGGTCAAGTCTTGACCATGATTTCACAAGAATGGCTCAAAAATCATCAAGGTGTCAAAAGTTTCTATTTTTGGACAGCTGAAAAGTCAACTGTAACTTGACCAAGGCATAACTTTTTCATGGTTCATAAGAAAAATCCCATCCAATTCTCATCTTGAAGGGGAAGACATTTCCTACAACTCATCTTCACATTCCAAGTCCAAGAAATTCTCTCACAAAAAGTTACAAATTTCAACATTATAGGTCATTTTCAAAAGTCAACAAAAAGGCACTTTAAGTCAAAGACCATAACTTGAGATTGGTAAATCAAAATGACATGGGACCAAAGGCATTGGTTAGAGGACTTCAAGACCTTTCCAAAATGTCCAAGAACATGTTCATAGCTTCAAAATTGAGCAAGATATGCATTGGAGAAGTTGGGAAATTGTTGTGAAATGGCCAAAGTCAACTATCCTTGAAACTTCAATTTTTGACAAAAAGGGCCCACTTTTTCCACTTGGTTCAGCTTGGCCATGCCTCCCACGTGTCCCACAATTTATTTCAAGATTAAAAATTAATTTTTCTATTTTTATTTAATTTTATTTGATTTAATTCATTTTAAATCTTTAAAATTCAAATGAAAATCAAGAAAATTAATGGAAGGATATTTTGTGGCTTGAATAGCTTTGATACACCATGAAGTACTTACCAAACTCGTGCAAAACCTATTCCAAGCATAGAAATTCAAAATTGAAGAAAATATGGCAAGTGGTTTAATGGTGTTCATGGCAAAATCAAAACTTCAATGCAAAGGCTTAATGACCATTATTCTGATTGATACTCATTACAAAACACATGTGCAAGCCTTCCCCATAACATTCACGACCTAGAGCACTCTAAAGACGGCAAAAGCAAATTTCATTTTTCAAGAGAAAAGTCACAAACTGAAAACCACCTTACAGTACAATTCAAGCTTCCATTTTGATCCAAATACACTACTTGCATCACCAGGAACCTTTTGCAATCAGAATTAAGCGCAAAACCTCAAAGAATCGTTCATCACGCCCCCCACGGTTTGTCCATCATTTGAAAATCGAAACTCCATTTTTACGCCTCTTTAATTCATTTTGATCATGGTTACGCACTGCTGACACCATTACAAAACTTTCTGTATGTTTTAATTTGATTATAAGGCTGTAAAACGCAAAGTGCCATGGTTGGTTTCTAGGTTTTCAGAGCTTCGAATTTGGGGTTTCTCTCATGCTGTAAAATTAAAACTCCAAACAGGCATGGTTGAACTCAGCATGATGAGACGAGCAGAACGGATACCTCGCGCTCTTTTTATGTTATCCCTATTTCTATTCGCTATTTTCTGTCACTGTATTTAGTGGGGGTTAAAAACCCCCGCTATCTTATTCCTTTTTTGCAGATATGAGGAAGACGATGATGAGGTGTCTAGGCGTGTATGGTGGATTCAAACCATGCGCGCTTTTCTTTGTTTTTTCAGCATATAATGTGTTTACTTTATATTATATTTCTTTTCCATTATTCTAACACACGCGCATGAGTGGTTCAGTGGTTGGCTATGTGTCTTGTAATCTCTGGGGCCTGGGTTCGATTCCCAGGTCCCCCCATATTCCAATATTATTTTTTCCAACACTTTCCTGTGCAGCATTCAAAAGGAAGCATACCATACACCTCATCCAAGACTCAGCCAAGTGTCCATCAGTGCAGATCCAGTGGCCAAAGCATGAGGACCATGGTGCTCTGGAGTCAACGTGGGCATAGGCAATCCAAGAAGTCAAACGAGCTGAAGGTTCAAATGGGCCAGGATTCAACAATGCACCTTCTATTCCAGCCCACACCCCCCTTGGGTTTACTCTTTTTATTTATTTTGTCTTGTCATTTCCTTTTTATTTATTTGCCTTATTTTATTTTTTATTATTATTAACAAATTAACCAACTAACATATTTTCATAAAAAATCAAAAAAATAGAACTAACATCATTATTATTATTATTATTTTATTTTGTAAATAAACATTAATTGAAATAGTTTAATTAGACAATTTTGACTTTTCTTTTAACAATTAAAATAATTTAGAATTAGGTTAACTTAGAATTTTAATTCTTTTATTTTATTTCATAAAAAACATAAAAAACACAAAAAAAAATATATTTTCTTTTAATAAATTAACTAATTAGTTTATTTATTAGTTATTAATTTCATTTAACCAAAAAAAACAATTTCTTTTCTTAAAAGGGTCAACACCCTTAAAACATTTCCGATTTAATTTTTATTCGCGCATAGTTTATTATTATGTAATTGCTTCCAAGACATGTAATAGTTAATTAGGTTTACTGCTTTATTTTAATTTCTCGTACTTATTTTACCAAAAAAAACGGGTCTTTGTATTTTTCGCGATGTATAGACCCGCGCCTTGTAATAGCGTAGGATTTATGTTTCCGCAATTTACTTTCCGCACCCCCTAACTGTTAAATGCATGAAAGAATGTATGGTAAATAAAAACAACTCGTAGCTCACTAATTACCAAGACAAACATTAACTGAATACAACACACAATGCACACACCACTTCTAGGGTACGCCTCACTCGTTGCCTTCGAAACGTGGTCATCAAGTATAGGACGTCTTAGAGGTCACCCTTTGTCTAAAGATCCAGTTGCCTCGAAACGGTTGCCTCGGATAAAAGGATCTAGGACGTTAGGGTTACTTCTAAGTTGTCCTACCGTTGCTTAGGTGACCATACTGTCCCGATAATCGAATTGACCCGAACACCTCCAACGATGGTGCTACCTACCCCTCAATGGTGGGATAGCACTATCTAAAGGACTCTTACACAGCTTAATTCCTTAGGGTAGGTAGATGACTCATGGGTAATTGCTCTTTTCAAAAACAAACAAAATACTTTTCACACCTTACACTTTCAAAACAAATTTTTTCAAACACTCTTGAGGGCTGATACAAGAGTCATTCAGAAATCTTTCAAAGAAACTTTTTCAAACCCACTCACATTTGAAAAGCAAACATCATTTTTAAAACATAAGAGCAAATACCTAAGAGCCCATGGATAACCATGGATAGAAAGGGTGCTAACACCTTCCCTTTCTATAAATCTACCTCCCGAACCGAGAAACATTCTCATAAGGAATTTTGTTGTGCTTTTGTCCTTTCCATGTTGGAGAAAATAAAAGACGGTGGCGACTCTTGCTTCCGCGACATTTTGCGAAACCAGCTTAAAAACAGTCAGTTCTATTTCACCGATCACACACCCTATAAAGAGTTGTGAAACTTTGATTCATTGCAACTACTAGTGACCCTTTGATGATTTATTCTATCTGAAAATCCATTATGTTGAGGTGTCTTTAGAATAGTATTCTCAAGTTTGATTCCACGCTCTTTGCAATACTCTTCAAATTGACCTCTATATTCACCACAATTATTAGCTCTAGCAGCTTTTAGATTTCTTCATTTTTCTTTCAGCACTTGCATGAAAGTACTTGAAAACACTGAGTACCTGGTCTTTAGATTTCAAATCAAAATCTCACACTTTTCTAGAGTGGTCGTCAATTAAAGTAACAAAGTATGATGCACCTTCTTAAGATTTACCACCCATCATTCAAACATTAATGTGAAATAAATCTAGAATATTTGGCCTCCTATGAGGGCCATTACTATTAAAAGGAACTCTATGTTGCTTTCCAGAAAACAATGAGTGCGTGTTTTAAGATGAGTACTTTCACCTGAAGAAATTTTTTCTTTGCAAGAATGTTGAGTCCTTTCTAACTCAAGTGACGAAGGTTTGTATGTCATAAAGTACTAGATGAGTCTTCAATTGAATTCACTTCCTCCTTGCATAACTTTACAGACAACCTATAAAGAGTTGTGAAACTTTGATTCATTGCAACTACTAGTGACCCTTTGATGATTTTACATATGCCATAACTACCAAAGTAAGTTTGATAACCTTCAATATTCAAGCCTTTGAACAAAATTAAGTTGAGACAAATATCAGAAACATGTCTCACTTTCTTCAATTTAAGCTTGCATCCAACACCAGTTTCAACCCAAACATATCCCATACCAATAATTTCACAAACTCACTCATTTCCCATTTTTACCGTTCCAAAATCACCAATAGTATAAGATGAGAAGAAATCACGCCTATGAGTAACATGGTACGAGGCACCTGAATCAACAATCCAAGTTGAATCTTGACATGCAAGGTTTTTAGAACTACCATTATAAACAATTAAGACATCACTGTCAGGTGCAGCTGTTGTCATGTATTTATCATTTTCTTCTCATTGCCTATTTCTTTCCCATTTTTACCGTTCCAAAATCAACAATAGTATAATATGAGAAGAAAGCACGCCTATGAGTAACATGGTACGAGGCACCTGAATCAATAATCCAAGTTGAATCTTGACATGTAAGGTTTTTGGAACTATCATCATAAACAATTAAGATATCACTGTGACGTGCAACTGTTGTCGTGTATTTATCATTTTTCTTCTCATTACCTATCTCTTTCCCTTGAATATTCTCTTTTGAGAAACCTGTAAGTCATTTTTACGTGTCCGACCTTTCCGTAATTGTATCATAATTTATTTTCTAGCTCTTTACTTGTCCCAACTCTTAGATTTTTCACGCTTATGAAATTTTCTAGTTTTGCTTCTCCCTCTTGACTAGGTAACTACAGCTTCAGACTGATTAGGAGTAACAATGAAACTACACTCCTTTCTTCTAACTTCTTTATTAAGCATGCTATCTTTAACTGTTGACATTACCAATTTCCCATTCGGAGCTGAATTGGTAAGGGTCACAACAAGAACTTCCCAATTATCAAGCAAGGAATTAAGCATGAATAAGGCTTGCAACTTATCATCCAACTTAATATCAGTAGCTTCTAACTGAATCACAATATTATGAAATACACTCATATGCTCTACCATTGTCACCATCCTTGTATTCATATTAACAAGTTTCTTTATCAAACATGCTTTATTTTGTACGTTCTTGCGCTCATACAACTATTTTAATTTATTTCACATTTTCTATGCATCAGTTCCAGCTTCAACATATGGATATACACTCAAGTCCAACCATTATATGATTATAGAATCTGTCTTCTGATTCATGTTCTTCCACTCGCCATCATACTTATCACTTGGTTTACCTTTTTCTCCTCAATAAGATCATATAAATCTTTGTTGTATAACATATCTTCCATAGGAGTCTTCTAGAGTATATACTTAGTAGATTTGAGTTTAATCATATTGGACTCTTGATTTTTCTCCATTTAAAATGAACAAAAACAATCCAATCAGTGCTCTGATACCACTTTGTTAGAAAATAATCAAATAATCAGAATACTTTCCCAAATCTGTGCAATTTAAACAGACAAACATCAAAACTAATTCCATAGCACAATAATAATTAAAAAATTTAAGCAAGAACACTGACTTTTTAATGTGGAAAATTTTCCCCAAAGTGAGAGAATAAAAACCACTGGACTTAGTCCAGTAAAATCTTCCACTATAACAACAATGGGTATACAATATTCTTCATAGTAACACTAGAGAATAACAATCTTCACTGATAAACAATAAAGGTGGGAAAACTCACTCCAAACAATACCTCCACAAATTATGGGTATACCAAAACAATTATAAGAGAAGGTAAAACTTCTCAACTAGAATATCAATAAATTTAGCTAATTGATATGAACAACATACTAAATTTGTAGCTCAAACTAAAAATATTTGCTACATACCCTTCTATAACTTTTGTATTTTCCTCTTCTGTTAAACTTGAAATTCTGGTATACAGATTACAAATGTTCTAACACATGTTGAGACATTGATCTCTGTAAAATAACACATGGACAAAATGCACCAAACTGATACAAAACATATCAGTCCTGAGTCGTAACAAATGTTTCCAACATCTTATGGAACATGTTAATCAATCAAAAACAAAAATTGAACAGAACATAAAGATAGTAACATAGAGATATGATGACCCAGTTCGGCGTACAACAACACCTACTCTGGGGGCTACCAAGCCAAGAAGGAAGTCCACTATATACAATATTAGTTCAAACCTAAAGTCCCCCGTTTACAACTTCTCGCCTAATCTCCACCCAATGCCACTTCTACCTAGGTTGTCCCTAAATATGATAAATCAACATATCACTTCCTAAATCACCTCAGTGATATTTCTATCAATTACAACCAGTTTGGTCAATACTCTTGACTAACAAACATACTTGGATTTTCTCCAAAGCTACATCTAAGGACAATACAAGATTCATTACTTAAAGGCTTCTGAATCTGCATAAAATTATGTCTACTACAATGTATCAAATCAATACAAAGGGTGGCTTACAACTCAAGAAAGTACACGACTTTCAAAACCCTAAACCCTTATTTAACTTCTAACTTTTATACACTTGGTTTAGTTAATTTTCCCTAGAACTAATTCTTCCTTTTATAATCTTCAAGGAATTGGATTTGGGCTTCAAAACAACAGCTGATCTGTTGCAGAAAATCACCAGAAACTTCTCCATGAAGATAGGGCTTCAATCATAACCTTCCTAATTTATCTCCATAATTAGAAAGTCTTAATTCTCCTTGAAATCAGCTTGAATATTCTTCAATCTTCAAACTGAGCACTCCATAGGATAGCATAATATTCCAGAATATTATGCACATGAATTATATCAATTAAATCCAATTGTCCAACTGGTCACAGGCACGATGTCGAATGGCTCTTCATATGACATCTTCATTTGACATGTTACTCCAGATGATGAAACATCTCATCTCAACATGTTTCTTCATAAAATAGGACTTCTTGTTCAACACATTCTTCTCAACAAGTTAATACATCATATTTAACATATTGTTGCTATATTTATTTTACTAAAATTAATGCCAATCCTAAAAACAGAGAACTAACAATATCCCCCTTTGGTAAATTTTGGCTAAAACAAATTTAAAAAAATTACATCTCAGATTACATCAATAAAATTGCAACCATAACTCTAGTCTCCAGTCTTCAGAAGCTACTGAGCACAATAGCATGGAGGAACATCTCTTCACCTCTAAAATGATATTAGGACATCATGTTCGGCATCTTCTTCATATCAGCTCCATTGAAACACAGAGACTCAACACCAAAGAACAACATGAGAAAGAAGATAGCTTGTACTCCCCCTCAACACATAAACCATCTGTTACCACTGCAGGACAATTCTTTCTCTTAGGGGCATAAGAGAACCATTAAGCTACATAGTAGAACCCCAATTGGTAGCTACCATTCAACTTGTGGCATAAGAGGAAACTTAAGATCAAATCAGCCGCCACCCCTGGTAACTCAGAACACGGGTTACAACTGTGTTCATTACTCATATCGCAAGTCACAAAACAAACAAACATAGGATCGAACAACCTATCCAACATCTTTGTGAGATATCTAGAAAAGTAAACTCCAGATTAAATAGTTGAACAAAACCCTTTCTCCCCATTTTTAGACAAAACATGATAGAGAAACCCCTCACAGAACCATATCCAATAGGTACTCACCCATACCCGAACAAAGGCCGTAAGGACTATGGAAACATCAAACACTCACAAGGTAAAAGAGACGCGAATGAATTCTTTGAAAAGTTGAGCAGTTACTTAGGAATTAATGACCCTTGATTGTAACGATGGTCTTAGTAAAAAATAAATGTTATTTGAGGAAGATAACTCGACCAAAATAAATGTGCACCGCCTAATTCAGTCTTGACATCCTTAATTGTATTTTAATTGTTTCTTATGAGAAGATATTCCTAATACACACACATGCATAGCCAGACAAACTCTCTGTACTCCTTTCTGACACGTGTTTGATCACACCGTCCATAACACTCGCTTGTTTGGCTCAAAGAGAAAACATGTCCTAAATAAAGTTCGAACATCCAACCAAACATTGTTTGCTTGTTCTTGTAGCCAAAATACCAAAAATGCTTCACAAAAATATCCAAATATCCTGAAGCATGTTCTTGACATCTCCCATAGGATTCTACTTCTTTTGGCCAGTATAGAACATCATATGTGTGACATCTTACATTCATCACCCAGGACATCCATTGAGTCCCACCAAAAGTCTGCAGAGAAAAATAAACTCTCCTAGTCACAAACACAAACTTCTAGAGAGACATATGTACTTCATAAGCCTGAATTGTCCCATTGCAGCAATAATTTAGAGACAAGTCTTGAACTCCCCCTATCAATGATAACCAATAATCCAACTAAAAATGAACACTTAAGCACATGAAAGGTTTCAAACTCTTTTGCATCATAAGAAACCCACTTCATCATAAGCTTCCTGATCAGATCACACTATCTGATACCATTCTTATGCCCTTACTCGCAATTGTTGGGTAGTAGACATGAAAGCATACTATTTTATAAAAGACTAGAGCCTTCTAATTATAGTCAGAAATTCCTCTTATGATAATAATGTTGAGCATAGACCCAGAAAAATTCTACAAAAATGATGTTACAACATCATTTAGGACATTGCTGGTGCGGTAAAGCAGCAAGCAAAACATAAAGTATTATTTTTACCGGGTGATATTTAGGTTATATCGTATCGTGTCCATAGAGATTAGTGTATTGAATTTCTGTTCAACAATTTCTCATTAATAAGTTTGGGGTTTGAATGGGAAGGGTATCAACAGAAAATAAATGTATAAAAAGGAAAGACAAATTTATTCAGCTCGAATGTACTCTACTTGTCACAAACTTAAACATATCGTCTAGTTATACTCAACCTGTAATGTTCATCAATGTCATCATGTGTCAAACACAAAACCCACTATATCATCTCGGTGATGATCTCTCAACCAACTTCAACAACATAGAAGTCAACTGTGCTAATAGCATTGACGATCTCTCAGAGCGACACAACCAACACAGAGGCATTAATCACATACACCATAAGTGAATGTCAGCTCTGAATCTATCTCTAGAATCAAGAAACTAACACATAATCATCCTAGATAAGAATCCAAGAAGTATATGTCTATAACAACCCAAATCTCGAGCACAAAGCAAAAATCCAGGACAAATCGATAAATATTTGTAAAGCAAGTTTTATATAACGCCATGGGCGACAAATATACATGAGTTCAAACTAAAAATACAAACAAAACCTAATAAAAGAGAAATACATAGAGATGACAAGAGATAAACCATAAACATTCCGGTTTGTTAATGTCGGTCGATGAGAAATCCACCTCCAATCATCCATAAGCAAAGCCTTAGTGTTGTTTACTAAGCTAATCTATCAAAAATAAGGTTGATGGAATTTGGGGAAAAACACCCAAAAACCATAACCTAAAATGAAATGAAAATGAAGTTATAAAACAAATCCCATCAGACCGCGCTTAGCGGGCTCACCGCGCTAAGCGGGTTACACGATATTTATACACTAAATCGCCCTAAACTGCGCTAAGCGGGCTCAAAAACTATGGTTCTGCCAAATCTTCTAAAATTGCACGTAGCACGCTAGAGGATGTGCTTAGGATGGTCACCTGAGCAGTGATCGGAACTTTATGAGTCTATCGGGATACTAACTGCAAGTATACAGTTTAGTCATTCTAGTTTAAATGATTATCAAACCCACAGAGACTGAGGATCAATCGCATACGATCTAATGTTACAAATGTTTAACTAAGCGATGAATATTTGGTTTTTAGGGGAAAAGGGTTTTAATTAAAAGCAATAGTAATAGTTATACCAATATGTGATAGTTAGACTTCGGGAACTCGATGAATCACTTGGCATATAAAGTATTTCGATAAAAACGAATTGTTTAAAAACCTGAGACATGCACTCTCGTGTTTATGAAATAAGTTATGCTACTAAACCTAGTGGATGCACTTTAAATTTAATAACACTTTTTGAAAACAACTTGAGTTTAATTAATTTGTTAAAACACTCTCGTGTATTTAAAAATTAATGTTTCGTTACCACTATCTGGGTCGAACCCCAGCTCTCGCATGCAGGTTCTTGCCTTAATTAATTTCCCACTCTCATGGAAAAATCGTGTTAAATATCCATTCACTCTCATGACAAGGGTAGTTAAATTAAATATGGAAATTGGAAACCAGAAATTATTTATAAAAGATTTTAGCCAAGTTATCACTGAACTCCTTCGGTGCTTAAGAGTCACATACCGGTACAAACAAAATTAGCCAAACATAATGTATTTAGCAAACATGCAATGTGAAATACAGTTCATAAGAATAATCAACATAGCATATAAACAATAAAGATCGAATTGCATAAAAAAAACCTGTAATTATATTGTCTTGGTAATCTTGAATTCGTACAGTAGCTTTTGCGATATAATTGATCGAAATATAGAACTAAGTGTGTTAATCCCCCGATGTGAAGAATTAACACTTTAGGAAAATGAACGTTACAGAGGCTTGAAGGGAAAATATAATGGTTTTAAAAGCAAGTAAACAAAATAATGCAGAAGGAAAAATATGGTTCTGAAACGAAAAATCTCCGACCCTTTCTAAGTGAAATCTTCAACATATATATAGGCTCTCTCTTGTAACTGTCGTGTTCCATTATTTCGGTACGTGCGCTAAATTATCGACTGATGGAACGAGGTCGTGTGGACTTCGTGTGGCTACTTCGTGGTTTACTACATAGACTGAGTATTTAAGGTGTTACGTTCGTAATGGGATCCATTACGTTCGTAACAGCTAGGATTTTTTTTCCGTTCGTAACGCATTACGTTATGTTTGTAACAGTGTGCGCTAGGCGTTACGTTCGTAATGTTAGGCGTTGCGCTCGTAACGCTCTTCTGGTGTGAGCTTCTTAGCAGAATGTCCTTTTTCTTCTTTCTTCTTTCCACTTCCTAGCTGGTTTTGCTCCTTTTAGCTAATTTGCCATCTTATGCCTTAGAAAATATAGTTTACCTGAAAACAAATAAAAATTCCTTCATGATGCATATTATTCGATAAAAACGTACAAATAACTCGTGTAAATTAGGCCTAAAAAGCGATATGTTTTCGTGTTATCAAACTCCCCTACACTTGAACCTTTTCTTGTCCTTAAGCAAAAAGATAAGGCGGTTTATAAAAACGACGAATTAAACACACGTGACAATGTTCGCAAACTAGCTAGTTTGTAAATTTTTTATTAGTCCAAGAGATTTAGACGCAAAAGAGGTACGGTGATGACATTAGAGTACTCCAATTGTGCAAACCATTCCGAGTCATGATGTTATAGAACCAATCAACCCTTTAAACTAGATTTCACCCGTGTTCATTCAGGCGCAATCACATTAAGCCCATTTTGACGGTGTCGACTGCTAGATAAACTACTAGGGGCTAATTTAAAGTAAAATTCGCGGTTGGCGGTATAATAAGTACCCAAAATGGCATCGCATAAGGTGGAGTTCTAAAATTTCAAAACCGTAACGATTTTGTCAAACTTCCTCAAGTGGCCTAAACTTAATTGAATATTTGGTTTTAGCTAGCCATTTGGACACATCGTGTTGTATGATAATCGTAAAGTTTTCGTTATGGCTCAAGAGTAGTAAAGTTTGGGGAAATCCAATAATGCACGAAAAAGAACTTAGCAATTAAGGACTTAATTGTACATGAAGTTGTTTTGTTGAAGGGAAATTACAAGAAAGGAAAAACAATGCGAAAAATTAAATCTAATCTAGAAAGCAAAATAAAATGATAGAGTTTCCTTCTCCACACTTAAATCTAACATTGTCCTTAATGTTTCGAAATAAGGTAAAGGAGGTAAGGATGGGAGGAGATATCTTCATTCAGGCCCTCTCCCTATGGCTCTTCAACAACCTCTTCTCTGTCCATCAAAACCAGGAAATCCAAGATGGTGCAGGCTCTCTTGAAAATCGTCCATGCGTACACTCAAACCACCCATTTATGTCGTCAAAGTATCCATACGGGCCTCATGCCTAGCTCCTTGTTCAATTTGTTGATGCTGCATCTGTTGCATGAGTTGCATCATTGCAGTTTGTTGAGCTTGGATATCAGTGGCATGTTGGGATTGGCGGGTAAGCTGAGCATTCATGTCTGTCATCCTTTGGGTTTAATCCATCATTGCCTTATAAAGATCTTCAGTAGTCGGGTTACGAGGCCTTCTTTTGCGCCTAGTAGAAGTGCTTGGTATATCCTGTTGAGGTGCGGTCTACTGCTATGCATCCATTTCTTCTTCTACCTCGTCAACAGGTTGAGGATTTTGATTCATCTGAGAAGCTAGGTCGGGTTCAGAGGCATTTAAATCATAAATCCACTTATCCATATTTGCCACATTTGTGAGCAACCTATTTGGCATAACCACACTTGGAATAATTTTGTTCTTCACCATCAAATTATACCTGCCATCATCTCGGTTCCTAATTAAATGCATGTATTTGCAGTTATCCAAATCCATGAGAAGAGGCGGTAGAGAATCAAGAGTCTCCAGTTGGCTTTGCAAATTAAGCCCATGAGCTAATGTAATTATCAGTCCTCTGATCAAAAATGGTTGTTGTCCCCTTGCACAAAGGGACTCAATATGACGTAGAAGGAACGGAGTAGCATTTACCTTGGTATTCCCAGCTAAGCATCAATGAAGGAAAAATACCTCATTTGAGTTGACTTTGTTGCTATTAGCTCGTCCAAAAATGGTGTTGAAGAGAATATTGAAGTAGTATCTAGCGGTGGGGTTATGAATGTGAGATGCCAGACACTCATCCCAATTTCCTGTCGAGACATTGCTGAGTTTCTTCCATAATTCGAACAAAACAACGGCCCAATATTCGGTAACAGGGACCTTGTGGTGCACCGTTTCAGAGTCGTCTTCCTTGGTTGAAAATTTGAGTAGCTCCATGATTTTTTCTTGGTTTAACGTATATTCGGTGTTGAACATACGGAAAGATGCGGTGCCCGTGAGGAACATGCCATCATCACTCGGTGTTGAATATGAGAACGAACTAAGGAACTCGAGCGTCAGCTTAGGGTACGTCGGGTGATGTTGCGTGCATGCGAATGAGAGGCCAGAGAGACGGAGCAACCAATCCACTCCATCAAATATTCCCAATTTGTGGAGACAATCATTGTCGGAATATCTCATGGCCAAGACTCCCCTATGGTGAAACTTCAAATATTGCTCCCTTTGGTGTCCGCCGTCTTGATTCCTAAAAACGATTCCACCCATGTCAGCCTCTTTGTTCTCCATTGATAATTTGTTGACTGAAGCAAGGCTCTACTGTGAAAGTGGTGAGGGATTTTTGCAGAGAGTGTTTGAATAGGATGGGATGAAACTATGTGAATCTTCTTATAGGATGCAAATGTGGGTTGCTCTTAAATGGGAATGAATGCAAGTTTGGAAAATGGGAATGGTGGAGAATTTTGAACGTGGGTAGGAGTTGTGGTTTGCGGCGTGCGTTTGGAAAACTGATAGGGAAAGAAAGAAAAATTGAAATGCCTTTGTTTATGTCTCGTAACAGGGGGAGCCCCGTTACATTCACAACGCAGGAGCGTTACGTTCATAACACGAAAGGGGCTGTTACGTTCGTAACAGTGGTGTTGCGTTTGTAACACCTCTGTTTATAGGAAAAATAACTTAGGATCTGGCAGACTCAATTTTTTCATATTGTTATTATCGTGCCATTCTCCTTAGCATCATTAGTTGCACTTGTTATTATTTAGGGAAGATAAAACACATAGAAGCATAGTTGAATATAGTAACAGTAGTGTAAAGCAGTAATATTAGCACTAACAGTAAAAATAATGACAGTAATAACAGGAAAAAAATAATGACAGTAAAATTGAAACTTGATGATAAATAAATGGAATATCATTAACTAATAGAATTGTTTAGAATTTGAAACAAACAATAACTAAATGCATGGAATAAAAAGACTAAAACTAAGGTTCCTCCCCCACACTTATACGAAACAGTGACCTCACTGTGTACATAAGTGCAAGAAATGGAACATATTAACATAACTACGGCAAGTCCTAGCCACGATGAGTAGAGAACAGATGTTGGTGAATGAAATCCAATTGTTCAGTTACCAAATCCATAAAACCAAGGAAATCCACATGTAAAGAGGTAAGCTCACCCCGCATTCCAGTTATTTCAGTATTCAAAGAGTCAAGTGTGACATCAGGTGGAGGTGGTGGTGGTATCTCAGGAACCGGGAAGGTAGACTCAGTGGAAACTTAAGACTGATCCCATGGGTCAGGAAATTGGTGGTATCCATGTGGTGTTTCAGGATCGGATTCGTCAGCAGCTGGAGAGGTATTTGGGACTTCATAAATTTCAATAGTGGATGGAGTCGAAGGCGGTGTAGGAGGATGGTGGAGATTAAAAAGCCAATTTGCTCTATTATGGACACTAGTAATAGGATTTGGGAGTACAAATTGGTGAACAGTTTCATGGTTAATCAGCAGCTCAAATTCATTCGGCCCAAGGTTTCCTATGAAGCTAGTGTTAAAGAAAAACTCAATACTCATTGGCTTAATCCCATAGTGCAGATTTGTTCCTAACATAGGTCTTCGGAGTCCAATAGCATTGGAGATCATAATAACTAACCCACCTATGAGGATTGGTGCATTTTCTGTTTGGATAATGCGCTCCATATTAGCAATCATATAGGTGGCACCATTAACTAGACGGTTATGCGAAGCACAATACATGATGAAAAGCTCATCACGTGACACAGATGTAACATTCTGCTCTTTTCTGAAGAGGGTGTGGGCAATTATTTTATGGAAGTACCTAATAGCAGGGTTATGGATGGACTCCGAGTAAAGATGATTTGGCTCAGGATGGTTGTTTCCAGCAATACTACCCCAGAAGTAATCAAGGTCTTGATCTAGTATTAGGTTTTCTTGGGTCATGGTGATAACATCAGGGCCATTAGGGAATCCTAACAGATGGGCAAACTCCCTATGATTGTAGCGGTAGTCCATATTAAACATTTAGAAGGTGATCAGCCCGCGGTTGAAACCTAACCCATGGTTTGGAAGATAGCTTAGTGTGGTCAAAAACTCAAGGGTCAGCTTACAGTAGGTACAATAGTGTCTCCGAATTGGAGCAACGTCCCAACCTATTTGGTTAAGCAGATACATAACGCTTTCACGAATTCCTAAGGCATTCATCGCATGGTCGTCAGCATAAATGGATGGACACATCTCTCGCTCAGCTAAATCCTCAAAGCGCCTTCTCTGATGCCTACCTCTCAAGGTTATGTTCATGTAGTTCATACGTGCCATGGAGCTAAAAAAAATAAAGCTAATGAATTACCCTGAATATATTTAATAAATGTATGAAAAACTAAGTTAGTATTTTCAGGTTAAAAATTCCGAAGTTAATCGAAAGAAAAAGAAGTTCAAATAAATAAAAATAAGGTATGCAACATAAAAATTTGAAAGATTAAAGCAAAGTTAAAAGAAAAATAAAAATCATATCAAAACGACAAAAAGTAAACATGGGTTACCTCCCATGAAGCGCTTTTGTTTAATGTCGATGGCTCGACAGAAAGTACCTATTCAGTTAGGTATCGGGGTAGGTGGCTCACTTAATTGCAGATAAGCTGAATAGTTTAGATTTTCGACGTTAAAATAATGCTTTAAACGCTGGCCATTGACTATAAATGGTTCTATGGAATTTCCTTTAATTTCTATCGCACCACTAGGGAAAACTTTATTAATTTCGAATGGTCCTGACCACCTAGAACGTAATTTACTCGGAAAGAGTTTCAGTCTAGAGTTGAATAGGAGTACAATGTCTCCTTCCTTAAATTCTTTCCTTGAGATACGCTTATCATGCCATTTTTTTTGTTCTCTCCTTATAGATTCTAGCATTTTCATAAGCGTCTAAACGTAATTCTTCTAATTCATGGATATCTAATATTCGTTTCTCGCCAGCAGTCGTATAATTTAAGTTAAGAATTTTAATAGCCCAATAAGCTTTATGTTCTAGTTCTACTGGAAAATGACAAGATTTTCCATAAACTAATTTAAACGGCGTTGTTCCTATGGGGGTTTTAAAAGCTGTCCTATATGCCCAAAGAGCATCATTTAGCTTGGAGGACCAATCCTTTCTAGATGTGGCTACGGTTTTCTCAAGGATTTGTTTAATTTCCCTATTTGACACTTCCACTTGTCCACTTGTTTGAGGATGGTATGGTGTGGCTATGCGATGTTTAACACCTTATTTCGAAAGTAATTTTTCGAAAATTCTAGAGATAAAATGGGAACCACCATCACTAATTACTACTCTTGGTATATCGAACCGCGGGAAGGTAACATTCTTGAATAATTTAAGTACCACTCGTGTATCGTTTATGGGTGCAGCAACGACTTCAATCCATTTTGATACATAATCAATGGCTACCAGGATATACTTATTTCCAAAGGATGCGGGAAACGGTCCCATGAAATCAATTCCCCATACATCGAAAATTTCAACTTCGAGAATCCCTTTTTGCAGCATTTCGTCGCGTCTAGATATATTTCCTGTGCGCTGACATCTATCGTAGTTCATAATTGCTGCGTGGACGTATTTTCATAAGGTAGGCCAAAAAAGACCAACTTGTAGTATTTTTACACAAGTTTTCGAAGTGCTAGCATATCCACCATAAGGGGCGGAATGGAAATGAGCAATGACGTCGTCCACTTCATCGTTAGGAACACAGCGACGGTAGATACCATCGGCGCCTCTTTTAAAGAGTAATGGTTCATCCCAAAAGTATTGTCTAAGATCATGGAAGAATTTCTTTTGATGTTGGTACGTTAAATCGGGTGGTAGAACACCAGCAGCTAAGTAGTTAACAAAATCAGCGTACCATGGTAATATGGTGTTGGTACAGATGGCTTCTACTACCGCAGTTGTTAAATGTTCATCGCATTGTTTTAAACTGTCGGTAGGAGTTGTCTCTAGTTGAGCAATAAGGTGCTCATATGGGAAATCATCGTTTATGGGAACACTCTCGGTTTGGATTTCATCCAATCTTGATAAATGGTCTGCTACTACGTTTTCAGTTCCCCTTTTGTCTTTTATTTCCAAGTCAAACTCTTGTAGGAGTAAGATCCATCTGAGTAGTCTTGGTTTGGCGTCTTTCTTACTTAGCAAGTATCAGATCGCAGCATGATCTGTATAAATAACAATTTTGGCGCCTACTAAGTAGGAATGAAATTTGTCCAACGCGAATACAACAGCTAAAAGTTCTTTTTCCGTAGTGGCGTAATTCATTTGTGCGGGATCAAGTGTTCTGCTTGCGTAGTAAATAGCGTGAAGCTTTTTATCCTTGTGTTGTCCTAGGACTGCGCCTACAGCATAATCGCTCACGTCGCACATTATTTCAAATGGTTGGTTCCAATCAGGAGGTTTCATTATAGGTGTTGAAATTAATGCTTCTTTAAGCGTCTCAAATGCGTTTAAGCATTTATCGTCGAAAATAAACTCAGCATCTTTCATCAATAGTTCAGTTAGTGGCTTAATGATTTTAGAGAAATCTTTTATAAAACGTCGATAAAAACCAGTGTGTCCTAGAAAACTTCTTATTTCTCTAACTGTTTTGGGTGGTTGAAGGTTTTTGATAATTTCGATTTTTGCTGTATCGACTTCAATCCCCCTGTTTGATACAATGTGACCCAACACAATTCCTTGTCTCACCATGAAATGACATTTTTCCCAATTGAGCACTAGGTTTACATTGACACAACGTTTTAGTACCAACTCAAGATTTGATAAACATCCGTCAAAACTTTCTCCGCAGACAGAAAAATCGTCCATGAACACTTCCATAATTCCATCCAAAAAGTCTGTGAAAATCGCCATCATGCATCGCTGAAAAGTTGCAGGTGCGTTACATAGTCCAAATGGAATTCTTCGGTATGCAAAGGTGCCATAGGGGCATGTGAACATAGTTTTCACTTGATCATTAGGATGAATGGGAATTTGAAAGAATCCTGAGTATCCGTCAAGATAGCAGAAGTGGGAATGTTTAGCTAAACGCTCGAGCATTTGATCTATGAATGGTAATGGGAAATGGTCCATGCGCGTAGCTTTATTTAGTTTTCTGTAATCGACACACATTCTCTATCATGTTTGGGTACGTTGTGCTACCGATTCGCCTTTTGTGTTTGTTATAACCGTAACACCTCCTTTCTTAGGTACTACGTGAACCAGACTGACCCAGTTGCTATCGGATATCGGGTATATGATGCCTGCCTCTAGTAGTTTCTGCACTTCTTTCTTTACGACTTCACTTAAAATAGGATTTATTCGTCTTTGATGTTCTCTAGAAGTCTTACAGTCATCTTCTAGCATAATGTGGTGCATACAAACAGAAGGACTTATTCCTTTTAGATCTGATATGTTATATCCCAATGCGGTTGGATACTTCCTTAACACATTAAGAAGTTTTTCGGTTTCGATCTTCCATAAGTCGGCATTGACTATAACTGGTCGTTCGAGTTCTTTATCTAAAAATTCATACCTTAGATCTTTAGGTAACGTTTTAAGTTCTATACCATTTTTCTTAGCAGTTGGGGTAGGATCGGGTGTTAAGGTGAAACATTCGCTTAGGTTGGCATCGTGACATTCCTGTCTCCAGTCGTCATCCTCGAAAATAGACGGCGTCAGAATTTTCAATATTCCAGAATATGTGTCTTCTTGACTTTCTAGTTCTTTGACACATTCATCGATAATATGTAGGAAATAGCATGAATCATCTATGGCAGGGGCTTTGAAGAATTGGGAAAGAATAAATTCTACTTTTTCTTCTCCTACCTCAAAGGTAAGCTTTCCTTTCTTAACATCGATAATGGCTCCTGCAGTGGCTAAGAATGGCCTTCCTAATATGATGGGAATATTTGAATCTTCCTTTATATCCATTATTATAAAGTCAATAGGTATGTAAAATTGTCCTATTCGGACTGGGATGTTTTCTAGCATACCAACAGGGAATTTGACTGATCTGTCGGCTAGTTGTAAGGACATCTTGGTAGGTCTCATGTCACCTAGTTTGAGCTTCTCGCAAATAGATAAGGGCATTAGACTAACACTTTCTCCTAAATCGTATAGAGCTTTGTCTATGACAGATTTTCCAATTACACATGGTATGGAGAAACTACCAGGATCCTTTAGCTTTGGAGGCATGTTATTTTAAATTATGGCGCTACATTCGGCAGTTAGCATAACGGTTTCGTTTTCAACAATTTTTTTCTTATTAGACAGTATTTCCTTTAGGAATTTATCATATGACGACATTTGAGTTATAGCTTCTGTAAATGGAATAGTGACATTTAGTTGTTTTAGAAGTTCTACGAATTTCTTGAATTGTCCATCGTTTTTGGATTTTGTAAGTCTTTGAGGGTATGGAATTGGTGGTTTATATGGCGGTGGAGGTACGTAAGGTTTATCTTTTTCTGAAACCTCTCTGCTCTCGTTTGCGTCTTCCTCTACATTCTCGGGTTGTTCCTTCGATTTCTCTGCTTCCTTTTCAGGTTTTTGATACATGGTCGAGTTTTGGAGTCTAGGGTCTACCGGTCCATCAAGTGCTGCCCCACTTTGTAATGTGATAGCATTAGCATGTCCTTTAGGATTGGGTTGTGGTTGTCCAGGAAACGTACCAGCAGGTGCGGCAGAACTAGCTTGGTGTTATGCTACTTGGGAGATTTGGGTTTCTAACATTTTATTGTGAGTTGCTAGGGCATCTACCTTATTTTCTAATAGCTTCAATTGTTCACTGGTGTGAACGTTTTGATTGAGGAATTCTTTGTTTTGTTGAGCTTGATTAGCGATAAAGTTTTCCATTAGGATTTCAAGGTTAGACTTCCGAGGAACGTTAGGAACATTAGCAGTGGGTTTTTGATAGCCTGGAGGTACAGCGGGTGCTTGGCCATGTGTGTATAAAGCGTTATTATTCTTGTACGAGAAGTTAGGGTGGTTTTTCCAACCAAGATTATAGGTATTAGCATAAGGATTACCTTGAGCGTAATTCACCTGATCAACTGATATTCCTGCTAGGATTTGACATTCGGTTCCAACATGACCAGGAACTCCACAAACTTCGCAGCTTGGGGCTACGGAAACCACGGTGGCTGCAGGAAGTAAGGTCAAGCTTTCTATCTTTTGGGTAAGAGCATCTACCTTAGCATTAACTTTATCTAGGCTACTAATCTCGTACATCCCACTTTTGGCTGGAGTTTTCTCCACAGGTGTTCTTTCTCCTCCCCACTGATAGTGGTTTTGAGCCATATTTTCAATGAGTTGGTTAGCTTTGTCGTAAGGCTTGTCCATTAGTGTACCACCTGCTGTAGCGATAAAAAATGTAGCGGGGTAAATCGGAGATCGAATTATTGATTAATTCGTCTCACAAAAGCAAGAGTCGCCACCGCGCTTTATTGTTTCCAAAGGAAAAGGGAAAAGAGAGAAATAAAACCCTAAATATGCAATGTAAATAATACTTTTAAAAGTAATAAGAATACAAGGCGTTTTTGAAAAAGAGATCGAGAGTTCGGGGGTTGGTTATACAATGGGAAGGTACTAGCACCCAATGTATCTATAGTATTCTATAGGAACCTTTTGAAATATCTGTTTTATTTAAAATTGATCGCTTGATTGAAAATAAATCGTTTTGGCCGAAAAAGGGATACGGACGGGTTTTTGAAAATACGACGACCTAATGTCGAAGTTTTGGCTTAAAAGGTATAAGTCTTGAAAAGGTTGAAATTTTGAAGAAAGGTGAATATTTGAGGAAAATTAACCTAAGTTTTTAATGAATGAGAGTATTCGCTCGATCGTTTTTGAGGACATGAAGTCAACAAAAATTAGGCAATTCCCTTTGGATTGACACAAACAGAATAATCGAATGAATGCGAGATATTTAAACAGAAGATTATGAGATGAATGATATACAACAAGTTAAATAAGAGACTGAGTGTGAATATGCATTTTTTTGATTTTTGTTTAATATATGAAGAGAAAAATGTTTTTAATTGGTTACGCATTTTAACATAGATAAAGGGTAACGAGAATTAGTAGAAATGTTTTTTTTAGGTTTTATATGTTTCTATTTTTTATGTCTTTTTTTAATATAAATAAAAAGTATTACTTTTAAGAATTCTTTGAATAAAATTAAAACTTAATGCTATTAACCTAAGTCTAATTTAAAAAGATACTAAGATTATTAAATTAAATCCTAAGAGTTTAAATTAATAAAATTAGTCAAATATTAAAAAAATGTTTTAAGTTACATCTCTTATTTTGATTTACTAAATTAAAACTTAAACTAATAAGATTTGGGGTAAAATATTAGAAATTGTTTAATTGAAAATATATGTTATTCCTAAGGAACTAATTAATCTAGATTAAATATAGTTAAGAAAAATGAAATAAATAGAATTGAACTAAAGGGCAAATAAAAGATGGGCTTAAGCTAATAAAGAAAATGAGCTGGGTGAGGGAAATGGGCCGGGTCGTTGGAAGACCCAGACCCAAGAGAAAGAAACACAAATGCTGAAGCGAAAAAAAACCCTAGGAACTGAAGGTATGCCGTCGGTGGCCGCGTCCTGGAGATTGGTCGATGCTGGCTTGCTTCCAAATCTTATGCAACGTCAACGATTCTTCGGTCCTTAAAGAAACGCAGTACACCCAAGGTTGGTTGAAATGAGATGGCGTTGCGATTTTTGAAAAGAAGGTAATCTTTGTTAATAAGAGGTATTCTGGAACACGAGAAATAGTTCGAATCTTCGTCGATTTGTATAATGCTAACAATCTAATTACCGGCATGTTGCAGGATAAGGATTGTGGGTCGGAGGAGGAGATGCGGTTTGGATGAGAAGAGCGTGAAGAGATGGTGAAAAGGAAATGAGGAAGGTTGAGGAGAATGGAAAAGCGGAAGAAGGAGAGGGTGTGTGGCAGCTTTGAATCGGAATCTGAAATTGAAATGTTTGGCTTTCGCAGTAACTCGGATTCGCCATGATTGGTGTCTTCTCTCCTTCTCTCCTTCCATTCCATTCCCAAACTGAGAACCAAAGTAACTGTTGGAGTGAGCCTTTTTACTTCACAATACTTTCTTTTTTTTCATTATTTCAGTTCAATGTGTTGTTTTGATTTGATGCATTTTATGGTTGATGATGAGATGAGTTAGAGTTGAAATTTCACTTTCTACCAGAGGAATGGTTGGTAGCGAGGGCTAGCCTTAAGTTTAGGTGTTTATGGCATAAAGGATCTTAATCCTTCTTTTCAAATCGAAGCTATTTTAGTTATGCTTTTTCCAATCTTTATTTCTAATCTGGTTTGTTTGTGATCCTTGATGAAGCCGCTTGACACTACTGTATTCTAGTCTCTCTGTGGTAAACTCAAAGTTCTGTCTTTCAATTCACTTAATATTCTAGCCTGAAATATCTTTTTGAAAATCTGATATAGCAATAACCAATTCTGCTACAGGTGATGATGGTCCTGTCAGTGGACAAGATTTGAGGAAGTCTCGTAACCTATTGCAAAGTTGTATGCTGTATATGGAAGCAGAAAGATTTGGCAGGTCTACAAAGCTTGCATGAAATGTTGGAAGGGGGGGTAATTAAAAAATCTGAGAATTCTATATTGTTCAAATTGACTTTATATTAACAGTGTGTTTATGATTGTGTTGGTGTTAGAATAAGGATTCGATATGTTGCCGTGGTTGGAAGTAAAAGGAGGGGATGTTGTTGAGCGGACAAATGGAAGAGCATGCGAGGGTGGTTCAGAAATTGCACAGTGGAGGTAGCAAGATGTTTGAAAAAGATTGTGGTTGACGAAAAGGGCGGATGGTAGCAGGTTAAGAATGAAGAGGTAAACGTTTTCAATTTATTTTTCACTTCAATTCCTACTCTGGACATTCCATGGTTACTATTAACATGGCTACTAATTTGATTTTTTTAGGGATTATATTTACCGAATGCAAAACAATGATAAATAGAGATGAATGGTATAATTTAACTGACATGAAAAGAAACTACAAACCAGGTATGTTCCTTCTGAAAACAGTAGGCTTTCTTATTGTCCAGCTGCAACTTCGTTATGTTGACGTCAATGTCGTGCTCTTTTTTGAAAATTTCTGGTGTTGCACAATTTTGTGGTTTTGTGGATATCACTTGGTTTCTAGTCTATTGCTTAGTAGATAACAGGTTCAGCAGTATGCAGGTTAAGTTTGGAAATGGTTTGAATGGTTTTTGCCATGATATGGTTATGTAGAGATGTGCTATGGTTTTGATGGCAGTATGCTATGTTTTTTTTGATAGTTTTGTAGTGATGGTTATGTGGAAATATGCTATGGTTTTGATGATAGCAGTGGACTATGTTTTTTTGATAGTTTTGTAGTGATGGTTTGGGAATGGTTTGTGAAAAGTTTTGCAATGATATGGTATATAGCAGTATGCAGGTTAAGACTTGCAAAATGGACTATGGTATATCTCTCTTGGTAGTCTTGTATATATTTATGCAGGCTCAGACTTATCCTTTTTGAAGGAGTTCCCTTCTCATATGGCCGTTGGTATCTTTGCTCATGGCTCAGGTCTGAATATATTTAATATATTTTCCTGATGTCCTGCATATATGCTGCTTCATATGTTTGACTTTATTCCTATTTCATGCTTAAATCAAAACCTGCAAAAACTAAACCTCTTCTTCTCTCTACCTCAAGTACAGAACTGATATATAAAAATGATATCTTGTACTGCTGTCTGAAAAAGTAATAGGCTGGAATATGATGAAAAAGGAAATATAGGTTGCTTGCATACATTGTTTTAAGACTGCACATTGTTTGAAATTGCATATCTCTTTTGTCTTGCATTAGCCTATGTTATTCTGCAGGTTAACATTAGCTTATGTTGTGCATATGTTTGTTTGAAATTATGTATGCTGTTGATTTATGCTTATGCAGTTTTGACCAAAATTGAATTTAGGCATATGTGAAATATGCAGTGGACCTTTTGATAAAAATGCAAATGATTTTGAAAATGTGTTATTTTTTAACTATGCATTCATAAAAAATTCCTCCCTTTTTGTGAACCGGGAGAAATCCCGCGATTTGCAAAAAGGGCAAACTGATTCCGGCCGTTTGCTTTTAATGATGAACATTAAAATTATTTTCTGCATTTTAATTATTTATTCAATTCTGACTTTTCTTTTAATCGTTTTCGCAGGTAAAATTAAATGAGCAAACAAGAGCATTGGATGGAAGATTTAGAATTAGAATTTAAAAAATAGCTTTTTATTTTACTTTAAGCATTTGTATAATTGCCTTTATAAATATTTTGTAATAGCACAAATATTTAAATGACAATTGTAATAAATAGAATAAAGTGAATAAAAATTCTATTATTTCTCAATTAATTCTTTTTCTTTCCAATTATTTATTTATTGTTTATAATTCTTTAAATTATATAATGACTAAAAAATCAAATCTAATCATTTAAATTCAGAATGATAAACAAACAAATAAATATCATTGATCAATTAATAACTTCAATCATTTACTTTATTATTATTTTTAATTCTTCTAAATTATAATAACTTGAAAAAATAGAATTTCAGCTATTAAATTTAGAACAATAAATAATCAAATAAACATTGCTTGATCAATTAATATACTCATTGTCAAATGTTTATTTCATTATTCATAAACCTTCAAATTATATAATAACGGAAAACAGGTTCCCATTATTTAAATTTAGGATAATGAATAATTAATAAACATTATTTGATCAATTAATAAACCTTTTCTCAAATAATCTTTTTATTATTTATAAATCTTTAAATTACGTAATAATCGAAAATAAATTCCAATTATTTGAATTTAAGATAATAAATAATTAATGAACATTGTTTAAGTCTTGATCAGTTAATAAATTTAGCGTTCAACAAATAAACAGCTCCCGACTCGAAAAAGTTATGAATTTTTAACTGCTTTGAAAATTTGATAAAAATAGGTCAAAACTCTTGCAATGCGAATGATGCAGATGGAAGACGGTGTCTTAGGTCAAAATTTGGGGTACAACAGCTGCCCCTATTTAAGTTCCTTCTATCCGGAGATATGAAGATTAAAGTCTTCGTCTCGACGAGATTGAAGGTACTTAAATACATAATTACGCAAATTTTGTCCTAAGATGCCGTCATCATGTAGTGTTGAATGTAGTGCATGAATTCACAGAGAAGATATTGTATGAAACACGATAATGCTGGGGGAATCGAACACCAACAAAACACAGAGACAGGAATTAAACGCTACATGGGAAACAAGCTATCGACTTCAAACGACAGACTCCTGACAGCGAATAAAAACTGAGGGAATACGACCTCTAACCCTAACGAAGAGAGCATCTTGCATAGGCCATAACAGATTTGATCCAAAACAGTGAGTTCGCAACTCAAGGTCGACGGTAGACAGAGAGTATCAAATTGCGGATAACTGATTACCGACTTCTGGAGGTATAGATTCGTAACAGACTTCTCTGCTAGCTTCCCAGAGGTATACTCATTAATGCTGAGGTAATGAGACTGTAGATACGAAAGTTGTTCAAATAAAGAAAACTGCCATTTGTTGTTGTCCAGAGAAAATACCGATAACATACAAGTTGCTCAGATAAAGAGGCTGCCACTTGTTGTCGTCCAGAAAAGAAATAACGTACAAGTTGCTCAAATAAAGAGACCACCGCTTGCCGTCCAAAGAAAATACCAATAACAAACAAGTTGCTCAAATAAAGAAGCTGCCACTTGTTGTTGTCCAAAGAAAAAATACCAATAACATACAAGTTGCTCAAATAAAGAGACTGCCGCTTGCTGTCATCCAAAGAAAATACCAATAACATACAAGCTGCTCAAATAAAGAGGCTACCGCTTGCTGTATTCCAGAAAAGTAATAACGTACTGGTAACTCGTGAAGAGTTTGCTGCTTGTCGCTTTCAGAAAAAATAAAAATGACGCACTAGTAGCTCATGAAGAACTGCTGCTCGGCGCTTTCGAAAAGATAAAATGACGCACTAGTAGCTCATGAAGAACTGCTGCTCGGTGCTTTCGAAAAGAAGTAAAATGACGCACTAGTAGCTCATGAAGAACTGCTGCTCGGCGCTTCAGAAAATAAATAACGCACTAGTAGCTCATGAAGAACTGCTGCTCGGCGCTTTCAGAAAAATAAATGACGCACTAGTAGCTCATGAAGAACTGCTGCTCGGCGCTTTAGAAAAGATAAAATGACGCACTAGTAGCTCATGAAGAACTGCTGCTCGGCGCTTTAGAAAAGATAAAATGACGCACTAGTAGCTCATGAAGAACTGCTGCTCGGCGCTTTCGAAAAAGTAATGTACAAGTTGCTCGTGAAGAGCTACCGCTAGTCGTTTTCCAACATAATTCAGAAGGAAACTGCGATGATATTGGCAGAGAATAAAATCTTCATCAAAGAGAACCCTGAATCAATCCTTCCCGAGGAGATCATATACTTAAATGTGCAAAATAAATGCACCAGTCGTCTTGGTCGCAAACTCACTGGGAAAAATCAAAGAGATAGCTTATGCAAGAGGCAGCAACTTCATCCAGGGATAGCCTAGGAAGAAAACAGTCAAACAAGACTCCACCCGATGAGAAAGTAACTCAATTGGGGAATTTAGAAAGGAAGCACGTTTTCTGCCTAAGCTAACTTTCTACCTGGAAAGAACATATGTACATTGTTCGAACAAACAAAGCAAGACTCAAAAATCAACGGCAAATGTGGATATGCATGCTGATATGAGTGTAGATGAATAAGTGAATGTTATGCTGACAAAACAGACAGATGAAATATCTTGGAGATAATGAGATGTCACAGCGAAATAGATACTCGGCCAATCTTGAAAAGACGGACGATAAACGGAACTGGAAACACACAGCAACGTCGGAGGGTACCATGCTACAAGGTCCGAATCCTTCGAGAAGAAGGACATCCAAATCCAAACTTCTACCATTAATAGATCAAGGTATGAGACAAAATGCACCACATTTCAGAAATCGCCTAGATCGAGATAGCCAAAACAAAGCTCAACTGGAACAGCTGGGGAGTCACTAAACTTAGTACCCCGAAAAAAAACACAATTTTAACACAACTAACACCTCATGACGATTTCGAAACGACACCCACTCATGATGCAAGGATAAACTACCGTACTGTTTTGCATTTCATGGCTTTACCATCCTTGGAACGAACTGTTAATATTCCTTTCGTTATTCACGACACATTTTTTTAAAATAAGGACATTTAAGTGAATTTGTTTTAAGTATTTTCCATAAAATTGAAATTTTGCCCACAAAAGATAAGTGCTCAATCTTTATTAATGAGAGGTTGTTCGCTAACAATGCGACTCTAACGGTTTACAAAAGCTTGGGGAAATAGTACATGAAATAAAAGGTCATACAAAAACAATGATCGCTATTCTCCCTAACAACTTTGAATTCCAGAATGTGTTCAGATGCCGAGACTGATTTGACCAGAAATTTGCCTAAGCGAAATACTTCTTGACTGCATCGGCGTTCAAGGGACGCGGGAGGTCTTCGCCATCCATATTGGCGAGAATCATGGCACCTCCAGAGAAAACTTTCCTAACAACATACGGTCCTTCATAGTTCGGAGCCCATTTGCCCCTAGAATCAGGTTGGAAAGATAATATCTTCTTGAGCACAAGGTCACCTTCTCTGAACTCGCGCGGTCGAACCTTCTTGTCAAAAGCCTTCTTCATTCTCTGCTGATACAACTGACCGTGACACAAAGCTGTCAATCTCTTTTCTTCGATTAAATTCAACTGATCGTATCTACTTTGACACCATTCGGCCTCAGAAAGCTTGGCTTCCATCAACACCCTCAGAGACGGAATCTCAACCTCCACAGGGAGTACTGCTTCCATACCATAAACTAGGGAGAAAGGGGTCACGCCTGTTGAAGTTCGAACCGAAGTACGATACCCGTGTAAAGCAAACGGAAGCATTTCATGCCAGTCCTTATAAGTTACCACCATCTTCTGGACAATCTTCTTGATGTTCTTGTTAGCAGCTTCAACAGCCCCATTCATCTTCGGCCTGTAAGGAGAGGAATTATGATGTTCGATCTTGAACTCTTCACAAAGCTCCTTCATCATCTTGTTATTCAAATTCGACCCATTATCGGTGATGATCTTACTCGGGATACCATACCGACAAATGATCTGATTCTTGATAAATCTGACTACCACCTGTCTGGTTACATTAGCATATGATGCTGCCTCCACCCATTTAGTAAAATAATCGATCGCTACCAAGATGAAGCGATGACCATTCGAAGCTTTGGGTTCAATCATTCCAATCATATCAATGCCCCACATAGAGAAAGGCCAAGGTGAAGATATAATATTGAGGAGGGTCGGCGGCACGTGCATCTTGTCCGCATAAATTTGGCATTTATGACATTTCTTCACATACTTGCAGCAATCAGATTCCATGGTCATCCAGTAGTAACCAGCTCTCAACATCTTTCTAGCCATTGCATGTCCGTTGGCATGAGTGCCAAAGGATCCTTCATGTACTTCTTGCATTAGCATATCCGCTTCACGTCTGTCTACACATCTGAGCAAGACCATGTCGTAATTCCTCTTATACAACACTTCTTCATTCAGAAAGAAACTGCTTGCTAATCTTCTCAACGTCTTCCTATCCTTATTGGATGCCCCAGGCGGGTACTCTTGAGTTTGAAGAACACGTTTGATGTCATAGAACCAAGGTTTGTCGTCGGTGACCTCTTCCACTGAGAACACATGAGCAGGTCTGTCGAGGCGCATAACCCGGATCGTAGGCACATCATTCCAATCATTCACTTGAAACATTGAAGACAAGGTAGCCAAAGCATCAGCCATTTGATTCTCATCTCTAGGGATGTGATGTAATTCCACTTTGTTGAAGAAGGTTAACAACCTTCTAGCATAGTCTCTGTAAGGGATCAAACCAGGATGGCGAGTTTCCCATTCTCCTTTGATTTGATTAATCACCAGTGCCGAATCTCCGTAAATATCCAGAATCTTAATCCTTAGATCCACCGCTTCTTCGAGACCCATAATACACGCTTCATATTCCGCCATGTTATTCGTACAGTCAAACTTCAGTCTTGCCGTGAACGGGATATGAGTACCTCGGGGAGTAACGATGATTGCCCCAATTCCATTTCCATAGGAATTCACAGCTCCGTCAAATATCAAACCCCACCGGGATTCAGGATCAGGTCCTTCTTCAGGTAACGGCTCTTCACAGTCTTTAGCTTTCAAGTACATAACATCTTCATCGGGGAAGTCAAACTTGATGGATTGATAGTCTTCAATTGGTTGGTGAGCCAAATGATCGGCCAAAATACTCCCTTTGATTGCTTTCTGAGTGTGATATTCAATGTCATATTCAGATAACAACATCTGCCAACGGGATATCCTTCCAGATAAGGCGGGCTTCTCAAAGATATACTTGATTGGGTCCATTTTGGAGATCAACCAAGTAGTGTGATTAATCATATACTGGCGCAGACGGCGAGCAGCCCAAGCTAAAGCACAACAAGTTTTCTCCAATAATGAGTATCGAGACTCACAGTCTGTGAATTTCTTACTCAGATAATATACAGCATGTTCCTTTCTTCCAGTCTCGTCTTGCTGACCAAGCACACATCCCATGGAATCTTCTAATATGGTCAAGTACATAATCAATGGTCTTCCTTCCACCGGAGGAATCAAAATGGGAGGTTCGAGCAAATATTCTTTGATACTATCGAAAGCTTTCTGACAATCCTCTGTCCACACACATCCTTGGTTCTTGCGGAGAAGCTTGAAAATCGGCCCACAAGTAGCAGTCATGTGAGATATGAACCTAGAAATGTAGTTCAGTCTCCCAAGGAATCCTCTTACTTGTTTTTCCGTCTTGGGTGCGGGCATTTCCCGAATAGCTTTGACTTTATCGGGATCTACTTCAATACCTTTCTGACTGACAATGAAACCTAAAAGTCTTCCCGAACGAACGCCAAAAGTGCACTTATTGGGGTTCAGACGGAGTTTGTACTTTCTCAAACGCTGGAATAACTTTAACAAATGCTCCAAGTGATCCTCTTCAGTTTGTGATTTGGCAATCATGTCATCCACATACACTTCAATCTCCTTATGCATCATGTCATGGAACAAAGCAGTCATGGCCCTTTGGTACGTTGCACCAGCATTCCTCAAACCAAACGGCATAACTCGATAACAGAAAGTTCCCCATGATGTAATGAAAGCGGTCTTTTCCATATCTTCCGGCGCCATCTTGATTTGATTGTAACCGGAGAAACCATCCATGAAAGAAAAGACTTTGAACTTGGCGGTACTGTCGACCAACACGTCAATATGAGGTAATGGGAAATCATCCTTCGGACTAGCTCTATTCAGATCTCTGTAGTCTACACACATCCGAACCTTACCATCCTTCTTAGCAACGGGAACGATGTTGGCTAACCACTGAGGATAGACCGACGTCACAAGAAAACCTGCGTTGATCTGCTTCTGAACTTCCTCTTTAATCTTGTCGGCCATGTCAGGACGAGTCCTTCTCAACTTCTGCTTGATCGGTGGACACTCAGGTCTCAACGGTAAACGATGCTCCACGATGTCGTTGTCCAACCCTGGCATATCTTGGTAGGACCAAGCAAATATGTCAACATACTCTCTGAGAAGCTCCAACATCTTCTCCTTAACTTCCGGGATAAGCAATGCTCCGACCTTGACTTCCTTTCTAACCTCTTCATCACCCAAATTGACCAACTCTACAGGTTCTTCAAATGGTTGAATGACCTTCTCATCCTGCTCAATAAAACGGGAAATCTCGACAGGAACCTCTTCATCATCCCCTTCTTCGGCTCTGAACACAGGGAATTCAAAGTTGGGAGAGGGCATAGGATCATTGTTTTCGATGGTTAAGTCGTGAAGTAATCTGCACACATGATTATGCTTTATTTTAGAAATCGATTTGTGCAAATAAAACAAAATGTTCTTAATCAATTTTCATTATTATTTCCCGAAAAAATGAAAAATAAAACAGCAGTGGACAAAATAACATTTTTATTCATTAAAGGGGAAATACTTGAAACAGCAAGCCTAGACATTTCTCTTTTGCCTTGGGCAGAGCAAAAGGAGTTATTTTTCATAGCCCGACACAAAATACGTTTCGCCTTGGGCAGAGCGATTTTTCAAAAGGAAAATAAACAAAACATTACTCGGAAATATGCATAACCACAGGAATATCAACAGCTATCCAGTTTTGGCAAGCCAATCCAGGCGTCACAAATACGGGCAAATCCTCCTCGGAATCATCATCTATGACAGCATCAACCTCAGGATGCACAAACCCTGCACTCCGAAAGACCTCTTGAATTGGACGAACAACCACTTCTTTCTTGACCCTTGCAGCTATTGGATGAAAACCCAAACCTTCCCCAGACTTGTTCTTGGGTAACGTTAACACCTGGCCCCATCCTTCGGCCGAACCACTTTCCACTACTCGCCGTGCATCCTCAAAAGAAGAGATGGATGCCCCTTGCTTCTTCACTGTATCCTTAGCAACAGATAGGCCCTGAAACTGGGTCCCGACGTCCTCGTCAGCATCAATAAAAGAAAATGATGATAAATGACTTACCACCATGGCCTGCTCTCCCCCAATCATCACTAGTTTCCCATGTCTCACAAACTTTAATCTCTGATGGAGCGTGGAGGTGACTGCCCCGGCATCATGGATCCAGGGACGGCCCAATAAACAACTATAAGCAGCACGGATGTCCATCACTTGGAAAGTGATTTGAAAAGTATGGGGACCAATCACTATGGGAAGATCCACTTCACCAATAACTGTCTTCCTGGAACCATCAAAGGCTTTAACAATTACTCCGCTAGGCCTCATAGGAGCACCTGGATACGAAAGTCGAGACAACGTGGTCTTGGGCATCACATTCAATGACGAGCCCGTATCCACCAACACGCTTGATAAGGTATCGTTTCCACAACTTACTGAAATGTGCAGAGCCATATTATGGTTTCTCCCCTCCTCCGGGAGTTCTTCATCACTGAAACCCAAGTTGTTACACGAGGTTATATTCCCCACAATCCCGTCAAACTGATCAACTGTCACATCATGGTCTACGAACGCCTGGTCCAACACTTTCATCAAGGCTTCTCTATGTGCCCCAGAATCTCTCAATAAGGCAAGCAAGGAAATCTTGGAAGGTGTTTGCAGAAGCTGGTCCACAATCTTATACTCGCTTCTTTTGATAAGCTTTAAGATTTCATCTTCTTCAGGGTGAGGGATAGATTCACTGGATCGACCTATCTCAACCCTTGGTTCATTTCTTACAGGAATCTTCGCCGGCATGGGCCTCCTTACTTGAACTTCTGGTCTTCTCGACGGTACTGCGGCGAAAACACGCCCACTTCTTGTCACTCTACTTACATCGGCAATATTAACGAAAGACGGTCTAGTTGGTATGGGGATCTCTACCCCATTCTCGATCATGGTGGCGTTATACTTGTACGGCACGGCTTGGTCTGAGCTATAAGGCACAGGGCCAGGTGGGTAAATAATCAAAGGATTAGCAGACGCAGTCTGGCTGTTGTAAGCAATCTCTACTGATTCTGGCAAATTAAATTGTGGGGTGATAACATTCACTTCATCTTCAGGATTTCGGTCATAGGTAATAGTGATAATTCTCTGATCTAGCAACTTCTGAATGTCCTCCTTCACAATAGGACAATCCTCTTCTCTTGAACAGAACTCACAAACGTCATAATCATGTTGGTGCCTAACAAAGGCAAGTCTTCTCAAACTCTGATGTAACCTGATCAATGATTCTCTGATATGCTCGACTTGGAAAACTCGGAACTTCCCCGGACAACCTTCCACCATATTCACAGAAGCTGCCCCATGTCGGGGCAAAGGGTTATCTCTGACGTTTGGATTCACATCCTTAAAAGACAAGATGCCGTGCTTAATTAATCTCTGCACATCCACCTTCAAAGCAAAGCAATTCTCAAGGTTGTGCCCCGGCGACCCTTGATGATATTCACAGAATTGATCCGCCTTGTACCACGGAGAAGCACTGTTCGGTGCGACAGGAGGTGGCTTTGTTGTGATGAGATTCTTTCTGATGAGAGCAGGGAAAAGTTCGGTATACGTCATAGGAATGGCATCAAATTGCGGCTTCCTGGGCGAACGGTTCTGATTATTGAACGGATAAGCCTGTTGTCGAGGCTGCTGCTGAAAAGGCCGGGGTTGAGTTGGCGGAATCTGATGAGATGGGGCTACCAAAGCTGGGCGGACAGCCGGAGTGACTGCCGCGACGTGAGAGTAGCCTCTCCTAGGCCTACTTGGAAACAAAGCACTGACATCTTGCTCTTTTCTCTTCGGGAAAACACCTCCGAACTTCTTCACACTGCTAGACGGACTCCCTTCTTTAACCAAACGCCCCTCGCGAATTCCTTCCTCTAATCGCATACCCATGCTCACCATTTCGGTAAAGTCACTGGGCGCGCTGGCTATCATTCTCTCATAGTAAAAAGACCCCAAAGTCTTCAAAAATATCTTAGTCATCTCTTTCTCCTCAAGAGGTGGATAGATTTGAGCAGCAATTTCACGCCACCTCTGGGCGTACTCCTTAAAAGATTCTCGGTCTTTCTGCGACATTGCCCGGAGTTGATCCCTGTCCGACGCCATGTCAACGTTGTACTTATACTGATGGACAAAGGCTTCACTAAGATCGTTAAAGTTGTGGATCCGAATGCTGTCTAAACCCATATACCACTTCAGAGCGGCACCCGTCAAGCTGTCTTGGAAATAATGAATCAACAAATCATGATCATCGGAGTACGTGGACATCTTCCTCACGTACATTGTCAAATGACTTCTAGGACACGAATCGCCCTTATATCTCTCAAAGTCTGGCACTTTGAACTTCGCTGGGATCTTGACATTCGGAACTAAACAAAGATCGTGCGTACTCTTCCCAAACAAATCCTTCCCTTTCAATGCTCTAAGCTCCTTCTGCATTTCCTGGAACTGATCCTGAAATTCCTCCATTCTGTCAAAAAGACCCAAACTTTCAGCGGGCTCGGCAGGATAAACTGGTTCATTCAAGTATGGTACTGAGTGGACCACAGGAGCAACGGTCGTCATAACTGGTTGTGGAAAAGGTATTACAGATGGAATTACTGGCGGCAGGGCAGTTGTCTCTGGCTGAGGAAGAGACAATGCAGACTGAAATATAGGTTGTACGGTAGGCTGATACCCCTCTGGCACAAAGTTGTAAGGCATTCCCCACGGAAAACCTTTCGGCATCTGATATTGAAGCGGAGAGTTGATTTGAGTTGTGGATGCAGGAACTATAACATTTTCGGAAACCACTGGAGTTGAAGTCTGAATCTCGGCAGCCGTAGTCGATGGCTGATTCTGAACAGCCACCAAACTTTCCACCAACGCTGTTAACTTTTCCATCTCGGCACGAAGTGTAGCAACTTCCCCACGAAGTTCGTGATTTTCCTGTTCCAAATCTTCCATTTTCTTTTGACGATTGGCCCGAGTGTCGTATCGGTGAGACAGCTTGACAACCTTCGGTGGAAAAAGAACAAGAATGAGACTCTAGAAAACATGTGATGTGGAATGTGAAATGATGCATGATGGCAATACAAATGATGACTCATTTTGAAAGTTTTTCAAGGAACTTTATTAACTTGGCCTACATCAATGGTAAAGGAATTTAGAACAACAAAAACTCAAACCGTTAATCGAAAGCGATAAATTACAACTTACAATTTGGAAAAGTAAATTACAATTTTGAAATAACAAATCCACTAATGAGAGCAATAAATTACAACTTGCAACATGAAACCCATAATAAAGTGATAAATTACATTTTTGAAACACGAAAGCAGTAAATTACAACTTGGAGCATGAAGCCCAAAATAAGACAATAAATTACAACTTCGGAGCATGAAGCCCTTAAGAAAACAATAAATTACAACTCGGAGCACGAAGCCCTTAATAAAACGATAAATTACAATTTCGGAACATGAAGCCCTTTTACATGGTTTTTCAAAATGACATCAATAGAATAAACTAAAGCTAAAGCTTACTCGGAATCCTCAGATGACGGACCAAATACCAGCTGTAACCGGAGCTTCTTGATCTTTCCTTCGTAAAAGTCTTCCATATCTTTCTTTTCCGCTATCAGTCGATTGACGATTTCCTCTTGTGGACTAGGAACGAGAGCCACGTTTACTGAACATTCCCTTTTTCTCTTCCTTTCACTCGCGTATTTCTTCAACAAGGCATCCTTCTGGCGAAGCTTCTCATCGTGGTCAACGAACCGGCCGTCTTGAATAAGCAACAACTCCTTCTTTTCTTTCAGCTGTTGAGTCAGGACTCGATTCTCGTATTCGGACATATGGTACTTTTCCTTCCAAGCATCCCTTTCGGATTTCATCCTAGCCAGGTTCCCCTGATATTCTCCTACATCCGCGATAGGGATAACAACTGATGATGGTGCGATGGCAGGGAATAAAGGTTTCTCAAGTTTATACGGCATCTTGAGAGCATAAGCCCTAGCACGGACCCACTGTAGGTAAGGTTCCAAAGAGACGGCACCTCTATGTCCCAGCATATCTCTCCCTTTCCTGTGGATATGGCGCCAAGCTCCTTCAATCTCTCTCTTAGCAGCCTGATGATCTTGTCCTTCCTGAAGAAAGAAACCACTCACATGGATACTGTTCGGCTTATCTCTCATCGGGTACCCGAACTGACGACGCGCTAGAACAGGGTTGTAGTTGATTCCACCCCTCGTACCAAGAAGAGGTACGTTGGGAAAAGCACCACAGTTGTCGATGATCTCCACGTCATGGTAAACTCGATTGTACCAGTCAATATCGAAATGAGTGAGAGCCATAATCTTTGGCGCCCACCACGGTTCCTTCTCAAGATCCCAGAAAGCATCGGACCCAGGTAAATGCGAGACGTACCACTGATACAACAACGGCACACAACAGATGATCATCCCTCCTTGATAAGAGTTTCGAAGATGGATAGAGTAATACGTGTCCCCTAGCAGCGTAGGGACCGGATTTCCAATCAGGAAAACTCTGATAGCGTTGACATCCACAAATTTATCGACGTTAGGGAATAAGAAAAGACCATACGCGAGTAGAGCAAACACGTCCTCGAAGGCAACGGTATCCTTTGTATCAGCAAAGTAACGAGCTTTCTTCAACAGAAACTGTGCCGGCAAACCCCGGATTCCTCCTTTCGTAGTCATATTCTCCTCTATCTCTGACCTCTTCAGGTGGGTGATGGTTGCTATCTCATGGGACTTAGGCTCCTCTTCTAACCCAGAAAAAGGAACACGGTCGACGATCGGTAAACCAAGAATATAGGAGTACTCCTCTAAAGTAGGCATCAACTGATAATCCGGGAAGGTGAAACATCGGTACAGGGGATCATAGAACTGAACCAACGTGTTGAGGATGCCTTTCTTCATCTTGCGCTTCATGAGCGGTACGATGGACCCATATTTCTTCTGAAAATCTGTCGGACTCTCTATCTTCGGAATCAAACTCTTCAGTTCTTCAATTTCGGGCTCCTTGAAGCTAAAGCTTCGAGTATTTCTTCTTCCAAATTCCATAATACCCTAAGACGTTTGCAAAAATCAATCCAAAGTTCCTTGAAAAACGAGTTTTTTACAAAGATGTTGATGAATGTATGAATGAATGATAGTGCAACAGTCACACATAAATTTGCAAACATGGGGTTCAAAGGTTCAACGTTTCAGCATGGAGTCGGGGGTAAAGCCCACCCAAAGGTATGTACTAACGGTTCAAACGTACCTGTAAGACATGGTTCTAAGAGTTCCCAGAGTCTACATTCCTCCTTCGGATATTACCAACGTCTTGATTACTCAATAATTAGCAATATTCTCAAGAGAAACTCGTCCGAGCGTAGCATCGCGTAACAACTACTTCCGAATTACTCCGTTATAGTCTCCGCGCTACACCTAAAAAGGCCAAGATGGGTTAGGGTTCTACGGTTCTCAACTTCTCGGGCTCCTAGGTCGAAAATAATAATGTCTTCCCGATTACTCGGTAAACAAATATTAAGTTCAAGAGGGCCTTCCATTGAGTGGGGGATCTCATGCCTCCTTCTTCGGGATTACTCCCTCAAAGTTAACATGACTATACCGCCCGTCCTATTCCTTAAGTGTTACTTAATCCCGGTGTAGGATTTGTCCTTTGCGAAAAACCCGAATAACCCCAATTTAAACATATAATCAAGCAAATCAAATAACAATAAAACAGATAAAACAAATTAGGCTTAACCCACTTAGGGATGGACCAGCAAGAGGTCAATCTTTCCCCAGCAGAGTCGCCAATTCTGTAGCGATAAAAAATGTAGCGGGGTAAATCGGAGATCGAATTATTGATTAATTCGTCTCACAAAATCAAGAGTCGCCACCGCGCTTTATTGTTTCCAAAGGAAAAGGGAAAAGAGCGAAATAAAACCCTAAATATGCAATGTAAATAATACTTTTAAAAGTAATAAGAATACAAGGCGTTTTTGAAAAAGAGATCGAGAGTTCGGGGGTTGGTTATACAATGGGAAGGTACTAGCACCCAATGTATCTATAGTATTCTATAGGAACCTTTTGAAATATCTGTTTTATTTAAAATTGATCGCTTGATTGAAAATAAATCGTTTTGGCCGAAAAAGGGATACGGACGGGTTTTTGAAAATACGACGACCTAATGTCGAAGTTTTGGCTTAAAAGGTATAAGTCTTGAAAAGGTTGAAATTTTGAAGAAAGGTGAATATTTGAGGAAAATTAACCTAAGTTTTTAATGAATGAGAGTATTCGCTCGATCGTTTTTGAGGACATGAAGTCAACAAAAATTAGGCAATTCCCTTTGGATTGACACAAACAGAATAATCGAATGAATGCGAGATATTTAAACAGAAGATTATGAGATGAATGATATACAACAAGTTAAATAAGAGACTGAGTGTGAATATGCATTTTTTTTATTTTTGTTTAATATATGAAGAGAAAAATGTTTTTAATTGGTTACGCATTTTAACATAGATAAAGGGTAACGAGAATTAGTAGAAATGTTTTTTTTAGGTTTTATATGTTTCTATTTTTTATGTCTTTTTTTAATATAAATAAAAAGTATTACTTTTAAGAATTCTTTGAATAAAATTAAAACTTAATGCTATTAACCTAAGTCTAATTTAAAAAGATACTAAGATTATTAAATTAAATCCTAAGAGTTTAAATTAATAAAATTAGTCAAATATTAAAAAAATGTTTTAAGTTACATCTCTTATTTTGATTTACTAAATTAAAACTTAAACTAATAAGATTTGGGGTAAAATATTAGAAATTGTTTAATTGAAAATATATGTTATTCCTAAGGAACTAATTAATCTAGATTAAATATAGTTAAGAAAAATGAAATAAATAGAATTGAACTAAAGGGCAAATAAAAGATGGGCTTAAGCTAATAAAGAAAATGAGCTGGGTGAGGGAAATGGGCCGGGTCGTTGGAAGACCCAGACCCAAGAGAAAGAAACACAAATGCTGAAGCGAAAAAAAACCCTAGGAACTGAAGGTATGCCGTCGGTGGCCGCGTCCTGGAGATTGGTCGATGCTGGCTTGCTTCCAAATCTTATGCAACGTCAACGATTCTTCGGTCCTTAAAGAAACGCAGTACACCCAAGGTTGGTTAAAATGAGATGGCGTTGCGATTTTTGAAAAGAAGGTAATCTTTGTTAATAAGAGGTATTCTGGAACACGAGAAATAGTTCGAATCTTCGTCGATTTGTATAATGCTAACAATCTAATTACCGGCATGTTGCAGGATAAGGATTGTGGGTCGGAGGAGGAGATGCGGTTTGGATGAGAAGAGCGTGAAGAGATGGTGAAAAGGAAATGAGGAAGGTTGAGGAGAATGGAAAAGCGGAAGAAGGAGAGGGTGTGTGGCAGCTTTGAATCGGAATCTGAAATTGAAATGTTTGGCTTTCGCAGTAACTCGGATTCGCCATGATTGGTGTCTTCTCTCCTTCTCTCCTTCCATTCCATTCCCAAACTGAGAACCAAAGTAACCGTTGGAGTGAGCCTTTTTACTTCACAATACTTTCTTTTTTTTCATTATTTCAGTTCAATGTGTTGTTTTGATTTGATGCATTTTATGGTTGATGATGAGATGAGTTAGAGTTGAAATTTCACTTTCTACCAGAGGAATGGTTGGTAGCGAGGGCTGGCCTTAAGTTTAGGTGTTTATGGCATAAAGGATCTTAATCCTTCTTTTCAAATCGAAGCTATTTTAGTTATGCTTTTTCCAATCTTTATTTCTAATCTGGTTTGTTTGTGATCCTTGATGAAGCCGCTTGACACTACTGTATTCTAGTCTCTCTGTGGTAAACTCAAAGTTCTGTCTTTCAATTCACTTAATATTCTAGCCTGAAATATCTTTTTGAAAATCTGATATAGCAATAACCAATTCTGCTACAGGTGATGATGGTCCTGTCAGTGGACAAGATTTGAGGAAGTCTCGTAACCTATTGCAAAGTTGTATGCTGTATATGGAAGCAGAAAGATTTGGCAGGTCTACAAAGCTTGCATGAAATGTTGGAAGGGGGGGTAATTAAAAAATCTGAGATTTCTATATTGTTCAAATTGACTTTATATTAACAGTGTGTTTATGATTGTGTTGGTGTTAGAATAAGGATTCGATATGTTGTCGTGGTTGGAAGTAAAAGGAGGGGATGTTGTTGAGCGAACAAATGGAAGAGCATGCGAGGGTGGTTCAGAAATTGCACAGTGGAGGTAGCAAGATGTTTGAAAAAGATTGTGGTTGACGAAAAGGGCGGATGGTAGCAGGTTAAGAATGAAGAGGTAAACGTTTTCAATTTATTTTTCACTTCAATTCCTACTCTGGACATTCCATGGTTACTATTAACATGGCTACTAATTTGATTTTTTTAGGGATTATATTTACCGAATGCAAAATAATGATAAATAGAGATGAATGGTATAATTTAACTGACATGAAAAGAAACTACAAACCAGGTATGTTCCTTCTGAAAACAGTAGGCTTTCTTATTGTCCAGCTGCAACTTCGTTATGTTGACGTCAATGTCGTGCTCTTTTTTGAAAATTTCTGGTGTTGCACAATTTTGTGGTTTTGTGGATATCACTTGGTTTCTAGTCTATTGCTTAGTAGATAACAGGTTCAGCAGTATGCAGGTTAAGTTTGGAAATGGTTTGAATGGTTTTTGCCATGATATGGTTATGTAGAGATGTGCTATGGTTTTGATGGCAGTATGCTATGTTTTTTTTGATAGTTTTGTAGTGATGGTTATGTGGAAATATGCTATGGTTTTGATGATAGCAGTGGACTATGTTTTTTTGATAGTTTTGTAGTGATGGTTTGGGAATGGTTTGTGAAAAGTTTTGCAATGATATGGTATATAGCAGTATGCAGGTTAAGACTTGCAAAATGGACTATGGTATATCTCTCTTGGTAGTCTTGTATATATTTATGCAGGCTCAGACTTATCCTTTTTGAAGGAGTTCCCTTCTCATATGGCCGTTGGTATCTTTGCTCATGGCTCAGGTCTGAATATATTTAATATATTTTCCTGATGTCCTGCATATATGCTGCTTCATATGTTTGACTTTATTCCTATTTCATGCTTAAATCAAAACCTGCAAAAACTAAACCTCTTCTTCTCTCTACCTCAAGTACAGAACTGATATATAAAAATGATATCTTGTACTGCTGTCTGAAAAAGTAATAGGCTGGAATATGATGAAAAAGGAAATATAGGTTGCTTGCATACATTGTTTTAAGACTGCACATTGTTTGAAATTGCATATCTCTTTTGTCTTGCATTAGCCTATGTTATTCTGCAGGTTAACGTTAGCTTATGTTGTGCATATGTTTGTTTGAAATTATGTATGCTGTTGATTTATGCTTATGCAGTTTTGACCAAAATTGAATTTAGGCATATGTGAAATATGCAGTGGGCCTTTTGATAAAAATGCAAATGATTTTGAAAATGTGTTATTTTTTAACTATGCATTCATAAAAAATTCCTCCCTTTTTGTGAACCGGGAGAAATCCCGCGATTTGCAAAAAGGGCAAACTGATTCCGGTCGTTTGCTTTTAATGATGAACATTAAAATTATTTTCTGCATTTTAATTATTTATTCAATTCTGACTTTTCTTTTAATCGTTTTCGCAGGTAAAATTAAATGAGCAAACAAGAGCATTGGATGGAAGATTTAGAATTAGAATTTAAAAAATAGCTTTTTATTTTACTTTAAGCATTTGTATAATTGCCTTTATAAATATTTTGTAATAGCACAAATATTTAAATGACAATTGTAATAAATAGAATAAAGTGAATAAAAATTCTATTATTTCTCAATTAATTCTTTTTCTTTCAAATTATTTATTTATTGTTTATAATTCTTTAAATTATATAATGACTAAAAAATCAAATCTAATCATTTAAATTCAGAATGATAAACAAACAAATAAATATCATTGATCAATTAATAACTTCAATCATTTACTTTATTATTATTTTTAATTCTTCTAAATTATAATAACTTGAAAAAATAGAATTTCAGCTATTAAATTTAGAACAATAAATAATCAAATAAACATTGCTTGATCAATTAATATACTCATTGTCAAATGTTTATTTCATTATTCATAAACCTTCAAATTATATAATAACGGAAAACAGGTTCCCATTATTTAAATTTAGGATAATGAATAATTAATAAACATTATTTGATCAATTAATAAACCTTTTCTCAAATAATCTTTTTATTATTTATAAATCTTTAAATTACGTAATAATCGAAAATAAATTCCAATTATTTGAATTTAAGATAATAAATAATTAATGAACATTGTTTAAGTCTTGATCAGTTAATAAATTTAGCGTTCAACAAATAAACAGCTCCCGACTCGAAAAAGTTATGAATTTTTAACTGCTTTGAAAATTTGATAAAAATAGGTCAAAACTCTTGCAATGCGAATGATGCAGATGGAAGACGGTGTCTTAGGTCAAAATTTGGGGTACAACACCTGCGACGGCATCTATAGAGAGTCTTGTGTTGTACAAAAGTCCATTGTAAAATGTATGGATAACCAGCTAGTTTTCTAATCCGTGATGTGGGCACATTCGCATCATATCTTTGTAGCGTTCCCTTGCATCGAATAGCGATTCAGTATCCTTCTACCTAAATCCGTTGATTTGAGATCTTAATGCAACAGTCTTGCTTGGGGGAAAGTATCGTTTCAAGAATATAGTCTTAAGTCCTTCCCACGTAGTGACGGAATTCGACGGCAAGGATTGCAACCAAGCCCAAGCTCTATCTCTTAGAGAAAAAGGAAAAAGACGTAATCTTATTGCATCTTTACTAACACCATTTGCTATAACTGTGTCGGCAAATTGAACGAATTTCGTAAGATGTTCATTTAGATCCTCGGTAGGATTTCCAGAGAATTGGCGATGTTGGATAGTTGATATCAACGACGGTTTCAACTCAAAATCGTTTTGATTAATTGCTGGAGCAGCAATGCTATTGTGGGGTTCTTGTTGTGATGGGGCTGCGTACTCCTTAAATGGACGGGTCCTTCGTTCTTCGGCCATGTCTATTTCTGGATTGGTTTCGGTTTCAGAGGAAGAATTAGAATCTATTTCGGAATCAATCTTGATTTCAGGTTTTGGTAAAGGAATAGCGTGATTTAAATAGTAATCCCTGACTGCACTTCTTACGGAAAGGATGCGTTCAGGTTCGTCCGTTGATTTGTCAAGAGGTTTGCCTTGTGAGCGAGTCCTTGGCATACAAATCGAAAAAGGGTTTCTGTTGCCTAGTCTAAACGCGCAACAGAAGAATCGTACTTAATTGACTAATCAGTCCCCGGCAACGGCGCCAAAAACATGATCGGAACTTTATGAGTCTATCGGGATACTAACTGCAAGTATACAGTTTAGTCGTTCTAGTTTAAATGATTATCGAACCCAAAGAGATTGAGGATCAATCGCATACGATCTAATGTTACAAATGTTTAACTAAGCGGTGAATATTTGGTTTTTAGGGGGAAAAGGTTTTAATTAAAAGCAATAGTAATAGTTATACCGATATGTGATAGTCGGACTTCGGGAACTCGGTGAATCACTTGGCATATAAAGTATTTCGATAAAAACGAATTGTTTAAAAACCTGAGACATGCACTCTCGTGTTTATGAAATAAGTTATGCTACTAAACCTAGTGGATGCACTTTAAATTTAATAACACTTTTTGAAAACAACTTGAGTTTAATTAATTTGTTAAAACACTCTCGTGTATTTAAAAATTAATGTTTCGTTACCACTATCTGGGTCGAACCCCAACTCTCGCATGCAGGTTCTTGCCTTAATTAATTTCCCACTCTCATGGCAAAATCGTGTTAAATATCCTTTCACTCTCGTGACAAGGGTAGTTAAATTAAATATGGAAATTAGAAACCAGAAATTATTTATAATAGATTTTAGCCAAGTTATCACCGAACTCCTTCGGTGCTTAAGAGTCACATATCGGTACAAACAAAATTAGTCAGACATAATGTATTTAGCAAACATGCAACGTGAAATACAGTTCATAAGAATAATCAACATATCATATAAACAATAAAGATCGAATTGCACAAAAAAAACCTGTAATTATATTGTCGTGGTAATCTTGAATTCGTACAGTAGCTTTTGCGATATAATTGATCGAAATATAGAACTAAGTGTGTTAATCCCCCGATGTGAAGAATTAACACTTTAGGAAACTGAACGTTACAGAGGCTTGAATGGAAAATATAATGGTTTTAAAAGAAAGTAAACAAAATAATGCAGAAGGAAAAATATGGTTCTGAAACGAAAAATCTCCGACCCTTTCTAAGTTAAATCTTCAACATATATATAGGCTCTCTCTTGTAACTGTCGTGTTCCATTATTTCGGTACGTGCGCTAAATTCTCGACTGATGGAACAAGGTCGTGTGTACTTCGTGTGTCTGCTTCGTGGTTTACTGCATAGACTGAGTATTTAAGGTGTTATGTTCGTAATGGGATCCATTACGTTCGTAACAGCTAGGATTTTTGTTTCGTTCGTAACACGTTACGTTACGTTCGTAACATTGTGTGCTAGGCATTACGTTCGTAATGCTAGGCGTTGCGCTCGTAACGCTCTTCTGGTGTGAGCTTCTTAGCATAATGTCCTTTTTCTTCTTTCTTCTTGCCACTTCCTAGCTTGTTTTGCTCCATTTAGATAATTTGCCATCTTATGCCTTAGAAAATATAGTTTACCTGAAAACAAATAAAAATACCTTCGTGATGCATATTATTCGATAATAACGTACAAATAACTCGTGTAAATTAGGCCTAAAAAGTGATACGTTTTCGTGTTATCAAGCAGAACTTCCCAAAACTGGGTTTTCTATTCCGAAAACGTGCATCTGGAGTTATGTCTTTGACACCTTATTCCTCGATGCTCCAAATATGCAACAAATACCTACAAAAGAAGTAACATCTATCAAACATTTGCACAAATGAATCGAAATCACAAATATACAGAAACTAAACGTATTTACACAAAATTCGGGTTTATTCAACCTATATTAACAACAAAGAGTCGATAAGTGCAACAAAAAGTATATACAAAAATAGCTACAATTTGCACTTATCAAACTCTCCCCAACTTGAACTTGTTTGTCCTCAAACAAGGCCAAAAAAACTTTAAAAAGCAAAAACAATCAACCAAATAATCATGAACCAATAAATTTTAAAAACAAAAAAGAAATGTATGGTTCAAACCAAAATGTACAAGCAAGGTAAGTACTTACCACAATCCTACAACGACAACGTGTAAACGAAACAAATCCTAAGTACAAAAATCATATAAAACATTCTAAAACGAAAAAGATTAATCATGAATAATGCCTAGTAAAAGTTCATTAGTAGATGAAGAACACATAAGGGCGAGGAACTTTTCACACTCATCCACAATCTTGCAAACAATAAACTAAATTATGCATTCATCCAAAAACTCATATTGAAAATACAAAGGCAAGAATCACAAGGGCTTTTCAAGGTTGTAATGTGGCTTAGTTAACAAACAAGGTATAAGTCTTAAAGCTAATCGAAACAAAAACTTGCCAAAACCTAAGGGAGTGATCAACTCACAAAAGTTCAAACACAAAATTCCAATCAAACTTCTTGCTTCATCACAAAGTTCACAAACCAATCACAATAATTATTCACACAATTATTCGAACTCTTATTATTTTCCTTTTTTTCAAAGCTTTTAAATTTTTTTTATTTCTTTTTGTTTTTTATTTTTCTTTTACAACCTCATAACAATCACAACATAAGCACATAAACATTCCTCTCCCTTACTTGAATTCAACCATCATCATAATGTGAATACTTCCTACTTTCTAAGGCAAGATGACTATTTGGTTGTGCTCAAAATCAAACAAAATGCCTTGATCACTTTCATGCTTTCATACAATCAACACAAACAAAAGATTAAACATTATAAAATCCAGTTAAACATGAATTGTGGCCTCCATCATATATGAATAATGGAAAGCTTCCTCACATTTGGGGATAAAAAGGAACTAAATCGATTCAATCAAAAGCAAGTAATGTCAAAAGAATGAATGGTATAGTAATTATACAAATGATAAGTTTCCTAAACATGTTATGCTATAGAAACAGATAAACAAGTACCTGACGTGTACCAACTTCAAAAACTATCATTATCATACATCCGCAAGTTAAATCAATCAAAATCGGAAAATCACCTCAAAATTCTTCGAGTTACCGCACCAAAATTTGAGTCCTAACAACAACAAAAGAATTAGTTAAAATAATAAAATTGCTATTTACTATGCTAAAGCCTTAGTGAAAGTGGGAAAAGGGACAACCAAGTGAAATAAAAAGAATTCACTGGACCAACACAGTAGAGCACAGTAAGAAAGGTCTACCACGCTATGCACGCTACACCAGATGCAAAAAAACAGAGCAGCTAGTGTAGCACAACAACCTCCACTCACACATCTCATTTACACATCTAAGCATCATTTACAACACATACACACTTCCACAGGCTAAGCACGACAAGCTTGCGAAAAACTAAAAAAAAACAACATAATACAACTAATATAAACATACTAAAAGAATGGGCGAAAATTGTCTAAACAAATCTAAAAATGAAGATTTAAAATTTTAGAGTTGGTTCGATTTAAATTTGTTTAGACAATTGCACAACACTACCTAAACTAAAAAAAATGTAAAACAATAAAAACATGTTTGTTTTATGTCATAAGCTCGATGCCTGTTATTTTAAACCGTTCCTCCAAGTTTCTTCCACCCGGTTATTCCTAACCAACACACAAGCAAACGTAAAAGGAAACAAACAATGATATAACAAATTCGCAAGTATAGAAAACATGTACAAGTATGGTAAACATAAAAAAATAAATTCACAAGTAAACATAAACAAGTTAATGCACAATTTCTATAGAACATATACATTAATTACAAAACTCAAAAACAAAGAAACCACCGCGATGTGATATAATAAACACCAATCTCCCACAATGGCACCATTTTGTTGGTGCGGTAAAGCAGCAAGCAAAAAGTAAAGTATTATTTTTCCCCGGTGATATTTAGGTTATATCGTATCGTGTCCACGTAGATTAGTGTATTGAATTGTTGTTCGACAATTTCTCCTTAATGAGTTTGAGGTTTGAATGGGAAGGGTATCAACAGGAAATAAATGTATAAAAAGGAAAGACAAACTTATCCGGCTCGAATGTAATCTAATCATCACAAACTTAAACCTATTGTCCAGTTATACTCAACCTACAATGTTCATCAATGTCATCACGTGTCAAACATAAAACCCACTATATCATCTCGGTGGCGATCTCTCAACCAACCTCAACAACAAGAAGTCAATCGTGCTAATAGCGTCAACAATCTATCAGAGCGACACAACCAACACAGAGGCATTAATCACAGACACCCTAAGTGAATGTCAGCTCTAAATATTTCTCTAGAACCCATAAGCTAACAAATAATCATCCTAGATAAGAATCCAAGCAGTATATGCCTATAACAACCAAAATCCCGAGCACAAAGCAAAAATCCAAGACAACAATCGACAAATATTTATAAAGCAAGTTTTATATAACGCCACGTGCAACAAATATACATGAGTTCAAAGTAAAAATACAAACAAAACCCAACAAAAGAGAAATACATAGATAGGATAAGAGATAAACCATAAATCTTTTGGTTTGTCGGCGCAGGTCGATGAGAAATCCACCTCCAATCATCCATATGCAAAACCCTAGTGTTGTTTTCTAAGCTAATCTATCAAAAATAAGATTGATGGAATTTGAGAACAAAAACACCCCCAAAACCATAACCTAAAATGAAATGAAAATGAAGTTATAAAACAAATCTCAGTAGACCGAGCTTAACGGGCTCACTGCGCTAAGTGGCACGCACAATATTTACACACTAAACCGCCATAAATTACGCTAAGCAGGCTCAAAACTATGGTTATGCCAAATCTTCCAAAATTGCATGTAGCCCGCTAGAGGATGCACTTAGCACGGTCCCCTGAGCAGAACTTCTCAAATATGGGTTTTTTTATTCTGAAAACGTGCATCTGGAGCTGTGTCTTCGACACCTTATTCTTCGATGCTCCAAATATGCAAAAATACCTACAAAAGAAGTAAAATCTATCAAAAGTTACACAAATGAATCAAAATCACAAATATACACAAATTAAACATATTTAAACAAAAGTCAGGTTTATTCAACCTATATTAACAACAAAAAGTCGATAAGTGCAACAAAAAGTATATATAAAAATAGCTACAATTTTCACTTATTAGACATCAGATTCCCATCAGAGAACCCAATCACTCTGGTTCTTGATACACCATCCAAATGACTCATCATGCTTAGATGTCCTTTTTTCAAGCTATACAAGAAGCACACGACTTCAACAACTAGCACACACCAGAGAACCACGAAGAGAAATAACTTCTCATAGACTTTTTGAATTAAAATGCTCATATTGCAGACTTGCATAAATACGTCAGGCAAATACACAACTCATATCAATATATTTACCATTAGTCACATGCACACTTGGATCACAATTTCTCTTAGAGGTCCAAACAACTGATAGGATTACCTCTTCTCAAGTGTAGAGCATACAGGTGATAAAAAACACTTGAATAAACTCTCACATACTCTCTGAAACAAAGAGTTCAGATTGCAGACTTGCATATACACATCTAACAGATACTCAACTCCCGTCAAAGTATTTGTCATCAGTTAAATGCATAATATCATCAAGAGAAATATTTCTCAAGCTCCTTACTTCATAATTCCTTTTGAAAAATACAGACAACAAATAATACTTGTCTGACATCCTTCTTCTGGATACCACTTAGCATAAGTGGATTCTTCATCATGTGAAAAAGTCATGACAGATACACAGCCCACAGACCTCTCCAAACTAGATCAGTGACTTGACCTTACACTCTACCTCGAACAATGCAACCTTCTTTGGCTGGAGAAGCAACCAACTGAAATGATGTTCCAATATCTGTTTGAACATCAAGGACTCAAACAGTTACTGTGACTTTGAAGACACCACCCATAACTCTTGCAGGAACGCCAAGGAAGCTACACTTATACTCATCCACATACCAGGTCAAGAAGCACCAGGAAATATATTCTCATATACTTTCTGCATCAACACATCAGACAAATATCCAGCTCCCATCAAAGTATTTATCATCAATCAGATGCATACCTTTACTAGAGAAAGATTTTCCTATACTTAAACAGCAGATAATGGTGTCCTCTTCATAATTTGAGGAATACTTCAAAGACGTAGACAACACTCAACCACTTGAATAATACACACCACAACTTAGGTTAACACATCTCTATTGCATACAACCCCTTGAATATCTCTTCTACTTCAGCAGAACAGGAGTTCCATATTCTCATGGACTTGATGAGGATTTCAAGTTAGAGTAAGCAACCTTAATCATGTTTGAGAGAAACACTAGCCAGACATATTGAGAAAAATAAATTCATAAAACAAAGATGTCAAGACATTACATCTGACATTTCTTTAAGGTCTTCCAACTTCATATTAGAGACTCCCCCTTAAACATAATTTGTTTCAAGACTATGAAACAAGATTCCATAAATTTGGATCTTTTAATCAGAAGGATCTTTCAGATATCAGAGAGAATATCCTTGACATTCGAGCTTGTCCTCCACACATAAAGAATCTAGTTGAGATGATAAATATCCTTTTTGAGTTCAACTTGTGTACTCCTATATCCTTTGATCAGAAATGAATTGACCTAATAAGATGTTGATCAAATCTTGACTAACACACATATCTAATAATGAAACTTATTAGACACACAACCGGGATGCATCCTCTTCCAGTTCAGGAGAAGGTTCCAAACATATGTGATTACCAAACATTTGTTTAGCACCCAAAGCATGTACAATGCCATTCCTTTAGCCAAGAAAGTTATGCACAACTTGCTGATATGATGTTCTAACATCTGGTAGAACATTTTTTCGAGGAACACACCAAGAGATCCTTTGACAAAGGTTGGAGATTAGCCTTTTAAGGTTAGAAGCAAAAATAAATTTTTCTAACTTTCTTCAGATCTCTTTTCAACATACTCATATAACAATGCTTTTATGAGTGGACTTGGGATATACCTAAGTTATCTTTGGCCATTTTGATAGGTGTAATACGGTGGGAGAACTGACTTGGGATGTTTTGTGTTTGATTGCAATTATTGTGGTTAGCAAGATTTGCCATCGACTTTTCTTTTATCCAAAAGGAAAGGTGGGAAAGAATAGGAAAGACCTTTGAGATTAGTTCTTGAGTTCGGGGGGTAGATTATGAAAAGGGAAGGTGTTAACACCCTTTTCATTCATAGTTATCTATGGGCTCTTAGTTGCTTGCTAGATCACTTACTTTTATTTGAACACGTGCTTTTGTGGTGGTTTTTGAAAGTATTTTGAAAAGGCGCCTTCGTTTAGGAAAACTTTGTAATGGTTCTCGTTCGTAAGAATGTATACAAAGTGTTGGACTTTTGAAAATATTTTAAGTTTTGAAAGTTTATTTTTGAAATTATTTGGTGTTTGTTTTGAAAATGAGCAAGGATGTTTGTTTTGAAAGTGAGCAAGTAACTAGGAATAATCTACTTACTCAAAATTCTTTTGTTCATTTCTTCCTTTCCTTTGATATTGCTATTTTACCATTGATTGATAAGAAGCCTTATCTTTGAATGTAAAGGGGTGGGCGTGCATCATCGTATAGTCATGATAACAATGTTGTGAGATATCTTAGCATTTCTCTTTGAGGGACTAAGATCATTTGAAAGGCAACATTTGAAGCGTCATCGAGGGACTATGATCTTGTATTTTTGATTTGTTTTTGCTAAGACATCTCACATGCGTAACATGACCATTTTTGTAAGGCAACAAGTGGAATAACCCTAAGGGTGCATGTATGAATAATGTGTTTGATTTGCATGCATTTAATCTTTGATTAGGGTTATCTACTTGTTGATTTTTACCTTTCCATACAAACCCTAATTACTAGCATTTATATGAAAGCGATAAATTGCAGAAAGTAAAATTACTACACTATTACATCATTAGGGGGTGGGGTATACAAATTTACAAATGGGGATGGCAAGAATTTAAACCTAATTATCTATTACAACCATATTGAATAATGTACAAGAAATGAATAAATATAATGTGCATGAATGTAAATGGAAAGGAAATGATTTTGTTTGGTTTTTGAGGAAAGGATTTTAACCTAATTATCTAAAAGAAAATTATTAATTAAAATTAAGTAGATTAAGCCTAAACTAATTAAGAAAAGAAATTAAATTAGAAAGCATTTTTTAGGTTTTTTAAGAAAAGGTTTTTAGTTTAATAAAAATAATATGGAAATTAATTAATTAAAAGAAACCTAAATTATAAGTTGATTTTAAATAAAAATAAAGAAAATAACTAAACCTAAATCTAATTATTAATTTATTAAGAAAAAGAATTAAATTTTTTTAAGAAAATATTTTTGTCTTTTTGTTTTATAAAGAAAATAAAAATATAAGCATCTAAATAATAAAGAAAAATATAATTTTGGATTTTTATTAATAATAATAATAATAATAATAATAATAATAATAATAATAATAATAAATAAAAATAAAATAAAATAAACATATAAAAATAAAAGTCAGGAGGTAAAAAAGGAATTTAAGGGTTTATTAGAAAAAATAAATTTTGAAGCTTGGCCCAATGGGATTTTTTTTGTACTCAGAAAAAAATAAAACAAAAGGTCGGGCCAGTGTTGTGCAGTGAAGTGGGGGTGAGAATCAACAAAAATGGTAGAGGCCCAGTATTGGAGGCCCAGCGCACTAACTTGTAACAAGGAGAAAGAAAATGTTGAAAAATAACAAAAAGTGGCAGCGTTAGGGCTTGAACCCACGCCCTGAACATGAAACGCGCGCTGCCTTACCACTGGGGTGGCTATACATCCGTTAATATAACTAAAACAATAAATACATATTGCAAAACAAGTTCTAGAAATGAACTTCATCTTCAACCTCCAGCCACGGTTCTTCTAACACACTCATTTCTCAATAAAAATGAAAAATGTAAACATGAAAGTTGCTCCATTTTTCCATACGAATCCAACCATATAAATATCATAAGCTATAAATCAAAGACGAATGAGAATTACTAATGGTACCAAATTCTGACCTAACTTTTTTCAGAGATTCAAACTTAAAATTCTCACTACTCAAGCAATATAAATGAGTTTTAAGGACATGGTCATCTTCAGGGCTATGATATCTATATTTTATCTTCACTAATCAGAATCAAATGATGCTTGTATGAAGAGGTAGAAGTTTGAAAACTTACCTCTTGCAGCTGGATTCATGTATGGAGTTTGAGCAAGCTTTGAGGTTTCCCGATGATCTATTTAGCTGGCCTGGACCTCCTTGAGTGTATTCCAACTCCTACTTTGCTTTGAGGATGGATGAAACTCTCAACTAAAGTCAAGTTGCAAGCTTCAGTTTTGAAAATGGTGGATGGTGATGGAGGGGTTACAATAAGGAAATAGGGGCCTGGATCATTTGTTTATGATGTATGCAAGGTGTTTGGATGATTAGAAATCGAAACGCACGAGTGAAAATGGAGATGATGAGTTTTGGCTCAAAACTGTCAAGTTTGGGCAGTTCTGTGCAGCAAGGTGCTTGAAAGAGTTTTAGGGGTGTTTATCTATCATGTATATGCTTGCAAATAACTTATATAATTATAATAAATAGGTTAGAGCACTTTTGCACAATATATTTCTGAGTTATAGGGTTATGGCTAGGTTGCTTGATTTTGAAGAAAAGTGAGAAAATCAAGTTTCAATGTTTTGTACCAGCAATGTAAAGTGGTTGAATCACTTTAAACATGTTTCATCTAGTCTTTGAAAAGTGTGTTTGCAGAGATAACACGTTAGGAGCTCAAGAAGAGTGAACTTTGTGATTAAAGCCACTTTTCCAAAATGGCAATGTTGCCTTTCTTCCTAAAATGGTATTAAGCATGAACAATGCATTGAATGCTTGAATTAAAGCTCTAACAGCTGTGTAGACATTTAATTATGGATTGAAATGCAAGTTAGAAGCCTGCAAAGTAGGATTTGTACAACATGCTTGAAGATTGGATCAAGTGTTCTTCACAATTTTGCCTTGCTAAACAAGAATGAAACCCTAACTTCATGGCTTCGATTCTCTTAGCTCAAGTATGGTCTTGACGATTTCTTGGAAATTTTTGAAATCTTGTATGTCCTATACAACCTTCATGTTGTACATTTTTGAAAATTCAATTTGGAACTAGGTGAAAAATTACCATGAAGTTAGGTCAAAATCCTGCCTAACTAGGGTAAAATTTCACTAAGTCTTTTAAGGTTCATGAACATGTCTTCACAAAATCATAACTTGAAATCTAAGAATTTCTAGGAAAAGTTATGCCCTACAATGTTTTAGATCTCATTAAGATCTACAACTTTCATGTTGGAATTTTCCTTTGAATCATCTTGCATCATGGTGGAAATTTGACACAAAGTTGTGAAAAAAAGTGAATTTTCCAACACTTAGAAAAAATTCTAAGTCTTGGAAATTTGACTTTTCAAAGATGAAATTTGACTTTTTAATTCCTTGATAAAAAAATTTCATTTTGACATATCTTGATGAATTGTAATCTGTGAAACTTGATTTTGATCAAAAAGTCAAAGTTTGACTTTTCAGTGTACAGTTGACTTTTCATCAGTTGACTGAAATTCAATTATCAATCAATTGATATTGAGAAATGTTTTGAGCCATGCCATTAGGTCATAGTTATGTATTTGAATCCTTGAGATCATGACTTAAACCAATAAGTCATTGGTTAGGTCAGAAGTAAAAAATTGAACCTCATCAGTCAAAACCCTAATTTTGACCATTTTGCCCTTTTGATGACCTGATCAAATTTCTTGAGGAATTGTGATACAAACTTGATCAATTGACATATATGAGTTCATAATGTTGACGTGGATAATTATGAAGTTTGACTGTAAATTGACCACAACTGACATTTTCCCCAATACCGTTGATTTTAGGTCATCTGATCAATTGACTGAGCAAAAATGTGATCCAAGACTTGAAACTTGACATGAGAAATCTTGAGTGTTCCTAATGATCCATGAAAGTCATATGGAGCCTTGAAAGTCCACTTGTCCTTGTGAAAACTCAAACCCTAATTTTCAGTTGTCAGTGTTGAGGAAATGTCTTGAGCTGATCAAACCCTGTGTAGTCTTGAATTAATGGAGATCTTATGAGAGATTTCTTGAGAAATGAGATGGAAAATTTGGGGTACAATAATAGGCTTGTTGAAGCTATCATACACAAATACACCATCACATGATAGACTTTCAGAAGATAAAGGATGCCGTAGAATACAAATTTAAAACTACTCAACAACCTTCAGGGCAGAACATGATAGCCCTTGAACACAAACGTCACACTTCAGGTGACACCAAAGCAACAAAGGCTTGAAAATAAATCAAACACACAACCAACAACCTACACCACACTACATGTCTGGAAACATCAGACAAGTCCAAAACTCAACATCCAATCTTGCCCATGAACCAGAAAGTATCTTCCTTGATCTCATCTAGAAACATACAGGATGCCTGCTCTGATACCAATTGAAAATATGGTATACATATTACAAATGTCCTAACACATGTTAAGACATTGATCTCTGTAAAATAACACATGGACAGAATGCACCAAACTAATACAAAACATATCATTCCTGAGTTGTAATAAATGTTCCAACATCTTATGCGACATGTTAATTAATCAAAAACAAAAAGAAAGCAAAACATAAAGATAGTAACATACATATATGATGACCCATTTCAGTGTACAACAATAGCTACTTTGAGGGCTACCAAGCCAGGAAGGAAGTCCACTATCAGCAATATTAGTTCAATGCTAAACTCCCTCGTTTACAACTTCTCGCATAATCCATACCCAATGCAACTTCTACTTAGGTTCTCTCTAAAATTGAGAAATCGGCATCTCACTTCCTAAATCACCTCAGTCATATTTCTATCAATTACAACCAGTTCAGTCAAGACTCTTGACTAATAAATATACTTGGATTTGCTTCAAAGCTTCACCCAAGAACAATACATGATTCATTAACTAAAGGCTTCTGAATCTGCATAAAACTATGTCTACACAATGTATTCAATCAATATAAAGGGTGACTTACAACCCAAGAAAGTACACAACTTTCAAAACCCTAAACCCTTATTTAAGTTCTAACTTTTATACCCTTGGTTTAGTTAATTTTCCCTAGAAATAAGTATTCCTTTTATAATCTTCAGGGAATTGGATTTGGGCTTCAGAACAGTAGCTGGTGTGTTGTAGAAAATCAGCAGAAACTTCTCCATAAAGATATGGCTTCAATCATAACCTTCTTAATTTATCTCCATAATTAGAAAGTCATAATTCTCCTTGAAATTAGCTTGAGTCTTCTTCAATATTCAAACTGAGCGCCATATGGGATAGCATAATATTCCAGTATATTTTGCACATGAAATATACCAATTAAATCCAACTGTCCAGGTGGTCACATGACCGATGTCGAATGGATCTTCATAGGATATCTTCTTTCGACATGTTTCTCTTGATGATGAAACATATCATCTTAACATGTTTATTCATAAAATATGACTTCTTGTTCATCCTATTCTTCTCAGCAAATTAATATATCCTATTTAACATATTGCTACTATATTTATTTTACTAAAATTAATTCCAATCCTAAAAACATAGAACTAACAAAACCTTTGTGCTCTTCTCTGAAACCCTTGTAAGTTTCTTATTTTTTGTGTTGCTTTAAGTATTAAAAATCCCTTTAAAATACGTGTCAATTGGGCTTAGCCCAAATGAAACAACACCCATAAAAATATTTTTTTCTTTTATTCTTTTTCTCTTTTTTTGTTTCTTTTTCTAAATAACGGTGTTTCCTAATTTAGGAGTGAACCCACCCTATAATAAACTATTGGGTCATTAGGGGGTCCGAGGATCATCAAGTCGGGCTTTAGTAGTAACCATACAAGTGAGAGAGATACCATATACTGACTCAAATTCTTAAGGAAATGAGTATATGGGTCATCTCACTTATAAAGTGTTTAACATTCAATTTATCGTCTGATGAGAGACTCATACTCACACTTGATATACAAACGATTTTCCCGTCAAGTGGGAGTCCATCCATTCCTATGGACATGCTCCCCGTCAAATGGAAGATTTTTTATGCATGTCTACTTGCACCTTCATTGGATGACTTAATAGAACACGTCGCCTAAACAACCCTTGTAAAAAAGACTTTCTATACAAGGAACCCTAGTCGAACTAGGCTCTGATATCAATGTTGAGTCATGATAGGGTCCAGAGATCATCACATCAGACTTTAAGAGCAACCACACAAGTGAGAGAGACACCAGATATTAACCTAAAACTTTAAGGCATTGAATCTATTGGTCATGTCCCTTATAAAGTGTTCAACAATCACTTTTTCATCCGATGTGAAACTCATTCTCACACTTCATATACCAACAATTATCGTCTCCACCAATTAAGAACCACACTCTACGCCTCACTTTTTGATTCATTCAAATTACATTATAGAACACTATTATAACAAATTAAATTAATCATTGAAGAATAGTGATCATATATCTCTTGTGCATTTTTTAAAGGTTTTTTTACACCATTTTCTTTATAGTTTTTTTAATAATTTTTGTAGTTTCAAATAAATTGAAAAAAATTTGTTAAGTTTAAAGAAATCATGATGAAAAACCCCTAAACAAATGCACTTAAGTTTGTATATATTTTTATTCACACTAAAATTATATATGGAACTATGGAGTAAACTATAAACAACATAAACAAAAGAATTATAATTTAAATAAAGTTGGTTTGACGATTGAAGTAGTGAAGGGTGTTGAAAATCAGTTACAAATCAATTAGTATTTATTTGTATTCAATTAATCATAAGTGTAAATTATACTATTACCTATTGTGCATACCTATTTTGCATATAAATATACAGCATGTGTGATCATATTAGACACACAGAAATACAATTATAATATGGTATCTAGAGTTGGTTGACCCACTGTCTTCCAGAGAATTTTTTCGTTTCCGCAAAATATCTGGCCATTCACGGCACTGCACGAGTGCACCATCTCTCCTGACGACTTTTCCAGCAAAGTAACCATATCTCTGATATCGTCTCCTTCCGATCGGATGGTACCCAAAATCGCCTCCGCGATCTGCCTTACAACGTGCCCTATTGCTGCTTGCGTGTGGATCTCACATACCGCCCTTCCCTTTGCACGTGACTGCATGTCCCACCGCCTTTGCCACTGTTTTCTTTTCCGGCTCCACCTTCCTGTGCTCTTTCCAGATATGCTCTCGATTTTTCCATCCAAGCAACCAAAAATCATGGGAGATACTGATTTCACCACTTTTATGAAGGTTCCACTTATCCCGTATGAGAAACTCACCGGAACAACTAACTATAACATATGGGCTGGCGGTGTCAAAATGTGGTTTCATAGTCAAGGACATGAAGATCACTTAACTACAAAATTAGAAAATAATACCACTTCCAAATGCGATAAGTGGAAACAAACATATGCTTCTCTATGCATTATGTCATGGTTTTCCATAACAATTAATCTCCAAGCATAATACCAAACCTCTATCACTTGTTATGAGGTCTGAGAAAAGGCAAAGATAGTGTTCTCCAATGATGTCCATAATCTTTACAGTGTCATCACCAAACTCAACTCTTTGAAATTGAAGAATATGGATATGTAAGCCTATCTGAGTAAGCTTGATGCGTTAAAGGCAAAGTTCACAACTCTAATACCCTTTACCAAAGATCCAACAACTTATGATGAACAACAAAGTAAGTATTTCATAATCGTGGCACTTGTCGGACTACCATCAGAGCTTGATTTCGTCCCAAACCATATTTTATCAAGATCCAATGTTCCTAACTATGAAGTAGTTAGTGAATAACTATTGTGTTTGGATACGCCTCACGCCTTTGGACCGTTCTCCACTTCATCTCCCGTAGAATCATCTGCTCTTACTTCCCACTATCATGGTCATGGTGGACGAATCAGAGGAAGGGGTGGAAAACTTCATGGTGTTCATTGTAACTATTGCAATCATTATGATCAAATTGAAGCTGATTGTCATATAAAGTAAATAGAACAACAACGACAACCATGGGTCGCTACCATCACTCAACCGAATAACATTTAAATACATTACAACTCATGCCGCTGATTACAATGATTTCCTCCAATTCAAAGTGTGATACAGTGACAGAACCGACTTTTTAATACTGGTTTGCATTTTTTATTCACAAATGTTGCGGTAAGCAAGAGTCTCCACCGACTTTTCTTTTATCCAACAAAGGAAAGGCTGAAAAGAACAGAAAAAGACATTTTTCGAGATTTTCTGAGTAAAGGGGGTAGATTATGGAAAGGGAAGGTGTTAGCACCCTTTCCATCCGTGGTTTTCCAAGGGCTCTTAGGTACTTGCTTATTTTTTGAAAACTGTTTGTGTTTGTGTGTTTTGAAAGATTTTTGTTTGCTTTATGGTAACTCTTGTATCAGTCCTCAAGAGTGTGATAAAGCGTTTTTTAAAATAGTTTTTGAAAAGTGTGTAAGTGTGAAAATTTCAGATTTGAGCAAGTACTTAAGAACAGTCTACCTACTCAAAAAAGGATGTTCTTTTCCTCCTTTCCTTTAGATAGTTCTATCCTACTATTAGTGAGTAGGTAGCCCTATCGTCGGATGTTGAGGGACAATCGAAGGGACGTTTTACAATCACGAAGGCAACTTGTGGAGACGCTTTAACAATTTTCTTTTAGGGACTAGATCATTTACCGAAAGGTAACTGTAGGGTCATTGAGGGACTATAATCTTTTTTGATTTATGGGTCTTTACTAAAGCGTTCCTGCCTCATGACCGTTTTATCTAAAGGCAACCAAAGTGGGAGATACCTTATAGGTGAGCATGTACATATGTGTTAAATTCAGTTATTTATCTTGCACTATTAAGTTTGCTAGCGTTTTAAATTTCAGTCTTATCATACACGCCTAGTTACTAATAGTTAATATTTACAGAAATTTAAAGTACGAAAATTTTAAATCCTAGACTATTACAACGCTTTGGGACAATTACATAAAAAAGTGCAAGAAAATAAAATGCAGAATTTTAAATCTAGACTATTACATCCCATAATCAATTACATTATTTATATAAAATGCGAGAATAAAAATAACGCGTGCGAAATGAATATTACGTCTAAAAATCCAAAGAAAAATTCTAAGTAAACAAGAAAAATCTTTTTGGTTTTATTTTTATTTATTTCAAGAAAAATAATTAATCTAAATCTAAATTTAATTTAAGAAAATAAATATTGAATGAAATTAATCTAATTCTAATATTTTTTCATTTTTTATTAAGAAAACATTTGAAACATAAATTAAATCCTAAATTCTAGTTCATTTTAAAATAAGAATGTAGTTAAAATTTAATTAATTAAAGAAATTCATTATTTTAATTGAAAAAAAATTATAAGCCTAATTTTTTGTGTTTTTTTTTTATTATTTGCTTAATTAAGTAAAGAAGATAAAAGAAATTAAAACATTACAAAAAAAACTAGATGGGTCTGAGATAGTTAAAAAAAGTGGGGGTGTGGTTGTTGAATTCACTAGCCCATGAAGGGAGAGGCCTGGATTTGCTTCTGGATCCAATGTGGATTGGTCTTGATGGCACATGGTGAGCCCGTAGATGGAGTGCGCTAGATCTGATAAGATGGACATCTGATGGCACATGTCTGGTGGTGTATAATGCACATCTAGCTACGAGGAGCACCAGATCTGCATGCAACAAGTTAGAAAATATAAAAAAGGAGATTACTTGGGCATTTTATGATGTTTCAGGGCTTGATAATGATTGCAAAAGCTTCAGGGAGCCTCCAGGAATGTATTTGGATCTTTTGTTTGGACCGAGAAAGGCTGGAACCTAAAATGAAATTTTTTACAACTTTGATAATTTTTTGCAAAATTTGTAGAGCTTTTCCAGGTTGTATCTCATGTGTTGAAGCTTGCTAATGTATCCTTTATATAGAGAGGATGGATGAGACAAGAGAACAAAGGTAATAACAACCATAAACATGTGTTTTTAAAGCCATGAATGATGTTTTGTAACTTTGTCAAAGACATGGAATCTTGTCCTTTTTGAATTTGAATTAATGTGGACACCTTTGCACGGAATTTTATGGGCCTAGGTTGTCCAAAACATCAACCCAAAGCTCAAAGCTGATTTCCAATTATTTTATACATTTTATTTTATATTTATTTGAAATAAATTAAAATAAATATGAATAAAATAGTTAGCAAATGCAAGGCATGATAAGAATAATTTTAGAGGTCATCTATAAACTTAGGAAGATGCTTGAAGTCCAAGAAATTGAGTCATTACCTTAAAACTTCAAATTTTCTCAATGCATAATTCTTGAAAGTCCCCAAATTTTCCCAACTTGGGAAAACCATAACTTGCTCAATATTTATCTCATGATGATGATCTCAGACATTTTCGAAAGCCCAAGATGTCTACTTCAATCCCTCTTTTGATTAATTTTGCATTTGAAGATTTTATCTTGACATAAAAGGTCTTGGAAAAAAGTGGCTTTTGTTGACTTTCTGAAAATGACCTGTAATGTATGAGCTTGTATCTTTCAAATGGTGCATTTCTTGGACTTGAGGGCTGAGTAGAAGTTATAGGGAATGAGATTATTTTTAATATGAGCTTTGGTTGGGGAAAAGTGGATGAAGTATGTGAAAGTTATGCCTGGTCAAATTTCAGCTGACTTTTCCTATAGAAACCCTACTTTGCCATTTTTGACTTCTGATGAGTTAGGAGCATTTCTTGAGGAATCATGATCAACCCTTGATCAAATGATGGATATCACTTGAAAATGTTGATGTTGACCAAAAATCTTGAAGTTTGATTGTACATAGGCCACAGTTGACTTTTGACCTATCACCGTTGATTTTCTAATACTTGAGCAATTGACTGAGCAAACTTGTTGAGCAAGGCATGAAACTTAGCATGGATGATCTTGAGGAAATATTAGGACAATGTAGAACATTTGGGATCCTTGGAGCTCAACCATCTTGATGAAAATTGAAACCCTATTTGGGGGTGTGATACTGTGGGAGAACTGACTAGGGTTTTGCGTTTGTTTTCGCAAATGTTTCGGTTGAGCAAGAGTCGCCACCGACTTTTTATTTTATCCTAAGGAAAGGTTTAAAAAGCACAGCAAAAACCTTTGAGATTTTTCTTGGGTTCGGGGAGTAGATTATAGAAGGGGAAGGTATTAGCACCCCTTCTATCCATTGTTATCCATGGGCTCTTAGGTACTTGCTTAGATCAACTTGCCTTGGTTTTCAATTGTTTGAAATGGTGCTTTGTGTGTGGTTTTGAAAAGGTTTTAAAAAAAGATGCCTTGTATAGGCTACCCTTGTAACAATTCTTTACTCGAATGTTTTACAAAAGGTATTTATCTTTTTGAAAAGATGTTTCAAGGGTTTGAAAAGTTGATTTTGAAAGTGTTTGTGGAGTGGATTTTGAAATTAGGCAAGTGTTTTCTTGGAAAATTGACAAGTACTTAAGAGTTCATCTACCCTAAAATTTTCTCAAAGATTTTTGTCATGTTTTAAGCCTTTTGACAATTTTGTTCCACCATTGCATTTGGTGGACAATCTTGTCTTAGGAGATGAAAGGGACGGGCGCGGGTCATCGTCTAGACCATAGTTGCAATAGTGTTAAATTTCTTTGGGCAATTTTCTTTAAAAGGGACTTGATCATTTTATTTAGGCAGCATTTTGAGGGACTATGATCATTTGATTGTTTGTTTTACCCAAAGAAGTTCAACATGCAATATGGCCCAATTATTTTGAAGGCAACAAAGTGGAATACCCTAGGGGTGTAAGTGTGGAATGTGTTGTCCATTTTTCATGCTCATTTATCTTGTATTAGGTCCAACTATTTTGTTCATTTCTTTATTCGCATACAAACCCTAATTCTAGCATAGTATGTTTAGAAAGCGATAAAAGTGCGAAATTTAAATTCCTACGCTATTACATCACAATAATATAGGGAGGGGGGTACAATGTTTCAAATGGGGGTTATTTGGGCAAGAATTTAAATCTAAGCTATTACATCATTTTTAGGAATATTTACAAGATAAATAATTGCATAATTAAATGGAAATTGAAATAAATATGCAAAATATAAAAGGAATTTTTATGTATATGTAAAAAAGGTATTATTTATGTAAAATAAAATAAAGAAAATAAATGGGTATTATTTTGAGGTATTTTCAAATCTAGGGCAAAGAACCCTAATTTTAATCAAAATGTATATTAATTAATTAATTCACATAATATTTATTATTTACATACAAAAATAAAATAAAATAAAATATGGTATATTTGTAAAAAGGCATTTTTTAGTATTAAATATTAAAAAATAAAATATGTACATTATTTGATATTTTATTCTAAGCATATTAATAAATATGTATTTATATTTACATTATTTTAAATATGTATTATGGATAAATAATAATAATATTTAATATTTTTTAGAAAATAGTATTTTTTATATAAAATATTTTCAGAGGGTAATATAAAATAAAAATGAAAATGAAAATGTATTTACACTATTTTTTTTCTATTTATTCTAAATAATAATATATATTCATTTATGTATAAATCAAAAGAAAATCAAATAAATACCAAATAAAATCAAAAAATGATGAGAAAAATATTTTCAAAATTTTAATATGCTGAGAAAAAATAAATGAATCAAATAAAAAAAGAAAATGTCAAAAATCATTAAAAATAAAGCAAATGGGCTTTGGGGGTATGAACATGGAAATAGGGTGTGAAAAGAAAGTAGTTCCAGGCCCAGCCCAGACCACTTCTTCTTCAACCTCTGTACAACAAAACGCGCGCCTGCAAGCTTCGTTTGAAATCCTGATTCTTTGATTTTTTGAACAAACTTCCAACACAAAAGATGTTAAGCATGAAACCACGATTCCAAATATGTAAAGAACATCTCCTAACTCTAAAAAATGAGAGAGAATTTTAGTGATCCCAAATCTTAACCTAAGTTTTCTGTCACTTTCAAACTCTAAATTCTCTCTACTCAGGCAAAAGAAATGAAAAGTAAAGACATGGACATGTTCAGTGGCATGAGTATGACATTATTTTTTCATAAACTTAAGACTAATGATGCATAATAAGAGAGATACGAATTCAAACTTTTACCTATTCAGTTGAACTTCTATCTGGAGATGTAGGAACTTTCAGTGCAAGGTGGTGATTGGAAAAGCTTCCTTGAGGTTCAGGGATGCTATTCCAATGCTTACTTTGTCTTGAAAGCTTCTGAATCAAGCTATAGAATTTAACCTGCAAGTCAAAAATGAGAATATGGTGGAAGTGGTTAGAGCAATTACAGATCGTGCCTTAGCTTCTGGATAGCTTGCATAGGTTGTATGGAAGGTAGAGGAACAAGTTTGGGCCAGAAAGCTTGGATGGATTGGGAGATGGCACTCAATCTGCAGGGGTTGCTCTGTTTGAGCAGTTTGATGGTGTTTCTGAGATGGAGGGTGTTTGAGAGGTGTCAAGGTCGTGTGTTATCTTGGTTGGGATATGCTGAGTATGTTTGATAAGTTTTTTCTTGTGTCTCTATGCTGATATGAGAGTTGTTATGGGTTATGGGACTTTTCTTCACCTTTAAGCAACAAAATGCAACTTGTCTTTTTAGGTCAGTAGAGGACCCCCTAATGAGTTGCATAACCTCTCCTTGATCAGAGTGATTTGCCCCTAAACCTGTGCCAATTAGATATGGTTTGTACTTGTGGATTTGTAATTGGACATAAAGTGAAACTTTTGCAAAAATAGAAAGAATGCTTTATCTAATTTGGGATTAAACCTTCATACAATGCTTGCACTCAAAGAACAACACTTTAACACATTGAATATGCATTGAATTATTGAGTATGGAATGGTTCAAGGACCTGTAATCAAGGGCATGCTGGTTTAGAGAAGTTTGCACAAACTATGAACATGGAAAATGGCCAATTCAAAAGTGAGTTTTTGCTATATTGTGAAATTCGATTCTCTCTAACCATGAGGTTGTTTGAGAAGTTATTGGACATTTTGGAAAGCTTGGAATGTGTACTACAATCCATCTTTGAAATGAAAATTGAAATTCAAGTGGAAGTGTATGGAAAATGGCCTTGAAGTGGGGTAGAAAACCTTGTCAAAATAGGTTAAAATTTCACTAAGTTAAAAATGGTTTAGTGCCCTTATTCAAAAAATTTTAACTTGAGATACAAGCTTCAAATGAGAAAAATTTGTGAATCAAAGTTGTTGATTATGCAACAAGCTACAACTTTCATGTTTTGACTTTTGTTTGAATCCAAATGGATCTTGGTGAAAGAGTGGGGCAAAGTTGGGAAAAAATTAGGGTTTTTCATAACTTAGAAAAATTCTAAGTTATGAAAAATTCAAATTTCTAACCCTAATTTGCATTTTGTGATTTCTTGATGAACAAGTTTCATGATTTGGCATGTTTTGATAAAAAATGAATCTTGACTCTTGATTTTGACAAAAAAGTCAAAGTTTGACTTTTCAGTATACAGTCAAAATTGATCAATTGACTGGGAAATTCAACTATCAATCTTGTGTACTTGGGATCTTTTGAGCTTGTTGATCATGTCAAGATAATTCCATAGGGTCCTTGAGTCCATATGTGAGCTTGGTTTGCCATTGGCTAGGTCAAACAGTCAAAAATTGCCTTTGTGCAGTCAAAACCCTAAAAATGACCATTTTGCCCTTTTGGTGATCTGATCAAATTTCTTGGGGAATTGTGATCCAAACTTGATCAAATGGTTCATGTGAGTCCAATATGTTGATGTGGGTCAATTTTCATGAGGTTTGACTGTCAATTGGCCACAGTTGACTTTTTCCCCAATACAGTTGATTTTTAGGTCAACTGTCCAATTGATTGGGCAAAACTTGGAATCAAGGCTTGAAATTTGATATGGGTAAACTTGGGAGTCCAATATGAAGCATGAAAGTCATATTAGGCATTTTAGGTCAAAATATCTTTGTGCAAACACAAACCCTAATTTTGAGTCCACAGTGCAAGGAGAGGTCTTGAGCAGATGAAACCCTAACTGGATCCTGAGCTTCAAGGACTTTGTGATGAGAAATCAATGAGAAATGGGAGGGAAAATTTTGGGGTACAACAGTTGCCCCTGTTCAATCTTCTTGAATCCGAAGAGTTAGATGGGCAAGCTTGCCTTTCGTGACTCGAGGGTAAAAGGAGATTGGACACTAGAGTGCCCGGAAATTTGCACTCATCAAAGCAATGGATACGGGAATGGGCTTAGAGATGCCATTTGGAGATGGGCTTAATGATGCCATCTGGGAGAGTGACAGAAATCTTGTCGGGGATGGGCTTAGAGATGCCATCTAGAAGGGAATATCAGGAAGGTGTCCAGGCTTGGGACCACCTCTGAACTGGGGGGTCTGAACAAGCAATAGATTGACATCCGTTGTTGGGAGGAATCTGTAAACTGTTTTCAGTGGTTTGGAGAAGAAACTGAACAAGCGATAGGTTAACATCCGTTTATTTGGAGAACCCGTGAACTGTTTTCAGAAATCTTGAAGTTGAATAAGCAATAGAGCAGCATCCGTTGTTGGGAAGCGTCCGTAAACTGTTTTCAAAAGTTGCATCTGAACAAGTCGATAGATTAACATCCGTTGTTGGGAAGAATCCATAAACTGTTTTCAGAAGTCTTGAAGAAGAATCTGAACAAGTGACAGGTTAACATCCGTTTACTTGGAGAACCCGTGAACTGTTTTCAGAAATCTTGAAGTTGAATAAGCAATAGAGCAGCATCCGTTGTTGGGAAGCGTCCGTAAACTGTTTTCAAAAGTTGCATCTGAATAAGTCTATAGATTAACATCCGTTGTTGGGAAGAATCCATAAACTGTTTTCAGAAGTCTTGAAGAAGAATCTGAACAAGTGACAGGTTAACATCCGTTTACTTGGAGAACCCGTGAACTGTTTTCAGAAATCTTGAAGTTGAATAATTTTTAGTCTGTCGACTGATCTTTCCTGAAAAGGTAAAGAGTTAGTTGCATGCAATGTTATGATGCATGATGCGATATACGTGACATCAATGTTTATGACATGAATGTGATGAATGCGCATGTAAGCTGACGAGCTAACTTGCTGAAGATAAATGAATTCGAGGTGGCTGAAGATAAAAGCATCTTGACTGTTGCTGGGGAAAATAAATCCTTGGCTACTACTGGGGAAGAAAAATCCTGATGACCTCTACTGGGGAGTATCAAACTAGTAGACTCATGCTGAGGAGGTAAGACTGAGAACCTTCAATTTGATGGGAAGTAACTCTGGCGATCTTACTGGGGAACTCAAGATTTCTCTTTCTAAGACTCTGTGGAGAGAAGGCTCATTAGTCTGGCTCCGCTGGTGGGTTGATAAATTCGAAATTTTAACTCGGCTGGGGATAACAAAGATAAGCTTCTCCGGGGATCATATTGATAAGTTAGGCTGGGGAATTTCGATGAACTCCGTCGGGGATAGGAAGAATTCTGGCGAGTGCGACCTTCTGTGGCTGTTAGCTGAGGATAACCCAGTTATAAGCCTTTGTGAGGAATAACTTTGAATAAAAACGGGGGAGACGTTCATGCTCTGCGGGGGAGTACCTTCCAGAATCTTACTGGGGGTAAGCTTCGAGGGTCTGCTGGAGGTATGTCTCAGGGTTTACTAGGGATGTGGATTTCAAATCTCTTGGTGGTTTCCTTCGAGAGGGTGCCAAGGTATTCATCTGTACCTTCATCCTATCAGTAATCCTTTTTCTTAGGTTCACTTTAGGAAGTGATTATGTTTCAAATGCATATGCCTATTTAACAAAACATTGGACGTTTCTCAAAATAAAACAAATAGTGCAAGAGAAAAAAGAAAAGGGAAATGACACAAATTTCTGGGAAAAGTATTTGTATTGATTTTCTTTGAGTATATTTGTACAAAGGAGACAATCATCCTAGTAAGAGGACTTTGTCGAAAACATTGAAAGATTTTACACAAAATAAAGGATGGCTATGTGAAATAATTCCATGGGATTCCATTCTGCTATAGCTTTCACAACTCTGAATATCTGCCCGTTCAGTGCTTCGTTTGACGATGACTGGATTGATCAGAAGTCTGGAACTGGTTGATGAAGAGATTGTCTTTGAAGTGATCCGACGAGACATAGTCATACGCTTTAATTCCCTAACTTTTGCCTGAATCGCCCTTTCGGGTTTTCGATCCACCGGGAAACCCCTTTTTGCCCAAGCCGCCCTTTCGGGTTTTCGACTTGCCGGGTGTACATATTTTTTGTTTTTATCCCTAATTTTTTCCTGAACCGCCTTTTCGGGTTTTCGGTTCACCGGGATGCCCATTTTTGCCCAAGCCGCCCTTTCGGGTTTTCGACTTGTCGGGTTATTTTATGCGTAGTATCTTTTGACTATGTCTGCGTTCGCAGGGTGCGGCAAATCATCGCCGTCCATGGTGGTCAGAATCATTGCACCACCAGAAAATATACTCTTGATCACAAATGGTCCTTCATATGTAGGAGTCCATTTGCCCGTGGGATCACTTTGCGGCAAGATAATCCGCTTGATTACGAGATCCCCGACTCGATACACTTGACGTCTGACTTTCTTATTGAAGGCCTTGATCATCCGTTTTTGATACGTCTGACCATGGCATATAGCAGCAAGTCGCTTTTCATCGATCAGATTGAGTTGATCAAGTCGGGTCTGCATCCAATCATCTTCATTCAAACCTGCATCCTTCATAATCCTTAGAGAAGGGATCTGGACTTCCATAGGCAAAACAGCTTCCATGCCATAAACCAAAGAAAATGGGGTTGCCCCAGTTGAAGTACGCGTCGTCGTACGGTATCCATGCAGAGCAAACGGTAACATCTCATGCCAGTCTTTGTAAGTGACTGTCATTTTCTGAATGATCTTCTTAATGTTTTTGTTCGCAGCTTCAACAGCACCGTTCATCTTCGGCCGATAGGGAGATGAATTGTGATGATAAATCTTAAACTTTTCGCATAATGCAGTGATCATTGTATTATTTAGATTTGTACCATTGTCCGTGATGATTCTGTCTGGAACACCATACCGACATATGAGATTTTGCTTGATAAAGCGGGCAACCACATTTTAGTAACAGAGGCGAAGGAAGCTACTTCGACCCATTTAGTGAAGTAGTCAATGGCAACCAGGATGAAGCGATGTCCGTTGGAAGCTGTGGGCTTGATCTCTCCAATCATATCAATGCCCCACATTGCAAAGGGCCATGGAGCAGTCAGGACATTGAGGGGAACCGGAGGGATATGAACTTTGTCAGCATAGACTTGACACTTGTGGCAAGTACGGGAATGTTGATGGCAGTCAGCCTCCATAGTAGACCAATAATAGCCTGCCCTTAGGATCTTCTTAGCCATTGTATGCCCGCTCAAGTGAGTGCCAAATGTGCCGCTGTGTATATCAGTCATGATCAACTCTGCTTCAACTTTATCCACACATCGTAGTAGTACACAATCATGGCTTCGTTTGTAAAGGATGTCGTTGCTCAGGAAGAACTTAGCGGCGAATTTCCTTAAGAACTTCTTGTCATTCACGGAAGCTCCTTCAGGGTAATCCCTAGTCTCGAGATACCTTTTGATTTCATGGAACCAAGGCTGTTCCACTACTTCTTCGGTATTAATCTCGTGGCAATGTGCCGGTTCATCCATTCGCTTGATGGTGATTCGGGGAGCCTCGTTATCCAAGTTGAGTTTAAACATGGAGGACATTGTGGCCAGAGCATCGGCTAGTTGATTCTCTTCTCGCGGGAAGTGCTCGAAGGTAATTTGCTCGAAATGAGGCAACAATGTCAGGACATGTTCTTTGTATGGGATAAGATTAGGATGCTTGGTATCCCAGTCTCCTTTGATTTGGCTGATGACCAAAGCCGAGTCCCCGAATACGATCAAAGATTTGATCCCCAAGTCTATAGCAGCTTCGAGACCAAAGATGCAAGCTTCATACTCAGCCATGTTGTTTGTGCAGCTGAAACAAAGTCGGGCCGTGAAAGGAGTGTGACAACCTTCCGGAGAAATGAGTACTGCGCCAATGCCATTTCCAAGTGCATTTGAAGCACCATCAAAGTACAGGGTCCATCGGGATCCCTTCTCGGGTCCGTCATATGGTCCGTCACTTTCAATGTTGTCCAAATTCATGATGTCCTCGTCTGGGAAGTCAAATCTCATGGGTTGATAGTCTTCAATAGCCTGATGAGCCAGATGGTCAGCTAGTACACTCCCTTTTATAGCTTTTTTGGTGGTGTACTGGATGTCATACTCGGTCAAGATCATTTGCCATCTAGCTATCCTTCCAGATAAAGCGGGCTTCTCGAAGATATACTTGATAGGGTCCATTTTGGATATCAACAAGGTAGTATGAGTCAGCATATATTGTCTTAGTCGGTGAGCAGCCCATACCAAAGCGCAGCAAGTTTTCTCGAGCAATGAGTAGCGAGTCTCACAGTCGGTAAACTTTTTGCTAAGGTAATAAATAGCATGCTCTTTTCGACCAGACTCGTCATGCTGGCCCAAAACACACCCCATTGAGTTATCCAAGACGGTCAAATACATGATCAATGGTCTTCCTTCGACGGGTGTCATCAGAATAGGAGGTTCTAGCAAATACTCCTTGATTCTATCAAAAGCGGCCTGGCAGTCGTCGTTCCATTCAACTACCTGATCCTTCTTCAAGAGTTTGAAAATTGGCTCACAGGTAGAAGTCAGATGTGAGATGAATCTGGCAATATAGTTTATGCGCCCCAAGAATCCTCTAACCTCCTTTTCAGTGCGGGGAGCAGGCATCTCTTGTATTGCTTTTACTTTTACCGGATCGACTTCAATGCCTTTGTTGCTTACAATGAATCCCAGGAGTTTACCAGACCTAACTCCAAAAGTGCATTTACTCGGATTCAGCCTGAGCTTGTATTCTTTCAATCTGGCAAACAGCTTTTCCAGATGTTCAAGGTTCTCTTCCTCTGTTTGTGACCGAGCTATCATATCGTCTACGTAAACTTCAATCTCATGATGTATCATGTCATGAAATAAAGCTACCATGGCGCGTTGATAAGTTGCCCCTGCGTTTTTCAGCCCGAACGGCATCACTTTATAACAGAAAGTGCCCCATTGTGTGACAAAAGTTGTTTTCTCCATATCTTCGGGAGCCATTTTGATTTGATTATAGCCCGAAAATCCATCCATGAAGGAAAACACCTTATGCTGAGCTGTATTATCGATCAAGATGTCAATATGAGGTAGTGGGAAATCATCCTTAGGGCTGGCCCTATTCAAATCCCGATAGTCCACACACATTCTGACTTTGCCATCTTTCTTCGGTACTGGCACAATGTTAGCGACCCATTGAGGATAGGACGTAACAGCCAGAAAACCAGCGTTGAACTGCTTCATTACTTCTGCTTTGATCTTTTCGGACATGTCAGGCCTCATTCGGCGAACTTTTTGTTTGATAGGTGGACAATCCTCTCTTGTAGGGAGACGGTGAACCACGATGTCTGTGTCTAGACCCAGCATGTCTTCATAGGACCAAGCGAAGATTTCAACATACTCATTCAGTAACTGTACCAAGCGTTCCTTGACTTCTGGTTCCAGGTTGGCACCCACTTGCACCTCCTTCCGATTCTCCTCGGTTCCCAAGTTAACAACTTCCAATGGCTCTTCATGCGGTAAGATGGCCCTTTCCTCTTGTTGCAGGAGTCTGGCTAGTTCTCCGGGTACTTCATAACCTTTGTCATCCTCATACTCGGCTAGATTGACCAGATCTTCAGAGTTATTGAAAGATACAGCAGAATAGTCGCCCATGGAATCTGGAGTGGATGAGTACCTGCATTGGTGAGTGTGGGTGTGTGTAAGGGATAGCCATCCTTAAACAAAAATGCAAAAAGAAAGAAAATGAGCATAAGCAGTTTATCAAGTGAAAACGTCCAATGAATCATTAAATATGGCATATGAATATGAAAAATAGTCAAAACCCTTACAAGTGGACCTACCTGCCCCGGGCAAGGCAGGAGGTGAAAAGATAGTGTACGGATTGTTTGAAAGTAAAATATTACAGACCAAATAGGAAATGTTTAATAGATAAATTACTGATGAATAAAAGTGATGGGGACAAAGTCTTTAGCCTCCCAATTGCTCAACCCTCCTCTGACAGTTGGATAAATCCACTCTTCAATGCTGCTTTCCTTGTCTTCATCTTCCAGGGCGTTGATTTGGTAAGGAGAAATTTTGATCGGCGCTCTTTCAATCTTTGACTGACGCATGGCCTTCTGGCCAGCGGCGGTGAAACCTAATCCAAACTTATCAACTTTATGCGGAAAATCGGGTAACTGCCCCCACGCTGAATTCTTCCCTTCTTTAACTGCAGCCCTTGCATCCTCCAGAGATGCCATCCTGGCCATCTGTCTGGGTGCCTCAGCTGCCAATTTTGCCACTGCTACCTCAGGAAGTACCTCTTCGAAATGTTGAAACGGCGTTTCAATGAACTCTCCTTCAACCTCTACGTACCGGAAAGAGTTTAAGTGGTTAATCATGTACTCTTCTTCGCCGTGAACAGTAATGATCTTTCCCTTTACAGGATACTTCAGCATCTGATGCAAGGAGGAGGTGACTGCTCCAGCATGGTGTATCCAAGGTCTACCCAGCAGGCAGGAATATGATGGACGGATGTCCATTACGTAGAAAGTGGATTTAAACACCTCAGTACCTATCTTGACAGGAATTTCAACTTCTCCATGGACCATTCTCTTCGACCCATCGAAAGCTCTGACGACAATATCACTCGGCTTCAATTCCAACCCTTCGCAATCTATCCGGTCCAAGGCCTTTTTAGGCAAAACATTCAGCGATGAACCGGTATCAACCAAAACATGTGCAAGGGTGGTTCCGCGACACTCGATTGAAATATGCAACGCATCATTGTGGTTTCGGCCTTTAGGGGTCAGACTAGCCACGCAATGTTGAAATTGATCTGCAGAGGTTTCCTGGGGCACATGAGCTGCCTTTAGAAACTTAATCAAAGCTTGAGCGTGCGCTTCTGAGCAAAGCAATAGTGCCAGCATGGAGATCTTGGAGGGGGTTTGCCCCAACTGTTCCACCACATCGTAATCGCTTCTCTTGATTATCCTCAAAATCTCGTCCATTTCTTTCTTGGAGGCTTCCGGGATCACCAAGGGCTGAACCCTCGTCTTGACGGGCTCATCTTGTATTCCCTTTCCTTTATCAGCAATGGTAGGAGAGACAGCACTAGGAACGACAATTTCTTTAATCAAAGGAGTTCTAGCGGAGAGTCTTACTAGTGCAGGGATGACTTCTTTAGCTGATGAGGGTCCAAAGACTGCTCTTGGAGGGGCAATCTCTGGAGAAAATATTCTCCCGCTCCTGGTGATTTTGCTGGTGCCCGCAATGTTACTAATGCTGGCTTCTTCATCATCTGAATTTTCTTCAACTATTTCAACTTGCTTGATACCATGGTAATAGATGTCACCACCATAGTTCCAAGGTATCGACTTCTCAGAAACATAGGGAACAGGCCCCGGCATTGTTATCTTCAAAGGTATAGACTTTGCAGCTGGTGTAATCTTAACAGGCTTTTTGACGGCCTTGGAAAGATTGGCGTGAATGGTTATGATTGAGATATTTTCAACATGAACTGGAACAGCAGGAACTTTTTCGAACAAAATTTGTCGGCTATCCATAAGGCCTTGGATGCCTTTCTTCAATAGCGGACAATCAAACGGCAAAGAGTGGCAACAGTAGCAGTCTTCTTTACATCCCGGGAAGATCCCGGCCCTTAACAAATTCAACTTAATGGTTAGCAGTGGAGTAGTCAGATCACTAACGTCAGGAACATACAGATCCTCTTCAACGGCATTGACATTCCGACCGTGCTTCGGCATAGGTGCAGATATCACATTGGGTTTCTCTGGAGCGTCAAACTCTACCTCCTTAGCCTCTATCAGGTCCTGGATCTTATGCTTGAGTGCCCAACAATCATTGGTGTCGTGTCCAACACTGTCTGAATGATAGGCGCACTTAGCATTGGCATGATAATGCGGGGAGGACGTATTTACATTCTTTGGCGCCTCCTTGATGGTGGCAAGATTCAACTTCAATAGATGGGGAAGCACCTGCGCTGGAGTCATATTAATACGGGTGAACTGCCGTTGTGGCCTTTCCACCCGTTGCTGGTTTGGTCTGGATTGGTTGTAGCGAGGCGGCTCACTTGGAGTGTTTTGAATCATTACGGCCCCCACAGTTGGCCGATGCTCCATCTTCCCTGCTCTTCTCTGAGAATATACCATAGCTGTCTCCTTCTTAAAAGGCTTCTTCTCAACACTTGCAGCAACACCCTTCTGAATCTTTCCTGATTTGATGCCAGCTTCTATTCTTTCGCCTGTTAAGATCAAATCGGTAAACCCCGCGGAAGAGTTACCAATTAGATGATTGAAAAATGGCCCAGATAGGGTCCCAAGAAACATATCAACGAGCTCACGATCGGTTAAAGGAGGCTGAACCCTACCAGCCAAATCCCTCCATTTTTGTGCATATTCTTTGAATCCCTCACTTGTTCCTAGTGACATACCCTGAAGTTGGGTACGAGTAGGAGCAAGATCAGAATTATACTGGTATTGTTTGTAGAAAGCGGTGGCCAAATCTTCCCAATTTCTGACACTGGTTCCTTCTAACTGATAAAACCATTCCAACTGGGCTCCCGACAGGCTGTCTTGAAAGAAATGAATCCAGAGATTTTTATCTGCTGTATAGGGTTGAATTTTTCTCACGTAGGACCTGAGATGCATTTTGGGACAGGACAGCCCATCATACCTCACAAACACTGGCACCTTGAATTTTGGGGGAATCACAATTCCGGCGACCAAGCCCATGTCTTCAAAATCCAAACCCGGTACCCTTTGCAATTCCATGGCAGCCAATCTGTCTTCTAAACTCTTGTAATTATCATCAGCCGGAGGGTACTGCTGGTCAGAATAATCTTCATCCTCTTCAACCTCTTCCTCCTCTGCATCAGACTCGGAAGGCACCGCAACCCGATCTCTCTTACTAGTCCCTTCATCAGAAGTAGGAGGAAATTCAAGCACTCTCCGAGCTTCTCTGTCAAATCTTCTCCCCAAAGTAGCCACTCCGACTCTCTTTTTCTTCTTCACTGGGTCCTTATTCTCTAGATGAGCCTTGATATCCTCTTGACTCTTGACCAAGGTCATCAAGAGTTGCTGGAACTGTGCATTCTGGGCTTGTAGGTCTTTAACTGTTTGCTCGAGATCCATCCTACTGAAATAAACAGCAGATAGATAAGGAAACCTGGAGTGAGACCTGCTTGTGCACATGATGAATGGTATGCTGATGTATGCAATGCATTCAAGGATTTAGGACATTCAAAATTGTTTCAGACAAAGAAGAACGCACGTCATATTAATAAGAAGAAATTCGTTAGTACATAAATGCCCCATGGGCAAAATGTTACAAAATAAACTTCTCAAGGCAGAAAGACATTGCGCATCCTCTTTGGTGCGATGTAGGTATTGAGGGCCTCTTGCTCGTGGAGTCGGCGGGTAAGCTCTAGAACCTTCTTTTCACTGGCGTAGTAGCTAGCTTCAAAAGTGTTCCGTTCCTCCTTGAGCTGAATCCAACTTTTCTGCATTTCCTCCCACGATGTAGGCATGTCTGGATGCAGGATGGTGTAGGGAACCTCTCCTTCATTGACGGGCTCTTTAATCACTGGGAGTACATGAGGATAAGGCATCATCAGACTTTGGGCTCGGGCTCGTACCCACTTGAGATAGGGCTCAAGAGGGATGGAGTTCTTGTGTCCCAGAGTCTTGCTATCAACCTTGTTGAGTCTTCCCCAAGCTCTGATGAATCTTTGGCGAAGTCCTTGCGCATCGTTGTCGAAGTCAAAAACTAGGCTAGGAATCAACATATCATGAGGGCCATCCCTCCGTGCATACCCGAATTTCCTCAAAGCTAGGCAAGGGTTGTAGGTGATACCTCCTCTAATTCCAAGCAAAGGAACATTAGGAAATTCTCTGCAACGATCGACGATGATGACATTTTCTCTGGACCGAGAACACCAATGCACATCAGAATGTGTAAGAGTCATCAATCGTTGGGACCACCTTATACCTTGGTCATTCTTCAAGACGGATTGTGGAAGGTGCGAAATAAACCACCTTGCGAGGATAGGAGTACAGCACATGAGAACACCCCTCTTTCTCATTGTTCGTGTGTAAAATGAGTGAAGGATGTCCCCAAGCAATGTTGGTATTGGATTTCTGGACAAGAAGATTTTAACGGCGTTGACATCTACCAATTGGTCAGGATTTAGGAACAAGACCAACCCGTAGATAAGGAGTGCCACAATCTCTTCAAAGGCTTGTAGGTCCAATGAATTCCAACATTCTTGTGCCTTCTCGAACAAGAATTTTGCTAAGAATCCTTTGACGCCGCTTATGGTTTCCCAATGCCCCTTGATTTCAGATGGTTATAGATGTAGTGCTCGAGCAACATCTTCAGGCTTTGGTTCCTTCTCCGTACCGTTGAAGGGTAGTTGATTAAGGATAGGGATTCTTAGGAGTTGAGAAAACTCCTCCAAAGTGGGAACCAACTGATAATCAGGGAAAGTGAAGCAGTGGTGAAGAGGGTCAAAGAATTGGAATAGCACTTTCATCATGTCTTCTTCAATGTTGGTGTTGACTAGGCTGAGCAGTCTACCATGTCTTTCACTGAAGGATGAATTTTCCGGAATTCTTGAAGTGATCTCCTTGAGTTGAGGAGAGATTCTCACAAGGTTGACTTGAACGGTGTTTCTGCGAGGTATTTCCATGTCCTACAAAACAAGAACAAAGTTGAAGATCCAAAACCCTTGAAATGGTTAGTGAATGCATATGATGTTTTATGATGTTTATGATGTATGCACAAAACATATGTACAAGCAAATCACACCAAACCCTAATTTCAGGCTTGCATGGGGTTTCATAGGTAAGTACCCTCTTGAGTGTAGTTGGCTTAAAAACCTGTCCTATAAATAGTAACCGGGTTCTAAGGAGCTCAATATCACTGGATTGTTTTCATTGTTCATTGTTTTGGTTTAGCCACTTAACTAGCGACCAAAATATTCCAATAAAACAACCCTCAATGAGTGTAGTATCGAGTATCTACCAACTTCGGACTTCACCAAAGCCGGTCATCTCACTACCCCTAATAAAAAGGCCAAGATGGTCAAGTAAGGTTCTAGGTCATTAGTGCTTAGTGACATCACTCAGCGGCCCCGTACTCTCCTTGATTGAACTCAAGGGTTACCGGTACTCACAAATATGTCGCACTAATATAGCTATTGCTTAGACCGTGTCGGTATACCCCGCACAGTTTCCACAACATATTGCTATCTATGAATGTTTCCCAAAAATCCGGGTGGAGGATTGTAAACCCAAACAATAGAGCCAAAGTATAAAGCAAGCAAATCAAACAATTAGTCATGCAAGAGGGTGATCTAAGCCCTAAGGTTACTCCACTTTAAAATTCTCCCCAGCAGAGTCGCCAGTTCTGTGATACGGTGGGAGAATTGACTAGGGTTTTGCGTTTGTTTTCGCAAATGTTTCGGTTGAGCAAGAGTCGCCACCGACTTTTTATTTTATCCTAAGGAAAGGTTTAAAAAGCACAGCAAAAACCTTTGAGATTTTTCTTGGGTTCGGGGAGTAGATTATAGAAGGGGAAGGTATTAGCACCCCTTCTATCCATGGGCTCTTAGGTACTTGCTTAGATCAACTTGCCTTGGTTTTCAATTGTTTGAAATGGTGCTTTGTGTGTGGTTTTGAAAAGGTTTTAAAAAAAGATGCCTTGTATAGGCTACCCTTGTAACAATACTTTACTCGAATGTTTTACAAAAGGTATTTGTCTTTTTGAAAAGATGTTTCAAGGGTTTGAAAAGTTGATTTTGAAAGTGTTTGTGGAGTGGATTTTGAAATTAGGCAAGTGTTTTCTTGGAAAATTGACAAGTACTTAAGAGTTCATCTACCCTAAAATTTTCTCAAAGATTTTTGTCATGTTTTAAGCCTTTTGACAATTTTGTTCCACCATTGCATTTGGTGGACAATCTTGTCTTAGGAGATGAAAGGGACGGGCGCGGGTCATCGTCTAGACCATAGTTGCAATAGTGTTAAATGTCTTTGGGCAATTTTCTTTAAAAGGGACTTGATCATTTTATTTAGGCAGCATTTTGAGGGACTATGATCATTTGATTGTTTGTTTTACCCAAAGAAGTTCAACATGCAATATGGCCCAATTATTTTGAAGGCAACAAAGTGGAATACCCTAGGGGTGTAAGTGTGGAATGTGTTGTCCATTTTTCATGCTCATTTATCTTGTATTAGGTCCAACTATTTTGTTCATTTCTTTATTCGCATACAAACCCTAATTCTAGCATAGTATGTTTAGAAAGCGATAAAAGTGCGAAATTTAAATTCCTACGCTATTACATCACAATAATATAGGGAGGGGGTACAATGTTTCAAATGGGGGTTATTTGGGCAAGAATTTAAATCTAAGCTATTACATCATTTTTAGGAATATTTACAAGATAAATAATTGCATAATTAAATGGAAATTGAAATAAATATGCAAAATATAAAAGGAATTTTTATGTATATGTAAAAAAGGTATTATTTATGTAAAATAAAATAAAGAAAATAAATGGGTATTATTTTGAGGTATTTTCAAATCTAGGGCAAAGAACCCTAATTTTAATCAAAATGTATATTAATTAATTAATTCACATAATATTTATTATTTACATACAAAAATAAAATAAAATATGGTATATTTGTAAAAAGGCATTTTTTAGTATTAAATATTAAAAAATAAAATATGTACATTATTTGATATTTTATTCTAAGCATATTAATAAATATGTATTTATATTTACATTATTTTAAATATGTATTATGGATAAATAATAATAATATTTAATATTTTTTAGAAAATAGTATTTTTTATATAAAATATTTTCAGAGGGTAATATAAAATAAAAATGAAAATGAAAATGTATTTACACTATTTTTTTTCTATTTATTCTAAATAATAATATATATTCATTTATGTATAAATCAAAAGAAAATCAAATAAATACCAAATAAAATCAAAAAATGATGAGAAAAATATTTTCAAAATTTTAATATGCTGAGAAAAAATAAATGAATCAAATAAAAAAAGAAAATGTCAAAAATCATTAAAAATAAAGCAAATGGGCTTTGGGGGTATGAACATGGAAATAGGGTGTGAAAAGAAAGTAGTTCCAGGCCCAGCCCAGACCACTTCTTCTTCAACCTCTGTACAACAAAACGCGCGCCTGCAAGCTTCGTTTGAAATCCTGATTCTTTGATTTTTTGAACAAACTTCCAACACAAAAGATGTTAAGCATGAAACCACGATTCCAAATATGTAAAGAACATCTCCTAACTCTCAAAAATGAGAGAGAATTTTAGTGATCCCAAATCTTAACCTAAGTTTTCTGTCACTTTCAAACTCTAAATTCTCTCTACTCAGGCAAAAGAAATGAAAAGTAAAGACATGGACATGTTCAGTGGCATGAGTATGACATTATTTTTTCACAAACTTAAGACTAATGATGCATAATAAGAGAGATACGAATTCAAACTTTTACCTATTCAGTTGAACTTCTATCTGGAGATGTAGGAACTTTCAGTGCAAGGTGGTGATTGGAAAAGCTTCCTTGAGGTTCAGGGATGCTATTCCAATGCTTACTTTGTCTTGAAAGCTTCTGAATCAAGCTATAGAATTTAACCTGCAAGTCAAAAATGAGAAAATGGTGGAAGTGGTTAGAGCAATTACAGATCATGCCTTAGCTTCTGGATAGCTTGCATAGGTTGTATGGAAGGTAGAGGAACAAGTTTGGGCCAGAAAGCTTGGATGGATTGGGAGATGGCACTCAATCTGCAGGGGTTGCTCTGTTTGAGCAGTTTGATGGTGTTTCTGAGATGGAGGGTGTTTGAGAGGTGTCAAGGTCGTGTGTTAGCTTGGTTGGGATATGCTGAGTATGTTTGATAAGTTTTTTCTTGTGTCTCTATGCTGATATGAGAGTTATTATGGGTTATGGGACTTTTCTTCACCTTTAAGCAACAAAATGCAACTTGTCTTTTTAGGTCAGTAGAGGACCCCCTAATGAGCTGCATAACCTCTCCTTGATCAGAGTGATTTTCCCCTAAACCTGTGCCAATTAGATATGGTTTGTACTTGTGGATTTGTAATTGGACATAAAGTGAAACTTTTGCAAAAATAGAAAGAATGCTTTATCTAATTTAGGATTAAACCTTCATACAATGCTTGCACTCAAAGAACAACACTTTAACACATTGAATATGCATTGAATTATTGAGTATGGAATGGTTCAAGGACCTGTAATCAAGGGCATGCTGGTTTAGAGAAGTTTGCACAAACTATGAACATGGAAAATGGCCAATTCAAAAGTGAGTTTTTGCTATATTGTGAAATTCGATTCTCTCTAACCATGAGGTTGTTTGAGAAGTTATTGGACATTTTGGAAAGCTTGGAATGTGTAATACAATCCATCTTTGAAATGCAAATTGAAATTCCAAGTGGAAGTGTATGGAAAATGGCCTTGAAGTGGGGTAGAAAACCTTGTCAAAATAGGTTAAAATTTCACTAAGTTAAAAATGGTTTAGTGCCCTTATTCAAAAAATTTTAACTTGAGATACAAGCTTCAAATGAGAAAACTTTGTGAATCAAAGTTGTTGATTATGCAACAAGCTACAACTTTCATGTTTTGACTTTTGTTTGAATCCAAATGGATCTTGGTGAAAGAATGGGGCAAAGTTGGGAAAAAATTAGGGTTTTTCATAACTTAGAAAAATTCTAAGTTATGAAAAATTCAAATTTCTAACCCTAATTTGCATTTTGTGATTTCTTGATGAACAAGTTTCATGATTTGGCATGTTTTGATAAAAAATGAATCTTGACTCTTGATTTTGACAAAAAAGTCAAAGTTTGACTTTTCAGTATACAATCAAAATTGATCAATTGACTGGGAAATTCAACTGTCAATCTTGTGTACTTGGGATCTTTTGAGCTTGTTGATCATGTCAAGATAATTCCATAGGGTCCTTGAGTCCATATGTGAGCTTGGTTTGCCATTGGCTAGGTCAAACAGTCAAAAATTGCCTTTGTGCAGTCAAAACCCTAAAAATGACCATTTTGCCCTTTTGGTGATCTGATCAAATTTCTTGGGGAATTGTGATCCAAACTTGATCAAATGGTTCATGTGAGTCCAATATGTTGATGTGGGTCAATTTTCATGAGGTTTGACTGTCAATTGGCCATAGTTGACTTTTTCCCCAATACAGTTGATTTTTAGGTCAACTGTCCAATTGATTGGGCAAAACTTGGAATCAAGGCTTGAAATTTGATATGGGTAAACTTGGGAGTCCAATATGAAGCATGAAAGTCATATTAGGCATTTTAGGTCAAAATATCTTTGTGCAAACACAAACCCTAATTTTGAGTCCACAGTGCAAGGAGAGGTCTTGAGCAGATGAAACCCTAACTGGATCCTGAGCTTCAAGGACTTTGTGATGAGAAATCAATGAGAAATGGGAGGGAAAATTTTGGGGTACAACAGGGGGCTCATTTCCTTAGGAGGAGAATTGTCTGGTCAATTCTTGGTCAACCTTGAGCAATTGAGAACCTCTAGGAGTATGTCTTGTGTGAAAATGGGAGGGAAAATTTTGGGTAATCTTGTCAGTATTTCTTAATTGGGTAATCTTGTAGCCTTTGTATCTACATCTTCTCTTGGTCCTTGGGTCCTTGACTCTGGTGCCCCTGATCATATGAATGGCAATAAATCCTTTTTATCTCACTTGTCTTATTCTTATTCTTTATCTTCTATCACGGTGGCTGATGTAACACCCAAAATATTACCCGCGTATCATCTTGTAATTATTAAAGTAAAACAAAATACATGTATTTATGATATCACGATCTCTATAACACCCTAAAAATTCTTCGGTGTTACACATCAGAGCAGACACCAACTCTAATAAAATAAAAGGAAGACTCCATCTTCACTCACTTTGATTCCGAACTATTCCTGAGTATCTGCACAAATCCGTATAAAGCATCATTCCAATAGAAGGGTGAGATTTTCAATCACATAACGAATGCATAAATATATATAAGACATAATTATTAACATCCACCCGATTGTTAATTAGCACCACACAATTCAAACATGAACAAATAATCAGACAATTCATAACAACCAATCAACAATGCAACATAGCATATCATTCAATGCAATAAGACACCATATACGACTCAATGCATATGGTATGATCAGTTCATAAGAACCCACCAATAAATTCCCGTTGGAATTTAGATACACCGCTCACACCCCGACGGCAACACGATCATTCCACTCTTAGCCTCTCACACCCTATTGGGTACACGATAAACATCTATCGCTTACACCTCACTAGACACATGATCATACTATTTACAAATAGAATCCAGACATATCGCTCACACCCTACGGGGCACAAGATAATCCCACCTCTATACAAAATGTATGCATGACATGTGTACAAACTCATACAACAACACTATGCACATCAACCTTTACTATGGTCGGTGCACTTTGCCACTACTAGCCATCTTACATCACTTTCCTATCAAAACATACAGTGATAACAACACATCGATATAACAAACAATTCACAAAGAATTTACATTGTTTCAAATAACAGTACATTTTAACACACTTCGGACCCAAGCTCACGCATCAAATAGTTAGAACTCTGGTACTGAAAATATTTTTAATAGAAAGTAAATTAAACCAAATTTCCAATGATCCAAACCACGCATCAATCAGACAGCCAAAACAAAAGATATGAATTTTTAAAATTTTTGAAAAATTCTGCTCAGCACAGTGCTAACCGGTTACATCATGAGGTAATCAGTTACTTTACCCTGCCACGCCCCTGTTTATGCAAAAACTGCACCATGTAATAACCTCACCTACACCTTCCAGCCTTTGACGAGTGCCAATCAACCAGTCATCAACCTCCTCTACTAGCATATGTGTACCAAACAATACCTTTTGTGCCTCTGAATAATCCATTACTCAGAATATTCTTTCAATCTCCTTGAGCCAAGCCTGCGCTCCATCACGATCATACCTACCCTTGAACATAGGTGGATTATTCCCCTGAAACGATTCGAAGATACAGGACTCACCATTTCCACCAGCATTAGGTTGATGTTCCACAACCTGAGCAATAGCCTGCAAAGCAACAACAAGTGCATCATCGTTTCTTCTAGCCATTTTTTGTTTCACTCTAATAACATCAATAATGGTTGGTAGAAACAAACTCGATAGTATTCCACTGTCACACAATACAGACTCAACAACTTGGTCGGGCGGTTCGACCTATTATGATACCACTATGTAATATCCTAAATACTTGTACTTTGTTTTACTCTGATAATTACATGATGATACGCGAGGAATATTTAGGGTGTTACAACTGATGGTTCTAAAATCAAAGTTCAAGGTCTTGGTCAGGCACACCCACTTCTAAAATTGTCTTTAGAGTATGTTATTTACATTTCTGGTTGTACTTTTAATCTGATATTTGTTCACAAGCTTACTCGTACTCTTGATTGTTCAATTATTTTTAATGATAATTATTTTTATGTCCATGATCAATGTACAAGATGGATGATTGGAGTAGGGTGTGAATATGAAGGATTATATCATCTATCTCCATCGGTGGAATGTAGTTCAATTTCTTCTCAAGACCTTACACATCAACGTTTAGGTCACCCTAGTCTTAATAAAAATCATCTTTTAGTTCTGGGTTTTTCTAAGCTATCATATTTTGAGTGACAGTCGTGTCAATTAGGCAAACATACTTGTAGTACTTACTGTTAACAATTAAATAAAAGTGTTGCATCACCTTTTGCTTTAGTTTATTCTGATATTTGGGGTCCTAGTCGTGTGAAGTGTACCTTAGGATATTACGATATTGTAACTTTCATCAATGATTTCTCACGATGTACTTGGTTATTTCTAATGAAAAATCATTCAGATGTTTTTCATATATTCCAAGAATTTTATGCTGAAATTAAAAACCAGTTTAACACTTCCATTAAAATTTTACGCACTGATAATGCTCATGAATATATGTCATCCTAGTTTCAATATTTTTTAACATTAAATGGAATTATTCACCAATCATCATGTGCTCATACACCACAACAAAACGGTGTCGCTGAACGGAAGAATCGTCATTTAGTTGAAACCGCACAGACTCTTTTACTTCACCATAGTGTACCTTCTTATTTTTTGGGTGATGCTCTCCTCACAGCCTGTCACCTTATCTATTGAATGCCTTCATCGATCCTTCAAGATTAGATTTCATACTCTATCTTGACTCCACAACATGAACTTTACCCAATTCTGCTTTGCGTCTTTGGTTGTACATGCTTTGTTCATGATCTTAGTCCAGATAAAGACAAACTCTATGCCAAATCTCCAAAATATGTGTTTCTAGGTTACTCACGTATACAAAAAGGATATCGTTTTTTTTGCTCTTAACTTCAACAATACATTATTTCCTATGATGTTATATTCTTTGAAGGTTCCTTATTTTTCTCTGCCTTTGTCTCACTCGATGAGCCTTGTAACTTAAATGATCAAGATGTCCCTTCTCTTATCCACACACCCATTAAACCTCTATTGCAGGTATACCAGAAACGGACACCTCTTCCATCAGAAGTTAGAGATAATATTAATCCACCAGCACCATCTCCTGCTCCAACTGTTCCTCCAACTACGTCACCTTAACCCGACCTCTCAATAGAATTACAAAAGTTATTTGATCTCTGTGATATGGTGGGAGAACTGACTATGGTTTTGCGTTCGTATTCGCACTTGTGCGGTTGAGCAAGAGTCGCCACCGACTTTTTATTTTATCCTAAGGAAAGGTTAAAAAGCACAGCAAAAACCTTTTGAGATGTTTTCTTGGGTTCGGGGGGTAGATTATGAAAAGGGAAGGTATTAGCACCCTTTTCATCCATGGTTATCCATGGGCTCTTAGTTACTTGGTTTTTAGATCACTTGCCTTGATTTTCGATTGCTTGAAAATGTGGTGTGTGTGTGTGTTTTGAAAATGTTTTTGAAGAGATGCCTTGTCTCAGGCGACCAATGTATTTGACTCGTGTTTGAGTGTTTTACAAAAGTGTGGATCTTTTCGAAAAGATGTTTCAAATGTTTTAGAAAGTTTGTTTGAAAGTGTTGTAGATTGTGGTTTTTGAAAAGAAGGCAAGTGTTTTTGCAAGTCGATCTCAAGTAACTAAGAGTTTTGTCTACCCTATTGTACTCAAAGGTTTTTGTTATGTTTTAACCCCTTTTAACAATTTTGTTCCACCATTAGATTTGGTGGACAATCTTGCGTTTAGGAAGTTTATTCGGGCGCGGGTCGTCGTATGGACCATGAATGCAATGGTGCCAAGTGTCTTTGGCAATTTGCTTTGAAGGGACTATGATCATTCCGTTTAGGCAACACTTTGAGAGACTTATGATCATTTGATTTTGTTTTGCCAAAGAAACTCGACGTGCAAGCATGACCCATTTTGGAAGGCAACATGTGGGATTACCCTAGAGGGTGCAAGTGTGATTGTGTATTGATTTCATGTATTTGTCTTGTATTAGGTTATCTAGCGTTTGATTTTATGTACATGCAAACCCTAGGTCTAACCATGGTATAATTGAAAGCGGTAAATTGCGAAAATGTAAAGTCTACGCTATTACAAATAATATCCGGGAGTGGGGGTATAAATGTACAAATGGGGATGAGACTTATAGTATCCAATAAGTTACAACCAAATCGAATTTGTGATCAAATGTAAATATCGGATATACAAATATAAGATAAACAAATGTGTATAGGGCAATGTGAATGTATTTGTATCGTGTAAGTGTGAGATGTATTGTGTAGGTATGTAATTATTTACAGGTGTGACAATATGATTTTAAGAAAGTAATGTTAGGTATTTGCTTTGACCTAAATATGCGTTTAATGAGTCTTTGATTTGTATATTTTAATATGCACGAAAGAAATGTTTTAATTGGATGTTTACGTTCTAATTAAATTGTGTATAAAATGTACCATTGTTTATTATATACAAAAAGTGTTTTAATTAAATGTTTATGAATTTAATATTAGAAAAATGTGTTTATCTATTATGTACAAAGATCTTAAAAGAATAGAAAGAGTATTTTTAAATTTTTACTATATGATAAAAAAATGTATCTTTATTGTTTATGTACAAATAAAGGTATTTTCTTAAAAGAAAAGAAAAAGTTTTACATTTTATTGTATTATATAAAAACATGTATTTCAATTATTAAAAAAATATTTTGATGTCAAAAGGGTTTTATTGATTAAAATGTAAAAAAAGAAAATAACGTTTTGTCTTTAAACATTTGGAAACCAAAACATACCAAAAAATGGAAATGGGCTTTAGACATTCAGAATGGGACGAAGCCCATTTACTTGAAACGATTTTTAGGGTTTGCTTGTTTTGTTTCAGTTGGGACGAAATACTTTAGGGTTTGCAATAGCGGCGGCGTTCGTTTTCATGCTCTTCGTTTTCGTTCAATCTCACCGGCTTCTGAGTTTATCCTCTTGCCTAAGCCACCAACGCAATCCCTTAACCTCTCCCTCCTTCATAGCTCGAGCCAAATGGTTTTACGGAGCGAGGTTCGTTTTTGGTGTTTTTATGTCCTTTTTTCTGATTTTGCATGCTTATTTCGTTTTGAACTCTGACTTTCCTTTTTGCTATTATGGTCATGGATGTTATGGAAGAATAGAGAAACAGAAAGCGTTACCTCTTGAAGACGGAGGAAGAGGTTGGAGTTGGAGGCGTTTCCGGAGGTTTGACGGCGAGGGGAAAAGCGCGTGATGCTGATTGGCCTTTTGGTGAACCTGGTATCTTTTATCTTATCACCATTTTTAGGGTTTGATGATGTTTTGACTGAAAATCCCTTTTTGAATTCGCTTCACTTCTTTCTTCTTCTCTCCTACTGCATGTTGCCTTGAGTATTCGTATGCTTTTCCTTTGAAACACTTGATTATGATGCTTTGAGATGAACGCGCTTTTGAACTTCGCCCTATGATGATGCAAATCTGAGGGCTCTTACTGCCTTTGTTGGATTGCCTATGTTGTATGATATGTGATGCCTCTGTATCTTCTTTGCCTTCTCGTGTGCTTGCTTCTCTTGCTACTTCCTTGAAACACTTGTGTTGGATGCCTAAAAATGTTGATTCTTTCCACGCCCAGTGATGATATCTTTCTGAGGGCTTAGAGCTGACCCTAAATGCTTGAGTATACTTTGGTTGAATGGTCAATGTTCTTTGAATGGTTTTGGCCAGGTTTCAGTATTAGGCAAGTTTAGTGTTTGACAGGGTAAGGGTTTGTGAGGTTTCAGGTTGGAGGCCTAACAGGTTGAATGCTTTTAGGTTATGCTGGTTATTGCTGGATTTGTTATTGACAGGTTTGTATGGTTTTTGTTTTTGAGCCAATACAGGTTATGTGCTTGACAGTAGGCAGGTTTTTGTATGGTTCAGGCAGGTTTGTGCTTGTAGTGTTAGGCTTGAGGCTCTTTGACAGGATGAGGCTGAGGCGGGTTATGTTGGTATATTTGTTTGACAGGGTATCAGGTTGGTTTCAGGTTTGAACTTGGTTTATCAGGCCATTGTTTGGCTTGCTTCAGGCCAGGACTTGGTAGCAGGTTTTTTGTTTATGCAGTATGCTATGTATGTTTGTATGTTGAGGGCCTTAGCAGGTTTTGGTTAGGCCTCAAGCTTGGCAGTTTGTATCTCTGTATTTGTTTTTTATGCAGTGGGGAGTCTTTGTATATTTTCTTGTATCTTTTGTGAAAGTTCTGCCTCTCTCCTGAACTGTATGTGTTCTTGTGTGTTATATCTTTTATCTATCCCTGCCTAAAGCCTAAAAACCTGCATCTTATCTCTTCTTTTTCTCTCTCTATAGTACACTTAAAAGAATTTTAAATGTTTTTCTTGTGTACTTTTCTGAAAGGGTCACTTCAATTGGGAAATGATGAAAATGAGTTGCTTGCATATCATACTTTCCTCTGCATATTTGATCTCTTCTTGACAGCTTTTGTGCTTTTTGATATCTTTGAAAATCTTCCTCTTTGATAGCTTTGAGTAGCCTTTTGGATAGTTGCTTTATATTTGGCAGAAAGTTGAGTTTGGATCTTTGGTTTGGACTTGCTGTTTGAGATTTGAACTTTATGCAATTTTGACAATTTTTGAGTTGTGCATTTTTTAAACTTGTGCATTCAATTTTAGCAAATAAACTCGTCCCTCTTTGTGAACCGGGAGAAATCCCGTGATTTGCAGAGAGGGTTAACTGATCCCAATCAGTGACCCTTAATGATGAATTTCTCCTGTCGTTTATTATTTTATCTTCTTTTTGACTTTTCTCTTTTCTTTTGCAGGTGAAAAATGGAGCACCGGAGCGAAGTGAAGAATGAAGAATTAGGGACTTAGAAAATATTTAGAAAAAATAGGATAGTTTTTATTTTCAATTTAATTATTGTAAACTATTATTATTTTAAATACTTCGTAAATAAATACTTGTATCTAAATAATAATTGTAACAAATATTAAATATGAAATAAAAATTCTATTGATTCATTTAATTCTTTTCGATTCCTTTTTTTCAATTATTTACTTGTTATTTATAATTCCTTAAGTTTAAATAAAATGAAAATTAAATTTCAAATATTTAATTCTTAGAACCATAAATAATCAACTAAACCTTGATTTTTCGTTGATCAAAATAAATGAACTTGACGTCTCCATCATCCAAAGCAACGCATAGTCAAACGTAATAACTGATCAGACGCAATCCTTTCTTACTGATTTCTTACCAAGCACTGTAAATCCAAACTGCATATTTCTTTTGACTGGCTCAATCAAAACAACGTGAATTCAAACCAACTGCCTCTTTTACTGATTAAATCAAAACAATGCGAATTCAACCCGAATCTTGGAATAACTTGCAAAGTGCTGTGGAATTTTAATCTTTCTGAGAATATGCCCATAAAACCTTAATTCCTGATTAAATGCCAACGAACATTCGCCTGATCAAAATGCGCCATAATCAACCACAACCCTAAGCCAATTGTGTGAAACAATCCAGAGCCCTAAAAATCAATAAAACCCTAATTTTTGTTTGACTGACGAGAAAAGTCCGTTTGTCCGATTCTTGAGCCAGTTTGAAAAGTCAGGAAATGCCTGAAGCTGAGATTTCTTGTGGAAAAATGTGAGGGCAAATTTTGGGGTACAACAGTTGCCCCTGTTCAATCTTCTTGGATCTGAAGAGTTAGATTGGCAAGTTTGCCTTTCGCGACTTGAAGGTAAAAGAAGATTGGACACTAAAGTGCCCAGAAAATTTGCACTCGGCGATATGATGGTAGAAGTGAATGGGCTTAAAGATGCCATTTGGTGATGGGCTTAAAGATGCCATCTGGTGCGATTAGAATCTTGTCGAGGAATGGGCTTAGAGATGCCATCTGAGAATGGGCTTAAAGATGCCATCTGGAAATGTTGAACTGTATGTCAAATGGTGAGTGGACGAGTATCAGAAAGGCATCCCTGTTTTGGAACATCTCTGAATTGGGGGTCTGAGCAAGCAATAGATTGACATCCGCGTTTCGGAGAATCCGTAAACTATTTTCAGGAGTTGGAAAGAGTCTGAACAAGTTGGTAGATTGACATCCGTTGTAGGGAAGAATCCGTAAACTGTTTTCAGAAGTCTTGAAGTTGAAGAGGAACCGGTGTAGGATTTCCTGATGATGCGTCTGAATGAGTCTGGAATAAGTATCAGAATGTCGTCGTGTCCAGGTCACATCTGAACTATTTCTGGATGAATCTTGGGAGATGATCTGTGTCTGTCGACTGATCTTACCTGAAAAGGCAAAGGGTTAGTTGTATGCAATGTTATGATGCATGATGCAATGTACATGACATCAATGTTTAGGACATGAATGTGATGAATGCACATGTAAGCTGATGAGCTATCTTGCTGAGGGTAAATGAATCCGAGATGGCTGAAGATAAAAGCATCGAATCTCGGGAGATGGTCTGTGTCTGTCGACTGCTCTTACCTGAAAAGTAAAGGGTTAGCCGTATGCAATGTTATGATGCATGATGCAATGTATGTGACATCAATGTTTAGGACATGAATGTGATGAATGCGCATGTAAGCTGATGAGCTATCTTGCTGAGGGTAAATGAATCCGAGATGGCTGAAGATAAAAGCATCGAATCTCAGGAGATGATCTGTGTCTGTCGACTGCTCTTACCTGAAAAGTAAAGGGTTAGCCGTATGCAATGTTATGATGCATGATGCAATGTATGTGACATCAATGTTTATGACATGAATGTGATGAATGCGCATGTAAGCTGATGAGCTAATCTTGCTAAGGATAAATGAATCCGAGATGGCTGAAGATAAAAGCATCTTGACTGCTGCCGGGGAAAATAAATCCTTGGCTGCTGCTGGGGAAGAGAATTCCTGATGACCTCTACTGGGGAGTTCCAACCTAATAGGCTCATGCTGGGGAGGTAAGATTGAGAATCTTCAACTTGGTGGGAAGTAACTCTGGCGACTTCACTGGGGAACTCAAGATTTGCCCTTTCCAAAACTCTGTGGGGAGAAGGTTCGATGGTCTGGCTCCGCTGGGGATTGATAATTTGAAGTTTTAGCTTTGCTGGAGATCATGAAGCTTGACTCTGAATGGAGCTAGCTTGAGAAGAATCTGAACAAGCGATAGGTTAACATCCGTTACTTGGAGAACCCGTCAACTGTTTTCAGAAATCTTGAGATTGAATAAGCAATAGAGCAGCATCCGTTGTTGGGAAGCGTCCGTAAACTGTTTTCAAAGGTTGCATCTGAACAAGCTGATTAGATTAACATCCGTTGTTGGGAAGAATCCATAAACTGTTTTCAGAAGTCTTGAAGAAGAGTCTGAACAAGTGATAGGTTAACATTCGTTTACTTGGAGAACCCATGAACTGTTTTCAGAAATCTTGAAGTTGAATCAGCAATAGAGCCGCGTCCGTTGTTGGGAAGCGTCCGTAAACTAATTTCAAAGGTTGCTTCTGAACAAGCTGATAGATTAACATCCGTTGTTGGGAAGAATCCGTAAACTGTTTTCAGAAGTCTTGAAGTTGAATCAGCAATAGAGCCGTGTCCGTTGTTGGGAAGCGTCCGTAAACTAATTTCAAAGGTTGCTTCTGAACAAGCTGATAGATTAACATCCGTTGTTGGGAAGAATCCGTAATCTGTTTTCAGACGTCTTGAAGAGGAACCGGTGTAGGGTTTCTTGATGATGAGCTTGTGTAAAACTGCATCGGTTTTTGAACACTTTTGACATTCGAATGCCCCAAGTGGTGATGTAGATAATTTCCTGGCTTATTACAGGTGTTGGTCTACAATCGGTCGTTCACAGATGTTTTCCTGGGTTTTTACAGGTGTTGATCTGGAATTCTTCAGACATGCCCTGGCTGGATACAGGAATCGAATCTGGAAAGGTGATAGTTGATAGATATGCCCTGGCTGGATACAGGAATCGAATCTTCAAACTCTTCAAACATGCCCTGGCTAGATACAGGAATCGAGTCTGGAAATATGGTCAACAGATATGCCCTGGCTGGATATAAGAGTCGAATCTGGAATTGTGATAGTTGATAGACATGCCCTGGCTGGATACAGGAATCGAGTCTGGAAATGTGGTCAACAGATATGCCCTGGCTGGATACAGGAATCGAATCTGGAATTGTGATAGTTGATAGACATGCCCTGGCTGGATACAGGAATCGAGTCTTCAAACTCTTCAGACGTGCACTGGCTAGATACAGGAATCGAGTCTGGAAATGTGGTCAACATATATGCCCTGGCTGGATACAGGAATCGAATCTGGAAAGGTGATGGTTGATTTGTTGAACACTTTTGACATTCGAATGCCCCAAGTGGTGAAGAAGGAGTCTTGAACCAGATTACTCTGCATATTTGAGAGATTTCTTGAAATCTTGACTGGACTGCCCCAGGTTAACTGAACTTTGAAAGATCTGTTGGACCTTGACTAGACTTCCCCGGGTTAATTGAATTGTGCTATGTCATGCCCCTTGTTGATAAGGGGATTTGATGGAAGTGTTAACCTCTTGAAGTGATTTTTACTTGCTGAGAGAGTTTTCGTTCCTCCGAACATTCGCTGTATGAATTTCTTCGCTGTCAAACAAAAATAAAATGCAGACAATGATATTCAAGTAATTCAAAGTTTATGTTTGTCTCGAAGTTTTGAAAAATGCGTTTTTAGCAGAAAACTTTTCACAAGACAAGTTAACACAAGATTTAGAGTAAAGCCCTACAGGAGTCAGGATACCTTTTGTAACAGTATGCTTTCGAACTAACCCATGCTTCAATTAGGACCTTTAAAGGGTTGTAACATGGCTTGGTTCACGGTTTAAGAAACAAAGGATAAAGGCTCAAAGTATATTTGTACCCACCCACTCTTCGTGATGTCCTTCAACCTAAGCTCAGTTAATTGCGTCATACTCTGTTTTGAGTTTGGAACGACTTTTGGGCGATGGTTCACTAATTGAATTTTGGGAGACAGTCATCATCTCCTTTTTCTTTTTCAACACTTTTCATGTTGTTGAGGATTTTGTAATGACCCCACTATTTTGATTTTGATTTGTTATCCCTAACTTTTGCCTGACTGTTACCGTTTTCCGGGATTACTGTCAGCGGGATGCCCCAGCTTTCTTAAGCCTCCTTTATAGGTTTTGGCTTAGTGGGCTTTTCTCTTTTGAGAGATTGACTGTCTATGTGATAGGGAACCACCCTTGTCTTTTGATTCCAAAGGAATGCTTTCTTTTTCGACGTCGTTCGTTGTATTACGAACTGAGAGTTTGCGACTTCAATGCGCATTTTCTTTTGAATTAACTGAGAGACTACCCTGCCCCAGGTTTATATCAAGGGTTTCGATTGTTTAGAACAGAAAACTCCTACTTCTTTGGCTCGAAGGGGTTGACTAGGGATTAACTTCCTTATAACTCCAGTGTTTGGGAATTGAAAGAAATGCCTGTACATCATCAGCAAGGTCTGTTCAAAAGCATACTGTATAAGATCATGGTATTGTTTCGTCATCCTCCCTCTAAAGGCTTACAGCTTTTTATCAAGAGTCAAATATCATAAAGAAAAGCATAAGAGTAGTGAAACGAATGGATGGATTCAAGACAAACATATGCAATGCATTAATGAAAACAGAGTTTAACATCGACAGATAATTGTTTGACAGCAAAAGAAATTACAACTTTGAAAATTCAAAAAGAAGCAAAAGTCTTTCAGCTCGAGCTTTGTCACTTCAAGCGGAGAACCCTTTAACGGAAGATTTTCATCTCGCCGTCTGGCATGAATTCCAGCACCCCAATGTCGATCAGATCTTGAATCTTGTTCTTCAAGGCCCAACAGTCGTTGGTGTCGTGTCCCGGGCTGTAGGAGTGGTAAACACAGAATGCGTCGGGATGATAGTTAGGAGAGGAGGTATTGAGCTTATGAGGAGGATCCTTTACGGTAAGAAAATTGACCTTCAACAGGCGCTTCAGTATGAAGAATGATGGTATTTCAGTCTCCGTGAACTGTCTTCCCGACTTTTCTTGCTTACGTCGATTGCCCCGATGACGCTGGCGAGGTTGTTGATGGGTTTGTGACCCTGAAGCCAGTAAAGGAGCTTTCCCTTTGTCTTCTTGAATGGATGGAGGCTGAGCGGTGACTTGCTCTCCGACCTCAGATGTTTGCCCCAGTTGGTTGTTTGGAAGCAGTTGGCAGATAAGAACTTTGAGTTCCTCTTGTCTTTGAGATAGGTCTTGGATGAGAGCCATCTGGCCCACCAACTGTCCCATCACTTGGGTCCTCAGTGTTGTCAGATCAAACTGCAGTTCCGCCAGCTGGTCACTCCTGGCATTGTTGGAATTATCCAAGCCCTTGGTGAGGAGAGCTTTCATCTCTTCTTGCCCCAGAGACAAGTTCAGGAACATCTCCTGCAGCTGAGCAGTCTGGTCTTGGATGTCTTTGACAGACCTTTCTAGAGCCATCTCTTGCTGAAATAAACAGCAGGAGAGTAAGGAAACCTGAAAAAGGAAAGATTGTCAAGATGCAATGCATGATATATGGATGCATGCTTTCAAGGATCTCTTGGGGTAAACACAAGAAAGTGTTAGAGGTTGAATTCTGATCTTGGATTGGAGATCTCTGCACCGGTGGACGTCCTTCCACGAGAATCAAGCTCACCATGCCGAGTGGGTCATAGCCACTGATTCAAGTTGTTGCACTTGATCTTCGATTGGAGAGCTTTGTATCGGTGGATGTCCTTCCACGAGAATCAAGCTCACCATGTCGAGTGGGTCATAGCCACTGATTCAAGTTGTTGCACTTGATCTTTGACTGGAAAACTTGGTTTAGAGGAGGAAACCTCTTGCCCCTTGATAGATGTCTGGTTCAACGTAACCCTGCATCAAAAGAACCCTCGAGATCCTTGAAATGGTTATTGAAAATGCTATGGTATGATGTTATGATGTTATGTACATGTATGCACAAGCAAGTGAGTGTATATACAGGCAAACATATTCACACAGAGCAAACAAGGCCTTAGGTTTAGGCTTGCATGAGGTTCAGGTACTACCCTCTTTCAGTTTGTTGGTTAAAACCTGTCCTATCAAAAGTAACCGGGTTCTAAGGAGCTCAATATCATTGGATTGTTTTCTGTGTTCATTGTTTCGGTTTAGCCACTTACTGGCGACCAAAATATTCCAAGAAAACAATCCTCAAAAGAGTGTAGTATCGAGGATCTACCAACTTCGGACTGCACCAAAGTCGGTCATCTCACTACTCCTATAAGGCTAAGATGGTCAATTAAGGTTCTAAGAGTTCGTTAGTGCTTCATGACATCACACAGCGGCCCCGTACTCTCCTTGACTACTCAAGGGTTACCGGTACTCACAAATATGTCACACTAACATAGCTTACTGCTTCAACCATGTCGGTATACCCCGCACAGTTCCCTCGCAGTTTTTTTTTGCTATTTACCTAAAAAGGTGCCCCAAATCCGGGTGTAGGACTTACAACAAACCCAAACAAGAACCCAAAAGATAAAGCAATCAAGTCAATCAAAGCAAGAAAGTAAAGGTGATCTAAACCCTAAGGTAACCCCACTTTTAAATTCGTCCCCAGCAGAGTCGCCAGTTCTGTGATACGGTGGGAGAACTGACTATGGTTTTGCGTTCGTATTCGCACTTGTGCGGTTGAGCAAGAGTCGCCACCGACTTTTTATTTTATCCTAAGGAAAGGTTAAAAAGCACAGCAAAAACCTTTTGAGATGTTTTCTTGGGTTCGGGGGGTAGATTATGAAAAGGGAAGGTATTAGCACCCTTTTCATCCATGGTTATCCATGGGCTCTTAGTTACTTGGTTTTTAGATCACTTGCCTTGATTTTCGATTGCTTGAAAATGTGGTGTGTGTGTTTTGAAAATGTTTTTGAAGAGATGCCTTGTCTCAGGCGACCAATGTATTTGACTCGTGTTTGAGTGTTTTACAAAAGTGTGGATCTTTTCGAAAAGATGTTTCAAATGTTTTTGAAAGTTTGTTTGAAAGTGTTGTGGATTGTGGTTTTTGAAAAGAAGGCAAGTGTTTTTGCAAGTCGATCTCAAGTAACTAAGAGTTTTGTCTACCCTATTGTACTCAAAGGTTTTTGTTATGTTTTAACCCCTTTTAACAATTTTGTTCCACCATTGGATTTGGTGGACAATCTTACGTTTAGGAAGTTTATTCGGGTGCGGGTCGTCGTATGGACCATGAATGCAATGGTGCCAAGTGTCTTTGGCAATTTGCTTTGAAGGGACTATGATCATTCCGTTTAGGCAACACTTTGAGAGACTTATGATCATTTGATTTTGTTTTGCCAAAGAAACTCGACGTGCAAGCATGGCCCATTTTGGAAGGCAACATGTGGGATTACCCTAGAGGGTGCAAGTGTGATTGTGTATTGATTTCATGTATTTGTCTTGTATTAGGTTATCTAGCGTTTGATTTTATGTACATGCAAACCCTAGGTCTAACCATGGTATAATTGAAAGCGGTAAATTGCGAAAATGTAAAGTCTACGCTATTACAAATAGTATCCGGGAGTGGGGGTATAAATGTACAAATGGGGATGAGACTTATAGTATCCAATAAGTTACAACCAAATCGAATTTGCGATCAAATGTAAATATCGGATATACAAATATAAGATAAACAAATGTGTATAGGGCAATGTGAATGTATTTGTATCGTGTAAGTGTGAGATGTATTGTGTAGGTATGTAATTATTTACAGGTGTGACAATATGATTTTAAGAAAGTAATGTTAGGTATTTGCTTTGACCTAAATATGCGTTTAATGAGTCTTTGATTTGTATATTTTAATATGCACGAAAGAAATGTTTTAATTGGATGTTTAAGTTCTAATTAAATTGTGTATAAAATGTACCATTGTTTATTATATACAAAAAGTGTTTTAATTAAATGTTTATGAATTTAATATTAGAAAAATGTGTTTATCTATTATGTACAAAGATCTTAAAAGAATAGAAAGAGTATTTTTCAATTTTTACTATATGATAAAAAAATGTATCTTTATTGTTTATGTACAAATAAAGGTATTTTCTTAAAAGAAAAGAAAAAGTTTTACATTTTATTGTATTATATAAAAACATGTATTTCAATTATTAAAAAAATATTTTGATGTCAAAAGGGTTTTATTGATTAAAATGTAAAAAAAGAAAATAACGTTTTGTCTTTAAACATTTGGAAACCAAAACATACCAAAAAATGGAAATGGGCTTTAGACATTCAGAATGGGACGAAGCCCATTTACTTGAAACGATTTTTAGGGTTTGCTTGTTTTGTTTCAGTTGGGACGAAATACTTTAGGGTTTGCAATAGCGGCGGCGTTCGTTTTCATGCTCTTCGTTTTCGTTCAATCTCACCGACTTCTGAGTTTATCCTCTTGCCTAAGCCACCAACGCAATCCCTTAACCTCTCCCTCCTTCATAGCTCGAGCCAAATGGTTTTACGGAGCGAGGTTCATTTTTGGTGTTTTTATGTCCTTTTTTATGATTTTGCATGCTTATTTCGTTTTGAACTCTGACTTTCCTTTTTGCTATTATGGTCATGGATGTTATGGAAGAATAGAGAAACAGAAAGCGTTACCTCTTGAAGACGGAGGAAGAGGTTGGAGTTGGAGGCGTTTCCAGAGGTTTAACGGCGAGGGGAAAAGCGCGTGATGCTGATTGGCCTTTTGGTGAACCTGGTATCTTTTATCTTATCACCAATTTTAGGGTTTGATGATGTTTTGACTGAAAATCCCTTTTTGAATTCGCTTCACTTCTTTCTTCTTCTCTCCTACTGCATGTTGCCTTGAGTATTCGTATGCTTTTCCTTTGAAACACTTGATTATGATGCTTTGAGATGAACGCGCTTTTGAACTTCGCCCTATGATGATGCAAATCTGAGGGCTCTTACTGCCTTTGTTGGATTGCCTATGTTGTATGCTATGTGATGCCTCTGTATCTTCTTTGCCTTCTCGTGTGCTTGCTTCTCTTGCTACTTCCTTGAAACACTTGTGTTGGATGCCTAAAAATGTTGATTCTTTCCACGCCCAGTGATGATATCTTTCTGAGGGCTTAGAGCTGACCCTAAATGCTTGAGTATGCTTTGGTTGAATGGTCAATGTTCTTTGAATGGTTTTGGCCAGGTTTCAGTATTAGGCAAGTTTAGTGTTTGACAGGGTAAGGGTTTGTGAGGTTTCAGGTTGGAGGCCTAACAGGTTGAATGGTTTTAGGTTATGTTGGTTATTGCTGGATTTGTTATTGACAGGTTTGTATGGTTTTTGTTTTTGAGCCAATACAGGTTATGTGCTTGACAGTAGGCACGTTTTTGTATGGTTCAGGCAGGTTTGTGCTTGTAGTGTTAGGCTTGAGGCTCTTTGACAGGATGAGGCTGAGGCGGGTTATGTTGGTATATTTGTTTGACAGGGTATCAGGTTGGTTTCAGGTTTGAACTTGGTTTATCAGGCCATTGTTTGGCTTGCTTCAGGCCAGGACTTGGTAGCAGGTTTTTTGTTTATGCAGTATGCTATGTATGTTTGTATGTTGAGGGCCTTAGCAGGTTTTGGTTAGGCCTCAAGCTTGGCAGTTTGTATCTCTGTATTTGTTTTTTATGCAGTGGGGAGTCTTTGTATATTTTCTTGTATCTTTTGTGAAAGTTCTGCCTCTCTCCTGAACTGTATGTGTTCTTGTGTGTTATATCTTTTATCTATCCCTGCCTAAAGCCTAAAAACCTGCATCTTATCTCTTCTTTTTCTCTCTCTATAGTACACTTAAAAGAATTTTAAATGTTTTTCTTGTGTACTTTTCTGAAAGGGTCACTTCAATTGGGAAATGATGAAAATGAGTTGCTTGCATATCATACTTTCCTCTGCATATTTGATCTCTTCTTGACAGCTTTTGTGCTTTTTGATATCTTTCAAAATCTTCCTCTTTGATAGCTTTGAGTAGCCTTTTGGATAGTTGCTTTATATTTGGCAGAAAGTTGAGTTTGGATCTTTGGTTTGGACTTGCTGTTTGAGATTTGAACTTTATGCAATTTTGACAATTTTTGAGTTGTGCATTTTTTAAACTTGTGCATTCAATTTTAGCAAATAAACTCGTCCCTCTTTATGAACCGGGAGAAATCCCGTGATTTGCAGAGAGGGTTAACTGATCCCAATCAGTGACCCTTAATGATGAATTTCTCCTGTCGTTTATTATTTTATCTTCTTTTTGACTTTTCTCTTTTCTTTTGCAGGTGAAAAATGGAGCACCGGAGCGAAGTGAAGAATGAAGAATTAGGGACTTAGAAAATATTTAGAAAAAATAGGATAGTTTTTATTTTCAATTTAATTATTGTAAACTATTATTATTTTAAATACTTCGTAAATAAATACTTGTATCTAAATAATAATTGTAACAAATATTAAATATGAAATAGAAATTCTATTGATTCATTTAATTCTTTTCGATTCCTTTTTTTCAATTATTTACTTGTTATTTATAATTCCTTAAGTTTAAATAAAATGAAAATTAAATTTCAAATATTTAATTCTTAGAACCATAAATAATCAACTAAACCTTGATTTTTCGTTGATCAAAATAAATGAACTTGACGTCTCCATCATCCAAAGCAATGCATAGTCAAACGTAATAACTGATCAGACGCAATCCTTTCTTACTGATTTCTTACCAAGCACTGTAAATCCAAACTGCATATTTCTTTTGACTGGCTCAATCAAAACAACGTGAATTCAAACCAACTGCCTCTTTTACTGATTAAATCAAAACAATGCGAATTCAACCCGAATCTTGGAATAACTTGCAAAGTGCTGTTGAATTTTAATCTTTCTGAGAATATGCCCATAAAACCTTAATTCCTGATTAAATGCCAACGAACATTCGCCTGATCAAAATGCGCCATAATCAACCACAACCCTAAGCCAATTGTGTGAAACAATCCAGAGCCCTAAAAATCAATAAAACCCTAATTTTTGTTTGACTGACGAGAAAAGTCCGTTTGTCCGATTCTTGAGCCAGTTTGAAAAGTCAGGAAATGCCTGAAGCTGAGATTTCTTGTGGAAAAATGTGAGGGCAAATTTTGGGGTACAACAGTTGCCCCTGTTCAATCTTCTTGGATCTGAAGAGTTAGATTGGCAAGTTTGCCTTTCGCGACTTGAAGGTAAAAGAAGATTGGACACTAAAGTGCCCAGAAAATTTGCACTCGGCGATATGATGGTAGAAGTGAATGGGCTTAAAGATGCCATTTGGTGATGGGCTTAAAGATGCCATCTGGTGCGATTAGAATCTTGTCGAGGAATGGGCTTAGAGATGCCATCTGAGAATGGGCTTAAAGATGCCATCTGGAAATGTTGAACTGTATGTCAAATGGTGAGTGGACGAGTATCAGAAAGGCATCCCTGTTTTGGAACATCTCTGAATTGGGGGTCTGAGCAAGCAATAGATTGACATCCGCGTTTCGGAGAATCCGTAAACTATTTTCAGGAGTTGGAAAGAGTCTGAACAAGTTGGTAGATTGACATCCGTTGTAGGGAAGAATCCGTAAACTGTTTTCAGAAGTCTTGAAGTTGAAGAGGAACCGGTGTAGGATTTCCTGATGATGCGTCTGAATGAGTCTGGAATAAGTATCAGAATGTCGTCGTGTCCAGGTCACATCTGAACTATTTCTGGATGAATCTTGGGAGATGATCTGTGTCTGTCGACTGATCTTACCTGAAAAGGCAAAGGGTTAGTTGTATGCAATGTTATGATGCATGATGCAATGTACATGACATCAATGTTTAGGACATGAATGTGATGAATGCGCATGTAAGCTGATGAGCTATCTTGCTGAGGGTAAATGAATCCGAGATGGCTGAAGATAAAAGCATCGAATCTCGGGAGATGATCTGTGTCTGTCGACTGCTCTTACCTGAAAAGTAAAGGGTTAGCCGTATGCAATGTTATGATGCATGATGCAATGTACGTGACATCAATGTTTAGGACATGAATGTGATGAATGCGCATGTAAGCTGATGAGCTATCTTGTTGAGGGTAAATGAATCCGAGATGGCTGAAGATAAATCCAAACTGCATATTTCTTTTGACTGGCTCAATCAAAACAACGCGAATTCAAACCAACTGCCTCTTTTATTGATTAAATCAAAACAATGCGAATTCAACCCGAATCTTGGAATAACTTGCAAAGTGCTGTGGAATTTTAATCTTTCTGAGAATATGCCCATAAAACCTTAATTCCTGATTAAATGCCAACGAACATTCGCCTGATCAAAATGCGCCATAATCAACCACAACCCTAAGCCAATTGTGTGAAACAATCCAGAGCCCTAAAAATCAATAAAACCCTAATTTTTGTTTGACTGACGAGAAAAGTCCGTTTGTCCGATTCTTGAGCCAGTTTGAAAAGTCAGGAAATGCCTGAAGCTGAGATTTCTTGTGGAAAAATGCGAGGGCAAATTTTGGGGTACAACAATCTCATACTCCAAATCCTAAATATGATTGTGTTTTAAATTATGACTGTCTTTCTACTTCCTATGTGTCTTTTATGTCTGCTTTGGATTCTGTGTTTATTCCTAAGTCTACAGGTGAGGTTATGACTAATCCCAATTGGCGTCAGGCGATGGTGGAAGAAATGGTCGCATTACATTCAAATAAAATTTGAGATATTGTTACTTTACCTTATGACAAAACTACAATAGCATGTCGATGGGTTTACACAGTGAAGGTTGGACCAAATTGTCAAATTGATCATTTCAAAGCTCATTTGGTAGTCAAAGGATATACACATATATTTGGCCTTGATTATGGTGACACTTTTCCTCCAGTAGCCAAGATTAGTTCATTTTGTCTCTTCCTTGCAATGGCTGCTATTAATCATTATATGCTTCATCAATTAGACATTAAAAACTCCTTTTTACATGGAGAATTTTAGGAGGAAGTATATATCGACCAACCTTCAAGTTTTACCATTCCTGGCCATTCTAAACTTGCATGTCGGCTCTGTCGGTCTCTTTATTAGCTGAAACAATCCCCACATGTTTGTTTTAGTCGCTTCAGCTCTATCTCGATACAATTTTGTATGACTAGATGTGAATCAAATCACTCAATTTTGTTTCTTCATTCCTCCACTGGTCAACTCATCTTTCTTGTGGTCTATGTTGATGACATTGTTATCACTGGAGATGATACAAGGGTATCCAACAACTCAAAACTCATCATTTCAACAAATTTCAGATAAAATACTTGGGTCTACTCATATACTTATTGGGTATTGAAGTTGCTCAGTCCTCATCAGACATTGCAATTAACCAACATAAGTATGCATTAGACACCCTCGATGAAACTTGTATGCTTGATTCTCGTCCAATTGATACTCATATGGATCCCAACGTCAAGCTTTTTTTTGGGTCAGGGGAAGTTGTTGAAAGACCCGGGAAGATATCGACATCTAGTGGGTAGACTCAATTATCTTATCGTCACCAGACTGGATATTACTTTTGTAGTGAGCATTGCGAGTCAATTTCTGAATGCTCCTTGTGATACTCATTGGAATGCAGTTATTAAGATTATCAGATATATAAAGAATGTAACAGGAAGAGTCATATTATATGAAGATAATGGTGATGTTAAAATTATGTGTTATTCATATGCATATTGGGCATGATTACCGTCGGATAGGAGATCCAATTTTGGATATTGTGTTATTATTGGAGGAAATATGATATCATGGAGGAGCAAGAAACAAAACACAGTTGCACTATCTAGTGCTGAAGCTGAATATCGTGTTATGGAAGCAGAATCAAAGGAACTTGCGTGACTTAAGAATTTACTCTCAGAACTTAGGTTAAGAGACCTTCAAGACACAAGACTCATATTTGACAATCAAACGGCACTTCACATTACATCCAATATGGTATTCTATGAACAGGCCAAGCACATAGAAATAGATTGTCACTATGTAAGAGAAAAAGCATTGTCAGGAGAAATATCCACATAGTTCGTCAAATTTGAAGATCAATTGACTAATATATTTACCAAGTCTCTTAAAAGTTCTCGTGTGAATTATATTTGTAACAAACTCAGATTCTACAATATATACGATCCGACTTGAGGGGGAGGGTTGAGAATCAGTTACAAATCAATTAGTATTAATTTGTATTCAATTAGTCATAAATATAAATTATATTATTATCTATTATATATACATATTTTACATATAAATATATAGTATGTGATCATACAAATCAATTATATATATATATATATATATATATATATATATATATATATATATATATATATATATATATATATATATATATATATATATATATATATATATATATATATATATATAACATATGTGATCATAATGTGACACATTAAAAATACAATTTCTTCAAAGTGCATAGTCTAAATCATTCTTTTTCTTTAATGCCAATACCTAAACTACCACAAAGAGATTATGCACAAATGGAAAAAAGTTACATGCTTATATAACATCTGCATTAATTATTCAATTAATATATTTAAAAAATAGACATTTTCTTATAATAAATATGAGAGGTATAGTATGAAACATGGGGGTATGAAATTTTGGTTGTTGATTTTTCTAAGAAAACCTTAGGAAAAGGAGTTTTCCTATTCTCTATCAGCATTTGAAAATAAGTTACGTAAGGTAAAATAAGTTGAGATCCTGTTCAATGTGAAGAGAAATATGGTTGTTGTATGGCACATCTGTAAACGCATTAAATGAGGTTAGGTGAATACATTTGTGAATGCAACCTGGCATAGTGGGAGTAGAGTTTCATGATTTAATTACATCCGTACAAAAATGGCACGTGGGACCATTGCATGGAAGATGATATTGTATCCATATTCAAAACAAAATCGGTCGTAAAAATCAACTTCCAAAACATGTAAGTTGTCAAACATAGATAATAATCGATCATATTACTATTACTATTATAGTTTCTTTTGACTTTAGTCCCTTTCTAAGCCCACCACAATAGAAACATGAAAATACCATGAAGAATGTTCACATATTATCAAACAATGACATGATATATACAATATAATATAATGATATAAAATGAGTATTTTAACTTGTCACTTGACATTCTCTTACGTATTTTTATATTTTTACTTATATTATAAAAAGAAACTTTTATATTATATGTTAATGTTATTTTTATATTATTTTTTATTTTCTCTCAATAATATCAAGACACAAGTTGGTTTGTGTGTCACCTTTAAGTTTTTCATTTTTATTAAATAAATATTAATAAAAATATAGAAAATTTATTTGTTATGAGACACCTTAAATTATGTATACTTTGGCAACTCAAATTCACCTTGAGAAATATAGAGTCATTGATATCAATTGCAAAATCAATCAGGTGAGTAGGGAGAAGCGAAACAATTTAAATCCCTTTGATCTTCTTCACTTCTTCTTCACATCAGAAAACTCTCTCTTCTTTCTTCTTAATTCCTTCCTTAATCTCATTTTCTACAAAATCAAAAACACCACATAAACCCTAATCAGCCACCACCGTCTACGTTCTGCGACAGTCTACGTTCCGCAGTCGTCATCCCTCTAAGATACATTCTATTTCTCAATTTATCCTTCCCTTTCAATCACAGTCATCACCGACCCTCCCGTGTTAATCGATCGTCTTCACAATCACATTACCATGCTCGAATCAGTCACCCAATTACAACTTGTTATTCAAAATGATAATGTGATCATCGAAATTCTCAACCAAATCGTCGTCAAGGAACCATAATTATTCGATTTTAATGCAATCGAGGAACAAGGTTTGAGGTTTCCGTTCATAGCGAAACCGTTGGAGGCTAACAAGACTGTTAATTCTCACAATCCATTTTTAGGTATTTTTGTTGTTTTTCTATAACAATTCTGCTTTATGTTCCTCTACTGTTATTATAAAAGAGTTTTTGCTGGTTTATCAAAAGTTCCTTATGTATTGGCTTCCAATATATACCTAAAATAATAATCTCAGGTAATAATAGTTTTATGATAGGTTGGGCTTTCCTTATGTATTCTCAAAATCACTGCTACTACTGATCGAGGAACCATTTTTTATTATTACACTCAGTAAGTTTTCAAATTTCATTACATTTGAATTGAAATTTAGACCAATGTTATATACTATTGATTACTGATTTTCTCCAATCTTTTGTTTTGGTTCTGTGGAACAGGTGGACTTTTACTTCAGTCACTGTCTATTTTGGGGTAATATAGTTAATAATTTTGTTCATTATCAATGTTGCTTAATTATTTGTGTATAATGTATTGTGTAATCTCTGTTATGCTATCGATGTTGTAGGTAGGATGTTTGTTGTCCATGCATGGATGTTACCAACATCATAAAAAGAAAGTGGTGATTATAAGGTGAACAATGTGGATGTAGACTCTGAGCAAGGAATTAATGATGCTTCTAGCTACTACATGTAGAGTCAAATTGGTTGTCTGTAATGACCACTAATAAATGAAGTGGAAGATTTAATGTATTATTAGTGAACTGATTCAAATTCCAATGTATGAAATAGAAGAGAATCAATTTGAACTACAAGCAAGATGAATGATAAAGGAGAGAAATCTTAGTGTAAGAAAGAAGAGAGAAGAATATTCTCACAAATCATTCACACCTATATCCTCCATACTAAAACTATAATTACTAGGGTTAATGGATGAAACCCTACAACTTGCAAGATGGACGACGCGTCCTTATTCCTCTTCCCACTTCCTTCATTTGCGGATCCATAAAAAAATTTGTCCTATTATCAACCTTTGTCACCTATTCTTTCTGCTAATGTGTTCTTTTCATTACAATACCTTCCCCTTTAAAATCAACATTGTCCTCAAGGTTGAAGTTATGATAGTTTGCAGCTATTTCATCAACATCTTCCCATGTCGCATCTTTAACAATCAAGCTATCCCATTGAATCAATACTTGTGGAATGGCTTGATTATTTCGCATGATAATCCTCTTTTGGAGTATTGTTAGACGCTATAGAATGCGTCCTAACCCATGTGTCGTCAAGGGTAAAGGAATGTATGGATTAGTATGTTGTCCCTTAAATAGTTTCAGTTGAGAGACGTGGAACACCGGATAAATGCGGGCATGCGGAGGAAACAGAAGTTTGTAAGCCACTTGTCCTATTTTCTCACTAATAGTGAATGGTCCAAAGTATCGTATCCCCAACTTCTTATTCTTTCACAAAGCAACATAATTTTGTCGATAGGGTTGAAATTTCACCAACACTTGCTCTCCTACCACAAATTGCACATCCCTTCGGTATTTATCAGCTTGGGTCTTCATAACTTGTTGTGCACATTTCAAATTGGTCTTCAATTGAGTTAACAACCTATCTCTGTCCATCAGTTATTGTTGTACACTAAGTGTATCAGCTGGTTAATGAGTGTATCAGATTAATGTAGGAGGTGGTATGCCATATAATGCTTGGAAGGAAGTCATGCCCAAGCTAGTATGAAAAGTTGTATTGTACCAATATTCCGTCCAATCCAGTGCTTTAAACCATGACCTAGGATTTTGGAAGGTGAGACATTGCAAATACATCTCAACACATTTGTTGAGAGCCTCTGATTGTCCATCAGTTTAGGGGTGGTATGCTGATGACATGGCCAACGTAATGCCCTGCAACTGAAAAATATCTTTCCAAAATTTGCTCATAAACACTTTATCTCTATCTGAGACAATAGATTTAGGAATCCCATGTAACTTAACTTTGGTTCTCATGAACGTTTTAGCAACAATCCTACTATTGTAATATGCTTTTAAGGGACCGGAGTGACTATATTTTGTTAACCTGTCAATGACGACCATGATAACAGTGTAACCATGAGAAGGGGGTAACCCTGTGATAAAGTACATTTCCACATCGTCCCAAACTTGTTCTGGTATAGGAAATGGCTGTAGTAATCCAGCAGGAGCTTTAGTATCATGCTTTGCTTGCTGACAGATGAGACAGTTTTGGATAAAAGTTGTGATGTCCTGTTTCATATTGTTCAAGAAAAATTATGCTAAAATTCTATCCATTTTCCTCGCTATTCTTGCATGACCACCAACAGAAGAAGAGTGAAACTCAAGCAATAATTTGGTTCGCAATGATTTATCATCTGAAACTACAATTCTGTCCCGCTGGTATATCAATCCCTCATGCATCTTGAATTTTTGTTCGTGTACAGTGGCAGAATTTCTGATTTGAGTTTGTAATTTACTGTCCCTTTTTGTACTGCTTCTTAATTCTGCCAATATCTCCACTTTAGGTTTAGACCAGGCCATTAAGAAGACTCTAGATAATGCATCAGCTACCACATTGTCTTTTTCTGGCTTATATTCAATTGTGAAGTCATAACCAATGAATTTGTGTTACCATGCTTGTTGCTCAGGGGTTTGTAAGGACTGGTCCATCAAACTCTTCAAACTCTTTTGATCGGTCCTGATAGTGAATTTGTGCCCCAATAAATAGTGTTTAAACTTAGAAATGGCTTCAATTATAACAAATAATTCTTTAGTATATGCTTATTGTCTTTGCATTCTAGGTACCATCTTTTTTGAGAAAAAGGCAATCGAATTGCCAAGATGGCTTAATACAGCTCATATTCCTGTACCCGATGCATCGGTTTCAATTGTGAACGGTATAGAGAATTGAGGTAATGCCAGAACATGTGAATTAGTAATAACTACTTTAAGTTTGTCAAAAGCCTTAGTAGCTTCTGCAGTCCACTTAAAGCCTTCTTTCTTTAACAAGCCAGTAAAAGGAGAAGCTATTGCTGCATATCCCTTAACAAATCTGCAATAATATCCAGTCATGCCAAGAAACCCTTTGAGTTGTTTGACATTGCTTGGTTGTGGCCACTTTAAAACCGTATGGACTTTGTCTTTGTCCATTGCTACACTGGTACCAGAAACTGTGTGGCCTAAATAATCCACTTCCTCCATTCCAAAAGAACATTTGGATAGTTTTAAATAATTAATTATTCTATAGAAGCTGTAAAACTGTCTCCAAATGGTGTAGATGAGCAGAAATTGAGGGGCTATACACCAGTATATCATCAAAAAAAAACCAGGACATACTTTCTCAATAATGGATAAAATATTTGGTTCATTAGACATTAGAAGGATGCAGGGGCATTAGTTAAGCCAAAGGGCATAACTAGCCATTCATAATGTCCCTGATATATTCTAAAGGATGTTTTGCATCTATCACTAGGTTCCACCAAGATTTAATGGTAACCAGACCTTAAATCGATTTTCGAGAACCACCTAGTGCCAAACAACTCATCCAAAAGTTCATCCACAGTAGGCATAGGGAAATAGTCTTTAATAGTGATAACATTCAGGGCCCTATAATCAGTACAAAATCTCCAAGTCCCGTCTTTCTTTTTTACCAAAACAATTGGGGAAGAAAAGGGACTGCTACTAGGTTGAATGATACCTTCTGTGAGCATTTCCTGGATCATGAGTTCAATTTGCGCCTTCTGGCTCTGGGGGCACCTGTAAGGCCTTACTTTTATTGGACCTTTGCTTTGCATCAATGGTATCATATGGTTCTGTACTCCTGGTGGTGGTAACCCAGTAGGTTTTTGGAGTACTTCTTTGAATTTGTTCAGCAGAAGCACTAAATCGGGTTCCATGGTACTAGGTAGCTCTAACCAACAATCTTGCTCATTGCTAGGCTCAACTTTATTGATAGAAAAACAAGCTTCAATTGCACCAGTTTGATATAAACGCCTCATGTGATGTAACTGTGCTTGTTGTGGACTCTGACTTCTTTCCCCTTGTAGTGTCACAAACTCACCTTTATCAAAAAATTTAATGGATAATAATTGATAGTCTGCTACATGTGGTCCCAATGTAGTTAACCATGTAGCTCCTAAAATCAAGTATGCCCCCACAATAGGTAACAAATACACAGGAACCTTGATGTCATGGTTTTGGACAGCTACACACATTTCAGGAATGGGCCCCTCAGAACTTAGGGATTTGACATTTCTTACCAATACTTTAAAGAAGGGTGCAGTAGCAATCTCCATTTTCAAGAATTGAGCAATCCGAGGTTGTAAGAAATTATCTGAACTACCCCCATCCACTAAGATTTGAATTGGCATATTACCAATATGTCCTGTAAATTTAATAGTGCCAATACCAGTTGTTCCTTTTAAAGCATTAAAAGATAAGTGCAATTCCAATTGTTTATCCTCAACTAAGATCACTTGGGTCTCGCTGCTTTCCTCAGAGTCACTAAATTCATCCTCAACTTGCAATATCATCATGGTTCTGTTAGGGAATTTATGGTTGAATGACCACTTCTCATCACAGGTATAACACAACCCTTTTTCTCTTCTGATTTGCATATCTTCCGAGCTCATTTTCTTGACATTTTGGTTTTTTGATAGAAATTTGCAGGTTTTGAGTTTGGTGTTGGTAATAATGGTGGTGTGGTGGTTCTGTTGAGATTTAGATTATGGAATGTGTTAAGTTTGGAAGTTGAGTTGGTGGATTGATTTCTGGTATTTGGTTTGCATTTTTCTTCAAAGAGTTTGGCTAAAACAACTGCTCTTTGAATGCAAGTTGGTGTTTGAGCTAAAACTTCCCTCTGCAATTCTTGTTGTAATCTGTAACGCCCGTAATTTAATTAATTATTTAATTAAATTATTTTTGGAATATTTGGGAGGATGTGTTATGATTAATTGGATTTATTTATTAAGTGGCGAAATAATATTAGAATTATAATACTATTGGATGTGAGCTTGTTTTTGAAGGAATAAAAGTAATAAGGGGGAGTGTATTAGTTTGGAGCCTAATAAGGAATAAAAAAATAATAGGTTATTTTATTATTGTTAGAAGAATAGAAAGAAAGAAGCAGTAGAAGAATAAGGATTGAGAAGGAGAACGTGAAGCTGCTGGAAAAAGTGGGAAAACGGCAGAACGAGAATTCAACCAGAAAATTATAGAGCGACCTTCAATCCAAGGTAAGGGTGGGGTTCTGACTTTATAATTGGGTTCATGATGATTGATATGTGGGGTTAGAGGTGATTGCTATTTTGTTCTTGAATTGGATGTATATAATGATGTATGATGAAGAATTGATGAATTTTAGATGAATAATGATGTCATGATGTTGTTTGATCCATGTAGTATTATAGGATAATTATAGGTGATGGATTGTCATGAATATATTAATTATCATGTGCTTTATTATATTGTTAGATATCTCACCCCTTCTGTTTGAATGTTTCCCTTATGTTGGTAACGTGCAGGTAATCAAGAGTGAATATCGTATACCTTCAGTAGTTCGAGTCGGTGTCATTGCTCTGATATATAACACTCGGGGGGATGAGCGCTTGCTGTTTTTTATTGTTGATTTTCAGTTGTGGAACTTTAAGTTGATTATTATTAATATGTGCTGTTTCGAAGTTGTTGTATTGATGATAAAATTGTTATTGAGAATTCCGTTGCGTAGATGTTGAGTTATTTAATTAAAGATGTTATGATGGTTCATCTGATGTTTTGAAAGTGTTATATATCTACGATGAATGCAATGAATTTTGATAGATGAATTTGTGACGTCCCGATTCGTTTGCATGATATGAATTTTATAACTATGATTTATTTATATAATTTGCTGGGGTAGAATTGGGGTGTTACATAATCCGCTAACAAAACAGTCTAATAATACTTCAGGACTAACACCATAAATTCTTTGCTAAAGATGTAAATTCCAGGTAATACTAAGCAACAATAGCTTTTTGTGTCAGCTTGAATAAGGTAGCACGAGGACATTCATAACAAGAAAGGCCAAAATCTACCTCAATCGCACGGGTGAAAATTTGCCATGATTGGAAGGGATTTATACGCTGCATCATCTGATACCAAGGCACAACTTTCTGATCCAAATGAACGGTCGCAATCGTCAAACGATCCACATTTGGAATATTGTAATACTTAAAGAACTGCTTCGTTTTGAAGATTCATTCAATCGCGTGTGTACCATCGAATCTGGAAAACTCAAGCTTAACACTTCTGGTTTGGAAAGGGGAACGATGTCGTGAGATCCTATCATCAAGTTATGAGTCCGCCGCGTTCTTGAGTAAGGATTCGACTGCCGATTCGATTCTGGAAAAAACAGTTTTCGTTGTCTGTTTCCAAGGAATTTATCCGCTTAGCTTGTTCGGGATCTCTAATATCCATGGCGTCAAAAAACTTCAGAAGCTGCGACTGAACATTATTTTTAATTTCATCTTGGATTCCATTCAAGTGGGCGAAATCAGACATGATGTAATGAAAGCACCAATGTAATGATCACTAATAAATGAAGTGGAAGATTTAATGTATTATTAAGGAATTGATTCAACTTCTAGTGTATGAAATAGAAGAGAATCAATTTGAACTACAAGCAAGATGAATGATAAAGGAGAGAAATCTCAGTGTAAGAAAGAAGAGAGAAGAATATTCTCACAAATCATTCACACCCATATTCTCCATCCTAAAACTATAAATACTAGGGTCAATGGATGAAACCCAGCTTGCAAGATGAATGACCCGTCCTCATTCCTCTTCCCACTTCCTTCATTTGCGGATCTATAACAGAATTTATCCTATTACCAACCTTTGTCACCTGTTCTTTTTGCTGATGTGGCCTTTTCATTACAATATCATATGAATTTGGGTGGTTAAATAGGGTTTACAGGGAATTCTACTTTGTGTTCATTTTGAATTTTGTAGAATAGGCTTGATACAAAGGTTGGGAAGTCAAGGAACTAAATGAAGGAGGGAAATAACAGGGCCAAGAATATTCAGGGAGGAAGAATATAAGGTTGGATTTTTTTCTTTAGCACTGTACTTTTTATCGTTTTTCTAGGAAAAAATACTTGCAGACCTCAAAAGTTGTATGTTTTCATCATGTGTTCTATCAATTCTATAACTTTCCTGTCATACTGATGGTTCACAATAGGACTTTTAATAGGTCTCTAAAGTCTAAACAGATTCTGTATAATCTGAATCTCATTCAACCTTTTGTCATTCTTTTCTTTCTCACAATCTTATTTATTTGTCTAAATTAAAAATTTGACCATTGTGTTGATTTGAACAGCGGTTCGATCAACATGATATAATTTTACAATATATATTTACAATTTCAATTGTTTTTCAGGTATTATCCTATGAGCAATTGATGCAGGATCTAGATGCAGGTATAAAAGATGTTGGAAGTCTGCTTACTTCTTTGAGTCATTCTTAAGTTTGAATTTTTGGTGTTATGCAACCAGACTTCCTATTGTTTATCATCTATCCTTTTCACTTTATTGTGTTTTTTGTACTGCATATATTTATGGTTGTATGCATTTTTTTCTAGACTTATGTGCACGTGATTATCTTGCTAATGAGGGTTATCCTACTGATGATTTTGGGGCAGATGATTCTGATGCTAGCCAAAGTGATGATGAGAAAGAGGCAACTTATCTAATTTTAGGTTATAATTTTAAGATTGTAATAATGCAGGTTTTGTATCTATGAGATAAATATTTTGGTTTAAAATTATGTAGATATTTGTGGTACATTTTGATATAAAAATTTCAATTATATTTTGGTTCTAATATAATAAAGAGTTGTTATTTAAAATATGATAGTTCTTATCATATATTACTATTTGAACTATGGCAAGGATGAAAAGATATAATTTCTATTTGTAACATATTTACTATTTCCACTTGGCGCCTAGTTATTTCAATTATATTTTGGTTCTGATATAATAAAGAGTTGTTATTTAAAATATGATAGTTCTTATCATATATTACTATTTGAACTATGGCAAGGATGAAAAGATATAATTTCTATTTGTAACATATTTATTATTTCCACTCGGCGCCTAGATGGTAAATGTGTATCCTAAGTCAAGTAAGATGGCGCTTTAGTGTAATGAGGAGGCGATTTTTTGCGTTTTTTATTTTTACATGCAGGATTACGTAAACGATATAGGATCACGAAAATTTGACTTTTTATTTACATAATACGATTACACAAAATGATTACATAAAAAAAATACAAAATAATCAGTGGTCCTCCGGAACCCGGTAGCGACCCGTAGTTCTGCATCCGCGTCCTCGCCTTTTCCGTGGTGGGTTTCGTCGCGTTTCTTGTTGTGGCAGGATCGATGGTCCAGCGAAGTCAATGCGTTCCGGATCCATGAAATCGGTCAGATCTCTATATCTAGAAGATCCGCTTTGGTACAGTCGATTACTCATTCCCTCAAAGTTTGGTCGCGTTGGTGGTGGATGGGGTTCCATGGTTGGTCTATAGCACTGGTCGTCTGAGTAAGGGGGGTAGAAATGAAATGAATCCGGGGGTGTTTGGTATTGGGAATGTTGGGTGCTTTGGTGATGTGGTGGTTGATGGTAAGTTGGGTCGGTTGGGTCATAGTCTTCGAAAAATCTCAGATCAGGGCTAAGGTTAGATGTTGAGGGGCCCATATTGGGATATGTAGAAGACTGGAATTATGTGTGGGACATGCGGGTGTATTGGTATTGTGATTGTGGTTGGTTGTGGGGTATGTGGGTGTAATCGTATTGTGGTGGTGATTGTGGTTGGGTGCTTGTAGTTTTGTTTCGTCGGGGAGGTTGGTGGGAGGTTGATGTGTGTTGGGTTTATTGTTGGGGAAATGAGGATTGTGCCCATTGTGTTCGTGGGTCAACCAAATACCTTGGATTAGACACCTACATTTCTAAGTTACTAATTGATCTGTACCAAGCTAAATATTGATCCGTGTGTCGCATATTACCATGGTTGAGGAAAATTGGGAATTGCAAGACATGTCGGTGACGCCTCTGCCACATCTTACACCATTTTGGAGCAAAATCTTTCCAGTTGGTAAGACCCCATTGGCCGTCGACCCTTTTGAGATGCCACGGGGACAAACAAGTTGGATCACAGGGTATCTCTTGATGCATTCCAATCTGCATCTTGACACGGTCACTGTGGTACATCTCCACAATATTGAACCGTATGATTGTAGTCTTTGCGCTCAAATTGTTGCATCCTTGGAGTTTGGTTCATGGTCCAAACTCAAATATGGTCTCCAGATAAACTGCGGATAAAATTAAATCAGCTTAATGAAAACGTAATAAATAAATAATTTCAAAGTAGAAAAGTTGAAAGGTATGACGTACATCATTCGGGCCAAGGTGATCCAATAGATTGCGATATAGAGCGACATTGAATCTTGGATTCTTGCCGTAATCCATACCCCTCACGCAGTACCTAAAGTAATTGAAAAATATTTTATTTTTATCATATATTTGGCGAAGAGATGAATAATAATAAATGATATAAGTTATTGACTTACTTTGTTGCGTATGGGAAAACAAATGCGTTGTTGTTGATGGGATTTAGGGACTCCATTCTCCACTAACCCCAGACTTAAGTAAAAAAGTGCATCCATAAAAAGTATATTTTTCCTTGATTGCATTTTTACACAAGGAACTGTATAGATGGGCTAAAACAGCATAACCCCAACTATACTTTCTACTTTTTTCAATGTTTCTAAGTAAATTTAAATACATGAAATTTATACTATTTACCGTACTTTCGGGAAATAAAAAAGTTTTAAAAAGTATCATTATATAATTTCTAGCTTTTATTACCTTAGCTAGCTCGGAGAAATTTTCGTTCAACTCCAGAGTCACATAATGATTTGAGTTCAGTAAGTAGTATACATTGGCCTCTCGCACCACCACCTTCAACCATATCCTTGCCCAACAATTCCTTGCACAGAGAATTGGACTGTTGAACCGACCCGTTAATCGCCTTACCGTCGACAGGGAGATCCAATAACATGTACACGTCCTCTAATGTGACGGTACATTCACCTATTGGTAGATGAAATATGTGGGTCTCTGGTCTCCACCTTTCCAACATTGCAAGTATGAACTTTGAATCAATCGTACAGTTGGAGATCTTTATAACATTTCTGAAACATGCGTATTCGAGATAGGGCACAATCAACGGGTCGGGAGCAAGGTAGTTGTGTGATCGAATTCTGAATATTTTAGTATCCTAAATTAAGAATGTAAAAAGTGTGAGAGTCCATAAGATGTATAAATCATTAATAGAAGTATGAAAAATTTATAAGTATACAAGAAACTTACAAACGGTGCAATATTGTCCCTTGTGCCTCTGCGAGAATCGCCCATTGTGAGAAGAGACATTGTTGAAATTTTCTGAGATTATGAAAGAGTTTGTAGCAGAGAGTGAGATGATTGAGGATGCAAAAGAAGTATGTGAGGTTCTGTATTTATAGGAAAAATTTCATCACAGAGTGAATAAGTGAGGTGGTTGGTGGGTGCATGCATGCATGATAAGTGTCACTCTTGCAGTGTAGGTGCTGGCTATGTGGAAACCTTGTAGAAGGCATCTCTGCATGCATGTAATACGATTGGATATGTAGGGAGGCACCATTGGACTTGGCGAATGAGTACAAAATTGAAAGGGGTCGCCATCCATGTTGGAGAATTAGAGGTGGCATGGGTTGCAGTGTAGGTGCAGGCTAGGTGGCAGCCTCAGGGAAGGCATCTCTGCATGTATGTAATACAATTGGACATGTAGGGAGGCGCCATTGAACTTGGCGAATGAGTACAAAATTGAAAGGTGTCGCCATCCCTGTTGGCGAATTAGAGGTGGCATGGGTTGCAGTGTAGGTGCAGGCTAGGTGGAAGCCTTGGGGAAGGCATCTCTGCATGTATGTAATACGATTGGAAATGTAGGGAGGCGCCATTGGACTTGGAGAATGAGTACAAAATTGAAAGGTGTCGCCATCCTTGTTGGTGAATTAGAGGTGGAATGGGTTGTAGTGTAGGTGCAGGCTAGGTGGCAGCCTTGGGGAAGGCATCTCTGCATGCATGTAATACGATTAGACGTGCAGGGAGGCATCATTGGACTTGGCGAATGAGTACAAAATTGAAAGATGTCGCCATCCCTGTTGGAAAATTAGAGGTTGCATGGGTTGCAATGTAGGTGCAGGCTAGGTGGCAGCCTTGGGGAAGGCATCTCTACATGCATGTAATACGATTGGATATCCCAGTTGGCGAATTAGAGGTTGCTTAATATTGTTTTATTCAATTTCAATACAACCTATTTAATCCTACATTTATCAAAACACTTCTACACTCAATCGCTCAAACACTCAAACACTCAAATACTCAAAGACTCAAACACTTAAACCTCCAAACACTCAAACCTTCAAACGTTCAAACGTTCAAACACAATGGTCTCTGCACCACAATATGTGATCAATGCACATTTCAACGGTGAGACATACATTTGTCCCACTTCTGGGTTTTTGTTTAGAGACACAAAGAACATCCGATTTTGTTTAAACGGGATAGCCAATTTCTTGTATTTTAAAAAACGACTGGAGGCCAAACTTGGACGAGGTCCTGTGACACAAATCTTTTATCAAAATCTAGTTTTTTTGGTAACAACCAAATAATATTTTATAAGGTTGAGGTTCAAGATGACAAGGACCTTCAGAATATGTTTTCCAGTCATGAGTATTCTGGGTACGACTCTATTGAGTTGTACATTGTTCTGCGAGAGCCTCAGCTATCACAAGTGGTTGATCCTCTCGAGGACGAACAAGCAGAAGTAGATGTCGTTGACGAAGAAGAAGAAGATGGCGAGTTAGAGTTTGACGACACGGTCAACGATGATTTTGAAGACGATGGGATACTTGGTATACCTTCAAACGAGATCTACACACCACCTCCACACATGACAAACTTCAACATGGGCGGAGATGAACCGTCATCTAATTTGTTTTTCAATCCGTATATGCAATCGGATAAAAACTTAAAAGAGAAAGGAAAATTTCGTAATATAGAAGAATGTATCTGAGCCATAAAAAAGTTTCACATGCTCAACTCGGTCGATTTTAAGGTAGATCGTGTAAATCCAGAAAGGTACAAGATCAAGTGTATCCATCCATATTGTATGTTCAAGCTCACTGCATCATACAAATTAAGAGGTGATTGTTGGGTCATAGGTTTTATATTCACCCACCCGTGTGTCAATTTTACTCAATCACAGGATCATCAGAAACTAAATTATGATATCATATGTCAAGAAATCCTACCCCTCGTCAGCAATGATCCATCATTGAAGGTGAAAACCATAATCTCTCACATCACTATGATATTTAACTATACTCTGTCATACCGAAAGGCATGGTTAGCAAAGAACAAGGTGATTGAAAAGGTATATGGAAACTGGGAGGAGTCATACAAAGAACTTCCTCGCTACCTGAATGCACTTCAGACTTATTCTCCGGGTACTATTTACATTATAGAAACACTGCCGGTGTACGCCCCTGATGGTAGTCAACTCACCAGAAATGGAATATTCAGTCGAGTGTTATGGGCTTTTCAACCTTGCATCACAGGGTTTGCATCATGCAAACCAATTATTCAAATTGATGGGACTTAGTTTTATGGGAAACACAAAGGCACGCTATTGGTGGTAGTTGCACAAGATGGCAACAACAACATTTTCCCAATTTCCCTTGCCCTAGTCGAGGGAGAGACTGGTGGTGCTTGGAGCTTCTTTCTCAAGAATCTCCGAACACACATGGCTCCTCAACCAAATCTCTGTTTGATCTCTGATAGACATGCATCTATTGAGAGTGCATACAACAATCCTGCAAACGGTTGGCATCACCCTCCTTCTACGCATGTCTATTGCATTAGACATATCGTCCAAAATTTCACGAGGGAGATCAAAGACAAAGCTCTTACGAAAGCGGTTATGAATGCAGGGTATGTATTAACACAACCTACATTCAAATATTATTGCAATGAGATCCGATAGTCAAATCCGGATGCCGATAGGTGGACCGATAACATTCCGGTTGAGAAATGGACTAGGTCATACGATAATGGACAATGATGGGGCCACATGACAACAAATCTGATTGAATCCATGAACGGGGTATTCAAAGCCATACGACACCTCCCAGTAACTGCTTTGGTTAAATCAACATATTTGAGGATGGCTTCGTTGTTTTCCAAAAGAGGTGAAATATGGAATGTTGTGTTGCAATCGGGACAACTATGGAGTGAAAGCTGCATGAAGTATATTAAGGCAGAAAGTGTCAAAGCCAACACCTATCTGGTTATACGGTTCGACCGACACAGCCACAACTTCATTATCAAAGAGACAACCGACCACAACGAGGGGCTGCCAAGACAAGAGTATATGGTTATACTACCTTCTCGTTGGTGCGATTGTGGCAAGTTTCAAGCCTTTCGTATGCCTTGATCTCATGTTATTGTTGCGTATGCCTATATTCATCAAGACGCATTACAACTTATATCTCCCATTTACAAGTCTGAAACCTTGCTCAATGTATACAACAACAGCTTCCCTTTGGTAGCAAAACCTGATTATTGGTCTGCATACAACGGCGAAATAGTATGGCACAATGACCAAACGCGAAGGAATAAAAAGGGTCATCCCAAAAGCAAGTGCATCACAACTGAAATGGACTCCCTTGACAAGCTGGAAAGAAAGTACGGTTTATGTCGTCAGGTCGGACACAATTGCAAAAATTGTCCAACCCGGGCTACTAGCTCAACCACATAAAAATTGTATTACAAAACATCTTTACTTTTTTAAGTTATAAACATTACGGTTTTTCATTAAGAGCATTTGTTACAACAAACCTTGCGCAAACAACAAATAAAATACGATAAAACGTCTAAGAAATTACAACCGTTAAAATAATTTCATCTGACCCATGCATCATCGACATTACGTCGCTGTCTGTTTTGACTTCCTCCAACCAAAAATTAGGTCTTCCTGTTGCAAGTGAGGTGGTTGTTCTTCTCCGTTGGATCCTTCTAATTTATTCCCCATCCTCGATGTCTCCCTCTAGACATCGCTCAAGTCTCTCTTCAGATGCTCCATGGAATGAATGTGCCAAAATTTTATTTTCATCGGAGGTTTGGTGGCCGAGAAAATAACGTAACCATCTATGGTAAAAATCATGGGATATGTCATGATGCAAATAGCAGAGAAAAAAAAGAAGACAGTGCGAGAAAGTGTGAAGAATGACGGAGAAATGGAGAAATTATTTATAAAAAATGCATTTTGTCCTAGGAGCCAAGTGATATGGCGCCTCCTCTCACTTTTAGAGTGCATGCGCCATCTCACTTGGCTAAAAGAGAGTGCATGCGCCAAGTGAGATGACGCCTAGGGCAAATGGGCCAGTGCATGCGCCATCTCACTTGGCTCTTCCTTTGTGGGGTTTTCTGAAACATAGTTATTTGCGTAATTTTCTCCGAAACATGGTTATTTGTGAATTTTTTTCAATACCTGATTATTGCAAAAAAAAAATCGCAAAATAACGTTTGAAGATTTAATTAATTTTAATTTGGATTTAAAGGTGATTATTATGATAATTACTTTTCTTAAATGAATTACTTTATAGATTTCAAAAGTTAAAATGACTTGCTCCCATCTCAAATGAAGAAAATATATATACAAAATTGTGCTCAGAATAAAAAAGAATACATTTATTAAAAAAAAATATACTCTTTATTCTAAATTATTTATATTTATTTCTAAAAAAATCTAAAATGTGAAAATTAGGTTTCATGTTGTATTTTCATCTGAATATTATTTATTTTCTTTATAATATTTTGTTATATTATATAACTATCGAATGAGTATTATCTTTTATATATATATATATATATATATATATATATATATATATATATATATATATATATATATATATATATATATATATATATATATATATATATATATATATATATATATATATATATATATATATATATATATATATATATATATATATATATATATATATATACTGATTTTAAAATTTAAAATGTTATTAAATATACTGATTTTTAATATCTATTTTTTAACCGTGTAAACAAAACAAAAGGTTATACAATATTTACATAATATAACAAAATATTATATAATCATGTAATTATTGTAATTTTAACCGTGTAAATCTTATTATGTAATTATTGTTTTTCTATTTGAGTTTGTATCTTATAAATATTATTAGTTATATTTTTTGGAACACTTAATTGTATCTTTTAAGAAATCTTTGAAACACGTTCAGTCTTTTCGTTTTTTCATAATTTAATAACTATATTTATAATATATATAATCGGATTATGTATGAATAAAACTTGTATTTTATAAATTTTTCAAATATTAATAATTTATTCAATTAATAATATTTAGTGTTTTTGGAATAATTTTTAAATTAAAGTTTTTGGTTTACTATTTGATATACTGTATTTATGAATATAAAAAATTGCTTAAAATAAAAACTTAAATTAATTTTTGAAACAACAAATATATTATTGCAAGGTTATGTTGTTATTTTTAACGTTTTTTTATTTTATTTTTAATGGTGTACATATAAATTACATTCCTTTGATTTTTAATGGTTTGTAATTTAAAATAATAATTAATTATCTCTAATAATATTTTAATTTATTTTTCAATCTAAAATTACTATAACCAAAACATAGATTAATTGCTTGATTTCTCTATTATTTAGTTTACTTTCTATTATAATTAGATATCATTTAAATACAAAAGTTGATCTGAACTGAGTTTGCACTTGCTCCACTGTTAGAAAGATCCAAACCAGCACCTTTGTACGAGGCCCAAAGACAAGTGGCCCAAGTTGGAAATCGTTGGGCAACTCCTCATGTGTCCGTTGGGAAACGTGGCTCACATGTCCGTATCATTGTCATCATAACTGTCTTACGGGAATCACAGGTCCAACACCTATTCTCTCATGTCAGCTGACCAAGAGGGAGTCCACGTGCTTGACTCCATACACACGTAAGCCCTGACAACCTTCATTGTTGGGCTTCATCGTGGCCCAACATTAGAGACCTTGGCCCAACGCTGGATGCTATAAATATCATCTCTCTTGAGGGGGTCAAGTATTCATTCTTTCATATTCACACTCTCATACTTGCTAGCACTCTCCCAGAATTTTACTTTAGCATCAAAGTGTCTTGCAGATACCCACAAACTCATCTCCAATTGTTTCTTAACTCACAGCTCGTAGGCCTTGACGATCCATTCTGGTCAGGTACGATAAGTGGCGTCGTCATTGGGAAACAAGCTTCCTCATCTTTCATTTATCCAAGACTAGAGCAATTCTCAAAACTCTTTTATTATCATGGCCGACCCAGCTGCCAACAACAACAACCTAGACGCCCATCTCGCCGACCCCAACAACAATGTCGTCGACAACATGGGCAACAACAACAACGAGAACAACATCGACATGGCGGGTCTCGTACAAAATTACAAAGACGACATGACCGCCTCTTCCTCATCCCGCTCCCGACCACACGAGGGTGCCCATCTGCCCTAGAACTATAAGCCGAACGTTTTCCAGGAGGTCCCTGTCCCCGCGGGCACTGATGCTATGACCAGGGCTCTGTTCGTGACTATTAATCAGACAAATTACTTGATATTCTTGCAAGGTGAGCGACTAAGGGTGCTCGAGGACTCTCGTCGAGCCCCTAGAAGACACAGAAGACCCGACACTCCACCTCCTCATTAGAATGAAGACCGTCTTCATTCTCCCTCGCAGAGATACAGACGGGACAAGTCCCAAAGCCTCTCTCCCCGAAGGACTGGGCGATGCCCCGCATTAGAGAGGACAATGCTCGAGGCTACCGGGAGACGCGACCTCACCCCCTGTGCAAGGACCAACGATCCCCTGAAAACAGAAACAAGGGCAACGTGAAAGCGCATCCTCGACCAAGGGATCCTCCCCGAGGTCCAGGACATCACTATGACCGCCACTACAACCGGTCTCCTTCCCACTCCCCATACAGGAGCGACAAAGACGACCCTTGCAGTCCTTTATCACAAACAATCATAGAGGCGCCCATTCCCAGGGGAATGGAGAAACCTCCCCAACTGAAGGAATATGACGATATTGCTTACCCAGTCAACCACATCGACAGGTTCGAAGCAGTGCTCCACTATCATAACTTCGCGGGACCGGTCAAATGTCGGTTGTTCCCCACGACCTTAAGAAAGACTGCAATGGACAATATAAGAATCTCCCCCAAGGTCAATCACCTCTTGTAGGAACCTGAAGATCCAGTTGATGATCTCCTTTACAGTGTCTCGTCGACACCCGAAGGCTGAGAATGCCCTTGAGGCTATCTTCAAAAGAAGCGAGAAAACCCTCAAGGAATACATCGATCGGTTCAACTGTGAGGCCATTCAGGTCCCTTACACCGATCACATGAAGAGATATTTACTCGAGAGAGGACTCCTTCCAGGGACAGAGTTCAGGAAGGCCGTCGGCATCGAACCACCCCAGACTTTCGATGCTCTCCTCGAAAAAGCTAGGGCCTGTATGGATTACGAGGAGAGGGAAGCGGCCAACAGAGCCCGTGACCCAAGGAATCGCAGATTGACCAACACCCTGCGACACCAGGACGCATGCCTTCCTCGATGAATAGGTGAGAAGAGAAGGGAGGATAAACCGCGTGATCCACGTGAGCATAAGGGACCCGCAGGACGATTCACCAAATAACTCCACTGACCACTTCTTGCGAGCGCATCCTGGAAAAGTGCACTAATACCGGCTTCAAGGACGATGGCATCAAACATCCTCGGTCTTCTCTTGTGAAGCCCGAGGCTGACATGATTAAATATTGTCAGTACCATCGAAGTCACGGGAACCTGACTGAAGACTGTGTCCATCTCAAAGACGCCATCGAAACCCTCATCAATGGTGGAAGAATCAGGAAATATCGATGCAATGACGCCCCTTGTCGAGATTCCCGCGAGACAAAAGAGATCGAGGAGCACACCCGACCATTGGATGAGACGGCCCCAATCCAGATAGCTTTCTCCGTTATAAGGCTGAAGGACTTCTACGTCCCTGACAAATACGAGGAAGAACCTATGTCCGTACACAGCAGGTGGGAGAGACTCTCCTCTGCCATGGTTATAACCGGCGGGGGGTTCAATGACATCTCCATAAACTCCGCAAAAAGAAAGCTCGACGAGTTGGTCGACGCAGCCCCAACTCAAGTGGTGACATTCGAGAAGGTCAAGAGAAGATCAGAACCAATCACTTTCTACCTCGAGGAGTTACCTGGAGGGGCCCTTAACTCGAACATCCCTATGATGGTGAGGGTAAGATGGCTAATTTCGACGTTCACCATGTCTTGGTCGACGAGGGAAGTTACGTCAACGTTATGTACAACCATCTGTTCCAAACCTTAGAGCTCGACGACACCCACCTTTCACCATACGTGGGGTCCGACCTGCAAGGCTTCAATGGCTCAACCTCCAAACCATGGGAGTACCTTTAGCTTTTCGTCACCTTCAGGGAAGAAACCGCTTCCCGGAAGATCAAGGTGCGATTTCTGGTCATCGAATTCCTGTCTCTCTACAACTGCATCCTATGGAGACAGATGCTGGTCGAATTGACCTCGTACCCTCCACTGTCCATCTAAATATGAAATTCTATACAAGGAGGGGATGCATCGCTACCATCCACGGGAACATCTCAGCTGCCCGAAGATGTTTCAATGCGGCTTCTAAGGGACATACTACGGTCGACACTGGGGCGCGACCTTCCATAAGAGTTGCTACTACTTTTCCTGAACCACATCCTATTAAGACAGAAGAACAAAGGGCTCCACCCAAGGTCGACTCCATCTTGCTCGACACCCGCTTCGACAAGGATGAAGCCCCCAACGGCAAACAGGAACTCTTCTGACCAATCCCAAACGGATACTTCGAGTTCGTCCCCCTCAGTGGAGACCCTCACAAAGGCGTGAAGATCGGCACCGGACTCCCTGACTTGGAGAGGAAGCATATCAAAGCTTGCTTGAGGGAGAATGCAGACCAATTCGCATGGAGCGCCACTGAGATTCCCGAACTCAACCCCCAAGGTCGCCTGCCACCAATTGGCCATTGATCTAGCCGCTAGGGCAGTAGTACAACATAGACGTAGGCAGTCTCCTGAGAAAGCGGAGGATGCTGAAAATGCTGTAAAAGACCTCCTAGAGGCTAATTTTATTTCCGAGACCCGGTATTCAACCTGGCTCTCAAATGTTGTACTTGTTAAGAAAAATAATGGAAAATGGGGAATGTATGTTGACTATACTAATCTTAATTGGGCATGTCCCAAAGACGTTTTTCCTTTACCTAATATTGACATGTTAGTCGACAATTCGGCCGACTATAATTATTTTCGTTTATAGACACCTACTCGGGCTATAACCAAATCCCAATGGTGATAAACGACAATCATTGCACTGCTTTCATGACCAGCTCGGGCAATTACTACTATAACGTAATGCCATTCGGCCTAAAAAACGCAGGGGCAACGTACCAGCGGATGATGAATCGAGTCTTCCGCGAAGAGATAGGTGATATGATTGAGGTATACATGGATGAAATGATCGTCAAGTCTCGAACATATACCGACCACGTTTCCCACCTCAAGAAGGTCTTTTCCCAAGCAAGACAATGCATAATGAGATTCAACCCGGAGAAATGCACCTTCAGGGTTAAGGCGGGCAAATTCCTCGATTTTCATCTGACAGAATGGGTAATTGAAGCCAACCCTGACAAGTTCCGGGAATTCTTCGAGCTTCCTCCGCCTAGCTTGAAGAAATCCATTCATGTCCTAAATGGCATGCTCACCTTGCTCTCCCGATTTGTAGCGAAATCCGTGCAACACGCTCTTCCATTTTTCAAACTTCTACACGAAGAGGAGGCCTTCGAGTGGACCTAGGAATGCAACCAAGCCCTCCTCCATCTAAAGAAAATCCTTTCGCAATCGCCCATGTTGTCGCGACCTGAGAATGGGGAAACCCTGTTCCTGTACCTGGCCGTCTCGACCGAGGTTGTAAGCGCGACCCTCGTTCGTGAGAGTCTAGACGAGCAAAAGCCGATGTACTTCACGAGAGAAGCTCTACAAGGGCTCGAGGTCAGGTACCAACAGATTGAGAAGGTGGCCTTGGCCCTTGTCAATGCGACGAGGAGGCTTAGACATTACTTCCTGGCACACACGATTATCGTACGAAAAGACTAACCCATAAGGAAACTTCTGGGTCGACCAGACATGGCAGGTCGAATGCTAAAATGGTCCTTGGAGCTCTCGGAGTTCGACATCAAGTACGAGAGCAGGAAGACTCTCAAAGCCCAAGCACTGGCCGACTTCGTCGCAGAAATTACCACTCATGATCCTCCCCATAGGGAAGAAGCATAAGTGGACCATATTTGTGGATGGATCTTCCATCTCGACATGGAGTGGAGCGGGAATCCTCCTCGAGAACGAGGAAGACGTCACGGTCGAACATTCCCTCACCCTTTATTTCCCAACATCAAATAATCAGGCTGAATACGAGGCCCTACTCGCTGGATTAAGACTGACCAAGGATTTGGGTGCCCGAGAGATACAAATTTTCACGGCCTCCCAACTAGTCGTATCTTAAGTTCAAGGGAGATACCAGGATAAGAACAACAGCCTCATCGAATATTTAAATCTGGTCAGAGAACATATGAAGAAGTTTGACCGGGAAGAGATCAAGCACATCCCACGCGAACAAAACACGCGCGCCAACATATTTTCTAAGCTCACAAGCACAAAGAAGAAAGGAGGGAACAAATTCGTCATCCAAGAATCCCTTTCTCGCCCGAGCATTGAAAAGTCCATTATTCCACCCGAGGTGAATGCCTTCGGGGACAACTCATGTTTGATGACCCCGATGTTCAACTTTCAGACAAAAGGGGAACTTCCCGCAGACCAAAGAGAAGCAACCGTGATTAAAGGAGGAGCATGTTCGTACGTGGTGCTCGAACACAAAATTTATCGTCGGGGATTCTCCATCTCGCTCCAAAAATGTGTCAAACAATCCGCAATCCACGAGATATTGCGGGAAATCAACGAAGGAATCTAAAATTCTGGTATCAAATACGAGATTTCGAAGGAGATGTCACGACACAAATATCTGAGGACAATGTAAAATGCAACAAAAGTAAAAATAGTAAAAAAACACAAGGGATTGTTAACCCAATTCAGTGTACAACAACACCTACTCTGGGGGCTACCAAGCCAAGGACAAGTCCACTAAATAGTATCAATTTGTAGACCCACAATAAACAACCAGTTTACGATATAATCACTTAATCACTACTCGTACTATACTTCTACCTAAGACACACCTAGGTATGAGGCCTTCCTCAAATCCCTTCAATCACTTACAGTGAAGAATAACTAAAATAACAAGTTTTAAAGACTTCAATCATTAAATGGTTAAAAGCTTATGAATGATCCACAATTCATAACTCAAATAACAACTCAAGTATTAAATCAATACTAGAGTGTATGACAATTAAAAGACTTAGACTTCTAAAACAGAAAGAAAGTATTCTTCTTCAAAAGTTGTTGTTGAATGAATAAGGAAGCAAGTTCTTATAAAGGCACAGCAGTGGGCTTGTGCTGAAAAACAAATATTCCAATATTTTGAATATTTTCATGAAAACAGGCTAAGATATAATCCATAAGGATAATTCAAATAGAAAAATATTCCTCCATATATTTCGCAGCCTACGAGTCACAAATCCTGAATTATGGCACGCATGAAAACAGGAAACAAAAAACTTAAACTGATATGAGTTGCGTTCAGCTCAAGAGGCAAATGTCAAGATGTTTGCTTTGACATCATTCAAAACAATTTTCTCCAAATGTCAAGACATTTAGAAAAACATTATAAAAGCATTGTTTTACCAAAATTGCTGCCAACAAACTCTTACAGAATCAACGCCCAACATATGGGCGGAAGATCCCTAGCACGAAAAGTGATGCGAGAAGGCTACTACTGGATGACAATGAAATAAGACTTCAAGGAGCACGTCAAGAAATGCGACAAGTGTTAGAGGCACGCGGATATACACCTCGCACCCCTGCACGAGCTCAACACACTATCCTCCCCGTGGTCGTTTTCCTTGTGGGGAATGGACATTCTCAGACCTTTCGTGCAAGGGACATATCAAAACAAATTCCTGATTGTGGCCGTCGACTATTTCACGAAATGGATAGAAGTCGAAGCTCTAGAAAAATTCTCTTCACACAACATCTTCCGTTTCTACAAGCGAAACGTGCTTGCCTGATTTGGGATACCACAAGCGCTCGTCACTGAAAACGGGACCCAGTTCACCGATCAGAGTTTCCAAAACTTCATCGCCAAACTCGGCACCAAGCAACATTTCACCTCAGTCGAACACCCCCGAACTAACGGGCAAGCCGAGGTCGTGAATAGAGTCATCTTACGAGGTCTTAAACGCAGGCTGGTCGAGGCCAAAAGGGGGTGGGTCGAGGAACTCCACACCGTCCTATAGGCATACCAAACAAAACCCCACTCAATGACAGGCGAGACCCTATTCCGTCTAACCTATGGCACTGAAGCTGTCATCCCTGTGGAAATCATGGAACCATCCAGATGAACAGAAGCCCCCCTAAACGAGGAACTAAACGATGAGGCCCTAAGAGAAGAGGTCGATCTAGTCGTGGAAATTGGTTCAGGAGCAGCTCTTCGCGGGGACACACTGAAACAACAGATAGCCCTTCACCATGACAACAAAGTCATAAAGCGGGAATTCCAACTCGACATCCTAGTCTTGCAGAGGAATTAGAAATATTCCCGCGAAGGGAAACTAGCTGCGAACTAGGAAGGAGCATACCGCATCCACGAAGCTACGGGCACCAGGGCATATTACCTCAAGCATTTAAATGGAGAACCACTACCTCGACCATAGAATGCTACGAAACTGAAACAATATTACAACTAAGTCCTTATCCTACTATGGGCATTGGCAGTCGACCGGTCCCATCCAACTGACGACGGGATAAGCTCGACCACTTAGGCATGTCAAGGTACGGGAATGGCCTCCGGACATCAATGAAAGGAGGGTTGCTATTCATTTCTCGAGCAAGAACTTAGCCCGACAGGGACACCTCAATCGAGCTCTGTTGTCGAAGTACCCAACAGGCAGAACACCCAGCTCGCGATTGGAACTTCACAACATGGGCTTAAGATCCTGACCATGATCTTGAGCTTGTTGCACGGATCCCTACTCCATTCTCTCCACACATTCGACATGTGTCGATCACAACCAAAGTCAAGTGTGAATCTCCCGCCATAAAAATACCAACTTTCATACACAATAAACAAGTCGAGCACAACGGCAAACAAGCATTTATAAATAAATATTCATAAGGGAAAAATGAAGGCATTCATAAATGATGACCACGTAGACCAACGTTGTTTAAATAATTACAAAATAAGGCACGGAGGACATAAATCCAAACTAAACAAAAATAGGCATGCATACCCAAAACATTTCAAATCTCATCCTCCCTATCGTTATCCTTTGAAGGACTATCGTCAAGAGGATAAAAGATTGTCCCATCCACCACTTGGTTAAACAGAATCGCACCTTCGATCACCAACTCGACCCCTGGGTTCAAAATTTTCAGTTTCTCCATGGCTGTGTTAAATCCATAGCCGAGGGTGTCCACAACATCTTGCTCAAGCACCCGAATATGCACAATTAGATCTCCCCTGTCGCCATGGCTTTTTCTGCATCAGTCTCTTCTTTAGCCAGGGCCACTATCCCTTCCAGCTCCTTTATCCTGGCGACCAAGCACTTGTTTTCTTTGGTCGTAACATCGAGTTGGGGTCGCGGCTTGTTCAAATCCTTAAGAAGTTGAACTTAGGCCTCAGACTTTTTCTCATGATTGAGGATGTCACCCTTCAGCTTCTCATTTACTCCCTTCAGCTTCTCATTTACGCTTTTTAGCTTATTAATATTGGCATGCACCTTGTCGAGGGAAACTTGAGAGCCCGTGACCTCATCATTTAGTGTTAAGGCCGTCTCGAGCACCCTCATCACAGTGGCCACATCCTCTGATAAATTCTTTCTTCAGGTTTCCTTATCTTCGAACAACATCGCCCCCTCTCTTCCTCGTGAACACCTAAAGAGCTCTCCCCGCTAAAGATGTCACAGTTTAAGTAACAGGGGGGCAACACGAAGACCTTCCCGGGCCCTTTATCACCTTCGGGCATGACGCGCTCAGTATCCTCCATGCATTTCCTCTTTGTTGCGGGCTTGCTAGGGGGGACCTGGGTCTTTGATGAAGAAGAGGAACCGCTGGCACGGGCAACAGATTTGGCCTGCTCTTGGAGCTGGGCAAACCTGTTTTTTGGCCCCGAGGTGGAAGCTTTCTTGGGTCATAGCTTTAATAGACGCTCGGAGAGGACGCCATCCAACCTACAATTAAAGGGAAACCGACAGTCACGGGTTAAACAAAGATAATATCGTGGGCATGTCCTTGCATAAAAGCCAAACAAAAATAGCATCACGACCGTATCCCTTACCTAAAACCCTCATGGCTACCTCGTCTGAAGAACATTCGAGCAAAGCCTTCATGTTGATAAACCTATTAACGAGGAGATACTCCCCGTTGTTGTTGAAGAGGAGGTTGTTATTCACATCCACACACCTCGCTGGGGAGAAGCTCCTAACATAGGTCTCCAACTTCTCATAGGAGAGATGGCCTTGAGCGTCCAAGTCCTCAGGCTTTACAACATAATATTCGGGCTTTTGCTCGAAATGTTTCCATTGCCATTCGAGCAGAAATCTGGACACAAGTAAGGAAATTGGTCATACATCCTCCATCTCTTCTACACGAGTGTATAGGGAATCTATGGCGGCGTCTGTCAAAGTTTTCACGAAAAAGTACCTCTCTTTGAAATGACGGACATACTCCAAAGAAGGCCGAAAGAGTTTCCCAAACTGCTTGAAGGACACCCACGCTTTCCCTCTTCTAATGAACTGCCTTTACAAGTGGAAGATATGGAAGAAGAGGGGTAGCATAGGGCCTATTTGCAGATATTGATAGACGAGCTCGAATGCCCGCATGAATGCTAGCGCATTTGGGTGAAGTTGGAGGGTGCCAATTGAAGCCACTAGAAAACCCCCACTTAAAAACCATTGAAGGGAAAACGCATCCACGCCTCTTTAAACACAAACTCATACATGGGGAAATGTTTACCCAGATAAGTCGAGTAGATCCTCCTGTTATTATGAAGAATTTGGAGAATCCAGTTGGCGGGGGCCCCCTCGGCTCAAACTTTCAGACAGTTAAACGCGTCCGTTGCGCCATGCGAAAAGAACGGACTCTTATTTCTAGGCTTAGGTTCGACCAGGGTCAAAGGGTCCTTGTTGTACCCCAAAATTTTTCCTCTCAATTTCTTAAGAATTCTCTCACAAGATCTCCATTGATTCAAGACTGCACAAGGTTTGATCAACTCAAGACACCTTCTTAAGCACTGATGACTCAAAATTAAGGTTTGAGTTTGTATAAGGACAATTGGACTTTTAATGCTTCATATGACTTTCATGGATCATTTTGGACTCCCAAGATTGCTCCTGTCAAGTTTCAAGCTTTGGATCACATTTTTGCCCAGTCAATTGAACAGTTGACCTAAAATCAACTATATTGGGAAAAAAAGTCAATTGTGGTCAATTTACAGTCAAACTTCATAATTTTGATCCATATCAACATTTTGAACTCGTATATGGAAATTAATCAAGTTTGGATCATAATTACTCAAGAAATTTGATCAGATCATCAAAAGGGAAAATGGTCAAAATTAGGGATTTAACTGAGAAGGTTCAATTTTTGACTTTTGACCTAACACATGACTTGTTGGTTTAAGACATGATATCAAGGATTAAAATTCATCATTTTTACCTAATGGAATGGCTTAAAACATTCCCCAAATATCAATTGATTGATAGTTGAAATTCAGTCAACTGATGAAAAGTCAACTGATACACTGAAAAGTCAAACTTTGACTTTTTGATCAAAAGCAAGTTTCAAAAATCATATTTCATCAAGACATATCGAAATATGAATATTGTTCATCAAGAAATCAAAAAGTAAAAATTATCTTTGAAAAGTCAAAATTCTAAGACTTTGAAATTTTTCTAAGTGTTGGAAAGTTAGCCTTTTTTTCATGACTTTGTGCCAAATTTTCATCAAGATGCAAGATGATTCAAGGAAAACTTACAACATGAAAGTTGTAGATATTAATGAGATCTAAAACATTGTAGGACATAAATTGTCTATAAATTCTTGGATTTTAAGTTATAAATTCATAAAGACATGTCCATGAAATAAAAACACTTGGTGAAATTTTGCCCTAGTTAGGCAGATTTTTGACCTAACTTCTTGGCCAAGTTTCACATAGTTCCAAATTTTATTTTCAAAAATGTACATCATGAAAGTTTTATAGCATATTACAAGCTTTATAAAAAGTCCAAGAACTCCTTGAGATCATTCTTGAGCAAGGAGAATCGAAGGCAAGAATTTAGGGTTTCATTCTTGTTTTACAAGGCAGATTTTTAGGATGAACATGAACCAAATCCATGCTAGGCTGCATAATCTTTGCTTTTCAAGGCTCAAACTTGTTTTTCACTCCATAATTAATGGTTTATACAATTTCTAGAGCCATGATCCAAGAATTAGACCCATTGTCCAAAAGATTCATCCATTTTTGGAAGAAATCAACATTGCCATTCTTGAAAAGTGACTTTAATCATAAAGTCAACTTGCATTGAGCCTATAACTTGTTCTTCCTGCACAAGCTTCCCCTACAAAGTCATAAGAATATGTTTAAAGTTTTTAACCACTCTAGATAACATGGTACAAGCCTTGGGAAGATGTTTGTCATGTTTACTTCAAAAACAAGCAAAGTTGCCACAACTTGAGAATTCAAATTTTGAGTTATTGAAACACTTGAAACCAATTGCCTATAAATACATGCATTGTTTGAAAGCTAAAGAAATAATGCTCAAGCCCTGAAACACCCTAAAATAGAGAATCACCAAGAACACCTCAAAACTTGTCATTTCCGAGTTTTGAACTGAATCTTCAAATCTACTCGTGTGTTTCTTGGCCTTTTGGTTCCTAAAGCTTCTAAACATCATAGATAAACAATCCCAACACCTATTATCCAACTGTAACTCCATCTTCACCAACCTCCATTTTCAAAAACAGGGCATTGCACCTTGACTTCTCCAGACCATTCCAGCCTTCCTCAGCACAAACTAATCATTGCATTAGCTTCCTAGAGGTTCACTGAAGCTAACTCAATCATCACAATAACTTGAAAAGTCCTCTAACTCATTTCAAGATTTCCAATTTTGAAGGTAATTTTCTGAACTTTCAACTCTTCATATAGGAATTGTTAGGCTTCTATTTTCAAAGACAAAATGTAGACATCATTGCCCTGAAGCTAACCATGTCCATAGTTTTTATTTATATTGCTTGAGCTTAGAGAATTTTGAGATTGAAATTCCTGGAAAAAATTAGGTTTCAGATTAGGGCCAACAAAATTCTTGCTTATGTTTGATTTATAGTTTAAGTGATTTACATTTCTGGAATCGTGAGGAAAAATGGAACAACTTTCAGTTTGCAATTTTAATTTTTGTTGAGAAATGAGTAAGATACAAGTGGTCTGGCTGGGCGTAAGGTTGAAGATGAAGTACAAGCATAGAAATGGATTTGAAATATATATTTATGGTTTGATACAAGTTAACTGATATATAGCCACCCCAGTGGTAGAAGCGCGTATCTGTCACCTTTAGAACCTGGGTTCGAGCCCCAACGTCCGTTTTGTCATTTTTTTCTTCATATTTTTACTTCATTTTTGTCAACAGATAGTGCGTTTGGGCCTCCCACATTTGGGACATCCCATTTTGCTTCATTCAGAACCCCCTGTTTCAATAGCTACACAGCCCATTCAGTCATTTTTTTGTTTTTCTTTATGTTTACAAAATTATCATTGGGCCAGGCTTTAAACAAAAACTGGTTTTTCTAACAAATACCTCAAAATCCTTTTTTCACCCTTTGACCAAACTTTTTATTTTATTTTATTTTCTTATTCTTCTTTTTATTATTATTATAATTATTATTTTTATTACTAAAAAAACAAAAAATATTTTATTTTATTTTTATTATATATTTATATAATTTTTCAAGACCAAAAAACACAAAAATATTTTCTTATTGCAAATTTAATTTCTTTTCTTAAACAAATTAATATTAGACTTAGGTTTTAATTTCTTTTAATTAAATTAACTTAGAACTTAGTTTTTCTTCTAATTAATTTTCTCATACTAGTATAATTAAATTAAAACCATTTTCATGCAAAAAACCCTAAAATTGCACCTTTGATTAATTTCATTTTAAAATTAGTTCAATTTTCCTATTTAATTAATTATCCTCATTTAGTTAATTAGGTCAACATTTTATTTAAAAATCCAAACAAAAATCGATTTCTTTTCCATTCATATCGTTGCACATTTATTAATTCTTGTACATTTAATTCTTGTAAATATTCAATACGGTTGTGTGATACGGTGGCAAAACTGACTGTTTTTTGTTACTATTTGTTTTGCATTTTTCGTTTGCAAATATACGGTAAGCAAGAGTCGCCACCGTCTTTTATTTCATCCAACAAAGGAAAAGGGAAAAAGAACAGAAAAAACCTTTTTCAAGATGTTTCTGAGTACGGGGGGTAGATTATAGAAAGGGAAGGTGTTAGCACCCTTTCTATCTGTGGTTTTCCACGGGCTCTTAGGTACTTGCTCATTTTAAAATTGCTTTTGTGTGTGTTTTGAAGAATTTTGAAAATGCCTTAGTGCGGTGTTTCACTTTATGGTAACCCTTGTATCGGTCCTCAAAGGTGTGATAAAGTGTTTTTGAAAACTTTGTTTGAAAAGTATTTTGAAAGTGTAAGTGTGAAAAGTTATTGTTTTGAGCAATGTACTTAAAAGTTTCTACCTACTCGAAAAAGACTGTTCATTTTCTTATTTCCTTTAGATAGTGTTATCCTAATATTAAGGAGTAGGTAGCTCTATCGTTGGAGTTTGAGGGACAATCGAAAGGGACGATTAAGATCACTAAAGAAATGGTTAGGAAACCTTAGTAGTTACCCTAGAGCCCTAAATATATTTCTGAGGCAACATTCGAATGGGTCATTTTTGATCTTTTGGGACTAGAGGGTAACCACTAAAACTCCCTATACTTCATGACTGTTTACCGAAGGAAACCGAAGTGGGGCAAACCCTAAGAGTGAGCATGTGCAAGTGTTTGTTTTTTCAGTTTATTTAATCTTTGCACAGTTAGGGTTTTCTACTGTTTTAAACATTGATCTTTTGCATACAATCCTATTATCAATCATCTAACAGTTTATAATGACGAAAAGTAAAAGCACGAGAAATTTAAACCTAGCTATTACAAGGCTTTAGGGAGGGGGATTGCATAATCAAAAACTTGGGGAAAACAGTAAATGGAAATAGTAATAAACCTAATTAACTATTACAAACCCGGAGCAATTACATTAATTGGAAAAATAAATAAATAAATACGCGTGGAAATAAATTAAACGATGAATTAAGGCTTAACGAATCTAATTGATTGAGAAGAAAATATTTTTGGATTTTTGAGAAAAGTAATTAATTTTGCAAATTAAACTAATTTATAATTAATTTTAATTATGAAAAAAGGAATTTAAGTTATCCTAATTAACCTAATTAATTAATGAAATTAACTATTTTAAGAAAAAAAACCTAATTCTAATGTTTTTGTGATTTCTGTGATTTTTTGATTTAATTTAAAAAAAACCATGATATTTTTGTAAAATAATTAAAACCAATAGTTAAATAAAGAAATTAAAAAGAAATAAAATGGGCCTGGTATGAAATAGAAAACTGGGAGGTGTATGGTTAAAATCCATGTTAGGCCCAAGATAGCTGACCCAATGCAGCGTTGGATCCAGTGTGGTTCACCTTTACAGGGTCTACCATGCTCTTTGCTTGCTGAGCTTTTAGATCTGATCACGTGATGGATCTGATGGTTGAGATCAGGGGCGCATGGTGGAATCCTGACTATGAAGCACGCTGGATCTGAAACAAGAAAAATCAGAAAATAGAAAATGTCTGGACCTGGGATCGAACCCAGGTCCTTCCTCTTAAAGGGCAACACCTGGACCAACTGTGTTGGAAAGCTTGTTTTGTCAATATAATAAACAAATAAAATATAGGCCAAAAAAAGTAGCACGCTCCAAAAAAACGCGCGTGATTCAAATCTCCAAATGGGAGTCTTCCACCTAATTGTCTTCTCCCCGGAACTGTCGCCTTAGGGACTGGGCTTTTACCTACAGACAAATTCGTCATTATAGTGTATAGTGACAGTTCTTGTGCGTGGTTACAAACCTGTAAAAATCAAAAATAAAGTACAAGCAAAATAAATCCCAACCAAGGGCATGGATCGATTGGAAATAATCCCCTGAGCACGAATAGACCCTTAATTTGGCCTAATTTTGCCTCTAACTAGGGTTCCCCAAATTGGAGCTCCGAAACCCTAGCCATGGCAGATGCATATACCTGCACTCAAACTCCAATCAAAGTATTCCAACACGTTGTAAACATGATAACAAGCATAAATATATAATCAAAATATGTTTATGATGCCAGAATCAAAGAAATCGAAACTAAGAGTATGTGAAAACCGTGATGAAGGGTGGGCCCGATTCTGCAGGTTTCAAGCCTTGGGAATGCATGCAAAAGCTTCAGTGAGTGTCCAGGGACGTGATTTGATCCTTGGAATGGCTTGAAACAGCCTGTGGAAAGGAATCCGATATGCACTTTTTGACAAAAAGTTTGAACCTTGTTCTTGCTTTGTGGGAGGCAGGCTGCACATAAAAATTCTCCTTAGGGTTGCAAATATATTGTTATATGTAGTAGAATCAATCTAAGTCATTAGAATTAGAAAAAATCCAAGATATAATGGTCATGAATTTTGATTCCAATCTTTCCAAATTTGAATATTTCCTCTTGTTTTGGAGCTTGCACGATTTGTTCTTCAATTGAAAGCTCATGAGATATTCAGTCAATGCCAAAACAAATCTTATCCCATTTATTTGATTTATTTTTTATTTAATTTGATTTTATTTGAGTTTTAAATAAATAAAATCAAAATAAATTAAATAAATAAGTGAATAAGGCATGGAGGGTCCCACAGGTCGTGGACTATGCTAGGACTGAGATTCAATCTTGAAAAGATGGACCCATGTGGAAAAAAAATGCAATTTTGGGCATTGTTGACTTTGTGCAAATTTCCAAAAATGGCCAACTTTGATAATGCATCTCTCTCTCTCAATTTTGAACCTAAGAGGGAGTTCTTTGACTTTTTAAAAATCTTAGGATGTCCTATAAACAACCCTTTTGGTTTTATCTCAATTGGATCTTCCATGTTCATGTAAGGAGCTTTGACCCAAAAGGTGTTTTTGGTGACTTTTGAAAGGGACCTATAATGTATGAATTTATATCTTTTCATGAGTGCATTTATTGAACTTGAGGGATGAAGATTATTTGTAGGGAATTGGACTCTCTTCAAAATGAGCCTTGGATAAGAAATTTTTGATAAAGTATGAGAAAGTTATGCCTGGTCAAAGTTTGGTTGACTTTTCCTATAGAAACCCTAATTTAACAACTTTTGAGTTATGATGAATTAGGAGCATTCCTTGAAGAATAATGATCAACCCTTTATCAAATTATGGATATTACTTTAAAATGTTGATGTTTACCAAAAATCTTGAAGTTTGACTGTATGTGGGTCACAGTTGACTTTTGACATAATATAGTTGATTTTCAGGCATTTGAGTTGTTGATTGAGCAAACTTCTTGTGTAAGGAATGAAACTTGACATGGATGATCTTGAGGAGATATTAGGGAAATGGAAACAATTTAGGACCCTTGGAACTCAAACATCTTGATGAGGAGTGAAAACCTAGTTTGAGGCTCATTGTCTTAGGAGGAGATATTAGGGCAATGGAAACACTTTAGGACCCTTGGAACTCAAACATCTTGATGAGGAGTGAAACCCTAGTTTGAGGATCATTGTCTTAGGAGGAGGATTTGTCTGGTCAATCTTTAGTCAACTTGAGCAACTGAGGACCTATAAGAGCATGTTTTGTGTGAAAATGGGAGGGAAAATTTTGGGGTACTACAGCTGCCCCTGTTCAATCTTCTTAAACCTGAGGATGTAGATTGGCTAGTGTGCCTTTCATGATCTGAAGGTGGAAGATGATTGAACTCGTATGAAGTGAATGTCGATCAATAATATCGGGAATGGGCTTACAGAGGCCATTTGGAAGGCGACAGAGAATCGTCGAAGATAGGCTTAAAGATGCCATCCAGAAAAGATATCAGTTGCATAAGAGATTCCTTTGCGAGAATTCCTGTACCTGCCGTTGGGGAGGACTTCACCAGGGAATGTTGATTGATGTCCTGGGAAATAGAGTCTAGAAGCTTTGGTTGTCCATTACTCTACTGGGGAATTAACTCTCGATTGATGAGACAAAAGTGAGTTGTTATCTGGTCGAGTCCAGGATTCACAGTGACTGGTTAATGATGATAAGGTTGATTGCTATCTGGTTGTATTCCAGGCTTCACAGTGACTTACTAGGGAATATGAAATCGACCGTATCTGGTTGGGTCCAGATTTTACAGTGTTGTAAACTATTGTCTGGAGATAAAAGAGAAGGAACCTGGGTAGTAGGGTTACTTCAAAATGAACGCCTGGATAGTAGGGCTATGAGAAGGAACCTGGGTAGTAGGGTTACTTTGAAATGAAATCCTGGATAGTAGGGCTATGAGAAGGAACCTGGGTAGTAGGGTTACTTCGAAATGAAAGTCGGGGTAGTAGGGCTATGAGAAGGAACATGGGTAGTAGGGTTACTTCGAAATGAAAGCCTGGATAGTAGGGCTATGAGAAGGAACCTGGGTAGTAGGGTTACTTCAAAATGAAAGTTGAGGTAGTAGGGCTATGAGAAGTAACCTGGATAGTAGGGTTACTTCAAAATAAAAGCCTGGATAGTAGGGCTACAAGAAGGAACCTGGGTAGTAGGGTTACTTCGGAATAAAGCCTGGGTAGTAGGGCTGTGAGAAGGAACCTGGGTAGTAGGGTTACTTCAGAATAAAGCCTGGATAGTAGGGCTATGAGAAGGAACCTGGGTAGTAGGGTTACTTCGAAATGAATATCGGGGTAGTAGGGCTATGAGAAAGAACCTGGGTAGTAGGGTTACTTCGAAATGAAAGCCTGGATAGTAGGGCTTTGAGAAGAAACCTGGGTAGTAGGGTTACTTCGAAATGAAAGTCGGGGTAGTAGGGCTATGAGAAGTAACCTGGATAGTAGGGTTACTTCGAAATAAAAGCCTAGATAGTAGGGCTATGAGAAGGAACCTGGATAGTAAGGTTAATTCGAAATGAAAGCATGGATATTAGGGCTCTGAGAAGGAACCTGGATAGTAGGGTTAATTCAAAATGAAAGCCTGGATAGTAGGGTTGTGAGAAGGAACCTGGGTAGTAGGGTTACTTCGAAATAAAAGCCTGGGTAATAAGGTTGCTTCGGAATAAAGCCCGGGAGGTAGGGCTGTGAAAAGGAACATGGGTAGTAGGGTTACTTCGAAATAAATCCTGGGTAGTAGGTCTGCTTCAGAATAAAGTTTGGGTGGTAGGGCTGCTTCGGAATAAAGCCTAGGTGGTAGGGCTGTGAGAATGAACTTGGGTAGTAGGGTTACTTCGAAATAAAATCCTGGGTAGTAGGGCTGTGAGAAAGAACCTGGGTAGTAGGGTTACTTCGAAATAAAGCCTGGGTAGTAGGGCTGCTTCAGAATAAAGCCTGGGTGGTAGGGCTGTGAGAAGGAACCTGGGTAGTAGGGTTACTTCGAAATAAAGCTTGGGTAGTAGGGCTGCCTCATTTGATCACGTAGATTAGTTGACCTGTTTGGTTTCGGGAACTAATTTTCCATTAGTTGTCTGCAGATATAACATGTATAGCTTCATGGATTTAACCATGAACTATTGGAATTGTTGATGATAACCATCTTTCCTGAAAAGGTACATGATTAAATATATGCGATGCATGAAATGCGTTGTGTGATAATGTTCTCAAAATAAATGAGATTATGCTGTATGCATTTGTACTGCATATGCTATGATGTTTGTAGAATGATGTATGAAATGCATTGATGATGTTCTCAAAATAAATGAGATGATACTGTATGCGATGTGCATGCACATGCCATGATGTATGAATATGGGATGTTATCGCGATTTCAGTCTGGGAAAATAAATCCCGGACCACTGCTGGAAAATATTGGGAGGTTGAATCCTTCATTTCCGCTGGGGATGGTGAATGGAGATGATTTGCCAGGGATTTCCTATTTCTGTTTGAGGATAACCTGCTGGGGATTGACTATGCTTGAGAATTGATTTTGCTTGAGAATCAGCCTATGGAGCGAGATGCTTGTTGGAAGATTCTGCCAATGTAGAGAAATAAACTCGTTGGGGAATGAACTTCCGTAGTCTGAGAAAAAAACTCTATCTGAGAGGAGGTTTTATAACTGTTTGAAATTATAATGCCCGACTGGGGGACACAGACTTCAGTTGGAGAAAGTAATCCCTGCTTGGGGAAGAAGAGGGCAAAGCTCAGGTTGTTTCTGCTCTGTGGGGAACATAGATGTCACGAGCGTATGTTGAGGATGCGGCGATGACTTCGCATCAGGATGTTTCTGCTCCTGTACTTGCTAGAGATTTATGTCGTGATTGTACTTGAACATGTATTGAGTGAGTGTCAGAATGACATCCTTCTCTGGATCGTATCCAAACTGTACTTGAAACATGTGTTAAATGAGTGTCAGAATGACATCTGTCTCTGGATCGTATCTGCACTGTACTTAGAAGATGGTCTGAATAAGTATCAAGATGACATCCGTCTCTGGATCGTACTTGAACCGTTTCTAGAAGATGACTTGAATAAGTATCAGGATGATATCCATCTCTGGATCGTACCTAAACTGTTGCTAGGAGATAATCTGGACTAAGTACCAGGATGACATCCATTTTGGATCGTACCTGAACTGCTGCTAGAAGACGATCTGAATAAGTATCAGGATGATATCCGTCTTGGATCGTATCTGAATTGTTTCTAGATGAGAATCTGGAGTAAGTGTCAGGATGACATCCGTATCTGGGTCACACCTGAACTATTTTTAGATGAGAATATGAAGTAAGTGTCAGGATGATATCCGTTCTTGGATCGCACCTGAGCTGTTTCTAGATAAGAATTTGGAGTAGGTGTCAGGATGAAATCCGTTCTTGGATCGTACCTGAACCGTTTCTAGATGAGAATCTGGACCAAGTGTCAGGATGACATTCGTTATTGGATCGTACCTGAACCGTTTCTAGATGAGAATCTGGAGTAAGTGTTAGGATGACATCTGTTCTTGGATCGCACCTAAACCGTTTCTAGATGAGAATCTGAAGTAAGTGTCAGGATGACATCCATTCTTGGTTCATACCTGAACCGTTTCTAGATGAGAATCTGAAGTAAGTGTCAGGATGACATTCGTTCTTGGATCGTACCTGAACCGTTTCTAGATGAGAATTTAGAGTAAGTGTCAGGATGAAATCCGTCCTTGGATCATACCTGCACCGTTTCTAGATGATATGTTGAAATAAGTGTCAGAATGACATCCGTATCTGGATCGTATCTGCACCGTTTCTAGAGAGAATCTGGAGTAGGTGTCAGGATGACATCCGTTTCTGGATTGTACCTGAACCGTTTCTAGATGATAATCTTCTTTATTTAGAATGTTTACGTTGGGAAAGGGAAACTCTGTAATTCGCTTGGGGAATCCCGAGAAGCGTGGCGACTTCATTGGGGGATTTTCGTTGGAGCAGTAATTTGGAGATTTTTCTCTGCCGAGGGTATGAGAATACCTGGCATCAATAGGCTACATGCTAAGAACACAGTAGTGATCTTGTAGTAGAGTTCCCCTGTCTCGATACTTGTTGTAGATAATATCAACCGGGGATTTTGTAGATGGTTTGACTATTATCCCAACTCTTGGAGTCCTTGGAGAATGCAGATCAGGGTAGTAAAACTTCTACTGTTTAGACAAATGACAAGATGACGGAACATAGTCGTACACTTTAATCCCTAACTTTTGCCTGAACTCTCTTTTCAGATTTTCAGTCCACCGGGATATCCTTTTTTGCCCCAGCCGCCTTTTTAGGTTTTCGACTTGCTGGGTGTACAGATTTTTTGTTTTCATCCCTTATTTTTACCCGAACCCTTTTTGGTTCGCTGGGATGCCCTTATTTTTCCTAGGCCAGTCAACCTAGCGGGTCTTTATTCATGCGTAGTATTTTCTGACTATGTCCATGTTCACCGGGTACAGAGAATTGTAATTGTCCATTATAGTAAGTGTTTCCACACTGCCAGAAGATGTTTGTTTGATTGTACAAGATTCGTTGCTAGAATTCATGTCTAATGCCCCAAGTGATTCAGATGGAGATATGTCCCTTGCTATTTGGCATCTTTGAGAGATTCCTCGACTCTTGACTTGACTGCCCCAGGTGATGGGCAATGATCATGCCGTGCCCCTTGGTTGGAATTGTTTTTCCACTTGAGGTGATTTTGTCCATTGAGAAGATTTATGTTCATCAAATATCTGTCGTGCGAGTTTCTCTGCTGTTGAACAAATTGTCATATGCAAACAATGACATTTTAAGAATGCAAAGCTTATGTCTGTCTTGAAGTTTGAAAATTCTTTTTTTTAGTAAAAACAAATTTTGCAAGAGAGTGATATCAACTAAGGATTTATGGCAAGTCCTACAGGAGTCAGGATACCTTTTGTAACAGTAGGCTTATGAACTAAACTATGCTTCAGTTAGTAATTTTAAGGGTTGTAGCATGGCCTGGTTCACGGTTTAAGAAAACAAAGGATAAAGGCTCAAATTTTATTTGTACCCACCCGTTCTTCGTGATGTTCTTTAGTCTTATGCTCAATTAATTGCGCATTCAGATCCCAACTGAGTCTGACATCTTGTCCTTGATGTTCCGGTGATGGTTCAGATACTGAAAGTTTATTTTGAAGAGGCAGTCATTTTTGTACTCTTCTTTCTGTTCAGGATTTGTAAGACCTCTTTCTTTTTTGATTTTGTTATCCCTTCTTTTGCCTGAACTGTTTCTTTTTGTGATTACAGTCAGCGGGATGCCCCAGTTTTTTCCTTAAGTCTCCTTCATAGGTTTTGACTTAGCAGGCTTTTATTTTGAGAAATGATGACTTCCTGTTTTGATAATTATGTGGAACCATCACTGTCATTTGATTTAGAAGGACATCTTCGATGCCATTCATTATGTACGGAGCGGAAGATTGCGATTGAATGCGCGTCTGAATTGACTGCGAAACTACCCTGTCCCAGGTTATGATTAAGGGTTTTAATTTGCGTGAAAAGAAAAACTCCTACTTCTTTGGCTCAAAGGGGTTGACTAGGGATTATCTTCCTTATAACTCCACTATTTTGGATTTGAAACAACACATGTACATCGTCAGCAAGGTCTGTTCAAAAGCACACTGTATGGATTGTGGTATCATTTTCGTCATCCTCCCTCTAAAGGCTTAGAGCTTTGATCGAGAGTTGAATATCACAAAAAGGAAGTAAAACATAATTTAAATATAGTGACAACGAATGAAATAGTTCAAGACAAACATATGCAATTCATTGATGAAATAACAAAGTTTGGCATAAATAAGTGTTCGAACAAATCAAAAGACAATTACAACTTGAAAATTCTAATGAACGAAAAGCCTTCTTGTCAGAACTTGTCACTTTAGATGATGTGCCTTTGAGGAATGGCAGAAGAATTCCAGTTGACCATCTTGTGCGAATTCTAGCGCTCCTTCGTCAATCAGGTCTTGAATTTTATTTCTCAACGTCCAACAACTATTGGTATCATGTCCAAGACTGTTGGAGTGGTACACACATCTTGCATTTGGATTGTACCTTGGGGAGGTTGTGTTGGGATTCTGAGGAGGGTCCTTTAACGTAACCAGCTTGGCCTCCAACATGTGTTGCAATGCTTGAGCCAATGACATGTTGATTTCGGTAAAGTGTCTTTCAGATGTATTCCGCTTATGCCGATTGACCTGTTGTTGTTGGTGAGGTTGTGGTTGGACTTGTGACGTAGCAGCAATTTGGAAAGGTCTACTCTCCAAGCCAACTTTTTGTCCCATCAAGGGTTAATGAATGACTTGACCCCCAGCCTCGACTGTTTGTTTCATGCAGTTGCATCTATCTTGATGAAGTTTGTTGACAATGGTCCTCAGCTCTTCTTGTCCCCGGGCTAGTATTTGGATAAGAGCCATCTTCCCCAACATCTGGGTTCTCATTACTTCCATCTTAACCTGCAGCTGTTTAACTTGATCATCCTTGTTGTTATCAGGACGTTTCTTGGTCATATTCCCAGTGAGGAGTGCTTGCAATTCTTCCTGCCCCTTGGATAGGTTTAGGAACATTTCCATGAACTGAGCCTCTTGAGTTTGGAGATCTCTGTTGTCTTGTTTGAGAGCCATTGCTGAAATAAACAGCGAGAACATGAGAGACCTGTACTGGAGCCTACCAGTTATGTAATGACATGTATGATATGCAAATGTTTTCAAGGATCTCGCGGGGTGAACAAGAAAATGTCAGAAGTTGAAATATGCATCTTTGGTTGAAGAACTTCGTATTGTTGAAGGTCTTTCTACGAGAGTCAAGCTCACCATATCGAGTTGGTCATAGCCCCTGACTTAAGTTGTTGAGTTTTGATCTTCTGACGGCATTGGCTAGAGGAAAATAAATCCCCTTACTAGACGTCTGATTTATCATAACCTACATCACAAACCCTTGAGATCCTTGAAATGGTTAAGGAAATGTTGTGGCGTGATGTTATGATGTGTATGCTATGCTTTAAGCAAAAGTGTAAGACGAAAACAAGTGAACCCTGCAAGAAATCCAAGTTATTGGATAATGACTATAAACAAATCCTGCAAAGAAATCATGTTGTCAGATAATAAAACCCTGCAAGTAGTTCAAGTTGAAAGAAAACAAGTCACACAAACAACCTTAGGTTTAGGCTTGCATGGGTTTTAAGGTAGTACCCTCTTGAAGTTGGATTGGTTCAACCTGTCCTATAATAGTAACCGACTTCTAAGGGATCTCAATATCACCGATCTTTCCCCCCAAATCTCATTCCGATAGACAATTGACTTGACACCAAACAAAACTTAAGAGTCAAACCTCAATGAGTGTTGCATCGAGTATCAACCGACTTTGGGTTTACACCAAATACGGCTATCTCACTACGTCCTAAAAAGCCCAGTTGGTCAATTAAGGTGCTAAGGTCAGTTGACACTTTATGATACCACGCAGCGGTCCCATATTCTCCTTGATTACTCAAGGGCTACCGGTACCCAAAGTATCGCATCAACGTAGCTACTGTTTAAACCATGTCGGTATACCTCACACAACTCCCTCACAGTTTATTGCTACTTACCTAAAAGGAATTCCCCGATCCGGGTTTAGGATCCAAACAACCCAAACAGATACCCTTAAAAGTAAATTAAACAAGACAAGCCAAAGAAGCAATTAAAATGACCTAGGTCCTAATGTAAACCCTACTTTATAAATCATTCCCCAGCAGAGTCGTCAGTTCTGTAATACGGTGGCAGAACTGACTGTTTTTTATTACTAATTGTTTTGCGTTTTTCATTCGAAAATGTACGGTAAGCAAGAATCGTCACCATCTTTTATTTCATCCAACAAAGGAAAAGGGAAAAAGAACAGGAAAAACCTTTTTCGAGATGTTTCTGAGTACGGGGGGTAGATTATAGAAAGGGAATGTGTTAGCACCCTTTCTATCCGTGGTTTTTCACGGAATCTTAGGTACTTGCTCATTTTTAAATTTCTTTTGTGTGTGTTTTGAAGAATTTTGAAAATGCCTTAGTCCGGAGTTTCACTTTATGGTAACCCTTGTATCAATCCTCAAGGGTGTGATAATGTGTTTTTGAAAACTTTGTTTGAAAAGTATTTTGAAAGTGTAAGTGTGAAAAGTTGTTATTTTGAGCAAGTACTTAAGAGTTTCTACCTACTCGAAAAAGACTGTTTATTTTCTTATTTCCTTTAGACAGTGCTATCCTACTATTAAGGAGTAGGTAGCTCCATCGTTGGAGTTTGAGGGACAATCGAAAGGGACGATTGCAGTCATTAAAGAAATGGTTAGGAAACCTTAGTATTTACCCTAGAGCCCTAAAGATCTTTCCGAGGAAACATTCGAATGGGTCATTTTTTATCTTTTGGGACTAGAGGGCAACCACTAAAACTCCCTATACTTCATGACCATTTACCGAAGGCAACTGAAGTGGGGTAAACCCTAGGAGTGAGCATGTGCAAGTGTTTGTTTTTTCAGTTTATTTAATCTTTGCATAGTTAGAGTTTTCTACTGTTTTAAACATTGATCTTTTGCATACAATCCTATTATCATTCATCTAACAGTTTATAATGACGGAAAGTAAAAGCACGAGAAATTTAAACCTAGCTATTACAAGGCTTTGGGGAGGGGGATTACATAATCAAAAACTTGGGGAAAACAGTAAATGAAAATAGTAATAAACCTAATTAACTATTACAAACCTGGAGCAATTACATTAATTGGAAAAGTAAATAAATAAATAAATGTGCGTGAGAATAAATTAAACGACGAATTAAGGCTTAACGAATCTAATTGATTGAGAAGAAAATATTTTTGGATTTTTGAGAAAAGTAATTAATTTTGCAAATTAACCTAATTTCTAATTAATTTTAATTATGGAAAAAGGAATTTAAGTTATCCTAATTAACCTAATTAATTAATGAAATTATCTATTTTAAGAAAAAACCTAATTCTAATGTTTTTTGTGATTTTTTGATTTAATTAAAAAAATGATTTTTTTGTAAAATAATTAAAACCAATAATTAAATAAATAAATTAAAAAGAAATAAAATGGGCCTGGTATGAAATACAAAACTGGGAGGTGTATGGTTGAAATCCATGTTAGGCCCAGGATAGTTGACCCAATACAGCGCTGGATCCAATGTGGTTCACCTTTGGAGGGACTACCATGCTCTTTGCTTGCCGAGCGTTTAGATCAGATCACGTGATGGATCTTATGGTTGAGATCAGGGGCGCATGCTGGAATCTTGACTATGAAGCACGCTGGATCTGAAACAAGAAAAATCAAAAAATAGAAAATGTCTGGACCTGGGATCGAACCCAGGTCCTTCGTCTCAAAGGGCAATGCCTGGACCAACTGCGCTGGAAAGCTTGTTTGTCAATATAATAAACAAATAAAATATAGGCCAAACAAAGTAGCACGCCCCAAAAAAACGTGCGTGATTCAAATCTCCCAATGGGAGTCTTCCACCTAATTGTCTTCTCCCTGGAACTGTCGCCTTAGGGACTGGGCTTTTACCTACAAATGGATTCGTCACTATAGGCTATAGTGACAGTTCTTGTGCGTGGCTACAAACCTGTAAAAATAAAAAATGCAGTACAAGCAAAATAAATCCCAACCAAGGGCATGGATCGATTGGAAATAATCCCCTGAGCATGAATATACCCTTAATTTGGCCTAATTTTGCCTCTAACTAGGGTTCCCCAAATTGGAGCTCCAGAACCCTAGCCATGACAGATGCCTAACCTGCACTCAAACTCCAATCAAAGTATTCCAGCATGTTGTAAACATGATAACAAGCATAGATATATAATCAAAATATGTTTATGATGCCAGAATCAAAGAAATTGAAATTGAGAGTATGTGCAAACCGTGATGAAGGGTGGGCGCGATTCTGCAGGTTTCAAGCCTTGGGAACGCTTGCAAAAGCTTCAGTGAGTGTTCAGGGATGTGATTTGATCCTTGGAATGGCTTGAAACGACCTGTGGAAAGGAATCCGATCTGCACTTTTTGACAAAAATTTTGAACTTTGTTGTTGCTTTGTAGGAGGCAGGCTGCGCATAAAAACTGTCCTTAGGGTTGCAAATACTTTGTTATATGTAGTAGAATCAATTTAGGTCATTAGAATTAGAAAAAAGTCCAAGATATAATGGTCATGAATTTTGATTCCAATCTTTCCAAATTTGAAGATTTTCTCTTGTTTTGGAGCTTGCATGATTTGTTCTTCATTTGACAGCTCATGAGATATTCGATCAATGCCAAAACAAATCTTATCCCATTTATTTGATTTATTTTTTATTTTATTTGATTTTATTTGAGTTTTAAATAAATAAAATCAAAATAAATTAAATAAATAAGTGAATATGGCATGGAGGTTCCCATAGGTCATGGACTATGCTAGGACTAAGATTCAATCTTGGAAAGATGGTCCCATGTGGAAAAAAAATGCAATTTTGGGCATTGTTGACTTTGTGCAAATTTCCAAAAATGGCCAACTTTGACAATGCATATCTCTCTCAATTTTGACCATAAGAGGGTTTTCTTAGACTTTTTAGAAAGAATATGATGTCCTCTAAACAACCCTATTGGTTTCATCTCAATTGGATCTTCCATGTTCATGTAAGGAGCTTTGATCCAAAAGGTGTTTTTGTTGACTTTTGAGAGGGACCTATAATGTCTGAATTTATATCTTTTCATGAGTGCATTTATTGAACTTGAGAGATGGAGATGAGTTGTAGGGAATTGGATTCTATTCAAAATTATCCTTGGATGATAAATTTATGATAAATTATGAGAAAGTTATGCCTGGTCAAAGTTTGGTTGACTTTTCCTACATAAACCCTAATTTAGCCACTTTTGAGTTTTGATGAATTAGGAGCATTCCTTGAGGAATCATGATAAACCCTTGATAAAATGATGGATTTTACTTCAAAATGTTGATGTTGACCAAAAATCTTGAAGTTTGACTGTATGTGGGTCACAATTGACTTTTGACCTAGTAAAGTTGATTTCCAGACATTTGAGTTGTTGACTGCGCAAACTTCTTGTGCAAGGCATGAAACTTGGCATGGATGATATTGAGGACATATTAGGGAAATGGAAACCATTTAGGACCCTTGGAACTCATAAATCTTAATGAGGGGTGAAACCCTAGTTTGAGGCTCATTGTCTTAGGAGGAGGATTTGTCTGGTCAATCCTTAGTCAACTTGAGCAATTGAGGACCTCTAGGAGCATGTTTTTTGTGAAAATGGGAGGGAAAATTTTAGGGTACAACAGGTTGTAATAGATAATTAGAGCTTAATTTCTTGCAATCCCCATTTGTAAATTTGTATGCCCCATTCCCAAATGATGTAATAGCATAGAAATTTACCTTCTGCAATTTATCGCTTTCATATAAATGCTACTAAATTAGGGTTTGTATGAAAAGATAAAAACGATACTTAGAAACCCTAATCCAAGATAAACTCAAGCATAATATACAAAACACGTTCACACTTGCACCTCTAAGGTTAGCTCCACTATGTTGCCTTAAAAATGGTCGTGTTACGCATGTGAGACATCTTAGCAAAAACAAACAAAATACAAGATCAAAGTCCCTCGATGACGCTACGAATGTTGCCTCACAAATGATATTAGTCCCTTAAGGAAAATGCTAAGATATCTCACAACATTGTTATCAATGACTATACGATGACCCATGCCCGTCCCTTTACACCCAAAGATAAGGCTACTTACCAATCAATGGTGAGATAGCAATATCAAAGGAAGGAAGAAATGAACAAAAGACATTTGAGTAGGTAGAACGTTCTTAGTTGCTTACTCACAATCCATCTTAAAAAAAACATCTTTCAAACACACTAAACACTTTCAAAAAACATGAAATATTTTCAAAAGTCCAACACTTTGTATGCATTCTTATAGAGACGAGAATCATTTCAAAGTTTGCCTAAACGAAGGCGCTTTTCAAAAATACTTTCAAAACTCACCACAAACACATTTCAAACAAAGCAATTTCAAAAGTGATATAGAAAGCAACTAAGAGCCCATAGATAACTATGGATGAAAGGGTGCTAACAACTTCCCTTTTCATAACCTACCCTCTGAACTCAAGAAAATATCTCAAAGGTCTTTCCTATTCTTTTCACCCTTTCCTTATTGGATAAAAGAAAAGTCGATGGCGACTCTTGCTATCCGCAACAATTGTGACCAAACGCAAAATAACTAAGTCAGTTCTCCCACAGTATTACAGAACTGGCGACTCTACTAGGGAATATACTTAAAAGTGGGGTTACCTTAGAGCTAGATCACATTTAATTGCTTTCATTGTTTGACTTGCTTGCTTTACATTTATGGGTCCTTGTTTGGGTTTGTATTGATCCTCTACCCGGATCGGGGAACACCATTAGGTAAGTAGCAATAGATTATGGAAACTGTGCGGGGTATATCGACATGGTTGAAGCGATGGCTACGTTAGTGTGACACATTTTTTGGTACCGATAGCCCTTGAGTTTAATCAAGGAGAATACGAGGCCGATGTGTGGTGTCATGAAGCACTAACTGACCTTAGAACCTTTAAATTGAACAACTTGGAAATTAGGAAGTAGTGAGATAGTCGGCTTTGGTGCAGTCCGAAGTTGGTTGATACTCGATATTATGCTCATTGAGATTAGACTTTAAGGATATTTTGGTCGCCAATAAAGAGGCCTGCGCTGAAATAATGCCAGATTAAGAAAGATCAGTGATATTGAGATTCCCTAGAACCCGTCTACTTTCTAGGACAGGTTGAGCCAACTAAACTTCAAGAGGGTACTTACCTATGAACCTCATGCAAGCCTAAACCTAAGGACTTGTTTTCTTTGTGTGTATATGTTTGTTTGTATATAACATCATTGACATTATACCATGGCATTTTGCACTAACCATTTCAAGGATCTAGAGATTTATCTTTGTCTTGTTTTATAGGACATGGCTCCCACTCGCAGGAATACTGTCCAAATCAACCTCGTCAAAAAGCCTCCTCAAGTCAAGGAATTGGCATCAAGGGTCCCCAATGATTCTCCCTTCACCAAGAAACATGGTCGTCTCGTCAACTTGGTTACAACAAGCTTTGAAGAGGATATTGTAATACAGTGGGAGAACTGACTTGGGTAATTTTCTGTTTGATCGCAATTGTTGCGGATAGCAAGAGTTGCCACCGACTTTTCTTTTATCCAATAAGGAAAGGTCGAAAAGAACATGAAAGACCTTTCGAGATTATTTCTTGAGTTCGGGGGGTAGATTATGAAAAGGGAAGGTATTAGCACCCTTTTCATCCGTAGTTTTCTATGGGCTCTTAGTTGCATGCTAGATCACTTGCTTTTGTTTGAAAATGTGCTTGTGGTGTGGGTTTTGAAAGTATTTTGAAAACGTCTTTGTAATGGTTCTCATTTCTATAAGAACGCGTACAAAGTGTTGTTTTTGAATATAGTTCAAAGGGGTGTTTTGTGGAATGTGTTTTTTTGAAAGTGATTTTGAAAAGTGTCTTTGTAATGGTTCTCGTTTCTATAAGAACGCGTACAAAGTGTATTGTCTTTTGAAAATGTTTCAAAGTGAAAGTGTGGGTGTATACAATGTTTTTATTGTGAGCAAGCGAGCAACTAGGAGCATCTTACCTACTCAAAAGGTCTTAATGTTCTTTTCCTCCTCCTTTAGATGTTTCTATCTTACCATTGATTTGGTAAGAAGCCCCATTATTGGATATGAAGGGACGGGCGTGGGACGTTTGTGTAGTCATAGAAGGCAACATATGGGACATTTTAGCAATGTCATTTAGGGACTAGATCGTTTATCGAAGGCAACATTAAGGGTCATCGATGGGCTACGATCTTTTATCGAGGGTATTTGCTAAATCGCCCATATTCAAGGGACATGACTATTTCTCCGAGGCAACAAGTGAGATTACCTTAAGGCTGCATGTGTGTGAATAGTGTGTTTGATTACATGCATTTTGTCTTTGAATTTTAGGTTATCTGCTTGTTGGTTTTATCTTGCCATACATCCTAATTACTATCATTTGTACAAAAGCAATAAAAATGCATAAAAAAAAGTCCTACACTATTACAACCATATTGAATAGAAAGAAAATATAAAGACAAAAAATAAAATAAAGAAAAGAAAATGAATGCTTCGATCTAGGCAGAAAAACCCTTCAATTCTTCCCTTTCTGGCTCCCTTTGATTTGGGCCTGGAGTCAGAGAGGTCATGCCTTTCGATTTGGGCTAAGCCTGAGGCATGAGATACAACTTTCGATTCTGCCTTCCTGCCTCCTTCGGCTGGGGTCTGGAATCAGCATGGTTATCCTTCTGGCTACCTCTTTCGTTCAGCATGGAGTGTCCTCTTCACCTTAAGTCCCTTGCTGTCTCCTTCGTCTGGGGCTTGGAAGTTAGTGTGGAAACCTAAGGCTTCATTTCATACTCCTGTTTCTTTCGTTTGAGATTTCAAAATAGAAAACATGGCCTGAGGCCATGCTAGCATTGTCTTATGGTCAGGTTAGTTCTTAAAGCATGTTTAATAAATTAAGAAACAAAATCAAAAGGATTAGCCATGGAAACAAATTAAAAGGGTGGAAACGAAAAGGAGAAAAAATGTTATGTACATGCTTCAAACGGAGGAAATATCTATTCACATGTTATGTTAGAAACGAAAGATTCAAGTTTTAAAGAAACTTACCTTGTTTGAGGCTGAAACGTGTGGAATGGACCTTGAGTGGCTGCCTAGATGCTTCTGGATTCAAAGGGAAGGAACGAAGGTGACGTTTCTAATGTTGGATTCGAAGGAGAAGAACAAGTGTGACGTTCTTTCTACTGGATTCGAAGGAAAACAAAGTGTGGGATTTTCTCAGATTCTAAAAAGGAAAGTGTTTAGATTATGGCTTTGTGTTTGGTGAGTGTTTGAGTTTTTTGAGAGTGTTGAAGATTTGTTCCCTACAGTCCTTGGATGTGTGTCCATCCCCTTATACATGTTATGGAGCCTCTTGTTTATAAGCAAAGCTGGCTGAAGTTTTGGAGGGAAAACAACATAATTTGAACAATTTGAGTAAACTGCTCTTTGTAGCTTTCAAGGGATAGTGTTTGTATGCTATTTTGGTGCAAGAATGGGGCAGTGTTTCAGGACTGCTGTGCAACAGTTTTGGAGCGTTATGGCCAGTGTACCAGGCCTAAACTTTGGAGCAAGCATCTTTTGAATATTTCATCTTTCATTTTGACCCCCCTTCGACCAGATTCTCCTTCGAACAACGTTTTTTGATTTTCACCCAACAAGTGTCTTTCGAATGGGTCACTTTTATGCACGCTTCGAAGGAGCCAAATGTGTGCTCCTTGAATGGGTTACCAAAGTATTCCTTAAGGTGGGTCTTGTAAGTCCTTCAAATGGGCCATCAAACATGTCCTTCAAATGGCACACCCAGACATGTCCTTTGAAGGGGTCATGTATGTATCTTTGAAAGGACCAAATGTATCCTTTGAATGGACTAGTAAGGTATATACTTCGACAGGGACTTCTATTTATGCCCTTCAAATCCACCAACAATGTGTGCTGAAGGTTATCAAGGGTGGAATTGAAACATACTAAAGGGAAATGTGTCCAGTCAAAGCTAGTGTAAACATAGCCAATGCCCTGTCGAAGCCTGCATGAGGGAGGTCTAAACTTTGTGAATCCGAGCAAGCATACAAGAAGCCAATGCTTAAACGAACACTTGCATGAAGGGAACCACCCGCCCAAACGAAAGAGGCATGCAGGAAGCAAAAATGCCCAGATTCGAAAGAGGCATGCAGGAGGCAAAAATATGCAATCGAAGGATACCAAAAGGAGGCTTTTTGTCTTGGAATCGAAGGAAGCTACAGGAGGATCTTGACTTATACCTGCTAGCCTTGTGGGCACATCTTGCATACAAAAAAGGATTTATGGCTCAATCGAAGGCTGCATGCAGCCAACCATTACTTGTCTATGCAAACATCAAATGTTCAATCGAAAGCAGGTATGCAGGCCACCATTACATTGTGAACCATGTTAGGTCAAAGATGCAGTCGAAGGTTGCATGCAGGAAGCTCCTTCCTTATGAATCAAAGTCAGCGTGTGAAAGTCCAGCGCCCAATCGAGGATGCAAGCCAAACTTGCATCGAGAGAGGTCAAAAGGCCAATAAAGGAGCTGAATCGAAAAAAGCTTGTTTTTTCTCCAATTTGTCAAAAATATTAATTTTTACCTATTTTCCCCTTTTTTAACAGTTTCCTTTTTAACTTGATACTGAAAAATCCAATTGTACTTGTGCAAGCTTGAATCTTGAGAATCCTTATGAGAAATTCCTTGAGAAATGAGAGGGAAAATTTTGGGGTACAACAACTGCCCCTATTCAATCTTCTGAAAACCTAAAGAGTTAGATTGGCGAGTCTGCCATTTGTGACTTGAAGGTGGAAGATGATTCAACACTAGAGTGCCCATAAATTTTCATTTGATGATGTGGTGGTTGATTTTGTAGGGAATGGTATTAAAGATGCCATTTGGATAGATGATGGAGATTTGTCAGAGATGGGCTTATAGATGCCATCCAAAGGTGGTTGTTGACAGGAATTAGACTAAGTCTAAACTTGACTTCAACTAGAAAAGAATTAGAATAAATCTTGGAGCGATTTATCTGAACCAAAGAAAATGTCTACCAGAAAGGAATCAGGATAAACCATTGACTTAAACTGAACCAATAGAGGTCTTGAATATTCTTTAACTGGAAAGAATCAGAATAAATCTTGGAGCAATTTATTTGAACCAGAGAAAATGTCTACTGGAAAAGAATCAGGATAAACCATTGATTGATTTAAACTGAACTATCAGAGGTCTTGAATATTATTTAACTGGAAAGAATCAGAATAAATCTTAGAGCGATTTATCTGAACCAGAGAAAATGTCTACTGGAAAAGAATCAGGATAAACCATTAATCGATTTAAACTGAACCAACAGAAGTCTTGAATATTCTTTAACTGGAAAGAATCAGAATAAATCTTAGAGCGATTTATCTAAACCATAAAATGTCTACCGAAAAGGAATCAGGATAAACCATTGATCGATTTAAACTGAACCAGCAGAGGTCTTGGATATTCTTTAACTGGGAAGAATCAGAATGAATCTTGGAGCGATTTATCTGAACAAGAGAAAATTTCTATCGGAAAGGAATTAGGATAAACCGTTGATCGATTTAAACTGAACCAACAAGGTCTGGAAAGAATAAGAATAAATCTTGGAGCGATTTATCTGAACTAGAGAAAATGTCTATCAGAAAAGAATCAGGATAAACCATTGATAGATTTAAACTGAACTAGCAGAGGTATGGAAAGAATCAGAATAAATCTTAGAGCGATTTATCTGAACCATAGAAAATGTCTACCAGAAAGGAATCAGGATAAACCATTGATAGATTTAAATTGAACCAACAGAGGTCCTGAATATTCTTTAACTGGAAAGAATCAGAATAAATCTTGGAATAATTTGAATGAACCCGAGAAAATGTCTACCGGAAAGGAATCAGGATAAACCATTGATAGATTTAAACTGAACCAACAAAAGTCTTGAATATTCTTTAATTGGAAAGAATCATAATAAATCTTTGAACGATTTATCTGAACCAGAGAAAATGTCTACCGAAAAGGAATCAGGATAAACCATTGATCAATTTAAATTGAACCAGCAGAGGTCTGGAAAAGAATCAGAATAAATATTGGAGCGATTTATCTAAACCAGAGAAAATGTCTACCAAAAAGGAATCAGGATAAACTATTGATAGATTTAAACTGAACCAGCAGAGGTCTTGAATATTCTTTCATTTATGATGGGCCTGTATAGGGTTGCTTTATGAGACATATGAGAGGGAAGCTTGGGTAGGGTTGCTTCAGGATGAGTCCGTGTAAAACTACATCTGGGAATGTCTGAGAAGGAACCAGGGTAGGGTTACTTCATGATGAGTCCATGAAAAACTTCATCTGGAAATGAGAAGGAACCTGGGTAGGGTTGCTTCATGTTGGTCGTGTAGATAGTTGCCCTGGCTTGTTTTAGGTATTGATCTTGGACCTTAGAAAGAAAGATAGTTTTCCTGTCTTGTCACAGCTATTGTGACACGGTGGCAGAACCGACTGTTAATGCTGGTTTGTGTTTTTTATTTTCAAATGTTGCGGTTAGAAAGAGTCGCCACCGAATTTTATTTTATTCAATAAAGGAAAAGGAAAAAGAACAGAAAAAACCTTTTTTCGAGATGTTTCTGAGTACGGGGGGTAGATTATAGAAAGGGAAGATGTTAGCACCCTTTCTATCCGTGGTTTTCCACGGGCTCTTAGGTACTTGCTCATTTTTAAAATTGCTTGTGTGTGCTTGTTTTGAAAAGTTTTGTTTACTTCGTGATAACCCTTGTATCGGTCCTCAAGAGTGTGACAAAGTTATTTTGAAAACTATTTTTGAAAAGTGTTTGGGTGAAGAGTTTTTGTTTTGAGCAAGTACTTAAGATTTCTATCTACTCGAAAAAAGATTGTTCGTTCTCGTTTCCTTTAGACAGTGCTATCCTACTATTAAGGAGTAGGTAGCTCCGTCGTTGGATTTGTAAAGGGACGTTCGAAGGGACGAAATGGTCTCTGAAGGTAACAAGTAGAGATACCTTAGCATTTCGAAGAGACTATCATCATAAGATCAATTCGTAGGAAACTCGAGGGACAAGTAGGGACTATGATCTTTATGACGATTTTGAATTGCGGGTCATTTCTAAGGTATCCCTATATTCGAGGGATACGACCATTATTTTCGAGGCAACCAAGTGGGGAAAACCCTAGGAGTGAGCATGTGCAAGTGTGTTTTTTTTCAGTTAATCATCTTTGCACAATTAGGGTTTTCTACTGTATTAATTTGATTTATCTTTTGCATGCAAGCCTATTTTCCATACATCTAGCACTTTAATAGTTGCGGAATTTAAAAATGAGAAATTAAAACCCTAGCTATTACAAGGCTTTGGGAAGGGGATTACATAATCAAAAACCGGGGAAAATGATAAGCGCAAAATAGTAAACCTAATTAACTATTACAAACTTGGAACAGTTACAATAATTAATGAAAATGGTGAAAGTAAAGACGTGTGCGAAAGTTAAAACGGGAACAAATTAGAGCCTAAGAAATCTAATTAATAAAAAATGTTTTTGTTTGTATTTTCTTTATTGAAAAATAGTTGCAATTTGCAAATTAATCCTAATTTCTATTAAATTTTAATTACAAAAAAAATGTTTAAGTTAACCTAATTAAACTAATTAATTAAATGCAAATAAATATTTTATGAAAATAATTAAGTAAACCTAGTATTTTTGTAATTTTCTGATTTTACGATTTAATTAAAAAAATGATTTTTGTTGTGAAAGTAATTAAAATAATAAATTAAAAGAATAAAAAAAAGTAAAAAGAATAGAAAAATTGAGGAGATGGGCCTGATATTATAAGTAATCCAGGGGGTGTGTTGCCAATTTTATGTTAGGCCCAAAGCTGGCCCAGAGTCTGGCGTCTAGTCCAGTGGAGTCATCTCCTGAGGACTTATGGTGGACCTTCAAAGATGAGGCGTGGGATGTACATGGTGATGAATCCAGAGGACGAGATCAGAGGGCGCGTGGTGGTCCTCAGAATATGACATGCACTGGATCTGGAATTGTAATTTCAGAAAATGCAAAAAGGTCTGGACCTGGGATCGAACCCAGGTCCTCCCTCTAACATGCCTTCTTCCCTTGCCATTTACGCTAGTTAATCAGTCATATATACAATTACAATAATTAAATATAATGGGAAACAAAGACAACTGTTGAGTTGTCAAACGCGCACCAGCAAGTGGGTCCCCTGTTATTCAAATTGGCCAATCAGATAAAGAGAGATAAAGACTTATTTGCAAAGAACCAATGAGACGCTGCCTTTTTGCCACTCCACCCCATTGACTAACGACCAGCCAGTCTAACCACCGGAGACGGTGGTTTCCACCGTCTTCTCCGTTGAGGTCGCGTGAAAATTCAAACAAATGGAAAAACAAACAATGCTATCTATCTTAAAAAGGTCCCCTGAGTTCAAATTTGGCCTCTAAAAATGTTAATTCCTCGCGCATCGTTGATTTCTCGTTTGAAACCCTAACGACGGTCACATATGTCAAAGTATAAAGCTAAGCCTTATTGCCCCATGTAATACGTCAAAAAGCTGGTAAAGATCATTAGCAACATAAATACAACCTCAAACAAAATTGATATGGCTTATTATGAGAGTTTGAGATTCGAGTCTTACCAAGAAAATTGAAATTTGGTTTGGCCACTTCAGGGTGTTTCAGGCGTGGGTGAAGGTTGGTTCTTCTTCCTGGGAGTCTCAGGAGGATGATAGAGTTCTTATTTCTGATTGAGAGTGGCTGAAACGTGCGCTTTTGTTTACACCACTTTTTGATCTTTTTGCAAACTTGCTCTTTTCTTTTGAGGCAGCCTCTCGTTCTCCTTTAGATCTAGGATCCTTGTGCTTATGTACAGTTGCATATTAGGTAACCATAAATGGAAGAAATCTCATGCTTTAATGATAAAATATTCTTATTTCAAATATTTTATTTTTGTCTATTTTTGGATCAAATCTATTCTTGCTCCCCCCACGAATTTTCCTTGCCATGCCAGTACATCTTGCTCTTTATTTTGATGAGAAAAATATTTGAAATCAAATCCTACATTATTCTTTTTATTCACATTATTTAATTTTTCATTCTATTTAATAAAATATCAAAAATAAATAATATAAATAATAAAATAATGTAAAAAGGACTCAAAGGTCGTGGGGCATGTTGGAAGTGAGGTGTAAGCACAAAAAGTTAGGCCCATTTGCCAAAAATTGCAATTTTGGGCATTGTTGTCTTTTAGCAATTATCCAAAAATGGCCAACTTTGACAATGCATATCTCTCTCAATTTTGACCCTAAGAGGCTGTTCTTGGATTTTTTAGAAATCTTAGGATATCCCCTAAGCAACCTCTTTGGTTTCATATCAAGTGGGTCTTCCATGTTCATGTAAGGAGCTTTGACCCAAAAGGTGTTTTTGTTGACTTTTTGGAATGACCTATAATGTCTGAGTTCATATCTTTCCATGAGTGTATTTCTTGAACTTGAGGACTGAAGATGAGTTATAGGGAATTGGATTCTATTCAAAACGAGCCTTGTATGATAAATTTCTGATAAAGTATGAGAGAGTTATGCTTGGGCAAAGTTTGGTTGACTTTTCCAATAGAAACCCTAATTTAGTAACTTTTGAGTTTTGATGAATTAGGAGCGTTCCTTGGGGAATCATGATCAACCTTTGATCAAATGATGGATATCACTTTAAAATGTTGATGTTGACCAAAAATCTTGAATTTTGACTGTATGTGGGCCCCAATTGACTTTTGACCTGATATAGTTGATTTTCAAGCATCTGAGCAGCTGACTGGGCAAACTTCTTGTGCAAGGCGTGAAACTTGGCATGAATGGTATTGAGAACATATCAGGACCATGGAAAGCATATGAGGCCCTTGGGACTCAGCCATCTTGATGAAAATGGAAACCCTAGTTGGAGGTTCATTGATTTATGAGAGAGTTTGTCTGGTCAACTCTTGGGCATCCTTGAGCAAGTTGAGTATCTTAGTGAACACATGTTGAGTAAAATGGGAGGGAAAATTTTGGGGTACAACAGCTGCCCCTGTTCAATCTTCTTAAGCCTGAGGATGTAGATTGGTTGGTCTACCTTTCGTGATCTGAAGGTGGAAGATGATTGAACACTAGAGTGCCCATAAATTTGCACTCACATAAAGTAACACTGGTTGGTGATATCGGGAATGGGCTTACAGATTCCATTTGGGAGTCGACAGAGAGTCGTCGGAGATGGGCTTAAATATGACATCCAGAAAAGATATCAGTCGCATGAGATTTCTTTGTGAGAATTCCTGTACCTGCTGTTGAGGAGGACTTCGCCGGGGAATGTTGGTTTATATCCTGGGAAGTAAAGTCTATGAACTTCGTTTGTCCCATTACTTTACTGGGGAATTAACTCTTGAGGAGGCGGAAGTGAACTGTATATCTGTTCAGGGTCTAGGTTGCACAGCGACTTACTGGGGAATTGTGAAATTGACCGTATCTGGTCGGGTCCAGGTCTTACATTGTTGTAAACAGTTGTCTGGGGATAAAAGAGCAGGAACCTGGATAGTAGGGTTACTTCGAAATGAAATCCTGGATAGTAGGGCTATGGGAAGGAACCTGGATAGTAGGGTTAATTCGAAATGAAAGCCTGGATGGTAGGGCTTATGAGAAGGAACCTGGATAGTAGGGTTACTTCGAAATGAAAGCCTGGATAGTAGGGCTTATGAGAAGGAACCTGGATAGTAGGGTTACTTCGAAATGAAAGCCTGGATAGTAGGGCTATAGGAAGGAACTTGGATAGTAGGGTGACTTCGAAATGAAAGCCTGGATAATAGGGCTTTTGAGAAGGAACCTGGATAGTAGGGTTACTTCGGGATGAAAGCCTGGATAGTAGGGCTTATGAGAAGGAACCTAGATAGTAGGGTTACTTAGAAATGAAAGCCTGGATAGTAGGGATATGGGAAGGAACCTGGATAGTAGGGTTACTTCGGGATGAAATCCTGGATAGTAGGGCTTATGAGAAGGAACCTGGATAGTAGGGTTACTTCGAAATGAAAGCCTGGATAGTAGGGCTATAGGAAGGAACCTGGATAGTAGGGTTACCTCGAAATGAAAGCCTCGATAGTAGGGCTATGAGAAGGAACTTGGATAGTAGGGTTACTTTGAAATGAAATCCTGGATAGTAGGGCTATGGGAAGGAACCTGGATAGTAGGGTTACTTCAAAATGAAAGCCTAGATAGTAGGGCTATGAGAAGGAACCTGGATAGTAGGGTTACTTCGGGATGAAAGCCTAGATAGTAGGGCTTATAAGAAGGAACCTGGATAATAGTGTTTCTTCATTTAGTTATGTAGATTAGTTGACCTGTTTGATCTTCATGAACTGATTTTCCATTAGTTGTCTGTAGATATGACATGTATAACTGCTGGAACTGTTGGTGATAATTGTCTTTCCTGAAAAGATAATAGGGTTAATTATATGTGTGATGCATGAAATTCATTGTGAGATGATATTCTCAAAATAAATGAGGTTATGCTGTATATGATATGTATGCGTATGTCATGATGTATGTACATGAAATGCTATTGGGGACATGTCCGAGTCTGGGAATATAAATCCATGGTTGTTGCTGGAGAGTATAGCATTCTTAACTGTTGTAGATAATTGTGGTTCTTCTACTTCTGCTGGGGATAGTGAATGGAAATGACTGTGCTAAAGATTTACCCTTTTTTGTTTGTGAATATTCCGTCAGGGAGAGATTCTATTTGAGAGTAGCTCTGCGGGGAATAAATTGGAAGGTGAATTTTTGTAGTTGAAGAAATGAGCTCTGTCAGGGATTGAGCTTCTGTATTCAGAGAAATTAACTCAGCTTGGGGAGATAAAAACTATGATGATCCGCTCGCGATTATGAAATTCGGCCGGGGGATATAGGTGTCAGGTTTCTGAAAGACCCTGGTTGGGGAGATTACTCCCTGTTGTGGGAAAGATGATATCAATGTTTTACTCTAAGGGGAGTGTAGACGTTACAAAATTGTATGTACTGATGAATGTGTTCCCAAGCTGTCTCTGCCCTTGTACCTGCTGGATAGAGTAACTATCGGGTTCGACATTTCTTATTTTTACCCTTGTTTCTTAAGTTACGAGCAATTGTCTTTTCGTTTCTTATGTAAATGTTTATGAGCAGCAATCATATTCAAATGCAGATGTGAAGAATAAACCATTGGACGTTCTTGCAAAACAAAATAGAAAAAGAAAAACAAATAGTTTTGTAAAAAGGATTTGTATTTTTTTCGAAGTTGGCCTGTAATAGCGTTTTTATACAAGGGGACTGGCGCTCTAGTAAGAGAACGCTGCCGTAAAAATAGAAGCTATACAATTTTGTGTAAAAAGGAAACACAGTTATATGCAATAATCCTATTGGGTTCCAACTCTGCTATTGCCCCTATGTCTTCGAACGTCTCATCACTTTGCTGCTTGCCCAAAGTTGATTAGGTTGATCGGTGCCGTTCGAGCTTGATAGTTGATTCTGAGGTCTGGTCGCAAGATGATCCAATGGGACATAGTGATACGCTTTACATCCCTAAATTTTTCCTGGAATGCCCTTTCGGGTTTTCGGCCCACCGGGATACCCTTTGTCGCCCAAGCCTCCTTTTCAGGTTTCCGACTTGCCGGGTGTATACATTTTTTTCATTTTCATCCTTTATTTTTGCCCGAACCCTTTTGGTTCACCGTGAAGCCCTTATTTTTGTCTAGGCCAATCAACCTAGCAGGTCTTTTATTATGCGTAGTATCTTTTCACTATGTCCGCATTGACAGGGTGAGGAAGGTCGTCACCATCCATGGTAGTTAGAATTATGGCTCCACTCGAGAAAATGTTTTTAATCACAAATGGCCCTTCATACGTGGGAGTCCATTTTCCCCTGGGATCACCTTGCGGCAGTATGATGCGCTTGATTACTAGATCCCCGACTTGATATTCTTGTCTTCTGACTTTCTTGTTAAAAGCCTTAATCATTCACTTTTGATATGTCTGACCATGACAGATAGCAGTAAGTCTCTTCTCATTGATTATATTTAGTTGATCAAGTCGAGTCTGTATCCAGTCGTCTTCATTCTAATTTGCATCTTTCATAATCCTCAAAGATGGAATTTGGACCTCGATGGGTAGGACTGCCTCCATGCCATATACCAGAGAGTAGGGTGTTGCCCCTATCGACGTTCGTGCTGAGGTACAGTACCCATGAAGAGCAAATGGTAACATCTCATGCCAGTCTTTGTATGTCACCGTCATCTTCTGTATAATTTTCTTGATGTTCTTGTTAGCCGCTTCAACAGTGCCATTCATCTTCGGCCGGTAAGGAGAAGAGTTATGATGCCGTATCTTGAATTGCTTACTGAGCTCGGTGATCATTGTGTTGTTTAGATTTGTACCATTGTCAGTAATAATTCTCTATGGTATACCATACTGACAGATCAAGTTATGCCTGATAAAATGCGCCACAACATTCTTGGCAACAGTAGCAAAGGAGGCCGCCGCAACCCACTTTGTGAAGTAATCTATGGCCACCAGGATGAAGCGATGTCCATTGGAAGCGGTAGGCCTGATTTCTCCAATTATGTCAATGCCCCACATTACAAAGGGCCACGGAGCTGTCAAGACGTTCAAAGTAACCGAAGGCACATGCACCTTATTAGCATAGATCTGGCACTTATGACAAGTTCGGGAGTGCTAATAACAATCTGCTTCCATAGTGGACCGGTAGTATCCTGCCCGTAGGATCTTCTTAGCCATGGTATGTCCACTGGAATAGGTTCCGAAGGTACTTTCATGTAGATCAATCATAATACTCTCTGCTTCTCTCTTGTCTACACACTGCAGTAAGGTAGAGTCATGGTTGCGCTTGTAGAGGATTCCATTACTGAGGAAGATTTTTGCAGCGAACCTTCTTAGAAACTTATTATCATTGACAGATTCCCCTTCGGGATACTCCTGAGTCTCGAGGTACTTCTTCACTTCATGAAACCAAGGTTTGTCTGCCACCTCTTCAGTATCAATCTCACAAAAGTGCGATGGTTCATCCAACCTCTCAATGGTGATTCAGGGAGCTTCATTGTCCCACATGACTTTGAACATGGAAGACATGGTAGCTAGCGCGTCCGCTAACTGATTCTCCTCTCGTGGGAAATTTTCAAAGGTTAACTCCTCAAAGTGTGGGAGAAATGTCAGTACGTGCTCTTTGTATGGGATGAGATTCAGATGCTTCATATCCCATTCGCCTTTGATCTAACTTATCACCAAGGCTGAATCCCCGAAGACATTTAAGAACTTGATCCTGAGGTCAATAGCGGCTTTGAGACCCATGATGCAGGCTTCGTACTCCACCATGTTGTTAGTGCAGTTGAAACATAGTCGGGCGGTGAAAGGAGTATGATAACCCTCAGGAGATATGATTATAGCGCCGATGCCATTACCAAGTGCGTTCGAAGCTCCGTCAAAAACCATAGTCCATCGGGATCCTTCCTCAGGTCCTTCATCCGGTCCAGGTTCTTCGTAGTCAGTCACCATCATAATATTCTCATCTGGGAACTCAAAATTCATAGACTGGTAGTCATCCACGGCCTGATGAGCCAAATGATCAGCCAATACACTCCCCTTGATTTCTTTTTGGGTTGTATATTGTATATTGTATTCAGTAAGATCATCTGCCATCTTGCTATTCTTCTGGAGAGAACGGGCTTCTCGAACATGTATTTGATTGGATCCATCTTAGATATCAACAAAGTAGTGTAGGTCAACATGTACTGTCTTAGTAGGCGAGCAGCCCATGCCAAAGCGCAACAAGTTTCCTCAAGCAGTGAGTATCGTGTCTCACAGTCGGTAAAATTTTTTCTAAGGTAGTATATTGCGTGCTCTTTTTGACCAGACTCGTCATGCTGCCCCAGCACACACCCCATTGAACTGTCTAGCACTGGTAAGTATAGTATCAAAGGTGTGATATGGTGGCAGAACCGGACTTGTTTTAGCAAAATGCTGGTTTGCGTTTTGCATTTGTGTTCGCAAAATGTCGCGGTAAGCAAGAGTTGCCACCGACTTTTAATTTATCCAACTGTAAAGGATAAAAGCACAGAAAAATTCCTTTTTTGAGATTTTGAGTACGGGGGGTAGATTATAGAAAGGGAAGGTATTAACACCCTTTCTATCCGTAGTTTTCTACGGGCTCTTAGGTACTTGCTCATCACTTTGAAAATTGCTTCCGTGTTTGTGTGTTTTGAAAAGTTTTGGTTTTACTTTGTTTTAACCCTTGTATCCGTCCTCAACAGTGTTACGAGGTTTTTTTTTTTGAAAACTTTGTTTAAAAAGGGTGTAAGTGCGGAAAGAAGTTTGTTTTTGAGCAAGCACCTACTAGCATCTACCTATTCGAAAAAAGAATGTTTCTGTTCTTGTTTCCTTTAGACAATGCTATCCTACTTATTTGAGAAATAGGAAGCACCGTCGTTGGAGTTGTAAGGGTCAATTCGAAAGGGACATATGATCGCTAAAGCAATGTTAGGACGTCTTAGTAATAACTCTGATGTCTTAGGATCATATTCGAGGCAACATTTCCGAGGCAACCTTTCTGAGGCAACATTTGATCTTTGTTTATACAAAAGAGCGACCACTAAAACACCCTATTCTTAATGATCGTTTATCGAAGGCAACTGAAATGAGAGTATACCCTAGGAGTGCGCATGTGCGAGTGATTTGATTTCAGTTATTATCTTTGCACATTTAGGGTTTGCTAACCATTTTAAAATTAACATACATTCTTGTCATGCAATCCTATTATCATACATCTAACAGTTAATATTTGCAAGAATTAAAATGCGAGAAATAAAACTACGCTATTACAAGGCTTCGGGGAGGGGGATTAATTACATAGACAAAAAACCGTAAAACGATAAATAAAAGAAAAGTCCTAATTAAACTATTACATACCATGAGCTGTTACATCAATATCGTAAAAATAAATAAACGCACGATGAATCGAGAACGAGAGAAAATTAGGGTTTTGACCCCGTCTAAACCTAGTTGCAAGAAAAAAATCATTTTTTTGGTTGTTTTTGATTATTTTGAGAAAAAAATAAGGTTTTAATTAAATAAGTACAAACCTAATTACTAATTAATTTAAATTAAGAAAAATAATTAATTTGACCTATTTTTATATTTTTGGTTATTTTAAGAAAAGAAAATTAAAAATTAAATCAATCAGAACTCTAATTTCTAATTTGCTATAAATTATTTACAAAAAGTTTAAAGTTGCCCTAAAATTAAATTAAACTAATTAAATTAATTTTGACAAAATACATAAAACTTAAATTTGATGAAATTGATTTTTATGAGTTTTTGTAAAAAAAGAATTAATTTTTGTGTTAGAAAATATTTTAAACAACATAAATAATCAAAAAGAAAAAAGAAATGGGCCTGGTATGCAAAGCAAAAAGGGGGTGTTAATCTGACTTTCAAGCCCAAAAAACCTTGGCCCACGTTGACCTTTCTGATTCCAGGTTGCACGTTTGACTAGGCCTATGGTAGGCCTTCATGTGCCAGGCGTTGGATTTGGCTTGTTGGACATCTGGTTGGCTGATCATTGAGGACGTTTGGTGAACCCCTTACCTATACACATGCCTGATTATACAAGAAAAAACATTATGAAATAATATGGGGGACCTGGGATTCGAACCCAAGCCCTTTGGCTTTTCCACATTCCCCCTGACCAACTGAGCCAACGCGTTTGTTTGTATATGGGAGAACAAATAAAGATTATATGGAAAAAACACAAATTAACATATGCCAGCGCACGAATTTTTGAATGGACGAATGGTGTGTTGCCACGCCACCTTTCTTCTTCCTTCTTCCGTTGGCAAAAGTCCAGACTTTTACCTACGGACATAGTCTGTAGCTATAGCCTCTGTGATTTCCCAAAACTCCCTGCAAGCATGATAAATCAATTTTAGTGGTACCAATCAACTCGTGGCAACCTCACGAGCATCATGGTACCACTCTTCATGGCCAATTTTACCTACAATCAAAACCCCTAAAAATGAAACCTAAACCCTAATCATGGCAGATCTCTGTATGGCTAACAAAAACACAATTGAATCTTATCATTAGCTTGCAAATGTTTCACTGAACAAGAATATGTAAAGAATTCATGCTACAAATGCCAGAATCGTGAGATTGAATTTCAAGAAATGATCAATGTCGTGAGGTACTTACAATGCGTTTTTGGGCACGAAAATTCTTGTTGATGATTGGGATAGACTCCTTGAATGTCGAGCAAGTGAATGGCATGCTTAGAATAGCTTGAAAGAGCCTGGAACTATGAAATCATATTTCCACTTTTGTTGAGTTTTTTCAAGTTTTTTCTCAGCTTCTCATGCTTCTAACCCTTACGCTTTTGGTCTTCCAATGTTCTATATGTATCATTGAGTGAATTAGGTTTACAAGTTTGCATCAAATCTTCTCCAATAATGATCATTGATCATGATTTGATTCTCATGTAAATCTTTCTAAATCAAGCCAAAATCCAATCTTTTTGTGTACATTTGAAGCTTGCATGATTTGATCTCATTTCCAGCTATTCATGGACCTGAAATATGCACAAAATCTCAAGGTTTAAATGATTTTTGATATTTTCATTATTTTATTTTGATTTAATTTGATTTATTTGAAATAAAAATAAAAATAAATGACAAAAATAAAATAAAGGCAAGTGGGAAGGATCATGGTTCGTGGATCATGTTACAAACTCAATGCAAGCACAAAAAGTTGGGCCCATTTGACAAAAATTGCAAATTGAGACACATTTAACCTTTGGCAATTTTGCAAAAACGGTCAACTTAACCAATGCACAACTCCTTCAATTTTGACCCTAGAGGTGTGTTCTTAGACTTTTTAGAAATATTAATATGTCCTCTAAGCAACCCTTTTGGTGTCATCTCAATTGAATCTTCCATGTTCATGTATGAAGCTTTGACAAAAAAGGTGTTTTTGTTGACTTTTCAAAATGACCTATAATGTCCAAATTCATAAATTCTTGTGAGTGCATATTTTGAACTTGGGAGATGAAGATTAATTGTAGGGAATTGCATCCTATTCAAAACGATATTTGGATGGGCCATTCTTGATAAAGTATGAGAAAGTTATGCTTGGTCAAAGTTGTGTTGACTTTTCTTGCAAAACCCTAATTTAGCAACTTTTGGGTTTTGATGAATTGTGAGCAATCCTTGAGGAATAATGATAAAAACTTGATCAAATGATGAATAATACTTAAAAATGATGATTTTGACCAAGAATATTTAAGTTTGACTATATGTGGGCCACAATTGACTTTTGCCCTAGCACAGTCGATTTTCAAGCATTTGAATAGTTGACTGAGCAAACTTCTTCTGCACAGCTTGAAACTTGACATGGATGATCTTGAGAACATCTTATAATAATAGTGAGCATTTGGGACCCTTTTGATTCAAACATATTGATGCAAAATGAAACTCTAATTTGGGGTAGACTGCCTTAGGAGAGAGTTTGTCTGGTCAACCCTTGGACTTCCTTGAGAAATTTGAGGACCTCATTTGAAATGTATTGAGAAATATGGGAGGGAAAATTTTGGGTTACAACAAAAGGTCTTCCTTCAACCAGAGGCATCAGAATTGGCGGTTCTTGGAGATATTCTTTGATCCTTTCGAAGGCTGTCTGGCACTCGTCATTCCATTTTACCACTTGATCTTTCTTTAGAAGCTTGAAGATGGGTTCACAAGTAGCAATGAGATGTGAAATGAACCTGGTAATATAATTTAAACGTCCTAAGAAACCTCTAACTTCCTTCTCTGTACGGGGAGCCGACATCTCTTGTATGACCTTTACCTTTGCGGGGTCTACCTGAATACCTTTGTCACTGACGATGAAACCCAGAAGCTTTCCAGACCTTACCCCGAAGGTGCACTTGTTCGGATTCAGCCTCAGCTTGTATATCTTCAACCTGTCGAACAACTTTTGTAGATGATCCAGGTGTTCCTCTTTAGTTTGAGACCTAGCTATCATGTCATCAACATAAACCTCTATCTCATGGTGAATCGTATCATGGAACAAGGCGACCATGGCTCGCTGATAAGTTGCCCCAACATTCTTCAACCCAAAAGGCATCACCTTGTAACAGAAGGTGCCCCACTGTATGACGAAGGTTGTCTTCTCCATGTCTTCAAGAGCCATCTTGATCTGGTTGTAGCCAGAGAAACCATCCATGAAGGAGAATATTTTATGCTGAGAGGTGTTTTCAACCAGAACATCAATGTGGGGAAGCGGGAAGTCATCCTTAGAGCTCGCTCTGTTCAGGTCTCTATAGTCCATACACATCCGTATCTTTCTGTCCTTCTTTGGCACCAGAATAACATTAACAACCCACTGTGGATAGGAGGTGACAACTAAGAACCCTATGTCGAATTGTTTCATGAGCTCTGCCTTGATCTTCTCTGACATTTTAGGGCGCATACGGCAGACCTTCTGTTTAACCGGAGGACAGTCTTCCTTGGTCGGAAGATGATGTACCACAATTTTAGTGTCTAAACCAGGTATGTCTTCATATGACCAGGCGAAGATCTCAACATAGTCTTGAAACATCTGTATCTACCGTTGTTTGATCTTAGCTTCCAGATTTACGCTTATCTTGACTTCTCTTTTGTCCTCCTCTGTGCCCAAGTTTATCGTCTCAACTGGCTCTTCATGGGGTTGTATAGCCCTATCCTCCTGCTGTAACAGTCTAGCAATTTCTCCAGGCACCTCACAATCGTTCTCACCTTCGTCCTCGACTTAGTTGATCGGATTTTCGAAGTCATAACCGACAGTAGCAGAACTGTTATCAATGGGATCCAGAGTGGATATGGATCTGCAGTATGATATGTGAGTGTGTGTAAGAGCATAACTGTTTTGATAAAGGGAAAATAGAAAAGAAAAACAGAGAGCGCAAAAATTTTTATGCAAGAAACGTCCAATGTTTTATTGATGATATATGAAATTACACATAATAGACCTCACTAACAAAACCAATGTGCCTCGGGCAAGACACAAGGCTGTAGAGTTTAATTGTTTATTACAAATTCAGAAAACAAGTAAGACAATTACTATGAAATAAAATAAACTGGTATAAAATCCATATCCATCCATTTACTCGGTCCACCGTTGCTAGTTGGGTAGATCCAGCTGTCAATGTTAGAGTCTTCCTCATTGTCTTCAATGGCATTAATTCCCTGATTGCTGATGCGTAGGGGAGGTCCTCCAGCTCGAGCGCGTCGAACATCCCTTTGAGCTCCTGAAATAAATCCCAAACCAAACTTATCAGTTTTGTGAGTAAAATCAGGGAAGGAGGTCCTCCCCAGTTGGTGCCGGTAGTAGTCTCAGTCGATGCCAAGATCTGGGGAACCTCTTCAAATTTTTGGCAAGGAGTCTCTATGAATTCTCTGTCCATCTCTACGTACTTGAAGGAGTTGAGGCGGCTCACCATATAATCCTCTTCACCACGTACAGTGACAATCTTTCCCTTCACTGGATACTTCAGCATTTGGTGCAGTGTAGAAGTAACAGCCCCAGCTTCATGGATCCAAGGACGACCCAACAAACAAGAGTATGACGGCCGGATGTCCATTACATAGAAGGTGGACTAAAAGGTCTGAGAACCTACCTTGACAGGGATGTCCACCTCCTCATGCACCATTCTTTTTGACCCGTCAAAAGCCCGTACCACAATGTTACTAGGCTTTAAGGTCAAGCCCTCATAATCTAGTCGATCGAGAGCCTTTTTCGGCAGGACATTCAGTGAAGACCCGGTATCTACCAGCACTTGATCCATAGTGGTTCCCCTTCATTCGATCGAGACATGCAGAACATCATTATGCTTCCTCCATTTTAGTGTCAAGTCGGTATCTAAAAACCCCATCCCATTGGCAACAGTCAAGCTGGCTACACAGTCTTTGAATTGATCACCTGAGGTCTCTTTCGGCACGTGCGCAGTCTTGAGGAATGCGATCAAAGCCTTCGCATGGGCCTCATAACACAACAATAGAGACAACATGGATATCTTCGAGGGGGTCTGCCCCAGTTGCTCGACCACATTGTAGTCGCTCTTTTTAATTATTTTTAAAATTTCCTCTATCTCTTGCTTAGAGGATTCTACGACAATCTTTCTAGGTGCCTCTGTCTAGGAAGGCTCACCTAAGTTTCTTTGCCTCGGGTACCAGATGACTCGACGGTAGGGGTAACAATTGGAGTACGAACATGAGTAATAGTTGAAGTACTGGTAGGAATAACGGGAGAAATAACAACAGGCTTACTAACAGTATTTGGGGAAATATCGGGAGAGAAAACCCTTCCACTTCTAGTGATCTTACTGGTCCCGACAATGTTACTGACATTGGGATCAGCCTCTTCATTCTTCAGGTCTTGTTTAACTCCATGATAGTAGACATCAGCGCCATAATGCCAAGGGACAACTTTGTCCGAGGCGTATGGGACAGGACCAGGAAGTGTGATTATTGAAGGAGTGACTCTTGGAGAAGATGTAATCCTAACAGGTCTCTCGAGGAGACCTTGGAAGGATTGATGGAAATGGTTATAATGGCAATATCTTCACATGGAACAGTTGAAATCAAAGTTTTCTCGAACAAAATTTCTCTGCTGTCCATCAGGCGTTGGACACCTGTTTTCATCAAATGGCAACCAGAAGGCAGAGATGAACACACATGGCAACCTTCACCACAACCCGGAAATAAATCGGCCAACAACAAATTCTTCTTAACAGTCATAGGAGGAGTAGAAACTTCATCAACTGAGGTCACAAACAGATCGGTATCAACAACATTAACTCCACGATTGTGCTTAGGCATGAGAGCAGTTATGACATTGGGCTTCTCTGGAGCATCGAACTCAATCTCTTTGGATTCAATCAGATCTTGTACCTTATTTCTCAGAGCCCAACAATCATTTGTATCGTGGCCAGGACTCTCAGAATGGTAGGCACACCGAGCGTTTGGATTGTACCGAGGAGATGTGGTATTTGGATTCTTGGGAGCCTCTTTCAAGGTTTCCAAGTTGGATCTCAGTAGATGGGGTAGAACCTTTGTCAATGTCATGTTAATCTGGGTAAACTGCCTTTGTGGTATTTCTACCCTTTTTTGATTTTTGCATTGCAGAGCAGTCGCAGGCCTAGGTATCATTACAGCACTTACCGTCGGATGGTGTCCAACTCTGCTTTGGCCTCTCGGGCTATAGATGGCCTTGGCTTCCTTCTTACCAGTGAAAGGATTCTTTACCAAACTCGAAGAGGTGTCTTTCTGTATCTTACCACTCTGAATCCCAGCTTCTACCCTTTCTCTAGTTAATATCAGCTCAGTGAAACCAGCTAACGAGCTTCCAATAAAATGATTAAAGAATGGACCAGACAGCGTCCCCAAAAACATGTCAACCAACTCTCTGTCAGATAAGGGGGGTTGGACTCTTCCAGCCAAGTCTCTCCACTTCAGCGCATAGTCCTTTAAGCCTTCACTTGCACCCATGAACATACTATGGAGTTGAATACGAGTGGGGGCAAGGTCGGCGTTGTATTGATACTGCTTATAAAAAGCAGCAGCCAAATCCTCCTAGTTTCGGACATTGGTTCTCTCCAGTTGGTAGAAACATTCAAGCTTAGTCCCTGACAGACTGTCTTGAAAGAAGTGAACCCACAAGTTTCTATCAGCGGTGTGGGGCTGGATCTTCCTTACATAGGAACAGAGATGGAGCTTTGGGCAAGATACCCAATCATACTTTGCAAAAACTGGAGCCTTAAATTTCTGCGGGATGACCACTCCCGATACCAATCCTAGTTCTTCGAAATCCAACCCAGGTATCCTCTAGACTTCCATAACACTCAAACGGTCTTCCAACTTCTTATATCTATCCTCAGTGGGAGGATACTGCTCATCATTGTAGTTCGTATCATTGTCAGAAACTTCAGGACTAGGATCCTTCTCCCTTGTCTCTCTTTCTTGGTTTTCTCCTTCCTTGGATGAGGAGGTTAGATCGACTGGTTTCTTTAACGGCCCCCTGAACTTTCTGCCCATATTCAAAATACTAGAGACCTTCTTCTTTTTCTTATTTTCCTTCAGGATGAGGGCTTTCAGATCCTCCTGCCCTTTCGCCAGAGTTATGAACATATGTTGGAATTGGGAATTTTGTGCCTGAAGATCTTTGATGCTTTGTTCAGAAGACATTTTTTTTGCTGAAATAAACAGCGAAGAAGATGAGAATCCTGTAATGGTACCTGTATATGCAGTGTTTGTGGATGGGATGCGTATGCAATGATTTCAAGGACTTTGGGAAATTTAAATTTGCGAACGAAATTGAAACAAATATTTTATTAGTAGAATTCAAAGTTCAATTGCCTTTTAGGCGTTACAATTAAAAACAATTCTAAAAAACTAGAAAAAAAAAATCAAATTTCCCATGGATGCTTCCTCTTCGTGCCGAGATAGACATTAAGGATTCTTTCCTCATGAAGCTGCTTTGTGAGCTCTAAAACCTTCCTCTCCTGGGCATAGTACTGATCCTTATAAGTATCCCGCTCTTTCTTCAACTGAATCCAAGACCTTTGTAGTTCTTCAAGATCAGTGGGCATATCAGGATGGAGAACTGTGTAAGGAATACCCCCTTCAGTAGTGGGTTTCACAATCATTGGTAAAATGGCTATGTAGGGCATCATAAGTTTCTGGGCATGAGCTCGTACCCATCGGAGATAAGGTTCCATAGGAATGGATGCCTTCGGCCCCAAAGCCTTGGCGTCAGATCTGTTTACCATGCCCCAAGCTCGTATGAACCTCTGGCGATACCCTTGAACATCAACCTCATACTTAAATATAATGCCCTGGATAAGTAACTCATGAGGACCATCCCTTCGAGCGTAACCAAATTGTCGCAGAGCCAAACAAGGGTTGTAAGTTATGCCTCCCCTAATGCCAAGTAGTTGGACATTAGGGAACTCCCCACAGCAGTCCATAATAGCAATATCTCCCATAGCTCGGGAATACCAGAGAATTTCCGTGTGAGCAAGTGACATTATCCTTTGCGACCAACCCAAACCTTTTTCATTCTTCAGTACGGACTTAGGGAGGTGAGAGATAAAACACCTTGACAGTAATGGCATGCAACACATAAGAACCCCTCTTCTCTTCATGGTATGAGTATAGAGAGCGTGCAAGATATCTCTGAGCAAGGTAGGCACAAGGTTGTGAGAGAGAAAGATTTTGATAACATCCATATCTATGAGCAAGTATGGATTAGGGAACAGTACTAACCCATAGATTAGAAGGGCCAAGACCTCCTCAAAAGCCTGAAAGTACAAATCATCCCAAAACAGCTGGGCTTTATCTATTAAGAACTTGGCCAGAAAACCCTTGACTCTGCTTCTTGTTTCCCAATTGGATACCATGTCTGCCCATTTCAGATGCAAGGTTGAGGCAATAACTTCTGGCTTAGGAACCTCTTCTAAACCTGTGAAAGGCAACTGTTCAAGAATGGGTATATTCAATAACTGAGATAACTCTTCCATGGTAGGTGTGATCGGTGGATCTGGAACTGACTGTTTAACGCTGGTTCGCGAAATGTCGCGGAAGCAAGAGTCGCCACCGTCTTTTATTTTCTCCAAATGGAAAGGACAAAAGCACAGAAAAATTCCTTATAGAGATTGCTCTCGGTTCGGGAGGTAGGTTATAGAAAGGGAAGGTGTTAGCACCCTTTCTATCCATGGTTATCCATGGGCTCTTAGATACTTTCTCATTGTGTTTTCAAAATTGGTTTGTTTGCTTTTCAATAGTGGGTTTTAGAAAAAGTTTCTTTGAAAATTCCAGTTCGACTCTTGTGTCGGTCCTCAAGAGTGTTTGAAAAATTGCTTTCGAAAGCTTTTTGAAAAGGTGTCGGTGTGAAAAGTATTTTTGATTTGTTTTGAAATATAGAGCAAGTATCTAGAGTCGTCTACCTACCCTAAGGAATTCGTCTGTGTAAATGTCCTTTAAAGTAGTGCCATCCCACCATTGAGAGGTAGGTAGCACCACCGTTGGAGGTGTTCGGGTCAATTCGAGGTTCGGGACATGGTGATCACCAGAGCAATGGGAAGACACCTTAGAAGCTACCCTCATGCCAGGTTCCCGGATCATGAGGACTTACTAAGACATCCTCTACTCGACGATCACCTTTCGAGGCAAGGCAACAGTGAGGCGTACCCTAGGGGTGGTGTGTGCGATTCGTGTGTCGTTTTCATTTATTTTTGTCTTTTGTCATGTCACTGTGATCTAGCGTTTGTTTTTATTTTTTTGTCCATACATTCTTTCATGCCATTATTTAACAGTTAAAATATTGCGGGAAAGTAAAATTCTAAGCTATTACAAAAGGCGCGCGTCCACATCGCCAAAATTAAACCAGGACCCGATTTGACAGAAAAATAAAGAAAGTAACGAAAAGTGCGAGAAAATTAAGAGGTTACATGGCCTTGGGGGAAATACATAAATATCTAAACGAAATAAAATAAATATGCGAATTAAATAAGAATTAAACGAGGGCGTTGGACCCTTTTGCAAAATTAAATTACATGGAATTAATTAAAAAAGAAAAGGAGATTTTTTTGGTATTTTATGATTTTTAAGATTTTAAGGAAAAAAAGTTAATTAAAATAAATACTAACCCTAATTCTAGTGGCTTTTAATTTATTAAGAAAACATTAAATTTTAACCTAAATTAACCCTAATTTTTATATACAAATTTAATTATAAAAAATAAATATTTAATTATTTAATTATTATGGGAGAAAAAGAAAAAAAGGATAAAAAATTAATATGAACCCTATTTCTACATTTTTTAGATTTTTGTTATGAAAATATTAAATTAAACCCTAATTTAAACTAATTAATTTACATGCAAATTTATTTACAAGAAATATTAAAATAAAACCATATTTATTATTTTTTCTGATTTTTTATGTGTTTTATGTTTTTTTTATGAAAATAATAATTAAATTAACAGGATTAATTAAAAAAATAATAATAATTGAAAATAAAGAAATAAAGAAAAACAAAAAAAATAATGAAAAGGGTTTGCAAACCTGGGGGTTCAGACCCCAAATAGGAGGTGAAAATCCAATGATGCTGGCCCATTTAGCATGGCCTTGTTGATTTTTCCTGGGAGTATGCTGGCGCGTTGACTACAATCCATGGTATTGCGCAATTCTTGGCCTTCTGATTGCTCTATTGGGACGCGTGGACATCTGATCATGAAGGCGTATGGTGGTCCATTATACTGAATCTGCATGGGAACGTAAATTGAAAAATAACATTGAGATAATGAAGACCTGGGGCTCGAACCCAGGTCATGGATGTTGCCAGCTCATATGCCTTGCCACTGAACCAATTCACGCGTTGTTAACATATAATAATGAATAAATATTATAAAAGAAAACAAAAGCATTAGTGGACTCTGCGCGCGAGTTTTCAAACCAGCCAATCATTGGCAGCCACGATATCATCTTCTTCGTGTTTGTTTTTCCTGAAAAAATATAATAAAACATGGCAACGGTTTTTTGAACGTTCTCTTAGGCTAGCTTCTGAAAAATAGCGACTAGCCCTGTGACGCTCATAAATTGAGCGCGAGGGTAGCTTCTTCTTCGTCCAAAGGCGCTGATCATGACCATGGTACTGTGGTGTCCTAATTTTGCCTTATCTTAAAACCCCTAATTCGAAACTCTGCAACCCTAAAAAGCAACAATGGTATATTGGCACACAATGCATAAAAATACAATTAAACATATGGGTTAGCTTCAGAATTGCATAAGGAGTATGAATCAACAATTAAAATGCCATGAAAATGCATAGATGTTAAAACACGATTATGAATTTTTTTCTGTACAGGGCCGGTTCATTGTACCAATTCTTTGAGTTTGGATGAATGTTTTTTATTGGAAATCGTCCTATGAAGCTTCAGCAAGCTAATGAAACAAAAATCGTGCCTTGAATCGCCCTAAAACCTGATTTTCAGTTTTGAGTTTTTTTAACAAAATTTCAAGTTTTGTTTTCCAGATTTCTGAGCAGCTGCCTGGTTCTCTGCATTAGGGTTATGTTCTATGCTTATGTAGGAATGAATTAGGTTAAGAATTCTGATCAAAAAGCTTGGCATTCATGACTTTGAAAGATTTGATTTTCAAGATCTTTTTTCAAATATTTTCCATGCAATTTTGTACCAATCATGATCCAATCAATCCAAATCTTTCCATATTGGATCAGGCACGAATTATTGAGTAGATTTCATGCACAAAAAGATTGCAAAGCTTAGGTTAAATATTTTTCATGTATTTAATTTGATTTAAATGGATTATTATTAATAAAAATTCAAATAAATAAATAAAAAATGAAGAAATACTTCCCTTTGGGCCAAGTGGTCGTGCACATGCTTGGGATGATGAATTGTGGAAGAAAAATGGGCCCATTAGCAATTTTAGGTCATTTGAATCAATGTTGACTTTTCAAAATATCCAAAAATTTCCCAACTTCCACAAGGCATAACTTGCTCAATTTGTAAGCTTTTCTCATGTTCCTGGACATTTTGGAAAGGTCTTTGAGTCCTCTAACCAATGCCTTTTGTCCCATGTCATTTTGATTTACCAATCTCAAGTTATGGCCTTTGACTTAAAGTCCCTTTTTGTTGACTTTTGAAAATGACCTATAATGTTGAAATTGATAACTTTTTGTGAGAGCATTTCTTGGACTTGAAGTATGAAGATGAGTTGTAGGAAATGTCTTTCTATTCAAAATGAGCTTTGGATGGAATTTTTATGATAATCCATGTGAAAGTTATGCTCTGGTCAATTTACAGTTGACTTTTTCAGCTGTCCAAATAAGGAAACTTTTGCATCTTGATGATTTTTGAGCCAAGCTTTGAGAATCATGATCAAGCATTGATCATATGATGTTTGTGGCTTCAAAATGATATGTTGACCAAAAATTTGAACTTTTGACTGTCAAATGACCATTTTGCCCCTACAGTTGACTGTAGTGCAATTAGGGTTTTTGACTATGCAATTTTGAGCTGAAAGTTTTGAAACTTTGTATGAGGATGCTTGACCATATTTGTAGGCATGTGGGACTTGATTGGACCTTTGGAAACTTCATTTTCTTGATCAGAACCAAAACCATAATTTTGACTGCTTAGGAGACCCTTGCACTGTGCAACCCTTGGGGAATTTTGAAGCATGACTTGGCAATTTCTTGAAGAATATGGGAGGGCAAATTTTGGGGTACAACAGTAGGAACCAACTGGTAGTCTGGAAAGGTGAAGCAGTGGTGCTTGGGATCAAAGAACTGAAAGAGTACATCCATCATCTTTTCATCGAAGTTTGAAATAACCAGGTTGAGAAGTCGACCATGTCTCTTAGTGAACGCAGAAGTTTCAGGAATCCTTGATACTAGTTCCTTGAGTTGGGGAGGTATTCTCACAAAGTTGATTCGAATAGTGTTTCTACGAGCAGGAGCCATAATCTGCAAAACAGAACAAATATAAATTCCCTTGGTCTTTGAAATGGTTAGTGCAATAAGGATGGATGCTATGTTATGATGCATGATGTTATGTTCAAACAGAGTAAAGCACGCACAAGCAAAGCATACAATAGACCTTAGGTTCAAAGGCCTGCATGAGGTTAAAGGTAAGTACCCTCTTGAAGTTTAGTTGGTTTCAAACCTGTCTTAGAAAAGTAACCGGGTTCTACAGATTCTCAATATCACTGATAATCCTTTATCGGCCATTGTTTCAGCTTAGGCAATCTTTTCTTGCGGCCGAAATATCCCGAAAGTCTGACCTCAATGAGTGTAGCATCTAGTATCAACCAATCCTCAGCTTTATACCGAGTCCGGCTATCTCACTACTTTCTAATGGCTAAGTTTGTTCAACTAAGGTTCTAAGGTCCATTAGTTCTTCACGACACCACGCGGCGGCCCCGTATTCTCCTCGTTTCCACACGAAGGATACCGGTATCAACCAAATTGTCACACCAACACAACCATCTCTTAAACCATATCGGTCTATGCCGTACAGTCTCCATGATCTATTGTTGTTTACCTAAAGAGTGTCCCCCGATTCAGTTGTAGAATCTTTAACAATACTCCAGCAAAAGCCCTTAAAGATAAAGCAAGCAAAGCAAACAAGAAAGCAATTTAAAAATGACCTAGATCCTCAGGTATACCCCACTTTATTAATTTTCCCCAACAGAGTCGCCAGTTCTGTGATATAGTGGTAGAACCGACTGTTAATACTGGTTTGCATTTTTTATTCGCAAATGTTGCAGTTAGTAAGAGTCGCCACCAACTTTTATTTTATCCAACAAAGGAAAAGGAAAAAGAACAGAAAAAACCTTTTTTCGAGATCTTTCTGAGTACGGGGGGTAGATTATAGAAAGGGAATGTGTTAGCACCCTTTCTATCCGTGGTTTTCCACGGGCTCTTAGGTACTTGCTCATTTTTAAAATTACTTGTGTGTGCTTGTTTTGAAAAGTTTTATTTACTTCGTGATAACCCTTGTATCGGTCCTCAAGAGTGTGACGAAGTTGTTTTGAAAATTATTTTTGAAAAGTGTTTGGGTGAAGAGTTTTTGTTTTGAGCAAGTACTTAAGATTTCTACCTACTCGAAAAAAGATTGTTCGTTCTCGTTTCCTTTAGACAGTTCTATCCTACTATTAAGGAGTAGGTAGCTCCGTCGTTGGATTTGTAAAGGGACGTTCGAAGGGAATAAATGGTCTCTGAAGGCAACAAGTAGAGATACCTTAGCATTTAGAAGGGACTATCGTCATAAGATCAATTCGTAGGAAACTCGAGGGACAAGTAGGGACTATGATCTTTATGACGATTTTGAATCGCGGGTCATTGCTAACGTATCCCTATGTTCGAGGGACACAACCATTATTTTCGAGGCAACCAAGTGGGGAAAACCTTAGGAGTGAGCATGTGCAAGTGTGTTTTTTTCAATTAATTATCTTTGCATAATTAGGGTTTCTACTGTATTAATTTGATTTATCTTTTGCATGCAAGCCTATTGTCTATACATCTAGAAGTTTAATAGTTGCGGAAATTAAAAATGAGAAATTAAAACCCTAGCTATTACAAGGCTTTGGGGAGGGGATTACATAATCAAAAACCAGGGAAAAATGATAAGCGCGAAATAGTAAACCTAATTAACTATTACAAACTTGGAACAGTTACAATAATTAATAAAAATGGTGAAAGTAAAGACGCGTGCGAAAGTTAAAACGGGAACAAATTAGAACCTAAGAAATCTAATTAATCAAAAATGTTTTTGTTTGTATTTTCTTTATTGAAAAATAGTTTCAATTTGCAAATTAATCCTAATTTCTATTAAATTTTAATTAAAAAAAAATGTTTAAGTTAACCTAATTAAACTAATTAATTAAATGCAACTAAATATTTTATGAAAATAATTAACTAAACCTAATATTTTTGTAATTTTCTGATTTTATGATTTAATTAAAAAAAATGATTTTTATTGTGAAAGTAATTAAAATAATAAATTAAAAGAATAAAAAAAAGTAAAAAGAATAGAAAAATTGAGGAGATGGGCCTGATATTGTAAGTAATCCAGGGGGTGTGTTGCCAATTTTCTGTTAGGCCCAAAGTTGGCCCAGAGACTGGCGTCTAGTCCAGTGGAGTCATCTCCTGAGGGCTCATGGTGGACCTTCAAGGATGAGGCGTGGGATCTACACGGTGATGAATCCAGAGGACGAGATCAGAGGGCGCGTGGTGGTCCTCAGAACATGACGTGCACTGGATCTGGAATTGTAATTTCAGAAAATGCAAAAGGTCTGGACCTGGGATCGAACCCAAGTCCCTCCTCTCACATGCCTTCTTCCCTTGCCATCTGCGCTGGTTAATTAGTCATATATACAATTACAATAATTAAATATAATGGGAAACAAAGACAACTGCTGAGTTATCAAGCGCGCGCCAGCAAGTGGGTCCCCTATTATTCAAATTGGCCAATCAAACAAAGAGAGATAAAGACTTATTTTTAAAGAACCAATGAGATGCTGCCTTTTCGCCACGCCACCCCGTTGACTGACGACTGGCCAGTCTAACCACCGGAGACGGTGGTTTCCACCGTCTTCTCCGGTGAGGTCGCTTGAAAATTCAAACAAATGGAAAAACAAACAATGATATCTATCTTAAAAAGGTCCCTTGAGTTCGAATTTTGCCTCTAAAAGTGCTAATTCCTCGCGCATTGTTGAGTTCTCATTTGAAACCCTAACGACGGTCACACATGGCAAAGTGTAAAGCCAACCCCTATTTCCCCGTTTAATACGTCAAAAAGCTGGAAAATATCATTAGAAACACAAATATAACCTCAAACAAAATTGATATGGCTTATTATGAGAGTTTGAGATCTGAGTCTTACCAAGAAAATTGAAATTTGGTTTGGCCACTTCAGGGTGTTTCAGGCGTGGGTGAAGGTTGGTTCGTCTTACTGGGAGTCTCAGGAGGATGATAGAGTGCTTATTTCCGATTGAGAGTGGTTGAAACGTGCGCTTTTGTTTACACCACTTTTTGATCTTTTTTGCAAACTTGCTCTTTTCTTTTGAGGCAGCCTCTCATTCTCCTTTAGGTCTGGGATCCTGTGCTTATGTATGGTTGCATATTAGGTCAACATAAATGGAAGAAATATCATGCTTTGATGATAAAATATTATTCTTTCAAATATTTTATTTTTGTCTATTTTTGGATCAAGTCTATTCTTGCTCCCCCCACGAATTTTCCTTGCCATGCCGACACATCTTGCTCTTTATTTTGATGAGAAAAAGATTTGAAATCAAATCCTACATTATTCTTTTTATTCACCTTATTTAATTTTGCATTCTATTTAATAAAATATCAAAAATGAATAATATAAATAATAAAATAATTTAAAAAGGACTCAAAGGTCGTGGGTCATGTTGGAAGTGAGGTGTAAGCACAAAAAGTTAGGCCATTTGCCAAAAATAGCAATTTTGGGCATTGTTGACTTTTAACAATTCTCCAAAAATGGCCAACTTTGACAATGCATATCTCTCTCAATTTTGACCCTAAGAGGGTGTTCTTGGATTTTTTAGAAAGCTTAGGATGTCCCCTAAGCAACCTCTTTAGTTTCATCTCAATTGGATCTTCTATGATCAAGTAAGGAGCTTTGACCCAAAAGGTGTTTTTATTGACTTTTTGGAATGACCTATAATGTTTGAGTTCATATCTTTCCATGAGTGCATTTCTTGAACTTGAGGAATGAAGATGAGTTATATGGAACCGTGTATTCTTCCAAATGAGCCATGGATGAGAAATTTCTGATAAAGTACGAGAGAGTTATGCCTGGTCAAAGTTTGGTTGACTTTTCCAGTAGAAACCCTAATTTAGCAACTTTTGAGTTTTGATGAATTAGGATCCTTCCTTAGGGAATCATGATCAACCTTTGATCAAATGATGGATATCACTTTAAAATGTTTATGTTGACCAAAAATATTGAAGTTTGATTGTATGTTGGCCCCAATTGACTTTTGACCTGATATAGTTGATTTTCAAGCATCTCAGCAGTTGACTGGGCAAACTTCTTGTGCAAGGCATGAAACTTGGCATGAATGGTATTGAGAACATATTAGGACCATGTTGAGCATATGAGGCCCTTGGGACTCACCCATCTTGATGAAAATGGAAACCCTAGTTTGAGGTCCATTGCTTTAGGAGAGAGTTTGTCTGGTCTACTCTTGGGCATCCTTGAGCAAGCGGGGTATCTTAGTGAACATATGTTGAGTAAAATGGGAGGGAAAACTTTGGGGTACAACATGTATTAATCTGGAACTGTTGAAAATTATTGACGATAGTTATCTGTTGTTTGATCTTTCCTGAAAAGGTAAAGAGTTAGCTGTATGCAATGTCATGATGTATGAAACACATGGCGTAATGATGTTCTCAAAATAAATGAGATTATGTTGTATGAATTTATCATGTATGTAAATATGATGCATGAAATGTTGTTGGAATGTAATTTTGTCTTTGGAAAATAAATCCTTGACAAATGTTGGAGAGTTTTGGGAGGCTAAATCCCGGGCTGCCGTTGGAGATAAAAAGTATGTGCATCTTCAAACTTTATTTAGAATTTTTTCGCTGGGGATTCCTGTTTTTGTTGTTTGAGGAGAAATCTGCTGGTGGATGTTGACTTTGCTTGAGGAAAACTCGGTGGAGAATGTTGACTTTGCTTGAGGAAAACTCTATGGAGAATGTTGATTCCTGCTTGGGAATAAAGAGGTTAACTGTTATCTGGTTTGGCTTCCAGGTTTTGTAGCAACTCACTGGTAATTGTAGATCGGTCTACTGGAGAAGAGGAGTTGTGGTCCCTTGATTTGTGATAGTCTGGGAGGCAAATTAAAGCTGGGGAATCTTGTTGTTTATTGGGGAAATAAACCCTGTTGCCAATCTGTTGGAGAGGCGTTTTCTTTTGGCAGAACTCTTCGAGGATTCTTCTTGAGACCAAACTTAGCTGGGAAGAATGGTTTTCCAGAGATTGAAACTCTGGTTGGGAATTGCCTGGATCCAACTTTGTGGGGACTTGACTGGGGATCACCTTATGAAGGGGATTTCGTGGATATTTGTCACTGCCCCTAGTAGCAAGTGTTGTAGCACTTCTAGAAAAATGTTTGCTTGACCCTTTGCTGGAATTCAAGCTCAATACCCCAAGTGATTAAGATGCAGACTTGCCCCTGGTTATTCAGCACCTCTCAAGAGATTTCTTAGAATCTTGACTTGACTGCCCCAGGTGAGTTTGGACAATGACATGCCATTCCCCCTTGCTTATAGGAGATTTGTCATTGGAAGTGTCTTCCCATTTGAAGTGATTCTGCTTCTTGAGAGAGTTTTTGTTCACTGGATATTGGTCATGTGAATTTCTCTGTTGTCAAACAAATAGCTATATGCAAACAGTGGTATTCAAAATAATGCAAAGTTTATGCTTTTCTTGAAGTTTGGAAAATGCGTTTTGGTAGATAAAAGAATTTTTGTAAGAAAATTCAACTCAAGATTTGGAGTAAAGCCTTACAGGAGTAAGGATACCTTTTGTAACAGTATGCTTTCGAACTAACCCATGCTTCAATTAGGACTTTAAAAGGTTGTATCATGGTCTGGTTCATGGATTAAGAAACAAAGGATAAGACTTAAAGTGTATTTGTACCTGCCCGTTCTTCGTGATGTTCTTCAGTCCTAAACTCAGTTAATTGTGCGTTTGAATTCCAATTGAGTCTGACATGATGGTTCATATGTTTGGAAGTTTGTTTATTGGAAGGCATTCATTTTTGCAACACTTTTCATGTTATTAAGGATTTGCAGTGACATTTTTTTTTGGATTTGTTATCCTGGATTTTTGCCTGACTATTCTTGTTTTGAGATTACAGTCAACGGGATGCCCCAGTTTTTCTTAAGTCTCCTTCGTAGGTTTTGACTTAGTGGGCTTTTTTCTTGGGAGATAATGACTGCCTAGCTTATGGGATGAACCATTACCGTCTTTTGATTCATAAGGATGTTTTTGGTATCATTCATTGTGAGGTGAAAGTTGGCCACCGAACACGCATTTGAATTAACTGAGAAACTACCCTGCCCCAGGTTTTGATTAAAGGTTTCAATTTAGGTGAAAAAGAAAACTCCTACTTCTTTGGCTCAAAGGGGTTAACTAGGTATTATCCTCCTTATAACTCCAGTGTTTAGGAATTGAAACAAACGCTTGTCCATCGTCAACAAGGTCTGTCCAAAAGCATACTGTATGAGATTATGGTAGTGTTTTCGTCATCCTCCCTTTAAAGGCTTGTAACTTTTAGCAAGATTTGAATGTCATAAAGAGAGAAAAATCATAGCTTAAATATAGTGAAAACAAATAGATGAATTCAAGACAAACATATGCGATGCATAAATGAGAATAACCAAAGTCTGACATAAATATAAGTGTTTAAGCAAACAAAGAAATTACAATTGAAAATTTGAATAAACATAAATTTCTTCGTCTGAATTTGTCACTTCAAATGGTGTGCCTTTGAGGGGTGACAAAAGAACTCCAGTTGACCATCTTGCCAAATTCCAATGCTCCTTCGTCGATTAGGTCTTGAATCTTGTTTTTCAACGTCCAACAACTATCAGTATCATGCCTCGGACTATTGGAGTGATATGCACACCTTTCATTGGGATGGTAACTAGGGGCGAAAGTATTAGGATTCCGAGGAGGGTCCTTCAATGTGACCAAATCCAGATTCAACATGTGTAGCAAGACTTGCGACATTGGCATGTTAAGTTTAGCATATTGCCTGTTGGACGCATTCCATTTAAGCCGATTACCCCGTTGTTGTTGGGCTCGTGATGTAGTAACAGTTTGGAAAGGTCGGCTCTCCATTAAACCGACTTCTTGTCTCATGGGAGGCTGAATAATGACTTGATCCCAAATCTCGACTGTTTTTTTGTACGGTTGCAACCGTCTTAATGATGTTTTTTGACGAAGGTCCTTAGCTCCTCTTGCCCCCGAGCTAAGTTTTGGATAAGAGCCATCTGGCCTACCAGTTTTCCCATCATCCGAACTTTTATTGTTGCCATTTCAGTTTGTAGCCGTTCCAACTAGTCATCCTTGTTCTCCTCAGGATTTCCCATGATCATGCCCCTAGTGAGGAGTGCTTTCACTTCTTCTTGCCCCTTGGATAAGTTCAAGAACATTTCTTGAAGTTGAGCGTTTTGAGTCTGCATGTCCTTGATAGTCTGTTCTAGAGTCATCTAAACTGAAATAAATAGTAAGAAGATGAGAGACTTGTGTGGGAAAAGCCTGTTATGATATGATGCATGGTATGTGGATGCAATGTTTTCAAGGACTTAGAAGATTTAAATTTGTTTTATACAAAAAAGGCGCAAACATCAATTGTATTAATAAGTTTAAATTAATTACAACCATGCCCCTTGGTCTTACAAAGGAGGAAATAAAGCAAAATAAAATCCTAAGAAAAAAAGGTCGAACGCATCCTCTTTGGCGCGATGTAGGCGTTCAGATTTCGCTCTCCATGGAGTTGTCTTGTAAGCTCCAGAACCTTCTTTTCACTCGTGTAGAACTGGGTTTCGAAGGTGTCTCGTTCTTCCTTCAGCTGGATCCAAGCTCTTTATAAGTCTTTACGAGAAGTAGGCATGGTAGGATGAAGGATAAAATAAGGAACATCTTCTTCAACTAATGGCTCCATGATGATAGTAAAAATGGCAGGGTATGGCATACCGAGTCTTTGAGCACGAGTCCGCACCCACTTAAGATAAATCTCCAAAGGAATGTAGTTCTTACGCCCCAATGTCTTGCTATCCACTTTGTTTATCATTCTCCAAGCTTGTACGAACCTTTGACGGTAGCCTTGGTTGTCGCCCTCATAGTCGAATACCAAACCATGGATGAGCGCATCGTGAGGACCATTTCTTCGTGCATACCCAAATTGTCGTAATGCAAGAGAATGGTTATAGGTGATACCTCCCATAATGCCTAAGAGTGGGAAATTAAGAAATTTCCCACAACGGTGAATGATAGTGGTATCTTCCAAGGATCGAGAACACCAATAAATGTCAGAGTGTGTGAGGGAGATCATCCTTTAAGACCATGTAAATCCTTTCTCGTTCTTAAATGTTGATCGAGGTAGGTGCTAAGTAAACCACTTGGAGAGTAGGGGGAATGCAACACAAAAGAGTACCTATTTTCTTCATTGTGCGAGTGTGAAAACAATGTAAAATATCTCCAAGCAAAGTAGGTATAGGGTTACGGGATAGGAAAACCTTGATGGCATTCACATCTATGAATTGGTCCGGATTGGGAAATAGAACCAAACCATAGATTAGAAGGGCCAAGACATCTTCAAAGGTTTGAAAATCCATATCTTCCCAGAATGAACGAGCTTTCTCCAACAGAAACTTGGCTAGGAAACCCTTAACTCCACTTCTCGTCTCCCAATTTGCTATAATGTCGGCTCTCTTCAGATGCAGGGCTTCAACAATGACTTCAGGCTTTGGAATCCCTTCTAAGCCAGTGAACTATATTTGATCAAGCACGGGAACTCCCAATAGTTGAGAGAATTCTTCTAGTGTAGGGACCAACTGATAGTCAGGAAAGGTGAAGCTATGACGCATGGGATAAAAGAATTGGAAAAGCACACACATCATTTCTTCTTGGAATTTGGAGGTAGCCAGGCTGAGAAGTCGACCATATTTCTAGGTGAAGGGAGAATCTCCAGGCACCCTTGATGCTAGTTCTTGGAGTTAAGGGTGTGCTTTCACGAAGCTGATTCGGATGGTATTCCTTCGGATGGGATTCATGGCTTACAAAGAAAAACAAAGATAAATTCCTAAATCCTTGAAATGGTTAGTGAGAATGCTTATGATTTTATGATGTTTATGATGTTATGTACAAATATGCAAAGCAAGAAAGTTGTTATGAACATACAAAGAAGACAAGTCCTTAGGTTTAGGCTTGTATGGAGTTTGTAGGTAAGTACCCTCTTGAAGTTTAGTTGGCTCAACCTATCCTAGTAGTAGTAATCGGGTTCTAGGGGATCTCAATATCACTGATCTTTCTTCATCGGGCATTGTTTCAGCGCAAGCCTCTTTAATGGCGACTGAAATATCCTGAAAGTCTGATCTCAATGAGCGTAGCATCGAGTATCAACCAATATTCGGTCGGAACCAAAGCCGACTATCTCACTACTTCCTAATGGACAAGTTGTTCAATTAAGGTTCTAAAGTCAGTTAGTGCTTTATGACGCTGCTTAGCGGCCTCGTATTCTCCTCGATTCAACACAAGGGATACCGGTACCAACAAATGTGTCATACCAACATAGCCATTGCTTCAACCGTATCTGTCTACGCAGTATAGTTTCCATAATCTATTGCTACTTACCTAAAAGGTGCCCCAGATCTGGGTGGAGGATCAAAACAAGCCCAAACAAGGAACCATAATGTAAAGTAAGAAAGTCAAACAATGAAAAGCAAGTAAAGGTGATCTAGCCCTAAGGTAACCCCACTTTTATGTTTTCCCCAGCAGAGTCGCCAGTTCTGTAATACAGTGGGAGAACTAACTTGGGTGTTTTGCATTTGATCGCAATTGTTGCGGATAGCAAGAGTCGCCACTGAATTTTCTTTTATCCAATAAAGAAAGGTTGAAAAGAATAGGAAAGACCTTTCGAGATTATTTCTTGAGTTCGGGGGGTAGATTCTGAAAACGGAAGGTATTAACACCCTTTTCATCCGTAGTTTTCTACGGGCTCTTAGATGCTTGTGAGATCACTTGTTTTGTTTGAAAATGTGCTTTTGGTGTGGGTTTTGAAAGTATTTTGAAAATGTGCTTGTAATGGTTCTCGTTTCTATAAGAACGCGTACAAAGTGTTGTTTTTGAAAATAGTTGAAAGGGGTGTTTGTGGAATGTGTTTTTTTGAAAGTGGTTTTGAAAAGTGTCTTTGTAATGGTTCTCGTTTCTATAAGAACGCATATAATGTATTTTGTCTTTTGAAAATGTTTTTGTTGTGAGAAAGCGAGCAACTAGGAGCATTCTACCTATTCAAAAGGTCTTAATGTTCTTTTCCTCCTCCTTTAGATGTTGCTATCTTACCATTGATTTGGTAAGAAGCCCCATTATTGGATGTGAAGGGACGGGCGTGGGACGTTTGTATAGTCATAAAAGTCAACCTATGGGATGTTTTAGCAATGTTGTTTAGGGACTAGATCATTTATCGAAGGCAACATTAAGGTTCATCGAGAGACTACGATCTTTTATCGAGGGTCTTTGCTAAAACGCCCATATTCGAGGGACATGACTATTTCTCTGAGGCAACAAGCGAGATTACCTTAAGGTTGTATGTGTGTGAATAGTGTGTTTGATTGCATGCATTTTGTCTTTGAATTTTAGGTTATCTACTTGTTGGTTTTATCTTGCCATACATCCTAATTACTATCATTTGTAAAAAAGCAATAAAAAAGTAGAAAAATAAGTCCTACACTATTACAACCATATTGATTAGAAAGAAAATATAAAGACAAAAAATAAAATAAAGGAAATAAAATGAATGCTCCGATCTAGGAATAAAAACCCTTCGATTCTTCCCTTTCTAGCTCCCTTCGATTTGGGCCTGGAGTCAGTGAGGTCATGCCTTTCGATTTGGGCTAAGCCTGAGGCATGAGATGCAGCTTTTGATTCTTCCTTCCTACCCCCTTCGACTGGGGTCTGGAATCATCATGGTCATCCCTCTGGCTACCTCTTTCATTCAACATGGAGTGTCCTCTTCACCTTAATTCCCTTGTTGCCTCCTTCAATTGGGGCTTGGAAGTTAGTGTGGAAACCTAAGGCTTCATTTCATACTCCTGTTTCTTTCGTTTGAGTTTTCAAAATAGCAAACATGGCCTGAGGCCATGCTAGCATTGTCTTATGGTAAGGTTAGTTCTTAAAGCATGTTTAATAAATTAAGAAACAAAATCAAAAGGATTATCCATGGAAATAAATTAAAATGGTGGAAACGAAAAGGAGAACAAATGTTATGTACATGCTTCAAATGAAGGAAATAACTATTCACATGTTATGTTAGAAACAAAAGATTCATGGTTTATAGAAAATTACCTTGCTTGAGGCTGAAACGTGTGGGCTGGACCTTGAGTGGCTTCCTTGATGCTTTTGTATCCGAAGGTAAGAAACGAAGGTGACGTTTCTAATGCTGGATTCAAAGGAGAAGAACAAGTGTGGTGTTCTTTCTACTGGATTCGAAGGAAAACAAAGTGTGGATTTTTTTCAGATTCGAAAAAGGAAAGTATTTAGATTCTGGATTTGTGTTTGGTGAGTGTTTGATTTTTTTGAGAGTGTTGAAGATTTGTTCCTCACAGTCCTTGGATGTGTGTTCAGCCCCTTATACATGTTATGGAGCCTCTTATTTATAGGCAAAGTTGGCTGAAGTTTTGGAGGGAAAACAACATAATTTGAACAATTTGAGTAAACTGCTCTTTATAGATTTCGAGGGACAATGTTTGTATGCTATTTTGGTGCAAGAATGGGGCAATGTTTCAGGACTGCTATGCAGCAGTTTTGGAGCGTTATGGCCAGTATACCAGGCTTAAACTTGGCATAAATCATCTTTTGAATATTTCATCTTTCGTTTTGACCCCCCCTTCGACCAGATTCTCCTTTGAACAACGTTATTTGATTTTCATCCAACAAGTGTCTTTCAAATGGGTCACTTTTGTGCACCCTTCATAGGAGCCAAATGTGTGCTCCTTGAATGGGTTACCCAAGTATGCCTTAAGGTGGGTCTTGTAAGTCCTTCAAATGGGCTATCAAACATGTCCTTCGAATGGCACACCCAGACATGTCCTTTGAAGGGGTCATGTATGTATCTTTGAAAGGACCAAATGTGTCCTTCGAATGGACTAGTAAGATATATCTTTTGACAGGGACTCCTATGTATTCCCTTCAAATCCACCAACCATGTGTGCTGAAGATTGTCAAGGGTGGAATTGAAGCATACTAAAGGGAAATGTGTCCAGTCGAAGCTAGTGTAAACATAGCCAATGCCTTGTCGAAGCTTGCATGCAGGAGGTCTGAACTTTGTGACTCCAAGCAAGCATACAAAAGTCCAATGCTAAAATGAAGACTTGCATGAAGGGAACCACCTGCCCAAACTAAAGAGGCATGCAGGAGGCAAAAATGCCCAGATTCGAAAGAGGCATGCAGGAGGAAAAAATGTGCAATCGAAGGATTCCAAAAGGAGGCTTTTTGCCTTGGAATCGAAGGAGGCTACAAGAGGCTCTTACCTTGTGCTTGCTGGACTTGTGGGCACCTCTTGCATGCAAAAGAGGAGTTATGGCTCAATCGAAGGCTTCATGCATCCAACCATTACTTGTCTATGCAAACATCAAATGTTCAATCGAAAGCAGGTATGTAGGCCACCATTACATTGTAAACCATGTGAGGTCAAATATGCAGTCAAAGGTTGCATGCAGGAAGCTCATGCCTTGTGAATCAAAGCCAGCGTGTCAAAGGCCAACACCCAGTCGAAGGATGCAAGCCAAGTTTGCATTAAAAGAGGTCAAAAAGCCAATCTGTGATCGGTGGATCTGGAACTGACTGTTTAACGCTGGTTCGCGAAATGTCGCAGAAGCAAGAGTCGCCACCGTCTTTTATTTTCTCCAAATGGAAAGGACAAAAGCACAGAAAAATTCCTTATAGAGATTGCTCTCGGTTCGGGAGGTAGATTATAGAAAGGGAAGGTGTTAGCACCCTTTCTATCCATGGTTATCCATGGGCTCTTAGATACTTGCTCATTGTGTTTTCAAAAATGGTTTGTTTGCTTTTCAACTGTGGGTTTAAAAAAAGTTTCTTTGAAAATTCCAGTTCGACTCTTGTATCGGTCCTCAAGAGTGTTTGAAAAATTGCTTTCGAAAGCTTTTTGAAAAGGTGTCGGTGTGAAAAGTATTTTTTTGATTTGTTTTGAAATTAGAGCAAGTATCTAGAGTCGTCTACCTACCCTAAGGAATTCGTCTGTGTAGATGTCCTTTGAAGTAGTGCCATCCCACCATTGAGAGGTAGGTAGCGCCACCGTTGGAGGTATTCGGGTCAATTCGAGGTTCGGGACATGGTGATCACCAGAGTAATAGGAAGATACCTTAGAAGCTATCCTCATGCCAGGTTCCCGGATCATGAGGACTTACTAAGACATCCTCTACTCGACGATCACCTTTCGAGAGGCAAGGTAGCAGTGAGGCGTACCCTAGGGGTGGTGTGTGATTTGTGTGTCGTTTTCAGATATTTTGTCTTGTTCATGTTATGGGTGATCTACGCGTTTGTTTTTATTTAGACATTCATTCTTGCATGCAATTATTAACAGTTAAAAAGATGCGGAAATTAAAAGTTCCTACGCTATTACAAAGGCGCGGGTCCACATCGCCAAAGTAAATCCAGGACCCGATTTGACATAAAATAAAGATGCGAGAAATATAAAATGTCCAATTTACACGGCTTTGGGAGAATTACATAAGAATTATAAGAACGGAAATAAATACAATGCGCGAAGAGAATAAAAATCGAAAACGAGGGCGTTGGACCCTTTTTAATGAAATTAAATTATATTAACAAATTAATTAAATTAAAATGAAAAGAAATGATTTTTTGAGGTTTTTGGTATTTATGATTTTTTATGAGAGAATTAAATGAAATTTAAACCTAATTCTAGCTATTTTTTAATTTATTAAGAAAATATGGAAATTAAACCTAAAATTAAACCTAATTAATTAATGCAATTTGATTTATAAAAATAATTAATTAATTATTAATGATGAGAAAATAAAAGAAAAAGTAATTTAAAGTAATTAAAACCTAATTCTACAAATTTTAAGTGTATTGAAAAATGTCAAAATTAAGTTTAAGAATAAAACTAATTAATTAATAAGACTTTATTTACAAAAAATAATATTTAAATAAAATATATTTTTATTTTCATGATTTTTTGTTTTTTATTTATTATTTTTATGTTTTATAAATTAATTTAAAGAATTAGAAAAAAGAAACAATTTAATTAATACAAATAAAATAAAAAGGAAGAGAATTGCAAAACCTTGGGGGGTTCTGTCCCCAATTGGGAGGTTAAATTGTAGCATTCAGGCCCAATGATTTGAGGCCTTGTTTGAATTTTCTGGAAGCGTGCGTGTGCATTGACTGAGACCTATTATGTTCTTCAGATCATAGCCCTTTGATTGATCTTGATAAGCGCGTGGCAAACCTGGATGATGGACGTATGGTGGACGCTTGTATTGAAACTGCACAGAAGCATTATTAGAAAAATAATATGGAATAGAAAGGGGGACCTGGGGTTCGAACCCAGGTCCCAGAGGTTACCAATACACATGCCTGCCACTTGAACCACCTGAACGCTTTGTTTATTATATGACCAATAAATAATATCAATCAAAACAAGAGTTAATGATATTTTTCCGTGCGAAATTCAAACGCTCCATTCACCTGCCTACACATCATCATCTTCCCCACTTGCTTGTTGTGCCTGAAACAAAAACAGATTAAATAGCGGGGGTTTTAAACCCCCACTAAATGACAAGTGCAAAAACAGCGATTAGAACATGGTGGCTCATAAATTGAGCGCGAGTAGTGTGTTCAGATCGTCCAAGCCTCCTGAGTTTAATGGTCTAAGTCTCACGTCCTAATTTTTCCATAACTGAGAAACCCCAATTCAAGGTTTTTAAAACCCTAACAATCTTCCATGGTGAATTCTCCTATAGTGCACGAAAACTCAATTGATGTATGTGGTTAGCTTTAGAACGATCCAATTAGCATAAATCAACATCAAAAACATATGAAAAATGCATAGAATTCATGATACGATTATGAATATTTTCGTGAAAAGTATGACTTTGATATACCAATTCCTTGAGTATGGGACAATGTTCTTGATTGGAATAGTCTCCTCGTGGCCTTGGCAAGCTAGTGGAATGGTTATATGGCCTTGAAACGCCTTGGAATGGTGTTTTCAGTTTTTGAATTTTTCACAAAAAAGTGCAAGTTTGTTCTTGAGAGGAGGCGCAGCATTCAGGTCCTCAGCTTTAGGGTTTACATCCTGCTTATGTATGGAATGATTAGGGTTGAAAATTGGATCCAAAAAACCTTTGCATTGATGGAAAGATATTTGATTTTCATGGCATAATTTTTCCAATCTTTTTCACATGTTTTTGATGCCAATCATATCCAATTACCTTGATTCTTTCCAAATCTGATAATGCACGAGATTTTGAGGATATTTCATGCACAAAAAGATTTAAAAAGTTTGCTTTGGTATTTTTCACATATTTTAATTAATTAAATGAATTATTAGCAATTAAAAATTCAAATAAATAAATAAAAATGATGAATAACTTCCCTTTGGGAAAAATGGTCGTGCACATGCTTTGGATGATGAATCTTGGAAGAAAATGTGGCCCATTAGCAATTTTAAGACATTTGAAGCAAAGTTGACTTTTCAAAATATCCAAAAATTTCCCAACTTCCACAAGGCATATCTTGCTCAATTTTTAAGCTTTGATCATATTCTTTGACATTTTGGAAAGGTCTTGAAGTCCTATAACCAATGCCTTTGGTCCCATGTCATTTTGATTTACCAATCTCAAGTTATGGCCTTTGACTTAAAGTCCCCTTTTGTTGACTTTTGAAAATGACCTATAATGTTGAAATTGATAACTTTTTGTGAGAGCATTTCTTGGACTTGAAGTGTGAAGAGGAGTTGTAGGAAATGTCTTTCTCTTCAAAATGAGATTTGGATGGAATTTTTCTGATAATCCATGTGGAAGTTATGCCTTGGTCAAGTTATAGTTGACTTTTTCAACTGTCCAAATATGGAAACTTTTGCATCTTGAGACTTTTTGAGCCATGCTTTGAGAATCATGATCAAGCATTGATCAAATGATGTTTGTGGCTTCAAAATGAGATGTTGACCAAAAATTTGAACTTTTGACTGTCAAATGACCATTTTGCCCCTACAGTTGACTGTAGTGCAATTAGGGTTTTTGACTGTGCAATTTTGTGCTGTAAGTCTTGAAACTTGGTATGAGGATGCTTGACCATTTTTGTAGGCATGTGGGACTTGATTGGACCCTTGGAAACTTCATTTTCTTTGTCAGAACCAAAACCCTAATTTTTGACTGTTGGGAGGCCCTTGAACTGTGCAACCCTTGGGGAGATTTTGAAGCTTTGACTTGGCAAATTTTGAAGAATATGGGAGGGAAAATTTTGGGGTACAACAGTTGCCCCTGTTCAATCTTCTTAAACCTGAGGATGCAGATTGGCTGACGTGTCTTTCGTAATCCGAAGGTGGAAGATGATTGAACACTAGAGTGCCCAGAAATTTGCGCTCACATAGTAGCAGTGTGATGGTGGAATGGGCTTATAGATGCCATTTGGAGATTGATGGATATGATGATGGGCTTATAGATGCCATGCTAAGAGGTGATGGATAGGCTGATGGGCTTATAGATGCCATCTGGATGTAGATCGCGTAAGAGCTTCCTCAGCGAGAGCTTGCGTACCTGAAAAAGAAAAAGATTACCTGACCTGTTACAGGAGCCGGTCTTCAAATTCTTGTGTAGGGTGTACCCTGACTGGTTACAGGAGCTGAATCTGGAGCTTCAAACAGCGATGAATGAACCAGGGATGGTTACTATCTCAACAGGAACGCTGAGAGAACCTTGGACGATTACTACCTCAACAGGAACGCTGAGAGAACCTTGGGCGACTTCAACCTCAACAGTAACGCTGAGAGAATCTTGGATAACTTCTACCTCAACAGTAACGCTGAGAGAATCTGGGGACGATTACCACCTCCGCAGTAACGGGGAGAGAACCATGGGCGACTTCAACCTCAACAGTAATGCTGAGAGAATCTTGGGCGACTTCTACCTCAACAGTAACGCTGAGAGAATCTTGGGCGACTTCTACCTCAACAGTAACGCTGAGAGAATCTTGGGCGACTTCAACCTCAACAGTAACGCTGAGAGAATCTTGGGCGACTTCTACCTCAACAGTAACGCTGAGAGAATCTTGGGCGACTTCAACCTCAATAGTAACGCTGAGAGAATCTTGGGCGACTTCTACCTCAACAGTAACGCTGAGAGAATCTTGGGCGATTTCTACCTCAACAGTAACGCTGAGAGAATCTTTGGCGACTTCAACCTCAACAGTATCATTGAGAGAATCTTGGACGACTTCAACCTCAACAGTAACGCTGAGAGAATCTTGGGCGACTTCTACCTCAACAGTAACACTGAGAGAATCTTGGGCGATTTCTACCTCAACAGTAACGCTGAGAGAATCTTGGGCGACTTCAACCTCAACAGTATCATTGAGAGAATCTTGGACGACTTCAACCTCAACAGTAACGCTAAGAGAATCTTGGATGACTTCTACCTCAACAGTAACGCTGAGAGAATCTGGGGACGATTACTACCTCCGCAGTAACGGGGAGAGAACCATGGGCGACTTCAACCTCAACAGTATCATTGAGAGAATCTTGGATATCTTCTACTGAGTCTTTATCAGGAAAATCTGTTAGGGGTCGATTTAGCTGGACTAGAGAAGGCCTTTGACTGGATAAGAAACAAGAAAATCTTAGGGTCAATTTAACTGAACCGGTCTAGGTCTTGAAATCTTCAACTGGATAAGAAACAGGGAGATCTTAGGGTCGATCTGACTGAACCAGAGAAGGCCTTTGACTGGATAAGAAACAGTAAAATCTTAGGGTCGATTTAACTGAACCGGTCTAGGTCTTGAAATGTCTTCAACTGGATAAGAAACAGGGAGATCTTAGGGTCGATCTGACTGAACCAGAGAAGGCCTTTGACTGGATAAGAAACAGAAAAATCTTAGGGTCGATTTAACTGAACCGGTCTAGGTCTTGAAATCTTCAACTGGATAAGAAACAGGGAGATCTTAGGGTCGATCTGACTGAACCAGAGAAGGCCTTTGACTGGATAAGAAACAGAAAAATCTTAGGGTCGATTTAACTGAACCGGTCTAGGTCTTTAATATAGCTGAGAACTTAACTGGATCTTTCCTGAAAGGTGAAGGTCAGTCATATGCAATGCATGATGTATATGCATGCTATGATGTATGGAAGTGCGATGTTTATGAATGTATCTTTTCGTCTAGGAAAGTAAATCCTTGACGGGTGCCGGGAAGTCATATCCTGGGCTGATGTTGAAGAATAGATTTTTGCTTCTGCTGGGGATGATAGTTGCAAGAATACCAGTAGGAGAAGATAACTCCGTTGGGGAATAAACTTGGCGAATGGATTACTCTGCGGGGAGAAAAGTACTCTAACGATCTTGCTGGGAAGCAATACTCTGTGGGGAGAGAGGTACTTTGTTGAGTTGTTGATAATAACTTGCTGGGGATACCCTTGTTGTGTTGGAAGTGTTAATAGACTTCGCTGGGGATAAGAAGACTTCGCCGAGGACGCTTTTTCCGTGGCTTTTGGCTGAGGATAACCCAGTTATACCCTTGGTAAGGAAATAACTCTTTGAATAAAGCCGGGAGACGCGTTCGTGCTCTACGGGGATAAGCTTCCAGAATCTACTGGGGGTAAGCTTACTGCTTGGGGAGATGGATTTCAATTTTCCTGGGGAACTAGATTGGACTCTCCTGGGGAAGTTTTGAACTGTATCGAGGAAGTGGCTCCATTGAATGTGGGATATACCGCCGGGGAACAATCTTTAGACCAAGATTGCCGGGGATGCTTGTTAAGAATGCGTGTATACTGCTGGGGAATGTTGAGATCTGCGGGAGGATACCCAACTTCCTTAAGGTTGATAATAGCTTTGCTCAGGGAGAGTGCACTGACTTGCTGTCTCACTCTCTGGGGAATTAAGATATCTGATTATGTTCTTTAGCTGAACCTACCTTGATACCCTGATGGACAAAACAATTAGATCGCTTAGACCACTTATTATTGCCCCTGTTTCTATGGGAGAAGGCATCTGTGGGATGCTGATAATTGTTGATGAACCCACCTTCTTCTGGTAGGCAGGTGACAAGATAACAGGACATAGTCGTACGCTTTGATCCCTAACTTTTTCCTGGACCGCCCTTTCGTGTTTTCAGTCCACCGGGATACTCATTTTTGCCCAAGCCGCCTTTTCAGGTTTTCGACTTGCCGGGTGTACAGATTTTTTTCATTTCATCCCTTATTTTTGCCCGAACCCTTTTGGTTCGCCGGGAAGCCCTTATTTTTGCCTAGGTGTGTCAAGCTAGCGGGTCTTTGATTATGCGTAGTATTTTTTCGACTATGTCCACGTTCTCAGAATGTAGGGAGTTGCCCCTGTTAGAAGTGTTTTGTCATGCCACCAGAAGGTGTTTGATCAGGCAAGATTCGTTGTTGGAATGCCCCAAGTGACTCGGGCGGAGATTTGCCCCAGGCTATTTGGCCCTTGAGAGATTCTCCGAATCTTGATTGGATTGCCTCAGATGATGGACAATAATCATGTCTGCCCCTTGATCGGAAGTGCTTTTGTTCACTAGGTATTCATCGTGCGAATTTCCTTGCTGTTCAAACAAATATTCATATGCAAACAAAGTTATGTTAAAAATGCAAAGCTTATGTCTGTTTCGAAGTTTTGGAAATGCATTCTTTTTTTCATAAAACAAGTGAATGTTTGTAAAACGTGACGTCAACTCCGTATTTACCATAGGCCTTAAGGAGTCAGGATACCTTTCGTAATAGTATGCTTTCGAACTAACCCATGCTTCAGCTAGGACTTTTAAGGGCTATAACGTGGCCTGGTTCACGGTTTAAGAAACAAAGGATAAAGGCTCAAATTTTATTTGTACCCACCCGCTCTTCGTGATGTTCTTCAAACCTAAGCTCAGTTGATCGTGCATTAGACCTTGATTGAATCTTTGTCCTGACGCTCCGGTGATGGTTCGGATGTTGATAGTTTATTTTGAATAGGCAGTCATTCCTTTTTGTTATTGTTGAGGGTTTGTAGGACCTCTTTCTTCTTTGATTTTGTTATCCCTATTTTTTGCCTGAACTGTTTCCTTTTGTGGAATTACAGTCAGCGGGATGCCCCAGTTTCGTAAGTCTTCTTCATATGTATTTTGACTTATTGGGCTTCTTTCTTTTTATTTTTATTTTGAGAGATATAATGACTGCCTATCCTTGTGATTGTTCGGAATCATCATTGTCTTTCTTTGTTTTGTAAGGACCTCTTTTGGTGCCATTCGTTATGCACTTGGATCACCATTCGTTCTTTTGGGGCTATCTTGCATTCTCTTCACTCTCTCACCATGAAGAAAATAGGACTTCTTATGTGTTGCACTCCTTTGCTGGCTAAATAGTTTATTTCACACCTACCCCGGTCTGTTCTGAAGAACGAGCATGGCTTAAGATGGTCTAGTAGGTTGATGTCACTCACACATTCTGATATTTATTGGTGTTCTCGATCCATGGAGTGCATTACTATTGTTAACCGTTGTGGGGAATTCCCTAATGTCCCTCTACTTGGCATTAAGAGAGGTATCACCTACAATCATTGTTTAGTTTTGCAACAGTTTTGGTATGCTAGGAGGGATGGCCCTCATGATGCACTTGTCCAAGGATTTGCATTTGACTATGAGAGTGATGTCCAAGGTTATCATCAAAGATTCATACGAGCTTGGGGCATGGTTAACAAGGTTCATATCAAGACATTGGGGCATAAGAACTCCATTCCCTTGTCGCCTTATCTCAAGTGGGTGCGAACTCGTGCCCAAAACCTCATGATGCCTTATGAAGCCATCCTACCTATCATCATGGAGCCTGTTGCAGAAGGAGATGTTCCGTATGATGTCCCTTATCCTAACATGCCTACTTCTCTTGAAGATCTGCAAATAGCTTGGATTCAGCTAAAGGAAGAGTGAGACACCTTTGAAACCCAGTTCTACACAAGTGAAAAGAAGGTTTTGGAGCTTATGAGACAACTTCATGAAGAGCGAAGTTTGAACGCCTACATCTCACTAAAGAGGATGCGCTTAACCTTTTTGTCTTAGGAGTTTATTTTGTATTTATTTCCTCCATTGTAAGCCCAAGATGCATGTTTGTAATCAATTTGAACTTATTAATGCAATTGATGTTTGTTTCTTTTGTCTAAACAAATTTAAATCTTCTAAGTCCTTGAAATTATTTACATACGCATTTTCATGCATCATGATATAAACATGTTTTCCACAATAGGTTTCCTTATCTTTCTACTGTTTATTTCAGTAAGATGGATATCGAACAAACAGTGAAAGACTTGCAAGCGCAAAATTCCCAGTTCCAAGAGACCTTGCTGACCCTGGCTAAGGGGTAACAAGAGCTAATGGCTATGCTAGTAGCCAAGAAGAAAACCAAAAAGAAGGCATTTTGTGATACGGTGGGAGAACTGACTTGGTTATTTTGCATTTGATCGCAAATGTTGCGGTTAGCAAGAGTTGCCACAGACTTTTCTTTTATCCAAATGGAAAGGTGAAAAAGCACAGGAAAGATCTTTGAAATTGTTTCTTGAGTTCAGGGGGTAGATTATGAAAAGGGAAGGTATTAACACCCTTTTCATCCATGGTTTTCCATGGGCTCTTAGTTACTTGCTAGATCACTTTCCTTTGTTTGAAATTGTGCTTTGTGTGGTTTTGAAAGTATTTTTGAAAAGAAGCCATTTGTTTAGGCAAACTTTGTAATGATTCTCATTCATAAGAATGTATACAAAGTGTTTGATCTTTTGAAAATGTTTTCAAGTTTTGAAAGATGTTTTGAAAGTGTTGGTGTTTGTTTTGAAATAGCAAGGATGTTTTTGTTTTGAAATGGAGCAAGTAACTAGGAACATTCTACCTACTCAAAAGTCTTTCATGTTCATTTCCTTTTTCCTTTGACATTGTCATCTTACCATTGATTTGGTAAGTAACCCTATCTTTGAATGTAAAAGGGATGGGCGCGGGTCATTGTATAACCATGATTAACAATATTGCAAGGTATCTTAGCATTTTTCTTTAGGGACCAAGATCATTTTGAAAGGCAACATAGATAGCGTCATCGAGGGGCTATGATCTTTTATTTTGCTCGTCTTTGCTAAGATACCTCACATGCGTAATATGGCCATTTTTATAAGGAAACCAAGTGGATTTACCCTAGGGGTATTTGTGTGCAAGTGTATTGATTTACATGCATTTTTTTGTCTTTGCTTAGGGTTTTCTATTGATTGGTTTTAGTCTTTCCATACAAAACCCTAATTACTAGCATTTGTATTTGAAAGCGCTAAATTGCAGAAAATAAAGTCCTATGCTATTACATCGTTTAGGGGATGGGGGTAAAATTTACAAATGGGGATGAAATAGGAACTTAAAAATTACAACCATATCGAATAACAATGAAGGAAATGTGAAAACAATGTAAAAATAAGGAAAAATGCATTTTGAACTATTATGTGTCGACACAAGCTCCTATGCATCGACACATAACTTTCCTTGCCCATGTATTGCCAAATCAACTTAGTATGAGTCGATACATAACGGTATGTGTCTACTCATACACTACATGTGTCGACTCATACGTGCTTTGTGTCGACTCATACACTCTTTTTCCTTCTGTTTTAGGCCTGTAAAGCAGTATGTATCGAATCATAAGGCTATATGTCGACTCATACTGTCATTTTTTTATTTCAACATTGTTTTGTTGCATACATGGGTTAGTTTCAACACATAATACTCTGAGTTTGAGTTGTTGTCTTGACTGTTCTTGAACTTGGAAAAGAAAACATAGGTGTTGTAGAAGCTTGTTCTTTAGTTTGAACAATTTCTAGGTGATGTATGTGAGGTGCTTAGATGTTTGGACAGAGCTTGCAAGGTGTGAGAGTTCCAAATATTTGGACTTTAAAACTCAAGAGTGGGAGATTATTTGGACAATTATGGATTTTTGGAGAGTATGGGATCTTGATAGCTAGTTTACAAGAAAACTTATGGCTTTTCTCTCTATTTTTTTCTAACCTCTTTCTCTTGCAAATGCTTCTTCTATTTATAGGCAAGGGGTTTGTGCATATGAGCTGATTAGGTTTTTAAAATAGCATTTTATGGTTTGGTTGGATTACAAAGATCAAACTAAGTCAAGTACTCCATAGTTCCAAGATGAAGTACCAAAGTTGCTAGTATTGAGGAGCTACTATCCATGATTTAGGGTTGAGTATAATCAGCAACCAGCAAGGTATGGGCTCAAGATAAACTTTGTACAAAAAGCTTGCTTTTCAAGAATAGCAATGGTGCCTTTAAACACATGGGTAATAGCTCAAGAGTGGGTGTAAGCATTAAATTATGATGAGATTTGCAAGCAAAGAAGCCTACAACATAAGATTATGCAGCAAATCATGAGAGTTTTGTTATTTGTTCTTCATTAGAATGACTTGCAATTCAAGGATGGATGCCTAACTTCAAGCCATTGAATCTCCTAGCTCAAGTATGATAAGTTAATGCTCTTGGATGGTTTGGAAAGCTTGAAACATCCTCTATAACTTTCATGTTGGCCATTTTGACAAAATCATCTTGTAACTACGTGAAAAATGCCAAGAAGTTGGGATAAAATCCTGAACAAAATCTGTTGAAAATTTCCCTAAGTGTTAAATGAAAATGTCATGACTTCATGAATTTATAACTCAAAATCCAAGAACTTCTAGGATTTGATCAGAAAATAAAAGTTGTAGATCTCATCGGGCTCTACAACTTTCATGTTGAAAGTTTTCCTTGAACCGTCTTGCATCTTGGTGAAAGAATGGCATGGAGTGATGAAATTATTATGTATAAAAACACTTAGAAAATTTCTAAGTCTTGGAATCTTGACTTTCCAAGTTGATTTTTGACTTTCTTGACTTCTTGATGATCAAGCTTGATATTCTTGAATGTCTTGATGAAATTTGATCTTTGGAATGTAATGTTGACCAAAAAGTTAAAGTTTGACTTTCCAGTATGCAATTGACCCTTTTACCCTTGTGAGAGGATCCTTGAGAAATTAGAGGGAAACTTTTAAGGTACAACAGCTGCCCCTGTTCAATCTTCTTAAACCTGAAGAGTTAGATTGGCAGATCCGCCATTTGTTACTTGAAGGTGAAAGATGATTAAACACTAGAGTGCCCAGAAATTTGCACTCGAAGATGGATGGTGAATGGGCTTATAGATGCCATTTGGAGGAACATTGGTAAACACTGGAAGAAGTATCAGCATAAATCTCTTGTTGATTTATACTAAAACTTGATGTTTTACCCATGAGAAAAAGAGTTAGTAAAATGCAGATGCCTGCATGTTGTTCACCAGATGTGGTATTATGTTAAATGCATATGGTATCTATATTCTATGATGTATGAATGTGAGATGTATGTTTTTGTCTGGGAAAATAAATCCCTGATTTCGGCTGAGGAAATTCCAGGGGGTTGAACCCCTGATTACCGTTGGGGATGAAGAATATGCATATCTTCAAACTTTGTTGAAAGGATGCTTTCACTGGGGAATAACTCTTGAATGTCAGCTGTTATCTGGTCGGATCCAACCTTCATAATTTGCTGAGGATGTAGTCAACTGCTATCTGGTCGGATCCAGGCTTCACGGTGACTCACTAGGGGAAGAGATGAGTTAACTGCTACCTGGTCGGATTCCATGCTTTGCAGAAAATTTCTTGAAATTGAATAGTTATCTGGTCGGATCCAGGCTTCATAAAACTTGCTGGGGATACGGAAGTAAACTGTTATCTGGTCGGATCCAGGCTTCGCAGTAACTTGAAGTGGTAACTACTATCTGGTCGGGTCCAGGTTTCGTGGTTTTTGGAAAGTTGTAATATTATCTGGTCGAGTCCAAGATTCATAGTGTCTCTCTGGGGATCATAGTTAATTGTTATCTGGTCGGGCTCCAGGTTTCACAATAAACTTTTTGAAAAACTGTCATCTGGTCAGGTCTAGTCTTTGCAGATTTTTGAGGTTGATGAGGTCAATTGCTATTTGGTCGGGTCCAGGTTTCACAATAAATTGTTTGGGGATTTAGTTGTTATCTGGTCGATTTCCATGTTTCACAATGAATCTCTGTGGGTGATTGATATCTGGTCAGATCAAGGCTTCACAACAACTTGCTTGAAAAGATGAAATTGAAAACTGATATCTGGTCGGGTCCAGGTTTCACAGTAATTTGTTGGGGTAGAGGCAAACTCTACTGGGGAAAAGAAGTTAAAGCTTGGTACGGTTGAGTCCAGGTTCTTCTATATCTTTGAAGAGTTAGACCATTATCTGGTCGGGTCCAGGTTTCATGGTATCTTGAAATTGAGATCAACTGTTATCTGGTCGGTTCCAGGTTTCAGATACTCAAACTGTTATCTGGTCGGGTCTAGGTTTCAGTAATTCACTAGGGATAGTGGCAAACCCTATTGGAGAAGAGGAGTTTTGCTAATGATTTTGTAGGAATTAAACTGCTATCTGGTCGGGCCCAGGCTTCGGAAATTGAAGAAGTAAAACTATTATCTGGTCGGGTACAGGCTTCAGTAATAACTTGAAAATTGTGCTAATATCTAATCGTGTCCAGGCTTCACAGTATCTTTGGAAATAGTAAAGGCTTTGCTGACGGCTTTACTGAGGATCAAGGGTTGTGGCTCTATTATTTGAAATAATCTGAAAGGAAACTTCAAACTGGAGAGTGTAGACTCAGTCGGGTAGGACGAACTCAGCTTGGGGAGGATACACTCAACTGGGGAGGATATACTCAGCTGGGAATAACAGGCTTAGCTGGGGAAGATATACTATGCCGGGGGAATACAAACTCGGTTAGGGAGGATGTACTCAGATAGGGGATTTTGTGGTTCCTCGATTGTTGTTGGGGAAATGAAACCTACTGGGGAAATAAACCCTGTTGGGCAAATAAATCCTGTTGGTGAAGTGAGTTTCTTTTAGTAAGAGATCCACGAGGCTTCAACTTGTAAAAATTCGACTTAGCTGGAGAGAGATATGCCAAGAGATTGAGACTCTGGTTGGGGATTATCCTATGTAAAGAGACATTGTGAGTAACTTTATTAAGGAGGATGTTAATGGAATAACTCTGTGAAGGTATTCCCTATTTATTTAAAGAAGTGCCTGTTACTGCTTAGGTCATATGTGCCAAACAGTTTTAATTATATTCATATGCATATGTTCATTCGATTTTAGTCATTGGACAAATTTGCATTTAAAACAAAGACAAATTTTGCACTTCAAAGTATATCTGTATTGATATTTTGCCCATGAATAGGCATTTTTTGTAAAGAGAGACGGAGATCCTAGTAAGAGGAAATCGTCTAAAGGAAAACAAAATTGAGAATAAAAACAAATAGCCATATGAAACGATCTTATTGCCTTCCCACTCTACTATTGCCCCAATGTCTTCGAATGTCCCTTGCCGTTGATAGAAGTTGATTGGATTGATCTTGGACCATTTGAACTTGGACCTTGGTGATAAAATTAATTGTGTTGATTCCACGGGACATAGTCATACGCTTTTAATCCTTAATTTTTGCTTGGACCGCCCTTTTGGGTTTTCAGCCCACCAGGATACCCTTTTTTTCCCAAGTCTCCCTTTCGGGTTTTCAACTTCCCGGGTGTACAATCTTTTGCATATATACCTAGTTTTTTCCAAAACCTTTTGGTTTTTCGGGATGCCCTTATTTTTCCTAGGTGTGTCAACCTAGCGGGTCTCTTATGCGTAGTATTTTTTAACTATGTCCACGTTTATAGGATATGGGAAATATTCACGATCCATGGTAGTCAGCATCATGGCACCGCCAGAGAAAACTCTCTTGATAACAAATGGACCTTCATAGGTGGGAGTCCATTTTCCTCTGGGGTCTCCTTGTGGTAGAATGATGCATTTTATCACCAAGTCACCAAATTGATATACTCGAGGCTTGATCTTTTTGTTGAAAGCCTTGATCATCCGTTTTTGGTACGTCTGACCATGGCAAACAGCAGCTAACCATTTTTCATCAATCAAGTCCAGCTGATCCAATCTCATTTAAATCCACTCGTCTTCGCCTAGGCCTTCCTCATTCATAATACTTAGCGAGGGAATCTGAACTTCCATTGAAAAAACAACTTCCATGCCATAGACTAGAGAAAAGGGAGTTGCCCCAGTTGATGTTCTAGCTGAAGTACGGTAGCCATGTAGAGCAAACAACAACATCTCATGCCAATCCTTATAGGTTACCATCATTTTATGCACAATCTTCTTGATATTTGTGTTGGCCGCTTCAACTGTGCCGTTCATTTTTGGTCTATACGAAGAAGAATTGTGATGCTTGATCTTAAACTGACTACAAAGCTCAGTGAACATAGCATTGTTGAGGTTAGTCCCATTGTCAGTGATGATCCTTTCGGGGATACCATAACGGAAGATGAGGTCGTGTCTGATGAATCTAGCTACCACATTCTTGGTGACTGAGGCAAATGAGGCAGCTTCGACCTATTTGGTAAAATAGTCGATAGCAACAAGAATGAAGCGATGTCCGTTGGAAGCGGTGGGCTTGATCTCTCCAATCATGTCAATGCCCCACATTGCAAATGGCCACGGAGCAGTCATGACGTTCAAAGGGATAGGAGGCACATGGACCTTGTCAGCATAGATTTGGAATTTGTGACAAGTTCTTGAATGTTGATGACAATCATCCTCCATTGTTGACCAATAGTAACCGACTCTTAAGATTTTCTTAGCCATCGTATGTCCACTTGAGTGAGTACCGAAGAGACCATCGTGTATGTCTTCCATGATTTCCTCTGCCTCCTTCTTGTCCACACATCGGAGTAGAGTTGAATCATGGTTGCGCTTGTACAATATCCTGTTACTTAGGAAGAATTTGGCTGTAAATCTTCGTAAGAATTTTCTGTCATTGATGGATGCTTCCTCGGGATACTTTTGTGTTTCAGGATATCTCATCACCTCATGGTACCAAGGCTTTTCTGCATCGGTGTCAAGCTCACAGCAATGTGCAGGTTCGTTGAATCTTTCAATTGTAATCATAGGGTCTCCATTGTCCCATCTGACCTTGAACATTGAAGACATGGTTGCCAGAGCGTCAGCCAACTGGTTTTCTTCCCTAGGGAAGTGCTCAAAAGTGATCTCTTCGAAGTAAGGAATTAGGGATAGCACAAGTTCCTTGTAAGGGATAAGATTATGGTGTTTAGTGTCCCAATATCCTTTTACTTGGCTGATCACTAGGGAGGAATCCCCGAACACATCCAAATGCTTGATCCTTAAGTCAATAGCAACTTTCAGACCTGAGATGCATGCTTCATCTTCGGACATATTATTCGTGCAATCGAAGCATAATCAGGCAGCAAATGGAGTGCGGAAAACTTCAGGAGAGATGATTACAACACCAATTCCGTTACCTAAGGCATTGGAAGCCCCATCGAAGACCATAGTCCATCAGGATCTTTGTTCAGGTCCGTCATATGGTCCAGGTTTCACACAGTCGTTACCAGCATTATTTTCTCATCAGGGAAGTCGAAGTTCATTGACCGGTAATCATCCACAGCTTGATGGGCCAAATGATAAGCTAGTACGCTTCCTTTGATGGCCTTTTGCATAGTGTATTGAATATTATACTCAGTCAAGATCATTTTCCATCTGGCTATCCGTCTGGAAAGGGCAGGTTTCTCGAAGATGTATTTGATTGGGTCCATCTTAGAAACCAACAGAGTGGTATGAGTCAACATATACTGTCTTAACCGGCGAGCAGCCCATGCCAGAGCGCGTCAAGTTTTCTCGAGCAGTGAATATTTGGTTTCACAGTCGGTAAACTTTTTGCTGAGGTAATAAATAGCATGCTCTTTTCGGCCAGACTCGTCATGTTGGCCCAAAACACACCCCATAGAGTTCTCTAACACTGTCAAGTACATGATCAAGGGTCTTCCTTCAATTGGAGGCATGAGAACAGGAGGTTCTTGCAGGTATTCTTTTATTTTGTCAAAGGCAACCTGACACTCATCATTCCATCTGACTACCTGATCTTTCTTCAATAGTTTGAAGATTGGCTCACAAGTAGCAGTCAAGTGTGATATGAAGCGAGCAATGTAATTGAGACGATCCAAGAATCCTCTGACTTCTTTTTCAGAATGAGGGACTTGCATTTCTTGGATGGCCTTTACCTTGGCAGTACTAACTTCAACGCCTTTATTGCTGACAACAAAACCTAGAAGCTTTCCAGATCGTACTCCAAACGTGCACTTGTTAGGGTTTAACCTCAGCTTGTACTTCTTCAGCCTCTCGAATAGTTTGTACAGGTGATCGAGATGTTCCTCTTCAGTTTGTGACCTGGAAATCATATCATCCATATATACCTCTATCTCATGATGAATCATGTCATGAAATAAAGCTACCATAGCCCTTTGATATGTTGCCCCCTGCATTCTTTAATCCGAACGACATGACCTTGTAGCAGAAGGTGCTCTATTGCGTAACGAAAGTAGTTTTCTCCATGTCTTCGGGAGCTATCCTTATTTGATTATAGCCTAAGAAACCATCCATGAAAGAGAATACTTTATGCTGAGCAGTATTATCGACTAAAACATCAATGTGTGGTAGAGGAAAGTCATCTTTGGGGCTCTCCCTATTCAGATCCCTATAGTCTACACACATGCGAACTTTTCCGTCTTTCTTTGGTACTGGAACCACATTGACAACCCATTGAGGATAGGATATCACATCTAGGAACCCTTCATCAAATTGTTTTATCACTTCAGCTTTGATCTTTTTAGACATATCAGGCCTCATGCGACGAGCCTTTTGTTTAACAGGAGGGCTATCTTCTCTTATCGGCAGACGATGAACTACGATGTCGGTATCTAACCCAGGTATATCTTCATAAGACCAAGCAAATACTTCCACATAGTCATGCAACATCTGAACCAACCTGATCTTGACACTACTTTTCAAATTAGCGTCGATCCTGATTTCCTTCTTATCTGACTCAATACCCAGGTTGATAACTTCAACTGACTCTTCATGCGGTTGAATAACTTTTTCCTCTTGTAATATAAGTCTAGCTAATTCTCCCGGTATGTCACAATCTTCTTTGCCTTCGTCTTCGGCTTGGTTGATAGGACATTCAAAGTCATAGTCGGCAATAACAGAGTCATTGGCAATAGGATCCAGAGTGGATGTGGACCTGCAAGAGTGTGTGTGCGTGTGCATGTAAGATACATGGCTATTTTTTTGAAAAATGTATTTGCAAGAAAGGAAAGACAATGAACACAAATATTTGAATGCAAAAGAGTCCAATGTACTGAATGATCACATGATTAGATGAACATAAATAAAACCTTGACAAATAGACCAAAGGGCCCCAGGCCAGGCACATGTCTTAAAAGTCATTGTTTGAATATTATAGATAAAATGTTCTTGAATTAAAAGAAAAGCAATAACAAGTAGGTTACTCCTCAATGAAGGAGATGGGCACAAAGTCCTTTGTATGCAAATTCTTCAGCTCCGTTGTAGTTGGATACACCCAATCTTCAAATGCAGCTTCTTCATCAAAATCACCCATGGCATTGACTTCATGGCTTCTAATGCGGAGAGGTGGCTTTCCAGCACGAGCACGTTTCACTTCTTTCTGAGCTTTGACGGTGAAGCCCAAACCAAACTTGTCAGCTTTAAATGGGATATCGAGGAGTTGCCCCCAAGTATCACAGTTTCCTTCTTCAATTTTCGTGCGAGCATCCTTGACTAAAACCATCTTTGGCGTGGCCTTAACAGCTTTAGACTTATCAGAAGAACATTTGGTAGCAGCAATCATCAGTGGCATGACTTTAAAGGCTTGACACAGGGTCTCAATGAATTCTCCATCCATCTCGACGTACTTGAAAGAGTTAAGGTGGCTCACCATAAACTCTTCTTCTCCACAGACAATGACTATTCTTCCCCTGACTGGATATTTGAGTTTCTGATGGAGAGTTAAGGTTACTACCCCAACTTTATGGATCCACGGGCGACCTAACAGACAAGAATAGGAAGGACGAATATCCATAATATAGAAGGTTGAGTTGAAGATTTGGGAGCCCACTTTGATTGGAAGATCTACCTCCCCATGAACAGTCCTCTTTGATCCGTCAAATTCCCTTACAATGATATCGCTTGGCTTCAAGACTAAACCTTCACAGTCTAGACGGTCTAACGCCCCCTTGGGTAATACATTTAGAGAAGAACCAGTGTCAACTAGCACATGTGCTAAGGTAGTCCCTTTGCACTCGACAGAAACATGTAAAGCATTATTGTGATTCTTCCCAAGAGGTGTTAAGTCAGCATCTGAAAATCCCAAGCCATTATCAACTGTCAGGCTAGCCACACAATTCTCAAATTGGTATGTTGTTGTCTCATGGGGGACATGAGCCTTTTCTAGGAACTTGATTAATGTCCGAGCATGGGCATCAGAATAAAGCAGTAATGACAACATTGAAATCTTAGAAGGGGTTTTCCCCAACTATTCTACAATCTTAAAGTCGCTTCTTTTTATGATCTTCAAGATCTCGTCCATCTCGCGAGCGGAGGGCTCTCCATCCTTTGTGGGTACTTCAATCACATCAGGCTCAATGACCTTCTCTTCCCCTCTTGCATCACTACTCAGCTTGGCAGCAGTAATGTGGATGGGTGTCTTTGTAATAACTGGTGGTGAGATATTGGGTGAAAATATTCTCCCAGTTCTAGTTCCTCGCTTGAGCCAACTATGTTACCGACATCGTCATCTTTTCCTTCTTCGATCCACGCATCTTGTTTAATCCCATGATAGAACACTTCAACACCATAATTCCATGGTACCGCCTTATTTGAAGAATATGGAATTGGTCCAGGATTGGTAATTATTAAGGGAGCAACAATGGGTTCATTTGAAATCCTAATAGGACCTTTGGAGGTGATCCTAAAAGGCTTATTTGAGATGGTAATAACGGAGAGGTCTTATAATTTGTTAACCAAACTCTTGGCAAGTGGGGTCTTCTCGAATAGAATTTTGTGGCTATCCATTAGGCATTCTATGCCTTTCTTCAGTCCTTCACAACCATTGTGTTGTCTTGTACAACACACACAATCTTTTACACAGCCCTGGAAAATCCCAGCCTTTAATAGGTTCTTTTTGATGGTATTCAGTGGAGTAGTCAGTTCTTCAACAGAGGCAACAAAAATTGTATCTTCAACGACATTAACACTCTTGTCATGCTTCGGCATTGGAGCGATGATTACATTCAGCGTCGGGGGAGGATCAAACTCAATAGTCTTGTTGTCAATCAAATCCTGGATTTTGTTCTTCAAGGCCCAGCACTGGTCAGTCTCGTGCCCATGGTTGCTTGAATGGTAAGCACACTTAGCGTTCAGATTATATTTTGGTGACGAGGTATCAGGGTTTGCGGGAGGATCGCGCAATGTAACTAAATTAACCTTGAGCAAATGTTGTAAGGCTTGAGACAATGACATCCCTAACCTCGTAAATTGTCTTCTTGGAGTTTCAAAATGTTGATGATTTACAGATGGTCTTGGAGTAGGAGTTGGATTGGATATTTGGACAGCATTGACAGGCAGACAATCATTCTTCTTGATACGAGCCATTTCCCCGTACACAACATTGGCTTCCTTTTTTGCAGAAAAAGGTTTCTTGATAGGATTGGAAGTGGATGTAGACGCCTCATAGATCTTCCCATTTTTATGCTACTTTCAACTCTTTTACCGGTTAAGATTAATTCGGTGAAACCAAAAGAAGATAAACCAACCAATAGATTAAAGAAGGGACCAGACAAAGTTCCCATGAACATGTCAATGTGTTCTCGATCAGTCAAGGGTGGTTGAACCCTATTGGCGAGGTCTCTCCACTTTTGTGCATATTCCTAAATCCTTCATTCTTTCCCATGGTCATATCATGCAACTGAACCCTCGTTGGTGCCAAGTCGGTGTTGTACTGATACTAATGGTACATGGCAGTAGCTAAATCCTCCCAAGTATTGTTACGAGAACCATCTAACTGATAAAACCATTCAAGTTGTGTTCCAGCCAAGCTCTCTTGGAAAAAGTGAACCCAGAGCTTCTTATCACCAGTGTGAGGTTGTATCTTGCGCACATAAGATTTAAAATGGAGTTTTGGACAAGAAACCCCACCGTACTTTGAAAAGATTGGTATTTTGAATTTGTGGAGGATGACTACCCCAGAGATCAAACCCAAATCATCAAAATCTAAATCGGGGACGGCTTAGATTTCAACAACTTTCAATTTGTCTTCTAACTGCTTGTATTTGATATCAGCGGGTGGATATTACTCGTTGAAATAATCATCATCAGATACTTGATCATTAGCACAGTCATCCTGAGTACTCTTGACCTTAATGATCTGGTTCTCGTCCTCTTCAGATGAGTCTCCTCCTACTGGGATTTGACGGAATGTCTCCTTGAACCTTCTACCAATGTTGAGTAGAGCTTTCTTCTTTGGCTTCTTCTTAACAGCCAACAAAGCCATCATATCTTGTTGCTCCTTGGCTAGGGCTAGTAGAGTCTTCTGAAACTGAGAATTCTGGGCTTGGAGATCTTTCACGGCTTTCTCTAGATCCATCTTGCTGAAATAAACAGCAGAGAGATAAGGAAACATGTTATGCGAAAACCTGTCATGTTATGATGCATGAATATGCATATGCAACTGATTTCAAGGACTAATGAAATTTAAATTTTTATAGACAAAAGAACAAACGTTAATTTTCATTATACAAAACAAGAGAGATTACATCATGCCTCTTGGGCTTACAAAATAAATTTCTAAGATAAAAAGACCGAACGTATCCTCTTTAGCGCGAGATAAGCGTTCACACTTTGCTCTTCTTATAGCTGCTTTGTAAGCTCCAAGACCCTCTTTTCACTAGCATAGAAATGATCCTCGAAAGTATCTCGTTCTTCCTTCAGCTGGATCCAACCCTTTTGTAAGTCTTCGAGAGAGGTAGGCATGTCGGGATGGAGGATAGTGTAGGGAACATCTCCTTCGACCACAGGCTCCATGATGAATGGTAAGATGGAGGGATAAGGCATCACAATTTTCTGAGCACGAGCTCACACCCATTTAAGGTAAGGCTCGAGGGGAATGGAGTTCTTGTGACCTAATGTCTTGCTATCCACCTTGTTCAACATAGGCTCGGATAAACCTCTGACGGTAACCTTGATCGTCATTCTCGTAGTCAAATACCACTCCTTGGATAAGCATCTCGTGGGGACCATCCCTCTGGGTGTAACCAAACTATCATAGGGCTAAGTAGGGGTTATAAGTGATACCTCCTATAATTCCAAGAAAAGGTACATTAGGGAATTCTCCACAATGGTCGACGATAGTAACATTCTCCAAAGAGCGGGAACACCAATGAATATCTGAATGTCTGAGCGTCATCAACCTATGGGACCATCTTGAACCTTGCTCATTTTTCAACACAGATCGGGGAAGATGCAAAATAAACCATCTTGCCAAGAGAGGATTACAACACATGAGGATACCTCTCTTCCTCAAAGTGCTAGAGTGAAAAGAATGTAGGATGTCTCCTAACAAAGTAGACACCGGGTTACGAGACATGAATATTTTTACAGTGTTTACTTCTATGAGTTGGTCAGGATTTGGGAACAAACCCATCCCATAGATGAGAAGGGCCACAATTTCCTTAAAATCTTGCAAGTCCAAGGAGTTCCAACAATCTTGAGCTTTCTCAAACAGGAATTTGGCCAAGAAACCTTTGACACCATTCCTTGTTTCCCAATTAGTTATGACATCAGATTGTTGCAAGTGTAGGGATAGAGCAATCTCTTCAGGTTTTGGATCTCTTTCCTTACTGTTGAAGGGTAGTTGATTGAGAATGGGGATCCTCAAGAGTTGGGAGAATTCTTCTAAAGTTGGTACAAGTTGATAGTCGAGAAAAGTGAAGCAATGGTGTAGAGGATCAAAGAATTGGAAAACCACCTTCATCATATCTTCATCAGTGTTGGAGGTAACCGAGTTTAGGAGGCGACCATGTCTTTCGGTAAATGGAGATTCTCAGGAACCCTTGATGCTAACTCTTTGAGTTGAGGATGGACCGTTAGGAGATTGAGTTGAATGGTTTTCCTGCGTATATAATCCATGTCCTACAAAACAGAACAAAGATAAATCCCAACATCCTTGAAATGGTTAGTGAATATTAGTATGATATTATGATGTTTATGATGTTATATACAAGTATATATATACAAACAAAGCAAACAAGTCCTTAGGTTTAGGCTTGCATGGAGTCTCATAGGTAAGTACTCTCTTGAAGTTTAGTTGGCTCAAACCTGTCCTAGCAATAGTAATCGGGTTCTAAGGGAGCTCAATATCACTGGTTTGTTTCCTCCGGCATTGTTTCAGTGCAAGCCTCTTTATTGGCGACCGAAATATCCAAAAAACCAAACTTTAATGAGTGTAGTATCGTGTATCTACCAACTTCAAACTACACCAAAGCCGGTCATCTCACTACGTCCTAAAGGCCAAGTTGGTCAAGTAAAGGTTCTAAAAGTTCTTTAGTGCTTCATGACATCACTCAGTGGCCCCGTATTTTCCTTGACTACTCAAGGGCTACCGGTACCCACAAATATGTCGCACTAACATAGCTATTTCTTAGACCATGTCGGTATACCCCACACAGTTTCCACAACATATTTCTACTTACCTATAAGGTATCCCAAATCCAGGTAGAGGATTCAAACCCAAACAAAGAACCATAATATAAAGCATACAAGTCAAACAATGAAAGCAAGTAAATGTGATCTAACCCTAAGGTAACCCCACTTTAAGAATTTCCCCAACAGAGTCACTAGTTTTAGGATATGGTGGGATAACTGACTTGGTTGTTTTGCATTTGATTGCAAATGTTGCGGTTAGCAAGAGTCTCCACCGACTTTTCTTTTATTCAAAAGGAAAGGTGAAAAAGCACAGGAAAGACCTTTTAGATTGTTTCTTGAGTTCGGGGGGTAGATTATGAAAAGGGAAGGTATTAACACCCTTTTCATCCATGGTTTTCCATGGGCTCTTAGTTACTTGCTAGATCACTTGCTTTTGTTTGAAATTGTGCTTTGTGTGGTTTTGAAAGTATTTTTAAAAAGAGGCCATTTGTTTAGGAAAACTTTGTAATGATTCTCGTTCATAAGAATGTATACAAAGGGTTTCATCTTTTGAAAATGTTTTCAAGTTTTGAAAGATGTTTTGAAAGTGTTGGTGTTTGTTTTGAAATAGAAAGGATGTTTTTGTTTTGAAATGGAGAAAGAAACTAGGAACAATCTACCTACTCAAAAGTCTTTCATGTTCATTTCCTTTTTCCTTTGACATTGTTATCTTACAATTGATTTGGTAAGTAACCCTATCTTTGGATGTAAAAGGGACGAGCTTGGGTCATCGTATAACCATGATTAGCAATATTGCAAGGTATCTTAGCATTTTTCTTTAGGGACTAAGATCATTTTGAAAGGCAACATAGATAGCGTCATCGAGGGGCTATGATCTTGTATTTTGCTCGTATTTGCTAAGATACCTCACATGCGTAATATGGCCATTTTTATAAGGCAACCAAGTGGATTTACCATAGGGGTATTTGTGTGCAAGTGTATTGATTTACATGCATTGTTTTTGTCTTTGCTTAGGGTTTTCTATTGATTGGTTTTAGTCTTTCCATACAAAACCCTAATTACTAGCATTTGTATTTGAAAGCGTTAAATTGCGGAAAATAAAGTCCTACACTATTACATCGTTTAGGGGATGGGGTTACAATTTACAAATTGGGATGAAATAGGAACTTAAATATTACAACCATATCGAATAACAATGAAGGAAATGTAAAAACAATGTAAAAAGAAGGAAAAAATGCATTTTGAACTATTATGTGTCGACACAAGCTCCTATGCATCGACACATAACTTTCCTTGCCCATGTATTGCCAAATCAACTCAGTATGAGTCGATACATAATGGTATGTGTTGACTCATACACTGCATGTGTCGACTCATACGTGCTTTATGTCGACTCATACACTCTTTTTCCTTCTGTTTTGGGCCTGTAAAGCAGTATGTATCGACTCATAAGGCTATGTGTCGACTCATACTGTCATTTTTTTACTTCAACATTGTTTTGCTGCATATATGGGTTAGTTCTAAACACATAATGAAAAGAATGGAAGATAAACAAAAGGTTAGCTTCAAGAACAATGGTTACTACACTTTGTCTTCAAAAAAAAATTAATTACTAATGATGCTTGAAATGAAGAACTAAAGTCAAGAAACTTACCTTGGAACTGGATCTTATACTCTGAGCTTGAGTTGTTGTCTTGACTATTCTTGAACTTGGAAAATAAAACAAAGGTGTTGTAGAAGCTTGTTCTTGAGTTTGAACAATTTCTAGGTGATGTATGTGGGGTGCTTAGATGTTTGGACAGAGCTTGCAAGGTGTGAGAGTTCCAAATATTTGGACTTTAAAACTCAAGAGTGTGAGCTTTTTTGGACAGTTATGGACTTTTGGAGAGTATGGGATCTTGATAGCTAGTTTACAACAAAACTTCTAGATTTTCTCTCTATTTTTTTCTAACTTCTTTCTCTTGCAAATGCTTCTTCTATTTATAGGCAAGGGGTTTGTGCATATGAGCTGATTAGGTTTTTAAAACAATATTTTATGTTTTGGTTAGATTACGAAGATCAAACTAAGTCAAGTACTCCATAGTCCCAAGATGAATTACCAAAGTTGCTGGTATTGAGGAGCTACTTACCATGATTTATGGTGGAGTATAATCAGCAACTAGCAAGGTATGGGCTCAAGACAAACTTTGTACAAAAAGCTTAGTTTTCAAGAATAGCAATGGTGCCTTTATGCCATAAATAGAAAGATTATTTAGATAATGGTTTAAACACTTGGGTAATAGCTCAAGAGTGGGTGTAAGCATTAAATTATGATGAGATTTGCAAGAAAAGAAGCCTGCAACATAAGATTATGCAGCAAATCATGAGAGTTTTGTTATGTGTTCTTCACTAGAATGACTTGTAATTTAAGGATGGATGCCTAACTTCAAGCCCTTGAATCTCCTAGCTCAAGTATGATAAATTTATGCTCTTGGATGTTTTGGAAATCTTGAAACATACTCTATAACTTTCATGTTGTCCATTTTGACAAAATCATCTTGAAACTATGTGAAAAAATACCAAGAAGTTGGGATAAAATCTTGAACAAAATCTATTGAAAATTTCCCTAAGTGTTAAATGAAAATGTCATGACTTCATGAATTTATAACTGAAAATCTAAGCACTTCTTGGATTTGATCAAAAAAGCATAGTTGTAGATCTCATCAGGCTCTACAACTTTCATGTTGAAAGTTTTCCTTGAACCATCTTGCATCTTGGTGAAAGAATGGCATGAAGTGATGAAATTATTATGTATAAAAACACTTAGAAAATTTCTAAGTCTTGGAAATCTTGACTTTCCAAGTTGACTTTTGACTTTCTTGACTTCTTGATGATCAAGCTTGATATTCTTGAATGTCTTGATGAAATTTGATCTTTGGAATGTAGTGTTGACCAAAAAGTCAAAGTTTGACTTTCCAGTATGCAATTGACCGTTTTGCCCTTGTGCCAATTCCAAGCCTAAATTGATGTATCAGTGCTGCAAACTTGACGTAACAAAAGATCTTGTGAGAGGATACTTGAGAAATGAGAGGGCAAATTTTAGGGTACAACACCTTCATCAACATGGGTAAGAGGTTCAAAGGTTCGGTTCTTCAGGTACAGATAGTCGAAGAGTCGTCTAAGGAGGACGAAAATCAAGATGAAGAGGCAAGGAGCACCAGTGCTGGGGGTTCCAATAATCAAGCTTCCAAAGACGAAGATTAATTTGATGAGAAATATCCTCTGGCTGAGGATAAATATAAGCAGTTAGAGGATAGACTGAAAGCTGTTAAAACTCAAGCCGTACCTGGTTTGGACTTTGGTGATTTGGGCTTAGTACCTGGGGTCATCATTCCCCATAAGTTCAAAATACAAGTATTTTCCAAGTATGACAGAGTTTCCTGCCCAAAACTTTATCTAAGGTCTTACGTGTGCCAGATACAGCCGCACACTACCGACAAAAAGCTTTGGCTCCATTTCTTCCAAGAGAGTCTAGTTGGGACTCAACTGAATAGTTCTATCAATTGGAGGATTCCCGCATCCACACATGGGAAGATCTAGTCACTAATTTTTATCATCAATATCAATACAATGCTAATCTAGCACCAACCAGAGTCCAACTTCAAGATATGACAATGGATACTAATGAGGGGTTTAAGGAGTACGCACAAAAATGGAGGGATCTTGCTGGTAGGGTCCAACCACCACTAATTGACAGAGAACTAGTTGACATGTTCATGGGTACATTAACTGGCCCATTTTTCAACCTATTGATTGGTAGTTCTTCGTCTGGTTTTATCGAGTTGATCCTAACTGGTGAAAGGGTCGAAAATGGCATTAAGAGCCGAAAAATTCCCATGACATCTACTTCCGCATCCAACGTTGTGAAGAAGCCTTTCACTGGAAAAAAGGAAACAAATGATGTGTATGGGGAAAGGGCCCATACCAAGAAGGATCACCGACCCTTTGTTAATGTCGTGTTAATCTCAAATCCTCTATCTTCTCAAAGGCAATCATCCAATAATCAACAATCTGAAGTTCCTCGAAGATATTTCACGAGGATAAGCATGTCACTGTCCCAAGCCTTACAACATCTATTGAAGGCCAACATAGTGACATTGCGCGATCCACCATCCAATCCAAACACTTCATCACCTAAGTATAATCCAAATGCCAAATGTGCATATCATTCCAATATCCCCAGGCATGAAACTGATCAGTGTTGGGCTCTTAAGAATAAGATTCAAGATCTGATAGACAATAAAACAATTGAATTTGATCCACCTACTACTCCAAATGTCATAACCGCACCAATTCCGAATCATGGAAAAGGTGTTAATGAAATTGACGATACTACTTTTGTCTCCTTCATTAAGGATTTAACAACTCCATTAACTATTGTGAAGGATAATTTTCTAAGAGCCAAGGTATTCCCTGGCTGTTTTAAAGATTGTGTTTGCTGTGATCAACAAGTAAACAGGTGCAAGCCGCTGAAGGAAGGTGTGCAACGCCTGATAAATATCCGTGATATTCTATTTGAGAAGATTCCTGCCATCAAAAGTCTAACCAACAAAGATGAAGACCTTTCCATAATAACCATTTCCAACAATCCTCTTAGGATCCCCTCAAAGGGTCCTATCCAAATTTAAAATGAGACAACCATTGCTCCTTTAATACTCACTGGCGCTAGGCATATTCCCTACTCCTCTGATAAAGCGGTTCCATGGAACTATGGTGCCGATGTTTATTATCATGGGATAAAACAAGATTCTTAGATCAACAAAGATGAAGCTGATGTCACTAATAATGTAGGTTCTAGTAAAGTGACAAGAACATGAAGAATCTTTTCCCCTGATATTTCACCACCCACTACTACTCCCGTCCGCATAACCATTGACAAGTCTAGTGCCAACACCAAAGGCAAAGAGAAAGAAGGTGAGCCTGCTAGGATAGAGGAACCTACCAAAGATACTGATGCTGAAGAACCCTCTATTCAAGAGATGGAGGAAATCCTGAAAATCATAAAGAAGAGTGACTTCAAAATAGTTGCGCAGCTGGGGAAAATTCCCTCCAAAAGTTCATGTTGTCATTATTACTCTGTTCGGACGTTCATGCCCAGGCTCTAATCAAGTTCTTGAAGAAATCCAATGTGCCCCGAGAAACCATAGCGGACCAGTTCAAGAACTGTGTAGCAAGTTTGACGACTGACAACAGATTAGGGTTCTCCGACGCTGATTTGACTCCTATGGGAAGGAACCACAACAAAGCCTTCTATGTCTCTATTTAATGCAAGGGGACCACCCTGGCTCATGTCCTAATTGATACTGGCTCATCTTTAAATGTGTTACCTAAAGGTGCTTTGGACCAGATAGATTGTGAAGGACTGGTATTGAAGCCAAGCGATATTGTCTTAAGGGCTTTCGATGGGTCTAAGAGAATGGTTCATGGAGAGGTGGATCTCCCAATTAAAGTTGGCACACAGATTTTCAAATCTACCTTTTATATAATGGATATACGTCCCGCCTACTCTTGTTTTCTTGGATGCCCTTGGATACATGGGGTAGGGGCAGTAACATCCACCCCTCATCAAAAATTAAAGTACCCAGTCAAGGGGAAGATCGTTACTATTTGCGCGAAGAAGGATTTATGATGAGCCATCTCAATTCCTTCAAGTACGTAGAAATGGATGGTGAATTCATAGAGACTCCGTGCCAGGCCTTCGAAATTGTTCCTCCTATGGTTTCCGCCACCAAAATCTCCTCCAACATATCAAAAGCTGATGAAGTTGTACCAAGAATGGTTTCACTTAAGGATGCTCGTGCTGTGGTCGAAGATGGAAATTTTACTATCTGGGGACAACTTCCCCACATTCCTTTTAAAGCAGATAAATTTGGGTTGGGTATCACCATCAAAGCTCAGAAAGAAGTTAGGCGTGCTCGCATGGGAAAGCCACCTCTTCTTCATGGATAGATTTTTTGGCTACAACCAAATCAAGAAGGCTCCCAAATACATGGAAAAGACCATCTTTATTACACAATGAGGCACCTTTTGCTACAAAGTCATGCCATTCGTATTGAATAATACGGAGGCAACATATCAAAGAGCTATGGTAGCTTTATTTCATGATATGATTCATCATAAAATAGAAGTCTATGTGGATGATATGATTGTGTTGTACCCCAAAATTTTCCCTCCCATTTTTCACTCAAGATGCTATCCCAGGGTTTCTTAAATACTCAATTTGGCTCAAAAGTTGATAAAAAAGATTCTCTTCCTAGGCGACCAGTCAGCAATTAGGGTTTTGCACTTCTCAAATGTTTGCCCAATCCATGGCCCAGATAACTGCAAAGGCATTTGTGTGATTTTTATCTGTTTTCTTAACTATAATCTTCTGAGGATTGATGTTACTTTTGAGGGCATATTCTATTTGGATAAGGTGCAAGGTCTAAAGCTATCATTTTAAGCAATCATGATTGAGAGTTCAATTAATCATTTGGGTTTGAGCTTTTAAACATTTATTTTGTTTAAGAGTGCAAAATACATGATTTATACTATCATATTATGTTTACTTGAAATGCATGTTATCAAGCCAAGATGCTTATTCAAAACATTCAAATCAAGAATTGCAAAATTAAAATAAAACTCAAAAGTTTTGTACAACAAATATTCATTATTACTCAAGCTTTGTTCATTAAAGTTTTATGGGTCATTCACAAATGATTACAAGTGATTACAAATAGATTACAAGTAAAATACAAAGTTTAAATCTACAAAGGAAAATTTGCTTCTTCTTCAAGACTCTTTGCTCCATCCTCAAGAAATTCCCCATTGCTAGCCATTGTCTTGATTGCCATTTGTTTGTATATGTGACAAAGAGAAAAGAGAATATTATCAAAAGTCAATATTGAAAAGTCCAAGCAAAAATCTGATTTTCATCATTAGGGTTTGCTTTTAGGAATCAGAATTTTGTTTGTCCATTTTTGCCTATTTATGCAAATCTCAAAACCTAGGTTTTGGTTCACAAAAAAATGGGAAAAAGAAATAAATATACAAATTGGACAGGAAAGGCAGCAAGTTCAAGCAGTAACAAAAGCAACAGACTGCAAACAGCAGCAGTCAAATGCACAAGTCAAAAAATACCAACAGCCAGACTGCATCACAAAAAGGGTAGTGCTTTGCAAAGCAATTACAGCAGCACAAGATGCAAGGCAACATGTTGCAAATAGCAGACATCAAGCACGCTGTCTAAATCAGAAATCAAAGGCAGCAACACAAAGCTACAATAGAACAAAACAAACAATATGCAAGCAACAAGCCAAAGGCATCAAATGCTGTAATATAAGTTAACATCATCATTTTCCTAAGAAAATAAGAAAACCCTTCAGAAAATGCATCAAAAGCAAAAATGCTTTATCTCACAAAGAGAGGAAAGAGGAAAGGTATCACCTAGCCAGCAAATGCCAAGACAAACAGGTTTCTATAAGAAACAGTCCAAGAAGACCTGCTCAAAAAGCCTCCCTATGCTGCCCATAGCAGTCCAAAAATCTGTCCGAGTTCTGCACAAAAGCATGTCAACATAAACCATAGCAACTAGTCTGCAATACAGTCCAAAAATGCCCAAACTTTCACCAAAATGGAAACAGTCCAAGCTGCACTCAAAATCCAAAAACTAGAGAAGCCCAAACTGTCAAAATTCAAAGTTTTTTCCCTCCTATTTTTTCACCCTAATCAGATAACAAGTTTTTACTGTTTTATAGAGGAGAGAACCATCAGATATCAAGAGAGAGACATATACAGAACTAACAAAAAAGAAGAACTACAAAAAAACTCAGAATCATATTTGTCAACAAAAATCCTTGGTCACAAACCAACTGAAACATCATCAAACCATCACCAAAACCAACTAAAACATCATCAAACCATCACCAAACCAACAGAGCATCAAAGTATCCATCAAAACATCATCAAACCATCACCAAAACCAACTGAAACATCATCAAACCATCACTAAACCAACAGAGCATCATAGTATCCATCAAAACATCATCAAACCATCACCAAACAACCAGAACATCACAGTATTCATCAAAATAACCATTAAACCATCACTGAAAATCAGCAAATAACAAAAAAACATAGGACCAAAGTCCACCATCCAACCATCATCAAAAACCAGAAGATAACAAAAAACATAGAACCAAAGTCCACCATCCAACCATCATAAAAAACCAGCAGATAACAAAAAACATAGAACAAAAGTCCACCATCCAACCATCATCAAAAACCAGCAAATAACAAAAACAACATATAACAAAAATCCACCGTCCAAACCTTGTCATCAAACATCATTATTCAAAACCCATCGAATCAGTAGCAAACAAACAAACAACAAAAAGCCCTAATCTAATAACCAGGATAACACAAACTCAGAAGAAGAAAGAAGTCACTCACAAACACAGAATCAGAGCCATCTTACTGAAAAGAACGTTAGGAGGTTAGTAAGGTTATAGATCTGGACCTCACCAAACGATCTCTTTCTTCTCTTTCCTTCCTCTCATTGAATATACCGTTGCATGCATCACTACCTTCATCGATCTCACCAAACGGAAAATTAGGGTTTCATATTCCCCCTTTCTATATTTAGGGCCACCAAGTGAAAAGCTACAGAAATTAGTCATGAATTAGTAACTAGCAGAAAGAGACGATCAGAAAAATGTAAGAAAAGTAAGGTTTTGAGACACGCCGCCGCCGTAAGGCGATTTCCGGCGCGGCCGAAGGGTCTTCTCCGGTGAAGGCCCATGGTAAGAGAGAAGAGAGAGGGCAGAGCGTTCAAGAGAGAGAAAAAATAATGAGTTATGAGGCCTGGCTTCAGCGTAAGTGAGTTTGGTGTTGTTTGATAACAACACTCTGGCCCAATCCAGTGGTGACACTTGTCACCACCTCTTTAGTTGCCCTGGATAATCCCCCACTTGCACTCCCATGTTAATCTAATGCGCCCTTATCATCCATCCCTCTAATCAATTATCACACCCTTTGAACACATCTTAGATGCACGTCCATGGTACATCTCCAGGGGGTTGCTACACTGGATTAGTCAGAAACATTTGGGCCTATTAATTTCTACACCCCCTGTTTTACTCTATTTGCAGGCCCATTTCTATTTTCCTCTTTATATTTTTTTGTTGTTAATATTTTCTTTTTTTTCATTATTTCATTTTTACTTTTTCAGCATATATTTGAAAAAGGTAATTATGTTAACATTTGTTTTAAATAATTATTAACTTTAAAATAATTTTTGTTTGACATTATTAATTAAGTCCTTAATTAATTTTATCAAATGGAAAGAGTTTTAACCTAAATAATTATTTAACGGTTTGGACTTGTATTGTGTGATTTAAATATTTATTTCTTACTGTCACCCCCATTCATTAATTTGTATCCCCATTCCCGAAGCTCTGTAATAACGTAGAATTTCAATTTCCGCATTTTTATTGTTTTACTCATTACTGTATAGTAATTAGGCGTGTATGGTAAGATAAAAAAAATCAATAGTTAGTTATTCTAATTTCAAAGATCAAATTAACTTGAATCAAACACACTTTTTCACACGCGCACCTCTAGGGTAACCTCGCTCGTTGCCTCGAAATACAGTCATGTCCCTAGAGTATGGGACATTTTAGCAAATGACCCTTTGATAAAAAAGATCGTAGTCCCTCGATGACCCTCGATGTTGCCTTTGATAAAACGATCTCGTCCCTTACAAAAATTGCTAAAGCATCACGTAAGTTGCTTTCGATGACTGTAAAATTGACCCGCGCATGTCCCTTTACATCCAACGACGGGGCTTCTTACCAAATCAATGATAATATAGCAATATCTAAAGGAGGAATAAAAGAACCTTGAGACCTTTCGAGTAGGTAGATTCGCTCATAGTTACTCACTTGATCACGACAAAAACATTTTACACCAACACTTTCATCTCAAAACATTTTCAAAAGAAAAAACCTTTTGTATACGTTCTTATAGAGACGAGAACCATTACAAAACATCTTTTTAAAACACTTTCTAAAACACAATCCACAAACACATCTTTGAACCATCTTTCGAGACAAAACTTTGTACGCGTTCTTATAGAAACGAGAACCATTACAAAGAGATTTTTCAAAACACTTTCAAAGCCCACATCATAAGCACACTGTCAAAACAAAAAGCAAGTGATCTAAACGAGTAACTAAGAGCCCATGGAAAACCATGGATGAAAAGGGTGCTAATACCTTCCCTTTTCATAATCTACCCCCCGAACCCGAGAAATAATCTCGAAAGGTCTTTCCTGTGCTTTCTTACCTTTCCTGTTGGATAAAAGAAAAGTCGGTGGCGAATCTTGCTATCCGCATAAATGCAATTGAAACACAAAACACCAAGTCAGTTCTCCCACCGTATCACAGAACTGGCGACTCTTCTAGGGAGTTCTAAAAGTGGGGTTACCTTAGGGTTAGATCACCTTTACTCGCTTTCATTATTTGATTTATGTGATTTATATTTAGTTCTTTGAATTAGGCTTGCTTTGATCCTCCACCCGGATCTGGGACACTTTTTTAGGTAAGTAGCAACAGATTGTGGAGACTGTACAGCGTAGATCAATATGGTTGAAACAATGGCTATGTTAGTGCGGCGCATTTGTGGGTACCGGTATCCCTCATGGTGAATCAAGGAGAATACGAGACCGCTGAGTGACGTCATGAAGCACTAATTGATTTTAGAACCCTAATTGAATAAACTTGGCCATTAGGACGTAGTGAGATAGCCGATTTCAATGTAGACCTTAAAATTGGTTGATACTCGATACTACACTCATTGAGGATAGACTTTTGGGATATCTCGGCCAAAAGAAAAGATTGTTGTGTTGAGACAATACCTAAGAAAAAGGTCGGTGATATTGAGATCCTTTAAAACCTGATCACTATTGCTAGGACAGGTTGAGCCAACCAAACTTCAAGAGGGTACTCACCTACAAAAATCATGCAAGCCTAAAACATAGAGACTTGTTTGTTGTGTGTGTATATATTTACTTGTACATAAACATCATAAACATCATGAACATCATACACATGCTCACTAACCATTTCAAGGATTTAGAAATTTATCTTTGTTTTTGTCTTGTAGATCATGAATTCTCTCCGAAGAAACACCATCAGAATAAACTTCATAAAAGCACATCCTCAACTTCAAGAGTTAGCCTCAAGAGTGCCCGGGGATTCTCCTTTTACCAAGAATTATGGTCGACTCCTCAGTTTGACTACATCCAACTTCCAAGAAGAGTTGATGTGTGTACTATTCCAATTCTTTAATCCCGTACATCATTGTTTCACCTTCCCGGACTATCAGTTGATACCTACATTGGAAGAGTTCTCTCTACTCTTAGGGGTGCTCGTGCTTGATCAGATACCGTTCACCGGTCTAGAAGGGATTCCAAAACCTGAAGTCATCGCCGAAGCTTTGCATATGAAGAGGGTCGACATCATAGCCAATTGGGAGACAAGAAGCGGGGTTAAAGGCTTTCTAGCTAAGTTTCTATTGGAAAAAGCTCATTCATTATGGGATGACATGGATTTCCAAGCTTTCAAAGATGTCCTAGCTCTTCTCATTTATGGTTTGGTTCTGTTTCCCAATTCGGACCAATTCATAAATGTTAACGCCATCAAAGTCTTTCTCTCTCACAATCCTATACCTACCTTACTAGGAGACATCTTGCATTGCCTTCATACCCGCACCATGAAGAAAAGAGGTACTCTTTTGTGTTGTATCCCCCTAATCGCTAAGTGGTTCACTTCACACCTACCTCAGTCAGAATTGAAGAACGAGCAAAGATTGACATGGTCCCGAAGGATGATGTCTCTCACCTACTCTGATATCCGTTGGTGTTCGAGATCCTTGGAAGATGTCTCTATCATTGAATGTTGTGGGGAGTTTCCTAACGTACCTCTGCTTGGTATTAGGGGGGGGGGTATCACCTACAACCCCTGCTTAGCTCGTCGATAGTTTGGGTATGCCCGAAGAGACGGCCCTCACGAGATGCTCATCCAAGGTCTGGTGTTCGACTACGACAAAGAAGACCAAGGTTACCGTAGAAGATTTACACGTGCTTGGGGAATGGTGAACAAGGTGGACAGTATAACTTTGGGACACAAAAACTCTATCCCTCTCAAGCCTTACCTTAGGTGGGTACGAGCTCGTGCTCAGAGTCTCTTGATGCCTTACCCTTCCATCTTTCCTGTCATCATGAAGCCTGTTGTTGAAGGAGATGTCCCATACACCTTTCTTCATCCTGACATGCCTACCTCTCTCAAAGACTTACAGAAAGCCTGGGTTCAGTTGAAGGAAGAGCGAGACACCTTTGAAGCCCAGTTTTATGCCAGTGAGAAGAAGGTTCTGGAGCTCACCAGGCTGCTTAATGAAGAGAAAAACCTGAATGCCTACATTGCTCCAAAGAGGATGCGTTCAGTCTTTTTGTCTTAGGAGCTTTGTTGTATGTTGTTTCTTTCATTGTAAGCCCAAGGGGGCATGATGTATTCAAAACTTGGTCTTATTAATATAATGTGTGTTCTTTTTTGGTTTGAACAAATTTAAATCTCTAAATTTCCTTGAAATCATTGGCATATTGCATCTTCATTCATCATAACATCATATAGGTTTCTCATAACAGGTCACCTTATCCTTCTACTAATTATTTCAGTGAGATAGATTTTGAACAGACTGTGAAAGATCTTCAGGTGCAGAACGCCCAATTTCAACAAATGCTCTTGGCTCTGACAAAAGGACAAGAGGAGTTGAAGACTCTTCTGGCCAAAGAGAAGAAGAAGAAAGTGAAGAAATCAACCGGTGTTGTGATCACGGGAAGAAGGTTTAAAGGACAAGCCAGACAGACTTTGGACTTTGTGACATCATCAGGTGAAGGAGATAATCAAGGAGACGGGACCCAGGAAGTGAACAATGACCCAACATCTACGGAAGAGGAAGAACCTGATTACTCTGAGGAGCAATATCCTCCTGCTGATGATAAATACAAACAGCTAGAGGATCGTTTGAATGCTATGGAGATTCAGAGGGTACCCGGTTTAGATTTTGAAGAATTAGGACTTATCTCAGGGGTTGTCATCCCACAGAAATTCAAGGTTCCCACTTTTGCCAAATACGACGATGTCTCTTGCCCAAAGCTACATCTAAGGTCATACGTCAGAAAGATTCAACCCCATACGAATGAAAAGAATCTGTGGGTGCATTTCTTCCAAGAGAGCTTATCTGGGACGCAGTTGGATTAGTTCTATCATTTGGAAGGGACCAATGTTCGCAATTGGGAAGAATTGGCCGCCGCTTTCTACACACAATATCAGTACAATGCTGATTTAGCTCCAACTAGGACACAATTGCAAGGCATGTCTATGGGAACAGGTGAAGGTTTCAAATCTTATGCTAAAAAATGGAGGGATCTCGCAGGCAGGGTCCAGCCCCCTCTATCCGACAGAGAATTAGTGGATATGTTCCTGGGCACCTTGTCAGGACCATTTTTCAATCACCTGATTGGGAGTTCTTTAGCTGGGTTTACTGAATTAATCATGACTGGTGAGCGGGTCAAAGCCGGTATAAAAAATGGAAAAATTCAAAGAGATGCATCCTCAAGTATGATGAAGAAGCCCTTTGTTGGGAAAAAGGAGGTCAGTGCTGCATATGACTATAGGAATCAAAACAAAAATGACCGTCGCCCGGCGGTAGGGGCTATCATGATTTCTAACCCTGTGCCAAATCAGTAGCAAAATTATCAGCACAAATCAGTAGCGCCCATGAGACGATTTACCCGGATCAACATGACCATGTCTCAAGTTTTGTCGCACGTTCTGAAGACCAATCTGGAAACTTTAAAAGAATCTCCCAAGAACCCCAATACTGCCTCTCCTTGCTACAACCCAAACGCTCGACGTGCCTATCATTCTGAAAGCCTGGCGCACGATACAAATGACTGTTGGGCCTTAAAGAATAAGGTGCAAGACCTTATCGATGCGAAAGAGATTGAGTTTGATCTCCCAGAAACGCCTAATGTGATAACGGCGCCAATGCTCATACATGGCCAAGGTATCAACGCCATTGATGATGATCGTTTTGTCTCCTCCATGAATGACTTAGTTACTCCTCTGTTGACCATTAAACATAATCTACTACAAGCCGGTCTGTTCCCAGGCTACGATGAAGATTGTCACTTATGCAAGTCTCTACCGAACGGATGTTCGTTACTAAAGATAGGCGTCCAGCGCTTGATAACTAGTAAAGAAATCCTATTTAAAAAGCTTCCTCCTACCAGAAGTTTTTATCAAGATGTTTCGATAATCACCATTTCCGACAATCCTCCCAGGTTCTCCACCAAAAGACCCGTCAGGACTACATTTGTTCCAAGATCTGCACCTTTAATCGTCACTATGTCAAGACCAATATCATACTCTTCGGATAAAGTTGTTCCCTTGAGTTATGGGGCTGACGTTTATTACTATGGCGTCAAGCAAGATCAGTTGGCTGTCAAAAACGAAGTTGCGAGAGATATTGATCCCGATATCGGTAACATCACTAGGACCAACAAAATAACAAGAAGTGGAAGAGCCTTCTCACCTGAGATTTCTCCAAAGACAATTGTTACTCATGTGATCATTCCTACTGCCACTTCTACCGACACTCCTAATGATACTCCTACTGTTATTCCTGCTACCGATACAAGGGGCAAAGAGACATTGAATGAGCCTGTCCAAGCAAGAGAGCATCCCGAGATCATCCTTGAAGCTTCTAGAGAGGATATAGAAGAAATACTGAAGATAATCAAGAAAAGTGACTACAATATTGTAGAACAGTTGGGGAAGACCCCCTCGAAGATATTATTGTGGTCCTTACTTTTGTGTTCTGAGGCCCACGCCAAAGCCTTTGTAAAGTTTCTTAAGACCGCCCACGTTCCCCAAGAGACCTCCATCGACCAATTTGAAAGTTGTGTGGCCAGTCTAACTGCTGATAACGGATTGGGCTTTTCCAATGTTGATTTAACCACTAAGGGAAGGAAGCACAATGATGCCTTGCATATTTCCATTGAATGCAAGGGCATCATACTTGCCCACGTTCTGGTGGATACCGGCTCATCATTGAATGTCTTGCCCAAAAATGCTCTCGACCGACTGGATTGCAAGGGGCTCATCTTGAAACCTAGCAACATTATAGTAAGGGCCTTTGATGGTTCCAAGAGGACAGTGCATGGAGAAGTTAGTATCCCCATAAAAATTGGAACTCATACTTTTAACTCAACCTTCTATGTGATGGACATCCGCCCTTCATACTCTTGTCTATTAGGTCAACCCTGGATCCATGGCGTTGGTGCCGTCACTTCAACCCTATACCAAATGTTAAAATACCCGATCAAAGGAAAGATTGTCATAGTTCATGGAGAGGAAGAGTACATGGTTAGCCATCTGAACTCTTCCAGGTATGTTGAAATGGATGGTGAATTCATTGAGACTCCCTATCAAAACTTTGAGGAGGTTCCAGGACTTGTCGCGGAAACCAATTCTAAGGTCCCGAAGGTTACCAAACCTCCACTGAAGATGGCTTCTTTGAAAGATGCTCGGTAGTTGAAGAAGGAGGGTGTACTATCTGGGGTCAGCTTCCAGATATTCCCTACAAGTTCCACAAATTTGGGTTGAGGTTCACTTCAGAGGCCCAAAGAGTCATTCGACATTCTCGCACCAGGGGACCACCTCTGCGTATCAGCAATCAGGGAGTCAATGCAGTAGAAGACATTGATGGCAGTTGTGATATGGAAGAATGTAATTTCCCAACCACCGGCGGAGGGCTCAACAATTAGGAGGCCAAGGATTTCATTCCTATTACTTTTATTCAAGAGTAATTGTCTTTTAATATTTTCAGTCTTGTAATATTTAAACAATTTAGACTTTTAAAACCTTGTGTCTTACCTGAGGCACAACGGTCCATTTGTGAGGGTTGTCACTTCATTCTCATATGTCATTAATGAGTCATGGATGTTTTTGCATCAAATCTTGTGTTCTTTGTATTTATTTCTTACATTTTATTTTCTTTCAAAAGTAGCTATGCTCTTACACACACTCACATATTAAAATGCAGATCTACATCCACTCAGGATCCCATGGGTAAAAATTCTGCTATGGCCAATTGTGACTTTGAAAATCCGATCTACCAAGCCGACAACGAAAGTGAGGAAGATTGTGAGCTGCCAGGGGAGTTAGCCAGGTTGTTGCAACAGGAAGAAAGGACCATTCATCTGCACGAAGAGCCGGTCGAAACAGTTAACTTAGGAACCGAGGAAGACAAAAAGGAGGTCAAGGTGGGTGCCAATTTGGAACCTAATGTCAAGGAGTGTCTGATTCAGTTGCTGCACGATTATGTTGAAGTCTTTGCCTAGTCATACGAAGACATGTCGGGACTTGATACAGACATTGTGGTACATCGTCTGCCTATAAGGGAAGATTGTCCTCCAGTAAAGCAAAAGGTTCACCGCACGAGGCCTGATATGTCAAAAAAGATCAAGGCAGAAGTCATGAAGCAATTTAATGCTGGATTTTTGGTTGTCACCTCTTATCCCCAATGGGTGGCCAATGTTGTTCCTGTGCCCAAGAAAGACGGTAAAGTGCGAATGTGTATGGACTACAGAGATTTGAATAGGGCAAGTCCCAAATATGATTTCCCACTCCCCCACATCGACATTCTAGTCGACAATACGACACAACACAAAGTGTTTTCCTTCATGTACGGTTTCTCAGGCTACAACCAAATCAAAATGGCGCCTGAGGATATGGAGAAAACAACCTTTATTACACAGTGGGGAACTTTCTGCTATAAGGTCATGCAATTCGGACTGAAGAATGTTGGGGTAACTTATCAATGCGTCATGGTAGCTTTATTTCATGACAAGATACATCATAAGATAGAGGTCTACGTAGACGATATGATAGCCAGATCACAAACAGAAGAAGAGCACCTTGATCACTTACATAAACTGTTTGAGAGGCTGAAGAAGTACAAGTTGAGATTGAATCCAAACAAGTGCACGTTCGGAGTACTGTCTAGTAAACTCCTAGGCTTTGTCGTCAGCAAAAAAGGTATCGAGGTTGATCCTACCAAAGTTAAAGAGATACAAGAAATTCCATCTCCTCGTACTGAGAAGGAAGTTAGAGGATTCTTGGGACGTTTGAATTACATCGCCAGGTTCATTTCTCACCTGACAGCTACTTGTGAGCCAGTCTTCAAGCTCTTGAAGAGAGATCAAGTAGTCAAATGGAATGACGAATGCCAAGTTGCTTTTAACAAAATCAAGAAATACTTACAAGAGCCTCATGTGTTGTTACCACCCGTCGAGGGAAGGCCTTTAATCCTGTATTTGACTATTTTAGAAAACTCAATGGGGTGTGTGTTGGGGCAGCATGACGAGTCTGGCCGAAAAGAGCATGCTATTTATTACCTGAGAAAAAAGTTTACCGACTGTGGAACAAGATATTCACTACTCGAGAAAACTTACTGCACTCTGGCATGGGATGCTCGCCAGCTGAGACAATATATGCAGACCCATACTACTTTGTTGATATCTAAAATGGATCCAATAAAATACATCTTTGAGAAGCCCGCTCTTTCTGGGAGAATAGCGAGATGGAAGATGATCCTGACAGAATATGACATACAATATACTACCCAGAAAGCTATAAAGGGTAGTGTATTAGCTGATCACCTCGCTCACCAAGATGTGGAAGACTATCAGTCCATGAAGTTTGAATTCCAGGATAAAGATATCATGACATTAGACAACTATGAAGAAATCAGGCCATATGACGGACCTGAACAAGGATCCCGATGGACCCTATTCTTTGATGGAGAATCCAATTCACTTGGCAATGGTATCAATTCCGTACTCATATCTCCGGAAGGATGTCATACTCCCTTTACTTCCAGACTTTACTTCAACTGTACAAACAACATGGCAGAATACGAAGCATGCATCTTCGTTCTCAAAGCTGCTATAGACTTGGGGATCAAATCCTTGGATGTATTTGGAGATTCAACTTTGGTCATCAGTCAGATCAAAGGGGAATGGGACACCAAACACCCCAACCTTATCCCTTACAAAGAACATGTGTTGACATTGCTTCCGCATTTTGAGAAGATTACCTTCGAGCATTTCCCGCGAGAAGAAAATCAGTTGGCAGACGCACTAGATACAATGTCATCTATGTTTAAACTTAATTGGGATAACGAGGCTCCTCAAATCACCATTTAACGGATGGATGAACTAGCCTACTGTCACAATATCGATCTTGAAGAAGCAGTGGATCAACCTTGGTTACATGAAGTTAAAAGGTATCTCAAGTCTCAGGAATGTCCAGAAGGAGCTTCAGTGAACGACAAGAAGTTCCTAAGAAGATTCTCGGCTAAGTTCTTCCTTAGTAACGACATTTTGTACAAAACGCAGTCATGACTCTGTATTGCTTCGGTGCGTAGACAAGGTTGAGGCTGAAAGGATCATGGTTGAATTACACGATACGGTTGAAGCAGTAGCTACGTTGGTGTGGCACTTTAGTTTGTACCGATATCCCTTGTGGCGCAACGAGGAGAATATGGGTCTTCTAAGGGGTCATTAAGCACCAACTGACCTTAGAACCTATAATTGACCAACTCGGCCATAGAACAGTAGCAGTATGCTACACTCATTGAGACCAAACACTCGCGATGATTCCGACCGCAAGAAAAGGTTGCTAAATTAGAATTATGACCGATCGAGGGTGGTCGGTGATATTGAGATCCTCTAGAACCCGGTTACTATTACTAGGACAGGTTGAACCAACTAAACTGAAAGAGGGTAATACCTAAACTCCATGCCAACCTGAAATTTAAGGGCTATTGTGTGACTTGTGTGCTTTCAAACTTGAACTACTTGCACATTCTTGTTATCTGACAACATGAGTTCCTTGCAGGTTTTGTTTACAGTCCTTATCCAATAATCTGGATTTATTGCAGGGTTCACTTTCATCACCTTGCACTTTTGCTTAAACGCATAGCATACACATCATAACATCATGCCTTAACATTTCCTTAACCATTTCAAGGATCTCAAGTGTTTGTGATGCAGGTTTTGGAAAATCAAATGTCTAGCAAGGGGAAAAAGGGATTTATATTCCTCTAACCAATGTCGTCTGGAGATCAAAACACGATGATTTGAGTCGGTGGCTATGGCCCACTCGATATGGTAAGCTTGACTCTTGAAGGAATATTCTCAATGACACGAATTTCTTCAATCAAGTTGCAATTAAATTCTAACAGTTTCTTGTTTACCCCGCGAGATCCTTGAAAACATTGCATACATATATCATACATATCATTGCATAACAAGTCTCCCAGTACAGGTCTCTCATGTTCTCGCTGTTTATTTCAGCAATGGCTTTCCAACCAGACAGCCAAGATCTTCAAACTCAAGAAGCTCAGTTCAGGGACGTATTCCTAAACCTATCCAAGGGGCAGGAAGAGTTGAAAACACTCCTCGTTGGGAACTTGGTCAAGAAAAGTCCTGAAGACAATAAGGACGAATGGCTGGAACAACTGCAAGCTGAGTTCAGTGCCATTAAAACCTAGATGTTGGGGCAGATGGCTCTTATCCAAGGCTTAGCTCAGGAACAAGAAGAGCTGAGAACCATTATCAACCAGCTTCATCAAGACAGATACAACAACATGAAGCAAACACTCGAGGCCGGGGACCACGTCATTAATCAACTTCCGAGAAGTCAAAGGTTTGGTTTGATGAAGAATAGACCTCTCCAAGTTACTACTACCTCACGGGTCCAACAACAACCTTGCCATAAACAACAGGTTAATCAGAGCCCGTTTACCAAGCTCAACATGCCGATGTCCCAAGCTTTGCAACACCTGTTGAGATTGAATCTGGTGACGTTGGTAGGACCTCATCCAAATCCTAAGACTTCTTCACCCAAATACAATCCTGATGCAAGGTGTGCATGCCATTCTAATAGCCCGGGGCATGAAACTGACGACTGTTGGAAGTTGAAGTACAAAATTCAAAACCTAATTGATGAAGGAGCATTGGAATTCACGCAAGATGGTCAGGCTGAGTTCTTCTACTATCCCTCCAAGGCTCACCATTTGAAGTGACAAGTCCCCAGACGAGAAGACTTTTTGTTCATTAGGATTTTCAATTTGTAATTTTCTTTTGATTGTTCAGACATTTATTCATGTCAAACTTTGTTACTTCATCAATGCATTGCATATGTCTGTTTTAAATCAATCCATTTGTATTCACTATATTCAAATTGCTTTCATTTTTGTGATGTTCAACTCTCGATTAAAAAAATTCTAAGCCTTTAGAAGGAGGATGACGAAAATGATATAGAAAATCTCTACAATACGCTTTTGAACAGACCCTGCTGACGATGTACATGCATTGTTTCAAATCCTAAACAGTGGAGTTATAAGGAAGATAATTCCTAGTCAACCCCTTTGAGCCAAAGAAGTTGGAGTTTTTCTTTTCACAAATTAAAACCCTTAATTATAACCTGGGGCAGGGTAGTTTTCTCAGTTAATCCAGGTGCACAATGAATGGCATCAAAGAAGTCCTCCCGAAACAAAAGACGGTGATGATTTCGTATAATCGTAAGGACAAGCAGTCATTATCTCTCAAAAATAAAATCCCATTAAGTCAAAACCTGTGAAGGAGACTTAAGAAAAAAAACTAGGGCATCCCGCTGACTGTAATAAAAAAAAGAAACAATTCAGGCAAAAGACAGGGATAATAAAATCAAATAGATCCTACAAACTCTTAACAAAATGACTGTCTGTTCAAAATAAACTGTCAGTATCCGAATCATCACTGGAATATAAGAGCAAAGACTCAAACGGGGTCTAAATGCACAATTAATTGAGTTTAGGATCGAAGAACATCACGAAGAACGGGTGGGTACAAATACATTTTGAGCCTTTATCCTTTGTTTCTTGAACCGTGAACCAGGCCACGTTATAACCCTTAAAAGTCCTAGCTGAAGCATGGGTTAGTTCGAAAGCATACTGTTACAAAAGGTATCCTGACTCCTGTAGGGCTTGCTGTAAATCCTGAGTTGACATCACATTTTACAAAAATTCGCTTGTTTTACTAAAAATAACTGCATTTTCAAAACCTCAAGACAGACATAAGCTTTGCATTCTTGAAATAACATTATTTGCATATGACTATTTGTTCAAACAGCAGAGAAATTCGCACGAAGAATATCTAGTGAACAAAAACCTTCTCAATAAAAAGGATCACCTCAAGTGGAAAAACACTTCCAATCAAGGGGCACGGCATGATCATTCTCCATCATCTGGGGCAGTCAAGTCAAGATTCAAGGAATCTCTCAAAATGCCAAACAGCCAGGGGCAATCTCCATCTGAATCAATTGGGGCATTGGACATGAATTCCAGCAACGAATCTTACATGATCAAACATCTTCTGGTAGTATGCCAACACGACACTGCCGACAGTGACAACTCCCTACACTCTGAGAGCATGGACATAGTCAGAAAATATTGCGTATGAACAAAGACCCGCTAGGTCGACTGGCCTTGGCAAAAATAAGGGCATCCCGGCGAACCAAAAAGGTTCGGGCAAAAATCAGGGATAAAAAACAAAAAAAAAAGATATGTACACCCGGCAAGTCGAAAACCCGAAAGGGAGGCTTGGGCAAAAAAGGGTATCCCGGTGGACTGAAAACCCGAAAGGGCGATCTCGGCAAAAATTAGGGACCAAAGCGTACGACTATGTCCCGTCATCTTGTCACTTGCCTACCAGAAGAAGACTTGTCATTTCAATCGAAAGTTACCAAGCACCTCATAGGTTGGGATAATACTCGATCCATAAAGCCTCCGCAGGCACCTTCTCCCGCAGATAGAGGGGCAGAAAAGTCTCGATACAAAGCCATCGTCATATCCTTAACACGCGTCCCAGTAACATTCACTCTCCGCAGAGTAAGAAAAGACAATAATGATAGCTCTCCCCAACTGAGACTTGCAACTGTAAATGAATCGATAATATTATCCCCAAGCAGAGTTTATTTACCATCAGCACTGAAAGGTCTTAATATTCCCCAGCGGAGTATAAGAATATTCCCCGGTAGTCTTAATATTCCCCAGCGGAGTATAAGAGTATCCCCGACAGTCTTAATATTCCCCAGCGGAGTATAAGAGTATCCCCAGCAGTCTTAATATTCCCCAACGGAGTATAAGAATATTCCTCGGCAGAATACAACATATCCCCAGTGGAGTTTGAAATTTTTCCCAGCACAGTCTGAAAAAGCTTCCCCAGTGGAGTTTGGAGAATCATCCCCAGTAGACGTTGGAAGGTTGTCCCCAGCATAGCTCAAAGTATTATCCCCACTAGAGTCTAAAAGGTTATTCCCAGCGAAGTCGCAACTGAAAGATCATCCACAGCGAAGTTCTTTCCTTTCACAAACAGGAATTCAATCCCCAACAGGATTCAGTATCACCAGCAACGGTAATTCATCCCCAGCGGAATTTATCGGTGGAATCCTCAGCAGAGCATCTCTTCCCCACAGAGTAATCTTCTCATCAGTTTATTCCCCAACGGAGTTATCCTCTCCTGCAGGTTTATTCTCCCAATCATCTTCGTTCGCTATCCCCAGTGGAAACGAGGAATTCAACTCTTTTCTCCAACAGCTATCCGAGATTTATTTTCCCCAGCTAAAACACTACATTCCCATACATCATGATACATGCATATGCGCATCATACAACATAATCTCACTGATTTTGAGAACATCATTGCTTGATATATATCGTGCATTGCATATGACTGGCATTTACCTTTCAGGAAGGATGCATTTAAGTTCTCAGCTATGTCGAACTACTGACCGGTTCTTAAATCTCAATTGAATTAGTCTCGGTTAAATTACAGATAAGGTTCTAAATCTCGATAATTTTTCTCCGTCGAAGTGTGGACGAGTTCTTAAATCTCAACAGAATTATCCTTCGTTGAAGTACAGACAGTTCCTAGATCTCGATGAAGATGTTTCCCTCAGTCGAAGTACGGACAAGTTCTTAAATCTCAACTGAATTATTCTCGATTGAATTACAGATAAGGTTCTAAATCTCGACAATTTTCCTCCGTCGAAGTGTGGACGAGTTCTTAAATCTCAACAGAATTATCCTCCGTTGAAGTACAGACAGTTCCTAGATCTCGATGAATATGTTTCCCTCAGTCGAAGTACTGACCGGTTCTTAAATCTCAACTGAATTATTCTCGGTTGAATTACAGATAAGGTTCTAAATCTCGATAATTTTCCTCCGCCAAAGTGTGGACGAGTTCTTAAATCTCAATATAATTATACTCCGTTGAAGTACAGACAGTTCCTAGATATCGATGGAGATGTTTCCCTCAGTCGAAGTACTGACTGGTTCTTAAATCTCAACTGAATTAGTCTCGGTTGAATTATAGATAAGGTTCTAAATCTCGGCAACTCTCCTCAGTCGAAGTACTGATCGGTTCTTAAATCTCAACTGAATTATCCTCGGTTAAATTACAGATAAGGTTCTAAATCTCGACAGGTTTCCCCCCAGTTGAATTACGGACAAGTTCTTAAAACTCAGCAGAGATGTTCTCTCAGTTGAGGTACAGGCAAGTTCCTAAATCTCAATAAAGATCAAACTTTCTCAGCGGAATCTTCCACAATAACAGGCATGCAAGTTCTCGCTAAGGAATCTCTTATGTGATCGACACTCCTGCAGATGGCATCTTTAGGCCCATCCTTCCATCGGTGATCTCCAAATGGCATCTGTAAGCCCATTCCCGACATCACAAGGCTGATACCACTTCATGCGAGTGCAAATTTCTGGGCACTCTAGTGTTCAATCATCTTCCACATTCGGATCACGAAAGGCGTGAAAGCCAATCTACATCCTCAGGTCTAAGAAGATTTAACAGGGACAGCTGTTGTACCCCAAAATTTGCCCTCTCATATTTCTCAAAACATTGCAAGAAAAATCTCCAAGTTGCTCAAGTTTGCTCAAGAGTTGGACAGACAAGCTATCTCCTAAGGCAGTCAACCCCAAATTAGGGTTTTGTGTTGCATAAATATCTTTGAGTTCAAATGACCTCTAGTTCTCCCTAATATCCTAATATGCTCTCAAGATCATCCATGTCAAATTTCAAGCCTTGCAGAGGAAGTTTGCTCAGTCAATTGCTCAAAGGGTCCAAAAATCGACAATGCTAGGGCAAAAGTCAACTGTGGCCTATAGGCAGTCAAACTTCAAGATTTTTTGTCAACATTCTCATTTTGAAGGATATTTCATCATTTTATCAAGGGTTGATCATGATTCATCAATGATTTCTCAAAATTCATCAAGACTAAAAAGTTGCTAAATTAGGGTTTTGTAGAAAAAGTCAACTCGACTTTGAACAAGCATAACTTTCTCATACTTTATGTGAAATGACACATCCAAAGCTCATTTTGAATAGAATGCAATTCCCTGAAATCCATCTTCATACCCCAAGATCAAGAAATTCACTCACAAGAAGTTATGAATTTGGACATTATAGGTCATTTTTGAAAGTCAACAAAAACACCTTTTTTGCCAAAGCTTATAACTTGAGAATGGAACATCAAAATGAGATGAGACTAAAAAGTTTGGTTAGTGGACATCTCAAGCTTTCTAAAAAGTCCAAGAACACTTCCAAAAGTTCAAAATTGAAGAAGTTTAGCATTGTTGAAGTTGGACATTTTTGCAAAATTGCCAAAAGTCAACTATCCCCAAAACTTCAAATTTTGTCAAATGGGCCCATTCTTTTCCACTTGATTTGAGCTTGCATAGTTGCCCACGTGTCCTAGCTTCAGCCATGAGCCCATATTTTATTTTTATTATTTAATTTGATTTTTATTTGAATGTATTCATTTTAAATCAAATTAAATCATACAAAATCCAATACTTTGATAACATGAGATCTTTTAGTTATTTCAGGATTTGATTACCATCATTAACATCATAAAATTAGAATCATACCAAATCATGGGAAAAAAATTGAAATTTGGCAAATTTGGAAGGTTTTAAAGAGGAGATCAAATCAAATATGTATGCATTGATATGAGAGGATTTGATTCATAATTCTTAGCCTAATACACTACACACTACATAAGCAAGCAAAGGCAATCGAAACAAGGGTGGGAAGCTGCAGGCAGAGGCAAGACAAAAAGTTGAAAAATTAATTAAAAAGCTTGGAGTCGAATTCATAGCTAGAGGCATTTTCAGAAGCCAAGACTCGTCCCAATCGCTTCCTGGGTGCTCACTCAATCTACCTGGATCAAAAGCAAGCTTGTTCAGACCCCATAGCACGCTGTAAGTGTCACAGTAAACGCCCCTGTTCTTGAAATCGTAATTCATCATTATTGCATCATTTGAACAAATTATTGGCATATTTGTAATCCTCACAACATTTCCAAGCTCTTTGCATCATTCAATTTTGTTTATCTAACCTGTATTGTGATTCAACATAGCTAGGGTTTCAAGGTTTGGTTTAGGGGTTTTCGTTTCAGATAAAATCAGCCTTAGTAATGGCTATAGGCGTGACCGGAAGAAGAAGGTGAGTTTAACCATGGCATCAGGAGGTATTTTTATGGCCTATAGCGGATTTTGGAATATGCACGACTTATAGTGACGACCTGTGTCTGTAGCTATAGGTTTTACAGGGTTTTAGCCACGAACGAAAGGTTGAAGACAATATGTGGCGTCCATCCAATGCATCATTCAAATAGCGCGTGTTTTTTATAATTTTTCTGGCCATTGACTTGTTTTATTTTATTATATATTCTTTGTATATCATTAACAAACAAAACAGTTTGGCGTGGTGGCAAGCAAGCGAAGCAATTACTCTCAGGACCTGGGTTGGATTCCCAGGTCCCCCACTTTCCTTAATAATTTTTCTTTTCAGATAATCACGTGCATATTCAAGCTTACAGTATACCATGCGCCATCAATCATCCAATGGCTAGATGGCCAAAGGCCAAATCTGAGGGTCCAAGCTGAAGGTCCACCATGGGCATTGGTCCACGCAGGCATATCAGATCCACAAAGTCAACCAAGGCCAGCCACTAATGGGCCTTCCCTTTGCTATCAACACTCCTAATTTCAGGCCCATACTCCCTCTTTTATTTACTTTGTTTATTTATTTTATTTGTTTTATTATTTTTTTGTTTAATTTATTAACCAATCACAAATTTCTTTTTTTAAATAAAATCACCAAAAATATTTTTAATCAATCAAATTTTTATTTTTATTAACAAATCTATTAATTAATTTAGGTTTTAATTAGAATAACTTCAACCTATTTTTTGTAAATAATTAAAATTAAATTAGATTTAATTAGGTTTTAATTACTAAAATTAATTATTTTATTTTTTATTTCTTAAAATAACAAAAACCCAAAAATAATTTTTTTTATTAATTAATTAATTAATTAATTTAGCAATTAATTTAGGTTAACTTCTTTCTTAAAATAAAAACAACAAAAAAGATTTTTTTTCTTTAACCAAAAGGGTCAAAATCCTAATCATGCGTCCGATTAAATTTCGTGCACGCGATTTACTTTATTTTATCCAATAATGTACTTGCTCCCGGATTGTAATAATAAATAGGTCTTTTATTTATTTTTTATCGCTTTATTTATTTTTTAAGGGTTTGTCTTTGGCGATGTAAATACCCGACGCCTTGTAATTTAAATTCCGCATTTTATTTTCCGCAAATTATAACTGTTAGATGTTTGATAATAGGTTTGCATGACAAGACTGAATGTTTTAACCTAAAATTAACTTAGATCACCCTTTAACATGCACGAAGATAAAAATAACTGAAAATGATACACTCGCACATGCGCATTCTTAGGGTACACCCCACTTGGTTGCCTTCGTACGCGGTCATTGAGTATAGGTAGTTTTAGAGGTCGCCCTCTTGTATAAAAGATCATAGTCGCCTCGAAATGGTTGCCTCGGATATTGTTGCCTCAAACAAATGATCTAAGACATTAGGGTTACCTCTAAGGCATCCTAACATTGCTTTAGTGACCGTAAGTCCCTCATTCGAATTGACCCTCAAACTCCAACGATGGTGCTACCTACTCACTAATAGTGGGATAGCATTGACTAAAGGAAATTAGCATAGAACGATTCCTTTTTCGAGTAGGTAGATTAGCTCTTAGATACTTGCTCATTCCAAAACAAAACAAAAATCTTCACACTTACACTCCTTTTCAAACAAAGTTTTCAAAAACACTTCATTACACTCTTGAGGACATAAGCAAGAGTTAAATCGAAGTTTTAAAACAAAAACATTTTCAAACCCACAAGCACAAAGAAAACAATTTTGAAAACAATGAGCAAGTATCTAAGAGCCCGTGGATAACCACAGATAGAAAGGGTGTTAGCACCTTCCCTTTCTATAATTTACCCCCCGTACTCAGAAACATCTCGAAAAAGGAATTTTTTTTGTGCTTTTTTCCTTTCCTTGTTGGATAAAATAAAAGTCGGTGGCGACTCTTGCTTACCGCGACATTTTGCGAAAACAAACGCAAAACGCAAACCAACATTCCAAAAAACAGTAAGTTCTTCCCACCGTATCACATGTTTATTCTGATTCGTTTCTAGATTCTTACTGTTTTAGATAAATCTCTCAACGGTTTGTTCTGATTCATTTCCAGATTCTTATTGTTTTAGATAAATCTCTCAACGGTTTATTTTGATTCGTTTTCTGTAAAAATCAAGTTCAGACTTTCTGTCAACAATCATCTTTGGATGGCATATATAAGCCGATCTCCGACAACTCCCCATCATTTCTCCAAATGGCATCTTTAAGCCCATTCCCTACACAATCAACCAACGCATCATCAAGTGCAAATTTCTAGGCACTCTAGTGTTTAATCATCTTCCACTTTCAAGCCATGAACGACAAACATGTCAATCTCGCTTTTCAAGTTTAAGAAGATGGAACAGGGGCAGCTGTTATACCCCAAAATTTTCCCTCCCATTTTTCACTCAAGATTCTATCCCAGGGTTTCTTAAATACTTAATTTGGCTCAAAAGTTGATCAAACAGATTCTCTTCCTAGGCGACCAGTCAACAATTAGGGTTTTGCACTTCTCAAAGGTTTTCCCAATCCATGTCCCAGATAACTGCAAAGACATTTGTGTGATTTTTATTTGTTTTCTTAACTATAATCTTTTAAGGATTGATGTTGCTTTTGAGGGCATATTCTGTTTGGATAAGGTGCAAGGTCTAAAGCTATCATTTTAAGCAATCATGATTGAGGGTTCAATTAATCATTTGGGTTTGAGGTTTTAAACATTTATTTTGTTTAAGAGTGCAAGATACATGATTTATCCTATCATATTATGTTTACTTGAAATGCAAGTTATCTAGCCAGGATGCTTATTCAAAACATTCAAATCAAGAATTGCAAAATTAAAATAAAACTCAAAAGTTTTGTACAACAAATATTCATTATTACTCAAGCTTTGTTCATTACAGTTTTGTGGGTCATTCACAAATGATTACAAGTGATTACAAATAGATTACAAGTAAAATACAAAGTTTAAATCTACAAAGGAAAATTTTCTTCTTCTTCAAGACTCTTTGCTTCATCCTTAAGAAATTCCCGATTGTTAGCCATTGTCTTGCTTGCCATTTGTTTGTACATGTGACAAAAGAAAAGAGAATATTAGCAAAAATCAATATTGAAAAGTCCAAGCAAAAATCTGATTTTCATCATTAGGGTTTGCTTTTAGGAATCAGAATTTCGTTTGTCCATTTTTCCCTATTTATGAAAATATCAAAACCTAGGTTTTGGTTCACAAAAAAAGGGGGAAAAGAATTAAATATACAACTTGGACAGGCAAGGCAGTAAGTTCAAACAACAACAAAAGCAACAGGCTGCAAACAACAACAGTCAAATGCACAAGTCAAACAATACCAACAGCCAAACTGCATCACAAAAAAGGGCAATGCTTTGCAAAGCAATTACAGCAGCACAAGATGCAAGGCAACGAGCTGTAAATAGCAGACAACAAGCAAGCTGTCCAAATCAGAAATCAAAGGCAGCAACACAAAGCTACAACAGAACAAAACAAACAATATGCATGCAACAAGCCAAAGGCATCAAATGCTGTAATATAAGTCAACATTGTCATTTTCCTAAGAAAATAAGCAAACCCTTCAGAAAATGCATCAAAAGCAAAAATGCTTTATCTCACAAAGAGAGGAAAGAGGAAAGATATCACCTAGCAAGCAAATGCCAAGACAAACAGGTTGCTATAAGAAACAGTCCAAGAAGACCTGCTCAAAAAGCCTCCCTATGCTGCCCATAGAAGTCCAAAAATTTGTCCAAGTTCTGCACAAAAGCATGTCAACATAAACCATAGCAACTAGTCTGCAATACAGTCCAAAAATGCCCAGACTTGCACCAAAATGGAAACAGTCCAAGCTGCACTCAAAAGTCAAAAACCATAAAAGCCAAAATTGTCAAAATTCAAAGTTTTTTCCCTCTTATTTTTTCACCCTAATCAGATAACAAGTTTTTACTGTTTTATAGAGGAGAGAACCATTAGATATCAAGAGAGAGACATATACATAACTAACAAAAAAGAAGAACTGCAAAAAAACTCAGAATCAGATTTGTCAACAAAAATCCTTGGTCTCAAACCAACTGAAACATCATCAAACCATCACCAAAACCAACTGAAACATCATCAAACCATCACCAAACTAACAAAGCATCAAAGTATCCATCAAAACATCATCAAACCATCACCAAAACCAACTGAAACATCATCAAACCATCACCAAACCAACAAAGCATCATAGTATCCATCAAAACATCATCAAACCAACAGAACATCACATTATCCATCAAAATAACCATTAAACCATCATTGAAAATCAGTAAATAACAAAAAAACATAGAACCAAAGTCCACCATCCAACCATCATCAAAAACCAGCAAATAACAAAAAAAAACATAGAACCAAAGTCCACCATCCAACCATTATCAAAACCCAGCAAATAACAAAAAACATAGAACAAAAGTCCACTATCCAACCATCATAAAAAACAAGCAAATAACAAAAAAACATAGTACCAAAATCCACCGTCCAAACCTTGTCATCAAACATCATTATTCAAAACCCAGCGAATCAGTAGCAAACAAACAAACAACAAAAAGCCCTAATCTGATAACCAGGATAACACAAACTCAGAAGAAGAAAGAAGTCACTAACAAACACAGAGTCAACCATCTTACCAAAAATAACGTTAGGAGGTTAGTAAGGTTATAGATCCGGACCTCACCAAATGATCTCTTTCTTCTCTTTCCTCCCTCTCATTGAATATATTGTTGCATGCATCGCTACCTTCGCCGATCTCACCAAACGGAAAATTAGGGTTTCATATTCCCCCTTTCTAGATTTAGGGTCACCAAGTGAAAATCTGCAGAAATTAGTCATGAATTACTAACTAGCAGAAAGAGACGATCAGAAAAATGTAAGAAAAGTAAGGTTTTGAGACACGTCGCCGCTGTCACCGTCGTAAGGAAATTTCCGACGCGGCTGAAGGGTCTTCTTCGGTGAAGGCCCATGGTAAGAGAGAAGAGAGGGGGCAGAGCATTCAAGAGAGAGAAAAAACAATGAGTTATGAGGCATGGCTTCAGCGTAAGTGAGTTTTGTGTTGTTTGGTAACAACACTCTAGCCCAATCTGGTGGTGACACTTGTCACCACCTCTTTAGTTGCCCTGGATAATCCATCACTTGCACTCCCATGTTAATCTAATGCACCCTCATCATCCATCCTCTGATCAATTATCACACCCTTTCAACACATCTTAGATGCACGTCTATGGTACACCTCCAAGGGGTTGCTACACTGGATTAGCCAGAAACATTTGGGCCTATTAATTTCTGCACCCCCTGTTTTACTCTATTTGCAGGCCAATTTCTATTTCCTCTTTATATATTTTTGTTGTTAATATTTTCTTCTTTTTTTTCATTATTTGATTTTTATTTTTTCAGCATATATTTAAAAAAGGTAATTATGTTAACATTTGTTTTAAATAATTATTAACTTTAAAATAATTTTTGTTTGACATTATTAATTAAGTCCTTAATTAATTTTATCAAATGGAAAGAGTTTTAACCTAAATAATTATTTAACAATTTGGACTTGTATTGTGTGATTTAAATATTTATTTCTTACTGTCACCCCCATTCATTAAATTGTACCCCCATTCCCGAAGCTCTGTAATAACGTAGAATTTCAATTTCCTCATTTTTATTGTTTTACTCATTATTGTATAGTAATTAGGCGTGTATGGAAAGATAAAAAAATCAATCGTTAGTTAACCTAATTTCAAAGATCAAATTAACTTGAATCAAACACACTTTTTCACACGCGCACCTCTATGGGACGTTTTAGCAAGTGATCCTTCGATAAAAAAGATCGTAGTCCCTCTGTTGTACCCCCAAAATTTGCCCTCCCATATTCTCCAAGATTTAACAAGAATCATATTCAAATGGCTCAAGACTTCTCAAGGGTTGCACAGTCCTAACATCTCCTAAGGCAGTCAAAATTAGGGTTTTGGTTCTTGCAAGGAAGTTGAGGTTTTCAGTGGCCCAATCAAGTCCCATAGGCCTATATACATTGTCAAGCATCTATATGGCAAGTCTCAAGTCTCATAGCATCAAATTGCACAGTCAAAAGCCCTAGTTGCTTCACAATCAATTGTAGGGGTAAAATGGTCATTTTACAGTCAAAAGTCAGAAATTTTGGTCAACATCTTATTTTGAGCTCACAATCATCATTTGATCAAGTCTTGATCATGATTCTACAAGCATGGCTCAAAAATCATCAAAGATGCAAAAGTTGCTATTTTTGGACAGCAGAAAAGTCAACTGTAACTTGACCAAGGCATAACGTTTTCATGGTTGATCAGAAAAATCCCATCCAATGCTCATTTTGAAGGGGATTACATTTCCTACAACTCATCTTCACATTCCAAGACCAAGAAATGCTCTCACAAAAAGTTATCAATTTCTACATTATAGGTCAATTTCAAAAGTCAATAAAAAGGCACTTTAAGTCAAAGACCATAACTTGAGATTGGTAAATCAAAATGACATGGGACCAAAGGCATTAGTTAGAGGACTTCAAGACCTTTCCAAAATGTCCAAGAACATGTTCATATGATCATAATTGAGCAAGATATGCATTGGAGAAGTTGGGAAATTCTTGGGAATTTGCAAAAGTCAACTTTGCCCAAAACACCTCATTTTTGCTAATGGGCCTCAAATTCTTTCTTGAAACTTTGACCAAGGCCTATGCACGACCCATTGAGCTTAAATTGATTTATTTTCTTATTTTTATTAATTATTTGGATTTTTAATTGATTAATAATTCATTTAATTAATTTAATTGTAGGAAAATGCCAAGATATGTTTTTCAAATCTTTTGTGGAGCAAATAAACTCAACACATGTTGGAGATTTCGTTTGCCAATCAAAGAGACAAGAATATCCAAAATTGGCATGTTTTCTCAATCAAAAAGATGCAAAAATATTTGATTGGAAATCAAAGATGCAAAACATTATTCCATGGATTCTTGGACAAGATTGTAACCTAAATCCATCATACTACAAATACTAAAGCTAATCCTAATGCTGTGAACGTGCAAGCTGCTGTCAAAAGCCATAAGCAAATTCCAAAAATTCAAGAAAGATTTGAAAACTGAATTCCACCTTCCAGCATGATTCAAAGCTTTCTCTTGATTCAAACCTATTGCAGGGATTCCCAGAAGCCTTTTGCAATCAAAATCACGTGCCAACACTCAAAGAAACGTCCAGAACGAACTCACGGTTTGCTTAATTTTTCTAGAATCGAAACTCAAGTTTTATGCATTATTAACATGTTATGATCATTGCTTTGCATTGCTAACACCATTCTGAAGCTAATGGTACAGATTAATTTGATTATGGTGCCCTGAAACGAAAACTGCCATTAAAGAAATCTAGGGTTTCGAAGCTTTGATTTTAGGGCTTTCTTGACCAAGCAAAATTAGGACTAATGATGCCAATGGTTGGACTCAGAAGATCAAGACGAATTCAATGGACATGTCGCGCCCTATTTATATAACCTCGAATCCTAATCGTTATTTTTCCTTTTGTTATTTTGTGGGGGTTAAAAACCCCCGCTAATTACTTTTGTTTTACAGGAAAAAGGTAGGAGACGAAGGACGTGTAAGCCCCTGAATGGATGGTTCAAATATGGCGCGCAATTTTTCTTTCTCTCTCCAGCATATGCTTGTTTGTTATATTATTTTTAATTGTTAATATCATATCAAATGCAGCATAATGGCCTAGTGGTCAGTGAGGTGGACGTTCATCATTGGGACCTGGGTTCGATTCCCAGGTCCCCCAAACGCTTGTTAATATTTTTTCAAACATATTCATATGCAGCGCTTGTCAAGAATTCCATCATACACCTTACAGATCAGCATGCCAAGTGTCTCAAAAGACAGATCCAAAGGACAAAGATGAAAGGCTATGGTGTTCTCTAGTCAATGAGCACGCACCTGATTCCAGAAGTCAAAAAGGGCTTTGTGCTATTGGGCCTAAATTTCCAGAACTAAACCTCCATTGGGTCCATCAAACCCCCCTGGTTTACCATCTTTTTATTTTATTTATTTTTTATTTTCTTTTAACTAATTATTATTATTATTATTATTTAATTATCTCATAAACTAATATTTTTATAATAAATTCAGAATTAAAAAAATGCAAATATTTTTATTATTAGTATTATTTATTAATCTCACCTTTTAATTATTTTTGTAAATAAACTCAAATTAATTAATTAGTTAATTAGGTTAATTTTGACATTTTTTATAATAAATAAAACAAACTTAGAATTAGGGTTTTCTTGACTTTTAATTTCTTTTATTTTTATTTTCATTAAAGACTTAAAAAACACAAAAAAAACATTTTTTTTTCTTCTTAATTAAATAATTAATTAGTACTAGGTTTAATATTTTAATTAAATTGCAAAAAAGGACAAAACTTAAATTCTTTTCTCAAAAAGGGTCAAAACCCTAAGGACGTCCCGATTAAATTTCTATTCGCGCATTATTATTTATTTTGATTATTGATGTAACCGCTTCCAAGGATGTAATAGTTAATTAGGGTTTATTGCTTTCTTTATTTTTTCGCATTTATTTTCCAAAACGGGTTTTGTTTTTGGCGATGTATAGACCCGCGCCTTGTAATAGCGTAGATTTACCTTTCCGCACTTTATTTTCTGCACTCTTAACTGTTAATATGCATGCAAGACTTGGATGAAAATTAAAAACAACTCGTAGATCACCATGATACATGTACAAGATAATATAACATGAAAACAACACACAAGCACATGCCACTCCTAGGCTACGCCTCATTGGTTGCCTCGAACGTGGTCGTCAAGTATAGGGTGTTTTAGAGGTCGCCCTCCTGTCTAAAGATCCTGTTGCCTAAAAACAATTGCCTCGGATAAAAAAGGATCTAGGACATTAGGGTTACTTCTAAGGTGTCCTACTATTGCTTTGGTGACCACACATGTCCCTATAATCGAATTGACCCGAATAACTCCAACGACGGTGCTACCTACTTCTCAATAGTGGGATAGTACTGTCTAAAGGACTCTTACACAGCCTAATTCCTTAGAGTAGGTAGATTTCTCCTGGGTACTTGCTCTTTCAAAAACAAAAACAACTTTTCACACTGACACTTTCTAAAAGTTTTCAAACAAATTTTTCATACACTCTTGAGGACTGATACAAGAGTTACTTAGAAATTTTTCAAACGAAACTTTTTCAAAACCCACACACACTTGAAAAGCAAACAAATTTTGAAAACATAAGAGCAAGTACCTAAGATCCTGTGGATAACCACAGATAGAAAGGGTGCTAATACCTTCCCTTTCTATAAATCTACCTCCCAAACCGAGAGACATCTCAAAGAAGGAATTTTGTTGTGCCTTTTTCCTTTCCATGTTGGAGAACATAAAAGACGGTGGCGACTCTTACTTACCGCGACATTTCGCGAACCAGCTTAAAAAACAATCATTTCTATTTCCACCGATCACAGAACTGGCGACTCTGCTGGGGAACTCTTAATAAGTAAGGTGTACCTTAGGATTAGATCATACTTATGTTTTCAATTGAACGTTTTGTTTTCTTTATTATTGTGGGCTGCATCGGAGTTTCATAGATCCTAACCCGGATCTGGGGATACCCTTTTAGGTAGCATAAGCTGTGAGGGACCTGTCCGGCGTAGACCGACACGGGTAAAGCAGTGGCTACGTTGGTGTGACACCTTGGTCTGTACCGATATCACTTGTGTTGCAACGAGGAGAATATGTGTCTTCTGAGGAGTCATTAAGCACCAACCGACCTTAGAACCCTAAATTGACCCAACTTGGCCATAGAACAGTAGCAGTATTCTACACCCATTGAGGCTAAACTCTCGCGATGGTTCTGGCCGCATAAAAAGATTGCGACGCTGGAGTTATGACCGATTGAGGGTAGTCAGTGATATTGGGATCCTCTAGAACCCGTTTACTTTTGATAGGACAGGTCTTAACCAACGGAACTGAAAAAGGGTAGTACCCAAACTTCATGCTGGCCTAAACTCTAAGGGCTGTCTTGTGTGACTTGTGTGACTTGTGTGCCTTATCATGTTTGCCTTTGTGAATATTTGTGGTGTGCTTTATCATAACATCATACCATCATACCATTGCATGCATCCTGCATAAGGACTGACCCATTTCAAAGACAAGAGGGTTTCACCTTTGCTCTGTTTTGTAGGACATCATGATGCCTGTGCGAAGGAATACTATCCGGCACAATTTTGTTCACCCATCTGATCTGCTTAAAGAATTGGTTGACAGAATTCCAAATACTACTACCTCATCCAGAGGCATGGTTCTCTTCTCGGTTTAGTCACTTCAAAGTGGGACCAACAACTGATGAGTGTCTTGACCCAGTTTTATGATCCCCTGTACCATTGCTTCACCTTTCAAGACTTCCAGATGGTCCCTACCCTGGAAGAATTCTCTGATTTTCTTGGTATCCCTATCTTGGATCAGACTCCCTTCACTGGTTGGGAAAAGACTCTTAGGCTTGAGGAGATTGCTGCAGCCCTTCCTTTGACCAACAAAGAGGTAATGGATAACTGGGTGACTAGAAGCGGAGTTAAGGGCTTTGTGGCTAAGTTTCTGATTGGTAAAGCTAATAGTTTCTAGAATGACTTAGACTTCAGGGCGTACGAAGACATTCTGGCTCTCTTAATCTATGGTTTGGTTCTGTTTCCAAATCCTGATAACTTTGTCAATGTCAATGCCATAAGGATCTTCATGTCTCGGAACCCTGTGCCCACTCTCTTGGGTGATATCCTGCAACAACTCTATGCTCGTACTGCTCGAAGACGGGGAACTCTGTGGTGTTGTTCTCCTTTGTTAGTGAGGTGGTTTATTTCGCACCTCCCTAAGTTCGTGCTGAAGAACAAAGAAGGAAGGGGCTGGGCTCATAGGTTAATGTCTCTCACTGATAATGACATCATTTGGACTCTCAGGGGTTTGGATGAGGCAGCTGTTATTGATCGTTGCGGAGAATATCCTAATGTTCCATTGATCGGTACTCAGGGAGGAATCTCTTATAATCCATGTTTAGCTCTCCGTCAATTTGGAAGAGCCAGAAGAGCAGGGCCTCATGAGATGTTGGTACCTCACACCAGTTTTGAGTTTCAGGTAGATAGTGACGAGCTGCGTCGTAGATTCATCCGGGCTTGGGACAGAATTCACAAGGCTGACCCACATGAGTTAGGACCGAAGACTTCTCTACCTATGGAACCCTACTACAGATGGGTCCACATCCGTGCTCAGAAGTTAGGTATGCCATATGAAGCTGTCAGGCCTATCATTCTTGAATTTCCTGATAAAGACGGGGTTCCTCCAACTGTTCTCCCTCCTCAGGTACCCACTGATGTTGACACACTAAAGAGGTCTTGGGCGCAACTACAGGAAGAACGGGATTCTTATCGGGAAAGGTTCAATGAACAGGAACAAAATATCCAGAAGCTGACTAAGCAATTGGAGAACGAGCGGGTCCTGAATGACTATATCCGTACTGAGAAGAGGAGGCCATGGGAGCACTGATGGGCCTTGGATGTTTCTTTTACAGCTTTCATTTCCTTTTCAGTATTTTCATTTATGTAACGCCTAAGGTCAATTTCTTGAACAATTCAAAGTTAAATCTAATGAAGTGTGTTCCCTTTTGTTTACAAAATTGAATCCTGATTGTCTTTGAAAACATAAATCATACGCATTCCATTCATCATATGCATAACAGGTACCCTTTTTCTACAGGTTGCTTAATCTTCTTCGCTGTTTATTTCAGCAGTCATCATGAATCCTGAATCATCCAATGAACAAGCTATCAAGGCCCTCCAGGCCCAGAACGCCCAGTTTCAAGAGCTGGTCATGAGCTTAGCCCAGGGTCAACAGGAATTGAAGACTCTACTTTTGAAGAAGAAGAAGAAGAGGACTGTGTTGTTTAACACTGGACGGAGGTTTGGGAATACACTGCAAAATGAGGCTGATCAGGCTACTTCCTCTTTGGGGAAAGACAGTCCCCAAGGGGGAAGGGATCATAGTCCTGTGGTCTCCGACAATGAGACGGATTTCAATGATGAACATTGCCCTCCTGCTGAGGACAGGTACAAGAAACTAGAGGATCGTCTGAGTGCCATGGAGATTCAACAGGTGCCTGGGTTGGATTTTGGGGATCTAGGTTTATCTTCTGGGGTGGTGATCCCACACAAGTTCAAGGCACCTTCTTTTGCAAAGTATGACGGAAATTCCTGCCCTAAGCTGCATCTCAGATCATATGTGAGGAGGATCCAACCATATACTACAAACAAGAACTTATGGATCCATTTCTTCCAGGATAGCCTTTCAGGGGCTCAACTCGAATGGTTCTATCAGCTGGAAGGAACCAGTATTCGAAACTAGGAGGACTTGGCTATTGCATTTTATAAGCAGTATCAGTATAATGCCGACCTCGCTCCTACACGTACCCAACTCCAGGGTATGTCGCTAGGGACGGGAGAAGGTTTTAAGGAGTACGCACAAAAGTAGAGAGACCTGGCTGGAAGGGTGCAGCCACCGTTGACTGAACGTGAACTCGTGGACATGTTCTTGGGGACCCTGTCTGGTCCGTTCTTCAACCATCTGATTGGTAATTCTTCTACTGGGTTCACAGATCTGATCTTAACTGGTGAAAGGATAGAAGCTGTAATCAAGTCGGGGAAGATACAGAAAGGTGCATCCTCAAGTTCGGAAAAGAAACCATTCAAAAAGGAATCTAGTGCTGTTTATGGTTCGAGGAAACAGAATAAACCGGAACGCCGCCAAGCTGTCAACGCGGTGGTAATCTTAAAGCCTGCTGCTGCTTTTCAGCAATATAATCAACCAAGGGGTGAGAGACCCAAAAGACAGTATACTCGGCTCAGTATGACCCTCTCTCAGATTTTGCCGCAACTGCTGTCAACCAATCTGGTAACTGTCAAAGAAGATCCGAAGGTGGTAAACACAACATCTCCAAAGTACAATCCCAACGCCCGTTGCGCTTATCACTCTGATAGCCTGGGGCATTCTACCGATGATTGTTGGGCTCTAAGGAATAAGGTTCAAGACCTTATTGATGCTAAGGAAATACAATTCGAGGCGCCCGAAAGGCCCAATGTTGTGACTGCTCACATGCCCCAGCATGGAGTGAATGTTGTTAAAGAAGACCTGTATATAGCCTCTATGGATGATATTGTTACTCCGTTATTGACCGTCAAAAGGAACCTGTTGCTAGCCAGTTTATTTCCGGGATGTAGTAAAGGTTATCCTCTATGTGTTGTTTCCCCTGCTGGTTGTCCTTTGTTGAAGTCGGGCATCCAAAACCTGATGGATAATAAAGAGATCTTGTTCGAGAAGATTGTTGTTCCTGTTATCCCTACTGAAGAAGTGTCCATTGTTACTATTTTCAACAATTCTCCTAAGGCTCCCTCAAAGAAGCCTGTCAAAATCCTGTCTACTCAGAAGATTGCTCCCATCATCATCACTGTTCTGGGGCCCCTCCCCTATACATCCGACAAAGCTGTCCCTTGGCATTATGGGGCAGATGTTTATGTGCTCGGAGTTAAACAAGAATTTGATACAAGTACCGGCGTCAGCAACATCACCGGGCCTGCCAAAGTCACTCGCAGTGGTAGACTCTTCTCACCAGATATTGCGCCACCAACTATTCAGAGACCTCTTGTCATCACACCTGCCAGTGTGCCTGTTTCCCCTCCTGATCAAGTTTCTACCCCTGCTGCTGAGTCATCTGACACTCGGGGCAAAGGGATTGCTACTGATTTGCTTACCCTGACGGAGGCACCAAAGACAACCAATGTTGAAGCTTCCCAGCAAGAGATGGAAGAGATTCTCAAGATCATTAAGAAGAGTGATTTCAATGTAGTTGAGCAGCTGGGGCACACCCCATCTAAAATATCTATGCTATCAATGTTATTGTGTTCAGAGGCCCATGCCAGGGCCCTAATTTCCTTCCTGAAGACGGCCCATGTGCCACAAGAAATGTCTGCTCATCAATTTACTGATTGTGTGGCCAATTTAACTGCTGATAATGGTTTGGGTTTCTCTGACGCCGATCTGACTGCTAAGGGGAAGAACCAAAACGATGCCCTACATGTCTCCATTGAATGCAGGGGCACTACTCTTGCCCATGTGTTGGTAGACACCGGTTCTTCGTTGAACGTACTGCCCAAGAAAGCTTTAGACAGACTGGATTGTGAGGGTTTAGAGCTCAAGCCAAGTAACATTATTGTCCGGGCCTTTGACGGGTCGAAAAGGATGGTGCATGGTGAAGTTGACATTCCAATCAGGGTTGGTTCACAGATCTTTGATTCAACTTTCTATGTGATGGACATTCGTCCATCCTATTCTTGTTTGTTGGGTCGTCCATGGATCCACAAGGCTGGAGCTGTGACCTCCACGTTACATCAGAAGCTTAAATACCCGGTCAGAGGGAAGATTGTTACAGTGCAGGGGGAGGAAGAATATATGGTCAACCACCTCAACTCGTTCCGATACATAGAAATGGATGGGGAATTCATTGAGACCCCCTTTCAACATTTTGAAGAGGTGCCTCAGACATTGGCGTCAGCAGAGACTGTGACTGAAGAAGACTCTCCTTTGAAGATGGCTTCCTTGAAGGATGCCCGGGCTGTGGTTGAGAAGGGTGAGTGTGCAAACTGGGGCCGACTTCCTAATTTCACTCCGAAGACTGACAAGTTTGGTTTGGGTTTCACTGCAGAGGCTCAGAGGGCCGTGCGTAAGGCAAGGATTGGAAGACCTCCTGTATTCATCACCAACCCAGGAGTAAATGCTATTGAAGACGATGCGGAGGAATCTGAATTCGACAGCTGGATCTACCCAACGACCAACAGTGGACCAAACAACTGGACGGCAAAAGATTTCATACCTATTACTTTTGTCACTCAGTAATGAACTCCTTTGTTTTAAATTTGTAACGAACAGTAATTTGAAACTTTATGGCCCGGTGTCTTACCCGGGGCACCGTGGCTTCATTTGTGAGGGCTTAATTGTCATTTTCATATATCATGAATAAAAACGTTGGACGTTTTTCGCATTTCAAATCTTATGCTCCCTTTCTTTCTTTATATATTGCAAAACAACTATATTTACACACACTCACCTATACAGGTTCCAATCCACTATGGATCTCACTGGTAACGACTCTGCTACTGCCAGTTATGACTTCGAAAATCCGATCAACTTAGCCGAAGACGAAGGTGAAGATGATTGCGAAGTGCCTGGTGAGCTTGCAAGACTGTTACTCCAGGAAGAGAGGGCCATTTAGCCACATGAAGATCTAGTGGAAACGGTAAATCTGGGTACTGAGACAGACAGAAAGGAAGTCAAGATTGGTGCCAATCTAGAGCTCAGTGTGAAACAACGGTTGATTCAGATGTTGCAGGATTATGTGGAAATCTCCGCCTGGTCTTACGAAGACATGCATGGGTTGGATACTGACATTGTGGTTCATCACCTGCCTACCAAGGAAGATTACCCTCCGGTCAAACAGAAGGTCCGCCGTATATGTCCAGAGATGTCCGAGAAAATCAAAGCTGAGGTTATGAAACAATTTGATGCCGGTTTTCTAGCAGTGACTTCTTACCCTCAGTGGGTTGCCAACGTGGTTTCAGTGCCGATGAAAGATGGTAAGGTCAGAATGTGTGTTGACTACAGGGATTTGAACAGGGCGAGCCCTAAGGATGATTTCCCTCTGCCTCATATCAGCATAAGGTATTCTCCTTCATGGATGGGTTTTCCGGTTATAATCAGATCAAGATGGCTCCTGAAGATATGGAGAAGACCACTTTTGTTACTCAGTGGGGCACCTTCTGCTACAAGGTCATGCCTTTTGGGTTGAAAAATGTTGGGGCAACCTACCAACGTGCCATGGTTGCTTTATTTCATGATATGATCCACCATGAGATCGAAGTGTATGTCGACGATATGATTGCAAGGTCCCAAACTGAGGAGGAACACCTTGACCATCTACAGAAGCTGTTTGACCGTCTGAAGTTGTACAAGCTGAGGTTGAACCCGAACAAGTGCACCTTCGGGGTGAGATCTGGAAAATTGCTAGGCTTCGTCGTGAGTGACAAAGGTATTCAAGTGGACCCTGCCAAAGTGAAAGCCATACAAGAGATGCCAGTTCCCAAGACAGAAAAAGAAGTCAGAGGCTTTCTAGGACGGCTGAACTACATTGCCCGATTCATCTCGCATCTAACTGCTACCTGTGAACCAATCTTCAAGCTGCTGAAGAAAGGTCAAGTAGTACGTTGGAACGATGAATGTCAGGCCGCTTTCGATAGAATCAAAGAGTATCTCTAAGAACCACCCATTCTTATGCCGCCGGTTGAAGGGAGACCTCTAATCTTATACTTGACAGTACTTGACAGCTCAATGGGGTGTGTGCTGGGGCAGCATGACGAGTCTGGCCGAAAAGAGTACGCCATTTATTACCTTAGCAAAAAGTTTACCGACTGTGAGACCCGATACTCACTGCTCGAGAAAACTTGTTGCGCTTTGGTATGGGCTGCTCGCCGCCTGAGACAGTATATGTTGACTCACACTACTCTCTTGATTTCAAAAATGGATCCAATCAAGTACATATTCGAAAAGCCTGCATTGTCCAGAAGAATAGCAAGATGGCAAATGATCTTGACCGAATACGACATCCAGTACACGACTCAGAAAGCAATCAAGGGAAGTGTGTTGGCCGACCATTTGGCACATCAGGCAGTGGATGACTACCAATCTATGAACTTTGAATTTCCAGACGAGAATATCATGGTAGTGACTGATTGTGAAGTACCTGGACCAGATGAAGGACCTGAGGAAGGATCCTGATGGTCTATGCACTTTGACGGAGCCTCAAACGCTTTGGGTAACGGTATTGGCGCTGTGATCATCTCCCCAAAAGGCACTCATACTCCACTCACTGCTCGGCTATGTTTCAACTGCACCAACAACATGGCAGAGTATGAGGCATGCATCATGGGTCTTCAAGCTGCAATTGACTTAAGTATCAAGTTTCTAAGGGACTTCGGAGATTCCGCTCTCGTGATCAGTCAGATCAAAGGCGAGTGGGATACAAAACACCCAAATCTTATTCCTTACAAAGAGTATGTGTTGACATTGATCCCCCATTTCGAAGAGATAACCTTTGAACACTTCCCAAGAGAGGAGAATCAGTTGGCGGACGTGCTAGCTACGATGTCTTCCATGTTCAAAGTCAAATGGGACAACGAGGCTCCCCGGATCATTATCTGGAAATTGGATGAACCTGCATATTGCTGTGATCTTGAGGCGGAAGAGGTAACTGAAAAACATTGGTATCCTGAAGTGAAGAGGTACTTGGAAGCTCAAGAATACCCCGAGGGTGCATCCGTTAATGACAAGAAGTTTCTGAGAAGGTTTGCGGCAAAGTTCTTCCTCAGCAATGGCATTCTATACAAGCGAAACCATGATTCCACCTTACTGCGTTGTGTGGATAAGACTGAAGCAGAAAGGATCATGGCAGAGCTACATGAAGGTACCTTCGGAACACATTCCAGTGGGCATACTATGGCAAAGAAAATCCTTCGGGCAGGGTATTTCTTGTCCACAATGGAAGCCGACTGTTACCAACATTCTCGGACATGTCATAAATGCCAGATCTATGCTGATAAGGTGCACATTCCTCCAGTTCCTCTGAACGTCTTGACAACACCTTGGCCTTTTGCAATGTGGGGCATTGATATGATCGGCGAGATCAGACCTATAACATCCAACGGGCATCGCTTCATCCTGGTAGCGATTGATTATTTCACAAAGTGGGTTGAAGCAGCTTCCTACGCTACGGTAACCAAGAATGTCGTGGAACGGTTCATTCGGCATAACCTGATCTTCCGCTACGGTGTACCTGAGAGGATCATTACGGACAATGGTACCAATCTTAAAAACGAGATGATCATTGAGCTCTGCGAGCAATTCAAGATACAGCACCACAACTCTTCTCCTTACTGGCCGAAGATGAATGGGGCTGTAGAGGCAGCTAATAAGAATATCAAGAAGATTGTGCAGAAAATGAAAGTGACCTACAAATATTGGCACGAGATGTTACCGTTTGCTCTTCATGGGTACCGTACCTTAGCAAGGACGTCAACCGGGGCAACACCATTTTCCTTGGTCTTTGGCATGGAGGCAGTCTTGCCTATTGAAGTCCAGATACCCTCTCTCCGGATAATGAAGGATGCAGGTTTGAGCGAAGATGACTGGATCCAGACTCGACTTGATCAATTAAACCTAATCGATGAAAAGATACTCGCCGCTATTTGTCATGGTCAGACGTACCAAAAACGGATGATCAGGGCATTTAACAAGAAAGTCAGACGACAAGAGTATCAAGTCGGAGACCTGGTAATGAAGTGCATCATCCTACCTCAAGGTGATCCCAGGGGCAAATGGACCCCTACGTACGAAGGGCCATTTGTGGTTAAACATATCTTCTCAGGAGGAGCTATGATTCTAACCACCATGGATGGTGACGACCTTCCTCACCCCGCCAATGCAGACATAGTAAAAAGATACTACGCGTGAATAAAAGACCCGCTAGGTTGACACACCTAGGCAAAAATAAGGGCTTCCCGGCGAACCAAAAGGGTTCGGGCAAAAATAAGGGATGAAATGAAAAATCTGTACACCCGGCAAGTCGAAAACCTGAAAAGGCGGCTTGGGCAAAAATGGGTATCCCGGTGGACCGAAAACCCGAAAGGGCGGTCCAGGCAAAAGTTAGGGATAAAGCGTAATACTATGTCTCATTGGATCACCTTGCATCCAGAATCCGATATCAACTATCAGGTTCAGACGGCATCAATCAATCAGCTTCATCTTCAACTAAGCAGCCGAGTGATGAGACGCTTGAAGACATAAAGGTGATAGCAGAGTTGGAACCCAGTGGGATTTTTCACATAGCTGTTTTGTTTTCTTTTCAAAAAATTGTATAAACTCTATGTTGTTCGGCGGCGTTCACTTACTAGGACGTCAGCCTCTTGTACACAAACGCCTATTTATAGGAAAATTCAAAAATCAATACGAATCCACTTTTCCAGAAAAATTGCCAATTGTTTTTCTTTTTCTGTTTTGTTTTGCAAAGAACGTCCAATGTTCATTTTTGATATATGCATTTGACACTAATTGCTAACTCATAAATATTTGCATACGAAACAAATGATTAATTATAAGTGACATCAGAAACAGGGGCAATTAGAATTGTCTAAGCGGTCTAGGTGCTCTGTCCTCCAGGTACCAAGGTAAGTTCAGCTGAAGAACATGACCAAGTTACCTCCACTCCCCACAGAGTAAGACCAGCAAGATTCAACAGTACTCTCCCTAAGCAGAATTGGTCTCCCATAAGTCCGAAAAGACACGGTATCTCCAGCAAGTCAGCGATACTCTCCCCAAGCAGAGTTAATCTACTGTCAGCCTTAAGGAAGTAGGGTATCCCCAGAAGATCTCAATATTCCCCAATGGAGTATACAGATGTTCCTAAGCAAGCATCCCCGGCAGTCTTGATCTAAGATTGTTCCCCGGTGGAATACAGACACCCCAGTGGAGCCACTTCCCCAGTGCAGTCCAAAAGTTTCCCCAAGAGAGTTGAATCAGTATCCCCAGTAGATTCTGGAAGCTTATCCCCAGTAGATTCTGGAAGCTTGTCCCCTGCAGAGTACGAACGCGTCCCCGACCATATGCAGAAGGTTATTCCCCACCAGAGCTTATAACTGGGTTATCCTCAGCTAATTACCACGGAAAGATCGTCCTCGGCAAAGTTCTTCCTATTCCCCAGCGGAGTTCATCAAATCTTCCAACAAAACATATCAACGGAATCCCCAACGGAGTTCTCATTAAAACCTCAGCGAAGCATCTCTTCCCCACAGAGTAATTCCCCGCAGAGTAATCTCTCCAACAAGTTTATTCCCCAACGGAGTCATCTTCTCCTACCGGTTTATTCTTGCAATCATCATCCCCAGCGGAAACAAAGAACTCTACTCTTCAAACGTCAGCCCAGGAGTTAATTTCCCGGCATCCGTCAAGGATTTATTTTCCTAGACGAAAATATATTCATAAACATCACATTATCATACACCATGATGCATGCATATACGCATCATAACACACTATCTCATTTATTTTTGAGCATCCTAACATCGTGCATTTCAAGCATCATGACATTGCATACAACTGATGTTTTGCCTTTTCAGGAAAAAGGTCAATCCAAAGATGATTACTATCAACTGTCGCGATTCCAGATTCGACACCTGTATCTAGCTAGGACATATCTGTGAGTGACTGATTGTAGATTCGATACCTGTATCCAGCCAGGGCATATCTGCATGAAGAGTTTAAAGATTCGATTCCTGTATCTAGCCAGGGCATATCTCTAGACGACCAATTCCGGATTCGATTCCTGTACCTAGCCAGGGCATATCTGTGAGTAATTGATTGTGGATTAGATACCTGTATCCAGCCAGAGCATGTCTGCATGAAGAGTTTAGAGATTCGATTCCTGTATCCAGCCAGGGCATATCTGTAGATGACTAATTCCAGATTCGACACCTGTATCTAGCCAGGGCATATCTATGAGTGACTGATTGTAGATTCGATACCTGTATCCAGCCAGGGCATATCTGCATGAAGAGTTTAAAGATTCGATTCCTGTATCTAGCCAGGGCATTTCTGTGGACGACCAATTCCGGATTCGATTCCTGTACCTAGCCAGGGCATATCTGTGAGTAATTGATTATGGATTCGATACTTGTATCCAGCCAGGGCATGTCTGCATGAAGAGTTTAGAGATTCGATTCCTGTATCCAGCCAGGGCATATCTGTAGACGACTAATTCCAGTTTCGACACTTGTATCTAGCCAGGGCATATCTGTGAGTGACTGATTGTAGATTTGATACCTGCATCCAGCCAGGGCATATCTGCATGAAGAGTTTAGAGATTCGATACCTGTATCCAGCCAGGGCATATCTGTAGACGACCAATTCCAAATTCAATTCCTGTATCTAGCCAGGGCATATCTGTGAGTAATTGATTGTAGATTCGATACCTGTATCCAGCCAGGGCATATCTGTATGAAGAGTTTAAAGATTAGATACCTGTATCCAGCCAGGGCATATCTGTAGACGACCTAATTCCGGATTCGATTCCTGTATCTAGCCAGGGCATATCTGTGAGTAATTGATTGTAGATTCGACACCTGTATCTAGCCAGGGCATATCTGCATGAAGAGTTTAGAGATTCGATACCTGTATCTAGCCAGGGCATATCTGTAGACGACCAGCTCCGGATTCGATACCTGTATCCAGCCAGGGCATATCTGTGGACGACCACATTCCAGATTCGATTCCTGTATCTACCCATGGCATATCTGTGAGTAACTGATTATAGATTCGATTCCTGTATCCAGCCAGGGCACGCCTGCATGAAGAGTTTAGAGATTCGATTCCTGTATCCATCCAGGGCACGTCTGTAAGCAACCTTTTGAAGTTCCGGATTCGATTCCTGTATCTAGCCAGGGTATATCTGTGAGCGATTGTTTGTAGATTCGATACCTGTATCCAGCCAGGGCACGTCTGTAAGCAACCTTTTGAAGTTCCGGATTCGATTCCTGTATCTAGCCAGGGTATATCTGTGAGCGATTGTTTGTAGATTCGATACCTGTATCCAGCCAGGGCACGTCTGTAAGCAACCTTTTGAAGTTCCGGATTCGATTCCTGTATCTAGCCAGGGCATATCTGTGAGCAATTAGTTGTAGATTCGATACCTGTATCTAGCCAGGGCATATCTGCATGGAGAGTTTGAAGATCAACACCTGTAACAGGCCAGGAAACCGTCTTTCTTTCTCAAGTACGCCAGTTCTCGCTAAGGAATCTCTTACGCGATCGACACCCCCGATGGCATCTATAAGCCCATCTCCACAACTATCCATCACATTTCCAAATGGCATCTATAAGCCCATTCCCGACAAGGTTCTGTCACATCCCCAGATGGAATCTATAAGCCCATCCCCCTATCCACCATCTCCAAATGGCATCTGTAAGCCCATTCCCGACATCACCTTGCTGGAATTCTACTATGCGAGTGCAAATTTCTGGGCACTCTAGTGTTCAATCATCTTCCACCTTCGGATCACGAAAGGCACGCAAGCCAATCTACATCCTCAGGTTTAAGAAGATTGAACAGGGGCAACTGTTGTACCCTAAAATTTGCCCTCCCATATTCTCCAAGATTTAACAAGAATCATATTCAAATGGCTCAAGACTTCTCAAGGGTTGCACAATCCTAACATCTCCTAAGGCAGTCAAAATTAGGATTTTGGTTCTTGCAAGGAAGTTGAGGTTTTCAGTGGCCCAATCAAGTCCCATAGGCCTATATACATTGTCAAGCATCTATATGGCAAGTCTCAAGTCTCATAGCATCAAATTGCACAATCAAAAGCCCTAGTTGCTTCACAATCAATTTTAGGGGTAAAATGGTCATTTTACAGTCAAAAGTCAGAAATTTTGGTCAACATCTTATTTTGAGCTCACAATCATCATTTGATCATGATTCTACAAGCATGGCTCAAAAATCATCAAAGATGCAAAAGTTGCTATTTTTGGACAGCAGAAAAGTCAACTGTAACTTGACCAAGGCATAACGTTTTCATGGTTCATCAGAAAAATCCCATCCAATTCTCATTTTGAAGGGGATGAAATTTCCTAAAACTCATCTTCACATTCCAAGACCAAGAAATGCTTTCACAAAAAGTTATCAATTTCTACATTATAGTTCAATTTCAAAAGTCAACAAAAAGGCACTTTAAGTCAAAGACCATAACTTGAGATTGGTAAATCAAAATGACATGGGACCAAAGGCATTAGTTAGAGGACTTCAAGACCTTTCCAAAATGTCCAAGAACATGTTTATATGATCAAAATTGAGCAAGATATGCATTGGAGAAGTTGGGAAATTTTTGGGAATTTGCAAAAGTCAACTTTGCCCAAAACACCTCATTTTTGCTAATGGGCCTCAAATTCTTTCTTGAAACTTTGACCAAGGCCTATGCACGACCCATTGAGCTTAAATTGATTTATTTTCTTATTTTTATTAATTATTTGGATTTTTAATTGATTAATAATTCATTTAATTAATTTAATTGTAGGAAAATGCCAAGATATGTTTTTCAAATCTTTTGTGGAGCAAATAAACTCAACACATGCTGGAGATTTCGTTTGCCAATCAAAGAGACAATAATATCCAAAATTGGCAAGTTTTCTCAATCAAAAAGATGCAAAAATATTTGATTGGAAATCAAAGATGCAAAACATTATTCCATGGATTCTTGGACAAGATTGTAACCTAAATCCATCATACTACAAATACTAAAGCTAATCCTAATGTTGTGAACGTGCAAGCTGCTGTCAAAAGCCATAAGCAAATTCCAAAAATTCAAGAAAGATTTGAAAACTGAATTCCACCTTCCAGCACGATTCAAAGCTTTCTCTTGATTCAAACCTATTGTAGGGATTCCCAGAAGCCTTTTGCAATCAAAATCACGTGCCAACACTCAAAGAAACGTCCAGAACAAACTCACGGTTTGCCTAATTTTTCTAGAATCGAAACTCAAGTTTTATGCATCATTAACATGTTATGATCATTGCTTTGCATTGCTAACACCATTCTGAAGCTAATGGTACAGATTAATTTGATTATGGTGCCCTGAAACGAAAAATGCCATTAAAGAAATCTAGGGTTTCGAAGCTTTGATTTTAGGGCTTTCTTGACCAAGCAAAATTAGGACTAATGATGCCCATGGTTGGACTCAGAAGATCAAGACGAATTCAATGGACATGTCGCGCCCTATTTATATAACCCATAATCCTAATCGCTATTTTTCCTTTTGTTATTTTGTGGGGGTTAAAAACCCCCACTAATTGCTTTTGTTTTACAGGAAAAAGGTAGGAGACGAAGGACGTGTAAGCCCCTGAATGGATGGTTCAAATATGGCGCACAATTTTGCTTTCTCTCTCCAGCATATGCTTGTTTGTTATATTATTTTTAATTGTTAATATTATATCAAATGCAGCATAATGGCCTAGTGGTCAGTGAGGTGGACGTTCATCATTGGGACCTGGGTTCGATTCCCAGGTCCCCCAAACGCTTGTTAATATTTTTTTAAACATATTCATATGCAGCGCTTGTCAAGAATTCCATCATACACCTCACAGATCAGCATGCCAAGTGTCTCAAAAGACAGATCCAAAGGCCAAAGATGAAAGGCTATGGTGTTCTCTAGTCAATGAGCACGCACCTGATTCCAGAAGTCAAAAAGGGCTTTGTGCTATTGGGCCTAAATTTCCAGAACTAAACCTCCATTGGGTCCATCAAACCCCCCATGGTTTACCATCTTTTTATTTTCTTTCTTTTTTATTTTCTTTTAACTAATTATTATTATTATTATTATTATTATTTAATTATCTCATAAACTAATATTTTTATAATAAATTCAGAATTAAAAAAATGCAAATATTTTTATTATTAGTATTATTTATTAATCTCACCTTTTAATTATTTTTGTAAATAAACTCAAATTAATTAATTAGTTAATTAGGTTAATTTTGACATTTTTTATAATAAATAAAACAAATTTAAAATTAGTGTTTTCTTGACTTTTAATTTCTTTTATTTTTATTTTCATTAAAGACTTAAAAAACACAAAAAATATTTTTTTTCTTCTTAATTAAATAATTAATTAGTACTAGGTTTAATATTTTAATTAAATTGCAAAAAAGGACAAAACTTAAATTCTTTTCTCAAAAAGGGTCAAAACCCTAAGGACATCCCGATTAAATTTCTATTCGCGCATTATTATTTATTTTGATTATTGATGTAACTGCTTCCAAGGATGTAATAGTTAATTAGGGTTTATTGCTTTCTTTATTTTTTCGCATTTATTTTCCAAAACGGGTTTTGTTTTTGGCGATGTATAGACCCGCGCCTTGTAATAGCGTAGATTTACCTTTCCGCACTTTATTTTCTGCACTCTTAACTGTTAATATGCATGCAAGACTTGGATGAAAATTAAAAACAACTCGTAGATCACCATGATACATGTACAAGATAATATAACATGAAAACAACACACAAGCACATGCCACTCCTAGGGTACGCCTCATTGGTTGCCTCGAACGTGGTCGTCAAGTATAGGGTGTTTTAGAGGTCGCCCTCCTGTCTAAAGATCCTGTTGCCTCGAAACGGTTGCCTCGGATAAAAAAGGATCTAGGACATTAGGGTTACTTCTAAGGTGTCCTACTATTGCTTTGGTGACCACACATGTCCCTATAATCGAATTGACCCGAATAACTCCAACGATGGTGCTACCTACTTCTCAATAGTGGGATAGTACTGTCTAAAGGACTCTTACACAGCCTAATTCCTTAGAGTAGGTAGATTTCTCCTGGGTACTTGCTCTTTCAAAAACAAAAACAACTTTTCAAACTGACACTTTCTAAAAGTTTTCAAACAAATTTTTCATACACTCTTGAGGACTGATACAAGAGTTACTTAGAAATTTTTCAAACGAAACTTTTTCAAAACCCACACACACTTGAAAAGCAAACAAATTTTGAAAACATAAGAGCAAGTACCTAAGAGCCCGTGGATAACCACGGATAGAAAAGGTGCTGAAATTCTTGTGTATGCCAGTTTTCAGATGTTATACTCAATGTCTAGACATCTGATATGACATAATAAATACACTGCAAGGTAGATACGCAATTTTTCATGATTCAGTACTGAAGGGTAACAGAAGCACAGTTTAACCAAGCTGTGCCAGATCTACTTTGAAGGTGCAGAGGATAGAACACCGATGTGCCTAGTTCTGTTCATCTGTTGCACATGATCAGCAGAGAGCAAACAGTCTTTGCAGTTCTGTTTCTTCTGCACAGATATCAGCATGATGTCTTAACATGTTCTGAGACATCATCTGTTACAACATTACAGTTTTACCTTGATATATAACAGACAAAATTATAAAGTGTTGAAGGTAAAAACACAAATCAGTTGTTGACCCAGTTCGGTGAAACACACCTACTCTGGGGGCATACCAAGCCAGGAAGAAGATCCACTATCAGCAATATTAATTCAGGACTAAACTTCACAAGTTCCCATCCTTCACTTAATCATCTACCCAGTGCAACCTATACCTAGGAACTCCTAGATAGAAACCTACCAGTTTCCATTCCTATTGTCGCAACAACAGAAGTCTTACTCCTACTCAAGAAGCAGTGCCCTCCCACTTGGTTTCCTACATTACAATGAATATGAAGTAATGCAAAAATTACTTAGACTTGCTTCACAGCTTCATCCAAGAACACTCAAACTCTTACCTACAGGTTTCGAGTTACATACATGGTAACCTTGCCACAGACCGACAGGTTTACCTAACAAAACACCCCCAATGTTACATTATGTGAGCTTTTAAACCCTAGGTTACAATCTTCTATTTATAACCTATTACCCAACTGGATTTGGGCCTTCAAAAATCTCAGCAAGCTTTTCTCCTTGTTGTTACAACTCAGCAGCAAACTTCTCCTATAATCAAGGTCTTCAATCTTCTAGTTCCTAAAATATCTCCATATTTAGAAACAGTATTTTCTTCAAATATTCTGATTGATTCTTGATTGATCTTCAGATTCTCCATAAGAAACGCCACATATATTCTCAGAGTATTTAAGTACCAGAACTGTAACTGAATTATCAATTCTGTTGATGTGATGTCAAGTCAGATGTCATGACATTACATCTAACATGTTTTCCTAGATGTTGAACTTCTTCAACACAACAAATAACCTCTTTCATAATTTAAATCACTTAGAATAGTTAGGTTACAAGTCACAGCTGTTACAAACATTCAACATATAGCATAGTTACTTAATCAGTACTTAATTTCAGGCGCGATGTCATATGCTGATGTTGTGACATCTTACATAACATGTTGGTCCAGATGTTGAACTTCTTCAACCCCACATATTAAAACAACAGAGGGAATATGGGTAAACTTGCTTTCTTATTTGTTTTACAAATGAAGCCAACTCTCCAGCCAGGGCACTTACAGGTGCTAATACCTTCCCTTTCTATAAATCTACCTCCCGAACCGAGAGACATCTCAAAGAAGGAATTTTGCTGTGCTTTTGTCCTTTCCATGTTGGAGAACATAAAAGACGGTGGCGACTCTTGCTTACCGCGACATTTCGCGAACCAGCTTAAAAAACAGTCAGTTCTATTTCCACCGATCACACCCTCGATGACCCTCGATGTTGCCTTCGATAAAACGATCCCGTCCCTTACAAAAATTGCTAAAGCGTCACGTAAGTTGCTTTCGATGACTGTAAAATTAACCTGCGCTTGTCCCTTTACATCCAACGATGGGGCTTCTTACCAAATCAATGGTAAGATAGCAACAAAAGTAGGAATAAAATAACCTTGAGACCTTTCGAGTAGGTAGATTCGCTCCTAGTTACTCACTTGCTCACCACAAAAACATTTTACACCAACACTTTCATCTCAAAACATTTTCAAAAGACAAAACCTTTTTGTATACATTCTTATAGAGACGAGAACCATTACAAAACATCTTTTCAAAACACTTTCTAAAACACAATCCACAAACACATCTTTGAACCATCTTTCAAAACAAAACTTTGTACGCGTTCTTATAGAAACAAGAACCATTACAAAGAGATTTTTCAAAACACTTTCAAAGCCCACATCACAAGCACACTATCAAAACAAAAAGCAAGTGATCTAAATGAGTAACTAAGAGCCCATGGAAAACCATGGATGAAAAGGGTGCTAATACCTTCCCTTTTCATAATTTACCCCCCGAACCCGAGAAATAATCTCGAAAGGTCTTTCATGTGCTTTTTTTACCTTTCCTTTTGGATAAAAGAAAAGTCGGTGGCGACTCTTGCTATCCGCACAAATGCGATCAAAACTCAAAACACCAAGTCAGTTCTCCCACCGTATCACAAATTGCAAGGTTGCAAATCGAAGAAGAGCATCTTGATCACCTACACAAGCTATTTGAAAGGTTGAAGAAGTACAAGTTGAGGTTGAACCATAATAAGTGCACATTTGGATTAAGGTCTGGAAAGCTTCTAGGTTTTCTCATCAGTGGTAAGGGCATCGAAGTTGATCCTGCAAAGGTAAAAGCCATTCAAGAAATTCCAGTTCCCCACTCTGAAAAAGAGGTTAGAGGATTCTTTGTACGTCTTAACTACATTTCCCGCTTCATATCCCACTTAACTTCTACTTGTTAACTAATCTTCAAACTCTTGAAGAAAGATCAAGTAGTCAGATGGAACAACGATTGTCAAGTCGCCTTCGACAAAATCAAGGAATATTTGCAAGAACCCTCAATCCTAATGCCTCCAGTTGAAGGAAGACTTTTGATCATGTACTCGATTGTGCTAGAGAGTTCTATGGGGTGTGTGTTGGGCCAACATGACGAGTCTGGACGAAAAGAGCATGAAATTTACTACCTGAGCACAAAGTTTACCGACTGTGAAACCAGATATTCACTGCTCGAGAAAACTTGTTGCGCTCTGGCATGGGCTGCTCGCCGGCTAAGAAAGTATATGTTGACTCATACCACTTTATTTATTTCTAAAATGACCCCATCAAGTATATCTTTGAGAAGCCCGCTCTCTCCGGACCGATATCTAGATGGCAAATGATTCTGACTGAATACGATATTCAATATACAACATAAAAGGCCGTCAAAGGAAGTGTATTGGAAGATCATTTGGCCCATCAAGCTGTTGATGATTATCAATCTATGAATTTTGACTTCCCGAATGAGAATATCATGTTAGTGACTGACTGTGCAAAACCTGGACCGTATGACGGACCTGAACAAGAATCCCGACGGACTATGGTTTTTGATGGGGCTTCTAACGCTTTGGGCAATGGAATTGGTGTTGTGATAATTTCTCCTGAAGGGTGTCACACTCCTTTCACTGCTAGACTATGCTTCGATTGTACGAATAATATGACTGAGTATGAGGCGTGCATCTTAGGTTTGAAGGCTGCTATTGACTTAAGGATCAAGCATTTGGATGTATTGGAGATTTTTCTCTAGTTATTAGTCAAGTTAAAGGAGAATGGGACACTAAACATCCTAACCTTATTCCTTACAAGGAGCTTGTGTTAATCCTAATACCCTACTTCGAGGAGATCACCTTTGAACATTTTCCTAGAGAAGAAAATCAGTTGGCTGACGCCTTGGCAATAATGTCTTCCATGTTCAAGAAATTCTTGCGAAGATTTTCAGCCAAATTCTTTCTAAGCAACGGAATCCCATACAAGCGCAACCATGATTCTACTCTACTCTGATGTATGGACAAGAAGGAGGCAGAGAAAATTATGGAAGATATGCATGATGGCCTCTTTGGGACCCACTCTATTGGACACACTCTATTAGACACACTATGGCCAAGAAAATCCTGAGGGCTGGTGACTATTGGTCCATAATGGAAACTGATTGTCATCATCACTCAAGGACTTACCACAAGTGTCAAATCTATGCTGACAAGGTCCATGTACCTCATATTCCTCTAAATGTCATGATTGCTCTGTGGACATTTGCAATATGGGGCATTGACATGATTGGAGAGATCAAACCTATTGCTTCCGATGGATACCGTTTCATCCTTGTTGTCATTGATTACTTTACCAAGTGGGTCAGAGCTGCCTCATATGCCTCAGTCACCAAGAACATTATATCCAAGTTTATCAAACATAACCTCATATGTCGTTACGGTATCCCCGAAAGGATCATCACTGACAATGGAACCAACCTCAACAATGCTATGATTACGGAACTTTGTACTCAGTTCAGAATTAAGCATCACAATTCTTCTCCATACAAACCAAAGATAAATGGCACAGTGGAAGCTGCCAATAAAAATATCAAGAAGATTGTGCAAAAGAAGGTGGTAACCTACAAAGACTGGTGTGATATGGTGGCAGAACCGACTGTTTAATACTGGTTTTGCATTTTGTATTTGCAAATGTTGCGGTAAGCAAGAGTCTCCACTGACTTTTCTTTTATCCAAATTAAGGAAAGGGTGAAAAGAACAGAAAAAGACCTTTTCGAGATTATTCTGAGTAATGGGGGTAGATTATGGAAAGGTAAGGTGTTAGAACCCTTTCCATCTGTAGTTATTTACGGGCTCTTAGAGGTTTGCTCATTTTGAAAGTACTTTGTGCTTTGTATGTTTGAAAAATGTTTAGAAATGCCTTAGTGCGGAGATTTGCTTTGCGTTTAACTCTTGTACCAGTCCTCAAGAGTGTTAACAAAGCAAATGTTTTTGAAAATTATTTTTTTGAAAAATAGTATTTGTGTAAGTGCAAAAATGTTTTGAGCAAAGTTCTAACAACTATCTAATTTGTACTCGAAAAGGTAGTTCTTTTCCTCCTATCCTTTAGACAGTGTTGTCCTACTATTATTGAGTAGGTAGCTCTATCGTTGGATATATAAGGGACATTCAAAAGGGACGTTACAATCATGAAGGCAACTTGCGGAAACGCTTTAGCAATTTTGCTTAGGGACTAGATCATTTACCGAAAGGCAACTGTAAGGTCATCGAGGGACTACGATCTTTTTTATTTATGGGTCTTTGCTAAAACGTCCCCGTTTTAAGGGACATGACTTCTTTATTTTCGAAGGCAACCAAAGTGGGGTACCCTAGAGGTGTGTATGTGCAATGTGTGTTATATTCAGTTATTTTTTATCTTTTGTGTTAGGTTTTGCTAACATTTTGTTATTAGTCTTTCCATACATGCCTAGTTACTAGCAGTTAATATGATACAGAAAATAAAATGTGGAAAATATAACCCTACACTATTACATGGCTTCGAGGAGGGGGATATTTAAAATGTACAAAACTTGGGGGAAAGGAAAAATAAAGAGAGCGGTAAAAGTCCTAATTAATCTAATACATCCAGTATACAGATACAATAATGTAAAAATGCGAAAAATTAATAACGCGTGAAAGTTAAAAATACGTCTAAATCTAAAGTGATTCTAAGTAAATAAGACAAACTTTTTTTTGTTTTTGATTTTTGATTTAAGAAAACAATGAAAATTGCCCTAAAATCTATTTAGAAAATAGTCTAAGTTTTTTTTATTGTTTTTATTATAAAAAGAAAATAATTTAATCATATAAATTAAACTTAATTCTATTTTATTTTAAATTAAGAAAATGTTAAAGTTTAATTAATTAATCAATTAAAGAAATTAATCATTTAATTAAGGAAAAATTAGTCCTAAGTTTTTTGTGATTTTTTAGTATTTGATTAATGATAAACAAAGTAAAAGAAATAAACAATAAAAAAAAATAAAGAAAAATTAAATGAGCCAGGATAGTAAAATTAAATGGGGGGTGCTGATTTGAAAAACGCTAGGCCCAAGAGTGAGGGAACCCAGAGGCTGTATTGGGATCCAGTGAAGAGAAGCCTTGAGGGTGCATGGTGAATCTCACGTTGAAGCTCTTGGATCTGGCTACATTGACATTGAAAGGTGTAGATCTGATGCTACATGGTGCGCGTGCATAGCCTCACTGTACTAAATATGTAAAGAAAGAATGGAAAAAATAATATATAAGAGGCAGGGTTCGAACCCCTGCCCTTACAAATAACAAATCTTTAAACGCGATGCCTCTACCGTTGGGACGATCATACTTTCGTTAGCCTAAATGCAGCCATAAATATATATTATACACAAATATAATTATTTTAAATTAAAAATAAATGAACGCTGGTGGGACCCTGGTGTTTAGTGGACCAATCAGGAGCAGAGAGAGGGAATGGATATTTTGAATTAACCAATGGGATACAAGGATAATGCCACGCCATCTTGGACCATCACCTGTGATTAGTCAGACCACCGGAGCCAGTGGTTTCCACCATCTGCTCTGGTGAGACCCCCTGCGAACATGACCAAACACAAAAACAAAATATGTAGATCTACATAAAAACGTCCCCTGATCATGAATATGGCCTCCAAATTTTCTCACACTTCGTATATCTTTGGGTTCGAACACAAAACTCTAATCATGGTCAAACATGGCATTATGGGTTTTAATGCCATAGCTCTTCATGTAACACGTTAGAACGGATGCAAACATCATTAATAACATGAATATAGCTTAAAAAAGATTTATATGGCATGATTTGAAAGTTTGAAAGTCATGAATTTCACCAAAAAGTGAGGTTCGATTAAGCACTTATGGGCGTGAGACAACTTGAATGGAGGGTGATATATGCTCCTGGGAACCCTGGGATGTTGATAGAGTGCTTGGAAAGATCTGAATATGGCTGGATAAGAGTTTCAATTTGGACAACTTTAAGAATTTTTGAAATTTGGTAGTGTCTCTCTAGGCTGTGTAGGCGTGTAAAACGTGTATTTGGCTTGCAAGCATGCTGCTTATATAGAGTAGAAGGGAGGGGACGAGAAGGCAATGGTTTAAACAACCTTGATTATGTGTTTGAAATCCATGAATGAAAATTTCTAACTGTGGCAAAAAACATGGAATCTTGTCCTTTTTGAAATTTGAATGTATGTGGACATTTTGGCTCCTTCGAATGCCTCCAATTCCCGCCCTTCAATTGGACTTCTTGTATAGGCTTCGAGTGGGTCCTTTGAATGGACCATTTGTGTACCTTTGGACTGACTCATGTTCTTATCACTGGGGCTTCTTCGTTTGAACCCCTATTTAGCTAGCCCAAATGAAAACTCTTTCCTGGCCAATCGAAGCTTCTTTTGGCATGAATGTGCTTGTGCATGTTGCTTGAAACTGGCAGTATGTTGGTTTTTGGACCAGCATGCCTCTTTGAATATTTTTTTTTCCGTTTTGGCTAGCAATATCCTTCATTTTGAACCAATGTGTGTGCTCTCTTGAAGGGAACTCATGCATCATTTGTATACGTCACTTGCCATTCCTTTGAATGGGCCAACAAAGTAAGTCCTTCGAATGGAACACCCACGTATGCCCCTTTAAATCCACTAATATATGTATTTCTAATGGGGCAAATATATTTCCTTCGAATTGACCATGTTCCTGTCCTTCGAATGCTCCAGTACTAGGTGTCAAAATGTGGAACACTGTGTGTTGAATATTTTGGAGGTGGAGTCAAGGCTAGCATGAGGGAATCCAACTGCTTAATGAATCGAAGAATATATGAAAGAAAACCACTACTTTATGGGCGCTGGCATAAAGGGAAACCATTGCCTTGCACATTGGAGGCAAGCCCAGAGGAAGTAATTTTCTTGTGGGTCGAAAGCAAACATAGAGGCAAGTTGAAGGGGCCTTGGCCTTGTGGATCGAAGGAAAGTCTGAGGCCTTTTGCCTTGTGAATTGAAGGATTGCTTATGGGTTTTTGCCTTGTGAAACCAAGGCAAGCATGAAGAGGCATATGTGTGCTGGTGACAAGCTGAGGGGCCTTTTTCCCAGTGGGAGCTTTGTGAATCGAAGGCCAGTTAAAAGTAGCATTTTGCCTTGTGGATCGAAGGCCAGTCTGAAGAAGTTTTTGCCATTGTGAATCCAAAGCAAGCATGAGGAAATCTTTTGCCTTGAATGAAGCTGGCATGCAGGAACTCACTGTTTTGTGAATCGAAACACACTTGTAGGGAATTCTTGCTTTGTGCGTTGAAGGAATGCACAGAGGGAGTATCTTCCTAGTCGAAGCAAGAATCAAGTTGGCTCCAAAGAACTCAAACGCCCAAATGAAGCAGGAATCAAGCTTGCTCCACAAAAATCAAATGCCTAATCGAAGCAGGAATCCAACTTGCATGAAGGTAGCCATTGCATTATGAATCAAGCCAGCATGCAAAGCCAATGTTGCAATCGAAGGAGCACTAATAGGAGGCCCTTCCCTTTTGGATCGAAGGATGCTGTTTCAAAGGAAAAACATGCCCAGTCGAAGCTAGTATACAACAAACAATCAAAATACCAAGGCTTCAATCAAAGCTTGGAAATTTGAGGCAAGCTTGGAGGAGGTTAGGCGCTCAATCGAAGCCTGTCAAAATGCCAATCTAAATACACCTTGTTCATGCCAATCGAAAGACCTTGTTTATCTTCAAAAAAAATTTCTTTAATCAAGTGTTTGTAATCACCTATGTATGAGAAAAATCTTGGGAAAATATGAGAGGTTAAATTTTGGGGTACAACACTGCCCCTGTTCAATCTTCTTAAACCTGAGGATTTAGATTGACTTGTCTGCCTTTTGTGATCTGAGGGTGGAAGATGATTGAACACTAGAGTGCCCAAAAATTTGCACTCGAATGAAATAACACCGATGATTGATGATGTAGGGAATGGACTTATAGATGCCATTTGGAGGAGATGACAGAGAGTTGTCAGAGATGGGCTTAAAGATGCCATCCAAAGTAGATGCTGATTTCACACACTGTCCCTTTGGGGGTTCCTGTTCCTATTGTCTGAGGAGGAGTCCGTTGGGGAATGTGGGTTTCTATTGTTCTCTTGTTTTAGGAAAACTCTGTAGGGGGAATAGAGTCTAGGAACTTCAGTTTTCCAAGGCTCTGCTGAAGAATTATCTCTGGAGAGATGGCAATTTGTTGTATTCTGGTTGAAGTCCATGTTTCCAGTGATTTGCTAGGGATAATGGAATTAACCGTTATCTGGAGATGTATTAGAAATAGCCCGTGTAGGGCTGCTTTAAGATGATCCCGTGTTAGACTGTATGAGAAGAAACCCGTGTAAGATTGCTTTGTCTGGTCATGTAGATAGCTTTCCTGTCTGGTTTCAGGTGTTAATCTATAATCAGTTATTCGCAGATAGTTGTCATGACTGGTTTCAGGTATTAATCCATGGCCTGATGTATTTGTTGATAAACCCGTCTTGTTTCGGGAGTTCATACCACTTGGTCGTGCAGATAGTTTCCCCGTCTGGTTCGGGCATTAATCTTTGACCTGCTGTAAAAGTTAATAGTATTTGTCTGTTTGCTAATTTAACCTAAAAAGGTAAAATCAATTTCATGCGATATCATGATGTATGAATTGCCTGATGCTCCCAAAATAAATGAGATAATGATATATATATATATATATATATATATATATATATATATATATATATATATATATATATATATATATATATATATGTGCATGCCATGATGTATAAACATGTAATGGTGTTGTGCAGTATCTTTTTCTGGGAAAATAGATCCCTGACTGCTGCTGGAGAGCACCGGGAAGCTGAATATCGGGCTGTTGTTGGTGAGTGAAGAAAGTGATTCTTCAATTTCCACTGGGGATAATGAATGGAGATAGTTTTGTTGGTGATCCCCTTTCTCTGTCGAGGATCTTCGACTTCTGTTTGAGAATGATTTTGCCAAGGGGAAGAGTTCTGTTGGAAGACTTCACCAATCTGGAGAACAAACTCTGTTGAGGAATGAACTTCCGTAGCTAGAGAACAGAAGACTTCACGAATGGCAAAGCTCGCCAATCTAACTCTTCAGGTCTAAGAAGATTGAACAGGGGCAGCTGTTGTACCCCAAAATTTTCCCTCTCATTTATCAAAACTTTTCTCACAAGATCTCTTTGACTCAAGACTGGATTAGGGTTTGGTCAGCTCAGGACATCTCATCTTGTACTGATAACCCAAAATTAGGGTTTGTGTTTGCACAAGGATTTTTGGACTATCAATGCTTCATATGACTTTCAAACATCATTATGGATCCCTAAGATCACTCATGACAAGTTTCAAGCCTTGAACCACATTTTTGATCAGTCAATTGGACAATTGACCTAAAAATCAGCTGTATTGGGGAAAAAGTCAACCATGGCCAATTTACAGTCAAACTTCATAATTTTTTATCAACATCAACATTTTAGACTCACATGTGTCATTTGGTCAGGTTTGGATCACAATTCCTCAAGAAATTTGATCAAATCACCAAAAGGGCAAAATGGTCAAAATTAGGGTTTTGACTAAGGAAGGGCAATTTCTGATTCTTAACCTAGAAAATGACCAAGTGAGTTAAATCATTATTTCAAGGATTCAATGGCATCATCTTGACCTTATTACATGGCTCAAAACATCTCAAATTCATTGGATTGACAGATGAAGTTTGCAGTCAACTGATCAAAAGTCAACTGTATACTGAAAAGTCAAACTTCGACTTTTTGGTCAAAATCAAGTGCCAAGGGTCATAATTCATCAAAAAATGTCAAAATGTGAAACTTGTTTATCAAGAAAACCAAATTTAAAAATTAGGGTTTGAATTTGAAAATTTTCCTAACTTAGAAAATTTCTAAGTATAGAAACTTTTCTTATTTTTTCTCAACTTTAGGCCACTTTTTCACCATGATGCATATTGATTCAAAGAAAGTTCCCAACATGAAAGTTGTAGACCTCCATGAAATATACAACTTTTTTTCACACACTTTTCCATAAAGATTCTTGGATCTCAAGATATAAATTTATGAATACATGGTCATGAACTAAATAACTTAGTGAAATTTTGCCCTAATTTAGGCAGGTTTTGGACCCAAGTTCATGGCAATATTTCACCTATTTCCAAGAGGTATCTCAAAATGCATTTCAAATATGAGCTATAGAGCACATTGCTAGCTTTCCAAAATGTCTAAGAACTCCTCAAGATCATTTTTTAGTAGGGAGAATCGAAGAGATGAAGTTGGCAATTTCTCACTTTTTGTCCAAGCCATTTCATGAAGAACAAAGTTGCAATCAGTACCTATGCTGCCTAATCCATGCTTTACAGGTCCCAAACTTGTTCCTCACTCCTTAATTAAATGCTTACTCAGTTGACAAAACTTTTATCCATGCCTTAGAACCATTATCCAAGTTGCAATTCCAAAAATGGCATAAAGTGACCATTGCCATTTTGGAAAAGCACAACTTTTGCCACTTTCCAATTCTTGAGCATTGGACCTATATATATTGTACACACAAGTTTCATAGGTCTAAAGAAAATTGTACAAGCTGATACCAACCCTAAGAGAGCAAGTACAAGCATGACAAGCATTGTCACTTCACTTTGCTTCAAAAGGAAGAAAGGTGGCCAAAAGGCTAGAAAGGGCACATCTGTTGAAGGGAGGATAGAAAACTGACCTTATACTAATATACAAACATGATGCAACACAATACACGATTAGAAAAGGCCTGAGACACTCCCCAACCATAAAAACACCAAAAATCTATCCAAACCTGCAGTTTTTGCATAAGCATATCCATCTTCCACTTGGCTCGTGCATTTTAAGTTTTGATCATTAAAACATCTTACATACTTGATACCTAGCCAATCCATACCTCCATCCCTGTTCTGTAACCACTTTTCCATCATCTGCCATTGTTGATTTCAGAGCTTGCAGTTTGACTTGGCCAAGGAGTTTCAGATACTTTCAGAGCAAGGCAAGGGTTGGAATACATTCAGGGAAGCTCAAGGAAGCTCAAGCAAGCATCAGGCCTGCATCAAACTCACTCAAGTTCCATCCATGATTCCAACTGAAGGAGGTAAAATCTCAAACTCTTTCTCCTTGTACAGGCAACCATAGGCCACAATTTGTGAGTAAAAAGTGTAGTCCTAATCATAACGAAACTGTACATATCTTTATCTTGCATTGATTTTACTTGAGCTAAGAGAATTTGGAACTTGAAATTTCTGAAAATATTAGGTTAAAATTTAGGGCTGTTAAAATTCTCTTTGATCTTTGATTAATAGTTCACATAACTTATATGGTTGGAATCGTGAGTTCAAGTACTACAACTTTCATGTTATGAGTTTTCATTTTCATAGAAGTCTGAGAGAGTTACAGGATTTCTGGCCAAGCTTGAGGAAGAAGATGAAGTACAGGGCAAGGACTTGTTTTGGGTTATATTATTTTTGCTTTCCATAAGACAAGGGATGTATAGCCACTCCAGTGGCAAAGTAGCGCACTGGTGAGACCCATGTCCTGAGTTCGAACCTGGGCGCTACTTTTGTTTTTCTATATTTTTCCATTTTTCAGTCTTTTTTCATTTTTGCAGGTTTGGGCTCAGTTTTGTGGGCTTAGCATATTTTTTTATTAACATTACTACCAGCTTTGCTACATCACCCCCTGCTAACCCTTTTTTATATTTTTATTTTATTTGTTTTAATTTTCATTTTTAATATATTAAATATTTTCTTTGATACATAAAAATCCCAAAAAAATATAAATTGATAATATTGCACTTTTATTTTATTTTTTAGTTTATTTCTCACATAAAAGTGTATTTTATTTTAATAAGATATCATTTATTTTCTTAATAAACTTGTAAATATAATTAAAACATGTGTAGTTTAATTTTTTTATTATTTCATACCTATAAACATTTATTTTTGCATATATAAAATTTTTATATTTTTATACAATATTATTTATCATTTTTATACAAGAAAATACATAAAATAATACATATAAAAACTTTATTTCCTTTTAAAATAATAATTAGGGTTAAACCCCTTTTAAAAAATTAATTTCTTTTCCTTACATTTTTAGGCTTAGATTTAAATTTTCTTTTACATAAAAACAAAACAAAAAAACACTTTTCTTACATGTACATTGCATTGCATTTCTTTTAAATATTGTATTGTATTTATTCTAATTCGTACAAATTCGATTTGCTTGTAATAATTTATTTAGGTTTATATTTTTGTAAATCCCCATTCGAATTTGTATTCCCCCCTCCCATAAATTGTTGTAATAGCTTAGAAATATTTACATTACGCAATTTATCGCTTTATATGCCATGATTAGTAATTAAGGTTTGTATGACAAGAACAAAACAAAGCAAAATAGAAAACCCTAAATACAAGACAAAATCAAAGTATGAAAAATGATACACTTGCACAAAAGCATCCTTAGGGTTTCTCCACTTGGTTGCCTAAAACAAAAATGGTCATATTACGCATGCGAAGTATCTTGGCAAAACAAACAAATATAAAGATCATGGTCCCTCGATGACGCTATTCAAAAGTTGCCTTACAAAATGATCTTGGTCCCTCAAAATGCTAAGATACTTTTCAAACATTGCTAATCATGGTTATAAAATGACCCACGCCCGTCCCGTTTACATCCAAAGATAGGGTTGCTTACCAAATCAATGGAAAGACAACAATGTCAAAGGAATAGAAAAGGCATAAGAAAGACATTTGAGTAGGTAGATTACTTCTAGTTACTTGCTCCATTTCAAACACCTATCCTTGATATTTTCAAAATAAACACACACATTTCAAAACATCTTACAATCATTGAAAACATTTTCAAAAGACAAACATCTTTGTATACATCCTTACGAACGAGAATCATTACAAAGATTTCCTAAACGAATGGCCTCTTTTACAAAATACTTTCAAAAACTACACCAAACACAATTTCAAACAAATAAAAGCAAGTGATCTAAGCAAGTAACTAAGAGCCCATGGAAAATCATGGATGAAAAGGGTGCTAATACCTTCCGTTTTCATAGTCTACCCCCTGAACTCAAGAAAACATCTCAAAGGTCTTTCCTGTGCTTTTTCACCTTTCCTTTTGGATAAAAGAAAAGTCGGTGGCGACTCTTGCTAACCATAACATTTGCGATAAACCGCAAAACCCTCAAGTCAGTTCTCCCACCGTATCACAGAACTGGCGACTCTACTGGGGACTTTTATAGAAGTGGGGTTACCTTAAGGTTTAGATCACATTTATTTTCTTACATTTGTTTGACTTGTTTTCTTTACATTATGGTTCTTTGTTTGGGTTTGAATCCTCCACCCGGATTTGGGAAACATTATAGGTAAATAGAAATACGTTGTGGAAACTGTGCGGGGTATACTGACATGGTCTAAGCAATAGCTATGTTAGTGCGACATATTTGTGGGTACCGGTAGCCTTTGAGTCAATCAAAGAGAATACGGGGCCGCTGAGTGATGTCATGAAGCACTAATGAACTTCTAGAACCCTTTACTTGACCAACTTGGCCTTTAGGATGTAGTGAGATGACTGGCTTTGGTGGAGTACAAAGTTGGTAGATACTCGATACTACACTCATTGAGGTTTGGTTTCTTGGGATATTTCGGTCGCCATTAAAGAGGCTTGAGCTGAAACAATGACCAAGGAAACAATCCGGTGGTATTGAGCTCCTTAGAACCCGGTTACTATTATTAGGACAAGTTGAGCCAACTAAACTTCAAGAGGGTACTTACCTATGAAACCCCATGCAAGCCTAAAATAAGAACTTGTTTGATTTTCTTGTATATGCATACTTATACATAACATCGTGGACATCATGAACATCATATGCATCCACTAACCATGTCAAGGATTTTGGAGATTCATCTTTGTTCTTGTTTTGTAGGATATGGATTCACTCCGCAGGAAAACTATCCAAATCAACCTTGTAAGAATTCCTCCACAACTCAAGGAGCTAGCTTCAAGGATCCCTGAGAACTCTCCATTCATCGAGAGGCATGGTCGTCTACTCAACTTGGTCATCTCCAACACAGAGGAGGATATGATGAAGGTTCTCTTCCAGTTCTTTGACCCTTTGCATCATTGCTTCACATTTCCTGACTATCAACTTGTGCCTACTTTAGAAGAATTCTCTCAACTCTTGAGGATTCCTATTCTCAATCAACTGCCTCTCAACGGTACGGAAAGAGATCCAAATCCAGAAGAGATTGCTCAAGCCCTGCACTTGCACTCATCTGATGTCACAACTCATTGGGAAACTAGAAGTGGTGTCAAAGGTTTATTAGCAAAGTTTCTGTTTGAGAAAGCCCAAAGCTGTTGGAATTCCCTAGACTTGCAAGCTTTTGAGGAGATTGTGGCTCTTCTTATCTATGGGATGGTCTTGTTTCCCAATCCTGACCAACTCATAGATGTGAGCACCGTCAAAATCTTCATGTCACGCAATCCGGTGCCTACATTACTAGGGGATATCCTACACTCTTTTCACACTCGTACAATGAGGAAAAGAGGGGTCCTTATGTGTTGCACTCCCCTCCTGGCAAGATGGTTTATTTCTCATCTTCCCCAATCAGTCTTAAAGAATGAGCAAGGATTAAGGTGGTCACAAAGGTTAATGACGCTCAAACATTCAGATATTCATTGGTGCTCTCGATCCAAAGAGAATGTTATCATTGTTGACTGTTATGGGGAATTCCCTAATGTCCCTCTACTTGGAATTAGGGGAGGCATCACCTACAACCCATGTTTATCTCTAAGACAGTTTGGTTATGCCTGAAGGGATGGCCCACATGATATGCTGATTCAAGGCTTGGTATTCGACTACGACAATGACGATCAAAGACTTCACCAGAGATTCATCCGAGCTTGGAGGATGCTAAATAAGGTGGATAGCAAGACTTTGGGACACAAGAATTCCATCCATCTTGAGCCTTACCTCAAGTGGGTACGAACCCGCTCTCAAAGTCTTATGATGCATTATCCTTCCATTCTCCTGGTGATTATTGAGCCTGTTAAGGAAGGAGAAGTTCCATACATTATCCTACATCCTGACATGCCCACATCTCTTGAAGATCTACAAAGGGATTGGATACAACTCAAAGGAGAGCGAGATACTTTCAAAGCCCAATTCTACGCAAGCGAGAAGAAGGTTTTGGTACTCATTAGGCTACTTCATGAGGAGCAGACTCTAAATGCCTACATAGCACCAAAGAGGATGCGCAATACTTTTTTATCTTATAATTTTGTATTATTTTGCCCAAGGGGCATTGATGTACTCAAATTCTATCTTATTAATTTAACGTGTGTTTCTTTTTGTTTAAAACAAATTTGAATTTTTAAATCCTTGAAAGCATTGCATGTATACATATCATTCATCTTAACATAAACAAGTATTTTGCAACCAATTTCCTCATCTCTCTACTGTTTATTTCAGTAAGATGGATCTCGAATCGACGATCAAAGATCTTCAAGCTCAAAACACGCAGTTTCAACAGTTACTCATGACCCTAGCCAAGGGGCAAGATGAGTTGAAGACTCTGTTAGCTGAAGAAAGAAAGAAGAAAACAAAGAAAGCCATTGGGGTTTTGAATATGGGGAGAAGATTTCAGGGACAGACTAGAAGAACCTTGAATTTTGCAACCACTTCCGGGGAAGGAGAAGGAAAAGGAAAAGAAACAGCGGTTTCGTCAGAATCTTAAGAGGAAGAAGAAGAGGAAGAATACTCTGAGGAACAGTACCCTCCGGCCGATGATAAGTACAGACATCTTGAAGAGCGTTTAAGCGCTATGGAAAAACAAAGGGTACCAGGTCTAGACTTTGAAGAATTGGGGCTAGTATCGGGAATTGTGATCCCACCAAAGTTCAAAGTATCGTTGTTTGCAAAATATGATGGAGTGTCATGTCCTAAAATGCACCTCCGATCATACGTGAGAAAGATTCAGCCGCACTCTACCGATAAAGACCTATGGGTGCATTTTTTCCAAGATAGTTTATCCGGAACACAACTCGATTGGTTTTACCAATTAGAAAGGGCCGACGTCCACAACTGGGAAGACCTTGCCGCAAATTTCTATAAACAATACCAGTGTAATGCAGATTTAGCACCTACCCGTACTTAACTTCAGAGTATGGCTATGGCTTCAAATGAGGGTTTCAAAGATTACGCGCAAAAATGGAGAGATTTAGCTGGGAGAGTGCAACCCCCTATGTCTGAAAGGGAGTTGGTGGATATGTTCTTAGGCACTCTATCGGGCCCTTTCTTCAACCATTTGATTGGGAGTTCATCTGCTGGATTTACTGAGTTAATATTAACCGAAGAGAGGGTGGAAGCTGGCATAAAAAGTGGGAAGATTCAGAAGGATTCATCTACCTCTACAGCTGTGAGAAAACCTTTCACTAGGAAGAAGGAGGTATCTGCTGTTTATCCATAAAGGAACCAAGGGAGAGTTGAACGCCGGCCAATGGTAGGGGCCGTTATGATCCCAAAATCTACATCTGATCAACCAAGAAGTAACCAACCAAGGGTGGAAAGGCCATTCCGGCAATTCACCAGAATTAATATGACTCTGGCCCAGGTTTTACCACATCTTCTGAAGTCTAATCTGACAACTTTAAAAGAAGCTCCAAAGAATCCCAACACAGCGTCCCCTCATTACCACCCGAATGCCAAATGCGCATACCATTCCTAAAGTCTGGGCCACGACACCAACAACTGTTGGGCTTTGAAAAACAAAATTCAAGACCTTATAGATGCAAAAGAGATTGAGTTTGAGGTGCCCGAGAAACCAAATGTCATTTCCGCTCCTATGCTTAGACATGGTCACAACGCCAATGCTATCGAGGAATATTTGTTTGTTGCTATAGTAGATGAACTCTTAACTCCACTCCCGATCATTAATATAAACTTGTTAAAAGCTGGTCTATTCCCAGGGTGTAATAAAGACTTCCATCTTTTCTTATCCTCACCAACTGATTGCCCTCTGTTGAAGACAGGCATTCAACGCCTGATAGACAACCAAGAAATTCTGTTTGAAAATGCTCCTGTTTCACCCATTCCTATTAAAGACGTTTCAATCATAACCATCACCGCTAATCCTTCCAGGCTCCCCAAAAGACCCGTTAGGATTACATCAGTTCCAAAGACTACTCCTCTCATAATTACAATGCCCGGGCCGGTCCCATATGAATCAGATAAAACACTACCGTGTAATTATGGTGGAGAAATCTACTACCATGGTATCAAACAAAATGGGCTGACCGCCAAAGAAGTGAGCTCCGAAGAAGAAGATTCTGACGTTAGCAATATTGCCAGAACTAGTAAGATTACCCGCATCGGTAGAATCTTCTCTCCATAGATTTCCCCTCCAAAGGTAGTTTTTGGACCCGTGGTTGTTCCGAAGATTACCTCTGTACCAATAATCATGCCTACAAGTGCACCTACCGACAAAGACGACACGATCCCTGCTGTTATCCCTACCAACACTTCTACTGCTGAAAATCGAGGAAAAAGCATTCAAGAGCAGCCTGTCCGGACGAAGGCTCGACCACTAGCTATCCCCGAAACATCCAAGAAGGAAATGGAAGAGATCCTGAGGATAATAAATAAGAGTGACTATGACGTGGTTGAACAGTTGGGGCAAACTCCCTCCAAGATCTCCATGCTAGCATTGCTGCTGTGCTCTAAGGAACATGCGAAAGCTCTGGTAAAATTTCTGAAGACAACCCATGTGCCACAAGAGACGTCTGCTGACCAATTCCAAGACTGTGTGGCCAGTTTGACAGCTGATAACGGCCTAGGTTTCTCTGATGCTGATTTGACACCCAAAGGGAGAAAGCACAACGAGGCATTGCATGTCTCTGTGGAGTGTAGAGGAACGACTCTGGCCCATGTCTTGGTGGACACGAGCTCATCTTTGAACATCTTACCAAAGAAAGCTCTTGACATATTGGATTTTGAAGGGCTGACATTGAAACCCAGTAACATAGTTATGAGAGCTTTTGATGGCTCAAAGAGGATGGTCCACGGGGAGGTGGACATACCCATAAAGGTGGGAACTCAGACTTTCAGCTCAACCTTCTATGTAATGGACATCCGCCCCTCTTACTCCTGTCTGTTAGGACGGCCCTGGATCCATAATTTCGGTGCTGTCACCTCTACGCTACACCAGATGCTGAAGTACCCGGTCCATGGAAAGATTATCACTGTCCACGGAGAGGAGGAGTACATGATTAGTCATCTAAATTCTTTCTGATATGTGGAGTTGGATGGCGAGTTCATTGAAACTCCTTTTCAACATTCTGAGAAGGTCTCTCAAGAAGTAGCGGTAACCAAGGCGGTATCCTCGATTCCCAAGATCACAAGACCTCCGCTTCGGATGTCATCTCTAAAGGACGCCAAGGCGGTAGTAGAAGAGGGTGGATGCACCATCTAGGGGCAGCTTTCGGACATCCTGTATAAATCAGACAAGTTTGGCTTGGGGTTTACTTCAACTGCTTAGAAGGCTGTGCACCGTGCCCATGCTGGAGGGCCACCTTTGAAGATTAGTAACCGGGAGGTCAACACAGTGGAAGATATTGAAGAAGATGGCAGCTTGGAAGATTGGATATTTCCTACTGTCAACGGAGGACTTCGCAATTGGGAAGCCAGAGACTTTGTCCCAATAACTTTCATCTCTCAGTAATTTATCTTTTACATTTCTGTTGGACTTGTAATATTCACAAACAATTCGCACTTTAAAAACCTTGTGTCTTACCCGAGGCACAATGGTCCATTTGTAAGGGTTTTTATTTCATCTTCATATGACATTCAATGAATCATGGACGTTTTTCCACATACAAACCTTTTGTGCTCATTGTCTTTCTTTTACATTTTATTGTTTAAAGATGGCTATACCCTTACACACACCCACACTCACAAATGCATGTACCCCTCCATTCCGGATCCCATGGGTAACGATACTGCTATGGCCTTTAGTGACTCTGAAGATATAATCTACCAAGCCAAATACGAAGGTGAGGAATATTGTGAAGTACCAGGGGAATTGGCCAGACTACTACAACAAGAGGAAAGAGCTATTCAGCCTCATGAGGAAGCGTTGGATACAATCAACTTGGGTACCGAGGAAGACAAAAAGGAAATCAAAGTGGGTGCCAATCTAGAGCCGAGTGTCAAGGAGCGTCTAATTCAGATATTGCATGATTATGTTGAGATCTTTGCTTGGTCATACGAAGACATGCCAGGACTTGATACAGACATCGTGGTATATCGTCTTCCCACAAGAGAAGACTGTCCACAAGTGAAGCAAAAAGTCCGCCGCATGAGACCTGACATGTCAGATAAGATCAAAGCGGAAGTTATGAAACAATTCAATGCTGGATTCTTAGCTGTCACTTCTTATCCTCAATGGGTTGCCAACATTGTTCCCGTGCCTAAAAAGGACGACAAAGTACAAATTTGCATGGATTATAGAGATTTAAACAGGACTAGCCCTAAAGATGATTTTCCACTTCCCCACATCGACATCCTGGTTGACAATATGGCCCAGCACAAAGTGTTTCCCTTCATGGATGGATTCTCAGGTTATAACAAAATCAAAATGGCACCTGAGGACATGGAGAAAACTACATTTGTCACAAAGTGGGGCACATTCTGCTACAAAGTGATGCCATTAGAACTGAAGAATGTTGGGGCAACCTATCAACATGCCATGGTAGCTTTGTTTCATGATATGATACATCATGAGATAGAGGTCTATGTAGATGACATGATAGCCCGATCACAAACTGAGGAGGAACACCTTGATCACTTGCAAATGTTGTTTGTAAGATTGAAGGAGTACAAACTAAGGTTGAACCCAAACAAGTGCACATTCCGAGTCTGGTCCAGTAAACTCTTAGGTTTCCTTGTCAGCAACAAAGGCATCGAGGTTGATCCTGCCAAGGTTAAAGCGATACAAGAAATTCCTGCTCCTCGTACTGAGAAGGAAGTCAGAGGATTCTTGGGACGCCTGAACTATATTTCCAGATTCATTTCTCACATAACAGCTACTTCTGAGCCAATCTTCAAACTATTGAAGAAAGATCAAGTAGTCAGATAGAATGATGAATGCCAGATTGCTTTTAACAAAATCAAAGAGTACTTATAAGAGCCTCCTGTTTTGATGCCACCAGTCGAGGCAAGACCACTGATCATGTATCTGACCGTTTTAGAGAACTCAATGGGGTGTGTATTGGGGCAACATGACGAGTCTGGCCGAAAAGAGCACGCTATTTATTACCTGAGCAAAAATTTACCGACTGTGAAACCAAATATTCACTGCTCGAGAAAACTTGCTGCACTCTGGCATGGGCTGCTCGCCGGCTAAGACAGTATATGTTGACTCATACCACTTTGTTGATATCTAAGATGGATCCGATAAAGTACATCTTCGAAAAGCCTGCTCTGTCTGGGAGGATAGCTAGATGGCAGATGATCCTAACAGAATATGACATACATTACACTACCCAGAAAGCTATAAAGAGCAGTGTGCTAGCTGATCATCTTGCCCATCAAGCTGTAGAAGATTATCAGTCCATGAAATTTGAATTCTCGGATGAAGACATCATGACATTAGACAACTATGAAGAAATCAGACCATATGACGGACTTGAACAAGAATCCCGATGGACCCTGTTCTTTGATGGGGCATCCAATGCACTTGGTAATGGCATCGGTGTTGTACTCATATCTCCCGAAGGGTGTCACACTCCCTTTACTGCCAGACTTTGCTTCAATTGTACGAACAATATGGTAGAATACGAAGCATGCATCTTTAGTCTCAAGGTTGCCATAGACTTGGGAATCAAATCCTTATATGTGTTTGGAGATTCAACTTTGGTCATCAGTCAGATCAAAGGAGAGTGGGATACTAAACACCCAAATCTTATCCCTTACAAAGAACATGTTTTGACATTGCTACCACATTTTGAAAAGATTACCTTCGAGCATTTTCCGTGAGAAGAAAATCAGCTAGCAGATGCTCTAGCCACAATGTCATATATGTTTAAACTTAATTGGGATAACGAGGCTCCCCAGATTACCATCGAACGAATGAACGAACCAGCACACTGTCACGAGATTAATACTGAAGAAGTAGTGGACCAACCTTGGTTTCATGAAGTCAAGAGGTATCTCGAGGGTCAGGAATATCCAGAAGGAGCTTTAATTAATGATAAAAAGTTCTTAAGGAGATTCTCTGCTAAGTTCTTCCTAAGTAATGGAATCCTGTACAAACACAATCATGACACCATTCTTCTCTGGTGTGTGGATAAGATCGAAGATGAAAATATCATGGCTAAATTACATGAAGGTGCCTTTGGAACTCACTCTAATGGGCATACGATGGCAAAGAAAATCCTACAGGCAGGCTATTATTGGTCTACCATGGAAGCAGATTTCTATCAACACTCTCGGACCTATCATAAGAGTCAAATTTATGCTGACAAGGTGCATGTACCTCTGGTTCCTTTGAATGTCTTGATAGCTCCTTGGCCCTTTGCTATGTGGGGAATCGATATGATTGGGGAGATCAAGCCTACAACATCCAATGGACACTACTTCATTCTAGTGGCCATTGACTATTTTACAAAATGGGTCGAAGCAGCTTCCTTCGCATCCGTTACTAAGAATGTTGTTGCCCGTTTCATCAAGAAGAATCTCATTTTCCCGTACGGTATCCCAGAAAGGATTATCATTGATAATGGTACAACCCTTAACAATACTATGATCACCGCCTTTTGCGAGCAGTTCAAAATTCAGCATCACAGTTCGTCCCCCTATCAGCCAAAGATGAATGGTGTTGTTGAAGCTGCAAATAAAAACATTAAAAAGATCATACAAAAAGTGACAGTCACCTACAAGGACTGACATGAGATGCTACCATTTGCTCTCCACGGGTATCGTACCACGGCTCGCACGTCAACTGGGGTAACACCCTATTCTTTGGTTTATGGCATGGAGGTTGTCTTGCCTATTGAGGTTCAGATCCCCTCTTTGAGAATTATGAAGGATGCAAGTTTGAATGAGGATGATTGGATCCAAACTCGACTTGATCAAATAAACTTAATTGATGAAAAGAGACTTACTACTGTTTGCCATGGTCAGATGTATCAAAAACGGATGATCAAGGCTTTCAATAAGAAAGTCAGGCGCCAAGTATATCAAGTTAGAGATCTAGTGATCAAACGCATTATCTTACCACAAAGTGACCCCAGGGGCAATTGGACTCCTACCTATGAAGGACCATTTGTAATCAAGAAAATCTTCTCTGGTGGGGAAAAGATATTAACCACCATGGACGGCGACGACCTACCACACCCTGCGAACGCGGACATAGTCAAAAGATACTACGCATAAGAGACCCGCTAGGTTGACACACCTAGGCAAGAAAAAGGGCATCCCGGCGAACCAAAAGGTTCGGGCAAAATTTAGGGATAAAATAAAAAAAATTATACACCCAGCAAGTTGAAAACCCGAAAGGGCGACTTGGGAAAAAAGGGTTTCCCGGTGGACTGAAAACCCGAAAGGGCGGTCTAGGAAAAAGTTAGGGAACTAAAGCGTATGACTATGTCCCGTCGGATCACTTTGAGGACAATCTCTTCACTGACAAACTCGGAGTTTCTGATCAATTCAATCATCTTCAGACGAAGCAACAAATAGACAAGATATTCGGAGATACGGAGGCTATAGCAGAATGGGAACTCCATAGGATTATCACACATAGCTATCTTTCTTTGTATAAATTTTTCTTATTTTTATGGCACCATCCTCTTACTAGGATGTCTGTCTCCTTTGTACAAAATACTTATTCAAAGTAAATACAAAGATATCTCTTTAAAGTACAGAAAACTATTTGTCCTTTTTTACACTTGTGTTTTATTTGCAAAAATGTCCAATGATTCATTAATGAACATATGCATTTGAACATAATTAATGTTTACAAATAAACAAAATTAAAGAAGACAATTACTGACAGGTTGAAAGAATAGGAAAACATCTTTAGGCTATTCCATGAGCAATCTCCACAGTACGTCATTTAGATCCCTAACGGAACTAAAACTTCAAACTATTAATCCCCGGTGGAAACCATCCGGTTTCTCCAAATTCCCTAGCAAGTTGTTTTGAAGCCTGAAATCCAACCAGATAACAGCTGACTTCTGATACGCCCCAACGGAACAAAGACTCCTATTATTAATCCCCAGTAGAAGTCATCGAAATTCTTTGGATTCCCCAAGCAGATTCCTCAAGCAGTATATGGCATTGCTCTCACAATAGGATTTTGTCAATACTTCATTTCAAGATATGAAGAGTCCACATATCCTCAGCAGCAGTCAAGGATTTATTTTCCTCAATCAAACAACAATACAACAAATCAGCTTACATGCGCATACATTACATCCACATATCATAAACATTGATAAAACACATATATTGCATCATATATTTCATGCAACATAATTTTGTGTTCCAACTAACATCTCACCCTTTTCAGGATGATATTAACAGCTACCGTTAACAACGTGCAATCATGATACAGTTCAGATACGCTCCAGACACGGATGTCATTCTGATAATCATTCAGATTTCAAGTTCATGATACAGTTCAGATACGCTCCTGACACGGATGCCATTCTGATACTCATTCAGATTTCAAGTTCAAATACAGTTCAGATACGCTCCAGACATGGATGCCATTCTGATACTCATCCAGATTTCAAGTTCAGATACGCTCCAGACACGGATGCCATTCTGATACTCATTCAGATTTCAAGTTCAGATACAATTCAGATACGATCCAGACACAGATGCCATTCTGATACTCATTCAGATTTCAAGTTCATATACAGTTCAGATACGCTCCAGATACGGATGTCATTCTGATACTCATCTAGATTTCAAGTTCAGATACAGTTCAGATACGCTCCAGACACGGATGCCATTCTGATACTCATCTAGATTTCAAGTTCAGATACAGTTCAGATACGCTCCAGACGCGGATGCCATTCTGATACTCATTCAAATTTCAAGTTCGGATACAGTATGGATACGCTCCAGGAACGGATTCCATTCTAATACTCATTCAGATTTCAAGTTCAGATACAGCTCAGATACGTTCCAGACGTGGACACCATTCTGATACTCATTCTTTCAGCTTACAATTTACGATCCAACAAACATTCTTGGATGGCATCTACAAGCCCATCTCCAACAAGATTCTATCACTTCTCCAAATGGCATCTTTAAGCCCATTCCCTTAACTACACATTATCGAGTGCAAATTTATGGGCACTTCAGTGTCCAGTCATCTTTCACCTTCGAGTCACGAATGACAAAGCTCGCCAATCTAACTCTTCAGGTCTAAGAAGATTGAACAGGGGCACCTGTTGTACCCCAAAATTTGCCCTCTCATTTATCAAAACTTTTCTCACAAGATCTCTTTGACTCAAGACTGGATTAGGGTTTGGTCAGCTCAAGACATCTCATCTTGTACTGATAACCCAAAATTAGGGTTTGAGTTTGCACAAGGATTTTTGGACTATCAATGCTTCATATGACTTTCAAACATCATTATGGATCCCTAAGATCACTCATGACAAGTTTCAAGCCTTGAACCACATTTTTGATCAGTCAATTGTACAGTTGACCTAAAAATCAACTATATTGGGGAAAACGTCAACCATGGCCAATTTACAGTCAAACTTAATAATTTTTTATCAACATTTTAGACTCACATGTGTCATTGGGTCAGGTTTGGTTCACAATTCCTCAAGAAATTTGATCAAATCACCAAAAGGGCAAAATAGTCAAAATTAGGGTTTTGACTAAGGAAGGGCAATTTCTGATTCTTAACCTAGCAAATGACCAAGTGAGTTAACGCATGATTTCAAGGATTCACTGGCATCATCTTGACCTTATTACATGGCTCAAAACATCTCAAATTCATCGGATTGACAGATGAAGTTTGCAGTCAAATGATCAAAAGTCAACTGTATACTGAAAAGTCAAACTTTGACTTTTTGGTCAAAATCAAGTGTCAAGGGTCATAATTCATCAAAACATGTCAAAATGTGAAACTCTTTTTATCAAGAAAACCAAATTTAAAAATTAGGGTTTGAATTTGAAAATTTTCCTAACTTAGAAATTTTCTAAATATAGAAAATTTTCTTTTTTTTTCCTCAACTTTAGGCCACTTGTTCACCATGATGCATATTGATTCAAGGAAAGTTCCCAACATGAAAGTTGTAGACCTCCATGAAATCTACAACTTTTCTTCACACATGTTTCCCTAAATATGCTTGGATCTCAAGATATAAATTTATGAATACATGGTCATGAACTAAATAACTTAGTGAAATTTTGCCCTAATTTAGGCAAGTTTTGGACCCAACTTCATGGAAAATTTTCACCTAGTTCCAAGAAGTATCTCAAAATGCATTTCAAATATGAGTTATAGAGCACATTGCAAGCTTTTGAAAATGTCCAAGAATTCCTCAATATCATTTTTGAGTAGGGAGAATCGAAGAGATGAAGTTGGCAATTTCTCACTTTTTGTCCAAGCCATTTCATGAAGAACAAAGTTGCAATCAATACCTATGCTGCCTAATCCATGCTTTATATGTCCCAAACTTGTTCCTCACTCCTTAATTAAATGCTTACTCAGTTGACAAAGCTTTTATCCATGCCTTAGAACCATTATCCAAGTTGCAATTCCAAAAATGGCATAAAGTGACCATTGTCATTTTGGAAAAGCACAACTTTTGCCACTTTCCAATTCTTGAGCATTGGACCTGTCTCTATTGTACACACAAGTTTCACAGGTCTAAATAAAATTGTACAAGATGATACCAACCCTAAGAGAGAAAGTACAAGCATGACAAGCATTGTCACTTCACTTTGCATCAAAAGGAAGAAAGGTGGCCAAAAGGCTAGAACGGGCACATCTGTTGAAGGGAGGATAGAAAATTGATCTTATACTAATATATAAACATGATGCAACATAATACACGATTAGAAAAGGCCTGAAACACTCCCCAACCAGAAAAACACCAAAAATCTGTCCAAACATGCAGGTTTTGCATAAGCATACCCATCTTCCACTTGGCTCGTGCGTTTTAAGTTTTGATCATTCAAACATCTTACATACTTAATACCTAGCCAATCCAGACCTTCATCCCTGTTCTGTAACCACTTTTCCATCATCTGCCATTGTTGATTTCAGAGCTTGCAGTTTGACTTGGCCAAGGAGTTTCAGATACTTTAAGAGCAAGGCAAGGGTTGGAATACATTCAGGGAAGCTCAAGCAAGCATCAGGCCTCCATCAAACTCACTCCAGTTCCATCCACGATTCCAACTGAAGGAGGTAAAATCTCAAACACTTTCTCCTTGTATAGGAAACCATATGCCACGATTTGTGAATAAAAAGTGTAGTCCTCATCATAACGAAATTGTACATATCTTTATCTTGCATTGATTTTACTTGAGCTAAGAGAATTTGGAACTTGAAATTTCTGAAAATATTAGGTTAAAATTTAGGGTTGTTAAAATTCTCTTTGATCTTTGATTAATACTACAACTTTCATGTTATGAGTTTTCATTTTCATGGAAGTATGAGAGAGTTACAGGATGTCTGGCCAAGCTTGAGGAAGAAGATGAAGTACAGGGCAAGGACTTGTTTTGGGTTATATTATTTTTTATTTCCATAAGACAATGGATGTATAGCCACCCCAGTGGCAAAGTAGCACGCTGGTGAGACTCATGTCCTGGGTTCGAACCTGGGCGCTACTTTTGTTTTTCTATATTTTTCCATTTTTGCAGGTTTGGGCTCAGTTTTGTGGGCTTAGCATATTTTTTTGCTAACATTACTACCAGCTTTGCTACATCAGCCCCTGCTAACCCTTTTTTTATATTTTTATTTTATTTGTTTTTATTTTCATTTTTAATATATTAAATATTTTCTTTGATACATAAAAATCCCAAAAAAATATAAATTGATAATATTCCACTTTTATTTTATTTTTTAGTTTATTTCTCACATAAAAGTGTATTTTATTTTAATAAGATATCATTTATTTTCTTAATAAACTTGTAAATATAATTAAAACATGTGTAGTTTAATTTTTTTATTATTTCATACCTATAAACATTTATTTTTGCATATATAAAATTTTTATATTTTTATACAATATTATTTATCATTTTTATACAAGAAAATACATAAAATAATACATATAAAAACTTTATTTCCTTTTAAAATAATAATTAGGGTTAAACCCCTTTTAAAAAATTAATTTCTTTTCCTTACATTTTTAGGCTTAGATTTAAATTTTCTTTTACATAAAAACAAAACAAAAAAATCTTTTCTTACATGTACATTGCATTGCATTTCTTTTAAATATTGTATTGTATTTATTCTAATTCGTACAAATTCGATTTGGTTGTAATAATTTATTTAGGTTTATATTTTTGTAAATCCCCATTCGAATTTGTATTCCCCCCTCCCATAAATTGTTGTAATAGCTTAGAAATATTTACATTACGCAATTTATCGCTTTATATGCCATGATTAGTAATTAAGGTTTGTATGACAAGAACAAAACAAAGCAAAATAGAAAACCCTAAATACAAGACAAAATCAAAGCATGAAAAATGATACACTTGCACAAAAGCATCCTTAGGGTTTCTCCACTTGGTTGCCTAAAACAAAAATGGTCATATTACGCATGCGAAGTATCTTGGCAAAACAAACAAATATAAAGATCATGGTCCCTCGATGACGCTATTCAAAAGTTGCCTTACAAAATGATCTTGGTCCCTCAAAATGCTAAGATACTTTGCAAACATTGTTAATCATGATTATACGATGACCCACGCCCGTCCCATTTACATCCAAAGATAGGGTTGCTTACCAAATCAATGGCAAGACAACAATGTCAAAGGAATAGAAAAGGCATAAGAAAGACATTTGAGTAGGTAGATTACTTCTAGTTACTTGCTCCATTTCAAACATCTGTCCTTGCTATTTTCAAAACAAACACACAAATTTCAAAACATCTTACAATCATTGAAAACATTTTTAAAATACAAACATCTTTGTATACATCCTTACGAACGAGAATCATTACAAAGATTGCCTAAACGAATGGCCTCTTTTACAAAATACTTTTAAAAACCACACCAAACACAATTTCAAACAAACAAAAGCAAGTGATATAAGCAAGTAACTAAGAGCCCATGGAAAACCATGGATGAAAAGGGTGCTAATACCTTCCCTTTTCATAATCTACCCCCCGAACTCAAAAAAACATCTCAAAGGTTTTTCATGTGCTTTTTCACCTTTCCTTTTGGATAAAAGAAAAGTCGGTGACGACTCTTGCTAACCGCAACATTTGCGATAAAATGCAAAACCCTCAAGTCAGTTCTCCCACCGTATCACAGAGGGTATGAGAACACCTGTCATCATTAGCCTGCATACTAAGAATGTGGCAGTGACCTCGTAGTAAAATTCCTCTGCCTCAGTACCTGCTGAAGAAAATATATGTTGGGATTTTGTAGATGGTTTATCTGTTATCCTAACTCTTGGAGCCCCTTGGTGAATGCAGATCAGGGTAATAAAACTTTCCACTAATGGACAAGTGATGAGATGACGGGACTTAGTCGTACGCTTTAATTCCTAACTTTTGCCTGGACTGTCCTTTCAGATTTTCAGTCCACCGGGATATCCTTTTTTGCCCAAGCCGCCTTTTCAGGTTTTTGACTTGCCGGGTGTACAGTTTTATTTATATATCCCTAATTTTTTCCCGAACCATTTTGGTTCGTCGGAATACCCTTATTTTTTCCTAGGCCAGTCGACCTAGCGGGTCTTTGTTCGTGCGTAGTATTTTCTGACTATGTCTGCATTCACCAGGTGCAGAGAATTATCACTGTCCATAGTAGTAAGTGTTGGCATACTGCTAGAAAATGTTTGCTTGATCGCACATGATTCGTTGCTAGAATTCATGTCTAATTCCCCAAGTGATTTAGACGAAGGTCTGCCCCTGACTATTTGGCATTTTTGAGAGATTATTCAAATCTTAAATTGACTGCCCCGTATCAGCTGGATACTGTGCCATACCCCTTGATTATGAAGGGCCTATTATTTGGAAATGTCTTTTCCGTCTGAGGTGATTCTTGTAACGCCCCAATAATTTAATTAATTATTTAATTAAAATTATTAGTTGGAGTTGAGCAATGTTGTGAATTATTGTTAAGTTGCTCTGTGACATTATTTGATTAAATGGTGGTTTAATAATATTAAATATGTTGGAGCATTATAAGATTAATTGTTGGGCTTATTTAAGTGATGTCATGTAGTAAATATGGATGTGTAGATATTGGCCTAATAAGAATTACTAGAATTACAAGGTTAAGTGGATATAAAAGGAATTAGGTTAATTGAGAAAAAGTGAGAGAATAGATGGGAGAAACTCGTTCCCATTTTTATTGTAGCAGTCTCACTAAATCGGCAATCCTCAATTTGTTAACCGTTGGATCATGCTCAAACTTTGAGGGTAGGTTCGCAACACCTACATCTAACGTTTGACCGTTGGGATCTTCAAAATAAGGTCTGAGTTGGGAAATATCATCATTTCACTATAGCTGCATATTTTAGAAATTTTTTAGCTTTGATTCTGATCTAGAGAGAAAAATCTTGGAAGGTTTTGGTACAAGAGAAGTTGTAGAGAAGAGAAAAATAAGGGTTTTGAGGAGAAGAAGAGGGATACGTGGAAGTCACACCAAGCTGCCAAGAGAAGATTCAATTGGATACCCTTAGAGTTACCTTCAATCCAAACCAGTTAAGGGTGGGGTTCAATCTCTATAACAGGGTATATGATAAACCGTATATGGGGTTGGGTTGTATAAATTTGTGCCATGAATTGTTTTCGATTCGGTTATTTTGTGACTATGTGAAGATTATCAGTCCTGCAATTTTAGTTGTCAGTGAATGTTCATAATGTGTTGATGAAGTTGTTCTGCAATTTATTTAAATCGTATTTCCGTTATGATGTTGTTATGACTATTATTTAGTTGTTGTCCTGAGATGAGACTCGAAAGAACATATAGGCGTGGTGGAAAGAATATGTCATATATTATATTATTAATAAGTTAATATAACTAGTAAAATAATTTAGTATCAGATTGGATTAAAGAAGTTTCAGGAATAAATTATAATGATTTAGTAAAATGAATAGCAGGATGTATATATATCAGTAGCAGAAATAATAGTGTATGGACTAATTTAGCTAAGCACTGTTAGGAAGTATCAGTAAATGTAGAAAGTGTTAGCAAATTATCATACATAAAGTATAACGGAGAATTTCAGTAACAGGAAGAATAAGTTGAAATTGGTTTTGGTTTATAACAAATATTCATCACTGGTAGGAAGTTATAGTAATAGAAGTTGTAGATAGCAAACAACTAGTTTTGGCGGAGACCAATAATAGCAGTAAGCTAAATAACAGAGGTAGCATAATTTAGTAGAATAAATTGATTAGTAGCAGGATAAATAAATAATAGTAATAACAGTATATAAAACAGTACCGATTAGCCAAATTTATAGATTAGGCGGTAAAAGTAGTTAACCGAAATTAGTTGAAATTGTCGAAGTGAGTCGTATATACATATGGGTATTTTAGTTGTCTTGTTTTGTTAGAATTATGTAGAATAAAGTTGATTTGTAGGTGAAGTCGGATTAGGTTGAATGGTTCCGGTTTATGGAATTGAGTTGTATACCTTGCTGAAAAATATGAAATTGCAGGTGACGATGAATTTGGCTGAATTGCCTCTATTTATGGGCAACATTATGTTGTAGGCCTATGGCCAATATTGAGATGTTGTGTTGTTGTGATTGTCTCTGTGAATTCTTGTTGATAATGTGAAGTTGTGGAGATTTTAGATGATGATGAATTACCTCTATTTACTGGTAATAATGGTGATGTGGGCTTATGCCTTGTGATGAATGATGATTGTTGTTAGTATGTTATTGTTGTACCCCAAAATTTGCCCTCCTATATTCTTCAAGGTTTGCTAAGAGCATGCTTCAAAATCTCCCAAGGGTTGCACAGTCCAATGGCCTCCTAATAGTAAAAAATTAGGGTTTTGGTTCTGGCAAAGAAATTGAAGTTTCCAAGGGTCCAAACAAGTCCCACATGCCTATAAACATTGTCAAGCATCCATATGCCAAGTTTCAAGACTCACAGCACAAAATTGCACAGTCAAAAACCCTAATTGCTTCATAGTCAACTACAGGGGCAAATGGTCATTTGACAGTCAAAAGTCAAAAATTTTGGTCAACATATTATTTTGAAGCCACAAACATCATTTGATCAATTCTTGATCATGATTCTCAAAGCATGGCTCAAAAAGTCTCAAGATGCAAAAGTTTCTATTTTTGGACAGTTGAAAAAGTCAACTACAAATTGAACAAGGCATAACTTCCACATGGTTTATCAGAAAAATTCCATACAAAGCTCATTTTGAAGAGAATGACATTTCCTACAACTCATCTTCACACTTCAATTCCAAGAAATGCTCTCACAAGAAGTTATCAATCTCAACATTATAGGTCATTTTCAAAAGTCCACAAAAAGGAACTTTAAGTCAAAGACCATAACTTGAGATTGGTTAATCAAAATGACATGAAACCAAATACATTGGTTATAGAACTTCAATGCCTTTCCAAAATGTCCAAGAACATGATCAAAGATTAAAAATTGAGCAAGATATGCCTTGTGGAAGTTGGGAAATTTTTGGAAATTTTGAAAAGTCAACTTTGCTTCAAATGTCTCAAAATTGCTAATGGGCCTCAATTTCTTCCATGAATCATTACCCAAAGGCCATGCACGACCCATTAAGCTAAAAGGGAGTTATTTTCTTATTTTTAATTAATTAATTGAGTTTTTAATCCTATTAATTCATTTAATTAAAATTAATTATGAAAAAATACTAAAATAAAGGTTTTGAATCTTTTTGTGCAGCATATTCTCCAATTAAGAGCTCAATATTTCGTGCATCCCTCAAAAGGAAAGAATCTTCCATGATTGGCATAAGAAAGGATTGAAAAAGATTGAAAAAAGATCATGAAAATCAAATATTCAAAATCATCAATGCAAAGGCTTTGGGCTTGATTTTTATGACCTAATTCATTCACATACATAAGCATAAGCTAAACCTAATGCCAAGGAAACAGAAAGTTGCGCATAAGGCATAGAACCAAACTTGCATTTTTTGACAAAAACCTCAAAACTGTTTTCATAGCTAGAGCTCGTTTCAAGACCTCAAAAGCATTCCAAAAGCTTGCTGACACCACCAGGAAGAGATTGCAATCAAGAACATAGCCCCATACTCAAGAAATTGGTAGATTGAAGTCTCACTTTTCATTAAAATTTTCATATTCATGTTTGCATTTTCATGCATTATCAATGACTTTTAATGTTTGATTTATACTAACATAAGCATTCTGAAGCTATTGGTGTTATTTGATTGAACTAAGGACGCCTGTATGCAAAGTTGCCATTGAAGCTTTCTAGGGTTTCTGAAGCTCCAAAAGAGGGGTTTACATATCTGGAAAAATTAGACAATGAAACTAGCACCATTAAAATCGTGACATCCAGACGATTCGATCTCATACCTCGCGCCCTTTTTCTTTTTCACCATCCTCTAATCGCTATTTTGCAGGTTTGAGTTTAGTGGGGGTTTAAAACCCCCGCTATCTGTTTTATAAATACAGGCAAAACGAAGAAGAAAGTGGACGTGGCTGGACGTGACTGGATAATTTAAATCTTGGCGCGTGATTTTGTTTTCCACCAATAATGCTTGCTTCTCTCTCATAATAATCACGTTCCATTATTCATACAAACTAACGCGTTGGCTCAGCTGGTTGGTGTGTTGTCCTTTAGGCATTGGGACCTGGGTTCGATTCCCAGGTCCCCCACTTCTTCTATAATTTTTTCTTTAACATGATTATGTGTAGTACGCTCCCAGTGACCCACCATACAACGCATGTGCCTCTGCTTGCCACGCGCCCAGGAGATCAATCCAATGGCCAAGACCTACAGTCCACCATGCATGTTAGTCAATCATCCCATACACGCACTGGAAAAGTCAACCAGGCCTTGAATTCAGTGGGCCAAATTCCTTGCAAAACCTCCAAATTGGGCAGAAACCCCCCCCCCATTGTTTGTATTTCCTTTTCTTAATTCCCTTTTCTTTTCTTCTTTTTTATTTTAATTGTTTTTTTTATTTAATTCATAAAATAATTTTCATAAAACCAAAAAAATCAGAAATCAAGAAAATAAACAATGTTTATTTAATTTTTAGTTCATTAATAGTTTTGTAAATAAATTTTAATAATCAAATTAGTTTAATTTTAGGTTTTCAACTTTAATGTTTTTTTTCTTAAATAAACTAAAAATGTAGAAATTAGGGTTTTAGTATTTTTATTCTTTTTCTTAATAAATAAATTTTTATTCTTATCATTATTAATTATTAATTATTTTGTAAATACTTGTAATTAAATAATTAGTGTAAATTAAGTCAAAACTTAAACATTTTTTTAATAATTAAAAACAAACTTAGAATTAGGGTTTTATTTAATTTCTAATTTCAATTAATTCTCTTTATTTCCATTAAATACAAAAAACGTAAAAAAATCATTTCTTTTCTTTATTTAATAATTAATTAACCTTCAATTTCAATTTAATTTCTTTCAAGGGTCCAACGCCCTCGCGTATTCGATTCTAATTTATTTTCGCGCGCTTGTTCTTATGCTTCTTTTAAATCTTTTGTAATTGCCCCAAAGCCTTGTAATAGTAATTAGGACATTTACTTTCCGCACTTTTATTCAAAATCGGGTTTTTGTTAATTTGGCGATGTATAGACCCGCGCCTTGTAATAGCGTAGGACCTTTATTTTCCGCATTTTAATTTCCGCACCTTTAAACTGCTAATCACATGAAAGAATGAATGGCCCAAATAAAATCAAAGCGTAGCTCACCCAATGCATGACAAGATAAAATATAACTGAAAATGACACACAATTCACACACCACTCCTAGGGTACGCCTCACTGTTGCCTTGCCCCTCGAAATGTGGTCGTCGAGTATAGGACGTCTTAGTGAGTCCTTATGCCCATTGATCTAGTTGCCTCTAAACGGTTGCCTCGGAATAAAAAGATCAATGGCATAAGGGTAGATTCTAAGGTGTCTTACTGTTGCTCGATGACCACACTGTCCCTAACCCTCGAATTGACCCGAACACCTCCAACGGTGGTGCTACCTACCTCTCAATGATGGGATGGCACTACCTTAAGGACATTTACACAGCCTAATTCCTTAGGGTAGGTAGATGACTCGTAGATACTTGCTGTAATTCAAAACAAATCAAAAAACTTCTTTTCACACCGACACTTTCAAAAAGCTTTCAAAACAACTTTTCAAACACTCTTGAGGACTGATACAAGAGTCGATCTGAAACTTTCAAAGAAACTTTTTTTCAAACCCACTCACTTTGAAAAGCAAACAAACATTTTGAAAACACAAATGAGCAAGTATCTAAGAGCCCATGGATAACCATGGATAGAAAGGGTGCTAACACCTTCCCTTTCTATAAATCTACCTCCCGAACCGAGAGATAATCTCATAAGGAATTTTTTTGTGCTTTTGTCCTTTCCATATTGGAGAAAATAAAAGACGGTGGCGAATCTTGCTTCCGCGACATTTCGCGAACCAGCGTTAAACAGTCAATTCTAGATCCACCGATCACAGAACTGGCGACTCTGCTGGGGACTCTTTTAAAGTGAGGTGTACCTTAGGACTAAGATCACTTGTGTTTTCAATTTCTTTCTTTGCTTGCTTTATTATTGTGGGTACTGTCTTGGGAGTTCTATAGATCCTAACCCGGATCTAGGGGATACCTTCTTAGAAAGTAGCAACAAGGCTGTGAGGGAACTGTGCGGGGTATACCGACATGGTTGAAGCAGTCTGCTACGTTGATGTGGCACTTTGGTGAGTAACGGTAACCCTTGAGTCCAGTCAAGGAGAGTACGGGGCCGCCGCATGGTGTCGTGAAGCATCAACTGACCTTAGGAACCTTAATTGAACCATCTTGGCCTCTTTAGGGTAGTGAGATAACTGACTTTGGTGCAGTCCGAGGTTGGTTGATACTCGATACTACACTCAATTGAGGGTTGTTTTCTTGGAATATTTCGGTCGCCAGTTCAGTGGCTAAATCGAAACGATGAACAATGAAAGCAATCCAGTGATATTGGGACCCTTAGAACCCAGTTACTTCTGATAGGACAGGTTGAGCCCACCGACTTCTAGAGGGTAATACCCAGACCCCATGCAGGCCTAAACTCTAAGGGTTGTGGTGTGATTTGTGTGCCTTATCATGTTTTCCTTTGTAAATATTTATGGTGTGTTTAATCATAGCAGCATAACATCACACAGCATCATATGCATTGACTAACCATTTCAGGGGTTCGAATCTTCATCTTTGTTCTTGTTTTGTAGGACATGGAAACTGTTCGCAGAAAGACAATTCAGATCAGCCTTGTAAGGATCCCTCCTCAGCTTAAGGAGCTTATATCCAGGATTCCCGAGAGCTCTTCATTCAGTGAAAGACATGGAAGACTCGTCAGCTTGGTCAACACCAACATTGAGGAGGATATGATAAAGGTCCTGTTCCAGTTCTTTGACCCTCTGCACCACTGTTTTACTTTCTTGGATTATCAACTGGTGCCTACATTGGAGGAGTTCTCCCGGCTTCTGAAGATCCCTATCCTTGATCAACTACCCTACAACGGTACGGAAAAGGAACCCAAGCTTGAAGAGATTGCTAAAGCCTTACACCTACAATCATCTGACCTCAAGGGACATTGGGAAGTTAGAAGTGGTATCAAAGGGTTCTTAGCCAGGTTTCTGTTTGAGAAGGCCCAAGAATGTTGGAACTCCCTTGACCTGCAAGCTTTTGAAGAAGTGGTGGCCCTCCTTGTCTATGGTTTGGTGTTGTTCCCTAATCCAGATCAGCTTATAGATATCAGTGCTGTCCAGATCTTCATGTCCAGGAATCCTATACCTATGTTGCTTGGGGACATCCTTCACTCATGTTACACTCGAACCATGAGAAAAAGAGGTGTTCTTATGTGCTGTACTCCTCTCCTGGAAAGGTGGTTTATTTCGCACCTTCCGCAATCAGTTTTGAAGAATGAGCGGGGTTTGAGATGGTCACAACGATTGATGACTCTTACACATGCAGATATACATTGGTGCTCTCGGTCCAGAGAGGATGTCACTATCATTGATCGTTGAGGGGAGTACCCTAATGTTCCTTTACTTGGAATCAGAGGAGGCATTACTTACAACCCATGCTTGGCTTGGAGACAGTTTGGTTATGCTCGGAGAGACGGCCCTCATGACATGTTAATTCCTGACATAGTTTTTGACTTCGACAACGATGCACAAGGACTTCGCCAGAGATTTATCAGAGCTTGGAGGATGCCAAGTAGGATAGACAGCAAAAAACTGGGGCACAGGAACTCCATCCCATTGGAACCTTATCTCAAGTGGGTATGAGCCCGCTCCCAGAAGTTAGTAATGCCTTACCCTCATGTTCTCCCTGTGATCAAAGAGCCAGTATTGGAAGGAGAGATGTCCTACACCATTCAACATCCTGACATGCCCACGTCCTGGGAAGAGATGCAGAAGAGCTGGATCCAGCTTAAGGAAGAACGGAATTCTCTTGAGACCAGTCTACATGCTAGTGAAAAGAAGGTCTTGGAGCTCACCCGCCTACTGCACGAGGAGAGGAATCTCAACACCTACATTGCTCCGAAAAGGATGCGTAGTGTCTTTTGGGATTGATTTACTTTGTAATGTGTGCCCATGAGGCTTTGATGTACCAAACAATTATTTCCTTAATGATAACGTGTGTTCCGTTTTGTCTACAAAAAATTTGAATCTTCGAACCCTTGAATGCATTGCATAAACACATATCATTCATCATGTGAATATCAGGTACTCTTCTTTTCAGGTTTCTTACTGTTCTTCGCTGTTTATTTCAGCATCATGAACCCTGAATCATCTACCGAGCTGTCTATCAAGGCCCTTCAGGCACAGAACGCACAATTTCAGGAGCTGATCATGGGTTTGGCTCAAGGTCAAGAGGAGCTAAAGGCTTTGCTCCTGAAGAAGGAGAAGAAGAAGAAGAGAACCGTTCTATTCAACTCGGGCCGGAGGTTTGGTAACACTCTGCAGAATGAGGAAGCTGGTTCTTCTGTAGGCAAAGACAGTCCCCAGGGGGGAAGGGCTCTAAGTCCGGTGGTCTCGGACAATGAGACTGATTTTAATGAGGAACAGTATCCTCCGGCTGAAGATAGATACAAGCAGTTGGAAGACCGTCTGAACGCCATGGAAATTCAACAAGTGCCTGGTTTGGATTTCGGAGATTTGGGTTTATCTACTGGTGTGATCATCCCTCACAAGTTTAAAGCACCATCTTTCACCAAGTATGACGGGGCGTCCTGCCCTAAATTACATCTCAGATCTTATGTGCGGAAGATTCAGCCGTATACAGTGGATAAGAACTTGTGGATCCACTTCTTCCAGGAGAGTCTTTCAGGGACTCATCTCGAATGGTTCTATCAGCTGGATGGAACCAAAGTTCGTAACTGGGAGGAGTTGGCTACTGCTTTTTACAAGCAGTATCAATATAATGCCGACCTTGCTCCTACACGTACCCAACTCCAGGGTATGTCACTAGGATCAGGCGAAGGTTTTAAAGAGTATGCGCAGAAGTGGAGGGACCTGGCTGGCAGGGTGAAGCCACCATTAACAGACCGTGAGCTAGTGGATATGTTCTTGGGGACCCTCTCCGGGCCGTTCTTCAATCATCTTATCGGTAATCCGTCTGCAGGGTTTACTGACCTCATTCAGACTGGGGAAAGGATAGAGGCTGGTATGAAGTCAGGAAAGATTCAGAAAGGTGCGTCTTCAAGTGCTGAGAAGAAACCCTTTAAAAAGGAGGCCAACGTTGTGTATGGGCCTAGAAGGCAAGATAAACCAGAGCGCCGCCAAACTGTCAACGCGGTGGTGATTGCTAAGCCTGTTGCCGCTCCTCGGCAAACCAACCAACCAAGGGCTGAAAGACCCAGAAGAGAATTCACCCGGCTGAGTATGACCTTGTCACAAATCTTGCCACAACTGCTATCAACCAACTTGGTGACTGTCAGAGAGGCTCCAAAGGTTGTGAACACTGCCTCTCCCAAGTATAATCCAAATGCCCGCTGTGCTTATCACTCCGATAGCCCGGGGCATTCCACTGATGATTGCTGGGCCTTAAGGAATAAGGTTCAAGACCTCATTGATGTGAAGGAGATACAATTTGAGGCGCCTGAGAGGCCAAATGTTGTGACTGCTCCTATGCCCCAACATGGAGTAAATGTCGTTGACGAAGACTTGTATGCCGTTTCTGTGAATGATGTAGCTACCCCTCTGTTGACTGTTAAGAGGAACTTGCTGCTGGCCGGTTTATTTCCGGGTTGTAGCGAGGGTTGCCTTTTGTGTGATGTTTCCCTTACTGGTTGTCCGCTGCTGAAGTTAGGCATCCAAAGCCTGATGGACAACAAAGAAATTCTGTTCAAGAATACCGTTGTTCCTTTTGTCCCTATGGAAGAAGTATCCCTCGTTACAATTTTCAACAATCCAATCAAGGCTCCCCCGAGGAAGCCAGTTAAAATCATGATTGTCGCACCCATTGTTATTACTGTTCCGGGGCCCCTCCCCTACGAATCTGATAAGGCTGTCCCATGGCACTATGGGGCAGATGTGTATGTACTTGGAATAAAGCAAGAATTCAATACCGGTACCAGCATCAGCAATATCACCGGTCCAGCTAAAGTTACCCGCAGTGGCAGGCTCTTCTCGCCTGACATTGCTCCACCAGCTATTCGAATACCTCTCATAATAACGCCTGCAAGTGCGCCTGTTGCTACCTCTGATCCAATTGCTTCCCCTGCTGCCGAGTCATCTAATGCTCGGGGCAAAGGGATTGAAGATGAGCCTGCCCGGATGGAGGCACCAAAATCTGTGAATGTTGAAGCCTCCCAGCAAGAGATGGAGGAAATTCTTAAAATAATCAAGAAGAGTGATTTTAATGTTGTTGAACAACTGGGGCATACCCCCTCCAAGATCTCTATGCTCTCATTGTTGTTGTGCTCAGAGGCCCACGCCAAGGCTCTGATTTCATTTCTGAAGACTGCCCATGTGCCACAAGAGACATCTGCAGACCAGTTTACTGATTGTGTAGCCAATTTGACAGCCGACAATGGTTTGGGTTTCTCGGATGCTGACCTTACCACCAAGGGAAAGAACCACAATGATGCCATGCATGTCTCTATAGAATGCAGGGGAACTACTCTCGCTCACGTGTTGGTGGACACCGGTTCTTCCCTGAATGTGTCGCCCAAGAAGGCCTTAGACCGGTTGGATTGTGAGGGCCTGGAGCTGAAACCTAGCAACATCATTGTCAGAGCCTTTGACGGTTCTAAGAGGATGGTTCATGGAGAGGTAGATATTCCAATTCGTGTTGGTTCCCAAGTATTCGACTCAACGTTCTATGTGATGGATATTCGTCCGTCTTATTCCTGTTTTCTGGGTCGACCTTGGATTCACAAAGCTGGGGCAGTGACCTCCACCCTACACCAAAAACTCAAGTACCCTGTCAGAGGGAAGATTGTCACTGTGCAGGGGGAGGAAGAATATATGGTGAGTCATCTGAATTCCTTCCGGTATATCGAGATGGACGGGGAGTTTATTGAAACCCCCTTTCAGCATTTTGAAGAGGTACCTCCAACATTGGCAGCAGCGGAAACAGTGGTTGAAGAGGACTTTCCTTTGAAGATGGCTTCCTTGAAGGACGCCCGGGCTGTAATTGAGAAATGTGAATGTGCTAACTGGGGCAGGCTCCCTGATTTCACTCCTAAAACTGACAAGTTTGGACTGGGCTTTACTGCAGAGGCTCAGAGGGCTGTGCGCAAAGCTAGGACCGGAAGACCTCCTGTGCTCATCACCAATCCAGGAGTGAATGCTATTGGGGATGAAGACGAAGTGGAAGAATCAGAGTTCGATAGCTGGATCTACCCGACGACTGACGGTGGATTGAACAATTGGACCGCAAAAGATCATACACCTGTTACTTTTGTTACGCAGTAATGAATTCCTTTGTTTTTGTTATTTGTAATAAACAATGAATTAAAACTTTATGGCCCGGTGTCTTACCCGGGGCACCGTTGGCTTCATTTGTGAGGGCTTATAACTGTCATTTCCATATATCATGAATAAAGATCTTGGACGTTTTTTCGCATTTCAAATCTTGTGCTCCCTTTCTTTCTTTCTTTCTTTATATATTGCAAAATAGCTGTATTTACACACACTCACCTACACAGGTTTCAATTAACTCTGGATCTCACTGGTAACGACTCTGCTACTTCCAGTTATGACTTTGAAAATCCGATCAACTTAGCCGAAGACGAAGGTGAAGATGATTGCGAAGTGCCTGGCGAGCTTGCAAGACTGTTACTCCAGGAAGAGAGGGCAATTCAACCACATGAAGAGCCGGTGGAAACGATAAATCTGGGTACTGAGACAGATAGAAAGGAAGTTAAGATAGGTGCCAATCTGGAACTCAGCGTAAAACAAAGGTTGACTCAGATGTTACATGATTATGTGGAAATCTTCGCCTGGTCCTACGAAGACATGCCTGGGTTGGATACCGACATTGTGGTCCATCATTTGCCTACCAAGGAAGACTGCCCTCCAGTTAAGCAAAAGGTCCGCCGTATGCGTCCAGAGATGTCTGAGAAGATCAAAGCTGAGTTTATGAAGCAATTCGATGCCGGTTTTGCTTGTAGTGACTTCTTACCCTCAGTGGGTTGCTAATGTGGTGCCGGTACCGAAGAAGGACGGTAAGGTTAGAATGTGTGTCGATTACAGGGATCTGAATAGGGCCAGCCCCAAGGATGACTTCCCCTACCTCACATTGATGTTCTGGTTGATAATACTGCTCAGCATAAGGTGTTCTCTTTCATGGATGGTTTTTCAGGGTATAATCATATCAAGATGGCTCCTGAAGACATGGAAAAGACTACCTTTGTTACTCAGTGGGGCACCTTCTGCTACAAGGTCATGCCATTCGGGTTGAAAAATGTTGGGGCAACCTACCAACATGCCATGGTTGCTTTATTTCATGACATGATCCATCATGAGATTGAAGTGTATGTTGACGATATGATTGCAAGGTCCCAAACTGAGGAGGAACACCTTGACCATCTGCAGAAACTGTTTGACCGTCTGAAGTTGTACACGCTGAGGTTGAACCCGAACAAGTGCACCTTCGGGGTAAGATCTGGAAAGTTGCTAGGCTTCGTCGTAAGTGACAAGGGTATTCAAGTGGACCCTGCCAAGGTTAAAGCCATTCAAGAGATGCCAGTTCCTAAGACAGAGAAAGAGGTCAGAGGCTTTCTGGGACGTCTGAATTACATTGCTCGATTCATCTCGCACCTAACTGCTACCTGTGAGCCAATCTTCAAGCTGCTGAAGAAAGATCAGGTAGTACGTTGGAATGATGAATGTCAGGCCGCTTTTGACATAATCAAGGAGTATCTCCAAGAGCCACCCATCCTTATGCCACCAGTTGAAGGGAGACCTCTGATACTATACCTGACAGTACTTGACAACTCAATGGGGTGTGTGCTGGGGCAGCATGACGAGTCTGGCCGAAAAGAGCATGCCATTTATTACCTTAGTAAAAAGTTTACCGACTGTGAGACCCGATACTCACTACTCGAGAAAACTTGCTGCACTTTGGTATGGGCTGCTCGCCGGCTGAGGCAGTATATGCTGACTCACACTACCTTTTTGATCTCAAAGATGGATCCGATAAAGTACATATTTGAAAAGCCTGCTCTGTCTGGAAGGATAGCAAGATGGCAAATGATCTTGACAGAATACGACATCCAGTACACAACTCAGAAAGCCATCAAAGGAAGTGTATTGGCAGACCACTTGGCACATCAGGCAGTAGACGACTATCAGTCAATGAACTTTGAGTTTCCGGACGAGAGCATCATGATAGTGACTGATTGTGAAGTACCTGGACCGGATGAAGGACCTGAGGAAGGATCCCGATGGTCTATGCACTTTGACGGAGCCTCCAACGCTTTGGGTAACGGTATCGGCGCTGTGATCATATCCCCTCAAGGCACTCATACCCCCCTCACTGCCCGGCTATGTTTCAACTGCACCAACAACATGGTGGAGTATGAGGCATGCATCATGGGTCTTCAAGTTGCGATTGACTTAAGGATCAAGTTTCTGAGTGTCTTCGGAGATTCCGCTCTCGTGATCAATCAGATCAAAGGAGAGTGGGATACGAAACATCCGAATCTTATTCCTTACAGAGAATGTGTGTTGACATTGATCCCCCATTTCACAGAGATAACTTTTGAGCACTTTCCAAGAGAGGAGAATCAGCTGGCGGACGCGTTAGCTACGATGTCTTCTATGTTCAAAGGAAAATGGGACAATGAGGCTCCTCGGGTCATTATCTGGAAACTGGACGAACCGGCATACTGTTGTGATCTTGAGGCTGAGGTAGCGACTGAAAAACCCTGGTACCATGAGGTGAAGAGGTACTTGGAAGCTCAGGAATACCCTGAAGGTGCATCTGTCAACGACAAAAAGTTTCTGAGAAGGTTCGCAGCAAAATTCTTCCTCAGCAATGGCATTCTGTACAAGCGAAACCATGATTCGACCTTACTGCGTTGTGTGGATAAGACTGAAGCAGAAAGGATCATGGCAGAGCTACATGAAGGTACCTTCGGAACACATTCCAGTGGACACACTATGGCAAAGAAGATCCTTCGGGCAGGGTATTTCTGGTCCACAATGGAAGCTGATTGTTACCAACATTCTCGGACATGCCATAAATGCCAGATTTATGCAAACAAGGTGCACGTTCCTCCGGTTCCCCTGAATATCCTGACTGCACCTTGGCCTTTTGCAATGTGGGGCATAGATATGATCGGCGAGATTAAACCTACGGCATCCAACGGGCATCGCTTCATCCTGGTAGCGCGATTACTTCACAAAGTGGGTTGAAGCAGCTTCCTATGCTACTGTAACCAAGAATGTCGTGGCACGGTTCATTCGGCACAACCTTGTCTATCGATACGGCGTCCCTGAAAGGATCATTACAGACAACGGTACCAATCTCAATAACAAAATGATCACTGAGCTCTGCGAGCAATTCAAGATACAACACCACAACTCTTCTCCTTACCGGCCGAAGATGAATGGAGCTGTAGAAGCAGCGAATAAGAATATCAAGAAAATTGTGAAGAAGATGACAATGACCTATAAAGATTGGCACGAGATGTTACCGTTTTCTCTACACGGGTACCGTACCTCAGCAAGGACGTCAACCGGGGCAACTCCTTTCTCCTTGGTCTACGGCATGGAGGCAGTCTTGCCGATCGAAGTGCAGATACCCTCCCTCCGGATAATGAAGGATGCAGATCTGAGCGAAGATGATTGGATCCAGACACGACTTGATAAGCTAAACTTAATTGACGAAAAGAGACTCATTGCTATTTGTCATGGTCAGACGTACCAAAAACGGATGATCAGGGCATTTAACAAGAAGGTCAGACCACAAGAGTATCAAATTGGGGATCTGGTAATCAAGCGCATCATCCTTCCTCAGAGTGATCCAAGGGGCAAATGGACCCCTACGTACGAAGGGCCATTTGTGGTTAAACATGTGTTCTCAGGAGGAGCCATGATCCTAACCACCATGGATGGTGACGACCTTCCTCACCCCGCCAATGAAGACAGAGTAAAAAGATACTACGCATGATAAAAGACCCGCTAGGTTGACATACCTAGGCAAAAATTAGGGCTTCCCGGCGAACCAAAAGGGTTCGGGCAAAATGAGGGATGAAATGAAAAAATCTGTACACCCGGCAAGTCGAAAACCTGAAAAGGCGGCTTGGGCAAAAATGGGTATCCCGGTGGACTGAAAACCCGAAAGGGCGGTCCAGGCAAAAGTTAGGGATAAAGCGTAATACTATGTCTCATTGGATCACCTTGCATCCAGAATCCGGTATCAATATCAAGTTCAAAGGGCATCAATCAATCAGCTTCATCTTCAGCTAGGTCATCAAGTGATGAGACGCTCGAAGATATAAAGGCGATAGCAGAGTTGGAACCCAGTGGGATCATTCTTTTCACATAGTTGTTTTGTTTTCCCTTTGTACAAATTTGTATAAACTCTTTTATTCGGCGGCGTTCTCTTACTAGGACGTCAGCCTCTTGTATATAAACGCCTATTTACAGGCAAATTCAAAAATCAATATAAATACACTTTTCAGACAAATTGCCTTTTGTTTTTTCCTTTTTCTGTTTTGTTTTGTGAAGAACGCCCAAGGTTCAATTTGTGATATATGTATTTGACAATAATTGCTAACTCATAAATATTTGCACACAAAACAAAGGATTAATTACAGGTAACATTAGAAACAGGGGCAATAATGAGTTGTCTAAGCGATCTAATTGTTCTGTCCATCAAGGTACCAAGGTAAGTTCAGCCGAAGAACATAACCAAGAGCTCTTAACTCCCCAGAGAGTGAGCCAGCAAGTCAATACACTCTCCCCAAGCAGAATTATCCTGTCAGCCTTAAGGAAGTTGGGCATCCCCAGCAGATCTCAACATTCCTCAGCGCAATATACAAACAAGCATCCCCAGCAGTCTCGACCTAAGATTGTTCCCCGGCGGTATACAGACGTTCAGTGGAGCCACTTCCCCAGTACATGTATCTCAAAAATTCCCCCCAGGAGAGTCCAATCCAAGTTTCCCCAGCAAAGTGGAATCCATCTCCCCAGCAGGAAGCTTATCCCCAGTAGATTCTGGAAGCTTATCCCCTGCAGAGCACGAACGCGTCTCCCGGCTTTCTTCAAAGGTTATTTCCCTACCAGGATATAACTGGGTTATCCTCAGCCAAAATCCACGGAAAGATCGTCCTCGGTAAAGTCTTCTTATCCCCAGCAGAGTCTATTAACACTTCCAACACAACAATGGTATCCCCAGCGAAGTTATCATCAAACATCTCAACAGAATACCTCTCTTCCCACAAAGTTTTGTTCCCCAGCAAGATTGCTAGAGTAATTTTCTCCCCGCAGAGTAATCCATTCGCCAAGTTTATTCCCCAACAGAGTTATCTTCTCCTACCGGTATTCTTGCAACCCTCACTCCCCAGTGGAAACAAAAGCTCTACATTAGCCTAGGATTTAACTTCCCGGCATCCGTCAAAGATTTATTTTACTAAGACGAAAACATACATTCATAAACAACACATTTTCATACATTACAGCATGCATATACGCATCATGAACATACAACCTCATCTCGCATGTCATACATCATGACATTATATAAAACTAACGTTTTGTCTTTTCAGGACAAAGGTTAATACCAAGATGATTACCATCAACGATCGCAACTAAAGATCCGATTCCTGTATCTCGCCAGGGTGTATCTATTGACGATCGATTCCAGACCCGATTCATGTATCTTGCCAGGGTGTGTCTGAAGAATTCGAGGATCTGATTCCTGTATCTTGCCAGGGTGTATCTGTTGACGACTAGCATTACCAGACCCGATTCCTGTATCCTGCCAGAGTGCGTCTGAAGAGTTTGAGGATCCGATTCCTGTATCTTGCCAGGGTGTATCTGTTAAAGACTAACATTACCAGACCCGATTCCTGTATCTTGCCAGGGTGCGTCTGAAGAGTTTGAGGATCCGATGCTTGTATCTTGCCAGGGTGTATCTGTTGACGGCTAACAATACCAGATCCGATTCCTGTATCTTGCCAGGGTGGGTCTGAAGAGTTTGAGGATCCGATTCCTGTATCTTGCCAGGGTGTATCTGTTGAAGACTAACATTACCAGACCCGATTCCTGTATCTTGCCAGGGTGCGTCTGAAGAGTTTGAGGATCTGATGCCTGTATCTTGCCAGGGTGTATCTGTTGACGGCTAACAATACCAGATCCGATTCCTGTATCTTTCCAGGGTGGGTCTGAAGAGTTCGAGGATCCAATGCCTGTATCTTGCCAGGGTGTATCTGTTGACGACTAGCATTACCAGACCCGATTCCTGTATCTTGCCAGGGTGCGTCTGAAGAGTTTGAGGATCCGATGCCTGTATCTTGCCAGGGTGTATCTGTTGACGACTATCATTACCAGACCCGATTCTTGTATCTTGCCAGGGTGCGTCTAAAGAGTTCGAAGATCCGATTCCTGTATCTTTCCAGGGTGTATCTGTTGACGACTAGCATTACCAGACCCGATTCCTGCATCTCGCCAGGGCACGTTTGAAGAGTTTGAGGATCCGATGCCTGTATCTTGCCAGGGTGTATCTGTTGACAACTATATTCTCCAAGACTCGATTCCTGCATCTCGCCAGGGCACGTCTGAAGAGTTTAAAGATCTGATTCCTGTATCCAGCCAGGGCGCATCTACACAAAGAGTCTAAAGACCAATTCCTGTAACAGGCCAGGTAATTATCTTTCTTTTTCAGGTACGTAAATTCTCGCTAAGGAATCTCTTACGCGATCGACAACCTCCCGATGGCATCTAAAAGCCCATTTCTCCTATCCATCAGTCTCCAAATGGCATCTATAAGCCCATTCCCACCATCACACTGCTAACATGTGAGCGCAAATTTCTGGGCACTCTAGTGTTCAATCATCTTCCACCTTCGAATTACGAAAGGCACGCCAGCCAATCTACACCCTCAGGTCTAAGAAGATTGAACAGGGGCAACTGTTTTACCCCAAAATTTGCACTCCCATATTCTTCAAGGTTTGCTAAGAGCATGCTTCAAAATCTCCCAAGGGTTGCACAGTCCAATGGCCTCCTAATAGTCAAAAATTAGGGTTTTGGTTCTGGAAAAGAAATTGAAGTTTCCAAGGGTCCAAACAAGTCCCACATGCCTATAAAAATTGTCAAGCATCCATATGCCAAGTTTCAAGACTCACAGCACAAAATTGCACAGTCAAAAACCCTAATTGCTTCACAGTCAACTGCAGGGGGCAAAATGGTCATTTGACAGTCAAAAGTCAAAACTTTTGGTCAACATCTTATTTTAAAGCCACAAACATCATTTGATCAATTCTTGATCATGATTCTCAAAGCATGGCTCAAAAAGTCTCAAGATGCAAAAGTTTCTATTTTTGGACAGTTGAAAAAGTCAACTGCAAATTGACCAAGGCATAACTTCCACATGGTTTATCAGAAAAATTCCATCCAAAGCTCATTTTGAATATAATGACATTTCCTACAACTCATCTTCACACTTCAAGTCCAAGAAATTCTCTCACAAGAAGTTATCAATCTCAACATTATAGGTCATTTTCAAAAGTCAACAAAAAGGCACTTTAAGTCAAAGACCATAACTTGAGATTGGTAAATCAAAATGACATGAAACCAAAGACATTGGTTAGAGGACTTCAAGAAATTTCCAAAATGTCCAAGAACATGATCAAAGCTTAAAAATTGAGCAAGATATGCCTTGTGGAAGTTGGGAAAGTTTTGGGAATTTTGAAAAGTCAACTTTGCTTCAAATGCCTCAAAATTGCTAATGGGCCTCAATTTCTTCCATGAATCATTACCCAAAGGCCATGCACGACCCATTAAGCTAAAAGGGAGTTATTTTCTTATTTTTAATTAATTAATTGAGTTTTTAATCCTATTAATTCATTTAATTAAAATTAATTATGAAAAAAAAACTAAAATAAAGGTTTTGAATCTTTTTGTGCAGCATATTCTCCAATTAAGAGCTCAATATTTCGTGCATCCCTCAAAAGGAAAGAATCTTCCATGATTGGCAATGATTGGCATAAGAAAGGATTGAAAAAGATTGAAAAAAGATCATGAAAATCAAATATTCAAAATCATCAATGCAAAGGCTTTGGGCTTGATTTTTCTGACCTAATTCATTCACATACATAAGCATAAGCTAAACCTAATGCCAAGGACACAGAAAGCTGCGCATAAGGCATAGAACCAAACTTGCATTTTTTGACAAAAACCTCAAAACTGTTTTCATAGCTAGAGCTCGTTTCAAGACCTCAAAAGCATTCCAAAAGCTTGCTGACACCACCAGGAAGAGATTGCAATCAAGAACATAGCCCCATACTCAAGAAATTGGTAGATTGAAGTCTCACTTTTCATTAAAATTTTCATATTCGTGTTTGCATTTTCATGCATTATCAATGACTTTTAATGTTTGATTTATACTAACATAAGCATTCTGAAGCTATTGGTGTTATTTGATTGAACTAAGGACGCCTGTATGCAAAGTTGCCATTGAAACTTTCTAGGGTTTCTGAAGCTCCAAAAGAGGGGTTTACATATCTGGAAAAATTAGACAATGAAACTAGCACCATTAAAATCGTGACATCCAGACGATTCGATCTCATACCTCGCGCCCTTTTTCTTTTTCACCATGCTCTAATCGCTATTTTGCAGGTTTGAGTTTAGTGGGGGTTTAAAACCCCCGCTATCTGTTTTATAAATACAGGCAAAACGAAGAAGAAAGTGGACGTGGCTGGACGTGACTGGATAATTTAAATCTTGGCGCGTGATTTTGTTTTCCACCAATAATGCTTGCTTCTCTCTCATAATAATCACGTTCCAATATTCATACAAACTAACGCGTTGGCTCAGCTGGTTGGTGTGTTGTCCTTCAGGTATTGGGACTTGGGTTCGATTCCCAGGTCCCCCACTTCTTCTATAATTTTTTCTTTAACATGATTCTGTGCAGTACGCTCCCAGTGACCCACCATACAACGCATGTGCCTCTGCTTGCCACGCGCCCAAGAGATCAATCCAATAGCCAAGACCTGCAGTCCACCATGCACGTTAGTCAATCATCCCATACACGCACTGGAAAAGTCAACCAGGCCTTGAATTCAGTGGGCCAAATTCCTTGCAAAACCTCCAAATTGGGCAGAAACCCCCCCATTGTTTGTATTTCCTTTTCTTAATTCCCTTTTCTTTTCTTCTTTTTTATTTTAATTGTTTTTTTATTTAATTCATAAAATAATTTTCATAAAACCAAAAAAATCAGAAATCAAGAAAATAAACAATGTTTATTTAATTTTTAGTTCATTAATAGTTTTGTAAATAAATTTTAATAATCAAATTAGTTTAATTTTAGGTTTTCAACTTTAATGTTTTTTTTCTTAAATAAACTAAAAATGTAGAAATTAGGGTTTTAGTATTTTTATTCTTTTTCTTAATAAATAACTTTTTATTCTTATCATTATTAATTATTAATTATTTTGTAAATACTTGTAATTAAATAATTAGTGTAAATTAAGTCAAAACTTAAATATTTTTTTAATAATTAAAAACAAACTTAGAATTAGGGTTTTATTTAATTTCTAATTTCAATTAATTCTCTTTATTTCCATTAAATACAAAAAACGTAAAAAATCATTTCTTTTCTTTATTTAATAATTAATTAACCTTCAATTTCAATTTAATTTCTTTCAAGGGTCCAACGCCCTCGCGTATTCGATTCTAATTTCTTTTCGCGCGCTTGTTCTTATGCTTCTTTTAAATCTTATGTAATTTCCCCAAAGGCTTGTAATAGTAATTAGGACATTTACTTTCCGCACTTTTATTCAAAATCGGGTTTTTGTTAATTTGGCGATGTATAGACCCGCGCTTTGTAATAGCGTAGGACCTTTATTTTCCGCACCTTTAAACTGCTAATCACATGAAAGAATGAATGGCCCAAATAAAATCAAAGCGTAGCTCACCCAATGCATGACAAGATAAAATATAACTGAAAATGACACACAATTCACACACCACTCCTAGGGTACGCCTCATTGTTGCCTTGCCCCTCGAAACGTGGTCGTCGAGTATAGGACGTCTTAGTGAGTCCTTATGTCCATTGATCTAGTTGCCTCGAAACGGTTGCCTCGGAATAAAAAGATCAATGGCATAAGGGTAGCTTCTAAGGTGTCTTACTGTTGCTCGGTGACCACACTGTCCCTAACCCTCGAATTGACCCGAACACCTCCAACGGTGGTGCTACCTACCTCTCAATGATGGGATGGCACTACCTTAAGGACATTTACACAGCCTAATTCCTTAGGGTAGGTAGATGACTCGTAGATACTTGCTCTAATTCAAAACAAATCAAAAAACTTCTTTTCACACCGACACTTTCAAAAAGCTTTCAAAACAACTTTTCAAACACTCTTGAGGACTGATACAAGAGTCGATCTGAAACTTTCAAAGAAACTTTTTTTCAAACCCACTCACTTCGAAAAGCAAACAAACATTTTGAAAACACAAATGAGCAAGTATCTAAGAGCCCATGGATAACCATGGATAGAAAGGGTGCTAACACCTTCCCTTTCTATAAATCTACCTCCCGAACCGAGAGATAATCTCTTAAGGAATTTTTCTGTGCTTTTGTCCTTTCCATATTGGAGAAAATAAAAGACGGTGGCGACTCTTGCTTCTGCGACATTTCGCGAACCAACGTTAAACAGTCAATTCCAGATCCACCTATCACAGTGATGGTGCATTCATTGAGTCACATACATTTTCATACTCTGTGATGACCTGTGTTGGCAGATTTTATAAAGGCCTGTATTGGAAAACTGTGAAGAAGGCTTATGCCTTGTTGATGCCTCTATTAATTAGCAATTTTTAAATTGGGAGTTCTGCTCTGATGGTACCACATGCATGTGAATTGTGATTGAGTCGTATTTGATGTTGCATCTTGAGTTATGGTGAAGATAGATTTGTTGTTGCTTTATGTTGTTGACTTGTTGTGACAAGTATTATCTTAAAGCTGTGAATTTAGTAGTTATATCGTGTTGATGTTTTATTGTGATTAAAGTTGTTTGTAAGTTGTGAAGTGGTGATTTTATATGATCTGATTTAATATATTATTTATCATATGACTAATTATATAGTTTGATATCTCAACCCTTCTGTTTGAATGTTGCCCTCTGTTGGTAACGTGCAGGTAATCAAGAAGGATAATTATTACCTCGTTAGTTCGAGTCGGTGTTGTCGCTTTGATATATAGTACTCGGGGGGATGAACGCTTGATGTTTAGTTGTTGATTATTATTTCAGTTGCTGAATTTTTAAGTTGATTACATGAAATAATTGTTGTCTTGAGGTTGTTTTAGTTGAATAAAAGATGTTAAGTGAATTGAAGTTGAGTATGTATATTTTGTTGCTTATTAATAAAAATTTGTTTAATTTTGAAGAATAAATCAGATTACTATTGGTTCATCCGAGTTAAGTGTTATGTATCTGTTTGTATGCGATTAAATGAAGATTTATTTTTAGTTGAAAATGTAGCATCCTATTTATGTTGAACTCTGATTTTCTTATTATCCGCCGGGTATAAATGGGGTGTTATAATTCTGTCCATTGAGATAATCTTCGTTCACTGAATATTCGTTGTGCAAATTTCTCTGTTGTTTGAACAATTAGCTATATGTAAATAATGTTATTTAAAGAATGCAAAGCTTATGTCTGTCTTAAAGTTTGAAATTTCATTTTTAGTAAAATAAACAAATTTTGCAAGAGTGTGATATCAACTCAGGATTTATAGAAAACCTTATAGGAGTCAGGATACCTTTTGTAACAATATGCTTTCGAACTAACCCGTGCTTCAGTTAGGAATTTTAAGGGTTGTAACATGACCTGGTTCACGATTTTAAGAAACAAAGGATAAAGGCTTAAAATTTAATTGTACCCAACATGTTCTTCGTGATGTTCTTCAGTCCCATGCTCAGTTAATTGTGTGTTTAACTCCCGCTTGGGTCTTTGTTCTGATATTTAGGTGATGGTTCGGAAATTGAAAGTTTATTTTGAAGAGGCAGTCATTTTTGTAATCTTATTTTTGTCGAGGATTTGTAGTAACCCCTTTTTTTGTTTTCGTTATCCCTGTCTTTTTTCTGAACAGTTGCTTTTGTGATTACAGTTAGCGGGATGCCCCAGTTTTTTTCTTAAGTCCCCTTCATAGGTTTTGACTTAACGGGATTTTATTTTGAAAATAATGACTGTCTGTCTTGATGATTATATGGAACCATCACCATCTTTTGGAAAGCATCTTCTACACCATTTGCCATGTATGAAGGTAGAGCTCATGACTAAATGCACATCTGAATTTACTGAGAAAACTACCCTGCCTCAGGTTATGATTAAGGGTTTTAATTTTGTGAAAAGAAAAACTCCTACTTCTTAGGCTCAAAGGGGTTGACTAGGGATTATCTTCCTTATAACTCCACTATTTAGGATTTGAAACAATGCCTGTACATCGTCAACGTGGTATATTCAAAAGCATACTATAGAGATTGTGGTATCATTTTCGTCATCCTCCCTCTAAAGGCTTAGAGCTTCTAATCAAGCATTGAATATCACGAAAGGAAGTAAAAACACAGTTTGAATATAGTGGATACGAATGAAATAATTCAAGACAAACATATGAAATGTATTGATGAAATGACAAAGTTTGACATAAAGGTAAGTGTTTAAACAAAACAAAGAAATTACAACTGAAAAATTTGAATGAACAAAAATTCTCTACCTAAACTTTATCACTTTAGATGATATGCCTTGGAGGGATGACAGAAAATTCCAGTTGACCATCTTGTGCGAAATCCAACGCTCATTCATCAATCAGGTCTTGAATTTTGTTCTTCAACACCCAACGACTATCAGTGTCATGTCCATGATTGTTGGAGTGGTACACACACCTTGCATTTGGATTGTACCTTGGGGAGGCAATGTTGGGATTCTGAGGAGGATCCTTTAATGTAACCAACTTGGCCTCCAATACCTGATGCAATGCTTGAGTCAAGGACATGTTAATTTTGGTGAATTTCCTTTTGGGATTATCTTGCCTTTTCGGATTACCCCGTCGTTGTTTGCAAGGTTGTGGTTGGGCTTGTGACGTAGCAGTAATTTGGAAAGCTCTACTCTCCAAGCCAACTTTTTGTCCCATCAGGGGTTGATGAATGACTTGATCCTCAGCCTCGACTGTTTGCCTCATACGGTTGCATCTGTCTTAATGAAGCTTGTTGACAATGCCTCTTAGCTCTTCTTGTCCCCGGGATAGGCCTTGGATAAGAGCCATTTTCCCTAGCATCTGGATTCTCATTGATTTTACCTCAGCTTGTAGTTGTTCCAACAGTTCACCCTTGTCGTTGTCAGGGTGTTTCTTGGTCAGATTCCCGACGAGGATGTTTTCAATTCTTCTTGCCCCTTGGCTAGATTAAGGAACATTTATTTGAATTGAGTATCTTGAGTTTGGAGATCCTTTACTGTCTGTTCAAGAGCCATTTCTTCTTGCTGAAATAAACAGCGAAGAAGATAAGAAACCCGTCCTGAAACCTGTTTATGCAATGATATGTATGATATATGTATGCAATGTTTTCAAGGGCCTTATACGATTTAAACTTTTTTAACCAAAACAGAACCAAATACTTTTTATTAGTAATCTCAAATGAAATCAAAGTTTACAAAGGAATAACAAATAAGAAACTTCTAAAATTTCTAAGTCTCCCAAGGACGCTTCCTACTGGTGCTAAAGTAGGCATTGAGATTCTGCTCCACATGAAGCCGCTTTGTCAGTTCCAACACCTTTTTCTCACTGGCATAGAATTAGGACCAAACCATAATTTTTTATCTTGCAAATCTGCTTACTTCAACTTCCCAAAAAATTTCTCTATAAATAGAGAGGTCATTTGCAAGCTAATGGGGCCAGAAGTTTTTGTTGTATAGACAAGTTTCTCAAAACCCCTCATACTCTCAAAAAACCATAACTGTCCATAAAACCTCCACCCTTGAGATTTGAAGTCCAAATCTTTGAACCTCTCATACCTTGCAAGTTCTGTCCAAACAAACCATCCAAACACTCCACATACATCATATAGGAGTTATTCAAACATGAGAACAACTTCTGTTACATCATCATCACCATTTTCCAAGCCCAAAAACAGCCACCTGCAACTTGACATCTCCAACTCTAAATCAAAACACGAATTTTAGTTTCAAGGTAAGTTTTCTTGACTTTGAAATCTTCATACAAGCATCATTAGGGGTTCATTCATGAAGATAAAATGTAGATAGCATAGCCCTGGAGCTAACTATATGCTTACTTTTCGTTTTCACTAACCATGTGTTGAGAACTGACTTATATATGTGACAGAACAATGTTAGAAGTAAAAAACAACAGTATAAGTCGATGCATATCTCTATGAGTCGACTCATATTAGGTACAAAATAGGTTATGAGTCGATACAAGGCATTATGCATCAACGCATACTATTTTCAAGACATATTACAGTGGGACAAAATGTGTATGAGTCGATGCAAAACATGAATGAGTCGATGAAAAATAGAAATGAGTCGATGCAAACCATTATGTATCGATACATACTGAGTTCGTTTTTATTTCCAGGAGCAAGAAATGATATGTATCGATGCATAAGTGTATGCGTTGATGCAAAATAGATATGAGCCGATGCAAACTATTATGTATCAATACATACTGAGTTGGTTTTGACTTCCAGGGGCAAGAAGTGATATGTATTGATGCATAAGTGCACGTGTCAATGCATAAAGTTCTTTTTAAAAAATATTTCTTTCCATTTTAAATTATCTTCATATTTTTAGATATTGTTACTCAATATTTAATATGGTTGTAATAGTATAACTAGAACTTTATTGCTTTCATAAACTTGTATCCCCATCCCCAAAATGATGTAATAGCGTAGAACTTTAAATTCCCGCAATTTATCACTTTCAATATTATTGCTAGTAATTAGGGTTTGTATGGCAAGATAAAATCAATCATTAGAAAACCCTAATCTCAAAGGCAAAAATACATGAAATCAATACACTTTTCACACTTGCACCTCTTGGGTAACCCACATTTGTTGCCTCGAATAAAATAGTAATGTCCCTCGAACGTGGCATACTTTAGCAATGACCCTCGAATACAAGATTGTAGTCCCTAGATGACCCTTCTATGTTGCTTTCGGTAAATGATCTTAGACCCTTAAGATGAATTTCTAAGGTATCCTACAATGTTGTCTTCTATGACTGTACAACGAACCACGTCTGTCCCTTCACATCCAATGATAGGGCTTCTTATCAACCAATGGTAAGATAGCAATATCTAAAGGAGGAGGAAATGAACAAAGACTTTTTGAGTAGGTAGAATTCTTGTAGTTGCTTTCTCACAACTACTTTTAAAACATATTCAAACACACCAACACTTTCCATGAAATATTTTCAAAATTCAACACTTTGTATACATTCTTATAGAGACGAGAATCATTACAAAGTTCGACTAAACAAAGGCACTTTTCAAAAATACTTTCAAAAACAAATCATAAACACATTTCAAATAAAGCATTTTCAAAGTGAGCTAGCAACTAAGAGCCCATAGATAACTACAGATGAAAAGGGTGCTAACACCTTCCCTTTTCATAACCTACCCCCCGAACTCAAGAAAATATCTCAAAAGGTCTTTCCTGTTCTTTTCATCCTTTCCTTTATTGGATAAAAGAAAAGTCGATGGCGAATCTTGCTATCTGCAACAATTGCGATAAAACATAAAACACCCAAGTCAATTCTGCCACCGTATCACATCTACCAATAGTTCTCATAAATCACAACCTATCAGTCAAGGATTCTCAGCTTGGCGATGCTAGGGAGAAGTAAACTTCAAGTATTGTTGGGGAGTATTATCCAAGAATTTCCAAATTAGTCACACTTTTTTCCACAATCCCTTTGCTTGGGGAAAACTCACTGGGGAGAAGTAGTAACTTCAGTATTGCTGGGGAAATGGCCCAAGCTGGGGATATCTTAGTCATCTTAAAATATGTTGTTCCGGTATTGGCAAATTACACATAAACGAGTGAACGACAATTTCTGCACAACAAATCACACCAAATGTTCCCCTGGTATAGTATGAATAAATTTCACTTGATATTGTCCTTATAAAAACATGGTACTATACTGATTCAAGATAAAACTCCCCAGTGTATTCAAGCTCTGAATAGCTTTCAACTGATTCATGGAGAGATTTTTCGAATCTCGACGTAACTACTTTAGATTGATTGACCCTTGAAAAGATTCACCTCGAGAGGACTTCTCGATATCTGTGCCATCAAAGATAATATACCCCAGTATTATGTACTTCGGAACACTCCCCGTGACTAATCAACATTAGAAGTGGCGTTAATGAAACTTGGGTAACAGACCCCGATTAATTAACACTTTGATAGATTCTTCGAATCTCGACATAACTGCCCTATATTGTCTGAATTTGCAAATTTCATTCCCTTTTAGGGTACTGAAACAGTAAAGCATCACACTGTTCATACTCATCAAAGTATCTGGAAATCATCTTTCAAACACACCAACACTTTTCCTGAAATATTTTCAAAAGTCAAGACTTTGTATACATTCTTATAGAGACAAGAATCATTACAAAGTTAGCCTAAACAAATGCACTTTTTAAAAATACTTTCAAAAACAAGTCACAAACACATTTCAAACAAAGCATTTTCAAAGTGAGCTAGAAACTAAGAGCATGTAGATAAACACAGATGAAAAAGGTGCTAACACCTTCCCTTTTCATAACCTACCCCCCGAACTCAAGAAAATATCTCAAAAGGTCTTTCCTATTATTTTCACCCTTTTCTTTATTGGATAAAAGAAAATTCGACGGCGACTCTTGATATCTGCAACAATTGCGATAAAACGCAAAACACCTAAGTTAATTCTCCCACTGTATCATATAACTGGCGACTCTACTGGGGAAGATCTTTAAAGTGGGGTTACCTTAGAGACTAGATCACATTTAAATGCTTTTCATTTTTTGACTTATTTGCTTTACATTTTGGGTCCTTCTTTGGGTTTTGTGTTGATCCTCTACCCGAATTTGGGAACATTATTAGGTAAGTAGCAAAGATTATGGAGACTGTACGACATAGATCGATATGGTTCAAGCAATAGCAATGTTAGTGTGACACATTTATGGGTACCGATATCCTTTATGTTGAATCAAGGACAATATGGGGCGGCTGTGTAGTGTCATGAAGCACTAACTGACCTTAGAACCTTTAATTGAACAACTTGGCCATTAGGAAGTAGTGAGATAGTTGGTTTTGGTGGAAAGCTGAAATTGGTTGATACTCGATACTACGCTCATTGAGATTGGACTTTTGGGATATTTCTCCCGTAAGAAAAGATTGATTGTGGTGAGACAATGCCCAATGAAGAAAGATCAATGATATTGAGATTCCCTAGAACCCGATTACTTTCTAAGACAGGTTGAACCAACAAAACTTCAAGAGGGTACTGACCTATAAACCCCATGCAAGCCTAAACCTAAGGATTTGTTTGCTTTGCTTGTATATATTCATAACATCATGACATCATACCATAGAATTTTCAATAACTATTTCAAGGGTGTCAAGGGTTTGTGATGCAGGGTTATATTGAATCAGACGTCTATCAAGGGGCAAGAGGATTTATTTTCCTCTATCCAAATGCTGTCAAAAAGCCAAAGAGTCAAGGGCTATGACCCACTTGACATGGTGAGCTTGATTCTCGTAGAAGGACATTCAACGATACAAAGTTCTTCAATCAAAGTTGTAGTCAAAATTCAACTTCTAACATCTTCTTGTGTTTATCCCGCGAGACCCCTGAAAACATTTCATCCATATACCATGCGTCATATCATTATAAGTTTTCCCCATACAGGTTTCCTCATCCTCTTACTTTTTATTTCAGTAAAAATGGCTCTCGAGCAGACTCTCCAAGATCTTCAGACCCAAAATGATCAGCTTTAAGATTTGTTCCTGAACCTGTCCAAGGGGAAAGAAGAAGTGAAAGCACTCCTCATTGAGAGCATGACCTAGAAGAATCCTGAAGACAACAAGGATGGCCAACTGAAACAATTGCAATTTGAAATAGCAACAATGAGAGTCCACATGTTCGAAAAGATGGCTCTTATCCAAAACTTAGCTCGCGGACAAGAAGAGTTAAGAATTTTCGTCATCAAGCTTCATCAAGACAGATGCAACCATATGAAACAAACTGTTAAGATTAGGGATCAAGTCATTAATCAGCCCCGATAAGAGAAGAAGTTGGTTTGGTCGAGAGAACACCTTTCAAAATGGCTACTACACAGCGAGTCCAACAACGACCTCGCCAACAACAACAAGGTAGTCAACATAAGCAAGATACGTCCAAAAGACAATTTACCGAGATCAATATGTCCTTGGATCAAGCATTGCATCATATGTTGGAAGCCAAGCTGGTTGCATTGAAGGAGCCTCCTCAAAAACCTAATACTGCTTCTCCCCATTACAAATATAATGAAAGGTGCGCATACCATTCTAATAGTCGTGGACACGACACTAACCATTATTGGGCATTGAAAAACAAGATTCAAGACATGATCAATGAAGGAGTGTTAGAATTCACACAAGATGGTCAGATTGAATTATTCTGTCATCCCTCGAAGGCACACCATCTGAAGTGACAAATTTAGGCGAAGAAATTTTTGTTCATTCAAATTTTCAGTTGTAATTTCTTTGTTTGCTTAAACATTTATCTTTATGTGAGACCTTGTTTGTTATCACTAATGCATTACATATGTTTGTCTTGAGTTAATACATTCGTTTTCACTATACTAAAATTATGCTTTTACCTTTTTTTGTATGATATTCAACTCTCGACTACAAGCCTTAAGCCTTTAGAGGGAGGATGACGAAAATAATACCATAATCTCATACAATATGCTTTTGGACAGACTTTGTTGACGATGTACATGTGTTGTTTCAAATCCCAAACAGTGGAGTTAGAAGGAAGATAATCCCTAGTCAACCCCTTTGAGCCAAAGATGTAGGAGTTTTCTTTTTCATACAAATTGAAACCTTTAAGTCATAACTTGGGGTTGAGTAGTTTCTCAGTTAATTCAAATACGTGTTCAGTTGTAAGCTTTCACTTCATATACAAACATCCTTCTGAATCAAAAAATGGTGTTGGTTCCCCATGAAATATGCAGTCTTTACCTCTCAAAAAGAAAAGCCCATTAGGTCAAAACCTATGAAGGAGACTTAAGATAAACTGGGGCATCCCGCTGACTGTAGTCTTAAAACAAAAACAATCAGGCAAAAAAATTAGGGAAAATAAAAAGGTCATTAAAAATCCTCAACAACAAAAAAATGTTGCAAAAATGACTGCCTTCTCAAAATAAACTTCCAATATCCGAACCATCTGTAATACCCCAAATTTGTCCTACTCTTTTACTTTTATCTGGCTTATGCATTTTGCACTTTTCGTTCTATGTACATACCTCCCGTTAGGTCATTTGGCATATCATGCATCGTTAATTAATAAATTTATGGCATGGGATCATGGATTTCGAGGAATTAGGATTGTTGTATGGCTTTAAGGCTCTCATCTTCGCACAAGCTTGTTTCAGTTGATTTCTCCACCAATCATTTGTTTGAAGCTAGGGTTTTATTTCCTGAACTGCTTTATCGTCAAACTACAGGGTTATTCTTTCTTCCCAACATCAAGTTGCAATCTTTCTTCAAGGCTTAAGAATTAGGGTTTTCGTCTATTAATATTCAACTGAGAATCATTGGATTTTCATGTCAAAGCTATCTTCCATATTCCCATATTCATTCTCCAGATTTCCTCAAGGCTTTGTTGTTGTGTTAAGACCACTGTTGAACGATGATACAAGGTGTTGAGTTTAAAGGTCCATTGTGCTCAGGGCGTCATTGTTTCAAATACTTGTTGCTTAACGTACAAGTTTAGTACGGATTAGAAGATGGAAATGAATTAAGGATTCATTGAAAATGCAAGTTGATTTTGTGTAAGAATTAGATTTAACCATTGGTTTTATACAAATTTCCAAATTTAGGTGATCAATACCATTTCAATACGAGCAAGCTCACAAGTTCATTCATCATCCATTCAAGGATTTCGTTTATGGATTTTATTCAAGATTCAAATGAATTGGCAAAATCCGCAATTGAAAGTACATTCATTCAAGCTTTCTTCAACAACATCCATTCTCCCAAGGTTCCTAATTTTTTCAAATGGCATCAAGAAAGTTTTAAGGTCACTATTTGTCAAAGGTTGATTTAAAGTCAAGTGTCCAACAAGGAAGTTCAAATATTTCATTACATTACATCAAGATACATTCCAATTCAAAAGAAATTCACACAAAAAGGCCTATACTTTCTACCAAAATCTATGCAATGCCTAATCATGTTGTTCCTAATTCTAAGTTGCATCATGGCTTTAAAATCATTTCCTTAACTCCATGATTTTGCCTTCAATGTCATGCCTTTTCCAAGCTTGCTCGAGTATTTGTTCAATTCGCAACCCTGCACATTAATACAGAACCAAAGTAAATCCACAGTCGAGAAAGCAACTAAGAATTACCCTGAATCAATTGCCTATATCAGGCCTGTAAATGCCAATCCAGCAATAAACTAGTAAAAGTCATTCCATGGGATTTCATAAAGCCTATTTAGTATCATCACCTTGCATATTCAATTTCCAGCTTTGAAGCTCAGGCCCTTCATTCTCTTTCCATTGCACTGTATTATCCTAAAACCATACAATTAGTTAGCAAAAATAACCAAACCATGTCACGACCTAGTAAAACTGAAATAGATTGGTTATCCATCAAAAGAACTTGCTACTGAGCCATCCTTGCATATCGCATAAACAAAATTTGGCTTCAGTCACAGTACAAACAACCTGTAGAATTAAGTCAGCAACATGTAGAAAATAAAAGGGAAAAAACTGCTGGGAAAGATCAGGGGGTTAAGTCAGAAATGGCCAGCTCATGTAATTATCAGAAAATAGAATTCTCTAACTCCCAACCCATTCAACAAACAGCCTCTAACAAAACTATAATAGAAAAACCAACCTTCTAACCAATCCTACAACAAAACTTCACCCAACTGTTTAATAAATCCTAACAGAAACTTACAGCTGCAAAAACCTAATTGTGATGCGGTGGGAGAACTGACTTGAGGTTTTGTGTTTGTGTTCGCAAATGTTTTGGTTTAGCAAGAGTCGCCACCTACTTTTATTTTATCCAAAAAGAAAGGTAAAAAAGCATAGGAAGGACCTTTGAGATTGTTTTTGGGTTCGGGAGGTAGATTATGAAAAGGGAAGGTGCTAGCACCGTTTTCATCCATGGTTTTCCATGGGCTCTTAGTTACTTGTTTTAGATCACTTGCTTTGTTTTTCCAATTGTTTGAAATGGTGCTTTGTGTGGTTTTGAAAGTATTTTGAAAAGAGGTCATTGTTTTGGCAATCTTTGTAATGATTCTCGTTTGTAAGAATGTATACAAAGATGTTTATCTTTTGAAAAATGTTTCAATGTTTGAAAGTTGTTGGGAAATTGTTTTTTTAAATTGTATGTGTTTTTGAAAATAGCAAGGATGGTTTGCAAATTAATCAAGTAACTAGAAGCATTCTACCTACTCAAAAGTCTTTCCTATACATTTTTATTCCTTTGACATTGTTGTTTTACCATTGTATTTGGTAAACAACCCTATCTTTGGATGTTAAAGGGACGGGCGTGGGTCATCGTATGACCATGATAGTAATGGTGTCAAGTATCTTAGCAAGTTTTAGGGACTAAGATCATTTTGTTTTTAGGCAACCAAGATAGCGTCATCGAGGGACTATGATCTTTTTTGATTGATTTTGTTTTGCCAAGATACCTAGCATGCATACCATGTCCATTTTAAGGCAACAAAGTGGATGAAACCCTAGGGGTGCTTTTATGCAATGTGTTGTCATTTTTCATGCATTTTTGTCTTGTATTAAGTCATGCTATTTGTTTTGATTTTTGGTCTTTGCATACAAAACACTAGTTTACTATCATGGTATATGAAAGCAATAAAATGCGTAAAGTAAATCTAGACTATTACAACAATATTATGGGGAGGGGGATACAAGTTTTGAATAGGGGGATATTGCTCAAAATAAAACCCTAAAACTATTACAACCAAATTGAATTTATTGTACAAATAAATAAATCAGCAAATATTTAAATATGCAATAAAATGTAAATATGCAAGAAATGTTTTTTGTATTAATTTTATGTATGAGAAAATAAATTTATTTATGTCTTTAAAATAATAAAATAAAAATGATTATTTTTGAAAAGGTGAAAACCCTAATTTTGACTTAATAGAAAATATTCTATATTATTTATTTTGTTCATTTTTTGTTCAAGAAAAAAAATAATAACAATATATACAAAATGTTAAAAAATTGAATATTGTATGAAAATATTATTTTAAGTGTATAAAATATAAAAAATAAAAATGTATGATATTTTTATATTATTTTCAAGTTTTATTCAAGAAAATAAAGTATATTATTATTAATAAACTATTTTTATGCCAATAAAAAATAAATAAAAAATAAAAAAAATTAAGAAAATATTTTTTGGGATTTTTAATGTTCAAAAAAAAGATAATAAAGTCAGAAATATAAAATATGCAAAATAAATATGAAAAATATCAAAAAATACAAAGGGGGGGCAAATAGAAACATGGGGGGTGTGAAAAGTGAAACAGAAGGCCCAAAGGCGCGCCAGGCCCAGGACTTCGTCCCTGACCTCCAGCCTTATCCCAAACACGCGTGTTCTGCAATCCAAACCCGTTCTTACTATTCTTTGCATAAAATCAAAAACTTATAACATGAAAAATGTAGATCATGATCACACGATTCCAATGGTATAAAGAACATGACCTAACTCTCAAAGATCAGAGAGAATTTAAATGGCCCTAATTTCTGACCTAGTTTTTTCAGCATGTTCAACATCCAAATACTCCTAGCTCAGTTAATATAAATGGAAACTAAGCATATGTACAGCTCAAGCATGTTAAAGACTACATTTTTGCTTCACAAACCTAAGCTTAAAGATACCTAAATAGAGAGATAGAAACTTGACAAATACCTTGTTTAGTTGAATTTGGATATGGCAATTTAGGAGTCTTGAGTGAGGCCTGAATCTTCCTATAGAAGTCAACCTGCAAAGCTTTATGCCATAAATGGAATAAATCAATGTACAATGCTCCAAAGCTCAGAACAAAGCCATTGTCCAATGTGTTTGTATTCAACTTTGGAGTGTAGAAGGTATTAGAACCTGTAAAACCAAGTACAAGCATGCTTAAGACAGATTTGCAACTTGAACCATTGTGAAAAATGCCTTGGACAAAAGTGATAATTTTCCATTTTCATTTCTTCGATTCTCCTTAACCATAAATGATCTTGGAGAGTTCTTGGACATTTTGGAAAGCTTGTAACATGCTCTACAATCCATCTTTGAAATTCATTTTTAGATTCCTCTTGGAACTATGTGAAAAGTTGCCATGAAGTTAGGTCAAAAATCTGCCTAAACTAGGGCAAATTTTCACTAAGTTAAAAAGTTTATGGACCCTTATTCACAAAATCATAACTTGAGATCCAAGCATCTTTTGGGAGAACTTTGTGAATCAAAGTTTTATATTTTATGGAGTACTACAACTTTCATGTTGGAAGTTTTATTTTAATCCAATTGCATCATGGTGAAAAAGTTGGGAAACGTTGGGAAAAAATAAGAAATTTTCATAACTTAGAAAAATTCTAAGTTATGAAATTTTTCAAACTTAAACCCTAATTTCCAAATTTAAGTTTCTTGGTGAACAAGTTTCATTTTTTGACACATCTTGATGAAATATGACCCTTGGCACTTGATTTTGACCAAAAAGTCAAAGTTTGACTTTTCAGTGTACAGTTGATTTTTGATCAGTTGACTGGAAAATTCATCTGTCAATCCAATGCATTTGAGATCTTTTGAACCTTTTGATTAGGTAAAGATGGTGACATTTAGTCCTTGAAACCATGCTTGAACCCAATTTTCCATTGGCTAGGTTAAAAATCAGAAATTGCCTTTCCCTAGTCAAAACCTTAAAAATGACCATTTTGCCCTTTTGAAGATCTGATCAAATTTCTTGAGGAGTTGTGGTCCAAACTTGATAAAATGGTTCGTATGAGTCTATAATTTTGATGTGGATCAAAATTTATGAAGTTTTACTGTAAATTGGCCATGGTTGACTTTTTCCCCAATACAGCTGAATTTTAGGTCAACTGTCCAGTTGACTGGTCCAAAATGTGATTCAAGGCTTGAAACATGGTATGAGAAATCTTAGGGGTCCAACATGAAGTATGAAAGTCACATGAGGCATTGGAAGTCCAAAAATCCATGTGCAAACTCAAACCCTAATTTCAGACTATCAATGCAAGGAGAGGTCTTGAGCTGAGCAAACCCTAATCTGGTCTTGAGTCCAAAAAGTCTTGTGAGGAGAATCTTGATAAAATGAGAGCGAAAATTTTGGGGTACAACAGCTTCCCCTGTTCAATCTTCTTGAACCTGAAGAGTTAGATTGGTGAGTTTTGTCGTTCGTGACTCGAAGGTAAAAGATGATTGGACACTAGAGTGCCCGTAAATTTGCACTCGTCAAAATGTAGTTGAGGAAATGGGATTAAAGATGCCATTTAGAGATGTGATAGAATCTTGTTGGAGATGGGATTAAAGATGCCATCCAAGACTGTTTGTTGTAAATCAGGAGAATGAACATCAGAATGGTATCCGTATCTGGAACGTATCTGAGTTGTATCTGGAGGTTTGAATCTGAATAAGTGATAGAATGGCTTCTGTATCTGGAGCGTATCTGGAATGTATCTTGAATAGGTAACAGAATGACTTCCGTGTTTGGAGTGTATCTGAGCTGGGGAAAAATTTGAATGAGTGACAGAATGGCAACCGTGTCTGGAGCGTATCTGGACTGTATCTGAAGTTGAGGTCTGAATGTGTAACAGAATGACTTTTGTGTCTGGAGTGTATCTGTACTGTATCTTGACTTTGAATTTTGAATGAGCAAAAGAATGACTTCCGTGTCTGGAGTGTATCTTTACTGTATCTGAATAAGAGATCTGAATGAGTAACATAATGACTTATGTCTTGAGTGTATCCGTATTGTATCTGAATAAGGGATCTGAATGAGTAACAGAATGACTTCCGTGTTTGGAGTGTATCCGTACTGTATCTGAATAAGAGATCTGAATGAGTAACAGAATGACTTCCGTGTCTGGAGTGTATCCGTATTGTATCTTGACTTTGAATTCTGAATGAGCAAAAGAATGACTTCCGTGTCTGGAGTGTATCTTTACTGTATCTGAATAAGAGATCTGAATGAGTAACAAAATGACTTCCGTGTCTGGAGTGTATCCGTACTGTATCTGAAATATTTGAATATTTGTTAAAGATAGCTGTTAATCTTATCCTGAAAAGGGTAAAATGTTAGCTAAAACACAAAGTTATGTTACATGAAATGTATGATGCAATAAAATGTGTTTTATCAATGTTTATGATATATGAATGTAATGTATGCGCATGTAAACTGGTTAGCTGTATTACTGAGGAAAATAAATCCTTGATAGCTGGAGATAATCAAACCCTTGACTGCTGCCGGGGAAAATAAATCCTTGACCGCTGCTGGAGATTCAAAATCTTTGATTATTGAGGATGAGAAATCCTTGGTGACTGTTGGGGATGGAAAATTCCTGACAACCTCTGTGGGGATGTGAGAATCCTTCATGTCTCGAAGTTGGATTATTGGCAAAATCTGTTGTGAGAGTAATGTCAAACTGCTTGAGAAATCTGCTTGGGAAATCCAGAGAACTTTGAAGACTTCTACTGGGGGTTAAATAACGGGAATCCTTACTCGGCTGGGGAATAGGGAAAATTCTGATGATTTCTGTGGGGAACTAAGAATGAGAATCTTCATTCTGTTGGGGAGTAATGAAAACTTTGGTGACTTCATGCTGGGAAGTCAAGAATGAGAATCTTCGATCTGCAGGGGATTAAAAATTATGACAAATTCAATGCTGGGGAGTAATGAAGACTCTGGCAACTTCACTGGGGAATCAAGAATGAGAATCTTCATTCTGTTGGGGAGTAAAAACTCTGTGGGGAAGAAGGCTTCCTGCTGGAGAGTAAGTTCAGGACTCTGGGGGAAAAAGCTTATTCCTGTTTGGAAAGAGTTCAGGAGTTTGGGTTGTATGCCACTTTACTGGGGAATTATCCTAGGTTGGGGATAAAAGTTAACTGTTATCTGGTTGATTCTCAGACCTTTAAGACAACCTGCTGGGGAATTTGTGGAAAACTGAATGGTTCCCGCTGGGGATTGATAGTTGGAAATTCGACTTGACATGGGAAGAAGGTTTCATCCCTACTGAGGGTCTGTAGTTCAAAGTTTTTACTCCGCTGGGGATTGGAAGTTTGAAGTTTTAACTCTGATGGGAATTAAGGGTTTGAAATTATAACTCCGCTGGGGATATGTATTTCAAGGTTTTAGCTCCGCTGAGGATCTAGATGATGTACTGCAGGGGATTGCCTCTGGAATAGCCTGAAGACGTTTTCCTATACTTTCAACCTGTCAGTAATTATTCTTTCCCATTTTGTTTATTTGTAAACAGTGATTATATTCAAATGCATATGCTCACTAATAAATCATTGGACGTTTTCAAATAAAACACAAGTGTAAAAAACAAAGAAAAGGCAAATAGTTTTCCGCACTTTGAAGTATCTTTGTATTAACTTTGTGTAAGTATTTTGTACAAAGGAGACAGACATCCTAGTAAGAGAACATTGTCATAAAAATGAGAAAAATTTATACAAAGAAAGATGGATATGTGTGAAAATTCCATGGGGTTCCCATTCTGCTATAGCCTTCGTAACTCTGAATATCTTGTCCATTTGTTTCTTTGTCCGAAGATGATTGAGTTGATCAGAAGCCCGGAGCTTGTTTGTGAAGAGATTGTCCTTAAAGTATCCGACGAGACATAGTCATACGCTTTAATTCCCTAACTTTTTCCTGGACCTCCCTTTCGGGTTTTCGATCCACCGGGAAACCCTTTTTTGCCCAAGTCGCCCTTTCGGGTTTTCAACTTGTCGGGTGTATAGATTTTTTATTTATCCCTAACTTTTGCCTGAACCGCTCTTTCGGGTTTTCAATTCACCGGGATGCCCCTTTTTTTGCCTAGGTGTGTCAACCTAGAGGGTCATTTATGCATAGTATCTTTTGACTATGTCCGCGTTCGCAGGGTGGGCAGGTCGTCGCCGTCCATGGTGGTTAAAATCATTGCCCCACCAGAAAAGATGTTTTTGATCACAAATGGTCCTTCGTAGGTAGGAGTCCATTTGCCCCTGGAATCACTTTGCGGCAAGATGATCCGCTTGATTACAAGATCCCCGACTTGATATGCCTGGTGTATGACTTTCTTGTTGAATGCCTTGATCATCCGTTTTTGATACGCCTGACCATGGAAAACAGCAGTAAGTCGCTTTTCATCAATCAAATTAAGTTGATTAAGCCGGGTCTGAATCCAATCGTCTTCACTCAAACCAGCACCTTTCGTGATTCTCAAGGAGGGAATCTGAACCTCGATAGGTAAAACAACTTCCATGCCGTATACCAAAGAATGGGGTGTTTCCCCAGTTAATGTGTGCGTTGTGGTACGGTACCCATGGAGAGCAAACGGTAACATTTCGTGCCAGTCCTTGTAGGTGACTGTCATCTTTTGTATGATCTTCTTGATATTTTTGTTTGCAGCTTCGACAACGCCGTTCATCTTTGGCTGATAGGGAGATGAATTGTGATGTTGAATCTGGAACTGCTCACACAAGGCGGTGATCATAGTGTTGTTAAGGTTTGTACCGTTGTCAGTGATGATCCTTTTGGGGATGCCATACCGGCAAATGAGGTTCTGCTTGATGAACCGGGCAACAACATTCTTTGTGACGGATGCGAAGGAAGTTGCTTTGACCCACTTGGTGAAGTAGTCAATGGCCACCAGAATGAAATGGTATCCATTGGATGCTGTAGGCTTGATCTCTCCAATCATGTCGATTACCCACATAGCGAATGGCCAAGGAGCTGTTAAGACATTGAGAGGAACCGGAGGTATATGTACCTTGTCCACATAGATTTGAAATTTGTGACAAGTCCTGGAATTTTGATAGCAGTCAGCTTCCATGGTAGACCAGTAATAGCCTTCCCGTAGGATCTTCTTAGCCATCGTATTCCCGCTAGAGTGAGTGCCAAAGGCACCATTGTGCAGTTCAACCATGATCTATTCAGCTTCAATCTTGTCCACACAACGGAGCAGAATGCCATCATGATTGCGCTTGTACAGGATACCATTGCTCAGGAAGAACTTGGCAGAGAATCTCCTCAAGAACTTTTTGTCGTTGACTGAAGCTCCTTCAGGATATTCTTGTGCCTCGAGATACCTTTTGACTTCGTGAAACCAAGGTCGGTCCACTACTTCTTCGGTATTAATCTCGTGACAATGTGCAGGTTTGTCCATCCGTTCAATGGTGATTTGGGGAGCCTCATTATCCCAGTTAAGTTTAAACATGGATGACATTGTAGCTAGAGCATCTGCTAGCTGATTTTCTTCTTGCGGGAAGTGCTCGAAGGTAATCTGCTTGAAATGTGGTAACAATGTCAAGACATGTTCTTTGTAAGGGATGAGATTGGGATGTTTAGTGTCCCACTCTCTATTGATCTGACTGATGACCAAAGATGAGTCCCCAAACATAATCAACGATTTGATTCCCAAGTCTATGGAAGCCTTGAGACCAAAGATACAAGCTTCATACTCGGGCATATTGTTGGTGCAGTTAAAGCAAAGCTTGGCTGTCAAAGGAGTATGGCAACCTTCTGGGGAGATGAGTACCGCACCGATACCGTTGCCTAGTGCATTGGAGGCACCATCAAAGTACAGGGTCCATCGGGATCCTTGTTCAGGTCCGTCATATGGTCTGAAGTCTTCAATGTTATCCAATGTCATGATGTCCTCGTCAGGGAAGTCGAACTTCATGGATTGGTAATCTTCGACAGCTTGATGAGCCAGATGATCGGCTAGCACACTTCCCTTTATAGCTTTTTGGGTCGTGTATTGTATATTGTATTCTGTTAGGATCATCTTCCATCTAGCTATTCTTCCAGATAAAGCAGGCTTCTCAAAGATGTACTTGATCGGATCCATCTTAGATATCAGCAAAGTGGTATGAGTCAACATATACTGCCTTAGCCGGCGAGCAGCGCATACCAAAGCGCAGCAAGTTTTCTCGAGCAGTGAGTATCGGGTCTCACAGTCAGTAAACTTTTTGCTAAGGTAATAAATGGCATGCTCTTTTCGGCCAGACTTGTCATGTTGGCCCAATACGCACCCCATTGAATTCTCTAAGACAATCAGATACATGATTAGCCGCCTTCCTTCGACGGGTGGCATCAAGATAGGAGGTTCTAGCAAATACTCCTTGATTTTATCAAAAGCAACCTGACAGTCATCATTCCATTTAACTACCTGATCTTTCTTCAACATCTTGAAGATTGGTTCACAGGTAGATGTTAGGTGAGAAATGAACCTAGCAATGTAGTTTAGGTGTCCCAAGAAACCTCTAACCTCCTTCTCAGTGCGAGGAGCAGGCATTTCTTGTATAGCTTTGACTTTGGCAGGATCAACCTCGATGCCTTTGTTGCTGACAATGAAACCCAAGAGTTTACCGGACCGGACTCCGAAAGTGCACTTGTTAGGGTTCAGTCTGAGCTTGTATTCCTTCAACCTGATAAACAACTTTTGCAAGTGGTCGAGGTGTTCTTATTCAGTTTGTGAACGGGATATCATGTCATCTATGTAGAACTCTATCTCATGATGTATCATATCATGAAACAAAGCTACCATGGCACGTTGATAGGTTGCCCCGACATTCTTCAGTCCGAATGGCATCACTTTGTAGCAGAACATACCCCACTGCGTAACAAAAGTAGTTTTCTCCATGTCTTCAGGTGCCATTTTGATCTGGTTATAGCCTGAGAATCCGTCCATGAAAGAAAATACTTTGTGCTGAGCTGTGTTGTCAACCAAGATGTCAATGTGCGGAAGTGGAAAGTCATCTTTAGGGCTAGCCCTGTTTAAGTCTCTGTAATCCATGCACATTCTCACTTTGCCGTCCTTCTTAGGCACGGGCACAATGTTAGAATCCCATTGTGGATAGGAAGTAACAGCAAGAAATCCAGCATTGAACTACTTCATAACTTCGGCTTTGATCTTTTCTGACATGTCGGGCCTCAATGCGGCAGACTTTTTGTTTGACTGGTGGACAATCTTCTCTTGTGGGCAGACGGTGTACCACAATGTCTGTATCAAGTCCCGGCATATCTTCGTAAGACCAGACGAAGATCTCAACATATTCATGTAACAGCTGAATTAAGCGCTCCTTGACACTTGGCTCTAGGTTGGCACCCACTCTGACTTCTTTTCTGTCTTCCTCAGTACCCAAGTTGATTGTCTCTAACAGCTCCTCATGAGGTAGAATAGCCCTTTCTTCTTGTTGTAGCAGTCTAGCCAATTCTCCCGGCACCTCACAATCTTCCTCACCTTCGTATTCGGCATGGTAGACCAGATCTTCAGAGTCACTGAAGGCCATAGCAGAATTGTTACCCATGGAATCCGGAATGGAAGGGTACTGCGGTATGAAAGTAATCGGAACAAAGTCTTTTGCTTCCCAGTTGCACAGTCCTCCGTCAACAGTAGGGAAAATCCAGTCTTCTAAGTTTCTCTCCTCTTCACTATCCTCCAAAGCATTGACTCCATGATGGGTGATCTTTACTGGTGGCCCTCTAGCACGGGAGAGGCGTACAGCCTTTTGAGCAGAAGAAGTGAACCCCAAGCCGAATTTATCCGATTTACAAGGAAAGTCTGGGAGCTGCCCCCAGATTGTGCTTCCCCCTTATTCAATCACAACCTTTGCATCTTTGAGAGATGACATCTGAGGCGGAGGTCTGGTAATCATGGGTACAGAAGACGTTGTCTTGGTTGCTGCAATCTCCTGAGCTACCTCTTCAAAATGCTGAAAAGGGGTTTCGATGAATTCTCCATCCAATTCAACATAGCGGAAAGAATTTAGATGGCTTATCATGTATTCCTCTTCGCCATGAACAGTTATGATTTTCCCCTGGATAGGGTACTTGAGCATTTGATGCAGAGTAGAAGTGACGGCTCCAACATTGTGAATCCAGGGTCTTCCTAACAAGCAAGAATAGGAAGGACGGATGTCCATCATATAGAATGTAGAGTTGAAGGTTTCCGTTCCCACTTTAATCGGGATGTCCACCTCCCCGTGGACCATCCTTTTAGAACCATCAAAGGCTCTGACAATGATGTTGCTGGGTTTCAGGGTTAAGCCTTCACAATCCAGTCTATCCAAGGCTTTCTTAGGCAAGACGTTCAGCGCAGAACCAGTGTCTACCAGTACGTGTGCTAGAGTAGTCCCTCTGCATTCCACCGAGACATGCAAAGCGTCATTATGTTTTCTCCCTTTTGATGTTAAATCGGCATCGGAGAATCCTAGACCGTTGTCATCTGTTAAGCTAGCTACACATTCCTGGAACTGATCCGCGGAGGTTTCCTGTGGCACGTGGGCCGTCTTCAAAAATCTGATCAGAGCTTTAGCATGAGCTTCTGAACAAAGTAGCAAGGCCAACATAGAGATCTTTGAGGGGGTTTGCCCCAGTTGTTCCACAACATCATAATCACTTTTCTTGATTATTTTCAAAATCTCTTCCATTTCTTTTTGAGAGGTTTCAGGGATGACCAATGGCTGAGCCCTCGTCCTGACGGGCTCTTCTTGGATCCCTTTCCCTCTATCATCATCAGCAGCAGAGGGGAAAACCACAGGAGTTACAACTTCTTCAATAATTGGAGTTCTTGCAGATATGTTTACCGGTGCAGGGGTAACCTTGGGAGCAGCTGCGGGTCCAAAGATTGCCTTTGGAGGGGAAATCTCTGGAGAGAAAATCCTTCCACTGCGGGTGATTTTGCTCGTTCCAGCAATGTTTCCAATTTCATAAGTCTCTTCATCAGAACTCTCTTCAGTTGATTCAATTTGTTTAATATCTTGATAGTAGATTTCTCCACCATAGTTCCACGGTATTGATTTGTCGGACTTGTACGGTACGGGCCCGGGCATGGTTATCTTTAAAGGTGCAGTCTTCGGAGCGGATGTAATCTTAACAGGTCTTTTGGAGACCTTGGAAAGATTTGAAAATATGGTTATTATTGAAACATCATTGACAGGAGTCGGTGTAACAGGAGTCTTTTCAAAAAGGATTTCTTGGTTATCTATTAGGCGCTGGATGCCTAACTTCAACAATGGACAGTCGGTTGGTAAGGATGAACAAAGGCAGCAATCTTCTTCACAACCTGGGAAAATCCCAGCCTTCAGCAAATTCAGCTTGATTATCGGTAGCGGAGTTATCAAATCATCAACAATAGCAACAAATAGATCCTCTTCAACAACATGGGCATTGTGGCCATGCTTTGGCATTGGAGCAGAGATTACATTCGGCTTTTCAGGGGCGTCGAATTCAACTTCTTTAGCGTCTATTAAATCTTGAATCTTATTCTTGAGGGACCAACAATTGTTGGTGTCGTGCCCCAGGCTGTCTGAATGATAAGCATACTTGGCGTTCGAATGGTAGTAAGGAGAAGCTGTATTTGGATTCTTCGGGGCCTCCTTCAAACTCGCAAGGTTTACCTTCAAGAGATGGGGTAGAACCTAAGCAGGAGTCATGTTTCTCTGGGTGAATTGCCGTACAGGCCTTTCCACCCTTGCTTGGTTGGTTCTTGGTTGATTGTTTCTAGGATGATCAGCTGCAGACTTCTGAATTATTACGGCCCCCACCGCTGGCCGCCCCTCAAATCTTCCTTGACCTCTTTGAGAGTAGACAGCTGATACTTCCTTCTTTGCTGGAAAAGTCTTTTTGATGGCAGCAGAAGCAGATGCATCCTTTTGAATTTTCCCGCTTTTTATGCCGGCTTCAACTCTCTCACCAGTTAGAATCAACTCAGTGAACCCTGCATATGAACTTCCAATCAGGTGATTAAAGAAAGGCCCTGACAGAGTTCCCAAGAACATGTCTACTAGCTCTCTCTCAGATAGAGGTAGTTGTACTCATCCCGCCAAGTCTCTCCATTTCTGGGCATACTCTTTGAAGCCTTCATTTGAGACCATGCCCATACTCTGTAATTGAGTACGGGTTGGTGCTAAGTCCGTATTGTATTGATACTGTTTGTAGAAGGCGGCCGCCAAATCATCCCAATTATGCACATCAGACCTCTCCAACTGGTAGAACCAATCTAACTGCGTCCCCGACAAACTGTCTTGGAAAAAGTGGACCCACGGGTCTTTGTCAGAAGAATGTGGTTGAATTTTCCTGACATAAGATCGTAGGTGCATCTTGGGACAAGACAACCCATCGTACTTAGCAAATAGAGGTACTTTAAACTTAGGAGGGATTACAATTCTAGATACCAACCCTAACTCTTCAAAGTCCAGCCCAGGCACTCTCTGTATCTCCATAGCTGCCAGGCGTTCTTCCAGATTTTTGTATTTGTCATCTGCAGGAGGGTACTGCTGTTCAGAATAGTCTTCATCCTCCTCCTCTTCTTCTTCCTCAGAATCAGATGGCACTGCAGTTTCTTTTCCCTTTCTTACCCCTTCATCATACGTTGAGGGGAAATCCAGGACCCTTCTGGCTTAACCTTTAAACCTTCTGCCCATGGTAGCCACACCAGCTCTCTTCTTCTTATTTTTTTCTTTTTCCTTTTCTAGTAGAGTCTTGAGATCCTCCTGCCCCTTGGCCAAGGTCAGAAGTAGCTGTTGAAACTGTGAATTCTGAGCTTGCAAGTCTTTGACCGTTTGTTCAATATCCATCTTGCTGAAATAAACAGCGGAGAGATGAGGAAACTTGGTGTGAAGACCTGTTTATGCATATGATGAATGACATGTATTCATGTAATGCATTCAAGGATTCATAAATTCAAATTTGTTTTAAACAAAAAAGAAACACACGTCATATTAATAAGATAGAATTGTTAGTACATCAATGCCCCATGGGAAAAATAATACAAAATTCTAAGGTAAAAAGACGTTGCGCATCCTCTTTGGTGCAATGTAGGTGTTGAGAGTCTGCTCTTCGTGAAGTTGACGAGTGATTTCCAAAACCTTCTTCTCGCTTGCATAGAATTGGGCTTCAAAAGTATCGCTCTCTCCCTAGAGCTGTATCCAACTCCTTTGCAGATCTTCGAGTGATGTTGGCATGTCAGGATGTAGGAGGGTGTATGGAACCTCTCCTTCCATAACAGGCTCTATAATCACAGGGAGAATGTAGGGGTAAGGCATCATAAGACTTTGGGCGCGGGTTCGTACCCACTTGAGGTAAGGCTCAAGAGGGATGGAATTCTTGTGTCCCAAGGTCTTACTGTCTACCTTGTTAGGCATCCTCTAAGCTCGGATAAACCTTTGTCTAAGTCCTTGATCGTCGCTGTCGAAGTCAAAAACCAAGTCTAGAATCAGCATGTCATGTGGGCCATCCCTTCAGGCATACCCAAACTGTCTCAGAGCCAAGCATGGGTTATAGGTGATGCCTCCCTTAATGCCTAGTATAGGGAAATTAGGAAATTCTCCACAACAGTCAATGATGATAACATTCTCTTTTAATCGAGAACACCAATGGATATCTGAATGTGTAAGGGTCATCAACCGTTATGACCACCTCAGACCTTGCTCATTCTTCAAAACTGATTGGGGAAGATGAGAAATAAACCATCTTTCTAGTAAAGGAGTGCAACACATGAGAACACCTTTTTTCCTCATTGTTCGAGTGTGAAAAGAGTGGAGGATATCCCCAAGCAATGTAGGCACCGGGTTGCGAGTCATGAAGATCTTGATAGCACTTACATCTATAAGTTGGTCAGGGTTAGGGAACAATACCATCCCATAGATAAGAAGGGCTACAATCTCCTCAAAATCTTGTAATTCCAAGGAATTCCAGCAGCTTTGGGCCTTCTTAAACAAGAATTTTGACAAGAAGCCTTTGACACCACTTCTGGTTTCCCAATGTGTTGTGACATCAGATGGTTGCAAGTGTAGGGCTTGAGCAACATCTTCAGGCTTTAGATCTCTTTCCGTACCGTTGAAAGGTAGTTGATGGAGAATATGAATCCTCAAGAGTTGAGAAAATTCCTCTAAAGTAGGCATAAGTTGGTAGTCAGGAAATGTAAAGCAATGATGCAAAGGGTCAAAGAACTGGAAGAGAACTTTCAACATATCCTCCTCAGTGTTGGTGTTGACCAAGTTGAGTAGACGACCATGTCTCTCAGTGAATGGAGAATTCTTAGGAATCCTTGAAGATAGCTCCTTGAGCTAAGGAGGAATTCTTACAAGGTTGACTTGGATAGTTTTCCTGCGGAGTGAATCCATTACCTACAAAACCGGAACAAAATGAAAATCCAAATCCTTGAAATGGTTAGTGGATGCACATGATTCTTCATGATGTCCATGATGTTATACACAAGTATATGTACAAGCAAGTCACACAAGTTCCTAGTTTTGGCTTGCATGGGGTTTCATAGGTAAGTACCCTCTTGAAGTTTAGTAGGCTCAACCTGTCCTAGAAATAGTAACCAGGTTCTAAGGAGCTCAATATCACTAGATTGTTTTTGTGTTCATTGTTTCAGTTTAGCCAATTTACTGGCGACCAAAATATTCCAAGAAAACAAACCTCAATGAGTGTAGTATCGAGTATCTACCAACTTTGGACTGCACCAAATCCGGTCATCTCACTACATCCTAAAAGGCCAAGTTGGTCAAGTAAAGGTTCTAAAGGTCCATTAGTGCTTCATGACATCACTCAGCGGCCCCGTATTCTCTTTGATTGACTCAAAGGCTACTGGTACCCACAAATATGTCGCACTAACATAGCTATTGCTTAGACCGTGTCGATATACCCCGCACAGTTTCCACAACGTATTTCTATTTACCTATGAATGTTTCCCAAATCCGGGTAGAGGATTCAAACCCAAATAATAGAACCAAAGTGTAAAGCAAACAAGTCAAGAAAGATAAGCATGTAAAGGTGATCTAAAACCCTAAGGTAACCCCACTTTTATAAATTTCCCCAGCAGAGTCTCCAGTTCTGTGATGCGGTGGGAGAACTGACTTGAGGTTTTACGTTTGTGTTCGCAAATGTTTCAGTTTAGCAAGAGTCGCCACTGACTTTTATTTTATCCAAAAGGAAAGGTAAAAAAGCACAGGAAATACCTTTGAGATTGTTTTTGGGTTCAGGGGGTAGATTATGAAAAGGGAAGGTGCTGGCACCCTTTTCATCCATGGTTTTCCATGGGCTCTTAGTTACTTGTTTTAGATCACTTGCTTTGCTTTTCCAATTGTTTGAAATGGTGCTTTGTGTGGTTTTGAAAGTATTTTGAAAAGAGGCCATCGTTTTGGCAATCTTTGTAATGATTCTTGTTTGTAAGAATGTATACAAAGATGTTTGTCTTTTGAAAAATGTTTCAATGTTTGAAAGTTGTTTGGAAATTGTTTTTTGAAATTGTATGTGTTTTTGAAAATAGAAAGGATGGTTTGCAAATTGATCAAGTAACTAGAGGCATTCTACCTACTCAAAAGTCTTTCCTATACATTTTTATTCCTTTGACATTGTTGCTTTACCATTGTATTTGGTAAACAACCCTATCTTTGGATGTTAAAGGGACGGGCGTGGGTCATCGTATGACCATGATAGCAATGATGCCAAGTATCTTAGCAAGTTTTAGGGACTAAGATCATTTTGTTTTTAGGCAACCAAGACAGCGTCATCGAGGGACTATGATCTTTTTTGATTGATTTTGTTTTGCCAAGATACCTAGCATGCATACCATGGCCATTTTAAGGCAACAAAATGGATGAAACCCTAGGGGTGCTTGTGTGCAATGTGTTGTCATTTTTCATGCATTTTTGTCTTGTATTAAGTCATGCTATTTGTTTTGATTTTTGGTCTTTGCATACAAAACCCTAGTTTACTATCATGGTATATGAAAGCAATAAAATGAAGGGGTGAAAAACACAAGAAGGGGGGGTTGAATTGAAAAACTGGAATCTTAAAGCAAATGACAAGGTATTTTTATCCTGGTTCGTTTGATCTCAAACTACTCCAGTCCACCCGTCAAGGTGATTTCGCCTCTCTCCAACGAGGTCTTAATTCACTATATTCAACTGAATACAAATCTGCTTTAGCAACTGCTAAAACCTTCTTGATTCAAACCACAATCCGGTTTGTCAAGGCAACACTTTCTTACAAAGGTATAAGCAAATGTGTGTGAATGTTTTCTACAAAAACTATATCACAACTGTGATGTTTACACAAATGAAGCTTAGAATACTAGGTTGCTAAACGCTAATAAAGTATCAGAGTTTGTTGGTTTAGCAAAACTTGTAGAGTGAAGATTATTGTTCAGCTTTGTGCGTGTAGAGAGTTTGGAAGCATTAGCCGTGATAATCTTCAAAGCTTGGTTTATATAGCACTTGAGAAGATGAACGTTGAAGCAAATATTCTTGATTCAATGCTATTAACAAGCTTTCCTTTTTGAGCAGATCTTGTCTAGAATGATGCCGTTGGTATTGATTAGCTTTCAATGCACAGTACCGTTGCTTCTTCAATGCACGATCTGGCTTGGCTCATTCTGATTCTGCTTCGCTGCTGATGAACAACTTTGTTTCTGTATCAGAGTGTTTTACGCGCAGTTCTGTTCATCAAGCTTCAGCATGTGCAAGCGTTGATCATCTGATCTTGACGTTCTGATTCAGCAACTTCTGATGCTGGTGTGCAAACTCATATTCTGATGCTGAAGAAGTGATCTTGCTTATTTTAATCAGCATATCTGCAAGTCAGAGCATAGTAATTTTAGGCAGCATATAATTCAATCATGAAATATTTAACTACTATATCTTTTCACTTTGTTATCATCAAAACTTAAATATAGGGTACTAGATTCAAACATTGTTCTAACAATCTCCCCCTTTTTGATGATGACAAAAACTAGATATTTTAAATGAAAAAATAACGTGAAAAGTTATCAGATCTATGTATCAGAATAAGAAGTACGGAGAAGTCAGAGTTAAGAGATACTCCCCCTGAGTTTGTTACTTCCCTTTGATATGCGTGTTCTTCAGAGTCAGATCTTTTTCTATCTTTGAGCATCAGATTATAAGTCTTTGACTTATCAGAGAGCATAGCTTCAGAGCTTTTCCTGTCAGAGCTTTGCTTCGGATCAGAGTGTTAGGTCGATCAGAGCTTCATATATCAGAACTTCATATTTGATCAGAGCAACATGAGCTTCTATATTTTGATCAGAGCTTCTAGTTCTTAGTCTTCATAGTGTTCGGAGCTTCCTTGTGCCTGTAGACTTAACAACAAAACAGAAAAACATTTCAAGTAATAGAGTTAGAATGTTTGAGAGTTTCTGTCTAGTTAGCCGTTATTGATTTTAAATATCATTCTTGTTCTCCCCCTTTTTGTCAGCAATCAAAAAGTGTTAGTGATGTGCTAAAACAATTTAGATCAGAAAAACAAATTATATTAAAAATAGTTCAGAGCAAAGAACATTACACAAGCATAGTCAAAACATAGTCAAAAGTACATCAGAAAATGAAGAAAATATAGAGAATGTCATGCAAAAAAAATTTTAAGGTTGTGGGGGCATGCGTGAGAACAGGCTTTCCAGCATTGCTTGAATCTTTTCAGAAGTTGCATTCTGCTTCTGAACCATGGTGACAACAGTATCAATCTTGCTGTCCTGGACATTCATTCTTGCTTCCATCTTCTGATCATTCTCTTCCATCCGCTGCTGTAGACGCAAGTCATTCAGCCTTAATTCTTCCAGAGCCTGCCTGTCCAAGGCAGCTTGAGAACTTTCAGCAGGAGGAAGCTTCTCAGAACTTTCAGCTACATCTTCTGCTGGATTTTCTTCCTGAAGAGTCTTGTCTTCTTCTGAAGGTTGCACCTGTGCAGCTTGCTCTTTCTCAGACCACGATTCAGAGTCCAGAGGGAGCACAACTTCTTGAGGCAGCTGACTCTCAACTTCCTTCAGCAGCTTGCTAAAGTTCTGTTGAGCCTGCTCATAGTTGACGTCCTGCAGCTTGAGTGCTTCAGCACGAACCCATACTCTGAACTGTGACCAGAGCTGATCAGAAGCAGCTGGGTCGATCATCCCCGGACAGACTTGCTTCAAGGAAGCAATCCATTGCAGCATACCTGTTTCAAAGTCCAAAATACCAGAGCCAACATCTAGTTGCTTTGGTTTGGGAATGGCCAATTTGTGTCTTAAATCAGCAAGACGTTCAAGACTTGTTAAGTCAATGAATGTTTTGCTGGGGTTTTCAGAGGATTGGTTTTCAGAGGTGTGCTGAGGTGCTGTTTGTTTTGGAGGATGGTTATCAGAGTCAGAGGATATATCTATTGGAGTGGTTGGAGTTTTTGGAGGTGTTGATTCCTCTGATGATGGTAACTGGGGTCTGACAATGGTGGTTCCACATGGCAACTGTATTGCCAGCGGTGAGGGTTGAGGTGAGTGGGGATCAGAATGATGAGGAGATGGGGTTTCATAGCGGTGAAACTCTGTTTGAGGTGAGGGAGGATTATTTTCTGGTTGAGGAGGTGGAATCTCTGATTGCTCAGGGATCAGAGGTTCTTCTGTGATAGGTTGTTGAGATTGTGGTTCTGGTTCTGGTTGATGTTCTGGTTGTATTTCTGGTTCAGGTTGAATTTCTGGTTCAGGTTGTGGAGGAGGAATATTTGGTGGTTCAGAGTGAGGTTGAACAGAAGCATGTTCACGCTCAATGTCAGCTAGCACTCTATCAAGTGCTGGTGTTGTTGAAACAGTTGGTTGTTGTTTGGAAATTTTAATGGGAATTTTAATTCTGGTTCTTCTGAGTTGTAAGGCCTCAGAAGGGTCTTCTGGTATGGTTTCATCAATAGTGGGGATTGGAATGGATATTCTGTGAGAGGTTTGAGGAGGAGCAACAGATGTTGGAATAGTAGAGGAAATTGAAATAGGAGCAGCAGATGAATTACCTCGTTTCTTTGGAGTCTGGTGAGATGATCCTTCTGCTTTCCTCTTCTTTGACTTCTTCTGAATCACTTCAGGTTGAACTTGACTCAGATCTTTGATCTTCAGCTTTGAACCTGCATCTTCTTCCTTGTAAGAATCTGGATACTTGATAAACATATCAGGTTGGGATTCCATTTCAGAAAATCTTGGGAAATCACTCAGAGGCACTCTTCTTCTGGAGATATCAGCAGTTGAAGAAGCTCTGGGCTCCTTCCTGATATTGTCTATCAGCTTCATCTTTTTCAGGTTCTTAGCATTCAGCGGTTTTCCAACAGTTGGTTCAAAATTGCCCAGTACTTTAGCTTCGCTCAGATAATCTATCAGCTTATTCTCTGTCAGAATATCTGATATGAGCCTCCCAAACGGTATCCAGTCCCTTTTGGTCCTTTCTTCTTCTCTAGTCTCTTTCACACTAGTCTTCAGATGATTGAACAGGAAGTGTGCCAAATTGATCTTCACCCTCTGATCAATAAAGTAGATCAGAAATTGCTGATCCACGTTTATATAGTCAGGAGAGCTTGTTGGCTTCCTGTGATTGAAACAGCCTAGAACAATCTTGGCCCACACTCTGCAGTGATCCTTCAGATCCTTGATTTTGCTGCTGGGAAAACCAAGAGTGAAAATGCAGTTGGCTACCACACCTATATCAGGGCATCTATCAGCCATGTCCACACAACGGACTCCACCACCACTTTGACCAATTAACCTAGCAATGAGGTCTTCAGAAATTATTATCTTCTTTCCCATGACAGAAGAGATGACTAGATGTTTCTGAATCTTGGCGTGAATCCAAAATTCTTTGACAAGCTCTGGGAAGGTTGGTCCAACCAATCTATCAAAGTACCTCTCCCACTTTTGAGCTTTGACTTCCTCAGTTAGGTCAAATCCATTTTCCTTCAAACTTTCGAAATCGATGATCAATTCAGAGAGAACCTCAAGATTCTTGACCGGTGTGAGAAGAGTTCTGGTAGGCGCTTGATATTGCTCAGAGGTTTCTTTCTTCTGATTTCCTGCAGAAATGCTGGAGGATGCCATTGTTCTCACACAAAAAGCTTGAGAGTGATTTGAGAAAAGCTAGGGTTTTGAAGGAGATATGCAGAAAATACTTGAGAGATTATGAGTAAGCGTAAAGAATAAACATGAAGAATGATGTGCTTAAATAAGGATTTCAAAAATTATTTTGAAAAATAAAACGTTTTTAAGAGAGAGAAAAAAAATAATGATTGCCATTAACAAGCGTGATTACTTTGCATTAAATGCTTGCTGATTTTGGGGGATTTGAGAAAGATACTTAAAAACGGTTACCAGACATGTGTCTCAATGCACCCAATCAGCGCTTTGCCTTCTCAGAAACGTGCACGCGTTCTGCTTCAGGGATTTGCTGATGATTGGATGACACTTGTTTGATGTAGTGATCAGCACGTCTGTCTTTGAGATTAGACTCTCACATCTTTAGACTTTCCTCTGATACAATCTGCATGTTCTAACTTTCTGAAAGAAGATTGATCAGAAGTTCACAGTAATATAAATACATTCTGAAAGATAAATACATGGAATTAAAACATTTTCATTCTGGGCATACTTTCATGCTGAGATGTTTCAGAATGAAATTAAACCTATCTTCTGAAAGGGGTTTAGTGAAGATATCAGCCCATTGATGGTCTGTATCTATAAATTTCAAGTTTAAAATTCCTTTCTGAATATAGTCCCTAATGAAATGATGTTTTATTTCTATATGCTTAGCTCTAGAATGTAAAATAGGATTCTTACTTAAGCAAATAGCAGAAGTGTTATCACAAAGAATAGGAATGTTACTCTCAAAAATCTGGAAGTCTTCAAGCTGACTTTTCATCCAGAGCATCTGTGTGCTACATCCAGCTGCTGCTATGTACTCAGCTTCTGTTGTTGACAGAGCAATAGTTGATTGCCTTTTGCTGGACCACGAGATTAGATTTTCTCCCAGAAACTGGCAGCTTCCAGAAGTACTTTTTCGTTCCACTCTGTCTCCAGCAAAATCAGCGTCGCAGTAGCCTACTAAACTGTAATCACTAGATTTTCTATAAAACAAACCCAGATTAGTAGTACCTTTCAGATACTTGAAAATTCGCTTAACAGCTGTTAAGTGAGATTCTCTAGGATCTGATTGGAATCTAGCACAAATACATACGCTGAATAAAATATCAGGTCTTGAAGCAGTCAGATAAAGGAGAGAACCAATCATACCTCTGTAGACTTTCTGTTCTACGCTTTTGCTTACCTCTTCTCTTTCCAGAATGCACGTGGGATGCATTGGAATCTTTGATGGCTTACATTCTGAGAGGTCAAATTTCTTCAGAAGATCTCTGATGTATTTGCTCTGATGAATGTAAGTTCCCTCTGGAGTTTGATTGATCTGAATTCCTAGAAAGAACTTCAGTTCCCCCATGAGGCTCATCTCAAATTCTGCCTGCATACACTTAGCAAATTTTCTTCCAAGAGAAGGATTAGTAGAACCAAAGATTATATCATCAACATAAATTTGACAGACTAAAATGTCACTCTTAACTGTTTTACAGAATAGAGTGGTGTCCACTTTCCCTCTGGTGAACTCATTTTCAAGCAGAAAGTTACTTAGCCTTTCATACCAAGCTCTGGGAGCTTGTTTCAGACCATACAGTGACTTTTTCAGTTTGAAAACATGTTCTGGATGTTTTGTATTTTCAAAACCTGGGGGTTGGTGAACATACACTTCTTCTTCTATATAACCATTTAAGAATGCACTTTTGACATCCATCTGATACAGAGTGATGCCTCTATTAACAGCAAATGAGATTAAAAGTCTGATGGATTCTAACCTGGCGACTGGGGCAAAGGTTTCTGTATAGTCGATCCCCTCTTGCTGACTATAACCTTGTGCAACCAGTCGTGCCTTGTTTCTGACGACTTCACCTTGTTCATTAAGCTTGTTTCTGAACACCCATCTTGTTCCAATGACGTTGAATCCTTTTGGTCTTGGAACGAGATCCCATACGTCGTTTCTGGTGAATTGATTCAGCTCTTCTTGCATTGCCAGAATCCAGTCATTGTCCAGAAGTGCTTCATCAATAGAAGAAGGTTCAATCAGAGACACAAGTCCCATCAGAGTTTCTTCAGAGTTTCTGAAGCTTGCTCTTGTTCTGATTGGATCTTCCTTTCTTCCTAGAATAGTCTCTTCTGGGTGATCCAAACTGCTTCTGGGTAATCTCTTCTGAGGTTGATCAGCAGCAGTTGTAGGATTTCTAGCATTGCTTCTTTCAGACGTTGAAGGAATGTCTGTGTTGAGAGCTTCTGATGACTTGTCTTCAGAACCTGCAAATTCAATTTCTATACCTGCAAGATTTTCATTCTGCTTTGACTTTTCAGAGTCAAGCTTGTCATCAAAACGAACACTGATTGATTCTTCCACAATCTGTGTTTCTGTATTGTATACTCTGTACCCTCTTGAGCGTTCAGAGTATCCTAACATAATACACTTCTGTGCCTTAGAATCAAACTTGTTAAAATAATTCTTAGTGTTTAACATATAGCAAGTACATCCAAATGGATGAAAATACGAAATGTTGGGCTTTCTGTTCTTCCACAATTCATATGGAGTCTTTTCCAGAATAGGTCTTATTGAGATTCTATTCTGAATGTAGCACGCTGTGTTTATTGCCTCTGCCCAGAAAATCTTAGCAACGTTTGTCTCGTTGATCATGGTTCTGGCCATTTCTTGCAATGTTCTGTTCTTTCGTTCTACAACTCCATTTTGTTGGGGAGTTCTAGGACAAGAGAAGTCATGCAGAATGCCTTTGTCATTAAAGAATGACTCAAAATCTTTATTTTCAAATTCTCCACCATGATCACTTCTGACTTTAACGATTCTAAGATCTTTTTCATTCTGAACTTGGTTACAGAAGGTAACAAACACAGAGTGTGACTCGTCCTTGTGTCTTAAGAACTTTACCCATGTCCATCTGCTATAGTCATCTACGATTACTAACCCATACTTCTTGCCACTGACAGAAGCAGTCTTAACTGGTCCAAATAAGTCAATGTGCAGAAGTTCTAATGGCTTAGAGGTAGAAACAACATTTTTGGATTTAAAAGAAGGTTTTGCAAATTTGCCTTTCTGACATGCTTCACACAGAGCATCTGAATTGAACTTCAAATTTGGAAGTCCTCTGACCAGATTGAGTTTGTTAATCTGAGATATTCTTCTCATACTAACATGCCCCAATCTTCTGTGCCAGATCCACTGCTCGTTGTTAACAGACAGAAGACATTTTACGTTCTGACTCTTTAGTTCAGAAAGTTTGATTTTGTAAATGTTGTTTTTCCTCTTACCATTAAATAGGATAGTCCCATCTTTCTGACTAACAGCTTTACATGATTTTTGATTAAAGATTATATCATAACCGTTATCACTTAATTGACTTATGGATAACAGGTTATGCATCAATCCATCAACAAGCAGAACATTATTAATAGAGGGAAGATTTCTGTTACCTACAGTTCCAGAGCCAATTATCTTTCCCCTCTGATTGCCTCCAAAGCCAACGTGGCCTCCAGGCTTAAGTTCCAGGCTTTGGAACATATGCCTTCTTCCCGTCATGTGACGTGAGCAGCCAGAGTCCAGGTACCATGACTGGTGTTTCTGACTTGCTGCTAAAGATATCTGCAACATGTATTATTTTATCCTTAGGTACCCAGATCTTCTTGGGTCCTGATTTGTTAGTTTTACCAAAACTCTGGTTGAATTTTGGTTTCACAAAGTGATTACTACTAGTATATTTGATGTCATGTGTGTGACCATACACAAAGTGTGAATTTAGAGGAGTGTGTTTAATGGTTAAATCCATGACATTTTTAGGTGTAGGAACCTTACCTAGGTATCCTATTCCTTTCCTGCCGTTTCTGCTAACTCCATAGATCATTGAAGCCATTCTGCTTCTATCTATGCTTTTAGCAAGGAACTTCTGGAAACTATGATCATACTCCTTGATGATCTCATCAGCGTTGCTGGGAGTTTCAGCAATTGGTTCCTTCTGAGAGTTTTGTAAAGAGTTTTCTAATTTTAAAATTTTATCTCTCAGCTCAGAGTTTTCCAATTTGAGACTCTCAGACTTATTAGAGTCAGATTCAAGAGTCCTTTTCAGGTCTCTGAATTTAGCTCTAATCTGCTGATAACGTTCCAGAATTTCATTTAGGCTTTCAGCAAGTTCAGCCTTTGTAAAATTAACAGCGAAGTTAGGGAATACCTCTTCTGTGTCTGATTCTGAGTCTGAGTCAGAAGCTTCACTGTCATCTGGAATGTTAGCCATAAGCGCTATGTTCGCCCTTTCATCATCTGATTCTGAGTCAGCTTCAGACGAGTCAGAGTCATCCCATGTGGCCATGAGACTTTTCTTCTTCTCCCTTCCAAACTTCTTTTTGGGCTTTTCCCTCTGAAGCTTTGGACAGTCACTCTTGTAGTGTCCTTGCTCATTGCACTCGTAGCAGATGATGTCTTTTGTATTTGGCTTCTTGCTACCTGAGGAGCCTTCAGATCTTCTGTATCCAGAGGAAGAATCTGTCCTTCTGTATCTGGAAGAAGACTCGTTCTGATCAGATCTTCTGGGATTCCTGAACTTCCTTTGTCTTTGCTTCCACAGTTGATTTACTCTTCTGGAGAGAAGAGAAAGCTCGTCTTCTTCTGATGAAGATCCATCAGATGTTTCTTCAACTGCCTGCAAAACTTTAGATTCAGATTTTCTGTTAGATTTTAAAGCTATAGGCTTACCTTGCTTCTGAGGCTCGTCAGCTTCTAGCTCTATCTCATGACTTCTGAGGGAGCTTATAAGTTCCTCCAGAGTGATTTTGTTGAGATCTTTCGCCAGCTTCAGAGCAGTAACCATAGGCCTCCACTGCTTGGGTAAACTTCTGATTATCTTCTTGACATGGTCAGCAGTAGAGTATCCCTTGTCCAGAACTTTGAGACCAGCTACCAGAATCTGGAATCTGGAGAACATAGTTTCAATGGATTCAGATTCTTCCATTTTAAACGCCTCATACTTCTGAATGAGCGCCAGAGCTTTTGTTTCTTTGACTTGAATGTTGCCCTCATGCGTCATTCTGAGAGAATCAAAGATGTTCTTAGCTGTGTCTCTGTTAGAGATCTTCTCATACTCAGTATAGGAGATAGCACTGAGGAGGATGGTTCTGGCCTTATGGTGATTCTTGAAATCACGCTTTTGTTGATCAGTCATTGATTTTCTATCAATCTTCTGACCAGTTGCATTAACAGGGTGCGTGTATCCATCTGTCACCATATCCCACAGATCAGCATCATGTGCTAGAAAGAAGCTTTCAATTCTGTCTTTCCAGTAGTCAAAATTTTCTCCATCAAAGACTGGAGGTTTGCCGCTGAATCTGTCTCTGTCCTCATTGGTGTCATTGCTGAAATGAGAGTTGTTTCCTGCCATTGTGTTTTTCTGACGCTGGATCTTGTACTGACACGGTTAAGTGTTTTAGCTCAGAACCAGGCGCTCTGATGCCAATTGAAGGGGTGAAAAACACAAGAAGGGGGGGTTGAATTGAAAAACTGGAATCTTAAAGCAAATGACAAGGTATTTTTATCCTGGTTCGTTTGATCTCAAACTACTCCAGTCCACCCGTCAAGGTGATTTCGCCTCTCTCCAACGAGGTCTTAATTCACTATATTCAACTGAATACAAATCTGCTTTAGCAACTGCTAAAACCTTCTTGATTCAAACCACAATCCGGTTTGTCAAGGCAACACTTTCTTACAAAGGTATAAGCAAATGTGTGTGAATGTTTTCTACAAAAACTATATCACAACTGTGATGTTTACACAAATGAAGCTTAGAATACTAGGTTGCTAAACGCTAATAAAGTATCAGAGTTTGTTGGTTTAGCAAAACTTGTAGAGTGAAGATTATTGTTCAGCTTTGTGCGTGTAGAGAGTTTGGAAGCATTAGCCGTGATAATCTTCAAAGCTTGGTTTATATAGCACTTGAGAAGATGAACGTTGAAGCAAATATTCTTGATTCAATGCTATTAACAAGCTTTCCTTTTTGAGCAGATCTTGTCTAGAATGATGCCGTTGGTATTGATTAGCTTTCAATGCACAGTACCGTTGCTTCTTCAATGCACGATCTGGCTTGGCTCATTCTGATTCTGCTTCGCTGCTGATGAACAACTTTGTTTCTGTATCAGAGTGTTTTACGCGCAGTTCTGTTCATCAAGCTTCAGCATGTGCAAGCGTTGATCATCTGATCTTGACGTTCTGATTCAGCAACTTCTGATGCTGGTGTGCAAACTCATATTCTGATGCTGAAGAAGTGATCTTGCTTATTTTAATCAGCATATCTGCAAGTCAGAGCATAGTAATTTTAGGCAGCATATAATTCAATCATGAAATATTTAACTACTATATCTTTTCACTTTGTTATCATCAAAACTTAAATATAGGGTACTAGATTCAAACATTGTTCTAACATAAAATGCGTAAAGTAAATCTAGACTATTACAACAATATTATGGGGAGGGGGATACAAGTTTTGAATATGGGGATATTGCTCAAAATAAAACCCTAAAACTATTACAACCAAATTGAATTTATTGTACAAATAAATAAATAAGCAAATATTTAAATATGCAATAAAATGTAAATATGCAAGAAATGTTTTTTGTATTAATTTTATGTATGAGAAAATAAATTTATTTATGTCTTAAAAATAAGAAAATAAAAATGATTATTTTGAAAAGGTGAAAACCCTAATTTTGACTTAATAGAAAATATTCTATATTATTTATTTTGTTCATTTTTTGTTCAAGAAAAAAAATAATATATACAAAATGTTAAAAAAATTGAATATTGTATGAAAATATTATTTTAAGTGTATAAAATACAAAAAATAAAAATGTATGATATTTTTATATTATTTTCAAGTTTTATTTAAGAAAATAAAGTATATTATTATTAATAAACTATTTTTATGCCAAAATAAATAAAATAAATAAAATAAAATGCAAAAATTAAGAAAATATTTTTTGGGATTTTTAATGTTCAAAAAAAAGATAATAAAGTCAGAAATATAAAATATGCAAAAAAATATGAAAAATATCAAAAAATACAAAGGGGGTGCAAATAGAAACAGGGGGGTGTGAAAAGTGAAACAGAAGGCCCAAAGGCGCGCCAGGCCCAGGACTTCGTCCCTGACCTCCAGCCTTGTCCCAAACACGCGTGTTCTGCAATCCAAACCTGTTCTTTCTATTCTTTGCATAAAATCAAAAACTTATAACATGAAAAATGTAGCTCATGATCACACGATTCCAATGTTATAAAGAACATGACCTAACTCTCAAAGATCAGAGAGAATTTAAATGGCCCTAATTTCTGACCTAGTTTTTTCAGCATGTTCAACATCCAAATACTCCTAGCTCAGTTAATATAAATGGAAACTAAGCATATGTACAGCTCAAGCATGTTAAAGACTATACTTTTTCTTCACAAACCTAAGCTTAAAGATGCCTAAATAGAGAGATAGACACTTGACAAATACCTTGTTTAGTTGAGTTTGGATATGGCAATGTAGGAGTCTTGAGTGAGGCATGAAGGTCGTGTGAGCTTGCTTGAAATTCCCTCAACCTTTTCCAATGCTCAGCTTGCTTTGTAGATGCTGAAATCTTCCTATAGAAGTCAACCTGCAAAGCTTTATGCCATAAATGGAATAAATCAATGTACAATGCTCCAAAGCTCAAAACAAAGTCATTGTCCAATGTGTTTGCATTCAATTTTGGAGTGTAGAAGGGATTAGAACCTGTAAAACCAAGTACAAGCATGCTTAGGACAGATTTTCAACTTGAACCATTGTGTAAAATGCCTTGGACAAAAGTGATAATTTTCCATTTTCATTTCTTCGATTCTCCCTAACCATAAATGATCTTAGAGAGTTCTTGGACATTTTGGAAATCTTGTAACGTGATATACAATCCATCTTTGAAATTAATTTTGAGATTTCTCTTGGAACTAGGTGAAAAGTTGCCATGAAGTTAGGTCAAAAATCTGCCTAAACTAGGGCAAATTTTCAAAGTTAAAAAGTTTATGGACCCTTATTCACAAAATCATAACTTGAGATTCAAGCATCTTTTTGGAAAACTTTGTGAATAAAAGTTGTATATTTTGTGGAGGACTACAACTTTCATGTTGGAAGTTTTCTTTGAATCCAACTACATCATGGTGAAAAAGTTGGGAAAAGTTGGGGGAAAATAAGAAATTTTCATAACTTAGAAAAATTCTAAGTTATGAAATTTTTCAAACTTAAACCCTAATTTCCAAATTTAAGTTTCTTGGTGAACAAGTTTCATGTTTTGACACATATTGATGAAATGTGACCCTTGGCACTTGATTTTGACCAAAAATTCAAAGTTTAACTTTTTAGATTACAGTTGATTTTTGATCAGTTGACTGGCAAATTCATCTGTCAATCCAATGCATTTGAGATCTTTTGAACCTTGTTATTAGGTCAAGATGGTGACATTGAGTCCTTGAAACCATGATTGAACCCAATTTGCCATTGGCTAGGTTAAAAATCATAAATTTCCTTTCCCCAGTCAAAACCCTAAAAATGACCATTTGGCCCTTTTGAAGATCTGATCAAATTTCTTGAGGAGTTGTGGTCCAAACTTGATCAAATGGTTCATATGAGTCTATAATGTTTATGTGGATCAAAAATTATGAAGTTTGACTGTAAATTGGCCATGGTTGACTTTTTCCCCAATACAGTTGATTTTTAGGTCAATTGTCCAATTGACTGGTCCAAAATGTGATTCAAGGCTTGAAACTTGGTATGAGCAATCTTAGGGGTCCAACATGAAGTATGAAAGTCACGTGAGGCATTGGAAGTCCAAAAATACCTATGCAAACTCAAACCCTAATTTCAGACTATCAGTGCAAGGAGAGGTCTTGAGCTGAGCAAACCCTAATCTGGTCTTGAGTCCAAGAAGTCTTGTAAGGAGAATCTTGATAAAATGAGAGGGAAAATTTTAGGGTACAACACTAACCATAACAGAAAAAACCATAATTCTCGCTCTCCTAACCGAATTCACTAACTGTCCAACTGTCATAACTAAAAACAGCCTGTTACGAACTCCTAACATAATTCCTCAACCAATTCCATAACGGCTTCAACAGAAAGTTCATAACAGAAAGATATAAGAAAGGAAAAAGAGAAAAAGGAACTCATGATTCACTCTTCTACAACATTCATAAAATTCACCAGAAAAAAAGAATAATAGAAAATCAGTTAGAGGACTCACCTTTTTCAACCTCACTCTCAGCATAATCTCAAAGAAATCCATCCATTCATCATCTTCATCCTTTCACAAACTTGTAGCACTCATTCCACTCATCATCATCCTCAACCACCTTTGTCACATCGATTCTTCACTCTCCTCAATCATAACCTACAAACATCTTTGAACTGTGAACTACAATTCCAACAATCCCTCAGATTCATGTATATTCATTGCATCTTCACGAAGCTTCAATCATCTCCAATCTTCATCATCAATCTGCATCATCATCAATTTCGCCTCATCAATCTGCATGCAAACAAAAAATCATAAGAAAAGAAGAAGAATGATGGAAGGAATCGCATATCTGGAGTAATCGAAAGTACATACCTTAAAATCAAAGAATTTCGTTGATCATCATCTTCCTCGGCTCATACTCTGACCGGTGCTAGTAAGCTTCAGGATCCTACAAATCTTCCATCTCCTTAGCATATTCTTCACATTTGGTGGTAGCTTGTAGCTCGTAAAGGAGGATCTCGGTGATTTCTTCCATTAATTTATCATCGCCGCCACAAAATCTGATTCAATAATCCCTAGGGTTTTCTCGCTTGCACTAAGATTTTAAGGTTAGGGATACAATCGTTGAAGATTGGTGACAGATTTAGAAAGAAGAGGAGGAGACGATTTCAATGGTTATATTGATTTGAAGCTGGATCATCGCCACTGAGAAGCGCTCACCAGCGACGTCATTCTCCAAAGAGAGAGAAGAGCTTCTGTTTTTTCATATCGTGGAAGTTCAACGGCACCATCTTACTCCCTTCTATTCTTTCTATTTTGTTATTATTATTCATTTAATTTTTTTAATTATTTATCATCTTAATTTTTTTGAATTGAATAAAAGTAGAATAATGATGCTAAAGGTTTTTTTTGCTAGTATGTAATTGGACTGGGCCAGATTGTGTTTGATTTTTAGGAATCAAGTGTAGCAATAACGACAAAAATCTGCTTGCTAGACGGGCCTTGCATTTTTCTGGCAGCATACCATTGAATCTTGCTTACACCCTCCTAAAGTTTCATTTTCTCTATTGTGTTTCAATTCTATTTTTAATTAATTGTGATGATAGATTTGTTTTGAGATATTGGTAAATAAAAGAATTTTTTTGAGGAGTTTCAAGAAGTTACAAAGGGAATTAAGAGCTTAATCCTCGTCAAGAAAATTCATGGAGATTTTGATAGAGTTTTCTTATTGCTTGTGTGGTTTTGAAGAGGCAACAGACCTTCTCTGTTCGGTATCATCGTGACCTTATTTTATTCCTTATTTCCGCACTTTACCGCTTTTCTAGATGTCATGAGAAGTAGGATTTTATTGCTTTCTAGATACCATGAGAAGTAGGAAATAAAGAGCGTGCGCTCGAAGTCGCTGTTTAAAGACCTATAGCAGGCATTCCACACTTCATTTTCTATATGTGTTGTGCTTGTGTTTATTTCCTTGGTTGTTGATCGATGAGTCATTCAATTTAGGAATTGAGATCATGACTTCGCTCTCAGTGCATGCTCCCTATAGGATTTTATCACTTTCCTTTATTTCTTGTTGATCGATGAGTGACTCAATTTAGAAATTGAGATCACGACTTCGCTCTCAATGCATGTTCCCTATAGGATAGTTTTGTTAGACTTTCTTTGGCATTCTAACCTATATAGGATATCTCTAGGTGTTCTCTCTTGAGCTTATTAGCTTGTTTACTTTATCCTTATACATACCATGTTCCCTTAGGATCGCTTGCTCCGTTCGGATGCAAGTTAGACCTTGGGTTGTAAACCATGCATGCTAACATTAGGTAGAAATTTCCCTTTTTTTAATCCAAACCTTAGGACTACCATTGTATGATAACATTAGGTTAGAAATAGGCTAGTCTCCCTTAGACTCTTTTCTTCCCCTTTTTGCATCCTTGCATCTAAAACTAAAACTTATTTCCTTAGCAAACCGAAAACATGCTAATAACACATAAACCCTTTTTCAAGGTAACAAAAATACAAATCAACTCAAACCCTTTTTGTGCGCTCAAGCACCTTTTCTCTAAAACCCTTTTCAGGTAAGTACATTATTAGTTTACTTATGTGCCAACGCATAAGTCTCCAAAGGTCGAGCTGCGGCAGAAGGCAGAATTAACATTGTCCATAAAAAAATACAAAACAAACAAAAACATGTAAGTCGAACTATGGTAGCTCTGATTCCTCAAAAAGGATACGTAGCCATTGAGGTAGGGCCCAAGCGAGTATAATTTTATTTTCCCTACATTCTTTTCTCCTTTCTTTTGCATGCATTCCCCCTTTAGCAGTAGTAAACAGTAAGCATAGTTTAAACACACCCATAAGATGGATAACAAGAGTGGATACCGTAGAGTACTACGGGCGTATGGGGTGCTAATACCTTCCCCTCGCATAACAGACTCCCTTACCTGATCTCTCAGTCGCAAGACCGTGACTTCTCCCTTCTTAGGTATTTTCGATGTTCACCTTTCCCTTTATGTGGGATAAAAGACGTTCGATGGCGACTTTATTATTTGATGATTTTCAGTCGGTTGTTTCACCATCACTAAAATATCATTCCAGATTCAATTGGAATCCAAACGTGAAATTAATTGAGTATAGGACTGGAGAACATCATGGAGAACGAAATGGGTACATATAAACTTTGAGCCTTATCCTTTGTTTCTTAAACTGTGAACCAGGTCATGTTACAACCCTTTAAAAGTCCTAATTGAAGCATGGGTTAGTTCGAAAGCATACTGTTACAAAAGGTATCCTGACTCCTATAAGGCTTACTGTAAATCCTGAGTTGAATTCATATTCTTACAAAATTCTTTGATTTGCTACAGATGCATTTTCAAAAACTTCAAGACAAACAAAAACTTTTCATTGTTTGGATACCACTGTTTACATATGGCCAAATGGTCGACAACAGAGAAATTCGCACGACGAATATCCAATGAACAGAAATTCTCTCAAGAAACAGAATCACTTCAAATGAGAAGACACTTCCAGTGATAAATCTCCCATAGTCAAGGGGGCATGACAGGTTATTGTCCAAATCATCAGTGGCAGTTAAGTCAAGATTCCAAGAAATCTCTCATAAAGTCCTGAATAGCCAGGGGCAGGTCTCTACCGGAATCACTTAGGACATTGAACATGAATTCTAGTAAAGGGTCACGTATGACCAAGCAAACATTTTCTAGAAATACTACTTACTACTATGGACAATGACAAATCCCTACAAAGTCCCTTTCATAAGGTGATCCCCAGTGAATTCTCTAGAGCCACCTCTATAAGGTTATCCCCATAGAATAATCTTCACTGATAAGGGTATAATCCCCCACAAGGCTATCCCCGACAAGCGCAGAAACATCTTAAAACAAAAGTGGGGCATCCTCTAGCCGATGACATAGTCAAACTCACCAGCGGATAGAGGAGTTTGATCTTCTCCCAACAAACGCACACATCATGCCAGTTCCCAAATGAATGGAAATTGTCGGCAGTTTATCATCTTCTAGATACAATGCAGATACAATCTAAATACAAATTTATTCTTACATTCATTCCAGACTATCCTGCAGATATAGTTCAGATACGACCCAAATATGGATGTCATTCTAATACTCATTCAATACATCCTCAAATACAATCAAGGTTTGGATTTATTCTAACATTCCCCAACCGAGTTTGGTCTTCCAAAACTGGAAAAAAACCTTGTAAAAATTCTTCCCCAGAAGAATTCATTTCCCCAGTAAGATCGTCAAAATACTTTCCTCAATAGGGTTTATTTCCCCAATAGATTACATTCTCTCCAGCTTGAGTCTTTTCCTCAGACTACTACTCATCACTGATAGAACTCCCATTGTCCCCAACCGAGTTGATACTATCCCTAGTAAGTTGTTGTGAAGCCTGGAATCCGACCAGATAACAGTTAACTTCATCCTACCAGTAAGTTGCTGCGAAGCCTGGAATCCGACCAGATAACAGTTAACTTCATCCTACCAGTAAGTTGCTGTGAAGCCTGGAATCTGACCAGATAACACTTTAACTTCATTCTCCCCAGTAAGTTGCTGCGAAGCTTGGAATCCGACCAGATAACAGTTTAACTTCATTCTCCTCAGTAAGTTTCTGCGAAGCCTGAAATCCGACCAGATAACAGTTTAACTTCATTCTCCTCAGAAAGTTGTTGCGAAGCCTGGAATCCGACCAGATAACAGTTAACTTCATTCTCCCCACAAACTTGCTGCAAAGCCTGGAATCCGACCAGATAAAAGTTAACTTCATCCTCCCTAGAAAGTTGCTACAAAGCCTGGATTTTGACCAGATACCAGTCAATTATTCCTCCCCAGACAAATCGGAGGTTTAATCATCTTTATTATCCCAATCAAGGCACATAAGAGTTAAATTCCCCAGTAGAGTAATGGTCAACAAAGGTTCCTAAATTCTACTCCTCGAGCAGAAACCAACATCTCCTGTAGAGTTTCCTCAAACAACAAACAAGAATCCCCAATAGAAGTATTCAATACAAAATTGAAGATACACATACTCTTCATCCACAACAGTAGTCAGTAATTCATTTTCCCAGACAAAGATACACTTCAATAACATTTCACATTTCATACATCATAGCATATGCATACGAAGCGTATATAGAACAACCTCATTTTTTAGAACATCATTACGCAATGCATTTCATACATCATGATATTGCATACAACTAACTCTTTACCTTTTCAAGAAAGATCAATCAACAGATAAATTATCATCAACAAGTTCCAGATTAGTTCCTGAAATAAGACAGAACAACTATCTACACGACCATTCCGAAGCAATCCTACACGAATTCCTTCTCATATATTTCCATATGCAGCTTCACACGGGCTCATCCTGAAGCAATCTTACACCAGTTCCTTCTCATATATTTCCAGATGCAACTTCACACAGGCCCATCCTGAAGCAATTTTACACGGGTTCCTTCTCATATCTTACACATATACAGCTTCGCACGGGCTCATTCTGAAGAAATCTTACACGGATTCCTTCTCATATAATTTCAGATGGATCTTCACACGGGCTCATCCTGAAGAAATCTTACACGAGTTCCTTCTCATATATGTTTCCAGATACAGCTTCACACAGGATCATCCTAAATAAATCTTACATGAATTCCTTCTCATATACTTTCAGATTCAACTTCACACGGGCTCATCCTGAAGAAATCTTACACGGATTCCTTCTCAAACATTTCCAGATGCAGCTTCACACTGACTCATCCCGAAGCAGCCCTACACATGCTCCTTCTCATACATTTCCAGATGTAGTTTCACACAGACTCATCCTGAAGAAGCCCTACCCAGGCTCCTCCTCATAAATTTCTAGATGCAGTTTCACACTGACTCATCCCGAAACAACCCTATATAGGTTCCTTCTCATATATTTCCAGATGTAGTTTCACACTGACTCATCCTGAAGCAGCCCTACCCAGGATCCTTCCCATGTATTTCCAAATGCAGTTTCACACGGACTCATCCTAAAGCAGCCCTACCAAGGCCCCTTCTAATTTATTTCCAAATGCAGTTTCCCACAGACTCATCCCGAAACAACCCTAAAAAGGCTCCTTCTAATGAATTTCTCGATGTAGTTTCACACAGACTCATCCTGAAGCAGCCCTACCCAATATCCTTCTCATATATTTCCAAATGCAGTTTCACACGGACTCATCCTGAAGCATCCCTACCCAGGCTCCTTCTCATGTATTTCCAAAAGCAACTTCACACGGGCTCATCCTAAAGCAATCTTACATAAGTTCCTTCTAATGTATTTCCAAATGCAGCTTCACACGGGCTCAATCTTAAGCAATCTAGCTCGGGTTCCTTCTAATACATTTCCAGATACGGCTTAACATGGGTCTATTCCAACATATCATTCAGATTCAATCGACCAAAGATTTATTCTGATACTTCTCTGACACCTGTTGTTTCAGTATAAATCGACCAAAGATTTATTCTGATGCTTCTTCCAATCTCTATCAACAGTCACATTGGATGACATCTATAAGCCCGTCTTTGACAACTCTTCATGACCTCTTGAAATGGCATTTGTTAAGCCCATTTCCGATGCAATCAACTAACACATTACTTTGTGCATCAGCGAGTGCAAATTTCTGGGCACTCTAGTGTTCAATCATCTTCCACCTTCAAGTCACGAATGGCGGACCCGCCAATCTAACTCTTCAGGTATAAGAATATTGAACAGGGGCAGCTATTGTACCACAAAATTTACCCTCTCATTTCTCAAGACATTTCTCACAAATATCTTCAATGGATCAAAACAGCACAAGTGTTGACTAGGTCAAACTATCTCCTAAACATTGATGCCTCAAATTAGGATTTTGATTTTCACAAGAACAATTGGACTTCTAATGCCTCAAATTACTTTCATGGATCATTATAGACCTCCACGAATACTCATGTCAAGTTTCAAGTCTTGAATCACAATTTTGCTCAGTCAATTACTAAGATGACTGAAAATCAACTGTATTGGGTAAAAAGTCAACTATGATAAATCTACAGTCAAACTTCATGATTTTTGGCCAACATCAACATATTAAAGTCCTATTCATCATTTGATCAAGTATTGATCACAATCTCTCAAGAAAAGCACTCAATTTACCAAAAGGGCAAAATGGTCAAAATTAGGGTTTTGATTGTATTTGACTTATTAGAGACTTTTGACCTAATACATGATCTAATGGATTGAAGCATAAAGAATTAAAATGCAACATGTTCACCTAATTTCATGGTTCAAAACATTCCTCAAGATCAATGGATTGATAGTTGAAATTTGATCAACTGATGAAAAAGTCAATTGTACACCAAAAATTCAAACTTTGACTTTCTGATTAAATTTGAGTTTAAAAAATAACATTTCATCAAGAAATTCAAAGATATGAAGCTTGATCATCAAGAAATCAATAAAGTTAAAAGTCAATTTGAAAAGTCAAACTTTCCGAGACTTCGAATTTTTTCTAAGTGTTTTGTACATGATAAATGGATTACTTCATGCCAATCTTTCACCAAGATGCAAGATGATTCAAAGAAAAATTTCAACATGAAAGTTGTAGATCTTGATGAGATATACAAATTTTATTTTCTGATCAAGTCCTAGAAGTTCTTGGATTTTGATTTATAAATTCACGAAGTCATGCACTTTTTTCTTAAACACTTAGAGAAAGTTTTACCTAGTTTAGGCAGATTTTTGACCTAACTTCTTGGCCAATTTTCACCAAGCTCCAAGATGATTTTGTCAAAATTGTCAACATGAAAGTTGTATAGGATGTTTCAAGCTTTCCAAAATGTTAAAGATCATGAGTTTATCATACTTGAGCTGGGAGATTCAAAGGCATGAAGTTGGACATCCATTCTTGAATTACAAGACATTTTGTTGAAGAACACATAATCCCATGTTTCAGGCCTTCTAACTTGCAAAGCTCACCATAATTTAATGCTTATACCTACTCTTGAGCTATTACCCAAGTGTTTGAGCCATTTTCCAAAAGATCTTTCCATTTATGGCATAAAGGCACCATTGCTATTCTTGAAAAGCAAGCTTTTGGTACAAAATTTGTCTTGAGCCCATACCTTGCTTACTTGTGATTATACTCCACAATAAATCATTGAAAGTATCCCCTCTATACCAGCAACTTTGGTACTTCATCTTGGGACCATGAAAGACTTGACATAACTTGATATTTGCATTCCAACCAAACCATAATTTGTTATCTTGCAAATCTAATTACTTCAACTTCCCAGACATTTTCTCTATAAATAGAGAGGTCATTTGCAAGCTAAGGGGGCCAGAAGTTTTTGTTGTATAGATAAGTTTCTCAAAACCCCTCATACTCACAAAAAACCATAACTGTCCACAAAACCTCCAATCTTGAGCTTTGAAGTCCAAATCTTTGAACCTCTCACACCTTGCAAGTTCTATCCAAACAAACCATCCAAACACTCCACATACATCATATAGGAGGTGTTCAAACACGAGAACAACTTTTTTTACATCATCATCACCATTTTCCAAGCCCAAAATGCAACTTGACTTCTCCAACTCTAAATTAAAACACAAATTTCAGTTTCAAGGTAGGTTTTCTTGACTTTGAACTCTTCATGCAAGCATCATTAGTGGTTCATTTGTGAAGATAAAATGTAGATATCATAGCCCTGGAGCTAACTATATGCTTAATTTTAATTTTCACTAACCATGTGTTGAGAACTGACTTATATATGTGATAGAACAATGTTAGAAGTAAAAAACAACAGTATGAGTCGATGCATATCTCTATGAGTCGACTCATATTAGGTATAAAACAGGTTATGAGTCGATACAAGGAATTATGCATCAATGCATATTGTTATAAAGATATATTACAGAGGGACAAAATGTGTATGAGTCGATGCAAAACATGAATGATTCGATGCAAAACAGAAATGAGTCGATGCAAACCATTATGTATCGATACATATTGAGTTAGTTTTGATTTCCAGGAGCAATAAATGATATGTCTCGATGCATAAGTGCATGCATCGATGGAAAACAGATATGAGTCGATGCAAACCATTATGTATCAATACATACTGAGTTGATTTTGATTTCCAGGGGCAAGAAGTGATATGTATTGATGCATAAGTGCACGTGTCAATGCATAAAGTTATTTTTTAAACAATTTTCCTTCCTTTTTAAATTATCTTCATATTTTTATATATTGTTATTAAATATTCAATATGGTTGTAATAATATAACTAGAACTTTATTTCTTTCATCCCCCATTCATAAACTTGTATCCCCATCCCCAAAATGATGTAATAGCGTAGAACTTTAAATTTCCGCAATTTATCGCTTTCAATATTATTGCTAGTAATTAGGGTTTATATGGCAAGATAAAATCAATTGTTAGAAAACCCTAATCTCAAAGACAAAAATACATGAAATGAATACACTTTTCACACTTTCACCTATAGGGTAACCCACGCTTGTTGTCTCGAATAAAATAGTTATGCCCCTCGAACGTGGGATACTTTAGAAATGACCCTCAAATACAAGATCATAGTCCCTCGATGAACCTTCAATGTTGCCTTCGGTAAACGATCTTAGACCCTTAAGATAAATTTATAAGGTATCCTACAATGTTGCCTTCTATGATTGTACGACGACCCACGCCTGTCCCTTCACATCCAATGATATGGCTTCTTATCAACCAATGGTAAGATAGAAATATCTAAAGGAGGAGGAAATGAACAAAGACTTTTTGAGTAGGTAGAATTCTTGTAGTTGCTTGCTCAAAACTACTTTTAAAACATCTTCAAACACACCAACAGTTTCCATGAAATATTTTCAAAAGTCAACACTTTGTATACATTCTTATAGAGACGAGAATCATTACAAAGTTCACCTAAACAAAGGCACTTTTCATAACCCCTCGAACTCAAGAAAATATCTCAAAAGGTCTTTCCTGTTCTTTTCACCCTTTCCTTTATTGGATAAAATAAAAGTCGGTGGTGACTCTTGTTATCCGCAATAATTGCGATAAAATGTAAAACACCCAAGTCAGTTCTCCCACCGTATCACATTTACCAAGAATTCTAATCAATCACAACCTATCAGTCAAGGATTCTCAGCTTGGCGATGCCGGGGAGAAGTAAACTTCAAGTATTGCTGGGGAATATTATCCAAGAAATTCCAAATTAGTCAAACTTTTTTCCACAATCCCTTTTCTTGGGGAAAACTCACTAGGGAGAAGTAGAAACTTCAGTGTTGCTGGGGAAATGACTTAAGTTGGGGATATCGTAGTCATCTTGAAATATGTTGTTCCTGTATTGGAAAATTACACATAAACGAGTGAATGACAATTTCTGCACAACAAATCACACCAAACGTGCCCCAGGTATAGTATGAAGAAATTTCACTTGAGAATGTCCTTGTAAAAACATGGTACTATACTGATTCAAGATAAAACACCCTAGTGTATTCAAGCTCTGAATAAGTTTCAACTGATTCATGGAGATATTTGTCGAATCTCGGCGTAACTACTTCAGATTGATTGACCCTTGAAAAGATTCACCTCGAGAGGACTTCCTGAGATCTGTGCCATCAAAGATAATATACCTCGGTATTATGTACTTCAGAACACTGCCCCTGATTAATCAACATTAGAAGTGGCGTTAATGAAACTTAGGTAATGGACCCCGATTACTCAACACTTTGAGAGATTCTTCGAATCTTGACATAACTGCCTTATATTGTCAGAATTTTCAAATTTCATTCCCTTTTAGGGTACTCAAACAGTAAAGCATCACATTGTTCATACTCATCAAAGTATCTCGAAAGCATGCCCCTTAGGGTACTCAGACGGTAAAGCACCAAACTGTTTGCACTTAACAGAGTCTATGGAAAACATGCCCCTGGATATCATCAACTCTTTGAAAAGATTAGGTTTTGATTCAACAGAGTATTCGAGCCTCTCTTCTTTGACAAGATTAAGCTCTTCACTTATGCTTATTGTGTAAACTCCCTCGATGTCAAGTAGTTGTTTTGCATGCAGAAGAATGTTTATTATGAGAATGATAATTCTAGAACAACATTTATGTAAGTCTTGAAGTTTTATATGGAAAAGACATTGCAACTTCTTGTGAACGAATCACTTTTAAAGTGTAACCCCGAAAACATTTTTTTTGAATGATAAAACGGGCATATGATACCAACACGTATATTTAGCACGCATTTTGGGAGTTAGTTAAATGCTATCTCGTTGCAGTATGATTTCGAATTAACCCATGCTTCAATTTGGACTTTTCAGGATTGTAACATGGCCTGGTTCACGGTTTTAGAAAAAAATTTAAGGATCAACAATATTTGGTAACCACCCATTCTCCATGATGTTCTCCAGTCCTAAGTTCAGCTAACTCAAGAGGATTTTGATATGGTTGAGGAACTAAGAGGTTTTTTTTGGACACGACAGTCACCCACCTTTGTTTTTAGGTGTCTGATCACACGACTTTGTTTTTTGCTGAAGATTTTATTATTAATCCTTTCTCGCCTTCCAGGCTTTTCATTTTTTCTTTTACAATTACCCTAACTTTTTCTTGGACAAATTCTTTTCGAATTTAGATTTTGAAGTCCAGCAGGATGCTCTATTATTTGCCTAAGTCACTCGTTTTCAAGTTTTTCGACTTAGCGGGCTTTCTTTATCTTTTTTTAACATCATTTTTTTCTTTCTTTTTTTTGAAAAAATCGTGTGACCTTGAGTCGTTCTCGACTTTTTGGAAAGATTGTGTCTGCCTCATTCCTTGGTCGGTAAGGGATGACCATTTAATGTTTTGATTTTTTCTGACCTCCTAATGTGAGGGATAAAGTGTGGTGATCCTCAGATAGGACACTCCTTTTGAAATTTGAACGCTCGATTAGATTAACTGAACACTACCCTGCCTATGGGTTTAAAAATAAAGGGTTTTTTGAACAAAAAAGAAACTCCTATTTCAAGGCTCAAAGGGGTTAACGAGGGTTTCACTCCCTTATATCTTCGGTGTTTGGGGATTTGAAACAATGCATGTACATCGTCAGCATGGTTTTACTCAAAAGCATACAATTCAAAGATTTTTTTTTGCATTTTTCAATTATCGTCATCCTCCCTCCAATCTTTGCCTAAGCAAAAGACTTGGTAACGTTGGTATCAGTATGCAAGCAAATATTTTTTATGAGTGATAATAAATGGATTAGTGAAAACGAATGGTTTACTTCAAGACAAACATACTCATTGCATTAAAATTAAAATTTAAAAACAAACAAGTTCGTACATGCAAGCAATGTTTAAATAAACAAGCAAGATTACAAATGAAAATGCGGTAAAGAAACAAAAGATTGTCATTGTAGAGGAGGCTTGACTTTGTCTAGACTTCTTGATTCTAGAGATTTCAGCAGCATTGATACTCACTCGAGAACATGATTTTCATTCTTCTCTGGAATGAACACAGTCGCCTTAGAAATCGATCAGGTCTTGGACCTTGTCTTTAAATAGTTTACAATCTTTGATCGCATGGCCAAGTTCCCCCGAGTGATATTCACACCTAACATTCACATTACATTCTTCAGGAATAGGTGATAGAGAAGGTTCAAGCTCCTTTAACTCAACCAACTGGAGATTAAGCAAATGATGAAGTAATTGACTATAAGGCATGGGAATTGGGTCATACTTCCTTGGTGGCCTCCTTAACCCCTTTTGACCCGATAAAGCATATGGACGATATCTGTTCTGACTGAGCATTTGATTCTTATGACCCGAAATAGACAATGGATGTTGGAGAGGAATCTTTAGGAGTGTAGATGGTGGTTTAGATGTCTTGAGATACAAAGTAGAGCCTTAAGAACGAGAGGTAGTCACTGCTTTCTTTGCTATAAAAGGATTAACTCGTATGTTAGAACCTTCAGGAGTGAACACAAATGCCCCTGTGTTAAGCAAGTCTCGAACTTTGTATTTCAATGCCATACACTCTTATACATCATGGCCTACACCATCAGAATGAAATTCGCATCGGGCGTTAGCATCATAGCCTGCAGGGAGACTTTCACGAGGAGGTGGCATGTTTCTCAGATTGGTCAATTCATACTGTAAGAAGATCTGAAGTATCCATGAATACGACATTGGTATGGGGTCGAACTGAATCTCATGCCCCTTCTACTTTGGATCGTGAGTTACACGCTTTTTATTCTCTTGGTGAACCAGGAGTAACTGCTGACAAGAAGGTTTTAGAACCTAAGGCTATGGAGAAGGTTCAAATCGTGGCGTACTGCAAGTCCTACAAAATGAGGAGTGGCAACAGTTCTTGTTGTATCAGTAGGCATGGAATCGTTCTCTTTCTTCAGCATTGTCTTCAAAACTTCCATAACCAGGCTTACTTTAGTCCTCAACTGACCAACTTCTTCCTTGAGTAAATTCTAACCATGGACCATAGCCTGCATGTCTACCATAAACTGCCACAACTGGACCCTCATTTCAGCTCTCATCTCAATCAAATTAGCATGAAGTTGTTCCATCTGGCATGGTAGATTACTTCTAAATGAGTATCTGTGAGTAGTCGTCTTGAATTATGATAAGAAAAGTTAAACCAAGAGATAAGAATACCAGCCTGAAAAACCTGTAATGCATGAAATGCATGATATGCATGCTATGTTTGTCATCTCCAAGATTTCAAGAGCTTTGTCAACCATCAAGAATGACAAATAAACACAATAACATGAGATATGCAATAATAAGAAGATATACAATGACAAAAACTGCTTTTCATTCATAATCAACTTTGGATAAAAAGGTTTATACAAAAGAAAGACATAGTGCATAATAAAAGATAAAGATCCCATCCAACAAGACTTGTAATGATCATACAATAGAAAAAGAAAACAACAAATCAAATAGGTGGGTCCCTTATATCTGTGTAATACAACGGCCCTCCCTGTCTGAAATAATCTGCATCCAATTTTTGGTTTCCTTGAATAGCCTCTTCATCTTCTCGTGATTACGTCCTCGAGCAAAACTATAAATCACCATATCCTTCTTGTACAGATGAGCTTCCAGATATCGGCACTGTTTAAGGAATCTGTCACATTCTTTTCATTTTGGAAATGGGATGGGTACAAGTGAATTATTTATCTCTTTTAACTGAGCTATGAGCCTTGAATTTTCATCCATCACCCGGGTCTACTGAGCTTCTTTTGCATCTATGTCCAATCAGGCGCTTCTGTGTTACTTTTCCAGCTCTCCGACCTTTCCTTTGTACTTGGTGCTGTACACTTGAAATTTCATGCACTCCAGGCACCTTTTTCTACATCTTCAAGGGATTTTTGGTAGTCTTCTATAGAAACAGAAAGATCTTCCACTCTAGCTCTTCACTTAATCTTTCAGACTCCAGAAGTACTGGTTCCTTCATACCCTTTAAGCTGGCAAGCTAAGTCTTTCTTCTCTTCTCTCAGGAAGTATAACTCTATCTCTTTGTCCTCAATATCCCGGCGGAGTTCCCGATTTTCCAACTTCACTTGATAAAAATGTTATTTGGCTACAACATTTTGTAGTTCAATGGGTTGAGGATATAAAGGATCCTCTCTTTAGAAAAGCAACATAAAGAGTCTTCACTCTATTTTAAACCCAATCCACGTAAGGACCATAAGTTATTGCCTCTTTCGTTCCAAAGAACACCTTCCCTTTCCTGCTGATATTGCCCCATGCAATATCAACTTTCTTCAACAACTCAAGATCTTCTCCCTTCTTGCAATACATAGACTCTACTTCCTTTGTTATAGGCGGGCGCCTCAAAGCATAACCTAGTTTGCATAGAGCAAGAACATGGTTGTAGCTAATTATCCCCTTTGTTCCTATGAGTGGAACATGAGAGAAACACGCACAATTGAAAATCACCTCGACATTGTCCATCCTGAGTAAAATACCACCGGATCTCAAAAGAAGTGAGTGCCATTAGTCTTGATGCCCACGTACGAGTGTCCTCAAAATTCATAAACAGTCTCTTTGTAGGTAATTATACCATGAACCACTTGTAGAGAATTGGTACACGTCAAACCACAAATCCTTTCTCCCTATTCCTTGAATGAATAACATGGTAAGTGTCATCTAACATAGTGGGTACTGGATTTTTGTTCATGAAAACAGAGAGCAACCAAATCCATTATTTCTTTGATTTTAGGAAAAAGGATCACACCATAGATAATAGAAGCCAATAACACATAGAAAGCATCCCAACACTCTTTGTTTGCCATCTATTTAGCTTTTTCTACCAATAAATCCACAAGAAGTCCACAAGTAACCTTGTTCTGCCTCCACTTCCCTTTCACATCACTAAGGATCAAATAAAGAACCTTAGAAATGGCTTCAAAATTGAGTTCATCAGGAACTCGGACAAACAGAACATGATTTGTAACTCTGACATTAAGAAGGTGAGAGTACTCCTCAAGTATGGGTACTAGTTGGTAATCTTGTAGTATGAAGTAGTGCAACTTTGGATCATAAAACTGCAGCAAAGTTTGTAGAGCAACATCATCAACTTGTGCATCCAACAAAGACAGGAGATTCCCATGTCTTTTTCCAAAAAACCCAATCTTCTAGTGATCCATACGGTCTCTAAGCTCTTCAAGGAAAGGCCAAACACTAGGATGAAACTTGTAACTGAACTTATCTTTTATAGTCCTTTCAATGATGTCATTGTTGTTTGCCATTCCCAGAGAAGATGAAAACTCTAGAGTATATTGGAAATGACAATGCATATGCAAGTTAAAAAATTTTGTACATCATTTTTTTGGAAAAGTAAATATGCTATGATGCAATGTGATAGGATCAAGGTTTCTATAACACTGAACACTGCTAAAGTGTTGTATAGAGTCACAAGTCACGGAATCAAAAGTTCGGAACAATCACCAACAATAACCAAATAGTCACTCACAGAACCAAAGTCACAAATGGTACTTGTAAGAATCATCCCTCCCCACTCACGGGTGATGTCTAGGTCAGGGTAAGGAAAGGGTGACTCAAAATGATGGGCCCACCTGAAAGTACTATCATCACAACACAGACGTGTATGATGATAATACCCTATTTCTACCTCAACTGAGCATGGTACACATGACCTCACTAGTAGGACCTCGTCCAGTAGCCGTCATGTCCCTACTCTGGTCCTAGGGTTCCTAATGGTTTCAACTTTGGCCTGGGTGCTGGGCCTTTTACCTTAATAGTATCATCCCATCCAAACAGGTAAATAGCACAACAGTATTATCTAAAATATAGGAAACCATGAAATAAGATACAATGCGTGAAAGCATATAAAAAAATAAAGCGATAAAACAATAAACAAATAAAACACCCAAAGAAAGGAAAATAAACACAGTCTAGGACTGACTTGCATAGGATGGACCAACAATTGGTCAATCTCTCCCCAACAGAGTCGCCAGCTATCACGTCTGAGATTTTTAATGAAGTGTGAATGGAGAAGAAAGACAGAAGAGTCTCCATCAATGTTATTTATCCCAAGAGAGGGAAAGGAAACAATGAGTAAGCATGAGGGGAGGAAAGGAGCATGGTCTAACGACCAAGAGAAAAAGGGTAAGGAAGTCGGTTACACAAGGGGAAGGTATTAGCACCCCTCACGTCTGTGATACTCCACAGGATCCACTTAAGTTTGTTTTGATCTAAGGATGTGTAAAAATCTATGTATAATGTTTAATGCTAAAAGGGAATGCATGCAAAGTATATACAAAAAGAAAGTTTTTATTAGTTGTGCCTGCTGCAGTTGCAAACCTATGTGCCTACATACCACTGACCTTGCAATGGGATCAAAGCACTTGTAGTTCACCTCAAATGTTTTGGTGAGTTGCATGTGTTTTATGAACGATGCTAGCGAAGCATGTCCTTTTTGAAAAGGTTTTAAAAGAAAAAATCCAAAGACAAAAATATTTTCATTGGTTAGTATTTTTTTACCTTGAAAAAGGATTTGAGGTTTGAACCACACAAAACACTAAGAACAAAAGAATGATAATATTGAGAAGAAACCTGCTTATCATTTCGCATACTTAGTAAAAAGTGTGATTCTCATCATTTATTATTAATTGTTTTGAGAAGTTTCAAAAGAAAAGAAGTTTTAGTTTTAACATGGATGCAAAAGAGAAAAGACTAACAAAAAGGGATCTCAATCCTATAAGTTGTCATGCTTGTGGACTTAAAGTTGGGATAAGAGGGAGGTATACCTAATATTGTCATGCATGGATAGCAAACCTAAAGTCTTATTTAGTTCAAACATGGAGAAGAATAAACTAAAGATCCTATGGGGAACATGGCAATCACATAAAAGAGAAGAAGATGAAGAAGAAACAAGCAATCACACTTAGATAAGAGATAAAGAAAGTATCACATAAACACACATGCAATTAGGATATATACCTAAGCACATAAGAAAGAAAATATGATAAAACATCAAGTATAAAGTATATAAGGGATGCTAAAACATCAAGATAAATTGGGGATGATAAAACATCAAATAAGAGTGAAGATGATAAAACATCACACAAAGATGATAATACATCAAGTAAGAGATGATAAAACATCAAGCACACAAAACAATGTGATAAAACACATAAGAGAATAGATAATAAAACATCACATAAAGATGATAAAACATCAAGATGGAAGATGATAAAACATCAAGTACAAAAAACAATGTGATAAAACACATAAGAGAAAAGATGATAAAACATCACATAAAGATGATAAAAATCAAGAAGGAAGATGATAAAACATCAAGAATGTATAACAAAATATCACACAAGTAAGATGATAACACATCAACAAACACACAAGACACAATGATGAAACATAAAAGAGATTAAGATCTTATAAGCAAAATTAAGGAAGTGAAGAAGAAAGCATGAAAGCAATGACAAGAAGTCAAAAGGCATGGAATAAAAGCACATAAAGATAGGGTGTTATTTTTAGTCCTAGCATGTTAAACATATAAGACTATCCTAAGCATGGAGACAAAGGTCAAGAAGAATGAACTATTACCCAACTAGGAGAGTGAAAGTGCAAGTTTTCAATTGGAAGAAAAAACTTCACATCATGATAAAAAATGCAAGCAAGGATGAAAAAAAAGGTATTGACCTAAGTCTAAACATGGTTCAAGAAATCACAAATCATCATTAAGGAATTACATGTTAACAAACATCGCCTAATACAAACAAGTAGGCATAGCAGAAAAAGATGAAGTGTAGATAAGTGACAAAACAAGACTTGTGTCTCAAGTAATTGGAAAACCATGGATAGGAAAAAATATGACATAAAATATAAAACTTACACATGTACAAACAATTCATTAAGGGTCATGCAAAAGAGGTAGAGATCGAAAGATCACTAGAAAAGTCAAAAAGGCAAGCATACTAGCATAAGAGAATTCATGTGTCAATTGTCTAAACAAGCATGGTATAAGAATATGAAATAAAATGAGGTAGATGGAGAAGTGTACAAGTCAGAAGTGAACACATAAGTAACTCATAATCATCACATAAACACACTTGAGAAAGATTCACATCAAAATCAAACAAATAAAGAATTAAATCAACCCTAAGTGGCATAAGTCCTAATGCATTACTAACAAGCAAGAAAATTAGAAAATAAGAGTGTTTTACCCAAAAAAATTCCCTCCCTTTTTCTTCAAAACATGCTCACAAAAGGTCTCAAATACTCAAAGCTACTCAAGAGTTGACTGGTCAAACCTCCTCCTAAGCAAAGGTCTTCAATTAGGGTTTGGTTCTTCTCAAAGAAGATTTGGTTGCAAGGGTATCAAATTAATTTCATGGTTCATCATAGGTCCTCAATAATGCTTATGTCAAGTTTCAAGTCTTTCATCACATGTTTGCTCAGTCAATTGCTCAGATGATTGAAAATCAACTATATTAAGTAAAAAAGTCAACTATAGTCAACATACAGTCAAACTTCAAGATTTTTAGTCAACATCAACATTTTGAGGTGATATTCATCATTTGATCAAGGGTTGATCATGATTCCTCAAGGAAAGCCCTCAAATCATCAAAGGTCGAAATTTGCTAAAAATAGGGTTTTGATTGAAGATGATTGATTATTGACTTTTGGCCTAGTGCATGACCTAATGGCTTAAATTATGACCTTAAGGACTCAAATACAACATCTTAACCTAATTACATGGCTCGAGACATTTACAAAGATACAAGTGATTCATAGTTGAAGAATTGAATCAATTGATGAAAAGTCAACAGTCACACAAAAGTCAAACTTTGACTTTTTTTGGTCAACATTGGAATTCAAAAATCAAGAAACCTTCAAAACTATCAAAATTGATCATCAAGAATAAAAAAAAGTCAACAAAAGTCAAAAGTTGGAAAATTTTCCAACACTTAGAAATTTTTTAAGTGTTTTGTTCTTAACAAAATCACTACTTTATGGCCATTTTTTTACTAAGATCCAAGTTGACTCAAAGAAAACTTTCAACATAGAAGTTGTAGGGATTAATGAATTCTACAACTTTGTTAATGAGGGATGATCCTCAAAAAGTACTTGGATTAAGAGATATGAGCCCATGAAGTTGTAATATTTTATCTAACACTTAGAAAAAAATTTCAACAAGTTTTGGTCAGTTTTTCATCTCAACTTCCTGGCTAATTTTCACCAATTTCCCTGCTGATTTAGCCAAAATGGTCAACATGAAAGTTGAATATCATGTTTCAAGCTTTCTAAAATGTCAAAGAGCATGAAAATATCATACTTGAGCTGAGAGATTCGAAGAGATGTAGTTGGCATTTCATTCTTGAATTATAGGTTATTTTTGTGATGAACTTATGGCCAAATATCACACCATGCTTAGAGATCTCACTTCACAGGCCTCTAAACTTCCAAATCTATCCATAATCAGAAGATTACACAAACTTTTGAGCCATGATCCAAGGATTAGAAGCTTTGTCCAATGCATCATTCCATTTTTGGCACAAAGTTAACATTGCCATTTTGATAAAGTTGCTTTAACCACAAAAGCCCACACCTTGAGCCCATGAATTGTTGCTTCTGACTTCAAATCATCTCAGCACCAAGAAGAAACCGCCTACAACCTACAAAGCACCTCTAAAATCAGGCCATGCCCAAATTGGAACCATAACTCAAATGAACCTTCTCTTGCAATCCAACCAAACCATAACTTGCTATCTTACAAATCTGGTTGTTTTAACCTCCCAAACTTTTCTCTATAAATAGAGAAGCCATTTGCAAGCCAAAGCATGGAATTAATAGCCCCAAAACACCCTAAAATTCTCTCAAACTCAAAATCACCAAGAAACCACCATTGTTGCACATTTGAAGCTTCCAACACCCAACTTCAAATCCGCTTGTGTGTTTGTCTCTTTTATCATTCAAACAACATCTCCATATCATACCTAAGCTTCTATATGCATTAGTTTATCACTGAAACATCCCAAACACTTCATTCAAACCAAGCTCAAATACCTCTGTAACTTGACTTGTCCAGAAGAGTTAAGGCACTCTCAATCCAGGGTAGGCGTTGTAAAAGCTTCTGGGGAGTGTAGTGAAGTTATACAAATCGTCTTAACACCTCCAGAAGTGCTCTAACTTCAAACTCGATTCTTACTTCAACAGGTAAGTTTCCCCAACTGTGATGTCCATATACATGCATCATTTGCTTTCAATTTCAAAAGATAAAATGTATATATCAATATCCTGAAGCTAACCATATCATTAGTTTTCATTAATTTTGCTTATGGAGTGAGAATCGAAGCTCTGACCAGTTAGGTTTCATTTTTGTTACTGAGTAAAATTCTTTTTAATCTTTTAGTGTTAGTTAAAGTTAATGGCATGGTTGAATTCGTGGTGAAATTTAGAACAACTTTCATGTTTACATTTTAAAAATGATTGAGAAATGGAACAGTTTGATATTCATCAATGGTGTTGTTGTTGTCTGCGCGTGCGAGGAAGAAGAAGATATAATTTTAAAATTTGAAAAATGAGTTTATAATATATTTATTGGGTGTTATTTCATAACCGATGAAACAGTCACCCCAGTGGTAAAACAAGCGTACTATGACCTTAGGGACCTGGGTTCGATTCCTAGTGGTACCCTTTTGTTTTTTTTCACATATTTTTTATTGCAGATTCAGTACAAGCAATCCAGCGTGCACACCATGCATCTTCAGCCCTTAACCACTCAATCTCAACCAATCCAGATTTGATGCTACTGGAGATTTCCCCCACGGTGCACCCCATTGAGCTGTCCACACTTAATCACACATGGCCATTAATTTTCTTTTCTTTTGTTTGTTTTAATTTAATTCTTTTCTTTTTTTTAATTTCATTTTTTTATTTAATCAACAAAAATCATAAAATCATAAAAAATTTAGATTTAGGTTTTTAATTAATTTTTTTAATTTTTGATAATTAAAATTAATTTAATTTAATCACTTTGCTTTATTTTGTTAACTAATTTGTAAAATAACTAGAATTAGGTTTTGTAATTATTTTACACTATCAAATATTTTTCTAAACAAAAACAACAAAATATTTTCTTAAAACACTTAGAAATATTTTAGGGTTTCTTAAACATCTTTCCCCTTTTCACCACCTTCGCGCACTTTGTTTTCGCATTAGTATTTTCCAATATTGTAACTGCTAACGGTCTGTAATAGATAATTAGATTTACTTTACTTTTCATACCCATTCATAAATTTGTACCCCCATTCCCGAAGCATTGTAATAGCGTAGGATATTTAATTTCTGCAATTTACTGCTTTCCTTATTATTGTTAGATTAATTAGGATTGTATTACAAGATCTAAAACAAAACGCCAGATAACCATAAATCCAAGCCCAAGTAATTGAAATCAAAACACTATTTACACATGCACCTCTAGGGTGACCCTCACGTGTTCCATTCGGATAAAATAATCATGTCCCTCAAACGTGAGATACTTTAGCAAGACCCTCGATTAAAAAAAGTTTGTAGTCCCTCGATGACCCTTAAATGTTGCCTTCAGTAAGCGATCTTAGTCCCTTATGAAAATTTTTGAAGCATCCTACAAGTTGCTTTCTATGACTGTACAATGACCCACGCCTGTCCCTCACATCCAATGATAGGGCTTCCTACTAACTAATGGTAAGGTAGCACTATCTAAAGGAGGAGGAAAATAACAATACTTTTTGAGTAGGTAGATAGTTCTTAATCGCTTGCTCACAAACTAAAACAATTTTCACACCTCACATTTTCAAAACAACTACTTTCAAAACACTTTATAAACAGTCTTGAGGACTAATATATGGGTTATTATAAAGCAAATTGCCTTACATTGTCATTTTCAAAATATCTTTCCATAAAACAATACTTTCTTTCAAAATATTTTCAAAAACAAACATTTTGTATACATTCTCAACGATACGAGAATCATTACAAAATTGTCGCACTTAGGCATTTTAAAAATATTTTCAAACATACACAAACACGAAGCATTTCAAAAGTGAGATAGTGATTAAAATTCTGTAGATAACTACGAATGGAAAGGGTGCTAACACTTTCCATTTTCATAACCTACCCCCTTACTCAGAAAATTCTCAAAAGGTCTTTCCTGTTTTTTTCACCCTTTCCTTTATTGGATAAAAGTAAAGTCGATGGCGACTCTTGCTATCTGCAACATTTGCAATAAAATACGAAACCCAAAAGTCAATTCTCCCACCATATTACAGAACTGGCGACTCTGCTGGGGAAGATGAAAAGTGGGGTTACTTTAAGAGATAGATCACCTTTATTGCTTTACTTGTTTGCCTTGTTTGCTTTATATTTTGGGATATGCTTGGGTTTACTTCTTGTATAGATCTTACACCCGGATCTGAGGGAATTTTAGGTAAGTAGAAATAGATTGTGAAAATTGTACGGCGTATATCGATATGGTTGAAACTATGGCTACATTAGTGTGACATATTGGTTGGTTTTGGTGTCCCTTGAGTCAGTCAAGGAGAATGTTGGGCTACCATGTGGTTTCATAAGCACTAACTGACCTTAGAACCTTAGTTGACACAACTTAGCCATTATAAAGTAGTGAGATAGCCTACTTTGGTGTAGACTGAAGTTGGTTGATACTCGATACTACACTCATTGAGATTGGACTGTCGGGATATTTTGGTCGCAAATCAGATGCTTCTGCTGAAACAATTCCTGAGAGAAAAGTCAGTGATATGAAATTCCTAGAACCCAGTTACTTCTTTTAGGACAGGTTGAGCTAACTAAAACTTCAAGAGGGTATTTACCTACAAACTCCATGCAAGCTTAAACCTAAGGACTTGTGTGTTTTTTTTGTGTGTATGATTAATTGATCTAACATGACATCATAACATCATGACATCATACCATATCATTTTCACTAACCATTTCAAGGACCAAGAAGTTTATCTTTGTTTTGTTTTGTAGGTTATGGCCTCTACTCGTAGAAATATTATTCAGATCAATTTTGTGAGGATACCTTCTCAAATTAAGGAGTTAGTCTCGAAAGTTCCTGAAAGTTCCCAATTCACAAAAAGGCATGGTCGTCTACTCAGTTTGGTTACCCCGGGTTTTAAAGAAGACATAATGAGTGTTTTATTCCAGTTCTTTGATCATGCACATCATTGTCTCACATTTCTGAATTATCAGTTTGTACCCACGATGGAAGAATTCTATAAGCTATTGGGAATACCTATTCTTGATTGGATACCTTTCACCGGTTTAGAGAAAGATCCACAACCTGAAGAAATTGCAACAACCCTACATCTGAAGCGGTCTGACATTGTATCTAAATGGGAAACAAGAAGTGGAGTCAAGGGTTTTCTTGCTAAATTTATGTTAGAGAAGGCTCGGGTGTTTCTAGATGCTATGAGTTTTCAAGCTTTCGAAGAAACCTTTGCTTTGTTGATCTATGGTTTGGTGCTATTCCCTAATCTAGACTAACTCATAGATGTGAATACTGTCAAAATTTTCCTCACTCGCAACCCTATGCCTACTTTTCTTGGAGATATTTTGCATTCCCTTCACACTCGTACTATGAGGAAGCGAGGGACCCTTATGTGTTGCATACCTTTGCTATCCAGGTGGTTTATTCCGCACCTTCCCCGATCAGTATTGAAGAATGAACAAGGTTTGAGGTGGTCTCCAAGGATGATGTCGCTCTCTCATTCAAATATATGTTTGTGTTCCCGATCTCTAGAAGATGTTACTATCATTGACCATTATGGAGAATTCCCTAATGTTCCACTCCTTGGCATTAGGGGAGGTATTACCTACAACCCTTCTCTGGCTCTACGACAATTTGGTTATGCTTGAAGAGATGGTCCTCATAACGCACTTATCCAGGGTATTATGTTCGACTACGAAAATGATTTTCAAAGTTATCATCAAAGGTTTACACGTGCTTGAGGCATGGTGAACAAGATTGATAGTAAGACTTTAGGACAAAATAATTACATCCCTTTGGAGTCCTACCTCAAATGGGTATGATCTCGTGCTCAAAACCTTATGATGCCATATCCCGCTGTCTTACCAGCAATTGTGGAGCTTGTTGCTGAGGGGGATATTCCTTATACCATTCTTCATCCAGATATGCCTATTGACCTTGAAGACTTGCAGAAGTCCTGGATTCAACTCAAGGAAGAACGGGACACCTTTAAAGCTCAATTTTATGCAAGTGAAAAGAAAGTGTTGGAGCTCACAAAGCATCTTCACGAGGAGCAAAGCCTTAATGCATACATCGACATGAAGAGTAAGCGTTCGTGGGAGACTTAAGTCTTAGGTTTTAGAAGTTCATATTGTTATCTTTTTTTAATTGTAAGCCTAAGAGGAAATTGTAATCTTGAACTTACTAATAAAAATCTTTGTTTTTGTTTCCTCTCGGTTAGAAAATTTAAATCTCCTAAGGTCCTAGAAAACATTGCATCTACAAATCATGTGTCATTTCATAAACTAGTTTTCCTAATACAGGTTTCCTCATCTATTTACTGTTTATTTCAGTATAAAATGACCCTTGATCAAACTGTCAAGGATCTCCAAACTCAGCATGCACAATTTCAAGAGACTCTTCTGAATCTGGCCAAAGGGAAACAAGAGATGATGGCGCTCCTCGTCAAGAAAAAGAAGACTAAAAATCCAGATGTCATCCTTAATATATGGAGAAGATTCAAAGGTCTTGTTTAACTGGTTCAAGCCGATGATGTTTCCTCTAAGGGAGATGACAACCAAGAGGAGGATGGAAGAAGTGTTAGGGGTGAAGATGGAAACAATCAGGGTTCCGAAGATGAAGACTACTCCGATGAATAGAATCCACCTACGAATGATAAATACAAGCAGTTGGAAGACCGACTCAAAGCTGTGGAAATCCAGAAAGTTCTTGGATTGGATTTTGGAGAGCTAGGTCTGATCCCAGGGGTGGTCATCCCTCACAAATTCAAGGTCCCTATCTTTTCTAAATATAATGGGGTCTCTTGTCCCAAACGTCATCTGAGGTCGTATGTTTGAAAAATCCAACCTCATACTGCTGCTAGGAAATTATGGGTCCATTTCTTTCAATAAAGTTTATCTGGTACTCAAATTGAATGGTTCTATCAACTGGAAGGAACCAACATTCACACATGGGAAGACTTGGATGCTGCTTTCTACAAGCAGTATCAATATAATGTTGACTTGGCTCCGACTTGTGTACAATTGAAAAACATGTCCATGGGCTCGAATGTAGGGTTCAAGGAGTACGCAGAGGTGGAGAGACTTAGCTTGAAGGGTCCAACCTCCCTTGTCTGACCGTGAATTAGTTGATATGGTCATAGGTACTCTGATAGGCCCATTCTTTAATCATCTGATTGGGAGTTCTTCATCTGGCCTTACTGAGCTAATTCTTACAGGAGAAAGAGTTGAAAGTGGTATTAAGAGTGGGAAGATTCCGATGGCTACATCTTCTAATACTATGAAGAAGTCATTCAGTGGTAAGAAAGAAACCAACACTGTCTATGGCCAGAAGGGTCGTAGTAAAAATGATCGTTCTCAGTTTGTGGGGGCGGTGTTGATCTCTAATCTGGCGCATGTTCAACAACAACAACAACAACAACAATAGGGCAACCAGCATAGGTCAGACGCTCCGAGGAGACAATTCACCAGGATTAATGTGCGATTAACTTAAGCATTGCAACATTTCTTAAAGGCTGAACTCATAACATTTTGGGATCCTCCTCCTAATCTCAATACATCATCTCCAAAGTACAGTCCAAATGTGAGGTGTGCCTATCATTCGAATAGTCTTGGGCTGAAAAACAAAATTCAAGACATGATCGATAATAAGGAAATTGATTTCGACCCTCCAGAGACTCCGAACATGATTACTGCACCTATGCCTAAGCATGACAAAGGCATAAGTGATATTGAAGATGTTTTGTATGTTACCTCCGTAAGTGATGTGGTTACTCTTCTCTCAACAATCAAGGAGAATTTTCTACAAGTCAGTTTATTTTCGGATTGTGTTAAAGAATGTTATTGTTGTGCAGTTCAACCTAATGGTTGCGGGTTATTGAAGGAAGGTGTCCAGCGCCTGATGGATGAACATATAATTTTGATTGAAAAAGTTCTGTATGCTGAGAATTTGTGTCGAGATTTGTCTGGCATATCTGGTACTCATTTCAAGATCACTTTCAAGGGTCCTGCAAGGATTACTGCCAATCCAAAAGCTGCTCCTTTAATCATTAAAACACTTTGAAGGAGTGAAAAACACAAGAAGGGGGGTTGAATTGTAAAACTTAAATCAAAGGTGCAGACAACACTATATTTTTATCCTGGTTCGTTTGATCTCAAACTACTCCAGTCCACCCGTCAAGGTGATTTCGCCTCTCTCCAACGAGGTCTTAATCCACTATAATCAACTGATTACACAACTACTTTAACAACTGTTAAAGCCTTCTTGAGTCTAACCACAGACCAGTTTATCTCAAGGAAATTCTCTTACAGATAATTGAACAAAAGTGTGTTTGATGTTTTCTAATAGAACTATATATCACAACTGTGATAATACACAATATTAAGCTTAGAATGAAACTGGGTTGCTAATGCTTTTGAGTAGGCGTGGTTGAAAGCTTTAGCAAATTGTATGAGTGAGTTCGTTTACGTAGGCTTGTATATGCGTGAAGATTATTAGCCTTTTCTTTGCTCACACAGTCTTGTTTAAATAGCCAAGGAAGAGATACGTTGGTTGTCCATAAATCACTTTCAATGATAATAATGTTCTTTCCTTTTTGAGAAGATCTTGTCTTGGACTAAAGTCGTGGGTAATTAATCTGTCTTGAATGCTTAGTAACGCTGACGCTTCAGAGTCTTCTCTGCTTATGGTAATCAGAGTGTTCTTGGCTTTAACTTATTCTGACGCTTTTGAGTGCTGATGACTTGGTAAGGATCTTGATCAGAGTCAGAGTATTTTATGCGCAGATTCTGGTCATCAGGCTTCAGCGTATGATCTGGTAACTTCAGCGTGTAGCACATGTTTGATATTCTGATGCTGACATGTCTTCTGATGCTAATCTTGATATTGATCTTCTAATGCTGATTCCATCAGAGTTTCTGTAAACACAAAACATAATTTTAAGTAGCATATATGTCTTATATATAAATCTTACAATTTATTTATTCTTGTATTTTGTTATCATCAAAACTCTAATTGAGGGTTATAGAATCAAACTATGTTCTAACAATCTCCCCCTTTTTGATGATGACAAAAACCAGATTTTTTCAATTAAAATTAAAGAATAAAAGGTATCAGAGATAAACAAATAAAGAATAAAAGGTGTCAGAGATAAAAGATAAGGAATAAAAGGTATTAGAGCAACGAAGAGAAAAGCCCCCCCTGTGTTGATTACTTCCCTTTATTTCCATGAGACTTTGAGCATCAGAACTTTACTGTATCAGAGTTCATCAGATTCATCAGAATTTTGTACCTGTAAGCTTTTCAGAAGAAAGAAATTCAAATAAAGAATGTTAGAATGTTTGAGACTTATGTCTCAGTAATCCGTTATTGAAAAATATCATTCTTTCTCCCCCTTTTTGTCAGTTATCAAAAAGCACAAATAATCAGAGTTAAAAATGATCATAGCTAAAAAGCGTTTATATATTAAAAACAGAAGCAATGATAAGTTCAGAACATGTAAAAATATTACAGATAAACAAGTTATAAAAACAACAAGGAAATTTCTAAGAAGGAGGAGGAAGTCGTGTGAACAGAGCTTCCAACATGCTCTTGATTTGGGTGTTGGTTTCCTGTTGCTGAGATAACATGTTCGCTATTTCATAAATCTTGGTGTCCTGCTTATCCATTCTTTCATTCATCAACATATCAGATCTTTTCAGATCTTCCAGAGTCTGCCTGTCAAGAGATGAAGCTTAGGGATCTTCAGAAACAGGATGCTTCTCAGAGCTTTTTGCAATAACTTCTTCTTGACCCTGTTCTTCAGCCGGAATTATTTGTTCTTCTGCAGGTTGAACTTTGGATGCTGGACGCTGTTCAGACCAAGGAGCAATGTCCAGATGGAGAACTTCTTCCTTAAGCAGCTTGCTCAGAACTGGACCTTCAATTTCTTTCAGCAGATTGTTGAAGTTCTATTGAGCCTGTCCATAGCTCTGGTCTTGCAACTTAAAGGTTTCAGCGCATACCCATCTTCTGAATTTTGTCCAGAGGCAGTCTGATACAGCAGGATCAACCAGTTCCATACTTGCTTGTTTCAGAGAAGTAATCCACTTCTGTATTTCTGTTTCAAAGTTCAATATGCTGGAACCAACATCTGGATGTTTCGGTTTAGGGATGGCTGTTTTATGGTTGATGGCAGCTAGACATTCAAAGACTGTTAAATCAATGACAGTCTTGTTGTGGTCTTCTGACTTGGCTTTTGGTGAGGGAGTGGGAGAGTCAGGAATTATGATTGGACTTGATGGGGAATTTGGTAGAGTTATTTCTGGTGAAGAGGGAAGTTGAGGAATATTCACAGTGGTGCCACAGGGCAATTGAATGGCCAGAGGTTGTGGTTCAGGGGATTCAGAGGGTTGAGCCTCAGAGGTTTGAGTCTCAGGTTGTGGAGATTGTTCAGGTTGGGGAGAGGGTGGATTAATTTCTGGTTGAGGAGATGAAGGTTGTGGGATTTCTGGTTCTGGAGAGAGTGGAATTTCTGGTATTGGTGAGAGGGGTATTTCTGGTTGTGCTTCTGTGTTTGGATTTGGATTATCCATTTCGGGAGCAGAAGTGTGTTGGTCTATATCATAAAGAACTTTTTCAAGTTCTTGTTCTGGTATGGCTTCAGTATTTGGATTTTGTGGTTGGGGGCGAGATCTTCTGAGGGTTAATGATTTAGAAGGGTCAAAATCAAGGTCAAAATCATCGAAAGTTTGAGGTGTTGCGTTTTCAGATGGAGTTGGAGTTGGAATTGGAATAGATGTTGATACAGCAGTTGAATCTAAAACAATTACAGAAGAAGGATTACCTCTCTTCTTGGGAGTCTGTTGAGATGATCCTTCTGCAGCAAATTTTCTTTTCTTTATCTTCTTCAGAACAACCTCTGAAGCCTTCTGCTGAAGATCTTGAATATTCAGATTTGATGTTGTACCATCAGCTTTACAAGCATCCAGATATCTCAGAATGATTTCTGGTTTAGAGTCAATCTCTGAGAACAGAGGGAAGTCATCCAGAGGGACTCTTCTGCTGGAGATTTCAGCAAAAGGAGTGACATTGGGCTCCTTCTTAATGTTCTCTATCAACTTCATTTTCTTCAGATTTTTGGCATTCAGCTGCTTGCCAACAGTAGGTTCCAGAGTGCTGATTTCTTGAGCCTCTGTCAGATGATCAATCAGCCTATTCTCTGTAAGAATATCTGATACCAGTCTTCCCAAGGGTATCCAATCCCTTTTTGTACGTTCCTCTTCTCTTGTTTCTTTAACACTTGTTCTGAGATGGTTGAACAGAAGATGAGCCAGATTTATCTTGACCTTCTGAGAGATAAAATAGATCAGAAATTGCTGATCAATATTAATGTAATCAGGAGAGCTGGTAGGCTTCCTGTGGTTGAAGCAGCCCAGAATGATCTTGGCCCAAATTCTGTGCTTGTCCTTTAAATCCCTTATCTTGCTGGAGGGAAGCCCCAGAGTAAAGATTTCCCTTGCAATTAGGGCAGCATCTGCACACCTTTCTGCCATATCAATACAACAAACACCACCACCATTGTAGCCTATCAAGCGAGCAATGAGGTCTTCAGTGATAACAATCTTCTTCCCCATGATGTAAGACGTAACTTGATGATTTGAAGAAGAAGCGTGAATCCAAAATTCCTTTACCAGAATAGGAAGTGTTGGACCCACCAGTCTGTCAAAATACTTTTCCCAACCTTGAGCTTTAACCTCTTCAGATAAATCAAACCCATTCTCCTTGAGACTGTTGAAATCCACGATTAATTCTGACAGAACCTCAAGGTTTTTGACTGGTGTTAGAAGCGTTCTGAAGGGTACTTCATATTGTTCAGATGAAATAGTTTTCTGGGAACCTGAAGAAGGAATGCTGGAAGAAGCCATGTTCACACGAGGTTTTTGTGAAAAAGATTGAAAGGTTTTCTTGAGAAAGTAAGAACACTGAAATCAGAAATATTCATAGAAAATGAAAGTGAAGGTAAAACGTGTAAATGGTGTGAAGTGTGTTTAAATATATTTCTAAAAAGGTTTTGAAAACATAAACGTTAAGAGAGAGAAATAAATAATGATTATTAGCATTTAATGATATCTGATTTTAGGGGATTCAGAAAGATATTTGGAACGGTTACCCATGACATGTGTCTCAATGCATCCAATCAGCGCTTTGCCTTTTTCAGAAACGTGAACGTGTGTTCAGCCTCAGAAAATAGCTGATGACTGGATGACACTTATTTGCTTGAGTGAACAACACATTTCCATCCTTGAAATGAAGCGCTCAGATCTTCATGGATAGATTCTGATACAATCTGCACTTCTAATGTTCTGAAAGAAGATTGATCAGTAGTTCACAGAAAATGAATAAAGTTCTGAAGTTTAATATATAGAATCAAAACAATTTCATTCTGGGCAGAGCTTCATGCTGAGATGTTTCAGAATGAAGTTGAACCTATCTTCAGAAAGTGGTTTTGTAAAAATATCAGCCCATTGATGGTCTGTGTTAATAAATTTTAAATTTAAAATCCCTTTCTGAATATAGTCCCTAATAAAATGATGTTTTATTTCTATATGCTTAGCCCTAAAATGTAAAATTGGATTTTTACTAAGACAAATAGCAGAAGTATTGTCACAGAGGATAGGAATGTTACTCTCAAATATCTGGAAGTCCTCAAGTTGACTTTTCATCCAGAGCATTTGTGTGCTGCATCCAGCTGCTGCTATATATTCAGCTTCTGCTGTTGATAGAGCAATTGTGGATTGTCTTTTGCTGGACCATGAGATCATTTTCTCCCAGAAACTGGAAGCTTCCAGAAGTACTTTTACGTTCTACTCTATCTCCAGCAAAATCAGCATCACAGTATCCTACTAAGCTGTAATCACTTGATTTTCTATAAAAACAAACCCAGATTAGTGGTACCTTTCAGATACTTGAAAATTCGCTTAACTGCTGTTAAGTGAGATTCTCTAGGATCTGATTGGAATCTAGCACAAATGCATACACTGAATAAAATGTCAGGCCTTGAAGCCGTCAGATATAGAAGAGAAACAATCATACCTCTGTAGACCTTATGTTCTACCTTTTTACTTACCTCTTCTCTTTCCAGAATGCACGTGGGATGCATTGGAATCTTTGATGGCTTACATTCTGAGAGATCAAATTTCTTCAGAAGTTCTCTGACATATTTGCTCTGATGAATGTAAGTTCCTTCTGGGGTTTGATTGATCTGAATGCTCAGAAATAATTTCAGTTCCCCCATTAAGCTCATCTCAAATTCTGCCTGCATACACTTAGCAAACTTTCTTCCCATAGAAGGTTTAGTAGATCCAAATATGATATCATCTACATAAATCTGACATACTAAGATGTCATTCTTAACTGTCTTACAGAATAAGGTTGTGTCCACTTTCCCTCTGGTGAATTCCTTTTCTAACAGGAAGTTACTTGGTCTTTCATACCAAGCTCTGGGAGCTTGTTTCAGACCATAGAGTGACTTCTTTAGTTTGAAAACATATTCTGGATTTTTGGAACTTTCAAAACCAGGGGGTTGGTGCACATATACCTCTTCTTCTATATAGCCATTTAAGAATGCACTCTTAACATCCATCTGATACAGAGTGGTGCCTTTATTAACAGCAAATGAAATTAAGAGTCTGATAGATTCTAACCTGGCGACTGGAGCAAAGGTTTCTGTGTAGTCTATCCCCTCTTGCTGACTATAACCTTGTGCTACCAATCGTGCTTTGTTTCTGATGACTTCACCTTGTTCATTCAGTTTGTTTCTGAACACCCATTTTGTTCCAATGACGTTGAATCCTTTTGGTTTGGGAACTAGATCTAATACGTCATTTCTTGTGAATTGATTTAGCTCCTCTTGCATTGCTAGAATCTATTCATTGTCCAGAAGTGCTTCATCAATTGTTGATGGTTCAATTAGAGAAACAGGTCCCATGAGGGATTCTTCATAGTTTCTGAAGCTAGCTCTTGTTCTGATTGGATCTTCCTTTCTTTCTAAGATTGTTTCTTCTGGGTGATCCATGCTGCTTCTGGATGGTATTTTATGGAGTTGATCAACAGAAGGTGTTGGATTGCTTGCAGTGCCTCTTTCTGATGTTGAGGGAGTGTCTCTGTTAAGAGCTTCTGATGACTTGTCTTCAGTACCTATGAATTCAATTTCCATACCTGCAAATACTTCATTCTGCTTTGACTTTTGAGAGTCAAGCTTATCATCAAAACGAACACTGATTGATTCCTCCACAATCTATGTTTCTGTATTGTATACTCTGTACCCTCTTGAGCGTTCAGAGTATCCTAACATAATACACTTTTGTGCTTTAGAGTCAAACTTGTTCAAATAATTCTTTGTATTCAAAATAAAACAAGTACATCCAAATGGATGAAAATATGAAATGTTGGGCTTTCTGTTCTTCCATAATTCATATGGAGTCTTTTCCAGAATAGGTCTTATGGAGATTCTATTATGAATGTAACACACTGTGTTTATTGCCTCTGCCCAGAAGATCTTAGCAACGTTAGTCTCGTTGATCATGGTTCTGGCCATTTCTTGCAATGTTCTGTTCTTTCGTTCTACAACTCCATTTTTTTGGGGAGTTCTAGGACAAGAGAAATCATGCATAATGCCTTTGTCATTAAAAAATGATTCAAAATCTTTATTTTCAAACTCTTCACCATGATCACTTCTGACTTTGATGATTCTAAGATCCTTTTCATTCTGAACTTGGTTGATCTTAAACTACTCCAGTCCACCCGTCAAGGTGATTTCGCCTCTCTCCAACGAGGTCTTAATCCACTATAATCAACTGATTACACAACTACTTTAACAACTGTTAAAGCCTTCTTGAGTCTAACCACATACTGGTTTATCTCAAGGAAATTCTCTTACAGATAATTGAACAAAAGTGTGTTTGATGTTTTCTAATAAAACTATATATCACAACTGTGATAATACACAATATTAAGCTTAGAATTGTTGTACCCCAAAATTTGCCCTCCCATATTCTTCAAAAGTTTTGACAAGCATCACCTCAAATGGTTCAAAGTCTACTCAAGGGCTGCACAGTCAAACCATCCTCCTAAGCCAGTCAAATTAGGGTTTTGGTTTCTGCAAGGAAGTTGAGATTTTCAAGGGCTCAATCAAGTCCCATATGCTCATACACATTGTCAAGCACCTACATGTCAAGTTTCAAGGCTCACAAAGTCAAGTTGCACAGTCAAAAACCCTAATTGCTTCACAGTCAACTGTAGGGACAAAATGGTCATTTGGCAGTCAAAAGTCAAAATTTTTGGTCAACATCTTATTTTGAAGCCACAATCATCATTTGGTCAAATCTTGACCATGATTTCACAAGAATGGCTCAAAAATCATCAAGGTGTCAAAAGTTTCTATTTTTGGACAGCTGAAAAGTCAACTGTAACTTGACCAAGACATAACTTTTTCATGGTTCATCAGAAAAATCCCATCCAATGCTCATTTTGAAGGGGATGACATTTCCTACAACTCATCTTCACATTCCAAGTCCAAGAAATGCTCTCACGAAAAGTTACCAATTTCAACATTATAGGTCATTTTCAAAAGTCAACAAAAAGGCACTTTAAGTCAAAGACCATAACTTGAGATTGGTAAATTCAAATGACATGGGACTAAAGGAATTGGTTAGAGGACTTCAAGACCTTTCCAAAATGTCCAAGAACATGTTCATAGCTTCAAAATTGAGTAAGATATGCATTGGAGAAGTTGGGAAGTTTTGTGAAATGGCCAAAGTCAATTATCCTTGAAACTTCATTTTTGACAAAGAGGGCCCACTTTTTCCACTTGGTTCAGCTTGGCCACGCCTCCCACGTGTCCCACAATTTATTTCAAGATTTAAAATTAATTTTTCAATTTTTATTTAATTTTATTTGATTTAATTCATTTTAAATCTTTAAAATTCAAATAAAAATCAAAGAAATTAATGGAGGGATATATTTTGTGTTGAATAACCTTGATACACCTTGAAACACCTTCCAAATTCGTGCAAGGCCTATTCCAAGCACAAAAATTCAAATTTTAACAAGAATGGTAAGTTACTTTAATGGTGTTCATGGCAAAATCAAAAGCATAATTGCATTGGTTTATTGTGCATTATTCTGATGGATACTCATTCAAAACCATATATGCAAGCCTTGGCATAACAATACACGACCTAGAAACACTCCATACAGCATAAGCAATTTCCAATTTTCAAAGGAAAAGTGACAAACTGAAAACCACCTTACAGTATAATTCAGGCTTCCATTTTGATTCAAATACACTCCTTGCATCACCAGCAACCTTTGGCAATCAGAATTAAGCGCAAAACCTCAAAGAATCGCTCATCACGCCCCCCACGGTTTGTCCATCATTTGAAAATCGAAACTCCATTTTTACGCCTTTTTAATTCATTTTGATCATGGTTATGCACTGCTGACATTGTTACAAGGCTTTCTGTGTACTTTAATTCGATTATAAGGCTGTAAAACGCAAAGTGCCATTGACAATTTCTAGGTTTTTCAGAGCTTTGAATTTGGGGTCTTTTTCATGCTGTAAAATTGAAAATCTAAACAGGCATGGTTGAACTCAGCACAATGAGACGAACAAGATGGACCTATCGCGCCCTTTTTATGTTGTCCCAATTTCTATTCGCTATTTTCTGTCATTGCATTTAGTGGGGGTTAAAAACCCCCGCTATCTTATTTCTTTTTTGCAGGTATGAAGAAGGCGACGATGACGTGTTTACATATGTCTGGTTGATTTGAATAAGGGCGCGCGTTTTAGTTAGTTCCAGCGTGTATTGTTGCTTTTGTATATTATATTTCTTTTCCATTTTACTAACACGCGCGCATAGTTGGTCCAGTGGTTGGAAACGTGGTTTGTATTCACTGGGACCTGGGTTCGATTCCCAGGTCCCCCCATAATTCTCATGTTATTTTTCAAGTGCTTTCCTGTGCAGATTCCAAACTGAGGCGCACCATGAGCCTCACATCTCTGCCTACCAAGTGTCCATCAGTGCAAATCCAATGGCCAAGCATGGGGACCATGGTGCTCTGGAGTCAGCGCATGCGTAGGCAACCAAAAAAAGTCATACAGGCCTTGTTCAAATGGGCCTCAAATCTCAATCTCACACCCTCCTTCCTGGCCCAATACCCCCTTCCATTTGGTTTATTCTTTTCTATTCTTTTTTTATTTTCCAATTTAATTTCTAACCTTTCAATTATTTTTATTATTAACAATTAATCAATTAACATTTTCATAAAAAAATCAAAAAAAGAACTAACATCATTATTATTATTATTTTATTTTGTAAATAAATATTAAATAAATTAGTTTTAACTAGGCCATTTTAACTCTTTTTTTAAAAAAAACAACTAAAATAATTTAGAATTAGGTTAACTTAGAGTTTTATTTCTTTTATTTTATTACATAAAAACACAAAAAAAATTATTTCTTTTAGTAAATTAATTAATTAGATTAGGTTTATTTAAGTAATTGCATTTTATTCCAAAAAGACAAAAAATCAATTTCTTTTCTAAAAAAGGGTCAACACCCTTAAGACATTCCCGACTCTTCTTTCGCGCGCATTTTAGTTTTTAATTCTTTATTTTTGATTATTATGTAACTGTCTCTGGATGTAATAGTAATTAGGATTTTACTGTTTTTATTTACTTTCCGTACTTATTTACCAAAAAACGGGTCTTTGTATTTTTGGCGATGTATAGACCCGCGCCTTGTAATAGCGTAGGATTTATGTTTTCCGCAATTTACTTTCCGCACCCCCTAACTGTTAAATGCATGAAAGAATGTATGGTAAATAAAAACAACTCGTAGCTCACTAATTACAAAGACAAACATAACATGAAAACAACACACAATACACACACCACTTCTAGGGTACGCCTCACTCGTTGCCTTCGAAACGTGGTCATCAAGTATAGGACGTCTTAGAGATCACCCTTTGTCTCAAGATCCAGTTGCCTCGAAACAGTTTCCTCGAAACGGTTGCCTCGGATAAAAGGATCTAGGACGTTAGGGTTACTTCTAAGATATCCTACCATTGCTTAGGTGACCATATTGTCCCTAAAATCGAATTGACCCGAACACCTCCAACAATGGTGCTACCTACCTCTCAATGGTGGGATAGCACTATCTAAAGGACACTTAGACAGCTTAATTCCTTAGGGTAGGTAGATGACTCATGGATACTTGCTCTTTTCAAAAACAAACAAAATACTTTTCACACCTTACACTTTCAAAAGCTTTCAAAACAAATTTTTCAAACACTCTTGAGGACAGATACAAGAGTTATTCAGAAATCTTTCAAAGAAACTTTTTCAAACCCACTCACATTTGAAAAGCAAACAAATCATTTTGAAAACATAAGAGCAAGTACCTAAGAGCCCGTGGATAACCACGGATAGAAAGGGTGCTAACACCTTCCCTTTCTATAAATCTACCTCCCGAACCGAGAAACATCTCAAATAAGGAATTTTGTTGTGCTTTTGTCCTTTCCATGTTGGAGAACATAAAAGACGGTGGCGACTCTTGCTTCCGCGACATTTCGTGAAACCAGCTAAAAACAGTCAGTTCTCATTCCCACCGATCACAGAACTGGCGACTCTGCTGGGGACACTAAAAGTGAGGTGTACCTTAGGAATAGTTCATACTTATGTTTTCAATTGAATGTTTTGTTTGCTTTATATTTATGGGCATTGCATCAGAGTTTCATAGATCCTAACCCGGATCTGGGGATACCCTTTTTAGGTAGCATAAGCTGTGAGGGACTTGTCCAGCGTAGACCGACACGGGTGAAGCAGTGGCTACGTTGGTGTCACACCTTGGTCTGTACCGATATCCCTTGTGTTGCAACGAGGAGAATATGGGTCTTCTGAGGAGTCATTAAGCACCAACCGACCTTAGAACCCTAAATTGACCCAACTTGGCCATAGAACAGTAGCAGTATGCTACACCCATTGAGGCTAAACTCTCGCGATGGTTCTGGCCGCAAGAAAAGATTGCGATGCTGGAGTTATGACCGATTGAGGGTAGTCAGTGATATTGGGATCCTCTAGAACCCGGTTACTTTTGATTAGGACAGGTCTTAACCAACAAACTGAAAGAGGGTAGTACCTGAACTCCATGTTGGCCTAAACTCTAAGGGCTGTGGTGTGACTTGTGTGCCTTATCATGTTTGCCTTTGTGAATACTTGTGGTGTGCTTTATCATAACATCATGCCATCATAACATTGCATGCATCATGCATAAGGACTGGCCTATTTCAAAGACAAGAGGGTTTCACCTTTGCTCTGTTTTGTAGGACATCATGATGCCTGTGCGAAGGAACACTATCCGGCTCAACTTTGTTCACCCACCTGATTTGCTCAAAGAGTTGGTTGACAGAATTCCAAGCACTGCTTCCTTCATCCAGAGGCATGGTTCTCTTCTCGGTTTAGTCACTTCAAAGTGGGACCAACAACTGATGAGTGTCTTGACCCAGTTTTATGACCCTTTGTACCATTGCTTCACCTTTCAAGACGTCCAGCTGGTCCCTACCCTGGAAGAATTCTCTTATTTGCTTGGTATCCCTATCTTGGATCAGACTCCCTTCACTGGCTGGGAAAAGGCTCTTAGACCTGAGGAGATTGCAGCAGCCCTTCCTTTGACCAACAAGGAGGTAATGGACAATTGGGAGACTAGAAGCGGAGTTAAGGGCTTCTTGGCTAAGTTTCTGATTGGTAAAGCTAACAGTTTCTGGAATGACTTAGACTTCAGGGCGTACGAGGACATTCTGGCTCTCTTAATCTATGGGCTAGTATTGTTTCCAAATCCTGATAACTTTGTCAATATCAATGCCATAAGGATCTTCATGTCTCGGAACCCTGTACCCACTCTCTTGGGTGATGTCCTGCAACAACTCTATGCTCGTACTTCCCGAAGACGAGGAACTCTATGGTGTTGTACTCCTTTGTTAGTGAGGTGGTTTATTTCGCACCTCCCCAAGTTCGTGCTGAAGAATCAAGAAGGAAAAGGCTGGGCTCATAGGTTAATGTCTCTCACTGATAATGACATCATTTGGACTCTCAGGGGTTTTGATGAGGTAGTTGTTATTGATCGTTACGGAGAATATCCTAATGTTCCTCTGATTGGTACCCAAGGAGGAATCTCTTATAATCCATGTCTAGCTCTCCGTCAGTTTGGAAGAGCCAGAAGAGCAGGGCCTCATGAGATGTTGGTGCCTCACATCAGTTTTGAGTTTCAGGTAGATAGTGATGAGCTGCGTCGTAGGTTCATCAAGGCTTGGGACAGAATTCACAAAGCTGACCCACATGAGTTGGGACCGAAGACTTCTCTACCTATGGAATCCTACTACAGATGGGTCCGCATCCGTGCTCAGAAGTTAGGTATGCCATATGAAGCTGTCAGGCCTATCATTCTTGAAAGTCCTGATGGAGATGGGGTTCCTCCAATTGTTCTCCCTCCTCAGATACCCACTGATGTTGATACTCTAAAGAGGTCTTGGGCGCAACTATAGGAAGAGAGGGATTACTATCGGGAAAAGTTCAACGAACAGGAACAGAAGATCCAGAAGTTGACCAAGAAATTGGAGAACGAGCGAACCCTGAATGACTATATTCGTACTAAGAAAAGGAGGCCATGGGAGCACTGATGGGCTTTGGATGTTTCTTTTACAGCTTTATTTCCTTTTCAGTATTTTCATCCTTGTAACGCCTAAGGGAAAATTGTTGAACAATTTAAAGTTTAAATCTAATAAAGTGTGTTCCTTTTGTCTACAAAGTTGATTCCCGATTGTCTTTGAAAACATAATTCATACGCATTTCATTCATCATATGCATTACAGGTACCGTTTTTCTACAGGTTGCTTAATCTTCTTCGCTGTTTATTTCAGCACTCAAGCATCATGAATCCTGAACTCACTACCGAGCAAGCTATCAAGGCCCTCCAGGCCCAGAACACCCAATTTCAGGAGATGGTCATGAACTTGGCCCAGGGACAACAAGAGCTGAAGGCTTTGCTCCTGAAGAAGAAGAAGAAGAAGAAGAAGAAGAAGAGGACTGTGCTATTTAACACTGGGCGCAGACTCGGGAATACATTGCAAAATGAAGCTGAGAGGACTACTCCATCTGTGGGGGAAGGCAGTCACCAAGGGAGAAAGGTCCCTAGTCCTGTGGTCTCTGACACCGAGACAGACTTCAACAATGAATAGTACCCTTCTGCTGAGGATCGGTACAAGCAACTGGAGGACAGGTTAAATGCTATGGAGATTCAACGTGTGCCTGGGTTGGATTTCGGAGACTTGGGGTTATCTTCTGGGGTGGTGATCCCACACAAGTTCAAGGCGCCTGCCTTTGTGAAGTATGACGGGGCTTCCTGTCCTAAAATGCACCTCCGTTCTTATGTAAGGAAGATCCAACCTTACACAGCAGACAAGAACTTATGGATCCACTTCTTCCAGGAGAGTCTTTCAGGGACTCATCTCGAATGGTTCTATCAGTTGGATGGAACCAACATTCGTAACTGGGAGGATTTGGCCACTGCTTTTTACAAGCAGTATCAATATAATTCCGACCTCGCTCTTACACGTACCCAACTCCAGGGTATGTCGCTAGGATCGGGAGAAGGTTTTAAGGAGTACGCACAGAAATGGAGAGACCTGGCTGGCAGGGTGCAGCCACCATTGACAGACCGGGAGCTAGTGGACATGTTCTTGGGGACCCTATCCGGTCCATTCTTAAATCATCTCATTGGTAATTCCTCTGCTGGGTTTACTGATCTGATCCTGACTGGTGAGAGGATCGAAGCTGGTATAAAATCAGGGAAGATACAGAAGGGTACCTTCTCAAATACTGAAAAGAAGCCCTTCAAGAAGGAGGCCAGTGCTGTGTATGGTCCCAGGAGGCAAAACTAACTCGAACGCCGCCAAGTTGTCAATGCAGTGGTTATTTCTAAGCCTGCTGCTGCTCCTCAGCAATATAACCAGCCCAGAGCTGAGAGGCCCAAAAGGCAGTATACTCGGCTCAGCATGACTCTCTCTCAGATCCTGCCGCAACTGCTATCAACCAGCCTGGTAACTGTCAAGGAAGCTCCGAAGATGGTAAACACAGCATCTCCGAAATACAACCCCAACGCCCGCTGCGCTTATCACTCTGATAGCCCGGGACATTCTACTGATGATTGTTGGGCCCTAACGAATAAGGTTCAGGACCTTATTGATGCCAAGGAAATCCAGTTCGAGGCGCCAGAAAGGCCAAATGTTGTGACCGCTCCCATGCCCCAGCATGGAGTGAACGCTGTTGAGGAGGATTTGTATGTAGCTTCTGTGGATGATGTTGCTACTCCGCTGCTGACCGTCAAGAGGAACCTGTTGCTAGCCGGTTTATTTCCGGGATGTAGTTAAGGTTGCCATCTGTGTGCTGATTCCCCTGCTGGTTGTTCTTTGCTGAAATCAGGCGTCTAAAACCTGATAGATAGCAAAGAGATCTTGTTCAAGAAGATTGCTATCCCTGCTATTCCTGCTGCCCTTGTTGAAGAGGTTTCAATTGTTACCATTTTCAACAACCCTTCCAAGGCTCCTTCAAAGAAGCCTGTCCAAATTTTTCCTGTTCACAAGATTGCTCCTATAACCATTACTGTTCCGGGGCCCATCCCCTACAAGTCTGATAAAGCTGTCCCATGGCACTATGGGGCAGATGTTTATGTTCTGGGAGTGAAACAAGAGTTCAACACTGGTACCAGTGTCACCAACATCACCGGGCCTGCTAAGGTCACTCGTAGTGGAAGACTGTTCTCACCAGACATTGCACCTCCAATAATTCAGAGGCCTCTTGTCATCACACCTGCCAGTGTGCCTGTTTCCCCCCCTGATCAAGTTTCTACCCCTGTTGCCGAGTCATCTGACGCTCGGGGCAAGGGGATTGTTGCTGATGTGCCTGCCCGGACGGAGGCACCAAAGACCATTGTTGAGGCTTCCAAGCAAGAGATGGAAGAGATCCTCAAAATTATAAAGAAAAGTGATTTCAACATCATTGAACAGCTGGGGCACACCCCCTCTAAAATCTCCATGCTATCACTGTTGTTGTGTTCAGAGGCCCATGCCAAGGCCCTGATTGCTTTCCTGAAGACGGCCCACGTGCCCCAAGAAACGTCTGCTGATCAATTCACCGACTGTGTGGCCAACTTAACCGCTGATAATGGTCTGGGTTTCTCTGATGCTGATCTGACGGCCAAGGGGAAGAACCATAATGATGCCCTGCATGTCTCCATTAAATGCAGAGGCACTACTCTTGCTCACGTGTGGTTGACACTGGTTCTTCACTAAATGTACTACCCAAGAAAGCTCTAGACAGGCTGGACTGTGAGGGTTTAGAGCTCAAACCAAGTAACATTGTTGTCCGGGTCTTTGACGGGTCCAAAAGGATGGTACATGGTGAGGTTGACATCCCGATCAGGGTTGGTTCGCAGGTATTTGATTCAAAATTCTATGTGATGGACATCCGTCCATCCTATTCTTGTTTGCTGGGTCGCCCGTGGATCCACAAGGCTGGAGCCGTGACTTCAACTTTACATCAGAAGCTAAAATACCCAGTCAGGGGGAAGATCGTAACAGTGCAAGGGGAAGAGGAATACATGGTCAGCCACCTCAACTCGTTCCGATACGTGGAAATGGATGGGGAGTTCATTGAGACCCCCTTTCAACATTTTGAAAAGGTGCCACAAACATTGGCAGCAGCAGAAACAGTGACTGAAGAGGGTTCTCCTTTGAAGATGGCCTCCTTAAAGGACGCCCGGGCTGTGATCGAGAAGGGTGAGTGTGCAAACTGGGGCAGGCTTCCTGATTTTACTCCAAAAACTGACAAGTTTGGGCTGGGTTTCACTGCAGAAGCTCAGAAGGCTGTGCGCAAGGCAAGGATTGGAAGACCTCCTGTGTTCATCACCAACCCGGGAGTGAATGCTATTGAGGACGAAGCAGACGAATCTGAATTCGACAGCTGAATCTACTCAACGACCAACGGTGGACCTAGCAACTGGACTGCAAAAGACTTTACACCTATTACTTTTGTCACCCAGTAATGAACTTCTTTGTTTTTGAATTTGTAATAAACAATAATTTGAAACTTTATGGCCCGGTGTCTTACCCGGGGCACCGTGGTTTTATTTGTGAGGGCTTTTGTTTGTCACTTTCATATATCATGAATAAAAGCATTGGACGTTTTTCACATTTCAAATCTTGCGCTCCCTTTCTTTCTTTATATATATTGCAAAACAGCTGTATTTACACACACTCACTCATACAGGTTCCAATCCACTCTGGATCTCACTGGTAACGACTCTGCTACTGCCAGTTATGACTTCGAAAATCCGATCAACTTAGCCGAAGACGAAGGTGAAGATGATTGCGAATTGCCTGGTGAGCTTGCAAGACTGCTACTCCAGGAAGAGAGGGCCATTCAGCCAGATGAAGAGCCAGTGGAAACGGTAAATCTGGGTACTGAGACAGACAGAAAGGAAGTCAAGATTGGTGCCAATCTAGAGCTCAGTGTGAAACAACGGTTGATCCAGATGCTGCATGACTATGTGGAAATCTTTGCTTGGTCTTACGAAGACATGCCTGGGTTGGACACCGACATTGTGGTTCATCACCTGCCTACCAAGGAAGACTGCCCTCCAGTAAAACAGAAGGTTCGCCGTATGCGTCCAGAGATGTCCGAGAAAATCAAGGCCGAGGTTATGAAACAATTTGATGCCGGGTTTCTAGCAGTGACTTCTTACCCTCAATGGGTTGCTAACATGGTTCCAGTGCCGAAGAAGGATGGTAAGGTCCGAATGTGTGTTGATTACAGGGATTTGAACAGGGCCAGCCCTAAGGATGATTTCCCTCTGCCTCATATCGATGTTCTGGTTGATAATACTGCTCAGCATAAGGTATTCTCCTTCATGGACGGCTTCTCCGGTTATAATCAAATCAAGATGGCTCCTGAAGACATGGAGAAGACCACTTTTGTTACTCAGTGGGGCACCTTTTGCTACAAGGTCATGCCTTTTGGTTTGAAAAATGCTGGGGCAACCTACCAACGTGCCATGGTTGCTTTGTTTCATGACATGATCCATCATGAGATTGAAGTATACGTCGATGATATGATTGCAAGGTCTCAAACTGAGGAGGAACACCTTGACCATCTACAGAAGCTGTTTGACCGACTAAAGTTGTACAAGCTGAGATTAAACCCGAACAAGTGCACCTTCGGGGTGAGATCTGGAAAATTGCTAGGCTTCGTCGTGAGTGATAAAGGTATTCAAGTGGACCCTGCCAAGGTGAAAGCCATACAAGAGATGCCATCTCCCAAGACAGAGAAAGAAGTCAGAGGGTTTCTAGGGCGACTGAACTACATTGCCCGATTCATCTTACATCTAACTGCTACCTGTGAGCCAATCTTCAAGCTGCTGAAGAAAGATCAGGTAGTACGTTGGAACGATGAATGTCAGGCCGCTTTCGACAGAATCAAAGAGTATCTCCAAAAGCCACCCATTCTTATTCCACCGGTTGAAGGGAGACCTCTAATACTATATTTGACAGTACTTGACAACTCAATGGGGTGTGTGCTGGGGCAGCATGACGAGTCTGGCCGAAAAGAGCACGCCATTTATTACCTTAGCAAAAAGTTTACCGACTGTGAGACCCGATACTCACTGCTCGAGAAAACTTGTTGCGCTTTGGTATGGGCTGCTCGCCGGCTGAGACAGTATATGTTGACTCACACTACTCTGTTGATTTCTAAAATGGATCCCATCAAGTACATATTCGAAAAGCCCGCCTTGTCCGGAAGAATAGCAAGATGGCAAATGATCTTGACAGAATATGACATCCAGTACACGACTCAGAAAGCAATCAAGGGAAGTGTAGTGGCAGACCATTTGGCACACCAGGCAGTGGACGACTACCAGTCCATGAACTTTGAGTTTCCAGACGAGGATATCATGGTAGTGACTGATTGTGAAGTACCTGGACCGGATGAAGGACCTGAGGAAGGATCCTGATGGTCTATGCACTTTGACGGAGCCTCAAACGCTTTGGGTAACGGTATTGGCGTTGTAATCATATCCCCTCAAGGCACTCATACTCCGCTTACTGCCCGGCTATGTTTCAACTACACCAACAACATGGCGGAGTATGAGGCATGCATCATGGGTCTTCAAGCTGCAATTGACCTAAGGATCAAGTTTTTGAGTTTCTTCGGAGATTCCTCTCTCGTGATCAATCAGATCAAAGGCGAGTGGGATATGAAACACCCAAACCTTATTCCTTACAAAGAGTGTGTGTTGACATTGATCCCCCATTTTACAGAGATAACTTTTGAACACTTCCCAAGAGAGGAGAATGAGTTGGCGGACGCGTTAGCTACGATGTCTTCCATGTTCAAAGTCAAATGGGACAACGAGGCTCCCCAGATCATTATCTGGAAACTGGACGAACCTGCACATTGTTGTGATCTTGAGGCTGAAGAGGTAACTGAAAAACCTTGGTATCATGAAGTGAAGAGGTACTTGGAAGCTCAAGAATACCCTGAAGGTGCATCCATCAATGACAAGAAGTTTCTGAGAAGGTTCGCTGCAAAGTTCTTCCTCAGCAACGACATTCTCTACAAGCAAAACCATGATTCAACCTTACTACGTTGCATGGATAAAGCTGAAGCAGAAAAGATCATGGCAGAGCTACATGAAGGTACCTTCGGAACGCATTCCAGTGGACACACCATGGAAAAGAAGATCCTTCGGGCAGGATATTTCTGGTCCACAATGGAAGCCGACTGTTACCAACATTCTCGGACATGTCATAAATGCCAAATATATGCTGATAAGGTGCACGTTCCTCCAGTTCCTCTGAATGTCTTGACGGCACCTTGGCCTTTTGCAATGTGGGGTGTTGATATGATCGGTGAGATCAGACCTACGACATCCAACGGGCATCACTTCATCCTAGTAGCGATTGATTACTTTACAAAGTGGGTTGAAGCGGCTTCCTACGCTACGGTAACCAAGAATGTCGTGGCACGGTTCATTCGAAACAACCTGATCTGTCGATATGGCATCCGGGAAAGGATCATTACGGACAATGGTACCAATCTTAACAACAAGATGATCACTGAGCTCTGCGAGCAATTCAAGATACAGCACCACAACTCTTCTCCTTACCGGCCGAAGATGAATGGGGCTGTAGAAGCAGCTAATAAGAATATCAAAAAGATTGTGCAGAAGATGACAGTGACCTATAAAGATTGGCACGAGATGTTACCGTTTGCTCTTCATGGGTACCGTACCTCAGCAAGGACGTCAACCGGGGCAACTCCCTTTTCCTTGGTCTACGACATGAAGGCAGTCTTGCCGATTGAAGTCCAGATACCCTCTCTCCGGATAATGAAGGATGCAGGCTTGAGAAAAGATGACTGGATCCAGACTCGACTTGATCAGTTAAACCTAATTAACGAAAAGAGACTCACTGCTATATGTCATGGTCAAACGTATCAAAAACGGATGATCAGGGCATTTAACAAGAAAGTCAGACCACAAGAGTATCAAGTCGGAGACCTGGTAATCAAGCGCATCATTCTTCCTCAAAGTGATCCCAGGGGCAAATGGACCCCCACATATGAAGGGCCATTTGTGGTTAAACATGTCTTCTCAGGAGGAGCCATGATTCTAACCACCATGGATGGTGACGACCTTCCTCACCCCGCCAATGCAGACATAGTAAAAAGATACTACGCATGACTAAAGACCCGCTAGGTTGACATACCTAGGCAAAAATTAGGGCTTCTCGGCGAACCAAAAGGGTTCGGGCAAAAATAAGGGATGAAATGAAAAAATATGTACACCCGGCAAGTCGAAAAACTGAAAAGGCGGCTTGGGCAAAAATGGGTATCCCGGTGGACTGAAAACCCGAAAGGGCGGTCCAGGCAAAAGTTAGGGATTAAAGCGTAATACTATGTCTCATTGAATCACCTTGCATCCAGAATCTGGTATCAATCATCAGGTTCAGACTGCATCGATCAGTCAGCTCCATCTTCAACTAAGCAACCAAGTGATGAGACGCTCGAAGATATAAAGGCGATAGCAGAGTTGGAACCCAGTGGGATTACTCTTTTCACACAGCTGTTTTATTTTCTTTGTACAAATTGTATAAACTCTGTTGTTCGGCGGTGTTCTCTTACTAGGACGTCAGCCTCTTGTACATAAACGCCTATTTACAGGCAAATTCAAAAATCAATACAAATTCACTTTTCAGACCAATTGCCAATTGTTTTTCCTTTTTCTGTTTTGTTTTGCGAAGAACGTCCAATGTTCAATTGTGATATATGCATTTGACACTAATTGCTAACTCATAAATATTTGAATACGAAACAAAGGATTAATTACAGGTGACATCAGAAACAGGGGCAATATTGAATTGTCTAAGCGATCTAGTTGCTCTGTCCACCAAGGTACCAAGGTAGGTTCAGCTGAAGAACGATCAGGATACCTTCACTCCCTGCAGAGTAAGTCAGGACTCAACACTACTCCCTGAGCAGAGTTGGTCTCCCAATCAGCCCTACAAGGCACAATATCCCTAGCAAGTCAGCAACGCTCTCCCCAAGCAGAGTTAGCCTACAATCAGCCTTAAGGAAGTTGGGTACCCCCAGAAGATCTCAATATTCCCCAGCAGAGTATACAGATGTTCCTCAGCAAGCATCCCCGGCAGTCTTAGTATAAGATTGTTCCCCGGCGGAACACAGACACATCCAGTGGAGCCACTTCCCCAGTACAGTCTCAAAAGTCTCCCCAGGAGAGTTGATCAATATCCCTAGTAAGAAGCTTATCCCCAGTAGATTCTAGAAGCTTATCCCCTGCAGAGTACGAACGCGTCTCCCCGGCTTTATTCAAAGGTTATTCTCCACCAGAGCTTATAACTGGGTTATCCTCAGCTAAAAACCGCGGAAAGATCGTCCTCGGCGAAGTTCTTCCTATCCCCCAGCGGAGTTCATCAAACCTTCCAACATAACTCGTCAACGGTGTCCCCAGCGGAGTTCTCATCAAACCTCAGCGAAGTATCTCTTCCCACAGAGTATCCCCCGCAGAGTAATCTCTCCAACAAGTTTATTCCCCAACGGAGTCATCTTCTCCTACCGGTTTATCCTTGCAATCATCCTCCCCAGCGGAAATGAAGAACTTCACTCTTCAAACATCAGCCCAGGATTCAACTTCCCGGCATTCGTCAAGGATTTATTTTCCTAGACACATTCATAAACATATCACATTTCGTACATCCTGCTTACATACACAATGCATGCACATACGCATCATATCACACAATCTCATTTATTCTTGAGGACATCATGACATCATGCTTTTCATACATCATGACATTGCATACAACTGATGTTTTACCTTTTCAGGAAAAAGGTCAATCCAAAGATAATTACTATCAACTGTCGCAACTCCAGATTCGATACCTGTATCTAGCCAGGGCATGTCTGTGAGCGATCATTTCCGGACTCGATTCTTGTATCCTGCCAGGGCACGTTTGAAGATCCGATACCTGTATCCAGCCAGGGCGTATCTGTTGACGACTATTTCCGGACTCAATTCCTGTATCCTGCCAGGGCACGTCTGAAGAGTTTGAAGATCCGATACCTGTATCCAGCCAGGGCGTATCTGTTAACGACTATTTCTGGACTCGATTCCTGTATCCTGCCAGGGCACATCTGAAGAGTTTGAAGATCCGATACCTGTATCCAGCCAGGGCGTATCTGTTGACGACTATTTCCAGACTCGATTCCTGTATCCTGCCAGGGCACGTCTGAAGAGTTTGAAGATCCGATACCTGTATCCAGCCAGGGCATATCTGTTGACGACTATTTCCGGACTCGATTCCTGTATCCTGCCAGGGCACGTCTGAAGAGTTTGAAGATCCGATACCTGTATCCAGCCAGGGCGTATCTGTTGACGACTATTTCCGAACTCGATTCCTGTATCCTTCCAGGGCACGTCTGAAGAGTTTGAAGATCCGATACCTGTATCCATCCAGGGCGTATCTGTTAACGACTATTTCCGGACTCGATTCTTGTATCCTGCCAGGGCACGTCTGAAGAGTTTGAAGATCCAATACCTGTATCCAGCCAGGGCGTATCTGTTGACGACTATTTTCGGACTCGATTCATGTATCCTGCAAGGGCACGTCTGAAGAGTTTGAAGATTCGATTCCTGTATCCAGCCAGGGCATATCTGTTGACGACATATTTCCAGATTCGATTCCTGTATCCAGCCAGGGCACGTCTGAAGAGTTTGTAGATTCGACACCTGTATCCAGCCAGGGCATATCTGCATAAAGAGTTTGAAGATCAACCCCTGTAACAGGCCAGGTAATTATCTTTCTTTCACAAGTACGCAAGGTCTCGCTAAGGAATCTCTTACGCGATCGACACCTAGATGACATCCATAAGCCCATCTCTACAGCTATCCCTCACAGTTCCAAATGGCATCTATAAGCCCATTCCCGACAAGGTTCTGTCACATCTCCAGATGGCATCTATAAGCCCATCCTCCTATCCATCATCTCTCCAAATGGCATCTGTAAGCCCATTGCCGCTATCATGCTGCTGATACTCTACTTTGTGAGTGCAAATTTCTGGGCACTCTAGTGTTCAATCATCTTCCACCTTCGGATCACGAAAGGCACACAAGCCAATCTACATCCTCAGGTCTAAGAAGATTGAACAGGGGCAAATGTTGTACCCCAAAATTTTCCCTCCCATATTCTTCAAAAGTTTTGACAAGCATCACCTCAAATGGTTCAAAGTCTACTCAAGGGCTGCACAGTCAAACCATCCTCCTAAGCCAGTCAAATTAGGGTTTTGGTTTCTGCAAGGAAGTTGAGGTTTTCAAGGGCTCAATCAAGTCCCATATGCTCATACACATTGTCAAGCACCTACATGTCAAGTTTCAAGGCTCACAAAGTCAAGTTGCACAGTCAAAAACCCTAATTGCTTCACAGTCAACTGTAGGGGCAAAATGGTCATTTGGCAGTCAAAAGTCAAAATTTTTGGTCAACATCTTATTTTGAAGCCACAATCATCATTTGGTCAAATCTTGACCATGATTTCACAAGAATGGCTCAAAAATCATCAAGGTGTCAAAAGTTTCTATTTTTGGACAGCTGAAAAGTCAACTGTAACTTGACCAAGGCATAACTTTTTCATGGTTCATCAGAAAAATCCCATCCAATGCTCATTTTGAAGGGGATGACATTTCCTACAACTCATCTTCACATTCCAAGTCCAAGAAATGCTCTCACAAAAAGTTACCAATTTCAACATTATAGGTCATTTTCAAAAGTCAACAAAAAGGCACTTTAAGTCAAAGACCATAACATGAGATTGGTAAATTCAAATGACATGGGACCAAAGGCATTGGTTAGAGGACTTCAAGACCTTTCCAAAATGTCCAAGAACATGTTCATAGCTTCAAAATTGAGTAAGATATGCATTGGAGAAGTTGGGAAATTTTTGTGAAATGGCCAAAGTCAATTATCCTTGAAACTTCATTTTTGACAAAGAGGGCCCACTTTTTCCACTTGGTTCAGCTTGGCCATGCCTCCCACGTGTCCCACAATTTTTTCAAGATTTAAAATTAATTTTTCCATTTTTATTTAATTTTATTTGATTTAATTCATTTTAAAACTTTAAAATTCAAATAAAAATCAAAGAAATTAATGGAGGGATATATTTTGTGTTGAATAGCCTTGATACACCTTGAAACACCTTCCAAATTCGTGCAAGGCCTATTCCAAGCACAAAAATTCAAATTTTTACAAGAATGGTAAGTTACTTTAATGGTGTTCATGGCAAAATCAAAAGCATAATTGCATTGGTTTATTGTGCATTATTCTGATGGATACTCATTCAAAACCATATATGCAAGCCTTGGCATAACAATACACGACCTAGAAACACTCCATACAGCATAAGCAATTTCCAATTTTCAAAGGAAAAGTGACAAACTGAAAACCACCTTACAGTACAATTCAAGCTTCCATTTTGATTCAAATACACTCCTTGCATCACCAGCAACCTTTGGCAATCAGAATTAAGCGCAAAACCTCAAAGAATCGCTCATCACGCCCCCCACGGTTTGTCCATCATTTGAAAATCGAAACTCCATTTTTACGCCTTTTTAATTCATTTTGATCATGGTTATGCACTACTGACATTGTTACAAGGCTTTCTGTGTACTTTAATTTGATTATATGGCTATAAAACGCAAAGTGCCATTGACAATTTCTAGGTTTTTCAGAGCTTCGAATTTGGGGTCTTTTTCATGCTGTAAAATTGAAACACTAAACAGGCATGGTTGAACTCAGCACAATGAGACGAACAAGATGGACCTATCGCGCCCTTTTTATGTTGTCCCAATTTCTATTCGCTGTTTTCTGCCATTGCATTTAGTGGGGGTTAAAAACCCCCGCTATCTTATTTCTTTTTTTGCAGGTATGAAGAAGACGACGATGACATGTTTACATATGTCTGGTTGATTTGAATAAGGGTGCGCGTTTTAGTTAGTTCCAGCGTGTATTGTTGCTTTTGTATATTATATTTCTTTTCTATTTTACTAACACGCGCGCATAGTTGGTCCAGTGGTTGGAAACGTGGTTTGTATTCACTGGGACCTGGGTTCGATTCCCAGGTCCCCCCATAATTCTCATGTTATTTTTTCAAGTGCTTACCTGTGCAGATTCCAAACTGAGGCGCACCATGAGCCTCACATCTCTGCCTGACAAGTGTCCATCAGTGCAAATCCAATGGCCAAGCATGGGGACCATGGTGCTCTGGAGTCAGCGCATGCGTAGGCAACCAAAAAAAGTCATACAGGCCTTGTTCAAATGGGCCTCAAATCTCAATCTCACACCCTCCTTCCTGGCCCAATACCCCCTTCCATTTGGTTTATTCTTTTCTATTCTTTTTTTATTTTCCAATTTAATTTCTAACCTTTCAATTATTTTTATTATTAACAATTAATCAATTAACATTTTCATAAAAAAATCAAAAAAAGAACTAACATCATTATTATTATTATTTTATTTTGTAAATAAATATTAAATAAATTAGTTTTAACTAGGCCATTTTAACTCTTTTTTTTAAAAAAACAACTAAAATAATTTAGAATTAGGTTAACTTAGAGTTTTATTTCTTTTATTTTATTACATAAAAACACAAAAAAAAAAAATATTTCTTTTAGTAAATTAATTAATTAGATTAGGTTTATTTAAGTAATTGCATTTTATTCCAAAAATACAAAAAATCAATTTCTTTTCTAAAAAAGGGTCAACACCCTTAAGACATTCCCGACTCTTCTTTCGTGCGCATTTTAGTTTTTAATTCTTTATTTTTTATTATTATGTAACTGTCTCCGGATGTAATAGTAATTAGGATTTTACTGTTTTTATTTACTTTCCGTACTTATTTACCAAAAAACGGGTCTTTGTATTTTTGGCGATGTATAGACCCGCACCTTGTAATAGCGTAGGATTTATGTTTTCCTCAATTTACTTTCCGCACCCCCTAACTGTTAAATGCATGAAAGAATTTATGGTAAATAAAAACAACTCGTAGCTCACTAATTACAAAGACAAACATAACATGAAAACAACACACAATACACACACCACTTCTAGGGTACGCCTCACTCGTTGCCTTCGAAACGTGGTCATCAAGTATAGGACGTCTTAGAGGTCACCCTTTGTCTCAAGATCCAGTTGCCTCGAAACAGTTGCCTCGAAACGGTTGCCTCGGATAAAAGGATCTAGGACGTTAGGGTTACTTCTAAGATATCCTACCATTGCTTAGGTGACCATATTGTCCCTAAAATCGAATTGACCCGAACACCTCCAACGATGGTGCTACCTACCTCTCAATGGTGGGATAGCACTATCTAAAGGACATTTACACAGCTTAATTCCTTAGGGTAGGTAGATGACTCATGGGTACTTGCTCTTTTCAAAAACAAACAAAATACTTTTCACACCTTACACTTTCAAAAGCTTTCAAAACAAATTTTTCAAACACTCTTGAGGACAGATACAAGAGTTATTCAGAAATCTTTCAAAGAAACTTTTTCAAACCCACTCACATTTGAAAAGCAAACAAATCATTTTGAAAACATAAGAGCAAGTACCTAAGAGCCCGTGGATAACCACGGATAGAAAGGGTGCTAACACATTCCCTTTCTATAAATCTACCTCCCGAACCGAGAAACATCTCGAATAAGGAATTTTGCTGTGCTTTTGTCCTTTCCATGATGGAGAACATAAAAGACGGTGGCGACTCTTGCTTCCGCGAAATTTCGCAAAACCAGCTAAAAACAGTCAGTTCTCATTCCCACCGATCACAAGAATGAAACTGGGTTGCTAATGCTTTTGAGTAGGCGTGGTTGAAAGCTTTAGCAAATTGTATGAGTGAGTTTGTTTACGTAGGCGTGTATATGCATGAAGATTATTAGCCTTTTCTTTGCTCACACAGTCTTGTTTAAATAGCCAAGGAAGAGATATGTTGGTTGTCCATAAATCACTTTCAATGATAATAACGTTCTTTCCTTTTTGAGAAGATCTTGTCTTGGACTAAAGCCGTTGGTAATTAATCTGTCTTGAATTCTTAGTAATGCTGACGCTTCAGAGTCTTCTCTGCTTATGGTAATCAGAGTGTTCTTGGCTTTAACTTATTCTGACGCTTCTGAGTGCTGATGACTTGGTAAGGATCTTGATCAGAGTCAGAGTATTTTATGTGCAGATTCTGGTCATCAGGCTTCAGCGTATGATCTGGTAACTTCAGCGTGTAGCACATGTTTGATCTTCTGATGCTGACATATCTTCTGATGCTAATGTTGATACTGATCTTCTGATGCTGATTCCATCAGAGTTTCTGTAAACACAAAACATAATTTTAAGTAGCATATATGTCTTATATATAAATCCTACAATTTATTTATTCTTGTATTTTGTTATCATCAAAACTCTAATTGAGGGTTGTAGAATCAAACTATGTTCTAACACACTTGGGCCCATCCCATATTCCTCGAAGAAGGCTATTCCATGGAATTATGGTTCTGATGTCTATTACCACGACATTAAACAAGAGTTTTCTGACGGAGATGATGAAGAGGCTGATCCCAATATTGTGAGGACTAGCAAAATTACTAGAAGCAGAAGGATTTTCTCCCCAGAGATCTCTCCACCTGTTTAAGTCATAGTTACCAAGAAAACTGTAGAGGCTCGGGGTAAAGAGCCAATAATAGAGCCTGTCCAAATGGAGGCACCAAAAGAAGCTACAGTCAAGGATACCTTTGGACAAGAAATGGAAGAGGTGTTAAAGATCATTTGCAGAAGCGATTACAAAATTGTTGAACAACTAGGGAAAACCCTGTCCAAAATCTCCATGCTATCTTTACTACTGTGTTCTGAAGCCCATGCGCAAGCTTTAATGAAATTCTTGAAGACTGCTCATGTGCCACAAGAAATTTTGGCTGTTCAATTTGGAAGTTATGTGGCTAGCTTAACAATTGATAATGGGTTAGGCTTCTTTGATGCTGACCTGACTCTGAAAGGAAGAAATCATAATAGGGTCATATATGTCTCTATTGAATGCAGGGGCACTACGTTGGCTCATGTGTTAGTTAATACTGGCTCTTCTGTGAATGTTCTTCTAAAGGGCGCTCTTGACGGACTGGATTGTGAAGGGGTTGTGCTGAAACCCAGTGACATTATAGTTCGAGCCTTTGACGGGTCCAAAAGAATGGTACATGGAGAAGTGGATCTTCCTATCAAAGTGGGCCCACAGATCTTTGAATCCACCTTCTATGTAATGGACATTCATCCAACTTATTCTTTTCTATTAGGACTCCCCTGGATCCATGGGGCAGGTGCTGTTACCTCCACTTTGCACCAGAAATTAAAATATCCTGTGAAAGGGAAGGTTGTTATTGTCTGCGGAGAGGAGGAGTACATGGTTAGCCACCTGAATTCATTCTGGTACGTAGAGATGGACAAAGATTTTATCTAGACTCCATGTCAAACCTTTGAAGTGATTTCCCCTACTGCTATTAAAGATGTTTCTGCCATTCCAAAGACTACCAGGGTTCTACACAATATGGCTTCCTTGAAAGATGCCAAAGCTACTATAGAAGAAGGTGGTTGCACAATTTGGGGTTAGCTTCCTGATATCCCCTACAAATCTGATAAGTTTGGTTTTGGATTTACTGCAGAGGGTCAGAGGACTGTTCATCGTTCTCGAGCTGCAAGACCTTCATTCCGTATCAACAACAACATAATCAATGCTATAGAGGATGCTGACAATGATAGTGACTTCGAAAACTGGATCATTCCTACCAGGGGAAACAGACTCAACAATTGGAAAGCATAAGACATTATCTTCGTCTCCTTTAGTCAGGAGTAATAGCTATTTCTTTTTTATCGCATTAAGAAGTTTGGTTATGTAATTTCTTCTAAAACAATGACTTTAAACCTTGTGCCTTTCCCCAAGAATAATGGTTCATTTGTTAAGGGTTGTCATTTCATATGTCATATTTCCATTTAATTAAAACATTGGACGTTTTGCATTCATATTTTACGCTCTTTGTCTTTCTTTTACTTTATTGCACTTTCAAATAGCTATGTGTTCTTACACACACCCACACACTACATTGTAGATCCCCATCCACTCTGGATCTTGTTGATAACGATTCTGCTATTGCCTCTTATGACTTTGAAAATCCGATCTACCAAGCCAAGGACGAAGGTGAGAAAGATTGTGAAATACCTAGAGAACTTTCCAGACTCTTAATACAAAAAGAAAAGGATATCCAACCACATGAAGAGCCGACCGAGGTGGTAAACTTGGGTTCTTAGACAGAAAGAAAAAAGGTCAAGATAGGCACCAACTTAGAGGGCGGTATCAAGAACAGATTGATTCAAATGTTGCATGACTATGTTGAGGTATTTTCTTGGTCATATGAAGACATGCCAGGGCTTAATACTAATATTGTGGTTCACTGTCTGCCAATGAAAGAAGGTTGTTCTCTAATTAAGAAAAAGGTTTGTCGCATGTGTCCTGAGATGTTAGAGAAGATCAAAGTCGAGGTTATGAAACAATTCAATGCATGGTTCTTAGCAGTGACGTCATATCCTTAATGGGTTGCTAATGTTGTTCTGGTGCCAAAGAAAGATGGCAAGGTACATATGTGTGTAGATTACAGGGATCTGAACAGCGCGAGCCCCAAAGATGACTTCCCGCTGCCATATAATGAGATCTTGGTCGACAACACCGCTCAACACAAGGTATTCTCCTTCATGGATGGTTTCTCGGGTTATAATCAGATCAAGATGGCGCCTGAAGACATAGAGAAAACTACCTTCATCACACAGTTGGGGGCTTTCTGTTACAATGTCATTCCTTTTGGGTTGAAGAACGCAGGGACAACTTATTAGTGGGCCATGGTAGCCTTATTTCACGACATGATTCATCATGAGATAGAAGTCTATGTTGACGACATGATATCAAGGTCACAGACTGAAGAAGAACATCTTGATCATCCATATAAGTTATTTTAAAGGTTGAAGAAGTACAAACTAAGGCTAAATCTAAACAAATGCACTTTTGAGGTGAGATCTGGTAAATTCATGGGTTTCGTCGTCAGTGGTAAAGGTATTGAAGTTGATCCCGCAAAAGTTAAAGTTATTCAAGAAATGTCGGCTCCCCGTACTGAGAAGGAGGTCAGAGGTTTCTTAGGACGACTGAATTACATTTCCCGATTCATTTCTCATTTGAGTGCTACCTATGAGCCAATCTTCAAGCTGCTGAAGAAAGATCAAGTAGTAAAGTGGAACGACGACTGTCAAATGGCCTTTGATAAAATCAAGGAGTACCTACAAGAACCTCTGATTCTGATGCCACAAGTTGAAGGAAGACCTCTAATCATGTACCTAACAATACTAGAGAACTTAATGGGGGTGTGTACTGGGGCAACATGACGAGTCTGGTCGAAAAGAGCATGCAATATACTACCTTAGCAAAAAATTTACCGACCGTGAAACAAGATATTCAGTGATCGAGAAAACTTGTTGCACTTTGGCATGGGATGCTCGCTGACTAAGACAATATATGTTGACTCACACTACTATATTGATCTCTAAAATGAATCCTATCAAGTATATATTTGAGAATCCAGCTCTCTCCGGAAGAATAGCCCGATGGCAAGTGGTCCTAACAGAATACAACATTTAGTACACAACTCAAAAGGCAATCAAAGGAAGTGTACTGGAAGATCTTTTGGTGCATCAAGATGTAGACGACTATCAGTCTATGCATTTCCAATTCCTAGATGAGAACATTATGCTAGTTATGGATTGTGAAGAGCCTGGACTGTATGAAGGACCTGATCTAGGATCCCGATGGACTATGGTTTTCTACGGAGCTTCTAACGCACTTGGAAACAGAATTGTTACTGTAATTATCTCTCCCCAGGGTTTTCATACACCCTTCTCTACCAGACTTTGCTTTGACTGCACCAATAATATGGATGAATATGAAGCGTGCATCATGGGTATTAAAGCTGCCATTCACCTGAGAATCAAATTCCTGAGCGTATATGGGGATTCAGCCTTGGTAATCAATCAGTTCAAGGGAGATTAGGATAGAAAGCATCTGAATCTTATCCCTTACTGAGAATATGTGCTAATCTTGATTTCGTACTTCGAAGAGATTACTTTTGAGCATATCCCAAGAGAAGAGAATCAGTTGGCGGATGCATTAGCTACCATGTCATCCATGTTCAAGGTCATATGGGACAATGAGGCTCCTAGAATTACCATTGAAAGATTCGACGAATTGGCACATTGCTACAAAATTGATACTGATAGAGTAGAAGAAAAAGCTTGGTTTCATGAAGTAAAAAGGTACCTTAAAGCTCAAGAATACCCTGAGAGGCATCGATCAATGACAAGAAATTCCTATAGAGTTTCTCGGCTAAGTTCTTCTTGAGCAATGGAATTTTATACAAGAATAATCATGATTCGACTCTACTTCATTGTGTTGACAAGAAAGAAGCAGAGAAAATTATGGAGGATATACATGAAGGCATCTTTGGTACTCATTCCAGTGGACATACTATGGCTAAGAAGATCTTGAGAGCGGGTTACTATTGGTCGACCATGGAAACTAATTTCCACCACCACTCGAGAACTTATCTTAAGTGCCAGATCTATGATGATAAAGCTCGTGTACCTCCAGTTCCTCTGAATGTTTTGACTTCTCCTTGGCCATTCACAATGTGGGGCATTAATATGATCGGAGAAATCAAGCCTACTGCTTCTATCGGACATCACTTCATTCTTGTCGCCATTGACTACTTTACAAAATAGGTTAAAGCGGCCTCATTTTTCTCCGTTACCAAGAATGTGGTAGCTCGATTCTTTAAACATAATCTTACCTTCCGGTATGGAATCCCCGAGAGAATCATCACGGACAATGGTACCAACCTCAACAACACTATGATCACTGAACTCTGCATACATTTCAAGATCAAGCACCACAACTCTTCTCCGTATAGACCAAAGATGAATGGTGTAGTGGAAGCCACGAACACGAATATTAAGAAGATCATACAGAAGATGATTGTGACTTACAAAGACTGGTATGAGATGTTACCATTTTCTCTACATGGCTATCGCACTTCAGTGCGAACATCAACTGGGGCAACCCCATTCTCTCTGGTCTATGGCATGGAAGTTGTCTTGCCTGTCGAAGTTCAGATTCCTTCTCTGAGGATTATGAAGGATGAAGACTTAGACGAAGACGAGTGGATTCAGACCAAGCTAGACCAATTGAACCTGATTGATGAAAAGAGGCTTGTGGTTGTATGTCATGGTCAGATGCATCAGAAACTTATGATTAAGGCATTCAACAAGAAAATCAAGCATCGGATATATCAGGCTGGTGACTTGGTAATAAAGCGCATCATTATACCACAAGGTGATCCTAGGGGAAAATGGACTCCCACCTACGAAGGGCTATTTGTTGTCAAGAAAGTATTTTCGAGCGGTGCTATGATACTAACCACTATGAACGGTGAAGGTTTCTCACACCCTGTGAATGAGGACATAGTCAAAAGATACTACGCATGAAAATGACCCACTAGGTTGACTGGAATAGGCAAAAACAAAGGCATCCTAGAGAACCAAAAGGGTTCGGGAAAAAATTAGGGATATATATAAAAATTATACACCCGACAAGTCGAAAACCTGAAAAGGCGGCTTGGGCAAGAAAGGGTATCCCGGTGGACTGAAAACTCGAAAGGGCGGTCCAGGAAAAAGTTATGGATTAAAAGCGTACAACTATGTTCCATTGGATCACTTACTGTAAGATTTATCACCAAAGTTGAAAGTTCAAATGGTATAACACAATTCAGTCAACTTCTTCCGACAACAAGGGATGAGATGTTCGAAGACATAAGGGCAATAACAAAGTTGGAACCCAACGAGATCATTTCCACATAGCTATATGTTTTGTTTTCACTCTGTACTCTTTTATTTCATGGAAATTCCCTCTTACTAGGATTTATGTCTCTTTGTACGAAATCACCTGTTTATAGGCAAACTATCAATACAAATACACCCTAAAATTCAAACGTTTTGTTTTTAAATTTTTCTATTTTGTTTGCAAAAACGTACAATTACTAAAATTGAATGAACATGTGCATATGAAATGATTAACTATTAATAAATATATGCATAAGAACAGGAATAAGCATTTACTCAAGACTCTAGGAGTTGGGATGACATTCAAGTTGTCTGTAAATCCCCACAGAGCGACTTCCATGAGATTATCCCCAGAGAGTAATCTTCACAAATTCACCTTCAAATGAAGATACATTCCCCGCAATTTCCCCAGAAGATTGCTTTGGTGAATAAAATAATATGATCTCTTTTCCGATAATATCATCAACCTACGGAGTCCCAATCATTATAGTTCATGGAAGTTCTCTTCCCCGACTGAGTTTATCCTCTAAAACTGTAAAACTTCCTGCAAATTTCATCTCTCCAGCAGAGGTTGTTTCCTCAGTAGAGTATTTATCCATCAACAGGGTTTTATTTCCCTAACATGGTTTATTTCCCCAACAGATTATTGTCTCCTCAGTTTGAGTCTTTTCCTCAAATGGCTACGAATCACCGGCAAAATTCCTCTCCCTAGTGAAGTTGCGATTATCCCCAAATGAGTCGGAAGGTTATCCATATCTTTTATCTCTAGTCAGGGTATAGAAGAATTAAACTCCCCATACGAGCCGAATGGTTATCCATCTCTTTTATCCCTAGTCAGGGTATATAAGAATTAAACTCCCCAGACGAGTCGGAAGGTTATTCATCTCTTTTATCCCCAGTTAGGGTATATAAGAATTAAACTCCCCAGTAGAGAGATGAATGACTAATGTTCCTAAACTCTTTTCCCCAAACAAAAGTCGGCATTCCTCAGTGGAGCTTCCTCAAATAGCAAGCAGGAATCCCCAGCGGAAGCATTCTAGACAAGCCTGAAGATTACATAAGTTCTTCATCCCAAGCACCAGTCAGGGATTCATTTTCTCCAGCAAGATGTCATATGAAACTGATGATACATTTCCAACAACACTTCACATTCATACATCATTTACCAATATCATAGAATATGCATACGAAACACGTATAACACAGTCTCATTTATTTTGAGAACATCATTACACAATTCATTTCATACATCATGACATTGCATACATATACCTCTTTACCTTTTCAGGAAAGATCAATTAACAGACAAACATCATCAACTACTTATATGACCCGACAGCCCTCTCAAAGGCTACATCTAACAAAGGGCTATTTCAGCAATTTTCTCAAAGGATCATTCTTGGAAAGATATCTTCTGGCTCAGATTAAATCAAACAAAGATTTATTATGATACTTCTTCCAGTATAGACCTCTTCTGGCTTAGATTAAATTGACCATAGATTTATTCTGATACTTCTTCTAGTTAAAGACAAAAAGACCTCTTCTGGCTCAGATTAAATCGAGTGTAGACTTATTCTGATACTTCTTCTAGTTAAAGACAGGTGTAGACATCTTTTGGATCAGATTTAATCGATCATAGATTTATTTTGATACTTCTCTCAGTTAAAGATGGGCGCATACATTTTCTGGCTCAGATTAAATCGAGTGTGGATTTATTCTGATACTTCTTCCAATTAAAGACGGACATAGACATTTTCTGGCTTAGATTAAATCAACCATAGATTTATTCTGATACTTCTTCCAGTTAAAGACAAAAAGACCTCTTATGGCTCAAATTAAATTGAGTGTAGATTTATTCTGATACTTCTTCCAGTTAAAGACAGGCGTAGACATCTTCTGGATCAGATTAAATCAAGCGTAGATTTATTCTAATACTTATTCCAGTAGACATTTTATGGCTCGGTTTAAATCGACCATAGATTTATTCTGATAATTCTTCCAGTTAAAGACGAACGTAGACATCTTCTGGCTCAATTTAAATCGACCATACATTTATTCTGATACTTCCTCCATTAGACATTTTTTGGATCAGATTAAGTTGACCATAGATTTGTTCTGATACTTCTTCCAGTAAATAACTCTTGTCTCAGATTAAATCGAGCATAGATTTATTCTGATACTTCTTCCAGTTGAAGTTACTTCTTCCAGTTGAAGTCGAGCGTAGACTTAGTCTAATTTCCATCAACAGTTACTTTGGATGGCATCTATAAGCCCATATCCGATGAATCTCCATCACCTCTCCAAATGGCATCTTTAACCCATTCCCATTATAATCAACCAACAATGTTACTTCGTGCACAGATGAGTGCAAATTTCGGGGCACTTAAGTGTCCAGTCATCTTTTACCTTCAAGTCACGAATGAAGGACATGCCAATCTAAATCTTTAGGTTTAAGAAGATTGAATAGGGGCGGATGTTGTACCCAAAAAATTTCCCTCCCATTTTCTTCAAAACATGCTCACAAAAGGTCTAAAATACTCAAAGCTACTCAAGAGTTGACTGGTCAAACCTCCTCCTAAGCAAAGGTCTTAAATTAGGGTTTGGTGATTCTCAAAGAAGATTGGGTTTCAAGGGTCTCAAATGACTTTCATGGTTCATCATTGGTCCTAAATAATGCTTATGTCAAGTTTCAAGTCTTGCATCACATGTTTGCTCAGTCAATTGCTCAGATGATTTAAAATCAACTATATTGAGTAAAAAGTCGACTATAGTCAACATACAGTCAAACTTCAAGATTTTTTGTCAACATCAACATTTGGAGGTGATATTCATCATTTTATCAAGGGTTGATCATGATTCCTCAAGGAAAGCCCTCAAATCATCAAAGGTCAAAATTTTCCAAAATTAGGGTTTTGATTGAAGATGACTGATCATTGACTTTTGGACTAGTGCATGACCTAATGGTTTAAAATATTATCTTAAGGACTCAAACACAACATCTTGACCTAATTACATGGATCAATACTTTTCCAAAGATATAAGTGATTGATACTTGAAGAATTGAATCAATTGATGAAAAGTTAACAGTCACACAAAAGTCAAACTTTGACCTTTTTGGTCAACATTGGAATTCAAAAATCAAGAAACATTCAAATCTATCAAAATTGACCATCAAGAATAAAAAAAGTCAACAAAATTCAAAAGTTGGAAAATTTTACAACACTTAGAAAATTTTGAAGTGTTTTATTCTTAACAAAATCACTACTTCATGGCCATTTTTTACTAAGATCCAAGTTGACTCAAAGAATACTTTCAATGTGAAAGTTGTAGGGATTGGTGAATTCTACAAATATTTTAATGAGGGATGATCCTCAAAAAGTGCTTGGATTAAGAGATATGAGCCCATGAAGTTGTGATATTTTCATCTAATACTTAGAAAAAATTTCAACAAGTTTTGGTCAGTTTTTCATCTCAACTTCTTGGCCAATTTTCACCAATTTCCCTACTGATTTAGCCAAAATGGTCAACATGAAAGTTGAATATCATGTTTCAAGCTTTCCAAAATGTTTAAGAGCATGAAAAAATCATACTTGAGCTGAGAGATTCGAAGAGATGAAATTGGCATTTCATTCTTGAATTATAGGTCATTTTTGTGATGAACATATGGCCAAATATCACACCATTCTTAGAGATCTCACTTTGCAGGCCTCTAAACTTCCAAATCTATCCATAATCAGAAGATTACACACACTTTTGAGCCATGATCCAAGGATTGGTAGCTTTGTCCAATGCATCATTCCATTTTTGGCACAAAGTTAACATTGCCATTTTGATAAAGTTGCTTTAATCATAAAAGTCCATTCCTTGAACCCATACATTATTGATTGTGACTTCAAAACATCTCAGCACCAAGAAGCAACAATTTTCAACCTATAAAGCACCCCTAAAATCAGGCCATGCTCACATTGGAACCATAACTCTCATGAACCTTCACTTCCAATCCAACCAAACAATAACTTGCTATCTTACAAATCTGGTTGTTTCAACCTACCAAACTTTTCTCTATAAATATAGAAGCCACTTTTAAGCCAAAGGAGGGAATTAACAGCTCCAAAACATTCTCAAATTATCTCAAACTCATAATCACCAAGAAACCACCATTGTTGCACATTTGAAGCTTCCAACATCCAACTTCAAATTCGCTCGTGCGCTTGTATCTTTTATCATTCAAACACCATCTACACATCATACCTAAGTTCCTGTATGCATTATTTTGTCACTAAAAAATCCTTAACACTTCATCCAAACCAAGATCAAACTCCTCTGCAACTTGACTTTTCCTAGGCATTGCAAAAGCTTATGGGGAGTGTAGTGAAGCTATCTAGATCATCTTAACACCTCCATAAGTGCTCTAACTTCAAACTTGATTCTTACTTCAAGAGGTAAGTTTCTCCAACTGTGATGTCCATATACATGCATCATTTGCTTTCAATTTCAAAAGATAAAATGTAGATATCAATATCCTGAAGCTAACCATATCATTTGTTTTCATTAATTTTGCTTATGGAGTGAGAATCGAAGCTTTGACCAGTTAGGTTTCATTTTTTGTATTGAGTAAAATTATTTTTAATCTTTAAGTGTTAATTAAAGTTAATGGCATGGTTGAATTTGTGGTGAAATTTAGAACAACTTTCATGTTTACGTTTTTTAAAATGGTTGAGAAATGGAAGAGTTTGATATTCATCAATGGTGTTGTTGTTGTTTGCACGTGTGAGGAAGAAGATAACATTTTCAAATTTGAAAAATGAATTTGTAATATATTTATTGGGTGCTGTTTCATAACCAGATGAAACAACCACCCGAGTGGTAAAACAAACGCGCTATGACCTTAGGGACCTGGATTCGAGCCCTAGTGGTACCCTTTTGTTTTTTTTTCACATATTTTGATTGCAAATTCAGTATAAATAATCCAGCGCACATACCATGCATCTTCAACCCTCAACCACTCGATCTCAACCAATCTAGATCTGATGCTACTGGAGATTTTCCCCAAGGTGCACCCCATTGAGTTGTCCACATTGAATCACACAGGCACATGCGCTTAAGGGTTTTGGGCCTGGCAAATTTCTGATTCCATATCCCCCCATATTGCTTACAACACAGGCCCATTAATTTTCTTTTCTTTTGTTTGTTTTAATTTAATTCTTTTTTTTTAATTCCATTTTTTTATTTAATCAACAAAAATCATAAAATCATAAAAAAATTTAGATTTATGTTTTTAATTAATTAATTTAATTTTTGATGATTAAAATTAATTTAATTTAATCACTTCGTTTTATTTTGTTAATTAATTTGTAAAATAATTAGACTTATATTTTGTTATTATTTTACACTATTAAATTTTTTTCTAAACAAAAATAACAAAATATTTTCTTAAAACACTTTGAAATATTTTAGGGTTTCTTAAACATCTTTCCCCTTTTCACCACCTTCGCGCACTTTATTTTTGCATTATTATTTTCCAATATTGTAACGGCTAACAGTTTGTAATAGATAATTAGGTTTACTTTACTTTTCATCCCGATTCATAAATTTGTACCCCATTCCCAAAGCGTTGTAATAATGTAGGACATTTGATTTCTGCAATTTATTGTTTTCCTTATTATTGTTAGATTAATTAGGATTGTATGACAAGATCTAAAACAAAACTCCAGATAACCATAAATCCAAGACAACAATTGAAATCAAAACACTATTTATACATGCACATCTAGGGTGACCCTCATTTGTTGCCTTCAGATAAAACAGTCATGTCCCTCGAACATGAGATGGTTTAGCAAAGACCCTCGATTAAAAAAGGTCATAGTCCCTCGATGACCCTTCAATGTTGCCTTCTGTAAACAATCTTAGTCCCTTACGAAAATTGTTGAAGCGTCCTACAAGTTACTTTCTATGACTGTACGATGACCCGCCCCTGTCCCTCAAATCAAATAATAGGGCTTACTACTAACTAATGGTAGGGTAACACTATCTAAAGGAGGAGGAAAAGAACAATATTTTTTGAGTAGGTTTATAGTTCTTAATCGCTTGCTCACAAACTAAAACAATTTTCACACCTCACATTTTCAAAACAATTACTTTCAAAACATTTTATAAACACTCTTGAGGACTGATACAAGGGTTATTATAAAGCAAACTTCCTTACATTGGCATTTTCAAAATATCTTTCAACAAAACAATATTTCTTACAAAATATTTTCAAAAACAAACATTTTGTATACATTCTCAACGATATGAGAATCATTACAAAATTGCCGCACTTCGGCATTTTCAAAATATTTTCAAACATACACAAACACGAAACATTTCAAAAGTGAGCTAGTGATTAAGAGCCCGTAGATAACTACAAATGAAAAGAGTGCTAACACCTTCCCCTTTTCATAACCTACCCCCTTACTCGGAAAATTCTCAAAAGGTCTTTCCTGTTCTTTTCACTCTTTCTTTTATTAGATAAAAGAAAAGTAGGTGGCGACTCTTGCTATCCGCAACATTTGTGATAAAACGCAAAACCCAAAATTCAATTCTCCCACCGTATTACAAAGAGGTAAAGTGAAGAAGAAGGGGAAAACATAGACATGTTATACACTTATCACAAAACTCATGGTCAAGAATAAGTTCAAATAGTCATTGAAAACATGGTACAAACACCAAAGTACACAAACTAGTTTAAATCAAAGTTGTGATGTAAGGTGAGAATAAGTGTGTGATAAAGTGAACATGGAAAGACATGTAAAGTAAGAGTGAAATCAGAAGCAAATTCTAAAGCTAAGGCAAGACTAGGTCAAAACCAAACCCTAATATGTTCCTAAAGATGGGTGAAGCACAAGAAAGGGATAGATGAAGAAGGAACATGTTTATAAGGTGTCAAAGCATACAAGTCAGTAGCAAATAACCTCTAAGATAACACATCCAAAAACCACAAGCATGTGAAAAGAATGCATACAAAGCATACAAAGGAAATGGAAAAAAGAGGCAAACAAACAAAGTTTAATTTAAGAAGTAAATATAAAGAGGAAGAGAGAGCATAATTGAAGAATTATGCAATGTGTGAGTTGTATAGTAAGTTAACTCAAGATGAGACTCATGAATAACCAAGTAAGAAGATGAAACTTCTTACACAAAAAAGTCACCTAGTTGATGAGCAAAATCATCTAATAATGGATAGTAGTTGCCTTAAATCAAATGAGGTTGATAAAGCTCAAGTAAGAGTGCATTATATCTTGTATATTATAGGGTGATGATGAAACCCTCACAAGATATCAATCATGAACTTAAAGACTCAATAAATGTCAACAAGATAACATACTTAAGTGTCATGATATATGGCAAAGTATAGTCCCTTTAATGCATACAAGCACTATGATCTAAGTAAATCAAGTTAAATGTTCTTAGATATTATGGGCAATAGCTAACATCAAGATACATTCATGGTACGTGACATAAAAGCTCATGAGACAATCATTATACAATGATGCTTAAAACATAAGTAGAAGAGAATGTGGTTCTTATGTATCATCATGTTGGTTAGTAAATGAGTACTTAACCAAGGATCACATAAGCATGGAGAATTGAGATGAGAAGAGAGGTTAAGATCAAAACTGAAACATAGAAATGTTGGACTCAAAGTCCTCAAGCAACATTCATCACACATCACACATAAACTAGGTCAAAACAAAGAATGTGGCTCCTAACTTGTCATCATGATGAATTGACAATGAAATGTAAATCAAAGAATCAAATGAGCGTTGATTTATAGGTCATAAGGCATGAATTCAGAAGTATAAGTAAAGGGACTTCAACCTTTTTGGACCAAAGACACTCAATTGAAAATGCACAAACACATTCTCCTAAACCATGATCACAAAATATAAGTAAATGGCCTCTAAATAAAGGTGAGATGTTAGAACACTTGAATGGTTCATAGACATGAACTCAAGACTCTAAACATGCTAATGAGAATAAGAGAAAGGAGAAGGAACTTGGTTCCTTAAAGATTGCACAAGTGCATTCATTATATCCCACATAATCCACAAAGAAACATAAGAAAAGATCAATCTCAAAATGAAATGAGAAAATGATCAAAGGAGATCAAATGCCTCTCAAGCGTTTAATAAGGATATCCTTGAGTTATCATGTCTCTAAATCTCAATAAAAAACAATCATGGCAAGGATTGGTTCAAAGGATTTACCCAAAGTTACAAACTAGGGTTCAAAATTTGCACAATTTAGGAGTTTAAACAATGTGATCATCAAATAGGTACAAGGGAACAATTAGATTTGTTCCAACCTAATGAGATACTAAGAATGTCCAGAGATTACCATGAGTACAAAACTCAACCCTTAAAAGTTTCACACAATAGCAAATTAAGGGCAAGAAGTTCAAGCAAGTCAAAATGGACACATTTAATAAAAAATTACGCCAAAAATAGAAAGAGGACTTGTAAATTCAAACAAAATTGAATCTAACTCCCTAAGGACTAATAAAACTCAGAAGAAAAGGTTATGGTCCTTGGATTGAAGAAGAAGTAGATTTTTGAAATGCAAACATCAAGACTAGTTAACGAAGTGCTTAAACTAGACATGATTTAAAAAATAATTTGATAAAAATATAAGATCAAGGTTTAAAATTCCAGGAAAATTATGTTCATGATCTTTCATCTAGGGAGCTTAATCCAATTACTTTTGACTTTTATAAATTGAAAAAATTAGAGAATTAAATCAAACTTGTAACATAAGCAAGTAAATTTAGCAAAATGACACTCTAGCTTTATAAATTTTAAAATCAAATGAAAATAAGTGATAAAAATGAAATAAAAATCTTAAGATCAACCTAACATCTTAAGGAAGTCAGAAAGTATTTTTTGTGATTTTTTAGATTAATGAAAATTTGAAAATAAAATCAAAATTCAAAAAAGTGATTAAAACACCTAATTAATCTCTATGAATTAATTTATCATCTAAAAATGATAAAATGATAAAATTAAAATTAAAATAAGAAACTAGACTAAAAATAAAGTATAAAGTTTTTTTGTTGTAATTTTTGGATGAATGGAAGTATTTTAAATAAATCAAAATTGAGAGAGAAACAAGAATTAACAAAGGAAAGGCAGGGGGTGTAAATTTGAATAAATAAAATTCACTATTTAATTCAAAACACAATTGGGCCAGAAATATGAGGGTGCGAAAATCACAATGTGACAGACCCAATTTGTTTTTGACTTTAATTGTGTTTTCAGAATTATTAAAATAAAAAATAAAATAAAATGTAACAAAGTTATGTGACATACCATCAATTGGCCATGACACCTTAAGTTACTAGATGACAAAAAAAAGGGAACAACCAATGGCCACGCAACACCTAGCGGACTCCCCTCCTCCTTTCCTACACAAATTGTTGGCTCCTCCTCATATTATTGTTTTTATTTTTGTTGATCATAAAACAAAACAAGAGCAAATAAGATCATGCCACCTCATCATCTTCTTCATGCAACAACACAAACCTGGAAAAAAACCCTAACACATGAGTTTTAGCCAACTTTAACCTCAAATTTCTCCATCAAAATTTAACCAAATCACACAAAATAAAATATAAAATTCAAGTACGCCATGAGTAGAACAAGGATATGCAATTAAAATTCATTTATACACATTCTAATATCATGGAAAATAAGCAATAAGGTAGGCATACAAAATTAAAAACATGAGATCCAAAAATTGAAAACAACACAAATTCAAAGATCTAACCAATGTCTCTCTTAGAGGAATTCCGGGTGTAATGCATGATCATTATTATATCATCCTAAAGCATTAAATCTAAGCATGGGACCATTATTTCATGGGTCATTTGCTGGGTTTGGGAAGAGAAATAAGGGTGAGATAAGCATGATTTATGAGCTGTAAGATCACATGGGGTGGAATTTTAGTGAGTGAAAAGAAATTGCTTAAAATAGAAAAAATGAGAAAACATGTGCATGCATGCTTTGTGTATGGCTTGGTTGTTTTAGGTAAAGAAAAGGGAGTATATGTGTGTGTAAGAAGAAGAAAAAATGGCGTGTTGCAATCAAAATTCGTGAAATGCCAAAACAACATTTTTTTCATGCAATTCCAAAAATCACATAAACATCCAACTTCTCTCTACTATAACTTGGTTAGTTTTTATCTAAACGAGTCAAACCTTGACTCTATGGAAGGAGGAAAGGGAGATCTACAATTTTCATGTTGGAAGAATTTTGAAATGAGATCTGGAAACCCCTCGAAAGTAGCCACGAAAATGGCCTCCTCAAGCTGATCAAAGAATCTTAGAAAAAAATTCTAAGTGTTGGAATTTTTACTTTTGAAACACTCAACTTCTAATCATCATAACTTGCTCAATAATGATTCAATGTTGATGAAATTGGTATGGTTGAAAAGTTTTGAATGAGGAGAACATCTTTCATGTTGAGGTGGACTTAAAAATGGGCGTGAAAGTTAGTCAAAAGTGTTGTACGAAATGGAAATTAAATGCCTTAAAAAATGTATTTCTTCCAAAAATCATAACTTGCTCAGTTTTGATCCATTGATGATGAACCATATATGGTTGGAAATATCAAGGAAAAATGCACAATTTTCATGTTAGGGATGTTTTAATTTGAAGCTTGAATCAATGTGAAATCTAGCCATGAAAATGCATGCAAATACATGCAAACTTGCCATAATTGGAAACTTTATAAAACCTTATTTTTTCCAAATTAGGTAAGTACATCCAATTCTTGATTTTTTATGATTCCGTTGATATTCCTTGACCAAATCTCGACTATTAATCATTTTTGACATGTTTGACACACTTTAACCACAAAAAGTCAGGGGTTGACTTTTTTTAACTCCTGAGTTGACTTTTTTCCAATTCAATCAACTTTCTTGCTCTTGTGATTAATTGAACCCCTTCTTTTTAAAATTGATGCTCAAATATTCAACCATAAGTGCTTAGAAACATGTTGAGAAACATAGAATCAAGTGTAGCTCAAAAAGTCAGAGATATCATGGTTTAAACACAAACCCTAATTTTGATAACTTGTGTTAGGAGATGATGATCAAGCCTCAAAAACCCTAATTCCATGGAACCTTGTGAAGAACTTCTTGAACAAAAATATCTCATATGACAATGAGAGGATATACTCTGAATAATTGGTTCATACAAGCATCAACCACTTCATATGACCCAAAACCCTAATCTCAAGAGATGGATAGGAGGAAAGTGTTTCAAATCAACACTCTTGCAAATTTCAATCTTTTGATGAACCAATGAGATAAGTGAGATGTATTGAGGTATGGGAAACCTTTTTTTGCTTGAGTGACTCAAATATTGAGGGCATGAGACCCTTCTTGTACTGATTGATAACACAACCATCTTTCATAGCTTGTGAAAGAACTCGGGAACTAAAATACCTTGATCCTATCACAATGCATGAATGTATATGATGAAACATAAGACTTTAAAATTTTAAAGTCAAGAGGGTAAATTTTGAAGTGCAACACAAGCCATGAGAAGTATCATATATCACACATATATCAAAATATCACACAAAGGCGTTTGCAAAGAAAGAGTGTGCATTCACATATACCACATACATGAAATTACACAGGAATTGAAATACTTAAACATAGATAAAGGTAAAGCAAACAATATTATCATATTGTTTCCACAAATCAACCTAAATAACAAATACAATAGCATGAAATATGATTTATATAATGAAATTAAATACACTTGAGTCGCTTCAAAAATGTCATGTTTACGCAACTTTTCATATTGGTTCTCTCGATGCTACACATGCATGTGCATCGCTTGGTGAAAATTAAAAATATATCACCACTAAAAGAAAAACATAAAGATGCTTCCATAAAATAAGACATGACTTGTTACAGAATATCATTTGCACAATAACATGTTCAAATTAATTCATGCGAAAATTGATAAATAATAAGCTTACACATGTAATGCAAGAAATAATGTTACAAAACATGCTTAAATGCTAAGAACATATATTTCAAATGTTAAAGAATCAATAGCATGAAGTCACTATAATCATATAAATTGAAACATACAATGATTATCAATTGAAATTTTTGAAAGTGAGCATTCATGAAATATATCATATATCAAACATATCAAACAGTTGGAACATAAACAATATTATAATAGCAAGAAGGCTTACTTACAATGGGAAAACGAAACAATATTGCCTCATAGATGAATTGAATGGAAGATGTGTACTCACATAGAATGGAGCTTTCAAATGAAAGTTTAAGCAAATGTATATAGAGTGCATGCAAAAAATATATTTAGGCAACATTTGAGATGTCAAGTATCTCCAATTACCTTCAAATGTTGAAAAATGGTTCGGTTGCAAGAGGTTTTGTAAGGATATCCACAAGTTGATTTTTACTATCAACATGCTCAAATACAATATCTTCGTTTTCAACATGGTCGCATAGAACATGATTATGTATCTCAATGTGCTTAGTGCGAGAATGTAACACCGAATTTTTGGTGAGGTTGAATGCACTTGTGTTGTCGCACATTATAGAAATACGTTGAAGTTTAATGTCGAAATCAAGTAGTTATTGTTTAAGCCACAAAATTTGGTCACAACAACTACCAGTTGTAATGTATTTAGACTTGGCCATTGACAAAGCAACAAAAATTTGTGTCTTACTATGCCAACTAAATAAGGAATTTGAAAACATGTGACAAATTCTCCTAGTGCTTTTCCTATCTGATTTTTAACTGGAAAAATTGGAATCAGAATAATTAACCAAACTACAATCACTTCCTTTGGAATACCAAAGCCCATACTTATATGTACCGTAAAGGTATCTAAGGACGTGTTTAACAACTTTTAAATGTGATTCCTTAGGAGTTATTGATACCAAGTGCACATCCACACACTAAACATAATGTCTGGCCTAGTTGTTTTAAGATATAGAAGAGATCAAATCATACCTCTATACTTTTTGACATCAGCATCCTTACCATTCTCATCTTTATCCAAGTTTCCATTTGTGGGCATTGAAGTGTCAATTATTTTTTTCATCATTCATGCCAAATATCTTTAGCAATTCATGATAGTATTTTGTTTGACACTCAAATGTCCCTTTGTTGAGTTACTTGATTTGAAGTCTGAGAAAGTAATTTAACTCCCATTTTAGACTCATTTCAAATTCACCCCACATAAGCTTAGAAAAATCCTTGACCAAGTGCATGTTAGTAGAGCCAAATATAATATCGTCAACATAGAGTTGAAATAGAAGTATGTGTTTTCCTTGACGTTTAATGAAAAGTGTTGTATCTACCTTCCCTCTAGAGTATCCTTTGATGAAGTAAGAACTTGCTAAGTCATTCATACCAAGCCTGGGAGGCTTGTTTGAGACCATTCAAAACTCGTTTTTGTTTGTAAACATGATTAGGATAATCATGATTTTTAAAACCGGGAGGTTGTGAAACATACACTTCCTCATTAATGTATCCGTTAAGAAAAACGCTATTCACGTTTATTTGAAATAACTTGAAATTCTTAGAGCATGCAAAGGATAATAAAATACATATAGCCTCAAGGTGGTCAACCTGAGCATAAGTTTCCTCATAATAAATTCCCTACTCTTGGTTATAACCTTGAGCCACTATTCGGGCTTTATTCCTAGTTATCATGCCGTTTTCGTCTAGTTTGTTTCTAAAAACTCACTTGGTGCCTATTACTTGATGATCTCACAGATGAGGGACAACGCCCCAAACATAATTTCCTTTAAATTGATTTAAATAATATTGCATGGTCATAAGCCAATGCTCATCAAGTAACACATCCTTTGTGTTTTTAGGTTCAACTTGAGACACGAATCCAAAGTGATAATAGAAAGTACTTATCTTAGAGCGAGTATTCACGCCTTTGGTGATATCACTGAGGATGTTGTCGATTGGATGATCCTTTTATGTTATCCATTCCAAGGGAATTCCATCCTCTTTAGTTTGACTTTCATCCTTTTTCTTTTCGGGATCGTCATCTTCGTCCTCCTCAGGTTACACCGATTCAGGTTGATCAATTCCTTCTTCGGCGTCATTAAGCATGTCTTTGAAAGATACACCTACATCATGAAAATAAATACCTTTTAAAACATTTCTTGGATAATATTCATCAAAAGTGACATGTACCAACTCTTAAATAATAAGTAATCTCTTATTATATACTCTATAAGCTTTACTTGATTGAGAGTATCCAAGGAAGATACCTTCATTAGCTTTCGCGTCAAATTTTCTAAGGTTATCCTTATCATTGTTCAAAATGAAACATTTTCATCCAAAAATATGAAGATGTGATAAATTTTGTTTTCTACCTTTTAAAAGTTCATATGATGTTTTTTTAACATATGAAGAATAAGTATCCTATTTAAAAAATAACACATCGTGCCAACAGAATCGGTCCAAAAATATTTAGGTAGATAACTATCATTGAGCATAGTGCTTGCCAACTCCTCTAGAATACAGTTTTTGTGCTCCACAACACTGTTTTGTTGTGGAGTCTCAGGAGCTGAAAAGTTATGTTCAATGCCATATTTATCACAATATTCCTCAAAGAGGTGGTTTTCAAATTCACATTTGTGGTCGTTTTGGATGGCAACTATATTTGAATTCAACTTGTTTTGGGATTACTTTGAAAAAGGTGTAAAATCTGAAAATGTCCCATCTTTACTACGTAAATGATGGTCAAATAAAATCTAGAGTAACCGTCTATAATAAAAAAACCATAGTAGTTACCACCTAGGCTTTTAGTCCTTTAGGGACCAATGAGATCCATATGGAGAAGCTCAAGAGGTCTCGAAGTTGAAACAACATTTTTGGATTTAAATGAAACTCTTGTTTGCTTGCCCATTTGGCATGCATCGCATATGTGGTATTTTGAAAACTTTATATTAGATAGACCAATTTTTAGATCTTTTGAAACCACTTTGTTTAGTAAATCAAAGTTGACATGATCTAAGCGTCTATGCCATATCCAAGAGTCTTCACTCAAGGTAAAGAGACACTTAAAGTTTGTCAAAGATACACCATTCAAGTCAAGAACATAGATGTTGTTTACCCTCACGCCATTAATTATTTAATCCCTCTTCTTATTATGTACAATCATGCAACAAGTTTTTGTGAAAGGTACTTTAAATCCTTTGTCGTATAGTTGACTAATGCTAAGAAGATTATGTTTAAGACCTTCAACTAACATAACATCTTAGATAGTAGTAGACGAGGGATTACCTACACTACCTTTTCCAAGTATTTCACCCTTGTTGTCGTCTCCATAGGAAACAAAACCCTTATTTTTTTTCCACAAAGTCAATTAAAAGGGAAATGTCACCCGTTATATTGTAGCGGTATAAATATTGAGACTAAGCCATTGGATTGACTTAACTCGCAAAATTAGTGAAAGTCGCCACCACACTTTTATTTTATCCAAATGAATGGGAAAAAAGCAAATAAACCCAAAGTAAAATAGAGATCAAGGTAATGAGATTGTTTATGCAAATGAAATTTATTAGCACCCTAAACATCTACGGTATTGTGCAAGAACCTCTTCGAAAATCTGTGTATTTTGGCTATAAAATAAATGTTTACGAAATGAGATTATGGAGATGAGAAAAGAAGTATATTTTACAATTTTTGCACCCACCGCGGTTGCAAACATTTTGTGCCTACGTACCCCCTTCGTGCAATAGAGGATTAGGGCACTCATAGTTCTTCTAAAAAATTTTGAAAAGTTTTGTGTGTTGGTTAATTTTAAGAAAAAATTTTAAAGAGAAAAGTCAAAGTGGCAAAAAGGTTTGAATTTGTTTTGTATTTTTTAAGTATTGAAGAGAGAAGGCATATCTTGATTAAGATTGATTAATGGCTTTATTTAGAAAAGAATTTTGAAAACGCATGGACCTAAGTCCATGTTTTTTAATGAAAGTGGTTCAAGTTAGAAAACAAGAATCCTTTGAAAAAGGGAGAAGATTTTGAAAATTAAAGAAGAATGAGAGGAGATTAAGAGACTATCCTAAAGCAAAAAGTAAAAGCTAAGGTAAGAAAAGGTCTAACCAAACAAGAAGCCAACACTTGACATTATAAAGTCAATGTAGAATTCACATCCTTTGGATTAAAAGCCACAAGTACAAAATAAACCAAGAGCATACCAATCATCCATGTGAAAATAAATCATAAGCAAAGAAGTATCAAAGAAACCCCAAGGTTTTAAAACCCAAAGCAAGGTCTTCAATATTGAGCCATGTGCCATATAGATCACCTAAGGCCAACCGAATAACACATGCACACAAAACATTTCTCAATACAAACAAAATAACAATGAAATAACACAAGGTCCAAAGGTCTCAAGGTCTCAAAGTATCAAGGTTTCTAATCCTAAGTCCAAGAGGTCCACAACTCCAATATGCCAAGAAGAGTAACCAATAGTCCATAAAGAGCCTTAATTCTTTTAATGTTCAAGTTGGTTATTAAGTGTCTTAAAAAGAAAAAGAAAAGCACAAGTGAACAAAGATAAAATGATATAAAATAAATGCTCAAGTGAGCAAAGATAAAATGACATAAAAATAAATTCTCAAGTGAACAAAAGGAAAATAGAATGAAATCTAAATGCTAATGATAAAGTGCATAAAATTAAAGGCATAAAGATAAACACATAAAGTAAAGTTAATTGTTAATGGTTAGTAAGTTAATTGCTAATAGTCACAAGGCATGATCAATGATGATTGAATGATGATATTAGACCAAGGATAATGAAAACTCATTAGAGGATTGATAAAATCAAAGCCTCCTCACAATAAGTTTCATAGGTATTGGACTAAAGATAACCAATTAATTATACTTGGGATTAGAAACATAAAGTTCGGGCCACAAATGGTCATTTTCCGAATCAGGAAAAGTTAACGCTATGTTAAGCAATCATAAGTGGACTTATGTAGAAGTGACACCTATTTTGAGGCTGATCAATAGCAATGTATGTACTATACATGTTAGAGACATGGTAGAAACCAAGCTCCTAAAACATGTAGCACAAGTGAAAAAAAAAGAAAGGAGATGAAGAATATGGAATCCAAGAGAAATGATCAATGGTGATTGAAGATTGAATTTAGGCTAAAGTTAATGAAGACTTGTTAGAGGATTGATAAAATCAAAGCCTCCTAACAACAAGCTTCAAATGTTTTGAACCATGGTTCATTATTCAATCATACTTGGACAATTTAAAGCATAAAGCTTGGGCCACTAATGATTGCTTAAAAAGGAAATACGAAGGGGATGAGATGAAAGGGAAAAGGGTGATGTCACAAATATACCAAAATTAGGTCTAACTTCATCAAAATAAATCAATCATCTTGGTGGATTTGGTCTTTTGACCTATCAACGCCTAAGTTCCATTGATGTTGATGAAATTTTTGACCCAAAATATGTCCACACATTACCAAGTCAGAACTAGACAAAAGAAAATAAAAATCAAGTAAAATAATATATAAAACATTTTTAAAAATGGTTAATTAATTGAAATTTATTGATGAAATACACAAAATGTATCAAAATACCAAATAAAAATCCCCAAAAAATACCAGAGGTCAAACATGAGTCAACAAGTGTTAACAAATTTTTTTATAATTTTTGAAAGTCAGAAACTAATTTTAAAAATAAAAAAATTAAGCTAAAAGATCTAAAATCAATGAAAAATAGAAAACTAAAATGTAAAATCCCAATAAATCACCATAGGTGTAAAACCATTATTGGATCATATTTTATTTTATTTGGAATTTTTAGAGAGTTAAAAATATTTTTTTAAATAATAAAAAACAAATGAAACAAAGAGACAATTATAAAAAATATCAAATCAGAAAATAAATTTGTGAACAAATATGGAACATAAAGAGAAAATTCAAACAAAATTTTAGAAATTGTTTTGGTATTTTTTTAATAAAAAATGAAAGAGATGTTGATTTTTGAAATTAAAATGAATTTAAAAATCAAAATTGTAAAATAATACTAATAAAAAAAACTTGAGGCGTCAGATCTGAGCTTATTAATTGAGCTGGCAAATCTGAAGGCCTTAACGCGCGCTTCCACCATGAGCTTCAGTCAACTAGCACATATTTGATTCAAAAAAGTCCAACCAACGAAATTGAAACAATTGGTGTGCCTTCATTGGTTAAAGATGACACGTTGGTCATCTTCAACTTCCAAACGCCTGCAATTAGGGCAAAACAAGGGTTCTTCAATTCGTAAATTTACGCTTTCATAGTGGTACCATTAGATGTGTCTATTCAAGACGATCTCAACCACATGCTTGCGAAAAATTTATTTAAATCACATCTCAATCGTTTTGGAAATTACCATAGAGAAAATGTAAATTTTTTTTTGAAAATTCAAGTATCAAATCACCATGGAAATTCAAACCAGAAGAAGCATACGCTTCATAGAAGAAGGGACTACATCCTAAATATTTATTTAAGATGATTTGATTGAGAAATCTACTCGAACGATGTTCAACTTGTAAGTTCTGAAAAAGAACTTCTGTAGCTTGATTCTATGCCAGAATTGCTTGGTTTTTGTTGTGAAAAGTTTGTATGATGATAAATAATGAAGAATCAAAAGAGAGTTTTGAGAAAGAAGGCTTGAAATGTTTAAATGGATTTTCAAATTTCAAGCTTCGAGTGTGACTTTGGCAGGGTGATTCTGGCTATCCAAACTTGAGGAAATGAAAGGAATATGTTGCTCTATTTATAGGAGAGTGAATGGTGATGAGAGTTGGAAGAATTTGTGAGAAAATCGTACAAACCAAGCTAACACGATGATTGCAAAATTTGTGACTCCATGTGCATCAAAACTCACTCTAATGCTACATTTCAATGCTTAAACCAGTTCATGCAAGTTTGTTAATCTTTTTTAAGTGGAAAACACGCATTAGTTTGATCATTAGAAGCCACATTAATTAATATGAAATCTAACTTGGTGTGAAGCTTCCGTTTCAATGGGCCATCTTTAAATCCATGGTGCAACTTGCTCAGGAGGCTTTATGGTCTCGTTCTTGTTGCATTTGAAAGACCTAATCTCAATCTTTACAATGTGCCAAGAAAGTATTCATTTGAATAATTGAGCTAAAAGTTGTGCCATTTTGAAATCAGGAAAAACCAACTGCATTTTGATACTTAGAAAAATCCAAGTGTGGAGCTTCAAGATAACTTATAATGTTTTGCCAACTTACATGGTGTACCACCCAATATTAGCTCTTGATCATTGAAGATGAAATGAAGTAGACTCCCCAAATGGAATTATGGAATCAATATCACTCAAAAATAATAAAAAATGAGGGAGTTATGGTCCTTGGTAAGTGATGAAAATTTCTTGAGAAATCCATAAATGACCTGTAATGTTTCATTGAATTCCATAACTTTCAACACATTTTTAGATCTTGATCTTTGAATCAAAGTTGAAGTAGACATCCTCAAGTTTCTTATGAAAAAATAATTAGCTCAAGGATATGAAAACTGACAAGTTTATGATCTTTTGAAGTCAAGTCAAAGATTTCCATGGTTTCCTCAAAGGACTTGTAATCTTTTCAAACTTTTGATGATTCTCCTTGCACAATTGGATCTTGTCATGTGAAGAGAAGTTGTTGTAAATGATGATAAGAGTCCATAGAAAAAATAACCACTTAAAAATAATGAAAATTGAGACATTTATGTACTTGTGATCATAGAATCAAGGACTTGTCCAAATTAGGTCAAACCACTTGGATCAACTTTGAATCTTTTGAACTTTTCTTGCAAATTAAGGCATGATAACATTAGACCTTTAAATGATGTTATATTAAATCACACTTGATGGAGAGGCTCAATGCTTTATGAAACTTGTTGAAGAAGGCATGGAAATAAACATATGAGCCTATGAAGTTTCTTGATGAATTCAACCACCAACTTTGAGACAATCTTAACCAAATGACATTGAGAGACTCCTCAAACCATAGAACTTTGATGCCATAACCAAAAGTTAAAGCCTCTAAAATCCACTAAACAACTTAAAAACTGAGGATCCTACTTCAAAACCATAACTTAAAAGGTGAGAGAGATGTACTTGGCTTAATACCTACAATGTACAAAGCATATAGAGAATGCATATACTTTTTGGATTTTGGTTAGAGGTTAACAAAAATAAAAATACATATACAAGATACACAATTTAAAGTTCTTTCTGATCTCTCAAGGACAAACTTAAAGATATGAGAGAGTAGAGATGAGAACCAACCCTAATGTGTGATCTTGATGCATTATGATTATATGAAGTAATGAGGGATCTTAGGGGAAAAAATTGGGGTATAACACATATGTCTTGAGAATCCACTATCAAGAATATACCTTATCTCCATAAAGCCAATAAATGCAACCTAAAATATTAAACAAAAGTGATAGGTACCCAATTTTTATTGGTGTAGCGGTGAAAAATTGAGATCAAGCCATTGATTGACTTAACTCGCAAATTGAAAGTTGCCACCATACTTTATTATTTCAAAAGGAATGGGAAAAGAGCGAATAAAACCCACCAAATTTTTTAAAGAAAAATTAATAAAACTAAGATCTAGGTACGAGGTTCGTTATGCAAAGGGAAGGTGTTAGCACCCTAAACATCTACGATACTCCGCAAGAACCTCTTTGAAAATCCGTGTATTTGGCTAAAAAAAGTTGTTTGCAAAAGATTGTGGAGGAGAGAAAAGAAATGGTTTTTACAATTTTGATTCAACAAGACTTTAATGAGCCTTTTGCCTACGTATCACCAACGTGCAATGATGAAATCAGAACCATGTAGTTCTTCTCAAAAAGAACAAATTTTTTTGTTGGTTGATTTTAAGAGATGAGATATTTCGTTATCTTAAGGAGAATACTTAACCAAATATCCATAAACATGAGAATGATGGACCTTTGCATCACAAGTGAAACAAGGGCTCCAACTTGGATAACTTAACAAGTATGTCACTAGATCTTTTAAGTGGAAAAGGTTCAACATCATATCAAATAAGGTTATGGACAATGGAGAATTGCATCTCAACTATAGAGATGACTCATGTCTAATATTTTAAGAAAAGGTTTTAAAATCAAAAGCCAAAAGTGGCAAAAAGTTTGAAGTGAGGTTTGTGTTTTTTAATTTTTGAAGAAAAGATTTTAACATTTGTTAAATGAATTAAGATTTGATTAAGAAAAAGATTTTGAAAATGAACTTGACGAAATCATGGTGTTTTATTGAAAGTGGTTTAAGTTTAAAACAATAAGGTTTTGAAAAAGAGGGAGAAGATTTGAAAATTGAAGAAGATGGGTAAGAGATGAAGGGACTATCCTAAAGTATAAAGTAAAATCTAAGGTGTTGTACCCCAAAATTTTCCCTCCCATTTTCTCAACATTTTCTCATCACAAGACCCTTAGAGCTCAAGACCCGGTCAGGGTTTCCTCTGCTCAAGACTTCTCCTTGCACTGTTAACCCAAATTAGGGTTTGTGTTTGCACAAAGATATTTTGACCTAAAATGCCTAAAATAACTTTCATGCTTCATGTTGGACTCCCAAGTCTATCCATACCAAGTTTCAAGCCTTGATTCCAATCTTTGCCCAGTCAATTGGACAGTTGACCTAGAAATCAGCTGTATTGGGGAAAAAGTTAACTGTGGTCAATTGAAAGTCAAAACTCATGATTTTTGATCCACATCAACATAATGAACTCACATGGACCATTTGATCAAGTTTGGATCACAATTCCACAAGAAATTTGATCAGATCACCAAAAGGGCAAAATGGTCATTTTTAGGGTTTTGACTGCACAAAGGCAATTTTTGACTGTTTGACCTAGCCAATGGCAAACCAAGCTCACATATGGACTCAAGGACCCCATTTAATTGTCTTGACATACTCAACAAGTTCAAAAGATCCCAAATGCACAAGGTTGACAGTTGAATTTTCCAGTCAATTGATCAATTTTTGACTGTATACTGAAAAGTCAAACTTTGACTTTTTGGTCAAAATCAAGTGTCAAGATCCATTTTTCATCAAAACATGCCAAATCATGAAACTTGTTCATCAAGAAATCAAGAATTGCAAATTAGGGTTTGAAATGAAGATTTTTCATAACTTAGAATTTTTCTAAGTTATGAAAAACCCTAATTTTTTCCTAACTTTGTCCCACTTTCTCATCAAGATGCATTTGGATTCAAGGAAAAGTCAAAACATGAAAGTTGTAGTCCATTGCAAAATCTACAACTTTGATTCACAAAGTTTCCTCAAAAGAAGCTTGTAGCTCAAGTTACAATTTTTGGAACAAGGGTACCAAACCATTCTTAACTTAGAAATTTGACCTATTTTAGGCAAGGTTTTTACCTAACTTCAAGACCACTTTTCACATACTTCCACTTGGAATTTCAATTTTCATTACAAAGATGAATTGTAGTACACATTCCAAGCTTTCCAAAATGTCCAAGAACTCATCAAACAACCTCATGGTTAGGGAGAATCGAATTTGGAAATATGGGAAAAACTCACTTTGTTTATGGCCAATTTTCATGTTCATACACTTAGGCAATTTTCAAATCAGCTTGCACAACTTGATTACAGGTCCTATATCCCATTTGCACTTATAAATTAAATGCAAACCCTTTGTGTTCAAGCCTTGCATTATGTGTTTAAGCATTACATGAAGGTTTAGTCCTAAAATAGAAAAAGCATAATGTCCATTTTTGCAAAAGTAGAACTTTATGTCAATTAGCAAATCAAGAGGTACACAGCAAAATCTCCTTGGCACAAGTTTTTGAGCTAATCCCACTGATCAAGGGCAAGCTTAACAGCACATTAGAGGGGCCTCCATCAGTCTAAAACTCAACTTGGCATTTTGTTGCTTAATTGAAGTGCCGTAACACGATTCACTTGGTTTCAAAGCAAACTAAAGCTTGGAATAGCATCCCTGGACATCAAGGAAGCTATACCAATCATCACCTTGCATTGAAAACACCTCCATCACCAGATACGATTCCAACTGAACAGGTAAGTTCATGAACTCTTATCTCTCTATCCAGGCATTGTTAGGTTTAGATTTGTGAAGAAATTATGTCACATTCATGGCCCTGAACATGCCCATATAATTAGTTTTCATTTATATTATGTGTGCTATGAGAATTTGAGGTCTGAACATGGAACAAAAACTAGGTCAGGAATTGGGGGAGAAGAAATTCTCTCTCATTTCTGAGAGTTAGAATGATTTCTTTATATGTCTAGAATCGTTGCTTCAAGCTCTACAGGTTTCATGTTGCAAGATTTGGCAAATGATCAAGGAATCTGGAGATAGAAAACGCGTGTTGTTGTTGTTCATACAGGTTCTGAGGTTGAAGACAAAGTCTTCTTGGGCTGGGCCTGAGTTGACTTCTTATTTGCACCCTATGTTTACTTTTGAACCCCCTTGGCCCATTGTGCTTATTTGAAGCATTTTCTTGACTTTTCTTTTTATTTCTGACTTATTTATTTTTTCTCATAATATTAAAAATATAAAAAATATTTTTCACACCATTTTTGTATTTATTAGGCATTTATTTGTTTAAATTGATGTTTGTACATAAATAATACATAATATCTTTTATTTAAAAATAGTAAAATTAATACCAATACATTTTATTTTCTGATTTTATTTTATTTTATCTTTTGAAAATATTTTATGAAAATATACTTTTTTTGTAAATATTAAATATTTTATTTTTGTACATATTTAATATATTTATCATATAATATAAATATTTACATATTTATTAGGATATTTAGGATAAAAATACCAAAAATATATATATTTTATTTTTATTAATATTTAACATTAAAAATACCTTTTTGACAAATATACTTCTCTTTTATTTATTTTTCGTATATAATTAGTAAATATTGTATATAATACATAATAAATAATTAATGCCTTTTATTTAGTAAAATTAGGGTTTTTTGCCCTAAACATGAAAATATTCAAAAATTAACTTTCTTTTAATTATTTTTATTTTATTTATCAATAAAATATACACTTACACAAAAATACTTTCACATACATATTGCTTTATTCTTACATATCTTTACATTTATATTTGCGCAATTCAATTTGGTTGTAAATATTGGGTATTACCCTCCTATAAAGTCTCATCCCCATTTGAACATTTGTACCCCCATTCCCATGATCATTGTGTAATAACTTAGGACTTTTAAAATTTCGCACTTTAAATACTTTCTAAATATGCCATGTTAGAATTAGGGTTTTGTATGCGAATCAAAAACAACAAAAATAGTTTGACCTAAATTCAAGATAAACAAGCATGAAAATGGACAACACTAATCACACTTGCACCCCTAGGGTATTCCACTTGTTGCCTTCAATAATGGGCCATATTGCATGTTAGGTCTCTTTGGGAAAAACAAAACAATTCAAATGATCATAGTCCCTCGATGACGCTTTCGAAAGTTGCCTAAAAAATGATCAAGTCCCTCAAAGGAAAAATTGCCCAAAGATACTTGGCACCATTGCAATTATGGTCTAAACGATGACCCGCGCCCGTCCCTTTCACATCCTAACACAAGATTGTCCACCAAATACAATGGTGGAACAAAATTGTTAAAAGGGTTAAAACATAGCAAAGATCTTTGAGAAATTTAGGGTAGATAGCTCTTGATTACTTGCCAACTTGCAAAACAAAACACTTGCCTATTTTTCAAACCACACATCACAACACTTTCAAAACAACTTTCAAAAAAACAATTGAAAACTTTTCAAAAGACATACACCTTTGTATACATCCCAACATGGATCATTACAAAGGTTGCCACCACATTGGCCTCTTTTCAAAACATTTTCAAAACCCACACACAAAGCACCATTTCAAACAATTGAAAGCACCATTTCAAACAATTGAAAATCAAGGCAAGTTGATCTAAGCAAGTAACTAAGAGCCCATGGATAACCATGGATAGAAAGGGTGCTAATACCTTCCCTTTCTATAATCTACTCCCCGAACCCAAGAAAATATCTCAAAGGTTTTTGCTGTGCTTTTTAACCTTTCCTTAGGATAAAATAAAAAGTCGGTGGCGACTCTTGCTCAACCGAAACATTTGCGAAAACAAACGCAAAACCTCAAGTCAGTTCTCCCACCGTATCACAGAACTAGCGACTCTGCTGGGGACTTTTTTAAGTGGAGTAACCTTAGGGCTTAGATCACCCTCTTGCATGACTAATTGTTTGTTTGATTGCTTTATATCTTGGCTCTCTTGTTTGGGTTTACAATCCTACACCCAGATTTTGGGAAACATTCATAGATAGCAATACGTTGTGGAAACTGTGCGGGGTATACCGACACGGTCGAAGCAATAGCTATATTAGTGCAACATATTTGTGAGTACCGGTAACCCTTGAGTTTAATCAAGGAGAGTACGGGGCCGCTGAGTGATGTCACTAAGCACTAATGACCTAGAACCTTACTTGACCATCTTGGCCTTTCATTAGGGGTAGTGAGATGACCGGCTTTGGTGCAGTCCGAAGTTGGTAGATACTCGATACTACACTCATTGAGGGTTGTTTTCTTGGAATATTTTGGTCGCTAGTTAAGTGGCTAAACCAAAACAATGAACAATGAAAACAATCCAATGATATTGAGCTCCTTAGAACCCGGTTACTATTTATAGGACATGATTTTAAGCCAACTACACTCAAGAGGGTACTCACCTATGAAACCCCATGCAAGCCTGAAACTAGGGTTTGGTGTGATTTGCTTGTACATATGTTTGTGCATACATCATGAACATCATAAAGCATCATATGCATTTACTAACCACTTCAAGGGTTTAGATCTTCATCTTTGTTCTTGTTTTGTAGGTCATGGAAATTCCTCACAGAAAAACCATCCAAGTCAACCTTGTGAGAATCCCTCCTCAACTCAAGGAGCTCACATCAAGAATTCCGGAAAGCTCTCCCTTCAGTGAAAGACATGGTAGACTGCTCAGCTTAGTCAACACCAACATTGAAGAGGACATGATGAAAGTGCTATTCCAGTTCTTTGACCCTCTTCACCACTGTTTCACTTTCCCCGACTACCAGTTGGTACCCACTTTGGAGGAATTTTCTCAACTCCTGAGAATTCCTATCCTTAATCAACTACTTTTCAACGGTACGGAAAAGGAACCAAAGCCCGAAGATGTTGCTCGAGCATTACATCTACAGCCATCTGACATAAAGGGGCATTGGGAAACTAGAAGCGGTGTCAAGGGCTTCTTAGCAAAATTCTTGTTTGAAAAGGCACAAGAGTGTTGGAATTCATTGGACCTACAAGCCTTTGAAGAAATTATGGCGCTCCTTATCTATGGGTTGGTCCTGTTCCCAAATCCTGACCAGCTTGTAGAGGTCAATGCGGTCAAAATCTTCTTGTCCAGAAATCCAATACCAACATTACTTGGGGACATTCTTCACTCATTTTACACGCGAACAATGAGAAAGAGGGGTGTTCTCATGTGTTGTACTCCTCTCCTTGCAAGGTGGTTTATTTCGCACCTTCCACAATTTGTCTTGAAGAATGACCAAGGCTCAAGGTGGTCCCAACGGTTGATGACTCTTACTCACTCTGATGTACATTGGTGTTCTCGGTCCAGAGAAAATGTCATCATCGTCGATTATTGTGGAGAGTTCCCTAATGTTCCATTACTTGGCATTAGAGGGGGCATTACCTACAACCCTTGCCTAGCTTTGAGGCAATTTGGATATGCACGAAGAGATGGTCCTCACGACATGTTGATTCCTGACCTAGTTTTTGACTTCGACAACGATGCGCAGGGACTTCGCCAAAGATTCATCAGAGCTTGGAGGATGCCCAACAAGGTTGATAGCAAGACACTGGGACACAAGAACTTCATCCCTCTTGAGCCTTATCTCAAGTGGGTACGAGCCCGAGCCCAGAATCTAATGATGCCTTATCCTCATGTTCTCCCTGTGATTAAAGAGCCCGTCAAGGAAGGAGAGGTTCCCTACACCATCCTACATCCTGACATGCCTACATCGTGGGAGGAGATGCAGAAAAGTTGGATCCAACTCAAGGAGGAACGTAACACTTTTGAAGCCAGCTTCTACGCCAGCGAGAAGAAGGTTCTAGAGCTCACCCGCCGACTCCATGAGCAAGAGGCCCTCAACACCTACATTACGCCAAAGAGGATGCGCAACTTCTTTTTACCTTGAGAAGTTGTTTTTGTAATATTTGGCCCATGGGGAACTTATGTACTAACAAATTTCTTCTTATTAATATGACGTGCGTTCTTTTTGTCTGCAACAATTATGAATTTCTAAAATCCTTGAATGCATTGCATAGATAGCATCTCATGCATCATGTGCATAACAGGTACCCCTTTTTTTCTACAGGTTGCTTAATCTCCTTCGCTGTTTATTTTGAATAGTCATCATGAATCCGGAATCATCCAGTGAGCAAGCAATCAAGGCCCTCCAGGCCCAGAACGCCCAGTTTCAGGAGATGGTCATGAGTTTGGCCCAAGGTCAACAAGAGTTGAAGGCTCTGCTCTTAAAGAAGAAGAAGAAGAAGAGGACTGCGTTGTTCAATACTGGACGCAGGTTTGGGAACACACTCCATAATGAGGCTGATCCAACTACTTCCTCTGTAGAGAAAGACAGTCCCCAAGGGGGAGGGGCTCCTAGTCCTGCAGTCTCTGACAACGAGACGGATTACAATGACGAACAATACCCTCCTGCTACTGATAGATACAAGCAATTAGAGGACCGCTTGAGTGCCATGGAGATTCAAAATGTGTCGGGGCTGGATTTCGGAGATTTAGGTTTATCTTCTGGGGTGGTAATCCCACACAAGTTCAAGGCGCCTGCCTTTGCAAAATATGATGGGGCTTCCTGTCCTAAGCTGCACCTTAGATCGTACGTAAGGAAGATCCAACCTTACACGGCAGACAAAAACCTTTGGATCCACTTCTTCCAAGATAGCCTTTCGGGGTCACAGCTTGAGTGGTTCTATCAGCTAGATGGAACCAGTATCCGACATTGGGAAGATTTGGCTACCGCCTTTTACAAACAATATCATTACAATTCTGACCTTGCTCCCACGCGTACCCAACTTCAGGGTATGTCACTGGGGACGGGCGAAGGATTCAAAGAATATGCGCAAAAATGGAGAGATTTAGCTGGCAGGGAGCAGCCTCCTTTGACTGACCGTGAACTTGTTGACATGTTTCTAGGGACCTTGTCTGGTCCATTTTTCAATCATCTAATTGGTAACTCCTCCGCTGGGTTTACGGATTTGATCTTAACAGGCGAGAGAATAGAAGCTGGCATCAAGTCAGGGAAGATTCAGAAGAGTGCCTCCGCAAGTCATGAGAAGAAGCCTTTCAAAAAGGAGGCTAGTGCTGTTTATGGCCCTAGAAGACAAGTTAAGCCAGAACGCCGCCAAGCCGTCAATGCATTGGTGATTTCAAAGCCCGTTGCTGCTCCTCAGCAGTATAATCAACAAAGGGGTGAAAGGCCCAAAAGGCCGTACACTCGGCTGAGTATGACCTTGTCACAAATCTTGCCGCAACTACTATCGACCAACTTGGTGACCATCAGAGAGGCCCCGAAGGTCGTGAATACTACATCTCCTAAATACAACCCCAACGCCCGTTGTGCTTATCATTCTGATAGCCCCGAGCATACTACAGACGATTGCTGGGCCCTAAGAAATAAAGTTCAAGACCTTATCGATGCGAAGGAAATACAGTTTGAGGCGCCTGAGAGGCCTAACGTTATGACTGCTCCTATGCCCCAGCATAGAGTAAATGCTATTGATGAAGATTTGTATGCTGTTTCGGTGAATGATGTTGCTACCCCTCTATTGACTGTTAAGAGGAACCTATTGCTGGCCGGTTTATTTCCAGGTTGTAGCAAGGGTTGCCTCCTGTGTGCTGTTACCCCTGCCGGTTGTCCGCTGCTGAAGTCAGGCATCCAAGGCCTGATGGATAGCAAGGAGATTCTGTTCAAGAAAACCGCTGTTCCATTTGTTTCCGCTGAAGAAGTATCTCTCGTCACAATTTTCAACAATCCTACCAAGGCTCCCCTGAGGAAGCCAGTCAAAATTATGTCTGTTGCACCCATTACCATTACTGTTCCGGGGCCTCTCCCCTATGAATTTGACAAGGCTGTCCCATGGCACTATGGGGCAGATGTGTATGTGCTTGGAGTGAAGCAGGAGTTCAACACCGGCACCAGTATCAGTAACATCACTGGTCCCGCCAAAATTACTCACAGTGGCAGGCTCTTCTCGCCTGACATTGCACCACCAGTTATCCGAAAACCTCTTATCATCACACCCGCAAGTGTGCATGTTTCCCTTCCAAATCAAGTTTCTGTGTCCATCCTTGCCGCCGAGTCCTCTAATGCTCGGGGCAAAGGAGTTGCTACCGATTTGCCTGCCTGGACGGAGGCACCAAAGAAGACCGCTGTTGAAGCCTCCCAGCAAGAGATGGAGGAAATCCTTAAAATCATTAAGAAAAGTGACTTCAATGTCGTTGAACAGCTGGGGCATACCCCCTCCAAGATCTCTATGCTATCATTGCTGCTATGCTCAGAGGCCCACGCCAAGGCCTTGATTTCATTTCTAAAAACAGCCCATGTGCCACAAGAGACATCTGTAGATCAATTCACTGACTGTGTGGCTAATTTGACTGCTGACAATGGTTTAGGTTTCTCAGATGCTGATCTTACCGCCAAGGGGAAGAACCACAATGATGCCCTACATGTTTCCATAGAATGCATGGGCACTACTCTCGCACACGTGTTGGTGGACACCGGTTCTTCCCTGAATGTATTGTCCAAGAAGGCCTTAGATCGGTTGGATTGTGAGGGCCTGGAATTGAAGCCCAGTAACATCATTGTTAGAGCCTTCGACGGTTCCAAGAGGATGGTGCACGGTGAGGTAGACATTCCTATTCGTGTGGGTTCCCAAGTCTTTGACTCAACGTTCTATGTGATGGATATTCGTCCATCTTATTCCTGTTTGTTGGGTCGACACTGGATTCACAAGGCTGGGGAGGTAACATCCACTCTACACCAGAAGCTCAAGTACCCTGTCAGAGGGAAGATTGTTACTGTGCAGGGAGAGGAGGAATACATGGTAAGTCACCTGAATTCATTCCGGTATATTGAGATGGACGGGGAGTTTATTGAAACCCCCTTTCAACATTTTGAAGAGGTACCTCCAACGTTGGCATCAGCTGAAACTGTGATTGAAGACCTTCCTTTGAAGATGGCTTCCTTGAAGGATGCCCGGGCTGTAATTGAGAAAGGCGAGTGCGCAAACTGGGGTAAACTTCCTGACTTCACTCCAAAGACCGACAAGTTTGGGCTGGGCTTCACTACAGAGGCTCAAAGGGCTGTTCGCAAAGCAAGGATCGGAAAATCTCCGGTGTTCATCACCAGCCCTAGAGTGAATGCTATTGAGGATGACGTAGAGGAAGCGGAATTTGATAGCTGGATCTACCCGACAACCAACAATGGACCAAGCAACTGGACGGCAAAAGATTTTACACCTATTACATTTGTCACGCAGTAATGAACTCTTTTGTTTTCAATTTGTAACAAACAATATGTTGAAACTTTTATTGGCTCGGTGTCCTACCCGGGGCACCGTGGCTCCATTTGTGAGGGCTTTTTGTATGACATTTCCATATATCATTAATCAAAACATTGGACGTTTGTTGCATTTCAAATCTTGTACTCTTTTTCTTTCTTTGTTATATATTGCAAAAACAACTATATTTACACACACTCACTTATACAGGTTCCAATCCACTCTGGATCTCACTGGTAACAGCTCTGCTACTGCCAGTTATGACTTCGAAAATACGATCAACTTGGCCGAAGACGAAGGTGAAGATGATTGAGAAGTGCCTGGTGAACTCGCAAGACTGCTACTCCAGGAAGAGAGGGCCATTCAGCCGCATGAAGAGCCAGTGGAAACGATAAACCTGGGTACTGAGACAGATAGAAAAGAAGTCAAGATTGGTGCCAATCTAGAGCTCAGCGTGAAGCAACGATTGATTCAGATGCTGCATGATTACATGGAAATCTTTGCTTGGTCTTACGAAGACATGCCTGGTTTGGATGCCGACATTGTGGTTCATCACCTGCCTACCAAGGAAGACTGCCCTCCGGTAAAATAGAAGGTCCGCCGCATGCGCCCAGAGATGTCCGAGAAAATCAAAGCTGAGGTTATGAAGCAATTTGATGCCGGGTTTCTAGCAGTGACTTCTTATCCTCAATGGGTGGCCAACGTGGTTCCAGTGCCAAAGAAAGATGGTAAAGTCAGAATGTGTGTTGACTACAGGGATTTGAACAGGGCTAGTCCTAAAGACGATTTCCCTCTGCCTCACATCGACGTTCTTGTTGACAATACTGCTCAGCATAAAGTTTTCTCTTTCATGGATGGTTTTTCGGGGTATAATCAGATCAAGATGGCTCCTGAAGATATGGAAAAGACTACCTTTGTTACTCAGTGGGGCACCTTTTGCTACAAGGTCATGCCATTTGGGTTGAAAAATGCTGGGGCAACCTACCAACGTGCCATGGTTGCTTTATTTCATGACATGATCCACCATGAGATTGAAGTATACGTCGATGATATGATTGCAAGGTCCCAAACTGAGGAGGAACACCTTGACCATCTGCGGAAGCTGTTTGACCGACTGAAGTTGTACAAGCTGAGGTTGAACCCAAACAAATGCACCTTTGGGGTGTGGTCTGGAAAACTGCTGGGTTTCATTGTAAGCGACAAGGGTATTCAAGTGGACCCTGCAAAGGTGAAAGCCATACAAGAGATGCCGACTCCCAAGACAGAGAAAGAAGTCAGAGGCTTTCTAGGACGACTGAATTACATTGCCCGATTCATCTCACATCTAACTACTACCTGTGAGCCAATCTTCAAATTGCTGAAGAAAGATCAAGTAGTACGTTGGAACGATAAATGTCAGGCCGCTTTCGAAAAGATAAAAGAGTATCTCCAAGAACCACCCATTCTTATGGCACCAGTAGAAGGGAGACCTCTGATATTATACTTGACAGTACTTGACAACTCGATGGGGTGTGTGCTGGGGCAGCATGACGAGTCTGGCCGAAAAGAGCATGCTATTTATTACCTGAGAAAAAAGTTTACCGACTGTGAGACTCGGTACTCACTGCTCGAGAAAACTTGCTGCGCTCTGGTATGGGCTGCTCGCCGGCTAAGACAGTATATGTTGACTCACACTACTCTGTTGATTTCAAAAATGGATCCAATCAAGTACATATTCGAAAAGCCTGCTCTGTCTGGAAGAATAGCAAGATGGCAAATGATCTTGACGGAATATGACATCCAATACACAACTCAAAAAGCAATCAAGGGAAGTGTATTGGCAGACCAGTTGGCACACCAACCTGTGGACGATTACCAATCATTGAACTTTGAATTTCCTAACAAAGATATCATGGTAGTAACTGATTGTGAAGTACCTGGACCGGATGAAGGACCTGAGGAAGCATCCCGATGGTCTATGCATTTTGACGGAGCCTCGAACGCTTTGGGTAACGGCATCGGTGCTGTGATCATATCCCCTAAAGGTACTCATACTCCACTCACCGCCCGGCTGTGTTTCAACAACACCAACAACATGGCAGAATATGAGGCATGTATCATGGGTCTTCAAGCTGCAATCGACTTAAGGATCAAGTTTCTGAGTGTCTTCGGAGATTCCGCTCTCGTGATCAATCAGATCAAAGGCGAGTGGGATACGAAACACCCAAATCTTATTCCTTACAAGGAGTATGTGTTGACTTTGCTTCCCCACTTTGAAGAGATAACTTTTGAACACTTCCCAAGAGAGGAGAATCAGTTAGCAGACGCACTAGCTACGATGTCTTCAATGTTCAAAGTCAAATGGGACAACGAGGCTCCCCGAATCATTATTTGGAAGTTGGACGAACCTGCATACTGCTGCGATCTTGAGGCCGAAGAAGTAACCGAAAAACCCTGGTATCATGAGGTGAAGAGATATTTGGAAGCTCAAGAATACCCCGAAGGCGCATCGGTCAATGACAAGAAGTTCCTGAGAAGGTTTGCGGCAAAATTCTTCCTCAGCAACGGCATTCTCTACAAACGAAACCATGAATCAACTTTACTGTGTTGTGTGGATAAGACTGAAGCAGAGAAGATCATGGTAGAACTACACGAAGGTACATTCGGAACACATTCCAGTGGACACACCATGGCAAAGAAAATCCTTCGGGCAGGATATTTCTGGTCCACAATGGAAGCCGACTGTTACCAACATTCTCGAACTTGTCATAAATGCCAGATCTATGCTGATAAGGTGCACATCCCTCCGGTTCCTCTGAACGTCCTGACGACACCTTGGCCTTTTGAAATGTGGGGCATTGATATGATTGGAGAGATCCGACTGACGGCATCCAACGGGCATCGCTTCATCTTGGTAGCAATTGATTACTTCCCGAAGTGGGTAGAAGCCGCTTCCTACGCCACCGTAACCAAGAGCATCGTGGCACGTTTCATTCGGCATAACCTGATCTTTCGGTACGGCGTCCCGGAAAGGATCATTACGGACAATGGTACCAATCTTAACAACAAGATGATCACTGAGCTCTGCGAGCAATTCAAGATACAACACCTCAACTCTTCTCCTTACCGGCCGAAGATGAATGGAGCTGTCGAAGCGGCAAATAAAAACATCAAGAAAATTGTGCAGAAGATGACAGTGACCTACAAAGATTGGCACAAAATGTTACCATTTGCTCTTCATGGGTACCGTACCTCAGCACGAACGTCAACCAGGGCAACTCCTTTTTCCTTGGTCTATGGCATGGAGGCAGTTTTGCCGATTGAAGTCCAGATACCTTCTCTCCGGATAATGAAGGATGCAGACTTGAGTGAGGATGACTGGATCCAGACTCGACTTGATCAATTAAACCTGATTGACGAAAAGAGACTCACCGCTATCTGTCATGGTCAGACGTACCAAAAACGAATGATCAGGGCATTTAACAAGAAAGTCAGACCACAAGAGTATCAAGTTGGGGACCTGGTAATCAAACGCATCATCCTTCCTCAAAGTGATCCCAGGGGCAAATGGACCCCTACGTACGAAGAGCCATTTGTGGTTAAACATGTGTTCTCAGGAGGAGCCATGATTCTAACCACCATGGATGGTGACGACCTTCCTCACCCCGCCAATGCAGACATAGTAAAAAGATACTACGCATGAATAAAAGACCCGCTAGGTTGACATACCTAGGCAAAAATAAGGGCTTCCCGGCGAACCAAAAGGGTTCGGGCAAAAATAAGGGATGAAATGAAAAAATCTGTACACCCGGCAAGTCGAAAACCTGAAAAGGCGGCTTGGGCAAAAATGGGTATCCCGGTGGACTGAAAACCCGAAAGGGCGGTCCAGGCAAAAGTTAGGGATAAAGCATAACACTATGCCTCGTTGGATCACCTTGCATCCAGAATTCGGCATCAGCTATCAAGCTCAGACTTCGGCATCAATCAATCAGCTTCATCTTCAACTAAGCAGCAAAGTGATGAGACGCTTGAAGAAATAAAGGCAATAGCAGAGTTGGAACCCAGTGGGAATATTGTTCACATAGCTGTTTTGTTTCCTTTTCAAAATTGTATAAACTTTATGTTATTCGGCGGCGTTCTCTTACTAGGACGTCAGCCTCTTGTACAAAAACGCCTATTTTTCAGGCAAATTTCAAAATCAATACAAATTCACTTTTCCAAACAAATTGCCAATTGTTTTTTCCTTTTTCTATTTTGTCTTGCGAAGAACGTCCAATGTTCATTTTGATATATGCATTTGACATTAAATTGCTAATTCATAAATACTCGCATACGAAACAAAAGACTGATTACAGGTGATATCAGAAACAGGGGCAATGTAGAATTGTCCAGGCAGTCTAGTTGCTTTGTCCGCCAAGGTACCAAGGTAGGTTCGACTGAAGAATATGACCAAGTTGCCTCAACTCCCCACAGAGTAAGACCAGATTCAGCAATACTCTCCCCAGGAAGAGTTAGTCCATCATCAACCCTACAATAGGCACCTTATTCCCCTAGCAAGTCAGCAATACTCTCCTCCAATAGAGTTAGTCTACGACCAGCCTAAAGGAAGTTGGGTATCCCCAGAAGATATCAACATTCCCCAGCAGAGTATATGCATTCCTCAGCAAGCATCCCCGGCAATCTTGATCTCAGATTGTTCCCCGGCGGAATACAGACACCCCAGTGGAACCATTTTCCAGTACAGTCCGAAAGTTTCCCCCAGGAAAAACTGGAATCCATATCCCCAGGAGGTCTTAAAGCTTATCCCCAGTAGATTCTGGAAGCTTATCCCCTGTAGAGTACGGGCGTCTCTCCCAGACTTTATTCAAAGTTATTCCTCACAAGGGCTTATAACTGGGTTATCCTCAGCTAATTACCACGGAAGATCGCCCTCGGCAAAGTTCTTCCTATCCCCAGTGGAGTTCATCAAAGTTCCCCAACATAACTTATCAACACAATCCCCAGCGGAGTTAATCATTGTTATCCCCAGCGGAGTCCATCATTGAAATCCTCAGCGGAGCTCTCATCAAAACTTCAGCGAAGTCTCTCTTCCCACAGAGCAATTCCCCTTAGGGTAATCTCTCCAACAAGTTTATTCCCCAACGGAGTTATCTTCTCCCACCGGTTTATTCTTGCAATCATCATCCCTAGCGGAAACGAAGAACTCTACTCTTCAACGTCAGCCCAGGATTTAATTCCCCAGCCGATCGTCAAGGATTTATTTTCCTAGACAAAAATACATTCATAAACATTTCACATTTCATACATGTTGCTTACATACATGATAAAGTGCATACAACACTATCTCATTTTGAACATCATGACATCATGCATTTCATACATCATGACATTGCATACAACTGATGTTTTGCCTTTTCAGGGAAAAAGACAACCCAAAAGACAACTACCTTCAACTGTCACAATTCCAGATTCGATTCCTGTATCTAGCCAGGGCACATCTGTGAGTGATCAGTTTCTAGATTCGATTCCTGTATCCAGCCAGGGCACATCTGAAGAGTTTGAAGATTCGATTCCTGTATCCAGCCAGGGCATATCTGTGGACGACTAATTCTAGATTCAATTCCTGTATCCAGCCAGGGCATATCTGTTGACGACTAATTCCAGATTCGATTCCTGTATCCAGCCAGGGCATATCTGTTGACGACTAATTCCAAATTCAATTCCTGTATCCAGCCAGGGCATATCTGTGGACGACTAATTCCAGATTCAATTCCTGTATCCAGCCAGGGCATATCTGTTGACGACTAATTCCAGATTCGATTCCTGTATCCAGCCAGGGCATATCTGTTGACGACTAATTCCAGATTCAATTCTTGTATCCAGCCAGGGCATATCTGTAGACGACAATTCCAGATTCGATACCTGTATCCAGCCAGAGCATATCTGTGAGCAACCAATTATAGACTCGACACCTGTATCTAGCCAGAGCATGTCTGCATGAAGAGGTTGAAGATCAACACCTGTAACAAGCCAGGAAAACATCTATCTTTCTCAAAATGCGCAAGTTATCGCTAAGGAATCTCTTATGCGATCAACACTTCCAAATGGCATCTATAAGCCCATTCCCGACAAGGTTCTGTCACGCCTCCAGATGGCATCTATAAGCCCATCTCCCTATCCACCATCTCTCCAAATGGCATCTACAAGCCCATTCCCGACATCACATTGCAAATACTCCAGCATGCGAGTGCAAATTTCCGGGCACTCTAGTGTCCAATCTCCTTTTACCCTCGAGTCACGAAAGGCAAACTTGCCAATCTAACTCTTCAGGTTCAAGAAGATTGAACAGGGGCAACTGTTGTACCCCAAAATTTGCCCTCCCATTTTCTCAACATTTTCTCATCACAAGACCCTTAGAGCTCAAGACCCAGTCAGGGTTTCCTCTGCTCAAGACTTCTCCTTGCACTGTTAACCCAAATTAGGGTTTGTGTTTTCACAAAGATATTTTGACCTAAAATGCCTAAAATAACTTTCATGCTTCATGTTGGACTCCCAAGTCTATCCATACCAAGTTTCAAGCCTTGATTCCAATCTTTGCCTAGTCAATTGGACAGTTGACCTAGAAATCAGCTGTATTGGGGAAAAAGTTAACTGTGGTCAATTGACAGTCAAACCTCATGATTTTTGATCCACATTAACATAATGAACTCACACGGACCATTTGATCAAGTTTGGATCACAATTCCACAAGAAATTTGATTAGATCACCAAAAGGGCATAATGGTCATTTTTAGGGTTTTGATTGCACAAAGGCAATTTTTGACTGTTTGACCTAGCCAATGGCAAACCAAGCTCACATATGGACTCAAGGACCCCATGGAATTGTCTTGACATACTCAACAAGTTCAAAAGATCCCAAATGCACAAGGTTGACAGTTGAATTTTCCAGTCAATTGATCAATTTTTGACTGTATACTGAAAAGTCAAACTTTGACTTTTTGGTCAAAATCAAGTGTCAAGATCCATTTTTCATCAAAACATGCCAAATCATGAAACTTGTTCATCAAGAAATCAAGAATTGCAAATTAGGGTTTGAAATGAAGATTTTTCATAACTTAGAATTTTTCTAAGTTATGAAAAACCCTAATTTTTTCCTAACTTTGTCGCACTTTCTCATCAAGATGCATTTGGATTCAAGGAAAAGTCAAAACATGAAAGTTGTAGTCCATTGCAAAATATACAACTTTGATTCACAAAGTTTCCTCAAAAGAAGCTTGTAGCTCAAGTTACAATTTTTGGAACAAGGGTACCAAACCATTCTTAACTTAGAGAAATTTGACCTATTTTAGGCAAGGTTTTTACCTAACTTCAAGACCACTTTTCACATACTTCCACTTGGAATTTCAATTTGCATTACAAATATGGATTGTAGTACACATTCCAAGCTTTCCAAAATGTCCAAGAACTCATAAAACAACCTCATGGTTAGGGAGAATCGAATTTGGCAATATGGGAAATACTCACTTTGTTTATGGCCAATTTTCATGTTCATACACTTAGGCAATTTTCAAATCAGCTTGCACAACTTGATTACAGGTCCTATATCCCATTTGCAATCATAAATTAAATGCAAACCCTTTGTGTTCAAGACTTGCATTATGTGTTTAAGAATTACATGAAGGTTTAGTCCTAAAATAGAAAAAGCATAATGTCCATTTTTGCAAAAGTAGAACTTTATGTCAATTAGAAAATCAAGAGGTACACAACAAAATCTCCTTGGCACAAGTTTTTGAGCTAATCCCACTGATCAAGGGCAAGCTTAGCAGCACATTAGAGGGGCCTCCATCAGTCTAAAACTCAACTTGGCATTTTGTTGCTTAATTGAAGTGCCATAACATGATTCACTTGGTTTCAAAGCAAACTAAAGCTTGGAATAGCATCCCTGGACATCAAGGAAGCTATACCAATCATCACCTTGCATTGAAAACACCTCCATCACCAGATACGATTCCAACTGAACAGGTAAGTTCATGAACTCTTATCTCTCTATCCAGGCATTGTTAGGTTTAGATTTGTGAAGAAATTATGTCACATTCATGTCCCTGAACATGCCCATATAATTAGTTTTCATTTATGTTATGTGTGCTATGAGAATTTGAGGTCTGAACATGGAACAAAAACTAGGTCAGGAATTGGGGGAGAAGAAATTCTCTCTCATTTCTGAGAGTTAGAATGATTTCTTTATATGTCTAGAATCGTGGCTTCAAGCTCTACAGGTTTCATGTTGCAAGATTTGGCAAATGATCAAGGAATCTGGAGATAGAAAACACGTGTTGTTGTTGTTCATACAGGTTCTGAGGTTGAAGACAAAGTCTTCTTGGGCTGGGCCTGAGTTGACTTCTTATTTGCACCCTATGTTTACTTTTGAACCCCCTTGGCCCATTGTGCTTATTTGAAGCATTTTCTTGACTTTTCTTTTTATTTCTGACTTATTTATTTTTTCTCATAATATTAAAAATATAAAAAATATTTTTCACACCATTTTTGTATTTATTAGGCATTTATTTGTTTAAATTGATGTTTGTACATAAATAATACATGATATCTTTTATTTAAAAATACTAAAATTAATACCAATACATTTTATTTTCTGATTTTATTTTATTTTATCTTTTGAAAATATTTTATGAAAATATACTTTTTTTGTAAATATTAAATATTTTATTTTTGTACATATTTAATATATTTATCATATAATATAAATATTTACATATTTATTAGGATATTTAGGATAAAAATACCAAAAATATATATTTTTTATTTTTATTAATATTTAACATTAAAAATACCTTTTTGACAAATATTCTTCTCTTTTATTTATTTTTCGTATATAATTAGTAAATATTGTATATAATACATAATAAATAATTAATGCCTTTTATTTAGTAAAATTAAGGTTTTTTGCCCTAAACATGAAAATATTCAAAAATTAACTTTCTTTTAATTATTTTTATTTTATTTATGAATAAAATATACACTTACACAAAAATACTTTCACATACATATTGCTTTATTCTTACATATCTTTACATTTATATTTGCGCAATTCAATTTGGTTGTAAATATTGGGTATTACCCTCCTATAAAGTCTCATCCCCATTTGAACATTTGTACCCCCATTCCCATGATCATTGTGTAATAACTTAGGACTTTTAAAATTTCGCACTTTAAATACTTTCTAAATATGCCATGTTAGAATTAGGGTTTTGTATGCGAATCAAAAACAACAAAAATAGTTTGACCTAAATTCAAGATAAACAAGCATGAAAATGGACAACACTAATCACACTTGCACCCCTAGGGTATTCCACTTGTTGCCTTCAATAATGGGCCATATTGCATGTTAGGTCTCTTTGGGAAAAACAAAACAATTCAAATGATCATAGTCCCTCGATGACGCTTTCGAAAGTTGCCTAAAAAATGATCAAGTCCCTCAAAGGAAAAATTGCCCAAAGATACTTGGCACCATTGCAATTATGGTCTAAACGATGACCCGCGCCCGTCCCTTTCACATCCTAACACAAGATTGTCCACCAAATACAATGGTGGAACAAAATTGTTAAAAGGGTTAAAACATAGCAAAAATCTTTGAGAAATTTAGGGTAGATAGCTCTTGATTACTTGCCAACTTGCAAAACAAAACACTTGCCTATTTTTCAAACCACACATCACAACACTTTCAAAACAACTTTCAAAAAAACAATTGAAAACTTTTCAAAAGACATACACCTTTGTATACATCCCAACATGGATCATTATAAAGGTTGCCACCACATTGGCCTCTTTTCAAAACATTTTCAAAACCCACACACAAAGCACCATTTCAAACAATTGAAAGCACCATTTCAAACAATTGAAAATCAAGGCAAGTTGATCTAAGCAAGTAACTAAGAGCCCATGGATAACCATGGATAGAAAGGGTGCTAATACCTTCCCTTTCTATAATCTACTCCCCGAACCCAAGAAAACATCTCAAAGGTTTTTTCTGTGCTTTTTAACCTTTCCTTAGGATAAAATAAAAAGTCCGTGGCGACTCTTGCTCAACCGAAACATTTGCGAAAACAAACGCAAAACCTCAAGTCAGTTCTCCCACCGTATCACATAAGGCAGGAAAGATCTAACCAAACACGAGCAATCATCTTAACACAAGTCAAACATTGCATCTCTCTCCTTTGCATTAAAGCCACACAACCAAGTAATAAGCTTCAGATGAATAATAATAATGCCTCAGGTGGAAGCTTAGCATCATATGAATCTCAAAAAGTATAGATGACTTGACATGTATCATATGAATAATTCTCGCATCAAATGATTTTTAAAGTAACACCTGCACGCATAAAAGTTCCTAATACAGAAAAAGTTGAAGGATAGAAAAACACAATAAAGGGGGTTTGAATTGGGGTTTTCAAAATTTAAAACAGTAATACACGTTTGGTTATCCTGGTTTGTTTGAACTCAAACTACTCCAGTCGACCCGCCAAGGTGATTTTGCCTCTCTCAAACGAGATCTTAATCCATTAATCAAAAACTTTGATTACACCAACATAATGACTACCGTCAATGTCTTCTTGAGACTAAACCACAACTTGTTTTCTCAAGGTATTACAAAATATAAATAAAAAAATGTGTGAAATGGTGTTTCTAGAAAAACTATATCACAACTGTGATTTATACACAAGATTAAAACACAATGAATAGACAAAAGAGAGCTAGTGAAAATATATCTTTGTATGCACAAGTGTGTGTTTTTTTATTCTTCTTCATAGTCTTCTTTATTTAGAGGAAGTGAATTAAATCCTTGGAGACATAAGAAATTATCTTTAGAAGGTTGATAAAATGTTGTTAATGCACTTTCCAAAAATACAGATCTTGTCTTGTTCCAGCTGTTACTCTTTGATTTGTAATGAATGAATTATAACGCATTAGAACATTGCTTTTTTGAAGTCTGACCAGAACAAGAATATTATCGTTGAGACTTTTGATCTTAAGATTTTCCTATTCATCACAGCCTAGGGGATGAACACAATAGATTTTGATAACACATCGCTGCATGGAGACTGACGCAATGAATTATATCGCAAATTTCGTTATGTTTACTACAACCTAGAGAGTAAACAATATGAAGATGAGCCCATGAATTTATCACGACCTAGAGGATAAATGACATGAGGACAGGCTTATGTATTCATCACGACCTAGAGGATGGATAATATAACCTTGAAATTTGGATACCTACCGCAACCTAGAAGATAGATGATTGAAACATTTGTGTGTTTATCATGATCTAGAGGATAAACAACATGGAGATAGATTTTTGTATTCATTACGACCTAGAGAATGATTAACATAAAATCTGATAATTCGTGCACCTACGACAACCTAGAGGATAGATGATTGAAAAGTTTGTGTGTTTATCACGAGTCACGACCTAGAGGATAAACAACACAAAGATAGACTTACGTATTAATTGAGATCTAGAGAATGAATAACATAAATCCAATAATTAGCACACCTACCATAACCTAGAGGATAAATGATTTTAAAAGTTTGTGTGCTTATCACGACCTAGAGGATAAATGACACGAGGGTAGTCTTACGTACTTATCACGACCTAGAGGATAAATAACGTAACCTTGAAAATTTGCATATCTAACACAACCTAGAGGATAAATATTTGAAAAAGTGTTTTGGTAATCGAATCTTAGATAACTAGACCAAAGATAAGATCAGAGTTTACTAGTTGTGCTGTTCTCAACTAAGGTATTTGTTTGCTTCATAGACCAAATGATCTAGTGATGGGCCCCAAGAAAGTTCGTGGTTCTAACCAAAGATGTATTTTGGAAACACCATGCATAATGCCCTAAACTGATATGGAACCCAAAATGTATATGCGCCGAGTATTTGTATATGCCCTAAATGCATTATTTGTGTATGCCCCAAATGTAATGTTTGTATATGCCCCAAATGCTTATTGTGAGTTTTTAATGTTCTCTCCTTTTAAATTATTTGTTTTCTGTCACCGAATCTCAAATGTTGTATGTTGCATTGGCATGGTATTTTAAATTGATTTGAACAAGATGAATGGTGTCAGCAGGATTTTGATATTTGTATGCAGGCGCAGCATAAGCGTGGACGTAATTGTGCATGCAGGCGTGGACGTAGACATAGACGTGGATGTAGGCGTGGGCGTAGGCATGGCTTTTCTTTTGATGTTTTTCTAACCAAAATGTTTTTTTAATGTTTTATCAAATGCTTCTATTGGTTTGTCAAACCCCCAAAATGATTTCAACGCAGTATTCACAAGAAATAACTGTGGTTTTTTGCAAACAAGTCAAAAAAGGAAAAAAAACAATTGAAAGATAGAAAAATTAAATGCTTTATTGATAAATATGCCTCTGAATAGGCGAGATTACAATATGCAATTCCTAGAAAGAGGTAATTACAAAAAGTTTAAATAAAACTGAAAATGGAAATGAAAAAGATAATTGCTACTGCTGTTTCTCCAATGTCCTTTTGATAGCTCTAATCTCCTTTGCTTCTGAGTCGAATGATTTAGATTAATCCATCTGCTTCATAATCATGGTCATGGTTCTTAGATTGAAGTCTTTTTATTCTTTATTTTCAATAAGATCCCTAAATTTTTCCTGGACCGCCCTATTCGGGTTTTCAATCCACCAAGATACTTTTTTTGTGTATGTCCCTAATTTTTGCCTAGATCTCCCTTTAGGGTTTTCAATCCACTGGGACGCTCATTTTTTCCTAAGTCGCTCATTTAGAGTTCGAACTTAGCGAGATTTTTATACATAGTATTTTTTGACCGCGTCTGAATTTGTCGGATGTGGCAGTTCTTCCCTATCCATTATTGTGAGGATAAGACCACCACCTGAGAATGTTGTTTTTACCATGTACGGACCTTCATAGTTGGGTGTCCATTTACCACGTGAATCAAGGCGAGGTATTAGAATCTTCTTGAGCACCAAATTTCCTTCTTGGAATACTCGAGGATGAACCTTCTTATCAAATGCTTTCTTCATCTGCTTTTGGTATAATTGACCGTGGCACAAAGTTGTCAAGCGTTTTTCTTCAATTTAAGTTGATCCAGTCGCATCTAAAACCACTATGCTTCTTCAAGCTTTGTTTCTATTAGGACTCAAAGTGATGGAATCTCTACTTAAACCGGGAGTATTGCCTTCATGCCATATACTAGAGAGAAAGGAGTTGCACCCGTTGATGTACGTACAAAAGTACGATAACCATGTAGAGCGAAAGGAAGCATTTCATGCCTATCTTTGTATGTCTTCACCATTTTCTGAATGATTTCCTTGATGTTCTTATTGGCCGATCCAATGGCCTCGTTCATCTTAGGTCGATATGGTGAGGAATTATGATGCTCGATCTTGAAATCACCGCATAGCTCTTTCATCATTTTGTTCTTCAAATTGGATCTGTTATCTGTAATGATTTTGCTAGGAACCTCATATCTGCATATGAGATTCTGCTTGATGAATCGAGAAACTCCCATCAAACATGAGTGACCAACGTGCCCCTGGTTCAGGTCCTTCGTCGGGCCCTGGTATTTCATAGTCATATATAACCATGACATCTTTGTTATGAAAATCAAACTTCATTGGTTGATATTCCAACAACGGTTGATGATCCAGATGATCAGCTAGTATACTACCCTTGATGGCCTTTTGAGTAACATATTGGATATCATACTGTGATAGTAACATCTACCATTACGCGATTTTTCCTGTAAGAGCTGGTTTTTTGAACACATACTTTAAAGTATCCATTCTTGCTATTAACCACGTGGTATGAGTTAATATATACTGCCTCAACCATTTAGTAGCCCAAGCCAATGCACAACAAGTCTTCTCAAGGAGTGAGTACTTGGTTTCGCAGTCGGTGAATTTCTTACTGAGGTAGTAGATTGCATGCTCTTTTCTACCCATTTCGTCATGTTGTCCCAATACACATCCCATTAACCCTTCAAGCATTGTTAGATACATGATGAGCGGTCTTCCGCGAACTGGTGGCATCAAGATTAGTGTCTATTGTAAATATTGCTTTATTGTGTCGAAGGCTATCTAACAATCATCATTCCACACCACTGTCTGATCTTTCGAAGTAATTTGAACATAGGCTCGCATGTAGCAGTTAGGTGCAATATGAACCTCGAAATGTAATTTAATCATCCTAAGAAACCACAAACCTCGTTTTTTGTCCTTAGAGATGGAATTTCTTGTATGGCTTTCACCTTGTCGGAATCCACCTCAATACCATGCTGAATTACGATGAAACCCAATAACTTTCCTGACCTGACACCAAATGTACACTTGTTCAGATTCAACCTTAGTTTGAACTTTCGCAGACATTCGAATAATTTTTGTAAATGTATGATGTGATCTTCCTCTGTATGAGATTTGGAAATAATATAATCTATGTATAACTTAACTTCTTTGTGAATTATATCATGGAATAGTGTGACCATAGCTCGTTGATAAGTTGCTTCTGCGTTCTTTAGACCGAAAGGCATCACCTTGTAACAGAAAGTGCCCCAAGGGGTCATGAAAGTAGTTTTTTCCATATCTTCGGGTGCCACTTTGATTTGATTATAACCCGAGAAACTTCCATGAATGAGAACACCGATGATTTAGCTGTATTATCTACCAAAACATCTATGTGAGGTAACATGAAATCATCTTTGGGACTTGCTTTGTTTTGATTCTGATAATCTACACACATCCGCACTTTGTCTTCCTTTTTGGGAATTGTTTTGATGTTAGCTACCCAAGGTGGATAATCTACCACGGCTAAGAACCCTACATCGAATTGTTTAAGGACTTCTTCTCAAATATTGCTAGACATGTCTGGACGAGTTCTTATGAGTTTCTGTCTAACTAGAGAGCAACCTTCCTTGAGAGGTAGTCTATGCACCACAATATCTATATCTAATCATGGCATGTCATTGTAAGACCAGGCAAATATATCCACATATTCATATAACAACTTGATTAGTATTTCTTTGACACTTTCCTCCAATGTTGCCCCTAGCTTGATTTTTTTCAGATCCTCCTCTGTGACAAGGTTGATGGTCTCAATAGATTCTTGGTATGATTGTATGTTGTCAACTTTTTACTCTATTTCCTTGCCAATTCTTCAGAGAGTTCAAGATCTTCGTCATCCTCCTCTTCCGCTTGGTTAATGGGTGCATCAAAATTATATCGGATAGCAGCAGTAACGTCATCAGTGATTTTAGGCACGGATTTGCACATTTATCATGTTTTGGTGCGGTTTTAGTATGTGAACTTGGAAAATGCATATGAAGAAAAGTATTGCCATTTTTTAAATATAAGAAACAAATGTAAGAGAAAGACATGGATCTTAATTGAATGTGAAATATAACTTTTATTAATTGTGAATACTGTCTGAAGCAAATTGGGGGACCCTTACAAGCTACCCCTATGCCTCGGGTTTTACATAGGTTCTTTCAAAAACAAGAAAAATTACTTTGGAAAGAAAAAGATCTCTGGAATCTCCATGGCTATCCAATTCTTGAGCTCTTCGCCCGGAGCACATTCATGAATGAAATCAAATGCTCTCTTGGTGATATTCTTGTTAGATATCATCGCCACTTGTCCACTATGATTTGTTCCTTTGTTGATGAAGGTTTCCTGGATAGGAGGAAACTGTGCCTTTCCATTCAGGGTAGCCTTTGATAATTCATATCCCAAACCAAAATGATTCTTTTTCTCGGGTATATCCACAATCTTACCTTAACCTTTTGAGGTAGCATCTTCAGAGCTGTTTGCAAGTCTCTCCACGAAGTCATGGTAGGTTTCTTGGTTTTCTCCACAGGTAAGGTTACCATTGAAGCAACATTTAAGACTTGAAATAGTGTTGCTATACAATCTTCGTCAGCACTGATATATCTGTAGGACTCGATGTAACTTACAAATATGTCTTCTTTACCGTCGATTTTAATCAATCTTCCTTCAATGAAGAACTTTAATTTTTGATGTAAAGTTGAAGTAACCGCCCCTGCTGCATGGATCCAAAGCCGTCCAAAACATGTATACGCTGGTTCTATATCCATGACTTGAAAAGTGATATAAAATATATACGGGCCTATCTTAATAGGAAGACCCACTTCTCCAAACACTGTACTTTGAGAACCATCAAAAGATTTGACTATCAAAGAACTTGGCCTTACTACAACACCATCCAATGTTAATTTCATTAAGCTGGATTTCGGTAATACATTGAGAGCAAAACCAGTATCGGTGAGTACCCTGGACAGGCTTGTAGTACCTATCTGAATAAAAATGTGTAACGCCTTGTTGTGAGCTCTGCCTTGTGGAGGCAACTCATTGTCATTAAAACCTAGATATGATCTAGATGTCAGATATTCTACGACATTTTCAAACTAATTCACCGTAATCTCCTCTGCAACATGAGAAGTACTTAGAACCTTCATTAGAGAGTCTCGGCGTGCTTCTGAGTTTAGGAGTAACGAGAGTATTGAAATCTTAGCCAGGGTTTGATAAAGTTGATCCACCACCCTATAGTCACTTCTCTTGATTATTTTCAGGAATTCATCCGCCTCTTGTTCAGAAAAATTCTTGCTCGGAGGTGCTTGTTCTTGAATCGTATCCACCACAACTTTACCCTTATCCTTAATTATAGAATCATTTTTCTTTAGTGGTTCGAGACTATACATTCTACCACTGTGAGTCATGCCCCCAGTTCCAGCTATATTTGTGATTACAGACCCTTGACTTGCCGATGGCTCACATTCTTGCTTTAAACCATTGATATAGATAGTAGAATCATAACTCCATGGTACCGCTTTGTTTCTTTCATATGGGGTAGTAGATGGCCCTTTAATCACCACTATTATCTTTAGAACCACTGGAATTTTCAGAGTTTATCGTGGTATCATTACTAGTGCTTTTGTTGACTCTCCCTATGGGATCACAAGAGTCTTCTTATTAGGGTTTGGCCCTTGGCATGGAATTACCAATGGCTTCTTTGCACTTCCATTGACCGCAGCTTCATATTCTTCTTTAGGGTATTGCCCAAATTGGACTATCCCATGATCCACCAACTTTTGTAACGTCTTCTCAAAATCTTCATTATGTTCCAATAAGAACCCACACTCCAATATATATTCCTTCAAAAGGTTTATTGTGGCCTTTACTTGTTTTGCTGCCCCAAAGTCAGTGACCACCTCGATTGCATTCACAGCTGGCCCACCATACAGAGGCATGGGGTTTGTCTCGATATTTGGCTTATCAAAAGTGATATCCTAGGAATCCAATAAATCTTGAACCTTATGTCCGAAGGCCCAACATTTTTTATGGTATATCCCGGAGAATTAGTGTGATACTCGCACCTGGAATTTACATCGTACTTTTGTGGGAGTGCCTCAATTGGAGGAGCTAGTGGCTTCAGCTCTACCAAAGATGCTTTAATTAAGTGTTGTAATAATTGACTGTGCGGCATGGGGAGAGGATCAAATCTTCTCAGAGGCCTTCGAAACTTGTTCTATTGTTGATCCCGTGGAATTAACAATGGTTGTTGTGCCCTTGAGTGTGATGAGATAACATTGATTTCTCCTTCCTTTTTTTCCGAGAAGTTAGGAATATGTCTCTTTGAATTATAAGGGCTACTAGGTGATGCCCCTTGTATCTTCCTACTCTTTATACCTGCTTCATTTATTTCACTAGTAGTCACCAAATCAGAAAATCCGGAGGAGACGCTTCCTACCATCTTATCATAGTACAACCCTTGTAAAGTTCCCATGAATATATCAACTGATTCTTTCTCCAAGAGTGGTAATTGTACACGAGCTGCCATTTCTCTCCACCTTTGCGCATACTCCTTGAAAGACTCCTCCTTTTTTAGACAAGTTTTGGAGTTACACGTGGTTTGGCGCAATTTCCAAGTTGTACTTGTATTGTATCAAGAAAGCATTGGCAAGGTCTGCCCATGTCTGGATATGATCCCGCTCCAATTGCATGTACCAATCTAAGGATGCCCCACTCAAACTGTCTTAGAAGCAATGGATCATCAACTTTTGATCTTGAGCATATACATTCATCTTTCTGCAATTCATGCGTAGATGGTTCCTTGGGCATATAAGTCCCTTATATTTTCCAAAGTCAGGTACTTTTAATTTTGGAGGGATCACCACATCAGGAACTAGACCCATTTCGAGATTGTTTACATTGAAAGCATCGTAACTCTCCACAACCTTTAACCTTTCTTAAAGAGATTTATATTGATTGAGCGCCAAGGGATTTTCAGTGACATATGTGTGGGTTGTTCTTTGAGGTACTTGATTGACATCTTCTAAGTCAGTCTCCATACTATAGGTCTATGTAGTTATCCGTGTTATTGACTGGAATTTGCAAGGTATGAGATACTCCTACTTTTGGTGGAGGTGGGGAAAATCCTCCAATATCATCTTATCTGAGCTCTTGTTGAGCCATAGTTGACTTTTGGGGTCCTAACTCTGGTTCTGGCTGGTGACTGCTCGATGCACCAATAGTCTGCGCTAATTTTTCAAAGGCTGCCCTAGGAATCTGTTCTTTCCTCTCGATGATGTTCTTCAAGGCTAGAAGAACTTATCTCATATCTCCTTTCATTGAGTCGATGTTGCCTTTTACCTCATTCAAATCTTCCATGAATGTGGCTTGGTTCTCTTTAATCTATTCCATTACTTTCTTTTGATGGGCCCTTGTTTGGTATGGTGGTCGGAGAGGTGGCGCTTTTCTACCAACGTTTTAACTAGAGATGATTTTGAAAATTAATGAGTTTTTTTTGTTATGAAATGTGAAATGATGTGATGTTTGTGAATGCATGGATGCGTATGAATATGCTAAGAGTTTTTTCGTTTTCGAATGTCTTATTCACTTGGATTTTCCATATATTTTTCTTTTTTGTATTTATATTTTTCCAGGTTTTGCTTTTTTTATTGCTGAGCATCTAAAAAATAAATACACAATTGAGATATGGAAACAAAACACTTTTATTGAAATATTTGTCTTTAAAAAAGAGAATACAATTCAGATATTGAAAAATATTCAAACTTAAAACATCAAAACTTGCTGAAAGAAATAACAAAGGGAAAAAAATCTTCTAAGTACGCCTGCAGATTTCTGCTCTAAAGTCATCAACCATCATCCTACAAAGCTTGAGGAAGTCATCAACATCTTTTGGGAGAGGGACCATCATATTTTCTGTATCTCTCAAACTTCTAGGGATGCCACCAATGAGAGTTTTGGCTATGAAGGTGAGTCTTGCATGCTTGTCTTTGTAGAATCGATATTCTTGGTAGAGATCCAAAATTATCTTATGATTATCCTCTCCTTCTTTGGCGATCTTTGCGTACTAATCTTCCCAATATAATTTTTCAACCCTCATCTCCGTATAGAGTTTCCTTTGTATTAGGAAATTCTTTTGGAGGCCTTATAACTCAAGACATACTCGCTCGTATTCATCAGTCTTTTGGGTGAGAAATCTTTCTGCCATCATCCTCTTGAGACGTTCCCCTACATCTGATTCTTGGCTATCTCGGATCCTCGTAGTAAGATAATCCATTTGATCTTCTTGATCTAAAGAAGCTTGTTCTAAACTTTGAATTTGAGCCATCCAATCTTCTTCCATCTCCTTTTTGTCCTGCATTGCCTTTTTGTACCACCTACTTAGTTTCCCGATTTCGCTAGCAGCATCTTCCAAATGTTGGTTGTGGGAATCCAAGTTGAAAGTAACACTCAACAACCCTTCAGTTGTACGTTTCCGCTTAAGACTCTTCTTTTCAAATGCTTCGTGATCTTTCTGAGTCTGTTGATCTTTGGACTCAAGCTCATGTTGCATTTATCTTTTTTCCTTAGCTAGGGTATGGAGGCTAAGCTCCAATTCTTATTTCTCCTTTTGAGCTTGATTGAAAGCTTTCTTCAAGTTGTCTATTTCTTCTAAGGACACGGGCAGAGGATCTGGGACATCTGACTTGTACTCAGGATCAATGTCGAATGGTAACTTAACAACTTGCACCCTATCCAAAACCCATTGAGTGTAAGGTTATTTTGCCACATAATTCTTCTATTCAGCCTTTCTTTTATTAACCCTACTCCAAGCTCGGATGATCTTGTTGATCAACTCTCGGTCGTTTTTTCTCATGTCATGAATGATTAATTGTTGAAGTTGTTCATCAGAGGGTTTATCCTCCAAAGGGTACCCTAGTTGTCGTAAAACTAAGGTAGGTTTATAGTTGATGCAACCACATGATCTAATCAATGGAACATTCAGAAAGTCTCTACAACTATAGATGATATCTCAAATGTCTAGCTTCCTCGCATACTACAACATAAAATTAGTAGTAAGAGACCTTAATTTTTGAGGCCACTTGTATCTTGTCAGATTTGGAACCAAGTAGTCTTCTTTATAGAGGTGAGTCGTAAACCAGGAATATAAGAGCGAAATACAATAGTTTAAAGTACCCCTCCCCTTTTCCTAATGAGTATGAAAAGCATAGTAAATATTAGCAAGTAAAGCAGGAGTTAGGTCCACATTCAAAGATTTTGTGCCCTAAAATATACTAAAAGCTTTTGTGTCCCTAAACCATTTGCCAAGTTCTTAATGTCAATAGTCTGCCCAATTCCTAGATCAACTTTTCCCTTAGAGAAATTCAAGAGTCTATCAAATTCTTCCAAAGTCGGTGCTTGTTGAAAGTCTTGTAAGGTAAAACACCTCAATGGAGGATCGTAGAACTGAACCAATGCAGAAATAACATCTAATTGTACATCCACTTTTGTCAACTCAAGGGTATCCCCATAACAGGGAGTAAACATCTTCAAAGCTCTTTCAGACAATTTCCCTTTGATGGTCTTGATCTTTGTTATATCTGGCATAACAGCATTAACATGAATAAGTTGTTTCCCTCTAGCATTCATTTTTAAGACAACTCACCAAAAAACCTTTGATTTTTTTCCAATCCTGTGAATAAGACAGACAAAAATAATGGAGGGTAATGAATATGTGAAATATGAGATGTGTGAATGCATGGTTGTGTGGCATAGTAACGGGATATTCTACCCTCCCCATAAGGTGGTTTCCTTAATGGTATCATAGATAACACTAGAGGGGAATGCACGAGGGCTTCCCTTAAGTGGAGTCTCTTTGTAGACCGAAACTTTCATCTCTAAGATCATGAAAGGTCTCATCATGAGATTTTGGTTTAAGGGTTATACAAAAGTCACATGTTTCGTTCCAAAGTCCTACCCCCCAAGAGGATTTTTCTTGAGACGTATTTCTTTTTTGAAATTCCACCGACTCTAGGAGAAGTCGTCATAAAAACTTATAGGGATTATGTATCCCCTTGACCAATAGAAAAACCTTCTTTCTAAGGTTTTTTGAAAATAATTTTTTTGAAATAATAAAATCCCACCATAAATAAATAAAATAAAGATAATAAAGATATAAAAAAATAAATAAACCAAAATAATAATTAAATGTAAAGAGATGACAAAAATAGAAACATCCTAAAACCCTAAATCCAAAGAAAGGCTTCTAACCCTAGAGTTGAATCCCCAGCAGAGTCGCCAACTATTATAATCGGTTTTAAAATGAGAGTCGCCACCATTGATTTTTAACCTAGGGAAGGGAATATAACGGATAACTCTAATTTGGTCAGAGATTCTAATTTGTTGACTCGTTTTTAGATGAAGAGAAGGTGTTAGGCACCCCTCATATACCTTGTTCACAAGGATACTAGGGTTTAGATTTGCAACTTTTAGGAAATAGGGTTTTAATTTTAATTAGGGGAACTCGTTACGATTTTTAGATTGTATGCCTACATATCCTCTTATGAGGAATCAGAGTCCCAATTCATAGTTCGCAGTTGGTTGGTGTTTTTTATGGATTATGAAAATATTTCAAATTCTCCTTGAACCAAGTCTGGATGTGTGAATAGCAAAATTTGTAAACGAAGTTCACAGTCGATTAAAGATATTTCCATAATCATTTTTGAAAATAATATCTTGGATTTGTTAAGTTAGTGAAAATAGTTAGTAATTTGATCGGTTAGATATTTTTTAGATTTATTAGTGTGATCGGTGGATTTAGAAATGACTGTTTTACGCTGGTTCGCGAAATGTCGCGGAAGCAAGAGTCGCCACCGTCTTTTATTTTCTCCAACATGGAAAGGACAAAAGCACAGCAAAATTCCTTATGAGATAGTTTCTCGGTTCGGGAGGTAGATTTATAGAAAGGGAAGGTGTTAGCACCCTTTCTATCCATGGTTATCCATGGGCTCTTAGATACTTGCTCTTATGTTTTCAAAATGTTTGTTTGCTTTTCAAAATGTGAGTGGGTTTGAAAAAGTTTCTTTGAAAGATTTCGGAATAACTCTTGTATCTGTCCTCAAGAGTGTTTGAAAAACTGTTTTGAAAGCTTTTTTGAAAGTGTCGGTGTGAAAAGAGTTTTGATTTGTTTTTTAGAGAGCAAGTATCCATGAGTCATCTACCTACCCTAAGGAATTAGGCTGTGTAAAAGTCCTTAAGGTAGTGCCATCCCACCATTGAGAGGTAGGTAGCACCACCGTTGGAGGTGTTTGGGTCAATTCGTTTGTAGGGACAGTGTGGTCACCGAAGCAATAGCAGGACACCTTAGAAGCTACCCTTATGTCCTTGATCCTTTTTTAATCCGAGGCAACCGTTTCGAGGCAACTGGATCATGGACATAAGGACTTACTAAAACGTCCTATACTTGACAACCACGTTTCGAAGGCAACAGGTGAGGCGTACCCTAGAAGTGGTGTGTGTAATTGTGTGTTGCTTTCATGTTATGTTTTATCTTTGATCATGGCATTGTGAGCTACGCTTATTTTTAATTAGCATACATTCTTTCATACAAAGTTAGAATTTAAGAGTGCGGGAAATTAAAAGACAGAAAGATAAAAGCTACGCTATTACAAGGCGCGGGTCTATACATCGCCAAAATACAAAGACCCGTTTTTTGATAAAAGTGCGGAAAGTAAAAAGAAAAGCGATAAACCTAATTACTATTACATCCTTGAGCAGTTACATAATATTCAAAAAAAGAAAATAATGCGCGAAGTAGAAATTAAAATTGAACGTCCGAGGGTTTTGACCCTTTGCTTGAAATTAAATTAAATTAAGAACTAATTATTATTTAATTAAATAAAGGTGTTTTTTGTATTTAATGAAAATAAAGAAAATTAGAAGGAAACCCTAGTTCTAAATTATTTTAATCATTAATAAAACGTCAAAGTTGACCTAATTTAAACTAATTATTTAATTTACATGTTTATTTACAAAAATAATAATTAATAATAATAATAATAATAAATAATGAGGAAAAATTAATTAAGAAAAAAGATAAAAGGTCAAAAACCTAATTCTATGCATTTTTATTTATTAAGGAAAGCGTCAAAATTAAAACCTAATTTAACTAAGTTAGTTATTGAAATTTATTTACAAAAATATTTTAATGGTGAAATTAATAATAATTAAATATAAAACATTTTTTTGGTTTCTAATTTTTTATTATGAAAATTATTTTATGGTGAAAAAACAATAAAAACATTAATAAGAATTAGAAAAGAAAATCAAATAAAATAAATAAAAAGATGCAAACCTCAGGGGGTATCAGGCCCAGAATGGAGGTGTTTGGAAGTAATTCAGGCCCACTAGCCAAGGCTCGTTTGACTTTCCATGCTTGTGTGCATGTTGGTTGACTGCAGTGTACCATGGAATTCACCTTTTGACCATTGGATGGGATCTCCTGGCCACTTGGCAAGCGCAGGCGTGAGACTCATGGTAAGCCATTGAATGAGGCGTTGCACTAGAAGACATTAAAACAAAAGTCATGAATTATGTGGGGGGACCTGGGAATCGAACCCAGGTCCCAACGCTTGAGGGACACGTTGCCAACCAACTGAGCTATTGTGTTTGTTTGTATACATAATGGATAGAAAATATAATATACAAAAAAACAATGGTTAATGGTATAAAACAAAAAAGGCGCGCCAGATATTTGAATGCTCCTATCACGCCTTGACACACATGCTTCTTCTTCATCTTTTTTACCTGCAACATGAACAAGTAGCGGGGGTTTTAAACCCCCACAAACTGAAAGAGTGGAAAATAGCGATTACGCCCACAGGTAACATAAATTGAGCGCGGGGTTTCCATTTGCTTCGTCTTGAGCTTCTGAATTCAGTTGTATAGGTCTAAAGGTCTAATTTTTTCTCTACAAGAAAGCCCTATTTTGAAGCTTCTGAAACCCTAATATCCTTCAATGGTAGATTTCGATTCAAGCAGTTTTAGAACAATTAAACGTTACCAAAAGCTTCAGGGAGATGTTAGTAGCATAAATCAATAATCAAAACACATGAATGATGCGTGGAAATTAAAATTCGATCATGGAAATATTTGTGAAAAACGTGACTCTATTCTACCATTTCTTGGAGTATGAGGATCTGTTCTTGATGCCAATAGCTTCCTAGCAATGTCAGTAATGCAATGGAAAAGATTTCAAGCCTTGAATCGTACTGCAAGTGTGATTTCAGTTTTCAAGTTTTTGTTGAAAAGTTGCAAATTGGTTATGAGTTTCTAGCAGCTTTTTCGTGTATCTATGAGTAGGGTTTCACCCAGCCTTTGTATGTGAAGCAAATTAGGTCAAGAAAGAGCCCAAAAGTCCATGAATTAATGGTTTGGAATATTTGATTTTCAATTATGTAAATTTCAATCTTTTGCCATGAAAACCTTGCCAATTATGGAAGATTTTGTCTTGTTGATTGATGCACGAAATCCTTAGCATGTATGGAGTATATTTGCTGCATAAAAAGATTTGACAACCATTATATGATATTTTTCTACAATTAAAACTAATTAAATGAATTAATAAGAATAAAAATTCAATTAATTAATTAAAAATAAGAAAATAAATCCTTTTAAACTCAATGGGTCGTGCATAGGCTTTGGGTAATGATTCAAGGAAGAATTTGAGGCCCATTAGCAAATTTGAAGTGTTTTAGGCAAAATTGACTTTTGAAAATTCCCAAAAATTTTCCAACTTCTCCAATGCATATCTTGCTCAATTTTGAAGCTATGATCATGTTCTTGGACATTTTGGAAAGGTCTTGAAGTCCTCTAACCAATGCCTTTGGTCCCATGTCATTTTGATTTACCAATCTCAAGTTATTGTCTTTGACTTAAAGTGCCCTTTTGTTGACTTTTGAAAATGACCTATAATGTTGAAATTGATATCTTTTTGTGAGAGCATTTCTTGGACTTGGAGTGTGAAGATGAGTTGTAGGAAATGTCATCCTCTTCAAAATGAGCTTTGGATGGGATTTTTATGATAAACCATGAGGAAGTTATGCCTTGGTCAATTTGCAGTTGACTTTTCAGCTGTCCAAAAATAGAAACTTTTGCATCTTGAGACTTTTTGAGCCATACTTTGAGAATCATGATCAAGAATTGATCAAATGATGATTATGGCTTCAAAATAAGATGTTGACCAAAAATTTTGACTTTTGACTGTCAAATGACCATTTTGCCCCTGCAGTTGACTGTGGAGCAATTAGGATTTTTTGACTGTGCAATTTGATGTTGTGAGTCTTGAAACTTGACATATGGATGCTTGACAATATATGTAGGCATTTTGGGACTTGATTGGACCCTTGAAAACCTCAATTTCTTTGCTAGAACCAAAACCCTAATTTTGACTGTGTTAGGAGGCAATTAGACTGTGCAACCCTTGAGAGATTTTGAACCATGATCTTGCCAAATCTTTGAAGAATATGGGAGGGCAAATTTTGGGGTACAACAGTTGCCCCTGTTCAATCTTCTTAGACCTGAGGATGTAGATTGGCTGGCGTGCCTTTCGTAATCCGAAGGTGGAAGATGATTGAACACTAGAGTGCCCAGAAATTTGCACTCACATAGTAGAATATCAGCAGCGTGATGTAGGGAATGGGCTTACAGATGCCATTTGGAGAGATGATGGATAGGAGGATGGGCTTATAGATGCCATATGGAGATGTGACAGAACCTCGTCGGGAATGGGCTTATGGATGCCATTTGGAGACTGTTGGTATGTGGAGATGGGCTTATAGATGCCATCGGGAGGTTGTCGATCGCGTAAGAGATTCCTTAGCGAGAACTTGCGTACCTGAGAAAGAAAATAATTACCTGGCCTGTGACAGGGATTGATCTTCAAACTCTTTATGTAGATGTGCCCTGGCTGGATACAGGTATCGAATCTCTAAATTCTTCATGCAGATGTGCCCTGGCTGGATACAGGTATCGAGTTTACAATCAGTTACTCACAGATGTGCCCTGGCTAGATACAGGAATCGAATCTGGAATTAGTCGTCAAGAGATATACCCTAGCTAGATACAGGAATCGGATCTTCAAACTCTTCAGACGTACCCTGGTTGGTTACAGGAATCGAGTCCGGAAATAGTCGTCAACAGATACACCCTGGCTGGATACAGGAATCAGATCTTCAAACTCTTCAAACGTACCCTGGCTGGTTACAGGAATCGAGTCCAGAAATAGTTGTCAACAGATACACCCTGGCTGGATACAGGAATCGGATCCTCAAACTCTTCAGACGTGCCCTGGCTGGTTACAGGAATCGAGTCCGGAAATAGTCGTCAACAGATACACCCTAGCTGGATACAGGAATCGAATCCTCAAACTCTTCAGACGTACCCTGGCTGGTTACAGGAATCGAGTCCGGAAATAGTCGTCAACAGATATACCCTGGCTGGATACAGGAATCGGATCCTCAAACTCTTCAGACGTACCCTGGCTAGTTACAGGAATCGAGTCCGGAAATAGTCGTCAACAGATACACCCTGGCTGGATACAGGAATCGGATCCTCAAACTCTTCAGACGTACCCTGGCTGGTTATAGGAATCGAGTCCGGAAATAGTCGTCAACAGATACACCCTGGCTGGATACAGGAATCGGATCCTCAAACTCTTCAGACTTACCCTGGCTGGTTACAGGAATCGAGTCCGGAAATAGTCGTCAACAGATAAACCCTGGCTGGATACAGGAATCGGATCCTCAAACTCTTCAGACGTACCCTGGCTGGTTACAGGAATCGAGTCTGGAAATAGTCGTCAACAGATACACCCTGGCTGGATACAGGAATCGGATCCTCAAACTCTTCAGACGTACCCTGGCTGGTTATAGGAATCGAGTCCGGAAATAGTCGTCAACAGATACACCCTGGCTAGATACAGGAATCGGATCCTCAAACTCTTCAGACGTACACTGGCTGGTTACAGGAATCGAGTCCGGAAATAGTCGTCAACAGATACACCCTGGCTGGATACAGGAATCGGATCCTCAAACTCTTCAGACGTACCCTGGCTGGTTACAGGAATCGAGTCCGGAATTGCGACAGTTGATAGTAATCATCGTTGTATTGACTTTTGTCCTGAAAAGACAAAACATTAGTTGTATGCGATGTCATGATGTGTGAGGTCATGAGATGACTGAGATTTGTATGTTCATGATGCGTATATGCATGCTATAACGTATGAAGATGTGATGTTTATGAATGTATTTTTGTCTCGGAAAGTAAATCCTTGACGAATGCCGGGAAGTTAACTCCTGGGCTGATGTTTGAAGAGTAGAGCTTTGTATTTCCGCTGGGGGTGATGGTTGCAAGAATAACGGTAGGTGAAGATGACTCTGTTGGGGAATAAACTTGGCGAATAGATTACTCTGTGGGGAGTGAACTCTGTGGGGAAAGAGAGGTACTTTGTTGAGATGTTGATGATAACTCCGCTGGGGATACCATTGTTGAACTATGTTGGAAGATTTGATGAACTCCGCTGGGGATAGGAAGACTTCGTCGGGGACGATCTTTCCGTGGCAAATGGCTGAGGATAACCCAGTTATATCCTGGTGGGGAAATAACCTTTAAATAAAGCCGGGGGAGTGTTCGTGCTCTGCAGGGGATAAGCTTCCAGAATCTACTGGGGATAAGCTTCCTAAATCTACTGGGAGATTGATTGAACTCTCCTGGGGAGACTTTTCAGATTGGACTGGGGAATGGCTCCACTGGATGTCCGGTATTCCGCCGGGGAACAATCTTAGATCAAGATTGCCAAGGATGCTTGTTAGGAATGTTTGTGTACTTCGTTGGGGAATGTTGAGATCTTCTGGGGGATAATCCAACTTCCTTAAGGCTGACTGAGGATAACTCTGCTCGGGGAGAGTGTCGCTGACTTGCTGGAGATACCGTGCCTTTTTAGGGCTGATTGGGAGACCAACTCTGCTCATGGAGTATTGTTGAATCTTGTTCTACTCGACGGGGAGTAAAGGTATCTGAGTTACATTCTTCAGCCGGACTTACCTTGGTGCCTTGGTGGACCGAGCAATTAGATCGCTTTAGACAACTCATTATTGCCCCTGTTTCTGATGTTACCTATAATTAATCCTTTGTTTCGTATGCAAATATTTATGAGTTAGCAATTAGTGTCAAATGCATATATCACAATTGAACATTGGACGTTCTTCGCAAAACAAAACAGAAAAAGGAAAAATAATTGGCGATTGGTCTGAAAAGTGAATTTGTATTGATTTTTTGAATTTGCCTGTAAATAGGCGTTTATGTACAAGAGGCTGACGTCCTAGTAAGAGAACGCCGCCGAACAACAAAGTTTATACAGCTTGTACAAAGGAAACAAAACAGCTGTGTGAAAAGAATAATCCCACTGGGTTCCAACTCTGCTATCGCCTTTATATCTTCGAGCGTCTCATCACTTGGCTGCTTAGTTGAAGATGAAGCTGATCGATCGATGCCGTCTGAACTTGACAGTTGATACCGGATTCTGGATGCAAGGTGATCCAATGAGACATAGTATTACGCTTTAATCCCTAACTTTTGCCTGGACCGCCCTTTCGGGTTTTCAGTCCACCGGGATACCCATTTTTGCCCAAGCTGCCTTTTCAGGTTTTCGACTTGCCGGGTGTACAGATTTTTTTCATTTCATCCCTTATTTCTGCCCGAACCCTTTTGGTTCGCCGGGAAGCCCTTATTTTTGCCTAGGTGTGTCAACCTAGCGGGTCTTTTGTTCATGCGTAGTATCTTTTTACTATGTCTGCATTGGCGGGGTGAGCAAGGTCGTCACCATCCATGGTGGTTAGAATCATGGCTCCTCCTGAGAAGACATGTTTAACCACAAATGGCCCTTCATACGTAGGGGTCCATTTGCCCCTGGGATCACTCTGAGGAAGAATGATGCATTTGATTACCAGATCTCCAACTTGATACTCTTGTGGTCTGACTTTCTTGTTAAATGCCCTGATCATTCGTTTTTGATACGTTTGACCTTGACAAATAGCACTGAGCCTCTTTTCGTCAATCAGGTTTAACTGATCAAGTCGAGTCTGGATCCAGTCATCTTCGCTCAGATCTGCATCCTTCATTATCCGGAGAGAGGGTATTTGGACTTCAATCGGCAAGACTGCCTCCATGCCATAGACCAAGGAAAAGGGGGTTGCCCCGGTTGACATCCTTGCTGAGGTACGGTACCCATGAAGAGCAAACGGTAACATCTCGTGCCAATCTTTATAGGTCACTGTCATCTTCTGCACAATCTTCTTGATATTCTTATTAGCTGCTTCTACAGCCCCGTTCATCTTCGGCCGGTAGGGAGAAGAGTTGTGGTGCTGTATCTTGAATTGCTTGCAGAGCTCAGTGATCATCTTGTTGTTAAGATTGGTACCATTGTTCGTAATGATTCTTTCTGGGACGCCGTATCGACAGATCAGGTTATGCCAAATGAACCATGCCACGACGTTCTTGGTTACAGTGGCATAGGAAGCCGCTTCAACCCACTTTGTAAAGTAATCGATCGCCACCAGGATGAAGCGATGCCCGTTGGATGCCGTAGGTTTAATCTCGCCGATCATATCAATGCCCCACATTGCAAAAGGCCAAGGTGCGGTCAAGACATTCAGAGGGACTGGAGGAACGTGCACCTTATCTGCATAAATCTGGCACTTATGACATGTCCGAGAATGTTGGTAACAGTCGGCTTCCATTGTGGACCAGAAATATCCTGCCCGAAGGATCTTCTTTGCCATGGTATGTCCACTGGAATGTGTTCCGAAGGTACCTTCGTGTAGTTCTGCCATGATCTTTCCTGCTTCAGTCTTATCCACACAGCACAGTAAGGTTGAATCATGGTTTCGCTTGTACAGAACGCCGTTGCTGAGGAAGAACTTTACAGCGAACTTTCTCAGAAACTTTTTGTCATTGATGGATGCACCTTCAGGGTATTCTTGAGTTTCCAAGTACCTCTTCACTTCATAATACCAAGGTTTCTCAGTTACCTCTTCAGCCTCAAGATCACAGCAATGTGCAGGTTCATCCAATTTCCAGATAATGATCCGGGGAGCCTCGTTGTCCCATTTGACTTTGAACATAGAAGACATCGTAGCCAGCGCGTCCGCCAACTGATTCTCCTCTCTTGGGAAGTGTTCAAAAGTTATCTCCGTGAAATGGGGGATCAATGTCAACACACATTCTTTGTAAGGAATAAGGTTTGGGTGTTTCGTATCCCACTCGCCTTTGATCTGATTGATCACGAGAGCGTAATCTCCGAAGACACTCAGAAACTTGATCCTTAAGTCAATTGCAGCTTGAAGACCCATAATGCATGCCTCATACTCTGCCATGTTGTTGGTGCAGTTGAAACATAGTCGGGCAGTGAGTGGAGTATGAGTGCCTTTGGGGGATATGATCACAGCGCCGATACTGTTACCCAAAGCGTTGGAGGCTCCATCAAAGTGCATAGACCATCGGGATCCTTCCTCAGGTCCTTCATCTGGTCCAGGTACTTCACAATCAGTCACTACCATGATGTCCTCGTCTGGAAATTCAAAGTTCATTGACTGGTAGTCGTCCAATGCTTGGTGTGCCAAATGGTCTGCCAATACACTTCCCTTGATAGCTTTCTGAGTTGTATACTGGATGTCGTATTCTGTCAAGATCATTTTCCATCTTGCTATTCTTCCAGACAGAGCAGGCTTTTTAAATATGTACTTTATTGGATCCATTTTTGAAATCAACAGAGTAGTGTGAGTCAACATATACTGTCTCAGTCGGCGAGCAGCCCATACCAAAGCGCAACAAGTTTTCTCGAGCAGTGAGTATCGGGTCTCACAGTCGGTAAACTTTTTGCTAAGGTAATAAATGGCATGCTCTTTTCGGCCAGACTCGTCATGCTGCCCCAACACACACCCCATTGAGCTGTCAAGTACTGTCAAGTATAGTATTAGAGGTCTCCCTTCAACTGGTGGCATAAGAATGGGTGGTTCTTGGAGATACTCTTTGATTATGTCGAAAGCGGCCTGACATTCATCATTCCAACGTACTACTTGATCTTTCTTCAGTAGCTTGAAGATTGGTTCATAGGTAGCGGTTAGATGCGAGATGAATCGGGCAATGTAATTCAGCCGTCCTAGATAGCCTCTGACTTCTTTCTCTGTCTTGGGAACTGGCATCTCTTGTATAGCTTTAACCTTGGCAGGGTCCACTTGAATACCTTTGTCGCTCACGACGAAGCCTAACAATTTTCCAGATCTTACCCCAAAGGTGCACTTGTTTGGGTTCAACCTCAGCTTGTACAACTTTAACCGGTCAAACAGCTTCCGTAGATGGTCCAGGTGTTCCTCCTCAGTTTGAGACCTTGCAATCATATCATCGACATACACTTCAATCTCATGATGGATCATGTCATGAAATAGAGCAACCATGGCACGTTGGTAGGTTTCCCCAGCATTCTTCAACCCGAATGGCATGACCTTGTAACAGAAGGTGCCCCACTGAGTGAAAAAGGTAGTCTTTTCCATATCTTCAGGAGCCATCTTGATCTGATTGTAACCTGAAAAACCATCCATGAAGGAGAATACCTTGTGCTGAGCAGTATTGTCAACCAGAACGTCTATGTGAGGTAGGGGGAAGTCATCCTTGGGGCTCGCCCTGTTCAGATCCCTGTAATCGACACACATTCTGACCTTACCATCTTTCTTCAGTAACGGAACCACGTTGGCAACCCACTGAGGGTAAGAAGTCACTGCTAGAAACCCGACATCAAATTGTTTCATAACCTCAGCTTTGATCTTCTCGGACATCTCTGGACGCATACGGCGGACCTTCTGTTTAACCGGAGGGCAGTCTTCCTTGGTAGGCAAGTGATGGACCACAATGTCGGTATCCAACCCAGGCATGTCTTCGTAGGACCAGGCAAAGATTTCCACATAATCATGCAACATCTGAACCAACCATTGTTTCACACTGAGCTCTAGATTAGCACCAATCTTGACTTCCTTTCTGTCGGCCTCAGTCCCAGATTTACCGTTTCCACTGGCTCTTCATGCGGCTGGATGGCCCTCTCTTCCTGGAGTAGCAGTCTTGCAAGTTCACCAGGCACTTCGCAATCATCTTCACCTTCGTCTTCGGCTAAGTTGATCGGATTTTCAAAGTCATAACTGGCAGTAGCAGAGTCGTTACCAGTGAGATCCAGAGTGGATTGGAACCTGTATAGGTGAGTGTGTGTAAATATAGCTGTTTTGCAATGTATAAAGAAAGAAAGAAAAGGGAGCACAAGATTTGAAATGCGAAAAAACGTCCAATGTCTTTATTCATGATATATGGAAATGACAAGTAATAAGCCCTCACAAATGAAGCCACGGTGTCCCGGGTAAGACACCGGGCCATAAAGTTTCAATTTATTGTTCATTACAAATTATAAAACAAAGGAATTCATTACTGCGTAACAAAAGTAACAGGTATGTAGTCTTTTGCAGTCCAATTGTTCAGTCCACCATCAATCATCGGGTAGATCCAGTTATCAAACTCTGATTCCTCCGCCTCGCCTTCAATAACATTCACTCCCGGGTTGGTGATGAACACGGGAGGTCTTCCGATCCTTGCTTTGCGCACAACCCTCTGAGCCTCTACGGTGAAACCCAGCCCAAACTTGTCAGTTTTAGGAGTAAAATCAGGGAGCCTGCCCCAGTTTGCACATTCACCTTTTTCAATTACAGCCCGGGCGTCCTTTAAGGAGGCCATCTTCAAAGGAAAGTCTTCTTCAATCACTGTTTCTGATGACGCCAATGTTGGAGGTACCTCTTCAAAATGTTGAAAGGGGGTTTCAATAAACTCCCCGTCCATCTCTATATACCGGAACAAGTTCAAATGACTAACCATGTATTCCTCCTCCCCCTGTACTGTGACAATCTTCCCTCTGACAGGGTATTTGAGCTTCTGGTGTAGAGTGGAGGTCACAGCCCCAACCTTGTGAATCCAAGGTCGACCCAACAAACAGGAATAAGATGGACGAATGTCCATCACATAGAACGTTGAATCGAAGACTTGAGAGCCAACCCGAATCGGAATATCTACCTCACCATGAACCATCCTCTTCGATCCGTCAAAGGCTCGGACCACGATGTTACTAGGCTTCAACTCCAGACCCTCACAATCCAACCTGTCCAAGGCCTTCTTGGGCAACACATTCAGCGAAGAACCGGTATCCACCAACACGTGTGCGAGAGTAGTGCCCCTGCATTCTATGGAGACATGCAGGGCATCATTGTGGTTCCTTCCTTTGGCGGTCAGATCAGCATCAGAGAAACCCAGCCCATTGTCAGTGGTCAAATTGGCCACACAGTCAGTGAATTTATCAGCAGACGTCTCTTGTGGCACATGAGCCGTCTTCAGAAATGAAATCAGGGCCTTGGCGTGGGCCTCTGAGCACAACAACAGCGATAGCATAGAGATCTTGGAGGGGGTATACCCCAGCTGCTCAACGACGTTGAAGTCGCTCTTCTTAATAATCTTGAGGATTTCCTCCATCTCTTGTTGGGAGGCTTCAACATTAACAGTCTTTGGTGCCTCCATCTGGGCAGGAATATCAGCAATCCCTTTGCCCCGAGTGTTAGATGACTCGGCAGCAGGGGTAGAAACTTGATCAGAAGGGGAAACAGGCGCACTTGTAGGCGTGATGATAAGAGGTCTTCGGATAACTGGTGGCGCAATGTCAGGCGAGAAGAGCCTGCCACTGCGAGTAACTTTAGCGGGACCGGTGATGTTACTGATACCGGTACTAGTGTTGAACTCCTGCTTCACTCCAAGCACATACACATCTGCCCCATAGTGCCATGGGATAGCCTTGTCAGATTTATAGGGGAGGGGCCCCGGAACAGTAATAATGATGGGTGCAACAAACATAATTTTGACGGGCTTCCTCGGGGGAGCCTTGGTAGGATTGTTGAAGATGGTGACAACAGATACTTCTTCGGTAGGAACAATAGGAACAGCGGTCTTCTTGAACAAAATCTCCTTGCTATCCATCAGGTTTTGGATACCTGACTTTAGCAACAGACAACCAGTAGGGGAGACAACGCACAGAAGGCAACCCTTGCTGCAACCCGGAAATAAACCGGCCAGCAACAGGTTCCTCTTGACAGTCAATAAAGGGGTAGCAACACCATCCATAGAAACTGCATACAGGTCTTCCTCAATAGCATTTACTCCATGCTGGGGCATAGGAGCAGTCACAACGTTGGGCCTCTCGGGCGCTTCAAATTATATTTCCTTGGCATCGATAAGGTCCTGAACCTTATTTCTTAGGGCCCAACAATCATCAGTAGAATGCCCCGGGCTATCAGAGTGATAAGCACAGCGGGCATTGGGATTGTACTTCGAGGAGGTTATGTTTACCACCTTCGGAGCTTCTCTGACAGTTACTAAGTTGGTTGATAGCAGTTGCGGCAAGATCCGCGACAAGGTCATACTAAGACGAGTATATTCTCTTCTGGGCCTCTCACCCCTTGGTTGGTTAGGTTGCCGAGGAGCGGCGACAGGCTTTGCAATTACCACCGCGTTGACAGTTTGGCGGCGTTCCGGTTTGTTTTGCCTCCTAGGCCCATACATAGAACTGGCTTCCTTCTTGAAAGGCTTTTTCTCAGAACTTGAGGACGCACCTTTCTGTATCTTCCCTGATTTCAAACCTGCCTCTATCCTTTCCCCAGTCAGAATGAGATCTGTAAACCCTGTAGACGAATTGCCAATGAGATGATTGAAGAATGGCCCGGATAGGGTCCCTAAGAACATGTCCACTAGTTCACGGTCGGTTAATGGTGGCTGCACCCTGCCAGCCAGGTCCCTCCACTTCTGCGCGTACTCTTTAAAACCTTCTCCCGATCCTAGCGACATACCCTGGAGTTGGGTACGTGTAGGAGCGAGGTCGGCATTATACTGATACTGCTTGTAAAAAGCAGTAGCCAAATCCTCCCAGTTATGAACCTTGGTTCCACCCAGCTGATAGAACCATTCGAGATGAGTCCCTGAAAGACTCTCCTGGAAGAAATGGATCCACAAGTTCTTGTCCACAGTGTGTGGTTGGATCTTCCGCACATAGGATCTGAGATATAGCTTAGGGCAGGATGCCCCGTCATACTTTGCGAAAGATGGTGCTTTGAACTTATGTGGGATTACCACACCAGAAGATAGACCCAGGTCTCCAAAATCCAACCCCGACACTTGTTGAATTTCCATGGCATTTAGGCGGTCCTCTAACTGCTTGTACTTGTCTTCAGCTGGAGGATACTGCTCCTCATTGAAATCAGTCTCGTTGTCGGAGACCACAGGACTAGGAACCCTTCCCCCTTGGGGACTGCCTTTCCCTACAGAAGAACCAGCTTGATCAACCTCATTCTGCAGTGTGTTACCAAACCTCCGGCCAGTGTTGAATAGTACAGTTCTCTTCTTCTTCTTCTTGACCAGCAGAGCCTTCAATTCCTCTTGACCTTGGGCTAAACTCATGATCAGCTCTTGGAACTAGGCGTTCTGAGCCTGGAGGGCCTTGATGGATTGCTCGGTAGATGATTCAGGATTCATGGTAACTGCTGAAATAAACAGCGAAGAACATTAAGCAACCTGAAAAGAAGAGTACCTGTGATGCATATGATGAATGGAATGCGTATGATTTATGTTTTCAAAGACAATCGGGAATCAACTTTGTAAACAAAAAGGAACGCACTTTATTAGATTTACTTTGAAATTTAAATTGTTCAACAGAATGCCCTTAGGCGTAACATAAAGTGGAAATACTGAAAAGGGAAATAAAAACTGTAAAAGAACATCCAAAGCTCATTATTGATCCCAGGGTCTCCTCTTCTCAGTACGGATGTAGTCATTCAAGGCCCGCTCGTTCTCCAACTGCTTTGTCAGCTTCTGGATCTTCAATTCCTGCTCGTTGAACTTTTCTCGATAAGAATCCCGTTCTTCTCGTAATTGCACCCAAGACCTCTTTAGTGTATCAACATCAGTAGGTATCTGAGGAGGGAGAACAGTTGGAGGAGCCCCATCTCTATCAGGATACTCAAGAATGATGGGCCTGACAGCTTCATATGGCATACCTAGCTTCTGAGCACGGATGCGGACCCATTTGTAGTAGGGTTCCATAGGTAGAGAAGTCTTCAGTCCCAACTCATGTGGGTCAACTTTGTGAATTATGTCCCAAGCCTTGATGAACCTACGACGCAGCTCGTCACTATCCACCTGAAACTCAAAACTGATGTGAGGCACCAACATCTCATGAGGCCCTGCTCTTCTGGCTCTTCCAAACTGACGGAGAGCTAGACATGGATTATAAGAGATTCCTCCTTGGGTACCAATCAAAGGAACATTAGGATATTCTCCGCAACGATCAATAACAGCTACCTCATCCAAATCTCTGAGAGTCCAAATGATGTCATTATCAGTGAGAGACATTAACCTATGAGCCCAACCTCTTCCTTCTTTGTTCTTCAGCACGAACTTAGGGAGGTGCGAAATAAACCACCTCACTAACAAAGGAATGCAACACCATAGAGTTCCTCGTCTTCGGGCAGTACGGGCATAGAGTTGTTGCAGGATATCACCCAAGAGAGTGGGCACAGGGTTCCGAGACATGAAGATCCTTATGGCAGTGACGTTAATGAAGTTATCAGGATTAGGGAACAAAACTAAACCATAGATTAAGAGAGCCAGAATGTCTTCATACGCCCTGAAGTCTAAGTCGTTCCAGAAGCTGTTAGCTTTACCAATCAGAAACTTGGCCAAGAAACCCTTAACTTTGCTTCTAGTCACCCAGTTGTCCATTACCTCCTTGGTGGTCAAAGGAAGGGCTGCAGCAATCTCCTCGAGCCTAAGAGTCTTTTCCCAACCAGTGAAGGGAGTCTGATCCAAGATAGGGACACCAAGCAAATCAGAGAACTCTTCCAGGGTAGGGACCAGCTGGAAGTCTTGAAAGGTGAAGCAATTATACAAGGGATCATAAAACTGGGTCAAGACGCTCATCAGTTGTTGGTCCCACTTTGCAGTGACTAAACCGAGAAGAGACCCATGCCTCTGGATGAAGGAAGTAGTGTTTGGAATTCTGCTAACCAATTCTTCAAGCAATTCAGGTGGGTGAACAAAGTTGAACTGGATAGTGTTCCTTCGCATAGGCATCATGATGTCCTACAAAACAGAGCAAAGATGAAACCCTCTTGTCTTTGAAATGGTCAGTTCTTATGCAGGATGCATGCAATGTTTATGATGGTATGATGTCATGATAAAGCACACCACAAATATTCACAAAGGAAAACATGATAAGGCACACAAGTCACACAAGACATCCCTTAGAGTTTAGGCCAGCATGGGGTCTAGGTATTACCCTCTTTCAGTTTGTTGGTTCAGACCTGTCCTATCAAAAGTAACCGGGTTCTAGAGGATCCCAATATCATTGACTACCCTCAATCGGTCATAACTCCAGCGTCGCAATCTTTTCTTGCAGCCAGAACCATCGCGAGAGTTTAGCCTCAATGGGTGTAGCATACTGCTACTGTTCTATGGCCAAGTTGGGTCAATTTAGGGTTCTAAGGTCGGTTGGTGCTTAATGACTCCTCAGAAGACCCATATTCTCCTCTTTGCGACACAAGGGATATCGGTACATACCAAGGTGCCACACCAACGTAGCCACTGCTTCACCCGTGTCGGTCTATGCCGGACAGGTCCCTCACAGCTTATGCTACCTAACAGGGTATCCCCAGATCCGGGTTAGGATCTATGAAACTCCAAGACAATGCCCACAATAATAAAGCAAACAAAACAAAGCAATTGAAAACACAAGTATGAGCTATCCTAAGGTACACCTCACTTTAAGATCTCCCCAGCAGAGTCGCCAGTTCTATGATCGGTGGATTTAGAACTGACTGTTTTACGCTGGTTCGTGAAATGTCGCGGAAGCAAGATTCGCCACCGTCTTTTATTTTCTCCAACATGGAAAGGACAAAAGCACAACAAAATTCCTTATGAGATAGTTTCTCGGTTCGGGAGGTAGATTTATAGAAAGGGAAGGTGTTAGCACCCTTTCTATCCATGGTTATCCATGGGCTCTTAGATACTTGCTCTTATGTTTTCAAAATGTTTGTTTGCTTTTCAAAACGTGAGTGGGTTTGAAAAAGTTTCTTTGAAAGATTTCGGAATAACTCTTGTATCTGTCCTCAAGAGTGTTTGAAAAATTGTTTTGAAAGCTTTTTTGAAAGTGTCAGTGTGAAAAGAGTTTTGATTTGTTTTTTAGAGAGCAAGTATCCATGAGTCATCTACCTACCCTAAGGAATTAGGCTGTGTAAAAGTCCTTAAGGTAGTGCCATCCCACCATTGAGAGGTAGGTAGCACCACCGTTGGAGGTGTTTGGGTCAATTCGTTTGTAGGGACAGTGTGGTCACCGAAGCAATAGCAGGACACCTTAGAAGCTACCCTTATGTCCTTGATCCTTTTTTAATCCGAGGCAACCGTTTCGAGGCAACTGGATCATGGACATAAGGACTTACTAAAACGTCCTATACTTGACAACCACGTTTCGAAGGCAACAGGTGAGGCGTACCCTAGAAGTGGTGTGTGTAATTGTGTGTTGTTTTCATGTTATGTTTTATCTTTGATCATGGCATTGTGAGCTACGCTTGTTTTTAATTAGCATACATTCTTTCATACAAAGTTAGAATTTAAGAGTGCGGGAAATTAAAAGACAGAAAGATAAAAGCTACGCTATTACAAGGCGCGGGTCTATACATCGCCAAAATACAAAGACCTGTTTTTTGATAAAAGTGCGGAAAGTAAAAAGAAAAGCGATAAACCTAATTATTATTACATCCTTGAGCAGTTACATAATATTCAAAAAAAGAAAATAATGCGCGAAATAGAAATTAAAATTGAACGTCCGAGGGTTTTGACCCTTTGCTTGAAATTATATTAAATTAAGATCTAATTATTATTTAATTAAATAAAGGTGTTTTTTGTGTTTTTTGTATTTAATGAAAATAAAGAAAATTAAAATTAGAAGGAAACCCTAGTTCTAAATTATTTTAATCATTAATAAAACGTCAAAGTTGACCTAATTTAAACTAATTATTTAATTTACATGTTTATTTACAAAAATAATAATTAATAATAATAATAAATAATGAGGAAAAATTAATTAAGAAAAAATAAAAAAGGTCAAAAACCTAATTCTATGCATTTTTATTTATTAAGGAAAGCGTCAAAATTAAAACCTAATTTAACTAAGTTAGTTATTGAAATTTATTTACAAAAATATTTTAATGGTGAAATTAATAATAATTAAATATAAAACATTTTTTTGGTTTCTGATTTTTTATTATGAAAATTATTTTATGGTGAAAAAACAATAAAAACATTAAAAAGAATTAGAAAAGAAAATCAAATAAAATAAATAAAAAGATGCAAACCTCAGGGGGTATCAGGCCCAGAATGGAGGTGTTTGGAAGTAATTCAGGCCCACTAGCCAAGGCTCGTTTGACTTTCCATGCTTGTGTACACGTTGGTTGACTGCAGTGTACCATGGAATTCACCTTCTGACCATTGGATGGGATCTCGTGGCCACTTGGCAAGCGCAGGCGTGAGACTCATGGTAAGCCATTGAATGAGGCGCTGCACTAGAAGACATTAAAACAAAAGTCATGAATTATGTGGGGGGACCTGGGAATCGAACCCAGGTCCCAACGCTTGAGGGACACGTTGCCAACCAGCTGAGCTATTGCGTTTGTTTGTATACATAATGGATAGAAAATATAATATACAAAAAAACAATGGTTAATGGTATAAAACAAAAAGGCGCGCCAGATATTTGAATGCTCCTATCACGCCTTGACACGCATGCTTCTTCTTCATCTTTTTTACCTGCAACATGAACAAGTAGCATGGGTTTTAAACCCCCACAAACTGAAAGTGTGGAAAATAGCAATTACGCCCACAGGTAACATAAATTGAGCGTGAGGTTTCCATTTGCTTCGTCTTGAGCTTCTGAATTCAGCTGTATAGGTCTAAAGGTCTAATTTTTTCTCTACAAGAAAGCCCTATTTTGAAGCTTCTGAAACCCTAATATCCTTCAATGGTAGATTTCGATTCAAGCAGTTTTAGAACAATTAAACGTTACCAAAAGCTTCAGGGAGATGTTAGTAGCATAAATCAATAATCAAAACACATGAATGATGCGTGGAAATTAAAATTTGATCATGGAAATATTTGTGAAAAACGTGACTCTATTCTACCGTTTCTTGGAGTATGAGGATCTGTTCTTGATGCCAATAGCTTCCTAGCAATGTCAGTAATGCAATGGAAAAGATTTCAAGCCTTGAATCGTACTGCAAGTGTGATTTCAGTTTTCAATTTTTTGTTGAAAAGTTGCAAATTGGTTATGAGTTTCTAGCAGCTTTTTCGTGTATCTATGAGTAGGGTTTCACTCAGCCTTTGTATGTGAAGCAAATTAGGTCAAGAAAGAGCCCAAAAGTCCATGAATTAATGGTTTGGAATATTTGATTTTCAATTATGTAAATTTCAATCTTTTACCATGAAAACCTTGCCAATTATGGAAGATTTTGTCTTGTTTATTGATGCACGAAATCCTTAGCATGTATGGAGTATATTTGCTGCATAAAAAGATTTGACAACCATTATTTGATATTTTTCTACAATTAAAACTAATTAAATGAATTAATAAGAATAAAAATTCAATTAATTAATTAAAAATAATAAAATAAATCCTTTTAAACTCAATGGGTCATGCATAGGCTTTGGGTAATGATTCAAGGAAGAATTTGAGGCCCATTAGCAAATTTGAAGTGTTTTAGGCAAAATTGACTTTTGAAAATTCCCAAAAATTTCCCAACTTCTCCAATGCATATCTTGCTCCATTTTGAAGCTATGATCATGTTCTTGAACATTTTGGAAAGGTCTTGAAGTCCTCTAACTAATGCCTTTGGTCCCATGTCATTTTGATTTACCAATCTCAAGTTACGGTCTTTGACTTAAAGTGCCTTTTTGTTGACTTTTGAAAATGACCTATAATGTTGAAATTAATATCTTTTTGTGAGAGCATTTCTTGGACTTGGAGTGTGAAGATGAGTTGTAGGAAATGTCATCCTCTTCAAAATGAGCTTTGGATGGGATTTTTCTGATAAACCATGAGGAAGTTATGCCTTGGTCAATTTGCAGTTGACTTTTCAGCTGTCCAAAAATAGAAACTTTTGCATCTTGAGACTTTTTGAGCCTTACTTTAAGAATCATGATCAAGAATTGATCAAATGATGATTATGGCTTCAAAATAAGATGTTGACCAAAATTTTTGACTTTTGACTGTCAAATGACCATTTTGCCCCCGCAGTTAAATGTGGAGCAATTAGGGTTTTTTGACTGTGCAATTTGATGCTGTGAGTCTTGAAACTTGACATATGGATGCTTGACAATATATGTAGGCATGTGGGACTTGATTGGACCCTTTAAAACCTCAATTTCTTTGCTAGAACCAAAACCCTAATTTTGACTGTGTTAGGAGGCAATTGGACTGTGCAACCCTTGAGAGATTTTGAACCATGATCTTGCCAAATCTTTAAAGAATATGGGAGGGAAAATTTTGGGGTACAACAATTAGTATATGAGAAAAATAATTTTAATGCATGAGAAAAATAATTTTAATGCAATTAAAAATACTTGGATGAGTTAATATTAAAAAAAGAAATTGAATTAATAAAATAAGCAAATTTTGTATTTACAATAAGTACATATTAATAAAATAAAAATAGAGAGAAATTAAATAAATGAATAAATAATAAAATTAAGAAAATTAATTAATTAATTTTAATTATTAAACGCATGGGGGTGTATTTTCAGTCTATTAGTAAAAGACTAGGGGTGCAATTAACAGGGTCATAAATCCAGATATTGGATTTAGGCCCAAGGCGTAGAGAGGTGTGAATTCGTATGCAGTAGTAAAATTAGGGGGTTGGTTTAGCAAGGGCCCAAGTTCAGATATTGAACTAGGCCCAATAGCACATGGGGGTACATTTTCTTAGCGAGGTGGAAAATTGGGGATGGGTTAAACAATGGGCTAGGCCCAAAATGACAAGCGTTTGGGAGGTCCGTTTGGACCTCGAATGGGTAGGTGCATAGGGTTAGAGTAGGCGCGCATTTTAGGGGCGTTTGATTGAGATCAAATGGTCGACACTGAGAGAGCATGATAAGGGTGACATACCGAATCCGATCGCGTTATATAAACAAACTTCTGGGCTGAAAGCCCATTTTTATCTTCTTTTCCTCTCTCTTAACCCAAACAACAACATAATCGTTGGAGGCTAGAGAGAGAAGCTCCATCTTCTCTCTAGATTTCTATCGTCAGAAATCTCCTCCGCCTTGGGCGCCACCGGCCGGAAATCGCTTCCGCCGGCGGCTGCGCCAAGGCACCACCAGATTCAAATATATACATTGTCCAAATTCATCCCCAAACCCAGATTCATATAAATCTTCAACCTAACCCTATGAAGATCAAAGAAACCTAACCTAATCCTAGGATTCTGGATGAACCCTAACCCCAACAAAAATTCAAAAGCCTAAATGTGATTAACCCTAACACTTAGTATCTAGGAACCCTAACCCTAAGTTATAACCCTAACCCTAGAAACCCATAAACCCCCCAAAATTCCAGAAACGCACAACAACGAACACCAATTGTGCAAGCATTACAATAACAATTTTAAAACCCTAAGCTAAGTATTTCGTATTACCTATCCTGCAGTGATTCTTCTTGTATTCTTCCCTTTCTGATTCTTCGATTCTCCCTTCTAATCTTCTTCTCCTTTTTCTGTTTGACATGTATGTGAGATGATGGTGCGTGATGGTGGTGGTAGCTTAAAGCACAGATCTAGGGTTTCAAAAATTGAAACCCAGATCTCAGGAAGAACACTGACTCACAGATTTCTTCTTCTCTGTTATGATTCTTTCTCCAATTTCTTATCCTCCTCTTCAATTAGTTGTAGGGTTCTTTATATAGCTTAGGTTTTTAGATGAATTAGGAAGTTTTATGATTGTCGCTATATTTTATTGATTGAATCAATTAGGGGTTTGATTTGATCTAATTTGATCCTGTAATTTATTTTTTTGGATTGAAATTGATTAGGGTTTGTACTTGGACAATTTCTTGTATAAATTCATTTTTAGTCAATAAAATATTTTGTTAATCAGAAAAAGATTTGATTTTTCGTTTTATTCTGGAAACTGAGCTTGGATTTGTTCAGTGTATTGAAGAAGAGGAACATGTATTCCGCCACTGGCCTTATGGTTTCTTAACCCCTGTGTTGACTAAGTCAAACTCTCACAAAAGTAATAATAATAATAATAATAATAATAATAATAATAATAAATATAAATAACATCAATAATAATATTAATAATAATATTAATAATATTAATAATGTTTTGAATAATAGTAATAATAATTATCGAAAACCAATACAACAAAAATGTATAACGGAAGTGGGCCTTTGTCCCAAAAAGAAAATGGGCTTTTCAAAAAAAGATGACCCGATCTGGGCCTCTAGTCTTAACAAAGGCTCCAGCCCAACTAAAAAATACACCCCTCTTGTTTATTCTAAACGGGCCTCAGAAAATAACTTAATGGACCAAATGTACCAAGATTTCATTTTCAATAAGCAAACCCCATTTCTACTTAATAATGTACCCCCTTCTAATTGTAAGGAAAACTTAATGAGCCATCAGATTTTGATGGTCTATTTTTGAAACAATACACCCCTATATAAACATAAACCCCATATTATATATATGAATTTGATAATAATATATTATAAAAAAATGATGATACTGGAAATTAATAACAATAAGTAATAAATTGATTATAAATCAGTGGGGCAAATTTGGGGTATGATAGAGCCCAATCAATTTCTTCACAAAGCTGGATTTTAAGTGTCAGCAAATGTATTCGAACAGAGAATCCACAAGCTCAATGATAATCAGTGTGAAATCTCGATGCGGGACCAACAACAAAACTGTATATGACAAAATTTATGACATCATACCGAAAGAACGAATGAGATACGATAAAAAACGAGCGAGTTATGAATTTTCGAGTGGCGATAAATATTTGACTATTCAGTTTAAGAAACGAGCCATGAACCGAAGTCTTCAGAGATGAATCCGAACTCGAGCTCTGAAGCAAACTTGTAGCCAACATCATTTTTGAAATTATGCTGCACGAATCATCTCGATACAATAAAAATCGAAGAAGTTATAATTTTTACAGTATCAAGAAATGATGGAATAAAAATCTGATTCAGCATAATATTTTCTCTGGTAATTCGCATTTCCGAGGATCTTCCTCAAAGAATCAGTCCTCAACCCAAACATACGAAATGAAGATGACATCAAGACAATTTTTTCCCCAAAGAACCACTCAAAAACTTCGAACCGGGCAGAAGTTATGAACGTCTGAAAAATAACGGTTCAACACACTGTTTTCACCGTATTTTCACGATATCTTTTCAAAGTATTTAGAGATCTTCCTTACCAAAATAACTTTCGAGCCGAACATAAAAAATGAAGACAATATTAAGACGATTTTAACGCCTCAAGAATCACTCCAAAACAGTACTCCAATAAGAAGTTATGAATTTTTTATTACCTGCAAAACAATGAACCAACAATTAAATTCAGTATATTGTCTTCAAAGAATTAAAATTCTCAGAGATCTTCACAAAATTAGCGTTCGATCCAAACATGATAAATGATAAGAAAATCAATACGGTCTCAATGCTCGAAGAATCAACCGAAAACATTGAATCAGATGAAAGTTAAGAATTTCCAAACACCCAAGAAACAAATAAGCATTCATTAAATTCAAATACCATTTCGGGGAAATCAAATTCTTTGGAGACTTTTTTCACAAAATTGACTTTTGATATGAACAGATGAAATGAAGAAAATACTGAGACGGTTCCTATTCCTGAAACAGTATCTTGATTGCAATTTGTGAATTTCTAAGCTCAAACCAGCAAAAATGTTGTTTCTAGTTCGCATCGTCTCAAATTTACCGAGACACCTGATTCCTCCGTAATTCTAAGTGTGTTGACATGCATGAGAGCTTGGAATGATGAAGGCTTGATTGATTATTGATTTGATAGTTTACAAAACATGTGGAACACATTTGAACCTTGAAAAATATGAGGTTTGCCTTATTGTGCTGTCCGACAGAACAATCTTTTTTTGTCTAGCTTCCGGAAAGAAATATCTTGATCTCATGACCATTTACGAATTAATGATGCATGCGATGTTAGATGACCTAATGAGAAGTATGAAAATGAAGGATGCAAGAGGCATAAGCAAGATGGTTTGAATGAATGTGGTAGGACAAATTTGGGGTATGACAGCTGTCACATTAGGATTCACTATTGTTTGGGTAGGAAGTTGGTTCAAACCTTGAGCTTGCTGCATGGCATTCATTAACGTGGGAAGCTGTCTAATTTGTGTTTGGAAAGCCTGAATACTAGAATCTGTTTGTTGCTGACACTTGAGATTTTGTACTGTCATTTGCTTGACAAGGTCCTCTAATAATGGTTCAGAAGGTACATAGGTGGTAGCTTGGGGAGTGTTCTGTGGTTGTGATAGGGGTATGACTAACTGTTGTTAGGTGGGATGCTGATTTCCATATTGAAGGTTTGGATGGTTCCTCCAACTGGGATAGTGTTTTTTAGAGGACATGTCAAGAATGGTGTACCCTTTATGATTGTGCTTTGGTTGAAAAAGTTAGATGCATATGCTTGAGACAACTCACTGGCCGACTAGTCTTGTAGAATATGACATATATCGGTTGGGTGTTTAGTGTAAGTACAAATACCACACAACTTAGTTGTTTGAGCTTTACTCACTTCCAATTGTTTCACTAAAGAAGTAAGCTTTTCAAGTTTGGTTTCTAAGGCCTTGTTGGAAGAATAAGTATGGGTTTCACTCACTCCTTTCAAAACTGCAAAATTGTTTCTAGTTGTGAACTATTAGGAGTTAAGTGACATGTTTTCAATCAAGGCTTTGGCAACAGCTGAAGTCTTATCAACAAGTGCTCCACCAATAGCAGCATCAAGAATGTTTTTATCCATTGGTAGCAATCCCTCATAGAAATACTGAATAAGCAGTTGTTTAATAATCTGATGTTGAGGGCAACTGGATACTAAATGTTTGAATCTCTCCCAATACTCAGCTAATGACTCATTTCCCTATCTGATACCACATATTTATTTTCTGATTGATGCAACTCTGGAGGCAGGAAAGTATCTCTTTAGGAATACTTTCTTCAAATCATTCCAAGTCGTGAAGAATTTGGCTTAAGATAGTATAACCAATCCTTGGCAGCACCTTGTAGTGAGAATGGAAAGGCTCCCAGCTTGGTGTGATATTTTTTTATCCCTTCAGGCCTCAATGGTGTAGAATACACAACTTCAAATTCCCTAAGATGCGTATGCGGATCCTCACCTGCAAGACCATTAAACCTTGGCAACAAGTGTATTAAGCCAGATTTCAACTCAAAAGGAACAACAACATCAGCATATTCAATACATAAACCATTGTAATTAACACCAGGAGCAGCAATTTACATTAGTGTTCTATGATCAACCATGTTATCAAAAGCAAAAATACCAACAATGTCCCAAATAAGCATAAACAAAACGAAAGAAGAAATATGATTCAAATCATTTCAGAAAAATACAAAAACATGAAATTTGATCTAATTAAGTGAAGGGTTAAATGCATTTTATCCCTCTACAATAGTAGTGAGTTTTAATTTACCCCCTTTTTAAAAAAAAAAATTCTTTTAGCCCCTCAACAAAACAAGATTCTCTCAAATTTGACATTTGGTCAAGATTTCAGTAGAATTTACATATGTGGTGCTTGACGTCGGTTTTTTTTAAATTTTTTTTAAATTCCACATGGAAATTCGATTATTTTTTATTTTATTTTTAAACTTTTTTTTTATGTTTTTTAATTTTTTTGTAAATTTTTTGTAATTTTTTATATTTTATTTTTATTTTTATTTTCTCCCACTTGGACAAGCTTATTTTTTTGTTTTATTTATCCCATATTAATTTAATACATTAATTTTGTGTGGTACTTAATTTTTTCAGTGGGTACTTAATTTTGTTTTTTTGGACGATCGATATTTTGCCGACAAACGTTGAATGTCCCTGATTCCGACAACATGAGGGTGACAAAGATCGAGTATCGAGAATATTTCATAGGTACTTATAGTTGGATAAAATGTAACCTGATCGAGTTGAATCATCGATAATACAATTTTAAACAAACGTTTGACATAATGAACACTAGAAAAAAAACAACATTAAGGTTAATATAAAAAACAATCCGGTGAAAATTATGAATTACTTTGTCAGCAAAAAAAATTTGTGATGCACACATTATGTAATAAAATATTAAGATTAATTAGAATACACAGTCAATTTAAAATATTTTAGACTGCTATCCAATTAAACTTAATTATTTTGACATATAGAAATAGAAAAATATGAAAGAAATAGTTATTAAAAGAATTTAATTTTAATTGGGTGATAGTGTAAAATTAATTAGTCTCGAAAATATTAAGCCTAAGTTGTTATTACTTGGACATTATTATTAGGTTCTCATAGGTATTCTAAATTATTAGTTATTGGAGATAAATAAATATAGTAGTTTATATAAGGATCCAATTGCATGTTTTAAATAGGGCACATTTAGTTTGGAATCTTGTTGTTGTAAGTGGGATTGAGTATCCCTAATACTCCCTTTATATATTACTTGTTTTCAGAAGAAGAAAAAAACTCAACAAAATACAATGTATTTTAACTACTAATTTATTAGATTCGTATTTTCTACTCACGTGTATACTATATTTTCAATTGTGTATACTATTAGATTCGTATTTTCGACCGTCCAAAAAAACAAAATTAAGTACCTACCGGAAAAATTAAGTACCACACAAAATTAATGTATTAAATTAATATGGGATAAATAAATAAAAACTTAAAAACAATTTTAAATTTTTTTTAAAAAAATATAAAAAAAATAAATAAAAAAAATAAAAATGTCGAATTTCCATGTGGAATTTAAAAATAAGTAAAAAAGTCACGTCAAGCGCAACATATGCAGATTTTGCTGGAATCTTGACCCAAGGTCAAATTGGAGAGAATCTTGTTTTGTTGACGGGGTAAAAGAAAAAAAATTAAAGGGGGGTAAATCAAAACTCGCTACTATTACAGAGTTTTAAAATGCATTTAACCCTTAAGTGAAATAAGAACTTTGGAAATTTTTTTGAAAATTTTCGAAACTATGAAAATAGTAAAAAATTCATAAAAAATAGAAAAAATAATGTATTTGGGGATTTGAGGGTGGTGTCCTGTGACTCTTTCTAAGAGTATGGGACATCGAATCCTAATTTTTTTTTTACAAAATGCCACTATAAGATTTCAATTTCGGGACAATTTTATGGAAAATCGGGTTTTCGGACCTGGTTGGACGTTTGGGCATGAAAACACAGAAAAATAAAACAAACAACACCTAAGACTAAACTATTGGCTAAATCGACAAGAATTCCCGACAACAGCACCAATTTGATCCACCGTCGCGCACAGATCAAAACGAGTAATTTTAAAATTGTAGTTAGCGACAATAGCTTGAGTATTGTATCATAAGGATTCTTGTATGAATTAACCAACCAATTGAACCATGGGGGGTTGAGTTTTGATTAAGAAAAATAGTGCAAATAAATGGACTATATTCCCTTTTTTATTATAACAACAATCATACAAGTGCAATAACATATTAAATAGAAGAATTTAAATGAAATAGATTTTGATTGGAAAATATAAGAACCTCAATTATAGCAGATTAATCCTTTGGAATTAGTTCTTCGTTATAGAGCGTACAAAGCATATGAAATATTTCGTGAACAAGGTATGCTGAATAGTACAGCGACTGAATCCTCTTAAACAAAATAAGGATTTCCAATTATAATTTAAATTGGGTCGGAAAACATAAACTCGGCCCAAAAATAATCCAAAACTAGTTATTTTCTAAAGTCTGAAACTTTAACGAATTATGTGAGACTTTTGCACTCCGAATCAGCTTTTGGCTTCAACATGAAAGTTGTAGCTCTTTCTCTTAGCTTTCTAACGCATATTAGAACACACAAACCGGTATCATGTAGCTCCAGTTATATTGAACATATATCAAATAACCGCTAAAGCTGAAAACAACATGCGGAAATAGATTAAAGGCACAAATAAACTTAAGACTAAAAACATAATAAAATAGTAAAATAAATAAGACAAACTAGGTAAATTCCTAAGTACAATCATAGAATAATGTGCATCAAAATACACTGATCCCTAAGACACTTATATGCCAATTTCAAGAAGAAATTTGGTGAAGGTATCTTAATTAGAGATTTGATGACGAGAGATGGAAAAGCAACATATTATCAAGCATGGCAGGAAAAATGCTTGAATTGAAGAAAGTTGATCCAAAGGCTTGGGAATGGTTGATGAATGTTACAACAAATACTTGGTGTAAGCATACTTTTAATATTTACCCTAAATTTGATGTATTGATGGATAACATATATGAGTCTTTTGATGCAAATATATTAGGTGCTAAGGATAAACCAATTTTTACATTGTGTGAATGGATTAGAAATCACCTAATGAATAGGATATCAGCTACTACATCTAAGCTAGATAGATGTGAACATAGGATAATGCATATTCCTAGGAAGAGGTTAGATAAGTAAGTTTATATGAGTGGTCAATGGACTTCATGATCTTCTATGAATTATTAATGGGAGGTAAAACAAGCATATAACATTCAATAATTGGTTGTTAATGTTAGAAAAGAACATGTACATGTAGGTTTTGGGATTTGGTAGGCATTCCCTGTAGACATGCTTGTGCATTATTAAGCTATAGGCAACAAAAATCTAAGGACTTTATGGATGATTGTTACTGTAGTCAAAGGTATTCACTTTTTTATAGTGTTGCCATAAGTCTAATAAATGGGATGGATATGTGGCCTGAAGTTGATGTAGATATTTTACACCTTCCTTTTTACAATAAAGGACTTGGAAGACCAAAGATACTTAGGTTTAGGGAATTATGTGAGGGTGGTTCAAGACTCAAGAGAAATATTTTATGTACTAAGTGTGATAAAATGGGCCATAACTCAAGAAGATGCAAAGAGACAACTCATAATCCATATGCATTAAAAATAAAGGTAATGTTTTAATTATGATATGTTAGCATAATATACTGTCATGATATGTTGTTTTTGAAGTAACTTTTTTATATTTATAGAGAAAAAAATCCTAGATACAATTCCAAACCAGGTGATGCACATTCCGTCGAACCAAGTGATGGACATCTAGCTTAACCAAGTGATGCACATCCAGTTGAACCAAGTGATTCCCCTAGACATTCACAACCAAAGAAGTTAAAGTTAAAAAGACTCAGGAAGGTTGCACCTAAAGCCCAGACTGAAATAGTTGGTAAATTGCTACTAAGATAGTTGGTGAAGTTGCTAGTGAGACGGATGGTGAAGTTGATACTGATCACATGTTTTACACAAACTTTGGAAACATTGTTGAGGATAGAAGAAGTGTTCTAGTCAATAAAAATAAATACATCAAAGAAGGTGAAAAATAAGGTAACCAAAAGATCATGTGACAGGTTGAGGACTTTGAAAACCAAGACAATTAAAGGGCTAGGAGCAAGCAATGATGAACCAATGTTGATCCATGAGGATAAAGAGGGAACTTTGACTCAAGAACCTGATGTGGTTGAGCCAGACCCTAGACTAGGGACTTGCATTAGAGAAATGAGATATTGGAATGATATTTTTATCATATTAGCTCAGTGAAATACCTGAAGTTGTTAAGACAATTGAAAAATTACTTGCTTTTTGTAAATATAGTTTCACAATTAGTGTTTTTTGTTAAGACAATTGCATAATTAGTACTTTTTGTTATGATTTTGTATTGCTTGTTATGCAATTATATTTTGAATACTTTATGTAATGTTTTATGATATAAAAAATTTAATATCATTACAACAATTCTAATTCATATCTCAATCCCCTTCATTCATTTATCCAAACATTAACATTAAATTGAAATTCATAGGTTATAAAATATGATTACGCTGCCGTTTAGGGGAACTGAAACTAAATGACAATTACATCATTATGTAGACAATATCAAACAACAATCATGACACAATAAGGGAAACCATTAGCCAATAAAATTTATTCTTTTCATTATGCATTATCTTCTTCAATTTTCAACCTTCTTTAAGGTTTACTCTTTGCCATATTCTTTGCCAAAATCCTTGCCAAATAATTTCACAAACCAAGTACATTTTCATAATTGTTGCACTCCATATTTGGACTTTGGAGACTAACTTATTTCAACCTTTCAATGACATTTCATCAACTTCATCGTCTCATATGAACAAGTCACAAGTTATATCACTCTGCAATTAACAAAAATTGAGATATCAATAAATCGTGAAAGAATGAAATTTACTATACCTTGTCACAATTATTTTGAATAATACGTACCCCTCCAAAATTTATGCATCTTTTGAACTTCCTCTTAGGGTTTTCATGGGTATTTGAAATCCACATCTTCATCAATAGATTGCAACCGCATGTGTGTATTTCTCTTCCATTCTAATTCCCAATTGAAGATTTTCTACTACAACCAATTTTGAAACCCTAACTTCAAAATCCAATATAAATATGATAAGAAGATTTAAGATTGGAAGAAATCTTAACCTAGACCACTAGCTAACACGTGGTATAGGAAGAAGAAGAAGCTTCAAGTTTATTGCTTTTCTTTGAAAGAGATGATGGAGGACGAAAAGGAGAAAAACCCATGGCATTTCTATTCTAATTATATAAATTCAGAAGAAAAAATATTGAGTAAATAGTGACATGCAATAAGTTGGCACAACTGTAATTTAAAAATATTGAAAAACAACATAAAATCATCGTTGAGCCAGACATATAGGCATCTGGAATGTGTGATTTCACTTAAAGGTCTAAAGAAACAAAATCTTCATGTGGCAAGGTTAGAATCACAACTTTTTTACAGGAGGATAAACTAGAATTCACCTATATGGCAGGGGGTAAAATGATATTAACCCTAGGGGAAATGACACTAATGATTAATTGGTATTGCAAAATGACTTATATTTTAGTACAATTTTTTTCTCCAAAGCGACTTATAAAAAACAAAGGGAGTAACTTTTAAGGCAACACATGTACTCACTATTTTGTGTGAGTGAAACTTCACCATTAAATGGTTTGCATGATGTCAAAACTAGGAAAACTTAGCATTTTTGTATATTGGACGGTATCTTTAAGTCATGTGGTACTCCCTTGCATTAGAGGTCTTATGAATCATTTAAAACAAGTTTAAAATTGCTCCCAATCATGAAAAATCAGTTTCTACACAAAAAACATATTTATGTGTCGACTTGAAATTTGTATGTGTCGGCACATAAAATAAAAAATTCAGCAATTTCTGAAAAACTTCAGTATGTGTCGACACATACGAATTATGTGCCAACATATACAATTTATACGCTGACACATATACTACATTATTAAAGCCTGTAGCTATTATTTTGTATGTGTCGGCACATAACCTTTTCAAGTTGGCACATACTGTTTTGTGGGTCATTTTTTCATAATTTTTTCATTCCAAAACTTCTTTATTTTGCCTAAAAAGGTCCCAACTATAAATATATCATTCATGCATCATTCTAACTTGATGATACCATAAAATTAGCCTACATTTTCTCTTCATGCATACACACTAACATTCCATTGTAATGATATTTTATTGGAATTCCATCTAGACGAGGTTTGATAACGTCCAATTAGGTTCTTGTGTAGCTGGGAATATTGGGTTGAGAATTGTAGGGGTCTTCATCCGGAAAAACTGCGGGTTTGTCCTCCAAGATCATTGGTTTATTTTGGGGTTTTCATGCAAGACATTCAAGAGAGGATTGAGGTCTAGTGAAAGCCTTTGGAGATAAAGAATTCAAAGGTTTCTTTAGAGATAAAGAACGCAAAGGAAGTTGTGTGAGAACGACGATTCGAATTGAAGTATTGTGTTGTAATAAGTATAATAGATGGTGCACGAAAGCTTTGGAGATAAAGTATGCAAACGAGTAGAAAAATATAGATATCAATTGGTAGCTATTGTGTCTTTATCTTGTTGAAGATCAAAGGAAGAGAATGGATTGAATCAATATCAAACAGTTGTGTTTGTAGGGTCGCTCTTGGAACACTTGTCTTGTATTCATACTTTTTGCAAAGTAAGAAAGTATCTTAATTCCACACTGTAATTGGGCGCAGATGTACCCATATGCAAGGAAGAAAGTTAGGAACTGTGTAGACAAATCCTTGTGTCGCTCTCTATTATATCTTACTCGCTTTTGTTTTTCATTATGTAATTTTTCGTATATCATTGTTTAATCAATTGACTCGTAAGAATTTTTCTGCAATTGTTTTGTTTAAAGTGGTGTGTTGATTAGCTTATAATCGTTTTGATTATAAAAGGTTTTCTTATCAACACAACTCAAAGAATTTTTTTGAAAAGTCGAACACACACCAAGTGTTTGATAAATTGCAGTGTGCTATCTCTTACTCTCATTTACTCTCTATATGCAATTTGTTGAATGTGTTGATTGGTCGATCGATTCGTATAGAATTTCTCTTTAATTGTTAAAGTTTAGATTGCATTGTTGATTAGCTTATAATCACCTTTATTGTAAGTTCTTTTTAATATCAACAAATCTCAAAGAAAATTTTGAAAAATTGATTGCGTGCCACACGTTTGATAAATTGTCAAGTTATGTTTTTAATATGATTTCATTGGAAATAGGAAATCGTTGTGTTTGATATTAAAGTATTAGTTTATATATTATTATGTTGATTAATTTTATCATTATCTTAATTCCATATGAGTTGTGCATATTCGAGTTTCCAATAACTAGGTTTGTTTAGAGTACTATTTTGATCTAGGCCAAAAACCTTCTGCTCAACACTGTTTTTCAAATAAATTTTTAAATAAATTTTTTTGAAAGATTATTTATAATTTGGGATCTATTATCCCCCATCTAGATAATTCTCCATAGTCTAACAAGTGGTATCAGAGCTCTGGTTTATCCAGTGCTTCGAATCTCTTATTAGAAAATAGCGTACGAACCTAAAGGAGATTAAAAAACAACCCCAATTTTTTTGGGAGAAAACTATAATTATTGAAAAGATTGTATGCACATTCATGTTAATTCATATGACAAGTGTATGTGTGACGCTATTACTAAATTTGATGATAATGGCATTGTCACACCTAAAAGCCGGAAGCACTATGGAATAATGATGATAAGAAAAATTCATTAAATCTCATTAATTGTTTGAACGTACTAGGTAAGCCTATTTCCAATTCAATTGCTACTAACAAAGTTTTGAGATGTCTTACTAGGAATTGGCTACCGAAGCTTACCACGATCAAGGAAGCTAATGATCTTATAAAACTTGATTTCACCACATTCGTTGGTAAGCTTGAAGAACATGAGCAAGAACTTCTTGCTTAGACGGACATGAAAGGAAACTTGAGAAAAAGGAGAAAAGACACAGATAAGAAGGAAATAACAAATTCTAAATCTCTTAGGACTTCAATTTTAAGGTCCTCAAAAAGTGAGCTCGTATACGATAGTCATTTTATTGATGGTGAAGATTTAAATTGTCACTATGGTTGTATGAAAGGCTTTCCCAAATGCAACCAATTTTTCAATAACCCTCAAGGACCCAATGAAGATTAGGTACCTAGCTTGTCTTGTTGTTTTTTGTAGAAGCATTTTATTGACTCTATGAGGAGAATATGGTTTCTCATTTATGGTGGCTCAAGGCATATGAACATATTCTAATCCTAGTGTATATGTGGCAAGAAGATGGATTATGTGATCTAGAAAGAAACAATAAGTTTCATTTTATTGGTAAAAGATGCATGAATTACTTTTGATGTTGTTTCCGAGAATTCTCGGAAAAGGTATTTCATTTCATGATGTAGGTGTATCTTAAAGAGACATACTCAATGACACTGAAGAAGGAATTGATCAATCCGAATGGGTGAAACATGAGGAGGAGAAAGATAACTAATATGAAAAGGATAAAGATGAAAGTTCAATCAAGATGAATGATCATCAAATCAATGATCTTTTGAGTACTTTGTCAAAGTGAAAATTGGTTAGATTGTGGTTTTCTAAAGTCTTTGTGGCATACTATGCATTTGATTCAACTTTCTTTCAAGAGTTCTTTCTGAAATGCAAGTGAACCCTCCGACATATTGTACGGTGAGGTAATATAATTTTTTTTCTTATTTGTTTCTCTAAGTACATGACATACTTGGTGTATGGTATATATTATGAGTATTCATTTACAACATAATTCTTAATTGATAATCATGGTGACTTATCAATTTATATACTTGAAAAGACCTCATCATATTATATTTTCATGTATTTTTTTAAACACTTATATGTACACAAGCATGTTTAGCTTCATTAAAAATCAAGCATGACACATTTGACATTGTATCATATTTGATTCTACTAACATGCAACTTGTCAAAGAGTTCTCTAAGCTTATGCAGGGAGTGTTTGAAATGAGTCTTATGGGGAGTTGAATTACTTTCTTGAACTCCAAATAAAGTAAATCAAGGAAGGAACACATGTGTTGGGAATTACCTTCACAATCATGTTGAAAAAGGGGATATTGTGTTCAAGAATTTTGATAGTGAAAATCAACTTGATGATGTTTTCATATAACATTTGCAACCAAACCGTTTTTCAACAATCATTAGGAATTTGGGATTATTAATGTTTCCAATATTGCTTTCTTTATTATGATGCTTGCACTTTTATACTTTTGCTCTAACACTTTGTTTGAGTATTTATATCATGTGAGTGCAACTTCCATTTCATCAAGAGTGAAGTAATATTGTTCCAAATTTCTCCTTGAAAGTAAGATTATTCTTAGTACATGTTTTAGTTGATAAAAAATGCTTGTTATGTTCTCAAATGATTAAAACCATGAATGTTTATTTCCAATTTTTTTTATTAATAACCATTGTGTGTTCTCAATGAATATTCTTATAATGACTTCATGCATTAACTATTTCACATTTATATAAGTTTCTTCTTGTATGTACAAGCATGTGTTTCTATTATTATTTCTTGCATTCGTGCATGATTTAAATGTAATCATGTTAATTGCATGTATAGTTATTTTTGTAATTGAGTCAAATTTTATGACAACATTTTCGTTTTGGATTGAATAGTGACATATTCTTGTCGCTATGCTAGAAACATGCGTGTGTGGAATCATGAGTTCCATTGTGTTGTGTTACGTAATCATGACGCTATAAAAGCAACTTGCCTAGCTTGCTCTTGCATCACGCTCATTATTATTCATGCAATTTTATTATATGTTTGGTAATGTTTAATGCTTGTTATCTATTAATTCTGCATCATTACATATATATGGGGATATATAATTGTATGCTTTTCTTTGCAAAAAAAGCCTATGAGTGATATATTAGTATTGGTATTGGAATATGATACTTCTCACGATTTGTCTTCTTTATTTTTGATGTCGTCAAAGGGGCGGAAGCATATGTGATATGAAGTTGGAAAGCACAAAGTCAGGGGGATCCTTTGATAAATACATGAAATGCATCGTTGCAAGTTTTTCCATCATCAAAAAGGGGGGGGTATGTGAGTGCAACTTCACCATTACATGTTTTGCATGATGTCAAAACTAGGAAAGCTTTGCATTTCTGTATATTGGATGGTATCTCTATGTCATGTGGAACTCCCTTGCATTAGAGGTCTTTAGAATCATTTAAAACAAGTTTAAAATTGGTCCAAATCATGAAAAATCACTTTCTGCACAAAAAGCATGTTTATGTGTCGACACATAAAATAAAAATTTCTGCAATTTATGAAAAACTTCAGTATGTGTCGACACATACGGATTATGCACCAAAACATACGACTTATGTGCTGATGTTGTACCCAAATTTTTACCCCTAAGATTCCTCTATCATCTCATACCAACTCAATTACGACAAGATCACACTAGGGTTTGGTTCTTCTTCCTATCTTTAAGTTTTCTCATGAGGAATCACCAAGCACCTTGACTTGTATATTGTGATCATCTATGTTTTGTATTGATTAAATTTTAACTAATAAATACAATGAATATTTTCCCTAATGGATGATATTATAGGTGAAAGCACAACATATTTCATCAGGTTGATCTATAGGTTCATGAGTTTATTTCCATGCCTTCTTCAACAAGATTTCATTGAGGCTCACACTTCATCATTGAAGATGCTTTAAAGTGACATCATGACAAGGTCTAATATGATTCATCATGCCTTAATTTGTCAAAGAAGGTCAAAGGATGTAAAAGTTGATTGAAGAGGTTTGACCTAATTGGACACGTTCTTGATTTCTTGATCACAAGTGCATAATTATCTCAATTCTTAATATTTGGGAAGTGGTTATGGTTGAAGAAGAGAAAAACACAAGAGGGGGGGGGGGGGGGGTTGAATTGAAAACTTGAAATAAAATGCGCAATGACACAGTATTTTTATCCTGGTTCGTTTGATCTCAAACTACTCCAGTCCACCCATCAAGGTGATTTCGCCTCTCTCCAACGAGGTCTTAATCCACTAATCTCAAAAGGATTACAATCACTACTTTAACAATTGTTAAATTCTTCTTGAGTACAACCACAATCCGGTTAATCTCAAGGAACACGATCTTAAACAAAGATACAAGTATGTGTGTACAGATGTTTTTCGTTACAAATACAGTTATCACAACTGTGATAATTTACACAGATTTAGAGCGTGAAAAGATGAGTAAGCTTTTTGCGTTTTTGAATTCTTGTCAGTAGTATTGGAAAATCATGAACGATTTGAAAACTGAGCTTGTTTATATAGGCAATGGATTCCTATTCATCATTAAGCGTGATAAATGCCATTAACTCAGTTTCCATATGGAGAAGATCCTATCTGAATGAAGCCGTTGTAATTGATGTTGTCTTGAATGAATAGTAATGCTTCAGAATCTTTCATCCTTGCTTGCTGCTGATGCTTCAGCATATTGATGACTTGGTTTATTACGCTCTTGTTCAGAATCAGAGTTTACTTCATATAGGCGCAGGTTCTGGTCATCAATCTTCAGCGCAAATTCTGATTGCTTCAGCGTGTAGCTTCTATAGCTTATCTTCTGATGCTGGTTTGGTCAGAACTTCTGCATACAAAATAGCATAATTTTTAGGGTGCATATTTGTTCTTTGTATTTTTTATCATCAAAACTCTAATCAAGGGTTGTAGAATCAAACTATATTCTAACAATCTCCCCCTTTTTGATGATGACAAAAACTAGAATTTTCAATGAAAAATAAAGAACAAAAGGTTTAAGAGAAACTCCCCTTGAGTTGATTACTTTCCTGAAGTTCCTTCTCATCAGAGTTTTAGCTGCATCTCCTATCATAATTTGTTCCTGTTCAAACTTTTTAGAAAGTAGAGGTTAAATAGTTCAGAATGTTTGAGACTTTTGTCCCGGTAAACCATTATTGAAAATATCTTACTTTCTCCCCCTTTTTGTCAAGTATCGAAAAGCAATATAATCAGAGCCAAAATAGATGAATTATATTTAAAACATAATTCAATGACAAGTTTCAAAAGCAAAGATGTAAAGATAAAAGTTACAGATAAAAATTTTTAAAAGAAAATCTAAGAAGGAGGGGGAAGACGTGTAAACAACGCTTCCAACAAGCTCTTGATCTGAGTATTTGACTCTTCTTTCTTGCCCATAATGCCTCTGATTTCCTTTGTAGTGTCTTATTTTTTACCCAGAATACTTTTAATCTCTTTGTTCATATCCTCTTGCTTATCCAGTCTTGCATGGATTAAAGCATTTTCTTTCTTCAACTCTTCCAGAGTTTGCATGACTAAGGAGGAAGCTGGTGTCTTTTCAGGAGTTGGATGTTGCTCAGAACATTCTGCAGCCTCTTCTGAGTGAACCATTTCTTCTGCTGTAATCATATATTTTGGAGCAGTAGTCAGAGAGAGACTTTTTGATTCTGGTTTAGCTACTTCTGAAGGATGATGCTCTTTCCAGGGAGCATTATCCAGTGAGAGGATATCTTTCTTGAACAATTTTCTCAGAACTTGGTCTTGGAAAGCCTTCAGTTGATCACTGAAGTTCTGCTGAGCCTTTTCATAACTCAATTCCTTCAGCTTCAAAGTTTCAGAGTTGACCCATTTTCTGAATCTTTCCCACATATAATCAGAAGCATCAGGATTAGAAGTCTCTTGACTTGCATGCTTCAAAGAATTGATCCATTCCTGCATTCCTGTTTCAAAAATCAACAAACTTGTACCAACATCTGAGGTGGTTGCAGTTGGTTTAGGTTTGGGAATGGTAGTTGTGTGTAAGATGGAAGCTAGTCTTTCCAGCACAATTGGATCAATGACAAGTCTTAAGTTGTCAGCTGGACTGTTAGTGGGTGAAGGAGTGGGAGAGTCAGGAATGATAATTGGTCTGGTAGGGATGTTTGGTGGTGTGGATTCAAGGGATGACGAAATTTCTGGAATGTCATGAATGGTGAGAGGCATGTGAACCGCAAGAGGTTCTATTATTCCAGAAATTTGGATTGTGGTATCAGAGTCTGAATGAGAGTCTTCAGATTGGTTTGTGGAGGTGTGTTGGTTTTCTGATTCAGGAATATCAGAAGATGGATTTTCAGAAGGTTGAGTTTCTGGTTGTGATGAGTTGGGGTTCAGATCTTTTGGTTGAGGAGATTGTGGTTGGGTACTTTCTGGTTGTGGAATTTCTTGTTGAGGTGATTGTGGCTGTGGAGTTTCTGGTTGAGGAGATTTTAGGATTTCTAGTTGAGGAATTTCTGGTGGTTGTTGAGTGTTTGGATTTTCTGGGAGTTGGGAGTTTGAATTTTCTGGTATAGGAGAGGAAAAGTCTTGATCAAATAATTCAATGTCGGACAGAACTTTGGAAAGTTCTGGTTGATGATGTTCAGGATTTGGATTTTGAGTAGGGGAGTGAGGTTCATTCAAAAAATTACCTAGAGATACTGATGGATCAAACTCTATGTCAAAATCTTCAAAGGTTTGGGGTGATGAATTTTATGGTTGAGAAGGCATGGCTTCAGATGTTGAAACAGTTATTGATTCTATAACAGAAATAGAGGATGGATTACCTTTCTTTTTGGCAGCTTTAGGTGTCCTCTGAGAGGGTCCTTCTCCCGCTGCTTTCCTCTTCTTTGATTTCTTTAACACAATTTCTGGAGAAGCCTTGTGCAGATCCTAAATGTTGATTTCTGGAGCAGTTCCATCAGCCTTGCAAGCTTCAAGGTATCTGACTATTATTTCTGGTTTGGAGCCTATCTCAGAAAATAAAGGAAAATCCTTTAGAGGTATCCTTCTTGAAGCAATGGTCTCATGAGCAGTAACAGTTGGTTCCTTCTTGATATTCTCAATGATCTTCATTTTCTTCAGGTTCTTGGTGTTCAGGGGCTTCCCAATAGTTGCTTCCAATGTGCTTATTTCCTAAGCCTCCGTCAGATGTTCTATCAGCCTGTTCTCTGTTAGAATATCTGATATCAGCCTTCCTAAGGGAATCCAATCCCTCTTGGTCCTTTCGTCTTCTCTGGTTTGCTTCACACTTGTTCTGAGATGGTTGAAGAGCAAGTGTGGAAGATTTACCTTTGTCTTCTTAGAAATGAAATAGATCAAAAATTACTAATCAATATTGATATAATCAAGAGAGCTTGTAGGCTTCCTGTGGTGGATGCATCCCAAAATGATTCTGGTCCAGATTCTGTGATGATCCTTCAAATCTCTGATTTTACTGGAGGGCTGTCCAGAAGTAAAAATTTCCTTTGCAATTGATCTTAGGTCATAGCATCTCTCAGCCATGTCAATGCATCTAACACCACCACCGTTGTATCCAAGAAGCTTCGCAATAAGATCTTTTGTAATCACAATTTTCTTCCCCATGACATAAGAAGTAACCTGATGATTTGATAAAGAAGCATGTATCCAAAATTCTTTGACAAGAATGGGAAACGTTGGACCAACCAGACGATCAAAATACCTGTTCCAACCTTGAGCAGTCACATCTTCATAGAGATTGAACCCATTTTCTTGTAGACTCCCAAAATTAATGATCAGTTCTGATAGAACTTCCAGGTTATCAACAGGAGTTAGAAGAGTCCTGAAGGGTTCTTCATATTGTTCCATTGATGCAGATTCAGAAGCACTGGTATTTTTGAGGTTTGATGAAGAAGCCATTGTTCACACGGGTTTGAGGAAGATGAAAAGGGTTTTTGAAAGCAAGAACTTGAAATAAGAGAAAATATTTAGAAGAGTAAAAGTGAATGAATGAAAAAAGTAATTTTGAGTTTAAATAGGTTTCTTGAAAACGTAAACAGTAAGTAAAAGAAAAAATTAGTAATGATTATATGCATTAATGACACCTGAATTTAGGGGATTTAGAAAGATACTGAATGATTACCGCTTACAAGTGTCTCAATGCATCCAATCACCGCCTTGAATCCTTCAGAAATTAAACGCGTATTCAGCTTCAGAAGGTAGCAGGTGAGAGGATGACAAGTGTTTGATGTTGTGAACTGCACGCCTCTATCCTTGAAATGAAACGTTCAGATCTTCCTGGATAGATTCTGATGCAATCTGTACTTCTAAACTCTGACGACAGGTTGATCAGTTATTCACAGAAAATAGCAAAGTTTTAAGGGTTAAGATATAAATAAAACATTTTATTCTGGGCATAGCTTCATGCTGAGATGTTTCAGAATGAAGCTGAACCTATCTTCAGAAAGAGGTTTTGTAAAAACATCAGCCCATTGATGGTCTGTGTCAATAAATTTTAAGGTTAGAATTCCTTTCTGAATATAGTCCCTAATAAAATGATGTTTTATTTCTATATGCTTAGCCCTAGAATGCAAAATAGGATTCATACTGAGACATATAGCAGAAGTGTTGTCACAGAGGATAGGAATGTTGCTCTCAAATATGTTGAAATCTTCAAGTTAACTTTTCATCCAAAGCATTTGCGTGCTACATCCAGCAGCTGCTATGTATTCAGCTTCTACTGTTGATAGTGCTATTATGGACTGTCTCTTGCTGGTCCATGAGATCATATTTTCTCCCAGAAACTGGCAGCTTCCAGAAGTGCTTTTACGTTCTACTATGTCTCTAGCGAAATCAGTGTCACAATATCCTACTAAGCTGTAATCATTTGATTTTTCTATAAAACAAACCCAGATTAATAGTACCTTTCAAATACTTGAAAATTCTCTTAACTGTTGTTAAGTGAGATTCTCTAGGATCTGATTGGAATCTAGCACATAAGCAAACACTAAATAAAATGTCAGGCCTTGAAGCCGTCAGATAAAGGAGAGAACCAATCATACCTCTGTAGACTTTTTGTTCTACCTTTTTACTTACCTCTTCCTTTTCCAGAATGCACGTGGGGTGCATTGGAGTCTTGGAGGGTTTACATTCTGAGAGATCAAATTTCTTCAGTAGTTCTCTGACATATTTGCTCTGATGAATGTAAGTTCCTTCTGGAGTTTGATTTATCTGAATGCCCAGAAAGAATTTGAGTTCCCCCATTATGCTCATCTCAAACTCTGCCTGCATGCATTTAGAAAACTCTCTTCCCAGAGAGGGTTTAGTAGATCCAAAGATGATGTCAACAACATAAATCTGACATACTAAAATTTCATTCTTAAATGTCTTACAGAACAAGGTTGTGTCCACTTTCCCTCTGGTGAATTTCTTTTCTAACAGGAAGTTACGTAGTCTTTCATACCAAGCTCTGGGAGCTTGTTTAAGACCATAAAGTGACTTCTTTAGTTTGAAAACATATTATGGGTGTTTGGAATTCTCAAAACCAGGGGGTTGGTGCACATATACCTCTTCATCTATATAACCATTTAGGAATGCACTTTTGACATCCATCTGATACAGAGTGATGCCATTGTTTACAACAAATGATATCAAAAGTCTGATAGATTCTAAACTGGAGACTGGAGCAAAGGTTTCAGTATAGTCTATCCCCTTCTGCTGATTATAACCTTGTGCTACCAGTCGTGCTTTGTTTCTGATGACTTCTCCTTGCTCGTTCAGTTTGTTTCTGAACACCCACTTTGTTCCAATGACGTTGAATCCTTTTGGTTCGGGAACCAGATCCCATACGTCATTTCTGGTGAACTGATTCAATTCCTCATGCATTACCAGAATCCAATCATTGTCCAGAAGCGCTTCATCAATTGTTGTTGGTTAAATCAGAGAGACCAGTCCCATGAGGGATTCTTCAGAGTTTCTGAATGTTGATCTTGTTCTGATTGGATCATCCTTCTTTCCCAGTATTTTATCTTCTGGGTGAGCTATGCTGCTTCTGGATAGCCTTTTCTGAAGTTGATCAACTAAAGGTGTTGGATTGCTTGTAGCATTTATTTCTGACGTTGTTGGAGCGTCTCTGTTGAGATCTTCTGATGATTTGTCTTCAGTACTTGTGAATTCAACTTCTATATCTGCAAGGAATTCATTCTGCTTTGACTTTTGAGAGTCAAGCTTATCATCAAATCTAACACTGATTGACTCTTCAATAATATGTGTTTATGTATTGTATACTTTGTACCCTCTTGAGCGTTCAGAGTATCCTAACATAATACACTTTTGTGCTTTAGAGTCAAACTTGTTCAAATAATTTTTTATATTCAGAATAAAGCAAGTGCATCCAAATGGATGGAAATAAGAAATGTTGGGCTCTCTGTTCTTCCATAATTCATATGGAGTCTTTTCCAGAATAGGTCTTATGGAGATTTTATTCTGAATATAACACGCTGTGTTAATTGTCTCTGCCCAGAAGATCTTAGCAATGTTAGTCTCATTGATCATGGTTCTGGCCATTTCTTGCAATGTCCTGTTCTTTCGTTCTACAACTCCATTTTGTTGGGGAGTTCTAGGACAAGAGAAGTCATGCAAGATGCCTTTTTCATTAAAAAATGATTCAAAATTTTTATTTTAAAATTCCCCACCATGATCACTTCTGACTTTGACAATTCTAAGATCCTTTTCATTCCGAACTTGGTTACAGAAGGTAACGAACAAAGTGTGACTCATCCTTGTGTCTTAAGAACTTTACCCATGTCCATCTGCTATAGTCATCTACGATCACTAACCCATACTTCTTGCCATTGACAGATGCAGTTTTTACTGGTCCAAATAAGTCTATGTGCAGAATTTCTAATGGCTTAGAGGTGGAAACAACATTTTTAGATTTAAAAGCAGGTTTTGAAAATTTGCCTTTCTAACATGCTTCACACAGAGCATCTGAGCTAAACTTCAAATTAGGAAGTCCTCTGACCAGATTGAGTTTGTTAATATGAGATATTCTTCTCATACTAACATGCCCCAATCTTCTGTTCCAGACCCATTGCTCGTTGTTAACAGAAAGAAGACATTTTATGTTCTGACTCTTAAGTTCAGAAAGTTTTATTTTGTAAATGTTGTTTTTCCTCTTTCCATTAAAAAGGGTAGTTCTATCTTTCTGACTAACAGCTTTGCATGAATTTTGATTAAAGATTATATCATAACCGTTATCACTTAATTGACTTATGGATAACAGGTTATGCATTAATCCATCAACTAGCAGTACATTATTTATAGAGGGAAGATTTTTGTTGCCTACTGTTCCAGAGCCAATGATCTTTCCTCTTTGGTTGCCTCCAAAACCCACGTAGCCTCCAGGTTTAAGTTCCAGGCTTTGGAACATATGCCTTCTTCCCGTCATGTTTCGAGAGTAGCCAGAGTCCAGGTACCATGACTGGTGTCTTAGCCTTGCTGCTAAAGATATCTGCTACATATATAATTTTATCCTTAGTTACTCATATCTTTTTGGGTCGTGGTTTATTAGTTTAACCAAAATTCTGGTTGAATTTTGGTTTGACAGAGTAATCACTACTAGTGTATTTTATGTCATGTGTGTGCCCATATATAAAACATAATTTAAGTGGTGTGCGTTTTATGACTAAGTCCATGGTTTTCTTAGGTGTATATACCTTACCTTGATATCCTATCCCTTTTCTGCCATTTCTGCTAACTCCATAGATCATTGAATCCATCTTGCTTCTATCTATGTTTTTAGCCAGAAACTTCTGAAAGTTGTGATCATATTCTTTGATTATCTCATCAGCATTACTGGGAGTCTCTGAGATTATTACCTTCTGAGAATTTTGTAAATTATTTTCTAATTTTGAAAATTTTCCTTTTAACTCAGTTTTCTAATTTGAGACTCTCATTCTTTTCAGAGTCAGAGACAAGTTCCTTTTTCAGGTTTTTGAATTTGACTCTGATATGCTGATACCTTTCCAGAATTCCATTTAGACTTTCTGCAAGTTCAGCTTTTGTGAAATTAATAGCAAAGTTGGGGAATACCTCTTCAGTGTCTGATTCTGAGTCTGAACCAGAAGCTTCACTTTCTTCTGACATGTTTGCCATTAGAGCTATGTTTTCTCTTTTATCATCGGACTCTGAGTCAGCTTCAGAGGAGTCTGAATCGTCCCATGTTTCCATGAGGCTTTTCTTCTTTTCCTTGAAGAACTTATTTTGGGGCTTCTCCTTCTGAAGCCTTGGGAAGTCACTTTTGTAGTTCCCTTGCTCATTACACTCATAGCAGATTATGTCTTTGTTATTTGGCTTTCTGTGTCCTGAAGAACCTTCAGATCTTCTGTGTCCAGAGGAAGACTCAGACTTTCTGTATATGGAGGAGGATTCATTTTGATTCTCTGGTCTTCTGGGATTTCTGAATTTCCTTTGTCTCTGCTTCCACAGTTGATTTACCCTTCTGGAGAGGAGAGACAGTTCATCTTCTTTTGATGAGGATCCATCAAAAGTTTCTTCCATAGCCTGTAAAACCTTTGAGTCAGATTTTCTGTTAGATTTTAAAGCTAGTGGCTTACCTTGATTTTGAGGCTCATCTTCTTCTAGCTCTATCTCGTGACTTCTGAGGGAGCTGACAAGTTCCTCTAGAGATATCTTGTTGAGATCTTTGGCTAGCTTAAGGGCTATGACCATTGACCTCCATTGTTTGGGTAGACTTCTGATGATCTTCTGTACGTGATCAGCAGTAGAATATCCTTTGTCAAGAACCTTCAGTCCAGCAACAAGAATTTGAAATCTTGAGAACATTCCTTCTATGGATTCACTATCTTTCATCTTGAATGCCTCATACTTCTGAATAAGCGCAAGGGCCTTGGTTTCTTTGACTTGAATGTTGCCTTCATGCGTCATTCTCAGAGAGTCAAACACATTCTTGGTTGTCTCTCTGTTTGACATTTTCTCATATTCTGAATATGAGATAACACTGAGGAGTATTGTTCTTGCCTTATGGTGATTTCTGAAGTCACGTTTCTGCTGATCAGACATCATTTTTTGTCTATCTTCTGACCTCTTCCATCCACTAGATGTGTGTATCCATCAGTTACCATGTCCCACGGATCAACATCATGTTCCAGAAAGAAACTCTCAATTCTATCTTTCCAGTAGTCAGAGTTTTCTCCATCAAAGACTGGAGGTTTTCCACTGATTATGTCCTTGTCTTCATGGTAGTCATTGCTGATGTTTTGGCTTGGTCCCACCATAGTGTTTTTCTGAAGCTTGGATCTTGTACTGACACAGTTAAGTGTTTAAGCTCAGAACCAGACGCTCTGATGCCAATTAAAGAAGAGAAAAACACAAGAAGGGGAGGGGGGGGGGGGGGGGGGGTTGAATTGAAAACTTGAAATCAAATGCGCAATGACACAATATTTTTATCCTGGTTCGTTTGATCTCAAACTACTCCAGTCCACCCGTCAAGGTGATTTCGCCTCTTTCCAACGAGGTCTTAATCCACTAATCTCAAAAGGATTACAATCACTACTTTAACAACTGTTAAAGTCTTCTTGAGTACAACCACATTCCGGTTAATCTCAAGGAACACTGTCTTAAACAAAGATACAAGTATGTGTGTACAAATGTTTTTCATTACAAAAATAGTTATCACAACTGTGATAATTTACACAGATTTAGAGCGTGAAAAGATGAGTAAGCTTTTTGCGTTTTTGAATTCTCGTTAGTAGTCTTGGAAAATCATGAACGATTTGAACACTGAGCTTGTTTATATAAGAAATGGATTCCTATTCATCATTAAGCGTGATAAATGCCATTAACTCAGTTTCCATATGGAGAAGTTCCTGTCTGAATGAAGCCGTTGTAATTGATGCTATCTTGAATGAATAGTAACGCTTCAGAATCTTTCATCCTTGCTTGCTGCTGATGCTTTAGCACATTGATGACTTAGTTTATTATGCTCTTGTTCAAAATCAGAGTTTACTTCACTTAGGTGCAGGTTCTGATCATCAATCTTCAGCGCAAATTCTGATTGCTTCAGCGTGTAGCTTCTATAGCTTATCTTTTGATGCTGCTTTGATCAGAACTTCTGCATCTAAAATAGCATATTTTTTTAGGGTGCATATTTGTTCTTTGTATTTGTTATTATCAAAACTCTAATCAAGGGTTGTAGAATCAAACTATGTTCTAACAATGGTTGCTATGATTTATTATTATCAACCTCAACAACTTCTATTTACAAGAAAAATATATTTGTGCAAGAAAGTTTGTCAAATGTGAAAAGGGTTTCTAAGGCATTTTGTTGCTCTAGGAGCTAGGATTTTGAACTTCTAAGGGCTATATCTTGCTCATATTTTGGTATTTTTGAGTGATTTCAAATACATTATACTCTTTAAAGGGTTATTAACAAGTCACTTCAAAAGTTTCAAAAATTTTTTTTGTGGAAGATGCCTAATGATTGAGAAAGATTACAAGTCCTCTAGATAGGCCATCAAATTCCCTTTGTGAGAATTTAAAAGATCATAACTTTGTCAATTTTTATCTCCTTGATCCCATTCTTTTTCCATAATGATCTTATGGGTGTGAACTTCAACCCTTCTTTTATGTGAAAAGCTTTAAAATGGATGGAATATGTCTTAAGGACTCAAAAGATTATAGGTCATCTCATGAATTTTCACCAACTTCACCAAGTCATAACTTTCTCATTTTTTGAAGATTTTAAATGGTTAAAGTCTTAAAATGTCATTCAAGGGACCTAATTCATGCCATATCTTTTGGTCAAGAGTAAATTTTAAATGGAAGACCATATTTGGATGCAAGACATTATAGGTCATTTTTGAAGAAAAACTTAGAATTTTTCTAAGTACAAAAAGTCAGCATCTTTTTCTCAACTTTGACTCATCACAACTCTCATCTCAAACATCCATTTGATTCCATTCTTTACACATTGTAAAGTTTATGATCTCGTCTTTCAAACACATCAAGAATCAAGTCCTAAGTTCCCTAAATTGTGCACACCATGATTTCGAAGTTGGTACCTTAGAACTGAAGTTTCTCAAACAGTCAGAATGTAATTTCCATTACTTGACTTCTAATCACCAAATTTATGCGCGTTTTCCATTTAAACATGATTAGCATAAACATGTGCATGATTTAGAGTGTCAAAACACATCATTTGGATGAGTTTTGATGCACATGTGATCACACTTATTTCATGAAAACATGTGTGCATGATTTCCCTTCAAATTGCATCATTCACCCCTCCTCTTGATTCCATTCACTTCTCCTATAAATTTGAGCTCTATCCCACTAATTTTCGCAAGCTTAGATAGCCTGAATCACCCTACCAAGCTTTCTCTTGAACCCACTTTTCTGCAACTTCGAATTTGCTTTTACAGCTTTCCTCAATCCATTTTCTTTTCCAATTCTCCATCCTTGAAATTCACTGGAGATAACAGAAGAATAACCAAGCTCTAAGACTTCCTAAATCGTGCTAGCCAAGTCAAGTGTTAGAGCTCTGAATTTGAACTTCATTAGGTAGATTCCTTCACCAATTCTCTCAAACTTTGGTACTGTAATGAAGCTCTCATCATTCGGATTCTAGTCGCAGCATTTGTTTTCAACTGGAAGTGAGTTTTGGCCATGAATTTTCAAATCCCTTTTCAAATATTTCCTTCCAAAACGACTGATATCGGTCTTGAAGAGCGGAAGCAAATGATATCGGTCTCGAGCTCTAATTTTTCCATTTCATGAACCTGTAATTTGCTTGGACGGAGGTTGAATACGACCAACGTGCCTGTCTTCAACCAATGACAAATTGCTACGCATTTTTTTCAAATCCGTTTAATTGATCATGTGTGTTATTTCCTGAGAACCATGATATGCATAGCGCATCTGATCCATTGGAGTAGCTTACTAATGCATTTTGACTCTCATCCAATGGTCTACATCTTTTTGGTTTTTATTTTATTTTCTGATTTTATATTTTATTTGTTTTATAAACTTCAAAAATTCATAAAAAATTCATTTTAACTTCAAAAAATCTGAAAAAAATCTTAAAAATACTTTTGATTTTTCTCTTTCTGATTATTATTTTTTCACAACTTTATTTTGTGTTTTTATATTTTTTTATATTTTTTCACTTTATTTGAGTTGTTTTAAATGTTTAAAAATACTTCTCTTAATTTTTTAAATTCTGGAAAAAAAATATGGAAGGATCCAATGACCTCTCGACAAATATTGGTGACCTTATTTTATTTTTATTTCTAACTTTATTATTTTTCACAATTTTTGGTTTATTTTGCCTATTTCTTTTTATTTTAAAAATAGTTTCTGACTTAAAAAAATTACCAAAAATTGTATAAAAATACTTGAACTCATTTATGATTTTTCTATGGTCTCATTGAATTTTTCTTGGATGTTTTGAATATATTTGCTATTTTCCTCTTTTATTTTAATTTAAAACCATTTTAAAAATCTTTTTCTTTATTTTTAAATACAATTTTATTTTTGTATATATTTTGGCTGATCTTGAACTATGAGATTTTGATCATGAGCTTCATTAACATCATTGGATCTTGGGTGTTGAGTTTAACTCCAGCAAAATGGATGAATAATTTTAATGATAGCTTGATTAAATTTTTGGTTCAAATGTAGTTTAATTCTTATCCCCTCCTTCTTCATGTTATCCCCTTCTTACTTGTACTACATGTTGTTGGAGAATAATTTACATATCATTTCTCTAAACATATGGTACATAGATTGCTATTGACCGACCTCAAAATAGGTGCAACTTCTATATAAGTCCACTTGCGATTGCTTAACATAGCGCTAAATTTTGTCCTGATTCGAGAAATGGTCATTCAAGGCCCAAAACTATGTTTTCAAGCCCAAATATGTTAATTTGAAACATTTGATCCAATAATCTTGTGATTCATTGTTAGGAGGCTTTGGTCTTATCAATCCTCTAATGAATCTTCATAAGTTTTGGTCAAAGTGAATCACTTAAACATCATTGATCATTCATTCTTGTCTTGAGATTTTGAAATGAATGATATACTTGACAAAAAGCAAATGAAACTTGTTGTTCAGAGGCTTTGATTTTATCAATCTTCTAATGAGTTTTCAAATGCAAGTTTCAAGATGGTCATTCAGCTAACCTCTAACTTCTAACAATTGACTTTATTTTATGCTTTTACTTTATGCTCTTTACTTTAAGCACATTTATTTTAGCATTTACATTTCATGTTATTTTCATCTTGGCTCACTTGAGCATTTACTTTTATGTTATTTTTATTTTTCTCCCTTGAGCTTTTCATTTCTTTTTGAACATACTTATTAATCAACTTAAACTATAAAAAAATTTAATGTTACTTGGACTACTTGGTCACTATCCTTGGCATCATGGAGTGATGGGCTTCTTGGACTTAGGATTAGAGACTTTGACCTACCCCAAGACATTGGGTTGTTTGTTTTCTTTGCATGCAGGTTGTTTTGATTACATGCTTTGTCTATGATCGGGAATTCATCTGTATACAGTTGTTACTCTATCCAATTTTTGTGAAGACTTAATGCAATTGAAGCTTGGTTTTCTTAAGAGGTTTAATATCTTTGCTTGCTTGGTTTCAATCCAAAGGATGGGAATTCTACATTGACTCTTTGTGTCAAGTGTTGGCTTCTTGATGGTTAGATGCTTCTTTTCCCTAGCTTTTACCTTATACTTTAGGATAGTCCCTTCATCTCCTCCCATCTTCTTTAATTTCAAAAATCTTCTCCGTCCTTTTGAAAACTCTTCTTATTTTAAACTTGAACCACTTTCATAACAAACTTGGACTTAAGTTCATGCATTTACAAAATGTTTTCTTAATCAAATTTTAACCAACTTAATAATACTTTGACATTTTTTTGTGAGAAGACTAAAAGTCAATCAATATCAGTCAAACTATCTTGCCACTTTTGTTTTTTACTGTTAAATTTTCTCAAAAGATTAGACTCTTATCAATCCTTGTAGTGATGTGAGTGTTGTACCCCAAAATTTTCCCTCCTATATTCTTCAAAGGTTTGGCAAGATCATGGTTCAAAACCTCTCAAGGGTTGCACAGTCCAATTGCCTCCTAACACAGTCAATTAGGGTTTTGGTTCTGACAAAGAAATTGAGGTTTCCAAGGGTCCAATCAAGTCCCATATGCCTACATACATTGCCAAGCATCCATATGTCAAGTTTCAAGACTCACAGCATCAAGTTGCACAGTCAAAAACCCTAAATGCTTCACAGTCAACTGCAGGGGCAAAATGGTCATTTGACAGTCAAAAGTAAAAATTTTTGGTCAACATCTCATTTTGAAGCCACAATCATCATTTGATCAATTCTTGATCATGATTCTCAAAGCATGGCTCAAAAAGTCTCAAGATGCAAAAGTTTCTATTTTTGGACAGGTGAAAAGTCAACTGCAAATTGACCAAGGCATAACTTCTTCATGGTTTATCAGAAAAATTCCATCCAATGCTCATTTTGAATAGAAGGACATTTCCTACAACTCATCTTCACACTCCAAGTCCAAGAAATGCTCTCACAAAAAGTTATCAATTTCAACATTATAGGTCATTTTCAAAAGTCAACAAAAGGGCACTTTAAGTCAAAGACCATAACTTGAGATTGGTAAATCAAAATGACATGGGACCAAAGGCATTGGTTAGAGGACTTCAAGACCTTTCCAAAATGTCAAAGAACATGTTCATAGCTTCAAAATTGAACAAGATATGCATTGGAGAAGTTGGGAAATTTTTGGGAAATTTCAAAAGTCAACTTTGCCTAAAACACTTCAAATTTGCTAATGGGCCTCAAATTCTTCCTTGAATCATTACCCAAAGCCTATGCACGACCCATTGAGCTCAAAATAATTTATTTTCTTATTTTTAATTAATTAATTGGATTTATATTTATATTAATTCATTTAATTGGTTTTAAATATAAGAAAATTCAAAGATATATTTTTTAAGATCTTTTTGTGCAGCAAAGGTGACTAGGGCAAGCTGGCAAGTCGTTTCTCATTCAAAAAAGGAAGATTTTCCATAATTGGCAAGGGTTTCAATGAAAAAAGATTGGAAATACATAATTGAAAAATTGAAGATATGAAACATTATTGCAATGGATTCATGGGCCTTATTTTGACCTAATTCTGAACATACTTATGCACAACCTAACCCTATTCCACAAGACACGAAAAAACTGCTCACAAACTCATAACCAATTTGCAAAATTTCGACAAAAAGCTTGAAACTGATTTCATAGTTGCAGGATAATTCAAGGCCTGAAACTGCTTCTAACACGTTGCTAGACCTTCCAGGAGTCTATTGGCATCAAGAATCAATCCTAATACGTGAAGAATCCAAGAACCTAGGCCACACGGTTTGTCTTGTTTGTCAAACTTGCATAACACAATTCATGTGCTTTTAATCTGTTTTCTTACTTGATTCATACTAATAGGTACCTCCTGAAGCGATTGGTATAAGTTAATTGGACTAACACTGCCTGAATCCAAATCCACCATGGACGGAAATTAGTTTTTCTGAAGCTTGCATTTGGGGCTTTAGGCATAGGGGAAAATTGGACCACGTCATGGCCATGGTTGAATTCGTCAAGGCCAGACGAATTCAACCAACCTCTCGCGCTCAATTTATATTTCCTCCTCTTCTATTCGCTATTATTCACTATTCCACTTAGTGGGGGTTTAAAACCCCCGCTATCTTATTCATAGTTGCAGGGAAAACGAAGACGAAGACGGACGTGGCATTGCATGACTGGAATATTCAAATCTGGCGCGCTTTCTTTTTGTGCTAGACCATTAATGCTTATTTTTTATATTATATTTGTTGCCTATACATTTAACAAATGCGCTTGATGGTTCAGTTGGTTGAGGATGTGTACTGCAGGCATTGGGACCTGGGTTCGATCCCCAGGTCCCCCATATAATTCTTGATTTTTGTCCTAACATATTCATATGCAGCACTTAGTCAATATCCCTACCATGAGCCTCACGCACAGCTTGCCAGACGGCCATGATGCCCAATCCAATGGCCATAAGATGGAATCTAGGGTGTACCTCAGTCAAGCCTCATACGCATGATCAGAAAAGTCAAACAAGGCCTTGTCTCTTGGGCCAGAATTGTTCCAAAAAACCTCCCCTTGGACCTGAAACCCCCCTTGGTTTGCATCTTTTTTAATTTTATTTTCTTTTCTTTTCTAATTCTTTTTATTTGTTTTAATTGTTTTTTCACCATTAATTAATTTTCATAATAAAAAAATCAGAAACCAAAAAATGTTTTATATTTAATTATTATTAATTTCATCACTACCCTATTTTTTGTAAATAAACTCTAATAATTAATTTAGTTTAATTTAAGTTTTTAATTTCAATCTTTTTCTTTGATAAATAAAAGTTACCTAGAATTAGGGTTTTAACATTTTCATCTTTTTTTTTCTTAATTAAATATTTTCATCATTTATTTATTACTATTAATATTTTTGTAAATAAACATGTAAATTAATTAATTAGTCTAAATTAGGTCAACTGTGACATTTTCTTTAATAATTAAAATAATCTAGATTTAGGGTTTCCTTTTAATTTTTTTTTCTTTATTTTCATTAAATACAAAAACATAAAAAAAACTTTTCTTTAATTAAATAATTAAATAGATTTTAATTTCATTTAATTTCAAGCAAAGGGTCAAAACCCTCGGACGTTCAATTATTTCTTTTCGCGCATTTATTTTCTTTTGGTGATTATTATGTAACTGCTTTCTGGATGTAATAGTAATTAGGTATTTATTTACTTTCCGCACTTTATCAAAAAAACAGGTCTTTGTATTTTGGGCGATGTATAGACCCGCGCCTTGTAATAGCGTAGCTTTTATATTTCCGCCTTTTACTTCCCGCACTCTTAAATTCTAACTTTGTATGAAAGAATGTATGCTAATTAAAAACAAGCGTAGCTCACAATGCCATGATCAAAGATAACTATTAACATGAAAACAACACACAATTACACACACCACTTCTAGGGTACGCCTCACTCATTGCCTTACCTTCGAAACGTGGTCGTCGAGTATAGGATGTTTTAGCGGTCGCTCTGATGTCTAAGATCCAGTCGCCTCAAAACGGTTGCCTCGGATAAAAGGATCTAGGATATTAGGGTAGCTTCTAAGGTATCTTACTATTGCTCTGGTGACCACACTGTCCCTACAAACGAATTGACCTGAACACCTCCAACGGTGGTGCTACTTACCTCTCAATGGTGGGATGGCACTACCTTAAGGACTTTTACATAGCCTAATTCCTTAGGGTAGGTAGATGACTCATAGATACTTGCTCTCTAAAAAACCAAATAAAAAATCTTTTCACACTGACACTTTCAAAAGACTTTCAAAACAATATTTCAAACACTCTTGAGGACAGATACAAGAGTTATTCAGAAATCTTTCAAAGAAACTTTTGCAAAACCCACTCACATTTTGAAAAGCAAACATTTTGAAAACACAAGAGCAAGTATCTAAGAGCCCATGGATAACCATGGATAGAAAGGGTGCTAACACCTTCCCTTTCTATAAATCTACCTCCCGAACCGAGAAACTATCTCATAAGGAATTTTGCTGTGTTTTTGTCCTGTCCATGTTGGAGAAAATAAAAGACGGTGGTGACTCTTGCTTACCGCGACATTTCGCGAACCAGCGTTAAACAGTCAGTTCTAAATCCACCGATCACAGTGAGCTACTATACTTTTACGATATGTAGTGAAGTGAGATATTTTCCACTTGGATGTTGAGCGAGGCTTTGTTGATTTTAAAATCAAAGCTATATCCTCCACTTTAAGATGATGAAAATTCTCCTTTCTCATAATCGTGGCTAGTAAGTATGTTCTTCCACTCGGATATGGCGATGATATCTCGTCTCTTAAAGTTAACCAACACACTTGTATTTTAAATTTTTTAAAAAGGGGAACTACGGGTACCTTAACCCCTATTGCCCGGAAGGTGGTACAAAGGCACTAAAGGTTTGCAACCGCGGAGGGTGTAAAACTTATAAAAAATACTTCTTTTCTCATCCCCATAATCTATTTTTGTATACAACATTTATAGCCAAAAATACACAGATTTTCAAAGAGGTTCCTACGGAGTACCATAGATGTTTAGGGTGCTAATACATTCTCTTTGCATAACCAACCCCCTTACCTAGATTCTCTCCCTCTCTTTTTGGTTTATTCGCTCTTTTCCCATTCCTTTGGAAATGATAAAGCGCGATGAAATTTTTTATTTTGATCTGTTCGAGTCAAGTCAATCCAATGGCTCAGTCTCAACATTTCTACCGCTATAAAAAAATGGGGACTCTGCTGGGGAAAGATCGACCTATTGATGGTCCATCCCTAAGTGGGTTGAGCCTATCTTTATTTATTTGTGTATGTGCTATATGTTATATGTTGTATATATGTTTGTCTGGATTTTCCTGGTTTTCAGGGTGCTTGGTGATTTCTCATAAGTCCTCTACCCGGACTTGGTCAAACTTAAGATAGGACGGGTGGTATAGTCATGTTAAATTTGAAGGAGTAATCCCAAAAAAGGAGGCATGGGATCCCCCACTCAGTGGAGGCCCCTTTGATTGTAGTATCATTTACCAAGTAATCGGGAAGACGTGCTGCTTTCGACCTGGGAGCCTGCTGAAACTGAGGACCGTAGAACCTTTAACCCATCTTGGCCTTTTAGGTACAGTGCAGAAGCTATGACGAAGTAATTCGGAAATGGTTGTCACGCGAGACTATGTTCAAACGATTTTTTCTTGAGAATACTACTAATTACCGAGTCAATCGGGAAATTGGTAATATCTGAAGGAATGATGTAGACTATGGGAACATCTTAGAACCGTGTTCGGTAGGTGATAAACTATTAGACTATACCTTATGGGTAATACATTTGACTCGATGCTCGTGATGTCGAACCTATGAACCCCCCATGTTTGTGATCTTGTGTGTGATTGTTGCATCATGCATTCATGCACCCATAAGCATCTTTTTAAAAAACATTATGGTTCAAGGGACTTAAAGTTGACTCTTTATGAATATCTCAGGTACTTTGACCATGGATTATGCAAAAAGAAAAACTTGCAAGTACAATTTCAAGAATCCCAAGATAGATGATTTGATGAGTCTAATTACCAAGATTGAGAGTTCCGCAGATTTTTGGAAGAAGTATGGATCCATCGTGTCTCTCCTGAAAATTAGGATGAAGGAGGGTATTCTCTCGACTTTGATCTAGTTCTATGATCCGATGTATCAATTTTTCACTTTCCTTGATTATTAGTTGTACATTAAAGGAGTATTCTTATCTACTGGGTTTACCTGTTACCGATCGTGTTCCTTTCACCGGTTTGGAGGGGGAGCCAAAATCTCATGAGATTCCTGCTTTGGTTCATTTGGGGAGGTCTGAGGTTGAAGCACACATGACTACCAATGGAAGAATGAAAGGATTACCCGCTCTATTTTTATTGGAGAAAGCTCGCTATTTTGATAGGATGAAGACTACGGTTGCTTTTGAGGCCATCTTTGCTCTACTTGCTTATGGGTTGTTCTTATTTCTGAACATTGACAACTTCGTAGACGTCAATGCCATCAGGATATTTTGATAGGGAATCCAGTTCCTACATTATTAGGTGATGCTTACTACTCCATTCATCTTCGGGATTCTTACCATGGAGGGATGATCATTTGCTGCACGCCTTTGTTGTATCAGTGGTTTATTTCTCACTTACCTCGGTCTGGTGCTTTCTGGGATGCCAAGAAGGAACCTCGTTGGGCTCAAAAGATTATGGCCCTCACTGACTCAAATATTGTTTGGTACCATCAGGCTTACCATGATGTAGAGATTGTCGATACTTGTGGTAGTTTCCCCAATGTACCTCTTCTTGGTACTAAGGGAGGAATTAACTACAATCTTGTTCTTGCACGACGACCGCTTGGATATCCGATGAGGGATAAGCCAAATAGTATTATTTGAGTGGTTTCTTTTTTAAAGAGGGAGAGAATCATAAGGAAGCTAAGGAGAAGATTACAAAGGCCTTGCATCATATTCACAGGAAGAGTAGAAAGGACTTGGGACCTATAGGGGCTGTTTCTTTAGAGCCTTATCTTCAGTGGGTATAAGCAAGGGCAATTTAGTTGAAGATATCTCATTCCCGTGAAGCACATATGTTTGATATGTTTGTGAAGACCACTCCTCCCCTTTTATATGACGTGGAAGAGCTTCGGCTTGCCCTAGTCAGGATGCAATAGGAGAAGGAGGCTTGGAAGAATAAGTGTCAGACTTTAGAGATATCCTACCAGGCATACTTGAAGGAGAAGGGTGACCTAACTGAGATTCTTGAGAGTCGTGCTGTAGAGATGATGGAGAAGCAAGATGATTTATTTTCCTATAGTGCTCAACCATGGCTTAGTCATTCACTTCCCGACTCTGGTAATTAGAAAGTGGTTACCGACAGGTATGCAGAAGAGAACAAGCAGCTGAAGGCTCATATTGCAAGACTCACAGGAAAGCGTCAGCGTGTGGAGTGATCTTCATTAGCTTTTCTTTCTTAGGATTTTTAGATTCTACCTTCTTTTGTACTTGGGATTTTTGAAACTTACACTGAAAAGTTGTAATCCATTTTGAAGATTATTATAATAAGATTTTCAGTGTTTCAAAATATGTTAGTACTTTAATATTTTCAAATTGTCTATAAAATCTTTGAGTTCCTTGAATTAATAATAATATAATAAATCATGTGCATTACATATCATGCATCATCTTGCACATATTTCTTGCAGTTCTGTTCATACCCACGTGTCTTACTGAATTTCTCTGATTCGTTCAACCAATTGTCTCACTGGTATAATACTCGAGCTAATTCTAAGAAGAAAATGGAGAATCTTGAACAGGAAAATCGCAAGCTGCGCTACGAGGTTACTGCTATGAAGCCCATTATGTATAATCTAACTGCTTTAATGGAATCATTGGTGGCTGCTCAGAATCAGCCACCACTTTCTCATCCTCAACAAACAACATTTGCTTCTGAAGGTCCATCAGTTCCTGTTTCGGTTGCCCCAGTTACTGCTGCTCAGAATCGTTTGCCTCAGGGTTATCCATGGGGAATTACAGAAAACTTCATGACAAAAGGTTTTAAGCTTGATGCTCCATTTACTCCAGTTCCTCCAGTTGTTCAAGCTGGTTCTACTCATGCACCTCTTGTGGTGCATACTACTCCTTCTACTAGAAATGAGATTCACTATGTTGCACCCCCTTCGGTGAATGTTGTGCTGGTTATTAATGATGAAGTTTATCATCCTATTCCTCCACCAAGTGAAATCTTGGGCTTCTATGATTGAATAAATGATTTTCAAGATCAGTTTGATAAGATGCAGGAAGAAATGAAGACCCTCAGAGGAAAAGAATTGTTTGGGCAAAACGTGAATGATCTGTGTTTGGTTCCAAATGTGAAAATACCTATAAAGTTCAAGGTATTGGAATTCGATAAATACAAGGGCAATACTTGTCCTCGAGCTCACCTTGTGATGTATGTGAGAAGGATGTCTACTCACACCGATGATCAATGCTTGTTAATTCACTTTTTTCAAGATAGTTTGACTAGTGACGCGTTGAAGTGGTATATGAGCTTAGATAGTGCCAACATTAGTAATTTCAACGACTTGGGTGAAGCATTTATTAGACAGTAGAAGTATAATAGGGACATGGCACCTGACCGTGATCAACTCATGGAAATAGTCCAGAAGGACAAGGAGTCATTTAAGGAATATGCACAGAGATGGCGTGAAGTAGCCACTCAAGTGATCCCTCTAATGGAAGAAAAATAGAAGACGAAGATTTTCTTGAAGACTCTAGGTGCCTTCTACTATGAAAGAATGGTGGCAAGTGCACAAAGTGATTTTACTGAAATGGTGAGCATGGGTGTTCGTTTGGAAGAAGATGTGAGAGAGGGCCGTTTGACAAGAGGTGAAAATTCTGATAGTACGAAGAAACCATCATACAGATTTACTAAGAAGAAATAAGGAAATACAAATGTTGTCATTCAATAGAGAAGGGATAATCCTCCTAGAAGAAATCATCAGCGTCACCAATAGGTTGCTTCGGTAACTTCAGTTGTCAATGAGGCTCCACCACAATTGCTTATCAGAGACCATCCCCTAAAGGAACTCAAGGGCAAAATCAAAAGAGATAGCCTTTTGACTCTATCCCCATGAGTTATGCAGAATTACTCCTGACGTTAATTCCGAAGAAGTTGGTTCAGACCAGGCCACCCCCTGCTATACCATCACCTTTGCCTTGGTATTATAAGGCAGGCCAGACATGCGCTTTCCATTAGGGAGCACCAGGGAATAATGTTGAGAAGTGTTATCCTTTGAAATCTGAAGTACAAAAGACGGTAAGATTTGGCCTTTTATCCTTTAAAGATGTTGACCCTAATGTGAAAGATAATCCTTTGTCAAAGCATGGAGGAGAAAATGTAAACATGGTTGTTGGTTGTCCAGGGGACTTATGAATTTTTGATATCAACCTAGTTAGAGGAGATTTGGTAAAGATGCATGCTGACTTCTGCGAGTTTAGTTACTATACACATGACCATGCTGGTTGCGGTATTTGCAGTACATATATACAAGGGTGTGATAAGATAAAGGCTGATCTTCAGGAAATGATGGACGAAGGTCTCATTCATATAATCAGGCCTAGGGCAGAGTACGAAGAAGATGTGGATATGGTCTTTGGATGTTCTAGAGAATTCCGGATCTTTGATGTAAATCCTATGAATGATGATTTGGTGAAGTTGCACACTACCTTCTGCCACATGGATGGTCAAGTAGAACACTATTATGGATCTTGCCGGATCTACTACAGAGATTCTCGTGGTTGTTCCATCGTGAGAAGGGGTGTTCAATTGTTAGTAGATAATGGTACTATCAAGGTTTCAGGCAATAGAGATGATTACCACGAGATTAATGTGATTGAAGATTTTTCGATTGAGATTGTATCAGCTGACGAGTATGCTTCTGCAGATGAATTCTTTTCCTTAGATGAAGATGTGTTTTCTAGCGACGATCCTGTGATGTCTAAATATTCTGAAGAAGGGGTGATAATTATTGTGCCTTGTTTTGGTGTTCCCGCTCCTTTTGAGATTGAATATCACAACAAGCCAGTTGTTTCTCTAGTGGTGATTTTTTTGTCGGGTCCTATTCCTTATGAGTCAGACAAGGGCATGCCATATAAATACAATGCTACAATTATAGAGGATGGTGTGGTAATTCCCATCCAGCCATTGTCTGATATCAAGAATATTGTTGAGGCCAGTCGGATGACCTGCAGTGGCCGTGTTTTCACACCTGTCATTCGAGGGAGTATTAATGCTGATAAAAGGGTTATTGAAAGTGTTGAACCTAATAAAGAAGTGGGGGAATCTAGTGGTATTACTCTGGAAAAAGACGTGGATGATGTATTAAAGATTATCAAGATGAGCGACTACAAGATCGTGGATCAATTATTGCAGACACCATCAAAGATATCTATTCTAAACTTGCTAATGAACTCTTTTGCCCACAGAGAGTCTTTGATGAGAGTATTGGATCAAGCTTTCATGGAAATTGATATGTTGTTGGACCAATTCAGCAGTGTGATAGGGAATATTACATCCTGTAATAACATGAGTTTCTGTGATGACGAATTACCTGACGAAGGAAGGAATTATAATCTGGATCTCCATATTTCCATGGACTGTAAGAAAGATTCATTATCAAATGCGCTAATTGATGATGGGTCCACTTTAAATGTCATACCGAGGAGCACGCTGTTGAAGCTGAAGTATCAAGGAACTCCCATGTGCCCGAGTAGCATAATTGTGAAAGCTTTTGATGGATCAAGGAAGTCTGTTATTGGGGAAGTAGATCTGCCTATTCACATAGGCCCATACCTTTTTCAGATTACTTCCCAAGTTATGGATATTGTGCCCGCTTACAACTGTTTACTAGGACTACCATGGATACATTAGGCAGAGGTTGTCACTTAGACTCTGCACCATAAGCTAAAGTTTATGCGTGAAGGAAAGGTGGTCATCATAAATGGAGAACGAGCATTGTTAATATCTCATTTATCCTCTTTCAGTGTTATGGAAGCAGATCAAGTTGCTGTTGGAACCCAGTTCCAAGCTTTATCCATTGATAATATAAGAGGAAATGAGAATTATATAGATTTGTTTAAAGATGCTCAGCAGGTTGTATGTAATGGCCCTAGTAAGGTATGGGGGAAAATTGTTGATCCTCCTGTAAACAAGAATAGAGATGGTTTGGGATTCTCTGTGAAGCATGGTAAAAGTGAGAATATGAAGCCAAAGTCTTCTATGAGAAGATACCAAGATATCTTTCGCAGCAGAGGTTATCTTTATCTAACTTTTCTTGGGATCAATGCCATTGTGGAAGACGGAGCGGGGCAGGAGATGCCGAACTATGTGACGCATGGAGTTAGAGTCCAAAATTGGATCACTATTGATGTTCCCTCTTGCATACATGTCTCAAAGTAATTTGTTTTTGTTAATCTTTTCAAAATCTTTCACTCTGCCCAAGGTGAAAGTTGGTATTATATGGGCTTATCTGTTTGCTTTGATCTTTAAAATCAACAATAAAAGTTGTCTTTGATTCCCAATTTGTGTCTTTATTTTCTTCTTTTTCTTGAAAATGGTAATTAGAAAAAACCTTTCAAAATAAAAAAATAACTGTAATCTGTATAATCACTTGCTATATGTGTCAATTTCTAAATGCAATCATAAATCATATGTACAGATTAATTAAAAAACCCGTTGAATACAATGACCCTGCACCCTCTCCCAACTTTGAATATCCTGTGTATGGGGTTGAAGAAGAATAATATGATGAAATTCCAGAAGAGGTTTCACGGTTGCTTGAGCGTGAGGAAAGTGTCATTCAACCATATAAAGAGCCATTGTAAGCAATCAATTTGGGTTCAGAGGAAGATCCGAAGGAAGTCAAGATTGGAGCGATATTGCATCCCGATGTAAAGAGCATGATGATTGAATTGTTGAAAGAATATATGGATATCTTTTCTTGGTCATACTGAGACATGCCTGGTTTGGATACGGATATTATGGAACATCATTTGCTGCTAAAGACAGAGTTCCCTCAAATCAAGCAGAAGTTGCGAAGAACTCACCCTGATATGGTAGTGAACATTAAAGAAGAAGTGTTAAAGCAGATTAATTCCAGTTTTCTTGTGACATTAGTGTACCCTCAATGGATTGCCAATATTGTCCCTGTACCAAAGAAAGACGGAAAAGTTCGCATGTGCGTAGATTATAGAGATTTAAACAAAGCTAGTCCAAAAGATGATTTTTCATTGCCACATATTGATATGTTAGTTGATAGTACCGCAAAATTCAAAGTATTCTTGTTCATGGACGGATATTTCAGATATAATCAAATCAGAATGGCTCCCGAGGACATGGAAAAAACAACGTTTATCACACTCTAGGGAGCATTCTATTATAGAGTGATGCCCTTCGGGTTGAAGAACGCTGGTGCAACGTACCAGAGGGATATGTCAACCCTATCCCATGATCTAATGCACAAGGAAATTGAAGTATATGTTGATGATATGACTGCTAAGTCCCAAACTGAAGAAGGGCATATAGAAGATTTGTTGAAATTGTTTCAGCATTTAAGGAAGTATTGTCTCCGCTTGAATCCAAATAAGTGTACCTTCGATGTTCGATCAGGGAAATTGTTAGGTTTCATTATAATCTAAAAAGGAATTGAAGTTGATCCTGATAAAGTCAAAGCAATTCAAGAAATGCCTGCACCAAGGACCAAAAAGAAAGTTAGAGGCTTCATTGGGCGTTTGAATTACATATCCAGATTTATCTCCCATATGACTGCAACATGTGAGCCGATCTTTAAGTTGTTAAAGAAAGATCAAGGTTGTATATGGACATATGACTGCCAAAGCGCATTTGAAAGTATTAAAGAGTATCTGCTTGAACCTCCTATCTTGCTCCCTCCGGTTGAAGGAAGACCATTGATTATGTATCTGACAATGTTAGATAATTCTATGGGCTGTATTTTGGGACAACAAGATGAAACAGGGAAGAAGGAATATGCCATTTATTATCTCAGCAAGAAATTTACTGACTGTGAGTCACGATATTCTATGCTGGAAAAGACATGTTGTGCTTTGGCTTGGGCAGAAAAGCGGTTGCGGTAATATATGTTGAATCATACTACTTGGTTGATTTCCAAAATGGATCCAGTTAAGTATATTTTTGAAAAGCATGCTCTTACTGGAAGAATTGTCGGTTGGCAGATGTTGTCGTCTGAATATGATATTAAATACCGTACTCAGAAGGCTATAAAAAGAAGTGTGTTGGCAGATTATCTTGCTCACCAATCGGTTGATGATTATCAGTCGATTAAATATGATTTCCCTGATGAGGATGTGATGTTATTGAAAATAAAAGATTGTGATGAACCTTTGTCAGGGGAAGGTCCTGAATCCTGGTGGGGTATGGTATTTGATGGATCTGTAAATGTTTATGGGAATGGAATTGGTGTCATGATCATTACTCCTCAAGGATCGTATATTCCTTTTACTGCAAGGCTGGAATTTTATTGTACCAATAATGTGGTAGAGTATGAGGCTTGTATCACGGGTCTCGAGGAGGCCATTGATCTCAGAATCAAAGTTTTAGATGTGTATGGCGATTCAGCTTTGGTAGTAAATTAGATTAAAGGAGAATGGGATACTCGTCACCGTGGATTGATTCTCTACAAAGAATGTGCTAAAAGATTATTACCCTTCTTTAAAAAAGTTGAATTCCATCATATTCCTAGAGATGAAAATCAGATGGCGGATGCTTTGGCAACTCTGGCTTCTATGTATCAAGTAAATAATTGGAACGATATGCCTCGTATCACAGTTCGACATTTGGATAGGCCGGCTCATGTGTTTGCAACAGAGGAAACATCAGACGAAAACCTTGGTATTAAGATATCAAGCATTTTCTCCAGACTCATGAGTACCCGATTGGTGCGTCAAACAAAGATAGAAAGACACTGAGAAGGTTGGCAGGCAGCTTCTTCCTCAATGAAGATGTGCTATACAAAATAAATTATGATATAGTCTTGCTCAGATGCATGGATAGACACGAAGCAGACATGTTGATGCATGAAATCCATGAAGGTTCCTTTGGTACTCGTGCCAAAGGACATTCGATGGCAAAGAAGATGCTTAGGGAAGGTTATTATTGGCTGACAATGAAATCTGATTGTTATAAATTTGCAAAGAAGTGCCATAAATTCCAGATTTATGCTGACAAAATTCATGTGCCTCTGACGCTTCTCAATGTTATTTCTTCCCCCATGGCCTTTCTCTATGTGGGGTATTGACACGATTGGGATGATTGAACCCAAGGAATTGAATGGACATCGTTTTATCTTGGTGGCAATTGAATACTTCACCAAATGGGTGGAAGCAGCCTCATATGCTAATGTTACTAAGCAGGTGGCAGTGCGCTTCATCAAGGATAATCTTATATGTCGGTATGATGTGCCAAGTAGGATTATCACCGATAACGGCTCGAATCTGAATAACAAGATGATGACGGAACTTTGCAAAGAATTCAAGATTGTCCATCATAATCCATCTCCTTACAGACCAAATATGGATGGGGCTGTTGAAGCTGCTAATAAGAACATTAAGAAGATCATCCAGAAAATGGTTGTTTCTTACAAAGATTGGCATGAGATGCTCCCTTTTGCTTTTCATGGGTATCGAACATCTATCTACACTTCAACAGGGGCAACCACGTTCTCTCTTGTGTATGGCATAGAAGCAATGCTCCCCGTTGAGGTTGAGATTCCCTCTTTACGTGTGATGATGGAAACCAAGTTGTCAGAGGCTGAATGGGTCCAGAACAAGTTTGACCAATTGAATTTGATTAAAGAAAAGAGAATGTCGACCTTATGCCATGGCCAGTTATAAAAAAAGAGAATGAAGAAAGCTTTTGATAAAAAGGTCAAGCCTCGTGAATTTAGAGAAGGCGACCTCGTGCTCAGGAAGATCATGTCTTTTAATGCTGATTCTAGGGGCAAGTGGACTCCCAATTTTGAAGGCCCGTATATTGTTAAGAAAGCCTTATCTAGTTGTGCATTGATTCTTGAAACTATGGATGGAGAGGAGTTCCCGTTTCCTGTGAATGTTGATGCAGTCAAGAAATACTTTGCCTAAAGAAATAAAAGAACAACTCGCCGAGTCGAAAACCCAAAAGGGCGGCTTAGGAAAAAAAGGAGCGTCTCTGTAGGATGAAAACCCGAAAGGGAGGTCTAGGCAAAAATTAGAGACATAAACAGAATAAACTTTCCCTCTAGGTTGAAAACCTGCAAGGGCAACCTAGGCAAAAGTTAAGGATTTCTTGGTAAGTAACTTCATCAGACAAGACTTGACCATTGAAGCAACAATCTTCTTGGATCCTCGCCACTCTTCAACCAAAGTCGCTGCTCAGGAATTCAAAGTTGTTAGGGAGAATAGTGGTCATTATATTTCAATGTATCTTTTCCAATATATATTACCATTTTCCAAAATTTGTAATCATCCATGGAGTCTCGCCATTTGTAGACCACCATTATATTAATAAAGTTTGAGCTTTTATCCAATTCTTTGCAATTCTTATTTTATTCTGCTTACAAAGACTCCATTTATTATCGATAGTAATTTTCAAAACAAAAAGATTAAATGACAAAATTATTTTTTGAAAAGAATTTACAGATTACTTCTTACTATAGATTTTGTGACTCAAGGAGAACAAAAATAGTGATTCCAAGGATGGAAGAACTTTTAAATTGTGGAAGTATGTATTCCCCAGGAAGGTTCTCCCAAGTCGTTACTGCTGGTATGCATATGATCTTTTTGTGTTCCTCATATAGTTGAAGATGATACCAATTGATGTATGGTGCGATGTTGGGTTTGCGATCCCGCTTTCCCCAGTTAAGTCTTGGTTCATTTTGATTTTGGGTTTGCATGGTTTGAAGCCTCTATCCCATATTCGACAGTAAGGTCTTTGCTCATATGACGAAAGTCCCTTCTCCCGTTACATGCTGAGGTGGAATCATTTGTAAAATATCACCCTTTGCAGTAATGGCATTATTCTTGTTTTCCCAGGCAACTAGGTAAGGGCAGTATCTTTTCTAAGAAGTGTTGAAGCAGTTGTCAACTTTCCGGGTTTTCCCCCGCCGAGTGTTGGGTCTGATTTAAAATCCCCATAATTTTGAGTTTGTTTTTTATTGCTGTATTATTTGACTTCTTAGTCCCCAAGTGAAGTTGAGACTTGATTCCCTCTGAAATTGAAGAATGTATTTTGGGCTGCCCTCAATGATTTGGTATCATACTCCCCTATGAAGTCAGCACAAGATCCCCGGTTGATATCTCGATGATGTGGTTTTCATCTGCCTTAATGAAGTCAATATCATAATCTCTAGTGAAAATCTAGATGTTGAAACATTTGTTTTCCCCTTTGAAGTCTGTATAATGTTCCCCGGTGAAGCCTGGAGGAGGATGTTAGGTCCCTGTATCTGGATTGATTCTATTGTTTTGATTCAATTACTTTTAGATGGTGTTTCTTCCCAGTGGAGTTAAGCCGTGGAATAGGAATTTGTTTCCTCAGATGGTGTTTACTCTCTTATGGAATTTTCCTTCTGGATGTGATTTAGCCAAGTATTAACTTTACCCAATTTGGTTTTGTCTGTCATCCACAGTGATGTATATCTATTTGTTAGCATATACACAATAGCATTCATACATACATTGTGCATAGTTGAATTGGGATTCATTTCGCATTTGCATTCATTGACATTTTTATTGGCATTTTACCCTATCCGTCGAGTTATGTTACCCTCTCTCCAATAGAGTATCAACTTTAAGCTGAAAGTGTATATTATTTCAATTTCTCCACCGAGTTACCCCTCGTGGAAGAACTTTGCTTTAGCCTTCCTATTCAGTTCTTTATCTAGATGGAATGTGAACCCCTTTTGAGTTTATTTCTCATCAGGAGCTATCTCGGTTGACTGTTTCACTCCGGTTTAGTTCTGGTTTGAATCTATGGTCCCCAACAACATTATTAGTTTGATTTCTGCAAGCTTTGAGCCTTGGTTTAAAAATGTACATTTATTTTGCACGTGAAGACTTTTGCTCCTTATAAGGAATATATTTCTTCCCCCAGGAAACTATATTTCTTTCCCCAGGAGGTCATTATTACAACTCCTTCTCATAACAGCAAGTGGCAGGTCTCTTTATTTGAGCAACCTATACTGCCCCAGTAAGTCTGTTAGTTTCCCGAGAAGATTATTTTTTACTCCAATGAATGGTAGTCTCGTCATTATGGGAGATAGTTCGTTGTTGAGGTTTTACTCCAATGAATGGTAGTCTCGTCATTATGGGAGATAGTTTGTTGTTGAGATTTTACTCCAATGAATGGTAGTCTCGTCATTATGGGAGATATTTTGTTCCTGATATTTTACTCCAATGAATGATAGTCACATCATTATGGGGAGATAGTTTGTTGTTGAGATTTTACTCCAATAAATGGTAGTCTCGTCATTATGGGAGATAGTTTGTTGCTGAGATTTTACTCCAATGAATGGTAGTCTCGTCATTATGGGAGATAGTTTGTTGTTAAGATTTTAGTCTAATAAATGGTAGTCTCGTCATTATAGGAGATAGTTCGTTGCTGATATTTTACTCCAATGAATGGTAGTCTCATCATTATGGGAGATAGTTCATTGTTGAGATTTGTTACTCCAATGAATGGTAGTCTCATCATTATGGAAGATAGTTCGTTGTTGAGATTTGTTACTCCGATGAATGGTAGTCTCTTCATTATGGGAGATAGTTTGTTATTGAGATTTGTTACTCCAATGGATGGTAGTCTCGTCCTTATGGGAGATAGTTCATTGTTGAGATTTGTTACTCTAATGGATGGTAGTCTCGTCATTATGAGAGATAGTTCATTGTTGAGATTGTTTTACTCCAATGGATGATAGTCTCGTCATTATGGGAGATAGTTTGTTGTTGAGATTTGTTACTCCAATGGATGGTAGTCTCGTCATTTTTGGAGATAATTCATTGTTGAGATTTGTTACTCCGATGGATGGTAGTCTCGTCATTATGGGAGATAGTTCGTTGTTGATATTTGTTACTCCAATGGATGGTAGTCTTGTCATTATGGGAGATAGTTTGTTGTTGAGATCTTTTTCTGATGGATGGTAGTCTCTTCATTGTGGGAGATAGTTCATCGTTGAGATTCACATTACTCTGAAGAAATTTGGTTGTTTCTAGTTATAGGTACTGATGCCAATAATTTGTTACTACCCCTAACATTTATGTTTGCTGGTATTATCCTACCACCTCTTTTAATCCTAGTGGGTCGACATTACCTTTTTTTTCTATCTTCTCTGAGAGTGGATAGTTTGCGGTTATCTATTGATCACCGTTATCCTTCATTTTTCTCTCCTCAATGTCTGAGTTGATATTAATGTGTCTCCTCCTTGGGCTTTACCCAATAGAGTTAAGTCTTCTGTTCACTAGCGATTTATTTTCCTGGTCTAATCTTCTTTTGGTCTTTTATTTTCTGTATCCCCAGTGGTGTATTGTATCACCCTTGGATCTGTTTATTTGCATGCACAATCATAAACATTTCATGGCATCTTAAGGAAAAAAATAGGGCTTGTTTTATATTTAAGTATCTTTAATCGCGTCGACACGAAGATTTTAACCTTCATATGTCCGGATAGAAGATACTTAAATAAGGGCAGCCGTTGTACCCCAATTTTGCCAATAAGATTCCTCTATCATCTCATGTAAACTCAATTATAACAAGATCACACTAGGGTTTGGTTCTTCTCCCTATCATTAAGTTTGCTCATGAGGAATCAACAAGCACCTTGACTTGTATATTGTGATCATCTATGTTTTGTATTGATTAATTTTAACTAATAAATACAATGAATGTTTGCCCTAATGGATGATATTATAGGTGAAAGCACAACATATTTTATTAGGTTGATCTATAGTTTCATGAGTTTATTTCCATGCCTTCTTCAACAAGATCTCATTGAGGCTCAAACTTCATCATAAAATATGCTTTTAAGTGACATCATGACAAGGTCTACTATGATTCATCATGCCTCAATTTGTCAAAGAAGGTCAGAGGATGCAAAAGTTGATTGAAGAGGTTTGACCTAATTGGACAAGTTTTTGATTTCTAGATCACAAGTGCATAATTCCCTCAATTCTTAATATTTGGGAAGTGGTTAGGGTTTCTATGGTTTCTTATTATCATCCTCAACAACTTCTATTTATAAGACAAAGCTATTTGTGCAAGAAAGTTTGTCAAATTTAAAAAGGGTTTGTAAGGCATTTTGTTGCTCTAGGAGCTAGGGTTTTAAACTTCTAAGGGCTATATCATGCTCATTTTTTGGTATTTTTGAGTGATTCCAAAGACATTATCCTCTTTAAAAGGTTATAAACAATTCACTTCAAAGGTTTCAAGAAAATTTTACGTGGAAGATGCCTAATGATTGAGAAAGATTACAAGTCCTCTAGATATGCCATCAAATTCCCTTTATGAGACTTCCAAAGATCATAACTTGGTCAATTTTTATCTCCTTGAGCCCATTATTTTTCCACAATGATCTTAAAGGTGTGAAATTCAATCTTATTTTATGTGCAAAGCTTGAAAATGGATGAAAGATGTCTTAAGGACTTAAAAGATTATAGGTCATCTCATGAATTTTTACCAAGTCATAACTTTCTCATTTTTTGGAGATTTTAAATGTTTAAAGTCTCAAAATGCCATTCAAGGGATCTACTTCATGCCATCTTTTTTGGTCAAGAGAAAATAGTAAATGGAAGACCATGTTTGGATGCAAGACATTATAGGTCATTTTCGAAGAAAAACTTAGAATATTTCTAAGTACAAAAAGTCAGCATCTTTTTCTCAACTTTGACTCATCACAACTCTCAGCTCAAACATCAATTTGATTCCATTCTTTGCATATTGTAAAGTTTGTGATCTCATCTTTCCAACACATCAATAATCAAGTCCTAAGGTTCCCTAAATTGTGCACACCATGATTTCAAAGTTGGTACCTTGGAACCGAATTTTCTTAAATAGTCAGAATGCAATTTCCATAAGTTGACTTCTAATCACAAAATATGTGTGTGTTTTCTACTTGAACATGATTAACATAAACGTGTGGATGATTTAGAGTGTCAAAAAGCATCATTTGGATGAGTTTTGATGCACATGTGATCACACTTATTTCATGAAAACATGTGTGCACGATTTCCATCCAAATTGCATGATTCACCCCTCCTCTTTATTCCCTTCACTTCTCCTATAAATACAGGCTCTATCCCACTCATTTTTGCAAGCTTAGATAGCCAGAATCACCCTGCTAAGCTTTCTCTTGAACCCACTTTTCTGCAACTTCGAATTTGGTTTTACAGCTTTCCTTTATCCATTTTCTTTGTCAATTCTTCATCCTTGAACTTTACTGAAGCTAACTGAAGAAAAACCAAGCTCTAAGACTTCCTAAATTATGCTAGCTGTTGTACCCCAATTTTTTCTCCTAAGATTTCTCTATCATCTCATACCATCACAATGCAACAAGATCACACTAGGGTTTGGTTCTTCTCCTTATCTTTAGCTTTGCTCCTGAGAGATCACCAAGCACTTTGAATCGTGTGCCTCGTATATATGTATTTTATATTTTACTGATTTCTAACCGAAATTCCAAAATATGTTTTGTTTGTTTTGTGTCTTGAAAGACAGGGTTTGCGACCAAGAAATTCAGGTGATGACTCTTCGGTTAGGGTTAGGGTTTGTTCAAGCCAAAAATAGTTCCCAAAAGCATATAGCTCAGAGTGGTGATCTATAATCTTAGGTCACGTTATCCTTAAGTTTCATTCATCATAGTCTGGTTGCTTAATTCTTAAGATTCTTAGAGATAGGTTCATGTGTTTATTTCCAGGCCTTCTTTGACGTCTCAAGTTCAAATGTGATTAATAGTATCTTGGGCTGTGAAAAAGATCAAGTTCGTGAGTTAATTTGGAAGTTGTCGGATCAAAATCAATGTTTTCCAGTTTGAATTTGAATGATCATAACGTCCTTATTGTTCAATATTTTTGAGCATTCTTCGAGCATATTGTTGTACCCCAATTATTTCCCCTTAGATCCCTTCATCATACCATGACTCAATCACAACAAGATCACATTTGGGCTTTTGGTTCCCCCTATCTTTAGCTTTGCTCTTTGAGGAATCACCAAGCACCGTGACTTGTTTTCTTTTGTGATCATGAATATTTTGTCTTGATTTTTATTTTAATTAATAAAATGCAATGTTGGTTTGTCTTACTTGTTAATAATGTAGGTAAAGGCAATGAGGCTTAGCAAGTTTTTCCTTTGGTTCATGAGTTTATTTCCATGCCCTAGTCAATAAGCCCTTAGAAGTCCAAAACTCACCATTGAAGTTGTTTTGGAAGGGATGGCATGGCAAGGTTATTTTGGTTCACTACATTTCCAAGTCATCAAGATTGATTCAAAAGTGCAAGGGATTAATTGAAGAAGTTGTCATGATTGGACAAGGCCTTGTTCCCATTGGTCACAAGTGCATATTTCTCTAAATTCTAAAGATATGGAAGTTGTTTTTGTTGCTATGATTTCTCATTTTCATCCTCAACAACTTCTATTTACAAAGCAAGAGTGTTGGTACAAGAAGGTGGTTCAAAATTGTCAATGTTCCTCAAAGCATTTTCTTGATCTAGGAACTAGGGTTTTGAACTTCAAATAAGTATATCTTGCTCATATTTTGGTATTTTTGAGTGATTAAAAAGATATCCTTCCCTTCAAAGGGTTATTAACAAATCACTTCAAAAGTTTCAAGGAGTTTTCATGTGGAAGAAACTTGATGATGAAGAAAGATTACAAGTCCTCCAGATGAACCCCTAATTTCTCATGGGTGACTTCAAATGATCATAACTTGGTCAATTTTTATCACCTTGATCCAACTATTTTTCCATAATGATCTAGAGGATGTAAAATTTATTCCTTATTTTATATTCAAAGTGATAAAATGGATGGAAGATGCCCTAAGGATACAAAAGATTATAGGTCATTTCATGATCTTTTGCCAACTTCAACAACTCATAACTCTCTCAATTTTTGGAGATTTTGAATGGTTCAGGTTTCAAAATGTCATTCAAGAGGTCTATTGCATGCCATATTTTTTGGTAAAGAGCAAATTCCAAGGGAATGCCATGTTTAGATGCAAAGCATTATAGGTCACTTTTGAAGAAAAATTTGAAATATTTCTAAGTATGGAAAGTCAACCTCTTTTTCCCAACTTTGACTCATTGCAACTTTCAGCTCAAACATCCATTTGATTTCATTATTTTTCCATTGCAAAGCTTGTAACATAATCTTTCTAAAGCATCAAGAATCATGCCCTAAGACCCCTTGAGATGAGAATGCCATTGGTTTGAACTTGGTAACTTGGAACTGAAGTTTCTTTAAAAGTCAGAATTTGAAATCATTGGTCTAGCTTCTAAACACTTTGTTTTTGCGCGTTTTTGGCTCTAAACATGTTTAGTGAACTTCCAGAAGTGATTAGCACAACAAAACACGCGTTTTGGATGAGTTTTGATCAAATTAGAAGTCACACTTTTCTTGTTTGCAACTTCACACGATTTCCCTCCAAACTTCATCATTTCACACGCTTGGACATTCCATTTGATTCCCTATAAATAAAGGGTCATCCATCATTCATTTTCTCAAGCTTGGATAGCCAGAATCACCCTGCCAAACTTGTTCCATAACTCAAATTACTGCAACTTCGAAATCTGTTTTCAATCATTTTCAATCCAATTTTTCAATCCATTTACCTCTCTTGATCTTCCCTGAAGCTAACCATATAATTACCTTCAAGAATCGTGCCCTATATTGCTTTATAGAAGTCTAGTTTCAAAGCTCTGCAACTCAACTTCAATAGTTAGACTTCTCCATCAATTCTCCAAAACTTTGATATCATTGTGATGCTCTCATTTCCCTGGTTCTAGTCGCAACACTTACTTTTATCTGGAAACATGTTTTGACCATGAAATTTCAAATCCCTTTTCAAAAATTTCCTTCCAAATTGCTTGAGCTACAATTTATATAAATTTATCGCGAAGGTTATCTTTGTCTTGAAGAAATGAAGCAAATGGCATAGGTCTCGTGCTCTAATTTTATAGATTGAGCAATCTAGTTTTGGGACTGGCTGGAGGTTGAAGATGACCAACATGTCATCCTTCAACCAATGAAACAACACCATTTGGATTTTTTTTTGAATTTCTGATTTACATTTGATTCAGTGCTTTATTCACTAATGACCATGATATGCACAGCGCGCCATATCCATTGGATTTGATTACTAACGCGTTTTGACTCTCATCCAATGGTCCACATATTTTTGACTTTATTTTTCGTTTCTGATTTTTATATTTAATTGTTTTAAATTTCAAAAAAATCATAGAAAATTCATTTTTAGTCCAAAAAATCTGAAAAAATTATGAAAAATATTTTTGATTTTTCTCTTTCTGAATTTTATTTTTTCACAATTTTATTGTGTTTTGATATTTTTTATAAATTTTCACTTTATTTGATTTGTTTTAAATGTTCAAAAATACTTTTATGCATTTTTTTAATTCTGAAAAATTATAGAATGATCCAATGATATTATGACAAATATTGGTGACCTCATTCATTTTTTATTTGACTTTGGTATTTTTTTAAATCATTTTTGGTTTATTTTACTCATTTTATTTAATTTTAAAAATAGTTTCTGATTTTAAAAAATTACCAAATTTTTTATAAAATTACTTTAGTTTATTTCTGATTTTTCTATGGTCTTACTTTTTATTTCTTCATTAATTTGAACATAGTTGATGTTTTTCTCTTTTATTTCTATTTTTAAACTTTTTAATGTATATACTAAAATGAAATATTATTTTGTAATTATTTTCTGGCTGATTTTGGGTTGAATTTTTTATTATGAACTGTGTTAACATCATTGGATCCATGGTGTTGAGTTTAACTCCATAAAAATGAATGAATGATTTTAATAATAGTTTAATTGAAATTTAATCCAAATATGGTTTGTATGTTCTTTCCCACCCCTCTTCATCTTATCCCTTTCTTATTGCACTAAGTGTTATTGGAGAAGGATCTCTATATCATGTCTCAAAATAAATGGTGCATAGATTGCTATTGACCTGCCTCATGTGCGACTTCTATATAAGTCCACTTACGATTGCTTAACATAGCGCTAAATTTTGTCCCGATTCGAATACATGATCATTCGTGGCCCAAACCAATGTTTGCAAGCCCAAGTATGTTAGTTTGATCTCTTTGATCCAATAATCTTGATATTCATTGTGTGTAGGCTTTGGTTCTACCAATCCTCTAATGGATCTACAATACTTTTGGTCAACGCGAATCACTTAAACACCGTTGATCATTAAATGGTACTTTTGAGGATTCCAAATGGATGATATACTTGACAAAAAGAAAATGAAACTTGTTGTGTGGAGGCTTTGGTTCTACCAATCCTCTAATGAGTTCCAAATGCAAGTTTCAATATGGTCATCCAACTAATCACTAATTATTAAATTGTTTTTACTTTATGCCTTTTATTTTTTATGCTTTATGTACCTTTTACTTTAAGCATTACATTTCATGCCATTTTATTTTGCCCACTTGAGCATTTATGTTCTTGTCATTTTTTATTTTGCTCACTTGAGCTCTTATTTTATCTTTTTAAGACACCTAATAATCAACATGAAACATAAAAACTTTTAATGATACTTTGACTATTTGGTTACTATCCTTGGCATTATGGAGCATTGGACTTCTTGGACTTAGGATTAGAAACCCTGGCCTATGTTGGAGACCTTGTGACCTTGATTGATATTTTGCCTGGAGTTCTTGTGGTTTACCTCAAGACATTGGGTTGTTTGTTTGTTTTGTGTGTAGGTTATTGTGATTACATTCTTTGTTTGTAATATGGAATTCACCCGTATACAGCCGCTACTCTGCCCAATTTTTGTGAAGACTTAATACACTTGAAGTTTGGTTCTCTCAAGAGGTCTAGTATCTTCGCTTGCTTGGTTTCAATCCAAATAATGGGAAATATATCTTGGCTCATAATGTCAAGTGTTGACTTCTTGTGGTTAGATGGTTCTTGTCCCTAGCTTTTACCTTATGCTTTAAGATAGTCTCTTCTTCTCCTCCCATCTTCTTTAATTTCAAAAATCTTTTCCCTCCTTTTGAAAACTCTTCTTGTTTTTTTAACTTGAACCACTTTCATAATAAACTTGGACTCATATCCATGCATTTTAAAAACATTTTCAAAATTAAACTTCAATCAACTTAATAATACCTTGACATTTTTTACGAGAAGACTAAAAGTCAATCAATCTCATTTCAAACCATTTTGCCCCTTATGCTTTTTTACTTTAAGACTTTTCTCAAAAGATTGGAGTCTTGTCAATCCTTGTAGTGATGCAAACAACTATACTTATAAAATATATAGTGAAGAGAGATATTTTCCACTTGGGTATTGAGTGAGGCATTGTTGATTTTAAAATCCAAGCCATATCCTCCACTTTGAGATGATGCAAATTCTCCTTTCTCATGAATGTGGGTAGTAAGTATGTTTTTCCACACGGACAATAACGACGATGTCTTATCTTATAAAATCGATTAACATACTTATGTTTTAAAGTTTTAAAAGGTGAACTACGTGTACCCTGATCCCCTATTGCACGGAAGGTGGTACATAGACACTAAAGGTTCGCAACCGTGGCGGGTGCAAAAATCATTAAAAAATACTTCTTTTCTTACCTCCACCATCTATTTCTTATACAAACTTTTATAGCCAAAATATACAGGTTTTACAAAGAGGTTCCTACGCAGTACTGTAGATGTTTAGGGTGCTAATACCTTCCCTTTTCATAACCAACCCTCTTACCTTGAATCTTTCCCCCTCTTTTTTGGGTTACTCGCTCTTTTCCCATTCCTTTGGAAACAATAAAGCGCGGTGGCGATTTTTATTTTGATCTATATAAGTCTAGTCAATCCAATGGCTTAGTCTTAAACATTTCTACCGCTACATAAAAATGGTGACTTCACTGGGGAAAGATTAACCTCTTGCTGGTCCATCTCTAAGTGGGTTGAGCCTATCTTTGTTTATATATGTATATGTGTTATTGTTGTTTATGTGTTATATGTTGTATATATGTTTGGCTGGATTTTCTTGGTTTTCATTGTGCTTGGTGATTACTTATAAGTCCTATACCCAGACTTGAGCAAACTTTAAGGTAGGATGGGCGGTATAGTGATGTTAACTTTGAGGGAGTAATCCCAAAAAAGAAGGCATGAGATACCCCACTCAGTGGAGGCCCCTTTGACTGTAGTGTCGTTTACCAAGTAATCGGGAAGACGTACTACTTTCGACCTGGGAGCCTTCTGAAGTTGAGGACCGTATAATACCTAACCCATCTTTGCCTTTTAGGTGTAGTGCGGAAGCTATGACGGAGTAATCCGGAAATAGTTGTCACGCGATACTATGCTCGGACGAGTTTTTCTTGAGAATATTACTAATTACCGAGTTAATTGGGAAGTTGGTAATATCCGAAGGAAGGATGTAGACTCTGGGAACCTCTAGAAACTTGTTCGGCAGGTGATAACTTTTATACCAACACCCTATGGGTAGTACCTTCGACCTCATGCTCGTGACGTTGAACCTATGAACCCTATATGTATGATCTTGTGTGTGATTATTGCATCATGCATCCATGCACTCATAAGCAACTTTTGAAGAAATTTTATTTTGAGGGACTTAAAAGTTGACCATTTGTGAATTTCTCAGGTACTTTTGACCATGGATTCTGGAAAAATAAAGACCAGAAAATACAGTTTCAAGGATCCCAAGATAGATGAGTTGATCAGTCTAATTCCTGAGATTGAGTGTTCTGTAGATTTTGGAAGTAGTATGGATCCATCATTCCTCTCATGAATCTTAGGATGAAGGAGGGTATTCTCTCAACCTTGGTCCAGTTCTATGATCCAATGTATCATTGATTTACTTTCCCTGACTATCAGTTGATTCCTACACTAGAGGAGTATTCTTATCTGTTAGATTTATCGGTTACCGATCGTGTTCCTTTTACTGGTTTAGAGGATGAGCCAAAACCAAATGAGATTGCTGCTTTATTCCATCTGGGGAAGTCTGAGGTGGAAACCCATATGACTACTAAAGGAGGGATTAGAGGATTACCAGCCTAGTTCTTATTGGAGAAAGCTCGTTACTTTTCCAGGATGAAGAGTACAATTGCTTTTGAGGCCATCTTTTCTCTACTTGATTACGAGTTTTTTTTATATTTCCTAATGTGGATAAGTTCGTTAACGTTAATGCTATCAGGACCTTCATGATTGGAAACCCAATTCCTACATTGTTGGGCGATGCTTATTACTCTATTCATCTTAGGAATTCTTATCATGGGGGGATGATTATTTGTTGCACGCCTTTGTTGTACCGGCGGTTTATCTCTTAGATACCTCAGTATGATGCTTTTTGGGATGTCAGGAAGGAACCCCGATGGGCTCCTAAGATCATGGCACTTACTCACTCGGATATTGATTGGTATCATCGAGCTTACCAGGATGTAGATATTGTTGACAGTTGTGGTAGTTTCCCCAATGTACCTCTTCTTGGTACAAAGGGAGGAATTAACTATAAACCATGTTCTTGCACGGCGACAACTTGGTTATCTGATGAGGGATAAACCAAATAGTATTCATTTGAGTAGTTTATTTCTGAAGGAGGGAGAAGACTATAAGGAAGCTAGGGAGCAGATCGTGAAGGCCTAGCGCCATATTCATAAGAAGAGTAGGAAAAACTTGGGACCTATGGAGGCTGTTTCTTTGGAGCCATATCTTTGGTGGGTCCAAACTAGAGCTATTCAGTTGAAGATGCCGTATTCCCAGGAAGCACCTATGAATGATTTGTTTGTAAAGGCTACTCCTCCCTTATTGGATGATATAGAAGAGCTACAACTTGCTTTGGTCAGGATGCAACAGGAAAAGGATGCTTGGAAGAATAAGTGCCAAACTTTAGAGATCTCCTATAGAGAAAACTTAAAAGAGAAGGACGACTTAATTGAGATCATTGAGAGTCGAGTTGTAGAGACCATGGAGAGGCAAGGGGATTTATTTTCCTCTAAGCCTCAGTCAGATGCTAGTTGCTCACTTCATGATTCAGATTATTGGAAGAAGGTTGCCACCGGATACGCGGAAGAAAACCAGAGGTTGAAGGCTCAGATTGCCAGGCTTATAGGAAAGCGCCAGCGTCTAAAGTGATCTCCGAAAGCTTTACTTCTCAGGGTTTTAGACTTTATTTTCATCTTGTTCTTAGGATTGTTGATTCTTGTAACCTATTTTTAAGTTATTATAATAAGAATTTTCAATATTTCAAATGCGTTATTACTTTGATATTTGCAATGTGTCTATAAATCTTAAAGTCCCTTGAAATATAATAAAAATAAATCATGTGCACCGCATATCATGCATCATATTACATATATTTATTGCATTTATTATGCATATCCAGGTGTCTTACCAAGCTTCTTTACTTCGTTCAGCAAGCTGACTCACCACTATAACACTCGGGTTAATTTTAGAAGGAAGATGGACAACTTAGAACAAGATAATTGCGAGCTGCGTGAGGAGGTTTCTGCTTTGAAGGACAGTATGGCCAATCTTACTGCTCTGATGGAATCTTTGGTGGCTGCTCAGAATCAGCCACTGAGTGTTCATCCTCAACCAACAAGGGCTACTGCTGAAGCTCCGACTATTCCTGTGTCTGCTACCCCAACTGTTGTTCAGAATCGCATACCTCAAGGTTATCCATGGGGAATGCGAAAAAAATTTACACCTGAAGGTTTCAATATGGGTCCTCAATAAGCTCCAACTGTTCAAAATATTGTTACTCCTGCACCTCCTGTGGTGCATGTTGCTCCTGCTGCACCTCCTTCGGTGAATTTGGTTCCATTTGTTAGTGATGATGTGTGTCATCCTTTTCCTCCACCAAGTGAAGACTTGGGTCTTTATGAAAGAATGGATGATTTTCAAGAGTAGTTTGACAAGATGCAGAGGGAGATGAAGGCCCTCAGGGGAAAAGAGTTATTCAGGAAGAATGTGAATGAATTATGTTTGGTCCCGAATGTTAAGATACCTGCGAAGTTTAAGGTCCCGGAATTTGAGAAGTACAAGGGACACACTTGCCCTCGTGCTCATCTGATGATGTATGTAAGTAGAATGTCTACCCATACTGATGACCAGCGTCTGCTGATTCACTTTTTTCAGAATAGTTTGATCGGTGCGGCGCTAAAGTGGTATATGAGTTTAGATAGCGTCAATATCCATACTTTCAATGACTTGAGAGAAGCATTTATCAGACAATACAAATACATCATGGACATGGCGCCTGGCCATGATCAACTCAGGGCCATGGTCCAGAAAGACAGGGAATAATTCAAAGAATATGCACAGAGATGGCCTGAGGTAGTCGCCCAAGTGATTCCTCCCATGGAAGAGAAGGAGATGACTAAGATTTTCTTGAAAACTCTGGGTGCTTTCTACTATGAAAGGATGGTAGCAAGTGCTCCAAGTGACTTTACTAAAATGGTAGGCATGGGTATCCGTTTAGAACAGGCTGTAATAGAGGGCTATTTAACGAAGAGTGAAGGATCTGGAGGTGCGAAGAAGCCATCTTATGGGTTTACCAAGAAGAAAGAAGGGGATACAAATGTTGTTATGCAAGAGAGGAGGGTTAATCCTCCTAGGAGAAATTATCAGCATCGTCAGCAAGTTGCCTCAGTTACTCTAGTTGTTGGTGTAGCTCCAAACACCGTTGCTTATCAGAGACCATGCCAGCATGGGAATCAATGGTATAATCAAAGAAGGTAGAGTTATGACCCTATTCATATGAGTTATACAGAGTTACTACCGGCATTAATTCAGAAGAAGTTGGTTCAGACCCGACCACCTCCCGCTGTACCATCACCATTACCTTGGTATTATAAAGCAGACCAAACATGTGCTTTTCATCAGGGAGCACCAGGGCATAATGTTGAGAATCACTATCCTTTGAAGACTGAGGTGCAGAAATTGGTGAAGTCTGGTATTCTATATTTCAAGGATGTGGGTCCTAATGTGAAAGACAATCCTCTACCCAAGCATGAAGGAACAAATGTTGTGAATATGGTGGCCGGTTTCCAGGATACTTCCGGATTTTTGATATTCATCTGGTTAGAGGAGATTTGGTGAAAATGCATGCAGACCTCTGAATTTAGCTACTATACGCATGACCATTCCGGTTGTGCTATTTGCAGTACAGACATACAAGGTTGTGATAAGATAAAGGCTGATTTGTAGGAGATGATGGATGAGGGCCTCATCCACATAATCAGGTCTAGGGAAGAGTATGAAGAGAGGGTGAACATGTTTTCTGGATGTCCTGGAGAGTTCATAATTTTTTATGTGGAGCACATGAATGAGGATCTTGTATAATTCCATGCTACTTTCTGCCACATGGCTGGTCAAGTAGAACATCAGCATGGATCTTGCCAAATTTGCTGCCGAGACTCCCGAGGATGTTCAATTGTAAGGAAATATGTTCAGTTATTATTGGATAATGGAACTATCAAGGTTACAGGCCAAAGGGTCGATTACCATGAGGTTAATGATATTGAGGTTTGTTTGGCTGAAAAAGAGTCAGATGATGAGTATGCCTCTGCGGATGAGTTCTTCTCCTCAGATGAAGATTTGTTTTCCAGAGATGACCCCATGATGACTGATTGTGTTGAAGAAGGGGTAAACTTAATTGTGCCTTGTTTTGGTGCACCCACCTATTTTGAAGTTTAGTATTATAGTAAGCCATTTGTTACCCTATTGGTGATTAGTTTACCAGGTCCCGTCCCCTATAAGTCAGATAAGGTTGTACCCTAAAAATATAATGCTACAATATTAGAGGATGGTGTGGAAGTTCCCATCCAACCGATGCCTGATGTTAGAAATATTGCTAAGACTAGCAGAGTGACCCGCATCGGTCGTATATTTGCACCAGTTGTTCGTGGAGATGTTAGTACTGTAAAGAAAATTGCTGAAAATGTTAAACCCAAGAAGGCTATGGGTGAATCTAGTGGAGCTACGTTGGAGAAAGAAGTGGATGGTATTTTGAAGATAATAAAGATGAGCGACTACAGGATTGTGGACCAGCTACTGCAGACTCCTTCAAAAATATCTATATTGGATTTATTGATGAACTCCTCTGCTCACATAGAATCTTTGATGAGGGTATTGGACCAAGTTTTTATGGAAAGTGACATGCCTATAGACCAATTCAGCAGTGTAGTAGGGAACGTTACGTCATGTAATAACCTGAGTTTCTGTGATGATGAATTTCCAGATGAAGGAAGGAATCACAACCTGCCCCTCCACATCTCTATGAATTGCAAGAACGATTCACTATCCAATGTGCTGATTGATAATGGATCTTCTTTGAACGTTATAATGAGGAGCACGCTTATGAAGTTTAAATATGAAGGAACGCCCATGCACCCAAGTGGAATTATTGTGAAAGCATTTGATGGATCGAGGAAATCTGTTATTGGTGAAGTGGACTTGCCTATTCATATAGGCCCATATTTGTTTCAAATTACTTTCCCGGTCATGGATATTGTACCCGCTTATAGCTGCTTGCTGGGATGGCCGTGGATACATGCGGTAGGGGCTGTCACTTCGACTTTACACCAGAAGCTGAAGTTTGTATGTGAAGGAAAAGTGGTAATTATAAATGGAGAGTAGGCACTATTAATATCTCATTTGTCCTCTTTCAGCATTGTGGAGGCGGACGAAGCTGTTGTCGGAACCTAGTTCCAAGCTTTATCCATTGATAATATAAGGGGAAATGAGAATTTTATGGTTTCGCTTAAGGATGCGCAGCTAGTCGTGCGTAAGGGTCACAGTGAGGTATGGGGACAGATTGTGGATCCACCTATAAATAAGAATAGAGCTAGCTTGGGATTCTCTATGAAGAATGACAAAGGTAAGAGCATGAAGCCGAAGTCTGCTACAGGAAAGTATCAAGACATCTTCCGTAGTGGGGGTTATCTTCATCCAACTATTTCTAGGATTAATGCCATTGTGGAAGATGCAGTAGAGCCAGAAATTCCAAATTACATTACGCACGGAGTTAGGATTCAGAACTGGATCACCATTGATGTTTCCTCTTGCATACATGTTTCAAAGTAATTTGTCTTGTTAATATTTTTTAAAAGCTTTCACTCTGCCCAAGGTGGAAGTATTAATATTGTATGGGCTTATCTGTTTGCTGTGACTTTTAAAATCAATAATAAAAGATGTATTTGTTCCCCAAATTGTGTCTTTATTTTCTACTTTTTCTTGGAAAATGGTAATCAGAAAAAAAAACCTTTTAAAATAAGTAATAACTGAAATTCAATCTGCATGATCACTTGTTATATGTGTCAGTTTCTAAAAATAATCATAAATCATATGTGTAGATTAATTAAGAAACTCGTTAAATACAATGACCCTGCACCCTCTAACAAATTTGAATGTCTTGTGTATGGGGCCAAAGAAGAAGACTATGATGAGATTCCAGAAGAGGTCTCACGGTTTCTTGAGCGTGAGGAAAATTCCATTCAGCCATATAAAGAGCCATTGGAAGTAATCAATTTGGGTTCAGAAGAAGATCCAAAAGAAGTCAAGATTGGAGCATTGCTGCATCCTGATGTGAAGAGCAGGTTGATTGAGTTGTTGAAAGAGTATATGGATATTTTTGCTTGGTCTTACCAATATATGCCTGGTCTAGATATAGATATTTTAGAGCACCGTTTGCCGTTGAAGCCAGAGTGTCCGCCAATCAAACAAAATTGCAAAGAAGTCACCCGAATTTGGTAGTAAAGATCAAAGAGGAAGTTCTAAAGCAGATTAATGCCAGTTTTCTTGTGACATCAGTGCACCCTCAATGGATTTCCAATATTGTCCTAGTACCAAAGAAAGACGGAAAAGTTCGCATGTGCGTGGATTACAGAGATCTAAATAAAGCTAGTCCAAAAGATGATTTTCCATTGCCAGACATTAATGTGTTAGTTGATAGCACAACAAAATTCAAAGTATTCTCGTTCATGGACGGATTTTACGGGTATAATCAAATAAGAATGGCTCCATAGGACATGGAAAAAACAGCGTTTATCACACCCTGGGGAACATTTTGTTACAGAGTGATGCCCTTCTGGTTGAAGAACATTGGTGCAACGTACCAGAGGGCTATGAAAACCCTATTCCATGATCTGATGCATAAGGAAATCGAGGTATATGTTAATGATATGATTGTTAAATCCCAGACCTAAGAAAGGCATGTAGCAGATTTGTTGAAGTTGTTTCAGCGTTTGAGGAAGTATCGTCTCCGCTTGAATCCAAATAAATGTACCTTCAGTGTTCGATAAGGGAAATTGTTTGGTTTCATTGTTATCCAGAAAGGAATTGAAGTTGACCCTGACAAAATCAAAGCAATTCAAGAGATTCCAGCGCCAAGAACTGAAAAACAAGTCAGAGGGTTTCTCGGGCGTTTGAATTATATTTCCAGATTCATTTCTCACATGACTGCAACGTGTGAATCGATCTTTACGTTGTTAAAGAAAGATCAAGGTTGTGTGTGGACGGATGACTGCCAAAGGGCATTTGAAAGTATTAAAGAATATCTGCTTGAACCTCATATCTTGATCCATCCTGTTGAAGGAAGACCGTTGATTATGTATCTGACAGTGTTATATAATTCCATGGGTTGTATTCTGGGACAACAAGATAAAACAGGGAAGAAAGAGTATGCCATTTATTATCTCAGTAAAAATTTTACTGATTGTGAGTCACGGTATTCCATGCTGGAAAATACGTGTTGTGCTCTAGCTTGGGCGGCGAAACGTTTGCTGTAGTATATGTTGAATCACACCACTTGGTTGATCTCCAAAATAGATCCAATCAAGTACATTTTTGAAAATCCTTCTCTTACTGGGAGAATTTCTCGCTGGCAGGTGATGTTATCTGAATATGACATCGAATACCGCACTCAAAAAGCTATTAAAGGAAGCGTATTGGCAGATTATCTTGCTCACCAACCAGTTGATGATCATCAGTCTGTGAAGTTTGATTTTCTCGATGAGGATATGATGTTTATGAAAGTGAAAGATTATGATGAACCATTTCTTGAGGAAGGTCCTGATCCTGAATCTCGCTGGAGTTTGATATTTGATGGAGTTGTGAATGCTTATGGTAAAGGAATTGGTGATGTGATTTTCACTCCACATGGATCACACATTCCTTTTAATGCAAGGTTGACCTTTGATTGTACTAATAATATGGCAGAATATGAGGCTTGCATCATGGGTCTCGAGGAAGCTATTGATCTTAGAATTAAAATTTTAGATGTTATTGGCGATTCAGCTTTAGTAATAAATTAGATTAAAGAAGAATGAGATACGCGTCACCCCAGCTTGATCCCTTACAAAGATTATGCTAGAAGATTGTTACCCTTCTTTAATAAAGTTTAATTTCATCACATTCCTAGAGATGAAAATTAAATGGCGGATGCTCTGGCAACTCTAGCGTCTATGTATCAAGTAAATGCTTGGAATGATGTACCTCGAATTATGGTTTGGAGAATGGATAGGCCCGCTCATGTGTTTACAACAGAAGAGGCAGCATATGAGAAACCTTGGTATTATGATATCAATCATTTTCTCCAAACTCGGGAATACCCAATTGGTGCTTCGAAAAAAGATAGAAAGAAATTGAGAAGATTGGCTAGTAGTTTCTTCCTCAGTGAAAATGTGTTGTACAAGAGAAATTATGACATGGTCTTGCTCAGATGCGTGGATAGACACGAAGCAAACATGTTGATGCATGAGATTCATGAGGGTTCATTTGGCACTCATTCCAATGGACATTCGATGGCTAAAAAGATGCTAAGGGCAGGTTACTATTGGCTTACAATGGAATCCGACTGTTACAAATTTGCAAATAAGTGTCATAAATGCCAGATTTATGCGGACAAAATTCATGTGCCTCCGACACTTATCAATATGATCTCTTCCCCATGGCCTTTCTCTATGTGGGGTATTGATATGATTGGGATGATAGAACCCAAAGCTTCGAATGGACACTGTTTTATCTTGGTAGAAATTGATTACTTCACCAAATGGGTGGAAGCTGCTTCATATGCTAATGTTACTAAGCAGGTGGTAGTGCGCTTCATTAAGAATAATATTATATGTAGGTATGGTGTGTCGGGAAGAATTATCACTGACAATGGCTCGAATCTGAACAACAAGATGATGACAGAACTTTGTGAGGAATTCAAGATTGTGCATCCCAATTCATCTTCGTACAGGCCAAAGATGAATGGGGTTGTTGAAGCTGCTAATAAGAATATCAAGAAGATTATCCAGAAGATGGTTGTTACTTATAAAGATTGGCATGAAATGCTCCCTTTTGCTTTCCATGGATATCGAACATTTGTCCGCACTTCAACAGGAGCAACCCCATTCTCCCTTGTGTATGGAATGGAAGCGGTACTCCCAATTGAAGTTGAGATTCGCTCTTTGTATGTGGTAATGGAAACCAAGTTATCAGAGGCTGAATGGTTCCAAAATAGGTTTGACCAATTGAATTTGATTGGAGAGAAGAGAATGACGGCTTTGTGCCATGGGCAGTTATATCAGAAGAGAATGAAGAAAGATTTTGATAAGAAGGTCAAACCTCGTGAATTCAGAGAAGGAGACCTCGTTCTTAGGAAGATCATGTCTTTTAACGCCGATTCTAGGGGAAAGTGGACTCCCAATTTTGAAGGCCCATATGTTGTCAAGAAAGCCTTCTCTGGTGGCGCATTAATTCTTGAAACTATGGATGGCGAAGAGTTCCAACGTCCCATGAATGATGAAGCAGTCAAGAAATACTTCACCTAAAGAAATAAAAGAATAGCTCGCTAAGTTGAAAACCCGAAAGGGTGTCTTAGGCAAAAAAGAGCGTCTCGGTAGGCCGAAAACCCGAAAGGGTGGTCTAGGCAAAAATTAGAGACATAAACAGAATAAATTTCCCGCTAAGTTGAAAACCCGCAATGGCAGCTTAGGAAAAAGTTAGGGACTTTCTTGGCAAGTAACTACATCAGACAAGACTTGACCATTGAAGCAACAATCTTCTCGGATCCTCATCATACTTCAACGGAAGCTGCTGCTCAGGATTTCAAAAGTTGTTAAAGGGGATGGTGGTCATTGTATCTCAATGTATCTTTTCCATTATATATTACCATTTTCTGAACTTTTTAATCATCCATGAAGTCTCGCCATTCGCAGACTACCATTCTATTAATGAAATTTGAGCTTTTATCCAATTCTTTGTATTTCTTATTTTATTTAGCTTGCAAAGACTCCATTTATTATTGATAATAACTTTCAAAGCGAAAAGATTAAATAACAAAATTGGTTTTCAAAAAGAATTTATAATTTGCTTTTACTTTAAAATTTGTGACACAAGAGAAAAACAAAAGCGATAATCCCAGGAATGGACGAACTCCAGTTGTTTTGAGAAGTTTTGTTTTCTGGGGTAGATTTTATCAGGATGTTTTCGCTGTATTGGGTTTATGGCTCCAGTGTCCCCAGTCAAGGTTTGGCTTATTTTTCTTCTTTTCTGAGTTTACATGATATGAAGATCCAAGATTTATCCAGTGAAGAACGTATATTGGTTTTCCCTTTGAGAATATGGTGTTGACCTCCCCAATGAAGTCAGCACGAAATCCCCAGTTAATGTCTCGATGAGAGGACATTATATGCCTTAGCGAAGTTTGTATTTTTTTTCCTCCTTTAGAATGGGCCTGAGTACCCTAGTGAATGTTTTTATGATTTGGTGTCCATCTGCTTTACTTGAAATTGATTTTGCAATCCCCAGTAGAAGCGTTACATTTGAAAATGTTTGTTTCCCCGTTGAATTCTGAGTGCTATTCCCTGGTAAAGCCTGGAGAAGGATGTTATATCTCTGTATCTGTACTATTTTGTCGCTATGTTTTGTTTACTTCCGGATTACGTTTCTCCCCAGTGAGGTGAAGCCATGCAAGAAGATTTTGTTTCCTCAGTTGGCGCTTATTTTTTTTCTTGGAATGTTCATCTTGGGTGTGATTTAGCTGAGTGTTATTTGTTCCCGAGTTGGTTTTTCCTGGTTACTCCCAGTGTTATATATTTGTTTTGTCAGCATATGCACGATAGCGCTCATACATTCATACATATATCATGCATAGTTAAATTTGGCAAATCATTGCTCATTCACATTCATTATTTTGTGGACGTGTTGCCCTATTTTGCAGAGTTGTGTTATTCTCTCTCCAATAGAGTGTCGGCCTTAAGCAGAAAGTGTATGTTCTTTCAATTTCCCCACTGAATTATCCCTCGGGGAAGATTTTTTCTCTAGCCTTTCTGCACAGCTCTTTGTCTGGATGATTTGGGTTTCCCTCTTGAATTTATTTCTCAAAGGATGTATTTTGGACGACTGTCTCATTCCAGTTTATTTCTGGTTTGAATCTTTGATCCTCAAAAATATTATTACTTATGATATCTACAGACTTCGAGCATTGGTTTAAGAATGTGCATTTATTTTGCATGAGAAGACTTTATCTCCTCAGCTGAAATATATTGGCATCCCCCCAGGAAGTTATATTTCTTTCCCCAGGAAACCATATTGTTATCCCCGGAAAGTCATTTTTTACAATCCTTCATGACAGCAAGTAACAGGTCTCTTTATTTGAGCAACTTATACTTCCCCGTAAAAGTCGACATAACTTTTTTTACTATCTTCTCTATGAGTGGATAGTTTGTAGTCTGTTGTCAAATTACACCAGTGGATAGCAAGACTCTCAATATCGCAAAGACAATTCATTGTGAAATCTTTGTAGGTGATAGTCTATTTATTTGAGACAATTTATATATTACCCTTTCCAGGCATAATGCCTTGGTTAAAGAAGAAGTTGAGACCCGTTCTAGGTGAAATGCCAAAACTTTGGGGAAACTTGTTATCTTTTTACTACCTTCAGTGAATGTTGGTAGTTCATTATCAGTGAACGACGATGCTATGATATATTTTCTATCTACCTTCAGTGAAAGTTAGTAGGTCACCATCAGTGAAAGTTGGTGATTGTTATCTTTTTGCTACCTTCAGTGAATGTCGGTTGTCTATCGTCAGTGAACGACGGTGCTATGATATATTTTCTCTCTACCTTCAGTGAAAGTTGGTAGGTCACCTTCAGTGAAAGTTGGTGATTGTTATCTTTTTGCTACCTTAAGTGAATGTTGGTAGTTCATCGTCAGTGAACGGCGATGCTATGATATATTTTCTCTCTATCTTCAATGAAAGTTGGTAGGTCACCTTCAGTGAAAGTTGGTGCTTGTTATCTTTTTTCTATCTTCAGTGAACATTGGTAGTTCATCATTAGTGAATGACAATGCTATGATATATTTTCTCTCTACCTTCAGTGAAAGTTGGTAGGTCACCATCAGTGAAAGTTGGTGATTGTTATCTTTTTGCTATCTTCGGTGAATGTCGGTAGTTCATCGTCAGTGAAAGGTGATACTATGATATATTTTCTCTTTACCTTCAGTGAAAGTTGGTAGGTCACCATCAGTGAAAGTTGGTGATTGTTATCTTTTTGCTACCTTCAGTGAACGTCTGTAGTTCATCGTCAGTGAACAGCGATGCTATGATATATTTTCTCTCTACCTTCAGTGAAAGTTGGTAGGTCACCTCCAGTGAACGTTGGTGATTGTTATCTTTTTGCTACCCTCAGTGAACGTTAGTAGTTCTTCGTCAGTGAATGGCGATGCTATGATATATTTTCTCTCTACCTTCAGTGAAAGTTGGTAGGTCACCTTCAGTGAACGTCGGTGTGATACGGTGGAAGAACCGGCTGTTATACTAGTTTGTGTTTTACGTTTTTTATTCGCAAAATGTCGCGGTAAGCAAGAGTCGCCACCGACTTTTATTTCATCCAATCAGGAAAAGGAAAAAGAACAGAAAAAAACCTTTTTCGAGAATATTTCTGAGTACAGGGGGTAGATTATAGAAAGGGAAGGTGTTAGCACCCTTTCTATCCATGGTTTTCCATGGGCTCTTAGGTACTTTCTCATTTTTAAAATTGGTTGTGTGTGCTTGTTTTGAAAAAGTTTTACTTCGTCATAACCCTTGTATCAGTCCTCAAGGATGGGACGAAGTTGTTTTTGAAAATTGTTTTGAAAGGTGTTGGTGTGAAAAGTTTATTTGTTTGAGCAAGTACTTAAAAGTTAATCTACCTACTCAAAAAAGACTATTCGTTTTCCTTTAGACCGTGCTATCCCATTATTAAGGAATAGGTAGCACCGTCGTTGGAGTTTTAAGGGACGTTCGAAGGGATAAATACAATCACAAAAGCAATGTTAGTAGGTGTTAGTAATCATCCTAAAGCCTTAAAGATCTATTTCCGAGGCAACATCAGAATGGGTCATTTGAGATCCTTCGGGGCTAGAGGACGACCACTAACAAACCTTATACTTCATGACCGCTTAACCGAAGGCAACCAAAGTGGAGTAAACCCTAGGAGTGAGCATGTGCTAGTGGATTTTTTCAGTTAATTTGTCTTTGCACATTTAGGTTATCTACCGTTTTTAATTTTCAAACATTCTTGCCATACAATCCTATTAGCATACATCTAACAATTAATAATTGTAGAAATTTAAAGTGCGGAAATAGAAATCCTAACTATTACATGGCTTTCACAGATAAAAAATTATTTAACTGAAAATAAAATGCGGAAATTAAAACCCTAATTAGAATCTATACAACCTCGAAACAGTTACAATAATAATTAAAAAGGTAACTAAAATACGCACGACAAATTAAATGCGAAGAATTAATTAAGAGAACTAAAATCTAATAAAAAAAATAATTTGGTTATTTTTTTGGAGAAAAATTAATTATTTACAACCCTAATTTCTAATTAGTTTTAATTATGAAAAGGAATTAAATTAACCTAATTTAAACTAAATTAATTAATTAAAGAAAATAACTATTTTATGAAAAAAATGATTTTTAGGTGTTTTTTGTGATTTTATGGTTTTTTTGTAGTTAATATAAAGGAATTAATTTGTGAAAACAAATAATTAAACAAAAATAAATAAATAAAAGAAATAAAAAAAATTAAATTGAGCCTGTTTGCTGAAGAAATCAGGGGGGTGTGTTGCTGAATTGTCTAGGCCCAAGAACTTCTGAGCCCAAATCCTACGCTAGATTCAGTGGTGACCATGCTTGGAGGGTGTACCATGGACCTTGCTGCATGGGATGTTAGATTGGTGATGGAGATGATCCATTGGTTGGATGTTTGTGGTGCATGATGGACCTCTAGGATAGCAACAGATAGGATCATGTAAAGATGAATTAAAATAAGAAAGTTGCTGGGACCTGGGATCGAACCCAGGTTCTCACACTTACCACCAACGCGCTTTGCCATCTGGGCTGTTGTTCCTATTTGTTAATATAATAACAACAAAACATAATATGTAAAACCAAGTAACTGAATCAAAAACACGCGCGAAATTCAAATCATCAAGTTAGGCGGTGACAAGTCACCGTCTCCTTCGTTGAGACCGTCGTCTTAGCTCCTTGCACTTTTACCTACGGACAAGTGTTTGTGGCTACAACCTGCGTGCTTCAAACATTAAGCAATACACATGATAAATGAATTCAAAGACATGATTCAATTGGTCTTGATGCCACGATAATCCCAGTACCCTGTTCTTGGTCTAATTTTACTTGTATGTGAAAACCCTAAAACCAACACGAAAACCCTAGTAATGGCAACTCTGGATTTAAGCAGCAAAACACAAAATCAAGTAAACCAAAACGTTGCAAATGACAATATGAACACAATCAAATGTTTAAAAATTCTTAATCATGCGTGAATTAAGAAATCAAACTCAAGTTTTGAGACGCAAACCGTGGGTCTGTGGCTTGCGAATCCGGGCGTGGAAAGGCTTGTAATTGGTTGAGTCACATTCTGGAGACGTCCAGGAGTCTATTGGTAGTCTTAGAATAGCCTGAATCAACCTCTAAGTCCAAGAATGATCTCTCACTTTCTTGCCAATTTTTGGAGTTTTGTTCTTCCTTTCTCACGACTGCAACCCCTTTCTTTTGGCTTGGCTGCATTAAGTATATGTACTGGAGTGCATTAGGTTAACAAAAAACAACGTGTATCTTGAAATTTATGGAGATTTGATTTGGTTTTCATGTGGTATGATCTCCTTCCAAATTTGGCCTAATCATGCCATTCTTGTGCCAATTATCTTTGATTCGATTTGATCTTGGTATGCTAGCATAATTAGATTGTGATTATGTCTAAAAATCCAATCAAAACAAATATTTGCTATTATTTACCATTTATTTGATTTAATTCAATTTATAATAAATAAAAAATAAAAATAAAATAAATAATGGAGAAAATAACATGTGAGTGAACATTTGGGTCGTGGACCATATCATGAGTGAGGTGTAAGCATAAAAAGTTAGGCCCATTTGGCAAAAAAATGCATTTTGAGCACATTTGACTTTTGGCAATTTTGCAAAAAAGGTCAACTTTAACAAGGCATATCTCTTCCAATTTTAATCCTAGGGAGGTGTTCTTGGACTTTTTAGAAAGCTTAGGATGTCCCCTAAGCAACCCGTTTAGTCTCATCTCAATTGAGTCATCCATGTTCATGTAAGAAGCTTTTACCCACAAAGTGTTTTTGTTGACTTTTCAAAAGGACCTATAATATGGAAATCCATATCTTTTTTTGAGTGCATATTTTGAACTTGAGGGATGAATATTAATTGTAGGTAATTGAATTATATTAAAAATGAGCCTTGGATGGAAAATTTCTGATAAAATATGAAGAAGTTATGTTTGGTCAAAGTTTGGTTGACTTTTCCTGAGAAACCCTAATTTAGCAACTTTTGGGTTTTGATGAATTTAGGGAATTCCTTGAGGAATCATGATCAACCCTTGATAAAATGATGGATATAACTTCAAAATATTGATGTTGACAAAAAATCTTGAAATTTGACTGTATGTGGGCCACAATTGACTTTTGACCTAATATAATCAATTCTCAAGCATCTGGGCAGTTGACTGAGCAAATTTCTTGTGCATGGCTTGAAATTTGATATGGAGGGTCTTAAGAACATATTAGGACCATGTAGATCATATGAGGTCTTTGGAGTTCACCCATCTTGATGAAAATGGAAACCCTAGTTTGAGGTACATTGCCTTAGGAGAGAGTTTGTCTGGTCAACTCTTGGGCAATCTTGAGTAAATTGAGGATCTCTATGTTTTGAGTAAAATGAGAGGGCAAATTTTGGGGTACAACAGTCGGTGATTATTATCTTTTTTCTACCCTCAGTGAATGTTGGTAGTTCATCTTCAGTGAACGGAGATGCTATGATATTTTCTCTTACTACCTTCAGTGAAAGTTGGTAGGTCACCGTCAGTGAAAGTTGGTGCTTATTATCTTTTTGCTACCCTCAGTGAACGTTGGTAGTTCATCGTCAGTGAACAACGATGCTATGATATTTCTTTTCCTTCTACCTTCAGTGAAAGCTGGTAGTTCATCGTCAGTGAACTTCGATGATTCTTCCTCTCTACCTTCAGTGAACGTTGGTAGCTCACCGTTAGTAAACGTCGGTGTTGTTATTTCTTTATTCTTTCTAACTTCAGTGAACGTTGGTAGTTTCGTCTTAAGTGAAAGTTGGTGTATCCTTTGACTTTTTATCATCCTCTATGAGTCAAGTCTCTTGACCCACCAGTGGTTTATTTTCCTGGTCGGGTTCTCTTTTGTTTCTTTATTTCCTTTGTTACATCTTCAGGGGTGTTTTGATTCTCTTTGATCTTGTTCACATGCATTCACGCTCATAAGCATTGCATGGCATCTTAGGGACAAAAATAGGGTTTGTTTTATATTTAAGTATCTTCGATCGCGTCGACACGAAGATTTTTAACCTTCGTATCTCCGGATAGAAGAAACTTAAATAAGAGCAGCTGATGTACCTCAATTTTTTCCCCTAAGACCCCTTCATCATTACATGATTCAATCACAACAAGATCACATTTGGGCTTTTGGTTCCCCCATATCTTTAACTTTGCTCTTTAAGGAATCACCAAGCACCTTGACTTGTTTTCTTTTGTGATCAGAAATATTTTATCTTGATTTTTATTTTAATTAATAAAATGCAATGTTAGTTTGTCTTACTTGTTAATAATGTAGGTAAAGGCAATGAGGCTTAGCAAGTTTTTCCTTGGGTTCATGACTTTATTTCCATGCCCTAGTCAATAAAACTTGAGAAGTCCAAACCTCACCATTGAAGTTGTTTTGGAAGGGATGGCATGGCAAGGTTATTTTGGTTCACTACATTTCCAAGTCATCAAGATTGATTCAAAAGTGCAAGGGATTGATTGAAGAAGTTGTCATGATTGGACAAGGCCTTGTTCCCATTGGTCACAAGTGCATATTTCTCTAAATTCTAAAGATATGGAAGTGGTTTTTGTTGCTATGAGTTATCATTTTCATCCTCAATAACTTCTATTTACAAAGCAATAGTGTTGGTACAAGAAGGTGGTTAAAAATTGTCAATGTTCCTCAAAGCATTTTCTTGATATAGGAGCTAGGGTTTTGAACTTCAAATAAGTATATCTTGCTCATATTTTTGTATTTTTGAGTGATTCCAAAGACATCCTTCCTTTTAAAGGGTTATTAACAAATAACTTCAAAAGTTTCAAGGAGTTTTCATGTGTAAGAAACTTGATGATGAAGAAAGATTACAAGTCCTCTAGATGAACCCTTAATTTCTCATGGGTGACTTCAAATGATCATAACTTGGCCAATTTTTATCACCTTGAGCCCACTTTATTTCCATAATCATCTTTAGGATGTGAACTTTATTCCTTCTTTTATATGAAAAGTGAGAAAATGGATGGAAGATGCCCTAAGGATACAAAAGATTATAGGTCATTTCATGATCTTTTGCCAACTTCAACAACTCATAACTCTCTAAATTTTTGGATATTTTGAATGTTTCAAGTTTCAAAATGTCATTCAAGAGGTCTATTTCATGCCATATTTTTTTGTCAAGAACAAACTCCAAGTGGAAGGTTATGTTTGGATGCAAAATATTATAGGTCACTTTTGAAGAAAAATTTGAAATATTTCTAAGTATGGAAAGTCAACCTCTTTTTCCCAACTTTGACTCATTGTAACTTTCAGCTCAAACATCCATTTGATGTCATTATTTTTCCATTTCAAAGCTTGTAACATCATCTTTCTAAAGCATCAAGAATCATGCCCTAAGACCCCTTGAGCTGAGAACGCCATTGGTTTGAACTTGGAACTGAAGTTTCTTCAAAAGTAAGAATTTGAAATCATTGGTTTAGCTTCTAAAGATTTTGTTTCTGTGCGTTTTTACCTCTAAACATGTTTAGTGAACTTCCAGAAGTGATTAGGACAACAAAACGCACGTTTTGGATGAGTTTTGATCAAATTAGAAGTCACACTTTTCTTGTTTGCAACTTCACACGATTTACCTCCAAACTTCATCATTTCACACGCTTGGACATTCCATTTGATTCCCTATAAATAAAGGGTCATCCCTCATTTATTTTCTCAAGCTTGGATAGCCAGAATCACCCTGCCAAACTTGTTCCATAACTCAAATTTCTGCAACTTTGGAATCTAATTTCAAGCCTTTTTCAATCCAATTTTTCAATCTATTTACCTCTCTTGATCTTCCTTGAAGCTAACCATATAATTACCTTCAATAATAGTGCCCTATATTGCTCCATTGATGTCCAGTTTCAGAGCTCTGCAACTCAACTTCAATAGGTAGATTTCTCCATAAATTCTTCAAAACTTTGATATCATTATGATGCTCTCATTGCCCTGGTTCTAGTCGTAACACTTACTTTTATTTGAAAACTTGTTTTGACCATGAAATTTCAAATCCCTTTTCAAAACTTTCCTTCTTAATTGCTTGAGCTATAATTTATATAAATTTATCGCGAAGGTGTGGTTATCTTCGTCTTGAAAAGACGAAGCGAATGGCATAGGTCTCGTTCTCTAATTTTACAGATTGAGAAACCTGGTTTTGGGACTGGCTGGAGGTTGAAGATGACCAACGTGTCATCCTTCAACCAATGAAACAACACCATTTGTTTTTTTTTTGAATTTCTGATTTACATTTGATTCAATGCTTTATTCACTAATGACCATGATATGCACAACGTGTCAGATCCCTTAGATTTGATTACTAACGCGTATTGACTCTCATCCAATGGTCCACACATTTTTTACTTTATTTTTTTTCCTGATTTTTATATTTAATTGTTTTAAATTTCAAAAATATCATAGAAAATTCATTTTTAGTCCAAAAAATCTGAAAAAATAATGAAAAATATATTTGATTTTTCTCTTTCTGATTTTTATTTTTTCACGATTTTATTTTGTGTTTTGATATTTTCTATAAATTTTCACTTTATTTAATTTGTTTTAAATGTTTAAAAATACTTTTATGTATTTTTTAATTCTGAAAAATTATGGAATGACCCAATGACATTGTGACAAATATTGGTGACCTCATTCATTTTTTATTTCTGACTTTGGTATTTTTTATCATTTTTGGTTTATTTTACTCATTTATTTTAATTTTAAAAATAATTTCCGACTTTAAAAAATTACCAAAAATTTTATAAAATTATTTTAATTCTAATTTTATTTTTCTATGGTCTTATTGATTAATTTGAACACAGTTGATATTTTTCTCTTTTATTTCTATTTTAAAACATTTTTAAACTTTTTAATGTATATACTAAAATGCAATATTATTTTGTGATTATTTTCTGGCTGATCTTGGGTTGAATTTTTGATTATGAACTTTGTTAACATCATTGGATCCATGGTGTTGAGTTTAACTCCATAAAAATGGATGAATGATTTTAATAATAGTTTAATTGAAATTTAATCCAAATGTGGTTTGTATGTTCTTTCCCACCCCTCTTCATCTTATTCCTTTCTTATTGCACTAAGTGTTATTGGAGCATGATCTCTATATCATGTCTCAAAACAAATGGTGCATATATTACTATCGACCGACCTCAAAATAGGTGCAACTTCTATAAGTCCACTTACGATTGCTTAACATAACGCTAAAGCTTGTCCCGATTCGAATAAATGATCATTCATAGCTTAAACCTATGATTGCAAGCCCAAGTATGTTAATTTGATCTCTTTGATCCAATAACCTTGAGATTCATTGTGTGGAGGCTTTTATTCTATCAATCCTCTAATGGATCTACAACATTTTTGGTCAACGCGAATCACTTAAACATCTTTGATCATTAAATGGTACTTTTGAGGATTCCAAATAGATGATATACTTTACAAAAAGAAAATGCAACTTGTTGTGTGGAGGCTTTAGTTCTATCAATCCTCTAATGAGTTCCAAATGCAAGTTTCAAGATGGTCATCCAACTAACCACTAATTATTAAATTGTTTTTACTTTATGCCTTTTATTTTTTATGCGTTATGTACCATTTACTTTAAGCATTGCATTTCATGCCATTTTTATTTTTCCCACTTGAGCATTTATGGTCTTGTCATTTTTTATTTTGCTCACTTGAGCTCTTATTTTCTCTTTTTAAGACACCTAATAATCAACATGAACCATAAAAACCTTTAATGATACTTGGACTATTTGGTTACTATCCTTGGCATTATAGAGCATTGGAATTCTTTGAATTAGGATTAGAGACCCTGGTCTATGTTGGAGACCTTGTGACCTTGATTGATATTTTGTCTGGAGTTCTTGAGGTTTACCTCAAGAAATTGGGTTGTTTGTTTGTTTTGTGTACAGGTTATTGTGATTACATTCTTTGTTTATAATCTGGAATTCACCTGTATATAGCCGTTACTCTGCCCAATTTTTGTGAAGACTTAATACACTTGAAGTTTGGTTCTCTCAAGAGGCCTAGTATCTTTGCTTGCTTGGTTTCAATCCAAATAATGGGAATTCTATCTTGGCTCATAATGTCAAGTGTTGGCTTCTTGTGGTTAGATGGTTCTTGTCCCTAGCCTTTACCTTATGCTTTAGGATAGTCTCTTCTTCTCCTCCCATCTTCTTTAATTTCAAAAATATTCTCCCTCCTTTTGAAAACTCTTCTTGTTTTTTTAACTTGAACCACTTTCATAATAAACTTGGACTCATGTCCATGCAATTTTAAAACATTTTCATAATTAAACTTCAATCAACTTAATAATACCTTGACATTTTTTGCGAGAAGACTAAAAGTCAATCAATCTCATTTTAAACCATTTTGCCGTTTTGGCTTTTTACTTTAAGACTTTTCTCAAAAGATTAGACTCTTGTCAATCCTTGTAGTGATGCAAATAACTATACTTCTACAATATGTAGTGAAGAGAGATATTTTCCACTTGGGTGTTAAGTGAGGCATTGTTGATTTTAAAATCCAAGCCATATTCTCCACTTTGAGATGATGAAAATTCTCCTTTCTCATGATTGTGGGTAGTAAGTATGTTTTTCCACACGGATAATGAAGATTGTGATACGGTGGGAGAACTGACTTGGGTTTTGCGTTTGTTTTCGCAAATGTTTCGGTTGAGCAAGAGTCGCCACCTACTTTTTATTTTATCCTAAGGAAAGGTTAAAAAGCACAGCAAAAACCTTTGAGATGTTTTCTTGGGTTCGGGGAGTAGATTATAGAAAGGGAAGGTATTAGCACCCTTTCTATCCATGGTTATCCATGGGCTCTTAGTTACTTGCTTAGATCAACTTGCCTTGATTTTCAATTGTTTGAAATGGTGCTTTCAATTGTTTGAAATGGTGCTTTGTGTGTAGGTTTTGAAAATGTTTTGAAAAAGAGGCCAATGTGGTGGCAACCTTTGTAATGATCCATGTTGGGATGTATACAAAGATGTATGTCTTTTGAAAAGTTTTCAATGTTTTTGAAAGTTGTTTTGAAAGTGTGTTGTGATGTGTGTTTTGAAAAATAGGCAAGTGTTTTTGTTTTGCAAGTTGGCAAGTAACCAAGAGTTTGTCTACTCTAAATTTCTCAAAGATCTTTGCTATGTTTTAAACCTTTTAACAATTTTGTTCCACTATTGTATTTGGTGGACAATCTTGTGTTAGGACGTGAACGGGACGGGCGCGGGTCATCGTTTAGACCATGATTGCAATGGTGCCAAGTATCTTTGGGCAATTTTTTCTTTTAAGGGACTTGATCATTTTTAGGCAACTTTCGAAAGCGTCATCGAGGGACTATGATCATTTGAATTTGTTTTGTTTTGCCAAAGATACCTAACATGCAACATGGCCCATTATTGAAGGTAACAAGTGGAATAACCCTAGGGGTGCAAGTGTGATTGGTGTTGTCCATTTTCATGCTTTTATCTTGGAATTAGGTCAAGCTATTTGTTTGGTTGATTTTTGCATATAAACCCTAAGTCTAACCTGGCATAATTAGAAAGCTTTAAAATGCGAAAAATAAAGTCCTAAATTATTACAACACAAATTATGGGATGGGGGGTACAAATGTTCAAATGGGGGGGGGGGGGGGGGGGGGTATTTAGCAAGAAAAATTAAATCTAACTATTACATCCAAATTGAAATTTTACAAGGTATTTAATTGCACAATAATTAAATAAAATACAATAAATATGCAAGATGCCAAAAAAATGATTTTTATATGTATGTAAAAAGTATTTTTTATGTGTCAAATAAACAAAAATAAAAAGGATTAATTTTGGATATTTTTACATTTTAGGGCAAAACCCTAATTTTCTAAATAAAATGTATTAATTATTTATTATATGCAATATTTATTAATTATGTACAAAAAATAAATAAAAAGAAAGTATATTGTAAAAAAGTGATTTTTTAAGTTAAATATTAATAATAATAAAAATGTATTATTTTTATGTTTTTATCCTAAATATTCTAATAAATATATAAGTATTTCTATTATATACTAAATATATTAAATATATATAAAAAATAAAATATTTAATATTTACAAAAAAAAGTATATTTTTTATAAAATGTTTTCAAAAGATGAAACAAAATAAAATCAGAAGACAAAAATGTATTAGTATTATTTCTAGTATTTTAAATAAAAGTATTTATATATTTATTTACATCTAAACTAAATGAAACCAAATAAATACCAAATAAAATGCAAAAAATGTGAGAAAAATATTTTTAATGTTTTTTCATGTTTGGATAAAAATATAAAATCAAAATCAAAAGGAAAAAATCAAAAATGACAAATATATCTCAAAATGGGCCAGGGGGTGCAAGTGGAAAATGAGTGATGCAAATAGAAAGTCAAACTCAGGCCCAACCCAAGAGGAGTTGTCTTCAACCTCCAGACTGGTTTGAACAACAATGATACGCGTTTCCTAACTCCTGATTCCTGGACTTTCAAGCAAAACTCATAACACCAAAAATGTAGAGCATCAAGAGACGAATCTAGACATATAAAGAACTTAACTTAACTCTAAGAAACGAAAGAGAATTTCTTCATCCCTAATTCCTGACCTAAGTTTTTTCTAATATTCAGGTTCCAAATTCTCTCAGCACACATAACATAAATGCAAAGTAATTATATGTGTAGCTTCAGGGCCATGAGTAGAGCATTTTTCATTCATAAACCTAAACCTAACTCTTCCTAGATTGAGAGATAGAAGTCCATGAACTTACCTGTTCAGCTTGGATCGTGTATGACAATGGAGGTACTTTCAAGGCAAAGTGAAGACTTGTACAACTTGCTTGAAGTTCAGGGATGCTTCTCCAATGCTTGGTGTGCTTTGAATCTTGCTGTATTAAGCTACAGAAGTCAACCTGCAAGAGAGAAAAGTGAAAATGGCAAAACTGGTTAGAGGTGTTACAGTCCCAGTTCAATGCTTGGAATAGCTTGTATGGATGTTATGGAAGGTGTATGAAGTGGTTTGGATGAAAATGCACGATGGAAATGAGCTGTGCCACTCAATCTGCAGGGATGCCCTGTTTTGTGCAGCAAAATGGTGATTTTCTGTATGAGGAGGGATCAAGGGTTAAAGGCTCGTGTTTTAGGTCTGTTAGGGAGTATGGAAAGTGTGGAGAAAGTTTGTCTTGGCTTGTGGTTGCAGCAATGTGAGATGTGATCAGTTATGCAATGTTTCTTCTATCTTAAGCAAAGTTTGTCCATTTTGTTCCTAGGCTCACACAGGCCCCTCAAGTATGCTGCATAAATCACTCTTGATCAGTGGACTTTGCTCATGAACTTGTGCCCAAAAGATTTGGCCTGTACCTCTTGATTTGCAAACTTGACATAAAGTGTAACTTTTCAAAAATGGATAACTTGCTTTTTCTAATCAAGGCTTAATTCTTCATGCAATGACCAAATGCACAAAATAATGTCTTGGCACAATGGTTTGACATTTAATTATTGAGTGTAAATGAGATTAGAGGCCTGTAATGTAGCTTGCACATGCTGAGTTTGAAAATGCACAAGTTATGAACATGCATTTGGCCAAGAATCAAAGTGACTTTTGCCCATCTTCACAAATTCGATTCTCCTTAACAACAAGGGTGTTTGATAAGTTCTTTGACATTTTGGAAAGCTTGGAATGTGTACTACAATCCATCTTTGTAATGCAAGTTGAAATTCCAAGTGGAAGCATGTGAAAAGTATCCATGAAGTTAGGCAAAAATCCTGCCTAGAATAGGTCAAAAATTTTCTAAGTTAAGAATGTTTTGCACCCTTGTTCCAAAAATCATAACTTGAGCTACAAGCTTCTTTTGAGGAAACTTTGTGAATCAAAGTTGTAGATTTTGAAATGGACTACAACTTTCATGTTTTTAGTTTTGTTTGAATCCAAATGCATCTTGATGAGAAAGTGGGACAAAGTTAGGAAAAAATTAGGGATTTTCATAACTTAGAAAAATTCTAAGTTATGAAAAATCTTCATTTCAAACCCTAATTTGTGATTTTTGATTTCTTGATGAACAAGTTTCATAATTTGACATGTCTTGATGAAAAATGAATCTTGACACTTGATTTTGACCAAAAAGTCAAAGTTTGACTTTTCAGTATACAGTCAAATTTTGCTCAGTTGACTGGAAAATTCATTTGTCAATCTTGTGCATTTGGGATCTTTTGATTTTGTTGAACATGTCAAGACAATTCCATGGGGTCCTTGAGTCCATATGTGAGCTTGGTTTGCCATTGGCTAGGTCAAACAGTCAAAAATTTCCTTTGTGCAGTCAAAACCCTAAAAATGACCATTTTGCCCTTTTGGTGATCTGATCAAATTTCTTGTGGAATTGTGATCAAAACTTGATCAAATTCATATGAGTTCATAATGTTGATGTGGGTCAAAAATCATGAGGTTTGACTGTCAATTTACCACAGTTGACTTTTTCCCCAATACAGCTGATTTTTAGGTCAACTGTCCAATTGACTGGGCAAAGATTGGAATCAAGGCTTGAAACTTGGTATGGATAAACTTGTGAGTCCAACATGAAGCATGAAAGTCACTTTGGGCCTTTTGGGTCAAAACATCTTTGTGCAAACACAAACCCTAATTTGGGTCAACAGTGCAAGGAGGAGTCTTGAGCAGAGCAAACCCTAACTTGATCTTGAGCTCCAAAGGTCTTGTGATGAGAAAATGTTGAGGAAATGGGAGGGAAAATTTTGGGTTACAACAACGATGATGTCTTATCTTATAAAATCAATTAACATACTTATGTTTTAAATTTTTAAAAGGTAAACTATGTGTACCCTGATCCCCTATTGCACGGAAGGTGGTAAGTAGGCACTAAAGGTTCGTAACTGCGGCGGGTGCAAAAATCATAAAAAAAAATACTTCTTTTCTCACCTCCACCATCTATTTCTTATACAACATTTTATAGTCAAAATATAGAGGTTTTACAAAGAGGTTTCTACGGAGTACTGTAGATGTTTATGGTGCTAATACCTTCCCTTTGCATAACCAACTCCCTTACCTTGAATCTTTCCCCCTCTTTTTTGGGTTACTCGCTCTTTTCTCATTCCTTTGGAAACAATAAAGCGCGGTGGCGATTTTTATTTTGATCTGTATAAGTCTAGTCAATCCAATGGCTTAGTCTTAAACATTTCTACCGCTACACATATGAATCTCCTTGACGTTATCTCCTACTTCTCTTTACAAGTCAAGAGCTAATGATGTGAGAAACAACTTTGCTTCAGAAGGTTTCTCAAAATGACTTCAGCTGTTGCACCCTAAATTTCGCCCCTAATTTTTTTAGTTGCATTATTATATCATACTTTGTCATTTGGTCACAATCATTAATAAATATCTTCATTCATCATATCTTGTATTATTTAGTCGTGTTTAGGTTGACCATAAGTCAATTTAAATCAACATTTGCATCATTTTTTAGTTAAAAAATACTTGATATTTCACTTCATATATTTTTATCTCTTTACTTGTTTCTTACATTGCTCCAAGTTGTTTATATGTAGATAATATTAATATTTCGGTTCTACAGACAGATTGTTAAAAGCGATTTGATACTGTACGGAAAATTAGCGAGAAAAATATTTCAAGTTTTCACCTTTTACTGATCATTTTATGAATCTGTGTTTCGCGTAGATCATGACGGTATGCTCGCTTCATTTTTTTGGTACAATTTAAAGTCTCGTTTTTAATCGTAAACATTTGTACAGCCTGATATTTTTATTCTCATTTTATTTCGATTTTGATCATTTGAATATTTTTCATTAATCTTTGTGATAGGTAGTTTATTTTAATGTGTTCATTTCATTTTTTCGAATAGATTTTTGTCCATTTTTTTAATCATTTTTAGTCATTTTCGGGTCTCTATTTTCATTCAGAAAAATTAAAAAAAAAATAATTTAAATTGAGTTAATATTTGTAATTTCAGATTTTTGCATTGATTTTATCACTGAAGGTTATTTTGACCATTGTAAAAATTAGTTAAATCAATAGCTTTTTGTATAAGTAGAGAAGCTAGCAGAGATTGGAGGGGGATTTTGGTGGAAACGAAAACAACACAGAGGAGAAAAACCAGAAATTAATTCCTCTTCATTCCCATTTTCAATCTCAATCTCCTTCTCCAATTTTGGTAAACCCACCATTCACTCTCATATACTCCTAACGCTTTTCCCCTCTCTCAATTTTCTCTTCAATTCCTCACCATCACACTCATACATTTACCATTTCCATTCTTCACCATAACCATCCTCATCAATTATCCGCAAACCTCCCACCGTCAAACTTGTTTCTGCTAACAACCCACCTTTCAACCGTTCATCATCATTATCAAGTATACTTCCTCCGATCTACTTTTCACTACCACATGCATACTTCCTCCTATTCCTTTTATCAGTTCATCATCACCTTCAATTTTCTCCGGAAACCACCATCACCACCTTTAATTTCCGATTGCTAATTTTTTATTGCATTGCAATTTCAAAGTTAATTCTAATTTAGCTTTTGAACACGTATGGATGCATAGAATTTATTGACCGGCCACAAAATAGGTGCTACTTCTATATAAGTCCACTTACGATTGCTTAACATAGCGCTAAATTTTGTCCCGATTCGAGAAATGATCATTTGTGGCCCAAACTTAGGTTTGCAAGCCCAAGTATGTTAATTTGAATCCTTTGATCCAATAACCTTGAGATTTATTGTTAGGAGGCTTTGGTCTTATCAATCCTCTAATAAATCTTCATAAACTTTGGTCAAAGTGAATCACTTAAACATCGTTGATCATTTATTGTTGCCTTGAGAATTTTAAATGAATGATATACTTGACAAAAAGAAAATGAAACTTGTTATTGAGAGGCTTTGATTTTATCAATCTTCTAATGAGTTTCAAATGCAAGTTTCAAGATGGTCGTTCAACTAACCACTAATTTCTAACAATTGACTTTATTTTATGCTTTTACTTTATTCTTTTACTTTAAGCACATTTATTTTGGCATTTACGTTTCAAGTTATTTTCATCTTTGCTCATTTGAGCATTTATTTTCATGTCATTTTATTTATTTTGCTCATTTTAGCTTTCATTTTCTTTTGGAAGATACTTAATAATCAACTTGAACCATAAAAAACTTTAATGCTACTTGGACTACATGGTTACTATCCTTTGCATTTTGGAGTTATGGACTTTTGGACTTAGGAGTAGAGACCTTGACCATCTTTGGAACCTTGTGACCTTAACTGTTATTTTGTATGGAGTTCTTGGGGTTTACCCCAAGACATTGGGTTGTTTGTTTGCTTTGTGTGCAGATTATTGTGATCACATGTTTTGTCTGTGATCGGGAATTCATCTGTATACAATCGTTACTCAGCCCAATTTTTGTGAAGACTTAATGCAATTGAAGCTTGGTTTTCTTAAAAGGTTTATTATCTTTGCTTGTTTGGTTTCATATCCAAAGGATGGTAATTCTACATTGACTCATTATGTCAAGTGTTGGTTTCTTATTGGTTAGACGATTCTTTTGCCTAGCTTTTACCTTACGCTTTAGGATAGTCCCTTCATCTCCTCCCATCTTCTTTAATGTCAAAAATATTCTCCCTCCTTTTGAAAACTCTTCTTGTATTTGAACTTGAACCGCTTTCATAATAAACTTGGACTTATGTCCATGCATTTTTTAAATATTTTCTTAATCAAACTTTAATCAACTTAATAATACCTTGACCTTTTTGTGAGAAGACTAAAAGTCAATCAATCTCATTCAAACCATTTTTCCACTTTGGCTTTTTACTTTAAAATTTTCTCAAAAGATTAGACTCTTGTCAATCCTTGTAGTGATGCGAGCTACTATACTTCTATGATATATAGTGAAGTGAGATATTTTCCACTTGGGTGTTGAGCGAAGCTTTGTTGAATTTTAAAATCCAAGTCATATCCTCCACTTTGAGATGATGCAAACTCTCCTTTATCATAATCGTGGGTCATAAGTATGTTCTTCCACTCGGATACGACAATGATGTCTCGTCTCTTAAAATTAACCAACACACTTGTGTTTTAAAATTTTTAAAAAAGGTGAACCATGGGTACCCTGATCCCCTATTTCATGGAAGGTGGTACATAGGCATTAAAGGTTTGCAACCGCGGCGGATGCAAAACTTATAAAAAAATATTTATTTTCCCATCCCCACAATCTATTTTTGTATACAACATTTATAGCCAAAATACACAGAGTTTTAAAAAGGTTCTTGTGGAGTACCGCAGATGTTTAAGGTGTTAATACCTTCCCTTTGCACAACCAACCCCCTTACCTAGATTCTCTCCCCCCTCTTTTTAGGTTATTCACTCTTTTCCCATTCCTTTGGAAACAATAAAGCACGGTGGCGATTTTTATTTTGATCTGTGCGAGTCAAGTCAATCCAATGGCTTAGTCTCAACATTTCTACCACTATAGAAAAATGGCGACTCTGCTAGGGAAAGATCGACCTTTTGCTGGTCTATCCCTAAGTGGGTTGAGCCTATCTATGTTTATTTGTGTATGTGCTATTATTGTTTATATGTTATATGTTGTATATATGTTTGTCTGGATTTTCCTGGTTTTCAGAGTGCTTGGTGATTTCTCATAAGTCCTCTACCCGAACTTGGGAAAACTTAAGATAGGACGGGTGGTATAGTCATTTTAACATTGAAGGATTAATCCCAAAAAATGAGGCATGGGATCCCCCACTCAATCGAGGCCCCTTTGACTGTTGTGTCATTTAACGAGTAATCGGGAAGACGTGTTGTTTTTGACTTGGGAGCCTGCTGAAACTGAGGACCATAGAACCTATAACCCATCTTGGCCTTTTAGGTGTAGTGCGAAAGCTATGACAGAGTAATCCAGAAATGGTTTTCACGCGATACTATGCTCAGACGATTTTTTATTGAGAATATTACTAATTAACGAGTCAATTGGGACGTTGGTAATATCTGAAGGGGGGATGTAGACTCTGGGAACCTCTTAGAACCTTGTTCGGCAGGTGATAAACTATTAGAACATTACCTTATGGGTAGTACCTTTGACTCCATGCTCGTGATGCCGAACCTATGAACCCCCCATGTTTGTAATCTTGTGTGTGATTATTGCATCATGCATTCATGCATCCATAAGCATCTTTTAAAAAACATGGTGGTTCAAGGGACTTAATGTTGACTCTTTGTGAATATCTCAGGTACTTTGACCATGGATTCTGGAAAAAGAAAAACTTGCAAGTATAGTTTCAAGAATCCCAAGATAGATGATTTGATGAGTCAATTCCCAGGATTGAGAGTTCCGCAGATTTTCATAAGAAGTATGGATCTATCGTGTCTCTCATGAAGCTTAGGATGAAGGAGGGTATTCTCTCAACTTTGGTCCAGTTCTATAATCTGATGTATCGATGTTTCACTTTCCCTGATTATCAGTTGGTGCCTACATTAGATGATTATTCTTATCTACTAGGTTTACCTATTACCGATCATGTTCCTTTCACCGGTTTGGAGAGGGAGCCAAAACATCATGAGATTGCTGCTTTGGTTCATTTGGGGAGGTTTGAGGTTGAAGCCCACATTACTACCAAAGGGGGAATCATAGGATTACCCACTCATTTTTTATTGGAGAAAGCTTGCTATTTTGCTAGGATGAAGAGTATGGTTACTTTTGAGTCCATCTTTGCTCTACTTGCTTATGGGTTGTTCTTATTTCTAAACATCGTCAACTTTGTGGACGTCAATTCCATCAGGATCTTTTGATAGGGAATCTAGTTCCTACATTATTAAGTGATGCTTACTACTCCATTCATCTTCGAGATTCTTACCATGGAGGGATGATCATTTGTTGTACACCTTTGTTGTATCAATGGTTTATTTATCACTTGCCTCAGCCTGATGCTTTATGGGATGTCAAGAAGGAACCTCGTTGGGATCCAAAGATTATATACCTCACTCACTCGGATATTGTTTGGTACCATCAAAATTACCATGATGTATATATTGTCATAGTTGTGGTAGTTTCCCCAATGTACCTCTTCTTGGTACGAATGGAGGAATTAACTACAATCCTATTCTTACACGATGACAGCTTAGATATTCGATGAGGGATAAGCCAAATATTAGTCATTTAAGTGGTTTCTTTCTTAAAGAGGGAGAGAATCATAAGGAATCTAAGGAGCAGATTGCAAAGGTCTGGCGTCATATTCACAGGAAGAGTAGAAAGGACTTGGGACCTAGAGGAGTTGTTTCTTTAGAGCCTTATCTTCAGTGGGTACAAGCAAGGGAAACTCAGTTGAAGATGTCGTATTCCCGTGAAGCACATATTCCTGATATGTTTGTGAAGACCACTTCTCCCCTTTTAGATGATGTGGAAGAGCTTCAGCTTTCCCTAGTCAGGATGCAACAGGAGAAGAAGGCTTGGAAAAATAAGTGTCAAACTTTAAAGATATCCTACCAGGCAGACTTGAAGGAGAAGGATGACCTAATTGAGATTCTTGAGAGTCGTGTTGTAGAGATGATGCAGAATCAAGAGGATGACCAACTTGATGATACCATAAAAATAGCCTACATTTTCTCTTCATCTTCAACCTCCAATCAATGCATATACACTAACATTTCATTGTAATGATCATTTGTTGGGGTTCCATCTATACGAGGTTTGATAATGTCCAATTAGGTTTTGTGTAGCCAAGAATATTGGGTTTAGAATTGTAGGGGTCTTCATCCGAAAAAACCGCGGGTTTATCCTCCAAGATCATTGGTTGATTTGGGGGTTTTCTTACAAGGCGTTCAAGAGAGGATTGTGGTCTAGTGAAATCCTTTAGAGATAAAGAATGCAAAGGATCCTTTGGAGATAAAGAATGCAAAGGAAGTAGCTCGAGAACGGAGAGTCGAATTGAAGTATTATGTTGCAATAGGTATAATTGATGGTGCCCAAAAGCTTTAGAGATAAAGTGCATAAAGGAGTAGTAAGATCCAGGTAATAAATTGGTAGTTATTATGTCTTGGTCTTGTTGAAGATCAAAGGAGGAGAAGGGGTTTAATCAACATTAAACGGTTGTGTTTTTAGGGTTTCTCTTGGAACACTTCTCTTGTATTCATACTTTTTACAAAGTAAGAAAGTATCCTAATTCCACATTGGAATTGGGTGTAGACCTACTCACACGCGAGAATGAAAGTTGGGAACTATGTAGAGAAATCCTTGTATCGCTCTCTATTATCTCTTTACTCGTTTTTCTTTTTCATTATGTAATTTGTCGAATATCATTGTTTAATCGATTGACTCGTAAGAATTTATCTGCATTTGTTTTGTTTAAAGTGGTGTGTTGATTAGCTTATAATCACTTTGATTATAAGTGGTTTTCATATCAATACAACTGAAAGAAAACTTTGAATAATAGAACGCACACCAAGTGTTTGACAAATTGCAACGGGCTATCTCTTAATCTCATTTACTCTCTATATGCAACTCATTGAATATGTTGATCGATCGATCGATTCATATAGAATGTATCTTTGATTTTTAAAGTTTAAATTTCTTTGTTGATTACCTTATAGTCACCTTTATTTTTAATGCTTTTTCATATCAACAAAGCTCAAAGAAAATCATGAAAAATTGATTGTGCGCCACATGTTCGATAAATTGTCAAGTTATGTTTTTAATATGATTTCATTAGAAATAAGAAACGATTGTGTTTGATATTAAACTATTAATTGAGATATTATTATGTTGATTTATTTTATCATTACATTAATTTCATATGGATTTTTCATATCCAAGTTTCCAATAACTAGGTTCGTTTAGAATACTATTTTTGATCTAGGCCAAAAACCTTGCGCTCAATATTGGTTTTCAAATAAGTTTTTAAATAAAAATTTTTGAAAGGTAATTTTTAATTAGGGATCTATCTCCCCCCCCCCCCCCCCCTCCCTCTAGATAAGTCATCGTAGTATAACATGTTGGTGCTATTACCTTCTCCTAAAAAAGTTTTTGCGGATGCCATTTTAACCCATATCTAGGAGCAAGTTATCTAACTCTTTCTCTGATGCCAAATGTAACTATGAGAAACAGCAATCTAAGAGGGGGTGAATTAGATTTGTTAATTTTTTTCTTGATTTTATGCAATGTTTCTTATATTTTAATTTTATCGGAAACAAGTGATTGAATACTAATTTAAAATTAATGTAAAGTGTATAGATTTTAAATCCATAAAGATAAACAATAAACAAGAATTATACTAGTTCTCCTTATCAACCAAGGGTACATATAGCCTATCTACTTCTAAGAGTATTTTCCACTATATTTAGATCCTTTACAACCTTGTAAAACATTCACAAATGCAAAACCCTATGGTGGACTCTGAATCTTCCCGACTAAAAGAACCTTTTTCATAATCACTAGACACTATGATGATCTTCACCAAACACTATGGTGAAACAAGTCACACTTGACTTTATAGAGAAATGAGGAACTTATGTTTACTATACAATGATTAGATTCAAACTTTGATTTATGATTCATATCAATATCACAACTCAAATGTATATCAAATAATTTCTCAGATTCAATTTTAGTTTTGAAAATTTTCTTACTTTTGAAAGTTTACAAGTTTCAAACTACTTTGAAAAAGAATATTTCTTTAAAATGATCTTTGAATTGTATAAATGATAATTTAAAAGTTCTTATTTTATTTTCAATTATAAATCCTTATTTGTACACACTTACAAACCTCTATGAGTGGATGCATAAGTTTTAAAAGATTCTTGAAAATTTTCCATTCAAAATAATGATTTTGTTTGATGAAAAAACATGTTGGTTCACCAGGTACTCAAATACCACATTTTGGTAGACAAATACCACTTTGAAACATTCAAATTTTTCAAAAAAATTGACATTGGTATTCAAATACAAGAAGTTGGTATTCAAATACCAATTTCTTGGCAACACTAAAATCATCTTTTTACACTTGAAAATAACTTTTTAAGGCAAGGCTTCCATGGGTTTTTATGTGTTAACATTGAAAATATTTTAGCTTAAGTTTGAATAATATTTTGAGCTTTTAAGTGATATATAATATGAGTGATGATATATCAAAGATAAAGACAATATTAACTTTGTTCAATATTGATCTTTGCCACTTTGTCATTATCGATTATTATCTTCATCTTTATTGTTCGTTATCTTCATTTTTTTTTCTTCTTTGTTGATAATTGTTGACTTTACCTTATTCTTCTTTTGTTTATGTATTTGTATTCATTAGAAATCCTAGCCAAGGTCAAGGAGTGGATCTTTTTCACAAAAATAACACAATAAATATGATTTTTCTGAATTTTGAAATTCAGAGTCATCAATTACAAAAGCTGATTTTGTAAGCACGCAGATCGTTTTACACACAAACTTCCCAAATTTTATACAAGTAATAATAGATATACATTAAAACACATCAAAATATAGCTGGATTAAATTGTTGAATATAACAATCCAACACTACATACAAAAAATGTGTCAATGCCTAAAATGCATGGTAAGATAAAACTAAAATGCATCAAAATATGTGTCACTACCTAAATCTATATTTATAAGTGATTTCTCCTTTGACTTTTCCTGGTTTGATTATCTTTTAATTTTGCACAGCTAGGCAAACTATCAATAATGTAAGCACTTAAATCCAAGGTGTAATCAAGTGTTTCCCAATACCCATAGATAACTCCAAAGACTTTCCAAAACCTTTTTCTTTCTAAGTTTTCATTTAAGAAGACCCAAAACCCTTTGAACACACCTTTTGCTATAAACCCTAAAATTGTCACACTAATAGCAAAAAAAACCAGCAAACAAGGCCCCAAAACACAACCCATTATTAGAATAAAATATATTATAAATATCTTATAATATATTTTATATTAATTTATACTATTTCTAAATTAATATATATCCAATATTCTAACATTAAATAAGTGAATACCATCTATCAAAGATTTGATGGTTTAACACGGGTAGACACGAAAGGTGGGATGAATGCCATCTATCAAAGATGTGATAATTTAACACCGATAAACAACCAAAGGAATAAGTAAATACCATCTATCAAAGATGTAATAGTTTAGCACAAGTAGGCACGAAAGGTGGGATGAATACCATCTATCAAAGATGTGATATTTTAACACAGGTAAATAACCCAGGGAATAAGTGAATACCATCTATCAAAGATATGATAGTTTAACACAATCAAACAAAAAAGGTTATGGATAAACCAATTCTTTAAGCAAGACAACATTTTCTATCAAGGACCAAAGTTCAATCCAGGAACAAACTAGAAAGAAATGGTCAAATAAGACTCAAACTAGAGAGAAAATAACTCAACTGGGGAATTTGTTCTACCCAGATGATATAAACTGGGAGATAGCACTGAATAAAATCTTCCACGAGAGACAAACTCAGTGGGGGATGAAAGGTATATACTCTTTCTGCTTATGGGGAATATTCTACTAGAGAAGAGACATAATCTGCTAGGGGATAAAAAATCACCAAATAAAGTTAGTTTAAAACATAAAAGAATGCAAATATGCTTGAATCTGAGTTCGATTGTCCATGATGTATGAATAAAATGTATGAATATTATAATGATGCGTATGTTGACAAAACAGACACACTGAACTGGAGATAACCAGGTAGGTCATCATGGCACGAACGACACTCGGCTAAATCATATCAAGTTAGGGTATAACAATTACACCCTATGTATTGATCGCACACCCTATGGAAACCCCAAAATATCAATCCTATACTTTGAATTTCAAAATCTGGGTGTGCCCGTTCCACAACAAAATCACTCCATGTCTGAGGCACGTCCATTTGTGTCAAAAATTGGTCCGAAATTTATTCTCAAAATATACTCTAGATTCTAATCTCCGTAATTTCAAGTGGGAAAAATAATTTAGCTGTCACCTTTCATGTATACCTCACTTCATGTTTCTCATGATGAAAACACCTTATTTTCAAAAACCCTACAAAATCTTCTTCCATTGTCACCCAAGATTTTTACTTCAAAACAACACTATATTGTATTTTGGAATCAAAGGGAGAAAAATAAGCCGAGCTTTCAAATAATGTACATGTATTTAATTTATTTAAATCATGTGGTTTTGTGAGTTGAAAAATGAACGTTGCGTCCGAATTTCAAAATCCAAATTATGATCATGTTGTGTTAGGATAGTGAAATTCAAACAACTCTGTTAAGAAATTTGTATTATTTTATGTTCTGATTGTTTATAGTTATGGTGCACCCTGATACTATTCTTGATGGTGTCACCATCACTAATCTATTTTTGGATGTTAAACCAGATGATGTCTGTGATACGGTGGGAGAACTGACTTGGGTGTTTTGCGTTTTATGGCAAGTGTTGCGGATAGCAAGAGTCGCCATCGGCTTTTATTTTATCCAATAAAGGAAGGGAGAAAAGAACAGGAAAGACCTTTTGAAATATTTTCTTGAGTTCGAGGGGTAGGTTATGAAAAGGAAAGGTATTAGCACCCTTTTCATCTGTAGTTATCTACGGGCTCTTAGTTTCTTAGCTCACTTTGAAATGCGTTTGTTTGAAATGATTTTGTGATGGTTTTTGAAAGTATTTTTGAAAAGTAACTTCGTTTAGGAAAACTTTGTAATGATTCTCATCTCTATAATAATGCATACAAAGTGTTGAATTTTGAAAATATTTCATGTTTGAAAGTGTTGGTGTGTTTGAAAGATGTTTTGAATAATGATTGTGAGCAAGCAACTATGAACGTTCTACCTACTCAAAAAGTCTTAGTTCTTTTCCTCCCCCTTTATATGTTTCTATCTTGCCATTGATTGGTAAGAAGCCCTATCATTGGATGTGAAGGGACGGGCATGGGTCATCGTATAGTCATAGAAGGCAACATTGTAGGATACCTTAGCAATTTGTCGTAAGGGATTAAGATCGTTTACGAAGGAAACATCTAAGGGTCATCGAGGGACTACAATCTTGTATTTTAGGGTCTTTGCTAAAGCATCCCACGTTCGAGGAACATGGCTATTTTTATCCGAGGAAACAAGTGTGGGTTACCCTAGATGTGCGCGTGTGCGAGTGTAGTGATTTCATGCATTTTTTTCTTGAATTAGGATTGTCTACTTATTGATTTTAAGTCTTGCCATACACACCCTAATTACTAGTAATAATATTGAAAGTGATAAATTGTGGAATTTTAAAGTTCTACGCTATTACATCTGTTTTGGGGATGGGGATACAAGTTTATGAATGGGGGATGAAAGCAATAAAGTTATAATTATACTATTATAAACATATTGAATATTGAATGACAATAAAAATAAAAAGAAATATTAAGATAATGTAAAAAAAGAAGAAAAATTTGTTTAAGAAAACTTTTATGTATTGACACATGAGCTTATGCATTAATATGAAAATTTTATGTATTGACGCATGCGTTGGCTCGTATCTGTTTTTGTATTGGCTCATATCATCTCTTTGCCCCTGGAAATCAAAATCAACTCAGTATGAGTCGACACATAGGGTTTTTTATCGACTCATACTGCTTTGTATCAACACATGCAAGCTTTGTATCGATTCATACTCATTTCTAGCTCCTGGAAGTCAAAACAACTCAGTATGAGTCGACACATAAGGGTTTTGTATCGACTCATACTGCTTTGTATCGACACATGCATTTTGTGTCGACTCATAACCTATTTTGTACATAATATGTGTCGACTCATAGTGTTTCGTATCGATTCATACTGCTATTTTTTTACTTCTGTCATTGTTTTGCTACATGTAAAAGTCAATTCTCAACACATGGTTAGTGAAAATGAAAAACAAGCAAATGGTTAGCTTTAAGGAAATGATATCTACATTTTATCTTCACAAATGAACCATTAATGATGCTTTTTATGAAGAGTTCAAAGTCAAGAAAACTTACCTTGAAATTGAAATTTGTGCTTTGAGTTTGAGTTGGAGAAATCAAGTTGCAGGTAGCTGTTTTTGAGTTTTGAAAATAGTGATGTTACAGAAGTTGTTCTTGAGTTTGAACAACTTCTATATGATGTATGTGGAGTGTTTGGATGTTTTGTTTGGACATAACTTGCAAGGTGTGAGAGGTTCAAAGGGTTTGGACTTCAAAGCTCAAAGATGGAGATTTTTGTGGACAGTTCTGGTTTTTAGAGTATGAGGGGGATTTGAGGATTTTTCAATACACAAGAATATCTCTATTTTTATGACCTTTTCTTTTGAAAATGCTCCCTATATTTATAGGCAAAAGTTTTATGATCAAGGGATGATTAAGTTTACAAGACAACATGTTATGGTTTGGTTGGGATGCAAATATCAAACTATATCAAGTATTCCATAGTCCCAAGATGAAGTACTAAAGTTGTTGGTATAGAGGGTCTACTTTCCATGATTTATGGTGGAGTAAAATCAGAAGTAAACAAGGTATGGGTTCAAGACAAGTTTTGTGCCAACAAGCTTGCTTTTCAAGAATAGCAATGGTGCCTTTATGCCATAAATGGAAAGATCTTTTAGACAATGGCTAAAACACTTGGGTAATAGCTCAAAAGTAGGTGTAAGCATTAAATTATGGTGATATTGCCAAGTTAGAATGCCTGCAACACAAGATTGTGCAGCATAACATAAGGATTTTGTTATGTGTTCTTCAACAAAAGGACTTGTTATTCAAGGATGGATACCCAACTTCATACCCTTGAATCTCCTAGCTCAAGTATGATAAATTCATGCTCTTGGATGTTTTGGAAAGCTTGAAACATCCTCTATAACTTTCATGTTGACCATTTTGACAAAATCATCTTGGAACTGTGTGAAAAAATGCCAAGAAGTTGGGATAAAATCCTGATCAAAATCTGTTGAAAATTTCTCTAAGTGTTGGATAATAATGTCATGACTTCATGGGCTCATATCTTTAAATCTAAGCGTTTTTTGGACATCAAACCTCTAATACAAAGTTGTAGAATTCATCAAGATCTACAAATTTCATGTTGAAAGTCTTATTTGAATCATCTTACATCTTGGTGAAATAATGTCATGAAGTTATGAGATTATCATGTATGAAAACACTTAGAAAAATTTCTAAGTCTTGGAAAGTTTAACTTTTCAAATTGACTTTTGACTTTCTTGATTTCTTGATGATAAATTTTCATATTTATGAATGTCTTGATGAATTATGATCTTTGAGACTTAATGTTGACCAAAAATTCAAAGTTTGACTTTTGGCGTATCAGTTGACTTTTCATCAGTACAACAGATTTTTGGTTATCTGATCAATTAACTGAGCAGAATTTATGATACAAGACTTGAAACTTGACATGAGCATTCTTGAAGGTCCATAATGATCCATGAAAGTAATTTGAAGTATTAGAAGTCCAAATTTCCTTGTGCAAGCTCAAACCCTAATTTTGAGGTATCAGTGTTCAGGAGATGTCTTGACCTAGTCAATCTTTGTGCAAGCTTGAGCTTTTGCAGATCTTTGTGAGAAATGTCTTGAGAAAAGAGAGGGAAAATGTTGGGGTAAACAATTTTCAAATAAACAATAGTTTTATATACATGAATATGCTTATATGGGTTCGCTTGGAGGCTAGAAAATTAGGATTAGACATTGTAATCAGGAGTTAGAATTATGGTTATGATAGAAGACCGACATCTGTGACGATGAGAGATGGAAGAAGTGGGTAGTATAGAGTACCTATCTAGAAGTTGAAATGTGATGACATCAAAATGAGGAAATGTGAGTGTCCTTTTAATTTGAATGAGTACCCAAGGTTGTCAGATTCACGAGTCTACTCATACTCATAAAGGGTCCATAGATTCGACTCGTAAACTCTTGCGAGTCTACGGAAAATTAAAAATGACTTATAAAACTTGTAAGTGACACATATATGACACACATAGATTTATAAACTAGGAAGATCACCTTGTATATGAAACATACACACACACACACACACACACACACACACACACAGTTCTGAAGACTCTGAAGACCCAAGGTTCCAAGAAAAGGTTCTACCAACCAAGTGTTGAGGACTCTGAAGATGCAGTTCAGAAGACTTGAAGCTCTGATGACCTTATGTTATGTTCTCGCTTCTAAAGTCATGCTCGCAGAAGCCTCTGAAGTGCAGAAAGAAAGAAGATAACGTTAACGTGGTACAAATAGTATATGGTATAATCAATGTTTCATTCCACTACCATGAAAGGATAGACGCGTCGCACGATCGTGTCCCCCACGTTATTGTTCAAGCTTCCAATGTTTCTAGAAATCCCAAGAGTACCCCTCAATGGATATATTATTTTATTGGCTATATAAAGGCTTGAAGACTAAGAGAGAAAGCTGCCAATCAATGAAATATCCACGCATAAAGCACTGCTCATAGCTTTCATATTTTTAGTCATTGTTCTTAAAATAGTTTACATATTCAGCTTGTGTAGAAGTAATACTCTTGTAAAAAAACTTATATTTAAACAATTGCTTGATTTTCCTTAAGGGATCGGGTAGGTATGTATCCTTAAGAAGTCTGGGACTTGCGAGTTATAGAGGTTGTTAGGCACTTGTGGGTAGCTTGTGCATTGTAATAATTAGGTTGATTATTATTTGATATTCCTTAAGGGACCGAGTAGGTTTGTATCCTTAAGCAGTCTAGGACTTGCGAGTCTTAGAGGTTGTTAGTCACTTGGGGTAGCTTGTGCAAATTGTAATCAATTTGGTTATAGTGAATTAAGTCCTCGATTGAGTGAGGCGAAATCACCTTGGCGGGTGGACTAGACTAGCTTGGTAATTTTGAAGTGAAATAGTATAAATATACATTGTTCTTTACTTCCTGTTCTTACTTATTGTTATTATCAAGAGTGAAGAAAAAAGGATTTTAACTTAAAGAGGAATATTTTTTAAAGACAAGTTTTTTGTTTTAAAAACCCAATTCAAACCCCCCATTCTTGTGTTTTTAACACCTTCAATTGGTATCAGAGTCTGGTTCTCAGGAGATAAAAAGTTTGAATTTTTATCAACACTTAACAGTGTCCAGTACTGATACAGTGTGTGTGAAAAACCAATGGCTACACCTACTTCCACTGTTGATAATAGGGATAATGATAGAGTTAACTATTGTTCAAAACCTCATATGTTTGATGGGGAGAGTTTGAATATTGGAAGGATAGAATAGAAATTTACTTTCTAGCATATGAGTTGGGTCTATGGGACTTGGTAATTGATGGCTACACTCACCCAGTAGACGATAAAAGTCATGAGATTGCAAGAAGTGCAATGACAGAAGCAGAGAAGAAAGTATGTAGAAATCACTACAAAGCAAGAACCATTCTTCTAAGTGCTATTTCATATAATGAATATGAGAAAATCACATATAGAGAGACTGAAAAGTCTATCTTTGATTATATTCAGATGACACATGAAGGCAACGCACAAGTAAAAGAAACAAAGGCTCTAGCCTTAATTCAAAAATATGAAGTCTTCAAGATGGAAGACAACGAATCTGTGGAAATGGTGTTTTCAAGATTTCAGACTCTTTTGGAAGGACTTAAGGTTTTGAATAAAGGTTACTCCACTACATATCACGTTAAAAATATTATCAGAAGTTTTCCTGTCAAATGGAGACCAATGGTAACTGCTTTAAAATTGGAAAAGGATATGAATAATACCTCTCTTGTGGAGCTGATTAGCTCTTTAAGAAGTCATGAAATAAAGTTGGAACAAGATGAACCTCATAAGAGGGTAAAATTAGTTGCTCTAAAATCTACTTCTGGAAAAAAAACAAGGCTTATTAAGCTAAGTAAGAATCAGAAGAATCTAAAGAAGATTTAGATGATGATGAACTCTCTCTGATATCCATAAGAATAAGTCAAATCTTGAAGCACAAACAAAGCAAGTTCAGAGGTCAATAAAGGACATATGGAAGAGGTAAGTCCACTTCCGGTCAGAGGAATGCTTCTGGAAAATAAGTTACTTGCTTTGATGCAACGATCCTGGACATTACAAAAATGATTGTCCAAAGCTTAAGAAAGACAAGAAGCCTAAGAAGGCTTACAAAGCTAAGAAGGGTCTCATGGCAACATGGGATGATTAAGAATCATAAGATGAAGATTCTGATGAAGAGCATTCAAACATGGCATTCATGGCCAAGACCAGCAAGGGAGAAGCACCATCAGAAGATGAACTGACATTGATAATGAGTCATACTCTGATGAAGACAAAGAGGTACTTTCTTCCTTATCTCGCTCTGAACTTGAAATTGGTTTATCTGAATTAATAAAAAGGTATCAATCTCTTCTAAGTAAACACAAAATCTTGAAAAAGAATTTTGTAGCTACTTCTGAGAACACTACTATAGATGAGCAAAATATTTCTTACTTAAATGAAAAACTATTTGTTTTAGAAAAATCAAACATCGCTCTGAAAAGTAAAGTTCCTAGACTAGAAGAAGAGATTTTCTCTAACACATTTGTTACTGACGAAGTAATCAGATATGATAGAGTTTTTTCAATACTTCCTTGATAAAAGCATATATAGAAGCAAAATGGCATCAATAATCTATGGTGTTAGTAGAAATGGAAGTTGAGGCTTGGGATATTTAGGACCATCAAAGAAAATTGATGAGACTCTGAATGTCAAACCAAAACCTATTTTTGAACATTTCGTGCTTGCTGGAACATATTTGAAATGTCCAAAACAATAAGGTTTTGATACTACTGTAGCAAAAACACAGACACAAGGAAAATTCTAAGGCAAAGTATCATGCACAAATTTCACATAATTATCATGTTGCATAAAAGTCCAAAGGTGTCAGAACCTCTTGAACTTCTAACAAAAGAGTACCCAAAAAGTGGGTACCTAAGGATCAGATAATCTACATTGCATATTTCCTTGGTAGCGCCACTGAAACACCAGTCATGGTACCTGGACAGTGGATGCTCACGATACATGACTGGAAAAAGGCATATGTTCCAAGATTTGGAACTTAAGACTAGAGGCGTTGTTGGGTTCATAGGAAATCAAAAGATAAATATCATTGGCTCTGGAACGATTGGTAATGCTAAATTAACTTATATTAACCATGTTCTTTTAGTCGAGGGTCTGATGCATAACTTATTGTCAATCAGTCAACTTAGTGACAATGGTTATGATGTCATTTTTAATCAAACATCTTGTAAAGCTGTTAGTCAGAAGGATGGCTCAGTTATATTTAATGACAAGAGGAAGAACAATATTTACAAAATAAGATTATCATATTTGAAAAATTAAAATGTAAAATGTATTCTGACTGCTCAAGAAGAGCAATGGGTCTGGCATCGACGTTTGGGTCATGTTAGCTTGAGAAAGATTTCTCAACTAAATAAACTTGGATTAGTCAGAGGCTTACCCAATCTGAAGTATACTACAGATGCCCTTTTTGAAGCTTGTCATAAAGGAAAATTTTAAAAAACCTCTTTCAAAGCTAAAAAGATTGTTTCTATTTCAGATCGACTCTTGTATCAGTCCTCAAGAGTGTTTGAAAAGTTGTTTTGAAAGCTTTTTGCAAAGTGTTGGTGTGAAAAGAAGTTTTTTGATTTGTTTTGAATTAGAGCAAGTATCTACGAGTCATCTACCTACCCTAAGGAATTCGTCTGTGTAAGTGTCCTTAAGGTAGTGCCCTCCCACCATTGAGAGGTAGGTAGCACCACCATTGGAGGTGTTCGGGTCAATTCGAGGGTTCGGGACAGTGTGGTCACCAGAGCAATAGGAGGATACCTTATAAGCTACCCCCATGCCATGTTCATGGACATGAGGACTTACTAAAACATCCTCTACTCAACGACCACTTTTCGAGGGGCAAGGCAACAGTGAGGCGTACTCTAGGGGTGGTGTGTGAATTGTGTGTCATGTTCAGTTATTATTTGTCTTGATCATGCATTGAGTGTTCTACGCTTTGATTTTATTTTAGGCTATTCATTCTTTCATGCAAATTATTAGCAGTTAAAAGGCGCGGGATTTAAAAGTTCTACGTTATTACAAAGGCGCGGGTCTACATCGCCAAATTAAACCAAGACCCGATTTGAAACAAAATGCGAAAAGTAAATACCCTAATTATCTATTACAAGGCTTTGGGGCAAATACATAAATTTAAAACCAAAAATAAAGACAAAACGCGCGAAAGGAAATTGGAATCGAAAGTGCGAGGGCGTTGGACCCTTTAAAGAAATTAACTTGAAATTATTAAATTAATTAAATTAAATAAAGGAAAAAGAAGTTATTTTTGGAGTTTTTGCATTTTATGAAAAAAAAAAAGATTAAATGAAATTAGAAATTAAAATAAAAACCCTAATTCTAGTTTGTTTTTTAATTATTAGAAAATGTTTAAGTTTCGCCCTAATTTAACCCTAATTAATTAATTGTCACATTTATTTACAAGATAATTAATAATTAATAATAATAAGAAGAAATTTTAATTATTAAAAAAAAGAGTAAAAATGCTAGAAACCCTAATTTTTATGTTTTTATTAGTTATTAAGAAAAATATTAAAATTAAGCCTAAAATTAAACTAATTTAGTTATTAAAACTTATTTACAAAATTAATAGAAATTAGTATTAACAAAACATATTTTTATTTTTTTATAGTTTCTGATTTTTTTTGTATTTTTATGTTATAAAAAATTAATTTATGGAATTAAATAAACAATTAATATAATTAAAATAAATGAAAGAAAAGAAAAAAAGAAGAGAAGAAAATGCAAACAGATGGGGGTGTTGACCCAAATTGAGGAGGTATGTTGTGAGTAATCTGGCCCATGAAATGCAAGCCCATTTGACTTTTCAGACTTGCGTGTGGAGGCATTGACTGGTGTGTACCCTGGGACCCTCATCATGGCCTTTGGATTGGCGTTGCTGGACATGTGGCAGGCAAGCTGGCGAAGGCATATGGTGAACCTTTGAGAATATGCTGCACAGAAGCGTGTTAAAACAAAATATATGAAATAAGTGGGGGACCTGGGAATCGAACCCAGGTCCCAATGTTTACCACTATCCCTGTCCACCAACTGAGCTATGCACGCGCGTTTGTTAGTATAATGAGATAAAAATAATATATATGAAACGTGCAATTATCCTGGAACCAATGCAAAACGCGCCAATGATTTGAATTAGCCAACCATATGCCTACAGCTCATCTTCTTCTCCACTTCTTCGCTTTGGCCTGGAAAAAAATAGAATGGATAGCGGGGGTTTTAAACCCCCACTAAGTGAAGAACACAAAAATAGCGATTAGGCCCTGGGCTCATATAAATTGAGCGCGAGGTGTGGTTTTGAATCGTTGGAATGTCACGAATGCATTGATGTTGGTCTTATGGCTCAATTTTTCCCCAGGACGAAGTCCCCAATTTCAAGCTTATGAAAACCTAGGCAGCTTCCATGGTGGATTCGTATACAAAGCTTAAAAGTTCAATCAAATAATGCCAACAGCTTTAGAACAAACATGTTAGTATAAATCAATCATTAGAATGCATTAACATGGCATGAAAATATGAATACGAATATGCAAAAATGTATGGACAGGGTGACTTCTTGCTACCGGTTCTTTGTGTATGGAGACTTGAAAAGTATTGGAAAAGATTCCTGGCAGTCTTGGCAAGCTTATGGAACAGTTTTTAGGTCTTGAAACACACTGAAACTATGTTTTCAGTTTTGAACTTTTTAAGAAAAATGCAAGTTTTTGTTTTTAATTCTGAGCGCAGCTAGCTTGTTCTCCTGATTAGGGTTAGGTTTCTGTATGTATATGGAATGATTTTGGTCAGAAATCCAAGCCCAACAACCATGTATTCAATGCTTTTGAGATTTGATTTCAATGGTATCTTTTTCAATCTTTTTCATGTGAAGAACATGCAAATCATTGCCAATCACCTTGATTCTTTCCTTATTGAATAGTGCACGAAATCTTGAGTGAATTCTATGCACAAAAAGATTTGAAAAGCATGGATTAGTATTTTTCTTATAATTAATTATAATTAAATAAATTAAATAGATTAAATATTAAATTAATTAATTAAAAATAGGAAAATAACTCCCCTTTGGGTCAATGGGTCGTGCATAGCTTTTGGGTGATGATTATTGGAAGAAATTGAGGCCCATTAGCAATTTTGAGGCATTTGAAGTAAAGTTGACTTTTCAAAATTCCCAAATATTTCCCAAGTTCCACAAGGCATATCTTGCTCAATTTTTAAGATTTTATCATGTTCTTGGACATTTTGGAAAGGTATTGAAGTCCTATAATCAATGCCTTTGGTCCCATGTCATTTTGATTTACCAATCTCAAGTTATGGTCTTTGACTTAAAGTGCCTTTTTGTTTACTTTTGAAAATGACCTATAATGTTGAGATTGATATCTTTTTGTGATAGCATTTCTTGGACTTGAAGTGTGAAGAGGAGTTGTAGGAAATGTTATTCTCTTCAAAATGAGCTTTGGATGGAATTTTTCTGATAAACCATGTGGAAGTTATGCCTTGGTCAATTTGCAGTTGACTTTTTCAACTGTCCAAATATAGCAACTTTTGCATCTTGAGACTTTTTGAGCCATGCCTTGAGAATCATGATCAAGAATTGATCAAATGATGTTTATGGCTTCAAAATAAGATGTTGACCAAAAAATCTTGACTTTTGACTGTCAAATGACCATTTTGCCCCTACAGTTGATTGTGATGCAATTAGGGTTTTTGACTGTGCAATTTTGTGCTGTGAGTCTTGAAACTTGGTCTAAGGATGCTTGACAATGTTTATAGGCATGTGGAACTTGATTGGACCCTTGGAAACTTCAATTTCTTTGCCAGAACAAAAACCCTAATTTTTGACTGTTAGGAGGCCATTGAACTGTGCAACCTTTGGGAGATTTTGAAGCATGCTCTCTGCAAATCTTGAAGAATATGGGAGGGCAAATTTTGGGGTACAACAGTTTCCCCTGTTCAATCTTCTTAGACCTGAGGATGTAGATTGGCTGTCGTGCCTTTCGTAGTCCGAAGGTAGAAGATGATTGAACACTAGAGTGCCCAGAAATTTGCGCTCACATAGTAGTGTGATGGTGGGAATGGGCTTACAGATGCCATTTGGAGATTGGATAGGTGGATGGGCTTATAGATGTCATCTGATGGGGTGTCGATCGCATAAGAGATTCCTTAGCGAGAACTTGCGTACCTGAAAAAGAAAATGATTACATGGCCTGTTACAGGAGCTGGTCTTCAAACTCTTTATGTAGATGCATTCTGGCTGGATACAGGTATCGAATTTTTGAACCTCCTCAGACGTGCCCTGGCGAGATACAGGAATCGAGTCTGGAGCTTCAAAAGGTGATGAATGGATCAGGGATGGTTACTACCTCAACGGGACGGTGAGAGAACCTTGGACGATTACTACCTCAACAGGAACGCTGAGAGAACCTTGGACGATTACTACCTCAACAGGAACGCTGAGAGAATCTTGGGGCGATTACTACCTCAACAGGAACGCTGAGAGAACCTTGGGCGATTACTACCTCAATAGGAACGCTGAGAGAACCTTGGGCGATTACTACCTCAACAGGAACGCTGAGAGAATTTTGGATGTCTTCTACTGGGATAAGAATCAGGGAGATCTTAGGGTCGATCTGACTGAACCAGAGAAGGCCTTTGACTGGATAAGAATCAGGAAAATCTTAGGGTCGATTTAACTGAACCGGGCAAGGTCTTGGAATATCTTCAACTGGATAAGAATCAGGGAGATCTTAGGGTCGATCTGACTGAACCAGAGAAGGCCTTTGACTGGATAAGAATCAGGAAAATCTTAGGGTCGATTTAACTGAACCGGGCAAGGTCTTGGAATATCTTCAACTGGATAAGAATCAGGGAGATCTTAGGGTCGATCTGACTGAACCAGAGAAGGCCTTTGACTGGATAAGAATCAGGAAAATCTTAGGGTCGATTTAACTGAACCGGGCAAGGTCTTGGAATATCTTCAACTGGATAAGAATCAGGGAGATCTTAGGGTCGATCTGACTGAACCAGAGAAGGTATTGGACATAACTGAGAACTTAACTGGATCTTTCCTGAAAGGTAAAGGTCAGTCATATGCAATGCATGATATGGATCAAGCAATGATGTTCTCAACATAAATGAGATTGTAAGATATGATGCGTATATGCATGCTATAATGTGTGGAGATGCGATGTTTATGAATGTATGTTTTTGTCTAGGAAAGTAAATCCTTGACGGGTGCCGGGAAGTCACATCCTGGGCTGATGTTGGAGAATAGTGCTTTGTTGTTTCCGCTGGGGACGATAGTTGCAAGAATACCGGTAGGAGAAGATAACTCCGTTGGGGAATAAGCTTGGCGAATGGATTACTCTGCGGGGAGAAAATTATTCTAGCAATCTTGCTGGGGAACAATACTCTGTGGGCAGAGAGGTACCTTGCTGGGATATTGATGATAACACCGCTGGGAATACTGTTGTTATGTTGGAAGTGTTAATAGACTCCGCTGGGGATAAGAAGACTTCACCGAGGACGATCTTTCCGTGGATTTTGGCTGAGGATAACCCAGTTATATCCTGATAGGGAAATAACCTTCAAATACAGCTGAGGGACGCGTTCGTGCTCTACGGGGATAAGCTTCCAGAATCTACTGGGGATAAGCTTACTGCTTGGGGAGATGGATTCCAACTTTCCTGGGGAAACTGGATTGGACTCTCCTGGGGAAATTTTGAACAATATTGGGGAAGTGACTCCATTGAATGTTTGATATACCGCCGGGGAACAATCTTTAGGTCAAGACTGCCGGGGATGCTTGTTTAAGAATATCTGTATATCGTGCTGGGGAATGTTGAGATCTGCGGGGGTACCCAACTTCCTTAAGGCTGATAATAGCTTTGCTTAGGGAGAGTGCACTGACTTGCTGGCTCACTCTCTAGGGGGTTAAGATATACTGGTTGTGTTCTTCAGCTGAACCTACCTTGATACCTTGATGGACAGAGCAATTAGATCACTTAGACAACTCATTATTGCCCCTGTTTCTAATGTTACCTGTAATTAATCCTTTGTTTCGTATGCAAATATTTATGAGTTAGCAATTAGTGTCAATGCATATATCACAAATTGAACCTTGGACGTTCTTCATAAAACAAAACAGAAAAAGGAAAAAACAAAAGGCAGTTTGTAGCTGAAAAGTGAATTTGTATTGATTTTGAGTTTGCCTGTAAATAGGCGTTTATGTACAAGAGGCTGACGTCCTAGTAAGAGAACGCCGCCGAATAAGAGTTTATACAAATTTGTACAAAGGAAAATAAAACAGCTGTGTGAGAAGAATCATCCCACTGGGTTCCAATTCTGCTATCGCCTTTATATCTTCGAGCGTCTCATCACTTGATGACATAGCTGAAGATGAAGCTGATTGATCGATGCCGTCTGAACTTGATGTTGATACCGGATTCTGGATGCAAGGTGATCCAATGAGACATAGTATTACGCTTTATCCCTAACTTTTTCCTGGACCGCCCTTTCGGGTTTTCAGTCCACCGGGATACCCATTTTTTCCCAAGGCGCCTTTTCAGGTTTTCGACTTGCCGAGTGTACAGATTTTTTTCATTTCATCCCTTCATTTTACCCGAACCCTTTTGGTTCGCCGGGAAGCCCTAATTTTTGCCTAGGTATGTCAACCTAGCGGGTCTTTTTTATGCGTAGTATCTTTTTACTATGTCTGCATTGGCGGGGTGAGGAAGGTCGTCACTATCCATGTTGGTTAGAATCATGGCTCCTCCTGAGAACACATGTTTAACCACAAATGGCCCTTCGTACGTAGGGGTCCATTTTCCCCTTGGATCACTCTGAGGAAGGATGATGCGCTTGATTAACAGATCCCCAACTTGATATTCTTGTGGTCTGACCTTCTTGTTAAATGCCCTGATCATCCGTTTTTGGTACGTTTGACCATGACAAATAGCAGCAAGTCTCTTTTCGTCAATCAGGTTTAATTGATCAAGTCGTTTCTGGATCCAATCATCTTCGCTCAGATCTGCATCCTTCATTATCCGGAGAGAGGGTATTTGCACTTCAATTGGTAAGACTGCCTCCATGCCGTGGACCAAGGAGAAAGGAGTTGCCCCGGTTGACGTCCTTGCTGAGGTACGGTACCCATGAAGAGCGAACGGTAACATCTCGTGCCAATCTTTATAAGTCACTGTCATCTTCTGCACAATTTTCTTGATATTCTTATTCGCTGCTTCTACAGCCCCATTCATCTTCGGCCGGTAGGGAGAAGAGTTGTGGTGCTGTATTTTAAATTGCTCGCAGAGCTCAGTGATCATCTTGTTATTAAGATTGGTACCGTTGTCAGTAATAATTCTCTCTGGTACGCCGTATCGACAGATCAGGTTGTGCCGAATGAACTGTGCCACAACGTTCTTGGTTACTGTAGCGTAGGAAGCTGCTTCAACCCACTTCGTGAAGTAATCAATCGCTACCAGGATGAAGCGATGCTCGTTGGATGCCGTAGGTTTAATCTCGCCGATCATATCTATGCCCCACATTGCAAAAGGCCAAGGTGCGGTTAGAACATTTAGAGGAACTGGAGGAACGTGCACCTTGTCTGCGTAAATCTTGCATTTGTGACATGTCCGAGAATGTTGGTAACAGTCGGCTTCCATTGTGGACCAGAAATACCCTGCCCGAAGGATCTTCTTTGCCATAGTGTGTCCACTGGAATGTGTTCCGAAGGTACCCTCATGTAGCTCCGCCATGATCCTTTCTGCTTCAGTCTTATCCATACAACGCACTAAGGTCGAATCATGGTTTCGCTTGTACAGGATGCCGTTGCTAAGGAAGAACTTTGCTGCGAACCTTCTCAGAAACTTCTTATCGTTGACAGATGCACCTTCAGGATACTCCTGAGCTTCCAAGTATCTCTTCACCTCATGGTACCAAGGTTTCTCAGTCACTAATTCAGTCTCAAGATCACAACAGTATACCGGTTCGTCCCGTTTCCAGATGATGATCCGGGGAGCCTCATTGTCCCACTTGACTTTGAACATAGAAGACATCGTAGCCAACACGTCCGCCAACTGATTCTCCTCTCTTGGGAAATGTTCAAATGTTATCTCTGTGAAGTGGGGGATCATTGTCAACACGCATTCTCTGTAAGGAATAAGATTCGGATGTTTCGTATCCCACTCTCCTTTGATCTGATTGATCACGAGAGCGGAATCTCCGAAGACCCTCAGAAACTTGATCCTTAAGTAGATCGCAGCTTGAAGACCCATGATGCATGCCTCATACTCTGCCATGTTGTTGGTGCAGTTGAAGCATAGCCGGGCAGTGAGTGGAGTATGAGTGCCTTGAGGGGATATGATCACAGCGCCGATACCGTTACCCAAAGCGTTAGAGGCTCCGTCAAAGTGCATAGACCATCGGGATCCTTCTTCAGGTCCTTCATCTGGTCCAGGTACTTCACAATCAGTCACTATCATGATACTCTCGTCTGGAAACTCGAAGTTCATTGACTGATAGTCGTCTACTACCTGATGTGCCAAGTGGCCTGCCAATACACTTCCCTTGATGGCTTTCTGAGTCGTGTACTGGATGTCGTATTCTGTCAAGATCATTTGCCATCTTGCTATTCTCCCAGACAGAGCAGGCTTTTCGAATATGTATTTTATAGGATCCATCTTTGAAATCAACAAGGTAGTGTGAGTCAACATATACTGTCTCAGCCGGCGAGCAGCCCATACCAAAGCGCAACAAGTTTTCTCAAGCAGTGAGTATCGGGTCTCACAGTCGGTAAACTTTTTGCTAAGGTAATAAATGGCGTGTTCTTTTCGGCCAGACTCGTCATGCTGCCCCAGCACACACCCCGTTGAGTTGTCAAGTACTGTCAGGTATAGTATCAGAGGTCTCCCTTCAACCGGTGGCATAAGAATGGGTGGTTCTTGGAGATACTCTTTGATTCTGTCAAAAGCGGCCTGACATTCATCATTCCAACGTACTACCTGATCTTTCTTCAGTAGCTTGAAGATTGGCTCACAAGTAGCAGTTAGATGCGAGATGAACCGGGAAATATAATTCAGACGTCCTAGAAAGCCTCTGACCTCTTTCTCAGTCTTAGGAACTGGCATCTCTTGAATAGCTTTAACCTTGGCAGGGTCCACTTGAATACCCTTATCACTTACAACGAAGCCTAGCAACTTTCCAGATCTTACCCCGAAGGTGCACTTGTTCGGGTTCAACCTCAGCTTGTACAGTTTCAGACGGTCAAATAACTTCTGCAGATGATCAAGGTGTTCCTCCTCAGTTTAGGACCTTGCAATCATGTCGTCGACATACACTTCTATCTCATGATGGATCATGTCATGAAATAGAGCAACCATGGCACGTTGGTAGGTTGCCCCAGCATTCTTCAACCCGAATGGCATGACCTTGTAGCAGAAGGTGCCCCACTGAGTAACAAAGGTAGTCGTTTCCATGTCTTCAGGAGCCATCTTGATCTGATTATACCCTGAAAAACCATCCATGAAAGAGAACACCTTGTGCTGAGCAGTATTGTCAACCAGAACGTCAATGTGAGGCAAGGGAAAGTCATCCTTAGGGCTGGCCTTGTTTAGATCCCTGTAATCAACATACATTCTGACCTTGCCATCTTTCTTTGGTACCGGAACCACGTTAGAAACCCACTGGGGGTAAGAAGTCACTGCAAGAAACCCGGCATCAAACTGTTTCATAACCTCGGCTTTAATCTTCTCAGACATCTCTGGACGCATACGGCGGACCTTTTGCTTAACCGGAGGGCAGTCTTCCTTGGTAGGCAAGTGATGGACCACAATGTCGGTATCCAACCCAGGCATGTCTTCATAGGACCAAGTAAAGATCTCCACATAATCATGTAACATCTGAGTCAACCGTTGCTTCACGCTGAGCTCTAGGTTGGCACCAATTTTAACTTCCTTTCTATCTGTATCAGTACCCAGATTTATCGTCTCCACTGGCTCTTCATGTGGTTGAATTGCCCTCTCTTCCTGGAGTAACAGTCTTGCAAGCTCGCCAGGCACTTCGCAATCATCTTCACCTTCGTCTTCGGCTAAGTTGATCGGATTTTCGAAGTCATAACTGGCAGTAGCAGAGTCGTTACCAGTGAGATCCAGAGTGGATTGAAACCTGTATGAGTGAGTGTGTGTAAATACAGATGTCTTGCAATATATAAAGAAAGGAAAGAAAGAAAAGGAGCACAAGATTTGAAATGTGATAAAACGTCCAAGGTCTTTATTTATGATATATGAAATGACAATTAATATGCCCTCACAAATGAAGCCACGGTGCCCCGGGTAAGACACCGGGCCATAGAGTTTCAATTTATTGTTTATTACAAATAACAAAAATAAAGGAGTTTATTACTGCGTAACAAAAGTAACAGGAGTATGATCTTTAGCAGTCCAATTGGTCAATCCACCATCAGTCGTCGGGTAAATCCAGCTATCGAACTCTGACTCTTCCACTTCGTCATCTTCCGTATAGCATTCACTCCATGGTTAGGCATGGGAGCGGTCACTACATTAGGCTTCTCAGGTGCCTCAAATTGTACCTCCTTGGCATCAATAAGATCCTGCACTTTATTCCTTAAGGCCCAGCAGTCATCAGTAGAGTGCCCCGGGCTATCGGAGTGATAAGCACAGCGGGCATTTGGATTGTACTTGGGAGAGGCAGTATTCACAACCTTTGGGGCCTCCCTGACAGTCACCAAGTTGGTGGATAGCAACTGTGGCAAGATTTGTGATAAGGTCATACTCAGCCGGGTAAAATCTCTTCTGGGTCTTTCAGCCCTTTGTGGATTGGTTTGCCGAGGAGCGGCAGCAGGCTTAGCAATCACCACCGCGTTGACAGATTGGCGGCGTTCTGGTTTATCATGTCTTCTAGGCCCATACACAGCACTGGCCTCCTTCTTAAAGGGTTTCTTCTCAGAACTTGAAGATGTACCTTTTTGAATTTTACCGGACTTCATTCCAGCCTCTATCCTCTCTCCAGTCAGAATAATATCAGTGAACCCTGCAGACGAGTTACCGATGAGATAATTGAAAAACGGCCCGGATAGGGTCCCCAAGAACATATCTACCAGCTCACGGTCAGTTAACGGAGGCTGCACCCTGCCAGCCAGATCCCTCCACTTATGTGCATACTCTTTAAAACCTTCGCTTGATCCTAGCGACATACCCTGGAGTTGGGTACGTGTAGGAGCAAGGTCGGCATTATATTGATACTGCTTGTAAAAAGCAGTAGCCAACTCCTCCCAGTTATGAACCTTGGTCCCATCCAGCTGATAGAACCATTCGAGATGAGTCCCTGAAAGACTCTCCTGGAAGAAGTGGATCCACAAGTTCTTGTCCACTGTGTACGGTTGAATCTTCCGCACATAAGATCTGAGGTGCAGCTTGGGGCAAGACGCCCCGTCATACTTGGTGAAAGATGGTGCCTTAAACTTGTGAGGAATGATCACACCAGTAGATAAGCCCAAGTCTCTGAAATCCAGCCCAGGCACTTGTTGGATCTCCATGGCATTCAGTCTGTCTTCCAACTGCTTGTACCGGTCTTCAGCAGGAGGATACTATTCCTCATTAAAGTCAGTCTCATTGTCAGAGACTACTGGACTTGGAGCCTTTTCCCCGTGGGGACTGTCTTTGCCTACAGAGGAACCAACTTCCTCGTTCTGCAGAGTATTACCAAACCTCTGGCCTGAGTTGAAAAGAACAGTTCTCTTCTTCTTCTTCTCCTTCTTCAGGAGCAAAGCCTTCAGATCTTCTTGGCCTTGAGCCAAACCCATGATCAGCTCTTGAAATTGTGCGTTCTGCGCCTGAAGGGCCACTACGCCAAATAAGCTATTTAATAGCGCTTTTTTTGTTTTTGATAGCGCTTAAAAGTGCTATTAACCGCGCCACTATTGTAAATATTTCTTATTTAATAGCACTTTAAAAGCGCTATTAAAGTACCAATTTATAATAGCGTTTTAATTAAAGTGCTATCAAAGTCAGTATTTTGCATGTTTTTTGTTTGTTTTTTTATAGCACTCTAAACAAAAAGCGCTAATATATAACATATGTTTGATAGCGCTTTCAAATAAAGTGCTAATAAATGGTACATATTTGGTACAATATTTTTAATAAGTACAGTACAATATTTTTTCTTACACAATCATTTTTTTTGGTGTAAATATAAAATAACTATATTCAATTCAACACAAATAACGCTTTAAGTTACTCATTGCATATATATTATGCTCCATCAAATACCAAATAACATTTTAAATTACCAAGCCACTATATCTTAACCTACTCAAAGTCTTTGGTACCCTTTGCAACATCTAGTTTACAAAATCACATAACAAAGCTAGGACCTATATTTAGAAAGTGTATTTACCTGGGATACAAGTTAGAAATAAAATAACATTTTTATTTGATCTAAACAACAGAAATATTTTCATTTCAAGAGACATAAATCACCATGATCATATTTTTCCTTATCAAAATAAAAATCCTCCCTTCCACTAGACTTCACCAAGACACACATGTTGCTTTTGAAGCCAAAGCAGGATACAAAGGACTAATTTGTAAACTCAACCAAAGCTTGATATAGAAGCTACCATTAATTATTTTTTATATTTAAGAATAACATGTTACAGATACAATTTAGAAAGCAAATTTTTTTTATTCAAATGGCTCAAATATGAATATAAGGTACATCATGCCCTACTTTTATTTTCTTAAAATCTTATAATAAATATCAACAATGTCAAAAAGGTAAAATAAGAAATTAAACTAAGAGTAAATCAGATATAAACTATCAAAACTTGCATCTCTAGTTGTTGTCATACCAAAACTGTTTCTGGAGATTGTCAACTATCTTATTGTCCACTTGAAAAGCCTTTGTGAGAACATCTGAAGAAATTTTTGGATTAGATCCAAACACAGCATTAGCAATTGTGATAACTCCTGGATTCTGACTGCTAAGTCCACCAATGGCAACCGCATTTCCATATCCCACATTCAACTGAAAGTGAATGAGACCAATAGGGAACACAAATACATCTCCTTTGTTGAGTACTTTTGAAATGAGACGATTTTGCAGATTAGAAGTAACAAAACCAACATAGAGAGTACCCTCCAAAACTATAAGAATCTCAGTAGCTCTTGGATGAGTGTGTGGAGGATTTAGTCCCCTAGGTGCAAAGTCAATGCGAGCAAGAGAGATACCGAGAGTGTTTAATCCTAATATCTCGTTAACTGCAACCGGTGTCACTTTTGAGCCAAGTGAATTTGACGTGTTTCCTTCTTTCACTGAGAAAAAGAAGTCATTTGCAGTGGCAAGTTTTGGATCTTTGCACAATTTTCCATTAACAAACACTGCAAATCAAATACGGAGATTAAATTGATTGACTGTAATAAATTGATGAACAGAAAAAACATTATTATATATACATACCACCATTATTGGTGTCATTGATAGCTACACAAAAGTCTTGTAGAGGGCTGGGATCAAATGCTAAAGCACAAGATGCTAAGGCCATGAAGGCTGTAAAAAACAAGTAACTACTCTTCATATTGCTCTCTTTGTTTAAACAAGTACCTAGATACTTTTTACTTAATCTAAAAAGTAGTATTTTATGCAAATTACTGAAGAAAAAATGAAGAGAAGAAGCAAGCATCAGGTTTCAAAATCAGATTTATCATCAGGTTTATCATCAGATTTATCAAGAAAGGGGACATGTGAAATCAGATTTATCATCAGGTTTTTCAAGAAAGGGGACATGTGAAATGGCATAGTACATATTGTGGATGACACCCTCAATACTGCAAAAGATACATTTTCAAATCAAAATTAGAATTATAGAACAAATTAAGTACATTTACAAGTAAATTATCCATCTCCTAGTTTCAAAACTAAGACCAAGTTTGCCTGGCAGAAAAATTATAACTGCTTTCTTTCATTATACATTGAGTTGAAAAGATAAATATATTGCTTATAGTATAGCATATTGTATGACATTACATGTCATTTTCGTATATTTTTTATGATAAAAATAGAAGTCATTTTTGTATATAAAACATGCGAGATACAAATCACTTAAGACCAAAGAGTAGAAATAACCAGTGTCTATAGATTTTACTAACTTTGAGCTCAATTGACTTTCATCATTGCCATCTACACTTGCAGTTTTATCATCTAATAACAAAGATAAGAAAAGGAGTTACCCAATCAGAATACCCAAATATTTAGAGAAATTGAAACAGAACACATAAATCTCCTATCTGCAATTTTGCAAATCAAAAATTGGAACATTAAAAGCTAAGTTAGAAAATCACCTGAAACATCTTTCCCCTGCAAATTTCTAGCTAGCTTTTCTAGACTTATGAATGTAAAATAACTACACCGAGTGACAAAATAGTTCAGCAATCAAGAATTAAACAATAGTTAAAAACTCATAAAACAGAGTAAACGAATCAATTTAACTTGCAAAGAAAAACCCTTCATTAATCATACCTGACATCAATATACTTGAAATACTTTGATGTTAGTAAATCAATCAAAAATTCAGCAGAACTAGCAGAGTGAATCTGATGAAGCAAAACAAAACAAAAATATCATATATCAAACTATGAGCACAAAAATAACAAAGTAGAATTACGATTAGAATGAGAAACTTACAATACTACTGATAATTCTGTTATACAACGAAGAATGAAAGGTGCCGCCATTAGCAACCTTCACAAACTCCATCAACGTATCCAACACAACTTCCTTCAGAGTTTCATCAGATTGATCCGATACAAGAACATCTATCAGAGATTTAAGAAACTCATCGAACTTCGAACGGAGCCAAGTGAGGTAAATGAACTCAGACTGGTCGGCATCGGCGTTGTCAGAGGAGGAGGTGTTGGCAGTGGCAGAGGAGGAAGGTAGTTGAGGGAGGAGAGGGAGGAAGAAAGAATGAAGAGAGAGAAGCGATTCGAGGACGTGTTGAGGTGGAGAAGAAGGTGAGACGAAGGTGAGAAGAAGGGGGAGGTTGTTGATGTTAGAGGCTGATGAGAGTAGTTCGTTACCTAGGGTTTTGAGTTCGGCGACGCCGTACTGCTTGGATTGAAAAGAAGAATCGATTAATTGTGTTTTGTTTTTTTTTTTATCAATTAATTAATTAATTCATTATTATATATAACATAGTGCTTTTTAATAAATGCTATTATATAGGTAGTCAAATAATAGCGTTTTATACAAAATGCTATCTTAAAGAAGTTTAATAATAGCGCTCTGGTACAAAGTGCTATCAAAATTACATAGTCTGTATTATATAATAGCGCCCGATTAAAAAGTGCTATTATAAATGTGTTTTTTCCATTTTAATAGCATTTTTTTTAAAAGTGCTATTAAATTAGGTGATACAAAAAATCATTTTTGGCGTAGTGGGCCTTGATAGATATCTCGGTTGATGATTCAGGGTTCATGATGCTGAAATAAACAGCGAAGAACAGTAAGCAACCTGAAAAGAAGAATACCTGCTATGCACATGATGAATCGAATGCGTATGATTTATGTTTTCAAAGACAATCGGGAATCAACTTTGTAAACAAAAAGGAACACACTTCATTAGATTCAACTTTGAAATTTAAATTATTCAACAGGTTGCCCTTAGGCGTTACATAAAATGGAAATACTGAAAAGGGAAATACAACTGTAAAAGAACATCCAGAGCTCCTCATTGATCCCATGGTCTCCTCTTCTCAGTGCGGATGTAGTCATTCAGAGCTCGCTCATTCTCCAACTGCTTTGTCAGCTTCTGGATCTTCAATTCCTGCTCGTTGAACTTTTCTCGATAAGAATCTCGTTCTTCTCGCAGTTGCGACCAAGACCTCTTTAATGTCTCATAATCAGTAGGTATCTGAGGAGGAAGGACAGTTGGAGGGGCCCCATCTTTGTCAGGATACTCAAGAATGATAGGTCTGACAGCTTCGTACGGCATACCTAACTTCTGAGCACGGATGCGAACCCATTTGTAGTAGGCTTCCATTGGTAGAGAAGTCTTTGGCCCCAACTCTTGTGGGTCAGCTTTATGAACTTTGTCCCAAGCCTTGATGAACCTACGACGCAGCTCGTCACTATCCACCTGAAACTCAAAACTGATGTGAGACACCAACATCTCATGAGGCCCTGCTCTTCTGGCCCTTCCAAACTGATGGAGCGCTAGACATGGATTGTAAGAAATTCCTCCTTGAGTACAAATCAAAGGAACATTAGGGTATTCTCCGCAACGATCAATAACAGCTATCTCATCCAAACCTTTGAAAGTCCAAATGATGTCCTTATCCGTGAGAGACATTAACCTATGAGCCCAACCTCTTCCTTCTTGGTTCTTCAGCACGAACTTAGGGAGGTGAGAAATAAACCACCTCACCAACAAAGGGATGCAACACCACAGAGTTCCTCGTCTTCGGGCAGTACGAGCATAAAGTTGTTGCAGGATGTCACCCAAGAGAGTGGGCACAGGATTCTGAGACATGAAGACCCTTATGGCAGTGACATTGATGAAGTTGTCAGGATTAGGAAACAAGACTAGACCATAGATTAAGAGAGCCAGGATGTCTTCATATGCCCTAAAATCCAAGTCATTCCAGAAACTGTTAGCTTTACCAACCAGAAACTTGGCCAAGAAACCTTTAACTCCGCTTCTAGTCACCCAGTTGTCCATTACTTCTTGGTGAGTCAAGGGAAGAGCTGCAGCAACCTCCTCAAGCCTGAGGGTCTTTTCCCAACCAGTAAAGGGAGTCTGATCCAAGATAGGGATACCAAGCAAATCAGAGAACTCTTCCAGGGTAGGGACCAGCTGGAAGTCTTGAAAGGTGAAGCACTGGTACAGAGGGTCATAGAACTGGGTCAGGACACTCATCAACTGTTGATCCCGCTTTGCAGTGACTAAACTGAGAAGAGAACCATGCCTCTGGATGAAGGAAGTAGTGTTTGGAATTCTGCTAACCAATTCTTCAAGTAACTCAGGTGGGTGAACAAAGTTGAACCGGATAGTATTCCTTCGCATAGGCATCATGATGTCCTACAAAACAGAGAAAAGGTGAAACCCTCTTGTCTTTGAAATGGTCAGTCCTTATGCAGGATGCATGCAATGCTCATGATGTTATGATGTTATGATAAAGCACACCACAAATATTTACAAAGGCAAACATGGTAAGGCACACAAGTCACACAAGACAAGCCCTTAAAGTTTAGGCCAGCATGAGGTCTAGGTATTACCCTCTTTCAGTTTGTTGGTTCATACCTGTCCTATCAAAAGTAACCGGGTTCTTAGAGGATCCCAATATCATTGACTACCCTCAATCGGTCATAACTCCAGCATCGCAATATTTTCTTGCAGCCAGAACCAACACGAGAGTTTAGCCTCAATGGGCATAGCATACTGCTACTGTTCTAATGGCCAAGTTGTGTCATTTAAGGTTCTAAGGTCTGTTGGTGCTTAATGACTCCTCAGAAGACCCATATTCTCCTCGTTGCAACACAAGGGATATCGGTACAGACCAAGGTGCCACACCAACGTAGCCACAGCTTCACCCGTGTCGGTCTACGCCGGACAGGTCCCTCACAGCTTATGCTACCTAAACAGGGTATCCCCAGATCCGGGTTAGGATCAATGTAACTCCGATGCAACCCACAATAATAAAGCAAGCAATTCAGACAATTGAAAACACAAGTGATCTTATTCCTAAGGTACACCTCACTTTTAAAGTATCCCCAGCAGAGTCGCCAGTTCTGTGATCGGTGGATCTGGAATTGACTGTTTAACGCTGGTTTGCGAAATGTCGCAGAAGCAAGAGTCGCCACCGTCTTTTATTTTCTCCAATATGGAAAGGACAAAAGCACAGAAAAATTCCTTATTGAGATTAGTTCTCGGTCCGGGAGGTAGATTTATAGAAAGGGAAGGTGTTAGCACCCTTTCTATCCATGGTTATCCATGGGCTCTTAGATACTTGCTCATTTGTGTTTTCAAAAAATGTTTGTTTGCTTTTCAGAGTGGGTTTGAAAAAGTTTCTTTGAAAGTTTCAGATCGACTCTTGTATCAGTCCTCAAGAGTGTTTGAAAAGTTGTTTTGAAAGCTTTTTGCAAAGTGTCGGTGTGAAAAGAAGTTTTTTGATTTGTTTTGAATTAGAGCAAGTATCTACGAGTCATCTACCTACCCTAAGGAATTCGTCTGTGTAAGTGTCCTTAAGGTAGTACCCTCCCACCATTGAGAGGTAGGTAGCACCACCATTGGAGGTGTTCGGGTCAATTCGAGGGTTCGGGACAGTGTGGTCACCAGAGCAATAGGAGGATACCTTAGAAGCTACCCCCATGCCATGTTCATGGACATGAGGACTTACTAAAACATCCTCTACTCAACGACCACTTTTCGAGGGGCAAGGCAACAGTGAGGCGTACCCTAGGGGTGGTGTGTGAATTGTGTGTCATGTTCAGTTATTATTTGTCTTGATCATGCATTGAGTGTTCTACGCTTTGATTTTATTTTTGGCCATTCATTCTTTCATGCAAATTATTAGCATTTAAAAGGTGCGGGATTTAAAAGTTCTACGCTATTACAAAGGCGCGGGTCTACATCGCCAAATTAAACCAAGACCCGATTTGAAACAAAATGCGAAAAGTAAATACCCTAATTATCTATTACAAGGCTTTGGGGCAAATACATAAATTTAAAACCAAAAATAAAGACAAAACGCGCGAAAGGAAATCAGAATCGAAAGTGCGAGGGCGTTGGACCCTTTAAAGAAATTAACTTGAAATTATTAAATTAATTAAATTAAATAAAGGAAAAAGAAGTTATTTTTGGAGTTTTTGCATTTTATGAAAAAAAAGAGAAGATTAATTGAAATTAGAAATTAAAATAAAAACCCTAATTCTAGTTTGTTTTTTAATTATTAGAAAATGTTTAAGTTTTGCCCTAATTTAACCCTAATTAATTAATTGTCACATTTATTTACAAGATAATTAATAATTAATAATAATAAGAAGAAATTTTAATTATTAAAAAAAAGAGTAAAAATGCTAGAAACCCTAGTTTTTATGTTTTTATTAGTTATTAAGAAAAATATTAAAATTAAGCCTAAAATTAAACTAATTTAGTTATTAAAACTTATTTACAAAATTAATAGAAATTAGTATTAACAAAACATATTTTTATTTTTTTATAGTTTCTGATTTTTTTTGTATTTTTATGTTATAAAAAATTAATTTGTGGAATTAAATAAACAATTAATATAATTAAAATAAATGAAAGAAAAGAAAAAAAGAAGAGAAGAAAATGCAAACAGATGGGGGTGTTGACCCAAATTGAGGAGGTATGTTGTGAGTAATCTGGCCCATGAAATGCAAGCCCATTTGACTTTTCAGACTTGCGTGTGGAGGCATTGACTGGTGTGTACCCTGGGACCCTCATCATGGCCTTTGGATTGGCGTTGCTGGACATGTGGCAGGCAAGCTGGTGAAGGCATATGGTGAACCTTTGAGAATATGTTGCACAGAAGCGTGTTAAAACAAAATATATGAAATAAGTGGGGGACCTGGGAATCGAACCCAGATCCCAATGTTTACCACTATCCCTGTCCACCAACTGAGCTATGCACGCGCGTTTGTTAGTATAATGAGATAAAAATAATATATATGAAACGTGCAATTATCCTGGAACCAATGCAAAACGCGCCAATGATTTGAATTAGCCAACCATATGCCTACAACTCATCTTCTTCTCCACTTCTTCGCTTTGGCCTGGAAAAAAATAGAATGGATAGCGGGGGTTTTAAACCCCCACTAAGTGAAGAACACAAAAATAGCGATTAGGCCCTGGGCTCATATAAATTGAGCGCGAGGTGTGGTTTTGAATCGTTGGAATGTCACGAATGCAATGATGTTGGTCTTATGGCTCAATTTTTCCCCAGGACGAAGTCCCCAATTTCAAGCTTATGAAAACCTAGGCAGCTTCCATGGTGGATTCGTATACAAAGCTTAAAAGTTCAATCAAATAATGCCAACAGCTTTAGAACAAACATGTTAGTATAAATCAATCATTAGAATGCATTAACATGGCATGAAAATATGAATACGAATATGCAAAAATGTATGGACAAGGTGACTTCGTGCTACCGGTTCTTTGTGTATGGAGACTTGAAAAGTATTGGAAAAGATTCCTGGCAGTCTTGGCAAGCTTATGGAACAGTTTTTAGGTCTTGAAACACACTGAAACTATGTTTTCAGTTTTGAACTTTTTAATAAAAATGCAAGTTTTTGTTTTTAATTCTGAGCGCAGCTAGCTTGTTCTCCTGATTAGGGTTAGGTTTCTGTATGTATATGGAATGATTTTGGTCAGAAATCCAAGCCCAACAACCATGTATTCAATGCTTTTGAGATTTGATTTCAATGGTATCTTTTTCAATCTTTTTCATGTGAAGAACATGCCAATCATTGCCAATCACCTTGATTCTTTCCTTATTGAATAGTGCACGAAATCTTGAGTGAATTCTATGCACAAAAAGATTTGAAAAGCATGGATTAGTATTTTTCTTATAATTAATTATAATTAAATAAATTAAATAGATTAAATATTCAATTAATTAATTAAAAATAGGAAAATAACTCCCCTTTGGGTCAATGGGTCGTGCATAGCTTTTGGGTGATGATTCTTGGAAGAAATTGAGGCCCATTAGCAATTTTGAGGCATTTGAAGTAAAGTTGACTTTTCAAAATTCCCAAAAATTTCCCAACTTCCACAAGGCATATCTTGCTCAATGATTAAGCTTTGATCATGTTCTTGGACATTTTGGAAAGGTCTTGAAGTCTTCTAATCAATGCCTTTGGTCCCATGTCATTTCGATTTACCAATCTCAAGTTATGGTCTTTGACTTAAAGTGCCTTTTTGTTGACTTTTGAAAATGACCTATAATGTTGAGATTGATATCTTTTTGTGAGAGAATTTCTTGAACTTGAAGTGTGAAGAGGAGTTGTAGGAAATGTCATTCTATTCAAAATGAGCTTTGGATGGAATTTTTCTGATAAACCATGTGGAAGTTATGCCTTGGTCAATTTGCAGTTGACTTTTTCAGCTGTCCAAATATAGCAACTTTTGCATCTTGAGACTTTTTGAGCCATGCCTTGAGAATCATGATCAAGAATTGATCAAATGATGTTTATGGCTTCAAAATAAGATGTTGACCAAAAATCTTGACTTTTGACTGTCAAATGACCATTTTGCCCCTACAGTTGACTGTGATGCAATTAGGGTTTTTGACTGTGCAATTTTGTGCTGTGAGTCTTGAAACTTGGTCTAAGGATGCTTGACAATGTTTATAGGCACGTGGGACTTGATTGGACCCTTGGAAACTTCAATTTCTTTGCCAGAACAAAAACCTTAATTTTTTACTGTTAGGAGGCCATTGAACTGTGCAACCTTTGGGAGATTTTGAAGCATGCTCTTTGCAAATCTTGAAGAATATGGGAGGGAAAATTTTGGGGTACAACACTAGGCCATTAGAACTTCTTCACATTGACTTATTTGGACCAATGAAAACTTGTTTTGTCAATGGTAAGAAATATGGACTTGTCATTGTTGATGATTATAGTAGATGGACATGGGTAAAATTCTTGAAACACAAGGATGAGTCATACTTTGTATTTGCTTCTTTTTGTTCCCAAGTGCAAAATGAAAAAGATTGCAAAATAGTTATAGTTCGAAGTGATCATGGTGGAGAATTTGAAAATAAAGATTTTGAAATTTTTTTTGATTCAAATGGAATAGTACATGATTTTTCTTGTCCTAAAACTCCATAACAAAATGGGGTTGTAGAAAGGAAAAATAGAACACTGCGAGAAATGGCTCGCACCATGATTCAAGAAACTTAGATGGCTAAGAACTCTTGTGAATAAGTAGTGAATACATCATGTTATATTCAAAATAGAATCTCAATAAGACCTATTTTAAGACTCCTTATGAATTGTGGAAGAATAGAAAGCCCAACATTTCCTATTTCCATCCATTTGGATGTACTTGTTATATGTTGAACACTAAATAGAGTTTGGGTAAGTTTGATTCCAAGGCACGGGAGTGTCTGCTATTAGGATACCTTGAACGCTCTAAAGGCTTCAGAATTTATAACACATAATCATGAATCGTAGAGGAATCAATACATGTCAAATTTGATGATAAGCTTTACTATGAAAAGTCAAAGTTTTGTGAAAAGCTTGCAGATGTGACTATAACATTCATTGAACCAAATGAGAAGAATCAAGAAGATAAAGAATCAGAATCTCCTTCTTCTGATGTTATTGATAGTCCTTCTAATCAACCTCAACCAAAGAAGAAAATAATCACATCCTCTCATCCTGAAGATCTCATTCTTGGAAGTAAAGACACTCCAGTCAGAACAAGATCGGCTCTCAAACCTTATGATGAAGTGCTTCTGGGTTTAATTTCTTTAATAGAACCTACATCTACTGAAGAAGCCCTTCTACATAAAGATTGGATTTTGGCTATGGAAGAAGAACTGAACCAATTCTCAAAGAACGATGTATGGGATCTTGTTCAAAAACCTAAAGGTGTCTACGTCATTGGAACCAGATGGGTGTTAAGAAACAAGCCTAATGAGAAGGGTGAAGTTGTCAGAAACAAAGCACAACTGGTTGCACAAGGTTATCGTCAACAAGACCAGATAGATTATACATAAACCTTTGCAACAGTTACGAGGTTAGAAGCTATTCAGTTGTTAGTTTCTTTTTCTGTCAATCATACATTATCCTTTATCAGATGGATAATAAGAGTGATTTCTGAATGGTTATATTTCAGAAGAAGTGTATGTCAAACAACCTTCTGGCTTTGAAAACTGAGAAATCAGACTTTGTTTTTAAACTAAAGAAATCTCTTTATGGCTTAAAACAAGCTCCTAGAGCTTGGTATGATATATTGAATAATTTTATTCTAGAGAATAAATGTACCAGAGGAAAGGTTGACACCACACTCTTCTATAAAACTTTCAGAAATAATATTCTAATTATTTAAATTTATGTTGATGATATTATTTTTGGTTCTTACAATTCATCTCTCTGTGAGGAATTCTCTAAGCTAATGCAGGCTGAGTTTGAAATGAGCATGATGGGAGAACTGAAGTCCTTTCTAGGAAACCGGGTTGATAAAAAACCAGAGGCTACTTACATACATCAAAGTAAGCACACCAAAGAACTTCTGAAGAAATTTAACATGACAGACTGCACTGTAGTAAATACTCTAATACATCCAATATGTATTTTTGAGAAAGATTAGGTAAGTGGAAAGGTTTGTCAGAAGCTCTATCATTGTATGATATAATTTCTTCTATATCTGGCGGCATCTAGACCTGATATCTAAGGTATCTAAAAGGAACCTCTAATCTTGGCTTGATGTATGAGAAAACATCATAGTATTATCTTTCTGGTTTATTGGATGTAGACTACGCTGAAGATCGGCTAGAGAGGAAGAGTACTTCTAGAAATTGTCAATTTTTAGCCAAGTATCTGATCTCATGGTCGAGCAAGAGGCAATCAACAATTTCTCTTTCAACATTAGAAGCAAAGTACATTTCAGCAGCACTATGCAGTACTCAGATGTTATGGATGAAGAATCAGCTAGAAGATTATCATATTTATGAAAGTAACATTCCTATCTTCTATGACAATACCGTTGCTATTTGCTTGAGTAAGAATCCTATCCTACACTCTAGGGCTAAACACATAGAAATCAAACATCATTTTATTAGAGACTATGTTCAGAAAGGGGTCCTATCTTTGAAACTCATAGATACAGACCATCAGTGGGCTGATATTTTTACAAAAACCTTAGCTGAAGATATTTTCTGTTTATTCTAAAGAATCTGAAAATGGGTTTAAGTCTATAGTAAGATGTTATTAGAATCAAACATGGTTTAGTCATAGTCTGAAGGGATAAAATTTTGACTTAAACAAAATACTTCTAATTTTTTTATCTCAATCGTCAGAAGATGTTTCCGTCAGAAATGTTTGTGATCAGATGGAAATCTTCATGGTCTTCCAGATGCTGAGAATATCAAACGCATTACCTAAATAGACTTAGTGTCTATCAAACTCTACCTAGGTCATGCACGAGCAGTTATTTTTCTTGAAATTGATTAATCATGATTACATTTATTTAATTACTCCTTTTAAATATTGTTGTACCCCAAAATTTGCCCTCTCATATTTCTCCAAACATTGCAAGAAAAATCTCCAAGTGGATCAAGATTGCTCAAGAGTGAGTCAGACAAGTCATCTCCTAAGGCAGTCAACCTCAAATTAGGGTTTTGTGTTGCATCAAGATCCTTGTATCCAAATGACATCAAGTGCTCCCAAATGTCTTAATATGCTCTCAAGATCATCTATGCCAGGTTTCAAGCCTTGCAGAGGAAGTTTACTCAGTCAATTGCTCAAAGGGTCCAAAAATCGGCTGTGCTAGGGCAAAAGTCAACTGTGACCTACAAATAGTCAAACCTCAAGATTTTTTTTCAACATTCTAATTTTGAAGGATATTTCATCATTTGATCAAGGGTTGATCATGATTCATCAAGGATTGCTCAAAATTCATCAAGATTCAAAAGTTGCTAAATTAGGGTTTTGTAGGAAAAGTCAACTCAATTTTGACCAAGCATAACTTTCTCATACTTTATGAGAAATGACCCATCCAAAGCTCATTTTGAAGAGGATGTCATTTACTACCATCCATCTTCACACCCCAAGATCAGAAAATGCACTCACAAGAAGTTACAAATTTGGACATTATAGGTCATTTTTGAAAGTCCACAAAAACACCTTTTTTTCCAAAGCTTATAACTTGATCATGGAATATAAAAATTAGCTGAGACCAAAAGGGTTGGTTAGAGGACATCTCAAGATTTCTAAAAAGTCCAAGAACACCTCCAAAAGTTCAAAATTGAAGAAGTTATGCATTGTTGAAGTTAGAAATTTTTGCAAAATTGCCAAACGTCAACTATCCCCAAAACTTCAAATTTTGTCAAATGGGCCCATTCTTTTCCACTTGATTTGATCTTGTCACACTGCACACGTGTCCTAGATTCAGCCTTGTGTCCATTTATCAATTTTTCTATTTTATTGGATTTTTTATTGAATTATTTCATTTTAAATCTATTTAAATCAAATAAAATCACAAAACTTGATTACCTGAGATCTTTTTCTATTTTCAGGACCTAATCATCATTAATGTCATGATCAAATTCGTAGCAATCATTCCATGTGCAAAAAGATTGGATTTTTGGCAAATTAAGTAAGTTTTCAATGGAGGATCAAATCCAATCTCAAAGCATTGATGTGCAAAGATTCAAGACCAAATTGTTGACCTAATACAATGCAGTATACATATACAAGGCAAAGGCACGAAATCCAGAGCTGGAGGCTGCAAGAATACCAAGAACAAAACTTGAAAAAAGGTGAAAAAGTGTGAAACTGAAATCACACTTAGAGGCAAATTCAAAGGCGAAACTCAACACTAATCCATTGTTGGACAATCCCTGAAGCATAACCAACCCAAAACCCATCCCCATACACGCGCAAAAGCTCTATAAGTGTCTCAAAAAAATGCTTTTCGTTTGAATTCATAGATCCTTATTCTGACACTTTTCTTACAAAATCTTTGCATATTCATGATTATCGTCCAATTTATAAGCATTCTGCATTAGCCAATTGCATTTATCTGGTCTGTAACCCCATAGCCGAATCTAGGGTTCGTGGTTTGTGTTTTTTGGGCATTTCTTTTACAGGTGAAATCAAGACTCAAGAGGGATGTAGGTTTGTTCAAGAAGCCTAGACGAGCATAACCATGGTCTTGGGGGTCGTTTTCATGGCCTAGAGTGGATTTTAGGGTTAACCTATGAATTCAGTTGCGGATATGAATCTGCAGGAAAATGTACAGGGCTGGAGGTTAGGGGTGAAGACGTGGCCCTCCCCCAGTGGATGATTCATAATTCGCGCGCTTTGTTTTTTTTATTTTCTGGAATTTTAACGCGTTTTATATATTATGTTTTGTTTGTATTTAGTTAACAACTAACGCATAGTGGTGCAATGGTAGATGCATGTGTTCAATGACTTACAGGACCTGGGTTCGAATCCCAGGTCCCCCATGTATTTGCTATATTTTTTCCACATGTTATCCAGTACAAACCAACGCTTAAGGCCTATCATATGCCCTCAAATATCAAAGCACCAGATGGCCCAAGGCCAGATCTGGTGATTCAGGTTAAATGACCACCATGGGATTGAGTCAATGGGCGCATAGGGAATCAGCAAAGTCAACAAAGGGCCAATTCAATTGGGCCCAAAACCCCATTAAGTCTTTATATTTCTATTTTCTATCTATTTTATTTATTTGTTTTGTTTAATTATTTTTCATAATTTAAATAACCAATTAAATCTTTTTCCTCATAAAATTAAAAAGCAAAATATATTTTGTTTATTAAATTAATTTTCAGTAATTTCATTTTGTTAATAAATATTAATTTAATTAATTTAGTTTTAATTAGGAATAACTTTTAATATATTTTGCAATAATTAAAATTAACTTAGACGATTAGGTTTTTATTAACATTGATTAAATTTATTTTTATTTCTTTAAATACCAAAAACCCAAAAATATTTTTATTAATTAATTAATTAATTAATTTAATAATTAACTTAGTTTAATTTCCATAAATTCAAAATAACAACAAAAAAATCTTTTCTTGAATAACAAAGGGTCAAAACCCTATAACTCGCCCGATTTAATTTCCCGCACGCGATCCATTTTATTTCAATATTGTATCTGTTTCCGGAATGTAATAGATAATTAGGACTTTAAATATCTTTTACCGCTTTATTTACTTTTTCGCATTTTAATTTCAAGGGTTGCTTTTGGCGATGTAAATACCAGACACCTTGTAATAGTTAGTTTAATTTCCGCAATTTAATTTCCGCAACTTATAAACTGTTAGATGTTTGGTAAATAGGGAATGCATGACAAGATCGAATGTTTAACTTAAAATCAACATAGATAACCATTGACATGTACAAAGACAAAATTAACTGAAAATAACACACTCGCACATGTGCACTCTTAGGGTACACCTCACTTGGTTGCCTTCGAACGCGGTCATTGAGTATAGGAAGTTTTAGAGGTCGCCCTCGTGTCCAAAGATCATTGTTGCCTCGAAACGGTTGCCTCGGAAAAATTATCTAAGACATTAGGGTTACCGCTAAGGCGTCCTAACATTGCTTTAGTGACCGCACGTCCCTTAATCGAATTGACCCTTAAAACTCCAACGACGATGCTACCTACTCATTCATAGTGGGATAGCATTGTCTAAAGGACATTAGCACAAATTGATTCCTTTTTCGAGTAGGTAGATGGTTCTTAAGTACTTGCTCTTTCTAAAACAAAACAAAACTTTTCACACTTACACCTTTCAAACAAAAACCTCTTTCAAACCCACAAACACAAAGAAAAGCAATTTTGAAAACACTTTGAGCAAGTACCTAAGAGCCCGTGGGTAACCACGGATAGAAAGGGTGCTAACACCTTCCCTTTCTATACCCGGACCCGAGAAACATCTCGAAAAAGGAATTTTTCTATGCTTTTTTCCTTTCTTTGTTGGATAAAATAAAAGACGATGGCGACTCTTGCTTACCGCGACATTTTGCAAAAACAAACGCAAAACGCAAAACAGCATTCCAAAAAAAACAATCAGTTCTCTCCCACCGTATCACAGAACTAACGACTCTGCTGGGGATGCTTTATAAGTGGGGTGTACCTTAGGATTAGATCATTGTGTTTTCAATTGTTTGCTTTGTATGCTTTATATTTTTGGGCTTGTATTGGAGTTACTATAGATCCTAACCCGGATCTGGGGAATACCCTTTAGGTAAGTAGCAATAAACTGTGAGGGAACTGTACGGCGTAGACCGATACAGTTGAAGCAGTAGCTACATTGGTGTGGCACTTTAGTGTGTACCGATATCCCTTGTGTTGGAACAAGGAGAATATGGGTCTTCTAAGGGGTCATTAAGCACCAACTGACCTTAGAACCTTTAAATTGACCAACTTGGCCATAGAACAGTAGCAGTATGCTACACTCATTGAGACTAAACTCTCGCAATGATTCCGGCTGTAAGAAAAGGTTGCTAAACTGGAATTATGACCGATTGAGGGTAGTCAGTGATATTGAGATCCTCTAGAACCCGGTTAATATTTTTAGGACAGGTTTAAACCAACTGAACTGAAAGAGGGTAGTACCTAAGCTCCTTGCCAGCCTGAAATCTAAGGGCTCTCTGCGTGACTTGTGTGCCTTTACCATGTTTTCTATCTATGGATACTTGTGATGTGCTTTTTATCATGACATCATGATATCATAACATTGCATACATCTTGCATTGGACTAACCTATTTCAAAGACAGGAGGGATTCATCTTTGTTCTGTTTTGTAGGTCATGATGCCCATGCGTAGGAATACCATCCGGATTAACTTTGTCCAGGTTCCCACCATGCTTAAAGAATTGATTGCAAAGATGCCAGATACCACCTCCTTCATCAGGAGACATGGTTACCTTTTGGGTTTGGTCACTTCCAAATTGGACGATTAGATGATGAGTGTCCTGGTCCAGTTCTATGATCCGCTGTACCATTGCTTTACTTTTCAAGACTACCAGCTGGTCCCCATCTTAGAAGAGTTATCTGACCTACTTGGTATCTCTATCCAGGAGCAGACCCCATTTACTGGTTGGGAGAAGATCCTTAAGCCAGAAGAGATTGCTTCAGCCCTTCATATGACAAAGGATGAGGTAATGGCTAATTGGGAGACTAGAAGTGGAGCAAAGGGCTTTCTGACTAAGTTCTTGGTTGGTAAGGCTAATTATTTCTGGGATAGTCTAGACTTTAAGGCATTCGAAGATATTCTGGATCTTCTGATATATGGCTTGGTTTTATTTCCGAACTCTGACTCCTTTGTTGATGTGAATGCGGTAAAAATCTTCATCTCTCGTAATCATGTACCTACTCTCTTGGGTGACATTCTTCATCAGCTTTATGCCTGTACTGCTCGTAAGCGGGGAACCTTGATGTGCTGTGCTCCATTATTGGCGAGGTGGTTTATTTCGCACCTCCCCAAATCAGTGCTGAAGAACAAAGAAGGCACTGGCTGGGCCTATAGGGTTATGTCTCTCTCTCATAATGACATCATCTGGACTATCAAGGGTATGGACGAGTTGGCCATTATTGATTGATGTGGGGAGTACCCCAATGTTACCCTGATAGGAACCAACGGAGGAATTTCTTACAATCCATGCTTGGCCCTACGTCAGTTTGGGCGAGCCATAAGAGAAGGACCTCATGAGCTGCTAATTCCTAGTATCATCTTTGATTTCCAAGGGGACAACGACGAGCAACGCCGCAGATTCATAAGGGCTTGGGATAGAGTTCACAGATATGATCCACACGAGCTGGGTCCAAAGACTTCTCTTCCAATGGATCCATATCTCAGATGGGTTCATATCCGTGCCCAAAAACTGGGTATGCCGTATGAAGCCGTCCTGCCTATCATTGTTGAAGTTGCTAATGAAGAAGGGGTTCTTCCGACCATCCTCCATCCTCATATGCCCACTGACATTGGGACACAGAAAAGGTCTTGGATGCAGCTGAGAGAAGAGCGGGATGCTTACCGAGAAAAGTTTAACAAGCAAGAGCAGAAGATCTAGAAGTTAACTAGGCAGCTGGAGAATGAGCGGATCCTCAACGACTATGTCCGTATCGACAAGAAGCGACCATGGGAGCAATGATCGTCCTTTGATTATTTCCTTCTAGTTTTTATTTACTTTTCAATACTTCCTTTCTTGTAACGCCTTAAGGGCAGCTATTGAACAATTTGAATTTCAAAGTCTATCTAATAAAAGTGTGTTTCCTTTTTGGCTTACAAATTTGAATCTCTCGATTGTCTTTGAAATCATATCATACGCATTTCATCCCATGCACTTCATAATAGGTACCCATTACAGGTCTCTTATCTTCTTCGCTGTTTATTTCAGCACTCATCATGTCTGCTGAACCATCAACTGAGCAAGCAATCAAGGCCCTACAGGCCCAAAATGCCCAATTCCAAGAGCTGTTCATGAATCTAGCTAAGGGTCAGCAAGATCTGAAGACCCTGATTTTGAAAGAGAAGAAGAAGAAGAGGACAGTCCTGTTTAACACGGGTCACAGGTTTGGAAACAGGCTATGAGATGAAGTTGATTTGACCACCTCATCTGGAGGGAAAGATAGTCAGGAAGAAAGGAGGGCTCCTAGCCCTGTGGTCTCAGACAATGAGACGGACTTCGACGAAGACCAGTATCCTCCGGCCGAGGATAGATACAAACAACTGGAAGACCGGTTGAGTGCGATGGAAGTTCAGAAAGTGCCTGGTCTGGACTTTGGTGATCTGGGTCTATCATCTGAGGTGGTAATTCCCCACAAATTCAAAGCACCTGCCTTTGCTAAGTATGACAGAGTTTCTTGTCCGAAGCTACACCTCCGGTCATATGTAAGGAAGATTCAGCCGTACACCGCTGATAAGAACCTTTGGATCCACTTCTTTCAAGACAGTCTCTTAGGGACTCAGCTTGAATAGTTTTACCAGTTGGACGGCGCCAATATCCGCAATTGGGAAGATTTGGCTACTGCTTTCTATAGGCAGTACCAATACAATTCCGACCTTGCTCCCACGCGTACCCAACTCCAGGGTAAGTCAATGGGAATGGGCGAAGGTTTCAAAGATTATGCTCAGAAGTGGAGGGACCTCGCCGGAAGAGTGCAACCACCCTTGGCTGATCGGGAGCTTGTGGATATGTTCTTGGGGACCTTGTCTGGTCCATTTTTCAACCATCTGATTGGGAGCTCTTCGTCTGGGTTTACAGAGCTAATCATGACCGGTGAGAGGATTGAGGCTGGTATTAAGGCTGGTAAGATACAAAAGGGTGTTTCATCAAGCACCGAGAAAAAGCCTTTTAAGAAAGAGTCCAGTGTTGTCTACAGTTCGAAAAGCTAGAATAGACCTGAACGCCACCAAGCTGTTAATTCAGTTGTTATTTCAAGACCTGCTGGTTCTCCTCAGCACCATAATCAGTTAAAGGTCGAGAGACCTCGAAGGAAATTCACTCATCTCAACATGACTTTGTCTCAGATTCTGCCGCAGTTATTAAAGACCAATCTAGTAACTCCAAGGGAGGCCCCGAAGAATCCAAATACAATATCACCAAAGTACAACCCTAATGCCCGTTGTGCTTTTCACTCTGATAGCCCGGGGCATAATACATATGATTGTTGGGCTTTGAATAACAAAATACAGGACTTAATTGATGCTAAGGAGATTGAGTTCGAGGCACCCGAAAGACCTAATGTTGTGACTGCTCCTATGCCCAAGCATGGAGTGAATGCTATAGAGGAAGATTCGTTTGTGGTTTCTGTGAACGACATTGTTACCCCTTTGATGACTGTGAGGAAGAACCTTTTGCTAGCCGGTTTATTTCTGGGTTGTGGCGAAGGTTGCCGTATGTGTTCTGTCCTACCAACCGGTTGCCATCTTTTGAAATCAGGTGTCCAACGCCTGATTGATAGTAAAGAGATTCTGTTTGAGAAGACTATTGTTCCTCTAGTTCGTACTGAAGAAGTTGCTATTATCACCATTTTCGACAATTCTTCCAAGGCTTCCACGAGAAAGCCTGTTAGAATTGCATCTATTCCAAGAATCGCACCATTGATCATCACTGTTCTTGGGCCTATCCCCTACACCTCTGATAAAGCTGTCCCTTGGCATTACGGGGCCGATGTTTATTTTCATGGAGTTAAACAAGACTTGGATGCTGACTGATGTCAGCAATATTATTGGACCTGCCAAAGTCACCCGCAGCGGAAGACTTTTCTCACCTGATATCTCTCCACCAACTGCCCGAAAACCCGTTGTTATTACACCTGCCAGTGTACCTGCTACTATTCCTGTTCAAGTTCCTATTCTTACCCCTGTCGTCGAGTCCTCTGACGCTCGGGGAAAAGGGACCACTGATGAGCCTGCCCAGACAGAGGCACCAAAGACGATTACTGTTTAAGCTTCTAGACAAGAGATGGAAGAGATTTTAAAGATCATCAAAAAGAGTGACTACAATATAGTCGAGCAGCTGGGGCAAACCCTGTCCAAAATTTCTATGTTGTCACTATTTCTATGCTCAGAGGCCCATGCCAAGGATTTGATTACTTTCCTGAAGACTACACACGTACTGCAAGAGAAATCGGCGAATCAGTTTAGAGATTGCGTGGCTAGTCTGACTGCTGATAATGGGTTGGGTTTCTCTGACGCCGACTTGACTGCTAAAGGGAAGAATCATAATGATGCCCTGCATGTCTCCATTGAATGCAGGGGCACTACTCTTGCTCATGTATTGGTGGATACGGGTTCCTCATTGGATGTTTTGCCTAAGAAAGCTCTAGACCGGTTAGACTGTGAAGGGTTGGAGTTGAAACCAAGCAACATCGTCGTCAGGGCCTTTGATGGGTCCAAGAGGATGGTGCATGGAGAAGTGGATATCCCGATTAAGGTTGGTTCTCATGTTTTCGACTCTACATTCTATGTGATGGACATTCAGCCATCTTATTCTTGCTTACTGGGTCGCCCATGGATCCACAAAGCTGGGGATGTAACCTCAATGCTTCACCAGAAACTGAAGTACCCGGTCAAAGGGAAGATTATGACAGTGCAAGGGGAAGAGGAGTACATGGTGAGCCACCTCAACTCTTTCCGATATGTAGAGATGGATGGGGAGTTCATTGAAACCCCGTTCCAACATTTTGAAGAGGTTCCCCAGACGCTGGCATCAACTGAGACGGTTGTTGAAGATCCTCCTATGAAGATGGCTTCCTTCAAGGATGCCCGAGCTGTTGTCGAAAAAGGTGGGTGTGCAAATTAGGGGCAACTCCCTGATTTTACATAGAAGGCTAACAAGTTTGATTTGGGTTTCACTGCAGAGGCTCAAAAGGCTGTTCGGAATGCACGAATCGGAAGACCTCCCTTGTTCATCGGCAGTTCAGGAGTGAATGCCATTGAAGACGATGTGGAAGAGTCTGAGTTCGACAGCTGGATCTATCCTACGACCGACGATGGACCAAGCAACTGGACAGCAAAGGACTTCATCCCTATTTCTTTTGTTACTCAGTAATGAAACTTTTTGTTTTGAGTTTGTAACAGACAATGTTTTAAACTCTATGGCCCGGTGTCTTACCGGGGCACCGTGGCTTCATTTGTGAGGGCTTTACATGTGTCATCTACATATATCATTAATAAAAGCATTGGACGTTTCTTGCATTTCAAATTTTGCGCTCCTTGTTTTTCTTTTATTACATATTGCAAAACAGCTATCTTACACACACTCACATATACAGGTCTACATCCACTCTGGATCTTACTGGTAACGACTCTGCTACTTCCAGTTATGACTTTGAAAATCCGATCAACTTAGCCGAAGACGAAGGTGAAGATGATTGCGAAGTGCCTGGTGAACTTGCAAGACTGTTACTTCAAGAAGAGAGGGTTATTCAGCCACATGAAGAGCCAGTGGAATCAGTAAATCTGGGTACAGATATAGAGAGGAAAGAGGTCAAGATCGGTGAAAATCTGGAGCTCAGTGTGAAGCAACGGTTGATTCAGATGCTGTGAGACTAAGTTGAGATCTTTGCCTGGTCTTATGAAGATATGCCTGGGTTGGATACCGATATTGTGGTTCACCGCCTGCCTACCAAGGAAGACTGTCCTCCAGTAAAACAGAAGGTCCTCCGAATGCGCTCAGAGATGTCTGAGAAAATCAAGGCTGAAGTGATGAAACAGTTTGACGCTGGTTTTCTAGCAGTTACTTCTTACCCACAATGGGTGGCCAATGTGGTTCCTGTGCCGAAGAAGGATGGTAAGGTTCGAATGTGTGTTGACTATAGGGATCTGAATAGGGCGAGTCCCAAGGATGATTTTCCTCTACCTCATATCAACGTTCTGGTTGACAACACCGCTCAGCACAAGGTATTCTTCTTTATGGATGGTTTCCCCGGTTATAATCAGATTAAAATGGCTCCCGAAGACATGGAAAAGACAACTTTTGTTACTCAGTGGGGTACTTTTTGCTACAAGGTCATGCCCTTTGGATTGAAGAATGCTGGGGAAACGTATCAGCGTGCCATGGTTGCTTTGTTTCATGACATGATCCATCATGAGATTGAGGTATACGTCGACGATATGATTGCGAGATCTCAAACTGAAGAAGAACATCTGGACCACCTTCAGAAGCTATTTGACAGGCTGAAGTTGTACAAACTGAGGTTAAACCCGAACAAGTGCACCTTCAGGGTGAGATCTGGTAAGCTACTGGGTTTCGTCGTAAGCAACAAAGGTATTCAAGTGGACACTGCAAAGGTGAAGGCCATACAGGAGATGCCAGCTCCCCAAACAGAGAAAGAAGTCAGAGGCTTTCTGGGACGACTAAACTACATTGCCTGATTCATCTCACACATGACTGCTACTTGTGAGCCAATCTTCAAGCTGCTGAAGAAAGATCAAGTAGTACGTTTGAACGATGAATGCCAGGACGCTTTCGAAAGGATCAAAGAGTATCTCCAAGAGCCACCTATTCTGATGCCACCAGTTGAGGGGAGATCTTTGATCTTATACTTGACAATACTCGACAACTCAATGGGGTGTGTGCTGGGTCAGCATGACGAGTCTGGCCGAAAAGAGCATGCTATTTATTACCTTAGCAAAAAGTTTACCGACTGTGAGACCCGATACTCACTGCTCGAGAAAACTTGTTGCGCTTTGGCATGGGCTGCTCGCCGGCTGAGACAGTATATGCTGACTCACACTACTTTATTGATATCAAAGATGGATCCAATCAAGTATATCTTCGAAAAGCCTGCCTTTTCCGGAAGAATAGCAAGATGGCAGATGATCTTGACTGAGTATGACATCCAGTACACGACCCAAAAGGCAATCAAGGGAAGTGTGTTGGCAGACCATTTGGCACATCAGGCAGTGGATGATTACCAGTCTATGAACTTTGAATTCCCGGACGAGAACATCATGTTGGTAACGGATTGTGAGACACCTAGACCGGATGAAGGACCTGAGGAGGGATCCCGATAGTCTATGTACTTTGATGGAGCTTCAGACGCTTTGGGAAACGGCATTGGCGCCGTGATCATATCTCCTAAAGGCTCTCATACTCCGTTCACCGCCCTACTATGTTTCAACTACACCAACAATATGGTGGAGTATGAAGCGTGTATCATGGGTCTTCGAGCAGCAATTGACCTAAGGATTAAGTTTCTGAGTGTCTTTGGAGATTCCGCTCTCGTAATCAGTTAGATCAAAGGCGAGTGGGATACGAAACACCCAAATCTTATTCCTTACAAGGAGTATGTATTGACGTTGCTTCCCCATTTCGAGGAGATAACCTTTGAACACTTCCCTAGAGAGGAGAATCAGTTGGTGGACGCGCTAGCTAAGATGTCTTCTATGTTCAAGGTCAATTGGGACAACGAGGCTCCCCGGATCATCATTGAAAGATTGGATGAACCTGCACATTATTGTGATATTGAGACTGAAGAGGTAACAGAAAAGCCCTGGTTTCATGAGGTGAAGAGGTATCTTGAGGCTCAAGAGTAACCCGAAGGTGCATCTGTTAATGACAAGAAGTTTCTGAAGAGGTTCGCGGCGAAGTTCTTCATCAGCAATGGCATTATCTACAAGCATAACCATGATTCAACCTTACTGCATTGTGTGGATAAGAACGAAGCAGAAAGGATCATGGAGGAGTTACATGAAGGTACTTTCAGAACTCATTCAAATGGGCACACCATGGCAAAGAAAATCCTTCGGGCAGGATATTATTGGTCCACTATGGAAGTCGACTGTTATCAGCATTCTCGGACCTGTCACAAGTTCCAAGTCTATGCTGATAAGGTGCATGTACCTCCAGTTCATCTAAACATCTTGACGGTACCTTGGACTTTTGCAATGTGGGGCATTGATATGATCGGCGAGATCAGACGTACAGCATCTAACAGGCATCGTTTCATCTTGGTAGCAATTGATTACTTTACAAAGTGGGTTAAGGCAGCTTCCTTTGCTACAGTAACCAAGAACGTTGTGGCATGGTTTATTCGGCATAATCTGATTTGTCGATACGGTGTACCAGAGAGGATCATTACGGACAATGGCACCAATCTCAATAATAAGATGATCACTGAACTCTGCAAGCAGTTTAAGATTCAACATCACAACTCTTCTCCCTACCGGCCGAAGATGAATGGGGCTGTTGAAGCGGCCAATAAGAACATTAAAAAGATTGTGCAGAAGATGACGGTGACATACAAAGACTGGCACGAGATGTTACCATTTTCTCTTCATGGGTATCGTACCTCAGCTCGGACGTCAACATGGGCAACACCCTATTCCACTAGTGCAAAAATGACTTTTTACATCGGGTGAAACTGACTTTTTACATCGGTTCTGGGTCCGATGTAAAGTCAGGCGATATAGTAAATCAGGGACTTTTTACATCGGTTCTGGGACCGATGTAAAAAGTCTCTTTTTTACATCAGTTATAATATAAGAACCGATGTAATAAACTGTTATTATGCACATTTTTTAAAAAATTGATCCAGTTTTTTACATCGGTTGTAAGTAATACCCGATGTAAAAAGTCCCTTTTTTACATCGGTTATAATATATGAACCGATGTAAGAAACAGTTATTATGCACATTTTTTTTAAAAATTGATCCAGTTTTTTACATCGGTTGGAAGTAATACCCGATGTAAAAAGTCCCCAGTGACGCAACTTTTTACATCGGTTATTATCCCCAACCGATGTAAAAAGTCCCTTTTTGAAAGTTTTTACATCAGTTTTTACTAATAACCGATGTAAAATGTATGAAATTTTTTTGGAATAGATTATTTATTTTCTGGATGTTTTCCTGTACAAATATAATTTGTACCCATTTTTTCATATTTTTCCAATATCACACAGACTATATTTATGTCGCTATATAGATTTCATAGCTTTCCAACATCACATATATCACATCTAGGTCAATGTTTTCATATTTTTCACAACAAACTTACAAATTGAACAATTGTATTGCAAACTTGTATTGTATTACAACAAACAAACTTACAATTACAAATTCTTCACAAAATATACAACAATATTCAACTATTTATAAGTCTTTTTTCAAAACTTACAATTACATATTATTCACAAAATATACAAAAATATTCAACTATTTATAAGTTTCCAAACTTAAATTACCAATATAAAATCTTCGGTAGACATAAAATCCAATGAAGCTAACATAAAATCCAACAACCTTGTTTGAATAGGCCCAACTTTGAAATGCATAACAGTTTCTGTCCAAGTCACTCTTAACACAACATTTAATGCCTGCATTTTGATATCTCATAATGTTTTAATTAAAAGAAACAAGTATATTCTAAAAATAATTTAAACATTGAAACTAAAAAGAGGTAAATGGAAATTACCATAGACATGTAGTATATGCTTTTATTCTTCAAAACTAAATCATCTCTTAGCCATGCATTTCTTGAGTTAGGATTAAGAAATCCCCAATCTTTGACAAAATCCCAATACAGTTGATACATTGTAGCTGTCACAGATGTGATTATAACAATAAAAAACATTATATTGTTATCTTGTCTTCCATATGTTACTCTAGCTCCTGCTGCAACCATTGCAGAGATATACTTCCCCATGTTCGCCAAATGCGCAACATCACTGTCATCATACCATCTTCTTACACACTAGTATTCACATTCAAATAGTAAAATTTAATTTAGTAATGTTAATAGAAAGTTTAGAAATATAGATTAGTACTAAACATTAAGGGTGTATTAATATACCTGAAGGGCACGCCAAAAATATGGCAAAAATGAGATAATGTAGGTTATTTCCATGTATAATCTTCCGGAACTACAGGTTTCAGGGTGGTGCGTTTTGAAAACCCGGGATAAAATGTGACAACTCGTTGTTTCCAAATGTCTTAACAATGGTATCTGTATACGATGATATATAAAAAATGTTATTAAGAAGTGTAACGATAAACAAATGAAAATAATAGGATAAATTCGTTGAAGGATAAAAGATTTTACCTGACTAGTTAGTTGATCAGCCATAAAAAAATCCTCCAGAAGAACATGTAGGAATAGTAAATCGAATCAAACAATTAGAACTTTCATTTTGTACACATGAAGTATGTTATATCGTTATCAATTTATCTAATTGTTCGAAAAAAGATAGTATAAAGAAAATATACCTTATAAAAAGGAGAACAGATAATGTTACGAATAACGCTGATGAAGCAGAATCGAGTTGGACGATAGAAAATGTCTAATGGACAAATGAGCATAGCTATGAAAAACTGAAAAAAATACAGGTAGTTCATAAAGTGTTAGCTCAATGATAAAAGTTTGATATTATAATATGTAGCATCAAACAACAAAGCTCAAATTTCATAAAAAAACTAACCAGAAGTAGAATTCCGGGAATGGCGTCAACATTGCCAGGAAAAAACCCCGCAGCCCTTAGAAGAAGGTGCAAGACCATCGCTCCAACCACAGCAGTCATGAAGACATTACAAATCAGAAAAGCATCTCTATGCTTTAGCGCCGTGGTCGGCGAGAATTCAAATATGAAATTATGATTTATTCTTGTCGCTTTCCACATATATAAATTGCATCCGTACATAAACAAGTGTAGACTAAACAATGCAAATACACTGCATAATATAAAAATCATTGTAACCATTAAATTAAGAACCTCATAAAATTTATATTGTTTATATAAAATAAAATAAAATAAAATCTAGGAACTATGAAATGTTGCACCTGAAAACAGGATAAACTGCTTCCATATAAGCTGGTTCTGTGTTAGGAGAGAATATTCCACACAAGTGTGCCAAGATTGCGTAGACACAAAACAATGATACAAAACAACCAGTGCATAAACCTGTATGTAGTTGAAATAAAATTGTTAAATTAATTTAAATTTTAAGATGACTATATTATTAAAAAATTTATTGAATATATAAATTATATAAATAGTTGAAGTTATTACCGACAAAGAAAGTGACCATATGAGAACCTTTCTGCACTTGAGGTTTTAAAAACTTCATTGCTTTTTTTCTATCATTTCTAGTAAAGTTCTTTGTGAAAATGGATTCCACTTCATCCATTAGTCTAACAACCTTTAATAATGACAATAATAATCAAAATACTATATTAATATACAATTAATTAACCATTAATTATTATATTTATAACATAATGTTAATATATAAAATGAAATACCTTATCTGAACTGATGAAATGTGATCTTTTCACTGTTTTTAAGTAACTAGCAGAAGTTGTTTGGCATGCTACCTGGTAAATAGAGATATAAATGAAAAATTTAGATACGTTGGTGAACTAACAAGTTTGTTATCAACACGTTATTTCTCTTATTTTGAGAAATAAATAATTATACCTGTAAGTTTTGAGAAGGCCAAGACCTGTATAAAGCTCAACAAAAGCACTTATAATCATCTTCTCAGCATATTGGATTTTTCTCTTATTAATAAACTCACCATACCCATCTTTTACAGGACTATTCACTAAATCTTCCCACAAAATGGAAGTAACAGCTGTGATAGCCTTTGTTGGAGTGGTGGCCGGAATATCGACAAGTTTTGTGAAGGCGGTGTGAGAAGAGAGGAAGGGAGGTCGCGCGAGAGGGACCGGCGGCTGAGGTTTGGCGCGATGGTGATGGTGAGCGGCGGCTGATGTTTGATTTGAAACGGCGGAAAAACGAACAGAAACGGCGGTCGAAAACCTTCGGAAACGGCGGTCGATGATGGTAGCTGGGAAACGGTGGTGGTTGGATCGTGAGCGTGAGCGTACAGTGGCAAGGAGTGAAACGGCGGTGGTTGGGTCGTGAGCGTGAGCGTAGAGTGGAAACGGCGGCCAAGGAGAATATTATACAGTGGAAATACTGAAATTTGTGAAATAAGGGTTTAACAAGCTATTACCTCGGTGGAATAGGATAACCGATGTAAGGGTTGGTTTAGTGGACAACCTATTACATCGGTGGAACCTTACAACCGATGTAAGGGTTTTGGCTTTTTTACATCGGTCCATTGTAATAACTGATGCAAGCTGATTTTCTGGCTTTTTTACATCGGTTTATACTTCAACCGATGTAATAAGTTGCGAAAAAATTATTCTATTCTTTAATTTATTTTTTATATTAATATCTGTTGTGAAGATATTACATCGGTTTTTAGTCAACCGATGTAATATATTGCATGTTTTTTTTTAATATTTCTACTACCTTGTTTCTTATTTACAAAAATGCCACCGTATTTTTTTCTGAAAACTTTTTACATCGGTGGATGCGTTTGCCCGATGTAATAGGTAGCGAAATATATTTTTTTTCATATTTTTTATATCATTGCAAATAAATACCTGATGTAAAAAGTTTGTTAGTTGTATTTTTTACATCATATATTTTGATACCCGGTGTAAAAACCTTTTCTCAAATGTCTTTTTTTTAGTAGTGTTCCTTGGTATATGGTATGGAGGCAGTCTTTCCCATTGAAGTTCAGATACCCTCTGTTCAGATTATGAAGGATGCAGGTTTGAGTGAAGATGACTGGATTCAGACCCGGCTTGATCAACTGAATTTAATCGACGAAAAGAGACTTACTGCTATTTGTCATGGTCAAACGTACCAAAAACGGATGATCAAGGCATTTAACAAGAAAGTCAGACGACAAGAGTATCAAGTTAGGGATCTGGTGATCAAGCGCATCATATTACCTCAAGGTGATCCCAGGGGAAAATGGACCCCTACTTACGAAGGGCCATTTGTGGTTAAGAACATTTTCTCATGAGGAGCCATGATTCTAACCACCATGGATGGTGACGACCTTCCTCACCCCGTCAATGCAGACATAGTGAAAAGATACTACACATAATCAATGACCCTCTAGGTTGACTGGCCTAGGAAAAAATAAGGGTTTCCCGGTGAACTAAAAGGGTTCGGTCAAAAATAAGGGATGAAAATGAAAAATCTGTACACCCGGTAAGTCGAAAACCTGAAAAGGCGGCTTGGGCAAAAAAGGGTATCCCGGTGGACTGATAACCCGAAAGGGCGGTCCAGGCAAAATTAAGGATTAAAGCGTAACACTATGTCTCATTGGATCACCTAGCATCAAGACTTCGGTATCAACTATTAAGCTCAGAAGACACTAGTCAATCTGATTCATCTTCAACCAAGCAGCAAAGTGATGAGATGCTTGAGGACATAAGGGAAATAGCGGAGTTGGAACCCAGTGGGATTATTCACATATGTTGTACCCCTAAATTTTCCCTCCCATATTCTTCAAGATTTGTCAAGAATCATCTTCAAATGATTCAAGATTTCTCAAGGGGTTGCACAGTCCAAATGCCTCCTAAGACAGTCAAAATTAGGGTTTTGTTTCTTTCAATGAATTTGGGATTTTCAATGGTCCAATCAAGTCCCATAGGCCTATATACATTGTCAAGCACCTACATGTCAAGTCTCAAGACTCACAATGTCAAATTGTACAGTCAAAAGCTTCATTTGTCCTACAGTCAACTACAGGGGTAAAATGGTCATTTTACAGTCAAAAGTCAGAATTTTTGGTCAACATCTTATTTTGAGTCCACAATCATCATTTGATCAAGTCTTGATCATGATTCCACAAGGATGGCTCAAAAATCATCAAGGATGCAAAAGTTACTATTTTTGGACAGTAGAAAAGTCAACTGTATCTTGACCAGGGCATAACTTTTTCATGGTTCATCAGAAAAATCCCATCCAATGCTCATTTTGAAGGCGATGACATTTCCTACAACTCATCTTCACATTCCAAGTCCAAGAAATGCCCTCACAAAAAGTTATCAATTTCTACATTATAGGTCAATTTCAAAAGTCAACAAAAATGCACTTTAAGTCAAAGACCATAACTTGAGATTGGTAAATCCAAATGACATGGGACCAAAGGCATTGGTTATAGGACTTCAATACCTTTCCAAAATGTCCAAGAAAAATGTTCATATGATCAAAATTGAGCAAGATATGCATTGGAGAAGTTGGGAAATTTTTGTGAATTTGCAAAAGTCAACTTTGCTCAAAACACTTTGTTTTTGCTAATGGGCCTCAAATTTATTCTTGAAAATTTCTCCAAAGCTTATGCACGATCCATTTAGCTTAAATTGATTTATTTTATTATTTTTTATTAATTAATTGGATTTTTAATTGATTTTAATTCATTTAATTAATTTAAAATGTAGGAAATACAAAGATTTGATATTTTTCAATCTTTTTGTGAAGCAAACAAGCTCAAGATATGCTGGCAATTCATGTGAAAATCAAAGGGACAAAAATCTCCAAGTTTGGCAAGTTTCTTCAATCAAAAAGATTCAAAAAGATGTGATTGCAAATCAAATATTCAAACCATCATGCAATGGATTTTTTGGCAAAGATTTAACCTAATTCTCTTCTACTATATATACACAAGCTAAACCTAATGCCATGGACGAAAAATTGCTGCAGAAAAGCCATAGCACCATTGAAAAAAATCAAAGAAAAGTGAAAACTGTTTTCCATATTCCAGGCCAGTTCAAGGACTCTTGTGGATTCAAACACGTTGCTGGGAGTGTGAGAAACGTTTTGCAATCAAATTCGCGTGCTAAAGCTTGAGAAATCACTCTAAACAGAACCACGGTTTGCTTGACTTTTCCATAATCGAAACTCATATTTCATGCACAATTAATATGTTTTAATCATTGTTTTGCATTGCTTGAATCTATACAAAGCTAATGGTATTGGTTAATTGCATTATAATGCCCAGAATCACAAGTTACCATTGAAGAATTCTAGGGTTTCCAAGCTTTCAAATTAGGGCTTTGCAATACAGGAAAAATCAAGCCTTGTGAGACCCATGGTTGGATTCGTTAGGTTGAGACGGACACAAAGCCACCATCGTGAAACATTTATGTAGCCCATACGCCTAATCGCTATTATTCCTCGTTCCATATTGTGGGGGTTAAAAACCCCCGCTATTTGATTTGTTTTTGCAGGTATTCAGCGAGGAAGATGAAGACGTGTTGATATACCATTGGGCCATTTGAAAAATATGCGCGCGTTTTGGTTTTTACAGCATAGGAATTAATTATTTAATATATTAATTATTTCTTATTTTACTAATGACTGAAGCAAGTTGGTGGAGTGGTAAAGCCAAACGCGCAATAGGCATTGGGACCTGGGTTCGATTCCCAGGTCCCCCAATATTTGTTTCTATTTTTCATAACCTGATCATATGCAGGATTCCCAATGATGTCCACCGTGTACGTTCCAATCCCAGGCGCCATGTGTCCTTAAGCATTGATCTAATGGCCATGAGGTGCTGACCGTGATGTTCCCTAGTCAACTATGCCTGGACAATTCAAGAAAGTCAACAAGGCTTGATGTTAATGGGCCACCAATTTCCAGAACAAACCTCCATCTGGGCCCATCACCCCCTGGTTTATTATTCTTTTTTTATTTTCTTTTCCTTTTATTTTCTTTTACTAGTTATTATTACTAATTATTATTATTAACTAACAAATAATTATTTTCATAATTAATTCAGAAAACAATATTTTCTTATTATGATTATTATTTATTAATTTCACCTTTAATTATTATTTTGTAAATAAATACTAACAAATTAATTTAGTCTAATTAGGTTTAATTTTGACTTTTTCATAATAAATAAAATAAATTTAGAATTAGGGTTTTCTTGACAATTTTAATTTCTTTTATTTTATTTTCATTAAAACATAAAAAATACTTTTTTCTTTTATTAATTGATTAGTAAATTAGGTTTAATATTAATTAATTGCAAAAAGGACCAAAATTCCATTATTTTCTAAAAAAGGGTCAAAACCCTAAGGACGTCCCCGATTTACTTTCTGTTCGCGCCTATTATTTTTTGATCATATTTATGTATCTGCTCCGAGAATGTAATAGATAATTAGGGCTTTTATCGCTTTCTTTATTTTCTCGCATTTACTTTTCCAAGGGTTATGTTTTTGGCGATGTAAATACCCGACGCCTTGTAATAGCATAGATTTACTTTCAGCCATTTATTTTCCGTACAATTATTAATTGTTGATTATGCGTGACAAGATTTGCCTGACAAATAAAATCAACTCGTAGCTCACCATAAAAATGTGCAAAGACAATTTAACATGAAATCTGACACACTTGCACATGCCACTCTTAGGGTACGCCTCACTTGGTTGCCTCGACGTAGTCATTGAGTATAGGGTGTTTTAGAGGTCGCCCTCTTGTCTAAAGATCCAGTTGCCTCGAAACGGTTGCCTCGGATAAAAAAGATCTGACATTAGGGTTACCGCTAAGGTGTCCTACTATTGCTTTGGTGACCACACATGTCCCTATAATCTAATTGACCCGAATAACTCCAACGACGGTGCTACCTACTTCTCAATAGTGGGATAGTACTGTCTAAAGGACATTTACACAGCTTAATTCCTTAGAGTAGGTAGATTTTTCCTGGGTACTTGCTCTTTCAAAACAAAAATAACTTTTCGCACTTACATTTTCAAAAAGTTTTCAAACAAACACTTCATACACTCTTGAGGACTGATACAAGAGTTACCTAGAAGTTTTCAAAACAAACTTTTTTCAAAACCCACAAACACAAGAAAAGAAAACATTTTTGAAAACATAGTGAGCAAGTACCTAAGAGCCCGTGGATAACCACGGATAGAAAGGGTGCTAACACCTTCCCTTTCTATAATCTACCTCCCGAACTGAGAAACATCTCGAAAAGGAATTTTGTTGTGCTTTTGTCCTTTCCTTGTTGGAGAAAATAAAAGACGGTGGGGACTCTTGCTTACCGCGACATTTCGCGAACCAGCATTTCAAAATAGTCAGTTCTATTTCCACCGATCACAGAACTGGCGACTCTGCTGGGGAAAATTATAAGTGAGGTGTACCTTAGGATTAGATCATTCTATGTTTTCAATTGTATGCCTTGTTTGCTTTTATATTTGTGGGCTTGCATCGGAGTTCTATAGATCCTAACCCGGATCTGGGGATACCCTTTTAGAAGTAGCAACAAACTGTGAGGGAACTGTGCGGGGTATACCGACATGGTTGAAGCAGTTGCTACGTTGATGTGGCACTTTGGTGAGTACCGGTAACCCTTGAGTCAAGTCAAGGAGAGTACAAGGCCGCCGCGTGGTGTCGTGAAGCATCAACTTACCTTAGAACCTTACTTGACCATCCTGGCCTCTTTAGGGGTAGTGAGATGACCGACTTTGGTGCAGTCCGAAGTTGGTAGATACTCGATACTACACTCATTGAGGGTTGTTTTCTTGGAATATTTTGGTCTCCAGTTAAGTGGCTAAATCAAAACAATGAACATAGAAAACAATCCAATGATATTGAGCTCCTTAGAACCCGATTACTATTCATAGGACAGGTTTTGAGCCAACTAACTTCAAGAGGGTAGTACCTAAACTTCATGCCAGCCTGAACTCTTAGGGCTGTCTTGTGTGACTTGTGTGCCTTCAAACTTGAACTACTTGCACATTCTTGTTATCTGACACGTGAGTTCCTTGCAGGTTTTGTTTACAGTCCTTAATCTGGACTTATTACAGGGCTTACTTACACCTCACACCTTTGCATCCACGTACATAACATCATATGCATCATAACATCATACCATAGCATTTCCTTAACCATTTCAAGGATCTCAAGGGTTTGTGATGCAGGTCAGGATCAGCCAAATGTCTAGCAAGGGGCAAAGAGGATTTATTTTCCTCTAGCCAAGGTTGTTCAGAAATCCAAGCACGATGACTTGAGTCAGGGGCTATGACCCACTCGATATGGTGAGCCTTGACTCTGGAAGAAGGACTCTTAATAACAGGAAGTTCCTTCAATCAAGCTAATATATTCAAATTCTAACAAGTTTCTTTGTTTACCCCGCGAGATCCTTGAAAACATGGCATACATATCATACATATCATTGCATTACAGGTACCCTTTTTACAGGTCACTTATCTTCTTCGCTGTTTATTTCAGCAATCATCATGTCTACCGAACCTTCCACTGAACAAGCTATCAAGGCCCTCCAGGCCCAGAACGCCCAGTTCCAAGAGTTGGTCATGAGCTTAGCCCAGGGTCAACAGGAGTTGAAGACTCTGATTCTGAAGAAGAAGAAGAAGTGGACTGTATTGTTCAACACTGGACAGAGGTTTGGAAATGGACTACAAAATGAGGCTGATCTGGCTAATTCCTCTGTAGGGAAATACAGTCCCCAAGAGAGAAGGGTTCCTAGTCCCGTGGTCTCCGACAACGAGATGGATTTTAAAGATGAGCAGTACCCTCCTACTGAGGACAGGTACAAACAGTTGGAGGACCGCTTAAGTGCTATGGAGATTCAACATGTGCCCGGGTTGGACTTTGGAGACCTAGGCTTATCCTCTGGGGTGGTGATTCCCCACAAGTTCAAGGCACCTGCCTTTGCAAAGTATGACGAAGCTTCATGTCCTAAGCTGCACCTCCGTTCATATGTAAGGAAGATCCAACCTTACACTGCTGACAAGAATTTGTGGATCCATTTCTTCTAGGATAGTCTTTCAGGGACTCAACTCGAATGGTTCTATCAGCTGGATGGAGCCAGTATTCGTAACTGGGAGGACTTGGCTACTGCGTTTTATAAGCAGTATCAGTATAATTCCGACCTTGCTCCTACGCGTACCCAACTCCAGGGTATGTCACTAGGGACGGGTGAAGGATTCAAGGAGTATGCTCAAAAGTGGAGAGACTTGGCTGGAAGGGTGCAGCCACCTTTGACTGACCGTGAACTTGTGGACATGTTCTTGGGGACCCTGTCTGGTCCGTTCTTCAACCATCTGATTGGGAATTCTTCTGCTGGGTTTACAGACATTATCTTGACTGGTGAGAGAATTGAAGCTGGTATCGAGTCTGGAAAAATACAGAAGGGTGACTCCTCGAACACTGAGAAAAAACCATTCAAGAAAGAATCCATTGCTGTCTATGGTTCAAGAAGACAGAATAGGTTCGAACACCTCCAAGATGTCAATGCGGTAGTTATTTCAAAACCAGCCAGTGCTCCTCAACATCACAACCAACAAAGGGAAGAGAGACCTAGAAGGCAATTCACTCCCCTCAGCATGACCTTGTCCCAGATATTGCCACAGTTGCTGAAGACCAATTTGGTAACTCTAAGGGACCCTCTTAAGAATCCCAACAAGACACCTTCGAGGTATAACCCCAACGCCCGCTGCGCTTATCATTCTGACAGCCCGGGGCATGCTACAGATGATTGTTGGACTTTGAGGAACAAGGTTCAGGACCTAATCGATGCAAAGGAGGTCGAGTTCGAAGCGCCCGAGACTCCCAATGTGATCACTGCTCCCTTGCCAAAACATGGCTAGGATTGAGAAACTTTTGTTCATTTGAATTCTGATATTGTATTTTTCTTTGCTTATTCAAACAATTATCATGTCAAACTCTCTTATTTCATTAATGCATTACACGTGTCTGTTTTGAAGTAATTGTGTTCACTATGCTTAAAATTGCTTTCATTTTTTGATGTTCAACTCTCGATTAAAAAATTCCAAACCTTTTGAGGGAGGATGACGAAAACGATACCACGATCTTTACAGTATGCTTTTGAACAGACCCTGCTGATGAGGTACATGCATTGTTTCAAATCCTAAACAGTGGAGTTATAAGGAAGATAATCCCTAGTCAACCCCTCTGAGCCAAAGAAGTTGGAGTTTTTCTTTTCGAAAATTAAAACCCTTAATTATAACCTGGGGCAGGGTAGTTTTCTCAGTTGATCCAGGTGCACAATGAACAGCATCAAAGGAGTCCTTCCAAAATAAAAGATGGGGATGGTTATGTATAATCGTCAAGACAGGCAGGCATTATCTTTCAAAAAATAAAAGCCCAATAAGTCAAAACCTATGAAGGAGACTTACAAAACTGGGGCATCCCGCTGACTGTAAATCACAAAAGAAACAGTTCAGGCAAAAAACAGGGATAACGAAATCAAAAAGAAAGAGGTCCTACAAACCCTCACAAAAAAAGAGTTGACTGCCTGCTCAAAATAAATTGTCAGTATCCGAACCATCACTAGAATATCAAAGCAAAGACTCAAACAAGATCTAATGCACGATTAGCTGAGTTTAGGATCGAAGAACATCACGAAGAGAGGGTGGGTACAAATATACTTTGAGCCTTTATCCTTTGTTTCTTAAACCGTGAACCAGGCCACGTCATAACCCTTAAAAGTCCTAGCTGAAGCATGGGTTAGTTCGAAAGCATACTGTTACAAAGGTATCCTGACTCCTGTAGAGCTTGCTGTAAAATCTTGAGTTGACATCACATTTTACAAAAAAAAAATCACTTGTTTTATTGAAAATTGCATTTTCAAAAACTTCAAGACAGACATAAGCTTTGCATACATTGTTTGCATATGACTATTTGTTCAACCACAGAGAAATTCGCACGACGAATGTCTAGTGAACAAAAACCTTCTCAAAGGTCATCTCAAATGGAAAAGCACTACCAACCAAGGGGTAGACATGATTATTTTCCATCATCTGGGGCAGTCAAGTCAAGATTCAAGGAATCTCTCAAGATGCCAAATAGCCAGGGGCAAATCTCCGTCTGAATCACTTGGGGCATTGGACATGAATTCCAGCGATGAATCTTGCACGATCAAAGATCTTCTGGTAGCATGGCAACACTACATTACTGACAGTGACAACCTCCCTACATCCTGAGAGCGTGGACATAGTCGAAAAAATACTACGCATAATCAAAGACCCGCTAGGTCGACTGACCTAGGCAAAAATAAGGGCTTCCCGGCGAACCAAAAGGGTTCGAGCAAAATGAGGGATGAAAATGAAAAATTTGTACACCCGGCAAGTCGAAAACCTGAAAAGGCGGCTTGGGCAAAAAAGGGTATCCCGATGGACTGAAAACCCGAAAGGGCGGTCCAGGCAAAAATTAGGGATCAAAGCGTACGACTATGTCCCGTCATCTCGTCACTTGCCTGCCAGAAGAAGATTTGTCAATCGGCCGTTATTAAACACCTCCACAGGTACCTTCTCTCGCAGAAACTAGGGCAATAAGAATTGTCCGAACTGTACAAGATACTCTGTCCACCAAGGTACTAAGGTAGGTTCAGCTGAAGAATAGGACCAAGATACCTTCACTCCCCGCAGGGCAAGACAAGACTCAACAGTACTCTCCCCAAGCAGAGTTGGTCTCCCATCAGCCCTAAAAAGGCACGGTATCCCCAGCAAGTCAGCAATACTCTCCCCCGAGCAGAGTTGGTCTACCACCAGCCCTAAGGAAGTTGGGTATCCCCAGAAGATCTTAATATTCCCTAGCAGAATATACAAGATATCCTCAGCAAGCATCCCCGGCAGTCTAAACATAAGATTGTTCCCCGGCGGGATACAGACACCCCAGTGGAGCCATTTCCCCAGTACGGTCCAAAAGTTTCCCCAGTAGATTCTGGAAGCTTATCCCCTGCAGAGTACAAATATCTCTCCCCGACCATGTTCAAAGGTTATTCCCCACCAGAGTCTAACTGGGTTATCCTCAGCAAATTGCAACGGAAAGATCGTCCTCAGCAAAGTTCTTCCTATCCCCAGCGGAGTTCATCAAAATCCCCAATAGAGCTTATCAACGGAATCCCCCAGCGAAGTTATCATTAAAATCTCAGCGAAGTATCTCTTCCCCACAGAGTAATTCCCTGCAGAATAATCTCTTCGCCAGGTTTATTCCCCAACAGAGTCATCTTCTCCTACCGGTTTATTCTTGCAAATCATCTTTGTTCGCCATCCCCAGCGGAAACAAAGAACTCTACTCTTCAACATCAGCCCAGGATTCAACGAACTTCCCGGCATTCGTCAAGGATTTATTTTCTCAGACGAAGATACATTCATAAACATCACATTGTCATACATCATGATACATGCACATACACAATCATATCATACACTCATTTATGATGAGAACATCATTGCTTGATCCATATCATGCATGGCATATAACTGACCTTTATCTTTCAGGAAAGATGCAGTCAAAGTCTCAGGTCCAGTCAAATGAGACAAGCCCAGTCAAAGAAGACAAATCCAGTCAAAGAAGACAAATCCAGTCAAATCGATTCCTAAAGATTTTTCTGATGCTAATCCAGTCAAAGAAGACAAATCCAGTCAAATCGATTCCTAAAGATTTTTCTGACGCTAATCCAGTCAAAGAAGACAAATCCCGTTAAATCGATTCCTAGAGATTTTTCCGACGCAAAACCCGTCAATAAAGACAACCTGTCATTGAAGACAACCTGTCAGTGAAGACAACTTGTCATTGAAGACAACCTGTCAGTGAAGACAACCCGTCAATAAAGACAACCCATCAATAAAGACAACCCTTCAATAAAGACAACCCGTCATGGAAGACAACCCGTCATTGAAGACAACCCGTTGTTGAAGACAACCCGTCGTTGAAGACAACCCGTCATGGAAGACAACCTGTCATTAAAGACAACCCGTCATTGAAGACAACCCGTCAATAAAGACAACACGTCCATGAAGACAACCCGTCATGGAAGACAACCCGTCATTAAAGACAACCCGTCATTGAAGACAACCCGTCAATAAAGACAACCCGTCAATAAAGACAACCCGTCATGGAAGACAACCCGTCATTGAAGACAACCCGTCGTTGAAGACAACCCGTCGTTGAAGACAACCTGTCATGGAAGACAACCCGTCATTAAAGACAACTCGTCATTGAAGACAACCCGTCAATAAAGACAACCCGTCCATGAAGACAACCCGTCATGGAAGACAACCCGTCATTAAAGACAACCCGCCATTGAAGACAACCCGTCATTGAAGACAACCCGTCGTTGAAGACAACCCGTCTTTGAAGACAACTCGTTGTTGAAGACAACCCGTCATTGAAGACAACCCGTTGTTGAAGACAACCCGTCATTGAAGACAACCCGTCAATAAAGACAACCCGTCCATGAAGACAACCTGTTAAAAGAGACAACTCGTCAAAGAAGACAAAACCTCCCCTGATTCAGTTAAATCGATTCCTAAAGATTTTTCTGAGATAACCTGTCAGTAGAGACAACCCATCAACCTTTTGAAGTTCCAGATTCGATACCTGTGTCTAGCCAGGGCATATCTGTGAGCGATTGATTGTAGGTCTACACCTATATCTAGCCAGGAAAGTATCTGCATGAAGAGTTTGAAGATCAACACCTGCAACAGGCCAGGAAACCATCTTTCTTTCTCAAGTATGCAAGTTCTCGCTAAGGAATCTCTTACGCGATAGACATCTCCAAATGGCATCCATAAGCCCATTCCTGACCAGATTCTGTCACATTTCCAGATGGCATCTATAAGCCCATCTTCCTATCCATCATCTCTCCAAATGGCATCTGTAAGCCCATTCCCGAAATCACATTGCTGATACCACACTATGCGAGTGCAAATTTCTGGGCACTTTAGTGTTCAATCATCTTCCACCTTCGGATCACGAAAGGCACGCAAGCCAATCTATATCCTCAGGTCTAAGAAGATTGAACAGGGGCAACTATTGTACCCCAAAATTTGCCCTCCCATATTCTTCAAGATTTGTCAAGAATCATCTTCAAATGATTCAAGATTTCTCAAGGGGTTGCACAGTCCAAATGCCTCCTAAGACAGTCAAAATTAGGGTTTTGTTTCTTTCAATGAATTTGGGATTTTCAATGGTCCAATCAAGTCCCATAGGCCTATATACATTGTCAAGCACCTACATGTCAAGTCTCAAGACTCACAATGTCAAATTGCACAGTTAAAAGCTTCATTTGTCCTACAGTCAACTACAGGGGTAAAATGGTCATTTTACAGTCAAAAGTCAGAATTATTGGTCAACATCTTATTTTGAGTCCACAATCATCATTTGATCAAGTCTTGATCATGATTCCACAAGGATGGCTCAAAAATCATCAAGGATGCAAAAGTTACTATTTTTGGACAGCACAAAAGTCAACTGTATCTTGACCAGGGCATAACTTTTTCATGGTTCATCAGAAAAATCCCATCCAATGCTCATTTTGAAGGGGATGACATTTCCTACAACTCACCTTCACATTCCAAGTCCAATAAATGCCCTCACAAAAAGTTATCAATTTCTACATTAAAGGTCAATTTCAAAAGTCAACAAAAATGCACTTTAAGTCAAAGACCATAACTTGAGATTGGTAAATCCAAATGACATGGGACCAAAGGCATTGGTTATAGGACTTCAAGACCTTTCCAAAATGTCCAAGAAAATGTTCATATGATCAAAATTGAGCAAGATATGCATTGGAGAAGTTGGGAAACTTTTGTGAATTTGCAAAAGTCAACTTTGCTCAAAACACTTTGTTTTTGCTAATGGGCCTCAAATATCTTCTTGAAACTTTCTCCAAAGCTTATGCACGATCCATTAAGCTTAAATTGATTTATTTTCTTATTTTTTATTAATTAATTGGATCTTTAATTAATTTTAATTCATTTAATTAATTTAAAATGTAGGAAATACAAAGATTTGATTTTTTCAATCTTTTTGTGAAGCAAAAAAGCTCAAGATATGCTGGCAATTCATGTGCAAATCAAAGGGACAAAAATCTCCAAGTTTGGCAAGTTTCTTTAATCAAAAAGATTCAAAAAGATGTGATTGCAAATAAAATATTCAAACTATCATGCAATGGATTTTTTGGCAAAGATTTAACCTAATTCTCTTCTACTATATATACACAAGCTAAACCTAATGCCATGGACGAAACATTGCTGCAGAAAAGCCATAGCAACATTGAAAAAAATCAAAGAAAAGTGAAAACTGTTTTCCATATTCCAGGCCAGTTCAAGGACTCTTGTGGATTCAAACACGTTGCTGGGAGTGTGAGAAACGTTTTGCAATCAAATTCGCGTGCTAAATCTTGAGAAATCACTCTAAACAGAACCACAGTTTGCTTGACTTTTCCCTAATCGAAACTCATATTTCATGCATAATTAATATGTTTTAATCATTGTTTTGCATTGCTTGAATCTATACAAAGCTAATGGTATTGGTTAATTGCATTATTAATGCCCAGAATCACAAGTTACCATTGAAGAATTCTAGGGTTTCCAAGCTTTCAAATTAGGGCTTTGCAATATAGGAAAAATCAAGCCTTGTGAGACCCATGGTTGGATTCGTTAGGTTGAGACGAACACAAAGCCACCATCGCGAAACATTTATGTAGCCCATACGCCTAATCGCTATTATTCCTCGTTCCATATTGTGGGGGTTAAAAACCCCCGCTATTTGATTTGTTTTTGCAGGTATTCAGCGAGGAAGATGAAGACGTGTTGATATACCATTGGGCCATTTGAAAAATATGCGCGCGTTTTGGTTTTTACAGCATAGGAATTAATTATTTGTTGTTTTACTAATGACTGAAGCAAGTTGGTGGAGTGGTTAAGGCAAACGCGCAATAGGCATTGGGACCTGGGTTCGATTCCCAAGTCTCCCAATATTTGTTTCTATTTTTCATAACGTGATCATATGCAGAATTCCCAATGATGTCCACCGTGTACGTTCCAATCCCAGGCGCCATGTATCCTTAAGCATTGATCTAATGGCCATGAGGTGCTGACCGTGATGTTCCCTAGTCAATTATGCCTGGACAATTCAAGAAAGTCAACAAGGCTTGATGTTAATGGGCCACCAATTTCCAGAACAAACCTCCATCTGGGCCCATCACCCCCTGGTTTATTATTCTTTTTTTTATTTTCTTTTCCTTTTATTTTCTTTTACTAGTTATTATTATTAATTATTATTATTAACTAACAAATAATTATTTTCATAATTAATTCATAAAACAATATTTTCTTATTATGATTATTATTTATTAATTTCACCTTTAATTATTATTTTGTAAATAAATACTAACAAATTAATTTAGTCTAATTAGGTTTAATTTTGACTTTTTCATAATAAATAAAATAAATTTAGAATTAGGGTTTTCTTGACAATTTTAATTTCTTTTATTTTATTTTCATTAAAACATAAAAAATACTTTTTTCTTTTATTAATTGATTAGTAAATTAGGTTTAATATTAATTAATTGCAAAAAGGACCAAAATTCCATTCTTTTCTCAAAAAGGGTCAAAACCCTAAGGACGTCCCCGATTTACTTTCTGTTCGCGCCTATTATTTTTTGATCATATTTATGTATCTGCTCCGAGAACGTAATAGATAATTAAGGCTTTTATCGCTTTATTTATTTTCTCGCATTTACTTTTCCAAGGGTTATGTTTTTGGCGATGTAAATACCCGACGCCTTGTAATAGCATAGATTTACTTTCCGCCATTTATTTTCCGTACAATTATTAACTGTTAATTATGCATGACAAGATTTTCCTGACAAATAAAATCAACTCGTAACTCACCATAAAAATGTGCAAAGACAATTTAACATGAAATCTGACACACTTGCACATGCCACTCTTAGGGTACGCCTCACTTGGTTGCCTCGACGTGGTCATTGAGTATAGGGTGTTTTAGAGGTCGCCCTCCTGTCTAAAGATCCAGTTGCCTCGAAACGGTTGCCTCGGATAAAAAAGATCTAAGACATTAGGGTTACCGCTTCCTACTATTGCTTTGGTGACCACACATGTCCCTATAATTGAATTGACCCGAATAACTCCAACGACGGTGCTACCTACTTCTCAATAGTGGGATAGTACTGTCTAAAGGACATTTACACAGCTTAATTCCTTAGAGTAGGTAGATTTCTCCTGGGTACTTGCTCTTTCAAAACAAAAATAACTTTTCGCACTTACATTTTCAAAAAGTTTTCAAACAAACACTTCATACACTCTTGAGGACTGATATAAGAGTTACCTAGAAGTTTTCAAAACTAACTTTTTTCAAAACCCACAAACACAAGAAAAGCAAACATTTTTGAAAACATAGTGAGCAAGTACCTAAGAGCCCGTGGATAACCACGGATAGAAAGGGTGCTAACACCTTCCCTTTCTATAATCTACCTCCCGAACTGAGAAACATCTCGAAAAGGAATTTTGTTGTGCTTTTGTCCTTTCCTTGTTGGAGAAAATAAAAGACGGTGGTGACTCTTGCTTACCGCGACATTTCGCGAACCAACATTTCAAAACAGTCAATTATATTTTCACCGATCACAACATAACTGTTTTGTTTTCTTTTCACAAATTGTGTAAATTATATCTGCTCGGCGGAGTTCTCTTACTAGGACGTCAGCCTCTTGTACAAAAACGCTTATTTATAGGCCAAACTTCAAAGCCAATACAATTCATTTTCAAAGAAGTTTCAAACTATTTTTCTTTATCTGTTTTGTTTTGCAAAGAACGTCCAATGTTCATTTTTGATATAGGCACTTGACATTAATTGCTGCTCATAAATATTTACATGCGAAACAAAAGACGATTACGGGTAATATCAGAAACAGAGGCAATAAGAATTGTCCAAACTGTATAGTTGCTTTGGTCACCAGGTACAAAGGTAGATTCAGCTGAAGAATATGGCTAAGGCACTTTCACTCCCCGCAGAGTAAGACAGTAATGGTAGCTCTCCCCAGCTGAGACTTGCAACTGTGAATGAACGAATCAGCAATACTCTCCCCAAGCAGATTTGATCTACCATCAGCACTAAAAAGGCTTTATATCCCCGACAGTCTTAATATTCCTTAGCAGAGTATAAGAATGTTCCCCGGCAGAATACAAGATACCCCCAGTGGAATTAAAATTTTCCTAGCACAGTCTGAAAAAGTTTCCCCAACGGAGTTGAAGCATCATCCCCAGTAGACTCTGGAAGTTTATCCCCAGCAGATTACAAAATAAATCTCCCCATCCGAGTTCAAAGGATCATTCCCAGCTGAATTCAGAGGATTATCCCCACAAAAGCCTAACAGGTTACCCCCAATGAAGTCGGAACTGAAAGGTCATCCCCAGCGGAGTTCTTTCCTTGCATAAACAGGAATTCAATCCCCCAACAGAATTCAATGTCACCCGCAACAATAATTCATCCCGACGGAATTTATCAGTGGAATCTTCAGCAGAACATCTCTTCCCCACAGAGTAATCTCCTCATCAGTTTATTCCCCAACGGAGTGATCTTCTCCTACAGGTTTATTCTTGCAATCACCTTCGTTCACCATCCCCAGCGGAAGCGAAGAAGTCAACTCTTGTCTTCAGCAGCTGTCCGGGATTTATTTTCCCCAGCTAAAACATTACATTACCATACATCATGATACATGCATATACACATCATACCATACCATCTCATTTATGTTGAGAGCATCATCGCTTGATATATATCATGCATTTCATACATCATGACATTGCATATGACTGACCCTTTGCCATTTCAGGGAAAGACGAATCAGTAAACACCGTTGATTACTCATATGACCTGGTAGTCCCCTCAAAAAGAAACTAAATCTATGGAAGACTTTTGTCTGGTCCAGTTAAATCGATCCTAAGATTTTTCTGATGCCGATCCAGTCCAAAGCTAATCCAAGACCTTCTCTGGTTCAGTCAGATCGACCCTAAGATCTCCCTGATTTGTATTCCAGTTGAAGATATTCCAGGACTTTTGTCTGGTCCAGTTAAATCGATTCTAAGATTTTTCTGATGCCGATCCAGTCAAAGCTAATCCAAGACCTTCTCTGGTTCAGTCAGATCGACCCTAAGATCTCCCTGATTCGTATTCCAGTTGAAGATATTCCAAGACTTTTTTCTGGTTCAGTTAAATTGATCCTAAGATTTTTCTGATTCTGATCCAGTCAAAGTTAATCCAAGACCTTCTCTGGTTCAGTCAGATCGACCCTAAGATCTCCTTGATTCGTATTCCAGTTGAAGATATTCCAAGACTTTTGTCTGTTTCAGTTAAATCGATCCTAAGATTTTTCTGATTCTGATCCAGCCAAAGTTAATCCAAGACCTTCTCTAGTTCAGTCAGATCGAGCCTAAGATCTCCCTGATTAGTATTCCAGTTGAAGATATTCCAAGACTTTTGTCTGGTTCAGTTAAATCGATTCTAAGATTTTTCTAATTCCGATCCAGTCAAAGTTAATCCAAGACCTTCTCTGGTTCAGTCAGATCGACCCTAAGATCTCCCTGGTTCATATTCCAGTTGAAGATATTCCAAGACTTTTGTCTGGTTTAGTTAAATCGATCCTAAGCTTTTTCTGATTCTGATCCAGTCAAATTTAATCCAAGACCTTCTCTGGTTCAGTCAGATCGACCCTAAGATCTCCCTGATTCGTATTCCAGTTGAAGATATTCCAAGACTTTTTCCTGTTTCAGTTAAATCGATCCTAAGATTTTTCTGATTCTGATCCAGTCAAAGTTAATCCAAGACCTTCTCTGGTTCAGTTAGATCGACGATAAGATCTCCCTGATTCCTATTCCAGTCGAAGTTCAGACCACCTATCAACAGTCTCCAAATGGCATATGTAAGCCCATTTCCGACATCACAAGGCTGATACCACTTCATGCGAGTGCAAATTTCTGGGCACTCTAGTGTTCAATCATCTTCCACCTTCGGATCACGAAAGGCCCGAAAGCCAATCTATATCCTCAGGTTTAAGAAGATTGAACAGGGGCAGCTGTTGTACCCCAAAATTTTCCCTCTCATATTTCTCCAAACATTGCAAGAAAAATCTCCTAGTGGATCAAGATTGCTCAAGAGTGAGTCAGACAAGTCATCTCCTAAGGCAGTCAACCTCAAATTAGGGTTTTGTGTTGCATCAAGATCCTTGCATCCAAATGACCTAAAGTTCTCCCCAATGTCCTAATATGCTCTCAAGATCATCTATGCCAAGTTTCATGCCTTGCAGAGGAAGTTTGCTCAGTCAATTGCTCAAAGGGTCCAAAAATCGACTATGCTAGGGCAAAAGTCAACTGTGACCTACAAATAGTCAAACCTCAATATTTTTTGTCAACATTCTCGTTTTGAAGGATATTTCATCATTTGATCAAGGGTTGATCGTGATTCATCAAGGATTGCTCAAAATTCATCAAGATTCAAAAGTTGCTAAATTAGGGTTTTATAGGAAAAGTCAACTCAACTTTGACCAAGCATAACTTTCTCATACTTTATTAGAAATGACCAATCCAAAGCTCATTTTGAATATGATGCAATTTACTACCATCCATCTTCACACCACAAGATCAGAAAATGCACTCACAAGAAGTTACAAATTTGGACATTATAGGTCATTTTTGAAAGTCAACAAAAACACCTATTTTGCCAAAGCTTATAACTTGAGCATGGAATATCAAAATTAGATGAGACCAAAAGGGTTGGTTAGAGGACATCTCAAGCTTTCCAAAAAGTCCAAGAACACCTCCAAAAGTTCATAATTGAAGAAGTTATGCATTATTGAAGTTGGGAATTTTTGCAAAATTGCCAAAAGTCAACTATCCCCAAAACTTCAAATTTTGTCAAATAGGCCCATTCTTTTCCACTTGATTTGATCTTGTCACACTACACACGTGTCCTAGCTTCAGCCTTGTGTCCATTTATCAATTTTTCTATTTTATTGGATTTTTTTATTGAATTATTTCATTTTAAATCAATTTAAATCAAATAAAATCACAAAACTTGATTACATGAGATATTTTTCTATTTTCAGGACCTAATCATCATCAATGTCATGATCAAATTCGTATCAATCATTCCATGTGCAAAAAGATTGGATTTTTGGCAAATTAAGCAAGTTTTCAATGGAGCAACAAATCCAATCTCAAAGCATTGATGTGCAAAGATTCAAGACCAAATTGTTGACCTAATACAATGCAACATACATATACAAGGAAAAGGCACAAAATCTAGAGCTGGAGGCTGCAAGAATACCAAGAACAAAACTTGAAAAAAGGTGAAAAGGTGTGAAACTGAAATCACACTTAGAGGTAAATTCAAAGGCGAAACTCAACACTAATCCATTGCTGGACAATCCCTGAAGCATAACCAACTCAAAACCCATCCCCATACACGCGCAAAAGCTCTATAAGTGTCTCAAAAAATGCTTTTCGTTTGAATTCATAGATCCTTATTCTTGCACTTTTCTTACAAAATCTTTGCATATTCATGATTATCGTCCAATTTATAAGCATTCTGCATTAGCCAATTGCATTTATCTGGCCTGTAACCCCATAGCCGAATCTAGGGTTCGTGGTTTGTGTTTTTTGGGCATTTCTTTTACAGGCGAAATCAAGACTCAAGAGGGATGTAGGTTTGTTCAGGAAGCCTAGACGAGCACAACCATGGTCTTGGGGGTCATTTTCATGGCCTAAAGTGGATTTTAGGGTTAACCTATGAATTCAGTTGCGGATATGAATCCGCAGGAAAATGTACAGGGATGGAGGTTAGGGGTGAAGACGTGGCCCTCCCCCAGTGGATGATTCATAATTCGCGCGCTTTGTTTTTTTATTTTCTGGAATTTAACGCGTTTTATATATTATGTTTTGTTTGTATTTAGTTAACAACTAACACATAGTGGTGCAGTGGTAGAGGCGTGTGTTCAATGACTTACAGGACCTGGGTTCGAATCCCAGGTCCCCCATGTATTTGCTATATTTTTTCTACAGGTTATCCAATACAAACCAACGCTGAAGGCCTATCATATGCCCTCAAATATCAAAGCACCAGATGGCCCAAGGCCAGATCTGGTGATTCAGGTTGAATGACCACCATGGGATTGAGTCAATGGGCGCATAGGGAATCAACAAAGTCAACAAAGGGCCAATTCAATTGGGCCCAAAACCCCCCTAAGTCTTTCTATTTCTATTTTCTATCTATTTTATTTATTTGTTTTGTTTAATTATTTTTCATAATTTAACTAACCAATTAAATCTTTTTCCTCATAAAATTAAAAACCAAAATATATTTTGTTTATTAAATTAATTTTCAGTAATTTCATTTTGTTAATAAATATTAATTTAATTAATTTAGTTTTAATTAGGAATAACTTTTAATATATTTTGCAATAATTAAAATTAACTTAGACGATTAGGTTTTTATTAACATTGATTAAATTTATTTTTATTTCTTTAAATACCAAAAACCCAAAAATATTTTTACTAATTAATTTTTTTATTAATTTAATAATTAACTTAGTTTAATTTCCATAAATTCAAAATAACAACAAAAAAATCTTTTCTTGAATAACAAAGGGTCAAAACCCTATAACTCGCCCGATTTAATTTCCCGCACGCGATCCATTTTATTTCAATATTGTATCTGTTTCCGGAATGTAATAGATAATTAGGACTTTAAATATCTTTTACCGCTTTATTTACTTTTTCGCATTTTAATTTCAAGGGTTGCTTTTGGCGATGTAAATACCCGACGCCTTGTAATAGTTAGTTTAATTTCCGTAATTTAATTTCCGCAACTTATAAACTGTTAGATGTTTAGTAAATAGGGAATGCATGACAAGATCGAATGTTTAACTTAAAATCAACATAGATAACCATTGACATGTACAAAGACAAAATTAACTGAAAACAACACACTCGCACATGTGCACTCTTAGGGCACACCTCACTTGGTTGCCTTCGTACACGGTCATTGAGTATAGGAAGTTTTAGAGGTCACCCTCTTGTCCAAAGATCATAGTTGCCTCGAAACGATTGCCTCAGAAAAATGATCTAAGACATTAGGGTTACCGCTAAGGCGTCCTAACATTGCTTTAGTGACCGCACGTCCCTTAATCGAATTGACCCTTAAAACTCCAACGACGATGCTACCTACTCATTCATAGTGGGATAACACTGTCTAATGGAAATTAGCACAGATTGATTCCTTTTTCGAGTAGGTAGATGGTTCTTAAGTACTTGCTCTTTCTAAAACAAAACAAAACTTTTCACACTTACACCTTTCAAACAAAAACCTCTTTCAAACCCACAAACACAAATAAAAACAATTTTGAAAACACGTTGAGCAAGTACCTAAGAGCCCGTGGATAACCACAGATAGAAAGGGTGCTAACACATTCCCTTTCTATAATCTACCCCCCGGACCCGAGAAACATCTCGAAAAAGGAATTTTTCTGTGCTTTTTTCCTTTCCTTGTTGGATAAAATAAAAGACGGTGGCGAATCTTGCTTACCGCGACATTTTGCAAAAACAAACGCAAAACACAAACCAGCATTCCAAAAAAAACAGTCAGTTCTCTCCCACCGTATCACAACTATGTCTTGGGAACAGTCGTTTCATGTCATACCCCTATGCCTTTGTCTGATATTCCATGTCATGTTATAATTAAATTTTTTTGTGTTCTCTCATCTTAACGTTTGATCTACTTCTCTTTTCATTTCCTTCTTTTAGCATTCTATGATGTCATTTGAGTGTTTCAATCGTCTTACCTCGTGAACTGCTTAACTGACTATTTATATCTCCTCTCATCTATAGTCATTCATTAAGTCCTAATCCTTGTATCATCTTCTATAGTCTATTCTCTTCAAGCTTGTATGCATATCATGGCTGTTAGAACCTTTCAAGGAGATGAAAATCTTCTCAAGGTAATCAAAGAGAAAAGACCCAACTATATGTCTGATGATGGTTTCATCAACGGGGTTATTGAAAATCAAGGATGGTCTAGGTATGCAACAATGTTGAGAGGCCCTATTTATCATAACTTCTTAAAGAATTTTTGGCTTCATGTTTTTGTTATTCTTGATGGAAACGCCATTCATTCTCATATCTTTGGTGTTCCAACTACCATCACTCACTCCACCATTGGTGAAGCCAACCAAAGTCCACATTTACCCAACTCTTGCATGAATGTTGACATGTTTCTAAATGTTCCTAAATCTTCATTTATATATGATCCCCTTAATTCAAATCATTTGAAACCACCTGCAAAAATCGGGTTTCAGTTCCTGTTAAAAAATCATCATCCCAGAGGAGAAGATCTTGATAAAGTTTTTCCTAGGGATATGTGTCTTCTTTATTTCCTTTGTAAGAATATTCCAATTCATCTTTCGGTAATAATATTCAATCATCTGAATCTATCAATCCTAGCATCCAGTAACTCTCAAAAATCATTCATTCCATATGGACGTTGTGATCGGTGGATCTGGAACTGACTGTTTAACGCTGGTTCGCAAAATGTCGCGGAAGCAAGAGTCGCCACCGTCTTTTATTTTCTCCAAATGGAAAGGACAAAAGCACAGAAAAATTCCTTAAAGAGATTGCTCTCGGTTCGGGAGGTAGGTTATAGAAAGGGAAGGTGTTAGCACCCTTTCTATCCATGGTTATCCATGGGCTCTTAGATACTTGCTCATTTGTGTTTTCAAAAAATGGTTTGTTTGCTTTTCAATGTGGGTTTTAAAAAAGTTTCTTTGAAAATTCCAGTTCGACTCTTGTATCGGTCCTCAAGAGTGTTTGAAAAATTGCTTTCGAAAGCTTTTTGAAAATGTGTTGGTGTGAAAAGTATTTTTTGATTTGTTTTGAAGTTTAGAGCAAGTATCTAGAGTCGTCTACCTACCCTAAGGAATTCGTCTGTGTAAATGTCCTTTAAAGTAGTGCCATCCCACCATTGAGAGGTAGGTAGCACCACCGTTGGAGGTGTTCGGGTCAATTCGAGGTTCAGGACATGGTGATCACCAGAGCAATAGGAAGACACCTTAGAAGCTACCCTCATGCCAGGTTCTCGGATCATGAGGACTTACTAAGACATCCTCTACTCGACGATCACCTTTCGAGGCAAGGCAACAGTGAGGCGTACCCTAGGGGTGTTGTATGATTTGTGTGTCGTTTTCATTTATTTTGTCTTGTCATGTCAAAGTGATCCATGCGTTTGTTTTTATTTAAGGCCATTCATTCTTGCATGCATTTATTTAACAGTTAAAAAGTGCGAGAAAGGTAAAGTTCTAAACTATTACAAAAGGCGCAGGTCCACATCGCCAAAATTTCCAGGACCCGATTTGACAGAAAAATAATAAAGTAAAAGTGCGAGAGATTAAATTTACAAGGCTTTGGGAGAGGTACATAAATATTAAAGGAAAAGAAATAAATACGCGAATTGAATTAAACTGGAAACGAGGGCGTTGGACCTTTTTTAATGAAACTAAATTAAATTATTAAATTAATTAAAATTAAAAAGAAAAAGAAATTATTTTTGGTTTTTTTGTATTTATGAGAATTTAATGAAATTAAAACCTAATTCTACAATTTTTTAATTTATTAAGAAAATATGACAATTATCTAAAATTAAGCCTAATTAATTAATTGCAACTTGATTTATAAAAATAACGAATTAAGAATTAATAATTAATATAGTAAAATAAAAAAAGGATGAAAAATGCTTGAAACCCTAATTCTACCAATTTTAGATTTTATTGAAAAATGTTAAGATTAAGTCCTAAATTAAAAACTAAGTTAATTAATGAATTTTATTTACAAAAAATATTAATTAAATAAATATATTTTAATTTTGTCCTTTCTGATTTTTTTGTGTTTTTTATATTATTGTGAAAATATTTAAATTAAAAAAACTAATTAATTGAATCAAAATAAATAAAAAAAAATAATGGGAAGAATATTGCAAACATAGGGGGGGGGGTCTGTCCCCAAATTGGAGGCTTTAGTCAGTAATTCAGGCCCATTTATCCTTGGCCTTATTGACTTTCCAAGATAGCGTGCCCAGGCGTTGACTCACGCCCATAGTATTCATCAGATCTGGTCCCTTGGTTGAGTGCAATGGGACATGTGGCGTGTTGGATGGAGAGTTGCATGGTAGGCGCCTGGGAGTAAGCTACATACAAACACAGTTAGAAAAATAATATGGAATGGAAGGGGGACCTGGGGCTCGAACCCAGGTCCTGATGATTACCAACTAACATGCTTACCAACCACGCTGCTTTATCTATTTGTACATTATATAAACAACAAACAATATAAAATAAAACAAATGTTAATGCTCCTTTTCGCGCAAAATTTTGAATAAACCAATCGTTGCCTTCCACCTAGCCTTCGTCTTCCTTGCTTTGTTTTTTGCCTGAAACATAAAAGAAATTGGCAACGGTTTTGAACCGTTCCCTTAAGCAACTTTCTGGAAAATAGCGAATAGGCCATATGGCCTCATAAATTAGGCGCGAGGGTTGGGTTCTTTTCGTCCAAATGCGCTGAATTTAGTCATGGTACTGTGATGTTCCAATTTTACCTTAACTGGGAAACCCCAATTCAAAGCTTCACAAACCCTAAAAGACAACAATGGTGGAATCGCGTATAGTGCACAAAAACACAATTAACTTATGTGGTTAGCTTTAGAATTACATAATGAACACAAATCAAACATCAAAAATTATGAAAAATGCATGAATCGAGATGCAAGAATGTCAAATATTTTCTGTACAGGTCACCATCGTTCTCACGTTTCTTGGTGTTAGGATGAATGATTTTGATTGGAAAACTTTCCTTGAAGCCTCAGGAAGGTAATGGAACAAGTCTCTTGGCTTGAATCGACCTAGAAGATGGTTTTCAGATTTGAGTTTTTCTTGAAAAATTCCAAGTTTGTTTAGGGATTTCTGGCGCAGCTTCCAGTCTTTTGGCACGAGGGTTAGCATGTGTATATGTATGTGAGTGATTAGGTCAAAGAATTTGAGCCAAAGAATCAAGGAATTGATGAAACAATATTTGATTTTCCATGCCATAATTTTCAAATCTTTTTCATGCTATTTTGGCCTCAATCATATCCAATCACCTTTGATTCTTTCCTAACCTGATTTGCACAAAATATTGAGATTATTTTATGCACAAAAAGATTCAAAAGGTTAGGTTTAGTATTTTTCACCTATTTATTTTAATTAAATGAATTATTAATGATTAAAAATCCAAATAAATAAATAAAAATGATAAAAAAACTTCCCTTTGGGCCAAATGGTTGTGAACATGCCTTGGATGATGAATTGTGGAAGAAAAAGAGGCCCATTAGCATTTTTAGGTCATTTGAAGCAATGTTGACTTTTCAAAATATCCAAAAATTTCCCAATTTCCACAAGGCATAACTTTCTCAATTTTTAAGCTTTGCTCATGTTCTTGGACATTTTGGAACGGTATTTGATTCCTCTAACCAATACCTTTGGTCCCATGTCATTTTGATTTACCAATCTCAAGTTATGGCCTTTGGCTTAAAGTCCCTTTTTGTTGACTTTTGAAAATGACCTATAATGTTGAAATTGATAACTTTTTGTGAGAGCATTTATTGGACTTGAAGTATGAAGAGGAGTTGTAGGAAATGTCATTATCTTCAAAATGAGCTTTGGATGGAAATTTTCTGATAAAACATGTGAAAGTTATGCCCTGGTCAATTTACAGTTGACTTTTTCAACTGTCCAAATATGGAAACTTTTGCATCTCGATGATTTTTGAGCCAAGCTTTGAGAATCATGATCAAGCCTTGATCAAATGATGTTTGTGGCTTCAAAATTAGATATTGACCAAAAATTTGAACTTTTGACTGTCAAATGACCATTTTGCCCCTATAGTTGACTGTAGTGCAATTAGGGTTTTTGACAGTGCAATTTTGTACTGAAAGTCTTGAAACTTGGTATGAGGATGCTTGACCATGTTTATAGGCATGTGGGACTTGATTGGGCCCTTGGAAACTTCATCTTCTTTGTCAGAACCAAAACCCTAATTTTGACTGTTTAGGAGGCCCTTGAACTGTGCAACCCTTGGGGAATTTTGAACCTTTGACTTGGCAAATCTTGAAGAATATGGGAGGGCAAATTTTGGGGTACAACAATTTCTGTGATCGGTGGATCTGGAACTGACTGTTTAACGCTGGTTCGCGAAATGTTGCGGAAGCAAGAGTCGCCACCGTCTTTTATTTTCTCCAAATGGAAAGGACAAAAGCACAGAAAAATTCCTTAAAGAGATTGCTCTCGGTTCGGGAGGTAGGTTATAGAAATGGAAGGTGTTAGCACCCTTTCTATCCATGGTTATCCATGGGCTCTTAGATACTTGCTCATTTGTGTTTTCAAAAAATGGTTTGTTTGCTTTTCAATGTGGGTTTTAAAAAAGTTTCTTTGAAAATTCCAGTTCGACTCTTGTATCGGTCCTCAAGAGTGTTTGAAAAATTGCTTTCGAAAGCTTTTTGAAAATGTGTTGGTGTGAAAAGTATTTTTTGATTTGTTTTGAAGTTTAGAGCAAGTATCTAGAGTCGTCTACCTACCCTAAGGAGTTCGTCTGTGTAAATGTCCTTTAAAGTAGTGCCATCCCACCATTGAGAGGTAGGTAGCACCACCGTTGGAGGTGTTCGGGTCAATTCGAGGTTCAGGACATGGTGATCACCAGAGCAATAGGAAGACACCTTAGAAGCTACCCTCATGCCAGGTTCCCGGATCATGAGGACTTACTAAGACATCCTCTACTCGACGATCACCTTTCGAGGCAAGGCAACAGTGAGGCGTACCCTAGGGGTGTTGTGTGATTTGTGTGTCGTTTTCATTTATTTTGTCTTGTCATGTCAAAGTGATCTATGCGTTTGTTTTTATTTAAGGCCATTCATTCTTGCATGCATTTATTTAACAGTTAAAAAGTGCGAGAAAGGTAAAGTTCTAAACTATTACAAAAGGCGCGGGTCCATATTGCCAAAATTTCCAGGACCCGATTTGACAGAAAAATAATAAAGTAAAAGTGCGAGAGATTAAATTTACAAGGCTTTGGGAGAGGTACATAAATATTAAAGGAAAAGAAATAAATACGCGAATTGAATTAAACTGGAAACGAGGGCGTTGGACCTTTTTTAATGAAACTAAATTAAATTATTAAATTAATTAAAATTAAAAAGAAAAAGAAATTATTTTTGGTTTTTTTGCATTTATGAGAATTTAAGGAAATTAAAACCTAATTCTACAATTTTTTAATTTATTAAGAAAATATGACAATTATCTAAAATTAAGCCTAATTAATTAATTGCAACTTGATTTATAAAAATAACGAATTAAGAATTAATAATTAATATAGTAAAATAAAAAAAAAGATGAAAAATGCTTGAAACCCTAATTCTACCAATTTTAGATTTTATTGAAAAATGTTAAGATTAAGTCCTAAATTAAAAACTAAGTTAATTAATGAATTTTATTTACAAAATATATTAATTAAATAAATATATTTTAATTTTGTCCTTTCTGATTTTTTTGTGTTTTTTATATTATTGTGAAAATATTTAAATTAAAAAAACTAATTAATTGAATCAAAATAAATAAATAAAAATAATGGGAAGAATATTGCAAACCTAGGGGGGGTCTGTCCCCAAATTGGAGGCTTTAGTCAGTAATTCAGGCCCATTTATCCTTGGCCTTATTGACTTTCCAAGATAGCGTGCCCAGGCGTTGACTCACGCCCATAGTATTCATCAGATCTGGTCCCTTGGTTGAGTGCAATGGGACATGTGGCGTGTTGGATGGAGAGTTGCATGGTAGGCGCCTGGGAGTAAGCTACATACAAACACAGTTAGAAAATAATATGGAATGGAAGGGGGACCTGGGGCTCGAACCCAGGTCCTGATGATTACCAACGAACATGCTTACCAACCACGCTGCTTTATCTATTTGTACAATATATAAACAACAAACAATATAAAATAAAACAAATGTTAATGCTCCTTTTCGCGCGAAATTTTGAATAAACCAATCGCTGCCTTCCACCTAGCCTTCGTCTTCCTTGCTTTGTTTTTTTCCTGAAACATAAAAGAAATTGGCAACGGTTTTGAACCGTTCCCTTAAGCAACTTTCTGGAAAATAGCGAATAGGCCATATGGCCTCATAAATTAGGCGCGAGGGTTGGGTTCTTTTCGTCCAAATGCGCTGAATTTAGTCATGGTACTGTGATGTTCCAATTTTACCTTAACTGGGAAACCCCAATTCAAAGCTTCATAAACCCTAAAAGACAACAATGGTGGAATCGCGTATAGTGCACAAAAACACAATTAACTTATGTGGTTAGCTTTAGAATTACATAATGAACACAAATCAAACATCAAAAATTATGAAAAATGCATGAATTGAGATGCAAGAATGTCAAATATTTTCTGTATAGGTCACCATCGTTCTCACGTTTCTTGGTGTTAGGATGAATGATTTTGATTGGAAAACTTTCCTTGAAGCCTCAGGAAGGTAATGGAACAAGTCTCTTGGCTTGAATCGACCTAGAAGATGGTTTTCAGATTTGAGTTTTTCTTGAAAAATTCCAAGTTTGTTTAGGGATTTCTGGCGCAGCTTCCAGTCTTTTGGCACGAGGGTTAGCATGTGTATATGTATGTGAGTGATTAGGTCAAAGAATTTGAGCCAAAGAATCAAGGAATTGATAAAACAATATTTGATTTTCCATGCCATAATTTTCAAATCTTTTTCATGCTATTTTGGCCTCAATCATATCCAATCACCTTTGATTCTTTCCTAACCTGATTTGCACGAAATATTGAGATTATTTTATGCACAAAAAGATTCAAAAGGTTAGGTTTAGTATTTTTCACCTATTTATTTTAATTAAATGAATTATTAATGATTAAAAATCCAAATAAATAAATAAAAATGATAAAAAACTTCCATTTGGGCCAAATGGTCGTGCACATGCCTTGGATGATGAATTGTGGAAGAAAAAGAGGCCCATTAGCATTTTTAGGTCATTTGAAGCAATGTTGACTTTTCAAAATATCCAAAAATTTCCAAATTTCCACAAGGCATAACTTGCTCAATTTTTAAGCTTTGCTCATGTTCTTGGACATTTTGGAAATTTATTTGAGTCCTCTAACCAATTCCTTTGGTCCCATGTCATTTTGATTTACCAATCTCAAGTTATGGCGTTTGACTTAAAGTCCCTTTTTGTTGACTTTTGAAAATGACCTATAATGTTGAAATTGATAACTTTTTGTGAGAGCATTTCTTGGACTTGAAGTATGAAGAGGAGTTGTAGGAAATGTCATTCTCTTCAAAATGAGCTTTGGATGGAAATTTTCAGATAAACCATGTGAAAGTTATGCCCTGGTCAATTTACAGTTGACTTTTTCAACTGTCCAAATATGGAAACTTTTGCATCTTGATGATTTTTGAGCCAAGCTTTGAGAATCATGATCAAGCCTTGATCAAATGATGTTTGTGGCTTCAAAATGAGATGTTGACCAAAAATTTGAACTTTTGACTGTCAAATGACCATTTTGCCCCTACAGTTGACTGTAGTGCAATTAGGGTTTTTGACAGTGCAATTTTGTACTGAAAGTCTTGAAACTTGGTATGAGGATGCTTGACCATGTTTATAGGCATGTGGGACTTGATTGGGCCCTTGGAAACTTCATCTTCTTTGTCAGAACCAAAACCCTAATTTTGACTGTTTAGGAGGCCCTTGAACTGTGCAACCCTTGGGGAATTTTGAACCTTTGACTTGGCAAATCTTGAAGAATATGGGAGGGCAAATTTTGGGGTACAACAGTTTCTGTGATCGGTGGATCTGGAACTGACTGTTTAACGCTGGTTCGCGAAATGTCGCGGAAGCAAGAGTCGCCACCGTCTTTTATTTTGTCCAAATGGAAAGGACAAAAGCACAGAAAAATTCCTTAAAGAGATTGCTCTCGGTTCGGGAGGTAGGTTATAGAAAGGGAAGGTGTTAGCACCCTTTCTATCCATGGTTATCCATGGGCTCTTAGATACTTGCTCATTTGTGTTTTCAAAAAATGGTTTGTTTGCTTTTCAATGTGGGTTTTAAAAAAGTTTCTTTGAAAATTCCAGTTCGACTCTTGTATCGGTCCTCAAGAGTGTTTGAAAAATTGCTTTCGAAAGCTTTTTGAAAATGTGTTGGTGTGAAAAGTATTTTTTGATTTGTTTTGAAGTTTAGAGCAAGTATCTAGAGTCGTCTACCTACCCTAAGGAATTTGTCTGTGTAAATGTCCTTTAAAGTAGTGCCATCCCACCATTGAGAGGTAGGTAGCACCACCGTTGGAGGTGTTCGGGTCAATTCGAGGTTCGGGACATGGTGATCACCAGAGCAATAGGAAGACACCTTAGAAGCTACCCTCATGCCAGGTTCTCGGATCATGAGGACTTGCTAAGACATCCTCTACTCGACGATCACCTTTCGAGGCAAGGCAACAGTGAGGCGTACCCTAGGGGTGGTGTGTGATTTGTGTGTCGTTTTCATTTATTTTGTCTTGTCATGTCAAAGTGATCTATGCGTTTGTTTTTATTTAAGGACATTCATTCTTGCATGTATTTATTTAACAGTTAAAAAGTGCGAGAAAGGTAAAGTTCTAAACTATTACAAAAGGCGCGGGTCCACATCGCCAAAATTTCCAGGACCCGATTTGACAGAAAAATAATAAAGTAAAAGTGCGAGAGATTAAATTTACAAGCCTTTGGGAGAGGTACATAAATATTAAAGGAAAAGAAATAAATACGCGAATTGAATTAAACTGGAAACGAGGGCGTTGGACCTTTTTTAATGAAACTAAATTAAATTATTAAATTAATTAAAATTAAAAAGAAAAAGAAATTATTTTTGGTTTTTTTGTATTTATGAGAATTTAATGAAATTAAAACCTAATTCTACAATTTTTTAATTTATTAAGAAAATATGACAATTATCTAAAATTAAGCCTAATTAATTAATTGCAACTTGATTTATAAAAATAACGAATTAAGAATTAATAATTAATATAGTAAAATAAAAAAAAAGATGAAAAATGCTTGAAACCCTAATTCTACCAATTTTAGATTTTATTGAAAAATGTTAAGATTAAGTCCTAAATTAAAAACTAAGTTAATTAATGAATTTTATTTACAAAAAATATTAATTAAATAAATATATTTTAATTTTGTCCTTTCTGATTTTTTTGTGTTTTTTATCTTATTGTGAAAACATTTAAATTAAAAAAACTAATTAATTGAATCAAAATAAATTAAAAAAAATAATGGGAAGAATATTGCAAACCTAGGGGGGGTCTGTCCCCAAATTGGAGGCTTTAGTCAGTAATTCAGGCCCATTTATCCTTGGCCTTATTGACTTTCCAAGATAGCGTGCCCAGGCGTTGACTCACGCCCATAGTATTCATCAGATCTGGTCCCTTGGTTGAGTGCAATGGGACATGTGGCGTGTTGGATGGAGAGTTGCATGGTAGGCGCCTGGGAGTAAGCTACATACAAACACAGTTAGAAAATAATATGGAATGGAAGGGGGACCTGGGGCTCGAACCCAGGTCCTGATGATTACCAACGAACATGCTTACCAACCACGCTGCTTTATCTATTTGTACATTATATAAACAACAAACAATATAAAATAAAACAAATGTTAATGCTCCTTTTCGCGCGAAATTTTGAATAAACCAATCGCTGCCTTCCACCTAGCCTTCGTCTTCCTTGCTTTGTTTTTTGCCTGAAACATAAAAGAAATTGGCAACGGTTTTGAACCGTTCCCTTAAGCAACTTTCTGGAAAATAGCGAATAGGCCATATGGCCTCATAAATTAGGCGCGAGGGTTGGGTTCTTTTCGTCCAAATGCGCTGAATTTAGTCATGGTACTGTGATGTTCCAATTTTACCTTAACTGGGAAACCCCAATTCAAAGCTTCACAAACCCTAAAAGACAACAATGGTGGAATCGCGTATAGTGCACAAAAACACAATTAACTTATGTGGTTAGCTTTCGAATTACATAATGAACACAAATCAAACATCAAAAATTATGAAAAATGCATGAATTGAGATGCAAGAATGTCAAATATTTTCTGTACAGGACACCATCGTTCTCACGTTTCTTGGTGTTAGGATGAATGATTTTGATTGGAAAACTTTCCTTGAAGCCTCAGGAAGGTAATGGAACAAGTCTCTTGGCTTGAATCGACCTAGAAGATGGTTTTCAGATTTGAGTTTTTCTTGAAAAATTCCAAGTTTGTTTAGGGATTTCTGGCGCAGCTTCCAGTCTTTTGGCACGAGGGTTAGCATGTGTATATGTATGTGAGTGATTAGGTCAAAGAATTTAAGCCAAAGAATCAAGGAATTGATGAAACAATATTTGATTTTTCATGCCATAATTTTCAAATCTTTTTCATGCTATTTTGGCCTCAATCATATCCAATCACCTTTGATTCTTTCCTAACCTGATTTGCACGAAATATTGAGATTATTTTATGCACAAAAAGATTCAAAAGGTTAGGTTTAGTATTTTTCACCTATTTATTTTAATTAAATGAATTATTAATGATTAAAAATCCAAATAAATAAATAAAAATGATAAAAAACTTCCATTTGGGCCAAATGGTCGTGCACATGCCTTGGATGATGAATTGTGGAAGAAAAAGAGGCCCATTAGCATTTTTAGGTCATTTGAAGCAATGTTGACTTTTCAAAATATCCAAAAATTTCCAAATTTCCACAAGGCATAACTTGCTCAATTTTTAAGCTTTGCTCATGTTCTTGGACATTTTGGAAATTTATTTGAGTCCTCTAACCAATTCCTTTGGTCCCATGTCATTTTGATTTACCAATCTCAAGTTATGGCGTTTGACTTAAAGTCCCTTTTTGTTGACTTTTGAAAATGACCTATAATGTTGAAATTGATAACTTTTTGTGAGAGCATTTCTTGGACTTGAAGTATGAAGAGGAGTTGTAGGAAATGTCATTCTCTTAAAAATGAGCTTTGGATGGAAATTTTCAGATAAACCATGTGAAAGTTATGCCCTGGTCAATTTACAGTTGACTTTTTCAATTGTCCAAATATGGAAACTTTTGCATCTTGATGATTTTTGAGCCAAGCTTTGAGAATCATGATCAAGCCTTGATCAAATGATTTTTGTGGCTTCAAAATGAGATGTTGACCAAAAATTTGAAGTTTTGACTGTCAAATGACCATTTTGCCCCTACAGTTGACTGTAGTGCAATTAGGGTTTTTGACAGTGCAATTTTGTACTGAAAGTCTTGAAACTTGGTATGAGGATGCTTGACCATGTTTATAGGCATGTGGGACTTGATTGGGCCCTTGGAAACTTCATCTTCTTTGTCAGAACCAAAACCCTAATTTTGACTGTTTAGGAGGCCCTTGAACTGTGCAACCCTTGGGGAATTTTGAACCTTTGACTTGGCAAATCTTGAAGAATATGGGAGGGCAAATTTTGGGGTACAACAGTTTCTGTGATCGGTGGATCTGGAACTGACTGTTTAACGCTGGTTCGCGAAATGTCGCGGAAGCAAGAGTCGCCACCGTCTTTTATTTTGTCCAAATGGAAAGGACAAAAGCACAGAAAAATTCCTTAAAGAGATTGCTCTCGGTTCGGGAGGTAGGTTATAGAAAGGGAAGGTGTTAGCACCCTTTCTATCCATGGTTATCCATGGGCTCTTAGATACTTGCTCATTTGTGTTTTCAAAAAATGGTTTGTTTGCTTTTCAATGTGGGTTTTAAAAAAGTTTCTTTGAAAATTCCAGTTCGACTCTTGTATCGGTCCTCAAGAGTGTTTGAAAAATTGCTTTCGAAAGCTTTTTGAAAATGTGTTGGTGTGAAAAGTATTTTTTGATTTGTTTTGAAGTTTAGAGCAAGTATCTAGAGTCGTCTACCTACCCTAAGGAATTCGTCTGTGTAAATGTCCTTTAAAGTAGTGCCATCCCACCATTGAGAGGTAGGTAGCACCACCGTTGGAGGTGTTCGGGTCAATTCGAGGTTCGGGACATGGTGATCACCAGAGCAATAGGAAGACACCTTAGAAGCTACCCTCATGCCAGGTTCTCGGATCATGAGGACTTGCTAAGACATCCTCTACTCGACGATCACCTTTCGAGGCAAGGCAACAGTGAGGCGTACCCTAGGGGTGGTGTGTGATTTGTGTGTCGTTTTCATTTATTTTGTCTTGTCATGTCAAAGTGATCTATGCGTTTGTTTTTATTTAAGGACATTCATTCTTGCATGTATTTATTTAACAGTTAAAAAGTGCGAGAAAGGTAAAGTTCTAAACTATTACAAAAGGCGCGGGTCCACATCGCCAAAATTTCCAGGACCCGATTTGACAGAAAAATAATAAAGTAAAAGTGCGAGAGATTAAATTTACAAGCCTTTGGGAGAGGTACATAAATATTAAAGGAAAAGAAATAAATACGCGAATTGAATTAAACTGGAAACGAGGGCGTTGGACCTTTTTTAATGAAACTAAATTAAATTATTAAATTAATTAAAATTAAAAAGAAAAAGAAATTATTTTTGGTTTTTTTGTATTTATGAGAATTTAATGAAATTAAAACCTAATTCTACAATTTTTTAATTTATTAAGAAAATATGACAATTATCTAAAATTAAGCCTAATTAATTAATTGCAACTTGATTTATAAAAATAACGAATTAAGAATTAATAATTAATATAGTAAAATAAAAAAAAAGATGAAAAATGCTTGAAACCCTAATTCTACCAATTTTAGATTTTATTGAAAAATGTTAAGATTAAGTCCTAAATTAAAAACTAAGTTAATTAATGAATTTTATTTACAAAAAATATTAATTAAATAAATATATTTTAATTTTGTCCTTTCTGATTTTTTTGTGTTTTTTATATTATTGTGAAAATATTTAAATTAAAAAAACTAATTAATTGAATCAAAATAAATTTAAAAAAAATAATGGGAAGAATATTGCAAACCTAGGGGGGGTCTGTCCCCAAATTGGAGGCTTTAGTCAGTAATTCAGGCCCATTTATCCTTGGCCTTATTGACTTTCCAAGATAGCGTGCCCAGGCGTTGACTCACGCCCATAGTATTCATCAGATCTGGTCCCTTGGTTGAGTGCAATGGGACATGTGGCGTGTTGGATGGAGAGTTGCATGGTAGGCGCCTGGGAGTAAGCTACATACAAACACAGTTAGAAAATAATATGGAATGGAAGGGGGACCTGGGGCTCGAACCCAGGTCCTGATGATTACCAACGAACATGCTTACCAACCACGCTGCTTTATCTATTTGTACATTATATAAACAACAAACAATATAAAATAAAACAAATGTTAATGCTCCTTTTCGCGCGAAATTTTGAATAAACCAATCGCTGCCTTCCACCTAGCCTTCGTCTTCCTTGCTTTGTTTTTTGCCTGAAACATAAAAGAAATTGGCAACGGTTTTGAACCGTTCCCTTAAGCAACTTTCTGGAAAATAGCGAATAGGCCATATGGCCTCATAAATTAGGCGCGAGGGTTGGGTTCTTTTCGTCCAAATGCGCTGAATTTAGTCATGGTACTGTGATGTTCCAATTTTACCTTAACTGGGAAACCCCAATTCAAAGCTTCACAAACCCTAAAAGACAACAATGGTGGAATCGCGTATAGTGCACAAAAACACAATTAACTTATGTGGTTAGCTTTCGAATTACATAATGAACACAAATCAAACATCAAAAATTATGAAAAATGCATGAATTGAGATGCAAGAATGTCAAATATTTTCTGTACAGGTCACCATCGTTCTCACGTTTCTTGGTGTTAGGATGAATGATTTTGATTGGAAAACTTTCCTTGAAGCCTCAGGAAGGTAATGGAACAAGTCTCTTGGCTTGAATCGACCTAGAAGATGGTTTTCAGATTTGAGTTTTTCTTGAAAAATTCCAAGTTTGTTTAGGGATTTCTGGCGCAGCTTCCAGTCTTTTGGCACGAGGGTTAGCATGTGTATATGTATGTGAGTGATTAGGTCAAAGAATTTAAGCCAAAGAATCACGGAATTGATGAAACAATATTTGATTTTCCATGCCATAATTTTCAAATCTTTTTCATGCTATTTTGGCCTCAATCATATCCAATCACCTTTGATTCTTTCCTAACCTGATTTGCACGAAATATTGAGATTATTTTATGCACAAAAAGATTCAAAAGGTTAGGTTTAGTATTTTTCACCTATTTATTTTAATTAAATGAATTATTAATGATTAAAAATCCAAATAAATAAATAAAAATGATAAAAAAACTTCCCTTTGGTCCAAATGGTCGTGCACATGCCTTGGATGATGAATTGTGGAAGAAAAAGAGGCCCATTAGCATTTTTAGGTCATTTGAAGCAATGTTGACTTTTCAAAATATCCAAAAATTTCCCAATTTCCACAAGGCATAACTTGCTCAATGTTTAAGCTTTGCTCATGTTCTTGGACATTTTGGAAAGGTCTTTGAGTCCTCTAACCAATGCCTTTGGTCCCATGTCATTTTGATTTACCAATCTCAAGTTATGGCCTTTGACTTAAAGTCCCTTTTTGTTGACTTTTGAAAATGACCTATAATGTTGAAATTGATAACTTTTTGTGAGAGCATTTCTTGGACTTGAAGTATGAAGAGGAGTTGTAGGAAATCTCATTCTCTTCAAAATGAGATTTGGATGGAAATTTTATGATAAACCATGTGAAAGTTATGCCCTGGTCAATTTACAGTTGACTTTTTCAACTGTCCAAATATGGAAACTTTTGCATCTTGATGATTTTTGAGCCAAGCTTTGAGAATCATGATCAAGCCTTGATCAAATGATGTTTGTGGCTTCAAAATGAGATGTTGACCAAAAATTTGAACTTTTGACTGTCAAATGACCATTTTGCCCCTACAGTTGACTGTAGTGCAATTAGGGTTTTTGACAGTGCAATTTTGTACTGAAAGTCTTGAAACTTGGTATGAGGATGCTTGACCATGTTTATAGGCATGCGGGACTTGATTGGGCCCTTGGAAACTTCATCTTCTTTGTCAGAACCAAAACCCTAATTTTGACTGTTTAGGAGGCCCTTGAACTGTGCAACCCTTGGGGAATTTTAAACCTTTGACTTGGCAAATCTTGAAGAATATGGGAGGGCAAATTTTGGGGTACAACAGTTGCCCCTGTTCAATCTTCTTAAACCTGAGGATGCAGATTGGCTGACGTGCCTTTCGTAATCCGAAGGTGGAAGATGATTGAACACTAGAGTGCCCAGAAATTTGCGCTCACATAGTAGCAGTGTGATGATGGAATGGGCTTATAGATGCCATTTGGAGATTGATGGATAGGATGATGATGGGCTTATAGATGCCATGCTAAGAGATGATGGATAGGTGGATGGGCTTATAGATGCCATCTGGATGTTGATCGCGTAAGAGCTTCCTTAGCGAGAACTTGCGTACCTGAAAAAGAAAATGATTACCTGGCCTGTTTACAGCAGCTGGTCTTCAAACTCTTTGTATAGATGCGCCCTGACTGGTTACAGGAACTGGGTCTGGATCTTCAAAAGGTGATGAATGAACCAGGGATGGTTACTACCTCAACAGGAACGCTGAGAGAACCTTGGACTACCTCAACAGGGACGCTGAGAGAATCTGGGGACGATTACTACCTCCGCAGGATCGGGGAGAGAACCATAGGCGACTACAACCTCAATAGCAATCATTGAGAATCTTGGATAACTTCAGCCTCAACAGCAATCGTTGAGAGAAACTTGGGATGATTACTACCTCCGCAGTATCGGGGAGAGAACCAAAGGCGACTACAACCTCAACAGCAATCATTGAGAGAATCTTGGATAACTTCAACCTCAACAGCAATCGTTGAGAGAAACTTGGGATGATTACTACCTCCGCAGTATCGGGGAGAGAACCAAAGGCGACTACAACCTCAACAGCAATCATTGAGAGAATCTTGGATAACTTCAACTTCAGCAGCAATCGTTGAGCGAAATCTGGGATTACCACCTCCGCAGTATCGGGGAGAGAACCATAGGCGACTACAACCTCAATAGCAATCATTGAGAGAATCTTAGATAACTTCAACTTCAACAGCAATCGTTGAGCGAATCTTGGGATTACCACCTCCGTAGTATCGGGGAGAGAACCATAGGCGACTACAACCTCAATAGCAATCATTGAGAGAATCTTGGATAACTTCAACTTCAACAGCAATCGTTGAGCGAATCTTGGGATTACCACCTCCGCAGTATCGGGGAGAGAACCATAGGCGACTACAACCTCAATAGCAATCATTGAGAGAATCTTGGATAACTTCAACTTCAACAGCAATCGTTGAGCGAATCTTGGGATTACCACCTCCGCAGGATCGGGGAGAGAACCATAGGCGACTACAACCTCAATAGCAATCATTGAGAGAATCCTGGATGACTTCACCTTCAACAGCAATCGTTGAGCGAATCTTGGGATTACCACCTCCGCAGTATCGGGGAGAGAACCATAGGCGACTACAACCTCAACAGCAATCATTGAGAGAATCTTGGATAATTTCAACCTCAACAGCAATCATTGAGCAAAATCTGGGATTACCACCTCCGCAGGATCGGGGAGAGAACCATAGGCGACTACAACCTCAACAGCAATCATTGAGAGAATCTTGGATAATTTCAACCTCAACAGCAATCGTTGAGCGAATCTTGGGATTACCACCTCCGCAGTATCGGGGAGAGAACCATAGGCGACTACATCCTCAACAGCAATCATTGAGAGAATCTTGGATAATTTCAACCTCAACAGCAATCATTGAGCGAAATCTGGGATTACCACCTCCGCAGGATCGGGGAGAGAACCATAGGCGACTACAACCTCAACAGCAATCATTGAGAGAATCTTGGATAATTTCAACCTCAACAGCAATCATTGAGCGAAATCTGGGATTACCACCTCCGCAGGATCGGGGAGAGAACCATAGGCGACTACAACCTCAACAGCAATCATTGAGAGAATCTTGGATAACTTCTACTGAGTCTTCATCAGGAAAATCTGTTTGGGGTCGATTTAACTGGACTAGAGAAGGCCTTGGACTGGATAAGAAACAGAGAATCTTAGGGTCGATTAACTGAACCGGTCTAGGTCTTGAAATGTCTTCACCTGGATAAGAGACAGGGAGATCTTAGGATCGATCTGACTGAACCAGAGAAGGCCTTTGACTGGATAAGAAATCTTTGGAGTCGATTTAACTGAACCGGTCTAGGTCTTGAAATATGGCTGAGAACTTAACTGAATCTTTTCCTGAAAGGTAAAGGTCAGTCATATGCGATGCATGATATGGGTCAAGCAATGATGTTCTCAACATAAATGAGATTTGTAAGATATGATGCGTACATGCATGCTATAATGATGTATGCGATGTTTACGAATGTATGTTTTCGTCTTAGGAAAATAAATCCTTGACGGGTGCCGGGAAGTCATATCCTGGGCTGATGTTGGAGAATAGATTTTGCTTCCGCTGAGGATGATAGTTGCAAGAATACCAGTAGGAGGAGATAACTCCGTTGGGGAATATACTTGGCGAATGGAATATTCTGCGGGGAGAAAAGTACTCTAACAATCTTGCTGGGAAGCAATACTCTGTGGGGAGAGAGATACTTTGCTGGAATGTTGATAATAACTTGCTGGGGATGCCCTTGTTATGTTGGAAGCGTTGATAGACTTCGCTGGGGATAAGAAGACTTCGTCGAGAACGATCTTTCCGTGGCTTTTGGCTGAGGATAACCTAGTTATATCCTAGTACGGAAATAACTCTTTAAATAAAGCCGGGAGACGCGTTCGTGCTCTGCGAGGGATAAGCTTCCAGAATCTACTGGGGATAAGCTTACTGCTTGGGGAGATGGATTCCAACTTTTCCTGGGGAAACTGGATTGGACTCTCCTGGGGAAGTTTTGAACTATATCGGGAAGATGACTCCACTGAATGCTGGTATACTGCCGGGAAACAATCTTTAGACCAAGATTGCTGGGGATGCTTGTTAGGACTGTATGCTGCTGGGGAAGTTTGAGATCTGCGGGAGTATACCCAACTTCCTTAAGGTTTGACAATAGCTTTGCCTGAGAGTGCTCTGACTGGCTGGCTCACTCTTTGGGGAATTAGGATATCTGGTTATGTTCTTTAGCTGAACCTACCTTGGTACCTTGGAGGATAGAACAATTAGATTGTTTAGACAACTCTTTATTGCCCCTGTTTCTAATGTTACCTGTAATTAATCCTTTGTTTCGTACGCAAATATTCATGAGTTAGCAAATTATTGTCAATGCATATATCACAAATTGAACCTTGGACGTTCTTCGCAAAACAAAACAGAAAAAGGAAAAACAATTGGCAATTTTAACTGAAAAGTGTATTTGTATTGATTTTGAATTTGCCTGTAGAATAGGCGTTTTATGTACAAGAGGCTGACGTCCTAGTAAGAGAACTCCGCCGAACAAAAGAGTTTATACAAATTTTATACATGAGAAAATAAAACAGCTGTGTGAAATGAATGATCCCACTGGGTTTCAACTCTGCTATTGCCTTTATAACTCCGAGCGTCTCATCACTTGATGACCTTGGTTGAAGATGAAGCTGACTCATCAATGTCGTCTGAACTTGATGCCGATACCGGATTCTGGATGCAAAGTGATCCAATGAGACATAGTATTATACTTTTATCCCTAACTTTTGCCTGGACCGCCCTTTCGGGTTTTCAGTCCACCGGGATACCCATTTTTGCCCAAGCCGCCTTTTCAGGTTTTCGACTTGTCGGGTGTACAGATTTTTTTATTCCATCCCTTCATTTTGCCCGAACCCTTTTGGTTCGCCGGGAAGCCCTAATTTTTGCCTAGGCATGTCAGCCTAGCGGGTCTTTTTTATGCGTAGTATCTTTTTACTATGTCTGCATTGGCGGGATGAGGAAGGTCGTCACCATCCATATTGGTTAGAATCATGGCTCCTCCTGAGAACACATGTTTAACCACAAATGGCCCTTCGTACGTAGGGGTCCATTTGCCCCTTGGATCACTCTGAGGAAGGATGATTCGTTTGATTACTAGATCCCCAACTTGATACTCTTGTGGTCTGACCTTTTTGTTAAATGCCCTGATCATCCGTTTCTGATACGTCTGACCATGACAGATAGCAGCAAGTCTCTTTTCATCAATTAAGTTTAGCTGATCAAGTCGTGTCTAGATCCAATCATCTTCACTCAGATCTGCATCCTTCATTATCCAGAGAGAGGGTATTTGCACTTCGATCGGTAAGACTGCCTCCATACCATAAACCAAAGAGAAAGGAGTTGCCCCGGTTGACGTCCTAGCTGAGGTACGGTACCCATGTAGAGCGAACGGTAACATCTCGTGCCAATCTTTATAAGTCACTGTCATCTTCTGCACGATTTTCTTGATGTTCTTATTTGTTGCTTCTACAGCCCTATTCATCTCCGGTCTGTAAGGAGAAGAATTATGGTGCTGTATTTTGAACTGCTCGCAGAGTTCAGTGATCATCTTATTATTTAGATTGGTACCGTTGTCTGTAATGATCTTCTCTGGGACGCCGTACCGACAGATCAGATTATGCCGAATGAATCGTGCCACAACAGTCTTGGTTACCGTAGCGTAGGAGGCTGCTTCAACCCATTTTGTAAAATAATCAATCGCTACCAGGATGAAGCGATGTCCATTAGATGCCGTAGGCTTAATCTCACCAATCATGTCTATGCCCCACATTGCAAACGGCCAAGGCGCAGTCAGAACATTCAGCGGAACTAGAGGAACATGCACCTTGTCTGCATAAATCTGGCACTTATGGCATGTCCTGGAATGTTGGTAGCAGTCAGCTTCCATTGTGGACCAGTAATACCCTGCCCGAAGGATCTTCTTTGCCATTGTATGTCCACTGGAATGTGTACCAAAGGTCCCTTCATGTAGCTCTTCCATGATCCTTTCTGCTTCAGTCTTATCCACACAACGCAGTAAGGTTGAATCATGGTTTCGCTTGTACAAGATGCCGTTGCTAAGGAAGAACTTCACTGCGAACCTTCTTAGAAACTTCTTATCATTGACAAATGCTCCTTCAGGGTATTCCTGAGCTTCCAGGTATCTCTTCACCTCATGGTACCAAGGCTTCTCAGTCACCAATTCAGTCTCGAGATCACAACAGTATGCCAGTTCTTCCAGTTTCCAGATGATGATCCGGGGAGCCTCATTGTCCCATTTGACCTTGAAAATAGAAGACATTGTAGCTAACGCGTCCGCCAACTGATTCTCTTCTCTCGGAAAGTGTTCAAAGGTTATCTTCGTGAAGTGGGGGATCAAGGTCAACACACATTCTCTGTAGGGAATAAGATTTGGATGTTTCGTATCCCACTCTCCTTGGATCTGATTGATCACAAGAGCGGAATCTCCGAAAACACTCAGAAACTTGATCCTTAAGTCGATCGCAGCTTGAAGACCCATGATGCACGCCTCATACTCCGCCATGTTGTTGGTACAGTTGAAACATAGCCGGGCGGTGAGTGGAGTATGAGTGCCTTGAGGGGATATGATTATGGCGCCGATACTGTTTCCCAAAGCATTGGAGGCTCCGTCGAAGTGCATAGACCATCAGGATCCTTCCTCAGGTCCTTCATCCGGTCCAGGTACTTCACAATCAGTCACAATCATGATGCTTTCATCCGGAAACTCGAAGTTCATTGATTGATAGTCATCTACGGCTTGATGTGCCAAGTGGTCTGCCAATACACTTCCCTTGATGGCTTTCTGGGTTGTGTACTGGATGTCGTATTCCGTCAAGATAATTTGCCATCTTGCAATTCTCCCAGACAGAGCAGGCTTTTCAAATATGTATTTTATAGGGTCCATCTTTGAGATCAACAAGGTAGTGTGAGTCAGCATATACTGTCTCAGCCGGCGAGCAGCCCATACCAAAGCGCAGCAAGTTTTCTCAAGCAGTGAGTATCGGGTCTCACAGTCGGTAAACTTTTTGCTAAGGTAATAAATGGCATGCTCTTTTCGGCCAGACTCGTCATGCTGCCCCAGCACACACCCCATTGAGTTATCAAGCACTGTCAGATATAGTACCAGAGGTCTCCCTTCAACCGGTGGCATAAGGATGGGTGGTTCTTGGAGATACTCCTTGATTCTGTCAAAAGTAGCCTGACATTCATCGTTCCAACGTACTACCTGATCTTTCTTCAGCAGCTTGAAGATTGGCTCACAGGTAGCAGTTAAGTGTGAGATGAAGCGAGCAATGTAATTCAGGCGTCCTAAAAAGCCTCTGACTTCCTTCTCTGTCCTAGGAACTGGCATCTCTTGAATAGCTTTAACCTTAGTAGGGTCCACTTGAATACCCTTATCACTTACAACGAAGCCTAGCAACTTCCCAGATCTTACCCCGAAGGTGCACTTGTTCGGGTTCAACCTCAGCTTGTATAGTTTCAACCGGTCAAACAATTTCTGCAGATGATCTAGGTGCTCTTCCTCAGTCTGGGACCTTGCGATCATGTCGTCCACATACACTTCTATCTCATTATGGATCATGTCATGAAATAAAGCAACCATGGCACGTTGGTAGGTTGCCCCAGCGTTCTTTAGTCCAAAAGGCATGACCTTGTAACAGAAGGTGCCCCACTGAGTAACAAATGTAGTCTTTTCCATGTCTTCAGGTGCCATCTTGATCTGATTGTAACCTGAAAAGCCATCCATGAAAGAGAATACCTTGTGCTGAGCTGTATTGTCAACAAGGACATCAATGTGAGGTAGGGGGCAGTCATCTTTGGGGCTGGCCCTGTTCGGATCCCTGTAATCAACACACATTCTGACCTTACCGTCCTTCTTTGGTACCGGCACCACATTAGCAACCCACTGAGGGTAAGAAGTCACTGCTAGGAACCCAACATCAAACTGTTTCATTACCTCAGCTTTAATCTTCTCAGACATCTCTGGACCCATACGACGAACCTTTTGCTTAACCAGAGGGCAGTCTTCCTTAGTAGGCAAATGATGGACCACAATATCAGTGTCCAATCCGGGCATGTCTTCGTAGGACCAGGAAAAGATCTCCATATAATCATGTAGCATCTTAGTCAACCGTTGCTTCACGCTGAGCTCTAGGTTGGCACCAATCTTTACCTCTTTCCTGTCTGCTTCAGTACCCAAGTTTATTATTTCCACTGGCTCTTCATGTGGTTGAATTGCCCTCTCCTCCTGAAGTAACAGTCTTGCAAGCTCGCCAGGTACTTCGCAATCATCTTCACCTTCGTCTTCGGCTAAGTTGATCAGATTTTCGAAGTCATAACTGGCAGTAGCAGAGTCGTTACCAGTGAGATCCATAGTGGATTGGAACCTGTATGAGTGAGTGTGTGTAAATACAGCTGTTTTGAAAAATATGTAAAGGAAGGAAAGACAGAAAAGGAGCATAAGATTTGAAATGCGAGAAAACGTCCAAGATTTTCATTTATGATATATGAAATGACAATTTATATGCCCTCACAAATGAAACCACGGTGCCTCGGGTAAGACACCGGGCCATAGAGTTTAATTTATTGTTCATTACAAATAACAAAACAAAGAAGTTTATTACTGCGTAACAAAAGTAACAGGGGTATGGTCTTTGACAATCCAGTTGGTTAATCCTCCATCAGTTGTCGGGTAGATCCAGCTATTGAATTCTGCTTCATCCACTTCATTGTCTTCCCCAACAACATTCACTCCTGGATTTGTAATGAGCACATGAGGTCTTCTGGTCTTCGCCTTCCGCATAGCTTTCTGACCCTCTGCAGTAAAACCCAGTCCAAATTTGTCAGTTTTCTGTGTAAAGTCGGGAAGCCTGCCCCAGTTAGCACATTCACCTTTTTGAACCACAGCTCGGGCATCCTTCAGGGAAGCCATCTTCAAGGGAACATCCTCTCTGACCGCTGTTTCTGCTGCTGCTGAAATTGGAAGCACCTCCTCGAAATGCTGAAAGGGGGTTTCAATAAACTCCCCATCCATCTCAATGTATCTGAAGGAATTCAGATGGCTCACCATGTACTCCTCCTCTCCTTGCACAGTGACGATCTTCCCTCTGACGGGGTATTTCAGCTTCTGGTGCAAGGTAGAGGTCACTGCCCCAGCTTTATGGATCCAAGGTCGACCCAGTAGACAAGAGTAAGATGGACGGATATCCATCACATAGAAAGTGGAGTCAAACACCTGGGAGCCCACACGAATAGGAATGTCAACCTCTCCGTGAACCATCCTTTTTGAACCGTCAAAGGCTCTAACGATGATATTGCTGGGTTTCAGCTCTATGCCTTCACAATCCAAACGGTCTAAAGCCTTCTTGGGTAGCACATTTAAGGAAGATCCAGTATCCACCAATACGTGCGCCAGAGTAGTGCCCCTGCATTCAATAGAGACATGCAGAGCATCATTGTGGTCTCTTCCTTTTGCAGTCAGGTCAGCATCTGAGAAACCTAAGCCATTGTCTGCTGTCAGATTTGCTACGCAATCGGTGAACTGGACTGCAGATGTCTCCTGTGGCACATGGGTCGTCTTGAGAAATGAGATTAAGGCCTTAGCATGGGCCTCTGAACATAGCAATAAGGAGAGCATGGAGATCTTGGAGGGCGTATGCCCCAGCTGCTCGACAACATTGAAATCACTCTTCTTTATTATCTTTAGAATTTCCTCCATCTCTTGTTGGGAGGCCTCAGCATTTATAGGTATCGGTGCCTCCATCCGGGCAGGCTCATCTTCAATTCCTTTGCCCCGAGCATTGGATGACTCGGCAGCAGGGGAAACAACTTGGTCAGTAACAGGAACAGGTACACTTGTAGGTGTTATAAGGAGGGGTCTTCGAGTAGCGGGCGGTGCAATGTCAGGCGAGAAGAGCCTGCCACTGCGGGTAACCTTGGCTGGACCGGTGATATCGCAGATACTGGCGCCAGTGTTGAATTCTTGTTTAATTCCATTCACATATACGTCTGCCCCATAATGCCAGGGGACAGCTTTATCAGATACGTAGGGAAGAGGCCCCGGAATAGTGATAACAACAGGTGCGACAGTCATGATTTGGACAGGCTTCTTCGGGAGAGCCTTGATTGGATTATTGAAGATGGTAACCACAGAAACTTCTTCTACCGGAACCAACTGAACAGCAGACTTCTTGAACAGAATCTCCTTACTGTCCATCAGGCTTTGGATGCCTAACTTCAGCAAGGGACAACCAGATAGGGAAACAGCACAGAACAGGCAACCCTCACTGCAACCCGGAAATAAACCGGCCAGCAGTAAGTTCTTCTTGAAAATCATTAAGGGAGTGGCTAGATCATCCACAGAAACGGCGTACACCTCTTCATCAACAACATTTACCCCATGCTGAGGCATAGGAGCAGTAACCACATTTGGCCTCTCAGGCGCTTCAAACTGTATCTCCTTTGCGTCAATAAGGTCTTGCACCTTATTCCTTAATGCCTAACAGTCATCAGTGGAATGCCCCGGGCTATCAGAATGATAAGCACAACGAGCATTTGGGTTGTATTTGGGGGAGGCGGTGTTCACAGCTTTTGGGGCCTCTCTGACAGTCACTAGATTGGTGGATAGCAACTGTGGCAAGATCTGCGATAAGGTCATGCTCAAACGGGTAAACTATCTCCGGGGTCTTTCAGCCCTTTGAGGATTGGTTGGCCGAGGAGCGGCAGCAGGCTTAGCAATCATTACCGCACTGACAGATTGGCGGCGCTCAGATTTCTCTTGTCTTCTAGAGCCATATATAGCACTAGCCTCCTTCTTGAAGGGTTTCTTCTCAGAACTAGACGACGCACCCTTCGGAATCTTTCCAGACTTCAACCCAGCCTCAATTCTCTCTCCAGTCAGAATCAGATCAGTGAACCCTGCAGACGAATTCCCGATAAGATGGTTGAAAAATGGCCCAGATAGGGTCCCCAAGAACATGTCTACCAACTCCCGATCAGTCAACGGAGGCTGCACCCTGCCAGCCAGATCCCTCCACTTCTGAGCGTACTCTTTAAAACCTTCACTTGAACCTAACGACATACCCTGGAGTTGGGTACGTGTAGGGGCAAGGTCGGCATTATATTGATACTGCTTATAGAAAGCAGTAGCCAACTCCTCCCAGTTACGAACCTTGGTCCCATCCAGCTGATAGAACCATTCGAGATGAGTACCTGAAAGACTCTCCTGGAAGAAGTGGATCCACAAATTCTTATCCACTGATTACGGTTGAATCTTCCGAACATAGGACCTGAGATGTAGCTTGGGACAAGACGCCCCATCATACTTAGTGAAAGATGGTGCTTTGAACTTACGAGGAATAATCACACCGGTAGACAAACCCAAATCTCCAAAATCCAGCCCAGGTACCTGTTGTATCTCCATAGCATTCAACCTGTCTTCCAACTGCTTGTATCTGTCTTCTACAAGAGGATACTGCTCTTCATCAAAATCAGTCTCGTTGTCAGAGACTACCAGACTAGGACCTTTTTCCGCTTGAGGAGTACCCTTTCCAATGGAAGAACCAGCCTCTTCATTTTGCAGATTATTGCCAAACCTTCGGCCCGAGTTAAAAAGTACAGTTCTCCTCTTCTTCTTCTTTTCCTTCTTCAGGAGCAGATCCTTCAGCTCTTCTTGGCCCTGAGCCAAACCCATAATTAGTTCCTGAAATTGCGCGTTCTACGCCTGAAGAGCCTTGATGGACATCTCGGTTGATGATGAGTCAGGATTCATGATGCTGAAATAAACAGCGAAGAACGGTAAGCAACCTAAAAAGAAGAAAACATGTTATGCACATGATGAATGGAATGCGTATGATTTATGTTTTCAAAGACAATCGGGAATCAACTTTGTAAACAAAAAGGAACACACTTCATTAGATTCAACTTTGAAACTGAAATTATTCAACAGGTTGCCCTTAGGCGTTATATGAAAGGAAATACTGAAAAGGGAAATAAAACTGTAAAAGAACATCCAGAGCTCTTTATTGATCCCATGGTCTCCTCTTCTCAGTACGGATGTAAGCATTCAAGACTCGCTCATTCTCCAACTGCTTTGTCAGCTTCTGGATCTTTAATTCCTGCTCGTTGAACTTTTCCCGATAAGAATCCCGCTCTTCTCGCAGTTACGACCAAGACCTCTTTAATGTCTCATAATCAGTAGGTATCTGAGGAGGAAGGACAGTTGGAGGAACACCATCTTTGTCAGGAGACTCGAGAATGACGGGTCTGACAGCTTCATACGGTATACCTAACTTCTGAGCACGGATGCGAACCCATTTGTAGTAGGCTTCCATAGGTAAGGAAGTCTTTGGCCCTAACTCCTGTGGGTCAGCTTTATGAACTTTGTCCCAAGCCTTGATGAACCTACGCCGCAACTCGTCACTATCCATCTGAAACTCAAAACTGATGTGAGGCACTAACATTTCATGAGGCCCTGCTCTTCTTGCCCTTCCAAACTGACGGAGTGCTAGACATGGATTGTAAGAGATTCCTCCTTGGGTACCAATCAGAGGAACATTAGGGTATTCCCCGCATCGATCAATAATAGCTATCTCATCCAAACCCCTGCAAGTCCAAATGATGTCTTTATCGGTGAGAGACATTAACCTATGAGCCCAACCTCTTCCTTCTTGGTTCTTCAGTACGAACTTAGGGAGGTGCGAAATAAACCACCTCACCAACAAAGGGATACAACACCATAGGGTTCCTCGTCTTCGGGTAGTACGAGCATGAAGTTGTTGCAAGATGTCACCCAAGAGAGTGGGCACGGGATTCTGAGACATAAAGATCCTTATGGCAGTGACATTGATGAAGTTGTCAGGATTAGGAAACAAGACTAACCCATAGATTAAGAGAGCCAAGATGTCTTCATATGCCCTAAAGTCCAGGTCATTCCAGAAACTGTTAGCTTTACCAATCAGAAACTTGGCCAAGAAACCCTTAACTCCGCTTCTAGTTACCCAGTTGTCCATTACCTCTTGATGTGTCAGGGGAAGAGCTGCAGCAACATCCTCAAGCCTGAGGGTCTTTTCCCAACCAGTGAAGGGAGTCTGATCCAAGATAGGGATACCAAGCAAATTAGAGAACTCTTCCAGGGTAGGGACCAGCTGGAAGTCTTGAAAGGTGAAGCACTAGTACAGAGGGTCATAGAACTGGGTCAGAACACTCATCAACTGTTGATCCCGCTTTGCAGTGACTAAACTGAGAAGAGAACCATGCCTCTGAATGAAGGAAGTGGTATTTGGAATTCTGCTAACCAACTCTTCAAGCAACTCAGATGAATGAACAAAGTTGAACCGGATAGTATTCCTTCGCACAGGCATCATGATGTCCTACAAAATAGAGCAAAGATGAAACCCTCTTGTCTTTGAAATGGTCAGTCCTTATGCAGGATGCATGCAATGCTCATGATGTTATGATGTTATGATAAAGCACACCACAGATAGATACAAAGGCAAACATGGTAAGGCACACAAGTCACACAAGGCAAGCCCTTAAAGTTTAGGCCAGCATGAGGTCTAGGTACTACCCTCTTTCAGTTTGTTGGTTCATGCCTGTCCTATCAAAGTAACTGGGTTCTTAGAGGATCCCAATATCATTGACTACCCTCAATCGGTCATAACTCCAGCATCGCAATCTTTTCTTGCGGCCAGAACCATCACGAGCGTTTAGCCTCAATGGGCGTAGCATACTGCTACTGTTCTAATGGCCAAGTTGTGTCATTTAAGGTTCTAAGGTTGTTGGTGCTTAATGACTCCTCAGAAGACCCATATTCTCCTCGTTGTAACACAAGGGATATCGGTACAGACCAAGGTGCCACACCAACGTAGCCACTATTTCACCCGTGTCGGTCTACGCCGGACATGTCCCTCACAGCTTATGCTACCTAAACAGGGTATCCCCAGATCCGGGTTAGGATCTATGTAACTCCCATGCAACCCACAAATTTAAAGCAGACAAGTCAATACAATTGAAAACACAGTTATGAACTAACCCTAAGGTACACCTCACTTTAAAAATATCCCCAGCAGAGTCGCCAGTTCTGTGATCGGTGGATCTGGAACTGACTGTTTAACGCTGGTTCGCGAAATGTCGCGGAAGCAAGAGTCGCCACCGTCTTTTATTTTCTCCAAATGGAAAGGACAAAAGCACAGAAAAATTCCTTAAAGAGATTGCTCTCGGTTCGGGAGGTAGGTTATAGAAAGGGAAGGTGTTAGCACCCTTTCTATCCATGGTTATCCATGGGCTCTTAGATACTTGCTCATTTGTGTTTTCAAAAAATGGTTTGTTTGCTTTTCAATGTGGGTTTTAAAAAAGTTTCTTTGAAAATTCCAGTTCGACTCTTGTATCGGTCCTCAAGAGTGTTTGAAAAATTGCTTTCGAAAGCTTTTTGAAAATGTGTTGGTGTGAAAAGTATTTTTTGATTTGTTTTGAAGTTTAGAGCAAGTATCTAGAGTCGTCTACCTACCCTAAGGAATTCGTCTGTGTAAATGTCCTTTAAAGTAGTGCCATCCCACCATTGAGAGGTAGGTAGCACCACCGTTGGAGGTGTTCGGGTCAATTCGAGGTTCGGGACATGGTGATCACCAGAGCAATAGGAAGACACCTTAGAAGCTACCCTCATGCCAGGTTCCCGGATCATGAGGACTTACTAAGACATCCTCTACTCGACGATCACCTTTCGAGGCAAGGCAACAGTGAGGCGTACCCTAGGGGTGGTGTGTGATTTGTGTCGTTTTCATTTATTTTGTCTTGTCATGTCAAAGTGATCTATGCGTTTGTTTTTATTTAAGGCCATTCATTCTTGCATGCATTTATTTAACAGTTAAAAAGTGCGAGAAAGGTAAAGTTCTAAACTATTACAAAAGGCGCGGGTCCACATCGCCAAAATTTCCAGGACCCGATTTGACAGAAAAATAATAAAGTAAAAGTGCGAGAGATTAAATTTACAAGGCTTTGGGAGAGGTACATAAATATTAAAGGAAAAGAAATAAATACGCGAATTGAATTAAACTGGAAACGAGGGCGTTGGACCTTTTTTAATGAAACTAAATTAAATTATTAAATTAATTAAAATTAAAAAGAAAAAGAAATTATTTTTGGTTTTTTTGTATTTATGAGAATTTAATGAAATTAAAACCTAATTCTACAATTTTTTAATTTATTAAGAAAATATGACAATTATCTAAAATTAAGCCTAATTAATTAATTGCAACTTGATTTATAAAAATAACGAATTAAGAATTAATAATTAATATAGTAAAATAAAAAAAAGGATGAAAAATGCTTGAAACCCTAATTCTACCAATTTTAGATTTTATTGAAAAATGTTAAGATTAAGTCCTAAATTAAAAACTAAGTTAATTAATGAATTTTATTTACAAAAAATATTAATTAAATAAATATATTTTAATTTTGTCCTTTCTGATTTTTTTGTGTTTTTTATATTATTGTGAAAATATTTAAATTAAAAAAACTAATTAATTGAATCAAAATAAAAAAAAAATAATGGGAAGAATATTGCAAACCTAGGGGGGGTCTGTCCCCAAATTGGAGGCTTTAGTCAGTAATTCAGGCCCATTTATCCTTGGCCTTATTGACTTTCCAAGATAGCGTGCCCAGGCGTTGACTCACGCCCATAGTATTCATCAGATCTGGTCCCTTGGTTGAGTGCAATGGGACATGTGGCGTGTTGGATGGAGAGTTGCATGGTAGGCGCCTGGGAGTAAGCTACATACAAACACAGTTAGAAAAATAATATGGAATGGAAGGGGGACCTGGGGCTCGAACCCAGGTCCTGATGATTACCAACGAACATGCTTACCAACCACGCTGCTTTATCTATTTGTACATTATATAAACAACAAACAATATAAAATAAAACAAATGTTAATGCTCCTTTTCGCGCGAAATTTTGAATAAACCAATCGCTGCCTTCCACCTAGCCTTCGTCTTCCTTGCTTTGTTTTTTGCCTGAAACATAAAAGAAATTGGCAACGGTTTTGAACCGTTCCCTTAAGCAACTTTCTGGAAAATAGCGAATAGGCCATATGGCCTCATAAATTAGGCGCGAGGGTTGGGTTCTTTTCGTCCAAATGCGCTGAATTTAGTCATGGTACTGTGATGTTCCAATTTTACCTTAACTGGGAAACCCCAATTCAAAGCTTCACAAACCCTAAAAGACAACAATGGTGGAATCGCGTATAGTGCACAAAAACACAATTAACTTATGTGGTTAGCTTTAGAATTACATAATGAACACAAATCAAACATCAAAAATTATGAAAAATGCATGAATCGAGATGCAAGAATGTCAAATATTTTCTGTACAGGTCACCATCGTTCTCACGTTTCTTGGTGTTAGGATGAATGATTTTGATTGGAAAACTTTCCTTGAAGCCTCAGGAAGGTAATGGAACAAGTCTCTTGGCTTGAATCGACCTAGAAGATGGTTTTCAGATTTGAGTTTTTCTTGAAAAATTCCAAGTTTGTTTAGGGATTTCTGGCGCAACTTCCAGTCTTTTGGCATGAGGGTTAGCATGTGTATATGTATGTGAGTGATTAGGTCAAAGAATTTGAGCCAAAGAATCAAGGAATTGATGAAACAATATTTGATTTTCCATGCCATAATTTTCAAATCTTTTTCATGCTATTTTGGCTTCAATCATATCCAATCACCTTTGATTCTTTCCTAACCTGATTTGCACGAAATATTGAGATTATTTTATGCACAAAAAGATTCAAAAGGTTAGGTTTAGTATTTTTCACCTATTTATTTTAATTAAATGAATTATTAATGATTAAAAATCCAAATAAATAAATAAAAATGATAAAAAACTTCCCTTTGGGCCAAATGGTCGTGCACATGCCTTGGATGATGAATTGTGGAAGAAAAAGAGGCCCATTAGCATTTTTAGGTCATTTGAAGCAATGTTGACTTTTCAAAATATCCAAAAATTTCCCAATTTCCACAAGGCATAACTTGCTCAATTTTTAATCTTTGCTCATGTTCTTGGACATTTTGGAAAGGTCTTTGAGTCCTATAACCAATTCCTTTGGTCCCATGTCATTTTGATTTACCAATCTCAAGTTATGGCCTTTGACTTAAAGTCCCTTTTTGTTGACTTTTGAAAATGACCTATAATGTTGAAATTGATAACTTTTTGTGAGAGAATTTCTTGGACTTGAAGTATGAAAAGGAGTTGTAGGAAATGTCATTCTCTTCAAAATTAGCTTTGGATGGAAATTTTCTGATAAACCATGTGAAAGTTATGCCATGGTCAATTTACAGTTGACTTTTTCAACTGTCCAAATATGGAAACTTTTGCATCTTGATGATTTTTGAGCCAAGCTTTGAGAATCATGATCAAGCCTTGATCAAATGATGTTTGTGGCTTCAAAATGAGATGTTGACCAAAAATTTGAACTTTTGACTGTCAAATGACTATTTTGCCCCTACAGTTGACTGTAGTGCAATTAGGGTTTTTGACAGTGCAATTTTGTACTGAAAGTCTTGAAACTTGGTATGAGGATGCTTGACCATGTTTATAGGCATGTGGGACTTGATTGGGCCCTTGGAAACTTCATCTTCTTTGTCAGAACCAAAACCCTAATTTTGACTGTTTAGGAGGCCCTTGAACTGTGCAACCCTTGGGGAATTTTGAACCTTTGACTTGACAAATCTTGAAGAATATGGGAGGGCAAATTTTGGGGTACAACAGACGTGTATTGTCTGAACTGTTTGAGTTAACAGGTATATTTGAAATTGTTCAAAGAAATCTGTTCATCAAAGGAAATGCTCTATTTGATGAGAGTTGTGATGTGTTTGAAGTTTAGATAGCTTTCCCTATCTATGTTCATTATGTTGTAATCTCCTTCGAGTATCAATGAAACTTCTTATCTTTTCCTGTTAATTCTTCTAGTTTTATGTTTTTCACACATAATTACCTTTTTAATTATGAAAAAAATGGAGATTAATTAAATGAACGTAATTTTGATTTCAATAATCAAGTTCTGGAAAATGTTCTCCGAAAAGAGCTTCTTACATTCTAACCCAGTTAAACTTCTGTTTCTGATAGAATTCTTTTTCTTTTTCAGGAAATGAGAACTCTGATTAAAGACAAAGATCTGAAAGCATTACGTAAGGCTTATATCTAACCTACTGGCTTCAGAGTTTAAATATGTTTTGCAATTCATAATCAGACTCCAAGAAGTTAAATCTGGAATCAGACTCCAAGAATTGAGAATCGAATTTGTCTTAGTGACATCAAAGTTTCAAATATTTCAATTTGATTTCATTATCATTGGCATCTAAAGTCAAGATTCAATAAGAAGAAGTTTTGTGAAATCAAGATCTCAATTGTTATGTTGGTATCAAGATCTCAATTTTCCATTGGTATCTAGAGTCAAGACTCCCAAGATCTCGATATCTGATCTATTAGAACCAGGGGGAGTTTTTACTCAAATGGTTTAGAGTCAGGATATTCGATCTTCATCAAGTCATTGACTCAGGGGGAGTATCATAAAAAGGATAAGTATTCCTTACCTTTCTATTTTCACTTTTTATGATTATATGAACAAAATTGTGTCATCTAAATACATAGTTTTGTCATCATCAAAAAGGGGGAGATTGTAAGAACAAGATTTAGTTCTGTAATATTATCTCTGAGTTTTGATGATAACAAATGAGTATGTTTGTATGAACAATTTTGATATTCTAATGGTTGTTATTGTTGAGTACTTAACAAACAGGTTCAGCTTTTGATGGATGGTGTAGCCAAGACATTAGAAGAGAATTAGTTCCGCTTATGTGCTACACAAGTTCTGTTGAACAGTAGCAAGACACTCCAGAAGGCTCTGGAGTGTAAGCTCTGGCGTTTGTCTAAAGAAACCAGTCAGAAGATCTGAAGACAGAAGATTCCACTTAAGTCCAGATGCTGAAGACTCAAGTTTCTAAAGACCCAAGGTTTTAAAGATAAGGGTTCTAAATACCAAGTGTTGAATAATCTAAAGACAGAAGTTCTAAAGATTCTAAAGACTTAAAGTTCTAAAGACGCAAGGTTCCAAGAAAAGGTTCACATAAACAAGTGCTGAAGATTCTGAAGACTATGAAGACTTGAAGTTCTGATGACCTTATGTTATGATCCCGCTTCTAAACTCATGCTCGCATAAGCCTCTGGAGTGCAGAAAGAAATAAGATAATGTTAACATGGTACAAATAGTACATGGTACAATCAACGTTTCATTCCACTACCATGAAAGGGAAGAAGCGTCGCACGATCTTGTCCCCCACATTACTGTTCAAGCTGCCAATGTTTATGGAAATCCCAAGAGTACCCCTCAATGAATATATTATTTTATTTGCTATATAAAGGCTTGAAGACTAAGAGATAAAGCGCCAATCAACAAAATATCCATGCACAAAGCGCCACTTATAGCTTTCATATTTTTACTCATTATTCTTAAAATAGTTTACATATTCAGCTTGTGCAGAAGTAATACTCTTGTAAACAAAACTTGTATTCAAACGGTTGTTTGATTTTCCTTAAGGGATCGGGTAGGTCTGTATCCTTAAGAAGTCTAAGACTTGCGAGTTTTAGAGATTGTTAGTCACTTGCGGGTAGCTTGTGCATTATAATAATCAGGTTGATTATTGTTTGATATTCCTTAAAGGATCGAGTAGGTCTATATCCTTAAGAAGTCTAGGACTTACGAGTCTTAGAGGTTGTTAGTCACTTGAGGGTAGCTTGTGAAAATTGTAATCAATTTGGTTATAGTGAATTAATTCCTCAATTGAGTGAGGCCAAATCACCTTGGCAGGTGGACTAGACTAGCTTGATAATTTTCAAGTGAACTAGTATAAACATACATTGTTCTTTATTTCATGTTCTTAATTATTGTTATTATCAAGAATGAAGGAAAAAGGATTTTAACTTAAAGGGGAATATTTTTTAAATAAAAGTTTTTAGTTTTAAAAACCCAATTCACCCCCCCCCCCCCTTTCTTGTGTTTTTCACACCTTCATACCTGTGTTAAACTATCACATCTTTGATAGATGGTATTCATTCCACTTTTTCTGTTCACCTGTGTTAAACTATCAGATCTTTGATAGATGGTGTTCCCTTATACCGTCGACTATTTACCTTTGTTAAACTATCAGATATTTGATAGAGGGTATTCATTCCACCTTTTATATTTACATGTGTTAAACTATCATATCTTTGATAGATGGTATTCACTTTTATCGGCATTTACTACTCGTTTAGGGATTTTGTCCTCAATAGGGTTTGTATTTCCATTTCCTCCTCTTGGGTTATCCCCAACTGAGTTGAGTTTTCTGTTTCAATATTTTTGGGTTATTCCCAGTATATTTGAATTTCCTCCCCTCGGTTTAGTCCCCAATAGAGTTATGTCTCACCCTAGTGGAATCATGCCAGTTTTGTTGTCTTGTCTGTGATCATTCATTGAACCTCAAGGGTTTTAACTTCAAATCTATGCTTCTATCATGAAAATGATATGTCTTAAGCATCTCTAAACTTCATATGGTCAAGTTCATCTTAAGATTTTGTGGTTTGATTCATTAAGAAATTTTATAGGTTCATGTATTTATTTCTATGCCTTGTTCAACAAGTTTCATCAAGCTATGAGCCTTATCATCAAGTGTTTTTCAAGATAAGATCATTTAAAGGTTCTATGTGCTTCATCATTCCTCGGAGTGCAAACAAAGTTCAAAATATTCAAAGTTGATGCAAGTTATTTGACATAATTTGGAAAGTTCTTTATTCTATGATAGCAAGTGCATAACTCTCTCAATTTTCAACATTTTGAAGTGATTCTTTTTCTATGAACTCTTCTCATCATCCACAACAAATTATCTTTACATGACAAGAACCAATTATTCTTTGAGGATCATCAAAAGTTTGATTACATTATAGGTCATTTGTGGACTTAGTGAAATTTTTACAAGTTTCAAAGTGACTTTTTGCCAACTTTCAAGGATCATAACTTGATCAATTTTCATCATTTGAATTTCATACTTTTATACCATAATCTTGAGGATGTTTTCTATAAGTTTGATTCAAGGAGCAAGGCCTAAAAATGCTTGGAAGGTCATTGAATTAAAGGGAACATTATAGGTCATTTTTAGTCATTCATGACCTCAAGTTTGTCTAAATTAAAAGTGCTTATTTTCAGTCAACTTTACCATACCATAACTTTTGACTCAAGTCATAAAATGGAAACTTTCTTTTCACATTGTAAAGCTTATGGGAAGTTCTATTCATTGCAAAAAGAATGAACTCATAAAGCCTCTTGTGCAGCATGCCCTATTAATTTGAAAATGGTTGCTTGGACCTGAATTTTTGACATGATCAGAATTTTGAATCTTCTTAAACTCCAATTACAAGCCAAATTAGCATGTGTTTTTGCTTCTAAACATGTTTAGCAACCTTCCATAATATTTTTAGCACATAAAACGCAAGCATGGAGTGAGTTTTGATGCAAAACAAGTCACACTTTATCCACGATGAGGGTGCACACGATTTGATCAAATTCCTTATCATTCACCTCACCCCAACATTCTAATATCTTCTCCAATAAATAGAGACCTCATTCACATCATTTTGAAAGCTTTTGATATCCAATTAAACCTTGTTCAGATCTCATTTGAACTCTAAATTTGAAAGCTTCATTTTTAATCCACTCCCTTTCACAAGCCAAAATTCATGTTCATTGAGCTTCCTTGAATTTTAGTGAAGCTAACAAGATCAAAATCAAGCCAAATTATGCATCATAGTTGAAATTCTGGTATTCAAATAACATATGTCCTAAAAGATGTCGAGACACCTTTTTCTGATCAAACAAGAAATGACAAGATAAATGATAATCAAAGTGAAGAAAAGTAAAGAACATACAGGATTGTTAACCTATTTCGGTGCAAACCAATACCTCTGGGGGCTACCAAGCCAGGGAACAAGTTAACTAAAAATAGTATCAATTCAAATCTAAACTCCCCCGTTTACAACTTCTCACTTAATCACTATCCTTGCTTAACTTCTACCTAAGACTCACCTAGGTATGAGATCCTTCTCAAATCCCTTCCAATCATAAACCAATGATTGAACGATTCTAAACACTTAAAAAATCACAGAATTCACACTTCAAAGACACACAATCATTCACTGATTACAAGCTTTGGAATGATTGAAAGAACTTACAACAAAAATATAGCCCTATTATTTTATCAACATCATAATCAAGAGGCTCATAATAAGCACACAAACCCTAATAAAAAATACAATATAAGTTCGTAAAGAACAACTAGGGTTGAAGCCTTCTATTTATAATCTTCATTGAACTGGATTTGGGCTTCTAATCCTTGCTAGATAAAAATTGGCGCTACAGAATTATCTCCTCAAAGATAGGACATCAATCATTAGTTTCCTAAATTATCTCCATAATTAGAAACTAGTAGTTCTCCTTGAAATTGGCTTGAATCTTCTTTAATCTTTAAACTGAGTGCCACATAGGATAGCACAATATCCACAGAATATTTTGCACTTGTAACAGATTAGAATATCCAATAATCCAGTTATAAACAATCACGGTGTAGAAAGGGCATGCATAGTTAGTTTTACCAAACATAATGCCAATCACAACAAAGCAAAGAAATAAAAATCTCCCCCTTTGTCTTATTTTGGCTACAACTTAGCACATCTTCAACACATAAGCAGCTACAACATTTGTAAAACTCAAGCATCCAATCAATCAGAGGCACAACAGCAGAAGACAGAACACAAAGATCAAGTTATAGTTGATGGAAACTTCTTCAACACAACAGTGATACGGTAGGAGAACTGACTTGGGTGTTTTCTTTTATCCAATAAAGAAAGGCTGAAAAGAACATGAAAAACCTTTAGAGATGTTTTCTTGAGTTCGGGGGGTATATTATGAAAAGGGAAGGTATTAGCACCATTTTCATCCATGGTTTTCCATGGGCTCTTAGTTACTTGCTAGATCACTTGCTTTTGTTTGAAAATGATCTTTGTGTGGTTTTTTGAAAGTATTTTGAAAAGGCGTCATCGTTTAGGAAAACTTTGTAATAATTCTCGTTCGTAAGAATGTATACAAAGTGTTGATCTTTTGAAAATGTTTTCAAGTTTGAAAGATGTTTTTTGAAAGTGTTTGTGTGATGTTTTGAAAATAGCAAAGATATTTTGGTTTTGAAATTGAGCAAGCAACTAGGAACAATCTACCTACTCAAAAGTCTTTTATGTTTATTTCCTCTTTCATTTGATATTGTCATCTTTCTTTAGGGACTAAGATCATTTTGAAAAGGAAACATAGACAGCGTCATCGAGGGACTATAATCTTGTATTTTTGTTTGTTTTTGCTAAGATGCCTCACATGCATAACATGGCAATTTTCCATAAGGCAACAAAGTGGATTTATCCTAAGGGTGTAAGTGTGCAAGTGTGTTGGTTTACATGCTTTGTTTAGTCTTTTATTAGGGTTTGCTAATTGTTGATTTTGTCTTCTCATACAAACCCTAATTACTATCATTTATATAAATCGATAAATTGCGAAAAGTAAAATTACTATGCTATTACATCATTAAGGGAAGGGGTGTACAAATTTACAAATGGGGATTGCAAGAAAATTAAACCTAATTATCTATTACAACCTATTGAATATTGTACAAAATTGAAAATAAAATGCAAGAATATAAATAGAAAAAGAAATGATTTTTGTTGTTTTTTTTATGAAAGGGGTTTTGTCTTGACCTAATTAAAGAAAATGATTAATTGAAATTAAATAAAATTAACTTAAACTAATTAAGAAAAGAAATTAATTTGAAAAGGATTGTTAGGGTTTTTTATGAAAAGGTTTTAAATTAATGAAAATAAAATGAAGATTAATTAATTAAAATAAACCTAGATTCTAAATTAATCTTAACTAAGAAAATAAAATAATATACTAATTTATCCTAAGTCTAAAAATTAATTATTTAAGAAAAAAAGAAATTAATTTGTTTTAAGAAAATGTTTTTTAGTCTTTTTGTTTTATGGAGAAAATAAAATATATAAGTATAAATAATAAATAAAAATAAATTTGGATTTTTTTTATAATTTATGAAAATAATAATAGTAATAATAATAATAATATTATTAATAATAATAATAATAATAATGAAGAAAAATAAAATAATAAAACAAGAAAATAAAAATATAAAGAAAAGTCAGGGGAGTTAGAAAATGAAACAGGGAGTAAAAATAAGCAAAAAAGGTTAGGCCCAACAGAGGGGAGCCCAGCGCTGCAAAAATCCAAAAAAAACTGTAAAAATGTGAAAAGAAAAAGCAAAAGGCAGCGCTGGGTCTTGAACCCGTGACCTTGAGGTTACCAGCGCGCTGCTTTAGCACTAGGGTGGCTGTACATCCGTTAATATAACTGAAACAATAAATATATAATACAAAATGCGCCCTGGTTACACTTCATCTTCAACCTCCAGCCAAAGGACTTGTATCTTCTTCATCTCTCAACAAAAATGAAAAGTTCAAACATGAAAGTTGTGACATATCTTCCCACGAATCCAAACATGTATATAACTTAAGCTAACAGTTAAAGATGAAAGAGAATTTTTAAGTCCCTAATTTAAAACCTAAAAATTTCATAAAAATTCAACTCTAAAATTCTCTAAGCTCATGGCATATAAATGCAAACTATGGATATGTACTGATTTGTGGCAATGGTATCTACATTTTATCTTCACAAATCAAAATCAAATGATGCCTATATGAAGAGATAGAAGTTTGAAAACTTACCTCTTGCAGATGGAGTCGTGCATGGAGTTTGAGCAACCTTTGTGATGGCCTGCTGATTTTTGTAGCTTGCTTGGACCTCCTTGAGTATGTTCCAACTCCTACTTTACTTTGAGGATAGCTGAAACTCTCAACTCAAGTCAAGTTGCAAGCTTCAAATTTGGAAATGGTGGATGGTAATGGAGGAGTTACAGTCAACAAATAGGGGTCTGGATCATTTTGATATGATGTATATTAAGTGTTTGGATGGTTAAAACTCAATACGCACGAGTGGATTTGGAGATGGCTATGTGAGGTTCAAAACTGTCAAGTTAAGGCAGGTTCCGAGTTGCAGAGTGCTTGGGAGTGTTTTGGGGTCTTAGAATTCATGTGTTATGTTGCAATAGACTTGTATTTATGTATGGAAAAGGTTGGAGAGCTATTGCACAAAAGGTTTCTGAGTTATAGGGTTATGGCTCAATTGCTTGATTTTGAAGAAAAGTGAAAAAATCTGGTTTCAAGGCAGCAAGTACAAGCATGTAGGGTGGTTGCCAACTTTAAACAAGCTTGTCTGACTTTGTAGATGAAGCTTGTGCAAAGGGAACCAGTTCAAAGCTCAATGCAAGTTGACTTTGCATAAAGCTTGCTTTATGTAAACGGCAATGGTGCCTTTGTGCCATTAATGGAAAATTTACTTGGATAAAGCTTGAATCAAGTGGATAATAGCTCAAAAGCAAGTTTAATCTTCTGATTATGGAGAGATCTTGAGGTTTAGAGGCCTGCAAAGCAAGATTGTGCAACATAGGTTTGAAATTTGAATTTTGTTCAACACAAATTGGATTGTAATTCAAGTTTGAAAACCCTAACTTCATATCTTCGATTCTCCTTACTCACAAATGATATAAAGGAGTTCTTTGACATTTTGGAAAGCTTGTAATGTTATCTACAACCCAAATTTGAATTACTTTTGAAAATTCCCTTTGGAACTATATGAAAATGTGCCATGAAGTTAGGTCAAAATCCTGACCAAAACTAGGGCAAAATTTCACTAAGTGTTCAATTTCAAGACCATGACTTTATGAATTAATAACTTGAGATCCAAGCATTTTTATAAGAAATTGTGTAAATAAATGTTTTAGATATCATGGAGATCTACAACTTTCATGTTGAAAGTTTCTTTTGAATCCTCTTGCATCATGGTGAAAAATTTACTCAAAGTTGTGAAAAAACATGAAGTTTTAAACACTTAGAAAAATTTCTAAGTTAGAAAACTTTGAATTTTCAAAATGAAATCTTGACTTTTTTATTTCTTGATGAATAAGTTTCATATTTTGACATGTTTTTATGAATTGTGATCTTTGCCATTGGATTTTAACCAAAAAGTCAAAGTTTGACTTTTCAGTGTACAATTGACTTTTGATCAGTTGACTAAGAATTCACTATCAATCCAATTGATCTTGAGAAATATTTTAGGTCATGCCATTAGTTCAAAAATATGCAATTGAACTCTCGAAACCATGCTTCAAACCAATTTACCATTTGCTAGGTCAAAAATCAGAAATTGCCCTTTCTCAATCAAAACCCTAATTTTGACAATTTTGCCCTTTTGATGATTTGATCAAATTTATTGAGGAATTATGGTCCAAACTTGATTAAATGACGCATATGAGTTTATAATATTGATTTGGACAAAAAATTATGAAGTTTGACTGTAAATTGGCCATAGTTGACTTTTTCCCAATATAGTTTATTTTTAGGTCAACTACTCAATTGATTGAGCAAAAGTGTGATCCAAGGCTTGAAACTTGACATGAGTAATCTTGGGGGTCCCTAATGATTAATGAAAGTCATATGAAGCATTGAAAGTTCAATTATCCTTGTGGAATCTCAAACCCTAATTTTGGTCATCAGTGCTTAAGGAGGTGTCTTGAGCTGATCAACCCTAGTGCAGTCTTGAACCAAGAGAGATCTTTGTGAGAAAATATTTGATAAATGAGAGGGAAAATTTTGGGGTACAACAGCTTCCCCTGTTCAATCTTCTTAAACCTGAAGAGTTAGATTGGCGGATCCGCCATTTGTGACTTGAAGGTGAAAGATGATTGAACACTAGAGTGCCTAGAAATTTACACTCGAAGATGGATGGTGAATGGGCTTATAGATGCCATTTAGAAGAATGTTGATAAACACTGGAAGAAGTATCAACATAAATATCTTGTTGATTTATACTAAAACTTGATGTTTTACCTGTGAGAAAAAGAGTTAATAAAATGCAGATGCTTGCATGATGTTCACCAGATGTGGTATTATGTTAAATGCATATGGTATGCAAATGCTATGATCTATGAATGTGAGATGTATGTTTTTGTCCGGGAGAATAAATCCCTGGCTGTTGCTGAGTAAATTCTGGGGGGTTGAATCCCCGATTGCCATTGGGGATGAAGAATATGCATATCTTCAAACTTTGTTGAAAGGATGCTTTCACTGGAGAATATTTCTCGAATGTCAGCTGCTATCTGGTCGGATCCAGGCTTCACAATTTACTGAGGATGAAGTAGTTAACTGCTATCTGGTCGGATCCAGGCTTCACGGCAACTTACTGGGGGAAGAGACGAATTAACTGTTATCTGGTCGGATTCCAGGCTTTGTAGAAAATTTTCTTGAAATTGAATAGTTATCTAGTCGGATCCAGGATTCACAACAACTTGCTGGGGATACGGAAGTTAAATTCTATCTGGTTGGATCCAGGATTCGCAGTAACTTGAAGTGGTAACTACTATCTGGTCAGGTCCAGGTTTCATGGTTTTTGGAAAGTTGTACTATTATCTGGTCGAGTCCAGACTTCATAGTGTCTCTCTGGGGATCATAGTTAGTTGTTATCTGGTCGGGCTCCAGGTTTCACAATAAACTGTTTGAAAAACTATTATCTGGTCGGGTCCAGGCTTTGTAGATTTCTGAGGTTGATGAGGTCAATGGTCGGGTCCAGGTTTCACCATAAACTGTTTGGGGATTTAGTTGTTATCTGGTCAGTTTCCAGGTTTCACAACGAATCCCTGAGGGTAATTGTTATCTGGTCGGATCCAGGCTTCACAACAACTTGCTTGGAAAGATGAAATTGAAAACTGATATTTGGTCGGATCCAGGTTTCATAGTAATTTGTTGGGGCAAAGGAAAACTCTACTTGGGAAAAGAAGTTAAACCTTGGTCGGGTTGAGTTCAGGTTCTTTTATATCTTTGAAGAGTTAGACTGTTATCTGGTTGGGTCCAGGTTTCGTAGTATCTTGAAATTGAGATCAACTATTATCTGGTCGGGTTCAGGTTTCAGATACTCAAACTGTTATCTGGTTGGGTCCAAGATTCAGTAATTCACTAGGGATAGTGGCAAACTCGATTGGAGAAGATGAGTTTTGCTAATGATTTTGTAGGAATTAAACTGCTATCTTGTCGGGCCCAGGCTTCGGCAATTGAAGAAGTTAAACTATTATCTGGTCGGGTTCAGGCTTCAGTAATAACTTGAAAACTATGCTAATATCTGGTCGGGTCCAGGCTTCATAGTATCTTTTTGGAAATAGTAAAGGCTTTGTTGAAGGCTTTACTGGGGATCGGGGGTTGTGGCCATATGATTTGCAATAATATGAAAGGAAAATTCAAACTGGAGAGTGTAGACTCAGTCGGGTAGGACAGACTCAGCTTGGGGAGGATACACTTAACTAGGGAGGATATACACAGCTGGGGAATAACGGGCTCAGCTGGGGAGGATGGACTATGCCGGGGGAATACAAGACTCGGCTGGGGAATTTTGTGGTTCCTCGATTGTTGTTGGGGAAATAAAACCTGTTGGGGAAATAAACCCTGTTGGAGAAATAAACCCTGTTGGGGAAGTGAGTTTCTTTTAGGAAGATATCCACGAGGCTTCAACTTGTAAAAATCAACTTAGCTGGAGAGAGAGCTGCCAAGAGATTGAGACTCCGGTCGGGGATTATCATATGCAAAGAGACTTTGTGGGCAACTCCGTTGGGGAAAGGTTTATTGTAGCCGTCCTTGTGGGGATAATGATAATGAGATAACTCTATGGGGATATTTCATATACATTAAAGAGATGCTTGTTGTTGCTTAGCAGGACACATGTGCCAAATAGTGTTAATTATGTTCATATGCATATGTTCGTTCAATTTTAGTCATTGGACAAATTTGCATTCAAAACAAAGACATAAATTTTGTACTTCAAAGTATATTTGTATTGATATTTTTCTCATTAATAGGCGTTTTTGTACAGAGAGACGGAGATCCTAGTAAGAGGAAATCGTCGAAAGGAAAACAAAATTTGAGAATGAAAACAAATAGCCATGTGAAATGATCTCATTGCCTTCCAACTCTATTATTGCCCCAATGTCTTCGAATGTCCCTTGCCGTTGATAGAAGTTGATTGGATTGATCTTGGATCGTTTGAACTTGGACCTTGGTGATAAAATTAACTGTGTTGATTCCACGGGACATAGTCATACGCTTTTAATCCTTAACTTTTGCCTGGACCATCCTTTCGGGTTTTCAGTCCACCAGGATACCCTTTTTTGCCCAAGTCGCCCTTTCGGGTTTTCAACTTGCCGGGTGTACAACCTTTTGCATATATCCCTAATTTTTGCCCAAACCTTTTGGTTTGCCGGGATGCCCTTATTTTTCTTAGGTGTGTCAACCTAACGGGTCTCTTATGCGTAGTATTTTTTAACTATGTCCGCGTTTATAGGATGTGGAAAATCATCACCATCTATGGTAGTTAGCATCATGGCACCTCCAGAGAAAACTCTCTTGACAACAAATAACCCTTCATAGGTGGGGGTCCATTTGCCTCTGGGGTCGCCTTGTGGTAGAATGATGTATTTTATCACCAAGTCACCAACTTGATATACTCGAGGCTTGATCTTTTTGTTGAAAGCCTTGATCATCCATTTTTGGTACGTCTGACCATGGAAAACAACAGCTAACCATTTTTCGTCAATCAAGTTCAGTTGATCCAATCTCGTTTGAATCCATTTTTCTTTGCCTAGGCCTGCCTCATTCATAATTCTCAGCGAGGGAATCTGAACTTCCACTGGCAAAACAGTTTCCATGCCATAGATTAGAGAAAAGGGAGTTTCCCCAGTTAATGTTCTAGCTGAAGTACGGTAGCCATGTAGAGAAAATGGAAACATCTCATGCAAATCCTTATAGGTTACTACCATTTTCTGCATAATCTTCTTGATATTTTTGTTGGCCGTTTCGACTGCACCATTCATTTTCGGTCTATACAGAGAAGAATTGTGATGCTTGATCTTAAACTGATTACAAAGCTCATTGATCATAGCATTGTTGAAGTTAGTCCCATTGTCGGTGATAATCCTTTAGGGGATACCATAATGGAAGATGAGGTTATGTCTGATGAATCTGGCTAACACATTCTTGGTGACTGAGGCAAATGAGACGGCTTCGACCCATTTGGTAAAATAGTCAATAGCAACAAGAATGAAGCGATGTCCGTTAAAGTGGTGGCCTTGATCTCTCCAATCCTGTCAATGCCCCACATTGCAAATGGCCATGGAGAGGTCATGACATTCAGAGGGATAAGAGGCACATGGACCTTGTCAGGATAGATTTGGAATTTGTGACAAGTTCTTGAATGTTGATGGCAATCAGTCTCTATCGTTGACCAATAGTAACCGGCTCTTAAGATTTTCTTAGCCACCGTATGTCCACTTGAGTGAGTACTGAAGAGACCATCGTGCATGTCTTCCATGACCTCCTCTGCATCCTTCTTGTCCACACATCGGAGTAGAGTTGAATCATGGTTGCGCTTGTACAATATCCCGTTACTTAGGAATAATTTGGCTGCAAATCTTTGCAAGAACTTTCTGTCATTGATAGATGCCCCCTCTAGATACTCTTGTGCTTCAAGGTATCTAATCACCTCATGGTACCATGGCTTTTTCGCATCGGTGTCAAGCTCATAGCAATGTGAAGGTTCATCGAATCTTTCAATTGTTATCATAGGGGCTTCGTTGTCCCATCTGACCTTGAACATTGAAGACATGGTTTCCAAAGCGTCAGCCAACTGGTTTTCTTCCATAGGGAAGTGCTCAAAAGTGATCTCTTCGAAGTAAGGAATTAGGGATAGCACAAGTTCCTTGTAAGGGATAAGATTAGGGTGTTTAGTGTCCGAATCTCCTTTTACTTGGCTGATTACTAGGGAGGAATCCCCGAACACATCCAAATGCTTGATCCTTAAGTCAGTAGCAGCTTTCAGACCTAAGATGCATGCTTCATACTCGACCATATTGTTTGTGCAATTGAAGCATAGTCTGGCAGTGAAAGTAGTGTGGCAACCTTTAGGAGAGAAGATCACAGCACCAATTCTGTTACCTAAGGCGTTGGAAGCCCCATCGAATACCATAGTCCATCGGGATCCTTGTTCAGGTCTGTCATATGGTCCAGGTTTCGCAGAGTTGGTTACCAGCATGATGTTCTCATCAGGGAAGTTGAAGTTCTTGACTGATAATCATCCACGGCTTGATAAGCCAAATGATCTGCTAGTACACTTCCTTTGATGGCCTTTTGAGTCGTGTACTGAATGTCGTACTCAGTCAAGATCATTTGCCATATGGCTATCCGTCCGGAAAGGGCGGGTTTCTCGAAGATGTACTTGATTGGGTCCATCTTAGAAATCAACAGAGTGGTATGAGTCAACATATATTGTCTTAGCCAACGAGAAGCCCATGCCAGAGCACAACAAGTTTCTCGAGCAGCGAATATATGGTTTCACAGTCGGTAAACTTTTTGCTCAGGTAATAAATAGCATGCTCTTTTCGGCCAGACTCGTCATGTTGGCCCAAAACACACCCCTATAGAGTTCTCTAATACTGTCAAGTACATGATCAAGGGTCTTCCTTCAACTGGAGGCATGAGAATAGGAGGTTCTTGTAGGTATTCTTTGATTTTGTCAAAGGCAATCTGGCACTCATCATTCCATCTGACTATTTGATCTTTCTTCAAGAGTTTGAAGATTGGCTCACAAGTAGCAGTCAAGTGTGATATGAAGCGAGTAATGTAATTGAGATGACCCAGGAATCCTCTGACTTCTTTTTCAGAATGGGGGACTGGAATTTCTTGGATGGCCTTTACTTTGGCAGGATCAACTCCAATGCCTTTATTGCTGACAACAAAACCTATAAGCTTTCCAGATCATACTCCAAACATGCATTTGTTAGGGTTTAACCTTAGTTTGTACTTCTCCAGCCTCTCGAATAATTTGTACAGATGATCACGATGTTCTTCTTCGGTTTGTGATTTGGCAATCATATCATCCACATATACCTCTATCTCATGATGAATCATGTCGTGAAATAAAGCTACCATAGCCCTTTGATATGTTGCCCCTGCATTCTTTAATCCGAACGACATAACCTTGTAGCAGAAGGTGCCCCATTGCGTAAATAAAGTAGTCTTCTCCATGTCTTCAAGAGCCATCCTTATTTGATTATATCCTGAGAAGCCATCCATGAAAGAGAAGACTTTATGTTAAGCAGTATTATCAACTAAGACGTCAATGCATGGTAGAGGGAAGTCATCCTTGGGACTTGCCCTATTCAGATCCCTATAGTCTACGCACATGCGAACTTTTTCGTCCTTTTTCAGCACCGGTACCACATTGGCAACCCATTGAGGATAAGATGTCACAGCTAGGAACCCCACATCAAATTGTTTCATCACCTCATCTTTGATCTTTTCAAACATATCAGGCCTCATGCGACCAACTTTTTGTTTAATAGGAGGGCAGTCTTCTCTTGTAGGCAGACAATGAACTACGATGTCAGTATCCAACCCAGGCATATCTTCATAAGACCAAGAAAATACTTCCATATAATCATGCAAAATATGAACCAACCTGCTCTTGACACTGATTTCAAAATTAGCGTCGATCCTGATTTCCTTCTTAACTGACTCAGTACCCAGGTTGATAACTTCAACTAACTCTTCGTGCAGTTGAATAGCTTTTTCCTCTTGTAATAGAAGTATGGCTAGCTCTCCTGGTATGTCACAATCTTCTGCTCCTTCTTCTTCGGCTTGGTTGATAGGACATTCAAAGTCATAGTCGGCAATAGTAGAGTCATTGGCAATAGGATCCAGAATGGATGTGGACCTGCAAGAGTGTGCGTGTGTGCATGTAAGATACATGGCTATTTTTTTGAAAAATGTATTTGTAAGAAACGAAATTCAATGAACACAAATATTTGAATGCAAAAGAGTCCAATGTACTTAATGATCATATGATTAGATGAACATAAATAAAACCCTTGACAAATGGACCAAAGTGCCCCAGGCCAGGCAAATGGCTGAAAAGTCATTGTTAAAATATTATAGAAAACATATTCTTGAATTGAAAGAAAAGCAATAATAAGTAGATTACTCCTCAATGAAGGAGATGGTAACAAAGTCCTTTGTATGCCAATTCTTTAGCTCCGTTGTAGTTGGATACACTCAATCTTCAAATGCAGCTTCTTCATCAGAATCACCCATGGCGTTGACTTCATGGCTTCCAATGCAGAGAGGTGGCTTTCCATCACGAGCACGCCTTACTTCCTTCTGAGCTTTGACGGTGAAGCCCAAAACAAACTTGTCCACTTTAAATGGAATATCGAGGAGTTGCCCCCAAGTATCACAGTTTCCTTCTTCGATTGCCGCACGGGCATCCTTGACTGAAACCATCTTTGGCGTGGCCTTAACAGCTTTAGACTCATCAGAAGAACATTTGGTAGCAGCAATCATCAGTGGCATGACTTCAAAGGCTTGACATGGGGTTTCAATGAATTCTCCATCCATCTCTACGTACTTGAAAGAGTTAAGGTGGCTCACCATAAACTCTTCTTCTCCACAGACGATGACTATTCTGCCCTTGACTGTTTATTTGAGTTTCTGGTGGAGGGTCGAGGTTACTGCCCCAGCTTTATGGATCCATGGGAAACCTAACGGACAAGAATAGGCAGGACGAATATCCATAATATAGAAGGTGGAGTTGAATATTTTGGAGCCCACTTTGATTGGAAGATCTACTTCCCCATGAACAGTCCTCTTTGATCCATCAAACGCCCTTACAATGATATCACTTGGCTTCAAGACTAAATCCTTACAGTCAAGACGGTCTAACGCCCCCTTGGGTAATACATTCAGAGAAGAACCAATGTCGACTAGCACATGTGCTAAGGTAGTCCCTTTTCACTCGACAGAAACATGTAAAGCTTTATTTTGATTCTTCCCAAGAGGCATTAAGTCAACATCTGAAAATCCCAAGCCATTATCAACTGTCAGGCTAGCCACGCAATTCTCAAATTGGTTTGTTGTTGTCTCATGGGGAACATGAGCCTTTTCAGGAACTTGATTAATGTCCGAGCATGGGCATCGGAGCAAAGCAGCAATGACAACATTGAAATCTTAGAAGGGGTTTGCCTCAACTGTTCTACAATCTTGAAGTCGCTTCTTTTTATGATCTTCAAAATCTCGTCCATCTCACGAGAGGAGGGTACTTCAATCACATCAGGCTCAACAACCTTCTCCTTCCCTCTTGTATTAGTACTTGGCCTGGCAACAGTAATGTGGATGGGTGTCCTTGTAACAATTCATGGTGAGATATTGGGTGAAAATATTCTCCCGGTTCTAGTTACTTTGCTTGATCCAGCTATGTTATCAACATTGTTACCTTCTTCTTCTTCGATCCAAGTGTCTTGTTTAATCCCATGATAGAACACCTTAGCACCATAATTCCATGGTACTGTCTTATTTGAAGAATAGGGAATCGGTTTGAGATTGGTAATTATTAAGGGAGCAATAGTGGGTTTATTTGAAATCCTAATAGGACCTTTGGAGGTGATCCTAAGAGGCTTGTTTAAGATGGTAATAATGGAGAGGTCTTCACATTTGTTAGTCAAACTTTTGGCAAGTGGGGTCTTCTCAAATAGAATTTTGTGGCTATCCATGAGGTGTTGTATGCCTTTCGTCAGCCCTTCACAACCATTGTGTTGTCTTGTACAACACACACAGTCTTTTACACAGCCAGGGAAAGTCTCGGCTTTCAACAGATTGTTTTTTTATATTCAGCAGAGTAGTCAATTCTTCATTGGAGCAGTGATTACATTCGGCGTTGGAGGAGGATCAAATTCAATAGTTTTGTTATCAATCAAATCCTGGATTTTGTTTTTCAAGGCCCAGCATTGGTCAGTCTCGTTCTTGGGGCTGCTTGAATGGTAAGCACACTTAGCGTTCGGATTATACTTTGGTGATGAGGTGTCAGGGTTGGCAGGAGGATCACGCAATGTCACTAAATTAGCCTTGATAAAATTTTGAAGGGCTTGAGACAGTGACATGCCTAACCTCGTAAATTTTCTTCTTGGAGTTTCAAAACGTTGATGATTTGCATATGGTCTTGGAGTAGGAGTTGGATTGGAGATTCGGACAACATTGACAGACAGGTGATCATTCTTCTTGGTATGGGCCTTTTCCCCGTACACAGCATTGACTTCCTTCTTTGAATCAAAAGGTTTCTTGATAGGATTGGGAGTGAAGGTAGATGCCATATAGATCTTCCCACTTTTGATGCCACTTTCAACTCTTTCACCGGTTAAGATCAATTCGGTGAAACCAGAAGAAGAGCAGCCAACCAACAGGTTAAAGAAAGGACCAAATAAAGCGCCCATGAACATGTCGATTTTCTCCCTATCAGTCAAGGGAGGTTGGACCCTACTAGAAAGGTCTCTCCACTTTTGCACATATTCCTTAAATCCTTCATTCTTCCCAATGGTCATATCTTGCAACTGAACCCTCGTTGGCACCAAGTCGGCATTGTACTGATACTGATGGTAGAAGGCAGTAGCTAAATCCTCCCAAGTATTGATACGAGAACCATCTAACTGATAAAACCATTCAAGTTGCGTTCCAGCCAAGCTCTCTTGGAAAAAGTGAACCCAAAGCTTCTTATCAGTAGTGCGCGGCTGTATCTTGCGCACATAAGATTTCAAATGGAGTTTTGGACAAGAAACCCCATTGTACTTTGCAAAGATTGGTATTTTTAATTTGTGGGGAATGACTACCCCAGAGATCAAACCTAAATCATCAAAATCTAAACCGGGGACGGATTGGATTTCAACAGCTTTCAATCTGTCTTCTAACTACTTGTATTTGATATCAGCGGGTGGATACTGCTTGTTGAAATAATCATCATTGGATACTTGATCATTGATACAGTCCGCCTGAGTACTCTTGACCTCACCAATCTGGTTCTCGTCCTCTTCAGATGAATCTCCTCCTACTGGGATTTGACGGATTGTCTCCTTGAACCTTCTACCCATGTTGAGTAAAGCTTTCTTCTTTGGCTTCTTCTTAACGACCAGCAAAGCCATCATATCTTGTTGCCCTTTGGCTAGGGCTAGTAGAGTCTCCTGAAACTGAGAATTCTGGGTTTGGAGATCCTTCACAGTTTTCTCTAGATCCATCTTGCTGAAATAAACAGCAGAAAGATAAGGAAACCTGTTATGCGAAAACCTGAATGAACAAACGTTAATTTTTATTAAACAAAACAAGAAAGATTACATCATGCCTCTTGGGCTTACAAAATAACTTTCTAAGATAAAAAGACCGAACACATCCTCTTTGGCGCGAGATAAGCGTTCACACTTTGCTCTTCTTGTAGCTGCTTTGTAAGCTCCAAGACCCTATTTTCACTAGCATAGAATTGAGCCTTGAAAGTATCTCATTCTTCCTTCAACTGGATCTAACCCTTTTGTAAGTCTTCGATAGAGGTAGGCATGTCGGGATGGAGGATAGTGTACGGAACATCTCCTTCGACCATAGGCTCCACGATGACTGGTAAGATGGAAGGGTAAGGCATCACAAGTTTCGGAGTACGAGCTCGTACCCATTTAAGGTAAGGCTCGAGGGGAATGGAATTCTTGTGTCCTAGTGTCTTGCTATCCACCTTGTTCAACATCCTCCAAGCTCGGATAAACCTCTGGCGGTAACCTTGATTGTCATTCTCGTAGTCGAATACCAAACCTTGAATAAGCATCTCGTGTGGACCATCCCTTCGGGCGTAACCAAACTGTCGTAGGGCTAAGCAGGGGTTGTAAGTGATACCTCCTCTAATTCCAAGCAAAGGGACGTTAGGGAATTCTCCACAACGGTCAACGGTAGTAACATTCTCCAAAGAGCGGGAACACCAATGAATATCTGAATGTCTGAGCGTCATTAACCTATGGGACCATCTTGAACCTTGCTCGTTCTTCAATACCGATTGGGGAAGATGTGAAATAAACCATCTTGCCAAAAGAGGAGTACAACACATAAGGATACCTCTTTTCCTCATGGTGCGAGTGTGAAAAGAATGTAGAATGTCCCCTAGCAAAGTAGGCACCGGGTTACGAGACATGAAGATTTTGACGATGTTCACATCTATGAGTTGGTCAGGATTTGGAAACAAAACCATCCCATAGATGAGGAGAGACACAATTTCCTCAAAATCTTGCAAATCCAAAGAGTTCCAACAGTTTTGGGCTTTCTCAAACAAGAAATTTGCTAGGAAACCCTTGACACCACTCCTTGTAAGTCTCAGAGTGCCTAAGAGGGGGGGGGGGGGGGGGGGTGAATTAGGTCTTATAAAAATTTATTCGGTTTTATGAGAATGCTTGGTAGTAATTTTTGGTTAAGTGTTTGAAGGTTTTGATTATATCTTTATCTTTTCTTGATTATGGTGATGAAAGCGATAAATGCGGAAAAGTAAAGAACACGGTGATATATCCTGGTTCCCCTCACAATCCGAGAGTACTCCGGTCCCCTTTCCAACACGAAAGAGATTTCACTATAGTTAGAATGATTGTACAACCTATGCTTACTATCTAACCTATAGGGTGATCAAAGGTTCTTAACACCTTTAAGACCAAACAAACACTAATGTGAATGAAGAACAATCCTCTTCAAATCACAACACTTACTTCCAACAGTCCTGGATAGTAAGGGAATAATTTCTTTAAGTAATACAATGATTTATTTGAAGTATATGGATAGCACTATCAATCTTCAATTGATCTTCTTCTTCAAGATAAAAACAATTCTCAAACAATGTATATAAATGTTCACAATGTATGTATGAAACTTGTAATGATTTAATGAAAGTGTATATGGCAAGTTTCACAAAATTATGAACACATGAAAGTATGAATTCAAATTTGAATGAATGAGAAAATTGTTTATTGAAGAAGGTTTTTTGTTAATTTTAAAATTGAAGCATTTTTTTTTGAAATAAGAAAATCTGCAGCATTTTATAAAGTCATAAGAACCTCTTCATTCATGCCAATTCATATGAAAAGTTGCAATGCATTCATGAAAAGATACCACTTGAAAAATGTTTAAAAACCAAAAGAAAAGTTGCACTGGTTCGCTAGGAACCGGTTCCGACACTGACAGAACCCGGTTCTTAGTGAACGTTATAAGTCAGATTTCAAAAATATCCCGCAGGAACCGGTTCCCCTATTGGTACAACCCGGTTCCTGGTACAAATTCCAGGGACATGTTTTTGAACAAATTTTGGAACCCGGTTCCCTGTTAGGGAGGAACCGGTTCCTGAAAGTTAATTTTCAAAAATTCTTTTTTGAAAAAGATTTTAAACAAAGTTTTTCTTAAGTGAAAACATGTTGGATATGTATATGATTATGAATGCATATTTTTTTTTGTGAACATCTATATTCAAGATTAAGAATTATTTATACCATTTGACATTTGATGATTCTTCAATAATTCTTCAATAATCTTCAAGACTTTTATATGATGTTGATAAGCTTTTTGCACATCCTTTGAATGTTGATGTCCATGTTGTCTTCATCAAAACACATGCTTTAAATATGACTTGAGAAGCTTGCAATTACATTCTCCCCCTTTTTGATGATGACAACTATGTCTTGAAAACAATTCTTGAAATGTTTTATGTTGTTTTGTGTAGTAAACATGTTGAGTAAATGCAAGGCTCCCCCTAAATTGTATGCTCCCCCTAAGTCCATGATTCTTTGAATTTTGGAGTGAGTTTGATATTTATTTGGGCCTGCAATTTCTTTGAAACAAAACAACACATATGCATATTCTTCTCCCCCTTTGTTAACATCAAAAAGGATGGGGAAAAAGAGTGAAACAATTTTATTTAAAAATTAAGACGTGTTTAAACACAACCATACATTAAAATACGAACATAACACATTGTACGATTTCAACGAAACAGAAGAAACTTAAACATCACGAAACATAAAATAGAACATTGTCTAGACATTACAAAGGAAAACACGAAAATAAAAGAAATGACATAAAAATATAAAAGTAAGGATTTAGTCTTCATCCTCATTCATCTCATTATCATCATCTTCACTTCCACTACCACTTCCGGATTCCTCTTCCTCTAGAACTTCTTTTCTATCAAAGTGGTAAAGAATAAGCTTTTGAGTTCTTTGGACATTTCGTAGTTGTCGCCGTGCAGAAGAATTTTCTTGTTGGAGCACATCAAAGCGATCATCCACATGTCTTTGGAAGAGGGTCATTTGATTAAACAACATGTCTATTGTGTATCCGCCTTCGGGAGGTTGAGCAACACAGTGGACAGTTGGTTCGAAATCCTCTTTGTAGTGAAAGTGACCTCTTGCATCAAGAATGATTCCAGTGTTCTTAAGAGCGGTTGCATCTGTAATAGCCTCTTTATCTCCTTGAATTCTTGTAACTTCCCGTTGAAGGTTAACATTAGCATTTTTCAGAATGTGAGAGATGGCTCGAGCATATGGTAAACCACCATCTAGAGATTCCATAAGTTGCATATGGTACATAATAGAAAGTGCCCAATTAACCGAACAACGGCGTCTCAATGCATTAAGGACCATCAATTCAAACTCATTGATACGAGAGTGATTGGAATTCTTTGGAAATAGGATATAGGCAATAATAAGGTGGAGCATTCTGTCACTTACAGAGAGATTTGAGCCAAATAAATTTGATGACGAGAGAAGTTGTTGACGAGCAGTATTTTGCTGATTTGGCCTGCACATGTTAATAAAAATCTCTACCTTATTGTATGGTAGCCAATCATGAGGAATAACACCATTCACAAGAACTAAACCTTCATGTGGAATACCCAACAATGCACCAAATTCCTCAACAGATAAAGAGATACTTTTTGACAGAACATGAGAGGTTAGAGTAACATCACCAAATTCATCAGGGATAAGTTTCAAGTTGTGATAAAATTCTCTAACAAGATCAGGAAATACTTCACCATTGTTACCTACAAAACTAGCAACCCCAACAGAGGCCAACTGAGCAGGGAATAAAAAGCTATGAGCAGGAAAGGTATGAAGTCTACAAAACTTAGCTTTAAGAACCTTCCGATTACAAGATTTGAAGGTGAGCCTTCTGGATTTGATGGTCTGAGGATGAATGTTAGAAGACTCTTCTTCAACCTGAGCCTTTCCCTTGCTGGACCTGGTAGCTCTCTTAGGACCCATGGTGATTTGTGAGAGATCTGAAGTTTAGGGTTTGATTTGGAATTTTCGGAATATTGAGAGATTGGGATATTTGAGTATGAAATATGGAAGGAGAAGTGGTTTTATAGTGATTTGTAGTAGTGGGTATTAAAATGTTGGTGAAGAAAAAGAGATGTTGGAGCTTTTATGAGGTGTGTTAATGGAGGTGGAAGGTTTTGAGAAGAGGAAGATGAAGTTGGAATGAGAGATAAATGTATGACTTATGACATAAAGCCAATTAAAAAAAACACTTTAAGTTCTCACACAAAAATATTAAACAAAAATAATTATTAAGCATAAAAAAAAAACGTCTGGGAACCTGGAAGAAGGCGTGTGGCAGGTCTGCTTGCTGGGAACCGGCTCTGCACTATAGGGAACCCGGTTCCTGGCTTTTGTAAAAATAGCGCTTCTGGAAAATGAACCAGGAACCGGTTCCTACCAATATGGGAAACGGGTTCCACATGCAAAAATGCCAAAAACTTATGAGAAACAATTAGAGAGCACCTCCATCCAGAATACCAAGTTCTCTTCGAAGCTTTTTGTTCTTGATGGACCAAAGAGATCCATGTGTAACAATTGTAGTGGCCTTGTAGTAGACACCACATTCTTAGATTTGAAAGTTGTTTTGGTTTGTTTGCCCTTTTGGAAAGCGCTACATAATTTGTCTTTGATGAACTTCATCTTTGGTAGACCATGACTAAGTCATGCTTAACCAATTTGCTCAAGTGCTCCATGTGAATGTGAGCAATCCTCTTGTGCCATAACCAAGCGTCATTGTTGTTTACCATAAGACATTGTACCTTCAGAGACAAATCATCTAAAGTAATCATAAAAATATTGTTAGTTCTTATACCTTTGAGTTTTACCTCATTGGTTGCCTCATCCATAATAAGACATTCTTCTTTGTTGAATTTGATCTTGAACCCTCTATCACAAAGTTGACTTATGCTAAGAAGGTTATGCTTTAATCCTTCAACATAGAGAACATCCTCAATTTGAATGGATGGAGGTGTGCCAACTATTCCAACGCCAAGAATCTTTCCTTTGGTGTTGTCTCCATAGGTGACATACCCTTTGGCTTTATGTACTAGATATGAAAATTGGTGTACATCTCCTGTCATATGCTTTGAACATCCACTATCAAGATACCAAACATTTAATGTGGATTGCAAGCATACCTACACAAACAAATTATTCTTTGTTAGGTACCCAAGTTGCCTTGGGTCCTTCATAGTTAGTTCCCTTTTTCACCCACACATAATGCCCACTTGCTATACTAAAGTTTCTAACATAGCAAGCATTAGGTGTATGGCCTTTAATACCATAATAAAAACAAGTAGGTTCAAAGTTGCTTCTATATCTAGAAGGATAAGATTTCTTCTTAGGAAATGTTTTCTTTTTCGATACATTAGCCTTTTTCTTTTGATGATTATGAACAACTTGCTTCTTTTCTACTTTCTTGGGATTGGAACTATTACTAGCCTTTACAAAAACAGCGGGATTGTTACTTGGTTTCTTAGAATTCACATAACCAAGACCCCTTTTATCATTTGGATAATGTTGTTGGCTTAGTAATCCTTCCAATCCTATTTGTCCTTTTTCATATCGTTCAATGACTCTTTTCAATTGAACAATTTGAAAGACATTTGATTCACACTTGGAGCATGCAAAGTTTTCTTTTTCTTTAATAAAATTCTGTTTTTGAAGATCAAAATCTTTAGTCATGGTGTCAATTTTTTCTAAACAAATTAGAAGTTCTTTTTCTTGATTTGACACCTTTTTGTATAAACTTTTGCATTCTTTCAAGAGTTTATCAATAGCATCTTGAACATCATCATCAAAAAGATTAAATTCATTACTAACCTCTTCTTCATCGTCGGAGTGATGTGAAGCCATTAATGCTAGATTTGCACATTCGTAGCTTTCCGAATCGGATGAAGAACTTATCTCATTATCTTCCCATGCAACATAAGCCTTTTTGTTCTTGAACTCCTTTTTGCCTTTGAATCCATTTTTCTTGGAGAGTTTTGGACAATCCGGATTTATGTGACCTTGCTTTCCACATTCATAACATGTGACATCTTGTGTTGATGTGGAGGCTTCTTTATCTTTATGATTATAAAATTTCTTCCTTTTGACAAAGTTAGCATTATGAAGATTATTTTTATGACCAAAATATTTTCCTAACCTTTTTACAAGAAGCAAGAAGTTTTCATCTTCCTCCGATGCATCTTTATCTTGACTTTCTTTTGAATCAACTTTCAAAGCAATGCCTTTGGATTTCTTCTCTAAATTTTCATGTTTTTCAAGTCTACCGAGTTCCGTTTCGTATTCTTGAAGTTTGCCAAATAATGTAGCGGAAGTCATTGTGGAGAGACTCTTCTTTTCCGAGATTGCCGTTACCTTTGGTTGCCATTCCCTAGTCAATGATCTAAGGATTTTCAAGTTGAGTTCATCATTTGTCAAGGTTTTACCAAGAGCATTTAAGTGATTTGTCAAATGCACAAATCTCTTTTGTAAGTCAAGAATGGATTCTCCGGGCTGCATTCGAAATAGTTCATATTCTTGACTCAAGGTATTTAGCCTTGATCTTTTTACTTCAGTCGTTCCTTCATGAGTTTGAACCAGGGTATCCCATATTTCTTTTGCTGTTTTGCAGTTCGAGACACAGAAAAATTCGTCCATACTGAGTGCACCTTGAAGAAGGTTTATTGCCTTTTTGTCATAGAGAACTTTCTTTTTATCATCGTCGTCCCATGCAGTTTTGGGCTTTGCAGAACCAATGCCATTGATTACTGATATTGGGATAAATGGACCATTTTCAACAGCATCCCATACTTCCTCTCCTTGCGCTTCTAAATGCGCCTTCATGCGTATTTTCCAGAAGTCAAAATATTCACCACAGAATAGAGGAGGCTTGTTGTTACTACCACCATCTCTGAAAACTGGTTGATGATTTGCGGAAGCCATTCTGGATCTTTAGGAACAAGTTACCTATAACTTGCTCTGATGCCAATTGTAAGTCTCAGGGTGCCTAAGAGGGGGGGGGGGTGAATTAGGTCTTATAAAAATTTATTCGGTTTTATGAGAATGCTTGGTAGTAATTTTTGGTTAAGTGTTTGAAGGTTTTGATTATATCTTTATCTTTTCCTGATTATGGTGATGAAAGCGATAAATGCGGAAAAGTAAAGAACACGAGGATATATCCTGGTTCCCCTCACAATCCGAGAGTACTCCAGTCCCCTTTCCAACACGAAAGAGATTTCACTATAGTTAGAACGATTGTACATCCTATGCTTACTATCTAACCTATAGGGTGATCAAAGGTTCTTAACACCTTTAAGACCAAACAAACACTAATGTGAATGAAGAACAATCCTCTTCAAATCACAACACTTACTTCCAACAGTCCTGGATAGTAAGGGAATAATTTCTTTAAGTAATACAATTATTTATTTGAAGTAGATGGATAGCACTATCAATCTTCAATTGATCTTCTTCTTCAAGATAAAAACAATTCTCAAACAATGTATATAAATGTTCACAATGTATGTATGAAACTTGTAATGATTTAATGAAAGTGTATATGGCAAGTTTCACAAAATTATGAACACATGAAAGTATGAATTCAAATTTGAATGAATGAGAAAATTGTTTATTGAAGAAGGTTTTTTGTTAATTTTAAAATTGAAGCATTTTTTTTTTTGAAATAAGAAAATCTGCAGCATTTTATAAAGTCATAAGAACCTCTTCATTCATGCCAATTCATATGAAAAGTTGCAATGCATTCATGAAAAGATACCACTTGAAAAATGTTTAAAAACCAAAAGAAAAGCTGCACTGGTTCGCTAGGAACCGGTTCCGACACTGACAGAACCCGGTTCTTAGTGAACGTTATAAGTCAGATTTCAAAAATATCACGCAGGAACCGGTTCCCCTATTGGTACAACCCGGTTCCTGGTACAAATTCCAGGGACATGTTTTTGAACAAGTTTTGGAACCCGGTTCCCTGTTAGGGAGGAACCGGTTCCTAAAAGTTAATTTTCAAAAATTATTTTTTGAAAAAGATTTTAAACAAAGTTTTTCTTAAGTGAAAACATGTTGGATATGTATATGATTATGAATGCATTTTTTTTGTGAACATCTATATTCAAGATTAAGAATTATTTATACCATTTGACATTTGATGATTCTTCAATAATTCTTCAATAATCTTCAAGACTTTTATATGATGTTGATAAGCTTTTTGCACATCCTTTGAATGTTGATGTCCATGTTGTCTTCATCAAAACACATGCTTTAAATATGACTTGAGAAGCTTGCAATTACACTCCTTGTTTCCCAATTAGTTGTGATGTCAGATGATTGCAAGTGTTGAGATTGAGCAATATCTTCTGGCTTTGGATCTCTTTCCGTACCATTGAAAGGTGGTTAATTGAGAATGGGAATCCTCAAGAGTCGGGAGAATTCTTCCAAAGTTGGCACAAGTTGATAATCAGTAAATGTGAAGCAATGGTGTAGAGGATCAAAGAACTGGAAGAGCACCTTCATCTTGTCTTCATCAGTTTTGGAGATAACCAAGTTTAGGAGGCGACCATGTCTTTCGGTAAATGGAGAATTCTCAGGAACCCTTGATGCTAACTCTTTGAGTTGAGGATGGATCCTTACGAGATTGACTTGAATGGTTTTCCTGCGAATAGAATCCATGTCCTACAAAACAGAATAAAGATAAATCCCAAAAATCCTTGAAATGGTTAGTGAATATGGGTATGATGTTATGATGTTTATGATGTTATGTAATAGTAAATATATACAAACAAAACAAACAAGTCCTTATGTTTAGGCATGCATGGAATCTCATAGGTAATTACCCTCTTGAAGTTTAGTTGGATCAAACCTATCCTAGCAATAGTAACTGGGTTCTAAGGAACTCAATATCACTGGCTTGTTTCCTTGGGCATTGTTTCAGCACAAGCCTATTTAATGGCGACTGAAATATCCCAAAAAACCAAACCTCAATGAGTGTAGTATCGAGTATCTACCAACTTCAGACTGCACCAAAGTCGGCCATCTCACTACGTCCTAATGGCCAAGTTGGTCAAGTAAAGGTTCTAAAAGTTCATTAGTGCTTCATGACATCACTCAGCGGCCCCATAATCTCCTTGACTACTCAAGGGCTACCGGTACCCACAAATATGTTGCACTAACGTAGCTATTTCTTAGACCATATCGGTATACCCCGCACAGTTTCCACAATGTATTGCTACTTACCTATAAGGTATCCCAAATCTGGGTAGAGGATTCAAACCCAAACAAAAAACCATAATGTAAAGCATACAAGTCAAACAAAGAAAGCAAGTAAATGTGATCTAGCCCTAAAGTAACCCCACTTTTAAAAATCTTCCCAGCAGAGTCACCAGTTCTGTGATACGGTGGGAGAACTGACTTGGGCGTTTTGCGTTTTATCGCAAATGTTGCGGTTAGCAAGAGTCGCCACTGACTTTTCTTTTATCCAATAAGGAAAGGCTAAAAAGAACAGGAAAGACCTTTAGAGATGTTTTCTTGAGTTCAGAAGGGTAGATTATGAAAAGGGAATGTATTAGCACCCTTTTCATCCATGGTTTTCCATGGGATCTTAGTTACTTGCTAGATCACTTGCTTTTGTTTGAAAATGTGCTTTGTGTGGTTTTTTGAAAGTATTTTGAAAAGGCACCATCATTTAGGCAAACTTTGTAATGATTATCGTTCGTAAGAATGTATAAAAAGTGTTGATCTTTTGAAAATGTTTTCAAGTTTGAAAGATGTTTTTTGAAAGTGTTGGTGTGATGTTTTGAAAATAGCAAGTATGTTTTGGTTTTGAAATTGAGCAAGCAACTAGGAACAATCTACCTACTCAAAAGTCTTTTATGTTTATTTCATCTTTCCTATGATATTGTCATCTTACCATTGATTTGGTAAGTAATCTTATCTTTGGATGTAAACGGGACGGGCGTGGGCCATCGTATAACCATGATTAGCAATGTTGCAAGGTATCTTAGCATCTTTCTTTAGGGACTAATATCATTTTGAAAAGGCAACATAGATATCGTCATCGAGGGACTATGATCTTGTATTTTTTGTTTGTTTTTGCTAAGATACCATACATGCATAACATGGCCATTTTTCATAAGGCAACAAAGTGGATTTACCCTAAGGGTGTAAGTGTGCAAGTGTGTTGGTTTACATGCTTTGTTTAGTCTTTGATTAGGGTTTGCTACTTGTTGATTTCATCTTCTCATACAAACCCTAATTACTATCATTTATATAAAGCGATAAATTGCGAAAAGTAAAATTACTACACTATTACATCATTAAGGGATGGGGTGTACAAATTTACAAATGGGGATTGCAAGAAAATTAAACCTAATTATCTATTACAACCATATTGAATACTGTACAAAATTGAAAATAAAATGCAAGAATATAAATGGAAAAAGAAATGATTTTTGTTGTTTTTTTGTGAAAGGGGTTTTGTCTTGACCTAATTAAAGAAAATGATTAATTAAAATTAAATAAAATTAACTTAAACTAATTAAGAAAAGAAATTAATTTGAAAAGGATTGTTAGGGTTTTTTATGAAAAGGTTTTAAATTAATGAAAATAAAATGAAGATTAATTAATTAAAATAAACCTAGGTTCTAAATTAATCTTAACTAAGAAAATAAAATAATTTACTAATTTATCCTAAGTCTAAAAATTAATTATTTAAGAAAAAAAGAAATTAATTTGTTTTAAGAAAATGTTTTTTAGTCTTTTTGTTTTATGGAGAAAATAAAATATATAAGTATAAATAATAAATAAAAATAAATTTGGATTTTTTTATGATTTATGAAAATAATAATAGTAATAATAATAATAATAATAATAATAATAATAATAATAATAATGAAGAAAAATAAAATAAGAAAATAAGAAAATAAAAATATAAAGAAAAGTCAGGGGGGGTTAGAAAATGAAACAAGGAGTAAAAATAAGCAAAAAAGATTAGGCCCAACAGAGGGGAGCCCAGCGCTGCAAAAATCCAAAAAAAAACTGTAAAAATGTGAAAAGAAAAAGCAAAAGGCAGCGCTGGGTCTTCAACCCGTGACCTTGAGGTTACCAGCGCGCTGCTTTACCATTGGGGTGGCTGTACATCTGTTAATATAACTGAAATGATAAATATATAATACAAAATGCGCCCTGGTTACACTTCATCTTCAACCTCCAGCCAAAGGACCTGTATCTTCTTCATCTCAACAAAAATGAAAAGTCCAAACATGAAAGTTGTGGCATTTCTTCCCACGAATCCAAACATGTAAATAACTTAAGCTAACAGTCAAAGATGAAAGAGAATTTTTCTGGCCCTAATTTAAAACCTAAGAATTTCAAAAAACTTCAACTCTAAAATTCTCTAAGCTCAGGCCATATAAATGCAAACTATGGATATGTACAAATTCGTGGCAATGGTATCTATATTATATCTTCACAAATCAAAATCAAATGATGCCTGTATGAAGAGATAGAAGTTTTAAAACTTACCTCTTGCAGCTGGAGTCGTGCATGGAGTTTGAGCAACCTTTGTGATGGCCTGATGATTTATGTAGCTTTCCTGGACCTCCTTGAGTATGTTCCAACTCCTACTTTGCTTTGAGGATAGCTGAAACTCTCAACTCAAGTCAAGTTGCAAGCTTAAAATTTGGAAATGGTGGATGGTGATGGAGAAGTTACAATCAAGAAACAGGGGTCTGGATCACTTTGATATGATGTATATTAAGTGTTTGGATGGTTAAAACTCAATACGCACGAGTGGATTTGGAGATGGCTATGTGAGGTTCAAACTGTCAAGTTAAGGCAGCTTCTAAGTTGCAGAGTGCTTGGGAGTGTTTTGGGCTCTTAGCATTCGTGTGTTATGTTGCAATAGACTTGTGTTTATGTATGGAAAAGGTTGGAGAGCTATTGCACAAAAGGTTTCTGAGTTATAGGGTTATGGCTCAATTGCTTGATTTTGAAGAAAAATGAAAAAATCTGGTTTCAAGGCAGCAAGTACAAGCATGTAGGGTGGTTGCCAAATTTAAACAAGCTTGTCTGACTTTGTAGAGGAAGCTTGTGCAAATGGAACCAGTGCAAAGCTCAATGCAAGTTGACTTTGCATAAAGCTTGCTTTATGTAAATGGCAATGGTGCCTTTGTGCCATTAATGGAAAATTTACTTGGATAAAGCTTGAATCAAGTGGATAATAGCTCAAAAGCAAGTGTAATGTTCTGATTATGGAGAGATCTTGAGGTTTAGAGCCCTGCAAAGCAAGATTATGCATCATAGGTTTGAAATTTGAATTTTGTTCAACAACAAATGACTTGTAATTTAAGTTTTAAAACCTTAACTTCATCTCTTCGATTCTCCTTGCTCACAAATGATCTCAAGAAGTTATTTGACATTTTGGAAATCTTGTAATTTTACCTACAACTCCTCTTTGAATCACTTTTGAAAATTCCCTTTGTAACTATATGAAAAAGCGCCATGAAGTTAGGTCAAAATCCTGACCAAAACTAGGGCAAAATTTCACTAAGTGTTCAATTTCAAGACGATGACTTTATGAATTAATAACTTGAGATCCAAGCATTTTTAGAAGAAGTTTTGTAAAGCAATGTTATAGATATCATTTATATCTACAACTTTCATGTTGAAAGTTTCTTTTGAATCCTCTTGCTTCATGGTGAAAAATTTACTCAAAGTTGTGAAAAAACATGAAGTTTTAAACACTTAGAAAAATTTCTAAGTTAGAAAACTTTGAATTTTCAAAATGAAATCTTGACTTTTTGATTTCTTGATGAATAAGTTTCATATTTTGACATGTTTTGATGAATTGTGATCTTTGCCATTGGATTTTGACCAAAAAGTCAAAGTTTGACTTTTCAGTGTATAGTTGACTTTTGATCAATTGACTGAGAATTCACTATCAATCCAATTGAACTTGAGAAATGTTTTATATCATGCCATTAGGTCAAAAAGATGCAATTGAAATCTTGAAACCATGCTTCAAACCAATTGACCATTTGCTAGGTCAAAAATCAGAAATTGCCCTTTCTCAGTCAAAACCCTAATTTTGACCATTTTTGCCCTTTTGATGATTTGATCAAATTTCTTGAGGAATTATGGTACAAACTTGATAAAATTATGCATATGAGTTTATAATATTGATGTGGATAAAAAATTATGAAGTTTGACTGTAAATTGACCATAGTTGACTTTTTCCCAATACAGTTGATTTTTGGTCAACTACTCAATTGACTGAGCAAAAGTGTGATCCAAGGCCTGAAACTTGACATGAGTAATCTTGGGGGTCCCTAATGATTTATGTAAGTCATATGAAGCATTGAAAGTTCAATTATCCTTGTGCAATCTCAAACCCTAATTTTGGTCATCAGTGCTTAAGGAGGTGTCTTGAGCTGATCAACCCTAGTGCAGTCTTGAACCAAGAGAGATCTTTGTGAGAAAATATTTGATAAATGAGAGGGAAAATTTTGGGGTACAACAACAACGAACCAGAGAATACCAGTTTCTCAACATGTCAGAACATCATGTCTAACAACTTAGCACAACTTATGTTCCACCTCAAAGGCATCACGCACACCATGCAATTACTCGCCCATTTTATCCATAATATGACAAAGCTGAGTATTTACTCCCCATTTTTGATCCTGGGAACTCAACCCTTACAAAATCATACAACAACAGATACAAGTAAGAAAAGTAAAACTGAAAAGGTTTACACAGCCAATAGTTATGCACCAACATCGGTAGCATTATCAATACTCTTGATAACTGAGGCTTCTTTTTGGAGGATGTCACACCAGCATATGGAGCATATGTCCCATCAAACATACCATAAAGTAAAGAGAATCTCTCTCTCTCTCTCTCTCTCTCTCTCCATAGCCAATAAAATACCATAAAGCAAGTGGTAAAATCTATTGGCCCGCCATGATAGCGGTAATTGTTATAGGTCTTCATAGACATAGATACCTAGTCTCCTTCTCAATTTTTTAAATTGAACAATAGCTAACGCTTTAGTGAAGATATCAACAAGTTGATTTTCATTACTAACATGTTCAAGAGTTATTACTTTGTCTTCAACAAGATCCCTTATAAAGTGATGCCTGATATCAATGTGCTTAGTCCTACTATGCTGAATAGAGTTTTTGGAAATGTTAATTGCACTCAGGTTGTCACAAAATAATGTCATGACATCTTGCATGTCATTGTACTCGGTTAACATTTGTTTCTTGCAAACCAGTTAAGAGCAGTTGTTACCTAGTGATATGTATTCATCTTCGATGGTAGACAGAGATACACAATTTTGTTTCTTGTTGAACCATGAAATCAAGTTGTTTCTTGAGAAGAAACATCCACCCTACATGATTTTCCTATCATCAACACTGTCAGCCCAATCAGCATCATAATATCCCACTAGCATAGAGCTTGTATCATGAGAGTACATTATTCCATACTCACATGTACCATTCATATATTTTAGGATTCTTTTGACTTGTAATGTGACTCATTTTGGGATCAGCCTGATATCTAGCATACACACCAACAATAAAGGTTATATCAGGCATGTTTGCTGTAAGATATAGTAGACTTCCAATCAAGCTTCTATATAAACTTTGATTAACATTGACTCCCTTCTCATCTTTTGATAACTTCAAGTGTGTAAGAGCAGAAGTTCTCTTATGCCTGGCATTCTCCAGTCCAAATTTCTGCACAATATTCTTTGCATATTTGCTTTGACAAATGAAAATGGAGTCTTCCATATGCTTGATTTGCAACCCCGGGAAGAATGTTAACTCACCCGCTAGACTCATTTCAAACTCAGATTGCACCTATTTGACAAAATGTTGGACCATTTCATTAGACATTCCTCCAAAAACAATATCATCCATATAGATCTGGGCTATCATAAGTTTTCCATCTTTCTCTTTCACAAAGAGAGTTTTATCAATTCCTCCCTTTCTATAACCATTTCTCATGAGAAATTCAGTTAACTTCTCATACCAAGCCCTTGGAGCCTACTTCAAGCCATATAATGCCTTTTTTAGTCTGAACACATGAACTAGGTAAAAAGGATCAACAAATCCATTTGGTTGTTCAACATATAATTCTTCATTTATATAGCCATTTAAGAAGGCACTCTTAGCATCCATTTGGAAAAGATTGAACCTTAAGTGACATACCACTCCATGTAACAGTCTGACAGATTCCAGACGAGCTACAGGAGCAAATGTTTCATCAAAGTCTACTCCTTCAATCTGAGTGTATCCTTGAGCAATAAGTTTGGCCTTATTTCTGGTGACACTGCCTTGTTCATTTGAATTATTTTTATACACCCATTTGGCACCAATAACATTCACCCCTTCAGGTCTTGGTACCAAGTCCCAGACTTCATTTCTTCTGAATTGATCAGGTTCATCTTGCATAGCTTAAATCCAAAATTCATCTGTCAATGCCTATTTGACATTCTTTGGATCGAACTTTGAAATAAAGCAGGAGTTTTATACAACTTCCCTTGATCTGGTGTTTACTCCTTCATTAAGATTTACTATAATAAGTTCCTTAGGATGATACTTCTGAATTCTAATGGAGGGACCTCAGTTAGCTGCATCTGTTTCTTCAGTTCCAGTTTTGAGACTAAAATTCGCAATATTTTCAGCTTCAACATTGACACTTGAATCTGCAATGTCCTCAATTTCAATGTTGACATTTGAATCTACAACATCTTCAGTTTCAGAGTTACCCATAAGAAAGAATGCTCCAACATCATTTGAGACATCAACTTCTATGATTGAGTCATCAATTACCATATTTATAGACTCTATCACTACTTTAGTTCTGTAATTGAATACTCTATATGCACTACTATTTGTAGAGTATCCCAGAAAAATTCCCTCATCACTCTTAGGATCCATTTTCCTCATCTGCTCATGATCTGCCAAAATGTAGCACTTGCTTCCAAAGACATGGAAATATTTTACAGTTGGATTTCTTCCTTTCCATGTCTCATAAAGAGTAACAGATGTACCAGATCTGGTCATCACTCTATTATGGATATAGTAGGCGGTGTTCATGGTTTCAGCCCAGAAATGGTATGGAAGTTTCTTAGCATGAGGCATAACCCTTTCACATTCTTGAATGGTCCTATTTTTTGTTTCACCACCCATTCTGTTGAGGAGTAATAGGTGAAGATAACTCATGGTTGATCCCTTCATAGGTGCAGAATTCCTAAAATTTGTTGTTTTCAAATTCTCTTCAATGGTCACTACGAATCTCTCTTTGGATCCTTTGGCATAACTCTTTAAAGACTTCAAACACTTCATATTTTTCTTTGATGAATCTCACCCAAGTGAACCTTGAGAAGTCATCTACAATAACATAGGCGTACATTTTCCCTCCCGGACTTTCAACCTGCATAGGTCCCATCAAGTCCATATGTAGTAGCTCTAGAACCCTTGACGTAGTCAGATGTTGAATCTTCTTATGGGACATTCTATTTTGCTTCCCAATTTGACACTCACCACAAATTCTTTCTTCATCAATCTTTAGCTTGGGAATACCTCTTACCGCTTCTTTTGACTGAATTTTCTTCATGCCTTTCAAGTGAAGATGACCAAAATTTTGATTCCATAGTTTAGCTTCATCTTTGAGGGACGTTAGACAAGATGAGAGACAGTTTGTTTCTTCAGAGTTCCACATATAGAAATTGTATTTTGACCTTGATCCCTTCATGATGACTTCATCTTTCACATTTTTAAATAGGAATTCAGACTCAGTAAAGTTAACTTTGAGACCTTGATCACATAGTTGACTAATATTGATTAAGTTATCATTCAAACCTTTAACAAATAGAACATCATCAAGATTAGGTTGTCCTATATAGTCTAGCTTTCCAACATCTTTGATTTCTCCTTTTGATCCATCTCCAAAGGTGACATAGCTAGTGGAGTGAGGTTTGATATCTACTAGAAACTTCTTGACACTTGTCATGTGTCTGGAACATCCACTATCAAAATACCAGTCCTCTTTAGCAAAATCTTTGAGAGAAGTGTGAGCTATGAGACCCAAAGTACCCTTTTTTGAGAGCCACACCTATCCTTCAATGGACACCCATTCTCTTCTAGGTAGAGCTTTTATACTTTGGATAGACACATAACTTGTAGAAGAATGCTCTTATATGGCCAACCCTTCAACAGTAATAGTATCTCCTTTGTTCAGTTTTAGAACTTGTGAGATTTTTCTGTTGTTCATGCTGATGTTGAAACATTCTATTTGACATCTTTTGTTTCAGTTATTTCTTAGGACTAACAGATTTCACCTCAGACTCGTTGACTTTGTCCTTAGTTGTTTGATTATTATGGCCAATACTTTCAACACTTTCAGCATACTATCCAGATTGAGGAATCCTATTATGGACATTAGAACTATTGTCAAGCATTTTCACATACTTGATCAGATTATCAATCTAAGAGTTGAGCGGGAAAGCTTCACTCTTCAGTGCAGAGATGGTGGATAGTTACTTCATAGTTTCAGGCTTCAGATCAGAGATGATAGACAAGTGTTCCAATTTTTCATACTGGAGTTGAGAAATTGTTTTCTTTTGTTCTTCTTCAAGTTAGCCCATCTCCTGACTTTTAATGCTCATTTCCTGATGTGAATCAGCAAGTTCTTTAAGGGTTTCTTCATAGTCTGATCCTTCATCAGAGTTACAGACTCCAACTAAGGCACTGATCCTTTTGGTACCTTCTTTCTCATGGTCACTATCAGTGTCATCATCTAACCAAGATACACAAAGGCTCTTCTTTTGCTTCTTGAGGTAGGTTGGACATTCAATTTTTTTGTGTCCAAACCCTTCACATTCCTGACACTGGTCTCCCTTCACTTGGTCGACTTGTCATTGACACTTAGTCTTGACTTCTTCAATATCTTATTGAATTGACTTCCAAGTAACACAATGTCATAGGATATATCTTCCCTTGCATCCAATTTACACTTTACTTTTGACTCAGCAATGTTGGAGACAAAAGCAATGCTCTTCTTCTGTTTATATTTTTCACTAATCCCTAACTCAAAGGTTTGTATGGATCCCATGAGCTCATTAACAATTATGTTGTTTATGTCTTGATCTTCTTCAATAGAATTCACCTTCATGTCAAACCTCTTTGGAAGAGATCTGAGAATCTTCCTTACTAGCTTGGCTTCAGACATCTTTTCCCCTAGGGTGCCTGAGGCATTGGATATCTCAATAATATTCATGTGAAAGTCATTAATTCTTTCATCCTCCTTAATTATTAAGTTTTCAAACTGAGGAGTAAGAAGTTTAAGCCTTGACATCTTTACCTTGAAGGTACTTCATGAGGAATCTTCAATATCTCACAGGCTTATTTGGTAATAGTGTAATTACTGATCAACCTGAAGATATTCTTGCCCACACCATTGAATAGGGAATTCAAGGATTTGGAGTTTCCTTGAGATGATTCATCATCCTTATCATTCCAATCTTCTTCATCTTTTTTCATGTTCGTTTCCTTCCCATCCTCACCTACAACCTTTAGTGGAACCCATCTCTTAACAACGGATTTCTACGCCTTGTTGTCTATGGATTTGATGAAATCCATCATACCAACTTTCTAATTATCATAATTGGTTCCATCAAGGATGGGTGGTCTGCTCATTAATCCTTCTTCCTTGTCCATCGCACCAGAAAGTAACTTCCTTGAATCTCACCCAGAGTCAGAGCAGGATGCCTGCTCTGATACCAATTGAAATTCTGGTATTCAGATCACATAGGTCCTAAAAGATGTCGAGACACCTTTTTTTGAACAAACAAGCAACGATAAGATAAATGATAATAAAAGTGCAAAAAAGTAAAGAACACACAGGATTGTTAACCCAGTTCAGTGCAAACCAACACCTACTCTGGGGGCTACCAAGCCAGGGACCATGTTAACTATTAATAGTATAAATTTGAAGCTAAACTCCCTCATTTAAAACTTCTCACTTAATCACTACCCTCGCTTAACTTCTACCTAAGACTCACCTAGGTATGAGACCCCTCTTAAATCCCTTCCAATCACAAACTAGTGACTAAACGATTCTAAACACTTAGAAAATCATAGAAGTCACACTTCAAAGACACACAATCATTCACTGCTTACAAGCTTTAGAATGATTGACAGAACTTACAACAAAAACAAAGTCCTACTCTTTTATCAACATGATAATCGAGAGGCTCATAATAAGCACATAAACCCCAATCAAAAATACAATGTATGTTCGTAAAAAAAACAACTAGGGTTGAAGCCTTCTATTTATAATCTTCATTGAATTAGATTTGGACTTCACAAATCCTTGTTGGATAAAAAAGGTGCTGCAGAATTATCTCCTCAAAGATAGGACATCAATCATTAGTTTCCTAAATTATCTCCATAATTAGAAACTAACATTTCTCCTTGAAATCAACTTGAATCTTCTTCAATCTTCAAATTGAGCACCACATAGGATAACACAATATTCACAGAATATTTTGCACTTGTAACAGATTAGAATATCCAATAATCCAGCTGTAAACAATCACGATGTTGAAATAATGCATAGGATATCGCATAGGACATGTTACTTCAGAATATAGAACATCTTTATTCAACATGTCACTGCTAAGTTAGTTTTACCAAACATAATGTCAATTACAGCAAAACAAAGAAATAACAATAGTGAGCTCCTCAAGTCAAGTTTCAGAAGGTTTTGAGCATACTTTGTTCAAGTAGAAATCACTATCAATTCAACTTAAATTTGTTGCTACAATGTAGCTCTTGACTCACTGATGCTCGTGGTATCCTTACTTTTCATTAATTGATGTGTTTGATACGTCTATTTATTGAACTTCTTTTTGAAACTTCTTCTGGTTTTTTTCAAATCGACTACGCTATAGTTTGAATAAATTTTTTGCAAGGATATAGTTGAGATCGTCTCATTGAGATGTTTCCAATGATACCAATCTTATAAGCATGGTTACTTCTTTGAGAATCATGAATTTGCCCTAATTTTCTGGAAATTTTTAAGCTTGAGGTAGAAGATGATGAAGTGTCATCATCCAACCATGCATTTTCTTTGACTGAGATTCATCATGGACACGTGTGTTGTGGCCTTCAGATCTGCCAGCTCAATTAATTAGTGCAGATTTGATGCCTCGGGTTTTTTCACATATTATTTCTTTTTCTATTTTTGATTTAAAATTATTTTTATCTTTAAAAATAAATGTATCTCTCATTTTAATTCCAAAAAATACCAAAATTATTTCTAAATCTTTCTCCTCTTTTTCTTCTTCTGATCCATATTTTTGTTTATTTTTATTTTTGATTTTACTAATTTTCATGAATTTTTGAATGTTTGCTTAGTTTTAATTGGTTTAAAAATGTTTTTATTACCTTTTAAATTCTGAAAAAATTATTTTATGATCCTATGATGGTTTGTGACCTATGGTAATTTTATTTTATTTTTATTTTTAGTTTTACTATTTTTTTTACTTTTTTAGATCTATTTGTCTGATTTTTAAGGATTTAAAATTAGTTTTTGAATTCAAAAAATGATCAGAGACGTTAGAATGTTTCTTCAAATGTTTAATGCTTGGCAAAATTCATTTGAAAATCCTGTTCTCCAAAAGGAATTATTGTTCTATCTCTGTTGACTTTAAACTTGGATCTTCACGTGATCAAACGAAGGCAGATTGCTCTTTGCGCCTGATGGTGGCCTATCATATTTTCTTGATCCTAGCGCTTTGACTGACTTCAGAGTTTGAGTCTTTAGAGTTTGGATCTTTAGAGGTTGAGTTTCTTCAGAGTCTGAACATCATAAGTTGACCTCTTCAAAGTCTGATTCTTTGGAGTCTGGATCTTTATAGGTTGACTTTCTTTAGACTCTAGTCTTTCGAATTTGATCTCTTCAGAGTCTGATCTTCATGTTCTGATCCTTCAGATTTGGTTCTTTCAACTTCTCTTTAATTTTCAATTTTCAGTGCTAGAACTTAGTTTTTATCACATATTTTAGTCTATGGTCTTGCACACTTGAACAAACATTACTATACCCAATTGTTCTTTAACTACTTTGTTATCATCAAAACCTTAGGGATGTAACCCAATTTTGTTCCAACAATCTCCCCCTTTTTGATGATGACAAACACAAGTATTTAAGAATAGTGGTTATTGATTTAATTAACAAGTTAACTTCAGGGTCTGAGGTTTGTAAGCTCCCCCTAAGTCTGATAGTCCTAATGGTGAGGTTTGTAAGCTCTCACTTAGTTCTATCCAAGTTAATTAAATTGATAAACAAAGCATAATATAATCATTCTTCAGAATTTAAGCAAGAGTTAATATGTCAAATTCAGGAGCTTAAATACCTATTATCTTACTCCCCTCTTTTTTCATCAACAAAAAGAGAATGGTAATAAGAAAAGATTCTGAAGAACATAGATTATAAGCACAAAAGAAAATTTTCAGAAGCACAATAATCATATAACCAAGTCCACAAATTTAAATGTTTTGGATTTTATCAAATTTGGATAAATATGGATCAAAGGAACATATTTGTTACTCCCCTGTGTCATCAATATAAAAAAAACTCAAAAGTGGTTGAAAGTTGGCTAGAATGGTTGTGAATAATTCATTAATTCTCGAAATGGTCGAGTCTAGTTCTAACAATATAGCATTTGAGAGAAACAAAGCAGTCAAGGTTAGGGATAAGTATTAGACCAAGAATATATCTCACTCTTTTATCCATGGGTGAACAACAACCAAGGTTGGCTTTTCTTTATCCCAAAACCTCTATAAAAGTGAAGTTCCATTACTAGCAAGGTCACATTCCTCTTCATTCTTACTATATCTTCTCAAAAATAGATAATATGGGAAAATCATCTTAGATTTATAAGAGAAGATCCTCCAAAGAAGTCAACAAGGCGATTACGACCACTTACTCTAAGAGGGGTTCCTCCTACTCTAAGAGGGGCTCCTCCAAGAAAGATGACAGGATCCCTTCCTCTCAAGGTGCAAGCACATTTGTTGGAGCATCAAAGGTATGAAGGACTTCAGTGTCAACAATGAAGAAACTCAATAAGAAGAAGAAGAAGAATACAGTTGATGGATTTGAATTTAACTCAGATGTTGATGCGGATTGGGTGACCTTCCTCATGTCAGGTGGTTGGAATAACGACCAAGTTTGAAAGTTGTAACATTTTGTAGTTCATCAATTATCTTGAGAAATATTATGAATCTTTAATAGTATCTTCATCAATAATAATAACTGGTCCTTTTCATTACTCGTTTTTATGAATCTCTTGCCACTAACATCCTTTGAGTGAGCCACTTGAATTGAAGTAGATGTTGTAGAGAAGTTTTCAACCATTTCAGTCGTCTGTGGAAATAGTGGGTTTCTAACAACATTTAAACATTAAAACATTTAAAAGGGATCACCAAGAGGGGCTCCAGAACATAATTTAATTTTACCCAATAAAAATAACTCCCAAAGGTTACACCAACATTTTTGACAACTGTGATACGGTGGCAGAACCGACTGTTAATACTGGTTTTGCGTTTTGTGTTTGCAAATGTTGCGGTAAGCAAGAGTTGCCACCAACTTTTCTTTTATCCAAATTAAGGAAAGGGTGAAAAGAATAGAAAAATACCTTTTCAAGATTTTCTGAGTAAGGGGGTAGATTATGGAAAGGGAAGGTTTAGCACCTTTTCCATCTGTAGTTATCTACAGGCTCTTAGAGGTTTGCTCATTTTAAAATACCTTTGTTCTTTGTGTGTTTGAAAATGTTTTGAGAATTCCTTAGTACGGCGAACTTTGTAATGTTTATCGGGATAATGGAGAAAGTATACAAAGTGTTTTGGAAAATGTTTTTTGAAAAAGTAGTATTTGTGTAAGTGCAAAATGTTTTGAGCAAACTTCTAACAACTATCTACTTTTGTACTCGAAAAGGTAGTTCTTTTCCTCCTATCCCTTAGACATTGTTATCCTACTATTAGTGAGTAGGTAGCCCTATCGTTGGATGCATGAGGGACATTCTAAGGGACATACAGCCATAAAGGCAATAATGTAGAGACGCTTTAGAAATTTCAATTTAGGGACTAAATCATTTACCGAAAGGATACTCTAGGGTCATCAAGGGACTATGATCTTTTGATTTATGGTTCTTTGCTAAATGGTTCCTATCTCGAGGGACATGGTTGTTTTATTTTCCGAAGGCAACCAAAGTGGGGTACCCTAGAGGTGTATATGTGCAAGTGTATTATGTTTCACTTATTTTTTGTCTTTTTGTTAAGTTTGCTAGCGTTTGATTTTAGTTTTTGCCATACAATCCTATTAATCATATATCTAGCAGCTAATATGAAAGCAGTAAAAATGAAGAAGATAAGGGTCCTACACTATTACAACCAAATCGAAAGACAGGAAAAATGTTTAAAAAAACAATAAAGAACAAAATAAAGGAGAGAAAATGAATTCTTTGATCCAGACCAATAGACTCCTTTGACTCACCCTCTTTTGGCCTTCTTTCGATTAGGCTTGAGAATTGACGTGAACAAGCTTCGATTTCCACCTTTTCTGCCTCTTTCGACTGAGTTTGGGAATGGCATGGGAAGCGTTCAATTGCAGCATTCTCTATTTCTTTCGAATGAGCCAGGGAGTGGGCATGAGTGACCTTCGACTGCAAACTCCTGTGCTTCTTTCGATTTAAATTATGAGGTAAAATGGACCTATGGAGCAGCATGAATGCATTTCCTTTGTTCACACTCCTTTTGTCTTTCGTTTGGGGTTGTACAGGTTACTTCCAACAATAAAAACAAACAAGTCCAGAGGGCAAAAACGGAGAACACAACTAAGAGGTTATCTATATATTATGCTGAAACGAAAAGTAAGTACAAGACTATTTACATGTCATGCTGAAATGAAAGATGCAAGGTCAAGGGGACTTACCTTGCTTAAAACTGGAACTTGTAGGGGGGACTAGAGTAGTTGGATGCCCTTGGATTCTAAAGGAGAGGGAAAAAGTGTGATGTGATCTTGTTGAGTTTTGGGAGTTTTTTGATGTGCTTCTCTTAGTCTATGTATGGCGTGCAAAACAATATGTGTGTATGGTTCCCTTGGGTTTCCGTCTCTACCCTTTGTGCGCATGTATGTGGTCTCCTTATATAGAGGGGGTGGAGGGGACAAGAAAACCAAGTTTAAACAGCCATAAACAAGTGTTTTCAAAGCCATGAATGATGTTTTGTAACTTTGCCAAAGTCATGGAAACTTGTCCCTTTTTGAATTTGAGTGAACCTGGACACATTTGGCTCCTTTGAATGCCTTCAGTCTTTGCCCTTCGATTGGCCTCAAGTTGCCTCCTTTGAATGGGTCTTTTGAATGGACCTTTTGTGTACCCTTCAAATGGGCCTTTGGCTACCTCCTTCGAATGGACTTTTTTAGTGTCTTTCATATGCATGCTGTGTGCCCTCTTCAAATGGGCCTTTGAATGATTCTTCGAATGGATCCTTTACATGTCCTTTGAATGGTTCCTCTGTTTGACCCATCTATTTGCCTTAGCTGCTTAATTTCAGTAGCCCAAGTGAGAAATTCATTTCGGCCAATCGAAACCTCCTTTGTCATGAATGTAATGGTGCATGAGGCTTGGGTTGGGCAGCATATAATCTCTTGGCCAGCAAGCAGCTTGAACCAAACCTCATCAAAAGGTAAAACAAGTTTATCTCCAACAAATGTGTGTCTTTCGAGAAGACCAAATGTATGTCCTTCGAAGGCACCATTCGTATGTTCATAATGTGGCAATCTTGTGGTTGTGAAACGAAAGCAGGCATGAAGAGGGAACCTTTTGCCTTGTGAATTGAAGGCAAGTCTAGGGAAGCCCTTTGCCTTGTGAATTGAAGGCAAGTCTAAAGGGGCCTTTTCCTTGAACAAAGCTAGCATGCAGGAACCGACTGTTTGTGGATTGAAGGGCATTTGTAGGGGATTCTTGCTTTGTACGCTGAAGGCACGCACAGAGGGAGAATTTTCCTAGTCGAAGCAGGAATCAAGCTGGCTCTAAAGAATCCAAATGCCCAAATGAAGCAGGAATCAAGATTGCTCTAAATAAATCAAATTCCCAATCGAATTAGGAATTAAGCTTGCATCCATGTAGCCCTTGCATTATGAATCAAGCCAACATGCAAATCCATTGGCGCAATCGAATGAGCACTAACAGGAGGCCTTTCCCTTTTGGATCGAAGGAGGCTTTTTTAAAGCAAACACATGCACAGTCGAAACTTGTATACAACAAACAAGCAGAAGGCCAAGGCTTCAATCGAAGCTTGGAAAATTGAGGCAAGTTTTGAGGTGGTTAGGCGCTCAATCGAAGCCTGTCAAAATGCCAATCGAAAGATCCTTTGACATGTCAATCGAAAGACCTTGTCTATCTTCAAAATTATATTTTTTTCTTTAATCAAGTGCTTGTAATCACCTATGTAAGAGAAAAAATCTTGTAAAAATATGAGAGGGCAAATTTTTGGGTACAACAGTTTCCCCTGTTCAATCTTGTTAAACCTGATGATTTAGATTGGCCTGTCTGCCTTTCGTGATTTAAAAGTGGAAGATGATTCAACACTAGAGTGCCTAGAAATTTGCACTCGCATGAAATAACACTATTGATTGTTGATATCGGGAATGGGCTTACAGATGCCATTTGGGAAAGATGACAGAGAGTCGTCGGAGATGGGCTTAAAGATGCCATTCAAAGTAGGTGCTGATTTCACACACGATCCCTTTGGGGGTTCCTCTTCCTGCTGTCTGAGGAGGAGTCCGTTGGGAAATGTGGGTTTCTGTTGTTCTCCTACTTGAGGAAAACTCTATGGGGAATAGAGTCTAGGAACTTCAGTTGTCCAAGGCTCTTCTGGAGAGTTATCTCTGGAGAGATGAGAGTTTATTGATTTCTGGTTGAAATCCAGATTTCACAGTAACTTGTTGAGGATAATGGAATTGACGTTACCTGAAAATGTATTAGCAGGAGCCTGTGTAGGGTTGTTCCAGGATGAATCTGTGTTGGACTGCCTCTAGAGGGTTATATGAAGGAATATTTGACGATTGCTACCTCAATGGATGATGAAGGAATCTTGGACGATTTCTACCTCAATAGATAATGAAGGAATCTTGGATGATTGCTACCTCAATAGATAATGAAGGAATATTTGATGATTTCTACCTCAGTAGATAATGAAGGAATCTTTGACGGTTGCTACCTCAATGGATAATGAAGGAATCTTGGAAGATTGCTACCTCAATAGATAAAGAAGGAATCTTTGACGATTGCTACCTCAACAGATAATGAAGGAATCTTTGACGATTTCTACCTCGATGGACAATGAAGGAATCTTTGACGATTGCTACCTCAACAAATAATGAAGGAATATTTGACGATTGCTACCTCAATGGATAATGAAGGAATCTTGGACAATTTCTACCTCAACAGATGATGAAGGAATATTTGATGATTGCTATCTCAATGGATAATGAAGGAATCTTTGACGATTTCTACCTCAACAGATAATGAAGGAATCTTTGATGATTGCTACCTCAATAGATAATGAAGGAATCTTTGACGATTGCTACCTCAATAGATAATGAAGGAATCTTTGACGATTGCCACCTCAATGGATAATGAAGTAATCTTTGACGATTGCTACCTTAACATATGATGAAGGAATCTTTGACAATTGCTACCTCAATTGATAATGAAGTAATCTTTGACGATTGTTACCTCAATGGATAATGAGAAATTCGTCTGTGTATAGACTTTACCTGAAAAGATAAAGATTTAGTTGCATGCAATGTTATGATGCATGAAGTGCAAATGATATTCTCAAAATGAATGAGATTTGTAATATATGCATTCGTGCTGCCTATGCTATGACATCTTTAAAATGATGTATGAATGTAAAGCATGAACGTGCCAGTCATTCCATTAACGTATTGTTGGACTAGGGAAAATGAATCCCTGATTGTTGCTGAAGAGTACCGGGAAGCTGAATCCCGGACTGTTGTTGGTGAGTGAAGAAAGTGATTCTTCAATTTCCACTGGGGATAATGAATGGAGATAGTTTTATTGGCGATTCCCTTTCTCTGTCGAGGATCTTCGACCTCTATTTGAGAATGATTTTTCCGAGGGGAAGAGTTCTGTTGGAATATTTCACCAATTTGGAGAAACAAATTCCGCTGGGGGATGAACTTCTGTAGCTAGAGAAATAAACTCTAATCGGGATAAGGATTTTATAAACTACCAGAGACTTATAAAAATATGTTGCGGAAGGTGAACTCTATAAACTTCTTGGGGATTTTGTTGAAATCCTGTAGGGGAATCTTGAAAAGCTTGGCAACTTCACTGGGGGATTTTGGAGCAATAATTGGAGGTTTTTGCTCTACCGGGGATGTGAAGACACCTGACATCATTAGGTTGCATGCTGAGAATACGACAGTGACCCCTTTTTTTTTAGGATGCCCCTGCCTTTGTACGTGCTAGAGAAGGTATCTGCTGGGATTTTGTAGACGGTTTCGATTGTTATCCCAACATCTGGAGTCTTTGGTGTATGTTGATCAGGGAGTGTTCTACTGATAGACACATGACGAGATAATGGGACATAATCGTATGCTTTAATTCCTAAATTTTGCCTGGACTTCCCTTTTGGGTTCTCAGTCCACCGAGATACCCTTTTTTTCCCAAGCCGCCTTTTCAGGTTTTTGACTTGTCGGGTGTATAAATTTTTTCATATGTATATCCCTAATTTTTCCAGAACCTTTGGTTCACTGGGATTCCCTTACTTTTTCCTAGGCCGATTAACCTAGCGGGTTTTTGTTCATGCGTGGTATCTTCCGACTATGTCCATGTTCACTGGGTACAAAGAATTGTCACTGTCCATAGTAGTAAGTGATGTAACACTTGCCAGAAGGTGTTTGCTTGATCGTACATGATTCATTGTTGGAATTCATGTCCAATTCCCCAAGTGATTCAGATGGAGATCTGCCCCTGGTTATTTGGCATTTTTTAGGGATTCCTTAAACCTTGATTTGACCGCCCCGGATCAGCTGGACACCATGCTATGCCCCTTGATTATGAAAGTCCTATCACTGGAATGTCTTTCCATCTGAGGTGATTCTGCTTATTGAGAGCATTTATGTTCATTGAATATTCGTCATGTAAATTTCTATGTTGTTTGAACGATTAGTCATATGAAAACAATGGTATTTTAAGAATGCACAGCATATATCTGTCTTGAAGTTTGAAAATTGATTTTTAGTAAAACAAACGATTTTTGTAAGAGTGCGATATCAACTCAGGATTTGTAGCAAGTCCTACAGGAGTTAGGATACTTTTGTAACAGTATGCTTCCGAACTAACCCATGCTTCAGCTAGCACTTTTAAGGGTTATAGTGTGACCTGGTTCACGGTTCAAGAAACAAAGGATAAAGGCTCAAATTTTATTTGTACCCAACCCACTCTTCGTGATGTTCTTCAGTCCTACGCTCAGTTAATTTTGCTTTTAGATCCCAATTGAGTCTGGAATGTTTGCTCTGATACTTGGTGATGGTTCAGAAATTGAACGTTTGTTTGAGAAGGTAGTCATTTTTGTACCCTTTTCTTTTTTTGTTGAGGATTTGTAGGACCTCTTTTTTTATTTTCTTATCCATACTTTTGCCTGAACTGTTTCTTTTGTGATTACAGTCAGCGGGATGCCCCGGTTTTTTTTCTTAAGTACCCTTCATAGGTTTTGACTTAGCAGGCTTTTATTTTGAGAGATAATGATTGTCGGCTTTAATAATTATGCGGAACAATCACCATCTTTTGGAAGGTATCTTCTAAACTATTTGTCGTGTATGAAGGATGAGCTTGGGACTGAATACACCTCCGAATTAACTGAGAAAGCTACCCTGCCTCGGGTTATGATTAAGGGTTTTAATTTGTATGAAAAGAAAAACTCCTACTTCTTAGGCTCAAAGGGGTTGACTAGGGATTATCTTCCTTATAACTCCACTATCTAGGATTTGAAACAACGCATGTACATCGTCAACAGGGTCTGTTCAAAAGCATACTGTAGAGACTGTGGTATCATTGTCGTCATCCTCCCTCTAAGAGCTTTTTTAATCAGGAGTTGAATATCACAAAATGAAGTAAAACACAGTTTGAATATGATGAAATAATTCAAGACAAAACATATGCAATGCATTAATATGAATAACCAAAGTTTGACATAAAGATAAATGTTTTTAAGCAACAAAAAAATTACAACTGATAATTCAAATGAAATAAACGCTCTCAATTTTGACCATGATTTGGCATGGGAGAAGTGATCACACTGGGGTCTTAGGAGAGCCAAATTAGATCTCCTTGTTGTCGATCAAATCCTGAATCTTTTTCTTCAAAGTCCAACAATTGTCGGGGTCGTGCCCAGGGCTATCAGAATGGTAAGCACATTTTACATTAGGATTGTACTTAGGAGAAGAGGTATCAGGCTTTTGAGGAGGATCCTTTAGTGTAATCAGCTCTGCTTTTAGCAATTGTCATAATGCTTGAGAGAAAGGCATATTAATATCAGTTTACTTCCTCTCCTGATACTTTATCCTACGCCTATTGCCCCGTTAATATTGAACGGGTGTAGGATTAGACATTAACACTGCTCTCACGGACTGATGGTGGTTATTTGTATCATGGCGCCTTTGACCATAGACGGCATTAGTTTCTTTTTTACCACCAAATGGCTTCCTCTCTGCATTAGAGGATGCCTCCATCAGAATCTTCCCACTCTTGATACTGCTTTCAATCCTCTCCCCAGTCAGAACCATCTCTGTAAAACCGGATGAGGAACTTCCAATCAGTAACTTGAAGAAGGGGCCTGTCAGAGTGCCCATGAACATGTCCACCATTTCCCAATCAGTCAGAGGAGGTTTCACCCTTCCAGCCAAATCCCTCCATTTATGTGCATATTCCTTGAACCTTTCTCTTGAGCTCATGGACATATTCTGCAATTACACTCGAGTTTGTGCTAGGTCAGCATTATATTGGTACTGCTTGTAGAAAGCAACAGCCAATTCTTCCTAGGTATGGATATCAGTTCCTTCTAGCTGATAGAACCACTCCAGTTGAGTGCCAGCCAAACATTCTTGGAAGAAATGGACCCATAGCTTCCAGTCAGCAGTGTGAGGCTGGATCTTTCTGACACTTGACCTCAAGTGAAGCTTGGGACAGGAAACACCGTCATATTTTGAAAATATAGGGATCTTGAACTTAGGTGGGATGACCACCCTTGGAATCAAACCTAATTCTTCAAAATCCAGACTGGGTACCTTCTGAATTTCCATTGCATTGAGGCGATCCTCCAACTGCTTGTATTTGTTATCAGCAGGAGGATACTACTCTTCAGTTTAGTCGACTTCATCTTCCTCATACGCTGGATTGTTGTCTCCTTCCTCGGATATCTCGTCACCCTCCTCTTGATTATCCCCCTCCTTTGATGGGGTTGTGAAATCTAGAGCTTGGTTAGTTGGTCTCCTTCTTTCCACACTCAAAACACGAAATGGTTTCTTTGCCTTTTTCTTCTGGTATTTTAGAACAAGAGCCTTCATGTCTTCTTGTCCCTTATCCAGATTCAATAAATTTCTTGGAATTGAGCATTCTGTTCCTGAAGCTCCTTGAATGTTTATTCAAGAGCCATTTCTTTTTGCTGAAATAAACAACGAAAAGATAAGAAACCTGTTTTTTTATACTTGTTTGTGCAATGACATGTATGATATGCATATGCAATGTTTTCAAGGATCTCACAGGGTAAACACAAGAAGATGTTAGCAACTGAATCTGACTGCAGCTTCGATTGAAGAACTTCGTATTGTTGAAGGTCCTTCTACGAGAATCAAGCTCACCATATCAAGTGGGTCATAGCCCCTGACTCAAGTGGTTGTACTTTGGTCTTTTGACGGTGTTAGCTAGAGGAAAATAAATCCCCTTGTCCCTTGCTAGACATCTGGTTCATCATAACCTGCATCACTGACCCTTGAGATCCTTGAAATAGTTAAGGAAATGTTATGCTATGATGTTATGATGTGTATGTTATGCATCCAGCAAAAAATGTAAGGTGGTGTAAGTAAGTAAACCCTACAAGAAATCCAGGTGACTGTAAACAAATCATGCAAGGAAATCATGTTGTTAGACAATAAACCCTACAAGTAGTTCAAGTTGAAGCAAACAAGTCACACAAGCAGCCTTAGGTTTAGGCTTGCATGGGGTTTGTAGGTAAGTACCCTCTTGAAGTTTAGTGGGATCAACATGTCCTATTAGTAGTAACCGGGTTCTAAGGGATCTCAATATCATGGATTTTTCCCACAAGTTTTGCTCCAATCGACAACTGACGTGCCACCAAATGAAACTCGGGAGTCAAATCTCAATAAGTGTAGTATCGAGTATCAACCGACTTAGGACTACACCAAAGACGATTATCTCACTACTTCCTAATGGCCAAGTTTTTCAATTAAAGGTTCTAAGGTCAGTTGATGCTTCATGACACCATGCAGTGGCCTCATATTCTCCTTGACTACTCAAGGGCTACCGGTACCAACCAAAGTGTCACATCAACATAGCTATCGCTTTAACTGTGTCGATATATCCCGCACAGTTTCCACGATATTTTTCTACTTACCTAAAAGGTGCCTCAGATCCGAGTGTAGGATCTATAGTAACCCAAACAAAGCCCTCAAAAGTAAAGCAAACAAAGCATACAAAAGTAGTTATATAATGAACTAACTCTAAGGTAAACCCCACTTTTCTTATCCCTGGCAGAGTCTCCATTTCTGTGATACGGTGGTAGAACCAACTATTAATACTGGGTTTGTATTTTGTGTTCGTAAATGTTGCAGTAAGCAAGAGTCGCCACCGAATTTTCTTTTATCCAAATTAAGGAAAGGGTGAAAAGAACAGAAAAAGACCTTTTCGAGATTTTCTGAGTAAGGGGGGTAGATTATGGAAAGGGAAGGTGTTAGCACCCTTTCCATATGTATTTATCTACGGGCTCTTAGAGGTTTGCTCATTTTAAAATACCTTTGTGCTTTGTGTGTTTGAAAATGTTGTGAGAATGCCTTAGTACGGCGAACTTTGTAATGTTTCTCAGGATAGTGGAGAAAGTATACAAAGTGTTTTGGAAAATGTTTTTTGAAAAAGTAGTATTTGTGTAAGTGTAAAATGTTTTGAGCAAACTTCTAACAGCTATCTACTTTTGTACTCGAAAAGGTAGTTCTTTTCCTCCTATCCCTTAGACAGTGTTATCCTACTATTAGTGAGTAGGTAGCCCTATCGTTAGATGCATGAGGGACATTCTAAGGGACATACAGTCATAAAGGCAATAATGTAGAGACACTTTAGAAATTTCTGTTTAGGGACTAGATAATTTACTGAAAGGCTACTGTAGGGTCATCGAGGGACTATAATCTTTTGATTTATGGGTCTTTGCTAAAGCGTCCCTGTCTCGATGGACATGATTGTTTTATTTTCTGAAGGCAACCAAAGTGGGGTACCCTAGAGGTGTATATGTGTAAGTGTATTATGTTTCAGTTAGTTTTTGTCTTTTTGTTAAGTTTGCTAGCATTTGATTTTAGTCTTTTCCATATAATCCTATTAATCATACATCTAACAGTTAATATGAAAGCAGTAAAAATGCAGAAGGTAAGGGTCCTACGCTATTACAACCAAATCGAAAGACAAGGAAAATGTAAAAAAAAAAGAACAAAATAAAGGAGAGAAAATGAATTCTTCGATCCATGCCAATAGACTCCTTCGAATCACCCTCTTTTGGCCTTCTTTCGATTGGGCTTGAGAATTGATGTGAACAAGCTTCAATTTCCACCTTTTCTGCCTCTTTCGACTGAGTTTGGGAATGGCATGGGAAGCCTTCTCTATTTCTTTCGACTGAGCCAGGGAGTGGGCATGAGTGACCTTCGACTACCAACTCCTATGCTTCTTTCGATTTAGAATATGAGGTAAAATGGACCTATAGAGCAGCATGAATGCATATCCTTTGTTCACACTCCTTTTGTCTTTCGTTTGGGGCTGTACAGTTGTGTTCCAACAAGAAAAACAAACAAGTCCAGAGGGAAAAAACGAAGAACACAACTAATGGGTTATCTATATATTATGCTGAAACGAAAAGTAAGTACATGACTATTTACATGTCATGCTGTTACAAAAGATGCAAGGTCAAGGGTACTTACCTTCCTTAAAACTGGAACTTGTGGGGGGGGGGACTAGAGTTGTTGGATTCCCTTGGATTTGAAAGGAGAGGGAACAAGTGTGATGTGATCTTGTTGAGTTTTGGGAGTTTTTTTATGTGCTTCTCTTAGGCTGTGTATGGCGTGCAAAAAAATATGTGTGTATGGTTCCCCTGGGCTTCCGTCTCTACCCTTTGTGCGCATGTATGTGGTCTCCTTATATAGAGGGGATGGAGGGGACAAGAAAACCAAGGTTTAAACAGCCACAAACAAGTGTTTTCAAAGCCATGAATGATGTTTTGTAACTTTTCCAAAGTCATGGAAACTTGTCCTTTTTTGAATTTGAATGAACCTGGTCACATTTGGCTCCTTCGAATTCCTTCAGACCGTGCCCTTCGATTGGCCTCAAGATGCCTCCTCCGACTGGGTCTTTTGAATGGACCTTTTGTATACCCTTCGAATTGACTTTTTGAGTGTCTTTCATATGTATGCTTTGTGCCCTCATCGAATGGTCCTTTGAATGCTTCTTCGAATGGATCCTTTACATCTCCTTCAAATGGTTCCTTCGTTGGACCCATCTATTTGCCTTAGCTGCTTGATTCCAATAACCGAAGTGAGGACTTTATTCTGGCCAATCAAAACCTCCTTTGTCATGAATGTAGTGGTGCATGAGGCTTGGGTTTGGCAGCATATAATCTCTTGCCCATCAAGAAGCTTGAACCAAACCTCATCAAAAGGCAAAACAAGTTTGTCTCCAACAAATGTGTGTCTTTCGAGCAGACCAAATGGATGTTCTTTAAAGGACCATTTGTGTGTTCATAATATGGCAATCGTGTGCTTGTGAAATGAAAGTATGCATGAAGAGGGAACCTTTTGCCTTGTGAATTGAAGGCAATTCTGGGGAAGCCCTTTGCCTTGTGAATTGAAGGAAAGTCAAAAGGGGCCTTTACCTTGAACGAATCTAGCATGTAGGAACCCACTGTTTGTGGATCGAAGGGCATTTGTAGGGGATTCTCTTTGTGCGCTGAAGGCACGCACAGAGGGAGAATTTTCCTAGTCAAAGCAGGAATCAAGTTGGCACCAAAGAAACCAAATGCCCAAACGAAGCAGGAATCAAGCTTGCTCCAAAGAAATCAAATGCCCAATCGAAGCATGAATTAAGCTTTCATGCATGTAGCCCTTGCATTGTGAATCAAGCCAGCATGTAAAGCCAGTGGTGCAATCGAAGGAGCCCTAACATGAGGCTTTCCCTTTTGGATCGAAGGAGGCTATTTCAAAGGAAACACATGCCCAATCGAAACTTGTATACAACAAACAAGAAGAAGGCCAAGGCTTCAATAGAAGCTTGGAAAATTTAGGCAAGTTTGGATGAGGTTAGGCGATCAATCGAAGCCTGTCAAAATGCCAATCAAAAGACCCTTTGAGATGCTAACCGAAAGACCTTGTTTATCTTCAAAATTTTATTTTTTCTTTAATCATGTGCTTGTAATCACCTATGTAAGAGAAAAAATCTTGGAAAAATATGAGGGAAAATTTTGGGGTACAACAACAACTAAAGAATATATATGACATGTGTCATACTTCTTTACCTTAACAAAAAGGTTGGTTAAACTAGTCAATATAGTTTAGAGTCTAGAAGACAGAAAATTCCAAGAGGGATTATGACTTAGGACCTTTTGAACCAGAGAACCTTCTCACTTTAGAGGACTAACTGGTTCAGAGTCAAAACAAATCAGAATCACAAATTAAACAACTTCTTAATACATGTGTCAAAAAAACTGCCATATATGTGGCAAGTAAGTGGGCAAAAACTGTTAAGAAGATTTTCCACTTATATGCTATCAGAGACATGTCATCAAATTTTGTGCATTAGATGCTACTATTCATCATATTCTCACTCAGAGGTTCTAAACATAGTGACTTCTGAGCATCATCAGACTCTAGTCCTCATTTCAGAAGCAAGCACTTACTCTTTTAGAAAAAGTATGTTCATATTTTTTTAATAAAACCAAATCTTTCAACAAGAAGAGGCTTAATAAATATATCAGCCCATTGATGATCAGTTTCAATGAATTATATATCTATTACACCTTTCTTAACATAATCTCTAATAAAGTGGTGTTTTAGTTCTATTTGCTTGATTCTAGAATGTTGAATTGGATTCTTTGTCAAACAGATAGCAACAGTATTATCACACGAAAGTGGAATATTGTTGCCACAAATTTTATAGTCTTCTAACTGATATTTAGTCTAGAATAGTTTGTGTAAACCTATAAGCTAAGATGTATTCTACTTCTGTTGTAGACAAATAAATAGTTACTTGTCTCTTACTAGCATATGATATTAGGTTTTCACCTATGAATTGACAGTTTCCAATAGTGATTTCCTCTCAATTCTATCCCCAGCATAGTCAGTGTGATGCGCTGGGAGAATTGACTTGTTTGTTTTGCGTTTTATCGCAAATGTTGCGGTTAGCAAGAGTCGCCATCGACTTTTCTTTTATCCAAAAGGAAAGGTGAAAAAGCACAGGAAAGACCTTTGAGATTATTTCTTGAGTTCGGGGGGTAGATTATGAAAAGGGAAGGTATTAGCACCCTTTTCATCCATGGTTTTCCATGGGCTCTTAGTTACTTGCTAGACCACTTTCTTTTTGTTTGAAATTATGCTTTGTGTGGTTTTTGAAAGTATTTTATAAAGAGGCCATTGTTTAGGCAATCTTTGTAATGATTCTCGTTTGTAAGAATGTATACAAAGATGTTTGATCTTTTGAAAATATTTTCAAGTTTGAAAGATATTTTTGAAAGTGTAAGTATTTGTTTTGAAAATAGCAAGGATGTTTGTTTTGAAATGGAGCAAGTAATTAGGAGCAACCTACCAACTCAAATGTCTTTCTTGTTCATTTTTTTATTCTTTTGACATTGTTGTCATACCATTGATTTGGTAAGCAGCCCTATCTTTGGATGTAAACGGGACGGACATGGGTCATCGTATAGCCATGATTAGCAATGTTGCAAGGTATCTTAGCATTCTTTTGAGGGACTAAGATCATTTTATAAGGCAACTTTGAATAGCGTCATCGAGGGTCTATGATCTTGTATTTGTTTATTTTTTGCTAAGATACCTTAGATGTGTAATATGGCCATTTGTGTAAGGCAACCAAGTGGGATAACACTAGGGGTGCTTGTGTGCAAGTGTGTCTTTTTCATGCTTGTTTTTGTCTTGGATTAGGGTTTTCTATTTGATTGCTTTTATCTTCCCATACAAACCCTAATTACTAGCATGTTATGTAAAAGCGATAAATTGCGAAATTTAAAGTTACTACGCTATTACAACATTTGTGGGAGGAGGGTATACAATTTATGAATGGGGATTGCAATAATATAAACCTAATTAATCTATTACAACCAAATTGAATATGTACAAGAATTGGAATATATAAAGTACAAAATGCAAATTGAAAGAAATGATTGTTGTGTTTGGACTTTTGTATGAAAGAGGTTTTAACCTAAACCCAATTAAAGAAAAGAGTAATTAAGTTAAATTAACTTAAGTCAATAAAAGAATTTATTTAAGAAAATATTTTAATTAAGAAGATAATTTTTGAATAAAATCCGAAATCAATTTTAGTTGATTAAGAGAAAATAAGTTTAAAGAAAAAAAATATTTTTTGTATTTTTTATATTTTTGTCTTAAAAATAGATTGTGGTATTGTGAAATATTTTTTGGTCTTTTCTACATTAAAAATAAGTGTATTTAAATAAGTAATAATCTAGTTTTAATTTACAAAGAAATTAACAAGAGTAAATAAAGTATAATGAATAAAAATAATTTTTTTATTCATGTGAAAAATATTTAAATTATGTCAAAATATAAATCTATTATTTTTATATATTTTATGATTTTTTGGTATTTTAGGAAATATATTTAAAAGAAAAAGAAATAAATAAATAAATAAAAATAAAATGGGCCAGGGTGGTGTCACAAGTAAACAGGGCGTATGCTTAGTAAACACAAAAAAGAATGTCAGACCCCAAGGGCCCAGCGCCTGCAAACAAACATAAAAAAAATGTCAAAAATTTGGAAAAAAGAAAAATGGTCACGCTGGGGCTTGAACCCAGGACCATAGGATGAACAGGCGCGCGCTTTACCACTGGGGTGGCTATACATCTGTTTATATAGGCAAAACCATAAATATATAAGGATAATTCAGTCCTGATGACTTCATCTTCAACCTCCAGCTAGTGTACCTGTAACTTCTTCATTTCTCAACAAAAATGGAAAGTGACAAAATGAAAGTTGTTGCATTCTTCCTCACGAATCTAACCATGTAAATAACTAAGGCTGAAAGTCAAAGATAAGTGAGAATTTCTCTGGCCCTGATTTAAACCCTAAAAATTTCAGAAACTTCAACTCTAAAATTCTCTAAGCTCAGGCCATATAAATGCAAACTATGGATATGTACAACTTCGTGGCAATGAGGTCTACATTTTATCTTCACAAATGCAAGCCTAACAATTCCTAAGTAATGAGATAGAAGTTCAAGAAAAATACCTCAAAACTGGAAATCGTGAAATGCAAATGAGCTTGTTTCATTCAGTGTTGATGATCTGGTTAGCTTCCTTGGACCTCTAGGAAGCTAGTGCAATGGCTGGCTTGAGCTGAGGGTGGCTGGAATGGCCTGGAGAAGTCCAACTGTGATGCTCTATTTTTGGTTACGGAAGATAGGGAAAATGGTGTTACAGAAATGAAACAGGTATAAGGATGAGTTAGTCTTGATGCAAGGAAGCTTTAGAAACTAAAAGGCCAAGAAACGCGCGAGGGAAATGTGAGTTTGGTATGAAAAGTCAGAACTTGCACAACAATGGTGTTTTGGGACAATTTCTGGCTAGAGGGAGTTTAAGTGAGTTTCAGGGGCTTCTTGCAAATAGTTTGTATACTTATAAGCAAGAGGTTTTGAGGCTTGTCATAACTCAGAATTTGAATTTGCATTCTTAAGCCAAACATGTGATTTTTGAGAAAACAAGTTTCAATGCTTGTGTACTTGCTAAGATAGAGTAGTTTATGCTTTAAACAAGTTTTCTTATGACTTTGTGGATGGAGTGTGATCAGAGGGAACAAGTTAGAGGCTCAAGAATGACTTTATGCAAAAAGCTTGCTTTACAAGAATGGAAGTGTTCACTTTGTGCCATTAATGGAAATGCAACTTGGATAATAGTTCATTTGCTTGGATCAAAGCCTTAACAGTTGTGTAAGCATTTAATTAAGGAGTGACAAAAAATTTTGAGGCCTACAAAGCAAATATTATGCAGCCTAGCATTGATTTGCATTTGTGTTCATCATGAAAATGACCTAAATTCAAGTGATAAAACCCTAATTTCATATCTTCGATTCTCCTTGATCAAGAATGATCTCAAGGAGTTCTTAGAAATTTTGGAAAGCTTGCAATGTTCTTTAAAACTCATATTTCAATTGCTTTTGAAGATTCCCATTGGAACCATGTGAAAAACTGCCATGAAGTTAGGTCAAAAATCTGCCTAACTATGGCAAAATTTCACTGTCATTTTTAGTTCATGAGCATGTATTCACAAAATTATAACTTGCGATCCAAGAATTTTTAGGAGAAGTTATGTGAAGAAAAGTTGTAGATTTCATGGAGATCTACAACTTTCATGTTGGAAGTTTCTCTTGAATCATCTTGCATCATGGTCAAAATTTGGCTCAAAGTTATGAAAAAATAAGAAATTTTCTATACTTAGAAAAATTTCTAAGTTAAGAAATTTCATAAAGCAGACCTAGATTAGTTGTTCCTTTCAGATACCTAAAGATTCTCTTAACACCAGTTAAATGAGTTTCTCTATGATCTGACTAAAATCATGCACACAAACTGAAATTAACTAAAATATCAGGTCTAGAAGTTGTTAAGTAAAGTAAAGAGCCAATCATATCTCTGTACAGCTTATGGAAGACCTTGTTGTTGCTTTCCTCTTTGCTCAGATTGAAGATAGGGTGCATGTAAGTAGCCACGATCTTGCAATCATCTAGCTTGAATTTATTCAGAAGCTCCTTTGTGTACTTTGTTTGATGAACATAGACACCATCCTTGCACTGGTTGATTTGAATCCCAATAAAGAACTTCAGTTTTCCCATCATGCTTATTTCAAATTCAGTCTGCATTAACTCAGAAATTATTTGTAAAGAGTAACATTAGTATAACCAAAAATGATATCATCAACATAAACTTGGACAACTAAGATTTCATTTTCAAAAGATCAACATCTTTGTATACATTCTTACAAACAAGAATCATTACAAAGATTTCCTAAACAATGGCCTCTTTACAAAATACTTCCAAAAAACACACAAAGCACAATTTCAAACAAAAAGCAAGTGATCTAGCAAGTAACTAAGAGCCCATGGAAAACCATGGATGAAAAGGGTGCTAATACCTTCCCTTTTCATAATATACCCCCCGAACTCAAGAAATAATCTCAAAGGTTTTTCCTGTGCTTTTTCACCTTTCCTTTTGGATAAAAGAAAAGTCGGTGGCGACTCTTGCTAACCGCAACATTTGCAATCAAACGCAAAAACCTCAAGTCAGTTCTCCCACCGTATCACTCTATCCCTGTTACTGATTCAACTAATGAGACATGGGGAATAGAAAAAATGACAGAGCCTGCCCAGATGGGGGCGCTGAAAGAAATTACTGAAAATTCCTCCAAGCAAGAGATAGAGGAAATACTGAAACTTATTCGGAAAAGTGACTATAATATTGTTAAACAGTTGGGGCAGACTCCCTCCAAAATATCTATGTTATCTCTGTTGTTGTTCTCTAAAGCCCATGCTCAGGCTTTGGTAAAGTTTCTGAAATCTACTCATGTACCACAGGAAACCTCTGCTGATCAGTTTGAAAATTGTGTTACTAGCCTGATAGCTGACAATGGACTAGGCTTTTTTGATGTTGACTTAACTCCTGCAGGAAGGAACCATAACAAGGCCCTACATGTCTCTATTGAGTGTAGGGGCACTACCTTAGCTCATGTGTTGGTTGACACGAGTTCCTAATTGAATTTCTTGGTGAAGGGTTCTCTAGACATGCTTGACTGTGAAGGGGTTGTGCTAAAACCCAGTGATATTATGGTAAAAGCCTTTGATGGTTCAAAGAGAATGGTGCACTGAGAGGTTGATCTTCCAATTAAAGTGGGTTCTCAGGACTTCGACTATACCTTTTATGTGATGGACATTCGTCCAGCCTATTCATGTTTACTTGGATGCCCTTGGATTCATGGGGCGGGCGCTGTTACTTCTACTTTACACCAAAAGTTGAAATATCCCGTGAAAGGAAAAATTGTTATAGTTTATGGTGAAGAGGAATACATGGTGATCCACTTGAACTCCTTCAAGTATGTTGAGTTGGACGGTGAATTCATCGAGACTCCTTGCCATACCTTTGAAGTTGATCCTCAGACAACTCCTGTTGCTAAAAGCGCTCCTGCTGTTCCTAAGGTTACCAGAGTTCCACCAAGAATGGCTTCTTTGAAAGACGTTATGGTTGTGATAGAAGAATGTGGTTGCACTATTTAGGGTCAGATTCCCGACATTTCTTACAATTCTAAAAAATTTGGCTTAGGTTTCACCTCAAAGGCTCAGAGGGTTGTTCTTTGTTCTCGTGCTGGGAGACCTCCATTCCACGTCAACAATAATGGAATTCATAAAGCTCAAGTCAACATTGTGGAAGATGTTGATAATGACTATGATATAGACAGTTGGATCTTCCCTACTACCGACTGTGGACTCAACAATTGGAAGGCTAAAGACTTTATACCAATCTCCTTTAGTCAGAAGTAAATTCTATTTTCTATTTTCTTGCTTTCAAGTTTATGGATATGTAATTTAAATAATAACTTTAAGCCTTTTTCCTTACCTAGGGCATAACGGTCCATTTGTTAGTGTTGTTATCTTTCATCCACATATTTTCATTTAATAAATCACTGGACGTTTGCATTCAAATTTTGCGCTCTTTGTCTTTCTTTTACTTTATTGCTTTCAAAATAGCTATGTGTTCTTATACACACTCACATGACAAATTGAAGATCCACATCCACTATGGATCCCATTAATAACAATTCTGCTATTGCCAATTATGACTTCGAAAATTCAATCTACCAAGCCAAGGACGAAGGTGAGGAAGATTGTGAAGTACCTGGAGAACTTGCTAGACTATTAGAGCAAGAAGAAAGAGCTATACAACTGCATGAAGAGCCAGTCGAGGTTATGAACTTGGGTACTGAAGAGGACAAAAAATAAATCAAGATAGGTGCCGATCTAGAAGACAGTGTCAAAGAGAGGTTAATCCAGATGTTACATGACTATATTGATATTTTTGCTTGGTCGTACAAAGAGATGCTAGGGATTGATAATGACATTGTGGTTCACCATCTACCGATGAAGGAGGGTTTTCCTCCTGTAAAGCATAAGGTTCATCGTATGCGTCTCGAGATGTTTGAAAAGATCAAGGCTAAAGCTATGAAGCAGTTCAATACAGGCTTCTTAGCTGTTACGTCCTATCTTCAGTGGGTTGCAAATGTAGTGCTAGTACCTAAGAAGGACAGTAAGGTGCGTATGTGTATAGACTACATAGATATGAATAGGGCAAGCCCTAAAAATGACTTTCCACTTCCACACATTGATGTTCTAGTTGACAACACCGCTCAGCACAAAGTATTTTCCTTCATGGATAGTTTCTCGGGTTATAATCAAATCAAGATGGCACCTAAAGACAAGGAGAAGAACACTTTTGTCACATAGTGGGGCACTTTCTGTTACAAAGTTATGCCTTTTCGTTTGAAGAACGACGGTGCAATGTATCAGCGTGCTATGGTATATTTATTCCATGATATGATTCATCATTAAATAGAGGTTCACGTTGATGACATGATAGCCAGGTCTCAGACTGAAGAAGAGAACCTTGATCACTTGCATGAGCTATTTGAGAGGTTGAAGAAGTACAAGTTAAGGCTAAATCCAAACAAGTGCACCTTTGGGGTAAGATCTGGTAAACTCCTAGGTTTCATCATCAGCGGTAAAGGTTTTGAAGTTTATCCAGCCAAGGTTAAATCCATTCAAGAAATGTCAGCTCCCTGTATTGAGAAGGAAGTCATAGGTTTCTTAGGACGATTAAATTACATTTCCAGATTTATTTCCCATTTGACCGCTACTTATGAGCCAATCTTTAAATTATTGAAGAAAGATCAAGTAGTGAAATGGAATGACGACTGTCAGATAGCTTTTGAAAAAATCAAGGAGTACCTTCAAAAACCTCTGATTCTGATGCCACCAGTTGAAGGAAGACCGCTTATCATGTACTTGACAGTGTTAGAGAACTCAATGGGGTGTGTATTGGGGCAACATGACGAGTCTGGTCAAAAAGAGCATGCAATATACTACCTTAGAAAAAAATTTACCGACTATGAAACAAGATACTCATTGCTCAAGAAAACTCGTTGCGCTTTGGCATGGGCTACTCGCCGACTGAGACAATATATGTTAACGCATACTACTTTGTTGATCTCTAAGATGGATCCAATGAAATACATATTCGAGAAGCCTGCTCTCTCCGGAAGAATATCAAGATGGCAAATGGTCTTGACAGAATATGACATCCAGTACACTACTTCGAAAGCAATCAAAGGAAGTGTACTAGAGGATCATTTGGCTCATCAAGCTGTAGATAACTATCAGTCTATGAATTTTGTGTTTCTAGATGAGAATATTATGCTAGTTACTGATTACGAAAAACCTGGACCGGATGAAGGACCTGAATCGGGATCCCGATGGACTATGGTTTTTTATGGAGCTTCTAACGCACTCAGCAATGGAATTGGTGCTATAATCGTCTCCCCCAAGGGTTACCATACGCCCTTCACCGCTAGATTTTTTTTACTGTACCAACAATATGGCCGAATACGAAGCATGCGTCGTGGGTATCAAAGTTGCCATTGATATGAGAATCAAGTTCTTGGATGTATATGGGGATTCAGCCCTGGTGATCAGTCAGATTAAGGGAGAATGGGACACGAAGCATCCAAATCTCATCCATTACCGAGAGCATGCATTGACGTTGATCCCGTACTTCGAATAAATTACTTTTGAATATATTCCATGAGAAGAGAATCAATTGGAAGACACTCTAGCTACCATGTCATCTATGTCCAAAGTCATATGGGACAATGAATCTCCTCAGATTATTATTGAGAGACTAGACGAATCGGCATATCTACGAAATTGATATTGATGGAGTAGAGGAAAAGCCTTGGTTCCACGAAGTGAAAAGATACCTCGAGGCTCAAGAGTAACCCGAGGGGCATCGGTCGATGATAAGAAGTTTCTAAAAAGGTTCTCCGCCAAGTTATTTCTGAGTAACGGTATCCTCTATAAACGCAACCACGATTCAACTTTTCTTCATTGTGTAGACAAGAAGGAAGTTGATAAAATTATGGAAGATATGCATAAAGGTATCTTTGGTACTCACTCTAGTGGACATACAATGGCTAAGAAGATTCTGAGAGCAGGTTATTATTGGTCTACCACGAAAACTGATTGCCATCATCATTCTAGAACTTGCCACAAGTACCAGATTTATGCTGACAAAGTACATGTTCCTACGGTTCCTTTGAATATCTTGATTTCCCCTTGACCGTTTGCAATGTGGGGCATTGATATGATTGGAGAGATTAAGCCCACCACTTCCAATAGACATCGTTTCATCCTTGTTGCTATTGATTACTTCACGAAGCGGGTAGAGGCAGCCTCGTTTTCTTTTGTTACCAAGAATGTTATGGCTCGGTTCATCAAGCATAACCTTATTTATTAGTATGGTATCCCTAAAAGAATCATCACAGATAATGGTACCAATCTTAACAATACTATGATCACAGAACTCTACACACAGTTCAATATTAAGCATCTTAATTCTTCTCTGTACCGACCAAAGATGAATGGCATAGTGGAAGTCGCCAATAAGAATACCAAGAAGATCTTGCAAAAGATGACGGTGACATACAAAGATTGGCATGAGACGTTACCATTTTCTCTTCATGGTTATCACACTTCAATATGTACATAAACTAGGGAAACCCTATTCTCTCTCGTCTACGGTATGGATGTTGTCTTACCTGTCAAAGTCCAAATTCCTTCCCTGAGGATTATGAAAGATGAAAGTTTAGATGAAGACAAATGTATTCTGACTCGACTTGACCAGATAATTTTGATTGATGAAAAGAGGCTCGCGACTGTTTTTCATGGTCAGATGTACCAGAAATGCATGATCAAGGCCTTTAACAAGAAAGTCAGACATCAGGTGAACCAGGCTGGTGATTTGGTAATAAAGCGCGTCATCCTACCACAAGGTGATCCCAAGGGAAAATGTACTCCCACATGTAAAGGGTCATTTGTAATCAAAAAGATATTTTTTGGAAGTGCTATGATACTTACCACCATGGACTGTGAAGATTTTCCGCACCCTGTGAATGCAGACATAGTAAAAAAATACTACGCATAAAAGAGATCTGCTAGGTTGACACACCTAGGCAAAAATAAGGGTATCCCTGTGAATGAAAGGATTCGGGCAAAAATTAGGAATATATATATATATATATATATATATATATATATATATATATATATATATATATATATATATATATATATATATATATATATATATATATATATATATATATATATATATATATATATATATATATATATATATATATATATATATAAATTGTACACCGGGCAAGTCGAAAACCTGAAAAGGCGGCTTAGGCAAAAAAGGGTATCCCGATGGACTAAAAACCCGAAAAGGCGGTCCAGGAAAAAGTTAGGGATTAAAGCGTATGATTATATCATGTTCGATCATCTACTTACAGCAAGCTTTGTTATCAACGTCAAAGATCAAACGGTACAGATCAATCCAGTCATCTTCTTTTAACGGCAAGTGATGAGATGCTTAAAGACATAGAGGCAATAGCAGAGTTGAAACTCGATGGGATCATTTTCACATAGTTGTTTTTCTTGTTTATCACTTTGTATTTTTTTTCAATTTCACAACTTCCTCTTACTAGGATTTTCGTCTCCTTGTATAAAATTTCATGTTCATAGGCAAACTTTCAAAATCAATACAACTTAGTCTATTTCAAAATTTAAAAATATTTGTATTTACTTTCTCTATTTTATTTGCGAATACGTCCAATGGTTACTTTGAATGAACATATGCATTTGAATATGATCACCATTTACAAATATTTTCATTAAAAACATGATTAGCATTTATCGAAGACTCTAGGAGTTGGGATAATGTTTAAGTCATTCATAAATCCCCACAGAGAAATCTCCATGAAACTATCTCTACAGAGCTATCTTTGTAAGCTCATCCTCAACAGAGATATATTCCCCAGTGTTGTACCCCAAAATTTTCCCTCTCATATTTTCCAAGATTTTCTCTTACATAGGTGATTACAAAACTTGATTAAAGAAAAGATAAAAATTTGGAAGATAAAAAAAGTCTTTTGATTGGCATGTCAAAGGGTCTTTCGATTGGCTTTTTGGCAGGCTTCATTTGAGCACCTAACCTCCCCCAAGCTTGCCTCAAATTTCCAAGTTTCGATTGAAGCCTTGGCCTTTTGCTTGTTGTTGTATATAAGCTTCAATCGGGCATGTGTTTCCTTTGAAACACCCTCCTTCGATCCAAAAGGGAAGGGCCTCTTGTTAGTGCTCCTTTGATTGCACCATTGGCTTTGCATTCTGGCTTGATTCATAATGCAATGGCTACCTGCATGCAAGCTGGATTCCTGATTCGTTTGGGAATTTGGTTTCTTTGGAGCAAGTTTAATTCTTACTTCAATTGGGAATTTGATGTCTTTGCATCAAGCTTAATCCCTGCTTCGACTAGGCAAATTATCCCTCTGTGCGTGCCTTCAGCGTACAAAGCAAGAACTTCTCCATGTTGCCCTTCGATTCACAAAGCTCCCACAAGGAAAAGGCCCCCTCTTCAGCTTACCTTTAGCCCATAAGGCACTGGCTACCTTGTTCCAGATTTGCCTAGGCAATGGCCTCCTCTACGCATGCTTTGACTTGCTTCATGCTAGCATCCCTAAGACATAGGTTGCCTTTGTGCTAGCTTCGACTGGGTAATGGCCCCACTTTAAACAATTGTACACACTTCAACACACGTGGTAGTCATTCGAAGGACATAACTTGGTGGCCCATTCGAAGAGGGTACAAAGCATGCACAGAAAGTCCATTCAAAATAGCCATTCGAAGAACACACCATGGTGGCCCATTCGAAGAGGGCACAAAGTGTGCACAGAAAGTCCATTCAAAATATCCATTCGAAGGACACACCTTGGTGGCCCATTCGAAGATGGAACAAAGCATGCACAGAAAGTCCATTCAAAATAGTCATTTGAATGACACGATTTGATGGCCCATTCGAAGAGGGCATAAAGCATACATAGAAAGTCCATTCAAAAGAGCCATTCGAAGGAGGCAACTTGAGGCCAATCAAAGGGCAGGGATTGAAGGCGTTCGAAAGAGTGAAGCATGTTCAGGTTCATTCAAATTCAAAAGGAGACAAGTTCCCGTGAGTTTTGCAACGTTACAAAACACCATTCATGGCTTTGAAAACACTTGTTTATGACTGTTTAAACATTTGCCTTGTTTCCCCTCCATCCCCTCTATATAAAGAAGACACTAGCAAACTCCAAAGGAGGCTAGACACAACAGGAGGGAGAATCACACGAAATCAAAAACATATTCTTGGAGGATTTTCCTGAAGCCTTTCCAATCATCCCCAGCTCTTAAGCAAGTGTCTCCACATCCAGAAATTTCCAAATCGAAGGTTCCAACTATTGGTAAGAGAGGGTAAAAGATCAAACTTTGTATTTGCATGACACATCAATACTTTTAGTCATTCGATTTGTAATCAAAGTTAAGGACTTGGGTTCGACACCCAGGTCTACATTTGTTTTATTGCTAACACTTGCTGCAGATGTAGCCTGAATAGACCCAATGCGCACAAAATCGAAAGACCTGGGTTTGGCACCCAGGTCATACTTTTAGTTTTTCCAACATGTTTGTAGATGTAGTGCCCTCACAAGTGATCCATCAGGAAATTCCAACAGCGTCCTCTGGATCGAAAGTCACACCCTGTCACTAGATCAAAGGGTAATCGAAAGACAACTTTCCCTTTATAGAATCGAAAGGCACCATCTCCATGCAATCGAAGAATGCTTCCTTTTCTATTTTTATTTTTGTTTTCATTTCTTTATTGACCCTCTTTTATTTAAATTGACCTTAAATCAAAAATCACAAAAAAAATATTAGGCTAGTTTTTTTTCTAATTAAATTAAATTTGTAAATAAATTAATTAATTATTCTAACCTTTTCTTGAAATTAGAACTAAATAGACTTAGGTTGTATTTTCTTAAAATAAAATAAAACAAACAAAAAGATTTCTTTCCCTTTGGATTTAGACGTCCATTTTAATTTGTTTGCGTATTTATTTATTTTCGCATTTTTTCTCATCTTATTGTAATTGCTTCCCACTTTGTAATAGTAAATAGGACTTTATTTCTCGCATTTTTATAATGTACCTCTCACAAATCCATGTAATAGCGTAGGATTTACATTCCCGCACTTTATATTTTTGTACTTTACATTTCTGTATATATATATTAACTGCTAGTAACTAGGCATATATGAAAAAGACTGAAATCAAATGTTAGCAAACTTAACCAACAGACAAAAAATAACTGAATGGAACACACTTGCACATATACACCTCTAGGGTACCCCACTTTGGTTGCCTTCAGAAATAAAACAGTCATAAGGCAGGAACGCTTTAGCAAAGGCCCATAAATCAAAAGATCATAGTCCCTCTATGACCCTACAATTGCCTTTCGGTAAATGATCTAGTCCCTAAACAAAATTGCTAAAGTGTCTCCACAAGTTGCCTTCGTGACTGTAACGTCCCTTTCGAATGTCCCTAACACATCTAACAATAGGGACACCTACTCACTAATAGTAGGATAGTGTTGTCTAAAGGATGGGAGGAAAAGAATAACCCTTTTTAAGTATAAAAGTAGATAGCTATTAGAAGTTTTCTCAAAAACATTTTGCACTTACACAAATACTACTTTTTCAAAAGCAATTTTCAAAACATTTGCATGGTGTCGTGAAGCACTAACGGACCTTAGAACCTTAGTTGAACAAAACTTGGCCATTAGGAAGTAGTGAGATAGTCGGCCTTGGTGTAAAGCTAGGGTGATTGATACTCGATGCTATACTCATTGAGATTTAACTCCCGAGTTTTGTTTAGTGGCAAGTCAATTGCCGATCGAAACAAAACTTATAGGAAAAATCAGTGATATTGAAATCCCTTAGAACTCGGTTACTATTACTAGGACAGGTTGAGCCAACTAAACTTCAAGAGGATACTTACCTACAAACCCATGCAAGCCTAAACCTAAGGCTTCTTGTGTGACTTGTTTGCTTTCAACTTGAACTACTTGCAGGGTTTGATTATCTAACAATATGATTTCCTTGCAGGATTTGTTTACAGGCATTATCTAATAAATTGATTTCCTTGTAAGACATACTTGTCCTCATCACCCTACATTTTGCTTGATGTATAGCATACACATCATAGCATCATACCAGCATTTTCTTAACCACTTCAAGGATCTCAAGGGCTTTTGATGAAAATTATGATAAAGCAAACGTCAAAAGACCAAAACACGACAACTTGAGTCAGGGGCTATGACCCACTCGACATGGAGAGCTTGACTCTCGTAGAAGGACTTTCAACGATGCCAAGTTCTTCAATCAAATTTGTAAAATTCAACTTCTGACATTTTCTTGTTAAACCCGTGAGATCCTTGAAAACATTTGCATATCATACATGTCATTGCATAACAGGTATTCCCCAGGCAGGTTTCTTATCTTTTTGTTGTTTATTTCAGCAAAAATAAATGGCTCTTGAACAAACAGTTAAGAAACTTCATGCACAGAATGCTCAATTCCCAGAAATGTTCCTGAATCTGGCTAAGGGACAAGAAGATCTGAAGGCTCTTGTTCTTAAAGACCATTAGAAAAAGGCAAAGAAACCAGTTTGTGTTTTGAGTGTGGGAAGAAGAAGACTAGCTAGCCGAGCTCTAGATTTCGCAACCCCGTCAAAGGGAGGGGATAATCAATAGGAAGGTGACGAGGAATCTGAGGAAGGGGACAATAATCCAGTGTCTGAGGAAGATGAATCCGATTATACTGAAGAGTGGTATCCTCCTGCTGAAGACAAATACAAGCAGTTGGAGGATCACCTCAATGCAATAGAAATTCAGAGGGTACTCGGTCTGGATTTTGAATAATTAGGGTTAATTCCAGGGGTGGTCATCCCACCTAAGTTCAAGGTCCCTATTTTTGTACCCCAAAATTTTCCCTCTCACTTATCAAGAATTTGCTCACAAGATCTCATTGGGTTCAAGACTGCACTAGGGTTTGATCAGCTCGAGACACATCCTTATGCACTGATGACCAAAATTAGGGTTTGAGTTTGCACGAGGATTTTTGAACTATCAATTCTTCATTTGGCTTTCATGGATCATTATGGACTCCCAAGATCACTCATGTCAAGTTTCAAGTCTTGGATCATACTTTTGATCAGTCAATTGAATAGTTTACCTAAAAATCAGCTGTATTTGGAAAAAGTCAACCATGGCCAATTTACAGTCAAACTTCATAATTTTTATCCACATAAACATTTTAAACCCATATGTATCATTTGATCAAGTTTAGACCATAATTCCTCAAGAAATTTGATCAAATCTCCAAAAGGGCAAAATGGTTAAAATTAGGGTTTTGACTAGGAAAGGGCAATTTCTGATTTTTGACCTAGAAAATGGTCAATTGGTTTAAGGCATGGCCTAAGAGCTCAAATGTATCATTTTGACCTAATGACATGATTCAAAAGTCAATTGTATACTGAAAAGTAAAACTTTGACTTTATGGTCAAATTCAAGTGCCAAAGATCATAATCCATCAAAACATGTCGAAATATGAAACTTATTCATCAAGAAATAAAAAATGTCAAGATTTCATTTTGAAAAGTCAAAATTTCTAAACTTAGAAATTTTTCTAAGTGTTGGAAATTTCATGTTTTTTTATAACTTTAAGCCAAATTTCCACCATGATGCAAGATGATTCAAGAGAAACTTCCAACATAAAAGTTGTAGATCTCCATGAAATCTAAAACTTTACTCCACATAACTTCTTCCAAAAGTTCTTAGATCTCAAGTTATAATTTCAAGAACATAGGGTCATGAAACTAAACACTTGTGAAATTTTGCCCTAATTTGGCCAGGATTTTGACCTAACTTCATGGCACTTTTTCATATAGTTCCAAGGGTAATCTTCAAAAGCAATTCAAATATGGGTTGTATAGAACATTGCAAGCTTTCCAAAATGTCCAAGAAATTCTTAAGATCATTCTTGAGTAGGGAGAATCGAAGAGATGAAGTTAGGGTTCCATTCTTGTTTTTCAAGCCATTTTCATGATAAACATTGGATCCAATCTTCAAGCATGTTGTACAAATATCACTTTGCAGGCTTCTAACTTGACTTTCACTCCATAATTAAATGTTTTCACAAGTGTTGTAAGCTTTAATCCAAGCATTCAATGCATTGTACAAGTATAATTCCATTTTGGGAAGAAAGGCAACATTGCCATTTTAGAAAAGCAAGCTTTATGCAAAGTCAGCTTTCATTGAGCCTTGCATTTGTTCTTTCTGCACAAACACACTCTACACAATTAGAGCAAGTGTGTTTAAAGGTTTCAGCCACCCTACAAGCCTTGTACTTCACATTGAAACCATGCTTGTTAACTTTTCTTCAAAAACAAGTAACCAAGCCATAACATGTGAGTTTCAAATTCTGAGTTATGACAAGCCTCAAAACCTCTTGCTTATAAGTATACACACTATTTACAAGTGGAGACACGAATGCTAGTCCCCTGAAAATATCTCAAACCCTCAAAAACCATAAACTTGTTCAAGAACACCATTAACACACAGTTCTGAACCAAAACTCATGATCTTCATTTCCACTCGTGCGTTTTGAAAACTAATCACTCAAACACCTTCTATACATCATACCAAAGCAATCCAGACCCCTGTTTCAAGACTGTAACTCCTCTATCACTATCCACCATTTTCAAATATCAAGCTTGCAGGTTGACTTGAGTAGAGAGATTTAGGGAATTTCAAGGCAAAGTAAGAGTTGGAATACACTCAAGGAGGTCCAGGCAAGCTAAACAGATCCTCAGGCCATCTCAAAAGTTGCCCAAACTACATTCACGACTCCAGCTGCAAGAGGTAAAAACTCAAACTTCTATCTCTTCTTACAAGCATCATTTGATCCTGATTTGTGAAAACAAAATGTAGATATCTTTGCTCTAAAGCTGACCATGTTCATAGTTCTCATTTATATTGATTGTGTATAGAGAATTTTGGATTTGAAATTTTTGAGAAAATTAGGTTTCAATTTAGGGCCAGCAAAACTAGATTTTATCTTTGACTTTTAGCTTACATAAGTTATATGGTTGAATTCGTGGGAAGAAACACCAAAACTTTCATGTTTGAACTTTCCGTTTTTATGGAGAGATGAGGAAGATACAGGTGGTCCGGCTAGGCTCAAGGTTGAAGACGAAGTTGCCTTCAGAAAGCAGTTTCTAATATATATTTATGCTTTGATTATATGACCGGATGAAACAGCCACCCCAGTGGCAAGCGTGCGTGTGCTAAGTCATGTGTTACCTAAAGGGCGAGGGTTCGAACCAATGTGAACCCCCCTTTTGCATTTAATCATTTTTTCTGATTTTTCTAACACTTTTTTTGCAGGCGCTGGGCCCTTTGGACCTGGCATTTTTTTATTTCTGCTAGCATACTCCCATGTTTACTTGTGACACCCTGTTGTACCCCAAAATTTTTCCCTCCCATATTTCTCCAAGATTTGTCAAGAATCATCCTCAAATGGTTCAAGGCTTCCCAAGGGTTGCACAGTCAAACATCCTCCTAGGCAGCTGAAAATTAGGGTTTTGGTTCCTTCAGTGAATTTGAGGTTCTCAGTGGTCCAATCAAGTCTCATATGCCTATATACATTGTCAAGCATCTACATGCCAAGTTGCAAGACACACAGCATCAAATTGCACAGTCAAAAGTACCATTTGCTTCACAATCAACTGTAGGGGTAAAATGGTCATTTGGCAGTCAAAAGTCAAAAATTTTGGTCAACATCTTATTTTGAGTCCACATTCATCATTTGATCAAGTCTAGATCATGATTCCATAAGAATGGCTCAAAAATCATCAAGATGCAAAAGTTTCCATTTTTGGACAGTTGAAAAGTCAACTGTAACTTGACCAGGGCATAACTTTTTCATGGTTCATCAGAAAAATCCCATCCAATGCTCATTTTGAAGGGGATGACATTTCCTACAACTCATCTTCACATTCCAAGTCCAATAAATGCTCTCACAAAAAGTTATCAATTTCTACATTATAGGTCAATTTCAAAAGTCAACAAAAAGGCATTTTAAGTCAAAGACCATAACTTGAGATTGGTAAATCCAAAAGACATGGGACCAAAGGCATTGGTTAGTGGACTTCAAGACCTTTCCAAAATGTCCAAGAACATGTTCATATGATCAAAATTGAGCAAGATATGCATTGGAGAAGTTGGGATATTTTTGTGAAATGGCAAAAGTCAACTATCCTTAAAACTTCAATTTTTGACAAAAGAGCCCACTTTCTTCCACTTGATCCAGCCTTGTCATGCCATACACGTGTCCTATGATTAATTTCAAGATCAAACATTTATTTTTCCTTTTTATTTAATTTTTATTGATTTAATTCATTTTAAATCCATAATAATTCAAATAAAATCAAAAAATTAATGGAATGGCATCTTGGTGACTTGAGTGGCTTTTATGTGTCATGTGCCAGCTAATAATTTCATGCCAAGCCTTTTGGTGCACAAAATCTTAGATTTGAACCAAAAATGGAAGGTTCTTTAATGGTGGTCAACAGGAATCCCAAAACTTAATTAGACCAAGATACAAGCTCAGCTGCTGACCTAATTTCATCCATACATACATAAGCAAGCGTGACAAACCTGATTCACAACCTAGAGATCACTGAAACGGCCAGAGCAAAAGTGCAAAGTTATCAAAAAAAGTGTGAGATTAAAAGGAGGTTGCAAGCATTTTCAGGCCAAAAGGAGAACGTGACATCCTTCCTTGCCATCCACTGAACCTAAAGAAATCAATACCACGTCCCAAGACTACCTACCAAGCGCTGTAAGTTGTCTCAAACTCGCCCCTGAACATGGAATCTCAACCTCTAATTCTTGCGCCTTTTCTTTAATATTTTAGCATATTTGCGTTCACCATTCAATTTCCATGCATCCTGTATTATTCAATTGTATTGTGGTAGCCTAGATCTCCCTACCCGAACCTAGGGTTTTGGGGGTTGCAATTCGGGGTTTTGTTTTACAGGAATAATTGATACAAGCCATAGCCATGGATGAATTTAGGAGGATGAGACGAACAGGATGATGGCCCAAGTTGGCATTTTCGTGGCCTGGAGCTCATTATAAGAGAAGGCAACGGATTTTGTTGTGGAACCGAATCTGCAGGAAAATGTACAGGGGCTGTTGGAGAAGATGAAGACGTGCTTGTGTCTGATTGGCCAGTTCAAATTAATAACGCGCGTTATTTTTTTCCAGGGCATTGTTTGATTCACCAATATATTATTTGTGTATTATTATTATTTCAATTGAACACACAGCTCAGTTGGCTAAGGCGTGCAGGCATTGTCCCTTGGGACCTGGGTTCGAATCCTAGGTCCCCCAAATACTTGCTATTATTTTGTTTAAAGTGATTTCATGCAGCATGTCCAAAAGCAGTCCACCATGTGCCTCCAGTGCCCAGATGCCATGTGTCCTTCAACAAGCAATCCAATGGTTATGAAGCGCTGAACACCATGAACCCCAGGCAACACTTCCACACCTGATCCAGAAGTCAACGCAGGCTTGGCAACCAATGGGCCTGGAAATTTCTAAACAAACCCTCAAATCTGGCCCAAACCCCCCTGGGTTTGCATTTTATTTTTGTCATTTTATTTTTCATTTGCCTTATTTTATTTTTTATTCTTTTTTATTAATTATTAGCTAGATAATTATTTTTTCATAATAAACCCAAAAAACAAAAAAATAATAATAATAATATTTTTATTAATTAAATTTAATTAGTCATTATTTTGTAAATAAATACTAACTTAAATTAATTTAGTTTAATTAGGTTTAAATTTTAATTTTCTTTTTACAATAAATAAAATTATTTAGACTTAGGTTTTTCTTTTGACACTTTTAATTTCCTCTTTTTATCTTATTTCATTAAAAACATAAAAATACAAAAACATTTTTTCTTTTAATAAATTAATTAATTAATAATTAGGCTTAATTTCATTAATTGCAAAAAAAGACAAATCTCATTCTTTCTCAAAAAAGGGTCAAAACCCTAAGGACGCCCCGATTTAATTCTTTCGCGCGCATGTTTATTTTAACTCATTATTTTGATTATGTATCTGCTCAGAAATGTAATAGTTAATTAGGACCTCCTTTATCGCTTTATTTATTTTCTCGCAGTTTATTTTTCCAAACGGGTTTGTTTTTTTGGCGATGTATATACCCGCGCCTTGTAATAGCTAGATTTACCTTTTCCACACTCTATTTTCCGCACTCTTAACTGTTAAAAAATGCATGACAAGATTTGTATGGTAAATAAAATTAATCTGTAGCTCACAAATAACATGTTCAAAGATAAACATTAACTGAAAAAACAACACACATGCACATGCCACTCTTAGGGTACGCCTCACTGGTTGCCTCGACATGGTCATCAAGTATAGGGTGTCTTAGAGGTCGCCCTCCTGTCTAAAGATCCAGTCGCCTCGAAACGGTTGCCTCAGATACAAAGGATCTAGGACATTAGGGTTACTGCTAAGGTGTCCTACCATTGCTTTGGTGACCACACATGTCCTTAATAATCGAATTGACCCGAATACCTCCAACGACGGTGCTACCTACCTCTCAATGGTGGGATAGCACTATCTAAAGGACTCTTACACAGCCTAATTCCTTAGAGTAGGTAAATTCTCCTGGGTACTTGCTCTTTCAAACAAACAAAACAACTTTTCGCACCGACACTTTCAAAAAGTTTTCAATCAAATATTTCATACACTCTTGAGGACTGATACAAGAGTTACCTAGAAATTTTTCAAACGAAACTTTTTCAAAACCCACACACTTGAAAAGCAAACAAATTTTTGAAAACATAAGAGCAAGTACCTAAGAGCCCATGGATAACCATGGATAGAAAGGGTGCTAACACCTTCCTTTTCTAAAAATCTACCTCCCGAACCGAGAAACATTCTCAAAGAAGGAATTTTGCTATGCTTTTGTCCTTTCCATGTTGGAGAACATAAAAGACGGTGGCGACTCTTGCTTACCGCGACATTTCACGAAACCAGCTTAAAAAACAGTCAGTTCTATTTCCACCGATCACAGAACTGGCGACTCTGCTGGGGATATTGATAAGTGAGGTGTACCTTAGGATTAGACCACTCTTATGTTTTCAATTGTATGTCTTGATTGCTTTTATATTTGTGGGCTTGCATCGGAGTTTCATAGATCCTAACCCGAATCTGGGGGATACCTCTTTAGGTAGCAACAAACTGTGAGGGAACTGTGTGGGGTATACCGACATGGTTGAAGCAGTTGCTACGTTGATGTGGCACTTTGGTGAGTACTGGTAACCCTTGAGTCAAGTCAAGGAGGGTACGGGGCCGCCGCGTGGTGTCGTGAAGCATCAACTGACCTTAGGAACCTTACTTGACCATCCTGGTCTCCTTAGGGTAGTGAGATGACCGACTTTGGTGCAGTCCGAAGTTGGTAGATACTCGATACTACACTCATTGAGGGTTGTTTTCTTGGAATATTTTGATCGCCAGTTCAGTGGCTAAATCAAAACAATGAACATAGAAAACAACCCAATGATATTGAGCTCCTTAGAACCCGGTTACTTTTGATAGGACAGGTTTTTGAGCCCACCAACTTCAAGAGGGTAGTACCCCAAACTTCATGCTGGCCTAAACTCTAAGGGCTTCATGTGAGACTTGTGTGCCTTCAAACTTGACTACTTGCATGCTTGTTATCTGACACATGAGTTCCTTGCAGGTTTTGTTTACAGTCCTTAATCTGGTCTCATAACAGGGTTCACTTACAACACTCAACGCATAGCATAACATCATACCATCATACCATTGCATACATCCTACATAAGGACTAATCCATTTCAAGGATCTCAAGGGTTTGTGATGCAGGTCATGATGAATCAAATGTCTAGCAAGGGGCAAAGGGGATTTATTTTCCTCTAGCCAAGGTTAATGACTTGAGTCAGGGGCTATGACCCACTCGATATGGTGAGCCTTGACTCTTGAAGAAGGACTCTTAACAACACAAAGTTCCTTCAATCAAGCTACGAAATTCAAATTTTAACAATTTTCTTGTTTACCCCGCGAGATCCTTGAAAACATTGCATGCATATCATACATATCATTGCATTACAGGTACCCTTGTTACAGGTCACTTACCATCTTCGCTGTTTAATTCAGCAATGGCTTCCCAACAAGACAACCAAGATCTTCATACTCAAGAGACTCAGTTCGGGGAAATCCTCCTAAATCTATCCAAGGGGCAGGAAGAGCTGAGAACACTCCTCATGGGGACTTTGGTCAGGAACAGTCCAGAAGACGATAAAGACGAACGGCTGAAACGTCTGCAAGCTGAGGTAGATACAATGAGAACCCAGATGCTGGGGCAGATGGCTCTCATTCAAGACTTAGCTCAAAGACAAGAAGAGCTCAGGGTTCTCGTCAACCAACTGCTTCGGGACAACCAATTGGGGCAAACATCTAAGGTTGAAAAGCCAGTCGTCATTAAATTCCCTTTGAGACAAGAAGACAAGGGAAAAGCTCCTCAACTTGCTTCAGGGTCACAAATTCAGCATCAACCTCACCAGCTTCAGCAAGACAGTATGAAGCAAGTAGTCAGGGTTGGGGACCAAATCGGTAATCAGCCTCCAAGAAGTCAAAGGTTTGGTTTGATGAATAGACCTCTCCAAACTGCTACTACTTCACAAGTCCCACAACGACCTCGCCAAGAACAACGGGTTGATCAGAGCAAGCCAGACAAGCCCAGGAAGCAATTCACCCCGCTCAACATGTCATTGTCCCAAGCTTTGCAACACCTGTTGAGGTTGGATCTGGTGACGTTGATAGGACCTCACCCTAATCCTAAGACTTCTTCACCCAACTATAATCCTAGGGCCAGGTGCACATACCATTCTAACAGCCCGGGGCATGATACTGACAACTGCTGGAAGTTGAGGTACAAAATCCAAAACCTGATCGATGAAGGAGCAGTGGAATTCACCCAAGATGGTCAGGTCGAGTTCTTCTACTATCCCTGTGAGATTCACCATTTGAAGTGACAAGTCCTGAGACTAGAAGACTTTTGTTCATTCGAATGTTCAAGTTGTATTTTCTTTGCTTATACAAACAATTATTGTCATAGCAAACTTTATTACTTTATCAATGCATAGCATATGTCTGTTTTGAATCAATATATTCGCATTCGCTATATTCAAACTGCTTTTATTTTTGTGGTGTTCAAACTCTCGATTGATAATTCAAAGCCTCTTGAGGGAGGATGACGAAAATGATACCATAATATACAGTATGCTTTTGAACAGACCCCGCTGATGAGGTACATACATTGTTTCGATTCCTAAACACTGGAGTTATAAGGAAGATAATCCCTCGTCAACCCCTTCGAGCCAAAGAAGTAGGAGTTTTTCTTTTCACAAAAAATTAAAACCCTTAATCATAACCTAGGGCAGGGTAGTTCTCTCAGTTAATCCAAGTGCACAACGAGTGGCACCAAAGAAGTCCTTACAAAACAAAAGACAGTGATGGTTCCGAATAATCATAAAGACAGGCAGTCATCATTTCTCAAAATAAAAGCCCAACAAGTCAAAACCTATGAAGGAGACTTACAAAAACTGGGGCATCCCGCTGACTGTAACACGAAAAGAAACAGTTCAGACAAAAGACAGGGATAATGAAATAAAAAAGAAGAAAGAAGTCCTGCAAACCCTTATAAAAATGACTGTCTGTTCAAAATAAATTGTCAATATCCGAACCATCACTGGAATATCAGAGCAAAGACTCAAACAAGGTCTAACGCACGATTAGCTGAGTTTAGGTTTGAAGAACATCACGAAGAACGGGTGGGTACAAATAAATTTTGAGCCTTTATCCTTTGTTTCTTAAACCGTGAACCAGGCCATGCTACAACCTTTAAAAGTCCTAGCTGAAGCATGGGTTAGTTCGAAAGCATACTGTTACGAAAGGTATCCTGACTCCTTAAGGCTTGCGGTAAAATAACGAGTTGACATCACAGTTTACAAAAAATTCACTTGTTTTTATAAAAAAACTGCATTTTCAAAAGCTTCAAGACAAACATAAGCGTTGCATTTCTGATATAACATTGTTTGCATATGACTATTTGTTCGAACAGCAGAGAAATTCGCACGACGAATATCTAAGTGAACAAAAGTACTTCCAACCAAGGGGCAGACGTGATCATTGTCCATCATTTGGGGCAGTTAAGTCAAGATTCGGAGAATCTCTCAAAAGGCCAGCCAGCTTGGGGCAAATCTCCATCTGGATCACTTGGGGCATTGGACGATCAAACGAAGATCTTCTGGTGGTATGGTCACATGGCAACACAATAACAGGGGCACCTTCCTACATCCTGAGAGCACGGACATAGTCGAAAAAATACTGCGCATAATCAAAGACCCGCTAGGTTGACACACCTAGGCAAAAATAAGGGCTTCCCGGCGAACCAAAAGGGTTCGGGCAAAAATAAGGGATGAAATGAAAAAATCTGTACACCCGGCAAGTCGAAAACCTGAAAAGGCGGCTTGGGCAAAAATGGGTATCCTGGTGGACTGAAAACCCGAAAGGGCGGTCCAGGCAAAAGTTAGGGATCAAAAGCGTACGACTATGTTCCGTCATCTCGTCACTTGCCTACCAGAAGAAGATTTGTCAATCGGCGGTCATCAAGCACCTCCACAAGTATCTACTCCTACAGAAACAGGGGCAATAAGAATTGTCTGAACGATCTAGTTGCTCTGTCCACCAAGGTACCAAGGTAAGTTCAACTAAAGAACATGACCAAGTTACCTCCACTCCCCGCAGAGTAAGGACAGGTTTCAGCAATACTCTCCCCCGAGCAGAGTTGGTCTCTCCTCAGCCCCGAAAAGGCACAGTATCTCCAGCAAGTCAGCGATGCTCTCCCCAAGCAGAGTTAGTCTACTGTCAGCCTTAAGGAAGTTGGGTATCCCAAGAAGATCTCAATATTCCCCAGCGGAGTATACAAATGTTCCTAAACAAGCATCCCCGTCAGTCTTGGTATAAGATTGTTCCCCGGCGGAATACAGACACCCCAGTGGAGCCAATTCCCCAGTACAATCCAAAATCTCCCCAGGAGAGTTGAATCAATCTCCCCAGTAGATTCTGGAAGCTTATCCCCAGTAGATTCTGGAAGCTTATCCCCTGCAGAGTACGAACGCATCCCCCCGGCTTTATTCAAAGGTTATTCCCCACCAGAGCTTATAATTGGGTTATCCTCAGCTAATTACCACGGAAAGATCGTCCTCGGCGAAGTTCTTCCTACCCCCAGTGGAGATCATCAAATCCCTTAACAAAGCTTATCAATGGCATCCCCAGCGGAGTTCTCATCAAAATCTCAGCGAAGTATCTCTTCCCCACAGAGTATTCCCCGCAGAATAATCTCTTCACCAAGTTTATTCCCCAACGGAGTCATCTTCTCCTACCGGTTTATTCTTGCAACCATCCTCCCCATCGGAAATGAAGAACTCTACTCTTCAAACATCAGCCCAGGATTTAACAAGCTCCCGGCATTCGTCAAGGATTTATTTTCCTAGACGAAAACACATTCATAAACATTTCACATTTTATACATCCTGCTTACATACATCACAATATACATATAACACAATCTCATTTATTTTGAGAACATCATGACATCATGCATTTCATACATCATGACATTGCATACAGCTAATGTTTCGCCTTTTCAGGAAAAAGGTCAATTCGAAGATGATTACCATCAACTTTCGCAATTCCAGATTCGATTCCTGTATCTAGCCAGGGCATATCTGTGAGTAACTGATTGTAGATTCGATACATGTATCCAGCCAGGGCATGTCTGCATGAAGAGTTTAGAGATTCGATTCCTGCATCCAGCCAGGGCACATCTGTAGATGACTAATTCCGGATTTGATTCATGTATCTAGCCAGGGCATATCTGTGAGTAACTGATTGTAGATTCGATACTTGTATCCAGCCAGGGCATGTCTGCATGAAGAGTTTAGAGATTCGATTCCTGTATCCAGCCAGAGCACATCTGTAGATGACTAATTCCGGATTCGATTCCTGTATCTAGCCAGGGCATATCTGTGAGTAATTGATTGTAGATTCGATACCTGTATCCAGCCAGGGCATGTCTGCATGAAGAGTTTAGAGATTCTATTCCTGTATCCAGCCAGGGCACATCTGTAGACGACTAATTCCGGATTCGATTCCTGTATCTAGCCAGGGCATATCTGTGAGTAATTGATTGTAGATTCGATACCTGTATCCAGCCAGGGCATGTCTGCATGAAGAGTTTAGAGATTCGATACTTATATCCAGCCAGGGCATATCTGTAGACGACCAATTCCAGATTCGATTCCTGTATCTAGCCAGGGAATATCTGTGAGTAACTGATTGTAGATTCGACACCTGTATCCAGCCAGGGCATGTCTGCATGAAGAGTTAAGAGATTCGATTCCTGTATCCATCCAGGGCACATCTGTAGATGACTAATTCCGGATTCGATTCCTGTATCTAGCCAGGGCATATCTGTGAGTAATTGATTATAGATTTGATACCTGTATCCATCCAGGGCATGTCTGCATGAAGAGTTTAGAGATTCGATACCTGTATCCAGCCAGGGAATATCTGTAGACGACCAATTCCGGATTCGATTCCTGTATCTAGCCAGGGCATATCTGTGAGTAATTGATTGTAGATTCGATACCTGTATCCAGCCAGGGCATGTCTGCATGAAGAGTTTAGAGATTCGATTCCTATATCCAGCCAGGGCACAGCTGTAGACGACTAATTCCGGATTCGATTCCTGTATCTAGCTAGGGCATATCTGTGAGTAACTGATTGTAGATTCGATACCTGTATCCAGCCAGGGCATGTCTGCATGAAGAGTTTAGAGATTCGATTCCTGTATCCAGCCAGGGCACATCTGTAGACGACTAATTCCGGATTTTATTCCTGTATCTAGCCAGGGCATATCTGTGAGTAACTGATTGTAGATTTGATACATGTATCCAGCCAGGGCATGTCTACATGAAGAGTTTAGAGATTCGATTCCTGTATCCAGCCAGGGCACATCTGTAGACGACTAATTCCGGATTCGATTCTTGTATCTAGCCAGAGCATATCTGTGAGTAATTGATTGTAGATTCGATACCTGTATCCAGCCAGGGCATGTCTGCATGAAGAGTTTAGAGATTCGATACCTGTATCCAGCCAAGGCATATCTGTAGACGACTAATTCCGGATTCGATTCCTGTATCTAGCCAGGGCATATCTGTGAGTAACTGATTGTAGATTCGATACCTGTATCCAGCCAGGGCATGTCTGCATGAAGAGTTTAGAGATTCGATTCCTGTATCCAGCCAGGGCACATCTGTAGACGACTAATTCCGGATTTTATTCCTGTATCTAGCCAGGGCATATCTGTGAGTAACTGATTGTAGATTCGATACCTGTATCCAGCCAGGGCATGTCTACATGAAGAGTTTAGAGATTCGATTCCTGTATCCAGCCAGGGCACATCTGTAGACGACTAATTCCGGATTCGATTCTTGTATCTAGCCAGAGCATATCTGTGAGTAATTGATTGTAGATTCGATACCTGTATCCAGCCAGGGCATGTCTGCATGAAGAGTTTAGAGATTCGATACCTGTATCCAGCCAGGGCATATCTGTAGACGACCAATTCCAGATTCGATTCCTGTATCTAGCCAGGGCATATCTGTGAGTAACTGATTGTAGATTCGATACCTGTATCCGGCCAAGGCATGTCTGCATGAAGAGTTTAGAGATTCGATTCCTGTATCTAGCCAGGGCACATCTGTAGACGACCAATTCCAGATTCGATTCCTGTATCTAGCCATGGCATATCTGTGAGTAATTGATTGTAGATTCGACACCTGTATCCAGCCAGGGCATGTCTGCATGAAGAGTTTAGAAATTCGATTCCTGTATCCAGCCAGGGCATATCTGTAGACGACCAATTCCATATTCGATTCCTGTATCTAGCCAGGGCATATCTGTGAGTAACTGATTGTAGATTCGACACCTGTATCCGGCCATGGCATGTCTGCATGAAGAGTTTAGAGATTCTATTCATGTATCCAGCCAGGGCATATCTGTAGACGACCAATTCCATATTCGATTCCTGTATCTAGCCAGGGCATATCTGTGAGTAACTGATTGTAGATTCGATACCTGTATCCAGCCAGGGCATGTCTGCATGAAGAGTTTGTAGATTCGATACCTGTATCTAGCCAGGGCACATCTGCATGAAGAGTTTAGAGATTCGATTCCTGTATCTAGACATGGCACGTCGGTAAGCAACCTTTTGAAGTTCCGGATTCGATTCCTGTATCTAGCCAGGGCATATCTGTGAGCAATCGATTGTAGATTCGATACATGTATCCAGCCAGGGCATGTCTGCATGAAGAGTTTAGAGATTTGATTCCTGTATCCAGCTAGGGCATATCTGTAGACGACCAATTCAAGATTCAATTCCTGTATCTAGCCAGGGCATATCTGTGAGTGATTGATTGTAGATTCGATACCTATATCCAGCCAGGGCATATCTGCATGAAGAGTTTAGAGATTCGATACATGTATCTAGCCAGGGCATATGTGCATGAAGAGTTTGAAGATCAACACCTGTAACAGGCCAGGAAACCATCTTCCTTTCTCAAAGTACGCAAGTTCTCGCTAAGGAATCTCTTACGCAATCGACAATCTCCCGATGGCATCTTTAAGCCCATCTCCACAACTATCCATTACACTTCCAAATGGCATCTATAAGCCCATTTTCCTATCCATCATCTCCCCAAATGGCATCTGTAAGCCCATTCCCGACATCACATTGCTAATACTCCACTATGCGAGTGCAAATTTCTGGGCACTCTAGTGTTCAATCATCTTCCACCTTCGGATCACGAAAGGCACACAAGCCAATCTACATCCTCAGGTCTAAGAAGATTGAACAGGGGCAACTGTTATACCCCAAAATTTGCCCTCCCATATTTCTCCAAGATTTGTCAAGAATCATCCTCAAATGGTTCAAGGCTTCCCAAGGGTTGCACAGTCAAACATCCTCCTAGGCAGCTGAAAATTAGGGTTTTGATTCCTTCAGTGAATTTGAGGTTCTCAGTGGTCCAATCAAGTCTCATATGCCTATATACATTGTCAATCATCTACATGCCAAGTTGCAAGACTCACAGCATCAAATTGCACAGTCAAAAGTACCATTTGCTTCACAATCAACTGTAGGGGTAAAATGGTCATTTGGCAGTCAAAAATCAAAAAATTTGGTCAACATCGTATTTTGAGTCCACAGTCATCATTTGATCAAGTCTTGATCATGATTCCACAAGAATGGCTCAAAAATCATCAAGATGCAAAAGTTTCCATTTTTGGACAGTTGAAAAGTCAACTGTAACTTGACCAGGGCATAACGTTTTCATGGTTCATCTGAAAAATCCCATCCAATTCTCATTTTGAAGGGGATGACATTTCCTACAACTCATCTTCACATTCCAAGTCCAAGAAATGCTCTCACAAAAAGTTATCAATTTCTACATTATAGGTCAATTTCAAAAGTCAACAAAAAGGCATTTTAAGTCAAAGATCATAACTTGAGATTGGTAAATCCAAAGGACATGGGACCAAAGGCATTGGTTAGAGGACTTCAAGACCTTTCCAAAATGTCCAAGAACATGTTCATATGATCAAAATTGAGCAATATATGCATTGGAGAAGTTGGGAAATTTTTGTGAAATGGCAAAAGTCAACTATCCTTAAAACTTCAATTTTTGACAAAAGGGCCCACTTTCTTCCACTTGATTCAGCCTTGTCATGCCATACACGTGTCCCATGATTAATTTCAAGGTCAAACATTTATTTTTCCATTTTATTTAATTTTTATTGATTTAATTCATTTTAAATCCATAATAATTCAAATAAAATCAAAAATTTAATGGAATGGCATCTTGGTGACTTGAATGGCTTTTTTGTGTCATGTGCCAACTAATAATTTAGTGCCAAGCCTTTTGGTGCACAAAATCTTGGATTTGAACCAAAAATGGAAGGTTCTTTAATGGTGGTCAACAAGAATCCCAAAACTTAATTGGACCAAGATACAAGCTCAGCTGCTGACCTAATTTCATCCATACATACATAAGCAAGCGTGACAAACCTGATTCACAACCTAGAGATCACTGAAACGGCCAGAGCAAAAGTGCAAAGTTGTCAAAAAAAGTGTGAGATCAAAAGGAGGTTGCAAGCATTTTCAGGCCAAAAGGAGAACGTGACATCCTTCCTTGCCATCCACTGAACCTAAAGAGATCAATACCACGTCCCAAGACTACCTACCAAGCGCTGTAAGTTGTCTCAAACTCGCCCCTGAACATGGAATCTCAACATCTAATTCTTGCGTCTTTTCTTTAATATTTTAGCATATTTGCGTTCACCATTCAATTTCCATGCATCCTGTATTATTCAATTGTATTGTGGTAGCCTAGATCTCCCTACCCGAACCTAGGGTTTTGGGGGTTGCAATTCGGGGTTTTGTTTTACAGGAATAATTGATACAAGCCATAGCCATGGATGAATTTAGGAGGATGAGACGAACAGGATGATGGCCCAAGTTGGCATTTTCGTGGCCTGGAGCTCATTATAAGAGAAGGCAACAGATTTTGTTGCGGAACCGAATCCGCAGGAAAGTGTACAGGGGCTGTTGGAGAAGATGAAGACGTGCTTGCGTCTGATTGGCCAGTTCAAATTAATAATGCGCGTTATTTTTTTTCCAGAGCATTGTTTGATTCACCAATATATTATTTGTGTATTATTATTATTTCAATTGAACACGCAGCTCAGCTGGCTAAGGCGTGCAGGCATTGTCCCTTGGGACCTGGGTTCGAATCCCAGGTCCCCCAAATACTTGTTATTATTTTGTTTAAAGTGATTTCATGCAGCATGTCCAAAAGTAATCCACCATGTGCCTCCAGCGCCTAGATGCCATGTGTCCTTCAACAAGCAATCCAATGGCTATGAAGCGCTGAACACCATGAACCCCAGGAAACACTTCCACACCTGATCCAGAAGTCAACGCAGGCTTGGCAACCAATGGGCATGGAAATTTCTAAACAAACCCTCAAATCTGGCCCAAACCCCCCTGGGTTTGCATTTTATTTTTGTCATTTTATTTTTCATTTGTCTTATTTTATTTTTTATTCTTTTTTTATTAATTATTAGCTAGATAATTATTTTTTCATAATAAACCCAGAAAACAAAAAAAAAATATTTTTATTAATTAAATTTAATTAGTCATTATTTTGTAAATAAATACTAACTTAAATTAATTTAGTTTAATTAGGTTTAAATTTTAATTTTCTTTTTACAATAAATAAAATTATTTAGACTTAGGTTTTTCTTTTGACAGTTTTAATTTCCTCTTTTTATCTTATTTCATTAAAAACATAAAAATACAAAAACATTTTTTCTTTTAATAAATTAATTAATTAATAATTAGGCTTAATTTCATTAATTGCAAAAAAAGACAAATCTCATTCTTTCTCAAAAAAGGGTCAAAACCCTAAGGACGCCCCGATTTAATTCTTTCGCGCGCATGTTTATTTTAACTCATTATTTTGATTATGTATCTGCTCAGAAATGTAATAGTTAATTAGGACCTCCTTTATCGCTTTATTTATTTTCTCGCAGTTTATTTTTCCAAACGGGTTTGTTTTTTTGGCGATGTATATACCCGCGCCTTGTAATAGCTAGATTTACCTTTTCCGCACTCTATTTTCCGCACTCTTAACTGTTAAAAAATGCATGACAAGATTTGTATGGTAAATAAAATTAATCTGTAGCTCACAAATAACATGTTCAAAGATAAACATTAACTGAAAAAACAACACACATGCACATGCCACTCTTAGGGTACGCCTCACTGGTTGCCTCAACGTGGTCATCAAGTATAGGGTGTCTTAGAGGTCGCCCTCCTGTCTAAAGATCCATTCGCCTCGAAATGGTTGCCTCGGATACAAAGGATCTAGGACATTAGGGTTACTGCTAAGGTGTCCTACCATTGCTTTGGTGACCACACATGTCCCTAATAATCGAGTTGACCCGAATACCTCCAATGATGGTGCTACCTACCTCTCAATGGTGGGATAGCACTATCTAAAGGACTCTTACACAGCCTAATTCCTTAGAGTAGGTAGATTCTCCTGGGTACTTGCTCTTTCAAACAAACAAAACAACTTTTCGCACCGACACTTTCAAAAAGTTTTCAAACAAATATTTCATACACTCTTGAGGACTGATACAAGAGTTACCTAGAAATTTTTCAAACGAAACTTTTTCAAAACCCACACACTTGAAAAGCAAACAAATTTTTGAAAACATAAGAGCAAGTACCTAAGAGCCCATGGATAACCATGGATAGAAAGGGTGCTAACACCTTCCTTTTCTATAAATCTACCTCCCGAACCGAGAAACATTCTCAAAGAAGGAATTTTGTTGTGCTTTTGTCCTTTCCAAGTTGGAGAACATAAAAGACGGTGGCGACTCTTGCTTACCGCGACATTTCGCGAAACCAGTTTAAAAAACAGTCAGTTCTATTTCCACCGATCACACACCCCTTGGCCCATTTTATTTTTATTTATTTATTCATTTCTTTTTCTTTCAAATATATTTTCAAAAAATTCCAAAAAAATCATAAAAAGTATAAAAATAATAGATTTTTATTTTGACATAATTTAAATATTTTTCCACATAAAAAATTAATTTTATTCATTATACTTTATTTACTTTTATTAATTTCCTTGAAAATTAAAAATAAAACTAGACTATTATTTATCTAAATATATTTATTTAAAGATAAAAAAGATCAAAAAATATTTCATAACACCACATATTATTTTCAAGACAAAAATTTATAAAACATACTTTTTCTTTAAACTTATTTTCCTTTAATCAACTAAAATAGATTTAGGGTTTTATTCAAAAAATATTTTCTTAATTAAAATCTCTTCTTAATTAATTCCTTTTTCTTAATTAACTTAAGTTAATTTAATTTAATTACTTTTTTTTTCTAATTAGGTTTAGGTTAAAACCTCCTTCATACAAAATCCAAACACAAAAATCTTTTCTTTCAATTTGCATTTGTGCTTTATATATTCCTTCAATTATTTGTACAATATTCAATTTGGTTGTAATTGATTAATTAGGTTTATATTATTGCAATACCCATTCATAAATTGTATACCCCCTCCCACAAATGTTGTAATAGCGTAGTAACTTTAAATTTATCCATTTATCGCTTTTACATAATATGCTAGTAACTAGGGTTTGTATGGAAAGATAAAATTAATCAAATAGAAAACCCTAATCCAAGACAAGAAACAAGCATGAAAATGACTCACTTGCACACAAGCACCCCTAGGGTGAAATCCACTTGGTTGCCTTATACAAAATAGCCATATTATGCATGTAAGGTATCTTAGCAAAAACAAACAAATACAAGATCATAGTCCCTCGATGACGCTATTCAAAGTTGCCTTACAAAATTATCTTAGTACCTAAAAAATAATGATAAGATGCCTTGCAAACATTGCTAATCATGGTTATACGATAACCCACGCCCGTCCCATTAACATCCAAAGATAGGGTTGCTTACCAAATCAATGGTAAGACAACAATGTCAAAGGAAAAGGAAATGAACAAGAAAGACTTTTGAGTAGGTAGAATGCTCCTAATTACTTGCTCCATTTCAAAACAAACATCCTTGCTATTTTCAAAACAATCACATACACTTTCAAAACATCTTACAAAACTTGAAAACATTTTCAAAATATCAACATCTTTGTATACATTCTTACGAACAAGAATCATTACAAAGATTTCCTAAACAAATGCCTCTTTAAAAAATACTTTCAAAAAACCACACTAAGCATAATTTCAAACAAAAGCAAGTGATCTAGCGAGTAACTAAGAGCCCATGAAAAACCATGGATGAAAAGGGTGCTAATACCTTCCCTTTTCATAATCTACCCCCTGAACTCAAGAAACAATCTCAAAGGTCTTTCCTGTGCTTTTTCACGTTTCCTTTTGGATAAAAGAAAAGTTGGTCGTGACTCTTGCTAACCGCAACATTTGTGATCAAACACAAAATCCTCAAATCAGTTCTCCCACGTATGACAGAACTGGCGACTCTGCTGGGGAAAATTCTAAAAGTGGGGTTACCTTAGGGATAGATCACATTTATTTTCTTACATTGTTTGACTTGTATGCTTTACATTATGGTTCTTTATTTGGGTTTGAATCCTCTACCCGGATTTGGGATACATTATAGGTAAGTAGCAATACATTGTGGAAACGGTGCCGAGTATACCGATATGGTCTAAGCAATAGCTATGTTAGTGCGACATATTTGTGGGTACCGGTAGCCTTCGAGTTAATCAAAGAGAATACGGGGCCGCTGAGTGATGTCATAAAGCACTAACGAACTTTTAGAACCTTTACTTGACCAACTTGGCCTTTAGGATGTAGTGAGATGACCGGCTTTGGTGCAGTCCGAAGTTGGTAGATACTCGATACTACACTCATTGAGGTTTGGTTTCTTGGGATATTTCGGTCGCCATTAAAGAGGCTTGTGCTGAAACAATGACCAAGGAAACAATCCAATGATATTGAGCTCCTTAGAATCTAGTTACTATTATTAGGACAGGTTTAAGCCAACTAAAATTCAAGAGGGTACTTACCTATAAAACCCCGTGCAAGCCTAAAACTAAGGATTAGTTTGCTTTGTTTGTATATGCATACTTGTAAATAACATCATGAACATCATATACATCCACTAACCATTTAAAGGATTTTGGGATTCATCTTTGTTCTTGTTTTGTAGGATATGGATTCACTTCGCAGGAAAACTATTCAAGTCAACTTTGTAAGGATCCCTCCACAACTTAAGGAGCTAGCTTCAAGGATTCCTGAAAACTCTCCATTCACCGAGAGACATGGTCTCCTACTCAACTTGGTCACCTCCAACACAGATGAGGACATGATGAAGGTGTTTTTTCAGTTCTTTGATCCTTTACACCATTGCTTCACCTTTCCCGACTATCAACTTGTGCCTACTTTGGAAGAATTCTCCTAACTCTTGAGGATTCCCATTCTCAATCAACTAACTTCAACAGTACGGAAAGATACCCAAAGCTAGAAGAGATTGCTCAAGCTCTACACTTGCACTCATCTGATATCACAACTCATTGGGAAACAAGGAGTGGTGTCAAAGGTTTCTTAGCAAAGTTCCTGTTTGAGAAAGCCCAAAGCTGTTGGAATTCCTTGGACTTGCAAGCCTTTGAGGAAATTGTGGCTCTCCTCATCTATGGGATGGTTTTGTTTCCAAATTCTGACCAACTCATAGATGTCAACGCTGTCAAAATCTTCATATCCCGCAACCCGGTGCCTACATTGCTAGGAGATATCCTACACTCTTTTCACACTCCTACAATGAGTAAAAGAGGTGTCCTTATATGTTGCACTCCTCTCTTGGCAAGATGGTTTATTTTGCATCTTCCCCAATTTGTATTAAAGAATGAGCAAGGTTCAAGGTCGTCACAAAGGTTGATGGTGCCTAAACATTCAGACATTCATTGGTGCTCCCGATCCAAAGAGAATGTTATCATTGTCGACCGTTATGGAGAATTCCCTAATTTACCTTTACTTGGCATTAGGGGAGGTATCACCTACAACCCATGCTTAGCCTTAAGACAGTTTGGTTATGCCCGAAGGGATGGCCCGCACAAGATGTTGATTCAAGGTTTGGTATTTTACTACGACAACGACGATCAAGATCTTCGCCAGAGATTTATCCTAGCTTGGAGGATGTTAAACAAGGTGGATAGCAAGACTTTGGGGCATAAAAATTTCATACCTCTTGATCCTTACCTCAAATGGGTACGAACTCGCGCTCAGAGTCTTATGATGCCTTACCCCTCCATTCTCCTGGTAATCATTGAGCCTGTCATGGAGGGAGATGTTGCATACACTATCCTACATCCTGACATGCCCACATCTCTTGAAGACCTACAAAGGGATTGGATACAACTCAAAGGAGAGCGAGATAATTTCGAATCCCAATTCTACGCAAGTGAGAAGAAGGTTTTTGAATTCACTAGGCTACTTCATGAGGAGCAGACTCTGAATGCCTACATTGCACCGAAGAGGATGCGCACTACCTTTCTATCTTAGAGTTTTTGTATTATTTTGCCCAAGGGGCATTGATGTACTCAAGCTTTATCTTATTAATATAATGTGTGTTTCCTTTTTGTCTAAAACAAATTTGAATCTTTGAAATCCTTGAAAACATTGCATATGCATATACCATTCATCATAACATAAGCAGGTTTTTTGCAACAAGTCTCCTCATCTCTCTACTGTTTATTTCAGTAAGATGGATCTCGAGTAAACAGTGAAAGACCTTCAAGCTCAGAATACACAGTTTCAACAGTTGCTCTTGACCTTAGCCAAGGGACAAGAAGAATTGAACACTTTGTTGGCTGAAGAGAGGAAAAAGAAAACAAAGAAGGTAACCATAGTCTTAAACATGGGAAGAACATTTCATGGGCAGACAAGAAGGACCTTAGAATTTGCAACAACATCCGGTGAAAAAGACAATCAGGAGGGGAAAGGCAAGGAAACAGGTGTCCTGTCAGAATCGGAGGAGGAAGAGGAAGAAGAGGACTACTCTGAAGAACAATACCCTTCAGCTGATGACAAGTATAAACATCTCGAGGAGCGGCTGAGTGCGATGGAAATCCAAAAGGTGCCTGGCTTGGACTTTGAGGAATTGGGTTTAGTATCGGGGATTGTGATTCCTCCGAAATTTAAAGCACCTGTGTTCGCTAAATATGACGGAGTTTCATGCCCTAAAATTCATCTCCGATCATATGTGAGGAAAATCCAACCCCATACCGCTGATAAAGAATTATGGGTACACTTCTTCCAAGATAGTTTGTCTGGAACTCAACTTGACTAGTTTTACCAACTAGAAAGAGCCAACGTTCACAATTGGGAAGATGTTGTTGCAGCCTTCTACAAACAATACCAATACAATGCTGATCTTGCACCTACCCGTACTCAACTACATAGTATGGCCATGGTTTCCAATGAAGGTTTCAAAGACTATGCACAAAAATGGAGAGATTTGGCTGGAAGAGTTCAACCCCCTCTATCTGAGAGAGAATTGGTAGACATGTTCTTGGGCACCTTGTCTGGTCCCTTCTTCAATCATTTAATCGGAAGTTCATCTGCAGGCTTTACTGAACTAATATTGACCGGAGAGAGTATAGAAGCAGGTATAAAGAATGGAAAGATTCAGAAAGACACATCTTCTTCTACAGCTGTAAGGAAGCCTTTCATCAGAAAAAAAGAGGTGGATGATGTATATCCGCAAAGAAACCAAGATAGGGACGAACACCGACCAATGGTGGGGGTTGTTATGATTCCTAAGCCTGTGTCTGATCAGCAAAGAAATAATCAACCAAGGATGGTGTGATACGGTGGGAGAACTGACTTGATTGTTTGCGTTTGTGTTGGCAAATGTTGCGGTTAGCAAGAGTCGCCACCGACTTTTCTTTTATCCAATAAGGAAAGGTGAAAAAGCACAGGAAAGACCTTTAGAGATGTTTTTCTTGAGTTCGGGGGGTAGATTATGAAAAGGGAAGGTATTAGCACCATTTTCATCCTTGGTTTTCCATGGGCTCTTAGTTGCTTGCTAGATCACTTGTTTTTGTTTGAATGTGCTTGTGGGTTTTGAAAGTATTTTGAAAATGTAACTTTGTAATGATTCTCGTTTCTACAAGAACACATTCAAGGTGTTTGTTTCGAAAATAGTTCAAAAAGATGTTTGTGAAATGTGTTTTTTGAAAGTGATTTTGAAAAGGGTTTCCTTTGTAATGGCTCTCGTTTCTATAAGAACGTGTACAAAGTGTTGTCTTTCGAAAATGTTTCAAAGTGAGAGTGTTGGTGTATAAAATGTTTTTGTTATGAGCAAGCGAGCAACTAGAAGCGAATCTACCTACTCAAAAGTTCTTAGATGTTCTTTTCCTCCTCCTTTAGATGTTGCTATCTTACCATTGATTTGGTAGGAAGCCCCATCGTTGGATGTGAAGGGACGAGCATGGGACATTTGTATAGTCATAGAAGGGAACCCATGGAACGTTTTAGCAATGTCGTTTTAGGGACTAGATCGTTTACCGAAGGCAACATCGAGGGTCATCAAGGGACTACGATCTTTTACTGAGGGTCTTTTGCTAAAATGCCCATGTTCGAGGGACCTGACTATTTTTCGATAGGCCACAAGTGAGATTACCCTAAGGGTGCATGTGTGCAAAGTGTGTTTGTTGCATGCATTTAGTCTTGATTAGGGTGATCTATTTGTCAATTTCATGTCTTGCCATACACACCCTAATTACTAGCATTTACATTCGAAAGCGATAAATTGCAGAAATATAAAGTCCTACGGTATTACAATATTTTAGGGATGGGGGTACATATTTACAAATGGGGGTTGCAAATAAAATTAAATCCTAAGTTACTATTGCAACCATATTGAAATGTACAATATATAAGAAAGAAGAAGTACTTATTTAGAAAATGGTTTTTTATCTTAAAAATAAATTAATTAATTAAAAGAAAAAATATTTTTATGCCTTTTTATGTTAATATTAAAAATGATGAAAAGGAAAATAAATGAAAGATAGAAAACAGCGTGTTGCTGCAAGAAAAACAACAAGGATCAGAAGTTCTGAAGCCAGGCGCGTGATGACTCAGAAAGGAACGTCAGTGGAATCAGAAGTTATGGATTCATACACTCTGAGGTCCTGCAAGAAACGTTAGAGGGAAAACATAGAAGTTTTGGGTGGTATTCAGACAGTGGGTGTGATACGGTGGTAGAACCGACTGTTAATACTGGTTTGCGTTTTTTGTTCGCAAAATGTCGCGGTAAGCAAGAGTCGCCACCGACTTTTATTTTATCCAATCAGGAAAAGGAAAAAGAACAGAAAAAACCTTTTTCGAGATATTTCTGAGTACGGGGGTAGGTTATAGAAAGGGAAGGTGTTAGCACCCTTTCTATCCATGGTTTTCCATGGGCTCCTAGGTACTTGCTCATTTTTAAATTGCTTGTGTGTGCTTGCTTTGAAAAGTTTTGTTTTACTTCGTTTTAATCCTTGTTTATGTCCTCAAGAGTGTTACGAAGTTGTTTTTGAAAACTTTAGTTTGAAAAGTTTGTTTGAAAGTGTATGGTGTAAAAGATTTGTTATTTTGAGCAAGTACCTAACAGTTATCTACCTACTCGAAAAAGGCGTTCTTTTCTTCCTATCATTTAGATCGTGTTATCCTACTATTAGTGAGTAGGTAACCCTAGTCGTTGGATGTTTGAGGGACTATCGAAAGGGACGTAATAATCATTGAAGGCAACATGTAAGGATACCTTAGCATTTCGAAGGGACTGTCATCATATATTTGTAGGCAACATCGAGGGACAAGATCATTTCTCGTAGGCAACTCGATGGACATTGAAGGACCATGATATTTATGATGACTTTAACCGAGGGTCTTTGCTAAGGGTATCCCTACGTTCGAGGGACATGACCATTGTTTTCCAAGGCAACCAAGTGAAGAGTACCCTAGGGGTGCAAGTGTGCAATAGTGTTTGTTTTCAGATATTTATCTTGTAATAAAGTGATGCTATGTTTAATTAGTTTACCAGTCTTTCCATACAATCCTATTAGTCTAAGCATTGCATAAAATATAGTAGCAGAAGATAAAGGCGGAAATGTAAACCTAGGCTATTACAAAGCTTTGGGGCAGTTACATAATAATGAACAGTGCAGAAAAGAAATCCTAAAACTATTACATCCCGGAAGCAATTACAAAATTAGAAGAAAAAAAATGCGAGAAAAGATAAATCTACGATATTACATTGATAATGCGACCTATACAATTTTCTTAGAAATTAAAATGTAAAAGAATAAATAAAAATAAATTAAGGAGAAATTAAAACCTAAAATTCTAAGTTAATGTGTTTGGTGTTTTTTTGTAGAAAATAATTTTAAGTTAATTAAAAAACCTAATTCTAACTAATTTTAATTAAAAAAAGTTAATTAAATTAATTTATTAATAAATGAAAAAAAGCCAAAAATTCAGTTACTAACTAAAACAAAAACATAATCCTAATTTGTTAAAAAAATAGTTAATTAAAGGGTTAATTACAAAGAAAACCTAATTATTTTCCTAATTTGCAGAAAAAAAGTTAATTAATTAAATTAAAGAGTTAATAAAAAAAGAGTTAATAATAATAAAAGTTTAAAACCTAAATTAATTAGGGTTTGTAAAAAAGGTTAAGTTTGCCAATTAATAGAGTTTTTGATTTAAATAAAATTAGAGTTTATATGAATTTAGGGTTTTTAAGGAAGATGTTAAAGAGAAAGAAATGATGCACAAAGGGTTAAAAATAAGCAAAATTATACATATTGACAGGGGTGGGTGTTGACCCAAAAATTAATTTAAAACCTAAAATTAATTATTTGAGTTTATTATGAAAAATCAAAGGTTTCTGAAAAATGTTAAGTTTTATGAAAAAGATTTTAAATAGAAAGAATAAAAATAGGTAAAAGGATAAATAGAAAGGAAGAAAACCAAAACCAATAGGGGTGGTTGTACATCCACGCCCTTAGCCTCCTCAGGATGTCTGCCTTGCCATGAGTCATGCATTGGTTGTTCTGTTTTGCCCTCAGCATTTTATTATAATCCTGCATGGAACCATGTCTAAATCTGCAGTGTTGAATCTCATGAACACATTAAATAAATTACTATATCATGAAATACAAATAAAGCAAATATATGGGCAAAAAATTAATGTTAAAACCGATATGGCATGTATGAATACTTCTGCACCCTTTTGATCATGGAGATCAAACCAGTCTTACCCTTACTGGAGAAGTAGTGAGATGTAGATTTATAACAATGATGGCTTGTTTGTAGTGAGATGGTGGTTTGTAATAAGGATTTCAAGGTTTTAGGGTTCTTGAAAGAATTTGATACTTTGACAGGATTGTGGCAAAGGTTTTTTTCATGTTCTTGTTTGTGTGAAAAGAATGAGATTATATAATGGAAATTAGAGAAAAAAATGGGCTTTGAATGTGCAATTGGGCCTCCAATAACCACAAGCAATAGTGCAGATTTTTATTCACTTGAGTCCGTCACGTTCTAGGCTAAATCGCAGGGGCTTAAGTGTAATTTTTGAAGTTGAAATGTGAAAACAAAATGTAGATGACATTGAGAACTAACTCCTAACCAAAAGTGGGCTCAATCAGATAAATGGTGAATTAGTTATGAATATTTGAAGTTTCGGCTCAGACAAACTTATTTTGAGCTCCAGTGTCAACTCTGACACGTTCTTCAATAAAAAATTAGTATTGATCGAAGCATAACCCGGTCTCGACTTTGGAAGAAAAGTTCTAGATCTCTAATTCAGTGACTTTTTGTAAAAAGATGGGTCTGATCCGATAAAAATTGACCGAGTTATGAATTTTTGAAGTTTCGACCCAGATGAAATAATATTCAGCATTCAGGATTTTCGGTGCATCACGCGCACTCTGGGTAAAAAACGAAGGCCTTTTGGATATCGTTAGAACTCAATACCTCTTGTGAAAACGTAGTCAACTCAATTTGTAAAATTTTGGCGCCAGAACCAGCTCAATACGATAAAAATCGACCAAGTTATGATTTTCCGAATATGACGCAAATAAGCTTCTGTCAAAATTTTCTGTATAAAAATACTTGATAAATCCGCATTTTTGAAGATCTTCTGATCGAAATTGGCTTCCAGCCGTGAGAGATGAAAACATAGATGACGTCAATACGGAATTTTGGCTACCGGAACAGGTTCAAAATGAGCCACGATCTTCAAGTTATGAATTTTTTTAGTGCATAAAAACGGCACTTTCAGCATACTTTTTCACCACATTTCTTTGAGAAAACTCACACATTCGGAGACCTTCTTTAAAGAATTGACTCTTGAGCCGAACCTGAATTTGAGAATATGTTATCATAGATATCTTGGTGAAAGAACACCTGAATATGACGCGCCGGGTTGGACTTGTGAATCTTTGAACCCCGAATCATTGCAAAACGGCGAACCGATCTTCAGCACGGAAAATACTCTGAGAACATCCATTGGCGAAATAAACGTCACTTATAACCTGAAGAAGCTTGATAAATATACCTTTATTCCATAACCATAAAACCAATAATATGTGTATATGAAAAGAGGGTAAATTTTGGGGTACAACAGCTGCCCATGTTCAATCTTCTTAAACCTGAAGATTTAGATTGGCTTGTCTGCCTTTCGTGATCTGAAGGTGGAAGATGATTGAACACTAGAGTGCCCAGAAATTTTCACTTGTCTGTAATGATGCTTGACTATGTAGGTAGTATCGGGAATGGGCTTACAGATGCCATTTGGAGGAGATGACGGAAGGTCACCGGAGATGGGCTTAAACATGCCATCCGAAAGATATGACGGAGAATCGTCAGAGATGGGCTTAAAGATGCCATCCAAGATGTAACGGAGTACCGTTGAAGATGGGCTTAAAGATGCCATCTAGAGGATGTTGATTTCCTGAGACATTCCTTCGATGAGAGTCCCTGCTCCTGTCATTAAGGAGGAATCTGTTGAGGGATGTTGGTATCTGTCTTGGGAGAAATAGAATTTTAGGAGCTTTAGTTATCCTTTACTCTACTGGGGAATTAACTCCGGAGGTAAATTGCATATCTGGTTAGTGTACAGGCTGCACCGCGACTTACTGGGGAAATGCGAAACCAATCGTGTTTGATCAGGTCCCGGTCTTACAGTGTTGTGGACTGCTGTCTGGAAACCAGGATGGTAAGGTTATGAGAAGGAACTTGGATAGTAGGGTTACTTCGAAATAAAAGCCTGGATAGTAGGGTTGTGAGAAGGAACCTGGGTAAGGTTGCTTCGTGAGGAGTTTGGGTAAAACTGCATCTGAACCGAGAAGGAACTTGGGTAAGGTTGCTTTGTGAGGAGTTTGGGTAAAACTGCATCTGAACTGAGAAGGAACCTGGGTAAGGTTGATTTGTAAGGAGTTTGGGTAAAACTGCACCTAAACTGAAAAGGAACCTGGGTAAGGTTTCTTTGTGAGGAGTTTGGCTAAAATTGCATCTGAACTGAGAAGGAACCTGGGTAAGGTTTCTTTGTGAGGAGTTTGGGTAAAACTGCATCTGAACTAAGAAGGAACCTGGGTAAGGTTGCTCGTGATGGGTCTGTGTAGGGCTTTAGGAGGAACCTGGGTAGGGTTACTTCGGGATAAGTCCGTGTAAAACTTCAGCAAGAACCTGGGTAAGGTTACTTTGGGCTAAGTCTGTGTAAAACTTCAAGAGGAACCTGGGTAAGGTTACTTTGTGATAAGTTCGTGTAAAACTTCATAAGGAACCTGGGTAAGGTTACTTTGGGATGAGTTCGTGTAAAACTTCAGGAGGAACCTGGGTAAGGTTACTTGGGGATGAGTTCGTGTAAAACTTCAGAAGGAACTTGGGTAAGGTCACCTTGGGATAAGTTCGTGTAAAACATCAGAATGAATCGGGGTAAGGTTACTTTAAGATAAGTTTGTGTAAAACTTCAGGAGGAACCTGGGTAAGGTTACTTTGGGATGAGTTCGTGTAAAACTTCAGGAGGAACCTGGGTAAGGTTACTTTGTGATAAGTTCGTGTAAAACTTCAGGAGGAACCTGGGTAAGGTTACTTTATGATAAGTTCGTGTAAAACTTCAGAAGGAAATGTATGAGAAAGGACCCGTGTAATATTTTTCAGGATAAACCCGTGTGAAGCTGCATTTAGGAGAAACCCGTGTAAGATTGCTTCGTGACGAACCCGTGTAAAGTTATATTTGGTCGTGCAGATAATTACTCTGTCTAGTTTCAGGAGCTAATCTTGAACTTGCTGGAAGTTATTGATGATAACCCTCTTTCTTGAAAAGTTACATGATTAATCGTATATGATGCATGAAATACATTGTATGATGACGTTCTCAAAATAAATGAGACTATGTTGTATGCAATGTGTATGCGCATGTCATGATATATGAACATGAAATGCTATTGTGACATATCCGAGTGGGGAAATAAATCCCTGACCGCTGCTGGAGAGTAACAGAAATTGAGTTCCTGACCGTCATAGAAAAAGTGGTTCTTCTACTTCCGCTGGGGATGGTGAACCAGAGATGACTATGTTGGGGATTTTCCCCTTGTTTACGGATATTCTGCCGAGGAGAGACTCTGCTTGAGAACAACTCTGCGGGGGAATAACTCTGTTTGAGAGGGGATATGCTTTGTTGGAAGATCTTGCCAATTCAGAGGGATAAACTCCGCTGGGGGATGAACTTCCGTAGTCGGAAGAATAAACTTTGTTAGGTATTGAGCTTTTGTATTCAGAGAAATAAACTCTGCTTGGGAGATAACTATATGAACCGCTTGCGATTACAAAATTCGGATGGGGAATATAGATGTCAGTTTTCTGAAGAGACCTGGTTGGGGAACGTAGCTCCTGTTCGGGGAAGATGATGTCAAAGCTTTAGTTGCCTCTACTCTGTGGGGAGTGTAGATGTCACAGGGTCGTATGCTAAGGATACGACAATGACTTCGCATCAGGACTTTTCTGCTCCTGTACTTGCTGGAGAAAGTACCCACAGAGGCTTTGTGGATGCTGATCAGGATGATAAGCCTTCTATTGATAAGCAAATGATAAGATGACGGGACATAGTCGTACGCTTCAAATCCATAACTTTTTCCTGGACCGCCCTTTCGGGTTTTCAGTCCACCGGGATACCCTTTTTTGCTCAAGTCACCTTTTCAAGTTTTCGACTTGCCGGGTGTACATATCTTTTTTGTTTTTATCCCTAATTTTTCCCCGAACCCTTTTGGTTCTTCGGGATGCCCTTATTTTTGCCGAGGCCAGTCAACCTAGCGGGTCTTTGTTCATGTGCAGTATTTTTTGACTACGTCCACGCTCTCAGGGTGTAAGGAGTTGTCATTGTCGGTAGTGTTGTGTTGCCACACTACCAGAAGATGTTTGTTTGAGCGTACAGGATTCGTTGCTGGAATTCATGCCCAATGCCCCAAGTGATTCAGATGGAGATCTGTCCCTGACTATTTGGCATCTTTGAGAGATTCCTTGAATCTTGACTTGACTGCCCCAGATGATGGACAATGATCATGTCATGTCCCCTTGGTTGGAAGTGTTTTTCCACTTTAAGTGATCCTTTTTATTGAGAAGGTTTTTGTTCACTAGATATTCGTTATGCGAATTTCTCTACTGTTGAACAAATAGTCATATGCAAACAATATTATTTTAAGAATGCAAAGCTTATGTCTGTCTTGAAGTTTGATAATTCATTTTTTAGTAAAACAAGTTTTTTTTTGTAAAAGTGTGATGTCAACTCAGGGTTTATAGCAAACCTTATAGGAGTCAGGATACCTTTTGTAACTATATGCTTTCAAACTAACCCATGCTTCAGCTAGGACTTTTAAGGGTTATAATGTGGCCTGGTTCATGGTTCAAGAAACAAAGGATAAAGGTTCAAAATTTATTTGTACCCACCCGTTCTTCATGATGTTCTTCGATCCTATACTCAGTTTTTGTGCATTTAGATCCTGTTTGAGTCTTTGCTCTGATATTCCAGTGATGGTTCGGATACTGACAGTTTATTTTGAATAGCCAGTCATTTTTTTGTTGAGGGTTTGTAGGACCTCTCTCTTTTTAATTTTATTATCCCTGTCTTTTGCCTGAACTGTTTCTTTTTGTGATTACAGTCAGTGGGATGCCCCAGTTTTTTTCTTAAGTCTCCTTCATAGGTTTTGACTTAATGGGCTTTTATTTCGAGAGATAATGACTGTCTATCTTGATGATTATAGGTAACCATCACCGTTTTTTGTTTCGGAAGGACGTCTTTGATTCCATTCATTATGTATGAAGTAGAATATTGCGACTGAATGCACATCTGAATTAACTGAGAAACTACCCTGCCCCAGGTTGTGATTAAGGGTTTTAATTTATGTGAAAATAAAAACTCCTACTTCTTTGGCTCGAAGGGTTGACTAGGGATTATCTTCCTTATAACTCCATTGTTTAGGATTTGAAACAACGCCTGTACATCGTCAGCGGGGTCTGTTCGAAAGCATAATGTAGAGATTGTGGTGTCATTTTCATCATCCTCCCTCTAAAGGCTCAGAGCTTTTGTTTGATAGTTGAATATCACAAAAAGGAAAGCAATTTAAATATAGTGAATACGAATGAATTGATTCAAAATAGACATATGCAATGCATTGATAAAGTAATAGAGTTTGACATGAATAGATGTTCGAACAATCAAAAGAAAATTGAAAATTGAAAATTCTAATGAACAAAAGCCTCTTCATCCGATCTTTTCGCTTCAGAGGACGTGCCTTGGAGGGATGGTAGAAGAACTCAGCCTGACCATCTTGTGTAAACTCCAACACTCCTTCATCAATGAAGTCCTGAATTTTATTTTTCAATGCCCAACAGTCATCAGTATCATGCCCGGGCTGTTGGAATGGTATGCACACGTTGCATCAGGATTGTAGTTAGGGGAAGAAGTCTTGGGATTCGGATGAGGTCCTATCAACATAATCAGATTCATCCTTAACAGGTGTTGCAAAGCTTGAGACAGCAACATGTTGAGTTTCGTAAACTGCCTTTTGGGCATATCCGGCTTACTCATATTAACCCGTTGTTTTTGGCGAGGTTGTTGTTGGACCCGTGATGTAGTAGCAATTTGGAAAGGTCCACTCTTCACCAAACCAACCTTTTGTATTCTTGGAGGTTGATCAATGACTTGGCCCCCGGCCTCGACTGTTTGATTCATACTGTTGTATTTGTCTTGATGCAGTTGGTTGATGATGGCTTTTAGCTCTTCTTGTCTTCGGGCTAGGCCTTGGATAAGAGCCATATGCCCCAACATCTGGGTTCTCATTGCACCTACCTCAGCTTGCAGTTGTTCCAGCCATTCGTCCTTATTGTCTTCAGGACTTTTCTTGACCAAGTTCCTAACGAGGAAGGTTTTCAACTCTTCCTGCCCCTTGGATAGGTTTAGGAATATTTCCCTGAACTGAGCTTCTTGAGTTTGAAGATATTTGTTGTTTTGTTTGAGAGCCATTGCTGAAATAAATAGCGAGAACATGAGAGATCTGTACTGGAAGACCTGTTATGCAATGATATGTATGATATATGTATGCAATGTTTTCAAGGATCTCGCGGGGTAAACAAGAAACTGTTAGAATTTGATTGCAGCTTGATTGAAGAAACTTTGTGTCATTGAGAGTCCTTCTTCAAGAGTCAAGTTCACCATATCGAGTGGGTCATAGCCCCTGACTCAAGATCCTTTGACAACATTGGCTAGAGGAAAATAAGTCTCCTTTCCCCTTGCTAGACGTCTGGTTCTCCATGACCTACATCGCAGACCCTTGAGATCCTTGAAATGGTTAGTATGATATGCCATGTTTATGATGTCATGATGTCATGATTATGTTGAGAAATCACAGGTACAACAAGCACAAATAAATCACACCAAGTCCTTAGGTTTAAGGCTTGCTTGAGTTTAAGGTAGTACCCTCTTGAAGTTGGATTGGTTCAGCCTGTCCTATAAATAGTAACTGGGTTCTAAAGAATCTCAATATCACTGACCATCCTTTATCGGGCATTGTCTTAGCTCAACAAATCTTTTCTTGCGGCCGAAATATCCTGAAAGTCTGATCTCAATGAGTGTAGCATCGAGTATCAACAAATCCTCAGCTCTACACCGAGGCCGGCTATCTCACTACTTTCTAATGGCCAAGTTTGTTCAACTAAGGTTCTAAGGTCCGTTAGTGCTTCACGACACCACGCGGCGACCCCATATTCTCCTCATTTCCCCGCGAAGGATACTGGTACCAACCAGAGTGCCACACCAACACAGCTGTGATACGGTGGGAGAACTGACTATGGTTTTGCGTTTGTTTTCGCAAATGTTTCGGTTGAGCAAGAGTCGCCACCGACTTTTTATTTTATCCTAAGGAAAGGTTTAAAAAGCACAGCAAAAACCTTTGAGATTTTTCTTGGGTTCGGGGAGTAGATTATAGAAAGGGAAGGTATTAGCACCCTTTCTATCCATGGTTATCCATGGGCTCTTGGGTACTTGCTTAGATCAACTTGCCTTGGTTTTCAATTGTTTGAAATGGTGCTTGGTGTGTGGTTTTGAAAATGCTTTGAAAAAGATGCCTTATCTAGGCTACCCTTGTAACAATTCTTTACTCGAATGTTTTACAAAAGGTGTTTTGTCTTTTGAAAAGATGTTCCAATGTTTTTTGAAAGTTTGTTTTGAAAGTGTTTGTGAAGTGTGGTTTGAAAATAGGCAAGTGTTTTGTTTTGCAAGTTGACAAGTACCTAAGAGCTATCTACCCTAAAGTTCTCAAAGATTTTTGTTATGTTTTAACCCTTTTGACAATTTTGTTCCACCATTGCATTTGGTGGACAATCTTGTATTAGGAGGTGAAAGGGACGGGCGTGGGTCATCGTTCAGACCATAATTGCAATAGTGCTAAGTATCTTTGGGCAATTTCTCTTTGAAAGGGACTTGATCATTTTAGGCAACTTTTCGAAAGCGTCATCGAGGGACTATGATCATTTGATAGTTTGTTTTACCCAAAGAAACCTAACATGCAATATGGCCCATTTATTGAAGGCAACAAGTGGAATACCCTAGGGGTGCAAGTGTGATATGTGTTGTCCATTTTTCATGCTTTGATTATCTTGAAATTAGGTCAAACTATTTTGTTCTTTTTATTTGCATACAAACCCTAATTCTAGCATGGTATATTTAGAAAGCATTAAAGTGCGAAAAGTAAAGTTCTAAACTATTACAACACAATATGGGAAGGGGGGTACAAATGTTCAAATGGGGGGATATTTAGACAAGAAATTTAAACCTAGCTATTACATCAATTTTGGAATATTTACAAGATAATTGATTGCATAAATTAAATGAACCATGAAATAAAGATGCAAAATGCAAAAGGGGTTTTTATATGTATGAAAAAAAGGTATTATTTATGTCAAATAAAAAAAATAAAAAAAAGGTATTATCTTTGGAGTTTTTGTATTTTAAGGGTAAAACCCTAATTTTTACTAAGTAATATATATATTATTTAATTTATACAAGTATTTGTTTATTATGTACAAAAATAAAATAAAATGAAGTATATTTATAAAAAGTATTTTTTTTATGTTAAATATTAATAAAATAAAAATATAGGTATTTTTGTATTTTTAATCTAAACATACTAATAAATATATATATATATATATATATATATATATATATATATATATATATATATATATATATATATATATATATATATATATATATATATATATATATATATATATATATATATATATATGTATGTATTAATTTCTAAATATGTATTATATATAAAAAATAATAATATTTAATATTTATAAAAAAAAGTATATTTTGCATAAAATATTTTCAAAAAAGGAAAATGTAATAAAAAATCAGAAAATAAAGTATATTTGCATTATTTTTCCTATCTATTCTAAATTATATATATATATATATATATATATATATATATATATATATATATATTTATCTACAAATGTCCATATAAACAAATAAATACTTAAAAAATATAAAAATGGTGTAAAAAATATTTTTCATGTTTTTAATATTATTAGCAAAAATAAATAAGTCAAAATGAACAAAGAAAAGTCAAAAAATCATGAGAATAAACATAATGGGCTCAGGGGGTATGAAACCAAAAATGTGGTGTGAAAAGAAAATCAGAAGCAAGCCCAGCCCATGAAGCTTCTTCTTCAACCTCTGAACAAAAACGTTCAAAAAACGCGCGCCTGTACTTCCAATTCAAACACCTGGATTCTTTGATCTTTTGCACAAACTTCCAACATAAGAAATGTTAAGCATGGAATCACGATTCTAAATATATAAAAAACTCATCCTAACTCTCAGAAATGAGAGAGAATTTTGACATTCCCAAATCCTGACCTAAGTTTTCTGCCATATTCAAACCTTAAATTCTCACAGCTCAAGCAAAATAAATGAAAAGTAAAAGCATGTACAGATTCAGGGGCTTGAGTAGAACACTTCTTATTCACAAACTTAGAGCTAATGGTGCCTAGACTAAGAGTTAGAAGTTCAAGAAAATACCTGTTCAGTTGAAGTTCTATCTGGCAATGAGGGAGCTTTCAGAGCAAGATGATGATCTGTACAGCTTGCCTGAAGTGTGGTGATGCTATTCCAATGCTTACTTTGCCTTGAGACACCTTGAATCGAGCTATGGACCTTCAACTGCAAAATAAGAAAGTGAAAATGGTGGAATTGGTTAGAGGAATTACAGGTCATGTTTTAGGTTTTGGTTAGCTTGCATTGATGTTAGGGAATGTGTTTGATGAGCTTTGGGCAAGAAATCATGCAAGGGATGAGAGTTGGCACTCAAACTGCTGTGAGAACTCTGTTTGAGCAGTTTGAGGGTGGTTCTGAGTTTGTGGAGGTATTGGAGGTATTGGAGTCGTGTGCTAGCTTAGTTAGGATGATTAGAAAGTGTCTACAATATTTGCTTTTGGTTTCTAATGCTGAGATCAAAGTTATCTTGTGAAATGCCAAGTTTATTAACACTTAAGCAAGCAAAGCCAAGTTGATGTTCTAGGCAAGTAGAGGCCCCCTAAACATGCTGATAACCTTATCTTGATCAGAGTTTTTTTCTCATAATCTTGTGCCAATTGGATTTGATATGTACCTCTTGGATTTGCATTATGACATAAAGCTTGCTTTTGCAAAAATGGCCATTTTGCTTTTTCCATAAATGGCTTAATTCAAAATGTAATGCATAAACTCATGAAACAAAGCCTTAGCACAATGAACATGCATTAAATTATTGAGTGTTGGATGTTTTAAGGTCCTGTAATGTAGCATAAACCAAGCTGACTTGAAGATGGCATAAGTTATGAACATGTACATGACCAATTCAAAAGTGAGTTTTTGCCATATTGCAAAAATCGAATCTCTCAAGTTATGAGGTTGTTTGATGAGTTCTTGGACATTTTGGAAAGCTTGGAATGTGTGCTACAATCCATCTTTGAAATGCAAATTGAAATTCCAAGTGGAAGTGTACGGAAAATGGCCTTGAAGTTAGGTAGAAAACCTTGCCAAAATAGGTTAAAATTTCACTAAGTTAAGAATGGTTTAGTACCCTTATTCCAAAAATTGTAACTTGAGATACAAGCCTCATTTGGGAAAACTTTGTGAATAAAAGTTGTATATTATGTAACAAGCTACAACTTTCATGTTTTGACTTTTGCTTGAATCCAAATGAATCTTGGTGAGAAAGTGGGGCAAAGTTGGGGAAAAATTAGGGTTTTTCATAACTTAGAAAAATTCTAAGTTATGAAAAATTCTCATTTCAAACCCTAATTTGCAATTTTTGATTTCTTGGTGAACAAGTTTCATGATTTGGCATGTTTTGATGAAAAATGAATCTTGACCCTTGATTTTGACCAAAAAGTCAAAGTTTGACTATTCAGTATACAGTCAAAATTGGTCAATTGACTGGGAAATTCAACTGTCAATCTTGTGTACTTGGGATCTTTTAAACTTGTTGAGCATGTCAAGATAATTCCATGGGGTCCTTGAGTCCATATGTGAGCTTGGTTTGCCATTGGTTGGGTCAAACAGTCAAAAATTGTCTTTGTGCAGTCAAAACCCTAAAAATGACCATTTTGCCCTTTTAGTGATCTGATCAAATTTCTTGTGGAATTGTGATCCAAACTTGATCAAATGGTTCATATGAGTTCATAATGTTGATGTGGGTCAATTTTCATGAGATTTGACTGTCAATTGATCACAGTTGACTTTTTCCCCAATACAGCTGATTTTTAGGTCAAATGTCCAATTGACTGGGCAAAACTTGGAATCAAGACTTGAAACTTGATATGGATAAACTTGGGAGTCCAATATGAAGCAAGAAGGTCATCTTAGGCATTTTAGGTCAAAACATCTTTGTGCAAACACAAACCCTAATTTGGGTCAACAGTGCAAGGAGAAGTCTTGAGCAGATGAAACCCTAACTAGATCTTGATCTTCAAAGGCTTTGTGGTGAGAAATGTTGAGAGAATGGGAGGGCAAATTTTGGGGTACAACAACAGCCATCGCTTAAACCATATCGGTCTATGTCGTACAGTCTCCACGATCTATTGTTGTTTACCTAATAAGTGTCCCCAAATCCGGGTGTAGGATCTTCAACAATACCCAAGAAAAAACCCTTAAAGATAAAGCAGGCAAAACAAATAAGAAAGCAATTTAAAAATGGCCTAGATCCTAAGGTAAACCCCACTTTATTAATTTTCCCCAGCAGAGTCACCAGTTCTGTGATACGGTGGACAAAATCGACTGTTAATATTGGTTTGTGTTTTTTATTCACAAAATGTTGCAGTAAGAAAGAGTCGCCATCGACTTTTATTTTATCCAATCAGGAAAAGGAAAAAGAACAGAAAAAACCTTTTTCGAGATATTTCTGAGTGCGGGGTAGGTTATAGAAAGGGAAGGTGTTAGCATCCTTTCTATCCATGGTTTTCCATGGGCTCCTAGGTACTTTATTATTTTTAAATTGCTTGTGTGTGCTTGCTTTGAAAAGTTTTATTTTACTTCATTTTAACCCTTGTTTCTGTCCTCAAGAGTGTTACGAAGTTGTTTTTGAAAACTTTAGTTTGAAAAGTTTGTTTGAAAGTGTATGGTGTAAAAGATTTGTTGTTTTGAGCAAGTACCTAACAGTTATCTACCTACTCGAAAAAAAGGCGTTCTTTTCTTCCTATCCTATAGACCGTGTTATACTACTATTAGTGAGTAGGTAACCCTAGTCGTTAGATGTTTGAGGGACAATCGAAAGGGACATAATGGTCATTGAAGGCAACATATAAGGATACCTTAGCATTTCTAAGAGACTGTCATCATATATTCGTTGGCAACATCGAGGGACAAGATCATTTCAAGTAGGCAACTCGAGGGACATTGAGGGACCATGATCTTTATGATGACTTTAACTGAGGGTCTTTGCTAAGGGTATCCCTACGTACGAGGGACATGACCATTTTTTTCCGAGGCAACCAAGTGAGGAGTATTCTAGGGGTGCAAGTGTGCAACAGTGTTTGTTTTCAGATATTTATCTTGTAATTAAGTGATGCTATGTTTAATTAGTTTACCGGTCTTTCCATACAATCCTATTAGTCTAAGCATTGCATAAAATTAGTAGCAGAAGTTAAAGGCGGAAATGTAAACCTAGGCTATTACAGAGCTTTGGGGCAGTTACATAATAATGAAGAGTGCGGAAAAGAAATCCTAAAACTATTACATCCCGGAAGCAATTACATAATTAGAAAAAAATGCGAGAAAAGATAAATCTACGCTATTACATTGATAATGCGACCTATACAATTTTCCTAAAAATTAAAATGTAAAAGAATAAATATAAAGAAATTAAGGAGAAATTAAAACCTAAAATTCTAAGTTAATGTTTTTGGTGTTTTTTTGTAGAAAATAATTTTAAGTTAATTAAAAAATCTAATTCTAACTAATTTTAATTAAAAAAAGTTAATTAACTTAATTTATTAATAAATGAAAAAAAGCCAAAAATTCAGTTACTAACTAAAACAAAAACCTAATCCTAATTTGCTAAAAAAATGGTTAATTAAAGGGTTAATTACAAAGAAAACCTAAAACCTAATTGTTTTCCTAATTTGCAGGAAAAAAAGTTAATTAATTAAATTACAGAGTTAATAAAAAAAGAGTTAATAATAATAAAAAAGGTTTAAAACCTAAATTAATTAGGGTTTATAAAAAAGGTTAAGTTTGCCAATTAATAGGATTTTTGATTTAAATAAAATTAGAGTTTATATGAATTTAAGGTTTCTAAGGAAGATATTAAAGAGAAAGAAATGATGCACAAAGGGTTAAAAATAATCAAAATTATACATATTGTCAGGGGTGGGTGTTGACCCAAAAATTAATTTAAAACCTAAATTTAATTATTCGAGTTTATTATGAAAAATCAAAGGTTTCTGAAAAATGTTAAGTTTTATGAAGAAAAAAATTAAACAGAAAGAATAAAAATAGGTAAAAGGATAAATAGAAAGGAAGAAAACCAAAACCAATAGGGGTGGTTGTACATCCACGCCCTTATCCTCCTCAGGATGTCTGCCATGCCATGAGTCATGCATTGGTTGTTCTGTTTTGCCCTCGGTGTTTTGTAATAATCATGCATGGGACCATGTCTAAATCTGCAGTGTTGAATCTTATGAACACATTAAATAAATAATTATATCATGAAATACAAATAAAGCAAATATATAAAAAAAATTAATGTTAAAACTGATATGGCATATATGAATGCTTCTACACCCTTTTGATCATGGAGATCAAATCAGCCTTACCCTTACTGGAGAAGTATTGAGATGTGGATTTGTAACAAGGATGACTTGTTTGTAGTGAGATGGGGGTTTGTAATAAGGATTTCAAGGTTTTAGAGTTATTGAAAGAATTTGATATTTTGACAGGATTGTGGCAAAGGTTTTTTTCGTATTCTTGTTTGTGTGAAAAGAATGAGATTATATAATGGAAATTAGAGGGAAAAAATAGGCTTTGAATGTGTAATTGGGCCTCCAATAACCACAAGCAATAGTGCAGATTTTTATTCACTTGAGTCTGTCACATTCCAGGCTAACTCGCAGGGGCTTAAGTGTAATTTTTGAAGTTGAAATTTGAAAACAAAATGTAGCCGACATTGAGAATTAACTCCTGTCCAAAAATAAGCTCAATCAGATAAACGGTGAATTAGTTATGAATTTTTGAATTTTCGGCTCAGACAAACTTATTTTGGGCTCAAGTGTCAACTCTGACACGTTCTTCAATAAAAAACTGGTATTGATCGGAGGATAACCCAGTCTCAAACTTGGAATCAAAGTTGTAGATCTCTAAGTCAGTGACCTTGTATAAAAATATGGGCCCGATCCGATAAAAATTGACCGAGTTATGAATTTTTGAAGTTTCGACCCAGATGAAATAATATTCAGCATTCAGGATTTTCGGTGCGTCACGCGCACTCTGGTTAAAAAATGAAGGCCTTTTGTATATCGTTAGAACTCGATACCTCTTGTGAAAATGTAGTAAAATCAATTTTTGAAATTTTGGCGCCGGAACCAGCTCAATACGATGAAAATTGACCAAGTTATGATTTTCTGAATATGACGCAAATAAGCTTCTGTCACAAATTTTCTGTATAAAAATACTTGATAAATCCGCATTTTTGAAGATCGTCTGATCGAAATTGGCTTCCAGCCGTAAGATATGAAAACATAGATGACATCAATACGGAATTTTGGCCACCGGAACAAGTTCAAAACGAGCCACGATCCTCAAGTTATGAATTTTTTTGTGCGTAAAAATGACACTTTCAGCACACTTTTTCACCATATTTCTTTGAGAAGACTCACACATTCGGAGACCTTCTTTAAAGAATTGACTCTTGAGTCGAACCTGAATTTGAGAATATGTTATCAGAGATATCTTGGTGAAAGAACACCTGAATATGATGTGCCGGGTTGGACTTGTGAATCTTTGAACCCCGAATCATTGCAAAACAGCGAACCGATCTTCAGCACGGAAAATACTCTGAGAACATCCATTGGCGAAATAAACATCACTTGTAACCTAAAGAAGCTTGATAAATATACATTTATTCTATAACCATAAAACCAATAATATGCGTATATGAAAAGAGGGTAAATTTTGGGGTACAACAGTGGGCCACAAGTCAGAAGTTCTGTATTATACTAAAACAGTGAGTAAACTTCAGAAGTTCAGTGTATTGTCAGCATGTGAAAATCACAAACTCTGAGTGTTTAAAAACAGCGAATGGAAACATCAGAAGTTCAGTGTATTTGACATTGTGATCGGTGGATTTAGAACTGACTGTTTAACGCTGGTTCGCGAAATGTCGCGGTAAGCAAGAGTCGCCACCGTCTTTTATTTTCTCCAACATGGACAGGACAAAAGCACAGCAAAATTCCTTATGAGATAGTTTCTCGGTTCGGGAGGTAGATTTATAGAAAGGGAAGGTGTTAGCACCCTTTCTATCCATGGTTATCCATGGGCTCTTAGGTACTTGCTCATTTGTGTTTTCAAAAATGTTTGCTTTTCAAAGTGAGTGAGTTTGAAAAAGTTTCGTTTAAAGATTTCAGATCGACTCTTGTATCAGTCCTCAAGAGTGTTTGAAAAATTGTTTTGAAAGTCTTTTTGAAAGTGTCGGTGTGAAAAGAGTTTTTGATTTGTTTTTGAAATAGAGCAAGTATCTATGAGTCATCCACCTACCCTAAGGAATTAGGCTGTGTAAATGTCCTTAAGGTAGTGTCATCCCACCATTGAGAGATAGGTAGCACCACTGTTGGAGGTGTTCGGGTCAATTCGTTTGTTAGGGACAGTGTGGTCACCAGAGCAACGGTAGGACACCTTAGAAGCTACCCTTATGCCATTGATCCTTTTTAATTCCGAGGTAACCGTTTCGAGGCAACTGGATCATGTCATGGACATAAGGACTTACTAAAACGTCCTATACTCGACGACCACGTTTCGAAGGTAAGGCAACAGTGAGGCGTACCCTAAGAGTGGTGTGTGAATTTGTGTGTTGTTTTCATGTTATGTTTTATCTTGTACATGTACCACGGTGATCTACGCTTGTTTTTAATTTAGGCCATTCATTCTTTCATGCAAAGTTTAGCAGTTAAAAGTGCGGAAATTTAAATGCGGAAAGTAAAATCCTACGCTATTACAAGGCGCGGGTCTATACATCGCCAAAATACAAAGACCCGTTTTTGATAAAAATGCGGAAAGTAAAAGACCTAATTACTATTACAATCTTTGAGCAGTTACATAATATTCGAAAAGAAAATAAATGCATGGAAAGAAATTGAAATTGAATGTCCGAGGGTGTTGGACCCTTTTGAAATTAAATTGAAATAAGAAAGTTAATTATTTATTTTATTAAAGAAAAGGAATGTTTTTTAGGTTTTTTTGTATTTATGAAAATAAAGAAAAGAATTTAAAATTAGAAGGAAACCCTAGTTCTAAATATTTTTAATTATTAAAAAAAGTTAAAGTTTAAAACCTAATTTACATAATATTTAATGTACATGTTTATTTACAAAATTAATGATAATTAATAATAATGATAAATAATGATGATTAATAATTTATTTAAGAAAAAGATGAAAATGTCAAAAAAACCTAATTCTAGATACTTTTTACTTATTAAGAAAAAGATTAAAGTTTAAAAACCTAAATTAAACTAAGTTAATTGTTAGAGTTTATTTACAAAAAATAGGTTAGTGATGAAATTAATAATAATTAAAGATATTTGTATTTCTGATTTTTCTGTTTTTATTATAGAAAATTATTTGAAGTGAATTAAATAAAAGTGATTAAAAGAACTAGAAAAAGAAAAGAAAAGAAAATTAAAAATATACAAACATTGGGGGTGTCTAGCCCTTTTTGGAGGTGAATTGGAGTGGTTTGGCCATTTGTATTCTGGCTGTTGGTCATTTGTGTTCTGGCCTCATCATGCATAAGTTGTTCTTTTGGCCATTTGACTTTTGGCTTTTGGCCATTTGGCTTTTGGCTTTTGGCCATTTGGCTTTTGGCCATTTGGCTTTTGGCCTCAACGTTCCTTAATGAACCTGCACGGGATCCTGTCTAAAATCTACAGTGTTGAATCTCATGAACACATTAAATAAAATCATAAAATGCAAATAAAGTCAATATATGAAGAAATTTAATGTTTAGGTACAATATGACGTGTATGAATGATTATACCCTTTTGATCATGGAGATCAAATCAATCTTACCCTTACTGGAAAATTAGTGACCTGAATGCTTTTATGCCCTTTGGATCATGGAGATCAAGTCAGCCTTATCCTTACTGAAGAAGTAGTGAGGTGTTGGTTTGTAACTGTGATGGCTTGTTTGTAGTGAGAGAGGGATTTGTAATAAGGATTTCAAGGTTTTAGGGTTCTTGAAAGAATTTGATATTCTAACAGTGTTGTGGCAAGGTTTTTTCTCTCTTTTCCTCCTCTCTGGTTTGTGTGAAAAGAAGGTGATTATATAATGGAAATTAGGGTAAAGAAAATGGGCTTTGAATGTGCAATTGGGCCTCCAATGTTCACTTGAGTTCGTCACTTTCCAGGCTAAATCGCAGGAACTTAAGTGCAATTTTTGAAGTTGAAATGTGAAAACAAAATGTGGCCGACATCGATAACTAACTCCTGTCCGAAAATCGGCTCAATCGGATAAACGGTGAATTAGTTATGAATTTTTGAAGTTTTAGCTCAGACGAACTTATTTTGGGCTCCAGTGTCGACTCTGACACGTTCTTCAATAAAAAACTGGTATTGATCGGAGCATAATTCGGTCTCGACTTTTGAAGAAAAGTTGTAGATCTATGAGTCAGTGACCTTGTGTAAAAATATGAGCCCAATCCGATAAAAATTGACCGAGTTATGATTTTCTGAACATGACGCAGATAAACTTCTGTCACAAATTTTCTGTGCGAAAATACTTGATAAATCCACATTTTTGAAGACCTTCTGATCGAAATTGGCTTCCAGCCGTGAGAGATGAAAACGTAGATAATGTCAAGACGGAATTTTGGCCACCGGAACGGGTTCAAAACGAGCCACGATCTTCAAGTTATGAATTTTTTTAGCGCGTAAAAACTGCACTTTCAGCACACTTTTTCACCATATTTCTTCGAGAAAACTCACACATTCGGATACCTTCTTTAAAGAATTGACTCTTGAGCCGAACCTGAATTTGAGAATACGTTATCAGAGATATCTTGGCGAAAGAATACCTGAATATGACGCGTCGGGTTGGACTTGTGAATTTTCCTTGAAATATTTTGAGAAATATGGGAGGGCAAATTTTGGGGTACAACAGTTGCCCCTGTTCAATCTTCTTAGATTTGAGGATGTAGATTGGCTGGCGTGCCTTTCGTAATCCGAAGGTGGAAGATGATTGAACACTAGAGTGCCCAGAAATTTGCACTCACATAGTAGAATGTTAGCAGTGATGATGTCGGGAATGGGCTTACAGATGCCATTTGGAGATGTGACAGAACCTTGTCGAGAATGGGCTTATAGATGCCATTTGGAACTGTAATGGTAGTTGTGGAGATGGGCTTATAGATGCCATCTAAGTGTCGATCGCATAAGAGATTCCTTAGCGAGAACTTGCGTACCTGAGAAAGAAAAAAAATTACCTGGCCTGTTACTGGGGTTGATCTTCAAACTCTTTATGTAGGTGTGCCCTGGCTGGATACAGGTATCGAATCTTAAAACTCTTCAGACGTGCCCTGGCAAGATACAGGAATCGAGTCCAGAGAATATAGTCGTCAACAGATACACCCTGGCGAGATACAGGAATCGAATCTTCAGACTCTTCAGACGTGCCCTGGCAAGATACAGGAATCGAGCCTAGTAATGTTAGTCGTCAACAGATACACCCTGGCAAGATACAGGAATCGGATCTTCGAACTCTTCAGACGTGCCCTGGCAAGATACAGGAATCGAGTCTGGTAATGTTAGTCGTCAACAGATACACCCTGGAGAGATACAGGAATCGGATCTTCGGACTCTTCAGACGTGCCCTGGCCAGATACAGGAATCGAGTCTGGAATTCAGAAAGGTTGGTGAGTTGTCTCTACTGACAGGTTATTTCCATGGACGGGTGGTCTTTATCGACGGGTGTCTATAACGACGAGTGTCTATAACGACGAGTGTCTATAACGACGAGTGTCTATAACGACGAGTGTCTATAACGACGAGTGTCTATGACGATGAGTGTCTATGACGACGAGTGTCTATAACGACGAGTGTCTATGACGACGAGTGTCTATGACGACGAGTGTCTATAACGACGAGTGTCTATAACGACGAGTTTCTATGACGACGAGTGTCTATGACGACGAGTGTCTATAACGACGAGTGTCTATAACGACGAGTGTCTATAACGACGAGTGTCTATAACGACGAGTGTGTATAGCGACGAGTGTCTATAGCGACGAGTGTCTATAACGACGGGTGTCTATAACGACGGGTGTCTATAACGACGAGTGTCTATAACGACGAGTGTCTATAACGACGGGTGTCTATAACGACGGGTGTCTATAACGACGAGTGTCTATAACGACGAGTGTCTATAACGACGAGTGTCTATAACGACGAGTGTCTATGACGACGAGTGTCTATAACGACGAGTGTCTATAACGACGAGTGTCTATAACGACGAGCGTCTATAAAGACGAGCGTCTATAACAACGAGTGTCTATAACGACGAGTGTCTATAACGACGAGTGTCTATAACGACGAGTGTCTATAACGACGAGTGTCTATAACGACGGGTGTCTATAACGACGAGTGTCTATAACGACGAGTTGTATCAGAGAAATCTTTAGGCATTGATTTAACTGGATTTGTATTCTTTGACTGGGTTGGTCTCTTTTGACTGTATTCGTCTACATAGCTGATCTTTTAACTGTATCCTTCCTGAAAGGTAAAGGTCAGTCATATGCAATGCATGATATGGATCAAGCAATAATATTTTTCAACACATGAGATTGTATGATATGATGCGTATATGCATGTATCATGATATATAACAATGTGATGTTTATGAATGTATCTTCGTCTAGGAAAATAGATCCTTGGCGGATGCTGGGAAGTCAAATCCTTGGCTGATGTTGAAGAGTAAGATTCTTCGTTTCCGTTGGGGATGATGATTGCAAGAATACCGGTCGGAGAAGATAACTCCGTTGGGGAATAAACTTGGCGAATAGATTACTCTGCGGGGAGTGAACTTTGTGGGAAGAGATACTTCGCTGAGATTTGATGATAACTCCGCTGGGGATTTCGTTGTTGTGCTCTGTTGGAAATGAAGGTATCTTGGTCGCATTCTTCAGCTGAACTTACCTTGGCACTTCGGTGGACAGGGCAACCGGATCATTTAGACAACTCATTATTGCCCCAGTTTCTGTCGGAGAAGAAGGTACCTGTGAAGGTGTTTGATGACTGCCAATTGACAAATCTTCTTCTGGTAGGCAAGTGACGAGATGACAGGACATAGTCGTACGCTTTGATCCCTAACTTTTGCCTGGACCGCCCTTTCGGGTTTTCAGTCCACCGGGATACCCATTTTTGCCCAAGCCGCCTTTTCAGGTTTTCGACTTGCCGGGTATACAGATTTTTTTAATTTCATCCCTCATTTTTGCCCGAACCCTTTTGGTTCGCCGGGAAGCCCTTATTTTTGCCTAGGTCTGTCAACCTAACGGGTCTTTGATTACGCGTAGTATTTTTTCCGACTATGTCCATGCTCTCAGGATGTAGGGAGGTGCCCCTGTTATTGTGTTGCCACGCTACCAGAAGATGTTTGGTCATGAAAGATTTGTTGCTGGGAATTCATGTCCAATGCCCCAAGTGGCTCAGGCGGAGGTTTGCCCCTGGCTGTTTGGCATCTTGAGAGATTCCTTGAATCTTGACTGGACTGCCCCAGATGATGGACAATGATCAGGCCATGCCTCTTGATTGGAGGTGCTTTTGTTCATTAGGCATTCGTCGTGCGAATTTCTATGTTGTTCAAACAAAAAGTCATATGCAAACAAAGTTATGTTAAAAATGCAAAGCTTATGTCTGTCTTGAAGTTTTTCAAAAATGCATTTTTCAGTAAAACCAACAAATTTTGTAAAATGTGATGTCAACTCAATATTTTATAGCAAGCCTTAAGGAGTCAGGATACCTTTGGTAACAGTATGCTTTCGAACTAACCCATGCTTCAGCTAGGACTTTTAAGGGTTGTAGGGTGGCCTGGTTCACAGTTTAAGAAACAAAGGATAAAGGCTCAAATTATTTGTACCCACCCACTCTTCGTGATGTTCTTCAAACCTAAACTCAGCTGATCGTGCGTTAGACCTTGTTTGAGTCTTTGCTCTGAAATTCCAGTGATGGTTCGGATGTTGAACGTTTATTTGAATAGGAAGTCATTTTGTTTGGTTTAGGGTTTGTAAGACCTCTTTCTTTTTCTTTCATTATCCCTGTTTTTTGCCTGAACTGTTTCTTTTTGGAATTACAGTCAGCGGGATGCCCTTGTTTTGTAAGTCTCCTTCATAGGTTTTGACTTAAAGGGCTTTATTTCTGAGAGATAATGACTGCCTGTCTTGACGATTATTCGGAACCATCACTGTCTTTTGTATTGGAAGGACTCCTTTGATGCCATTCGTTATGCACTTGGATCAACTGAGAGAACTACCGTGCCCCAGGTTATGATTAAGGGTTTTAATTTTCGAAAAGAAAAACTCCAACTTCTTTGGCTCAAAGGGGTTGATGAGGGATTATCTTCCTTATAACTCCAGTGTTTAGGAATTGAAACAATGCCTGTACCTCATCAGCGGGGTCTGTTCAAAAGCATACTGTAGATTGTGGTATCGTTTTCGTCATCCTCCCTCAAGAGGCTTAGAATTTTCAATCAAGAGTTGATCATCACAAAAAATATGAAAACAGTTTGCATATAGAGAATGCGAATATATTGGTCCAAAACAGACATATGCGATGCATTGATAAAGTTTGCCATGACAATAATTGTTTGAACAATCAAAAGAAAATTACAACTTGAATATTTCAATGAACAAAAGGCCTTCTCGTCTAGGGATAGTAGAAGAACTCGACCTGACCATCTGGGGTGAATTCCACTGCTCCTCCATCAACAGGTCCTGGATCTTGTTCTTCAGAGACCAGCAGTCGTCAGTGTCATGTCCAGGACTATCGGAGTGGTATGCACGTTTTTTGTTGGGATGATAGTTAGGAGCAGAGATGTTGGGATTCCGGGGAGGAGCCCTTAGTGTAATCAGATTCAAACTCAACAGGTGTTGTAAAGCTTGAAACAATGGCATGTTGAGCTGGGTGAATTGCCTCCTGGACCTGCTTGGCTTACTCTGATTAACCTGTTGCTCTGGGCGAGGTTGTGGTTGGACCTGTGAAGTGGTAGCGATTTCGCGAGGTCTATTCTTCACCATACCAGACTCTTGTCCTCTTGGAAGCTGATCCATGACTTGATTCCTGCCTTAGGCTGATTGCTTCATGTCTTGATGAAGCTGACTGATCATGGTCCTCAACTCTTCTTGCTCCCGATCTAAGCCTTGGATGAGAGCCATTTGCCCCAGCATTTGGGTTCTCATTGTATCTACCTCAGCTTGCATACATTTCAGCCATTCGTCCTTGTCATCCTCGGGACTTTTCTTGGCCAAATTCCCCATGAGGAGTGTCCTTAACTCTTCCTGCCCCTTAGATAGGCTTAAGAAGATCTCCCTGAACTGAGTCTCTTGAGCGTGAAGACCCTGGTTATCTTGTTGGGAAACCATTGCTGAAATAAACAGCGAAAAAGGTAAGTGACCTGCAACAAAGGTACCCGTAATGCAATGATATGTATAATATGCATGCAATGTTTTCAAGGATCTCACGGGGTAAACAAGAAGATTTGTTAGAACTTGAATCCGGTGGCTTGATTGAAGGAACTTCATGTTGTTGAGAGTCCTTCTTCAAGGGTAAAGGCTCACCATATCTAGTGGGTCATAGCCCCTGACTTTAGTCATCATGTCTGGTTTTGATTTCCAAACAACCTTGGTTAGGGGAACCTTCTTCAAGAGTCAAGGCTCACCATGTCAAGTGGGTCATAGCCTCTGACTCAGATCATCAACCTGGCTAGAGGAAAATAAATCCCCTTTGCCCCTTGCTAGACATTCTGATTCATCATGACCTGCATCACAAGCCCTTGAGATCCTTGAAACGGATTAGTCCTCATGCGGGATGTATGCAATGGTATGATGTTATGCTATACATGGGGTAATGTAGGCAAATCCTATTATGAGTCCCAATTAAGGACTGTAAACAAAACCTGCAAGAAACTCAAGTGTCAGATAACAAGCATGCAAATAGTCAAGTTGGAAGGCACACAAGTCACACAAGAGAAGCCCTTAGAGTTTAGGCCAGCATGGGGTCTAGGTATTACCCTCTTTCAGTTTGTTGGTTAAGACCTGTCCTATCAGAAGTAACCGGGTTCTAGAGGATCCCAATATCACTGACTACCCTCAATCGGTCATAACTCCAGCATCGCAATCTTTTCTTGCGGCCAGAACCATCACGAGAGTTTAGCCTCAATGGGCATAGCATATTGCTACTGTTCTATTGGCCAAGTTGGGTCATTTAAGGTTCTAAGGTCGGTAGGTGCTTAATGACTCCTCAGAAGACCCATATTCTCCTCGTTGCAACATAAGGGATATCGGTACAGACCAAGGTGCCACACCAACGTAGCCACTGCTTCACCCATGTCGGTCTACGCCGGACAGGTCCCTCACAGCTTATGCTACCTAAAAGGGTATCCCCAGATCCGGGTTAGGATCTATGTAACTCCGATGCAGCCCACAATAATAAAGCAAACAAGCACAACAATTGAAAACACAAGTATGAGCTATCCTAAGGTACACCTCACTTATTAATTGTTCCCCAGCAGAGTCGCCAGTTCTGTGATCGGTGGATTTAGAACTGATTGTTTAACGCTGGTTCGCGAAATGTCGCGGTAAGCAAGAGTCGCCACCTTCTTTTATTTTCTCCAACATGGACAGGACAAAAGCACAGCAAAATTCCTTATGAGATAGTTTCTCGGTTCGGGAGGTAGATTTATAGAAAGGGAAGGTGTTAGCACCCTTTCTATCCATGGTTATCCATGGGCTCTTAGGTACTTGCTCATTTGTGTTTTCAAAAATGTTTGCTTTTCAAAGTGAGTGAGTTTGAAAAAGTTTCGTTTAAAGATTTCAGATCGACTCTTGTATCAGTCCTCAAGAGTGTTTGAAAAATTGTTTTGAAAGTCTTTTTGAAAGTGTCGGTGTGAAAAGAGTTTTTTATTTGTTTTTGAAATAGAGCAAGTATCTATGAGTCATCCACCTACCCTAAGGAATTAGGCTGTGTAAATGTCCTTAAGGTAGTGTCATCCCACCATTGAGAGATAGGTAGCACCACTGTTGGAGGTGTTCGGGTCAATTCGTTTGTTAGGGACAGTGTGGTCACCAGAGTAACGGTAGGACACCTTAGAAGCTACCCTTATGCCATTGATCCTTTTTAATTCCGAGGCAACCGTTTCGAGGCAACTGGATCATGTCATGGACATAAGGACTTACTAAAACGTCCTATACTCGACGACCACGTTTCGAAGGTAAGGCAACAGTGAGGCGTACCCTAAGAGTGGTGTGTGAATTTGTGTGTTGTTTTCATGTTATGTTTTATCTTGTACATGTACCACGGTGATCTACGCTTGTTTTTAATTTAGGCCATTCATTCTTTCATGCAAAGTTTAGCAGTTAAAAGTGCGGAAATTTAAATGCGGAAAGTAAAATCCTACGCTATTACAAGGCGCGGGTCTATACATCGCCAAAATACAAAGACCCGTTTTTGATAAAAATGCGGAAAGTAAAAGACCTAATTACTATTACAATCCTTGAGCAGTTACATAATATTCGAAAAGAAAATAAATGCGTGGAAAGAAATTGAAATTGAATGTCCGAGGGTGTTGGACCCTTTTGAAATTAAATTGAAATAAGAAAGTTAATTATTTATTTTATTAAAGAAAAGGAATGTTTTTTAGGTTTTTTTGTATTTATGAAAATAAAGAAAAGAATTTAAAATTAGAAGGAAACCCTAGTTCTAAATATTTTTAATTATTAAAAAAAGTTAAAGTTTAAAACCTAATTTACATAATATTTAATGTACATGTTTATTTACAAAATTAATGATAATTAATAATAATGATAAATAATGATGATTAATAATTTATTTAAGAAAAAGATGAAAATGTCAAAAAAACCTAATTCTAGATACTTTTTACTTATTAAGAAAAAGATTAAAGTTTAAAAACCTAAATTAAACTAAGTTAATTGTTAGAGTTTATTTACAAAAAATAGGTTAGTGATGAAATTAATAATAATTAAAGATATTTGTATTTCTGATTTTTCTGTTTTTATTATAGAAAATTATTTGAAGTGAATTAAATAAAAGTGATTAAAAGAACTAGAAAAAAGAAAAGAAAAGAAAATTAAAAATATACAAACATTGGGGGTGTCTGGCCCTTTTTGGAGGTGAATTGGAGTGGTTTGGCCATTTGTGTTCTGGCTGTTGGCCATTTGTGTTCTGGCTGTTGGCCATTTGTGTTCTGGCCTCATCATGCATAAGTTGTTCTTTTGGCCATTTGACTTTTGGCTTTTGGCCATTTGGCTTTTGGCTTTTGGCCATTTGGCTTTTGGCCATTTGGCTTTTGGCCTCAACGTTCCTTAATGAACCTGCACGGGATCCTGTCTAAAATCTACAGTGTTGAATCTCATGAACACATTAAATAAAATCATAAAATGCAAATAAAGTCAATATATGAAGAAATTTAATGTTTAGGCACAATATGACGTGTATGAATGATTATACCCTTTTGATCATGGAGATCAAATCAATCTTACCCTTACTGGAAAATTAGTGACCTGAATGCTTTTATGCCCTTTGGATCATGGAGATCAAGCCAGCCTTATCCTTACTGAAGAAGTAGTGAGGTGTTGGTTTGTAACTGTGATGGCTTGTTTGTAGTGAGAGAGGGATTTGTAATAAGGATTTCAAGGTTTTAGGGTTCTTGAAAGAATTTGATATTCTAACAGTGTTGTGGCAAGGTTTTTTCTCTCTTTTCCTCCTCTCTGGTTTGTGTGAAAAGAAGGTGATTATATAATGGAAATTAGGGTAAAGAAAATGGGCTTTGAATGTGCAATTGGGCCTCCAATGTTCACTTGAGTTCGTCACTTTCCAGGCTAAATCGCAGGGACTTAAGTGCAATTTTTGAAGTTGAAATGTGAAAACAAAATGTGGCCGACATCGATAACTAACTCCTGTCCGAAAATCGGCTCAATCGGATAAACGGTGAATTAGTTATGAATTTTTGAAGTTTCAGCTCATACGAACTTATTTTGGGCTCCAGTGTCGACTCTGACACGTTCTTCAATAAAAAACTGGTATTGATCGGAGCATAATTCGGTCTTTACTTTTGAATAAAAGTTGTAGATCTATGAGTCAGTGACCTTGTGTAAAAATATGAGCCCAATCCAATAAAAATTGACCGAGTTATGATTTTCTGAACATGACGCAGATAAACTTCTGTCACAAATTTTCTGTGCGAAAATACTTGATAAATCCACATTTTTGAAGACCTTCTGATCGAAATTGGCTTCCAGCCGTGAGAGATGAAAATGTAGATAATGTCAAGACGGAATTTTGGCCACCGGAACGGGTTCAAAATGAGCCACGATCTTCAAGTTATGAATTTTTTTAGCGCGTAAAAACTGCACTTTCAGCACACTTTTTCACCATATTTCTTCGAGAAAACTCACACATTCGGATACCTTCTTTAAAGAATTGACTCTTGAGCCGAACCTGAATTTGAGAATACGTTATCAGAGATATCTTGGCGAAAGAATACCTGAATATGACGCGTCGGGTTGGACTTGTGAATTTTCCTTGAAATATTTTGAGAAATATGGGAGGGCAAATTTTGGGGTACAACAGACATGTAAGGAGAACTCGGAAGTTTTGTATGTGTTAGAACAGTGAGTGAATCATCAGAAGTGTTGTATTGTGCTGAGCCGGTGGGTGAACATTAGCAATTCAGTGCGTTATCAGCATGTAAGAATCAGAAGTTCAGTGTGTGTTAACAGTGAGAAAAAATTATAGAAGTTTTGTGTGTTAAAACAGTGAAGAGAACTCAGAAGTTCTGCGTGCTTAACAGTGAGAAAAATCATAGAAGTTCTGTATGTTAAAACTATGAATGAACATCAGAAGTTTTATGCCATATTTCAACTCTTAATCAGCACATCAGTAATTTATTCATTTCTTTTTAAATAGCAAATCAGAAGGATAACAGTGCAATAGTTTATAGAAGTTATAAATCTAAATTTGAGTCTAGCCCTAATCAAGAAACTCTGATCCACAGTTTTTCTACTTATGCAATGATATGGACAATATTAATATTATGATATTTACATGTTAATGATGTTCAGAATGAAAAACAAGCAAAGTCAGAAAGACTTACCTTGAACCTGGAGCGTGCTTGGAGCTTTGAGTTACTGCCTTTGGATGTTCTGGAATCAGCAAGAGTAACGGAAGAGAAAATGCCAAGTTCTTTGATTCAAAGGGAAGAACAAAGGTTTGGTTTTCTGTTTGAGAAATCTGGATTTTTATGAAGGGTTTCACAGGTTTCTTTTTCTCTTTTGATAGTTCTCTCTTTCCAAAATCCAGCCAGCCCCTTGAAAGTTTGATGGAGCAACTTATTTATAGGTGAATTTGTTGTGATTTTGGGGGGAAAAACAAATTGTATTTGAACCTTTTTTGGCATCATGTTCCCTTGCCTTTTCATCACTGTTTTCATATGCTAGTTTGGTGCAATTATGGGATGCAGGCATAGGCTGAACTAGCTGCTGATTAGCAGCTTTTAACCATGCTTAAGCTGGAGTTGTCAGCAGGATTTAAGGAAAAGCAAAACAAAGCATGGGCATAGTACCAAAGTTTGCTATCCCAAGACAGTAGAGGTACACGTGGTGAAAATCCTTTGGATAAAGACTCAGAAAGTGGTTGTGAGCATTAATGACGATGAGACTTATCAGAACCAGAAATCCTGCAACGTGAGATTCTACACCAAGGCTTAGTTTTGGATCATAAATTCTGCTTCAGCGTAGCATCCAACCTCTGATATTTGTATCTTCTGGCTCCAGTATATTCTGAAGGAGTTTCCAGGCTCTCTAGGAAGTTTGTAACACGCTTTGTAAACCTCCTTTTAACTGCTCTTGCAAGCTCTGGCTGAGCCTTTGTGAAAACTGGTCCAGAAGTTCTGACCAAACTCTGCTTTGAGAGTGTTCAGAATTTGCTGAGTGTTATGGTGATAATCTGGTCAGAAGTTCTGAAATTGTCATAATTCTTAAACACTTCGAAAAATTTCTAAGTATTTAGAATTTGACTTCTCCAAAGTAAAATTTGACTTTTGAAATTCTTGATGAAACAAACTCCATATTCCAACATGTCTTGATGAAATATGATTTTTGAGATTTGATTTTGATCCAAAAGTCAAAGTTAGACTTCTCAGTGTGCAAATGACCATTTTGCCCTTGCGGATGACTTTCTTGAAAAATTGCAGTTCAAGGCTTGGAATTGGGTGGAAGCAAACTTGAGGATCCAGGGTGATTCCTTGTGAAATGAGAGGGCAAATTTTAGGGTACAATAGCTGCCTATGTTCAATCTTTTTACACCTCAAGGGTTAGATTTGGCGAATCTTCCATTCGTGACTTGAAGGTGGAAGATGATTGAACACTAGAGTGCCCAGAAAATTTGCACTTGAAGATGTGTTAGTTGGTTATGTAGGGAATGGGCTTAAAGATGCAATTTGGAGAGGTAATGGATAGTTGTTGGAGATGGGCTTAAAGATGCCATCCGAAGGTGATTGTATCAGGACTTAGCAGGATGATGAAGGAATCTTGGACGATTACTACCTCAGCAAGATGATGAAAGAAGCTTGGACGATTACTACCTCAGCAGGATGATGAAGGAATCTTTGGACGATTTCTACCTCAGCAGGATGATGAAGGAATCTTGGATGACTACTACCTCAGCAGGATGATGAAGGAATGCTGGAGATGTTACTCCTATGTTGCACCAAATGTTGAAGTATCCAGTTCAAGGGAAGATTATCACCGTTCATGGAGAGGAAGAATACATGATCATCCATCTCAATTCCTTCAGATGTGTGGAATTAGATGGTAAATTCATTGAAACTCCATTTCAACACTTTGAAGAGGTACCCCAAGATGTGGAAGTGACCAAGGTTGTGTCTCAGGTTCCCAAGATTACAAGGCCTCCACTCCGGATGTTGTCACTAAAGGATGCCAAAGCAGTAGTAGAAGAAGGAGGGTGCACTATCTGGGGGCAACTCCCAGATATCCCATATAAGTCTGACAAGTTTGTCCTAGGTTTCACTTCAAGTTCTCAAAAGGTTGTACGTCGTGCTCGTGCTGGAGGACCACCCTTGAAGATCAGCAACCGTGAATTCAACACGGTAGAAGATGGTGAAGATGGATGCAACCTGGAGGGTTGGATCTTCCCAACTGTCAATGGAGGGCTCAGCAATTGGGAGTCTAGATACTTTGTCCCGATCACTTTTATCCCACAGTAATTTGTCTTTACATTTTGTTGGATATGTAATATTGAAAAAATTTGCACTCTTAAAACCTTGTATCTTACCCGAGGCACAATGGTCCATTTGTAAGGGTTATCATCTCATTTTCATATGACATCAATGAATCATGGACGTTTTCGCATACAAACTTTTGTGCTCATTGTTTTTATTTTACATTTTACTTTCTTTCAAAGATAGCTATACCCTTACACACACCCACACTCACGATGCAGGTATACATCCATTCGGGATCCCATGGGTAACGATACTGCTATGGCCTTTTATGACTCTGAGAATCTAATCTACCAAGTTGAAGACGAAGGTGAGGAATATTGTGAAGTACCAGGAGAACTTGCCAGACTACTACAACAAGAAGAGAGAACCATTCAACCTCACGAGGAACCCGTGGATACAATCAACCTAGGTATGGAAGAAGACAAAAAAGAGGTCAAGGTGGGTGCCAATCTGGAACCCGGTATCAAGGAGCGTTTGATTCAGTTATTACACGATTATGTTGAAGTCTTTGCCTGGTCATATGAAGACATGCTGGGACTTGATGCAGACATTGTGGTACATCGTTTGCCTACAAGAGAAGATTGTCCGCAAGTAAAGCAAAAGGTTCGTCGAATGAGGCCAGATATGTCAAAAAAGATTAAAGCAGAGGTCATGAAGCAATTCAACATTGGATTCTTAGTTGTCACCTCTTATCCCCAATGGGTTTCCAATGTTGTTCCAGTGCCCAAAAAGGACAGCAAGGTGCGAATGTGTGTGGACTAAAGAGATTTGAATAGGGCAAGCCCTAAGGATGATTTTCCACTCCCCCATATTGATATCCTAGTTGACAATACGGCATAACACAAAGTGTTTTCATTCATGGACGGATTCTTAGGTTACAACTAAATCAAAATGGCGCCTGAGGACATGGAGAAAACAACATTTGTAACACAATCGGGCATATTCTACTACAAGTTAATACCATTCGGACTAAAGAACGCTTGGGCAACCTATCAGCATGCCATGGTAGCTCTATTTCACGACATGATACATCATGAAATAGAGGTCTACATGATAGCCAGATCTCAAACAGAGGAAGAGCATCTTGATCACTTACAAAAAAAATTCGAGAGACAGAAGAAGTACAAGCTGAGGTTGAATCCTAATAAATGCACATTTGGGGTACGGTCTAGTAAAATCCTAGGCTTTGTCGTCAGCAACAAAGGTATCGAGGTTGATCCTACCAAAGTTAAAGCAATACAAGAGATGCCTGCTCCTCGTACTGAGAAGGAAGTCAGAGGATTCTTGGGACATTTGAACTATATTTCCAGATTCATCTCTCACCTGACAGCTACTTGTGAACCAATCTTCAGATTGTTGAAGAAAGATCAGGTAGTCAAATGGAATCACGAGTGCCAATTTGATTTTGACAAAATCAAATAATACTTACAAGATCCTCTTATGTTGATGCCACCAGTCGAGGGAAGACCGTTGATCATGTATCTGACTGTTTTAGAAAACTCAATGGGGTGTGTATTGGGGCAGCATGACGAGTCTGGCCGAAAAGAGCATGCTATTTACTACCTGAGCAAGAAGTTTACCGACTGTGAAACCAGATATTCACTGCTCGAGAATACTTTCTGCACTCTGGCATGGGCAGCTCGCCGGCTAAGACAGTATATGTTGACTCATACTACCTTGTTGATATCTAAAATGGATCTGATAAAATACATCTTTGAGAAGCCTGCTCTTTCTGGGAGAATAGCGGGATGGCTGATGATCCTAACAGAGTACGACATACAATATACTACCCAGAAAGCTATAAAGGGCAGTGTACTAGTTGATCACCTCGCTCACCAAGCTGTGGAAGACTACCAGTCCATGAAGTTTAAATTCCCGAATGAAGACATCATGACACTAGACAACTGTGAAGAATTCAGGCTATATGACGGACCTGAACAAGGATCCCGATGGACACTGTTCTTTTATGGAGAATCCAATGCACTCGGCAACGGTATTTGTAAGTCTAAGAGTGCCTAAGAGGGGGGGTGAATTAGGTATATAAAAATTTATTCGGTTTTATGAGAATACTTGTAGTAATTTGTGGTTAAGTGTTTGAAGGTTTTTGACTATATCTTATCTTTTCTTGATTATGGTGATGAAAACGATAAAAGCGGAAAAGTAAAGAACACGGCGATATATCCTAGTTCCCCTCACAATCCGAGAGTACTCCAGTCCCCTTTCCAACACGAAAGAGATTTCACTATAGTTTAGAATGATTGTACAGCCTATGCTTACTATATAACCTATAGGGTGACCAAAGGTTCTTAACACCTTTAAGGTCAAACAAACACTAATGTGAATGAAGAACAATCCTCTTCAAATCACAACACTTACTTCCAACAATCCTAGATAGTAAGGGAATACTTTCTTTTTGTAATAAAATGATTTATTTGAAAGAGATGGAGAGCACTATCAATCTTTGATTGATCTTCTTCTTCAAGAAAGAAACAATTCTCAAGCAATGATTATAAATGTTCACAATGAATGTATGAAACTTGTAATGATTTCTTAATGAAAATGTATATGGCAAGTTTCACAAAATTTATGATTTGTAAGAACACTTGAAAGTTTGTAAGAATATGCAAATTTGAATGATGAAAATTGTTAATTGAAGAAGGTTATTTGAATTTGAAAATCTGCACAATTTATAATGTCACAAATACCTCTTCATTCATGCCATTTGATATGAAAAGATGCAATGCAATCATGAAAGAATACCATTTGAATTATGTTCAAAAAACAAAAGAAAATTTGTACTGCTTCGTTGGGAACCCGTTTCGACCCAGGCAGAACCCGGTTCTTAGTGAACGTTATAACCCAGAATTCAAAAATAACACGCAGGAACCGGTTCCCCTATAGGTACAACCCGGTTCCTGGTACAAATTCCAGGGAAGTGTTTTTTGAACAAGTTTGGAACCCGGTTCCCTGTTAGGTAGGAACCGGTTCCTGAAAGTTTATTTCAAAAAAAATCCTTTTGAAAAAGATTTCAAACATAGTTTTTCTTATTGTTAAAAATGTGGGATATGTATATGATTATGAATGCATATTTGTGAACATCTATATTCAAGTTTAAGAATTATTTATACCTTTTGACATTTGTTGTTTCTTTAATAATTCTTCTTCTAATATTCAAGACTTGTAACAAGGTTTTATATGATATTGATAAACTTTTTGCACATCCTTTGAATGTTGATATCCATGTTGTCTTCATCAAAACCAATGCTTTAAACATGACTTGAGAAGCTTGTAATTACATTCTCCCCCTTTTTGATGATGACAACCAAGTCTTGAAAAATAATTCTTGAAATGTTTATGTTGTTTTGTGTAGCAAAAATGTTAAGCAAATGCAAGGCTCCCCCTAAATTGTATGCTCCCCCTAAGTCCATGATTCTTTGAATTTTGGAGTGAGTTTTATGATAGTTATTTTGGCCTGCAATTTCTTTGAAACAAAACAACACATATGCATATTCTTCTCCCCCTTTGTTAACATCAAAAAGGATGGGGAAAAAGAGTGAAACAAATTCATTTAAAAAACACAAACAATTTTAAACACAACCACACACTAAAACACGAACATAACAAATTGCACAAAAAAACGCGTGGCAGCCCTGAAAAAGGGGCGTGTGGCAGGTCTGCGTGCTGGGAACCGGTTCTGCACCATAGGGAACCCGGTTCCTGGCTTTTGTAAAAAGTAACGTTTCTGGAAAATGAACCAGGAACCGGTTCCGACCATTATGGGAACCGGGTTCCACATGCAAATATTGCCAAAAACTTGAAAAAATTGTTATGAAAGGAAAAGTTTTGTACAAACAATATATACACACATATTTTATCAAATAAAAACATATAAAAGAAGGAGTAGAAGCAGAGTGTACTGAAACATTATTTTTATTTTTATTTTTTTGAAGAAAAATTAAGACGTGCACCTTATGAGAAACATTTAGAGATCACCTTCATCCAAAATACCAAGTTCTCTTCGGATTTTGAAGAATGGTTCTCGAGCAAGCGGTTTTGTGAAGATATCTGTGAGTTGGTTATGAGTATCCACAAAAGTGACTTCGACATCTCCTTGAAGTACATGATCATGGAGAAAATGATGTCGAATATCTATATGTTTGGTTCTTGAATGCATGACCGAATTCTTTGTAATATTGATAGCACTTGTATTGTCGCATCGAAGAGGAATGCATCCGAGATCAAGTCCGTAATCACAGAGTTGTTGCTTGAGCCAAAGAATTTATGCACAACAACTACCCGCTGCTATGTATTCTGCTTCAGCCGTGCTAAGACCAACACATGCTTGCTTTTTACAAGCCCATGATACTAATGCATTTCCAATAATGTGACAAGTACCACTTGTGCTTTTACAATCAATTTTACAACCTGCATAATCCGCGTCAGAATAACTAATTAAAGTGCAAATACTACCTTTAGGATACCATAAGCCGACATTGGTTGTTCCTTTGAGATCCTTCATGATCCTTTTAACTGCCATGAGGTGTGATTCCTTTGGATTTGCTTGAAAGCGAGCACAAAGACAAACGCTAAACATTATGTCAGGACGGCTTGCCGTCAAATACAATAAGGAACCAATCATACCTCGGTATTTTGTAATGTAAGTGCCCTGGCTGGAGAGTTGGCTTCATTTGTAAAACAAATAAGAAAGCAAGTTTACCCATATTCCCTCTGTTGTTTTAATATGTTGGGTTGAAGAAGTTCAACATCTGGACCAACATGTTATGTAAGATGTCACAACATCAGCATATGACATCGCGCCTGAAATTAAGTACTAATTAAGTAACTATGTTATATGTTGAACGTTTGTAACAGCTGTGACTTGTAACCTAACTATTCTAAGTGATCTAAATTATGAAAGAGGTTATTTGTTGTGTTGAAGAAGATCAACATCTAGGACAACATGTTAGATGTAATGTCATGACATCTGACTTGACATCACGTCAACAGAATTGATAATTCAGTTACAGTTCTGGTACTTAAATACTCTGAGAATATATGTGGCGTTTCTTATGGAGAATCTGAAGATCAATCAAGAATCAATCAGAATATTTGAAGAAAATACTGTTTCTAAATATGGAGATATTTTAGGAACTAGAAGATTGAAGACCTTGATTATAGCAGAAGTTTGCTGCTGAGTTGTAACAGCAAGGAGAAAAGCTTGCTGAGATTTTTGAAGGCCCAAATCCAGTTGGGTAATAGGTTATAAATAGCAGATTGTAACCTAGGGTTTGTAACTCTCACATAATGTAACATTGGGGGTGTTTTGTTAGGTAAACTTGTCGGTCTGTGGCAAGGTTACCATGTGTGTAACTCGATACCTGTAGGTAAGGGTTTGAGTGTTCTTGGACGAAGCTATGAAGCAAGTCTAAGTATTTCTGCATTACTTCATATACATTGTAATGTAGGAAATCAAGTGGGAGGGCTCTACTTCTTGAGTAGGAGTAAGACTTCTGTTGCTGCGGCAATAGGAATGGAAACTGGTAGGTTTCTATCTAGGAGTTCCTAGGTATAGGTTGCACTGGGTAGATGATTAAGTGAAGGATGGGAACTTGTGAAGTTTAGTCCTGAATTAATATTGCTGATAGTGGATCTTCTTCCTGGCTTGGTATGCCCCCAGAGTAGGTGTGTTTCACCGAACTGGGTCAACAACTGATTTGTGTTTTTACCTTCAACACTTTATAATTCTGTCTGTTATATATCAAGGTAAAACTGTAATGTTGTAACAGATAATGTCTCAGAACATATTAAGACATCATGCTGATATCTGTGCAGAAGAAATAGAACTGTGAAGGATGTTCGTTCTCTGCTGATCATGTGCAACAGATGAACAGAACTAGGTACATCGTTGTTCTATCCTCTGCACCTTCAAAGTATATCTGGCACAGCTTGGTTAAACTGTGCTTCTGTTTCTCTTCAGTACTGAATCACGAAAAATTGGGTATCTACATTGCAGTGTACTTATTATGTCATATCAGATGTCTAGACATTGAGTATAACATCTGAATTCTGGCATACACCAGAATTTCAATTGGTATCAGAGCAGGCATCCTGTTCTGTTTCTGGATGAGATCCATGGGTGATACTTTCTGGTATCTGCAAGGTCAATCTTAGTACTGGAGATTGTAACCTTGAAAGGTTTTTTATTTCCCTGAATGATCCCTTAAAGTGGGAGGATGGACTATTCATGACAAGAACTGTGTGCACCTGTCTTTGTGATTGGCATTTGGCCTGGTTGTGTGGTAGCTGCTCCAGGTTTGATTTATTTTCAAACCTAGGATTTTTGTACGCCTGAAGTAGTGTGTGTGCAAAGATTGAGTTGTATTATGTTCTTCCGCTGCATAATACTTGACAAAACTCAAGCTCTGATGTGTTTCCCCTCTTGTGGATTGAAGGCTACTGTATTCAAGATTTCAACGTAAGCTATTGAAAATGTCACAGATACTTGAAGTCCTCTCAAGTCCACTCATGAAGACGTTCTTCGTTCAGGATGGCAAGAATCACATAATCACTGATTCCCTTACTCTCTTGAGTAATGTTATACGAAGACCTTGAAGAATTTCAAGGAGGGTTTCATTCCAAGGTGATGGAACTGATGTTCTATGCAACGGTGGAACATGTGTTCAACAAGTATGCAGCTACTAGTTGAAAAACATATGTTTCGGGTGTCAAACAAAGGGATACTTTTGTTTGAAACCTACTCCTGACCTGGAAGAGGAGACATCTGTGTGTGCAAAGTTGACAATGGTAGAGTCAACTATGTCTGTGTGCTCCCGAAGGTTACTTTTAGAAGTCAGAACTCTAGAAGTAGAGCTGGTTGAGATGTGACATTGTGCAATCCCTATTGGTGGGCTTGTTCCTGAAAATTGATCAGGACTGAGCAGTTGTTCCATGGAGTAATATGGTGTGAAGAAAGACAAGCCCATTGGTTAATAAAAGTCAATGATGGTGCAGCATTATTGCTCCTTCATAGAGGTAGATTGGGATCATGAGTCTTGTCATTTAAACATCATGATTAGAAGTGGAAGATCTTTCAAGAATATGAAGACTCAGAGTTTGGTTAAGGTAGTATGCTCTGGCAATACATATCTGCTGATGATTGGTGTTGCTGGCTTCACTGAAGTACTTAAGGTCAGCTGAAGTCTGATTGGTGTGATTGGAGTATGAACAGGTATAGCTCTTGGAGTTACTTAAATCTGGTAGGGATGTCATATGTCATGTCGAGACATTTGTGCACAATGCATGGATATTTTGTGTGGAGCTTCCATGACTGGTAGTTTGAGGGGGAAATTTAGTTAACCTCCTCACATTAGTTCAGCCTGGTGTTTAGCTGGCTGTTGATCTATGTCACATGGGTTCTGGGTGCTGCAAGGAAGGATTCATCTCTCTCATTCCTAAGGATGAATCTGATCTGGTAGGAGTCTCAAATCTGTTGAAGTAAGTAGAGTTTGTTCAGAGAAAATTCTATTTACTTGAGTCAAGGGTGGCAACCTAGATATCTCAACTCTTTGGTCTCTCAAAGAAAGAGCTTGCAAGAAGAAGATATTAACACACGAAGAGTATGTCAAAGTATTCAAATGGATAATGGGAAGGATTTATGATCAATTGCTATTTGTGACAAGTACAAGTATTTAATTGATTATCCTTGGAGTTCAAGATAACTGATGTTCTTAAAGATGTGGGAACATTCCTTCTTCTAGACCCTGTGAAGAATCACAGGAAGAGTGATGCTTTAGAGCTATCTCTTTGGTGACAGCAAAATCATTTGATCCTTGAAAAGGTTTCCTGGAAACATGTTCAGACTTAAAACTACAAGAAGAAGAAGACATCATAATCTTGATGATGGTCACTTGGATCAGTCTGGAGCTGAATTCAACAACTAGATGTTATAACATAATGCTGTGACATTTGGTTCAACATCAGATTCTTGGTTGGTGAAGTGGCATATCAACTTAAGATAGGATGATCTACGAAGCTTGAAGATTAGATCCTTCAAAAAGATCGTCTCTTTGCAGCTCTTTGGAGTTGTTGGGTGGAGAAGATGTTGCATGTTCCTGTCTTAGTAAGAAGTCTGATAAACATGGAGACAATCAAACAGTGGCATTTGGTCTATCTCAGCAGTGGATTCAGAGAATCAAGATAATCAACATGTGGCAGCTGATTATTATCGAGAAAGTTTGATTCACAGTATGAATGCGTTCAACCAATATTGTTGAACAGAGGGTGCGCTCTTGAAGACATGAAGATGCGTCTTATGTTTTCCATTCATCAAGGGGTCTTATTTACCTTGAATCAGAAGTTGTCTTGAAGGTCCAACTGAGTATTGAATGTGACCTACTTGTATACATGAAGAGAAGTGATTCTCCCTAACAGGGGGAGTATTGGTTTGTACGAAAGGTCTTCATCAAACTCGTAGGATATAAAGTGTGGCACCTTATTAACTATTGGGATGATGTGTTCGAGACTGAAGAGGACTATGTCTGACCGAATGTCATCACATTGGTAATGACATTGTTCCTAATTTCCTCTAAAACTACAGACAGGAGGAAAATTGGATGAAGTGTGGATTATTATTAATAAACCCATGTGTGTACAGCTGTATGACTCAGAGGGAGTAACCATCCTCTTTGTGAAAATGGAATGGTTTCAAATTAGCAGAATGTATGACAACATAGGATTTGAGTGTGTTTTCATCTGCTAAGAAAACAGGGCGGTTGTGTCTCATTATGGAGCTGTTTAGTGAGCTGGAATGTTTAGATGATAACTTGTCATCTAATAAAGGTATTATATAACTGAGGCAGAGACAACGATGTTTCTTGGATAGGGGATCCTAAGACAAATAATTAAAATGAGTAGTCGGTTCTAAAAGACAAATATCTGTTTTAAAAAGGGCAAGACATACTTCATCCTGACAATGGTCAAAGGGTCAAACCCAAGGGTAGGTACCTGCATTAAAACCAGTCCTAGGGTACTGAAACTGTCAGAGTAAAGTACCAAGATCGTTACTATCTATGCCAAAATTGCATTATTTATGAAGACTCTCTCTATTCTTTCTCTTCATCAGAGGGTTTCAGCAATATGAAGTTTGTTAGCATCTGGGAAAATTGTGCATGGGTATGGATCTGTATGGGCAGTCTTTGTCAAATTCTGGCCAAAAAGGGGGAGAAAGATAGGGACCCAGTCTCAGGCGAGACTCAGGTGAAAGCAACACACGGCAATGTCCAGCGAGACTCAGGTGAAAGCAACATGATCCCTAAGTAAGTGACTTTGTTTGTGTCTTGTGTTCTGAGTTAAGAGGATAGTTGTGACTTGTGATCTGAGTTACATGATCACAAGTAATAAGTATCAAGATTATCAACAATAATATTGAGAAAAGAAATCCTCTTGGGCCATCGATGGCTTGGAGTGGCTCACAGTTGAGGGATAGAGGTTTGTTGTTTGCTCAAAGGACATCAGCCTCTACAAAGAAGATGTTGGACAAGATGTTGTAACATCTCAATTGTGTTGTGGCCTGGTCCCAAAATACAACTTGCACTTATTTGTTTTAGCCAAAATTTGCCAAAGGGGGAGATTGTAAGTTCCCTGGCTGGAGAGTTGGCTTCATTTGTAAAACAAATAAGAAAGCAAGTTTACCCATATTCCCTCTGTTGTTTTAATATGTTGGGTTGAAGAAGTTCAACATCTGGACCAACATGTTATGTAAGATGTCACAACATCAGCATATGACATCGCGCCTGAAATTAAGTACTAATTAAGTAACTATGTTATATGTTGAACGTTTGTAACAGCTGTGACTTGTAACCTAACTATTCTAAGTGATCTAAATTATGAAAGAGGTTATTTGTTGTGTTGAAGAAGTTCAACATCTAGGACAACATGTTAGATGTAATGTCATGACATCTTACTTGACATCACGTCAACAGAATTGATAATTCAGTTACAGTTCTGGTACTTAAATACTCTGAGAATATATGTGGCGTTTCTTATGGAGAATCTGAAGATCAATCAAGAATCAATCAGAATATTTGAAGAAAATACTGTTTCTAAATATGGAGATATTTTAGGAACTAGAAGATTGAAGACCTTGATTATAGCAGAAGTTTGCTGCTGAGTTGTAACAGCAAGGAGAAAAGCTTGCTGAGATTAATATTGCTGGGTCAACAACTGATTTGTGTTTTTCCTGGCTTGGTATGCCCCCAGAGTAGGTGTGTTTCACCGAACTGGGTCAACAACTGATTTGTGTTTTTACCTTCAACACTTTATAATTCTGTCTGTTATATATCAAGGTAAAACTGTAATGTTGTAACAGATAATGTCTCAGAACATGTTAAGACATCATGCTGATATCTGTGCAGAAGAAACAGAACTGTGAAGGATGTTCGTTCTCTGCTGATCATGTGCAACAGATGAACAGAACTAGGTACATCGTTGTTCTATCCTCTGCACCTTCAAAGTATATCTGGCACAGCTTGGTTAAACTGTGCTTCTGTTTCTCTTCAGTACTGAATCACGAAAAATTGGGTATCTACATTGCAGTGTACTTATTATGTCATATCAGATGTCTAGACATTGAGTATAACATCTGAATTCTGGCATACACCAGAATTTCATGTAATATCAATTGGAGTACCGGATTCATCTTGATCAACATATGTACCGGAGCCCATTGGAGTATTCATTGCTTTATAATTGTCCATATCAAACTTTTTCAATAATTCTTTGCAATACTTAGATTGGTTGATGAAGATTCTATCTTTTAGTTGCTTGATTTGTAGTCCAAGAAAGTAGTTCATCTTTCCCATCATAGACATCTCGAATTCTCCTTGCATCATCAATGAGAATTCCTCACACATTTCTTTGTTAGTCGATCCAAAAATGATATCATCAACATAGACTTGAACCAATAAAGTGTTACTTTTGATTTTCTTAATGAACAAAGTTTTATCAACCTTACCCTTTTCGAAACCTTTTTCACACAAAAAATTGCTAAGTCTATCATACCATGCTCTTGGTGCTTGCTTTAAGCCATAAAGAGCCTTTCTCAACTTAAAGACATGTGTAGGATGTTTGAAGTCTTCAAATCCCGGAGGTTGTTTGACATAGACTTCTTCATTGATGTATCCATTCAAGAATGCGCTTTTGACGTCCATTTGAAAAAGCTGAAAATTTAATGGACAAGCATAAGCAAGTAAAAGACGTATAGCTTCTAACCTTGCAACTGGAGCAAATGTTTCTTCAAAGTCGATTCCTTCCTCTTGATTGTAGCCTTGGGCAACCAACCTTGCTTTGTTTCGAACAATTATACCATTCTCATCAAGTTTGTTCTTAAACACCCATTGGGTACCTATGATGTGTTTACCACTTGGTCTAGGAACAAGTTCCCAAACTTGATTTCTCTCGAATTGATTTAATTCTTCTTGCATAGCAATAATCCATTGATCATCTCCTAAGGCTTCATCAACTTTGGTAGGTTCAATTTGAGAAACAAACTCCATGTTTAAGCAAGCATCTTTTAGATTTAATCTTGTTGATACTCCTTGGCTAATGTCACCAATAATTTTGTCAATAGGATGGTCTCTATGAGTTCTCCATTCTTTTGGTAGATCATTGATGTTTGAATCTTGTTGTACAATGTCTTCTTGATTTTCCGGTGATTTCACAACTTGATCATTTGAAAGTTCTTCCGGGGGTAAATCTATAGGATCATCATCATCACACACAACTACTTCCTCTTTAGAGGTGTTAGTTTCATCAAAAGATACATGCATAGATTCTTCAATAGCTAAAGTTCTTTTATTATAAATTCTATATGCTTTACTAGAAAGAGAATAACCAAGAAATATACCTTCGTCGGATTTCTCGTCAAACTTACCGAGATTGTCTTTGTCATTGTTAAGTACAAAACACTTGCATCCAAAAATGTGGAAGTGAGCAATATTTGGCTTTCTTCCTTTGAAGAGTTCATATGGAGTCTTCTTTATTATAGGTTTAATGATAACTTGATTTCCAACATAACATGCCGTACTAACCGCATCCGCCTAAAAATATTTAGGAAGATTTGCATCACTAAGCATTGTTCTTGCAAGTTCCACTAGAAACCTATTCTTTCTTTCAACTACTCCATTTTGTTGTGGAGTTCTAGGTGCTGAAAAATTATGAGAGATACCATGTTCTTCACAAAATTCTTCAAATTGTGCATTTTGGAATTCTCCACCATGATCACTTCTTATGAATACAATCTTTAGTGATTTTTCATTTTGGATTTGCTTAGCATACTTCTTAAAAGCTTTAAAGGCATCACTTTTCTGCACAAGAAACAAAGTCTAAGAATATCTAGAAAAATCATCAACAATAACCAAAGCGTATACATTACCTCCGAAGCTTTTTGTTCTTGATGGACCAAAGAGATCCATGTGTAACAATTGAAGTGGTCTTGTTGTTGAAACCACATTCTTTGGTTTGAAAGTTGATTTGGTCTGTTTGCCCTTTTGGCATGCACTACATAATTTGTCTTTGATGAACTTCATCTTTGGTAGACCAATAACTAAGTCATGCTTAACCAATTTGTTCAAGTGCTCCATGTGAATGTGAGCAATCCTCTTGTGCCATAACCAAGCGTCATTGTTGTTTACCATAAGACATTGTACCTTCATATACAAATCATCTAAAGTAATCATAAAAATATTTTTAGATCTTATACCTTTGAGTTTTACCTCATTGGTTGCCTCATCCATAATAAGGCATTCTTCTTTGTTGAATTTGATCTTGAACCCTCTATCGCAAAGTTGACTTATGCTAAGAAGCTTGTGCTTTAATCCTTCAACATAGAGAACATCCTCAATTTGAATGGATGGAGGTGTGCCAACTATTCCAACGCCAAGTATCTTTCCTTTGGTGTTGTCTCCATAGGTGACATACCCTTTGGCTTTATGTACTAGATATGAAAATTGGTGTACATCTCCTGTCATATGCTTTGAACATCCACTATCAAGATACCAAACATTTGATGTGGATTTCAAGCATACCTACAAAAACAAATTATTTCTTGTTAGGTACCCAAGTTGCCTTGGGTCCTTCATAGTTAGTTCCCTTTTTCACCCATGCATAATGTCCACTAGCCATACTGAAATTTCTAATATAGCATGCATTGGGTGTGTGTCCAATAATACCAAAGTAAAAACAGTTTGGAACAAATTTGCTCTTGTATCTAGGAATTTGTTTTCTTTTAGATACATTAGCCTTTTCCTTTTGATGATTATGAATAACTTGCTTCTTTTCTACTTTCTTGGGATTGGAACTATTACTAGCCTTTACAAAAACAGTGGGATTGTTACTTGGTTTCTTAGTATTCACATAACCAAGACCTCTTTTATCATTTGGATAACGTTGTTGGCTTAGTAATCCTTCCAATCCTATTTGTCCTTTTTCATATCGTTCAATGACTCTTTTCAATTGAACAATTTGAAAGACATTTGATTCACACTTGGAGCATGCAAAGTTTTCCTTTTCTTTAATAAAATTTTGTTTTTGAAGATCAAAATCTTTAGTCATGGTGTCAATTTTTTCTAGACAAATTAGAAGTTCTTTTTCTTGTTTTGACACCTTTTTGTATAAACTTTTGCATTCTTTCAAGAGTTCATCAATTGCACCTTGAACATCATCATCAAAAAGATTAAATTCATTACTAACCTCTTCATCGTCGGAGTGATGTGAAGCCATCAATGCTAGATTTGCACTTTCGTCACTATCCAAATCGGATGAAGAACTTATCTCATTATCTTCACATGCAACATAAGCCCTTTTGTTCTTGAACTCCTTTTTGCCTTTAAATCCATTTTTCTTGGAGAGTTTTGGACAATCCGGCTTTATGTGACCTTGCTTTCCACATTCATAGCATGTGACACCTTGTGTTGATGTGGAGGCTTCTTTATCTTTATGCTTATAAAATTTCATTCTTTTTACAAGAAACAAGAAGTTTTCATCTTCCTCCGATGCATCTTTATCTTGACTTTCTTTTGAATCAACTTTCAAAGCAATGCCTTTGGATTTCTTCTCATGATTCTCATGTTTTTCAAGCCTTCCAAGTTCCGTCTCATATTCTTGAAGCTTTCCGAAAAGTGTTGCGAAAGTCATAGTTGCTAGGCTTTTCTTTTCGGATATTGCCGTCACTTTTGGTTGCCATTCCCTAGTTAAAGACCTAAGCACTTTAAGATTTAATTCATCGTTAGTTAAAGTCTTACCGAGTGCCTTCAAATGGTTTGTCAAGTGAACGAACCTCTTTTGCAAGTCAAGGATGGATTCTCCGGGCAGCATTCTGAATAATTCATATTCTTGACTCAAAGTGTTCAATCTATACCTTTTGACTTCGGCGGTTCCTTCATGAGTTTCTACAAGAGTATCCCAAATTTCCTTTGTCGTTGTACATGCCGATACTCGGAAAAATTCATCCATACTAAGAGCACTTTGGAGAATATTGATTGCCTTTTTGTCAAAGAGAAATTTTTTCTTGTCATCGTCATCCCATGATGCTTTAGGCTTTGATGACCCAACACCATTGAAAACACACACCGGAGTAAATGGACCATTCTCAACAGCATTCCATATTTCTTCTCCTTGCGCTTCAAGATGAGCCTTCATGCAAATTTTCCAAAAGTCAAAGTATTCACCACAAAACAATGGAGGCTTGTTGTTACTACCACCATCTTTGAAAACCGGATTTTAATTTGCGGAAGCCATTCTGGATCTTTAGGAACAAGTTACCTATAACTTGCTCTGATGCCAATTGTAAGTCTAAGAGTGCCTAAGAGGGGGGGTGAATTAGGTATATAAAAATTTATTCGGTTTTATGAGAATACTTGTAGTAATTTGTGGTTAAGTGTTTGAAGGTTTTTGACTATATCTTATCTTTTCTTGATTATGGTGATGAAAACGATAAAAGCGGAAAAGTAAAGAACACGGTGATATATCCTGGTTCCCCTTACAATCTGAGAGTACTCCAGTCCCATTTCCAACACGAAAGAGATTTCACTATAGTTTAGAATGATTGTACAGCCTATGCTTACTATCTAACCTATAGGGTGACCAAAGGTTCTTAACACCTTTAAGGTCAAACAAACACTAATGTGAATGAAGAACAATCCTCTTCAAATCACAACACTTACTTCCAACAATCCTGGATAGTAAGGGAATACTTTCTTTTTGTAATACAATGATTTATTTGAAAGAGATGGAGAGCACTATCAATCTTTGATTGATCTTCTTCTTCAAGAAAGAAACAATTCTCAAGCAATGATTATAAATATTCACAATGAATGTATGAAACTTGTAATGATTTCTTAATGAAAATGTATATGGCAAGTTTCACAAAATTTATGATTTGTAAGAACACTTGAAAGTTTGTAAGAATATGCAAATTTGAATGATGAAAATTGTTAATTGAAGAAGGTTCTTTGAATTTGAAAATCTGCACAATTTATAATGTCACAAATACCTCTTCATTCATGTCATTTGATATGAAAAGCTGCAATGCAATCATGAAAGAATACCATTTGAATTATGTTCAAAAAACAAAAGAAAATCTGTACTGGTTCGCTGGGAACCGGTTCCGACCCAGGCAGAACCCAGTTCTTAGTGAATGTTATAACCCAGAATTCAAAAATAACACGCAGTAACCGGTTCCCCTATAGGTACAACCCGGTTCCTGGTACAAATTCCAGGGAAGTGTTTTTTGAACAAGTTTGGAACCCGGTTCCCTGTTAGGTAGGAACCGGTTCCTGAAAGTTTATTTCAAAAAAAATCCTTTTGAAAAAGATTTCAAACATAGTTTTTCTTATTGTTAAAAATGTGGGATATGTATATGATTATGAATGCATATTTGTGAACATCTATATTCAAGTTTAAGAATTATTTATACCTTTTGACATTTGTTGTTTCTTTAATAATTCTTCTTCTAATCTTCAAGACTTGTAACAAGGTTTTATATGATATTGATAAACTTTTTGCACATCCTTTGAATGTTGATATCCATGTTGTCTTCATCAAAACCAATGCTTTAAACATGACTTGAGAAGCTTGCAATTATAGTATTGGTGTTGTACTCATATCTCTGGAAGGGTGTCATACTCCCTTTACTACCAGACTTTGCTTCAATTGTACAAACAACATGGCGGAATACGAAGCATGCATCTTCGGTCTCAAAGTTGCCATAGACTTGGTGATCAAATCCTTGGATGTATTTGGAGAGTCAGCTTTGGTTATCAGCCAGATCAAAGGGGAATGGGACACCAAACACCCTAACCTTATCCCTTATAAAGAACATGTTTTGACATTGCTACCACATTTTGAGAAGACTACCTTCAAGCATTTCCCGCGAGAAGAAAATCAGCTAGCAGATGCTCTAGCCACAATGTCATCTATGTTTAAACTTAATTGGGATAACGAGGCTCCCCAAATCACCATCGGACGAATAGAGGAACCAGTACACTGTCACGAGATTAATACTGAAGAAGTAGTGGACCAGCCTTGGTTTCACGAAGTCAAGAAGTATCTCGAGGCTCAAGAATATCTAGAAGGAGCTTCAATCAATGATAAGAAGTTCTTAAGGAGATTCTCTGCTAAATTTTTCCTTAGTAACAGCATCCTGTACAAATGCAATCATGACTCTGTGTTACTTCGGTGCGTAGACAAGGTTGAAGTAGAAAGGATCATGCTTGAGTTACATAAGGCACTTTTGGGACCCATTTCAGTGGGCATACGATGGCAAAGAAAATCCTACGGGCAGGCTATTATTGGTCTACCATGGAAGCAGATTGTTATCAACACTCTGGAACTTGCCATAAGTGTCAGATTTACACTGACAAGGTGCACGTTCCTCTGGTTCCTCTGAATGTCTTGACAGCTCCTTGGCCCTTTGCTATGTGGGGGATTAATATGATTGGGGAAATCAAGCCAACAGCCTCCAATGGACACCGCTTCATCCTAGTGGCCATTGACTATTTTACAAAGTGGGTTGAGGCAGCCTTCTTCGCTTCCATTACCAAGAATGTTGTTGCCCGCTTCATCAAGCAAAATCTCATTTGCTGGTATGGTATCCCGTAGAGGATCATCACTGACAATGGTACAAATCTCAACAACACTATGATCACCGCCTCGTGCGAGCAATTCAAGATCCAGCATCACAATTCTTCCCCTTACTAGCCGAAGATGAATGGTGTTGTCGAAGCTGCAAATAAGAACATTAAAAAGATCATACATAAAATGACAGTCACATACAAAGACTGGAATGAGATGCTACCATTCGCTCTCCACGGGTATCGTACCACAGCTCGCACATCAACCGAGGCAACACCTTATTCTCTAGTTTACGACATGGAGGTTGTCTTGCCTATCGAGGTCCAGATCCCCTCTTTGAGGATTATGAAGGATGCAGGGCTGAACGAAGACGATTGGATCCAGACTCGACTTTATCAACTGAACTTGATTGATGAGAAGAGACTTAATGCTGCTTGCCATGGTCAAATGTATCAAAAACGGATGATCAAGGCTTTCAACAAAAAGGTCAGACGCCAAGTGTATCAAGTTGGAGATCTAGTGATCAAACGCATCATACTGCCACAACGTGATCCCAGGGGCAAATGGACTCCTACCTACGAAGGACCATTTGTAATCAAAATCATTTTCTCTTGTGGGGCAATGATCTTGACCACCATGGATGGTGACGACCTGCCGCATCCTGCAAACGCAGACATAGTCAAAAGATACTACGCATAAGAGACCCGCTAGGGTGACATACCTAGGCAAAACAAGGGCGTCCCGATGAACCAAAAGGTTCGGGCAAAAATTAGGGATAAAACAAAAAAAATATGTACACCCGACAAGTTGAAAACCCGAAAGGGCGACTTGGGCAAAAAAGGGTTTCCCGGTGGACTGGAAACCCGAAAGGGCGGTCCAGGAAAAAGTTAGGGAATTAAAGCGTATGACTATGTCTCGTTGGATCACTTTAAGGACAACCTTTGGCTTCCATTGACGAACTCAGAGTTTCTGATCAATTCAATTATCTTCGGACAAAGCAACAAATAGACAAGATGCTCAGAGATACGAAGGCTATAGCAGAATGGAAACCCCATGGGATTTTTTACACATAGTTATCTTTTCTTTGTATCAAAGTTTTCATTTTTTTACGACAGAATTCTCTTACTAGAATGTTTGTCTCCTTGTACATAAATGCTTACTCAAAGTCAATACAAAGATATCTCTTTGAAAGTGCAAAAACTATTTGTTTTTTCTTTACGCTTGTATTTTGTTTGCAAAAACGTCCAATGATCCATTGTTGAACATATGCATTTGAACATAATTACTGTTTACAAATAAACAAAATGAAAAAAGGCAATTACTGATGGGTTGAATGGATAGGGAGATACCTCTAGGCTATTCCATAAGAAGTCCCCGCAATACATCGTTTAATCCCCGGTGGAACAAAGCTTCCAGTTAACAATCCCCGGTCGAAATCATCCAATTTCTCCAAACATTTTTTAAGCAACACATGGAATTTCCCTTACAACAGAGTTTATTTCTCTAAACGGAAATTCATCAACACTTCGACTTCAAGACATGAAGACTTGCATATCCTCAGCAGCAGTCAGGGATTTATTTTCCCTAATCCAACAGCAGTACAACAATTTAAGCTCACATACGCATACATTGCATCCATATGTCATCAATATTGATAAAACGAATGCATTATATCATACATTTCATGCAACATGACTCTGCATTTTAGCTAACGTTTTACCCTTTTCAGGATAAGATTAACAGCTACCGTTAACAAATGTTCAAAGCTTTCAGATACAGTTCAGATACGCTCCAAACACATATGCCATTCTGATACTTATCCAGATCCAACTTTCATATACAGTTTGGATACGCTCCAGACACGGATGCCATTCTGATACTCATTCAGACTCAACCTTCAGATACAGTTCAGATACGCTCCAGACACGGATGCCATTCTGATACTCATTCAGACTCAACCTTCAGATGCAGTTCAGATACGCTCCAGACACGGATGCCATTCTGATACTCATTCAGACTCAACCTTCAGATATAGTTCATATACGCTCCAGACACGGATGCCATTCTGATACTCATTCAGACTCAACCTTCAGATACAGTTCAGTTATGCTCTAGACACGGATGTCATTCTGATACTCATCCAGATCCAACTTTCAGATATGCTCCAGACACGGATGCCATTTTGATACTCATTCAGACTCAACCTTCATATACAGTTCAGATACGCTCCAGACACGGATTCCATTCTGATACCCATTTAGACTCAACCTTCAGATACAGTTCAGATACGCTCCAGACACGGATGCCATTCTGATACTCATTCAGACTCAACCTTCAAATACAGTTATGATACCCTCCAGACACGGATGCCATTCTGATACTCATTCAGACTCAACCTTCAGATATAGTTCAGATACACTCCAGACACGGATGCCTTTCTGGTACTCATTCAAAAGCAGCCTTCAGATACGCTCCAGACACGGACGTTATTCTGATACTCATTCTTTCAGCTTACAAATTACAATTCAACAATCACTTTTGGATGGCATCTATAAGCCCATCTCCAACAACTTTCTAGCACCTCTCCAAATGGCATCTTTAATCCCATTCCCTCGACTCTCACATCACCGAGTGCAAATTTCTGGGCACTCTAGTGTCCAATCATCTTCCACCTTCGAGTCACGAATGGCAAAACTTGCCAATCTAACTCTCCAGGAATAAGAAGATTGAACAGGGGCAGCTGTTGTACCTCAAAATTTTCCCTCTCACTTATCAAGAATTTGCTCACAAGATCTCATTGGGTTCAAGAATGCACTAGGGTTTGATCAGCTCAAGACACCTCCTTATGCATTGATGACCAAAATTAAGGTTTGAGTTTGCACAAGGATTTTTGAACTATCAATGCTTCATTTGGATTTCATGGATCATTATGGATTCCCAAGATCACTCATGTCAAGTTTCAAGTCTTAGATCACACTTTTGATCAGTCAATTGAACAGTTGACCTAAAAATCAATTGTATTTGGAAAAAGTCAACCATGGCCAATTTACAGCCAAACTTCATAATTTTTTATCCACATAGACATTTTAAACCCATATGTATCATTTGATCAAGTTTGGAGCATAATTCCTCAAGAAATTTGATCAAATCTCCAAAAGGGCAAAATGGTTAAAATTAGGGTTTTGACTGGGAAAGGGCAATTTCTGATTTTTGACCTAACAAATGGTCAATTGGTTTAAGGCATGACCTCAAAAGTTCAAATGTATCATTTTTACCTAATGATATGATTCAAAACATTGCAAATTTATTGGATTGACAGATGAATTTTGCAGTCAACTGATCAAAAGTCAATTGTATACTGAAAAGTCAAACTTTGATTTTTTGGTAAAATTCAAGTGCCAAAGATCATAATCCATCAAAACATGTATTTGGTAAAATTCAAGTGCCAAAGATCATAATTCAAGTGTCAACTGATCAAAAGTCAATTGTATACTGAAAAGTCAAAATTTCTAAACTTAGAAATTTTTCTAAGTGTTGGAAATTTCATGTTTTTTTATAACTTTGAGCCAAATTTACATCACGATGCAAGATAATTCAAGATAAACTTCCAACATAAAAGTTGTATATCTCCATGAAATATACAACTTTTCTTCACACAACTTCTTCCAAAAGTGCATGGATCTCAAGTTATAATTTCAAGAACATAGGGTCATGAAACTAAACACTTAGTGAAATTTTGCCCTAATTTGGCCAGGATTTTGACCTAACTTCATGGCACTTTTTCATATAGTTCCCAGGGGAATATTCAAAATAAATTCAAATATGGGTTGTAGATAACATTGCAAGCTTTCCAAAATTTCCAAGAACTCCTTAAGATCATTCTTGAGTAGGGAGAATCGAGGAGATGAAGTTATGGTTCGATTATTGTTTTTCAAGCCATTTTCATGATAAACATTGGATCCAATCTTCAAGCATGTTGTACAAATATCACTTTGCAGGCTTCTAACTTGACTTTCACTCCATAATTAAATGTTTTCACAGCTGTTGGAAGCTTTAATCCAAGCATTCAATGCATTGTACAAGTATAATTCCATTTTGGGAAGAAAGGCAACATTGTCATTTTAGAAAAGCAAGCTTTATGCAAAGTCGGCTTGCATTGAGCCTTGCAATTGTTCTTTCTGCACAAACACACTCTACACAATCAGAACAAGTGTGCTTAAAGGTTTCATCCACCCTACAAGCCTTGTACTTCACATTGAAACCATGCTTGTTAACTTTGCTTCAAAAACCAGTAACCAAGCCAAAACATGTGAGTTTCAAATTCTGAGTTATGACAAGCCTCAAAACCTCTTGCTTATAAGTATACACACTATTTGCAAGTGGAGACACGAATTCTAGTCCCCTAAAACTATCTCAAACACTCAAAAACCATAAACATGTTCAAGAACACCATTAACACACAGTTCTGAACCAAAACTCATGATCTTCATTTCCACTCGTGCGTTTTGAAAACTAATCACTCAAACACCTTATATACATCATACCAAAGAAATCCAGGCCCCTGTTTCAAGACTGTAACTCCTCCATCACTATCCATCATTTTTAAATATCAATCTTACAGGCTTATTTGAGTAGAGAGATTCAGGTACTTTCAAGGCAAAGTAAGAGTTGGAATACACTCAAGGAGGTCCAGGCAAGCTAAACAGATCCTCAAGACATCTCAAAAGTTGCCCAAACTCCATTCACAACTCCAGCTGCAAGAGGTAAAAAATCAAACTTCTATCTCTTCTTACAAGCATCATTTGATCCTAATTTGTGAAAACAAAATATAGATATATTTGCTCTAAAGCTGACCATGCTCATAGTTCCCATTTACATTGACTGTGTATAGAGAATTTTGGATTTGAAATTTCTGAGAAAATTAGGTTTCAATTTAGGGCCAGCAAAATTAGATTTTATCTTTGACTTTTAGCTTACATAAGTTATATGGTTGAATTCGTGGGAAGAAACACCACAACTTTCATGTTTGAACTTTCCATTTTTATGGAGGGATGAGGAAGATACAGGTGGTCCGGCTAGGCTCAAGGTTGAAGACGAAGTTGCCTTCAGAAAGCAGTTTCTAATATATATTTATGCTTTGATTATATGACCGGATGAAACAGTCACCCCAGTGGCAAGCGCGCGCGTACTAAGTCATGTGTTACCTAAAGGGCGAGGGTTCGAACCAATGTGAACCCCCCCCCCCCCCCCCTTTTGCATTTTTTTTCATTTTTTCTGATTTTTCTAACACTTTTTTTGCAGGCGCTGGGCTCTTTGGGTCTGGCATTTTTTTATTTCTGCTAGCATACTCCCCTGTTTACTTGTGACACCCCTTGGCCCATTTTATTTTTATTTATTTATTCATTTCTTTTTCTTTCAAATATATTTTCTTAAAATACCAAAAAAATCATAAAAAGTATAAAAATAATAGATTTATATTTTGACATAATTTAAATATTTTTCCACATAAAAATTTTATTTTATTCATTATACTTTATTTACTTTTATTAATTTCCTTGAAAATTAAAAATAAAACTAGATTATTATTTATCTAAATATATTTATTTTAAGATAAAAAAGATCAAAAAATATTTCATAACACCGCATATTATTTTCAAGACAAAAATATAAAAAAAATAATTTTTCTTTAAACTTATTTTCCTTTAATCAACTAAAATAGATTTAGGGTTTTATTCAAAAAATATTTTCTTAATTAAAATCTTTTCTTAATTAATTACTTTTTCTTAATTAACTTAAGTTAATTTAATTTAATTACTTTTTTTCTCTAATTAGGTTTAGGTTAAAACCTCCTTCATACAAAAATCCAAACACAAAAATCTTTTCTTTCAATTTGCATTTGTTCTTTATATATTCCTTCAATTATTTGTACAATATTAAATTTGGTTGTAATAGATTAATTAGGTTTATATTATTGCAATCCCCATTCATAAATTGTATACACCCCTCCCACAAATGTTGTAATAGCGTAGTAACTTTAAATTTCGTCATTTATCGCTTTTACATAATATGCTAGTAAATAGGGTTTATATGGAAAGATAAAATCAATCAAATAGAAAGCCCTAATCCAAGACAAGAAACAAGCATGAAAATGACTCACTTGCACACAAGCACCCCTAGGGTGAAATCCACTTGGTTGTCTTATACAAAATGGCCATATTATGCATGTAAGGTATCTTAGAAAAAACAAACAAATACAAGATCATAGTCCCTCGATGACGCTATTCAAAGTTGTCTTACAAAATGATCTTAGTCCCTCAAAAAGAATGCTAAGATGCCTTGCAAACATTTCTAATCATGGTTATACGATGACCCACGCCCGTCCCGTTAACATCTAAAGATAGGGTTGCTTACCAAATCAATGGTAAGACAACAATGTCAAAGGAAAAGGAAATGAACAAGAAAGACTTTTGAGTAGGTAGAATGCTCCTAATTACTTACTCCATTTCAAAATAAACATCCTTTCTATTTTCAAAACAATCACATACACTTCCAAAACATCTTACAAAACTTGAAAACATTTTCAAAAGATCAACATCTTTGTATACATTCTTACGAACGAGAATCATTACAAAGATTGCCTAAATAAAGACCTCTTTACAAAATACTTTCAAAAAACCACATTAAGCACAATTTCAAACAAAAGCAAGTGATCTAGCAAGTAACTAAGAGCCCATGGAAAACCATGGATGAAAAGGGTGCTAATACCTTCCCTTTTCATAATCTACCCCTCGAACTCAAGAAATAATCTCAAAGGTCTTTCCTGTACTTTTTCACCTTTCCTTTTGGATAAAAGAAAAGTCGGTGGAGACTCTTACTAACCACAACATTTGCGATCAAATGCAAAGCCCTCAAGTCAGTTCTCCCATCGTATCACACATATCTTTGCAAAATATGATGGTGTTTCCTGTCACAAGCTTCACTTGAGGTCATATGTCAGAAAGATCCAGCCTCACACTGCTGACCGAAAGCTATAGGTCCATTTCTTCCAAGAAAGTTTGGTTGGAACTCAACTAGATTGGTTCTATCAGCTAGAAAGAACCAACATCTATACTTGTCAAGACTTGGCTGCTGCTTTCTACATGTAATACCAATACAACACTAACTTGGCACCAACTCGAGTGCAATTGTAGAATATGTCCATGGGCTCAAGAGAAGGCTTCAAGGAATATGTGAAGAAATGGAGGGATCTAGCTGGAAGGGTACAACCTCCTCTGAATGATCGGGAAATGGTAGACATGTTCATGGGCACTCTGACAAGCTCGTTCATTTATCTGTTGATTGGGAGTTCTTCATCCGGCTTTACATAGATGGTTATGACTGGGGAAAGGATCGAAAACGGTATCAAGAGTGGGAAGATTCTAATGGATGGATCCTCTAATGCTGAGAGGAAGCCATTTGGTGGTAAAAAAGAAACTAATGATGTCTATGGTCAAAGGCGCCATAGTACAAATAACCACCATTAGTTCGTGGGAGCGGTTTTCATATCTAATCATACACTTGTTCAACATCAACGGGGCAGTAGGCATAGGATAAAGTATCAAGAGAGGAAGTACGCTGACATTAATATGCCTTTGTCTCAAGCATTACAACAATTGCTAAAAGCGGAGCTGATTACACTAAAGGATCCTCCTCAAAAACCTGATACCTCTTCTCTAAGTATAATCCTAATGTAAAATGTGCTTACCATTCTGATAGCCCTGGGCACGACACTGACAGCTGCTAGACTTTGAAGAACAAGATTCAGGATTTGATCAACAGCAAGGAGATCGAATTTGACTCTCCTAAGACCCCAGTGTGATCATTGCTCCCATGCCAAATCATGGCCAAAATTGAGAGCACTTTTTGCATTTGAATTATCAGTCGTAATTCCTTTGTTGCTTAAAAGATTTACCTTTATGTCAAACTTTAGTTATTCATATTAATACATTGCATATGTTTGTCTTGAATTATTTCATTCGTATTCATTATATTCAAACTGTGTTTTTACTTCCTTTTTGTGATATCCAAACTCCTGATTAAAAAGCTCTAAGCCTTTGGATGGAGGATGACAAAAACGATACCACAATCTCTACAGTATGCTTTTAAATAGACCCTGCTGACGGTGTTCAGACGTTGTTTCAAATCCTAAACAGTGGAGTTATAAGAAAGATAATCCCTAGTCAACCCCTTTGAGCCAAAGAAGTAGGAGTTTTTTCTTTTCACATAAATTAAAACCCTTAATCATAACTAGGGCAGGGTAGCTTTCTCAGTTAATTCAGAAGTGCATTCAGTCGTAAACTCTACCTCCATACACGATAAATAGTGTAGAAGATGCTCTCCAAAAGATAGTGATGGTTCCACATAATCATTAAGACAGGCAGTCATTATCTCTCAAAATAAAAGCTCGTTAAGTCAAAACCTATGAAGGAGACTTAAGAGAAAATTGGGGTATCCCGCTGACTGTAATCACAAAAGAAACAGTTCAGGTAAAAGTGAGGATAACGAAAACAAAAGAAAAGAGGTCCTACAAATCCTCAACAAAAACGAAAAGGGTACAAAAATGACTTTCTTCTCAAACAAACGTTCAATTTCTGAACCATCACCAAATATCAGAGCAAATATTCCAGACTCAATTGGGATCTAAACATGCAATTAAATGACTGTAGGAATGAAAAACATCACGAAGAGTGGGTTGGGTATAAATAAAATTTGATCCTTTATCCTTTGTTTCTTGAACCGTGAACCAGGCTATGTTATAACCCTTAAAAGTTCTAGCTGAAGCATGGGTTAGTTCGAAAGCATACTGTTACAAAAAGTATCCTGACTCCTGTAGGGTTTGTTATAAATCCTGAGCTGATATCACACTATTACATATTTGTTTGTTTTACTAAAAAATGAATTTTCAAACTTCAAGACAAACATAAGCTTTGCATTCTTAAAATACCATTGTTTGCATATGACTATTTGTTCAATAGTAGAGAAATCTGCACGATAAATATTCAATGAATGAAAATCCTCTCAATGGACAGAATCACCTCAGATGGAAAGACATTCCAGTAACAGGCCTTTCATAATCAAGGGGCATAGCATGGTGTCCAGCTGATCTGGGCAGTCAAATCAAGGTTCAAGGAATCCCTTAAAAATGCCAAATAACCAAGGGCAGATCTCCACTTGAATCACTTAGAGCATTGGACATGAATTCCAACAACGAATCATGTACGATCAAACAAACACCTTCCGGCAAGTGTGACAACACTTACTACTATGGACAGTGACAATTCTCCGTGCCCAGGGAACACGGACATAGTTAAAAGATACTACGCATAAATAAAGACCCGTAAGGTCGACCCGGCGAACCAAAAGGATTCGGGCAAAAATTAGGGATATACACAAAAATTATGTACACCCGGAAAGTCGAAAACCTGAAAAGACGGCTTGGGAAAAAAGGGGTATCTCGGTGGACTGAAAATATGAAAGGGCAGTCCAGGAAAAAGTTAGGGATTAAAGTGTATGATTATGTCCCGTTATCTTGTCATTTGTCTATCAGTAGAACATTCCCTAATCAACATACACCAAGGACTCCAGATGTGGGGATAACAGTCAAAACCGTCTACAAAATCCCAACAGATACCTTCTTCAGCAGGTATAAAGGCCGGGACATCCTCCTAAAAAAGGTCACTAACATATTCTCAGCATGCAGCCTAATGATGTCAGGTGTTTTCACATCCCCAGTAAAGCAAAAACCTCCAATTACTGCTCCAAAATCTCCCAGTGAAGTCACCAAGCTTTTCAAGATTCCCCTACAGGATTTCAACAAAATTCCCAAGCAGTTTATGGAGTTCACCTTCCGCAGTAGAGTTTTATAAATCTCAAGTAGTTTATAAAGCCTTAGCCCCGATAGAGTTTATTTCTCTAGCTACGAAAGTTCATCCTCTATCAGAGTTTGTTCTCCAGATTGGTGGATTCTCCCAACAAAACTCTTCCCCACGGAGAAATAATTCTCAAACAGAAGTCAAAGAACCTCGGTAGAGAAAGGGAATCGCCAACAAAAATATCCCCAGCAGAAATTGAAGAATCACTTTCTTCACTCACCAACATCTGTCCGGGACTCAGCTTCCCGGTACTCTCTAGCAACAATCAGGGATTCATTTTCCCTATTTCAACAATACAGCAATGGAATGACTGACATGTTCATACATTGCATTCATACATCATTTTATAGATGTCATAGCATAGACAGCACGAATGCATATATTACAAATCTCATTTATTTTGAGAACATCATTTGCACTTCATGCATCATGACATTGCATGCGACTAAATCTTTATCTTTTCAGGTAAAGTCTATACACAGACGAATTTCTCATTATCCATTAAGGTAGCAATCATCAAAGATTCCTTCATTATCTGTTGAGGTAGCAATGGTCAAAGATTCCTTCATTATTTGTTGAGGTAGCAATCGTCAAATATTCATTCACTATCTGTTGAGGTAGCAATCGTCAAAGATTTCTTTATCATCTGTTGAGGTAGAAATCGTTAAAAATTCCTTCACTATCTGTTGAGGTAGCAATCGTCAAAGACTCCTTCACTATCTATTGAGGTAGAAAATGTCAAAGATTCCTTCATCATCTGTTGAGGTAGCAATCGTCAAAGATTCCTTCACTATTTGTTGAGGTATCAATCATCAAAGATTCCTTCACTATCTGTTGAGGTAGAAATCGTCAAAGATCCCTTCACTATCTGTTAAAGTAGAAATCGTCAAAGATTCCTTCATCATCTGTTGAGGTAGCAATTTTCAAATATTCCTTCATCAGTTGTTGAGGTAGCAATCGTCAAAGATTCCTTCATCATCTATTGAGGTAGCAATCATCCAATATTCCTTCATTATCTGTTGAGGTAGAAATCTTCAAAGATTCCTTCATCATCTGTTGAAGTAGCAATCGTCAAACATTCCTTCATCATTTGTTGGGGTAGTAATTATCCAAGATTCCTTCATTATTTGTTGAAGTAGCATTCGTCAAAGATTCCTCATTATCCATTGAGGTAGCAATCGTCAAAAATTCCTTCATTATCTATTGAGGTAGCAATCATCCAAGATTCCTTCATTATCTATTGAGGTAGAAATCATCCAAGATTCCTTCATTATCTATTGAGATAGAAATCGTCCAAGATTCCTTCATTATCCATTGAGATAGCAATCGTCAAAGACTCCTTCATATAACCCTCCGGAGGCAGTCTAATCTGGACCCATCCTAGAACAGCCCTACACAGGCTCTTGCTAATACATTTTCAAGTAACGGTCAATTCCATTATCCTCAACAAATTACTGGAAACCTGGACTTCAACTGGAATACAGCAAACTATCATCTCTCCATATATAACTCTTCAGCAGAGCCTTGGACAACTGATGTTCCTAGACTCTATTCCCCACAGAGTTTTCTTCAAGCAGGAGAACTCCAGAAATCCACATTCCTCAGAGGACTCCTCCTCGGACAACAGGAATAGGAACCCCAAAGGGACCATGTATGAAATCATCATCTACTCTGGATGGCATCTTTAAGCTGATCTTTGATGACTCTCAGTCATCTCCTCCAAATGGCATCTGTAAGCCCATTCCCTACATCATCAACCATCAGCGTTATTTCATGCAAGTGAAAATTTCTGGGAACTCTAGTGTTCAATCATATTCCATCTTCAGATCACGAAAGGCAGACAAGTCAATCAAAATCCTCAGGTTTAAGAAGATTGAACAGGGGCAGCTGTTGTACCCCAAAATTTTCCCTCTCATATTTTCTAAGATTTTCTCTTACATAGGTGATTACAAAACTTCATTAAAGAAAAGATAAAAATTTTGAAGATAAACAAAGTCTTTTGATTGGCATGTCAAGGGGCATTTCGATTGGCTTTTTGGAAGGCTTCGTTTGAGCACCTAACCTCCCCCAAGCTTGCCTCAAATTTCCAAGTTTCGATTGAAGCCTTGTCCTTTTGCTTATTGTTGTATATAAGCTTCGATTGGGCATGTGTTTCCTTTGAAACAGCCTCCTTCGATCCAAAAGGGAAAGGGCCTCTTTTTAGTGCTCCTTCAATTGCACTGTTGGCTTTGCATGCTGGCTTGATTCACAATGCAATGGCTACTTGCATGCAAGTTGGATTCCTACTTCGTTTGGGAATTTGGTTTCTTTGGAGCAAGTTTAATTCTTTCTTCGATTGGGCATTTGATGTCTTTGGAGCAAGCTTGATCCCGACTTCGACTAGGCAAATTATCCCTCTGTGCATGCCTTCAACGCTCAAAGCAATAACTTCTCCAAACTGACCTTCGATTCACAAAGCTCCCACAAGGCAAAGGCCCCATCTTCAGCTTGCCTTCAACACACAAGGCACTGGCTACCTTTGTGCCAGCTTCGCCTAGGCAATGGCCTCCTCTACGCATGCTTTTACTTGCTTCATGCTAGCATCCACAAGACATAGGTTGCCTTTGTTCCAGCTTCGACTTGGCAATGGCCCCATTTTAAACAATTGTACACACTTCAACACACGTGATAGCCATTCGAAGGACACACCTTGGTGGCCCATTCGAAGAGGGTACAAAGCGTGCACAGAAAGTCCATTCAAAATATCCATTCTAAGGACACACCTTGGCGGCCCATTTGAAGAGGGCACAAAGCATGCACAAAAAGACCATTCAAAATATCCAATCGAAGGACACACCTTGGTGGCCCATTAGAAGAGGGCACAAAGCATGCATAGAAAGTCCATTCGAAGGACACACTTTGATGGCCCATTCGAAGAAGGCACAAAGCGTACATAGAAAGTCCATTCAAAAGAGCCAGTCGAAGGAGGCAACTTGAGGCCAGTCGAAAGGGCGGGGATTAAAGGCGTTCAAAAGAGTGAAGCATGTCCAGGTTCATTCAAATTCAAAAGGAGACAAGTTCCCATGACTTTTGCAACGTTACAAAACACCATTCATGGCTTTGAAAATACTTGTTTATGGTTGTTTAAACCTTTGCCTTCTTGTCCCCTCCATCCCCTCTATATAAAGAAGGCACTAGCAAACTCCAAAGGAGGCTATACACAACAGGAGGGAGAATCACACGAAATCAAAAACATATTCTTGGAGGATTTTCCTTAAGCCTTTCCAATCATCCCCAGCCCTTAAGCAAGTGTCTCCATATCCAAAAGTGCCAAATTGAAGGTTCCAACTATTGGTAAGAGAGGGTAAAAGATCAAACTTTATATTTGCATGACATATTAATACTTGTAGTCATTCGATTTGTAATCAAAGTTAAGGACTTGGGTTCGACACCCAGGTCTACATTTGTTTTGTTGCTAACACTTGTTGTAGATGTAGCCTGAATAGACCCAACGCGAGCAGAATCGAAAGACCTGGGTTTGGCACCCAGGTCATGCTTTTCGTTTTTCCAACATGTTTGCAGATGTAGTTCCCTCACAAGTGATCCATTAGGCAATTCCAGCAGTGTCCTCTGGATCGAAAGTCACACCCTGTCACTAGATCAAAGGGTAATCGAAAGACAGATTTCCCTTTATAAAATCGAAAGGCACCATCTCCCTACAATCGAAGGATGCTTCATTTTCTATTTTTATTTTTGTTTTCATTTCTGTATTGACCCCTCTTTTATTTAAATTGACCTTAAATCAAAAATCACAAAAAAACATTAAGCTAGTTGTTTTTCTAATTAAATTAATTTTGTAAATAAATTAATTAATTACTCTAACCTTTTTACTGAAATTAAAACTAAATAGACTTAGGTTGTATTTTCTTAAAATAAAATAAAACAAACAAAAATATTTCTTTCTCTTAGGATTTAGACATCCATTTTAATTTGTTTGTGTATTTATTTATTTTTGCATTTTTTTCTCATCTTATGGTAATTGCTTCCCAGTTTGTAATAGTAACTAGGACTTTATTTCTCGCATTTTTATAATGTGTGTAACACGGTGGGAGAACTAACTTGGTTGTTTTGTGTTTGATCGCAAATGTTGCGGTTAGCAAGAGTCGCCACTGACTTTTCTTTTATCCAAAAGGAATGCTGAAAAGAACAGAAAAGACCTTTAAGATGTTTTCTTGAGTTCGGGGGGTAGATTATGAAAAGGGAAGGTATTAATACCCTTTTCATCTGTAGTTATCTACGTGCTCTTAGTTGCTTGCTAGGTCACTTGCTTTTGTTTGAAAATGTGCTTTGTGTGGTTTTTGAAAGTATTTTGAAAATGCACCATCGTTTAGGAAAACTTTGTAATGATTCTCGTTTGTAAGAATGTATACAAATTGTTGATCCTTTGAAAATGTTTTCAAGTTTGAAAGATGTTTTTGAAAGTGTTGGTGTTTGTTTTGAAAATAGCAAGGATGTTTTGGTTTGAAATCTAGCAAGCAACCTGGAATAATCTACTTACTCAAAAGTCTTTCATGTGTATTTCCTCTTTCCTTTGATATTGTTATCTTACCATTGATTTGGTAAGCAACCCTATCTTTGGATGTAAAAGGGACGGACAAGGGTCATCGTATAGCCATGATTAGTAATGTTGTAAGATATCTTAGCATTTTCTTTAAGGGACTAAGATCATTTTTTGAAAGGCAACTTTGATAGCGCCATCGAGGAATTATGATATTGTATTTTGCTTGTTTTTGCTAAGATACCTCACATGCATAATATGGCTATTTTATAAGGCAACAAAGTGGATTTACCCTAAGGGTGTATGTGTGCAAGTGTATTTGTTTACATGCTTGATTTGTCTTGATTAGGGTTTACTATTTGTTGGTTTTAATCTTTCCATACAAACCCTAATTACTAGCATTTGTATATACAACATTAAATTGCGGAAAATAAAAATACTAAGTTATTACATCATTAGGGGAGGGGTGTACAAATTACAAATGGGGAATTGCAAGAAATTAAAACCCTAATTATCTATTACAACCATATTGAATTTGAATAAATGTATAAGAAATGAAATGAATATAATGTACAAGTATGAATGGATAAGGAATGGATTTTTATATTAAAGGTTTTTGACCTAATTAAATTAAAATAAGATAATTGAATAGAATAAGAAAATTAAAATTAAGTTAATAAAAGAAATTAATTTACTAAAGAAAACAAGTTTTTTAGGGTTTTTTGTGAATTTAATTAAACTAGTAAATAAAATTAATCAAATAAAAGTCCTAAGTTCTAAATTGATTTTAATTTACAAGAAAATAATATAATATAATAATTAAACCTAAAATATTAATTATTAAGAAAGAAGTTAATTTATTAAGAAATATTTTTGTTCTTTTGATTTTATAAAAAAACAAAATAAATTAAATAAGTGTAAAAATAATAAATAAAATGTTTTTTGTATTTTTTATTAATAAAAATAATAATAATAATAATAATAGTAATAAAAATAATAATAATGAAAAATAAAAATATAATAAAATATAAAAGTCAGGGGGGTTTGGAAATGGTTAAAGGGGTTAGAAAGTTAAAAAGAAACAAAGGCCCAATGTCTGGAGCCCAGGCGCCTGATTCAACAAAAAAGAAAAATGAAAAAATTGTGAAAATTGCAAAAGGTCTCGCTGGGGCTCGAACCCAGGACCTTCTAATACGCGCACGCTTCTTGTACCACTGGGGTGGCCTGTTTCATCCGTTCATATAATAAAAGCATAAATATATATTAGAAACTGCTTCCTAAAGACAAAGACAAACATGAATTTTATTGGCCCTAATTTGAACCCTAATTTTTCCAGAAACTTCAATCTTAAAATTCTCTAAGCTCAAGCAAAATAAATGAAAACTATGGACATGGTTAGCTTTAGGACAATGATATCTACATTTTTCATTCATAAATTAAACATTAATGATGCCTATATGAAGATTTCAAAAGTCAGAAAACTCACCTTGCAAGAGGGTATCGTGTTTTGAGTTTGAGCAGCTTTTGATGAGTTCTAGTGATTGGGTTAGCTTCCTCGAGTTCCCAGGAAGCTAATGTGATGCTTGGCTTGAGCTGAAAGTGGATGAGGAGTTCTGGAGAAGTCCACTTGCAGAGATTTGTTTTTGGTTATGAAGGTTGGTGAAAATGGAGTTACATTTATGAAACAGGGTCAGGGATGAGTTGTATTTGATGTTTAGAAGCTTTAGGAACCAAAAGGCTTGAATACGCACGAGAGAAATGTGAGTTTCAAGTTTTTGGTCAGAATGTGTAACAATGGTGATTGGTGATACAGTTCTGAGTTCTAGGGAGTTTGAGGGCTTTTGTATGCGTGTGTTTTGATTCAAATAACTTGTGCATGAGTAAGAAAAAGGATGTGAGGCTTGAGAGGGTCAGAATCACACAAGTACAAGTTATGGCTATGTTGCTTGATTTTGAAGAAAAGTGAAAATATGGTTTCAAGGTAAAGTACAAGAATGGGCTAACTTGTTAGAGGCTTGAGAAAATTTTCTTTTGGGTTATAGGTCGTGTATGATCAGAAGAGAACAAGTGCAAAGCTCAAGAACAGATTTTGTGAATAAAGCTACTTTTTCAAAATGGCAATGTGCACTTTCTTCCCAAAATGAAAATAAGCACGGGAAATGCATTGAATGCTTGAGTTGAAGCCTCTAACAACTATGAAAACATTTAATTATGGAGTGTCAAACAAGTTTGAGGCCTGCAAAGCAAAGATTGTGCAGCCTAGCAATGATTTGAATTCTTGTTCATCACAAAATTCTGCCTTGTAAAACAACTTGAAACCCTAACTTCTGACCTTCGATTCTCCTTGCTCACAAATGATCTCAATGAGTTCTTGGACTTTTTAGAAAGCTTTTAATGTGCACTATAACACCTATTTGAATAACTTTTGCAAAATCCAAATGGAACTATGTGAAACTTGGCTCAGAAGTTAGGTCAAAATCCTGACCAAAATGCTCAAAATTTCACTGTGTTTTAGTTTCAAGACCATGATTTCATGGATTAATAACTTGAAATCCAAGCATTTATAGGAGGAGTTGTGTAAAGCAATGTTTTAGATCTCAATTATATCTACAACTTTCATGTAGAAAGTTTCCTTTGAATCATCTTGCATCATGGTGAAAATTTGGCTCAAAGTTGTGAAAAAATATGAAGTTTTCAACACTTGGAAAATTTTCTAAGTTTGAAAATTTTCACTTTTCAAAATGAAATCTTGACTTTTTGATTTCTTGATGAACAAGTTTCATATTTTGACATGTTTTGATGAATTGTGATCTTTGACACTTGATTTTGACCAAAAAGTCAAAGTTTGACTTTTCAGTGTACAGTTGACTTTTGATTAGTTGATTGAAAATCAACTATCAATCAATTGATCTTGAGGGATGTTTTGAGCCATGCCATTAGGTTAAAATGATGCAATTGAAACATTGAGATCATGTCTCAAACCAATTAACCATTTTCTAGGTCAAAAATCAGAAATTGCCCTTTCTCAGTCAAAACCCTAATTTTGACCATTTTGCCCTTTTGATGATCTGATCAAATTTCTTGAGGAATTGGGGTCCAAAATTGATTAAATGACATATAGGAGTTCACAATGTTGATATGGATCAAAAATTATGAAGTTTTACTGTAAATTGGCTATAGTTGACTTTTTTTTTCCAATACAGTTGATTTTTAGGTCAATTGAATTAGCAAAAATGTGATCCAAGACTTGAAACTTGACATGAGCAATCTTGGGGTCCATATTGATCCATGAAATTCATATGAGGCATTAAAAGTTCAATTATCCTTGTGCAATCTCAAACCCTAGTTTCAAGCATCAGTGTTTAAGGAGGTGTCTTGAGCTGATCAACCCTTGTGCAGTCTTGAACCAAAGGAGATTTTGTGAGAAAATGCTTGATAAATGAGAGGGTAAATTATGGGGTACAACATATTCCCCTGTTCAATCTTCTTTAACCTGAAGAGTTAAATTGGCGGATCCGTCATTCGTGACTTGAAGGTGGAAGATGATTTGACACTAAAGTGCCCAGAAATTTGCACTCGAAGATGAATTTTGAATGGGCTTATAGATGCCATTTAGAGGAATGGTGGAGATTTGTTGGAGATGGGCTTGTAGATGCCATCCAAGGGTTACTGTTGACAAAAAATGGACTAAGTCTGAACTTGATTTCAACTGGAAAAGAATCAGAATAAATCTTTGGAGCAATTTTTCTGAACCAGGAGAAGTCTTGTATGTTGCTTGACTGGGAAGAATCAAAATAAATATTGGAGAGATTTCTCTGAACCAGAAATGTTCCTTTGGAAAGTATCAGGGTAAACCGTTGGGGGGTTTAAACTGAACCAAAAGAGATCTTGAATATTCTTTAACTGGAAATAATCAGAGTAAACCTTTGAGCGATTTATCTGAACTAGAGAAAGTGTCTGCGAAAAGAATCAGAATAAATCGTTGAGAGATTTATACTGAAACGGAAGGGATCTGGAGAAGAATCGGAATAAATCTTTGAGAGATTAATCTGAACCAAAGAGGACGTTTGCGGGAAAGGATCAGAATAAACCGTTGAGAGATTTAAGTTGAACCGGCAGGGATCTGGAGAAGAATCAAAATAAATTGTTGAGAGATTTATCTAAACCAGAGGAAACATCTGCGGGAAAGAATCAGAATAAACCATTGAGAGATTTAAGCTGACCGACAGGGATCTGGAGAAGAATCAGAATAAATCATTGAGAGATTTATCTGAACCAGAGAAGACGTCTGTGGGAAAGAATCAGAATAAACCATTGGGATATTTAAACTGAACAGGCAGGGGTCTGAAAGAAATATCTGTTATGTAGATGGTTGACCAGTCCTTTCTTGGGAATTGATCTGTAATTGACTTGTTGAAAATTTGACGATAATTCTCTGTTGATTGATCTTTCTTGAAAAAGATGAAAGGTTAGTTGCATGCAATATCATGGTGTATGAAATGCATGCTGCAATGATATTCTCAAAATAAATGAGATTGTGTCGTATGTATTTGTGTTGTCAATGTTATGGCGTATGGATGCAATATATGGACACGTTAATTTTTACGTCGTAGTGTTGTTGGAGTCAGGGAAAATAAATCCTTGAGCGTTGCCGAGAATGAGGAGTGCAAGCCTTCGTGTTTTGAAGTGTTGATGAGTTTCCATTTGTTGGAGAAATAAACTCTGTTGTGTTAAGGGAAACATCGTGTATTGCTTGTGGACCTTGTGAAATCCTGTTGGAGAATCCTGAGAAACTGGGCGACTTTCACTGGGGAATCTTAGGAGCTGTAACCGGAAGTTTTGTTTCGCCGGGGGTGCGAGAGCACTTGATACCATTAGGCTGCATAGTGGACATATGATAGTGATCCTATAGTGGGATGTCTTGGTTCCCGCTTTTGTTGGAAAAGGTATCTGCAGGGGATTTTATGGAATGGTCTAAAGATATTATCCTATTTCTTGAAGCCATTAGTGATTGTCTTTCTATTTTCTATTCCCCATTTTTTTGCTCATTTGTAAGCAGTAGTTACGTTCAAATGCATATGTTTAAAAATAAATCATTGGACGTTTTTTGTAAACAAAACAGAGAAATAAAGAAAAATAGATAGTTTTGCACTTTCAAAGGGATATCTTTGTATTAACTTGAATAAGTAGTTTTGTACAATGAGACGAGCATTCTAGTAAGAGAATATCATCGTGAAAAAATGAAAATTTGGTACAAAGAAAAGATAGCTATGTGAAATGATCCCATGGGATTCCCATTCTGCTATAGTCTCTGTGTCTCTGAGCGTCTTGTCCACTTGCTGCCTTGTCCGAAGTTGACTGGATTGATTAGACTCGTTTGAGCTTGTCAGTCGATGTTAAAGGTTGTCTGTAAGGTGATCCAACGGGACATAGTCATACGCTTTAATTCCCTAACTTTTTCCTGGACCTCCCTTTCGGGTTTTCAGTCCACCGGGATACCCTTTTTTGCCCAAGCCGCCTTTTCAGGTTTTCAGCTTGCCGGGTGTACAGATTTTTGTATTTTATCCCTAATTTTTGCCCGAACCTTTTTTGGTTCGCCGGGATACCCTAATTTTTTCCTAGGCCAGTTGACCTAGCTGGTCTCTTATGCGTAGTATCTTTTGACTATGTCCGCGTTCACAGGGTGCAGAAGGTCGTCTCCATCCATAGTGGTTAAGATCATTGCTCCACCAGAGAATATGCTTTTGATCACAAATGGTCCCTCGTATGTAGGAGTCCATTTGGCTCTGGGATCACCTTGTGGCAATATGATACGCTTGATTACCAAGTCACCAACCTGATATACCTGACGTCTGACCTTCTTGTTAAAAGCCTTGATCATACGTTTTTGGTACATTTGACCATGACAGACAGCCGTAAGACTCTTCTCATCAATCAAATTCAACTGGTCAAGCTTAGTTTGGATCCAATCATCTTCATTCAGCCCTGTATCCTTTATGATTCTCAGAGAAGGTATTTGGACTTCGATTGGTAGAACAGCTTCCATGTCGTATACCAAGGAGAAGGGAGTTGCCCTTGTTGATGTGTGTGTCATGGTACGGTAACCGTGGAGAGCGAATGGTAGCATCTCATGCCAGTCCTTGTAGGTCACTGTCATTTTTTGTATGATCTTCTTAATATTCTTATTTGCGGCTTCGACAGCACCATTCATCTTTAGTCGGTAAGGGGAAGAATTATGGTGCTAGATCTTGAATTGCACACACATTGCGGTGATCATGGTATTGTTGAGATTCGTACCATTGTCTGTGATGATTCTCTCTGAGATACCGTACCGACAGATGAGATTTTGGTTTATGAATCGGGCGACAACATTCTTGGTAACGGAAGCGAAAGAAGTTGCCTCAACCTACTTCGTGAAATAGTCAATGGCCACCAAGATGAAGCAGTGTCCATTATAAGTTGTAGGTTTGACTTCTCCAATCATATCGATGCCCCACATTACGAATGGCCAGGGAGCAGTCAGGACGTTTAGAGGAACTGGAGGCACATGCACTTTGTCAGCGTAGATCTGACACTTGTGACAGGTTCATGAATGCTGATAGCAATCTGCTTCCATGGTAGACCAGTAGTAACCCGCTCGTAGGATCTTTTTAGCCATCGTATGCCCACTAGAATGGGTTCCAAAAGTGCCTTCATGTAGATCAGCCATGACCTTTTCTGCCTCAACCTTTTCTACGCAACGAAGCAAAATAGAGTCGTGGTTGCGCTTGTAGAGAATACCATTACTGAGGAAGAACTTAACAGAGAATCTTCTCAAGAACTTCTTATCATTGACTGGAGCTCCCTCCGGATACTCTTGGGTTTTGAGATACCTCTTAACTTCATGGAACCAAGGCTTGTCCATTACTTCTTCAGCATCGATCTCGTGACAGTAAGTTGGTTCATCCATCCGTTCAATGGTGATCTGGGGAGCCTCGTTACCTCACTTGAGTTTAAACATGGATGACATAGTGGCTAGCGTGTCTGCTAGTTGATTTTCCTCTCGTGGAAAATGCTCAAAGGTAATTTCCTCGAAATATGGGATTAATGTCAACACATGTTCTTTGTAGAGGATGAGGTTATGGTGCTTCACGTCCCATTCTCCTTTGATCTGACTGATGACTAAGGCTAAATCTCCAAATACACTTAAGGACTTGATTCCCAAATCTATGGCAGCTTTGAGACCAAAAATACACGCTTCGTATTCTGCCATGTTATTGGTATAGTTGAAATAAAGTCTTGCAGTGAAGGGAGTATGACATCCTCCAGGGGATATGATTATAGCACCTATGCCATTGCCGAGTGCGTTGGAGGCTCCGTGAAAAACCAAAGTCCATCGGGATCCTTGTTCAGGTTTTTCATATGGTCTGAGTTCTTCAAAATTGCTTACCGACATGATGTCTTCATCATGGAACTCGAATCTCATGGACTGATAATCATCCACAGCCTGGTGAGCAAGGTGATCGGCTAGCACACTACCCTTTATTACTTTTTGGGTAGTGTACTGAATGTCGTATTCAGTCAGGATCATCTGCCATCTTGTTATTCTCCCAGAGAGGGCAGGCTTCTCGAATATGTATTTAATTGGATCCATCTTGGATATCAATAAGGTAGTATGGGTCAACATATACTGTCTCAGTCGGCGAGCAGCCCATGCCAGAGCGCAACAAGTTTTCTCGAGTAGTGAATATCTTGTTTCACGATCGGTAAACTTTTTGCTCATATAGTATATAGCATGCTCTTTTCGGCCAGACTCGTCATGCTGCCCCAACACACACCCCATTGAATTTTCCAAAATAGTTAGATACATGATCAAAGGTTTTCCCTCGACTGGGGGTATCAAAACAGGAGGCTCTTGAAGGTACTCCTTAATCTTGTCGAAGGTAGCTTGGCATTCATCATTCCATTTGACTACTTGATCTTTCTTCAGTAATTTGAAGATTGGTTCATAAGTAGCGGTTAGGTGAGAAATGAATCTGACGATGTAGTTAAGTCGTCCTAAGAATCCTCTGACTTCCTTCTCGGTGCGAGGAGCAGGAATTTATTATATTGCTTTTACCTTGGCAGGGCCCACTCCGATACCTTTACCGTTGACGATGAAGCCTAGGAGTTTACCAGACCTCACCCCAAATGTGCATTTATTTGGGTTCAACCTTAGCTTGTATTTCTTTAGTCTTTCAAACAGTTTCTGCAAATGGTCAAGATGTTCCTCTTCAGTTTGACATCTGGCTATCATGTCATCCATATAGACCTTTATTTCATGATGGATCATGTCGTGAAATAGAGCTACCATGGCGCGCTAATAAGTTGCCCCAGCATTCTTCAACCCAAATGGCATAACCTTATAACAGAATGTGTCTCACTGTGTGACGAAGGTCGTTTTCTCCATGTCCTCAAATGCCATTTTGATTTGACTATAGCCTGAGAAACCATCCATAAATGAGAACACTTTATGTTGTGTGGTATTGTCAACCAAAATATCGATATGGAGAAGTGGGAAATCATCCTTAGGGCTTGCCCTATTCAAATCTCGGTAATCCACACACATGCGTACTTTGCCGTCCTTTTTAGGCACTGGAACAACATTGGCGACCCATTGTGGATAGGAGGTGACGACTAAGAATCTGGCGTTGAATTGTTTCATGACTTCAGTCTTGATCTTCTCTAACATGTCTGGCCGCATGCGACGGACTTTTTGTTTTACCGGAGGGCAGTCTTCTTTTATCGGTAAACGATGGACCACGATATTAGCATCAAGTCCTGGCATGTCTTCGTATGACCAGGCAAAGACCTCAACATAGTCATGTAGTAACTGAATTAAGCGCTTCTTGGCACTATATTCCAGATTGGCTCATACCTTGATTTCTTTCTTGTCCTCTTCGGTACCTAAGTTAACTGTGTCCACTGGTTCTTCGTGGGGTTGTATGGTCCTTTCTTCTTATTGTAGTAACCTGGCTAGTTCCCCTGGAACTTCACAATCTTCCTCACCTTCGTCTTCGGCTTGGTAGATTAGATTTTCAAAGTCACAATAGGCCATAGCAGAATCGTTACCCATGGGATCCTGAGTGGATGTAGATCTGCATTTTGAGATGTGAGTGTGTGTAAGAGCATAGCTATTTTTGAAAAAAATAAAAATGTAGAAAAATAAAGACAAAGAGCATAAAGTTTGCATGCAAAAACGTCCATGATTCATTGATGACATATGAAAATGAAGTAACAACCCTTACAAATGGACCATTGTGCCTCGGGTAAGACACAAGGTTTTAAAAGTCTGAATTGTTTAATTATTACAAGTCCGACAAAAATTTAAAGACAATTACTATTGGATAAAAGTAATGGGGACAAATTCTTTGACTTCCCAGTTGCTGAGTCCTCCATTGATAGTTGGGAAAATCCAATCTTCTAGGTCACAACTGTCATCACTATCCTCCACTGCGTTGACTCTGTGGTTGCTGATCCACAAAGGTGGTCCCCCGGTACGAGCATGACGAACAGCTTTCTGGGCTCCTGAAGTGAAACCCAAACCAAATTTATCAGATTTGTAAGGGATATCCGGGAGTTGGCCCCAAATAGTACACCCACCTTCTTCGACTACTTCCTTGGCATCTTTCAGTGAAGACATCTTTAGCGGAGGTCTTGTAATCTTTGGGACTTGGGAAACAGTCTTAGTTGCTGCCATTGTTTGTGGGACTTCCTCAAAATGCTGACACAGAGTTTCAATGAATTCACCATCCATTTCCATGTATCTGAAGGAGTTCAGGTGACTGACCATATATTCCTCCTCTCCATGGACAGTAATGATTTTTCCCTGGTTGGGTATTTCAGCATCTGATGTAATGTAGAGGTGACGGCACCAGCGTTGTGAATCCAAGGTCGGCCCAATAAACAGTAATAGGAAGGGCGAATGTTCATCACGTAGAAAGTTGAATCAAAGGTTTGAGTTCCAACTTTAATGGGGATGTCCACCTCCCCATGCACCATTCTTTTTGAACCGTCGAAGGCCCTTACCACTATGTTGTTGGGTTTTAAGGTCAAACCTTCACAGTCGAGTCTATCCAGAGCTTTCTTAGGCATCACATTCAAAGATGAACCAGTATCAACCAGGACATGGGCCAAAGTTGTGCCCCTGCATTCGACAGAGACATGCAATGCCTCGTTGTGTTTCCTCCTAAGTTGGGATGATCACAGGACCGGTAACAGTTTTCAGAGTAGCAATCTCAGGGGAGAATACTCTTCCACTTCGAGTTACTTTGCTGGTTCCCGCAATGTTGCCAGTGTCGGGGTTGGCCTTCTCAAAAATCGAGTCTTCATCAGCCAGCCAATCCTGCTTGACACCGTGATAGTAGACGTCACCCCCATAGTTCCAGGGGACAGTTTTATCTAATGAGTACGGGATTGGTCTAGGCATAGTAATTATCAGTGGAGTCACCTTATGAATAGATGTAATCCTAACGGGTCTTTTGGTGGAGACCCTGCAAGGATTGGCGGAAATAGTTACTATTTAAACATATTTGTAAGAAATGGTTGGAACGGGAGTCTTTTCAAACAAAATCTCTTCTGTCATCCATCAGGCGCTGGACACCTGCTTTCAATAAATGACAACCACTTGGTAGGGATAAACAGAGGTGACAGCCGTCGCCACAGCTCGGAAATAAACCGGCTTTCAACAGGATCCTCTTGACAGTCAGGAGAGGAGTAATAAGATCATCAACAATAGTAACAAACACATCATCTTCAAACGCGTTAACATCATGGCCATGCTTGGGCATAGGAGCGGTGGTAATATTTGGGATCTCAGGAGCATCAAATTTAATTTCTTTTGCCTTGAGAAGGTCTTGCACCTTGTTTTTCAAAGCCCAACAGTTGTTGGTATCATGGCCTGGACTTTCTGATGGGTAAGCACAACGAGCATTAGGGTTGTAATGAGGGGAGGTGGTGTTGGGATTCTTCGGGGCTTCCTTCAAAATTACCAGATTAGATCTCAACAAATGTGGCAAGACTTGAGACATCATCATATTTATCCGGGTAAATTGTCTTACCGGTCTTTCTATTCTAGGCTGGTTATTCCTTTGTTGAGTAGGTGCAGGCTTAGGGATCATTGGACGGTGTTCAGTTCTGTCCTGATTACTTTGAGGGTACACATCACCAACCTCTTTCTTCCCAATAAATGGTTTTCTCACGGCACTAGAGGATGCGTCCTTTTGGATCTTCCCACTCTTAATCACAGTTTCCACTCTTTCCCCGGTCAAGATTAATTCAGTGAAGCCTGCTAAGGAGCTTCCAATTAGATGATTAAAGAAAGGACCAAACAGGGTACCCAAAAACATGTTTACTTGCTCCCTGTCAGACAGAGGAGGCTGGACTCTTCCTGCTAAGTCCCTTCATTCCTGAGCGTAGTCTTTGAAACCCTCGTTCGAAGCCATAGTCAGACTTTAGAGTTGAGTATGGGTGGGAGCAAGGTCTGTGTTGTATTGATATTGTTTATAAAAAACGGCTACAAGGTCTTCCTAATTGTGGATATTGGCCCTTTCCAGTTGATAGAATCAATCTAGCTGAGTCCCGGATAGAATATCATGAAAGAAGTAGACCCACAAATCTCTGTCAGCAGTGTGAGGTTGTATCTTCCTCACATAAGATCGGAGGTGCATCTTGGGACACGAAACCCCGTCGTACTTAGAAAACACAAGTGCTTTGAACTTTGGTGGAATAACAATCCCAAACACCAAACCCAACTCCTCAAAGTCCAGCCCAAGCACTTTCTGAATCTCCATTGCATTTAGACGTTCTTCCAGATGTTTGTATTTGTCGTCAGCCGGAGGATACTGCTCTTCAGAGTAATCATTTTCTTCTTCCTCTTCAGATTATGGATGGTCAGTCACTTCTTTGCTTTTCCCTTCTTGATTATCCTTTTCACCAGATGATGTTGCGAAGTCTAGGGTCCGTCTGGCTGGCCCTGGGAACCTTCTTCCTAAATTCAAAACACCGGTTGATTTCTTTGCTTTCTTCTTCTTTTCTTCGATCAGCAAAGTTTTCAAATCCTCTTGTCCTTTGTCCATAATCAAGAACATTTGTTGAAACTGGGCGTTATGCGCCTGGAGATATTTTATTGTCTGCTCAAGATTCATCTTACTGAAATAAACAGTAGAAAGATGAGGAGGCATGTTGTAAGAAGTTTGTTTATGTGATGATGAATGAAGATGCATATGCAATGATTTCAAGGAAATTAGATATTTAAATTTGCTTTAGACAAAAAGGAACACACGTTATATTAATAAATCAAAGTTTGAGTGCATCATGCCTCTTTGGGCTTACAAAGAAAAAGATAAAAAAGTTAAACGCCTCCTCTTTGGTGCGATGTAGGCGTTCAGACTCCGCCCCTCATGAAGCTGCTTGGTGAGTTCCAGAACTTTCTTCTTGCTGGCGTAGAATTGGGCCTCGAAAGTGTCTCGCTCCCCCTTAAGTTGTATCTAATCCCTTTGCAAGTATTCGAGAGAGGTGGGCATGTCACGATGTAGGATAGTGTGTGGGACATCTCCTTCCACAACAGGCTCTTTGATGACCGGGAGGGATAGACTTTGAGCACGAGCTCGTACCCATTTGAGATAAGGCTCAAGAGGGATAGAATTCTTATGCTCCAATGTCTTGCTATCTACCTTGTTCAACATCCTCCAAGCTCGGATAAACCTCTGGCGGTAACCTTGATCATCATTCTCGTAGTCAAATATCAACCCTTGAATAAGCATCTCATGTGGATCAAGGCGTAACTAAATTGTCTTAAGGCTAAGCAGGGGTTGTAGGTGATGCCTCCTCTAATTCCAAGTAAGGAGGCATTAGAGAATTCTCCACCACAGTTGACGATAGTAACATTCTCCAAAGATCAGAAACACCAATGAATATCTGAGCGTCATCAACCTATGTGACCACCTTGAACCTTGCTCGTTCTTCAATACAGATTGGGGAAGATGCGAAATAAACCATCTTGCCAAGAGAGGAGTACAACACATGAGAATACCCCTTTTCCTCATAGTGCGAGTGTGAAATGAATGTAGGATGTCTCCTAACAAAGTAGGAATTGGGTTAGGAGACATGAAGATTTTGACGGCGTTTACATCTATGAGTTGGTCAGGGTTTGGAAACAAAACCATCTCATAGATGAGGAGAGCCACAATTTCCTTAAAAGCTTGCAAGTCCAAGGAGTTCCAACAGTTTTGAGCTTTCTCAAACAAGAACTTGGCTAAGAAACCTTTGACACCCTCCTTGTTTCCCAATTAGTTGTGACATCAGATGATTGCAAGTGTAGGGCTTGAGCAATCTCTTCTGATTTTGGATCTCTTTCCGTACCGTTGAAGGGTAGTTGATTGAGAAAGGAAATACTCAAGAGTTGGTAGAATTCTTCCAAAGTTGACACAAGTTGATAATCAGGAAAGGTGAAGCAATGGTGTAGAGGATCAAAGAACTGGAAGAGCACCTTCATCATGTCTTCATCAGTGTTGGAGGTAACCAAGTTTAGGAGGCGACCATGTCTTTCGATAAATGGATAATTTTCGGGAACCCTTAATGTTATAAATAGTTATTAATAAACAAAAGGTCAAAAGTCAACTCTTAGACTTTTCACCTATTCTTAAATATATAATGATAAATTAAAAATAAAAAACAAGCAAATGGACTAGCAATAAAAATTAACGTAATCAATCTTTAAATTTTGATTTTCATTCTAAAATAAACCGATGAATGACAATGATACTGGAGAATTAGAGAATCTATGCAAAGTAGTCAATTCTTAGACTCTTTACTTCTAATTCTCAAACATAAATGACAATCAAGATTTACAAAGAAAAAAATTAAATCAATATTCTTGACTAATCATCCATCTGGACCTCTAAGATCTGAGACGTGATGCAAAAAATGACTATGTATTATGACTAGAAAACCAAAAGCAAAGTAGTCAACTCTTGGACTTTTTACTTCTAATTCTCAATCATAAAGGGCATCCAAAAATCTACAAAGAAACATATGAAATCAGTACTCTTGACTATTCATCCATTTGAACCTCTGAGACTTGATGCAATGGTTTTGATGATACACAGAGACTAAAACAGTCAAACATTTTGACTTCTTAATCATCAGATGACCAAATGAATGTCATCAAGACCAGATAAAATGTCAGAACTCAAACCTTTCACCTAAACCCTGATGAATGGATGCTTTTGATTGATGAAATACATGATCAAATAAAATAATCATTCTATACTAATGCAGGTGAAAAACTCAGAATAAAATTTAGAGTATGACTATCTTCAATTAAAAACAATTAAAAACTGGAGGTTGTTGTCATTCTATTACATAATGTTCAATAGGTGTGTTAGATTACTCATTCTGTTTTTATTATGATGTATATTTTGGTGCTGGGTCAGCTCTGATGGAGCTTGTACATGTTTGCAGTTTGATGGCAAACTGGTGTACCTATGCCCTAGTGCTCTATTTTATTAATGCATTTTGCCTTGTTCAAAAGAAAACGTGCCTATGGAGAACACTTAATTACTAGAAGTGTTTTTAAAATTAACATAAAGATACAATAGTTGAAAACCAACATCCTGAACCACTTAATAGCTTAAGAGATGGTGGTGAGAGGCCGGAATTACCTAAGGTAAGAATATTAAGAACTACTCACCTCGAAAGAGTATCAATGTTGATGCTTTACTCTAATGTTGTGATTTTCTGTTTGTTAATACCATTAGTTTTGTAGTAATATCATGTCAAATTCTTCTCTCAAAGACGCGTGATTTCCTATTCTAAGCGGGGAAAAACTGCCTTAGTAGATGATTCAAAACATCTTTTGGTCAAGAGCTATATGGATTTATACTAGACATGAATTCTACCTTAAACCTCAATTCAAGTCAGCAAATCTGAAAATACAAAGTTCTATCTTCCAAACAAAAAAGGGAACACAGTAAGAAACCTTAAGCTCAAGAATATTAAGGTATTATAATATTCACGTTTAAACTACAAAAAAGCTATATATACAAAGATCAAATCCACTAAAGTTAAACTATTTTAATTCAGGGGCCACGAGGAAACTATACACAATATCACCAAACATGGTAATCAGTAAATCTGTACATTTAAATTTTAAAAAAAAAAAACAATATCATTGGAGACAAGTTCAGGAAAACACTTGTTTACTAGAAGAAATTCCAGATAATATCCATGTTCCAATTTATTCTCTTTAAAAATGCCTCCCGTGGATCATCTCGATCCAGATTTACAAGTACAGCCGAACATAGCACCTGCAATGGTACAAGAGGACAGATTTACCTTTTTAATACAAGCATAAAAGCGCCCTGAAACACGATAATAGGGCAGTAAGTGACAACATGTGCTTAGACAAGCATAATGGACCCGAAGTTTGGAGAGTTTATGTGAGGAAGAGCGTGATGAGGTGTTCATTCGCAACTAAGCAAGCCAATGCTTAGATTCTATGGGTTTTATTTAAAGCATTACCGGTTAATTAGCAAAGACGAGTATATATGAAATACAGGTCCAATAAGATATGGGTGTCAAATGTTTTGAAAACAAAAATTGGAGATCACAATAACAAATGTATAATGGAGCTCTTATGTGAGATCAATTTTCTTGTTGCCCCCTGTAGAGAAGGGATTTGAATTGATGATTCTATGTTGATGTGGTAAACAATTACACGAATATATACAGCAAAGAATTGAGAAACTGAATGCTAATAATAAGGAGTGGAACTAACAATCAATACCTATTCCACTAATGTTACTGGCATGAAAGTAGGAAACTAATTACTGACCTATTCCACTAATGTTACTTGGCAGGAAAGTAGGAAACTAATTACTAACTACTTATTATCCCCCAGCAAGCTGATGATTCGGAAGAACGTGAAGCTTGGAACGAAGAAAAGAAACTCTATCTTTGGAAAGTGGTTTGGTGAATATATCGGCTAGCTGATCAACGGATGATACGTGGCCAATTTTGAGAGTACCGGAATCAACCTGGTCACGAAGGAAGTGAAAATCTAGCGCAATATGCTTGGACCGTGTGCTGATAACTGGGTTCTTGGACAAGAAAATTGCACCAACATTGTCACAGAGAAGCAACGGAGGACCAGTAATAGGCACATGAAGCTCAGAAGCAAGAAGATTGAGCCAAAGCAGTTCGGCGGCGGTGTATGCCAGGGATCGATATTCCGCCTCAGTGCTTGAGCGAGCAACAACCTTCTGTTTGCGAGAAGTCCAGCTGATGAGATTAGATCCATGGAAGATTGCATATCCAAACTGAGAGCGGCTGTCGTCCGAATCCGAAATCCAACCCGCGTCTGAATATGCTAAAAAAGAAGTTGCTTGAGTTGGACTGAAGTGGAGAGAGTGTGACAGAGTACCAGCAAGATAGCGAAGTATTCTTTTGACAGCACGCCAGTGATCAAGTGTCGGGGAATGCATAAATTGACAAACGCGATTCACCGCATACGTAATATCAGGCCGGGTGATTGTAGCGTACTGGAGAGAACCGACATTGCGTCTGTATAAGGCTGGATCATCAAATGGTTCACCCGCCTTGACTAGACGATGTTGTGGGTCAGCTGGTGTTGTTATAGGAGCAGCAGCAGACATGTTGGTGGACTCCAGAATATCTCTAACATAACCTTCTTGAGTGAGTTGTACCCCAGAACTAGTACGTGTGATTTGAAGACCGAGGAAATAATGCAAGTCTCCCTGATCCTTTAAAGCAAACACCTTGTTAAGATTAATGATAAAGTTATTAATCAAACCTGAATCTGTGCCGGTAATGAGCAGATCGTCTACATATACAAGGATGTAGATTGTTGCAGCAGCAGAATGATGAACAAACAAGGATGTGTCGGATTGACAAGCCCGAAAGCCCTGTGTGATAAGGTAATGCTTAAGCTTGGTAAACCAAGCTCTGGGTGCTTGTTTGAGCCCGTAATGAGCCTTCCGCAATTGACAGACATGATCAGGTTGATGAGAATCCTCAAAACCCTTTGGTTGACGCATATAGACAACCTCGGAGAGCTCACCATTCAAGAATGCATTGTTGATGTCCAATTGCCGAAGACACCATTGGTTGGATAAGGCAATGGACAAGACAAGTCGAATGGTTGTTGACTTAACCATTGGGCTGAACGTCTCAAAGAAGTCTTTACCTGCTTGCTGACTAAAACCTTGTGCCACCAATCGAGCTTTGTGACGCTCGATACTCCCGTCGGATTTGCGCTTTGTCCTGTAAATCCACTTACAACCCACAACATTAACATTAGTAGGACAAGGGACAAGAGACCAAGTACCATTTTTCACAAGGGCATTATATTCTACAGTCATGGCATCTTGCCAATGTTTATGTTTGACGGCTTGTTTGTATGTACGAGGATCAGGTTCAGGTTTAAGAGTGGCAGCTAGGATTTTTGGTTTGAGAGAGCCGGTTTGGGCTCGTGTGGTCATGGGGTGAGTGGAAGATTGGGCTGGTCTGTAGTATGAAGGAACATGTTGTTGATGTTGTTGTGGGGCTGGCGGAGAAGTGGGATGAATTGTGAGTGAGGGCTGAATTGTAGGTGCAGTTTGGAACGTGGCCGAAGGTGTGGGCAGCCCAGCAGCTTGCTCTAACAAATCAGAATTTAATTCTGGAGAAGCAGGAGTAGATAAGTTAGACGCCGAATTATGTAAAGAAACAGAATATGGGAATATATGCTCATTAAAAACAACATGCCTTGCAACATATATACGCTCAGTAGGTTTATGAAAACAGAGATATCCTTTGTGAGAAGTACTGTAACCAATAAACACACATGGAAGAGAACGAAAATCAATTTTGTGGTTGTTATATGGACGAAGAAAAGGATAGCAAAGACATCCAAAGGTTTTGAGAAAACCATAATTTGGATCTTTGTGATATAATTGTTGATATGGAGAATGGTAGTGTAAGGTGGGGGTAATGGTTCTATTGTGGAGATAAGTTGCAGTTTTGAAAGCATGTTCCCAAAATTCGTGAGGTAAAGATGATTGAGCCAAAAGAGTGAGGCCTTTTTCAATGATGATTCGATTGCGTCGTTCAACCGCCCCGTTTTGCTCTTGTGTGTATGGACATGTAATACGGTGAGAAATACCGTGTTGTTTTTAAAAAATAGAGACATTGCGAAATTCACCCCCCAATCGGATTGAAGATGTTTGATTTTTGCATTGAATTGTGTTTCAATCATAGTACGAAATTGCACAAAAGTAGTGAAAACCTGTGATTTGTGCGATAGAAAATAAATCCACACATATTTGGTGCAATCATCAATAAACAAAACGAAATACCGATTTCCATTGATTGAAAATTTGGGAGATGGACCCCATATATCAGAGTAAATCAGTTCAAAAGGAGTAGACGACGCAATATGAGATGATGCTAAAGGAAATCGATGGCTCTTTCCAAGTTGACAAGAGTCACAGACATTGGGAAATTTATTTGAAGAAATTGGTAAATTAAATGAGGAAATAAGACGACGCAATAGAGGTTCATGAGGATGGGCAAGCCGCTAGTGCCAGCCGTGGACAGACGTACGGATGCCGGTGAGAGCCAGGGTTGGTCGAGCTTTATTGTGAATGGAGTTAATGCAGTAGAGGCCGTTGTTAATGCCCCCTCGGAGTATAGTTTGACCCTGAAAGGTTTTGACAAGACAATGAGAAGGCCAAAATTCTATATAAATCTTATTATCCTTTGTAAATTTGGATACACTGAGAAGGCTTTTTGTGAGTTTAGGAACAATGAGAACATTAGGCAAGCGCAAATTATGTAAAGTAGAAATGCCAATGTGAGAAATAGATAAAAGGTTACCATTGCCCACTTGCAGCTTGTCATTGCCTTTGTAGTCATCAGAGATGGTCAGCTTCTGAAAATCTGGAGAAGCATGATCAGTGGCACCGGTGTCGAAATACCAAGAAGGATCGATGGCACTTGAAGACGGAGCCTGAGACGCATAATGAGCCTGCTTTGATGTATTGCGTGGGTTGGGCTTGCGCGAGGGAAAATCAATCTGATTATCACGCTGCCAACAATCAACAGCCTCGTGACCTGGACGCCCACATAATTGGCACTGGGGGCGGCGACGGCGGAACTCACCACCGTTTGCTGCACGAGTGTCGCTCCTGGAATCCCCGCGAGAATAGGCGCCACCAGAATTGTATGACCGGCCAGATTGCCGACTGGCGACGTGGGCAGATGAGATTGGTGCTGGAGATGAAGGAGCCAAGGGAGCGATGGTGGATTGGCGAGCCAGTTCGTGAGCGAGTCGTGCTTCCTCCTGAAGCAATTTGCCCACCAGATCGTCAACAGAAGCATCATCACTGTGGATCATGAATGCAGTGGCGAAGGCGCCGTAAGAGCTATCTAGCCCAGAGAGGATGTGACCGATTAGGTCCTCATCAGAAACAGGGTGCAGGTTTGCAGCGAGGGAGTCAGCAATTGAGCGTTTTCGCTCGACGTACTCCATGATAGAGAGAGACCCCTTAGGTAGGGATTGTAATTGCAATTTCAGCGACATCCGCCGAGCACGAGTCTGCGCCTGGAAAATTTTCTGGAGTGCTGTCCAGGCCATGTGGGAGGTGGTGCTACGAGCAACGATGGCGAGCGCCCTGTCGGAGAGAGTTGATTTTAGCCACAGCAGAACCAACCTATCGCGACGCTTCCAGGCGAGATATTCAGGGTTGGGTTCTTGGGTGATTGTTCCATTGTCAGCAGCAATGGAGCGAGACTGTGGCGGTGGATTTGGTGCCAGTAAATGAGACTCAAGATCAAAGGTTTCGAGAGCAGAGATGATAGTGGTGCTCCAAAGGCAGTGATTTTCATTGTCAAGAGTGATTTTGATTGGAGGAAGTTGAAAATTGATCTGGGAAGATGATGAATTGGCTAGGGCCAGTAGGTGGGAGATATTGCCAGCCATGGGAGTGAATGTGGTTTGAAGAAAAAAAATTTTAATTCAACCATACCATGTAGAAAAGGGATTTGAATTGATGATTCTATGTTGATGTGGTAAACAATTACACGAATATATACAGCAAAGAATTGAGAAACTGAATGCTAATAATAAGGAGTGGAACTAACAATCAATACCTATTCCACTAATGTTACTGGCATGAAAGTAGGAAACTAATTACTGACCTATTCCACTAATGTTACTTGGCAGGAAAGTAGGAAACTAATTACTAACTACTTATTACCCCCAAAGGGGCCCACTTTAGAATATTTATGGTATTTCTTGAATAATGAGAGAACAAGAGGAAGGTTGGATTGAATCTGTGTGTTTGAATTACACATCGAAGCTCATTATATATAATAGGAGGCATAAATGTCATAGTAATTACATAATATTCTATAATAATTACATAATATTCTATTTCCTATTTACATGATATCCTAATTACTTACAGAATATTCTATTTACATAATATGAAATATTCCGATATCTAACACTCCCCCTCAAGCTGGAGCTATATGCCATATGCACCAAGCTTCTTACAAATATAATTAATTCGAAGACCTCTCAAAGGCTTAGTGAAAACATCAGCTAACTGATCATTTGAATTGACAAAACTAGTGCTGACATCTCTAGATAAAATCTTCTCTCTGATGAAATGAAAATCAATCTCAATGTGTTTGATTCTCTCATGGAACACTGGATTTGATGCAATATGCAGAGCTGCCTGATTGTCACAAATAAGTGTCATCTGTGAAACATCTCTGAATCTCAGGTCGTGAAGCAATTGTTTAAGCCACATATAAGCTCACAGACTGTTGTTGCCATGGCTCGATATTTGACTTCCGCACTTGACCTTGCCACTACACTTTGTTTCTTACTCTTTCAGGAAATTAAGTTACCACCCAAGAAAACACAATAACCTGAGGTGGATCTCCTATCAGAAGGAGAACCTGCCCAATCTGCATCTGAGTATCCTACAACTCGAGTGTGTCTCTTGTCTTCATAGTGTAAGCCTTTTCCTAGAGCTCCTTTAATATATTTCAATATGCGAATCACAGTTTCCCAATGCCCTTCACAAGGAGAGTTAAGAAATTAACTTACCACACTAACAGGAAATGAAATATTTGGCCGAGTAACAGTGAGGTAATTCAGTTTTCCAACTAATCTTCTATATTTTCCAGGATCAGAGAGTGGCTCCCCCTGAACTGGCATAAGTTTAGCATTGGGATCCATCGAAATGTCAATTGACTTGGAATTTAACAGTCCTGCCTCCTCCAAAATATCCATAGCATACTTCCTTTGTGAAATCACAATCCCCTGTTTGGATTGGGCAATCTCTATGCCCAAGAAATAACGAATTTTGCCGAAGTCTTTTGTCTGGAAATGATGACAAAGGTGTTGTTTTACCTGTGTGATTCCATGATGATCATTACCTGTAATGACAATGTCGTCCACATACACAATTAAGTAAATACACCCAACAACTGAGTGACGATAAAACACTGAATGATCAGCTTCACATCGCGTCATACCAAACTCTTGAATAACAGTGCTAAATCTCTCAAACCAAACCCTAAGAGATTGCTTAAGTCCATACAAAGACTTATGAAGACGACAAACTAGTCCAGAAGACTCCCCCTGAGCAACAAACCCAGAAGGTTGCTCCATATAAACTTCCTCACACAAATCACCATGGAGGAATGCGTTCTTGATGTCAAGCTGGTAAAGGGGCCAGTGGCGAATAGCTGCCATAGAGAGAAATAATCGAACCGAGGTCATTTTAGCCACGGGAGAGAAGGTGTCACCATAATCTAGGGCAAACAGCAGTGTATAACCTTTGGCCACTAAACGTGCCTTGAGACGATCAACTTGTCCATCAGGCCCAACTTTGACTGTGAAAACCCACTTGCAACCTACAACAGATTTCCCAAGAGGAAGAGGAACAAGGTCTCACGTGCCACTGTTCTGAAGAGCGCACATCTCATCAAGCATAGCTTGTTTCCAGTCAGGGTGAGATAAAGCATCACCTACAGTCTTGGGAATAGATACAGAAGACAATGAGAAAATACAAGCATAACGCAAAGAAGACAAACGATGATAAGACAAATTAACATAATGAGGAGATGGATTACGAGTGGAACGTATACCTTTGTGAAGTGCAATTGGGAGATCAGTCTCAGGGGATAGGACCGGAGGGGACGAAGGAGTTGGATCCGGAGGGGAGTCTATGGTGATTTCTGCATTAGTTGATGGTAGTGGAGGTGGCCGTGGTCGACGCCAATAAACCTGCAAAGGAGCTAATGGGGGTGGATTGGCTGGCAAAGGAGACAGAACTACGTTTGGTGGGGCAGTAGTGGGAGATGAAGAAAACATGGGTGATAGGGACTCAGACCCTATAGACGTCCCAAAGTAAGGGACTGACTCAAAGAATGTGATATCAGCAGAGACGAAATATCGACGAAGAGACGAAGAGTAACATTTATATCCCTTTTGGGATCTTGTATAGCCTAAGAACACACACTTATGAGAACGAGCTGAGAGTTTGTCTAGCCCAGGACTAACATTATGGACAAAACATGTAGACCCAAAGACTCTAGGCTGTAATGGGTGAAGAGACTGGTGAGGAAATGAAATAGAGTGAGGGATCTGATTGTTGAGGATAGATGATGGCATCCTATTTATGAGATAACAAGCTGTAAGGACAGCATCACCCCAAAAATGAAGAACATTAGTGTGAAGTAAGAGTGTCCTAGTGGTTTCAACTAGGTGTCTATTTTTACGTTCAGCGACTCCGTTTTGTTGTGGTGTGTGAGCACAAGACGTTTGATGAAGCATACCGTTAGTAGCCATGAAAGTTTGAAATTGAGTAGATAAATATTCTCGAGCATTATCATTGTGCAAAGTACTAATGGATATACCAAACTGATTTTTGATTTCATTATAAAATGTTTGAAAAATAGCAAATAACTCTGATCGATTTTCCATTAAAAATAACCAGGTACATCGAGAATAATCATCAATGAAGGTAACAAAATACTTAGACCCTAAAGTGGAAACAATGTGACTAGGACCCCAAACATCCGAATGAACTAGAGCAAACGGAGACTTAGAACGACGATTAACACGACTCAGAAAAGAACTACGAACATGTTTTCCTAATTGACAAGATTCACAAGACAATGTAGATAACTTGGAAAGGTTGGGCACCAACTTTTGTAACTTTGCAAGACTTGGATGTCCTAACTGGGCATGAACCAGGAGGAGAGAATCCACCACGGAACCAACATGTGCAGATGGTTGAAGAAGATAAAGACCATTAGACTCACATTTGTTGCCAATCATCCGTCTCGAACTCCGGTCCTGCAAGAAAAAAGAATCTTTGGTGAATGAGATAGTACAATCAAGAGATCGAGTCAAACGACTTAGAGACAATAAGTTAAACGGAGATCCGGATACATAAAGAACATTAGTAATGGAGAGCGAGGGAAAAAGGTGGATAGTACCAGTACCCTGAGATTGAGTTTGGGAGCCATTTGCTAATGTGACAAAGGGTAATAAACCAGAAGTAGAGAATGAAGAAAAAAGAGATTTATTACCAGTAATGTGATCAGTGGCGCCTGAATCAAGGATCCATGGGCCAAGAGATGTGGAGTGAGAAAGACCAGCAAAAGAATTACCCGTGTGCGTAACAGAGGCAGTGGAACTAGCGGCCTGACGCTCCTCATACCACTTGATAAAGTCGTTGAAGATAGCAGGTGAGGTGGCAGAATCAGTCGGAGTAGCAGCCTGTGGAGGTGGAGCGGTCAGGGCAACGTGGACAGTCCGAGGAGAGGGACGTCCATGTAAAGTAATACACCGATCAATAGTGTGGCCAAGCTTATGACAATGATCACACTTAGGACGAGGTTTTCCTGTCTTCTGAAAGTGGCCACGATCACCACCCGGAGCACGATTACCTCCTTGAGAAACCAAAGCAGATGAGTCAACTGGTGTGGGTGGGACTCCGCCGTTAGATGATGGTTTTGCTGGGACACGCAGCAAAGTAGACCATGCAGCATTCAGAGTGGGGATTGTAGGAGACCCCAATATCTGATCGTGAACAGACGAATACTCTGGAGGTAGGCCATACAGAGCTAGAAGCATGAAGAAGGATCGACGTTGTTCAAGTTCCTTAGCAGTGGTAGCAGCTGGGGGCAATAATTCATTGAAATCATGAAGAAGACCTTGAACACGGCCCAAGTATTCTGCCATAGAACCATCCAGGTGACGAGGAGAAATAATATTCTACAAATTTTGACACACTCCATATAAGCGTTGTGTATCATTGGTATAAAGGATCTTAGCCTGTGCCCAAACAGATTCGCAAGTCTCATGAGAACGAAAGATCTGTTTCAAGGATGGACTACTGGTCGACTTAATGAGACTGCAGAGTTGAGCATCAATTTTCTTCCAACGAGCACTATCAGTGGCAGCCACCGAGTCAGCCTTCGTAGTGAGGTGATCTTCATAGGCCTGTCCCCGGAGCCATAACTTGACGTCGGAAGCCCAAGAATCATAGTTAGCACCGTCCAATTTGTCAGCGGCAAGAGGAGTAGTGATATAACTTGTGAAAATAGGGGCCTCAGCCCTTGGAGGGGGAACGGCGGCCATGGATTCCAAAAACGGTGAGAGAAGTGACCAAAAAAAATAGAAGATCTGAGAAGGAATATCGAAAACCGGAGATGAAGCACGGTTATCGGGAAAAAAAATGGCGCCGATAGATAGTGGATCTACCGGGAAAACACGGATTAGGGTTGCCTCTTGTTAAGCTCTAGATACCATGTTGAATAATGAGAGAACAAGAGGAAGGTTGAATTGAATCCGTGTGTGAATTATACATCGGAGCTCATTATATATAATAGGAGGCATAAATGCCATAGTAATTACATAATATTCTATAATAATTACATAATATTCTATTTCCTATTTACGTGATATCCTAATTACTTACAGAATATTCTATTTACATAATATGGAATATTTCAATGTCTAACAGTATTAATAACTTCCCGGTTATACAAGGAATGTCAATATTAAGACCAATGCAAGAGAAAAGAACAAATGAAATTACCGGCATGTGAAAATTAGTGAACCTCTTTAGCTTTGAGCACATTCAAAAGGGCGCATGCGTAGTGATCCTTCAGGAAATTCATGCATTCTAAATGGTTCTAAGAGCTCAAAGGGCCTGCAGAAAAAACAATCAATCAGTTAACCACAAAATATTCTAAATGGCTGGTTTGTTTTGGGAGGCATTCAAGGATAAGCCAATTTATTTAAACATGTAGCACAGAAATTTAAAAAAAAAAAAAAGTATATATCAAAATATCATGCTCAATTGACGAACGACAGTTAAGAGAGGAAGACATTAAATCTAACCCTCCTAGTCAACAGTCTTACATGTATCACCAGAACACTGTCAAAACTACAAGTAAAGCCCACTTTATCAGATTAAGTCAAGGAATAATGATCGGATAAACAACTTCATCAGAGTAAGTCGAGGATCAATTACAAGATAAGAAATTTCTGAAGTTGGACATAATACAGGTAACATTAAGAGCAGTGGCCCAATAAATACAGAAGCTGGTCATTTTTATGACTCCAAATGTTAAGAACAAAACTATAGACTGAAAAGTACGTCATGCTTGTCACCACCAAATTTACTTCATGCATATGTATGAACAATAAAATGAAAAACCTAGCTACGGTGATTTTAAAATTCACAATGCAATATAAGGTGCTTTTAAAATTCACAGTGCAATATAGGGTGATTTTAAAATTCATACAGGATTGAATCCCTATTACGGGATAACTTCTGTTGATTGTTCTCCATAGCAGTCAACACATCACCAGTCTCTGGTCCTGCAGAACCACCAGCTACCGAAGAAGGAACAGGAGCACTTGGAGTCCATATCTAGAGTAATCCACCACCAGCTTCAGAGATTGAAATATTTTATTAAACCACAATACATTCTAGAATAACCATTCTCACCTTTATTGTGCTGTCAATCCCACTGGTTGCCACAGCAAAATCAAACGGATGACATTGTATGCAATTTACAACTGTAGGACGAAGAAATAGCTTCAGATAAGAGTGCAAGGGGAAACTCCAAAATCTACAAAACCATAGGAAAACAATGTTACCAGATTCGTCGCCACTCAGCATTTTCATGAGTCTACCAGTCCGCTTTTCCCAAATAAACCATCTCCCATCATCACTTCCGCTGGCAACATATTCACCTATAAACAAGTGAGAAGTTCAAAACTAAAAGTGCAAATATGGATCAAAATGTTAACTCCCACACTTGCTGCTTATTTTCTAGAGATCAACCAATTAAAAAGGGGAGATTCATTCCGGTAGTATAAAAAAATAGTCACATTGCACACTGTAAAATTATGATGAAATTCATAGCTGATTGTAAAATTCATAGAAAAAGTTATAAATAGAACACCTCTTTGACCAAGAAAACTGGCCTGTTTTATATCAGTCCCCACATTGCAGTGTCCAATAAATCTTTGCTTCATATCAATTGCTGCTTCAGGCTGCATGATAAATAATTAAGTGTACAATTAACCAAAAATGTATAAGCAAATTCTTATTACTTTAATAACAGGATAATGAATAATATATGGTACAAATTGATAAGAGTATCAGATACAATATGCAAAAGATACATTCTTGAAAAATGTAGGATATCGTACAGGATGCACCATACATGGGGTACACGTAAATAGATGTGCATTGGAAAAAATACATAAAACAAATAAATATATAATTGCAACTCCAAAACTCCAAAATAACACATGCATTGATATTACTTTATGTAACCCAGTTAGATTTTGTGTGTGGACTTTGGATCAAAAATCTAATAGATAGAAACCACATATACAATATATGTTGTGGTGATACTGCATGTTAGATATCGGAATATTCCATATTATGTAAATAGAATATTCTGTAAGTAATTAGGATACCATGTAAATAGGAAATAGAATATTATATAATTATTATAGAATATTATGTAATTACTATGGTATTTATGCCTCCTATTATATATAATGAGCTCCGATGTGTAATTCAAACACACGGATTCAATCCAACCTTCCTCTTGTTCTCTCATTATTCAACATGGTATCAGAGCCTCGTTTAAGATCCAGTGGGTCATCCACCATTTATTTCCACACTCCAATTGTCAAGTCCTGGACATGAGGGGGTGTGTTAAGAGTCCCACATCGGACAATATATGGCCTGAACATGTGTTTATAAGTGGGGGCAATCCTCACCCTAAAAGCCGGTTTTGTAGGGTTGAATTAGGCCCAACCACATGATGAAAGTTTGAAATTGAGTAGATAAATATTCTCGAGCATTGTCACTGTGCAAAGTACTAATGGATATACCAAATTGATTTTTGATTTCATTATAAAATGTTTGAAAAATGGCAAATAACTCCGATCGATTTTCCATTAAAAATAACCAGGTACATCGAGAATAATCATCAATGAAGGTAACAAAATACTTAGACCCTAAAGTGGAAACAATGCGACTAGGACCCCAAACATCCGAATGAACTAGAGCAAACGGAGACTTAGAACGACGATTGACACGACTCGAAAAAGAACTACGAACATGTTTTCCTAATTGACAAGACTCACAAGATAACGTAGATAACTTGGAAAGGTTGGGCACCAACTTTTGTAACTTCGCAAGACTTGGATGTCCTAACTGAGCATGAACCAGGAAGGGAGAATCCACCACGGAACCAACATGTGCAGATGGTTGAAGAAGATAAAGACCATTAGACTCACATCCGGTGCCAATCATCCGTCTCGAACTCCGGTCCTGCAAGAAAAAAGATTCTTTGGTGAATGAGATAGTACAATCAAGAGATCGAGTCAAACGACTTAGAGACAATAAGTTAAACGGAGATCCGGGTACATAAAGAACATTAGTAATGGAGAGCGAGGGAAAAAGGTGGATAGTACCAGTACCCTGAGATTGAGTTTGGGAGCCATTTGCTAATGTGACAAAGGGTAATAAACCAGAAGTAGAGAATGAAGAAAAAAGAGATTTATTACCAGTAATGTGATCACTGGCGCCTGAATCAAGGATCCATGGGCCAAGAGATGTGGAGTGAGAAAGACCAGCAAAAGAATTACCCGTGTGCGCAACAGATGCAGTGGAACTAGCGGTCTAACGCTCCTCATACCACTTGATAAAGTCGTTAAAGATAGCAGGTGAGGTGGCAGAATCAGTCGGAGTAGCAGCCTGTGGAGGTGGAGCGGTCTGGGCAACGTGGGCAGTCCGAGGAGAGGGACGTCCATGTAAAGTAATACACCGATCGATAGTGTGGCCAAGCTTATGACAATGATCACACTTAGGACGGGGCTTTCCAGTCTTCTGAAAGTGGCCACGATAACCACCCGGAGCACGATTACCTCCTTGAGAAACCAAAGCAGATGAATCAACTGGTGTGGGTGGGACTCCGCCGTCAGATGATGGTTTTGCTGGGACACGCAGCAAAGTAGACCATGCAGTATCCAGAGTGGGGATTGTAGGAGACCCCAATATCTGATCGCGAACAGACGAATACTCTGGAGGTAGGCCATACAGAGCTAGAAGCATGAAGAAGGATCGGCGTTGTTCAAGTTCCTTAGCAGTGGTAGCAGTTGGGGGAAATAATTCATTGAAATCATGAAGAAGACCTTGAACACGACCCAAGTATTCAGCCATAGAACCATCCAGGCGACGAGGGGAAATAATATTCTGCAAATTTTGACACACTCCATATAAGCGTTGTGTATCATTGGTATAAAGGATCTTAGCCTGTGCCCAAACAGATTCGCAAGTCTCATGAAAACGAAAGATCTGTTTCAAGGATGGACTAATAGTCGACTTAATGAGACTGCAGAGTTGAGCATCAATTTTCTTCCAACGAGCACTATCAGTGGCAGCCACCGAGTCAGCCTTCGTAGTGAGGTGATCTTCATAGGCCTGTCCCCGGAGCCATAACTTGACGTCGGAAGCCCAAGAAACATAGTTAGTACCGTCCAATTTGTCAACGGCAAGAGGAGTAGTGATATAACTTGTGAAAATAGGGGCCTCAGCCCTTGGAGGAGGAACGGCGGCCATGGATTCCAAAAACGGTGAGAGAAGTGACCAAAAAAATGGAAGATCTGAGAAGGAATATCGGAAACCGGAGATGAAGCACGGTTACCAAAAAAATTGGCGCCGATAGATAGTGGATCTACCGGGAAAGCACGGATCAGGGTTGCCTCTTGTTAGGCTCTAGATACCATGTTTTCTTCATCTCCCACTACTGCCCCACCAAACGTAGTTCTGTCTCCTTTACCAGCCAATCCACCCCCATTAACTCCTTTGCAGGTTTATCGGCGTCGACCACGGCCACCTCCACTACCATCAACTAATACAGAAATCACCATAGACTCCCCTCCGGATCCAACTCCTTCGTCCCCTCCGGTCCTGCCCCCTGAGACTGATCTCCCAATTGCACTTCGCAAAGGTATACGTTCCACTCGTAATCCATCTCCTCATTATGTTAATTTGTCTTATCATCGCTTGTCTTCTTTGCATTATGCTTGTATTTCCTCTTTGTCTTCTGTGTCTATTCCCAAGACTGTAGGTGATGCTTTATCTCACCCTGGCTGGAAACAAGCTATGCTTGATGAGATGTGTGCTCTTCAGAACAGTGGCACGTGGGACCTTGTTCCTCTTCCTCTTGGAAAATCTGTTGTAGGTTGCAGGTGGGTTTTCACAGTTAAAGTTGGGCCTGATGGACAAGTTGATCGTCTCAAGGCACGTTTAGTGGCCAAAGGTTATACACAGCTGTTTGGCCTAGATTATGGTGACACCTTCTCTCCCGTGGCTAAAATGACCTCGGTTCGATTATTTCTCTCTATGGCAGCTATTCGCCACTGGCCCCTTTACCAGCTTGACATCAAGAACGCATTCCTCCATGGTGATTTGTGTGAGGAAGTTTATATGGAGCAACCTCTTGGATTTGTTGCTCAGGGGGAGTCTTCTGGACTAGTTTGTCGTCTTCATAAGTCTTTGTATGGACTTAAGCAATCTCCTAGGGCTTGGTTTGAGAGATTTAGCACTGTTATTCAAGAGTTTGGTATGACGCGATGTGAAGCTGATCATTCACTGTTTTATCGTCACTCAGTTGTTGGGTGTATTTACTTAATTGTGTATGTGGACGACATTGTCATTACAGGTAATGATCATCATGGAATCACACAGGTAAAATAACACCTTTGTCATCATTTCCAGACAAAAGACCTCGGCAGACTTCGTTATTTCTTGGGCATAGAGATTGCCCAATCCAAACGGGGGATTGTGATTTCACAAAGGAAGTATGCTATGGATATTTTGGAGGAGACAGGACTGTTAAATTCCAAGCCAGTTGACACTCCAATGGATCCCAATGCTAAACTTATGCCAGCTCAGGGGGAGCCACTCTCCGATCCTGGAAAATATAGAAGATTAGTTGGAAAACTGAATTACCTCACTGTTACTCGCCCAGATATTTCATTTCCTGTTAGTCTGGTAAGTCAATTTCTTAACTCTCCTTGTGAAGGACATTGGGAAGCTGTGATTCGCATCTTGAAATATATTAAAGGAGCTCCAGGAAAAGGCTTACTCTATGAAGACAAGGGACACACTCGAGTTGTAGGATACTCAGATGCAGATTGGGCAGGTTCTCCTTTTGATAGGAGATCCACCTCAGGTTATTGTGTTTTCTTGGGTGGTAACTTAATTTCCTGGAAGAGTAAGAAGCAAAGTGTAGTGGCAAGGTCAAGTGCGGAAGCAGAATATCGAGCCATGGCGACAACAACCTGTGAGCTTATATGGCTTAAACAATTGCTTCACGATTTGAGATTCGGGGATGTTTCACAAATGACACTTATTTGTGACAATCAGGCAGCTCTGTATATTGCATCAAATTCAGTGTTCCATGAGAGATCCTCGAATTAATTATATTTGTAACAAGCTTGGTGCATATGATATATATGCTCCAGCTTGAGGGGGAGTGTTAGATATCGGAATATTCCATATTATGTAAATAGAATATTCTGTAAGTAATTAGGATATCATGTAAATAGGAAATAGAATATTATGTAATTATTATAGAATATTATGTAATTACTATGGTATTTATGCCTCCTATTATATATAATGAGCTCTGATGTGTAATTCAAACACACGGATTCAATCCAACCTTCCTCTTGTTCTCTCATTATTCAACACTGCACATGAAGTAAATCTGGTGGAAGGAGTGATCTGCAAGCTTTTTGTTCCTACAGCTCAACAAACTGCTACCATTTAAGTAAAATCTCCCAAAAGAACACTTTAAGTTCTTGATGAAGGAATGGTTGAAACGTTGCACCGACTTGAATAACTTGAATCGAAGTGTCCAACAATAGGGGTTACATTTAGGTAGTTAGGATAAGGTAAGTTTGTAGTTTCTGATTTTGAATTATGAATCTAGTTTGTTATTTCCTTGATTATTAGGAGTTGAGATTAGTGTTATCAATCCCGGACAGTGCAGCACAGTGGCCATCCCAAAGAACACTAGCAATATAGTGGATAGCAGGATGAGTGCTATTTTGAAATTTTTATACAGTTTGTATAATTTATAGTATATACATAAAAAAAATAAAAACAAAAACAAATAAAAACTCAACAGCTACTTGTGATTGACTAGGGAGAGGGTGAAATATGACAGCATATGAGTGAGACAGTGTAAGAGAGGAGAAGCCTAAACATTGTTATGATGTTTTTGAATTGGAGAAATCCAAACATACCCCAATAGTAAGAATAAATGTCACTATTGACCCTACTTTCTGCAGAAGATAACAAAACAAACCTGATATGATGCTCTACCATTCTGTGATGATGATGAGGAGGAGGAGGGTGATTCACACGAACCACTTGCACCAACATGTTCTTCTGAGTCACCTCTTTGATGAATTCTAAGATTCAAACTCCCATGAAGAATATTTGAATCAGAATCATGTTCCTCATCATCAGATATTGATGTTTCAAAGTCCAACTCCAAATCCTCGTCATAATCAGAATCATCCCTGTCAGATCCCGGACCATCTTGCGAAGCATCACTATTAGCCTCCGATCGGTATAGTATGTCACTTAATGATAACATTCTTCCACCTCTTCCGTCAATCCTTGATGCTCCATCATTTGTCTTACTATTTTTCTCAGTTTCAGCTGTTAAACAAACCAGTTAGATCCACATAATGACATTAAAAATTGGCATGTAATTTTCTAGAGATAAAAAGCAATATTTGGAAATTTAATTGATTTTTTATACCATGTTTTAGCAGTTATGGAATATGGTAATTATTAAATACTTTAACTTTGATGGCCTTCATAAGAAAAACGCATTTAAGTGAGCTCGATGTGACACAAACTTCTTAAGGGCCATTTCAAATAAACTTCATTAACTAGAAAAGTGGAAGGATAACTATTGATGAATTTGCACATAGATGCATGCAATAGAAAAAATGGAGCAAGTTAATATAGAAGTTTTTTTAGTCAAATCATGCCCCTTTTGTCCATACCTAAAGCAATATCCTTCTTCACCTTCTCCACTCTTTCAGCAACTTCAGATTTGGATGGGGCAAGCGAGTGGGAAGCAACAGCAAAATCCAAAGCTTCTTTGTGTTTACCCAACTGCAACAAAAATTAGGAAATAAAATTCAGTAATAGGTTTAGAAATGAACAAACAGGTTCTGCAATCAGAAAGACTTTTATGCAAACAAATGGTAAGACAAAACACTGAATAAAATACACAATCATAAACAAGCCCTCCACTATTAACTTCATCCTTCCATATGAATACACTTACTGTATTTCTCAAGAAGCGTTTGATAGATGAAAGTTATGACCCTGCTAATTTGTGATATTTTGAATGCGGGGGGGGGAAGGAAATTCTCAATTCTAAAACAAAACAATAAATAAAATAAAATAGTCAAGCTTAAACAAACCCTCAACTATTAACCTCATCCATATGAGAACACTTGCTGTATATCTCATGAACCTATTGTTTCTATCCAACGGAAAATTATGACTCTGCTAAATTATAATGTTTTGAATGTGAGTCTTAAATGCAACAAGACAGTCTTGGATACCACCTTTACACATTATTCAACAATGTTTCAAAGTAAAAACATTCTAAGAATGTAGTTCATACATCCAAAAGTACCTGAGACAAAGCTTCTGACATGTAGTACAGTGGTTTATATGAGGATTTATCAATTTTCCTAGCAGCATGGCAGTCTCTTATAGCCATATGAGCATCGTTTTTCCACTTCCTCTGGATGTGGAGGTAATTTCAAAAAGATGTTCCATTCAGCAAAAATGAAGGAAAAAAAAATTGAACTGAAAGGAAAAGAAAAACTCTAAGCCTCAGTTTAGTAATATAAAGAAGAACCTTAAGCAATAGCACAGCACGAGTACACAAGCATTCATGTTTTAGTGCAGGCCCAATAATATGATTGTAGCCATTCAAAACTTCATTGCATGCCTCAATTCCATAATAGAACACCCCCTCCTCTAAGGACTTCTTAGCATATTTTATTAGTTTCCTACACTTGTCAAGCTGTAAAACCCAGTTAGTTAATAAAACACTGCAAAACTAAAGAAACACTTATACTTCTTTGCTGAAAAATCACTTACAGATATATTTTTAAAAAACTATCAAAATATGATGCACTGCATACCTTAGCAGCGATGTTCTTTTTAGCTCGAAAACCATTTGGGAAGACATTAGGCACAAAAGGCTGCAACTCTACCCCGTTAACTGTTGGAGAGTAAGTCACCAGCTTTGATACATCACCTGAAGTATATTGCACCTCATTCACTCCAGCTGCATATTGCAAGAATAAGCATAATCTCAACAACTTTGACAGTCCTCACAAAACTCAGTAACAACAGGCTACTAACATAATAAAAGATGTTCCAGCAAAAGAGTAAGAGCTAGTTTGGATAAACAATGCAAGAAGCACTTGTGCAAAAAGAAATATTTGCAAAATCTCACAATATTTATGTCCTTTTAAACAAAAACAAAATTTTTGTATACAATTTGAAATTAGTTTCACAATCTCAACTCTTTTGGAAGCTCACTCATTTGAACTTCTCCATAAACACCACAAATTTATGATGTCAAAACAGTGATTGTGTTTGTGTATTTTAAGAAGGTTTATATTTGTAGTAATTTTGTAACAGTTGTATCTTGCTAATTATTAGGTTTATTTATTTAGGATCAATCCCATAATCAGAAAGATTTGTTTCCTTAGAACTAAACTAGCTGTCCATATTTCCTAAAATAGACTACAAGCTCATGTATATATATAGGTCCAGTGACCTCGTGATAATATAACAAGAATATTATTTCTTCTAAATTTAATATGGTATCAGAGCTCCTGATCCTTGGGAGTCTTTGACCATGCCTCTAAACCCTAAGTTGCAGCCTTCATTGTTGCGCTACCTTTAAACCTTGTCGCAGTTTCATTGCAGCGCAGCCCTCTCTACCTTGATCGCACCTGATCATGGCTGAGATCGTGGATCCTATTCTGAAAACTGGGGACAGACTCCAGACTGCTGGAGAATTGCAGAATGTTCATTCTGCTTATCGGTTAAATGGGAAGAATTATCTCAAATGGTCTCAACTCATTAGGACCATCTTGAAAGGAAAAGGAAAGGTCAGTACTTGACTGATAGTGCACCTGATGAAACAAATCCCAAGTTCAAATCATGGGAAGAAAAAGACTCCATGATCATGACGTGGATGTGGAATTCAATGGTCCCAAAAATTAGTGATACCTGCATGTTCCTTAAATCAGCAAAGGAAATTTGAGAGGCAGTAGAACAAACTTATTCTAAGGCCAAAGATGCTGCTCAAATTTATGATGTAAAGGTGAAAACTGTGGCTGCCAAACAGGGAAACAGATCCGTTACAGAATATGCTAATCAACTCAAGTCTCTATGAATGGAATTGGACCACTATTGAGTTATAAAAGCAAAACGTTCAGAAGACTCAGCAATCCTTAAGGAGTATATTGAACAAGATAGAGTCTATGATTTTTTGGTAGGCCTAAATCCTGAATATGACCAGGTCCGAATCCAAATCCTGGGAAAAGAGAAAGTCCCAGGGCTTAATGAAGTGGTAGCCATTATCCGGAGTGAAGAAAGCAGGAGAGGACTGATGCTGGAGACCTCAATAACTGAAAGTTCTGCAATGATAGCCGAAGGAGGAACAATCATGGTTGCTAACCAAAGGAGAAGCGGGGTTCCCAATATGAAGAAAAAACATGAGGATATCTGGTGTACCCACTGTAACAACCCGCGTCACACAAGGGAGAAGTGCTGGAAATTACATGGGAACCCCCCAAGCAGAGAATGGGGGCCGAAAGGAGGCCCTCCCACAAAAGGAGGGCAAGGGCAAGCACACATCAGTCATGGACAAAGTGAAGGATCTGGCCAATTGAATCATGAAGAGATAGAACGGGTAAGATCCTTCCTTAGTAAATTGAAGAAGCTCACAGGTATATGCTCCTTAACATATTCTGGTAAGTTTCCACTTTCTTTTGGGCTTAATGTTTCAGATACACCATTTACACATTACTGGATATTCGACTCTGGAGCCACTGATCATATGACCCCTCTACCCAAATATTTCTCCACATATTCCCCATGTCCTAGCAACAAGAAAATTTCCACAGCAGATGGAACCCTTACGATCGCAGCAGGCCAAGGAGAGGTCCAAATAAACCCATCCATAACATTAAAAAATGTCCTTCATGTCCCTAAATTGTCCACCAATCTGATTTCTATACAAAAACTCACAAAAGATCTCTCATGTAATGTTGTTTTTCATAACAACTCTTGTATACTGCAGGACAAAAACTCAGGGAAGACGATTGGACATGCTAGAGAATGGAATGCCTATACTACATGAAGGATCATAATCTGCCTACCAATATACCATTGTCGGCTAGGAGACCCTTCATTTCGAGTTGTAAAAGTGCTTTTCCCTTGTTTAAAAACTTAAATGTGGAGAGTCTCCATTGTGATGTGTGTAAGCTTGCTAAACACAAGCGTGTACCTTTTCCCATTAGCAATAAGATGAGTCCTTCTCCTTTTTTTCTTGTTCACACTGATGTATGGGGTCCTACTTACGTTCCTAATATCTCAAATGCTAAATGGATTTTAACCTTCATAGATGATTGTACCCGGGTGACTTAGGTTTTTCTACTAACACAAAAATCTGAAGTAAGCTCTGTGTTTTTTCAGTTTGTCTCAATGATTAAAAATCAATTTGGGGTCGGTATCAAAAAGAATTAGGTCTAATAATATCAAGGACTATTTTAACCTTGTACTAAACTCTTTTTGCCAAAAGGAAGGGATAATCCATGAGTCCTCGTGTGTGAACATACCCCAACAGAATGGGATTGCAGAAAGGAAAAATGGGCACCTATTAGATCAAATTAGAGCTCTACTTTTTCAAAACCATGTTCCTAAGAGACTTTGGGGGGAAGCCCTTCTTACTGCCACTTATCTCATCAATAGGTAACCCACTAAAATCTTAGACTCAAAAAGTCTCATGGAAGTCCTACAAATAAACTCCAACCGAGAATATTTGGGTGTGTATCCTTTGTCCATGTTCATAATAATGAAAGGAGAAAATTGGAACCTAGGGCTGTCAAATGCGTATTCTTAGGGTACTTTACCACACAAAAGGGATACAAATGTTTTCACCCCTATCAAAAAAATTCTGTGTCAAGAGATGTCACCTTCAACGAACGAGAGAGCTACTTCAAGCAACCTCATCTTCAGGGGGGGAATGTAAGAGAGGAAGATGAGACTCTCATGCTTCCGAATATGACATTTGGACCTGAAATTGGAACAAATGGCATTGTTGTCCCTGAAATTGAGAAGAGCAAGACCTGCACTTGAACCAACAGCAGGACTTGCACTTGAAACAGCAGCAGGACCTATACCTACACCTGCACCTGAACCAACAGCAAGACCTGCACCTGAACCCGCACCTAATGGTGGAAAATTTGGGAAAAATATGGTATATTCAAGGAGAGAAAAGTCCATTCTAGAATCTGGCAAAGTCCAAGAGTCCAGCCCATCATCACTGCATGAGGTAACACTTTCGAATCCTATAAACTCCAATGATTCTAATGAGTTTGTTTCTGAAAATTTAGAAGCACAGGCAGACCAAAATCTAGACCTACCCATTGCCCTTAGAAAGGGAACTAGAACATGCACCCAACAACCACTTTACCCACTATCAAATTTCTTATCCTTTGAAAATTTCTCACCTACCCATAAAACCTTCCTCACAAACCTCAACTCCACACACACACCTTCCTCTGCATCTGAAGCATTATCTGACAGAAAATGGAAACAAGCCATGGATGTGGAAATGGAGGTGTTAAGCAAGAATAGGACCTGGGAACTTGTCACCCTACCAACTGGAAAAAAACCAGTAGGATGCAAGTGGGTATATACAGTAAAGTACAGGGTTGATGGACCATTGAACGTTACAAGGCAAGATTAGTGGCCAAAAGCTTCACTCAAACCTATGGAATTGATTACTTGGAGACATTTTCCCCGGTTGCTAAGATGAACACGATCAGAGTAATATTGTCATTAGCAACAAATCATGATTGGGACATGCAGCAGTTCAATGTGAAGAATGTTTTTTTACATGGAGACCTTGAAGAAGAAATATACATGGAGTTGCCCCCTGGTTACAATGGACAGGTTGCTGCTGGAACTGTTTGTAAGTTAAGAAAGGCTCTATATGGGCTGAAACAATCCCCAAAAGTGTGGTTTGGAAGATTCACCAAAGTTATGACAGGTCTGGGCTACAAACAGAGCCAAGGGGATCACACATTATTTATCAAACATTTCGTTTTAGGAGGGGTAACAATTTTATTGGTGTATGTAGATGATATTATAGTAAGTGGGGATGACAAAAAGGAGCAGTAAGTGTTAAGTGAATGCCTTGCCATGCAATTCGAGATCAAGACATTAGAGAGACTTAAATATTTTTTGAGAATTAAAGTGGCTCATTCCAAGAAAGGAATCTTCACATCTCAGCAAAAGTATATTAGTAACTTGCTTAATGAAATAGGTAAGACCGCCTGCAGACCAGCAAGTACCCCAGTTGACCCAAATATAAACTTGGGAAGTGCGGAGGAGGATATTGTCGTTGATGTCAGAACGAGTTGTACATGTGTTAATTAGTGGTATATTTTATAGTTAAATAGGATTAAAATCCCATAAATAGGATTTGATTAGCTGTGTATGTATTTATAGAAATTATTGGTCCTTACTTATAGAATTGATTGAGGGCAATGATAAGTATTTATTAGGAATTTCCTTTCCTAAATATATTGTATTCTATTTAAGAGCACAGGCTGCTCTAATCAATAATAATAAACATTATCTCTGTCATGGTATCAGAGCTCCAAAATCCATAGGAGCCTGTTAAAAATTGTGGCCTGCATTGCCATTGTTTCCGCTGTGCGGCCTGCATTGCCGATTTTATTTTACGGTCTATCTTGCCGTTTTTCCCAACAAAATTCAGAATGTCTGAACCAGTTAATACCCCTGCCCCAAACACCGGCTCTGTTGAGCTGAAAAATGTTCAACCTAGCCTTCGTCTCAATGGTAAAAACTACCTCAAATGGTCTCATTTTGTCCAAACCTTTTTAAAGGGGAAGGGCAAATTGAATCATCTTACTGGAAAGGATACTCCAGAAGCTACAGACGGGAAATTTGCTGCATGGGATGAAGAAGATGTTGTTGTAATATCATGGCTATGGAATTCCATGGTGCCTGAGATTAGTGATGCATGCATATTCATGAAGACTGCCAAAGAGGTGTGGGACAGCTGTAAAGAAAACTATTCCAAGGTTGGTGATGCTGCACAAATTTACGAAATTAAGATGAAGATTGCAACTACCAAGCAAGGAGATCGGTCCATTAGTGAGTATGCCCAAACTCTACAAAATCTATGGTTGGAGTTGGATCACTATGAACATTTTGAAGCAAAATGCACTGCAGATGCTACTTTACTAAAAAATTATAAGGAGAAGGATAGAATCTATAAGTTCTTAACCGGTCTGAACAATGAGTTTGATCCAATAAGGATTCAAGTACTCGGAAAAGAGTTACCCTCACTAAATGAAACCATGGCTGCCTTTCGAACAGAAGAATCACGAAGAGGAGTGATGATGGAGCCTCAATCAACTGAAAGTTCAGCCTTAGTAGCACAAAGTCGAGAGAAGAACATTGACCAATGGAAGAACGGTCAAACCGGAGGAGCTCCCAAAATGGAGATTGAAAGAGGGGATAACAAGGATTCTCTATGGTGTACCTTCTGCAAGAAGCCAAGGCACACCGAAGACAGATGCTGGAAACTTCATGGAAAACCGCCAAATCAGAACCGAAATTGGAACACCAAAGGCATTCAACGAGGAGGACCAGCACATGCCCACTTGGTCCAATCAAGTGTTGTCAAGGAAAGTCATTCCAAACCTACTGCTGATTTCAATTCAGAAGAAATTACAAGACTAAGGGAACTACTAGACTCTTTAGTCAAACCCACAAACACAGGTAGTTCTTCCATGGCATTATCAGGTAGTTCTCATCCCTATGCTCTTAGTGTTTTACAATCTACAGGAAAAGGGACATGGATTGTTGATTCTGGGGCTACGAATCACATGACCCATTCCTCTATAGAGTTTATCTCTTACACACCGTGTCCAAGTAATAAAAAGATTGTCACTGCAGATGGCACTTTTATTACTGTTGCAGGAAAGGGAGATATTCCACTAAGTCAAAATTTAATGTTGAGAGATGTCTTGCATGTGCCCAAATTATCTGCCAAACTGTTATCTATTCACAAACTTACAACAGATTTACAATGCTTGGTAACATTCACTCCTACACTTTGCAAATTTCAGGATCAGGAAACGGGGAAGATGATTGGACTTGCTAGAGAGGACAATGGGCTCTACCTTCTTATGGAAGCGCGTGAGACAAGTAGCATTAAGAGTCAACTTCCACTGTCTTTGTTGTCAGAATCTATTCCTTCCCTCAATAAAGAAATCTGGTTGCGTCACTTCCGGTTGGGTCATCCTTCATTTAGCACTCTCAAAAATATGTTTCCCACCTTGTTTCAAGGTATAAACTTAGAAAATTTTCACTGTGATGATTGTGAACTTGCTAAACACAAACGTGTCAGCTTTCCTAATAATAATAAAAGAATGTCTACTCCTTTTTCCTTAATCCATAGTGATGTTTGGGGGCCATCCAATATCCCAAATATATCGGGGGCCCGTTGGTTTGTCATTTTTATTGATGATTGTACTAGAGTGTCATGGATGTATCTCTTAAAACAAAAAAGTGAAGTCACTCAAATATTTAAATTGTTTTTCCAAATGATAAAAACCCAATTTGAGACTACCATTAAACGGTTTCGTTCTGACAATGCCAAAGATTATTTTAATCAAACATTGTCTTCCTTTTTCACTGAACATGGTATTATTCATGAACCATCATGTGTCCACACCCCACAACAAAATGGGGTGGCTGAAAGAAAAATTGGGCATATTCTCAATGTTACCCGAGCATCTTTATTCCACACAAATGTTCCAAAACAATATTGGGGGGAGGCTGCTCTTACTGCAGCCTACTTGATTAATCGCTTACCCTCTCAAATTCTTCAGAATAACAGCCCCATTCAGCTCCTCTCCAAATTCTACCCAAATTTCAAAACTTCAAACCACCTAGTTCCTAGGATCTTTGGGTGTGTGTCATTTGTCCATGTTCATTCTCCACATCGAGGAAAACTTGATCCCCGAGCTATTAAATGCATATTTCTTGGTTACTCGCCTACCCAAAAAGGTTACAAGTGTTATCAACCTACAACAAAAAAGAATTTTGTGTCTATTGATGTCACTTTTGTCGAAACCGAATCCTTTTTTTCCAAACCTTATCTTCAGGGGGAGAAGGAATGCATCGAAGATAAGGATGATTTGTTCAAAGACCTTTCTTTTATGCCCAAGACTCCCGAGTCAAGTCCTATAACCACTTCATTACAGACTTCTAATGCTACTCGTCCACTACAAGTTTACACAAGAAGGGCAGCACCTATTATCCAACCTGTGAAAGTCCCAGAATCTGACCCAATTCTTGAAACTGTAATCAATGAGACTGTTTTAGAGGAGCAAATTGTGCCCCCTGAAACTGAAGTTGATGGGACTGATTTAGAGGAGCAGAATATATCCATGGATGCTAGAGATCTTCCAATTGCAATAAGGAAGGATGTTAGAGCATGTACAAAAAGGCCAAGGTATCCAATGTCTCACTTTATATCCTATGATAATTTGTCCAACAATCATAGAAGTTTTCTTGCTCATTTAAACACTACCGCTATCCCAAAAAATGTTACCGAAGCACTAGATAGCAAAGAGTGGAGAGAAGCTATGAAAGTTGAAATGGATGCACTTGAGAAAAATGGAACTTGGAAGTTAGTAGAGCTTCTTAATGACAAAAAACTTGTTGGCTGTAAATGGGTATTCACCCTTAAATACAAGTCCGATGGAACAGTAGAAAGGTATAAAGCAAGACTAGTAGCTAAGGGGTACACACAAACATATGGGATTGACTATCATGAGACTTTCTCTCCTGTCGCAAAAATGAGCACTGTCAGAATTTTGTTATCTCTAGCAGCTAACTATGGATGGAATTTGCAGCAATTCGATGTCAAGAATGCTTTCCTACATGGCAACCTTGAAGAGGAAATTTACATGGAGGTCCCACCTGGGTTTAACTTTGAGAAAGACAAAGTTTGTAAGCTAAGGAAGGCCCTTTATGGACTGAAACAGTCCCCTAGGGCCTGGTTTGGCAGGTTTACCACTGTGATGAAAGATATGGGATATAAACAAAGTCAGGGAGATCACACTTTGTTTACTAAGCATTCAGCCTTAGGGGGAGTTACTGCACTAATTGTTTATGTGGATGATATAATTGTAACAGGAAATCATCAAACAGAAATGGATAGCCTAAAAGTGTGTTTGCTAAAAGAGTTTGAAGTAAAAGAGTTGGGCAGATTAAAATATTTTTTGGGCCTTGAAGTGGCACACTCTCGTCACGGTATTTTCATCTCTCAACAGAAGTATGTGCTGGATTTATTATCTGAAACTGGTAAATTGGGATGCAAACCAGTAGAAACTCCAATTGAACAAAATCACAGACTTAGTGAATTTGTTGAAGATGCAACTGTGGACAGAGAATCCTATCAAAAGTTGGTTGGAAAGTTAATCTATTTATCTCACACTAGGCCAGACATAGCTTATGCAGTGGGAGTGGTGAGTCAATTCATGCATAATCCCAAAGAAAATCATCTTAGAGCTGTTTACCGAATTTTGCAATACTTGAAGGGCACTCCTGGAAAAGGAATTCTATTTACAAAGGGTCAAGGAATTACTTTGGAAGCCTATACAGATGCTGATTATGCTGGATCAGTAGATGACAGAAGATCCACATCCGGATATTGTACTTTTCTTGGAGGAAACTTGGTGACTTGGAGGAGCAAAAAACAAAACGTTGTTGCGAGGTCAAGTGCAGAAGCAGAATTTCGGGCTATGGCTTTAGGTATTTGTGAACTCCTATGGCTGAAAATAATTCTACAAGACATAAAGATTGAATGGAATGGACCCATGAAACTATATTGTGACAACAAGTCAGCAATAAACATTGCACATAATCCAGTGCAACATGATAGAACGAAGCATGTCGAAGTAGACAGACATTTCATCAAGGAAAAATTGGATAGTGGGACAATATGTATACCATTTGTATCAACTGGAAATCAGCTGGCAGATGTTCTTACAAAAGGATTAAGTGGTTCTACATTGCAATCTATTATCGGCAAGTTGGGAATGAGTAACATCCACTCTCCAACTTGAGGGGGAGTGTCAGAACGAGCTGTACATGTGTTAATTAGTGGTATATTTTATAGTTAAATAGGATTAAAATCCCATAAATAGGATTTGATTAGCTGTGTATGTATTTATAGAAATTATTGGTCCTTACTTATAGAATTGATTGAGGGCAATGATAAGTATTTATTAGGAATTTCCTTTCCTAAATATATTGTATTCTATTTAAGAGCACAGGCTGCTCTAATCAATAATAATAAACATTATCTCTGTCAGTTGACAAGGAAATGTATCACAGACTTGTGGGCAGACTTATTTACTTATCTCACACTAGACCAGACATTGCTTTTGCAGTAAGTCTAGTCAGTCAGTTTATGCACCAACCAAAGGAAGCACATTTACAAGCTGCTCTTAGAATTGTCCAGTATTTGAAAGGGACCCCAGGAAGAGGGATTTTGTTCAAACGAAACAAGAGTGTAAGTCTTGAAGCATATACGCATGCGGACTATGCGGGGTCAGTGGTAGATAGGAGATCAACTACTGGATACTGCACCTTCCTTGGTGGAAACCTCGTGACTTGGAAGAGCAAAAAATAGTGTGTAGTAGCTAGATCGAGTGCAGAAGCAAAATTTCGCAATGGCCCAAGGAATATGTGAACTTCTATGGCTAAAGATTATATTGGAAGACTTGAAGATAAGATGGAATGAACCTATGAGGTTATATTGTGACAACAAATCTGCAATTAGTATAGCCCACAGCCCGGTGCAGCATGATAGAACTAAACATATCGAGGTTGACACACACTTTATCAAGGAAAAACTAGACAGTGGCATGATTTGCACACCATATGTATCCACTCAGAATCAACTTACAGACATACTCACCAGGGGACTGAACTGCGATAACTTTGAAAGAATTATATCCAAGTTGGGAATGGAAAACACCTATTCACCAGTTTGAGGGGGAGTGTCAAAACAGTAATTGTCTTTGTGTATTTTAGAAAGGTTTATATTTGTAATAATTTTGTAACAGTTGTATCTTGCTAATTATTAGGTTTATTTATTTAGGATCAATCCCATAATCACAAGGATTTGTTTCCTTAGAACTAGCTGTCCATATTTCCTAAAATAGATTACAAGCTCGTGTGTGTGTATATATATATATAGGTCCAGTGACCTCATGGTAATATAACAAGAATATATATATATATATATATATATATATAGGTCCAGTGACCTCATGGTAATATAACAAGAATATTATTTCTTCTAAATTTAATAGTTTATAATAAAGACTTTTTCACAAGCAAAGATCCATAAAACTTATTTTAATTGAGAAGCTTCCATTAACAAGAAATTAATCCAAACTAGGCCTAGATCTTTGAGAACATCTGAAATCACACCATACCAAAATACTTAAATATATATGCAGTGCATCAAATAAAACCTGTCAAGCAAAATGAATGATTCTGATTAAAAGGGTTATTTTAGGAAGGGGTCCCCGCCCCGTTTAGGATATAGTCTGCATCAAAATGATATGATAAGAAATATGCAGAGAGTTACATATAGACACGGAGAAGTATAGTAAAAGCTGAAGGAACAGTCCTGATATAAGCAAGACCAACATGTCCACTAACATTGATAAACCAACAAAGTGAAACACAGCATCAAGTGGCCTCTTCAAAACCCAGTTTAACAACAAGGAAAAAATTACTTATCCAACCTCATTTGTTTTGATAGAGTATCAGTATTTGACCTACCTTGTGAATACTAGTATATTACACGCCTCGCAGCACTTTTTTTCTATGTTTTTGACTATCGGAGTTAAAGATTGCAAGGATATCAAGCATAGAATAAATAACAAGACAGTGTGCAAAACAATTTGCACAGCTAAACTGCTGTATAATTATACTGCTTTTAATACCCAAAACAATTTGAACAAGTGCACATTATTTCATACTATTAGTGACATAAATATAAATAAACAAGACACAAGATATGTTGTAAACATTTTACCATGATTTACATTCATCAAGTAAACATGCTCTCCACTATAGCTAAGGAGAACCTCAGATCCATCAGGACTAAAAGTAACGTGAGTTAAGTGCAAATTTGGATGTCCCTGGAAGAAAAAGACACAATATAAGTGCAACAATATTTGCTTTAAGTAGAAGGAAAGACTTAAACTTGCATAACATATCAATGACGAAAATGAATGAGAGAATAATGGTAACTTCTAGAACCCAAAGTATATGCACTGTAACACAAAATTCTTGGATATACTTTTAAACTTTATTTGTTCAGAAATTTAAATAAAAATAGAAAAATATGGTAGAATGAGGTAAAAGTAAAAAAAAGCTATAGTTGGTCAAAATTTTAAAATAATTTCTATTTATGTCGGAAGACAAGATTTCCGTCCTTTATCACGGGAATGAAAAAGAGAGAAACCATGAGTGAAGTATATTCCTAAAGAATCAGAGATATCATAATTTCTAAATGGATACAATTGTTTCTCCTCATCAGCCAGGAGTGACTTTATCAGTAGCTTAACATGAAGATGTGAGTTTTGTAAAGCTTTTATCATATATGAGAAAGAAAGATGGCATGGTCTCTGTTTAAGACGGCTCAGTACTGCACTTCTTTCCCCTAGTAGAGATGATTTACTTTTCACCTAAAAAGGGGACTTTTATTTCCCCAATACCTCACAGATTTAAGTGAACAATGCAATACTAACTCAAAAGCAAATAATAGTAGACTATTAAAGCAAAGGACTCTAACACGGTCAGAAAGATGCATTGGACAGAAATAATTAACACAGGGAGGTGGGGACATTCTTTTCCCAGAGGAGCTTAGAGGTGGTAGCATCCTTCTATCATACAGACGTGCAAAAGCATCACTGCAAAAAATAAGAACCTAAACTCAGTTTGAAATAGTTAAATTGAAATAAGTAGCAAATGAGAAAACCTCACCAAAGACACTTACCTCCCGCCAACAAGGAGCAAATGAGGTCTAGTTGAACTAATATCAAAAGATTTTAAAGAAAGGACTTGTTTAGGGGGATCGCCAAGGGATCTTTTAGCTCCATTCCGCAAATCAAGCTGACATTAACCATTGAATGTGGAAGTCAATAAATGAAAAACTCCAAAGAGTTCAGCTAAAGAAAACAATGACCATAATGCACGTCTTCTTGGAATTACATTATAGCCAACCTTGTTGAGATCCCATCTAATTCCAGAAGACTAACAAAAGACATTAGTGATAGCATCACAAGACCAAAGATGCTACCATATATCAATTATACATCTAATATTTATTTCCCTCGAGATACCTTAGTCATACAGGTTTCCCATTTGCACTTTTAACTCTAATATGCTGTTGAAAATAAAATAAATAAATTGTATGTTTTCCACTAAAATGAACATTTAAGTCTTAGGTTCATGTATATTTAGATTCATGCATTTAGAGAGTTGGACTATTATTTATTGCTCCTTGTAAACATAATATGTAATTAATTATATAGTGTATAAATATCAAGGTTGTTGAGTGCTTTACTCACTCAAGCACATTCAGAAAATTTCGTATTCCTATTTTTCACATGGCATCAGAGCTCCTAATCTAGGGGATTCTACTGCCACTAATCATTATTTAGAAATCTGATTGGACATTTTATGCTGTCAAAACACTTAAATCTTGACTTGACAACACTTGTTGTCAAGTTTTTTTCCAATTAAACGCTATCTATACTTTTCCGGCAGCTATCCCTATAGTTCCGTACAGTTTCCTGCCGTTGGTACCGCTCTGCATATTTTTCAGCCTCTGCCTGCATAGTTCTTGCCGCTGTTTCAGCCGTTTCCTGCATAGTTTCAGTCGCTGTTTAAGCCGCTTCATGCACAGTTCCAGCCGCTATTTCAGCCGCTTCCTGCACAGTTCCAGCCGCTGTCCCTGTATTTTCTGGGTTGATTTCTTCATTGAATTTTGTTTTCTTCAGTATCTTACAGATAAATATTTGGTTGTTGCTTTTATTTCCTTCATGACCAATAGTATGTAAAAGTCATCAGGTAATTGCAGTGTTGTGTATTCTTGTAAATTTTCACTCTCATTTGGATTTCATGTCTCAGAAACACCTTCTTGTTTATTTTGGATATTAGATTCAGGAGTCACAGACCACTTGACACCCTCTTCGAAACAATTCTCCACATATTCTCCTTGTCCTAGTAATAAAAAAATTTCTACTGCAGTGGTACTCTTGTAACTGTAGCGGGCATTGGAGATATCCATATAAATCATTCTATAACCCTAAAAAGGGTCCTCCATGTTACAAAACTATCCATGAATCCTGTCTCCATACAAAAGCTTACAAACGATTTATCCTGTAATGTTACTATTCATAATGATTGTTGTATATTTCAGGATAAGGAGTCGGGAAAGACGATTGGACGTGCTAGAGAAAGGAATGGTCTTTACTATCTTGAAGAACCAAATCAGTGTACAAAAGTCCACTTGTCCCACTCATTTATGTCAGAGTCAGTACTCTCTAAAAAGGAAAAAAAATCTCTGTTTTTCATTGTTGATTAGGTCATCCTTCTTTTGGAGTCATTAAAGTTTTATTTCCATCTTTATTCAATAAGGTAGATATTGAAAGTCTTCATTGTGATGTGTGCGAGTTTGCTAAACATAAGTGTTCACCTTTTCCATTAAACAAGAAAAGAAGTTTTTCTCACTTCTATCTTATCCATTCAGATGTTTGGGATCCCTCTACCAATCCAAATGTAATAGGTGCTAGGTGGTTTGTTACTTTTACAGACAATTGTACTCGAGTTACTTGGGTGTTTTTACTCCAAAACGAGTCTAACGTCAGTACTGTTTTCCCAAAGTTTTTCTACATGATTAAAAATCAATTTGGAGTAAACATCAAAAGGCTTAGGTCTGATAATGGAAAAGAGTACTTCAATCATGTTCTTACTTCTTTATGTCAAAAAGAGGGAATTGTCCATGAGTTTTCTTGTGTTAAAGCACCACAACAAAATAGAATCGCAGAAATAAAATATACGCATCTATTAGACCAAACCTGAGCATTGTTGTTTCATCAAAATATTCAAAAATATTTATGGGGGAAAGTTGTTCTCACTAGCACATAATTTATTAATCGATTATCCTCTAGAGTATTAGGGTTCAAGAGTCCTATGGATGTTCTTTCTTCCTTCTATTCAAATTTGTCAGTAAGTAGTAATCTTAAACCTAGAATCTTTGGGTGTCTCATTTGTCCATGTGTATAGTCAAGACAGAAAAAAAACTTGACCCTAGAGCCTTAAAATGTGTTTCTGTCGGGTATTCCTCTACTCAAAAGGGATATAAGTGTTTCCATCCTCCATCTAAAAAGTTTTTCGTGTCGCGGGATGTTACCTTTCATGAGAGGAGGAACCGTACTTCACTCAACCTTGTCTTCAGGGGGAGAATTTTAAAGAAGATAAGCTTACAAATCTCGATCTTTCTGGTCTTGAGTCAAATACACTCGATTTGTCTAATATTAAGTCAAATACATCTGATAATTCTAGTCATGAGTCAAATACACTCAATCTCTCTGGTCTCGAGTCAAATCCACATAATTCTTCTAGTTTCGAGTCAAATAGACCCAATCTTTCTGGTCTTGAGTTAAACACACTTGTACCAGACCCATTTGAAGCTGAAGAGCTAGGAGTTGAGTCAAATCAATCAAATACACCAATTGCTGAACTGGACCAGGAGTGAATGTAAGATATGGGAAGAATCTGGTTTACATGAGAAAGTCAAAGGCCATTCCTGAATCGACACAGGTTCAAGAGTCTGACTCGACTCTTCGAATGAGGTAATTAATTCTTCTGAATTACAAGATAAAATGATGACCCAAACATCTGATGATGACCTAGACCTTCCAATTGCTATTAGAAAAGGTACCAGAAAATGCACCAAACAGCCTTGATATCCCCTTTCAAACTATCTTTCTTTTCAAAAATTCTCACCTACCCATAAAGTCTTCCTTACAAGCCTAAATGCTACTTCCATACCTACTAATCTTTCTGAGGCATTGTCTGGTGAAAAATGAAAGCAAGCCACGAATATCGAGATGAACGCATTGAAGAAGAGTGGAACTTGGGAGTTAGTGACTTTACCAAAAGGAAAGAGGTCGGTTGGATGTAAATGGGTGTACACAGTAAAATATAGGACTGATGGATCAATCGAAAGATATAAAGTCAGGTTGGTTGCCAAAGGGTTTACCCAAACCTATGGAATTGACTATTAAGAGAAATTTGCTCCGATTGCGAAGATGAATATAGTGAGAGTAGTTTTGTCACTTGCTGGAAATTATGGTTGGGATTTACAACAATTTAATGCGAAGAATACCTTCTTACATTGAAAACTCGAAGAGGAGATTTATATGCAGGTACCACCGGGGTATGAAAAAAATGTTTCTGACAATACAGTTTGCAGGTTGAAAAAGGCGTTATATGCACTAAAACAATCACCTCGAGCATGGTTTAGAAGATTCACTAAGGTTATGACATCTTTGGAGTACAAGCAAAGTCAAGGGGGAGTAACAATTCTGTTAGTATATGTGAATGATTGGAAGGAGCAACAAATCTTGAGTTAGTGTTTGACTAAGGAGTTTGAAATAAAAACTCTTGGAAAGTTGAAGTACTTCTTCGGAATCAAGGTGGCACATTCTCGAAAAGGCATTTTTATATCTAACAAAAATACATTACAGATTTATTCAAAGATACAGGAAAAACAGCGTGTAAACCTGCGAGCGTTCCTATGGATCCAAATCTTAAATTGAGTAATAAAGAAGATGTTGCAGTAGATAAAGAAATGTATCAACGTCTAGTTGGGAGATTAATTTACTTGTCTCACACTAGACTCGATATTACATATGTTGTAAGTATGGTTAGTCAGTTCATGCATTGTCCTAAAGAAAACCATTTACAAGCAGTTTATAGAATCCTACAGTACCTCAAAGTAACTCCAGGAAGAGGAATTTTGTTCAAAAGAAATGGAAATACAACCCTTGAGGCCTACACGGATGCAGATTATGCAGGTTCAATTGTTGATAGAAGATCCACTACAGGATACTGCACCTTTCTTGGAGGAAATCTTGTGACTTTGAGGAGTAAGAAGAAAAATATAATAGCCTGTTCTAGTGTTGAAGTTAAATTTTGAGCCATGGCACAAGTCATTTGTGAATTACTTTGGCTCAAAATTATTTAAGATTTGAAAATCAAATGGGAAGGACCCATGAAAATCTATTGTGGTAATAAGTCAACTATCAGTATAGCACATAATACAGTTCAACATGATCGAACTAAGCATATTGAGGTTGATAGACACTTCATTAAGGAGAAGCTTGATAGTGGGCTGATTTGCACCCCATATGTGTCCTCACAAGAGCAACTTGCGGATATTCTCACTAAAGGATTGAGTAGCACAAATATTGAACGATTTGTATCCAAACTGAAAATGGAGAATACTTATTCACCAACTTGAGGGGGGGTGTTGAAAATAGAAAAAAATAATTGTATGTTTCCCACTAAAATGAGCATTTAAGTCTTAAATTCATGTATATTTAGATTCGTGCATTTAGGGAGTTGGACTATTATTTATTGCTCTTTGTAAACATAATATGTAATTAATTATATAGTGTGTATAAATATCAAGGTTGCTGAGTGATTTACTCACTCAAGCACATTCAAAAAATTTCTTATTCCTATTTTTCGCATATGCAAATAAGCAACTCACAATAGTTTGGAGAGCAAGAATAAAATTGATAAACCTGTTATAACTATAAGATATATATATATATATATATATATATATATATATATATATATATATATATATATATATATATATATATATATATATATATATATATATATGTGTGTTTAGAATTATGTTGTGTCGACTATCTCTATGATTAGGTTAGTTGCACTCCACCACGGGTCTCCCTAGGCACCAATCTGCCAGAACCCAAACAAACATCACCAGAAAACTGCCTATGCGCCGCCTTTGTTATCCTTTGTGTTCTTCTGCTGTCTAATTTCCACATCAAAGAAACTAAGCTGCTGTCAATATGTGGTTTTGGGTCAAGATATGCCTGATGATTTGACTAAAAGTAAAAAGGAAAAGAATGGTGCTGCAGCAGAACGTGAGCAATGGAAGAAAGCTGTGCACGGTTAGTTGGTCTTTTGTACTTTGTTACTTTCGTTGATGATGTTTTAAATGCACTTGAATTGTCTTAATGAAAGGGAGTTCAGAGTTATTTTCTTTTCTTCCTTCAGCTTTTAAAATGAAATTCAAAATCAATTTGGGCATTTTATTTGCATCTTGCACAATGACAACGCAAAAGAATATTTTGCTACATCTCTCAATAATTTTATGACATCTCATGGTATGGTTCATTAATCCATATGCCCCCACATCCCTCAACAGAATGATATTGCAGGAAATAAACATTGTCATATTATTGAAACCACGCACATTTTGTTGATATATGCCAATGCACCTACAAAATTATGGTGGCAATGCTGTCTTTATAGTTGTTGTTTGATTGATAGAATGCCTTCTTCATATTTAAACAACGAAGTACCTCATTCTCCTTTATGTCCCAATGAATCTCTATTTAGAGTTTATCCTGGTTCTACTTGTTTTGTTCATAGTCTTAATCTAGGTCTTGATAAGCCACATCCTATCAAATCTCTCTTCCTCGTTTACTGGATATCATTCTTTATTCCCCTTAAACAAATTGTATACAAGAGTTTGTATCTCAAATATTACCAATTCTCCATTATCTTCCATTTGGTCCGAAGTTACCGGCATAGGATACAGCAAACTTGTCCCAATTCTGCTCCAATAGAGAAAGTTGTAGTTGAAGAGACTGATGAGTCATTTGATGTTCCAATCCATCAACCTGCTTCATCCCAATCTGACCAAGTTGTAGACATGCCAATCGCTCTTTGTAAAGGTAAACGGAATGTTAAGAGTCTCACATTGGATGAGAGATGGCCTAAACACATGTTTATAAGTGGAGGTAATTCTCATTTTTCCCCACGTTACAAGTCAGTTTTGTAAGGTTGAGTTAGACTCAATCCAAATTCTAAGATGGTATCAAAGTCTATCTAAGATTCGTTAGGCCAACTACTATCATGTTTCTGCTATCTGATCACCCACCATTATATCCAGCCACAAAATCTAACAGTCCTGGGCGTGAGGGGGTGTGCTAAGAGTCCCAAAACGGATGAGATATGGCCGAAACATATGTTTATAAGGTAGGGAAATCTTAATATTTCTTCACTTTACAAGTCGGTTTTGTAGAGTTGAGTTAGACTCAATCCAAATTCTAAAACGTTCTACTAGAAAACTTCATCTCATTTGTAAATTATAATATTTAGAGTTACAATGGCTTATACCCATCCCATTATACATGTGACTGCCCTTTACTCTATGTCTATCCCTAAAATTGTACAAGAAATACTTTCTCGTCTAAGATATATATGTATATAAAAGAAAACCATTTTTACTTGAAAAATTGCATAAAGAAGATTTTACACATCCAACAATCTCCTAAAGCAGGTTTTGGTATTTTCCTTGAACCTTCCATGTCAAACTATAAAAAATAAATTTTGATTGACATGTGACAATCAACCAACAATTCAGGCCTCTCATACAGCAGATGAACTTATCTTCAACCAACCAACTAGTATTTTCATAAGTAAATTTGAATATTACAGATAATGGGGAAATCGGTTCTGAAAGAAAACTTATGACCATGAGCATAAAGTAAGTTTTCAAGACTCAATCCAACTGTGTTTTCACTAAAATTCCAAACTGATAAGTAGAAGTCACAACAAATTAACTAAACCACTTACAAGAACATTGTGACACTCTTGGTGTGAAGCTCCTGCAGGAGGACAAGAGGTACCTTCCCGAAAATCATGTTGTCTTAAGGTTCCATCTTCACTAGCACTCCATACCACATTGGGGTTTCCATTTTCAACCTGCAAAAAAACAACATACAATACATGAAAATACATATGTGTTACTTTACCACGACTGATATAACATTATTGAAACTGCCAACTCATGAATTTCTTAGACCACATAACTTACAGCCAATTTCTTGACTCTACGAGTGTGACATTGGTAAAGTGCTGATGGAACAATGGCAATATCATGAAGTCCATTCCCACTTACGCGAGACCTATTGAATAACCGAACCTGCCAACAGGAGAAAAAAAAACATACAAAGTCAGAAAATTAAAAGCACCCTAGCCACAAAAAAAAAAAAAAAATCAAATAGCCCATTACTTCAGCATCTCCAGCTCCAGAGACTACAAGCTCATCAGAAGTTTCCGGTATAAACTTAGTACAGAATATATTTGCAGTATGTCCAGTATCAATGGAATGCACTAGTTTCTGACTATAATAGCTCCAAATATTAATCTGCAAAATTAGACGCAACCAATTCAATAAGATACATTAGCCAGTTTCAAATATATTTCATATCATACCCGTGTATCATCAGATCCGGATATCAACAATGAACCTTTGGAATTCCAAGCCACGGTATTAACACAACCAAGATGTCCCTATTCAAATGACATGAGCAAAAAGATAGTCATCAAAAGGCAAGAATAATCTAATTAGAGGATAATAATCTAATTTTACAAACCTCTAACTCATTTTCTTGAGAAAGCCTCCGAATCAAAGAGGAGTGTGTCTGCAAACTCTGATTAACATCCTAATTCAAAAGAAAACAGCATTTTCTTAGTCAAGATAACACGATACAGTAAAAAAAATAATCATAAGCTAAATTATCATCATCCATCCGATTGAAAATTGAATTAGCATAGTAATCGTGAGGGATTAAGCTAAATTGAGTTTAAAACAAAGGAAGAAGAGATTACATACAAGGCGAGGGTGAAGGTATCGGGAATCGAGAATCTTGTGTATGTTGCCGTCGAGAAAAGGAATGGAATCCATTGTTGAAGGTGCTATCGCTCTCAAGAATCGCAGTGTGTGCGGTTGTGATAGGGAAAGTGGGAGTAGGCAAGTCGATCAGCGTGATTTTTTCATCTAATTGCTGCTGGAGCGGTTCTCTTATTAGTAATTTTGCTACTACTAAGACATTTTTTGGGTTTACATCAATTTTGAGTTAGGAAATTATTCGATGATTCGAAGTTAAAATTGCAAAGATTTGGATGATCAAATTTTTAAGGAAAAAAATATTCAAATCTTTAAGTAAAAAAAATTTTCAAATCGATTAAATGCAATTTGATTTGGATCATTTTTTTAATTATTTAAATTATAATTGTATGAAAAAAAGTTATTATTATTATTATTATTATTATTAAAATAAGATATAATTTTATATGTCTGATTCGTAATTTTCTCCAATAAAAATATAATAAATATATCTAAATATCTTTTAAAGAGTAAAAATAAGAAGAAAGGAAATTATATACTTGTCATATTTTCATTAGAAAAAAGCATAAACTACATCTAAAGAAATGCACCTAAATTTTTTCATTATTATTAGGAAAAAACTTAGGTACAATTCATTACGTGTGGTTTATATTTTTCTAATGAAAATATGACAAATGTATAATTTCCTTTTACATATGCAATTTTTTCTTATTTTTACTTCTTAAAAGATATTTAAACACATTTGTCATATTTTTATTAAAGAAAAGTATGAATCACATCTATGGAAATGGATCTAAGTATTATCTTTATTATTATTATTATTATTATTATTATTATTATTATTATTATTATTATTATTATTATTATAAAAACACAATAAATAACAAATCGATCATATAAAAAAATAATATGTTCTGGTTAAGACAAAATTGTTCTTTGCTCTGATTGATCAGTCTCTTTTTTTGTATACCATGTCTACCGAAATGATTCCCAAACTATAACTTTTTAATTAAAATAATTATTGTTTTGTTAGTTTTTAAGTAAAACCAATTCATATTCTTGTCAAATCCACTTGATTCAAACTAACTCGTATTACAATGCATATTTTGTTTCATTTTCTAACCTACATATGCATCCATTCTGATTCTATCAAAAAGCGAACATCATATAAAAAATATAGATATCTTTTCGTCCTCTTTCTCGGTGGTTGCTCTGCTCCTTCTTCATTTATGTCTCAGTCTTCGTCTTGTTTTTTTTTCTTTGAACCAAATACAAACAACTTTACAAATCATAATGATACTTGAAGGGTATTTAAAAAACAAATCAAGATCTAGTATCAACAATCTCGGTAATGAAGCCATATCCGAAACTGAAAAAGCGATCAAACTCATGCTAAAGATGCTCCACATTTTGTTGTACATTGAGTGTGTTTATTTTGTTGGTTCAATTTTTGTTTTTCAATGACTTCGCATTAATGTCTTTGGAAAGTTTGTAGTTTTCTTTGTGGAGTGATGGTGGTCGGATCTGAAATGCAAACGGCGATATTTTCTTTTTTTCTGTGATGGATTTTTCATTGGTGTTCGTTTACAGCGTATGACGGTGATTATTCTGAAATAGGTTAGGTTTCGACCTTCCTTTTTTTTATTTGCTCTGTTAATATCTTTAGTATTTAATGGATTTAGAAAATTAAGCATGTATTTACTTATGTAGTTTATATCTAAACTTATTATTAACTTTATTAAACTTTTTTGGGGTTGTCATAGTTCTACATCTTTGAACCTTTGAAAATTTGAGATGATGGAACCATCTGATACAGTGAAAGGTGTCGGGTAGGCGTGTGTAATACGGTGGGAGAACTGACTTGGGTGTTTTATGTTTTATCGTAATTGTTGCGGATAGGAAGAGTCGTCACCGACTTTTCTTTTATCCAATAAAGGAAAGGGTGAAAAGAACATGAAAGACTTTTTGAGAATATTTTTCTTGAGTTCGGAGGGGTAGGTTATGAAAAGGGAATGTGTTAGCACCCTTTTCATACGTAGTTATCTACGGGCTCTTAGTTGCTAGCTCACTTTGAAAATGCTTTGCTTGAAATGTGTTTGTGTTTATGATTGTTTTTTAAAGTATTTTTGAAAAGTGCCTTCGTTTAGGCGAACTTTGTAATGATTCTCGTCTCTATAAGAAAGTGTTGACTTTTAAAAATATTTCATGGAAAGTGTTGGTGTGTTTGAAAGATGTTTTGAAAATGGTTGTGAGCAAGCAACTATGAATGTTCTACCTACTCAAAAGGTCTTTGTTCATTTCCTCCTCCTTTAGACATTTCTATCTTACCATTGATTGATAAAAAGCCATATCGTTGGATGTGAAGGGACGGGCACGGGTCATCGTATAGTCATAGAATGCAACATTGTAGGATACCTTAGCAATTCATCTTAAGGGTCTAAGATCGTTTACCGAAGGCAATATCAAAGGGTCATTGAGGGACCATGATCTTGTATTCGAGGGTCTTTGCTAAAGTATCCCACGTTCGATGGACATGACTATTTTTCTCAAGGCAACAAGTAAGGTTAACCCTAGAGGTACAAGTGTACAAAGTATTTGCTTTTCATGCTTCATTTGTCTTGAATTAGGGTTTTCTATTGGTTGATTTTAGTCTTGCCATAAAACCCTAATTACTAGCATTTTATTCGAAAGCGATAAATTGCGGAAGTTTAAAGTCCTATACTATTACAATACTTTTAAGGGATGGGGGTACAAGTTAAATGAATGGGGATGAAAGCGATAAAGCCCTAATTACTATTACAAACCATTAATGATCCAAAAACGTCAACAAAAGGTCTCAAAAATCAAGAATTCTGGTGCCTGGTTGACACGGGTTGTGTCCTGTAACACGGGCACCCGTGTCAGGACCCTGTAATTATTCCTGCATGATTTTTTTGTCCCAAACGAGCTGACACGGGACGTGTTATGTGACACGGGCACCTGTGTCAGGACCCTGTCTTGCCATTTTGCCAAGTTTTAATCACAGTAAGAGGAACACGGGTCGTGTCCTGTGACACGGGCACCCGTGTCAGAACCCTGTCTTACCATTTTTCCTGTTTTCTCAGACTTCCAAAAGCATTTTTCTGTAGTTTTGAGTGTTTTCAACTCTTCTACTTTGATTTTTCTTATTTTATTCTTTTGAAAACAAAAGTAAAATGATGTATGAGCAAGGATATTACAGTTTGAGAAAACTTACCTCTTGAAGTGAAAACTCGAAATGTGTATGGATGTTTCCAGGTGCAATGTGATGATTGATTGAGCTTCCTTAGACCTCTTTGAAGTTGTTCCAATCTTTACTTCGTGTTGAAAGTGTTTGAGACTCTCCAATTAAGTCAACTCGCAAGACAAAGTTTTTTGAGTTTGGACGGTGATGATAATGATGTTACAAAAGTTATTATTGTGTTTGAACAACTTCTATATGATGTATATGAGGTATGTGGATGATTTGTTTGGACATAAATGCAAGGTTCGAGAGATTTGAAGATTTTGGTTTCTAAGCTCAAGAGTTGAGGTTTTGTGGACAGTTAAGTTTTTTTAAGAGAACTTGTCTACACCACAAAAACTTCTGGCCCTTTGGCTTGCAAATGGCCACTCTATTTATATAGGAGGTTTAAGAGAATGAGAGAGTTTGTTCTACAAGCTGTCAAAATTCTGGTTTGGTTGAGATGAAACAACCAAGTTATGTGAAAATTTGTGTTCCAATGCATGGTACAAGCATGATCTGAAGTTTCAAGAGGATTTTAGGCATGTTGTTTCTTGCTTTGACATTGTGTATGTGCAGAGAAAACAATTGAGAGGCTCAAGGAGTTGACAATTGCATAAAGCTTGCTTTATATGAATGGCAATGGTGCCTTTGTGCTATAAATGAAATAATGCAATGGACAATACTTGAACCACTTGGATAATGGTTCAATAAATTGTGTAAACATCTGATTATGGATAGATTTTCAAGTCACAAGGTCTGCAAAGTAAGATTATGCAGCACATCATGCAAATTGGATTATTTGTTCTTCAACAAAATGACTTCCAATTCAAGAATGGATGCCCAACTTCAGGCCCTTGAATCTCCTAGCTCAAATATGATAAATTCATGCTCGTAGATGTTTTTGAAAGCTTGAAACATCCTCTATGACTTTCATGTTGGGCATTTTGACAAAATCATCTTGGAACCATGTGAAAAAATGCCAAGAAGTTGGGATAAAATCTTGACCAAAATCTGTTGGAAATTTCTAAGTGTTAGATGAAAATGTCATGACTTCATGGGCTTATATTTTCAAATCTAAGAGTTTTTTGGGCATCAACCCTCTAATAAAATATGGTAGAATTCATTAAGATCTACAACTTTCATGTTGAAAATTTCCTTTGAATCATCTTGCATCTTGGTGAAAGAATGGCATGAAGTAATGAAATTATCATTTATAATTTCCACTTAGAAAAATTTCTAAGTCTTGAAAAGTTTGACTTTTCACATTGACTTTTGAATTTATTGATTTCTTAATGATCAAAATTTGTATTTTGAATATCTTAATAAATTGTGATCTTTGAAATCAAATTTTGACCGAAAAGTCAAAGTTTGACTTTTGGTGTATCAGTTGACTTTTCATCAGTTGACCAAATTTCAACTATCAATCCACTAATATTGAGAAATGATTTAAGCCATGGAATTGGGTCAACATGTTATGTTTGAGTCTTTGAATTATGCATTAAGTCGTTAAGTCATGTATTAGGTCAAAAGTCAATGATCAGTCGTTCTTAGTCAAAACCCTAGTTTGTGGTCTCAGTGTTTCGGAGGTGATTTTGTCTGATCAATTCCTTGAGAATCCTTGAGCATTGGTGGTCCTTTGTGAAATTTATTGAGAAAAGAGAAGAAAAATTTTGGGGTACAACAGTTGCATATGTTCAATCTTCTTAAACCTGAAGAGGTAGATTGGCGAGTGTTGTACCTCAAAATTTGCCCTCTCATGTTTTCCAAAGTTTTCCCCCTGCATGGTTGATCACAAACTCTTGCCTAAGGAAAAAGAAAATTTTTGAGTGGTGCTTTAAGTACCTTTCGATTGGCATTCTGAAAGATCATTCGATTGGTATTCTGAATGAGCCTTTCGATTGGCATGGACAAGCACTTCGATTGGCATTATAGACAAGCACTTCGATTGGCATTATATCAAGGCCTTCGATTGGCATTCTGAAAGACCCTTTGATTGGCATTCTGAAGGAGCCTTTCGATTGGCATTATGGACAAGCACTTCGATTGGCATTATGTCAAAGCCCTTCGATTAGAATTCTGAAAGACCTTTTCGTTTGGCACCCTGGGCCAAGCCTTTCAATTGGCATGCCAAGGGATCCTTCGATTTAGCATTGTGTCAAGGCAGCTTCGACAGGCATGTTAACCATGTCCTTCGATTAGCATGAACAACACCTTTCGATTGGCCTGTTAATAAAGCCTTTCGACTGGCCTATTAACAAAGCCATCAAGAGGGCACTCAAAAAACATGTCCAGGTACACTGAACATGAGAAAATGGCGTGTTTCCCTTGCAAATATAGAAATAATTAAATGCTGATTGTGGATTTAATTCCTGAGTTAAAGGCTAGATTCTTGCCTTTTCTGTTCCTAAAGAGCTGATTCGACCAGAGGGATTCTTTTCAAATCAGGATCAATCAAAGAGCAGGGCCTGAATGCATTCGAAATTTAAAAGTGTTCAGGTTCATTCAAGATTCATAAGAGACATGCATATTTCAAAAAAGGAAAACTTTTAATGTGTCTGATTCTTGTCTCATGGCTTTAAAGGCCTGTTTAATGGGTTGTCCCTTGCCATTTTCATGCACCTCACACTCCTATAAATACAAAGGCCAGTATACAGTGCAAAGGGTGGAACAAAAGCATTACAAAAATTACAGAAAAGAAAAGGAAAACAAAAAAAAATGGAGAGGCGCTGCCCATACAATCCATCAAAGGTTGTCAGAATTTTCCAAGCCAAAGCAGTCTTTCAGATCGAAGGTGCCCACGCCCAGAAGCCCTCAGATTGAAAGTGCTCCCATCCAGCCAGTACCCAAATCAAAGATTCAATCTGCTGGTAAGAGAGGGTAAATTGTCAAAACTTTTCATTTTGCATAACACCTCCATATTTTCTATCCCATTCGATTTGCCATCCTAGACAGAATCCAAGGCCTTGGGTTTGGCCCCAGGTCATGTTCTTCGTTTGCTAACATTTGCTGCAGATTTAGCCTGAAAAGACTCAGCGCACGCAGGATCGAAGGGCCTGGGGTTCGATACCAGGCCCTGAGTTTTATTTTGCTAACATACTTTTGCAGGTATAGCATCCCAGATCGAAGGAGACACCTTCTCTGGATCGAAGCTTCCCATAGTCCTCCTGAATCGAATGAGGCATTTTTCCCAGGATCGAAGGGAAATCCCCTTCCCTGGATCGAAGGTTGTTCATGCCCACTTCCTAGCCCAATCGAAAGAACCATGACCCTGTTTGGATTGAAGCTTTTATTCCCTCCTTGGCTCTAAGCTCCTTTTTTCCCTGGATCGAAGGATCCCCCTTGTATTTTATTTTTGTTTTCATTGACATCTTTTTATCTTTTTAATTAACATTAAAATCAAAAAAACCACAAAAACATTAGGCTAGTTTTTTTTCTATTAAATTAACTTTGTTAATTAATCTTTTAATTATCTTAACATTTTCTCAAAACTAAAATTAAGTAGATTTAGATCATTTTCCCAAAATAAAATAAAACAATAAAAAAGATTTTATTCTTGGGATTTTTAGAGGTTATTTTCAGATTCGCGCGCGTTTATTTTATTGTAACTGCCTACTGGTTTGTAATAGCTTAATTAAGACTTTTACGCTTTACTGCTTTATTCCCCCAATTTTGGACATGTAAATAATCCTCCTCCCCGAAGCCTTGTAATAGCGTAGGATTTACAATTCCCGCACTTTAAATTCCTGTACATATATTAACTGTTTAGATGTATGCTAACTAGGCTATGCATGACAAGATTAACTCTTAACTTAAAATCAACAGTAGCTCACCATAACATGCAAAGATAATATAACTGAAAATTGACACATTTGCACATGCCACTCCTAGGGTACACCTCACTTGGTTGCCTCGAACGTGGTCATTGAGTATAGGAAGTCTTAGAGGTCGCCCTCCTGTCCAAAGATCAAAGTTGCCTCGAAATGGTTGCCTCTATAAAAATGATCTAAGACATTAGGGTTACCACTAAGACGTCCTAACATTGCTTTAGTGACCACACATCCCTTAAATCGAATTGACCCGAAAACTCCAACGACGGTGCTCCCTACTCCTCAATAGTGGGATAACACTGTCTAAAGGATATTTGCACAGTTTAATTCCTTTTCGAGTTGGTAGAGGTTCTTAAGTACTTGCTCCTTTTAAAACAAAACAAAACTTTTCGCACTTACACTCTCTTCAAAAACAAAACTCTTTTCAAAACCCACAAACACAAAGAAAAGCAAACTTTTGAAAACATAGTGAGCAAGTACCTAAGAGCCCGTGGATAACCATGGATAGAAAGGGTGCTAACACCTTCCCTTTCTATAATCTACCTCCCGAACCCGAGAAACATCTCGAAAAGGAATTTTTCTGTGCTTTTGTCCTTTCCTTGTTGGATAAAATAAAAGACGGTGGCGACTCTTGCTTACCGCGACATTTTGCAAAAACAAACGCAAACACGAACCATCATTCTAAAACAGTCAGTTCTCATTCCCACCGATCACAGAACTGGCGACTCTGCTGGGGATTTATATAAGTGAGGTGTACCTTAGGATTAGATCACTTGTGTTTTCAATTGTATTGCTTTGTATGCTTTTAATTTTGTGGGCTTGTATTGGAGTTCTATAGATCCTAACCCGGATTTGGGAAACATTCATAGATAGCAATACGTTGTGGAAACTGTGCGGGGTATACCGACACGGTTGAAGCAATAGCTATATTAGTGCGATATATTTGTGAGTACCGGTAGCCTTTGAGTCAATCAAAGAGAATACGGGGCCGCTGAGTGATGTCACTAAGCACTAATGACCTAGAACCTTACTTGACCATCTTGGCATTTTTTAGGGGTAGTGAGATGACCGACTTTGGTACAGTCCGAAGTTGGTAGATACTCGATACTACACTCATTGAGGATTATTTTCTTGGAATATTTTGGTCGCCAGTAAGTGGCTAAACCAAAACAATGAACATAGAAAATAATCCAGTGATATTGAGCTCCTTAGAACCTGGTTACTATTTATAGGACAGGTTTTAAGCCAACTACACTCAAGAGGGTACTTACCTATGAAACTCCATGCCAGCCTAAACTTAAGGCTATATGTGTGACTTGTGTGCCTTCAAACTTGAACTACTTGCACATTCTTGTTATCTGACAACATGAGTTCCTTGCAGGTTTTGTTTACAGTCCTTATCCGATGATTTGGATTTATTGTAGGGTTTACTTACATCACTTCACACTTTTGCTTAAACGCATATCATACACATCATAACATCATGCCTTAACATTTCCTTAACCATTTCAAGGATCTCAAGGGTTTGTGATGCAGGTTATGGTAAATCAAATGTCCAACAAGGGGCAAAGGGGATTTATTTTCCTCTAGCCAAGGTTGTTTAGAAATCAAAACACGATAACTTGAGTCAGGGGCTATGACCCACTCGATATGGTGAGCTTGACTCTTGAAGAAGGACTCTCAGCAACATGAAGTTCCTTCAATCAAGCTACCAGATTCAGATTCTAACAGTTTCTTGTTTACCCCGCGAGATCCTTGGAAACATTGCATACATATATCATAGGTATCATTGCATAACAGGTCTCCTAGTACAGGTCTCTTATCTTCTTCGCTGTTTATTTCAGCAATCATCATGTCTACTGAACCTTTCACCGAGCAAGCTATCAAGGCCCTCCAGGCCCAGAATGCCCAATTTCAAGAGTTGGTCATGAGCCTAGCTAAGGGTCAGCAGGACCTGAAGACCCTGATTCTGAAAGAGAGGAAGAAGAAGAAAAAGAGGACCATCTTGTTCAACACTGGGCGCAGGTTTGGAAACGGGCTGCAGAATGAAGTTGACCTGACCACCTCATCTGGGGGGAAAGACAGTCCACAAGAAAGGAGGGCCCCTAGCCCTGAAGTCTACGACAACGAGACGGACTATGATGAAGAACAGTATCCTCTTGCTGAGGACAAGTACAAACAACTGGAAGACCGTTTGAACGCTATGGAGACACAGAAGGTGCCCGGTTTGGACTTCGGAGATCTGGGCCTATCATCTGGGGTGGTGATTCCCCATAAATTCAAGGCACCTGCCTTTGCAAAGTATGACAGAGTGTCCTGTCCAAAGTTGCACCTCCAGTCATATGTGAGGAAGATCCAACCTTACACTGCTGATAGGAACTTGTGGATCCATTTCTTTCAAGACAGTCTCTCAGGGACTCAGCTTGAATGATTCTGTCAACTGGAAGGAGCTAATATCCGCAACTGGGAGGACCTTGCTGCTACTTTTTACAAGCAATACCAGTATAATGCCGACCTTGCTCCCACGCGTACTCAGCTTCAGGGTATGTCTATGGGTACAGGCGAAGGCTTTAAGGACTATGCTAAAAAATGGAGAGACCTTGCCGGAAGGGTGCAATCACCTTTAGCTGATCGTGAACTTGTTGATATGTTTTTGGGGAACCTGTCTGGTCCATTCTTTAACCACTTGATTGGAAGCTCTTCAGCCGGGTTCACCGAGCTAATACTGACCGACGAAAGGGTCGAAGCTGGCATCAAAAGTGGGAAGATTCAAGAAGCTACACCTTCTGATGCTCAGAAAAAGCCCTACAATGGGAAGAAAGAGTCCAACGTTGTGTATGGTCAAAAGGGTCGTCATGACCAATACATAGGAGAAATCTTGATCTTTAATCCTACGCCTGCTCAACAAAGACAGGGGCATCAGCGTAAGGAGGTCATGCCTAAAAGACAATTCACTAAGATCAACATGTCACTGGGTCAAGCGCTACAACACATGTTGAAGGTAGAGCTGATTACATTAAAGGCTCCTCTCCGGAATCCAAATACTTCCGCTCCTACCTATCATCCCAATGAAAGGTGTGCATACCACTCTGACAGTCCGGGACATGACACAAACAACTGTTGGGCTCTGAAGAACAAGGTCCAAAACATGATTGATGCCAAGGAGATCAAGTTTGACCCTCCGGAGACCCCAAACATAATCACTGCTCCTATGACGAATCATTGAAAGCTTTTGTTCATTTAAATTTTCAAGTTGTAATCTCTTTGTTATTCAAACAATTATCTATTAATGCCAAACTTTGTTTCATTAATGCATTGCATATGTTTGTCTTGATTTGATCCAATCATTTTAATTACATTTAAACTATGCTTTTTACTCACTTTATGACATTCAACTCTTGCTAAAAGTTACAAGCCTTTAGAGGGAGGATGACGAAACAATGCCATAATCTCATTACAGTATGCTTTTGGACAGACCTTGCTGATGATGTACAAGCATTTCTTTCAAATCCTAAACACTGGAGTTATAAGGAAGATCATCGCTAGTCAACCCCTTCGAGCCAAAGAAGTAGGAGTGTTCTGTTTTAAACACAAATTGAAACCTTTAATTTTAACCTGGGGCAGGGTAGTCTCTCAGTTAATTCAAAAGATGCGCATTGAAGTCGCAAAACTCTCAGTTCATAATACAACGAACGACATTAAAAGCATTCCTCTGGAATCAAAAGACAGTGGTGGTTCCTTATCTCACAGGCAACCAATCTCTCAAAAGAAAAAAAGCCCACTGAGCCAAAACCTATAAAGGAGGCTTAAGAAAGCTGGGGCATCCCGCTGACTGTAATCTCGAAAACAGAAATAGTCGGGCAAAAGTTAGGGATAATAAATTAAAAAAAACGAGGTCATTACAAATCCTCGACAACATGAAAAATGTTGCAAAAAAAAAAAGAAATGATGACTGCCTTCCAAAATCCAACTTGTGTGAACCATCACCAAAACATCGTTCCAAATTCGAATAGAGTTTGACGCACAATTAACTGAGTTTAGGATTGAAGAACATCACGAAGAGCGGGTGGGTACAAATATACTTTGAGCCTTTATCCTTTGTTTCTTAAACCGTGAACCAAGCCACGTTACAATCCTTCAAAAGTCCTAATTGAAGCATGGGTTAGTTCAAAAGCATATTGTTACAAAGGGTATCCTGACTCCTGTAAGGCTTTGCCCTAAATCTTGTGTTGAAATTGTCTTATAAAAAGTTTTCTGCTAAAAAAACGCATTTTTCAAAACTTCAAGACAAGCATAAACTTTGCATTATTTGAATATCACTGTTTGCATTTGGCTATTTGTTTGACAGCGGAGAAATTCACACAACGAATATCCGATGAACGAAAGCCCTCTCAGTGAACAAAATCACTTCAAAAAGGATGACACTTCCATTGACAAATCTTCTATCAACAGGGGGACTTGACATGTCACTATCCAGCACACCTGGGGCAGTCCAGTCAAGATTTCAAGAAATCTCTGAAGAAGTGCAGAGTAACCAGGGGAAAGTCTCCATCTCCGTCACTTGGGGCATTGAACATCAATCTCAGTGAAGGGTTACGTACAATTAAACATTTTCTGGCAATGTCGCAAACACTTGCTACTAGGGGCAATGACAAATCTCCCCAAAATCCTTCTCATACGATGACTCCCAGCAAGGGTTTGATCTCTGAAAACCTTTCCCCAGCTGGATCAACCTCAAGAATCCTCGAGGACTTCCCCCAATGAAGATGTCACCTCTCTAGCGGACTGACGACATGGTTTATTTCCCCAACAACACCAGGATTCCCCAGCTTGAGTTTGCCTCTCCGACTACTACAAATCAAAGGACCACAACTCCTCTTCCCCAGTAGACTACTCTACAATCCCCAGCAAGTTACTACGAAACCTGGACACGACCAGATATCAGTTCAACTTCGACTCCCCAATAGAGCAACAGACGATAAGACTCATAAACTCTTTTCCCAAGCAGAAATAAACATACTCTCCACAGAGTTTTCAGTATCCCCCAGCGGAGTTCTCCTCAAGCAACAAAGCAGAGATCCCCGGTGGAAACATTCTGAGCAAAGTCCAAGACAAAATTACACTTCAACAACATTCATAACATATGCATACAAAATACATATGACACAAATCTCATTTTATTTTGAGAACTTCATTACACAATGCATACATCATGACAATGCATACATAATGACATTGCATACAACTAACTCTTTACCTTTTCAGGAAAGATCAATCAACAGGCAAAGATCATCATCTTCTGAGATTCCTTCTAGAGACAGTTCAGATGCGACCCAGATATGGCTGACATTCTGATACTTATTCCAGATCCCTTCTAGAGATAGTTCAGATGCGACCCAGATATGGCCGATATTCTGATACTTATTCCAGACTCCTTCTAGAGATAGTTCAGATGCGACCCAGATATGGCTGACATTCTGATACTTATTCCAGACTCCTTATAGAGATAGTTCAGATGCGATCCAGATATGGCTGACATTCTGATACTTATTCCAGATTCCTTCTAGAGACAGTTCAGATGCGACCCAGATATGGCTGACATTCTGATACTTATTCCAGATTCATTCAAAATACAATCCAGATACGATCCAGATTCGGATGTCATTCTGTCACTCATTTAAATTACAGTCCAGATACGATCCAGATTCGAATGACATTCTGTCACTCATTCAAATTACAGTCCATATACGATCCAGATTCGGATATCATTTTGTCACTCATTCAAATTACAGTCCAGATACGATCCAGATTCGGATGTCATTCTGTCACTCATTTCAAAATACAGTCTAGATACGATCCAGGTTCGGATGTCATTCTGTCACTCATTCAAAATACAGTCCAAATACGATCCAGATTCGGATGTCATTCTGTCACTCATTCAAAATACAGTCCAGATACGATCCAGATTCGGATGTCATTCTGTCACTCATTCAAATTACAGTCCAGATACGATCCAGATTCGGATGTCATTCTGTCACTCATTCAAATTACAGTCCAGATACGATCCAGATTCGGATGTCATTCTGTCACTCATTCAAATTACAGTCCAGATACGATCCAGATTCGGATGTCATTCTATCACTCGTTTCAAATTACAGTCCAGATACGATCCAGATTCGGATGTCATTCTGTCACTCATTCAAATACATTTCAGATACGCTCTAGATGCAGACGCAATTCTGACAATCATCTAGACTCAACTCCATTCTCCAGCAGTTCTGGGATTTATTTTCCCAGCTAAAACATCACACTTTCATACATCATAATACATGCATGTACACATCATATGGATACAATCTCATTCATTTTGAGAACATCATTGCTTGACCCATATCATGCATTGCATATGACTGACCTTTACCTTTCAGGAAAAGTGCAGTTAAGTTCTCAGCTTAGTCGAAGATCTGACCAGTTCTTAAATCTCAATTGAACTATCATCGGTTGAATTTCAGATAAGGTTCTCAATCTCGACAGTCTCCTCCTTCATAGTATGGACAAGTTCTATAACCTCAGCGGTATACTCCAGGTGGGCATGAGACAGTTCCTAGATCTTGATGAAGATGTTTCCCTACGTCATAGTGTGGACGAGTACTATAACCTCAACGGTATACTCCATTGAGCATGAGTCAGTTCCTAGATCTTGATGTTCTCCTCCGTCATAGTGTGGACAAGTTCTATAACCTCAGCGGTATACTCCCGGTGGGCACGAGACAGTTCCTAGATCTTGATGAAGATGTTTCCCTATGTCATAGTGTGGACGAGTACTATAACCTCAACGGTATACTCCATTGAGCACGAGTCAGTTCCTAGATCTTGATGTTCTCTTCCGTCATAGTGTGGACAAGTTCTATAATCTCAGCGGTATACTCCCGGTGGGCACGAGACAGTTCCTAGATCTTGATGAAGATGTTTCCCTACGTCATAGTATGGGCAAGTACTATAACCTCAACGGTATACTCCATTGAGCACGAGTCAGTTCCTAGATCTTGATGAAGATGTTTCCCTATGTCATAGTGTGGACGAGTACTATAACCTCAACGGTATACTCCATTGAGCACGAGTCAGTTCCTAGATCTTGATGTTCTCCTCCGTCATAGTGTGGACAAGTTCTATAACCTCAGCGATATACTCCCAGTGGGCACGAGACAGTTCCTAGATCTTGATGAGGATGTTTCCCTATGTCATAGTGTGGACGAGTACTATAACCTCAACGATATACTCCATTGAGCACGAGTCAGTTCCTAGATCTTGATGTTCTCCTCCGTCATAGTGTGGACAAGTTCTATAACCTCAGCGGTATACTCTCGGTGGGCACGAGACAGTTCCTAGATCTTGATGAAGATGTTTCCCTACGTCATAGTATGGACAAGTACTATAACCTCAACGATATACTCCATTGAGCACGAGTCAGTTCCTAGATCTTGATGTTCTCCTCTGTCATAGTGTGGACAAGTTCTATAACCTCAGCGGTATACTCCCGGTGGGCACGAGACAGTTCCTAGATCTCAATGAAGATGTTTCCCTATGTCATAGTATGGACAAGTACTATAACCTCAACGGTATACTCCTGGTGGGCACGAGACAGTTCCTAGATCTTGATGAAAATGTTTCCCCCCAATTGAATTATGAACAGGTTCTTAAAACTCAACTGAAGCATTCTCTCAGTTGAAGTACATGAAGGTTCCTAAATCTCAACAAGGTTAGACTTCCCCAACGGAATCTTCTACAACAACAGGTATGCAAGTTCTCGCTAAGGAATCTCTTATGCGATCGACACTCCTGCAGATGGCATCTATAAGCCCATCCTCCTACCAACAATCTCCAAATGGCATCTGTAAGCCCATTCCCGACGTCACAACTCTGATACTACACCATGCGAGTGCAAATTTCTGGGCACTCTAGTGTTCAATTATCTTCCATCTTCGGATCACGAAAGGCTCGAAAGCCAATCTATATCCTCAGGTTTAAGAAAATTGAACAGGGGCAACTGTTGTACCCCAAAATTTTCCGTCTCATGTTTTCCAAAGTCTTCCCCCTGCATGGTTGATCATAAACTCTTGCCTAAGGAAAAAGAAAATTTTTGAGTGGTGCTTTAAGTACCTTTCGATTGGCATTCTGAAAGACCCTTCGATTGGTATTCGGAATGAGCCTTTCGATTGGCATGGACAAGCACTTCGATTGGCATTATGGACAAGCACTTCGATTGGCATTATGTCAAGGCCTTCGATTGGAATTCTGAAAAACCCTTCGATTGGCATTCTGAAGGAGCCTTTCGATTGGCATTATGGACAAGCACTTCGATTGGCATTATGTCAAAGCCCTTCGATTAGAATTCTGAAAGACCTTTTCATTTGGCACCCTGGGCCAAGCCTTTCAATTGGCATGCCAAGGGATCCTTCGATTTAGCATTGTGTCAAGGCAGCTTCGACAGACATGTTAACCATGTCCTTCGATTAGCATGAATAACACCTTTCGATTGGCCTGTTAACAAAGCCTTTCGACTGGCCTGTTAACAAAGCCATCAAGAGGGCACTCAAAAAACATGTCCAGGTACACTGAACATGAGAAAATGGCGTGTTTCCCTTGCAAATATAGAAATAATTAAATGCTGATTGTGGATTTAATTCCTGAGTTAAAGGCCAGATTCTTGCCTTTTCTGTTCCTAAAGAGCTGATTCGACCAGAGGGATTCTTTTCAAATCAGGACCAATCAAAGAGCAGGGCCTGAATGCATTCGAAATTCAAAAGTGTCCAGGTTCATTCAAGATTCATAAGAGACATGCATATTTCAAAAAAGGAAAACTTTTAATGTGTCTGATTCTTGTCTCATGGCTTTAAAGGCCTGTTTAATGGGTTGTCCCTTGCCATTTTCACGCACCTCACACTCCTATAAATACAAAGGCCATCATACAGTGCAAAGGGTGGAACAAAAGCATTACAAAAATTACAGAAAAGAAAAGGAGAACAAAAAAACATTGGAGAGGTGCTGCCCATACAATCCATCAAAGGTTGTCAGAATTTTCCAAGCCAAAGCAGTCCTTCAGATCGAAGGTGCCCACGCCCAGAAGCCCTCAGATTGAAAGTGCTCCCATCCATCCAGTACCCAAATCTAAGATTCAATCTGCTGGTAAGAGAGGGTAAATTGTCAAAACTTTTCATTTTGCATAACACCTCCATATTTTCTATCCCATTCGATTTGCCATCCTAGACAGAATCCAATGCCTTGGGTTTGGCCCCAGGTCATGTTCTTCATTTGCTAACATTTGCTGCAGATTTAGCCTGAAAAGACTCAGCGCATGCAGGATCGAAGGGCCTGGGGTTTGATACCAGGCCCTGAGTTTTATTTTGCTAACATACTTTTGCAGGTATAGCATCCCAGATCGAAGGAGACACCTTCGCTGGATCGAAGCTTCCCATAGTCCTCCTGGATCGAAGGAGGCATTTTTCCCAGGATCGAAGGGAAATCCCCTTCCCTAGATCGAAGGTTGTTCATGCCCACTTCCTGGCCCAATCGAAAGAACCATGACCCTATTTGGATCGAAGCTTTTATTCCCTCCTTGGCTCTAAGCTCCTTTTTTCCCTGGATCGAAGGATCCCCCTTGTATTTTATTTTTGTTTTCATTGACATCTTTTTATCTTTTTAATTAACATTAAAATCAAAAAAACCACAAAAACATTAGGCTAGTTTTTTTTCTATTAAATTAACTTTGTTAATTAATCTTTTAATTATCTTAACATTTTCTCAAAACTAAAATTAAGTAGATTTAGATCATTTTCCCAAAATAAAATAAAACAACAAAAAAGATTTTATTCTTAGGATTTTTAGAGGTTATTTTCAGATTTGCGCGCGTTTATTTTATTGTAACTGCCTACTGGTTTGTAATAGCTTAACTAAGACTTTTACGCTTTACTGCTTTATTCCCCCAATTTTGGACATGTAAATAATCCTCCCTCCCCGAAGCCTTGTAATAGCGTAGGATTTACAATTCCCGCACTTTAAATTCCTGTACATATATTAATTGTTTAGATGTATGCTAACTAGGCTATGCATGACAAGATTAACTCTTAACTTAAAATCAACAGTAGCTCACCATAACGTGCAAAGATAATATAACTGAAAATTGACACATTTGCACATGCCACTCCTAGGGTACACCTCACTTGGTTGCCTCGAACGTGGTCATTGAGTATAGGAAGTCTTAGAAGTCGCCCTCCTGTCCAAAGATCAAAGTTGCCTCGATAAAAATGATCTAAGACATTAGGGTTACCACTAAGACGTCCTAACATTGCTTTAGTGACCACACGTCCCTTAAATCGAATTGACCCGAAAACTCCAACGACGGTGCTCCCTACTCCTCAATAGTGGGATAACACTGTCTAAAGGACATTTGCACAATTTAATTCCTTTTTGAGTAGGTAGAGGTTCTTAAGTACTTGCTCCTTTTAAAACAAAACAAAACTTTTCGCACTTACACTCTCTTCAAAAACAAAACTCTTTTCAAAACCCACAAACACAAAGAAAAGCAAACTTTTGAAAACATAGTGAGCAAGTACCTAAGAGCCCGTGGATAACCACGGATAGAAAGGGTGCTAACACCTTCCCTTTCTATAATCTACCTCCCGAACCCGAGAAACATCTCGAAAAGGAATTTTTTTGTGCTTTTGTCCTTTCCTTGTTGGATAAAATAAAAGACGGTGGCGACTCTTGCTTACTGCGACATTTTGCGAAAACAAACGTAAACACGAACCAGCATTCCAAAACAGTCAGTTCTCATTCCTACCGATCACAGCGAGTCCGCCATTCGTGACTTAAAGGTGGAAGATGATTGAACACTTAAGTGCCCAGAAATTTGCACTCGCTTTTGCATGAGGTGAATTGTTTATTGATTACCGGGAATGGGCTTAGAGATGCCATTTAGAGAAGTGATGAAAAGTTTGTCGGAGATGGGCTTACAGATGCCATCCGAAGTGACTGTCGAGGGAGAAGTATCAGAATAAATCTTTGGTCGATTTATACTGAAACTATAGATGTATTTTGCCTGTTTTTAACTGGAAGAGATAAATCTAAACCAGAAGAGGCCTTTGCTTGGTAACTTCACTGGGAAAATAACTCTAACCAGAAGAGGCATGTTGATTGCCTATTATTAACTGGTAGAAGTAAATCCATCCAGAAGAGGACTTTTGTTTTGTTGACTGAATTTTTCCTGCAAGGAAGAGGGTTAGTTGCATGCAGATGTATGCATGGCGTAATAATGTCCTCAAAATAATGAGATTATGTTGTATGTATTTGTCATATATGTGCTATGATGAACGAATGTTATTGAAATGTGACTTTGTCTAGTGTGACACAGTGGCAGAACTGACTGTTAATATTGGTTTGCGTTTTTTGTTCGCAAATATCACGGTAAGCAAGAGTCGCCATCGACTTTTATTTTATCCAATCAGGAAAAGGAAAAAGAACAGAAAAAACCTTTTTCGAGATGTTTCTGAGTACGGGGGGTAGATTATAGAAAGGGAAGGTGTTAGCACCCTTTCTATCCGTGGTTTTCCACGGGCTCTTAGGTACTTGCTCATTTTGAAAACTGCTTGTGTGTGCTTGTTTTGAAAAGTTTTGTTTTACTTCGTGTTAACCCTTGTTTCTGTCCTCAAGAGTGTTACGAAGTTGTTTTTGAAAACTTTGTTTGGAAAGTGTTGGTGTGAAAAAGTTTTTGCTTGTTTGAACAAGTACCTAGGAACTAATCTACCTACTCAAAAAAAGGTCTGTTTGTTTTCCTTTTAGACAATGCTATCCCATTATTGAGAAATAGGTAGCATCGTCGTTGGAGTTTTTTAGAGACATTCGAAGGGACAAATACAATCACAAAAGCAATGTTAGGAAATGTTAGTAATCATCCTAAAGCCTTAAAGATCTTTTTCCGAGGCAACATCTAAATGGGTCATTTTAGATCTTTCGGGGCTAGAGGACAACCACTAACAAACCCTATACTTCATGATCGTTTACCGAAGGCAACCGGAGTAGAGTAAACCCTAGGAGTGAGCATGTGCGAGTGTAATTTTTCAGTTAATTTACTTTGCACATTTAGGGTTTTCTACCGTATTAATATTCAGTTAGTATTTCCATACAATCATATTAACATTCATCTAAGCAGTTTATAGTTTGCAGAAATTAAAGCGAGAAAGTTAAAGGCCTGGCTATTACAGGGCTTTTGCAGATACATAATTATTTTGACCGGAAATAAAGATGGGGAATTGAAACCCTAATTACTATTACAAACTCGGAGCAGTTACAATAATAATAAAAAGGAAATTAAAAAAATGCGCGCGGCGAATTAAATGCGAGGATAATTGGAGAACCCAAAGAAATCTAATTGAAAAAGATTTAGGTTATTTTTGAGAAAAAAAGTAGGTTATGTACAAGTTAACCCTAATTTCTAATTAATTTAAATTATGAAAAAAGGAATTAAATTGCCCTAAATTAAATTAATCTAATTAATTAAGGAAATAAAATATTTTTTATGAAAAAAAATGTTTTTTTACGTTTTTTGTGATTTTTTGATTAAATGAAAAAGAAATAATTTTGATGTTATTTTAAAAAAAAAATAGTTAGAAAATAATTAAAAAGAATTAAAATAGAAAGGAAAAGAATTAGGCCTGGTGGTGATAAGCAAACTGGGAGTGTATTGTTGAAAATCCAAAGGCCCAAGAGAATGGCCCAGCTTGCCCAGCGCCTGATCCAATGCAACTCCCTTTTGATGGTCTACCACGCTATTTGCTTGCTGAGCGTTTAGATCTGGGATGGAGATGATCTGATGGCTATGTATCTTGGGTGTATGGTGGACGCTGGAGGGTGGCGCGCGTTGGATCTGAAATAAGAAACTTGGAAAATATAAAATGTCTGGACCTGGGATCAAACCCAGGTCCATATCTTCACAAACGCGCGCTTGACCGCTGGGTTGTAATGTTTAGTTGTTATAATATTGAAACAAAAATAATATAATAAAATATGAGTCAGTACAATAAAGAAAACGCGCAAATTTGAATTGCCCAATCAGGCTAGGACACGCCATCGTCTTCCTCACAGATCTGTCATTTTAGGTGTGATACCTTTACCTACAGTCTGTCTCTGTAGCTATAACCCTGCATCTTTCAAAAATCTCAAACAAGCAAGATAAATTAATTCCAAATATACCAATCAACTCGTTTTGATCTCACGAGTATGATGGCATCCTTCTTTTGCCCTAATTTTCCCTGTATCAAGAAGCCCTAAAACGGAGGGCAAAACCCTAATAATGGCAACTCATTGTTTATGCATCAAAGCTAGGATTTAAGTATACAAAAAGTTTCCAGGCATCCATATGAACACAAATATGAAATCAAAACATATTAACAATGCAAGAATGAAGAGATACAAATTTGGAAAAGGTGATAAACCGTGAGAGTATTATGTGATGATTCTGGGCTTGTGGAAGCTTGCAAATGATTGGAGAGTGTTTTGGAGATGTCCAGGAGTGGATTGGTGGCTTTGAATTGCTCTGAATCGTCCTCTAGGTTAGAAACTGATCCACACTTTTTTGCAAAAAAATCACTTTGTGTTTGATGCTTTTCACGACTTCAACCCCTCGTTTCTTGCTTTGGTTGTGTTCTGTATAAGTACTAGAGCATATTAGGTCAACAAAAACAATTTGTATCTTTGTAAATCATGGAGATTTTATTTGATTTTGCTCCTTGTATAATATCTTTCCAAAATAGCCTAATCATGCCAATTTTGATTCAATTTGCCTTGATTTGATTTGGTCTGATTAATCCAACTTGAATAGATTTGATTCCTACAAAAAAAATCAAATCAAATTCAATCTTTTGTATTTTTTGCCATTTATTTGATTTAATTTGAATTTTAAATAATAAAAAATCAAAATAAAATAAATAATGAAGAAAATAATGTGTGGATGCTGATTTGGGTCGTGGACCATGTTCCCAATAAGATTCAATCATGAAATGCTAGGCCCATTTGACAAAAAATGTATTTTTGAGCACATTTGACTTTTGGCAATTTTGCAAAAATGGTCAACTTTGACAAGGCATATCTCTTCCAATTTTAACCCTAGATATGTGCTCTTGGACTTTTTAGAAAGCTTAGGATGTCCCCTAAACAACCCTTTTGGTTTAATATCAATTGGGTCTTCCATGTTCATGTAAGAAGCTTTGACCTAAAAGGTGTTTTTGTTGACTTTTCAAAAGGACCTATAATATAGAAATTCATATCTTTTGATGAGTGCATATTTTGAACTTGTGGGCTGAAGATGAGTTGTAAGTAATTGCATCCTCTTCAAAATGAGCCCTGGATGGAAAATTTATGATAAAGTATGAAGAAGTTATGCCTGGTCAAAGTTTGGTTGACTTTTCCTGTGAAACCCTAATTTAGCAACTTTTGGGTTTTGATGAATTTGGGGGCATTCCTTGAGGAATCATGATCAACCCTTGACAAATGATGGATATCACTTAAAAATGTTGATGTTGACCAAAAATCTTAAAGTTTGACTGTATGTGGGCCACTATTGACTTTTGACCTAGTATAGTTGATTTTCAGGCATTTGAGCAGTTGACTGAGCAAACTTCTCGTGCAAGGCATGAAACTTGACATGGATGATCTTGAGAACACATTGGGACCATGGAAAGCGTTTGGGACCCTTGTACTTCAACCATCTTGATGAGGAGTGAAACCCTAGTTTGAAGCTTGTTGCCTTAGGAAGAGGATTTGTCTGGTCAATCCTTAGTCATCCTTGAGCAATTGAGGACCTCTAGAGGCATGTCTTGAGTGAAATGAGAAGGAAAATTTTGGGGTACAACAACTGACCCTATTCAATCTTCTTAAACCTGAGGATGTAGATTGGCTGTCTGCCTTTCGTAATCTAAAGGTGGAAGATGATTGAACACTAGAGTGCCCAGAAATTTGCACTCGTCTAAGATGGTGCTGGACTGTGTAGGTAGTATCAGGAATGGGCTTACAAATTCCATTTGGAGGATATGACGGAAGGTCACCGGAGATGGGCTTAAAGATGCCATCCGGAAGATATGACGGAGAATCGTCGGACATGGGCTTAAAGATGCCATCTAGAGGATGTTGATTTCCCGAGATATTCCTTTGATGAGAATTCCTGTTCCTGTCGTTGAGGAGGAATCTTCTGAGGAATGTTGGTCTCTGTCTTGGGAGAAATGGAATTTTAGGAACTTCAGTTGTCCGTTACTCTACTAGGGAATCATCTCTTAGTCGAGGAGATGAAAATGAACTGATATCTGGTCGTGCTCCAGGCCTTACAATGATTTGCTGAGGATAATAAGACTAACTGTTATCTGGTCGTGCTCCAGGTTTTACAGTGACTTACTGGGGAGATGAGATTAAACTTGTTATTTGGTCGTGCTCCAGGATTTGCAATCTCAAAAACTGTTATATGGTCGTGTTCCAGGCTTCAGAAGGAATTAAGTGGTTATCCGGTCTCATCCGGGTTTCAACTTGAATTTAAGGTAGTAACATCTGGTGGTTTCCAGGCTTCAATAGAAATTGGCCGAGTAAACTGCTATCTGGTCGAATTCCAAGCTTCACAGTACCTCATACTGTTATCTGGTCGTGCTCCAAGTTTCAGTGTCTCTTGCCGCTATCTGGTCGTGCTCTAGACTTCACAACGTCTTATACCGTTATCTGGTCGTGCTCTAGGCTTTAGTAATTTGGGGAAATTAAGTTGTTATCCGGTCAGTTTCCGGGCTTCATAGCTTTTTTAACTGGAATAGAAATCTTAGTATCGATTTGACTGAACCAGGGAAAAGTCTCGAGTTGTCTTTAACTGGGAGAGAAATCTTATTATCGATTTGACTGAACCCGGGAGAGGTCTCAGATTAACTTTGACTGGCATAGAAATCAGGAGAATCTTAGCGGCGATTCGGATGACCCAGACGAAAGTCTTAGAACATATTCAACTAGAATAGAAACCTTAGTGTCGGTTTGACTGAACTAGAGAAAATCTTGAAAAGTGTTGGAATATCTTCAACTGGAATAGAAACCTTGGTGTCGGTTTGATTGAACCAGAGAGAACTTGTGAGAACTTGATTGCATCTTTCCCTGAAAGGTAAAGAGTTAGTCGTATGTAATGTCATGATGTATGAAATGTATTGAGTAATGATGTTCCCAAAATAAATGAGATTGTGCTGTATAATATGTATGCACATGCCATGATGTATGGATATGCAATGCTATTGTGATATTCTCTAGCTGGGGAAAATAAATCATGGACTGCTAATGGAGAGTATAAGGAGTTGAGTTCTTCATTTCCACTGGGGATAGTGACCGAAGATGATTAGCTGGGGATTTACATCCATTCTTCTTGAGAACATTCTGCCGGAGGAGACTCTGTCTGAGAATAATCCTGCGGGGGAATAACTATGTAGGGAAGAGAGATACTCTGTTGGAAGATCTGCTGATTTGGAGAAATAAACTCAGCTAGGGATGAACTTCCATTGTTGGAGAGAAGAGCTCTGTCGGAGATTGAGCTTCCGTTGTCAGAGAAATAAACTTTGCTCAGGAGGTAGCTTTATAAACTGCTCATGGTTATAAAACTCGGCTGGGGAATGCCGATATCAGCTTTTTGAAGGAACCTGTTGGGGAAGGAATTCCTGCTTGGGGATACGGAGGTCAGACCTTGGTTGTCTCGGATCTGTGAGGAATATAGGTATCACTGGCTTGTATGTGATAGTGACTTTGCTTCCAACTGTCTCTTCCCCTTGTACCATGATGGACGGGGTAACTGTCGGTATTTAGGTTTTATACCAGTTTCTTTGAGTTCTTAGTAATTGTCTTTCTGTTTTATATGCAGATATTTGTGAACAGTAATCATATTCAAATGCATATGTCAAGAATAAAACATTAGACGTTCTTTTTTTTTTGCAAAACAAAACAGAAAACGGAAAAAACAAACACAGAGTTTTGTACTCAAAAGACGCTTTGTATTGATTTGAAATTTGCCTATAACATGCGTTTTTTACAAGGAGGTTGACTCTCTAGTAAGAGAACGCCGCCATAAAAATGGAAATTATTACAGAAATTGTGTACAAAAAGAAAACAGCTATGTGTAGTGATCCTATTGGGTTTCAATTATGCTATTGCCCCTATGTCTTCGAGCATCTCATCACCTTGCTGCTTGTCCGAAGCTGACTGGATTGATCGGTACCATTTGAGCTTGATATCTGATTACTGAGGTTTGATCGCAAGGTGATCCAATGGGATATAGTGATACGCTTTAATCCCTAATTTTTGCCTGGACTGCCCTTTCGGGTTTTTAGTCCACCGAGATACCCTTTTTTGCCCAAGCCTCCCTTTCAGGTTTTCGACTTGCCGGGTGTACAATTTTTTTCATTTTTTATCCCTAATTTTTGCCCGAACCCTTTTGGTTCGCCGGGATGCCCTTATTTTTGCCTAGGCATGTCAACCTAGCGGGTCTTTATTATGCGTAGTATCTTTTCACTATGTCCGTATTGACAGGGTGTGGAAGGTCGTCACCATCCATGGTGGTCAGAATCATGGCTCCACCCGAAAATATGTTCTTAATTACAAATGGTCCCTCATAGGTGGGAGTCCATTTTCCCCTGGGATCACCTTGCGGCAGTATGATACGCTTGATTAACAGATCCCCTACTTGATACACTTGTTGTCTGACTTTCTTGTTGAAGGCCTTAATCATCCGTTTCTGATACATTTGACCATGGCAGACAGCAGCAAGTCTTTTCTCGTCGATTAAGTTCAATTGATCAAGTCGAGTCTGGATCCAATCGCCTTCGCTCAAACTCGCATCCTTCATAATCCGTAGAGAAGGGATCTGGACCTCCATGGTAGGACAACCTCCATGCCATATACTAGAGAATAGGGTGTTTCCCCTATTGACGTACGTGCTGAAGTACGGTACCCGTGAAGAGTAAATGGTAACATCTCGTGCCAGTCTTTGTTTGTCACTGTCACTTCTGTATGATCTTTTTAATATTCTTATTAGCAGCTTCGATAACCCTATTCATCTTCGGTCGGTAAGGAGAAGAGTTGTGATGCTGAATCTTGAACTGTTTACAGAGTTCAGTGATCATCGAGTTGTTGAGATTAGTACCATTATTCGTGATGATTCTCTCAGGGATACCATAACGATAAACCAAGTTATGCTTGATGAACCGTGCCACCACATTCTTGGTAACCGTAGAAAAGGAGGCAGCCTAAACCCACTTTGTGAAGTAATCAATGGCCACTAGGATGAAGCGATGCCCGTTGGACGCGGTAGGTCTGATCTCGCCGATCATGTCAATGCCCCACATTGCAAAGGGCCAGGGAGCTGTCAAGACGTTCAAGGGAACTAGAGGTACACACACCTTACCAACATAGATTTGGCACTTGTGACAGGTTCGAGAATGCTGATAACGGTCGGCTTCCATAGTGGACCAGTAGTATCCTGCCCGTAGGATCTTCTTTTCCATGGTATGTCCACTGGAATGAGTGCCAAAGGTACCTTCGTATAGGTCTGCCACGATCCTCTCTGGTTCGCTCTTGTCTACACACCACAGTAAGGTAGAGTCATGATTGTGCTTATAAAGGATTCCATTGCCGAGGAAGAACTTTGCAGCAAACCTTGTCAGAAATTTCTTGTCATTGACAGATGCCCCTTCAGGGTATTCTTGAGCCTCGAGATACCTTTTCACCTCATGAAACCAAGGTTTGTCGGATACCTCCTCAATATCGATCTCACAGCAGTATGCCAGTTCATCCAACCTCTCAATAGTGATTCATGGAGCTTCATTGTCCCACCTGACCTTGAATATTGACGACATAGTAGCTAGCACATCCGCTAACTGATTCTCTTCTCGTGGGAAATGTTCAAAGGTGATCTCTTTAAAATGCGACAGCAGTGTCAGTACATGTTCTCTGTAAGGGATAAGGTCCGAGTGTTTCGTATCCCACTCGCCTTTGATCTAAATTATCACCAAAGCGGAATCCCCGAATACACTCAAGAACTTGATCCTTAGGTCAATAGCAGCTCTAAGACCCATGATACACGCTTCATACTCTGCTATGTTGTTGGTACAGTTGAAACATAATCGGGTAGTGAACAAAGTATGACAGCCCTCGGGAGATATGATTACAGTGCCAATGCCGTTACCCAGTGCGTTTGAGGCTCCATCAAAAAACATAGACCATCGGGATCCTTTCTCTGGTCATTCATCCGGTCCAGGTTCTTCACAGTCGGTTACTAACACGATGTTCTCATCCGGGAACTCAAAATTCATGGATTGGTAGTCATCCATGGCTTGATGTGCCAAATGATCAGCTAACACACTTCCCTTGATTTCCTTTTGGGTTGTGTATTAGATGTCGTACTCGGTCAAGATCATTTGCCATCTTGCTATTATTCCGGAGAGAGTGGGCTTCTCGAAAATGTACTTGATCAAATCCATCTTAGATATCAATAAAGTAGTGTGGGTCAACATATACTGTCTCAGTCGGCGAGTAGCCCATCCAAAGCGCAACAAGTTTTCTCGAGCAGTGAGTATCGTGTTTCACAGTCGGTAAACTTTTTGCTAAGGTAGTATATTGTATGCTCTTTTCGACCAGACTCGTCATGCTGCCCCATCACACACCCCATTGAATTATCTAGCATTGTTAAGTACATTATCAAAGGTCTTCCTCCAGTCGGAGGCATCAGAATAATAGGTTCTTGGAGGTATTGCTTGATTCTGTCAAAGGTGACCTGGCATTCGTCATTCCACTTTACCACTTGATCTTTCTTCAGAAGCTTGAAGATTGGCTCACAAGTAGTAGTCAGATGTGAAATGAATCGGGCAATGTAATTTAGGCGTCCCAAGAAACCTCTAACTTCCTTCTCAGTAAGGGGAGCCGACATCTATTGTATGGTCTTCACCTTTGCAGGGTTTACTTGAATACCTTTGTTACTGATGATGAATCCCAGAAGCTTACCAGACCTTACCCCTTAGCTTGTACGTCTTCAACCTATCGAACAACTTTTGTAGATGATCAAGATGTTCTTCCTCAGTTTGAGACCTGGATATCATGTCATCGACGTAAACCTCTATCTCATGGTGAATCATGTCATAAAACAGAGCTACCATAGCTCGCTAATAAGTTGCCCCAACATTCTTCAACCTAAACGACATCACCTTGTAGCAGAAAGTGCCCCACTGTGTAACAAAGGTTGTCTTCTCCATGTCTTCAGGTGCCATCTTGATCGTATTGTAGCCAGAGAAACCGTCCATGAAGGAAAAGACTTTGTGTTGTATGGTGTTGTCAACCAGAACATCGATGTGGGGAAGCGGGAAGTCATCCTTGGGGCTTTCCCTGTTCAGGTCTCTGTAATCCACACTCATTCATACTTTACCATCTTTCTTAGGTACTGGAACCACATTAGCAACCCACTGCGGATAGGAGGTGACAACTAAGAACCCTGTGTTGAACTGCTTTATAACCTCTACTTTAATATTCTCTGACATCTCAGGGAGCATACGATGAACCTTTTGCTTTACCGGAGGGCAGTCTTCTTTAGTCGGCAGACGATGAGCCACTATATCTGTGTCTAGTCCCGGCATGTCTTCATATGACCAGGCGAAGATTTCAACATACTCATGCAACATCTGTACCAACCGCTGTTTGACACTAAGCTCCAGATTTGCACCTATCTTAACCTCTTTTCCGTCTTCCTCTGTACCCAAGTTCACTGTCTCACCCAGCTCTTCATGAGGCTGTTTGGCCCTTTCTTCCTGCTGTAATAGTCTAGCAAGTTCACCGGGTACCTCACAATCTTTCTCACCTTCGTCCTCGGCTTGGTTGATCGGATTTTCAAAGTCATAATGAGCAGTAGCAGAACTGTTATAAATGGGATCCAGAGTGGATATGGATCTGCATTTGGATATATGAGTGTGTGTAAGAGCATAGCTGTATAGACAGAATAAAAGAAAAGAAAGACAGAGAGCACAAAATGTGTATGCAAATGTCCAATGCTTTATTGATGTCGTATCAAAATGAAACATGATAACCCTCACAAATAGAACCATTGTGCCCTGGGTAAGACACATGGACATAAAGTTTATATTATTTTTAAATTACATATCCGAAAAAATCAGAAAGATAATTACTCTTAAACAAAAGTAATCGTTACAAAGTCCTTGGCAGTCCAGTTACTGAGTCCGCCGTTGGTAGTCAGGAAGATCCACCTGTCAATGTCAGAATCACCATCACTGTCTTCAAGTGCATTGACCCCAGGATTGCTGATGCGTAGGGGGTGTCCTCCATCCCAAGCGTGACAAACAACCTTTTGAGCACCTGTAGTAAAGCCTAAACCAGATTTGTCAGACTTGTAATGAATAACCAGGAGCTGACCCCAAATGGTAGACCCACCTTCTTCAACCACTGCTCGTGCATCCTTGAGAGAAGCCATCTTCGAGGGAGATTTGGTGACCTTTGGAGGACTATTGGTAGTTTCCGCTGTAGCCATAATCTGAGGTACCTCTTCAAAGTTCTAGCAAGGAGTATCGATGAACTCGACATCCATTTCCACATACCTGAAGAAGTTCAAGTGACTGATCATATACTCCTCTTCACCATGCACAGTGACAATCTTTCCTCTTACCGGGTACTTAACATTTGGTGGAGGGTAGAAGTAACAACCCCAACCCCATGTATCCAAGGGCATCCCAACAAGAAAGAATATGATGGTTTGATATCCATTACGTAGAAAGTGAAGTCGAAGGTTTGGGAACCAACTTTTATAGGGACATCCACTTCCTCGTGCACCATCCTCTTCGAACCATCGAAAGCCCTCACTACTATATTGCTAGGTGTGATACGGTGGCAGAACCGACTGTTTGAATGCTGATTTATGTTTTGCATTTTGTGTTTGCAAAATGTCGCGGTAAGCAAGAGTCACCATCGACTTTTATTTCATCCAACCGGAAAGGAAAAAGGTACAGAAAAAATCCTTTTTCGAGATTTTGAGTACAGAGGGTAGATTATAGAAAGGGAAGGTGTTAGCACCCTTTCTATCCATGGTTTTCCATGGGCTCTTAGGTACTTGCTCATCTTTTTAAAATTGCTTGTGTGTGTGCTTTGTTTTTGAAAAGAGTTTTAACTTCGTGATAACCTTTGTATCAGTCCTCAAAGGTGTGATGAAGTTTGTTTTGAAAGTTTGTTTGAAAAGTGTAAGTGTGAAAATTTTTGATTTGAGAAAGTACCTACTAGCATCTACCTACTCGAAAAAAGGATCGTTTCTATTCTCGTTTCCTTTAGACAACGCTATCCCACTATTGAGAAATAGGAAGCACCGTCGTTGGAGTTTGTAAGGATCAATTCGAAAGGGACGTACAATCACTAAAGCAATGTTAGGACACCTTAGTAATAACCCTAGAGTCTTAAGATCATATTCGAGGCAACATTTCCGAGGCAACATTCGAATGGGACATTTGATCTTTGTTAGACAAGAGGGCAACCACTAAGACACCCTATGCTTAATATCGTTTTACCGAAGGCAACCGAAGTGAGAGTATACCCTAAGAGTGATATGTGCGAGTGATCTGTTTTCAGTTATTTGTCTTTGCACATTAGGGTTTTCTAACTGTATTAAATTTGTCATGCATTCTTGCCGTACAATCCTATTAGCATACATCTAAACAGTCAAATATTTACGGGAATTAAAATGCGAGAAAGTAAATCTACGCTATTACAAGGCTTCGGGGAGGAGGATTAATTACATAGCCAAAAACTCGGGGAAAAGCAATAAGTAAAAAGTCCTAGACTAAACTATTACAAACCATGAATAATTACAGAAATATTGGCAAAAATAATTAACATGCGCGCGATGAATTAAATACGAAACAACTAGGGTTTTGACCCTTTCCTAAACCTAACTGCGATTGATTAAAAAACGTTTTTGTCATGTTTTGTTATTTAAGAAAATAAAGAAATCATTAAATTAAAAAAGAAAATCCTAATTCTAATTGATTTTAAACTAAGAAAAATAAATTAATTTATTCTAAAACCTATTCTTGTATTTTTATTTATTTGAGAAAAAGAGAAAAATAAAAATTAAATCAAAAGTTTAACCTAATTTCTATTTGATTTTATTTTTGAAAACAAATTATAATTTTCCTAATTTAAACTAAATTAAATTAATTTTGATAAAATAAAAACTAATCCTAATTTTTGATGAATTATTGATTTTATGGTTTTTGTGAAAAAAATGATTAATTTATGAATTAAAGAAAATAAAAATAAATATTGAAAGATTTAAATAGATTAAAAAGAAAAAGGAAGGAATAATGGGCCTGCATTAGTAATTATGGGGGGTACTATCTGAATTGCTGGGCCCAAATGGCTAAGGCCTGCTTGACTTCGCCCAATCCGGTGGGCACGTTAACTGGGGGCGCATGGTAGTCCTCCAAAGGAAAGGCATTGGATCTGGAGCGCTAATGAGTTGGATGGCTAGATCCAGATGGTACACGCGTGAAAAGCGCTGTCTATTCCCCCCCCCCCTTTAGCAGCGCTTTTCCTTATTATTTTTTTAATATTTTTTTTTTCAATCACTTTAGACAGCGCTTCTCATTAAAAGCACTGTCTATTCCCCCCCCCCCCTTTAGCAGCGCTTTTCCTTAATATTTTTTTAAATATAATTTTTTTTTCATTTAAAACAAAACGCTGCCTATCAAATTTAATCTCACCATTTTTGCACCAGAAATTATAGCTTCATTATAACATTTTAAACAACAACAACATCAATATACCACAATGAAACAATATTATAACAACATCAATATTCATCTCTTAAATCCTTTTTGCACAATATACACAACAACAACATTAATATATACCACAATGAAATAATATTATAACAACATCAATATTCATCTCTTCAATCCTTTTTGCACAATATACACAACAACAACATTAGTATATACAATAATGAAACAATATTATAACTACATCAATATTCATCTCTTCAATCATTTTTGCACAATATACACAACAACAACATTAGTATATACAACAATGAAACAAAATCAATGATGAATTACAAAATAACTCTATCTTCTACATTGAGCCGCACCTATATAACCTAAAACAAAATAAAAAAATCAAAATTCATACAAGTTACCAAATAACAACAACAAAAACAATAATATTGTAACACAACTATAACGACATATATTATATTCTCAAAACTCAAAGTTATACCTTATAATAAAACTCTCAACTCCATAACAAATTGGCACCAATCCTCCATAAGTTCATCCAATTGATCTTTTGAGTATGAAGCACACTTGAATTCATCAAAGTACTACATAATAATATAACATAGTATGATTTAATTAAAATACTAAGTCATTTTATGAGAAATATGAAAATAATTCCTAAGTTAGAAATTCATACCGTGGATGGAATCTCTAATCGGTCCAAAAGAATAGTTTCTTTCATAAACCTCAACATAAAATAACCGCAATCTACACCATTGCACTGACGAGGACACTACACATGGAAAGAAAATACGGATATACATCAAGATATACACCTTAACTTGTTTTATCAAGTACCATTGCTATATAATCAAAATTGTGAAAATCTATACCTCCACTTTGATCCAAGAAATATTGTTGATTCTACTCCTTGGTACTTGAATATCTCTTTGTGCTCGAAAACTTTGTAGAATGCTATAATAAAATAATAACGAATATTTAGAACTATCGCACATAAATAATTAAATATACACAGTAATATTTTGGAAAAATCTCACTTACGTGTCAATCGTCTTCTTCATATCTGGGTATGTTGTCCAATCATTGCCCAATGAATCCAGATAATATACAATTTCTCTCACAGGATTAATTGCAACCAATAACCAGTGTCCACCGGAATATTAAACAAAGGTTAGATGGAAATTTTCTGCACAACATTAAAAAACGAAAAATTATAATATAGGAAATTTAGAATGAAAATCTTACTTGGGGCCAGTATTATATGGTAAAAAGAACAATTTTTCTGTATCTTTGCTGGCCATAAATAAACTGAGCACAAATGCTATTACTTCATCTGGTTTTGAGATTATTGACCCTGCGTGGACAATGTTGGGATTTATGAAAGCGAATCTGGACTCCAATCCACGCGTGCGAATCAAATTGTCATACAGAAACCTTAAATAAAAACATCATTAACATTAATTATTCATTGAAATGAGTAAATAAATTCTGCGATTAATTAAACAAAGTTGATTGGAGTATACCTGATGTATGTATTGATAACAACCATGCCTAATGTCAAGTGTCCAAAAACTTCTTCTAAATCCTCCTTACCAATTGCTGTCATGCCTTCAGAACCATAAATCCCTTCATCCAGGGGTATAAGAGAAGTACCACCTTGCGAAATAGTTGTGAAGCTTATAAATGTCTGAAGGCATGACCTATATTGTGAAGTAGTTTTCTTTCTAGCCCCGGTCCTCTTAGCAACACTCTTTGTTTCTGTGGGAATGTTGCTAATTACAGGCTCCTTACCCATACTTACAGCTTCAATCTCTTTAGCAGGAATAATCTAAATATCATAAAATTAGAGTGGTCAAGTATAGGACGACAAATTAACATTATCTAAGCATAAATATCATATAATTATGTTGTACCTGTTTTTTTTGCTGTCACTGACTCCTTTGGCCGTGTAATCCCTTTATCTTTTGGTTTGGGTTTTGTAGGAGTCTAACATTACCATGCAAAAAAAATGTAAGTAAAACGAATGTAAAAAATTTGAGTACTAAAAGGTTCATAATGGTTTTAATTATACCTCATCATCTATGCGAACAAGCCTTGACGGTCATGCAACAAACGCTCCTATTTCCTCTCCCACCAATGTTGCATCCGAAACTTCATCTGGGATTGGTAATAACGCACCCTCCTCTAAAGCAATATCAATCGACACTTTCAAATATCCAAGAGGGAGCGGTTTATGATGAAGTACTTCTCCCAGAGTGTTATGTACTTTTCCCTTTCCAACCATGCGATAAGTTGGTGTCTCTAAAAAGAGTTGACAAGGTGAAATGCCCTAAAATCAATAATAAATATGACAACGTTAATGTGTATATATGTCAGTTAAATAAATTACACTAATTTAATTTCATAATAATATATGTAAGTACCTCGAGAATACTCGGTTGAGCTGCACAATTGACACTAGCTATGTCACTAGCTTCTTTAACACCCGAAGCTTCCCTTTCTGATTGGTACTTGTTGTACCCCAAAATTTGCCCTCCCACATTCTTCAAGATTTGCCAAGTCAAAGGTTCAAAATCTCCCCAAGGGTTGCATAGTTCAAGGGCCTCCTAACAGTCAAAAACTAGGGTTTTGGTTCTGACAAGGAAAATGAAGTTTCCAAGGGTCCAATCAAGTCCCACATGCCTACAAACATGGTCAAGCATCTTCATACCAAGTTTCAAGACTTACAGCACAAAATTGCACAGTCAAAAACCCTAATTGCTCAACAGTCAACTGTAGGGGCAAAATGGTCATTTGACAGTCAAAAGTTCAAATTCTTGGTCAACATCTCATTTTGAAGCCACAAACATCATTTGATCAATGCTTGATCATGATTCTCAAAGCTTGGCTCAAAAAGTCTCAAGATGCAAAAGTTTCCATATTTGGACAGTTGAAAAAGTCAACTGCAACTTGACCAAGGCATAACTTCCACATGGATTATCAGAAAAATTCCATCCAAAGCTCATTTTGAAGAGAAAGACATTTCCTACAACTCCTCTTCATACTTCAAGTCCAAGAAATGCTCTCACAAAAAGTTATCAATTTCAACATTATAGGTCATTTTCAAAAGTCAACAAAAAGGGACTTTAAGTCAAAGGCCATAACTTGAGATTGGTAAATCAAAATGACATGGGACCAAAGACATTGGTTAGAGGACTCAAATAACTTTCCAAAATGTCCAAGAACATGAGCAAAGCTTAAAAATTGAGCAAGTTATGCCTTGTGGAAATCGGGAAATTTTTGGATATTTTGAAAAGTCAACATTGCTTCAAAGGCCTTAAAAATGCTAATGGGCCTCTTTTTCTTCCAAGATTCATCATCCTAAACATGTGTACGACCATTTGGCCCAAAGGGAAGTTTTTCATCATTTTTATTTATTTATTTGAATTTTTAATGGCTATTAATTCATTTAATTAAAATAAATATGTGGAAAATATCAAAGCAAGTCAATCAAATCTTTTTGTGCATGGGATAACTTCAGATTTTCGTGCATTATTAGATAGGGAAAGAATCCATGTGATTGGACATGATTTGAATCAAATTTGCATGAAAAAGATTGGAAAAATTATGGCATGGAAATCAAATATTTTCTCATCAATTCATTGATTCTTTGGACCAAATTTTGAACCCTAATCATTCACACATATATACTCATGCCAACCCTAATGCTCATGACCTCTGGGCTGCGCCAGAATTGGAGAAACACTTTTGCATTTCTAGTGAAAAACCCAAGAACTGAAATCACGATTGCAAGGCTTTTCAAGATCAAATAACCACTCCATTAGCTTGCCAAGGTTACCAGGAGACTATCCCAATCAAGAACATTGTCCCATACTCAAGGAATTGGTACATCAGAGTCAAACTTTTCACGAAAATATCCATAATCGTATCATGAATTTTATGCATTTTTCATGTGTTTTCTTTACTGATTCATACTAATTGATTGATTCTGAAACTAACCATATGATTTAATTGAGTTTTCACGCGTTGTATGGAGAATCACCATTGAAGCACCTTAGGGTTTCAGACCTGAAAAATTAGGGATTCTTTCGTCCAGAAAAATTAGCTAACCTAAGTGGCATCATTGGAATCAGGAGATCATGACAAATCCAAAGCACTAGTCGCGCTCAATTTATGAGCGCCAGATTCCTAATCGCTATTTTCGTGTTCATCAGATTGTGGGGGTTTAAAACCCCCACTATTTAAATGTAATTTTCGTTTCAGGTACAAAAGCCATGGAGAAGATGATGAAGTGTCAAGGCGTGGTTGGTTTATTTGAATTGCGCGGTAAAATTTCCACTAACGTTTGTTTTCTTTCATATTAATTGTTGATTATATAATGAACAAAGTGCGTGTGTGGTACAGTTGGTCAAGGCGTTGGATTGGTAAGCAACAGGACCTGGGTTCGATCCCAGGTCCCCCTCCCTTTCCATAATATTTTTCTTAATGTCGTTCTGTGCAGTTTCCCCCCTGAAGACCACCATACAACCCCTCCTCCGGGCGTGCCACGCGCTTATTGATACCAATCTGAAGGCTCAGATCTGCTGAATACCATAGGCGCTAGTCAACGAAGTCACAGGCTAGCATGAAAAATCCACATAAGGCCTTGAAACCTTGGGCCAACATTGCTACAATAAACCCTCCAATTTGGGGACAGACCCCCCATGGTTTGCCTTTCTCATTCTTTTCTCATATTTTTCTATTTTTGTTTTAATTAGTTTTTTTAATTTAATTCTTTAAACCAATTTATTTTCATAAAAATATAAAAACAATAGAAAAATCAGAAAAGACAAAAAATTAAATATATTTTATTTAACTAATATTTTTGTAAATAAAGTCTTGTATCAATTAATTAGTTTTTATTCTAGGGTTAATTTTAATATCTTTTCTTAATAAATTAAAAACTTGTAGAATTAGGTTTAATTAGTTTAATTACTTTTTTCTTTTATTTTCTCATTACTAATAATTAATTATTTATTTTTATATATCAAATTGCATTAATTAATTAGATTTAATTTTAGATAATTTTCATATTTTCTTAATAAATTAAAAAATAGCTAGAATTAGGGTTAGTTAATATTTCAATTCCATTCAATTCTCATTAAAAACATAAATACCAAAATCTCAAAAATAATTTCTTTTTTTCATTTTAATTTCATTAATTTAATAATAATAATTTAATTCCTTTAAAAAGGGTCCAACGCCCTCGCTTTCAATTTGAATTCGATTCGCGCATTTTATTTTATTTCGTATAATATTGATGTAATTCTCCCAAAGCCATGTAACTCGGGCAGTTTATATTTCTCGCACATTACTTCTTTATTTTCTGTCAAATCGGGTCCTGGATTAAATTTGGCGATGTGGACCCGCGCCTTTGTAATAGTTTAGAACTTTTAATTTCCGCATCTTTTTAACTGTTAATAAATGCATGCAAGAATGAATGACAAAAATAAAAACAAACGCGTAGATCAACTATGACATGACAAGACAAAATAAATGAAAACGACATACAAATCACACACCACCCCTAGGGTACGCCTCACTGTTGCCTTGCCTCGAAAGGTGATCGTCGAGTAGAGGATGTCTTAGTAAGTCCTCATGATCCGGGAACCTGGCATGAGGGTAGCTTCTAAGGTGTCTTCCTATTGCTCTGGTGATCACCATGTCCCGAACCTCGAATTGACCCGAACACCTCCAACGGTGGTGCTACCTACCTCTCAATGGTGGGATGGCACTACTTTAAAGGACATTTACACAGACGAATTCCTTAGGGTAGGTAGACGACTCTAGATGCTTGCTCTAATTTCAAAACAAATCAAAAAAATACTTTTCACACCGACACCTTTTCAAAAAGATTTCGAAAGCAATTTTTCAAACACTCTTGAGGACCGATACAAGAGTCGAACTGGAATTTTCAAAGAAACTTTTTAAAACCCACAGTTGAAAAGCAAATAAACCATTTTGAAAACACAATGAGCAAGTATCTAAGAGCCCATGGATAACCATGGATAGAAAGGGTGCTAACACCTTCCCTTTCTATAACCTACCTCCCGAACCGAGAGCAATCTCTTTAAGGAATTTTTCTGTGCTTTTGTCCTTTCCATTTGGAGAAAATAAAAGACGGTGGCGACTCTTGCTTCCGCGACATTTCGCGAACCAGCGTTAAACAGTCAGTTCCAGATCCACCGATCACAGAACTGGCGACTCTGCTGGGGACTTAAACTTAAAGTGAGGTGTACCTTAGGGATAGTTCATAACTGTGTTTTCAATTGTCTTCTTTGCTTGCTTTAAATTGTGGGACTGTCTTGGGAGTTCTATAGATCCTAACCCGGATCTGGGGATACCTTCTTAGAAAGTAGCAACAAGACTGTGAGGGAACTGTGTGGGGTATACCGACATGGTTGAAACAGTCTGCTACGTTGATGTGGCACTTTGGTGTGTACCGGTAACCCTTGAGTTCAGTCAAGGAGAGTACGGGGCCTCCGCGTGGTGTCGTGAAGCATCAACTGACCTTAGGAACCTTAATTGAACTATCTTGGCCTCTTTAGGGTAGTGAGATAACTGACTTTGGTGCAGTCCGAGGTTGGTTGATACTCGATACTACACTCAATTGAGGGTTGTTTTCCTGGAATATTTCGGTCGCCAGTTCAGTGGCTAAATCGAAACGATGAACAATGAAAGCAATCCCGTGATATTGGGACCCTTAGAACCCGGTTACTTCTAATAGGACAGGTTGAGCCCACCAACTTCAAGAGGGTACTACCCAGACCCCATGCTGGCCTTAAACCCTAAGGGCTTATCTTGTGTGCCTTGTGTGCCTTACATGTTTGTATTTGTATATATCTGTGGTGTGTTTAATCATAGCATCATGACATCATCCAGCATCATCTACATTGACTAACCATTTCAAGGGTTCGAATCTTCATCTTTGTTCTTGTTTTGTAGGACATGGAGACTGTTCGCAGAAAGACAATTCAAATCAGCCTTGTAAGGATCCCTCCTCAGCTTAAGGAACTAATATCCAGGATTCCCGAGAACTTTTCATTCAGTGAGAGACATGGAAGACTCATTAGCTTGGTCAACACCAACATTGAGGAAGATATGATAAAGGTTCTGTTCCAGTTCTTTGACCCTCTGCATCACTGTTTCACCTTCTTGGATTATCAGCTGGTACCTACATTGGAGGAGTTCTCCCGGCTCCTGAAGATCCCTATCCTTGATCAACTACCCTACAACGGTACAGAAAAGGAACCCAAGCTTGAAGAGATTGCTAAAGCCTTACATCTACAATCATCTGACCTCAAGGGACATTGGGAAGTTAGAAGTGGCATCAAAGGGTTCTTAGCCAGGTTTCTGTTTGAAAAGGCCCATGAATGTTGGAACTCCCTTGACTTACAAGCTTTTGAGGAAGTGGTGGCCCTCCTTGTCTATGGTTTGGTGTTGTTCCCTAACCCAGATCAGCTTATAGATATCAGTGCTGTCCAGATCTTCATGTCCAGGAATCCTATACCTACGTTGTTGGGGGACATCCTTCACTCATGTTACACTCGAACCATGAGAAAAAGAGGTGTCCTTGTGTGTTGCACTCCTCTCCTGGGAAGGTGGTTTATTTCGCACCTTCCACAATCAGTTTTGAAGAACGAGCGGGGTTTGAGATGGTCACAACGATTGATGACTCTTACACATGCAGATATACATTGGTGCCCTCGGTCCAGAGAGGATGTCACTATCATTGATCGTTGCGGGGAGTACCCTAATGTTCCTTTACTTGGAATCAGAGGAGGTATTACTTACAACCCATGTCTGGCTTGGAGACAGTTTGGTTATGCTCGGAGGGATGGCCCTCATGATATGTTAATTCCTGACATAGTTTTTGACTTCGACAACGATGCACAAGGACTTCGCCAGAGATTTATCAGAGCTTGGAGGATGCCAAGTAGGATAGACAGTAAGACACTGGGGCACAGGAACTCCATCCCATTGGAACCCTATCTCAAGTGGGTACGCGCCCGCTCCCAGAAGTTAGTAATGCCATATCCTCATATGCTCCCTGTGATCAAAGAGCCAGTCTTGGAAGGAGAGGTGTCCTACACCATTCAGCATCCTGATATGCCCACATCCTGGGAAGAGATGCAGAAGAGCTGGATCCAGCTTAAGGAAGAACGGAATTCTCTTGAGACCAGTCTACACGCTAGTGAAAAGAAGGTCTTGGAACTCACCCGCCTGTTGCATGAGGAGAGGAATCTCAACACCTACATAGCTCCAAAGAGGATGCGTAGTGTCTTTTGGGATTGATTTGCTTTGTAATTTGTGCCCATGAGGCTTTGATGTACTGAACAATTATTTCCTTAATGATAACGTGTGTTCCTTTTTGTCTACAACAAATTTGAACTTTCCAACCCTTGAATGCATTGCATAAACACATATCATTCATCATGTGCATAGCAGGTTTTCTTCTTTTCAGGTTGCTTACCGTTCTTCGCTGTTTATTTCAGCATCATGAATCCTGACTCATCATCAACTGAGGTGTCCATCAAGGCTCTTCAGGCGCAGAATGCGCAATTTCAGGAACTAATCATGGGTTTGGCTCAGGGCCAAGAAGAGCTGAAGGCTCTGCTCCTAAAGAAGGAGAAGAAAAAGAAGAGAAGAACTGTTCTTTTTAACTCGGGCCGAAGGTTTGGCAACACTCTGCAAAATGAAGAGGCTGGTTCTTCTATAGGCAAGGGTACTCCCCAAGGGGAAAAGGTCCTAGTCCGGTAGTCTCTGACAACGAGACTGATTTTGATGAGGAACAGTATCCTCCTGCAGAGGACAGATACAAGCAGTTGGAAGACAGGCTGAAGGCTATGGAGATCCAACAAGTGCCTGGGCTGGATTTCGGAGACTTGGGTTTGTCTACTGGTGTGATCATTCCTCATAAGTTCAAAGCACCATCCTTTACCAAGTATGACGGGACATCTTGTCCCAAGCTACACCTCAGGTCTTATGTGCGGAAGATTCAGTCGTACTCAGTGGACAAGAATTTGTGGATCCACTTCTTCCAGGAGAGTCTTTCAGGGACTCATCTCGAATGGTTCTATCAGCTGGATGGGACCAAGGTTCGTAACTGGGAGGAGTTGGCTACTGCTTTCTATAAGCAGTATCAATATAATGCCGACCTTGCCCCCACACGTACCCAACTCCAGGGTATGTCGTTAGGGTCAAGCGAAGGTTTTAAAGAGTACGCTCAGAAGTGGAGGGATCTGGCTGGCAGGGTGCAGCCTCCGTTGACTGACCGGGAGTTGGTAGACATGTTCTTGGGGACCCTATCTGGGCCATTTTTCAACCATCTTATCGGTAACTCATCTGCAGGGTTTACTGATCTTATTCTGACTGGAGAGAGAATAGAGGCTGGGATGAAGTCTGGTAAAATTTAGAAGGGTGCATCGTCAAGCTCTGAGAAGAAACCCTTCAAAAAGGAGGCCAGTGCTGTATACGGGTCCAGAAGACAAGAGAAGTCTGAGCGCCGCCAATCTGTCAACACGGTGATGATTGCTAAGTCTGCTGCCGCTCCTCGGCAAACCAATCCTCCAAGGGCTGAAAGACCTAGAAGGGAGTTTACCCGTTTGAGCATGACTCTATCACAAATCTTGCCGCAGTTACTGTCCACCAACCTAGTGATTGTCAGAGAGGCCCCCAAAGTTGTAAACACTGCCTCCCCAAAATACAATCCAAATGCCCGCTGTGCTTATCACTCCGACAGCCCGAGGCATTCCACCGATGACTGTTGGGCCTTGAGGAATAAGGTGCAAGACCTTATCGATGCAAAAGAGATACAGTTTGAAGCGCCTGAGAGGCCAAATGTGGTGACTGCTCCTATGCCCTAGCATGGAGTAAATGCTGTTGATGAAGATGTATACGCTGTTTCTGTGGATGATGTGGTTACTCCCTTAATGACTGTCAAGAGGAACCTACTGTCGGCCGATTTATTTCCGGGTTGCAGTGAGGGTTGCCTTTTCTGTGCTGTTTCTCTCTCTGGTTGTCCTTTGCTGAAGTTGGGCATCCAAAGCCTAATGGATAGCAAGGAGATTCTATTCAAGAAGTCCGCTGTTCAGTTGATTCCGGTAGAAGAAGTTGCTGTTGTTACAATCTTCAATAATCCAATCAAGGCTCTCCCGAGGAAGCCTGTTCAAATCATGACCGTCGCACCTGTTGTTATTACTGTTCCGGGGCCTCTCCCCTACGAATCTGATAAGGCTGTCCCCTGGCATTACGGGGTAGATGTATATGTGAATGGAATCAAGCAAGAGTTCAACACTGGCACCAGTATCAGCAGTATCACTGGTCCAGCAAAGGTTACCCACAGTGGCAGGCTCTTCTCGCCTGACATTGCACCACCCGCTGTCCGAAGACCCCTCACTATAACACCTGCAAGTGTACCTGTTCCTGTTTCTGATCAAGTTGTTTCCCCTGCTGCCGAGTCATCTAATGCTCGGGGCAAAGGGATTGAAGATGAGCCTGCCCGGATGGAGGCACCAAGACCTGTAAATGTTGAGGCCTCCCAACAAGAAATGGAGGAAATTCTAAAAATAATCAAGAAGAGTGACTTTAATGTTGTGGAGCAACTGGGGCATACGCCCTCCAAGATCTCCATGCTCTCCTTGTTACTGTGTTCAGAGGCCCATGCTAAGGCCTTGATCTCATTTCTCAAGACGGCCCATGTGCCACAGGAGACATCTGCAGTCCAGTTCACTGATTGCGTAGCAAATCTGACAGCGGACAATGGCTTGGGTTTCTCAGATGCTGACCTTACTGCTAAGGGAAGAGACCACAATGATGCCCTGCATGTCTCTATTGAATGCAGGGGCACTACTCTGGCACACGTATTGGTGGACACTGGCTCTTCCCTAAATGTGCTACCTAAGAAGGCCTTAGACCGTTTGGATTGTGAAGGCCTGGAACTAAAACCTAGTAATATCATCGTCAGAGCCTTTTACGGTTCCAAGAGGATGGTTCATGGAGAGGTTGACATTCCTATTCGTGTGGGCTCTCAAGTATTCGACTCTACCTTCTATGTGATGGATATCCGTCCATCGTATTCTTGTCTACTGGGTCGACCTTGGATCCATAAAGCTGGGGCAGTGACCTCTACCTTGCACCAGAAGCTAAAATACCCTGTCAGAGGGAAGATTGTCACTGTGCAGGGAGAGGAGGAGTATATGGTGAGCCATTTGAATTCCTTCAGGTATATTGAGATGGACGGGGAGTTTATTGAAACCCCCTTTCAACATTTCGAAGAGGTACTTCCAATTTCAGCAGCAGCAGAAACAGTGGTCGAAGAGAATGTTCCTTTGAAGATGGCCTCCCTAAAGGATGCCCGGGTTGTGATTCAGAAAGGTGAATATACTAACTGGGGCAGGCTTCCTGACTTTACACAGAAAACTGACAAGTTCGGACTGGGTTTCACTGCAGAGGGTCAGAAGGCTATACGGAAAGCAAAAACCAGAAGACCTCCTGTGCTCATTACCAATCCAGGAGTGAATGCTGTTGGGGAGGATAATGAAGTAGATGAAGCTAAGTTCAATAGCTGGATCTACCCGACAACTGAGGGCGGATTGACCAATTGGATTGCCAAAGACCATACTCCTGTTACTTTTGTTACGCAGTAATAAACTTCTTTGTTTTGTTATTTGTAATAAACAATTAAAACTCTATGGCCCGGTGTCTTACCCGAGGCACCGTGGCTTCATTTGTGAGGGCATATAAATTGTCATTTCATATATCATGAATAAAAATCTTGGACGTTTTCTCGCATTTCGAATCTTATGCTCCTTTTCTGTCTTTCCTTCCTTTATATATTTCAAAACAGCTGTATTTACACACACTCACTCATACAGGTTTTAATCCACTCTGGATCTCACTGGTAACGACTCTGCTACTGCCAGTTATGACTTCGAAAATCCGATCAACTTAGCCGAAGACGAAGGTGAAGATGATTGCGAAGTGCCTGGCGAACTTGCAAGACTGTTACTTTAGGAAGAGAGGGCAATTCAACCACACGAAGAGCCAGTGGAGATAATAAATCTGGGTACTGAGACGGACAGGAAGGAAATTAAGATTGGTGCCAACCTAGAGCTCAGCGTGAAGCAACGGTTGACTCAGATGCTACATGATTATATGGAGATCTTTGCCTGGTCCTACGAAGACATGCCCGGGTTGGATACCGACATTGTGGTCCATCACTTGCCTACTAAGGAAGACTGCCCTCCGGTTAAGCAAAAGGTCCGCCGTATGCGTCCAGAGATGTCTGAGAAGATCAAAGCCGAGGTTATGAAACAGTTTGATGCCGGGTTTCTTGCAGTAACTTCTTACCCTCAGTGGATTGCTAATGTAGTGCCGGTACCAAAGAAGGATGGTAAGGTCAGAATGTGTGTCGACTACAGGGATCTGAACAGGGCCAGCCCCAAGGATGACTTCCCCTACCTCACATTGATGTTCTTGTTGACAATACGGCTCAGCATAAGGTGTTCTCTTTCATGGACGGTTTTTCAGGTTATAATCAGATCAAGATGGCTCCTGAAGACATGGAAAAAACTACCTTTGTTACTCGGTGGGGCACCTTCTGCTATAAGGTCATGCCTTTTGGACTGAAAAACGCTGGGGCAACCTACCAATGTGCCATGGTTGCTTTATTTCATGACATGATCCATCATGAGATAGAAGTGTATGTTGACGACATGATCGCAAGGTCCCAGACTGAGGAAGAGCACCTAGATCATCTGCAGAAGTTGTTTGACCGGTTGAAACTGTACAAGCTGAGGTTGAACCCGAACAAGTGCACCTTCGGGGTAAGATCTGGGAAGTTGCTAGGCTTAGTTGTAAGTGATAAGGGTATTCAAGTGGACCCTGCCAAGGTTAAAGCTATTCAAGAGATGCCAGTTCCCAATACAGAGAAGGAGGTCAGAGGCTTTTTAGGACGCCTGAATTACATTGCTCGGTTCATCTCGCACCTAACTGCTACCTGTGAGCCAATCTTCAAGCTGCTGAAGAAAGATCAGGTAGTACGTTGGAATGATGAATGTCAGGCTACTTTTGACAGAATCAAGGAGTATCTCCAAGAACCACCCATCCTTATGCCACCGGTTGAAGGGAGACCTCTGATACTATATCTGACAGTACTTGACAACTCAATGGGGTGTGTGCTGGGGCAACATGACGAGTCTGGCCGAAAAGAGTATGCCATTTATTACCTTAGCAAAAAGTTTACCGACTGTGAGACCCGATACTCACTGCTTGATAAAACTTGCTGCGCTTTGGTATGGGCTGCTCGCCGGCTGAGACAGTATATGCTGACTCACACTACCTTGTTAATCTCAAAGATGGATCCTATAAAGTACATATTTGAAAAGCCTGCTCTGTCTGGGAGAATAGCAAGATGGCAAATGATCTTGACAGAATACGACATTCAGTATACAACCCAGAAAGCCATCAAAGGAAGTGTATTGGCAGACCACTTGGCACATCAGGCAGTAGACGACTATCAGTCAATGAACTTCGAGTTTCCGGACGAGAGCATCATGATAATAACTGATTGTGAAGTACCTGGACCGGATGAAGGACCTGAGGAAGGATCCCGATGGTCTATGCACTTTGGCGGAGCCTCCAATTCTTTGGGTAAAGGTATTGGTGCTATAATCATATCCCCTCAAGGTACTCATACTCCACTCACTTCCCGGCTATGTTTCAACTGCACCAACAACATGGCGAAGTATGAGGCATGCATCATGGGTCTTCAAGCTGCGATCGACCTAAGGATCAAGTTTCTGAGTGTCTTCGGAGATTCCGCTCTCGTGATCAATCAGATCAAAGGAGAGTGGGATACAAAACATCCGAATCTTATTCTTTACCGAGAATGTGTGTTGACTTTGATCCCCCACTTCACGAAGATAACCTTTGAACACTTCCCGAGGGAGGAGAATCAGTTAGCGGACGCGTTAGCTACGATGTCTTCTATGTTCAAGGTCAAATGGGATAATGAGGCTCCCCGGATCATCATCTGGAAACTGGACTAACCGACATACTGTTGTGATCTCGAGACTGAATTGGTGGCTGAGAAGCCTTGGTACCATGAGGTGAAGAGATATTTGGAAGCTCAGGAATACCCTGAAGGTGCGTCTGTCAACGATAAGAAATTCCTGAGAAGGTTCGCAGCAAAGTTCTTCCTTAGCAACGACATCTTGTACAAGCGAAACCATGATTCGACCTTACTGCGTTGTGTGGATAAGACTGAAGCAGAAAGGATCATGGAAGAGCTACATGAAGGGACCTTTGGTACACACTCCAGTGGACACACTATGGCGAAGAAGATCCTTCGGGCAGGGTATTTCTGGTCCACAATGGAAGCTGACTGCCACCAACATTCCCGGACATGCCATAAATGCCAGATTTATGCAGACAAGGTGCATGTTCCTCCAGTTCCGCTAAATGTTCTAACTGCGCCTTGCCGTTTGCAATGTGGGGCATAGATATGATCGGCGATATTAAACCTACGGCATCTAACGGGCATCGCTTCATCCTGGTAGCGATCGATTACTTTACAAAGTGGGTTGAAGCAGCCTCCTATGCTACAGTAACCAAGAATGTTGTGGCACGGTTTATTCGGCATAATCTGATCTGTCGATACGGCGTCCCAGAAAGAATCATTACAGACAACGGTACCAATCTCAATAACAAGATGATCACTGAGCTCTGCGAGCAGTTTAAGATACAGCACCATAATTCTTCTCCTTACAGACCGAAGATGAATGGGGCTGTGGAAGCAGCAAATAAAAACATTAAGAAAATCGTGCAGAAGATGACAGTGACTTATAAAGATTGGCACGAGATGTTACCGTTCGCTCTACATGGGTACCGTACCTCAGCCAGGACGTCAACCGGGGCAACTCCTTTCTCCTTGGTTTATGGTATGGAGGTAGTCTTACCGATCGAGGTGCAAATACCCTCTCTCCGGATAATGAAGGATGCAAATCTGAATGAAGATGATTGGATCCAGACACGACTTGATCAATTAAACCTTATTGATGAAAAGAGACTTGCTGCTATCTGTCATGGTCAGACGTATCAGAAACGGATGATCAGGGCATTTAACAAAAAGGTCAGACCACAAGAGTATCAAGTTGGGGATCTGGTAATCAAGCGAATCATCCTTCCTCAGAGTGATCCAAGGGGCAAATGGACCCCTACGTACGAAGGGCCATTTGTGGTTAAACATGTGTTCTCAGGAGGAGCCATGATTCTAACTAACATGGATGGTGACGACCGTCCTCACCCCGCCAATGCAGACATAGTAAAAAGATACTACACATGAAAAAAAGACCCGCTAGGCTGACATGCCTAGGCAAAAATTAGGGCTTCCCGGCGAACCAAAAGGGTTCGGGCAAAATGAAGGGATGAAATGAAAAAAAATCTGTACACCCGGCAAGTCGAAAACCTGAAAAGGCGGCTTGGGCAAAAATGGGTATCCCGGTGGACTAAAAACCCGAAAGGGCGGTCCAGGCAAAAGTTAGGGATAAAGCGTAATACTATGTCTCATTGGATCACCTTGCATCCAGAATCCGGTATCTACATCAAGTTCAGACGGCATCGATCAGTCAGCTTCATCGTCAACTAAGGTCATCAAGTGATGAGACGCTCAGCGATATAAAGGCAATGGCAGAGTTGAAACCCAGTGGGATCATTCATTTCACACAGCTGTTTTATTTTCTCTTGTACAAAATTTGTATAAACTCTTTTGTTTGGCGGCGTTCTCTTACTAGGACGTCAGCCTCTTGTATATAAACGCCTATCTACAGGCAATTCAAAAATCAATATAAAATCACTTTTCAGTTAAAATTGCCAATTGTTTTTCCTTTTCTGTTTTGTTTTGCGAAGAACGTCCAAGGTTCAATTTGTGATATATGCATTGACAATAATTTGCTAACTCATGAATATTTGCATACGAAACGAAGGATTAATTACAGGTAACATTAGAAGCAGGGGCAATAAAGAGTTGTCTAAGCAATCTAATTGTTCTATCCTCCAAGGTATCAAGGTGATTTCAGCTGAAGGACACGACTGGTACATCTTAATTCCCCAGAGAGTGAGCCAGCAAGTCGGTGCACTCTCCCCGAGCAAAGTTACAGTCAACCTTAAGGAAGTTGGGTATCCTCCCGCAGATCTCAACATTCCCCAGCAGTATACGGACATTCCTAACAAGCATCCCCGACAGTCTTGGTCTAAAGATTGTTCCCCGGCGGTATATCAAACATTCAAAGGAATCAATTCCCCGATACATCTCAAAACTTCCCCAAGAGAGTCCAATCTAGTTCCCCAGGAAAGTTGGAATCCATCTCCCCAAGCAGTAAGCTTATCCCCAGTAGATTCTGGAAACTTATCCTCGCAGAGCACGAACGCGTCTCCCGGCTTTATTCAAGAGTTATTTCCCTACCAGGATATAACTGGGTTATCCTCAGCCAAAAGCCACGGAAAGATCGTCCCCGATGAAGCCTTCTTATCCCCAGCGAAGTCTATTAACACTTCCAACACAACAAGAGTATCCACAGCAAGTTACTATCAGCAACTCAGCAAAGTATCTCTCTCCCCATAGAGTATTACTTCCCAGCAAGATCGTCAGAGTACTTGTCTCCCTGCAGAGTAATCCATTCGCCAAGTTTATTCCCCAACAGAGTCATCTTCTCCTACCGGTATTCTTGCAACTATCATCCACAGCGGAAGAAAAATCTTTTCTTCAACATCAGCCCAGGAGTGACTTCCCGGCACCCGTCAAGGATTTATTTTCCTAAGACGAAAACATACATTCATAAACATCTTCATACATTATAGCATGCATCTACGCATCATATCTTACAAATCTCATTTATGTTGAGAACAACATTTCTTGATCCATATCATGCATCGCACATGACTGACCTTTACCTTTCAGGAAAGATCCAGTTAAGTTCTCAGCTATATTCAAGACCTTGACCGGTTCAGTTAAATCGACCCTAAGATTTTTCTGTTTCTTATCCAGTCCAAGGCCTTCTCTGGTTCAGTCAGATCAACCCTAAGATCTCCCTGTTTCTTATCCAGTTGAAGATTTCAAGACCTAGACCGGTTCAGTTAAATCGACCATAAGATTTTTCTGTTTCTTATCCAGTCCAAGGCCTTCTCTAGTCCAGCTAAATCGACCCCTAACAGATTTCCCTGATAAAGACTCAGTAGAAGATATCCAAGATTCTCTCAATGATACTGTTGAGGTTGTAGTCGCCTATGGTTCTCTCCCCGTTACTGCGGAGGTAGTAATCGTCCCCAGGTTCTCTCAATGATTACTGCGGAGGTAGTAATCGTCCCCAGATTCTCTCAATGATTACTGTTGAGGTTGAAGTCGCCCAAGATTCTCTCAATGATTACTGTTGAGGTTGAAGTCGCCTATGGTTCTCTCCCCGTTACTGCGGAGGTAGTAATCGTCCCCAGATTCTCTCAATGATTACTGTTGAGGTTGAGGTCGCCGAAGGTTCTCTCAACGTTCCTGTTGAGGTAGTAATGGTCCAAGGTTCTCTCAGCGTTCCTGTTGAGGTAGTAACCATCCCTGGTTCATTCATCACCTTTTGAAGATCCAGATCCAGCTCCTGTAACCAGTCAGGACACATCTATACAAAGAGTTTGAAGACCAGCTCCTGTAACGGGTAAGGTAATCATTTTCTTTTGCAGGTACGCAAGTTCTCGCTAAGGAATCTCTTACGCGATCAACATCCATATGGCATCTATAAGCCCATCCACCTATCCATCATCTCTCAGCATGGCATCTATAAGCCCATCATCCTATCCATCAATCTCCAAATGGCATCTATAAGCCCATCCCCCCCATCACACTACTATGTGAGCGCAAATTTCTGGGCACTCTAGTGTTCAATCATCTTCTACCTTCGGATTACGAAAGGCACGTCAGCCAATCTGCATCCTCAGGTCTAAGAAGATTGAATAGGGGCAACTGTTGTACCCCAAAATTTGCCCTCCCACATTCTTCAAGATTTGCCAAGTCAAAGGTTCAAAATCTCCCCAAGGGTTGCACAGTTCAAAGGCCTCCTAACAGTCAAAAACTAGGGTTTTGGTTCTGACAAGGAAAATGAAGTTTCCAAGGGTCCAATCAAGTCCCACATGCCTACAAACATGGTCAAGCATCTTCATACCAAGTTTCAAGACTTACAACACAAAATTGCACAGTCAAAAACCCTAATTGCTCAACAGTCAACTGTAGGGGCAAAATGGTCATTTGATAGTCAAAAGTTCAAATTTTTGGTAAACATCTCATTTTGAAGCCACAAACATCATTTGATCAATGCTTGATCATGATTCTCAAAGCTTGGCTCAAAAAGTCTCAAGATGCAAAAGTTTCCATATTTGGACAGTTGAAAAAGTCAACTGCAACTTGACCAAGGCATAACTTCCACATGGATTATCAGAAAAATTCCATCCAAAGCTCATTTTGAAGTGAAAGACATTTCCTACAACTCCTCTTCATACTTCAAGTCCAATAAATGCTCTCACAAAAAGTTATCAATTTCAACATTATAGGTCATTTTCAAAAGTCAACAAAAAGGGACTTTAAGTCAAAGGCCATAACTTGAGATTGGTAAATCAAAATGACATGGGACCAAATACATTGGTTAGCGTACTCAAAGACCTTTCCAAAATGTCCAAGAACATGAGCAAATCTTAAAAATTGAGCAAGTTATGCCTTGTGGAAATTGGGAAATTTTTGGATATTTTGAAAAGTCAACATTGCTTCAAAGGCCTTAAAAATGCTAATGGGCCTCTTTTTCTTCCAAGATTCATCATCCTAAACATGTGCACGACCATTTGGCCCAAAGGGAAGTTTTTCATCATTTTTATTTATTTATTTGAATTTTTAATGGCTATTAATTCATTTAATTAAAATAAATATGTGGAAAATATCAAAGCAAGTCAATCAAATCTTTTTGTGCATGGGATAACTTCAGATTTTCGTGCATTATTAGATAGGGAAAGAATCCATGTGATTGGACATGATTTGAATCAAATTTGCATGAAAAAGATTGGAAAAATTATGGCATGGAAATCAAATATTTTCTCATCAATTCATTGATTCTTTGGACCAAATTTTGAACCCTAATCATTCACACATATATACTCATGCCAACCCTAATGCTCATGACCTCTGGGCTGCGCCAGAATTGGAGAAACACTTTTGCATTTCTAGTGAAAAACCCAAGAACTGAAATCACGATTGCAAGGCTTTTCAAGATCAAATAACCACTCCATTAGCTTGCCAAGGTTACCAGGAGACTATCCCAATCAAGAACATTGTCCCATACTCAAGGAATTGGTACATCAGAGTCAAACTTTTCACGAAAATATCCATAATCGTATCATGAATTTTATGCATTTTTCATGTGTTTTCTTTACTGATTCATACTAATTGATTGATTCTGAAACTAACCATATGATTTAATTGAGTTTTCACGCGTTGTATGGAGAATCACCATTGAAGCACCTTAGGGTTTCAGACCTGAAAAATTAGGGATTCTTTCGTCCAGAAAAATTAGCTAACCTAAGTGGCATCATTGGAATCAGGAGATCATGACAAATCCAAAGCACTAGTCGCGCTCAATTTATGAGCGCCAGATTCCTAATCGCTATTTTCGTGTTCATCAGATTGTGGGGGTTTAAAACCCCCGCTATTTAAATGTAATTTTCGTTTCAGGTACAAAAGCCATGGAGAAGATGATGAAGTGTCAAGGCGTGGTTGGTTTATTTGAATTGCGCGCTAAAATTTCCACTAACGTTTGTTTTCTTTCATATTAATTGTTGATTATATAATGAACAAAGTGCGTGTGTGGTACAGTTGGTCAAGGCGTTGGATTGGTAAGCAACAGGACCTGGGTTCGATCCCAGGTCCCCCTCCCTTTCCATAATATTTTTCTTAATGTCGTTCTGTGCAGTTTCCCCCCTGAAGACCACCATACAACCCCTCCTCCGGGCGTGCCACGCGCTTATTGATACCAATCTGAAGGCTCAGATCTGCTGAATACCATAGGCGCTAGTCAACGAAGTCACAGGCTAGCATGAAAAATCCACATAAGGCCTTGAAACCTTGGGCCAACATTGCTACAATAAACCCTCCAATTTGGGGACAGACCCCCTATGGTTTGCCTTTCTCATTCTTTTCTCATATTTTTCTATTTTTGTTTTAATTAGTTTTTTTAATTTAATTCTTTAAACCAATTTATTTTCATAAAAATATAAAAACAATAGAAAAATCAGAAAAGACAAAAAATTAAATATATTTTATTTAACTAATATTTTTGTAAATAAAGTCTTGTATCAATTAATTAGTTTTTATTCTAGGGTTAATTTTAATATCTTTTCTTAATAAATTAAAAACTTGTAGAATTAGGTTTAATTAGTTTAATTACTTTTTTCTTTTATTTTCTCATCACTAATAATTAATTATTTATTTTTATATATCAAATTGCATTAATTAATTAGATTTAATTTTAGATAATTTTCATATTTTCTTAATAAATTAAAAAATAGCTAGAATTAGGGTTAGTTAATATTTCAATTCCATTCAATTCTCATTAAAAACATAAATACCAAAATCTCAAAAATAATTTCTTTTTTTCATTTTAATTTCATTAATTTAATAATAATAATTTAATTCCTTTAAAAAGGGTCCAACGCCCTCGCTTTCAATTTGAATTCGATTCGCGCATTTTATTTTATTTCGTATAATATTGATGTAATTCTCCCAAAGCCATGTAACTCAGACAATTTATATTTATCGCACATTACTTCTTTATTTTCTGTCAAATCGGGTCCTGGATTAAATTTGGCGATGTGGACCCGCGCCTTTGTAATAGTTTAGAACTTTTAATTTCCGCATCTTTTTAACTGTTAATAAATGCATGCAAGAATGAATGACAAAAATAAAAACAAACGCGTAGATCACCTATGACATGACAAGACAAAATAAATGAAAACGACACACAAATCACACACCACCCCTAGGGTACGCCTCACTGTTGCCTTGCCTCGAAAGGTGATCGTCGAGTAGAGGATGTCTTAGTAAGTCCTCATGATCCGGGAACCTGGCATGAGGGTAGCTTCTAAGGTGTCTTCCTATTGCTCTGGTGATCACCATGTCCCGAACCTCGAATTGACCCGAACACCTCCAACGGTGGTGCTACCTACCTCTCAATGGTGGGATGGCACTACTTTAAAGGACATTTACACAGACGAATTCCTTAGGGTAGGTAGACGACTCTAGATGCTTGCTCTAATTTCAAAACAAATCAAAAAAATACTTTTCACACCGACACCTTTTCAAAAAGCTTTCGAAAGCAATTTTTCAAACACTCTTGAGGACCGATACAAGAGTCGAACTGGAATTTTCAAAGAAACTTTTTAAAACCCACAGTTGAAAAGCAAACAAACCATTTTGAAAACACAATGAGCAAGTATCTAAGAGCCCATGGATAACCATGGATAGAAAGGGTGCTAACACCTTCCCTTTCTATAACCTACCTCCCGAACCGAGAGCAATCTCTTTAAGGAATTTTTCTGTGCTTTTGTCCTTTCCATTTGGAGAAAATAAAAGACGGTGGCGACTCTTGCTTCTGCAACATTTCGCGAACCAGCGTTAAACAGTCAGTTCCATATCCACCGATCACAGTACTGTCTTGCTTTTTCCTTCCTCAATTCAAGAACTTCAGCTTCTAATGCATCTAACCTTGCCTGCAGTTCTTTATTGCTAGCAGATTTTGTCTTTGGATTGTTCTTTTTCAAGGAGCTTGGAGTAACCCCATGTCCTTTACCCCTCACCCGACCAGAATACTCACGAACATCTAATGCTCGACTAAGTATGCTCCTGCAATCATCTGGTAGAGATGTAGACTGAGACAGACTCTCCTGAAATTCATATGAATATTGGAAAAACATGAATACTATATGTTAATAAAATTTTGATTTAATTAGAATTAATGTTATACTTACGCATTTTTCAAAAATTTATTGTACATCTTCTTTAAGAACTCCATCCTTACCCACACGGACAGCCTTCCACAAAACATGCTCCGGAAGAGATGTTTCCGAACTACTCTCCTCTTTTAACTACACATTAACACAAAAAACAAGCTCAGTTATAACTATTGATGAACAAGTATATCATTGCAATTTGTAAATACTTACTATTTTTTGTTCTAATCGTGCATATCCCAAACGCCCTTTTTTGTATTGATATGCGGGAGATGATGCTCTTTGACGATTTACTTCACTTATACTCTGAAATTTTGGGGTTTTCCGTTTGGCTTTAAAAACATCCCATTCTTTAACTGAAATCACATCTGCATATTCTGCTGGACGCTCTGCATCAACAATTTTTTTTCGGCATCTCTAAGATATTTTCTGTTTAAATATGTTCTAAACCCTCTTAGTATTTTGCCGGCCAATCCAAGACAATAATCTTTTCTTTTGTCATCAATGTTGAAAGACCTCTACAAAAAACATACACAAAGTGCGTTAGTATAAGTAATTTAAAGACATAATTTAAAGTACATAATCGTAATTTAAAGACATAATTTAAAGCACCTGTATCTCACTCCAGATTTTATTTTTAGCATCATTCAACTTATCATCTCTCCACTCATCACAAGTTATTGGAATTTCTCTCCTTACAAGTGTGCCAATGTAACTTGTCAATTTAGAACCGTTAGGCTCAATTAATTGGTCATTTGGACTCTAATGCACGTCATATTTTATACCCCTATCTCTATCACGAATGATATTCTTCATAATAGTTTTTCCTCTTTTTATTTCTTTTTCTACTCCCTTACTGGATTTTCCTCCATCATTGTCTCCATCATTAATAGAATCATCGTGAGGGTGCTCCTCGTTACTAGCCATCTAACCTGTAATAAAGAAAAACATTAGTATCTAATGACAAATATTTAATTCCAAATATATAATTCCAAATATCTATTCAGTATATAAAATGACAAATATCAATTGAGTATATCAAATGACAAATATCAATTGAGTATATAAAATGACAAATATATAATTTATTAGAAGTTTGCTAAGTGTTAACAGGTATGGAGGAATATATATTACCTCTTTCACTAACATCTCTTTCTTTTCTTGGTTGGATTCCGAATTACTTGTCTCTTAAGAACGCGGACGAAGGGATTGATCCAAATTCCCTCATCATGATCTTTTCTGATATATGATTCATCCGTTGTAGTATCATCATCTTGATCGTTTCTAATATACGACTCATTCTCAATATCAACATCAACTTGATCCACACTTTTATCATCAATCACTTTGTTAGATAAAAGCACTATAGACCATTTCGTACTCTTCGGGTCTGTGACATAGAACACTTGTTTAGCTTCTTTTTTTCCTAAAAAAATGAGATTTAGGGAGTCCAATGGATTGCACATTGGACAAAAAATCAGTACAAAACTCAACCGCTTCTTCAACAACGTATCTCTCAATGATACAACCCTCTGGACGACTTCAGTTTTTCACGTACCCTTTTAATATTTTCATATAACGTTCAACAGGGTACATCCATCTCATATAAGCTGGTCCACACAATTGTGTCTCTTTCACAAGATGAACAACAAGATGTACTATAATGTCAAAAAATGATGGAGGAAAATACATTTCAAGGTCACACAGAGTAATAACGATTTCTTTTTGTAATACTGGTAAGATCTCAGAATCGATCACCTTACTACAAATTGACCTGAAAAAAAAACACAATTTAGTTATAGCGCTTCTTACTTTTTCTGGCAAAATAGAACGTATACCTATTGGTAGAAAATGTTCCATTATGACATGGCAATCATGCGTCTTCAGACTCTTTAACTTGAGGTCTTTCATGGATACGAGTCTTCTAATGTCTGAGGAGTAATTTGATACGGTGGGAAAACTGACTTGGGTTTTGCGTTTGTTTTCGCAAATGTTTCGGTTGAGCAAGAGTCGCCACCGACTTTTTATTTTATCCTAAGGAAAGGTTAAAAAGCAAAGCAAAAACCTTTGAGATGTTTTCTTGGGTTCGGGGAGTAGATTATAGAAAGGGAAGGTATTAGCACCCTTTCTATCCATGGTTATCCATGGGCTCTTAGTTACTTGCTTAGATCAACTTGCCTTGATTTTCAATTGTTTGAAATGGTGCTTTGTGTGTGTGGGTTTGAAAAATGTTTTGAAAAGAGGCCAATGTGGTGGCAACCTTTGTAATGATCCATGTTGGGATGTATACAAAGGTGTATGTCTTTTGAAAAGTTTTTCCATGTTTTTGAAAGTTGTTTTGAAAGTGTATTGTGAAGTGTGGTTTTGAAAAATAGGCAAGTGTTTTTGTTTTGCAAGTTGGCAAGTAACCAAGAGCTATCTACCCTAAATTTCTCAAAGTTCTTTGCTATGTTTTAACCCTTTTAACAATTTTGCTCCACCATTGTATTTGGTGGACAATCTTGTGTTAGGATGTGAATGAGACGGGCGCGGGTCATCGTTTAGACCATGATTGCAATGGTGCCAAGTATCTTTGGGCAATTTTTCCTTTAAGGGACTTGATCATTTTTTAGGCAACTTTTGAAAGCGTCATCGAGGGACTATGATCATTTGAATTGTTTTGTTTTTGCCAAAGATACCTAACATGCAATATGGCCCATTATTGAAGGCAACAAGTGGAGTACCCTAGGGGTGCAAGTGTGATTAGTGTTGTCCATTTTCATGCTTGTTTATCTTGAATTTAGGTCAAACTATTTGTTGTTTTTGATTTGCATACAAAACCCTAATTCTAACATGGCATAATTAGAAAGCTTTTAAATGCGAAAAATAAAAGGTCCTAAGTTATTACAACACAATATATGGGATGGGGGGTACAAATGTTCAAATGGGGATATTTTAGCAAGAAATTAAAATCTAACTATTACATCCAAATTGAAATTCTACAAGGGATTTAATTGCACAATAATAAAATAAAATAAAATAAATATGCAAAATGCAAAAATGGTTTTCATATGTATGTAAAAAAGTATTTTTCATGTGTCAAATAAACAAAAATAAAAATGAATTAATTTTGGTATTTTAGGTATTTAGGGCAAAACCCTAATTTTGCTAAATAAAATGTATTAATTATTTAATATATGCAATATTTATTAATTATGTACAAAAAATAAATAAAAGAAGGTATATTGTCAAAAAGTGATTTTTTAAGTTAAATATTAATAACAATAAAAATGTAGTATTTTTTTGTATTTTTAACCTAAATATTATAATAAATATATAAGTATTTACATTATTTATTAAATATATATTATATGTACAAAAATAAAATATTTAATATTATTAAAAAAGGTATATTTTTTATAAAATGTTTTCAAAGGTAAAATAAAGTAAAAATCAGAAAATAAAAGTGTTTTATATTATTTTTAGTTATTTTTTAAAATAAAAGTATTTTTATGTTTATTTATGTACAAAGGTAAATGAAACAAAATGAATATCAAAAAAATGCAAAAAAATGTGAGAAAAATAATTTTAAAATTATTTCATGCTTAAATAAAAATATAGAACCAAAATCAAAAGGAAAAAATTAAAAATGATAAATAAAACTCAAAATGGGCCAAGGGGGTGCATGTGAAATGCAATGGTGTGAAAGGAAAACATCTCAGGCCCAGCCCATGAAAGGTTGTCTTCAACCTCCAGCATCCTTGAACAACAAAACACGCGTTTCTGCTATCTCCTGATTCTTGGACTTTTAGCACAAACTCACAACATGAAAAATGTCAAGCATCAAGCCACAATTCCATACATATAAAAAACTTAACTTAACTCTCAGAAATGAGAGAGAATTTCTCCATCCCTAATTCTTAACCTAAGTTTTTGTCAATGTTCAGGTCTTAAATTCTCTCAGCATATGCAATATAAATGGAAAGTGAGGATATGTATAGCTTCAGGGCCATGAGTAGAACATTTTTAATTCATAAACTTAAAGCTAACTCTTCCTAGATTGAGAGATAGAAGTCCATGAACTTACCTGTTCAGCTTGGATCGTGTCTGGCAATGGAGGCACTTTCAAGGCAAGGTGAGGATTGGTACTGCTTGCTTGAAGTCCAGGGATGCTAATCCAACCTTTAGCTTGCTTTGAAACCAAGTGAATCAAGCTATGGCAATCAACCTGCAAAACAGAAAAAGTGAAAATGGTGAAGTTGGTTAGAGGTGTTACAGGTCGTGTCCAATGCTTGGGATAGCTTGTATATGTGGTATAGAGTGTGTATGAACTAGTTTTAGCAAGAATGCACGAGTGGATTGAGTTATGGAAGTCCAACTGCAGAGGTGACTCTGTTTTCTGCAGTAGGATGGTGTTTTGAGGTTTGATGAGGTTTGGAAGGTGTTTTGGTCGTGCCTTAGCTCAGCTATGTTGTTTGGAAGGTGTACAACAAGTTTGTCTTAGCTTGTGTTGGCAGAAATGAGAGTTGTTGTGTGTTATGTCAAGTTTCTTCACACTTAAGCAAAAAATGTCAACTTGGTTTCTAGACTTGTGCAGGCCCCTCAAATGTGCTGCATACTTTAGTCTTGATCAGTGTGTTATGTCCATGCCTTTGTGCCTCAAAGATCTGCATTGTACCTCATAGATTGCAAAATTGACATAAAGTTCCACTTTTCAAAAATGGATATATTGCTTTTTCCATTTTAAGGTTAATCTTGTATGCAATGGTTAAACACACAAGATAAGGCTTAAACATAAAGGATTGACATTAAATTTATGAGTGTGGATGAGATAAAGGACCTGTAATCTAGCTTAAAGCATGCTGAGTTCAAAAATGCAAAGTTATGGACATGGAAATGGCTCATGAACAAAGTGAGTTTTGCCCATATTGCCAAATTCGATTCTCCCTAACCACAAGGTTATTTGATGAGTTCTTGGACATATTGGAAAGCTTGGAATGTGTACTACAATCCATCTTTGTAATGAAAATTGAAATTCCAAGTGGAAGCATGTGAAAAGTAGCCATGAAGTTAGGCAAAAATCCTGCCTAAAATAGGTCAAAATTTTTCTAAGTTAAGAATGTTTTGCACCCTTGTTCCAAAAATCATAACTTGAGCTACAAGCTTATTTTGAGGAAACTTTGTGAATCAAAGTTGTAGATTTTGCAATGGACTACAACTTTCATGTTTTGAGTTTTCCTTGAATCCAAATGCATCTTGATGAGAAAGTGGGACAAAGTTAGGAAAAAATTAGGGATTTTCATAACTTAGAAAATTTCTAAGTTATGAAAATTCTTCATTTTAAACCCTAATTTGCAAATCTTGATTTCTTGATGAACAAGTTTCATAATTTGACATGTTTTGATGGAAATTGAATCTTGACACTTGATTTTGACCAAAAAGTCAAAGTTTGACTTTTCAGTATACAGTCAAAAATTGATCAATTGACTGGAAAATTCATCTGTCAATCTTGTGCATTTGGGATCTTTTGAACTTGTTGAACATGTCAAGACAATTCCATGGGGTCCTTGAGTCCATATGTGAGCTTGGTTTGCCATTTTCTAGGTCAAACAGTCAAAAATTGCCTTTGTGCAGTCAAAACCCTAAAAATGACCATTTTACCCTTTTGGTGATCTGATCAAATTTCTTGTGGAATTGTGATCCAAACTTGACCAAATGGTTCATATGAGTTCATCATGTTGATGTGGGTCAAATTTCATAAGGTTTGACTGTCAATTGACCACAGTTGACTTTTTCCCCAATATAGCTGATTTCTAGGTCAACTGTCCAATTGACTGGGCAAAGATTGGAATCAAGGCTTGAAACTTGGTAGGGATAAACTTGGGAGTCCAATATGAAGCATGAAAGTCATCTTAGGCATTTTAGGTCAAAACATCTTTGTGCAAACACAAACCCTAATTTGGGTCAACAGTGCAAGGAGGAGTCTTGAGCAGAGCAAACCCTAACTGGATCTTAAGTTCCAAGGGTCTTGTAGTGAGAAAATGTTGAAAAAAGGGGAGGGCAAATTTTGGGGTACAACAGTTGCCCCTGTTCAATCTCCTTGAACCTGAAGAGTTAGATTGGCAAGTTTGCCTTTCGCGACTCGAGGGTAAAAGGAGATTGGACACTAGAGTGCCCTGAAATTTGCACTCGCATGCTGGAGTATCAGCAATGTGATGTCGGGAATGGGCTTATAGATGCCATTTGGAGAGATGGTGGATAGGGGGATAGGCTTATAGATGCCATCTGGAGATGTGACGGAACCTTGTCGGGAGTGGGCTTATAGATGCCATTTGGAGGTGTTGATCGCGTAAGAGATTCCTTAGCGAGCACTTGCGTGCTTTGAGAAAGAAATATGTTTTCCTGGCTTGTTACAGGTGTTGATCTTCAGTCTCTTCATGCAGATATGCCCTGGCTGGATACAGGTATCGAATCTACAATTGGTTGCTCACAGATGTGCCCTGGCTAGATACAGGAATCGAATCTGGAAATGTTGTCGACAGATGTGCCCTGGCTGGATACAGGTATCGAATCTGGAATTTTCGTCTACAGATATGCCCTGGCTGGATACAGGTATCGAATCTGGAATTTTGCAAAAGGTTGGTAGAGATAGCTTTCCTGGCTGAATACAGGTATAAACCTCTGACCTGAGAATGAAAGATAATTTCCTGGCCTGTTACAGGGGTTGACCTTCAAACTCTTCATGCAGATATGCCCTGGCTAGATACAGGTATCGAATCCACAATCAATCACTCACAGATGTGCCCTGGCTAGATACAGGTATCGAATCTGGAATTGTGATAGTTGATAGTAATCAACTTTGGATTGTCCTTTATCCTGAAAAGGCAAAACGTTAGTTGTATGTAATGTCATGATGTATGAGGTGCATGATGTCATGATGCTCAAAATGAGATAGTGTTGTATGCACTTTATCATGTATGTAAGCAGGATGTATGAAATGTGAAATGTCTATGAGTGTATTCTTGTCTAGGAAAATAAATCCTTGACGACTGGCCGGGGAATCAAATCCTGGGCTGATGTTGAAGAGTAGAGTTCTTCGTTTCCGCTGGGGAATGATGGTTGCAAGAATAAACCGGTAGGGGAAGATGACTCCGTTGGGGAGATTACTCTGCGGGGAATCACTCTGTGGAAGAGATACTTCGCTGAGGTTTTGATGAGAGCTCAACTGGGGGATTTCAATGATAGACTCCGCTGGGGATTCTGCTGATAAGTTATGTTGGGGAATTAGATGAACCCTGCTGGGGATAAGAAGAACTTTGCTGAGGATGGATCTTCCGTGGTAATTAGCTGAGGATAACCCAGTTATATCTTGGTGGGGAAATAACCTTTGGATAAAGTCTGGGAGAGACGCTCGTACTCTGCAGGTGATGAGCTTCCAGAATCTACTGGGGATAAGCTTCAAGACCTACTGGGGATACTTTCAGACTGTACTGGGGTGTTGGTATTCCGCCGGGGAATAATCTCATATTAAGACTGCCGGGGACGCTTGTTGAGGAATGTCTATACTCCGCTGGGAAATGTCGAGATCTTTTGGGGATACCTAACTTCCTTTAGGCTGGTCGTAGACTAACTCTGCTTGAGGAGAATATTGCTGACTTGCCAGGGGAATACTGTGCCTTTCCAGGGCTGATAGGAAACCAACTCTGCTTGGGGAAAGCATTGCTGAATCTCGTCTTAATCTGTGGGGAGTTGAAGTGACTTGGTTAAGTTCTCCAGCCGAACCTACCTTGGTATCTTGGCGGACAGAGCAACTAGATCGCTTAGACAACTCTAAATTGCCCCCTGTTCCTGATGTCACCTGTAATTAATCCTTTGTCTCGCATGCAAATATTCATGGTTAGCAATTAACGGAAAATGCATATATCAAAAATGAACATTGGACGTTCTTCGCATAAACAAAACAGAAAAAGGAAAAACAATGGATAACTAGTCTGAAAAATTGAACTTGTATTGATTTTGAAATTTGCCTGTAAATAGGCGTTTATGTACAGGAGGCTGACGTCCTAGTAAGAGAATGCCGCCGAACAACATAGAGTTCATACAAACAAAACAACCATGTGAAAGATCCCAATGGGTTCCAACTCTACTATCGCCTTTATGTCTTCAAGCGTCTTATCACTTTGCTGCTTAGTTGAAGATGAAGCTGATTGATCGATGCCGAAGTCAGAGCCTGATAGCTGATGCCGAATTCTGGATGCAAGGTGATCCAATGAGACATAATATTATGCTTTATCCCTAACTTTTGCCTGGATCGCCCTTTCGGGTTTTCAGTCCACCGGGATACCCATTTTTGCCCAAGCCGCCTTTTCAGGTTTTCAACTTGCCGGGTGTACAAATTCTTTTCATTTTCTTCCCTTATTTTTGCCCGAACCCTTTTGGTTCGCCGGGAAGCCCTTATTTTTGCCTAGGTGTGTCAACCTAGCGGGTCTTTTATTCATGCGTAGTATCTTTTTACTATGTATGCATTGGCGGGGTGAGGAAGGTCGTCACCATCCATGGTGGTTAGAATCATAGCTCCTCCTGAGAAGACATGCTTAACCATAAATGGCTCTTCGTACGTGGGGGTCCATTTGCCCCTGGGATCATTTTGAGGAAGAATGATGCGCTTGATTACCAGGTCTCCGACTTGATAGTCTTGTCGTTTGACCTTCTTGTTAAATGCCCTGATCATCCGTTTTTGGTACGTCTGACCATGACAAATAGCAGTGAGTCTCTTTTCGTCAATTAGGTTTAATTGATCAAGCCGAGTCTGGATCCAGTCATCTTCTCTCAAGTCTGCATCCTTCATTATCCGGAGAGAGGGTATCTGGACTTCAATAGGCAAGACCGCCTCCATGCCATAGACCAAAGAAAAGGGAGTTGCCCCTGTTGACGTCCGTGCTGAGGTACGGTACCCATGAAGAGCAAACGGTAACATTTCGTGCCAATCTTTGTAGGTCACTATCATCTTCTGCACAATATTCTTGATGTTCTTATTCGCTGCCTCTACAGCCCCGTTCATCTTCGGCCGGTAAGGAGAAGAGTCGTGGTGCTGTATCTTGAATTGATCGCAGAGCTCAGTGATCATTTTGTTATTAAGATTGGTACCGTTGTCAGTGATGATCCTCTCGGGTGCACCGTATCGACAGATCAGGTTATACCGAATGAACCGTGCCACGACGCTCTTGGTTACCGTAGCATAAGAAGTTGCTTCAACCCATTTTGTGAAGTAATCAATTGCTACCAAGATGAAGCGATGCCCGTTGGATGCCGTCGGTCGGATCTCGCCGATCATATCAATGCCCCACATTACAAAAGGCCAAGGTGCTGTCAAGACGTTCAGAGGAACCGGAGGAATGTGCACTGTAACACCCTCTAAAAACCCCGAATAAATTTTCGCAAATAATTAACATCATATTTTCAGAGTACATGTACTAACGAGGATGTCACAATTCTCTTTTAATAAAATAAATTCCTTTCATGCATAACGTAGTAGTAACTCATACATGTTTACACAGCGGAATACTTTAATTAATAAAATCAATGTTATAATATTTTCGAAATCATCAGGGATTAACACCTGGAAAATGTCAACATCATATTATAACAAAACATAAGGAATTAAACGAGTCTGACTAAAACAGCTCGACAAACAAACGTTCCCGGAGTTACAACTATCAGAGCATGACCCGGACAATACTAAAGCGAAAATAAACTAGAACGACAAGCCTTCGCCAAGCACCTGAACGAAGCTCCTCAATCTGAAATATTCAACAGTAAGGGTGAGCATCTCAATTATACATTTGATTATACGTTCATAACAATCAATTCAGGAAATCATAAGCATCACCCAATAATTAGCATATTTCATAGTTTACCAAAAACCTTTACAATTCATATACCCATGATATATTACTTTTCATATTTGCAAATAATCATCAAACATCGTCAACCATTTAGCAATCATACGTGCATACCAACAATCAAATACAACATTGGAAAAATCATCCATTCATGTTATATTCGAGGTAATGCAACACACCCATGCATGTGGTACCACTTCACCGCCCCATTAAATCTCGGGTCACGGATAACTCACCGTTCCATTATATCGCGGACACGGCTACCACCTCAACGTTCCATTAAATCGCGGACACGTATATTGGCCACCATGTTAATTCCACACAATGGGAATAAACAAATGCAACATGATATGTAAAGTATGTAACACTCAGCATACTATGAACATCAATCAACATATCATGCGACATCAACAACATCAATCATAACAAGATACGGATAGCATGTAATCACTCAGCATACTATTTAAACATCAATCATATCAAGTCATATCATAAATTCATGCTCGATAACATTATCCAAAAGCATGGCAATAAAATCCAAAATCAAGCACTGAAAACAAAGTTCAGAAAAATCAACACAGTAGCCTCAACACGGGTGCCCGTGTTGTGCAACACGGCCCGTGTTGGGCAACACAGAAGAGCAACACGGGTGCCCGTGTTGTGCAACACGGCCCGTGTTGTAACATATCCAGAAAAAGAAAAACACATCATCCTTATCAGTACAGGGGGAGCAACACGGGTGCCCGTGTTGTGCAACACGGCCCGTGTTGTGCAACACGGCCCGTGTTGCTGAGCGCGTACAGAAATTTCCTGTACCTGCAGCAGCTCAGAAACAGCAGCCAACGCGGAAAAATGCCGGCTAAACGCGCATTTCGGTACCTAACGACATCGATATTTCATAACTCAAAACAACACATCCATTTCATAATTACCAACAATTATTATAGTAACCTTAACAGTGATTACTCGTCCTTTTTGGGGAATTTCTGACAACATTAAGGTTATCGCTAAACCTCTAAGGTAAATTCACGATCATGCAGTTATACTCCCAATCCACCATTTGGAACCTAAAATTCCTAATCGATTCATAACAATTGGGAACCTAACCCTTTTCTAACAAGGTTCAATCCTAAGGGTATCGATTCCTAGTAACATCTAACAATTGGGGTTTTTCCCTACGATTACCCAAATCAACCGTACATAAACCCATAAACAAAGGTAAATCGAGTAATAGCCCCCCTTACCTTATCAATTAGCAGCTTTGAACTTTTTGAGCGATGGTCTTCGTTCTTCGTACCTTCAGAGCTCTGCTTCCCAAAATCCCAACTTCTGTGTTATCGTGAATAATGAGAAAATAACTTGAGTTCCAAAACATATCTTTCTTTTGCACCCCCACTCTTTACTAACAACATCCAAGCCCAATAACTTAAAAACTCAGCATTTTCTTATTTCTTTTATTTTCCTCCATATTTCAAAATAAATAATTCCTTTTTATTTTATTAATTCTAATAAAATAATTTCCCAAATTTAAATAAATCAAAAAATTGAAACTGGGGTGTTACAACTCTCCCCCACTAAAAGAGTTTTCGTCCTCGGAAACATACCTTAGACGAACAGTTCCGGATAAGCCTCTTTCATTTGGCTCTCCAGCTCCCAAGTGATATTTCCATCTGCTGGACCTCCCCAAGCAACCTTCACTAATGCTATCTCTTTACCTCTTAACTGTTTCACTTCCCGATCTTCTATCCTCATAGGCAATGTTTCTACTATCAGGTTATCTCTCACCTGTACATCATCTATTTGGATCACATGAGATGGGTCTGGAATGTATCTCCTCAGCTGAGAAACATGAAAAACATCGTGCAAATTCGCAAGTCTCGGAGGTAAAGCAATACGATAAGCAACTTCTCCAACTCTTTCCGTAATCTGAAACGGACCAATAAAACGCGGAGTCAACTTCTTAGATTTCATTGCTCGACCAATACCCGTCATCGGAGTAACTCTCATAAACACATGATCTCCAGCACTGAATTCTAAATTCTTTCTCCTCTTATCATGATAACTTTTCTGACGACTCTGAGAAGCTCTCATCTTCTCTTGAATCAATTTGATCTTTTCAGTAGTCTGCTGAACAATCTCTGGCCCAACTACCAAACTCTCTCCAGATTCATACCAACACAAAGGTGTTCTACACCGTCTACCATACAATGCCTCAAACGGAGCCATACCAATGCTCGAATGGTAACTATTGTTATAAGTAAATTCAATCAATGGAAAATAGCTATCCCAAGCTCCACCCTGCTCTAAAACACAAGCACGCAATAAATCTTCTAACGATTGAATCGTCCTCTCCGTCTGTCCATCAGTCTGAGGATGGTAAGCTGAACTCAACCTCAATTTAGTACCCAAAGCTTTCTGCAATCCTTCCCAAAATTTCGAAGTGAACCTCGGATCTCTATCTGACACAATACTAGAAGGAACTCCATGCAAACTCACTATTTTCTCAATATATAACTGTGCCAATCTCTCCATTGAGTAATCCATTCGCACCGGTATAAAATGAGCAGACTTAGTCAACCTATCCACAACGACCCATATCGCTTCACAATTCATAGGAGTCCTCGGCAACCCAGATACGAAATCCATAGAAATACTATCCCACTTCCATTCTGGAATAAACATTGGTTGCATAAATCCAGACGGCTTCTGATGCTCAATCTTCGATTTCTGATAGATTAAACATGCATACACAAATTCAGCTATTTCCTTTTTCATTCCCGGCCACCAAAACAATTTCTTCAAATCATGATACATTTTCGTGGCACCCGGATGAATACTCATCCCACTGCGATGTCCTTCCTCTAATATACTCTTCTTGATTTCTGCAACATCCGGAACACAAACTCTATCGCCAAATCTCATAACATCATTCTCATCAATTCTAAACTCACCACCTTGATCTTGGTTGATCAATGTCAATTTATTAACCAAATTAACATCAGATTTCTGCCCGATCCTGATCTCTTCTAGAATACCACTAGTAAGTTTCAACATACCCAAACGAACACACTTCGGAGTACTTTCACAAATTAAACTCAAATCTCGGAATTGTTCAATTAAATCCAATTCACGAACCATCATCATAGACATATGCAAGGATTTCCTGCTCAAAGCATCCGCAACCACATTTGCCTTACCAGGATGGTAATTCAAACCAAAATCATAATCTTTGAGAAATTCCAACCACCTTCTTTGCCTCATATTGAGCTCTTTCTGATCGAAAAGATACTTCAAACTCTTATGATCGCTATACACTTCAAATCTCGAACCATACAGATAATGTCTCCACAATTTCAAGACAAACACAACTGCTGCCAACTCTAAATCATGAGTAGGATAGTTCCTTTCATGAACCTTCAACTGTCTCGAAGCATACGCAACTACCTGCTGATTCTGCATTAAAACACCACCTAATCCCAACAGAGATGCATCACAATAGACCACAAAAGATTCCACCGGATTCGGCAAAATCAGAATAGGAGCACTAGTCAATCTCCGCTTCAACTCTTGGAAACCTTTCTCACAATCAGAATCCCAAATAAATGCTTGTCCTTTACGAGTCAACTTCGTCAACGGCAAAGCTAACTTTGAGAATCCTTCGATAAACTTTCTGTAATAACCTGCAAGACCAAGAAAACTTCTGATTTCAGAAACAGTCTTCGGCGCTTCCCACTGAGATACTGCTTCTACTTTTGTAGGATCCACTGCAATACCATTCTTAGAAATCACATGTCCAAGAAAACTAACTTCACCCAGCCAGAACTCACATTTGGACAACTTTGCATACAACTTCCTATCTTTCAACAACTCTAACACTATTCTGAGATGTTCCGCATGCTCTTCGTCATTCTTGGAATAAATCAGAATGTCATTAATAAAAACCACAACAAATTTATCCAGATACGGATGAAAAATCCTATTCATATATTCCATGAAAACACCAGGTGCATTAGTAACTCCGAACGGCATAACAGAATATTCATAATGCCCATACCTCGTACGAAAAGCAGTCTTTTGAATATCTTCCGCTTTCACACGAATCTGATGATATCCCGATCTCAAGTCAATCTTACTGAATACACTGGCTCCAATTAGCTGATCCATTAAATCATCAATCCTCGGTAACGGGTACCGATTCTTAATGGTTACCTTGTTCAATTGCCTGTAATCAACACACAGCCTCATAGAACCTTCTTTCTTCTTAACCAACAATACCGGAGCACCCCAAGGCGAAACACTTGGACGAATAAACTTCTTCTCCAGTAAATCTTCCAACTGACTCTTCAATTCAGCCAACTCAGACGCAGATATACGATATGGCGCCATCGACACCGGTCTCGTACCAGGAATCAAATCTATAGAGAATTCCACCTCTCTCTCAGGAGGTAACTCACCAACATCATCGGGAAAGACTTCTGGAAAATCACACACCACTGGCAATTCACCACTCTTGACCTTTCCTGTTGCATCTAACGAAGCAAGTAACATAAACACATTAGCACCGTCTTCCATTGCTTCTTGTACCTGCCTAGCAGTCATAGTCAAATTCTCGACACCAACTGCTTCTGGAAAAATCACCGTCTTAGCAAAGCAGTTCAGATGAACCCGGTTGAATTCCAACCAGTTCATCCCAAGGATAATATCAATTTGTTCAAGCGGTAGGCACACTAAATCCATACCGAAACCTCTACCAAAAATCTCAATAGGACAATTCCTACATACAAGTGAAGTTGTCACTGAACCCGATGCAGGAGTATCAACAACCATGCTACCTTGCATACTAGATATGTCCAGTTTCAACCTCTCAGCACAATCCAAGGAAATGAAAGAATGAGTTGCACCAGTATCAATAATTGCAACTAAAGGTGTGCCATGAATAAAACACGTACCTTTAATCAATCGATCCTCTGGAGTAGTCTCAGATCCAGACAAAGCGAACACTTTTCCACCTGACTGATCCTTCCTAGGCTTAGGACACTGCGGACGAATGTGACCTTCTTCGCCACAATTGTAACAAGTAACAGACTTCCCTTTGCAATCAATAGACAAATGACCAGCCTTTCCACATTTATAGCACTTCTTCTCATCACTCTTGCAATCTCGAATGTGATGACCAGACTCACCACACCTGTAGCATCTGATAGGAGCCTTAGAATCTCCCCCACTAGGCCTTTTCCATCCACCTGATTTCTGGTTATCTCTACCATATGGCTTGCCACGGTCCATATGTTGCTTTCCTCTTTTATCAACAGCCCCACGAGAGTGAGACGACCTATTCTTGGTAATATCTTCTTCCAAGATCCTGCTACAATCCACCAGATCAGAAAATCTACGAATACGCTGGTACCTGATTCCCTGCTTAATCTCATCTCGGAGACCATTCTCAAATTTGATACATTTAGAGAATTCTCCAGCCTCATCATTGTTGTAGTGTGCATAATACTTTGCCAGCTCAGTGAACTTAGTAGCATACTCACTAACCGTCAGATTGCCCTGCTTAAGCTCCAAAAATTCAATTTCCTTTCTTCCCCGAACATCTTCAGGAAAGTACCTCCTCAGAAAAGCCCTTCTGAAGTTAGCCCAAGTCAGTGCCTCTCCATCCTGAACCATTTCAGTCCTTGTGGCAACCCACCAGTCGTCGGCCTCTTCTGCCAACATATGCGTACCATATCTGACTTTCAGATCTTCAGCACAATCAATCACACGGAAAATCCTTTCGATTTCCTTCAGCCACTTCTGAGCACCTTCAGGGTCATGTGTACCTTTGAACAACGGAGGATTGTTCCTTTGGAAATTTCCCAATTGCCTATCAGCACCAATCACGCCTCCAGTTGGGTTTCCAGCAAGTACACCAGCTAACATCCCCAGAGCCTCAGATAGTGCAGCATCATTACCTTACACTAATCGCATACAAAAGGGATGACTGACTCAAGACTCTGGTCGCAACGACCGACCATGCTCTGATACCACTATTGTAACACCCTCTAAAAACCCCGAACGAATTTTCGCAAATAATTAAAATCATATTTACAGAGTACATGTACTAACGAGGATGTCACAATTCTCTTTTAATAAAATAAATTCCTTTCATGCATAACGTAGTAGTAACTCATACATGTTTACACAGCGGAATACTTTAATTAATAAAATCAATGTTATAATATTTTCGAAATCATCAGGGATTAACACCTGGAAAATGTCAACATCATATTATAACAAAACATAAGGAATTAAACGAGTCTGACTAAAACAGCTCGACAAACAAACGTTCCCGGAGTTACAACTATCAGAGCATGACCCGGACAATACTAAAGCGAAAATAAACTAGAACGACAAGCCTTCGCCAAGCACCTGAACGAAGCTCCTCAATCTGAAATATTCAACAGTAAGGGTGAGCATCTCAATTATACATTTGATTATACGTTCATAACAATCAATTCAGGAAATCATAAGCATCACCCAATAATTAGCATATTTCATAGTTTACCAAAAACCTTTACAATTCATATACCCATGATATATTACTTTTCATATTTGCAAATAATCATCAAACATCGTCAACCATTTAGCAATCATACGTGCATACCAACAATCAAATACAACATTGGAAAAATCATCCATTCATGTTATATTCAAGGTAATGCAACACACCCATGCATGTGGTACCACTTCACCGCCCCATTAAATCTCGGGTCACGGATAACTCACCGTTCCATTATATCGCGGACACGGCTACCACCTCAACGTTCCATTAAATCGCGGACACGTATATTGGCCACCATGTTAATTCCACACAATGGGAATAAACAAATGCAACATGATATGTAAAGTATGTAACACTCAGCATACTATGAACATCAATCAACATATCATGCGACATCAACAACATCAATCATAACAAGATACGGATAGCATGTAATCACTCAGCATACTATTTAAACATCAATCATATCAAGTCATATCATAAATTCATGCTCGATAACATTATCCAAAAGCATGGCAATAAAATCCAAAATCAAGCACTGAAAACAAAGTTCAGAAAAATCAACACAGTAGCCTCAACACGGGTGCCCGTGTTGTGCAACACGGCCCGTGTTGGGCAACACAGAAGAGCAACACGGGTGCCCGTGTTGTGCAACACGGCCCGTGTTGTAACATATCCAGAAAAAGAAAAACACATCATCCTTATCAGTACAGGGGGAGCAACACGGGTGCCCGTGTTGTGCAACACGGCCCGTGTTGTGCAACCAGAAGAGCAACACGGGTGCCCGTGTTGTGCAACACGGCCCGTGTTGCTTAGCGCGTACAGAAATTTCCTGTACCTGCAGCAGCTTAGAAACAGCAGCCAACGCGGAAAAATGCCGGCTAAACGCGCATTTCGGTACCTAACGACATCGATATTTCATAACTCAAAACAACACATCCATTTCATAATTACCAACAATTATTATAGTAACCTTAACAGTGATTACTCGTCCTTTTTGGGGAATTTCTGACAACATTAAGGTTATCCCTAAACCTCTAAGGTAAATTCACGATCATGCAGTTATACTCCCAATCCACCATTTGGAACCTAAAATTCCTAATCGATTCATAACAATTGGGAACCTAACCCTTTTCTAACAAGGTTCAATCCTAAGGGTATCGATTCCTAGTAACATCTAACAATTGGGGTTTTTCCCTACGATTACCCAAATCAACCGTACATAAACCCATAAACAAAGGTAAATCGAGTAATAGCCCCCCTTACCTTATCAATTAGCAGCTTTGAACTTTTTGAGCGATGGTCTTCGTTCTTCGTACCTTCAGAGCTCTGCTTCCCAAAATCCCAACTTCTGTGTTATCGTGAATAATGAGAAAATAACTTGAGTTCCAAAACATATCTTTCTTTTGCACCCCCACTCTTTACTAACAACATCCAAGCCCAATAACTTAAAAACTCAGCATTTTCTTATTTCTTTTATTTTCCTCCATATTTCAAAATAAATAATTCCTTTTTATTTTATTAATTCTAATAAAATAATTTCCCAAATTTAAATAAATCAAAAAATTGAAACTGGGGTGTTACATGCACCTTATCAGCATAGATCTGGCATTTATGACAAGTTCGCGAGTGTTGGTAACAGTCGGCTTCCATTGTGGACCAGAAATATCCTGCCCGAAGGATTTTCTTCGCCATGGTATGTCCGCTAGAATGTGTTCCGAAGGTACCTTCATGTAGCTCTGCCATGATCTTTTCTGCTTCAGTCTTATCCACACAACGCAGTAAGGTCGAATCATGGTTTCGCTTGTACAGAATTCCGTTGCTGAGGAAGAACTTTGCTGCGAACCTTCTCAGAAACTTCTTGTCGTTAACAGATGCACCCTCGGGGTATTCTTGAGCTTCAAGGTACCTCTTTACCTCATGATACCAAGGTTTTTCCGTTACCTCTTCGGTCTCGAGATCACAGTAATGTGCAGGTTCATCCAACTTCCAGATAATGATCCGAGGAGCCTCGTTGTCCCATTTGACTTTGAACATAGAAGACATCGTAGCCAACGCGTCCGCTAACTGATTCTCCTCTCTTGGGAAGTGTTCAAAAGTTATCTCTTCGAAGTGGGGAAGCAATGTCAGCACATACTCCTTGTAAGGAATAAGATTTGGGTGTTTCGTATCCTACCCGCCTTTGACCTGATTGATCACGAGAGCGGAATCTCCGAAGACACTCAGAAACTTGATCCTTAGGTCAATTGCAGCTTGAAGACCCATGATACATGCCTCATATTCTGCCATGTTGTTGGTGCAGTTGAAACATAACCGGGCGGTAAGTGGGGTATGAGTGCCTTGAGGGGATATGATCACAGCGCCGATACCATTACCCAAAGCGTTCGAGGCTCCGTCAAAATGCATAGACCACCGGGATCCTTCCTCAGGCCCTTCATCCGGTCCAGGTACTTCGCAATCTGTCACTACCATGATATCCTCGTCTGGAAATTCAAAGTTCAACGATTGGTAATCGTACACTGGTTGGTATGCCAAATGGTCTGCTAATACACTTCCTTTGATTGCTTTTTGAGTTGTGTACTGGATGTCATATTCCGTCAAGATCATTTTCCATCTTGCTATTCTTCCAGACAGAGCAGGTTTTTCGAATATGTACTTGATTGGATCCATTTTTGAAATCAACAGAGTAGTGTGAGTCAACATATACTGTCTCAGCCGACGAGCAGCCCATACCAGAGCGCAGCAAGTTTTCTTGAGCAGTGAGTACCGAGTCTCACAGTCGGTAAACTTTTTGCTCAGGTAATAAATAGCGTGCTCTTTTCGGCCAGACTCGTCATGCTGCCCCAGCACACACCCCATTGAGTTGTCAAGTACTGTCAAGTATAGTATTAGAGGTCTCCCTTCAACCGGTGGCATAAGAATGAGTGGTTCTTGGAGATACTCTTTGATCTTTTCGAAAGCGGCCTGACATTCATCATTCCAACGTACTACTTGATCTTTCTTCAGTAGTTTGAAGATTGGTTCACAGGTAGTAGTTAGATGTGAGATGAATCGGGCAATGTAATTCAAACGTCCTAGAAAGCCTCTGACTTCTTTCTCTGTCTTGGGAGTTGGCATCTCTTGTATGGATTTCACTTTGGCAGGGTCCACTTGGATACCTTTGTCGCTTACGATGAAGCCTAGCAATTTTCCAGATCTCACCCCAAAGGTGCATTTGTTTGGGTTCAACCTCAGCTTGTACAACTTCAGACGGTCAAACAGCTTCCGTAGATGGTCAAGGTGTTCCTCCTCAGTTTGGGACCTTGCAATCATATCATCGACATACACTTCTATCTCGTGATGGATCATGTCATGAAATAAAGCAACCATGGCACGTTGGTAGGTTGCCCCAACATTTTTCAACCCAAAAGGCATGACCTTGTAGCAGAAGGTGCCCCACTGAGTAACAAAAGTGGTCTTCTCCATGTCTTCAGGAGCCATCTTGATCTGATTATAACCGGAGAAGCCGTCCATGAAGGAGAAAACTTTATGCTGAGCAGTATTGTCAACCAGAACGTCGATATGAGGCAGAGGGAAATCATCCTTGGGGCTGGCCCTGTTCAAATCCCTGTAATCAACACACATTCGGACCTTACCATCTTTCTTCGGTACTGGAACCACGTTGTTAACCCACTGAGGGTAAGAAGTCACTGCTGAAAACCCGACATCAAATTGTTTCATAACCTCGGCTTTGATTTTCTCGGACATCTCTGGACGCATACGGCGGACCTTTTGTTTTACCGGAGGGCAGTCTTCCTTGGTAGGCAGGTGATGAACCACAATGTCGGCATCCAAACCAGGCATGTCTTCATAAGACCAAGCAAAGATTTCCATGTAGTCGTGCAACATCTGAATCAACCGTTGTTTCACACTGAGCTCTAGGTTGGCACCAATCTTGACTTCCTTTCTGTCTGTCTCAGTACCCAGATTTACCGTTTCCACTGGCTCTTCATGTGGCTGAATGGCCCTCTCTTCCTGGAGTAGCAGTCTTGCAAGTTCTCCAGGCACTTCACAATCATCTTCACCTTCGTCTTCGGCTAATTTGATCGGATTTTCGAAGTCATAACTGGCGGTAGCAGAGTCGTTACTAGTGAGATCCAGAGTGGATTGGAACCTGTACAAGTGAGTGTGTGTAAATATAGCTGTTTTGCAATATATGACAAAGAAAGAAAAGGAGCACAAGATTTGAAATGCAACAAACGTCTAATGTTTTGATTAATGATATATGAAAATGTCATACAAAAGCCCTCACAAATGGAGCCACGGTGCCCCGGGTAGGATACCGAGCCATAAAAGTTTCAACATATTGTTTGTTACAAATTAAAAACAAAAGAGTTCATTACTGAGTGACAAAAGTAATAGGTGTAAAGTCTTTGGCAGTCCAGTTGCTTGGTCCACTGTCGGTTGTTGGGTAGATCCAGCTGTCAAATTCCGATTCCTCCACGTCGTCTTCAATAGCATTCACTCTTGGATTGGTGATGAACACAGGAGGTCTTCCAACTCTTGCTTTACGAACAGCCTTCTGAGCCTCTGCAGTGAAGCCTAAGCCAAAATTGTCAGTCTTCGGAGTAAAGTCAGGAAGTCGGCCCCAGTTTGCGCACTCACCCTTCTCAATTACAGCCCGGGCATCTTTTAAGGAAGCCATCTTCAAAGGAGGGTCTTCACTCACAGTTTCAGCTGATGCCAATGTTTGAGGTACCTCTTCAAAGTGTTGAAAGGGGGTTTCAATGAATTCCCCATCCATTTCTATGTATCGGAACGAGTTTAAGTGGCTGACCATATACTCTTCTTCCCCTTGAACTGTAACAATCTTTCCTCTAACCGGGTATTTAAGCTTTTGATGTAGTGTGGAGGTCACAGCTCCAGCCTTGTGAATCCATGGACGACCCAGAAAACAAGAGTAGGATGGATGGATGTCCATCACATAGAAAGTGGAATCAAAGACTTGAGAACCAACCCGGATTGGAATGTCAACTTTGCCATGTATCATCCTTTTTGAACCGTCAAAGGCTCGGACAACAATGTTACTAGGCTTGAGCTCTAGACCCTCACAATCCAATTTGTCTAGGGCCTTCTTGGGCAATACGTTCAATGAAGAACCGGTGTCTACCAACACATGGGCAAGAGTAGTGCCCCTGCATTCAATAGAGACATGCAGGGCATCATTATGGTTCTTTCCTTTTGCAGTCAAATCGGCGTCAGAAAAGCCCAACCCGTTATCAGCAGTCAAGTTAGCCACATAATCAGTAAATTGATCAGCAGACGTTTCTTGTGGCACATGGGCCGTCTTCAGGAAGGAGATCAGGGCCTTGGCGTGGGCCTCTGAACACAATAACAATGATAGCATAGAAATTTTAGAGGGGGTGTGCCCCAACTGCTCAACAACATTGAAATCACTTTTCTTGATAATCTTGAGGATCTTCTCCATCTCTTGCTGGGAGGCTTCAACAGTGGTTGTCTTCGGCGCCTCCATCAGGGCAGGCAAATCAGTAGCAATCCCTTTGCCCCGAGCGTTAGAGGACTCGGCAACAGGGGTAGAAACAGGAACTTGATTAGGAAGGGGAACATGCACACTTACAGGTGTGATGATAAGGGGTTTCTGAATAGCTGGTGGTGCGATATCTGGCGAAAATAGCCTACCACTGGGAGTAATTTTGGCAGGCCCGGTGATGTTACTGACACCGGTACTTGTATCAAACTCGTGTTTCACTCCAAGCACATAAACATCTGCCCCATAGTGCCATGAGACAGCTTTGTCGGATGTAAAAGGGAGGGGCCCCGGAACAGTAATGATGATAGGAGCAATCTTCTGAGTGGACATGATTTTGACAGGCTTCTTTGAAGGAGCCTTGGGAGGTTTGTTGAAAATAGTGACAATGGAAACTTCTTCGACATGGACAGCAGGAACAACAATCTTCTCGAACAAGATTTCTTTGCTATCCATCAGGCTTTGGATACCTGATTTCAGCAAAGGACAACCACAAGGGGAAACAACACATAGAAGGCAATCTTCACCACATCCCGGAAATAAACCGGCTAGCAACAAATTCCTTTTAACAGTCGATAACGGAGTAACAATCTCTTCCACGGAGGCCACATATCGGTCTTCTTCCACAGCATTCACTCCATGATGGGGCATGGGAGCAGTCACAACATTGGGCCTTTCGGGCGCCACAAACTGTATTTCTTTGGAATCAATAAGGTCTTGAACCTTATTCCTCAGAGCCCAACAATCGTCCGTAGTATGCCCGGGGCTATCAGAGTGATAAGCTCAACGGGCGTTGGGGTTGTACTTTGGAGAAGCTGTGTTCACTACCTTCGGAGCTTCTTTGACAGTTACCAGATTGGTTGACAGTAGTTGCGGCAAAATCTGAGACAGGGTCATGCTGAGTCGAGTGTACTGTCTTTTGGGTCTCTCACCCCTTGGTTGGTTGTATTGCTGAGGAGCAGTAGCAGGCTTTGAAATTACCAATGCATTGACAGCTTGGCGGCGTTTTGGCTTAACTTGTCTCCTAGGACCATAAACAACACTAGCTTTCTTCTTGAAAGGCTTCTTCTTAGTACTCGTAGCGGCACCTTTCTGTATCTTCCCTGACTTAATACCTGCTTCTATCCTCTCACCAGTCAAGATCAAATCTGTAAACCCAGCAGAAGAATTCCTAATCAGATGATTGAAGAATGGTCCGGACAGGGTCCCTAGGAACATGTCAACAAGTTCACGGTCAGTCAGCAGTGGCTGCACCCTGCTAGCCAGGTCTCTCCACTTTTGCGCATACTCCTTGAATCCTTCGCCCGTCCCTAGTGACATACCCTGAAGTTGGGTACGCGTAGGAGCGAGGTCAGAATTGTACTGATATTGTTTATAAAATGCGGTGGCCAAGTCTTCCCAGTTTCGGATACTGGCTCCATCTAGCTGATAGAACCACTCGAGTTGAGCCCCAGAAAGGCTATCCTGAAAGAAATGGATCCAAAGGTTCTTGTCTGCAGTGTAAGGTTGGATCTTCCTTACATATGATCTGAGATGCATTTTCGGGCAGGCAGCCCGTCATACCTTACAAAAAATGGCACTTTGAACTTCGGGGGGATCACAATTCCAGCAACTAATCCCAAGTCTTTGAAATCTAAGCCGGGAACTCTCTGCAGCTCCATAGCTGCCAACCTGTCTTCCAAACCCTTGTACTTATCATCAGCGGGCGGGTGTTGTTGATCAGAGTAGTCTTCGTATTCTTCAGCCTCCTCTTCCTCAACCTCGGACTCGGAAGGTATCGCAGCCGCATTCCCTTTACTGGTTCCTTCTTCAGATGTAGGGGGAAATTCAAGCACTCTTCTGGCTTCACCCTCAAACCTTCTTCCTAGGGTAGCCACCCCGATTCTCTTCTTCTTCTTTTTCACTTGGTCTTTGTTCCCCAGCAGGGCTTTCAGATCTTCCTGACCCTTAGCCAAGGTCATCAGGAGTTGTTGAAACTGTGCGTTTTGAGACTGCAAGTCCTTGACCGTCTGTTCGAGATCCATCTTACTGAAATAAACAGCAGAAAGATAAGGAAACCTGGTGTGGAGACCTGCTTATGCGTATGATGAATGATATGCTTATGTATGCAATGCATTCAAGGATTTAGAACATTCAAAATTGTTGCAAACAAAAAGAACGCACGTCATATTAATAAGAAGAAATTTGTCAGTACATAGATGCCCCATGGGCCAAATATTACAAAAAACTTCTCAAGGTAAAAAGACGTTGCGCATCCTCTTTGGTGCGATGTAGGTGTTGAGGGTCTCTTCCTCATGGAGTCGGAGGGTAAGCTCTAGAACCTTCTTCTCACTGGCGTAGAAGCTGGCTTCAAAAGTGTTTCGTTCCTCCTTGAGTTGGATCTAACTCTTCTGCATCTCCTCCCACGATGTAGGCATGTCAGGATATAGGATGGTGTAGAGAACCTCTCCTTCCTTAACGGGCTCTTTAATCACAGGGAGAACATGTGGATAAGGCATCATTAGACTCTGGGCTCGTGTTCGTACCCACTTGAGGTAAGGCTCAAGAGGGATGGAGTTCTTGTGCCCCAGTGTCTTGCTGTCAACCTTGTTAGGCATCCTCCAAGCTCTGATGAATCTTTGGCGAAGTCTTTGCGCATCATTGTCAAAGTCAAAAACTAGGCCAGGAATCAACTTGTCGTGAGGGCCATCTCTTCGTGCATATCCAAATTGTCTCAAAGCTAGACAAGGGTTGTAGGTAATGCCTCATCTAATGCCAAGTAATGGAACATTAGGGAACTCTCCACAATGATCGACGATGATTACATTTTCTCTGGACCGAGAAAACCAATGTACATCAGAGTGAGTAAGGGTCATCAACTGTTGTGACCACCTTAAGCCTTGGTCATTCTTCAAGACAGATTGTGGAAGGTGCGAAATAAACCACCTTGCAAGGATAGGAGTACAACACATGAGAACACCCCTCTTTCTCATTGTTCGTGTGTAAAATGAGTGAAGAATGTCCCCAAGCAATGTTGGTATTGGATTTCTGGATAAGAAGATCTTGACGGCATTGACATCTATAAGCTGGTCAGGATTTGGGAACAAGACCAACCCATAAATAAGGAGTGCCACAATTTCTTCAAAGGCTTGTAGATCCAATGAATTCCAACACTCTTGTGCCTTCTCAAACAAGAATTTTGCTAAGAAGCCTTTGACACCGCTTCTAGTTTCCCAATTCCCCTTGATGTCAGATGGCTGTAGATGTAGTGCTTGAGCAACATCTTCAGGCTTTGGTTCCTTTTCCGTACCGTTGAAAGGTAGTTGATTAAGGATAGGAATTCTCAGGAGTTGAGAAAATTCCTCCAAAGTGGGCACCAACTGGTAGTCAGGGAAAGTGAAACAGTGGTGAAGAGGGTCAAAGAACTGGAACAACACCTTCATCATGTCCTCTTCAATGTTGGTGCTGACTAAGCTGAGTAGTCTACCATGTCTTTCACTGAAGGGAGAGCTTTCCGGAATTCTTGATGTGAGCTCCTTGAGTTGAGGAGGGATTCTCACAAGGTTGACTTGGATGGTTTTCCTGCGAGGAATTTCCATGACTTACAAAACAAGAACAAAGATGGAGATCTAAACCCTTAAAATGGTTAGTGAATGCATATGATGTTTTATGATGTTCATGATGTATGCACAAAACATGTGTACAAGCAATTCACACCAAACCCTAGTTTCAGGCTTGCATGGGGTTTCATAGGTAAGTACCCTCTTGAGTGTAGTTGGCTTAAAAACCTGTCCTATAAATAGTAACCGAGTTCTAAGGAGCTCAATATCATTGGATTGTTTTCCATGTTCATTGTTTTGGTTTAGCCACTTAACTAACGACCAAAATATTCCAAGAAAACAACCCTCAATGAGTGTAGTATCGAGTATCTACCAACTTCGGACTGCACAAAAGTCGGTCATCTCACTACCCCTAATGAAAGGCCAAGATGGTCAAGTAAGGTTCTAGGTCATTAGTGCTTAGTGACATCACTCAGCGGCCCCGTACTCTCCTTGATTGAACTCAAGGGTTACCGGTACTCACAAATATGTCGCACTAATATAGCTATTGCTTCAACCATGTCGGTATACCCCGCACAGTTTCCACAATGTATTGCTATCTATGAATGTTTCCCCAAATCCGGGTGTAGGATTGCAAACCCAAACAAGAGAGCCAAGATGTAAAGCAATCAAAACAAACAATTAGTCATGCAAGAGGGTGATCTAAGCCCTAAGGTTACTCCACTTTAAAAGTTGTCCCCAACAGAGTCACCAGTTCTGTGATACGGTGGGAGAACTGACTTGGGTTTTGCATTTGTTTTCGCAAATGTTTCGGTTGAGCAAGAGTCGCCACCGACTTTTTATTTTATCCTAAGGAAAGGTTAAAAAGCACATCAAAAACCTTTGAGATGTTTTCTTGGGTTCGGGGAGTAGATTATAGAAAGGGAAGGTATTAGCACCCTTTCTATCCATGGTTATCCATGGGCTCTTAGTTACTTGCTTAGATCAACTTGCCTTGATTTTCAATTGTTTGAAATGGTGCTTTGTGTGTGTGGGTTTGAAAAATGTTTTGAAAAGAGGCCAATGTGGTGGCAACCTTTGTAATGATCCATGTTGGGATGTATACAAAGGTGTATGTCTTTTGAAAAGTTTTTCCATGTTTTTGAAAGTTGTTTTGAAAGTGTATTGTGAAGTGTGGTTTTGAAAAATAGGCAAGTGTTTTTGTTTTGCAAGTTGGCAAGTAACCAAGAGCTATCTACCCTAAATTTCTCAAAGTTCTTTGCTATGTTTTAACCCTTTTAACAATTTTGCTCCACCATTGTATTTGGTGGACAATCTTGTGTTAGGATGTGAATGGGACGGGCGCGGGTCATCGTTTAGACCATGATTGCAATGGTGCCAAGTATCTTTGGGCAATTTTTCCTTTAAGGGACTTGATCATTTTTTAGGCAACTTCTGAAAGCGTTATCGAGGGACTATGATCATTTGAATTGTTTTGTTTTTTCCAAAGATACCTAACATGCAATATGGCCCATTATTGAAGGCAACAAGTGGAGTACCCTAGGGGTGCAAGTGTGATTAGTGTTGTCCATTTTCATGCTTGTTTATCTTGAATTTAGGTCAAACTATTTGTTGTTTTTGATTTGCATACAAAACCCTAATTCTAACATGGCATAATTAGAAAGCTTTTAAATGCGAAAAATAAAAGGTCCTAAGTTATTACAACACAATATATGGGATGGGGGGTACAAATGTTCAAATGGGGTATTTTAGCAAGAAATTAAAATCTAACTATTACATCCAAATTGAAATTCTACAAGGGATTTAATTGCACAATAATAAAATAAAATAAAATAAATATGCAAAATGCAAAAATGGTTTTCATATGTATGTAAAAAAGTATTTTTCATATGTCAAATAAACAAAAATAAAAATGAATTAATTTTGGTATTTTAGGTATTTAGGGCAAAACCCTAATTTTGCTAAATAAAATGTATTAATTATTTAATATATGCAATATTTATTAATTATGTACAAAAAATAAATAAAAGAAGGTATATTGTCAAAAAGTGATTTTTTAAGTTAAATATTAATAACAATAAAAATGTAGTATTTTTTGTATTTTTAACCTAAATATTATAATAAATATATAAGTATTTACATTATTTATTAAATATATATTATATGTACAAAAATAAAATATTTAATATTATTAAAAAAGGTATATTTTTTATAAAATGTTTTCAAAGGTAAAATAAAGTAAAAATCAGAAAATAAAAGTGTTTTGTATTATTTTTAGTTATTTTTTAAAATAAAAGTATTTTTATGTTTATTTATGTACAAAGGTAAATGAAACAAAATGAATATCAAAAAAATGCAAAAAAATGTGAGAAAAATAATTTTAAAATTATTTCATGCTTAAATAAAAATATAGAACCAAAATCAAAAGGAAAAAATTAAAAATGATAAATAAAACTCAAAATGGGCCAAGGGGGTGCATGTGAAATGCAATGGTGTGAAAAGGAAAACATCTCAGGCCCAGCCCATGAAAGGTTGTCTTCAACCTCCAGCATCCTTGAACAACAAAACACGCGTTTCTGCTATCTCCTGATTCTTGGACTTTTAGCACAAACTCACAACATGAAAAATGTCAAGCATCAAGCCACAATTCCATACATATAAAAAACTTAACTTAACTCTCAGAAATGAGAGAATTTCTCCATCCTTAATTCTTAACCTAAGTTTTTGTCAATGTTCAGGTCTTAAATTCTCTCAGCATATGCAATATAAATGGAAATTGAGGATATGTATAGCTTCAGGGCCATGAGTAGAACATTTTTCATTCATAAACTTAAAGCTAACTCTTCCTAGATTGAGAGATAGAAGTCCATGAACTTACCTGTTCAGCTTGGATCGTGTCTGGAAATGGAGGCACTTTCAAGGCAAGGTGAGGATTGGTACAACTTGCTTGAAGTCCAGGGATGCTAATCCAACCTTTAGCTTGCTTTGAAACCAAGTGAATCAAGCTATGGCAATCAACCTGCAAAACAGAAAAAGTGAAAATGGTGAAGTTGGTTAGAGGTGTTACAGGTCGTGTCCAATGCTTGGGATAGCTTGTATATGTGGTATAGAGTGTGTATGAACTGGTTTTAGCAAGAATGCACGAGTGGATTGAGTTATGGAAGTCCAACTGCAGAGGTGACTCTGTTTTCTGCAGTAGGATGGTGTTTTGAGGTTTGATGAGGTTTGGAAGGTGTTTTGGTCATGCCTTAGCTCAGCTATGTTGTTTGGAAGGTGTACAACAAGTTTGTCTTAGCTTGTGTTGGCAGAAATGAGAGTTGTTGTGTGTTATGTCAAGTTTCTTCACACTTAAGCAAAAAATGTCAACTTGGTTTCTAGACTTGTGCAGGCCCCTCAAACGTGCTGCATACTTTAGTCTTGATCAGTGTGTTATGTCCATGCCTTTGTGCCTCAAAGATCTGCATTGTACCTCATAGATTGCAAAATTGACATAAAGTTCCACTTTTCAAAAATGGATATATTGCTTTTTCCATTTTAAGGTTAATCTTGTATGCAATGGTTAAACACACAAGATAAGGCTTAAACATAAAGGATTGGCATTAAATTTATGAGTGTGGATGAGATAAAGGACCTGTAATCTAGCTTAAAGCATGCTGAGTTCAAAAATGCAAAGTTATGGACATGGAAATGGCTCATGAACAAAGTGAGTTTTGCCCATATTGCCAAATTCGATTCTCCCTAACCACAAGGTTATTTGATGAGTTCTTGGACATTTTGGAAAGCTTGGAATGTGTACTACAATCCATCTTTGTAATGCAAATTTAAATTCCAAGTGGAAGCATGTGAAAAGTAGCCATGAAGTTAGGCAAAAATCCTGCCTAAAATAGGTCAAAATTTTTCTAAGTTAAGAATGTTTTGCACCCTTGTTCCAAAAATCATAACTTGAGCTACAAGCTTCTTTTGAGGAAACTTTGTGAATCAAAGTTGTAGATTTTGCAATGGACTACAACTTTCATGTTTTGAGTTTTCCTTGAATCCAAATGCATCTTGATGAGAAAGTGGGACAAAGTTAGGAAAAAATTAGGGATTTTCATAACTTAGAAAATTTCTAAGTTATGAAAATTCTTCATTTTAAACCCTAATTTGCAAATCTTGATTTTTTGATGAACAAGTTTCATAATTTTACATGTTTTGATGGAAAATGAATCTTGACACTTGATTTTGACCAAAAAGTCAAAGTTTGACTTTTCAGCATACAGTCAAAAATTGATCAATTGACTGGAAAATTCATCTGTCAATCTTGTGCATTTGGGATCTTTTGAACTTGTTGAACATGTCAAGCCAATTCCATGGGGTCCTTGAGTCCATATGTGAGCTTGGTTTGCCATTGGCTAGGTCAAACAGTCAAAATTTGCCTTTGTGCAGTCAAAACCCTAAAAATGACCATTTTGCCCTTTTGGTGATCTGATCAAATTTCTTGTGGAATTGTGATCCAAACATGACCAAATGGTTCATATGAGTTCATCATGTTGATGTGGGTCAAATTTCATAAGGTTTGACTGTCAATTGACCACAGTTGACTTTTCCCCCAATATAGTTGATTTCTAGGTCAACTGTCCAATTGACTGGGCAAAGATTGGAATCAAGGCTTGAAACTTGGTAGGAACAAACTTGGGAGTCCAATATGAAGCATGAAAGTCATCTTAGGAATTTTAGGTCAAAACATCTTTGTGCAAACACAAACCCTAATTTGGGTCAACAGTGCAAGGAGGAGTCTTGAGCAGAGCAAACCCTAACTAGATCTTGAGTTCCAAGGGTCTTGTAGTGAGAAAATGTTGAAAAAAGGGGAGGGAAAATTTTGGGGTACAACAGTTTTCCCTGTTCAATCTCCTTGAACCTGAAGAGTTAGATTGGCAAGTTTGCCTTTCGCGACTCGAGGGTAAAAGGAGATTGGACACTAGAGTGCCCAAAAATTTGCACTCGCATGCTGGAGTATCAGCAATGTGATGTCGGGAATGGGCTTATAGATGCCATTTGGAGAGATGGTGGATAGGGGGATGGGCTTATAGATGCCATCTGGAGATGTGACAGAACCTTGTCGGGAGTGGGCTTATAGATGCCATTTGGAGGTGTTGATCGCGTAAGAGATTCCTTAGCGAGCACTTGCGTGCTTTGAGAAAGAAAGATGTTTTCCTGGCTTGTTACATGTGTTGATCTTCAGTCTCTTCATGAAGATATGCCCTGGCTGGATACAGGTATCGAATCTACAATTGGTTGCTCACAGATGTGCCCTGGCTAGATACAGGAATCGAATCTGGAAATGTTGTCGACAGATGTGCCCTGGCTGGATACAGGTATCGAATCTGGAATTGTCGTCTACAGATATGCCCTGGCTAGATACAGGTATCGAATCTGGAATTTTGCAAAAGGTTGGTAGAGATAGCTTTCCTGGCTGGATACAGGTATAAACCTCTGACCTGAGAATGAAAGATAATTTCCTGGCCTGTTACAGGGGTTGATCTTCAAACTCTTCATGCAGATATGCCGTAGCTAGATACAGGTATCGAATCCATAATCAATCACTCACAGATGTGCCCTAGCTAGATACAGGTATCGAATCTGGAATTGCGATAGTTGATAGTAATCAACTTTGGATTGTCCTTTATCCTGAAAAGGCAAAACGTTAGTTGTATGCAATGTTATGATGTATGAGGTGCATGATGTCATGATGCTCAAAATGAGATAGTGTTGTATGCACTTTATCATGTATGTAAGCAGGATGTATGAAATGTGAAATGTCTATGAGTGTATTCTTGTCTAGGAAAATAAATCCTTGACGACTGGCCGGGGAATCAAATCCTGGGCTGATGTTGAAGAGTAGAGTTCTTCGTTTCCGCTGGGGAATGATGGTTGCAAGAATAAACCGGTAGGGGAAGATGACTCCGTTGGGGAGATTACTCTGCGGGGAATCACTCTGTGGAAGAGATACTTCGCTGAGGTTTTGATGAGAGCTCCACTGGGGGATTTCAACGATAGACTCCGCTGGGGATTCTGCTGATAAGTTATGTTGGGGAATTAGATGAACCCTGCTGGGGATAAGAAGAACTTTGCCGAGGATGGATCTTCCGAGGTAATTAGCTGAGGATAACCCAGTTATACCTTGGTGGGGAAATAACCTTTGGATAAAGTCTGGGAGAGACGCTCGTACTCTGCAGGTGATGAGCTTCCAGAATCTACTGGGGATAAGCTTCAAGACCTACTGGGGATACTTTCAGACTGTACTGGGGTGTTGGTATTCCGCCGGGGAACAATCTCATATTAAGACTGCCGGAGACACTTATTGAGGAATGTCTATACTCCGCTAGGAAATGTCGAGATCTTCTGGGGATACCCAACTTCCTTTAGGCTGGTCGTAGACTAACTCTGCTTGAGGAGAATATTGCTGACTTGCTAGGGGAATACTGTGCCTTTCCAGGGCTGATAGGAAACCAACTCTGCTTGGGGAAAGCATTGCTGAATCTCGTCTTAATCTGTGGGGAGTTGAAGTGACTTGGTTAAGTTCTCAAGCCGAACCTACCTTGGTATCTTGGCGGACAGAGCAACTAGATCACTTAGACAACTCTAAATTGCCCCCTGTTCCTGATGTCACCTGTAATTAATCCTTTGTCTCGCATGCAAATATTCATGGTTAGCAATTAACGGCAAATGCATATATCAAAAATGAACATTGGACGTTCTTCGCAAAAACAAAACAGAAAAAGGAAAAACAATGGATAACTTGTCTGAAAAATTGAACTTGTATTGATTTTGAAATTTGCCTGTAAATAGGCGTTTATGTATAGGAGGCTGACGTCCTAGTAAGAGAACGCCGCCGAACAACATAGAGTTCATACAAACAAAACAGCCATGTGAAAGATCCCACTGGGTTCCAACTCTACTATCGCCTTTATGTCTTCAAGCGTCTTATCATTATCAGTTTTCTTGTTTCTCCTCCAAAATCAGGATAATCATTATCAGTTTTCTTCCACTGTGGTGCATCTGTCAGATATCGAAACTTTCCATCGATAATTCTTTCATCTACATGCCAAGTCAAGTAAGGAATGTTCCAGGACTTAACTTGTCTGGTAAGGAATGCAACTATTGTAACCGTAGGAGGCCTCGTATCCGGTGCTGTTGTAGGGTCTGTTTGTGAGAGTTGGTATATTGTTGTTTCTAGGCATACACCTAGCTGCCACTGTTTTAAGAAAAGTCATATTTTTTTCTCAATTTTTGGTTTCTCAATACCTAAGACTTGCCTACAAAAACTTTGTTGGATACATCATTAAATATGACCATTATTAGTATATAATACAAGTTGTTTAACTTAACAACTTTCACTCCTCTAGCATAAAAATCGACAGTAAAAAATGTGAATAAAAAACTTTGGTTCCACAAAAGTAATTACTAGCATGAATTTAGAGAGATAGTACTAGCATGCTGCCAAAGTTTGCAGAACCCCACAACATCTTTATTTTCCCTTTACTTGTCACTTATGTCCCTAACATTAGGGGCTACCATACCCATACCTCACCACCAATATTCCCTTCCTTCATTTCATTCAACAAAAAAACCACATCACTTCACTTGCACACCATGTTACTGACAAAATGTTTCAACCATAATCTTCTCCTAAACTTGTTCATTTTCTTCATAATTCCTTGCTATATTGTGTCCCTTCCTATACCAGATGCAACAACTGTTCAAACTGTCACAACAAATTCCTCTTCACAAGGAACCATCCCTGCTTTCCCTGAACAAGTTGATATTGCAAGATGTCCTTTATCTCTTTCAGATGAACACTTCAATGGAATCAAAAACGCATGCACTATCAAATCCAACAAACATGGTGGCGGTGATTCTTATGATAAGCTTCAACATAGTAGATGTTGTCCTGTGTTAGCTGCTTGGTTATATTCTGCTTATTCTGCTACTGCTCTTGGAACAGGAAGGGTTTCTTCTGGTTTGGAACATGGACATGCTGCTGCATCTTATGATATGCCTCTGTTGCCAGATGATTCTGAGACATGTGAGAGTGATTTGCGAAGGGCTTTGAAAGTTAGAGGAATTGAGCTTTTTCAACCTAATGAGACTTGTGATGTGGTTTATTGTTATTGTGGGGTTAGGCTTCATCCTTTGAGCTGTACTGAATCGTTTAAGGTTACTCATAGTGGAAATCTTATTGGAAATGAAAATGTGAAGAGGTTAGAGACGAATTGCTTGAGTAGTAGCAATGATGTTAATGGATTTCCTGGTTTAGGAGGTTGCTCTAAGTGCTTGCATAACCTCTATTTGGTAAGTTTTATGACATTTCTTTTACTTATGCAACATTGAGTTAACCATAGAAAAAAATATAGAAGGATGAAGAAATTTTACCTTATAGTGAAACTGGTTTTGTGAAACTTCTTCTTCACGAGCAGATGGTGGTAACGAATCCGAAGTTTCCCAACAACAGCTTTCTGGACAACGAATCCGAAGTTTCCCAACAACGTGCCTCTGGACCTTGCCCTCGTATAACCGGAGAATCTGGAGTTTGCAACGAGACAACGAATCAGGAAGCGAGTTGGAGAAGAAGATGAACCACGGTTGGACGGTGAGGAGGGAGGAGACGAGTTGGAGAAGAAGATGAACAGTTGCATTTTCTGGGTGTGTGGGGTTTCGTTTGTATAAAGTGGGGTTTTTGAAATCTGATAACCAATTTAGGGATTTAGAAACTATTTAATTACCTTAGACAACGCTTTCAAGAAGCGCTGCTAAAGGTATTACCTTTAGCATCGCTTTAGAGTAATGCCTTTAGCAGCGCTTCTTGAAAGCGCTGTCTAAGGTATACCCTTTATCACATCTTTAGCAGCGCTTTTAGTAAGCGCTGTCTAAGGTATACCCTTTAGCAGCGCTTATTCTTATTTTTTTATTTTTTTTATTGAAAACCTATAGCAGCGCTTAGGGAAAGGAAGCGTTGTCTATGGTAAGGCCTATAGCAGCGCTTATAATAAGCGCTGTCTATAGTATACCTTTAGCAACGCTTACTCTAATTTTTAAATTTTTTTCTTCTGAAAACCTATAGCAGCGCTTAGGGCATAAGCACTGTCTAAATTCAATTTTGGCATAGTGAAGGCAACAAAGTGGATGAAACCCTAGGGGTGCTTGTGTGCAATGTGTTGTCATTTTTCATGCATTTTGTCTTGTGTTAAGTCATGTTATATGTTTGATTTTTTTGTCTTTGCATACAAACCCTAGTTTTTACTATCATGGTATATGAAAGCAATAAATGCGTAAAGTAAATTTAAACTATTACACAATATTATGGGAAGGGGGGATACAAGTTTGAATAAGGGGATATTGCTCAAAATAAAACCCTAATTTACTATTACAACCCAATTGAATTTATACAACAATAAATAAATAAACAAGTATTTAAATATGGAATAAATTGTAAATATGCAAAATCTTTTTTTTGTATTTGTTTTATGCATGAGAAAATAAGTTTATTCAAGTCTTAAAAATAAGAGAAAATAAAGTGATTATTTTTGAAAGGGTGAAAACCCTAGTTTTTGTTTTAAAGGAAAATATGCTTTATATTATTTATTTATTCATTTATGTACAAGAAAATAAATAAAAATATATACAAAAATGTTAAAAAATAAAATATGTGAGAAAATAATATTTTAAGTATATAAATAATAAAAATAAAAATATATAATATTTTTATATTATTTGCAAGTTTATTTAAGAAAATAAAGTATATTGTTATTTAATAAACTATTTTTATGTCCAAAAAATGATAAAAATAATAAAATAAAATGCAAAAAATTAAGAAAATATTTTTGAGATTTTTAAATGTTTAGAAAAAAATAAATAAAGTCAAAAAATATAAATATACAAGAAAATATAAAAAATATAAGAAAATGCAAAAGGGGGTGCAGAAAGTAAAATGGGGGGTGCCAAAAGAAGCAGACCCAAGGCGCCCAGGCCCAGGACACACTTCATCCCTGTCCTTGCTCCTTCGTCCCAAACACGCGCCTTCTGTTACTCAAATCTGTTCTCTCTATTGCTTGCATGAAATCAAAAATTTGCAACATGAAAGTTATAGCATTTTCAATCACGATTCCAACCATATCCATTTTGTGACCTAACTCTCAAAGGACAGAGAGAATTTTAATGGCCCTAAATTTTAACCTAAAATTTTCAGCATGTTCATCATCCAAATTCTCCTAGCTCAATTAATATAAATAAGAACTATGCATATGTACAACTCAAGCACATTAAAGACTACATTTTTGCTTCACAAACCTAAGCCTAATGATGCCTAAATAAGGAGATAGAATTTTGAAAATTAGCTTGTTCAGTTGAATTTGGCTATGGTAATGTAGCAACTTTGAGTGAGGCCTGATGTACTCGTGAGCTTGCTTGAAGTTCCCTCAAGCTTTCCCAATGCTCAACTTACTTTGAAATGGCTTGAATCTCCTTGTAGAAGTCAACCTGCAAACTCAGAAATTGAAAATGGTGAAGCTTGAAAATGAGGTTACAGTTGCTGAACAATTGCTTGGATAGTTTAGGTGTGTTGTAGGGAATGTGTTTGAAGTGGTTTCAAACAAAACGCACGAGGGAATATGGAGGTGGCTTGGTGTTTGCAGAAGTTGCCCTATTTTGGGCAGAAATGGGGTTTTCTGTGTTAGAGGGTGTTTGAGAGCTTAGAAAATCGTGTCTTAGGCTTGTTACAATATGCTGAGGTCGTTTGAAATGATATCAAGACTTGGTTTTAACAGATACTCCAGTTATGGACTTTTTGCAAGCTTACTTGCTTTTGAAGCAAAAGTGAGTTGACAAAGCTCAAAGCCTGTACAGGATAGCTTGAGGTCTGAGCATAGTTGGTGTACTTTGCCTCAAGTTTGTGGATCTTGTTTGTAGCCAAAGATCAGGTTCAATGCTCAAGGAATACAAAGTTGCAAAAAAACAAGCTTTATGGAAATGGTATTGTTACCTTTATGCCATAAATGGGTTAATTCATTGTGCACAGTTCCATAGCTCAGAACAAAGCCATTGTCCAATGTATTTGAATTAAATTAAGGAGTGTAGAAGGGATTAGAACATGTAAACCAAGTACAAGCATGCTTTGGAAAGATTTGTAACTTGTATTAATGTGAAAAATGCCATGGACAAAAGTGAGAAATGACCATTTTCATTTCTTCGATTCTCCCTAACCATAAATGATTTTGGAGAGTTCTTGGACATTTTGGAAAGCTTGTAACATGATCTACAATCCATCTTTGAAATGAATTTTTAGATTCCACTTGGAACTAGGTGAAATGTTGCCATGAAGTTAGGTCAAAAATCTGCCTAAACTAGGGCAAAATTTCACTAAGTTAAAAAGTTTTTGGACCCGTATGAAAATTTTCCATTTTAAACCCTAATTTCGAAAATTAGGTTTCTTGGTGAACAAGTTTCATGTTTTGACACATCTTGATGAAAAATGACCCTTGGCACTTGATTTTTACCAAAAAGTCAAAGTTTGACTTTTCAGTGTACAGTTGATTTTTGATCAGTTGATTGGAAAATTCATTTGTCAATCCAATGCATTTGAGATCTTTTGAACCTTGTGATTAGCTAAAGATGATGCCATTGAGTCCTTGAAACCATTATTAAACCCAATTTGCCATTGGCTAGGTTAAAAATCAGAAATTGCCATTTCTTAGTCAAAACCCTAAAAATGACCATTTTGCCCTTTTGAGGATTTGATCAAATTTCTTGAGGAATTGTGGTCCAAACTTGATCAAATGGTTCATATGAGTCTATAATGTTGATGTGGAACAAAAATTATGAGGTTTGACTGTAAATTGGCCACAGTTGACTTCTTCCCCAATATAGTTGATTTTTAGGTCAATTGTCCAATTGACTGGGCAAAAAAGTGATCTAAGGCTTGAAACTTGGTATGAGCAATCTTAGGGGTCCAACATGAAGTATGAAAGTCACATGAGGCATTGGAAGTCCAAAAATCCCTGTGCAAACTCAAACCCTAATTTCAGGTCATCAGTGCAAGGAGATGTCTTGAGCTGAGCAAACCCTAATCTGATCTTGAATCCAAGAAGTCTTGTGAGGGGAAATTTTGATAAAATGAGAGGGAAAATTTTGGGGTACAACACCTGCCTCTGTTCAATCTTTTTGAACCTGAAGAGTTAGATTGGCGAGTTTGTCGTTTGTGACTCGAAGGTAAAAGATGATTGGACACTAGAGTGCCCGTAAATTTGCACTCGTCAAATTGCAGTTGAGGAAATGGGCTTAAAGATGCCACTTGGAGAGGTGATAGAATCTTGTTGGAGATGGGCTTAAAGATGCCATCCAAGAATGTTTGTTGAACTTCAAGTTGTAAGTCAAAAGAATGAGTATCAAAATGGCATATGTATTTGGAACGTATCTGAACTGTATTTGGAGACTGAGTCTGTATGAGCAATGGAATGACGTCCGTGTCTGGAGCGTATCCGAGCTGTAATCGTACTTGAATCTGAATGAATAACAGAATGACTTCCGTGTCTGGAGTGTATTTGTATTGTATCTGAATCTGGAATTTGGATAAGCGACAGAATGGCATCCGTGTCTGGAGCGTCTCTGGGCTGGGAAAAAAGTCAGAATAAGTGACAGAATGGCAACCGTGTCTGGAGCGTATCTGGACTGTATCTTGAATTAGGTGACAAAATGACTTCCATGTTTGGAGTGTATCTGAGCTGGGAAAATCAGAATGAGTGACAGAATGGCAACCGTGTCTGGAGCGTATCTGGACTGTATCTGAAGTTGAGGTCCGAATGAGTAGCAGAATGACTTCCGTGTCTTGGAGTGTATTCGTATTGTATCTTGACTTTGAATTCTGAATGAGTAATAGAATGACTTTCGTGTCTGGAGTGTATCTTTACTGTATCATGAATAAGAGATCTGAATGAGTAATAAAATGACTTTCGCGTCTGGAGTGTATCCGTACTGTATCTGAATAAGAGATCTGAATGAGTAACATAATGACCTCCTTGTCTGGAGTGTATCTGTACTGTATCTGAAATCTTTGAGTATTTGTTAAAGATAGCTGTTAATCTTATCCTGAAAAGGGTAAAATGTTAGCTGAAACACAGAGTTATGTTGCATGAAATGTATGATGCAATAAATGTGTTTTATCAATGTTTATGATATATGAGTGTAATGTATGCGCATGTAAGCTGATTTGCTGTCTTGCTGAGGAAAATAAATCCTTGATAGCTGGAGATAATAAAACCCTTGACTGCTGCCGGGGAAAATAAATCCTTGACCGCTGTTGGAGATTCAAAATCTTTGATAACTTCTATGGGGATGTGAGAATCCTTTATGTCTTGAAGTTGGAGTGTTGACAAAATCTGTTGTGAGAGTAATGTCAAACTGCTTGAGAAATCTGCTTGGGAAATCCAGAGAACTTTGATGACTTCTACTGGGGGTTACACAAAGGAAATCCTTACTCGACTGGGGAATAGGGAAAACTCTGATGATTTCTGTGGGGGACTAAGAATGAGAATCTTCAATCTCCTGGGGAATTTGAATCCTTGGGGACTTCATGCTGGGGAGTCAAGAATGAGAATCTTCGATCTGCAGGGGATTAAAATTTTTGACAAATTCATGCCGGGGAGTAATGAAGACTCAGGCAACTTCACTAGGGAATCAAAAATGAGAATCTTCATTCTGTTGGGGAGTAAAAACTTTGTGGGGAAGAAGGCCTACTGCCGGAGAGTAAGTTCAGGACTCTGGGGAAAAAGCTTATTCCTGTTTGGAAAAAGTTCAAGAGTTTGGGTTGTATGCCACTCTACTGGTGAATTATCCTAGGTTGGGGATAAAAGTTAACTGTTATCTGGTTGGTTCTCAGACTTTTAAGGTAACTTGCTAGGGAATTTGGGGAAAACTGGATGGTTCCCGCTGGGGATTGAGAGTCTTGACTTGACTGGGGAAGAAGGTTTCATCTCCGCTGAGGGTCTGTAGTTCAAAGTTTTTACTCCGCTGGGGATTGGGAGTTTGAAGTTTTAACTCTGATGGGAATTAAGGATTTGAAATTATAACTCCGCTGGATATGTATTTCAAGGTTTTAGCTCCGCTGGGGATCTAGATGATGTACTGCATGGGGATTTCTCTTGGAATAACCTAAAGACGTTTTCCTATACTTTCAACCTGTCAGTAATTATTCTTTCCCATTTCGTTTATTTGTAAACAGTGATTATATTCAAATGCATATGCTTATTTAATAAATCACTGGACGTTTTCAAATAAAACACAAGTGTAAAAAAGAAGAAAAGGCAAATAGTTTTTCTGCACTTTGAAGTATCTTTGTATTAACTTTGTGTAAGTATTTTGTACAAAGGAGACAAACATCCTAGTAAGAGAACGTTGTCATAAAAATGAGAAAAATTTATACAAAGAAAGATGGCTATGTGTAAGTATTCCATGTGGTTCCCATTCTGCTATAGCCTTCGTAACTCTGAATATCTTGTCCATTCGTTGCTTCGTCCGAAGATGATTGACTTGATCAGAAGCCCGGAGCTTGTCTGTGAAGAGATTGTCCTTAAAGTGATCCGATGAGACATAGTCATACGCTTTAATTCCCTAACTTTTTCCTGGACCTCCCTTTCGGGTTTTCGATCCATCAGGAAACCTTTTTTTGCCCAAGTCGCCCTTTCGAGTTTTCAACTTGCCGGGTATACAGATTTTTTGTTTATCCCTAACTTTTGCCTGAATCGCCCTTTCGGGTTTTCGATTCACTAGGATGCCCTTTTTTGCCTAGGTGTGTCAACCTAGCGGGTCCTTTATGTGTAGTATCTTTTGAATATGTCTGCGTTCGCAGGGTGCGGCAAGTCATTGCTGTCCATGGTGGTTAATATTATTGCCCCACCAGAAAAGATGTTTTTGATCACAAATGGTCCTTCGTAGGTAGGAGTCCATTTGCCCCTGGGATCACTTTGCGGCAAGATGATCCACTTGATTACAAGATCCCCGACTTGATATACCTGGCGTCTGACTTTCTTGTTGAATGCCTTGATCATCCGTTTCTGATACGCCTGACCATGGCAAACAATAATAAGTCACTTTTCGTCAATCAAGTTAAGTTGATCAAGCCGGGTCTGAATCCAATCATCTTCACTCAAACCAGCATCCTTCATGATTCTCAAGGAGGGAATCTGAACCTCGATAGGTAAAACAACTTCCATGCCATATACCAAAGAATAAGGTGTTGCCCCAGTTGATGTTCGTGCCGTGGTACGGTACCCGTGAAGAGCAAACCGTAGCATCTTATGCCAGTCCTTGTAGGTGACTGTCATCTTTTGTATGATCTTCTTGATATTTTTGTTCGCAGCTTCGACATCACCGTTCATCTTTGGCCGATAGGGAGATTAATTGTGATGTTGAATCTGGAACTGCTCGCACAAGGCAGTGATCATAGTGTTGTTAAGGTTTGTACCATTGTTAGTGATGATCCTTTCGGGGATGCCGTACCGACAAATGAGGTTCTGCTTGATGAAGCGGGCAACAACATTCTTTGTGACGGATGCGAAGGACGCTGCTTCGACCCACTTGGTGAAGTAATCAATGGCCACCAGGATGAAGCGGTGTCCATTGGATGCTGTAGGTTTGATCTCCCCAATCATGTCGATTCCCCACATAGCGAATGGCCAAGGAGCTGTTAAGACTTTGAGAGGAACTGGAGGTATATGTACCTTGTCCGCATAGATTTGACATTTGTGACAAGTCTTGGAAAATTGATAGCAGTCAGCTTCCATGGTAGACCAGTAATAGCCTGCCCGTAGAATCTTCTTAGCCATCATATGTCCGCTAGAGTGAGTGCCAAAGGTACCATTGTGCAGTTCAGCCATGATCTGCTCAGCTTCAACCTTGTCCACATAATGGAGCAGAATGCAATCGTGATTGCGCTTGTACAGGATACCATTGTTCAGGAAGAACTTAGCTGAGAATCTCCTTAAGAACTTTTTGTCGTTGACTGAAGCTCCTTCAGGGTATTCTTGGTCCTCGGGATACCTTTTGACTTTGTGAAACCAAGGCCGGTCCACTACTTCTTCGGTATTAATCTCGTGACAGTGTACAAGTCCGTGCATCCGTTCAATGGTGATTTTGGGAGCCTCATTATCCCAGTCAAGTTTAAACATGGATGACATTGTAGCTAGAGCATCTGCTAGCTGATTTTCTTCTCGCGGGAAGTGCTCGAAGGTAATCCGCTCGAAATGTGGTAACAATGTCAAGACATGTTCTTTGTAAGGGATGAGGTTTGGATGTTTAGTATCCCACTCTCCTTTGATCTGACTGATGACCAAAGCTGAGTCCCCAAACACAATTAGAGATTTGATTCCCAAGTCTACGACATCCTTGAGACCAAAGATACAAGCTTCATACTCTGCCATGTTGTTGGTATAGTGGAAGTAAAGTCTGGCGGTGAAAGGTGTATGGAAACCTTCTGGGGAGATGAGTACCGCGCCGATACCGTTGCCAAGTGCATTGGAGGCCCCATCAAAGTACAGGGTCCATCAGGATCCTTGTTCAGGCTCATCATATGGTCTGTTCTCTTCAATGTTGTCCAATGTCATGATATCCTCGTCGGGGAAGTCAAACCTCATGGATTGGTAGTCTTCGACAGCTTGATGGGCCAGATGGTCAGCTAGCACACTCCCCTTTATATCTTTTTGGGTCGTGTACTGTATATCGTATTCGGTCAGGATCATCTACCATCTAGAAATCCTTCCAGAAAAATCAGGCTTCTCAAAGATGTACTTGATCAGATCCATCTTAGATATCAGCAAAGTGGTATGAGTAAACATATACTACCTTAGTCGGCGAGGAGCCCATACCAAAGCGCAACAAGTTTTCTCGAGCAGTGAGTATCGGGTCTCACAGTCGGTAAACTTTTTGCTAAGGTAATAAATGGCATGCTCTTTTCGGCCAGACTCATCATGTTGGCCCAGTACGCACCCCATTGAACTCTCTAGGACGGTCAGATACATGATTAGTGGTCTTCCTTCGACGGGTGGCATCAAGATAGGAGGTTCTAGCAAATACTCCTTGATTTTATCGAAATCAACTTGACAGTCATCATTCCATTTAACTACCTGATCTTTCTTCAACAGCTTGAAGATTGGTTCACAGGTAGATGTTTGGTGAGAAATGAACCTTGCAATGTAGTTTAGGCGTCCCAAGAAACCTCTGACCTCCTTCTCAGTGCGAGGAGCAGGAATTTCTTGTATAGCTTTGACTTTGGCAAGATCAACCTCGATGCCTTTGTTGCTGACAATGAAACCCAAGAGTTTACCGGACCGGAATCCGAAAGTGCACTTGTTATGGTTCAGTCTGAGCTTGTACTCCTTCAACCTGACAAATAGCTTTTGCAGATGGTCGAGGTGTTCTTCTTCAGTTTGTGAACGGGCTATCATGTCATCTACGTAGACCTCTATCTCATGATGTATAATATCATGAAACAAAGCTACCATGGCGCGTTGATAGGTTGCCTAGGCATTCTTTAGTCCGAATGGCATCACTTTGTAACAGAACGTACCCCACTGTGTAACAAAAGTAGTTTTCTCCATGTCTTCAGGTGCCATTTTGATCTGGGTATAACCTGAAAATCCGTCCATGAAAGAAAATACCTTGTGCTAAGCTGTGTTGTCAACCAGGATGTCAATGTGCGGAAGTGGAAAGTCGTCTTTAGGGCTGGCCCTGTTTAAGTCTCTGTAATCCATGCATATTCTCACTTTGCCGTCTTTCTTAGGCATGGGCACAATGTTAGCAATCCATTGTGGATAGGAGGTAACAGTAAGAAATCCAGCATTGAACTGCTTCATAACTTCTGCTTTGATCTTTTCAGACATGTCAGGTCTCATGCGGCGAACTTTCTGTTTAACTGGTGGACATTCTTCTCTTGTGGGTAGACGGTGTGCCACAATGTCTATATCGAGTCCCGACATGTCTTTGTATGACCAGGCGAAGATCTCAACATATTCATTCAACAACTGAATTAAGCGCTCCTTGACACTTGGCTCTAGGTTGGCACCCACTTTGACTTCTTTTCTGTCTTCCTCAGTTCCCAAGTTGATTGTCTATAACAGCTCTTCATGAGGTAGAATAGCCCTTTCTTCCCGTTGTAGCAGTCTAGCCAATTCTCCTGGCACCTCACAATCTTCCTCACCTTCGTATTCGGTATGGTAGACCAGATCTTCAGAGTCACTGAAGGCCATAGCAGAATTGTTACCCGTGGAATCCAGAATGGAAGGGTACCTGCATTTGTGAGTGTGGGTGTGTGTAAGGGATAGCCATCTTTAAAAAAATAAAATGCAAAAAGAAAGACAATGAACACAAAAGTTTATATGTGAAAACGTCCATGATTAATTAAAATGGCATATGAAGATGAAAAAAATCAAACCCTTACAAATGGACCTATGTACCTCGGGTAAGGCACAAGGTTAAAAGCGTATGAATTGTTTTGAGAATTATTACAAACCAACAGAAATGTTTGAAAGATAAATTACTGATTTATGAAAGTAATCGGAACAAAGTCTTTTGCCTCCCAGTTACACAGTCCTCCGTCAACAGTAGGGAAAATCCAGTCTTCCAAGTTTCTCTCCTCTTCATTATCCTCCAAAGCATTGACTCCATGATGGGTGATCTTCACTGGTGGCCCTCCAGCACGGGAGCGACGTACAACCTTTTGAGTAGAAGAAGTGAAACCCAAGCCGAATTTATCTGACTTGAAAGGAAAGTCGGGAAGCTGCCCCCAGATTGTGCTTCCTCATTCTTCAATCACAACCCTTGCATCTTTGAGAGACGACATCCGAGGCGGAGGTCGGGTAATCATGGGTATAGAAGATACTGTCTTGGTTGTCGCTATCTCTTCAGAAACTTCCTCGAAGTGTTGGAAAGGGGTCTCTATGAATTCGCCATCTAATTCCACATAGCGGAAATAATTAAGATGACTGATCATATATTCCTCTTCACCATGAACAGTTACAATTTTCCCTTGGACGAGGTACTTGAGCTTTTGATGCAGAGTAGAAGTGACAGCTCCAGCATGATGAATCCAGGGTTGTTGCACCCCAAACTTTTCCCTCTCATTTTATCAAGATTTCCCCTCACAAGACTCTTTGGACTCCAGATAGAATTAGGGTTTGCTCTGCTCAAGACATCTCCTTGTACTATTAACCTAAAATTAGGGTTTGAGTTTGCACAGGGATTTTTGGACTTCCAATGCTCAAAATGACTTTCATACTTCATGTTGGACTTATAAGATTTCCCATACCAAGTCTCAAGCTTTGAATCAAATTTTTGCCCAGTCAATTGGACAGTTGACCTAAAAATCAGCTATATTGGGGAAAAAGTCAATTGTGGCCAATTTACAGCCAAACCTCATAATTTTTTATCCACATCAACATTATAGGCTCATATGAACCATTTGATCAAGTTTGGACCATAACTCCTCAAGAAATTTGATCAGATCATCAAAAGGGCAAAATGGTCATTTTTAGGGTTTTGACTGCAAAAGGGCAATTTCTGGTTTTTAACCTAGCCAATGGAAAATTGGGTTAAAGCATGGATTCAAGGACTTAATGGCATCATCTTGAACTAATCACAAGGTTCAAAAGATCTCAAAAGCATTGGATTGACAGATGAATTTTTCAGTCAACTGATCAAAAATCAACTGTAAACTGAAAAGTCAAACTTTGACTTTTTGGTCAAAATCAAGTGCCAAGGGTCATTTTTCATCAAGATGTGTCAAAACATGAAACTTGTTCATCAAGAAACCTAATTTTGTAAATTAGGGTTTAAGATTGAAAAAATTTCATAACTTAGAATTTTTCTAAGTTATGAAATTTTCTTATTTTTTTCCAACTTTGCCCAACATTTTCACCATGATGAAATTGGATTCAAACAAAACTTACAAAATGAAAGTTGTAGTCCTCCACAAAATCTACAAATTTGATTCACAAAGTTTTCCCAAAAGATGCTTGGATCTCAAGTTATGATTTTTGGAATAAGGGTCCAAAAACTTTCTAACTTAGTGAAATTTTGCCCTAGTTTTAGGCAGGATTTTGACCTATCTTCATGGCCATTTTCCACCTAGTTCCCATTGGAATTTCAAAATGCATTTCAAAGATGAATTTTAGGGAATTTTACAAGCTTTCCAAAATGTCCAAGAATTCTCCAAAATCATTTATGGTTAGGGAGAATCGAAGGTTTGAATTTGGCAAAATATCACTTTCATCCATGGCATTTTTCACTATGCTACAAATTGTAAATTCTATCCAGCCTTACTTGTACTTGCTCACAGGTCTTTAAATCCTTCCACACTCAAAAATTTAATGCAAACTCAATGGTTTAAGGCATTATTCTGATCAATGGAAGTTTACACAAGGGTTTAATCCATTTTTGGCAAAAAGGCAACAATGCTATTTTCATAAAGCACAACTTTATGTCAACTTGTTTCCCTTGAGCCTTGAACCCATCTCTTTGCAGCAAACAAGCTCCATAAACTTAGGCAAAGGTACAACAATATTGTGCATGCTTGAAGTTAGCCTGTACAGGCCTGCCTTTGGTCATTTCACACTTTTCTTAAAAGCCAAGTCAACTTGCAAAAACAAAGAGAACTCTTGTATCTGTTATAACCAAGCTTGGCAACCATTCCAAACAAGTTTTGCATATTGCCTTGAGTCAAAAGCACGAGCTATCCACTTCCCAAGCCTTCCAAAACACCAAAACACCATCTTCTTGCAAAACAGGGCAACTTCTGCAGTTGCACCTCCATCTCACAAACCACTCGTGCGTTTTGTCCCAAACATCTTCCAACACACTCCATAAAACCCACCTAAGCTCTCCCAACCATTGGCCAGTGACTGTAACTCCATTTACACCCTTCACCATTTCTTAATTCTGTTTGTGCAGGTTGACTTCTACAAGCTTATTCAAGCAAGTACAAAGCTAACTAAGCATTGGGGAAGGTCAGAGGAAGTTCAGACAAGCTCATAAGCATCTCATTTCTCATTGAAAACCTCCATATTGCCATACTGGAGTTCAACTGAAGCAGGTATTTTCCAACTTTCTATCTCTCTATTTAGGAATCATTAGACTTAGGTTTGTGAATAAAAAATGTAGTACTCATTTCCCTTAAGCTGTACATATGCATAGATTTCATTTAAGTTAACTGTGTTGAGATAATTTGATTGATGAACTTTATGAAAAAGTTAGGTTAGAAATTAGGGTCAGAGAAATTCTCTCTGGTCTTTGAGAGTTAGATTAAGTTCTTTATATGGTTGGAATCGTGTTGAAAAATGCTATAACTTTTGTATTGTGAGTTTTTGCTTTAGAGCACGTATGTAGGATTTCCAGATTTGTACACAGCGCGCATTTTTTTTGTCCAAAGGTTGAAGACGAAGCTGGAACTGGGCTGGGCCTTGGCATTTTCTTGCTTTTGACACCCCTGATTTGCTTCTCACACCCCCTGGCCCATTTAATCTATTTTTGTATATTTTTCATTTCATTTTTAGTTTCTGACTTTATTTTATTTTTCTAAACTTTAAAAATTACCAAAAATATTTTATTTAATTTTCACATTTTATTTTATTATTTTTATTATTTTTTGGACATAGAAATAATTATTAAATAATATATACATTTATTTTCCTAATAAAAAACTTGTAAATACTATAAAAAATATTATATTTTTATTTTTTATTATTTATATACTTAAATAATATTTTTCTGACATATTTTTATTTTTTTGACATTTGTATATATTTTTATTTTATTGTACATAAATAAATAATACATAATATATATATATATATATATTCATAAAACAAATTAGGGTTTCCACCCTTCATAAAAATACCCTTTTATTTTTTTATTTTATTATACCTTAAATAGTTTATTTTTACACATATAAAAATAATACAAAAACATTTTTTGCATATTTATAATATATTGCATATTTATTTAATTGTCCATTTAAATATTTGCTTATTTATCATTTGAACAAAGAATTCAATTTGGTTGTAATAATCTTAGGGTTTTAATTTCTTACAAATAATCCCCTATTCAAAATTGTATCCCCCTCCCCATATCAATGTTGTAATAGCTTAGATTACTTTTACGCATTTATTGCTTTCAAATATGCCATGATAGAGATTAGGGTTTGTATGCAATATCCAAAATCAAAACAAATAGCTAGACCTAATACAAGACATAAAAGCATGTAAATTGACAACACAATACACACATGCACCCCTAGGGTTTCATCCACTTGTTGCCTTTAAAATGGCCATGGTATGCATGTTGAGTATCTTGGCAAAACAAAATCAAAACAAAAGATCATAGTCCCTCGATGAAGCTATCTTGGTTGCCTATACAAAATGATCTAGTCCCTTAAAAAATTGCTAAAGATACCTAGCACTATTGCTATCATGGTCAATACGATGACCCGCGCCTGTCCCGTTTAACATCCAAATACAAGGTTGTTTACCAAATACAATGGTAAAACAACAATGTAAAAGGGTTAAAAATGTGTAGGAAAGATCTTCGAGTAGATAGGGTAGACAACTCTTAGTTACTTGACCAAATTTGCAAACATCCTTGCTATTTTCAAAACACATCACAACACAATTTCAAAACATTTCCCAAAACAAACTTTCAAACATTGAAACATCTTTTCAAAAGATAATACACCTTTGTATACATTCAAACAAGAATCACTACAAAGGTTTCCACAACGATGGCCTCTTTTCAAAACATTTTCAAAACCACACACAAAGCACCATTTCAAACAATTGAAAAGCAAAAGCAAGTGATCTAAAAAAAGTAACTAAGAGCCCATGGAAAACCATAAATGAAAAGGGTGCTAGCACCTTCCCTTTTCATAATCTACCCCCCGAACCCAATAAAACATCTCAAAGGTCTTTCCTGTGCTTTTTGACCTTTCCTTTGGATAAATAAAAAGTCGGTGATGACTCTTGCTAAACCGAAACATTTGCGAACACAAACGCAAAACCTCAAGTCAATTCTCCCACCGCATCACAGAACTGGCGACTCTGTTGCGGAAAACCTAAAAGTGGGGTTACCTTAGGGTTTAGATCACCTTTACATGCTTATTTTGTTTGCTTTGATTGCTTTATATTTGGTTCTATTGTTTGGGTTTGAAATCCTCTACCCGGATTTGCGAAACATTCATGGGTAAATAGCAATACGTTGTGGAAACTGTGCAGGGTATACCAACATGGTTGAAGCAATAGCTATATTAGTGCGACATATTTGTGGGTACCGGTAGCCTTTGAGTCAATAAAAGAGAATACGGGGCCGCTGAGTGATGTCATGAAGCACTAATGGACTTTTAGAACCTTTACTTGACCATCTTGGCCTTTTTTAGGGGTAGTGAGATGACCGACTTTGGTGCAGTCCGAAGTTGGTAGATACTCGATACTACACTCATTGAGGGTTGTTTTCTTGGAATATTTCGGTCGCCAGTTAAGTGGCTAAACTGAAACAATGAACACAGAAAATAATCCAGTGATTTGAGCTCCTTAGAACCCGGTTACTATTTATAGGACATGTTGAGCCAACTAACTTCAAGAGGGTACTTACCTATGAAACCCCATGCAAGCCTGAAACTAGGAACTTGTGTGACTTGTTTGTACATATATACTTATGCATAACATCATGGACATCATGAAGCATCATGTGCATCCACTAACCATTTCAAGGATTTGGATCTTCATCTTTGTTCCTGTTTTGTAGGTAATGGATTCACTTCACAGGAAAACAATCCAGGTCAACCTTGTGAGAATCCCTCCTCTACTCAAGGAGCTTGCTTCCAAGATTCCAGAGAATTCTCCCTTCACTGAAAGACATGGTAGACTTCTCAACTTGGTCAACTCCAACATTGAAGAAGACATGGTGAAAGTTCTCTTCCAATTCTTTGACCCCGTACACCACTGCTTCACATTTCCTGATTACCAGCTTATGCCTACTTTGGAGGAATTTTCTCAACTCCTGAGGATTCCTATTCTCCATCAACTACCCTACAACAGTACGGAAAGAGATCCAAAGCCTGAAGATGTTGCTCAAGCCCTACACTTGCAATCATCTGATATCAAAGGTCATTGGGAAATCAGAAGTGGTGTCAAGGGTTTCTTGTCAAAGTTTCTGTTTGAGAAGGCTCAAGAATGCTGGAATTCATTGGACTTACAAGCTTTTGAGGAGATTGTGGCTCTTCTCATCTATGGGTTGGTCTTGTTCCCAAACCTTGACCAGCTTATAGATGCCAGCGCTGCCAAAATTTTCATATCTCGGAATCCTGTGCCTACATTGCTTGGGGACATCCTACACTCATTTCACACACGAACAATGAGGAAAAGAGGTGTTCTCATGTGCTGTACTCCTCTTCTAGCAAGGTGGTTTATTTCTCACCTTCCCCAGTCAGTCTTGAAGAATGAGCAAGGCTTGAGGTGGTCACAACGGTTGATGACTCTTACACATTCTAATGTTCATTGGTGTTCTCGGTCCAGAGAAAATGTCATCATCATTGATCATTGTGGGGAATTCCCTAACGTCCCTTTACTTGGCATTAGGGGAGGCATTACCTACAACTCCTGCTTGGCTCTGAGATAGTTTGGGTATGCCCGAAGGGATGGCCCACATGACATGTTGATTCCAGACTTGGTTTTTGACTTCGACAACAACGATCAAGGACTTCGACGAAGGTTTATCCGAGCTTGGAGAATTCCCAACAAAGTGGACAGTAAGACCTTGGGACACAAGAATTCCATCCCCCTTGAGCCTTACCTCAAGTTGGTACGAACCCGCGCCCAAAGTCTTATGATGCCTTACCCCTACATTCTACCTGTGATCAAAGAGCCTGTTATGGAAGGAGAGGTTCCATACACCCTCCCGCATCCTGACATGCCAACATCACTTGAATATTTGCAAAGGAGTTGGATACAGCTCAAGGGAGAACGCGATACGTTTGAAGCCCAATTCTACGCCAGTGAGAAGAAGGTTTTGGAACTTACTCGCCAACTTCACTAGGAGCAGACTCCTAACACCTACATAGAACCAAAGAGGATGTGCAACGTCTTTTTACATTAGAATTTTGTATTATTTTGCCCATAGGGCATTGATGTACTAACAAATTCTATCTTACTAATATGACATGTGTTTCTTTTTGGTTTAAAACAAATTTGAATTTCTGAATCCTTGAATGCATTACATGAATACATATCATTCATCATATGCATAAGCAGGTCTTCACACCAAGTTTCCTCATCTCTCTGTTGTTTATTTCAGCAAGATGGATATAGAACAGACGGTCAAAGACTTACAAGCGCATAATTCACAGTTTCAACAACTACTCTTGACCTTGGCTAAGGGGCAGGAGGAGATCAAGACTTTACTAGAGAAGGAAAAAGAGAAAAAGAAGAAGAAGAGGGCTGGTGTGGCTACTTTGGGCAGAAGATTTGAAGTTCAAGCTAGAGAGGTCCTATATTTTCCATCAACCTCTGAGGAAGGAGAAGGAAAGGGTAAAGGAACTACAGTGGCATCTGATTCTGAAGCTGAAGAGGAGGAGGATGAAGTATATTCGGAACAGCAGTACCCTTCTGCAGATGACAAATACCAGAACTTGGAAGAACGTCTGGCTTCCATGGAAGTGCAGAGAGTGCCTGGGCTGGACTTTGAAGAGTTAGGGCTGGGTTACTGAATGGCAGCCCAGGCACTCTCTGCACTTCCATGGCAGCCAGACGTTCTTCCAAGTTCTGGTATTTGTCATCTGCAGAAGGGTACTGCTGTTCCGAATATACTTTATCCTCCTCCTCTTCAGCTTCAGAATCAGATGCCACTGCAGTTCCTTTACCCTTTCCTTCTCCTTCCTCAGAGGTTGATGGAAAATCTAGGACCTCTCTGGCTTGACCTTCAAATCTTCTGCCCAAAGTAGCCACACCAGCCCTCTTCTTCTTCTTTTTCTCTTTTTCATTCTCTAGTAAAGTCTTGATCTCCTCCTGACCCTTTGCCAAGGTCATGAGTAGTTGTTGGAACTGTGAATTCTGCGCTTGTAAGTCTTTGACCGTCTGCTCTATATCCATCTTGCTGAAATAAACAGCAGAGAGATAAGGAAACCTGGTGTGAAGACCTGCTTATGCATATGATGAATGATATGTATTCATGTAATGCATTCAAGGATTCAGAAATTCAAATTTGTTTTAAACCAAAAAGAAACACACGTCATATTAGTAAGATATAATTTGTTAGTACATCAATGCCCCATGGGCAAAATAATACAAAATTCTAAGGTAAAAAGATGTTGCGCATTCTCTTTGGTGCAATGTAGGTGTTGAGAGTCTGCTCTTTGTGAAGTCGACGAGTGAGTTCTAAAACCTTCTTCTTACTGGCGTAGAATTGGGATTCAAAAGTATCGCGTTCTCCCTTGAGCTGTATCCAACTCCTTTGCAAATCTTCTAGTGATGTTGGCATGTCAGGATGTAGGAGGGTGTATGGAACCTCTCCTTCCATAACAGGCTCTTTGATCACAGGGAGAATGTAGGGGTAAGGCATCATAAGACTTTGGGCGCGGGTTCGTACCCACTTGAGGTAAGGCTCAAGGGGGATGGAATTATTGTGTCCCAAGGTCTTACTGTCCACCTTGTTGGGCATCCTCCAAGCTCGGATGAACCTTTTTCGGAGTCCTTGATCGTCGTTGTCGAAGTCAAAAACCAAATCTGGAATCAACATGTCATGTGGGCCATCCCTTCGGGCATACCCAAACTGTCTCAGAGCCAAGCAGGGGTTGTAGGTGATGCCTCCCCTAATGCCAAGTAGAGGGACATTAGGGAATTCCCCACAATGATCAATGATGATAACATTTTCTCTGGATCGAGAACACTAATGAACATCTGAATGTGTAAGAGTCATCAATCGTTGTAACCACCTCAAACCTTGCTCATTCTTCAAGACTGATTGGGGAAGATGAGAAATAAACCATCTTGCCAGTAGAGGAGTGCAACACATGAGAACACCTCTTTTCCTCATTATTCGAGTGTGAAAAGAGTGGAGGATATCCCCAAGCAATGTAGGCACAGGGTTGTGAGTCATGGAGATTTTAACAGCACTCACGTCTATGAGTTGGTCAGGATTGGGGAACAAGGCCAATCCATAGATGAGAAGAGCTACAATCTCCTCAAAATCTTGTAAGTCCAATGAATTTCAGCAGCTTTGGGCCTTCTCAAACAAGAACTTTGACAAGAGACCTTTGACACCACTTCTAGTTTCCCAATGGCCTATGATATCAGATGGTTGCAAGTGTAGGGCTTGAGCAACATCTTCGGGCTTTTGATCTCTATCCATACCGTTGAAGGGTAGTTGATTGAGAATAGGAATCCTTAAGAGTTGAGAAAATTCCTCCAAAGTAGGCACAAGTTGGTAGTCAGGAAATGTGAAGCAATGATGCAAAGGGTCAAAGAACTGGAAGAGAACTTTCAGCATATCCTCCTCAGTGTTGGTGGTGACCAAGTTGAGAAGACGAACATGCCTCTCGGTGAATGGAGAACATTCTGGAATCTTGGAAGCAAGCTCCTTGAGTTGAGGAGGGATTCTCACAAGATTGACCTGAATAGTTTTCCTGCGAAGTGAATCCATAACCTACAAAATAGGAACAAAGATGAAGATCCAAAATCCTTGAAATGGTTAGTGGATGCATATGATGCTTCATGATGTTCATGATGTTATGCATAAGTATATGTACAAGCAAATCACACAAGTTCCTAGTTTAGGATTGCATGGGGTTTCATAGGTAAGTACCCTCTTGAAGTTTAGTTGGCTTAACCTGTCCTATAAATAGTAACCGGGTTCTAAGGAGCTCAATATCACTGGATTATTTTCTGTGTTCATTGTTTCAGTTTAGCCACTTTACTGGCGACCGAAATATTCCAATAAAACAAACCTCAATGAGTGTAGTATCGAGTATCTACCAACTTCGGACTGCACCAAAGCCGGTCATCTCACTACATCCTAAAAGGCCAAGTTGGTCAAGTAAAGGTTCTAAAAGTCCATTAGTGCTTCATGACATCACTCAGCGGCCCCGTATTCTCTTTGATTAACTCAAAGGCTACCGGTACCCAAAAATATGTCGCACTAATATAGCTATTTCTTAGACCATGTCGGTATACCCCGCACAGTTTCCACAATGTATTGCTATTTACCTATGAATGTTTCCCAAATCCGGGTAGAGGATTCAAAACTAAACAATAGAACTAAAGTGTAAAGCATACAAGTCAAACAAGATAAGCATGTAAATTTGATCTAAAACCCTAAGTTAACCCCACTTTTATAATTGTCCCCAGCAGAGTCGCCAGTTCTGTGATGCGATGGAAGAACTGACTTGAGGTTTTGCGTTTGTGTTCGCAAATGTCGCGGTTTAGCAAGAGTCACCACCGACTTTTATTTTATCCAAAAGGAAAGGTAAAAAAGCACAGGAAAGACCTTTGAGATTGTTTTTGGGTTCGGGGGGTAGATTATGAAAAGGGAAGGTTTTAGCACCCTTTTCATCCATGGTTTTCATGGGCTCTTAGTTACTTGTTTTAGATCACTTGCTTTTGCTTTTCAATTGTTTGAAATGGTGCTTTGTGTGGTTTTGAAAGTATTTTGAAAAGAGGCCATCGTTTTGGAAATCTTTGTAATGATTCTCGTTCGTAAGAATGTATACAAAGATGTTTGTCTTTTGAAAAATGTTTCAATGTTTGAAAGTTTGTTTTGAAATTGAGTGTGTGTTTGTTTGAAAATAGCAAGGATGGTTTGCAATTTGATCAAGTAACTAGGAGCATCTACCTAACCAAATGTCTTTCTTGTACGTTTTTAACCTTTTGACATTGTTGTTTTATCATTGTATTTGGTACACAACCCTATCTTTGGATGTTAAACGGGACGGGCGTGGGTCATCGTATGACCATGATAGCAATGGTGCCAAGTATCTTAGCAATTTTTGGGGACTAAGATCACTTGTTTTTAGGCAACATTTTGATAGCGTCATCAAGGGACTATGATCTTTTTGTTTTGATTGATTTTTCCAAGATGCCTAGCATGCATACCATGGCCATTTTAAGGCAACAAAGTGGATGAAACCCTAGGGGTGCTTGTATGCAATGTGTTGTCATTTTTCATGCATTTTGTCTTGTGTTAAGTCATGCTATTTGCTTGATTTTTTTGTCTTTGCATACAAACCCTAGTTTTTACTATCATGGTATATGAAAGCAATAAATGCGTAAAGTAAATCTAAACTATTACACAATATTATGGGAAGGGGGGTACAAGTTTGAATAAGGGGATATTGCTCAAAATAAAACCCTAATTTACTATTACAACCCAATTGAATTTATACAACAATAAATAAATAAACAAGTATTTAAATATGGAATAAATTGTAAATATGCAAAATCTTTTTTTTGTATTTGTTTTATGCATGAGAAAATAAGTTTATTCAAGTCTTAAAAATAAGAGAAAATAAAGTGATTATTTTTGAAAGGGTGAAAATCCTTGTTTTTGTTTTAAAGGAAAATATGCTTTATATTATTTATTATTCATTTATGTACAAGAAAATAAATAAAAATATATACAAAAATGTTAAAAAATAAAATATGTGAGAAAATAATATTTTAAGTATATAAATAATAAAAATAAAAATATATAATATTTTTATATTATTTGCAAGTTTATTTAAGAAAATAAAGTATATTGTTATTTAATAAACTATTTTTATGTCCAAAAAATAATAAAAATAATAAAATAAAATGCAAAAAATTAAGAAAATATTTTTGAGATTTTTAAATGTTCAGAAAAAAATAAATAAAGTCAGAAAATATAAATATGCAAGAAAATATAAAAAAAATAAGAAAATGCAAAAGGGGGTGCATAAAGTAAAAGGGGGGGTGCCAAAAGAAGCAGGCCCAAGGCGCCCAGGCCCAGGACACACTTCATCCATGTCCTTGCTCCTTCGTCCCAAACGCGCGCCTTCTGTTACTCAAATCTGTTCTCTCTATTGCTTGCATGAAATCAAAAATTTACAACATGAAAGTTATAGCATTTTCAATCACGATTCCAACCATATCCATTTTGTGACCTAACTCTCAAAGGACAGAGAGAATTTTAATGGCCCTAAATTTTAACCTAAAATTTTCAGCATGTTCATCATCCAAATTCTCCTAGTTCAGTTAATATAAATAAGAACTATGCATATGTACAACTCAAGCACATTAAAGACTACATTTTTGCTTCACAAACCTAAGCCTAATGATGCCTAAATAAGGAGATAGAACTTTGAAAATTACCTTGTTCAGTTGAATTTGGCTATGGCAATGTAGCAACTTTGAGTGAGGCCTGATGTACTCGTGAGCTTGCTTGAAGTTCCCTCAAGCTTTCCCAATGCTCAGCTTGCTTTGAAATGGCTTGAGTCTCCTTGTAGAAGTCAACCTGCAAACTCAGAAATTGAAAATGGTGAAGCTTGAAAATGAGGTTACATTTGCTGAATAATGGCTTGGATAGTTTAGGTGTGTTGTAGGGAATGTGTTTGAAGTGGTTTCAAACAAAACGCACGAGGGAATATGGAGGTGGCTTGGTGTTTGTAGAAGTTGCCCTGTTTTGGGCAGAAATGGGGTTTTCTGTGTTAGAGGGTGTTTGAGAGCTTAGAAAATCGTGTCTTAGGCTTGTTACAATATGTTGAGGTCGTTGGAAATGATATCAAGACTTGGTTTTAACAGATACTCCAGTTATGGACTTTTTGCAAGCTTACTTGCTTTTGAAGCAAAAGTGAGTTGACAAAGCTCAAAGCCTGTACAGGCTAGCTTGAGGTCTGAGCATAGTTGGTGTACTTTGCCTCAAGTTTGTGGATCTTGTTTGTAGCCAAAGATCAGGTTCAATGCTCAAGGAATACAAAGTTGCAAAAAAGCAAGCTTTATGGAAATGGTATTGTTACCTTTATGCCATAAATGGGTTAATTCATTGTGCAAAGTTCCATAGCTCAGAACAAAGCTATTGTCCAATGTATTTGCATTAAATTAATGGGTGTAGAAGGGATTAGAACCTGTAAAACAAGTACAAGCATGCTTTGGACAGATTTGCAACTTGTATCAATGTGAAAAATGCCATGGACAAAAGTGAGAAATGACCATTTTCATTTCTTCGATTCTCCCTAACCATAAATGATTTTAGAAAGTTATTGGACATTTTTGAAAGCTTGTAACATGCTCTAAAACCATCTTTGAAATGAATTTTGAGATTCCACTTGGAACTAGGTGAAAAGTTTCCATGAAGTTAGGTCAAAAATTTGCCTAAACTAGGGCAAAATTTCACTAAGTTAAAAAGTTTTTGGACCCTTATTCATAAAATCATAACTTGAGATCCAATCATATTTTTGGAAAACTTTGTGAGTCAAAGTTGTAGATTTTGTGGAGGACTACAACTTTCATGTTGGAAGTTTTCTTTGAATCCAATTACATCATGGTGAAAAAGTTGGGAAAAAATAAGAAATATTTATAACTTAGAAAATTTCCAAGTTATGAAAATTTTCCATTTTAAACCATAATTTCCAAAATTAGGTTTCTTGGTGAACAAGTTTCATGTTTTGACACATCTTGATGAAAAATGACCCTTGGCACTTGATTTTGACCAAAAAGTCAAAGTTTGACTTTTCAGTGTACAATTGATTTTTGATCAGTTGACTGGAACATTCATTTGTCAATCCAATGCATTTGAGATCTTTTGAACCTTGTGATTAGGTCAAGATGATGCCATTGAGTCCTTGAAACCATTCTTAAACCCAATTTGCCATTGGCTAGGTTAAAAATCAGAAATTGCCCTTTCTCAATCAAAACCCTAAAAATGACCATTTTGCCCTTTTGAAGATTTGATCAAATTTCTTGAGGAATTGTGGTCCAAACTTGATCAAATGGTTCATATGAGTCTATAATGTTGATGTGGAACAAAAATTATGAGGTTTGACAGTAAATTGGCCATAATTGACTTTTTCCACAATATAGCTGATTTTTAGGTCAACTTTCCAATTGACTCGGCAAAAAAGTGATCCAAGGCTTGAAACTTGGTATGAGCAATCTTAGGGGTCCAACATGAAGTATGAAAGTCACATGAGGCATTGGAAGTCCAAAAATCCCTGTGCAAACTCAAACGCTAATTTCAGGTCATCAGTGCAAGGAGATGTCTTGAGCTGAGCAAACCCTAATCTGATCTTGAATCCAAGAAGTCTTGTGAGGGGAAATTTTGATAAAATGAGAGGTCAAATTTTGGGGTACAACAGACACCTTTACCTACGGACATGGCGTTGTAGCTACAACCCTGTATGTTTCAAAAATTGTCCATAGGCAATATAAATGACCATGGCTGGTACCAAACAACTCATCTCATCCTCACGAGTCTTATGGTACCAGCATCAATGTCCAATTTTACCTATCCTGCAAAGCCCTAAACAAGAACATAAAACCCTAGCTATGGAAATATCCTGTACAGGCGTTAGAAATGCAATAAAATGGTACCAATATTTTGCAAACTCAATGATGAACATGAATATGTAATCAAAACATGCGTAGGATGTGTAAATCAATGAAATCGAATTTGAGTTTAGAAGAAAATCGTGGTACCTGTAACTTACAATTCTAGGCGTGAAAAGGCTTGCAATTGATTGGGATATGTTCCTGGGATGTCCAATAATCTGTTGGCAATGTGAGAATGGCACGATTTGGTCTATAGTATGGAAATTGGATCACCACTTTTTCTTGAATTTTTTGAGTTTTGTTCTAGCTCTGCACGACTGCTCCAACCTCCCTCATGCCTTGGATTGCTTCTGTATATGTACTACAACATGTTAGGTCAACAAAAACGAAATCAATCTTGCCCATTATGAAGATTTGATTTGGTCTCTCATGGCATTTGATTTCTTTCCAAACTTGCTTCAATTCAATCTTTTTCCATCCAAACTAGCCTTGCATGAAATGATTCTCAATTGACAGCATATAGGATCTTCCTTCAATGCAAAAATCATCCATAAAACACAATATATGGTTTATTTAGATTTATTTGATTTTATTTGAATTTTAAGTGAATAAAAATCAAAATAAATTAAATAAATAAATGAATAAAGCATGGAGGGTCCCATAGGTCGTGGACTATGTTAGAAATGAGATGCAAGCATAAAAAGTTGGGCCCATTTAGCAAAAAATACAAATTTGAGCATATTTGACTTTTGGCAATTTTGCAAAAAAGGTCAACTTGGCCAATGCACAACTCTCTCAATTTTGACCCTAGAGAGGTGTTATTGGACTTTTTAGAAAGCTTAGGATGTCCTCTAAGCAACCCTTTTTTGTATCATCTCAATTTAGTCTTCCATGTTCATGTATGAAGCTTTAACCTAAAAGGTGTTTTGTTGACTTTTCAAAATGACCTGTAATATCAAAACTCATATCTTTTTGTGAGTGCATATTTTGAACTTGGGGGATGAAGATGAATTGTAGGGAATTGCATCTTCGTCAAAATGAGCTTTGGATGGATCATTTCTGATTAAGTATGAGAAAGTTATGCTTGGTCAAAGTTGAGTTGACTTTTCCTGCAAAACCCTAATTTAGCAACTTTTGGGTTTTGATGAATTGTGAGCAATCCTTGAGGAATCATGGTAAACCCTTGATCAAATGATGAATGATACTTCAAAATGAGGATGTTGACCAAAAATCTTGAAGTTTGACTGTATGTGAGCCAAAGTTGACTTTTGACTTAGCACAGTCGATTTTTAGGCCTTTGAGCAATTGACTGAGCAAACTTCTTCTGCAAGGCTTGAAACTTGACATGGGTGATCTTGAGAAAATATTAGGACAATGGTGAGCATTTGGGATCCTTTGGACTCAACATCTTGATGAAAAATGAAACCCTAATTTGAGATAGACTGCCTTAGGAGAGAGTTTGTCTGGTCAACTCTTGAACTTCCTTGAGCAGTTTGGGGACTTCACTTGCCATGTTTTGAGAAATATGGGAGGGAAAATTTTGGGGTACAACAGCTGCCCCTGTTCAATCTTCTTAAACCTGAAGATGTAGATTGGCTGTCTGCCTTTTATGATCTGAAGGTGGAAGATGATTGAACACTAGAGTGCCCAGAAATTTGCACTTGTATGAAGTGATACTTGATTTGTGATATCAGGAATGGGCTTATAGATGCTGTTGTACCCCAAAATTTGCCCTCCCATATTCTTCAAAGATTTGCAAAGTCAAGCTTTAAAATTCCCCAAGGGTTGCACAGTTCAAGGGCCTCCTAAGCAGTCAAAATTAGGGTTTTGGTTCTGATCAAGGAAATGGAGTTTCAAAGGGCCCAATCAAGTCCCACATGCCTACAAATATGGTCAAGCATCCTCATACCAAGTTTCAAGACTTTCAGCACAAAATTGCACAGTCAAAAACCCTAATTGCACTACAGTCAACTGTAGGGGCAAAATGGTCATTTGACAGTCAAAAGTTCAAATTTTTGGTCAACATATCATTTTGAAGCCACAAACATCATTTGATCAATGCTTGATCATGATTCTCAAATCTTGGCTCAAAAATCATCAAGATGCAAAAGTTTCTATTTTTGGACAGCTGAAAAAGTCAACTGAAATTGACCAGGGCATAACTTTCACATGGATTATCAGAAAAATTCCATCCAAGGCTCATTTTGAAGGGGAGGACATTTCCTACAACTCATCTTCATACTTCAAGTCCAAGAAATGCTCTCACAAAAAGTTATCAATTTCAACATTATAGGTCATTTTCAAAAGTCAACAAAAAGGGACTTTAAGTCAAAGGCCATAACTTGAGATTGGTAAATCAAAATGACATGGGACCAAAGGCATTGGTTATAGGACTCAAAAACCTTTCCAAAATGTCCAAGAACATGAGCAAATCTTAAAAATTGAGCAAGTTATGCATTGGAGAAGTTGGGAAATTTTTGTGAAATGGCCAAAATCATTTATCCTTGAAATCTCATTTTTGACAAAAGGGGCCCACTTTTTCCACTTGAATTAACTTGGCCATGCCTCCCACGTGTCCCACCTTTTATTTCAGATTTTTTTATTAATTTTTTCATTTTTATTGATTTTATTGGATTTAATTAATTTTAAATCTTTTAAAATCAAAAGAAATTCAAAAAATTAATTTAAAAGGGAATATTTGGCCTTAACTAGCCTTGAAACATCATTATGTGCCTACCAAAATTCGTGCAAGGGAGTAAACAAGGCAAGAATTCAAAATGAGGCAAAAATGGAAAGTGTGATAATGGTGGTTTATGTGAAAATCCAAAACATCAATGCAAGGCTTTATTGGCTATAATTCTCATTCATACACATTGCCTAAGAGATATACAAAGGATCAGAAACCATTTTAGACAAGAAGCTGCGCAGGAACCTTGAAAGCACATTCACATTTTTTTGCAAAAATCTCAATTCTGAAAATCACATTAGGGGGCGATTCAAGCTGAGATTTTCATCTCATCATCTTCCTTAGGCCTTCAGCAACGTGTCTGCATAGATTTCCAAGTCCATAACCTCCTGAATCATTGTACAGAAGCTAGCCTTTCTCACTTTATTTTCATTATCGTGTTTTATATTCTAGGCTCATTCATGATATTTTGTTCATATATTTGTGATCAGTGAAGCATTTGCAAGCTAACCATATACTTTAATTGTATTATTATGCTGTATATACGATTTCACCATGTTTGAGTTTTAGGGTTTACAGGACCTCCAATTGGGGATTTTGAAACCAAGAAAAATTGGCCTTCAAGAGTACCATGGTTGTAATCAGCAAGTCTGGACGAATGGAAACCAACATTCGCGCTCAATTTATTGACCCTCTAAGACCTATTCGCTATTTTCCCAAAACTGACCTAACAGAACGCGTATAAAACCGTGGCTTAATGTTTTGAGTTTCAGGAAAGGTGGAGAAGATGATATCGTGGCACACGGTGATAGGTTAATTCAAAAATTCGCGCGCGTTGGTGGACCTGATCATTATTTCTTTTATAATATTTATTTGCTATTATATGTTAAACGTATTTGGGATGGCTCAGTGGTAGGTGTACACGTTTGCAATGTCCATGACCTGGGTTTGAGCCCCAGGTCTTTGTTATTTCCATAATATTTTTTCATAAGAATTCCCATGCAGATTCAGCATTGAAGCACATCATACACGCTCAAAAATCAATGGCCATCTGTCCAGGGTCATCAGATCAAGGGTGCAGATTGGAAGAACAGCATAAGGTCCAGTCAACACTACAGCATACTACCAAAAAAGTCAAACGGATCAATGGGTTGTTGGGCCAGAATTCCCAAGATCCAACCTCCAAATTAGGGGTTTCACCCCCTTAGGTTTTACAATTTTCTTTCTTTTCTTTGTTTCTTTTTATTATTTTTATATTCTTTTAATTGTTGCTTTATTTTAATTAATTAATATTTTCAAAATATAAAAAACATAAAAAAAATCAGAAAAGATAAAAACAATAATTTTATTTTAGTATTAATTTTGCAATTAAATTCCATAATTAATTTAGATTTAATCCTAGGTTATAATTTAATTCTTTTTTCACAATAAACCAAAAAATAATAAAAATAGATCTTTAATCCTTTTTATCTTTTGTTTAATTAAATATTTTTATCATTAATCATTAATTTTTTGTAAATAAATTTTATAATTAATTAGTTTTTTTATTCTAGGTTTTAACTTTAATGCATTTTCTTTAATAAATTAAAAAACCATTAGAATTAGAATTAATTATTTGACTTTTAATTAATTTAATTTTTTCTTTAATGTCATAAATACAAAAACATAAAAATAAGTTCTTTCTTTTTATTTAACTTAATCATTTTAACTTAATTATTTTAAATTCCTTCAAAGGGTTCAACGCCCTCGCATTCAATTATGTTTTTGTTCGTACGTTTTATTTATTTCTTTTGTGAATACGATGTATTTGTTCCAAAGCCATGTAATAGCTATTAGACATTTATTTTCTGCACTTTATTTTAAATCGGGTCTGGATTAATTTGGCGTTGTAGACCCGCGCCTTTGTAATAGCGTAGGACTTTTACCTTTTCCGCACTTTAAATTCCCGCATCTTTAACTGTTAAACAATAACATGAAAGAATGAATGCCCAAAAATAAAATCAAAACGTAGATCACTAATGCATGACAAGACAAACAATAAACTGAAAATGACACACAATCCACACACCACCCCTAGGGTACGCCTCACTGTTGCCTTGCCCCTCGAAAGGTGGTCATCAAGTATAGGACGTCTTAGTGAGTCCTTATGTTCCATTGATCTAGTTGCCTCGAATAAGTTGCCTCGGAATGGTCGCCTCGGAATAAAAGGATCAACGGCATAAGGGTAGCTTCTAAGGTATCTTACCATTGCTCTGGTGATCACCCTGTTGCCTTGCCCCTCGAAACGTGGTCGTTGAGTACAGGACGTCTTAGTAAGTCCTTATGTTCCATTGATCTAGTTGCCTCGAATAAGTTGCCTCGGAATGGTCGCCTCGGAATAAAAAGATCAATGGCATAAGGGTAGCTTCTAAGGTATCTTACTATTGCTCAGTGTCCACAATGTCCCGAACCCTCGAATTGACCCGAACACCTCCAACGGTGATGCTACCTACCTCTCAATGGTGGAATGGCACTATCTAAAGGACTCTTACACAGCTTAATTCCTTAGAGTAGGTAGATTCTCTTAAGTACTTGCTCTTTTCAAACAAACAAAACAACTTTTCACACCTCACACTTTCAAAAGGTTTTCAAACAAATTTTTCATACACTCTTGAGGACAGATACAAGAGTTACTTAGAAATTTTTCAAACGAAACTTTTTTCAAAACCCACACACATTTGAAAAGCAAACAATTTTTGAAAACATAAGAGCAAGTACCTAAGAGCCCGTGGATAACCACAGATAGAAAGGGTGCTAACACCTTCCCTTTCTATAATCTACCTCCCGAACCGAGAGCAATCTCTTTAAGGAATTTTTATGTGCTTTTGTCCTTTCCAATTGGAGAAAATAAAAGATGGTGGCGACTCTTGCTTACCGCGACATTTCGCGAACCAGCTTTAAAACAGTCAGTTCCAGATCCACCGATCACAGAACTGGCGACTCTGCTGGGGAATTTTTTAAAGTGAGGTGTACCTTAGGACTAAGATCACTGTGTTTTCAATTGCTTTGACTTGTTTGCTTTAAATTGTGGGACTGTCTTGGGAGTTCTATAGATCCTAACCCGGATCTGGGGATACCTTCTTAGAAAGTAGCAACAAGGCTGTGAGGGAACTGTGCAGGGTATACCGACATGGTTGAAGCAGTCTGCTACGTTGATGTGGCACTTTGGTGTGTACCGGTAACCCTTGAGTCAATCAAGGAGAGTACGGGGCCTCCATGTGGTGTCGTGAAGCATCAACAGACCTTAGGAACCTTAATTGAACCATCTTGGCCTCTTTAGGGTAGTGAGATGACTACTTTGGTGTACTCCGAAGTCGGTTGATACTCGATACTACACTCAATTGAGGGTTGTTTTCTTGGGATATTTTGATCGCCAGTCAGTGGCTAAATCGAAACGATGAACAATGAAAGAAATCCAATGATATTGAGATCCTTAGAACCCGGTTACTTTGATAGGACAGGTTTGAGCCCACCAACTTCAAGAGGGTAATACCCAGACCCCATGCTGGCCTAAACTCTAAGGGCTTGTCTTGTGTGACTTGTGTGCCTTACATGTTTGCCTTTGTAAATATTTGTGGTGTGTTTAACCATAGCATCATGACATCATACAGCATCATATGCATCCACTAACCATTTCAGGGGTTCGAACCTTCATCTTTGTTCTTGTTTTGTAGGACATGGAAACTATCCGTAGAAAGACAATTCAGATCAACCTTATAAGGGTCCCTCCTCAGCTTAAGGAGCTTACATCCAGGATTCCTGAGAACTCGTCATTCAGTGAAAGGCATGGTAGACTCATCAGCCTGGTCAATACCAATATTGAGGAAGAGATGGTAAAGGTCCTTTTCCAATTCTTTGACCCTCTGCATCATTGTTTTACTTTCCCGGATTATCAGCTGGTGCCTACTTTAGAAGAGTTTTCCCAGCTTCTGAAGATTCCCATTCTCAATCAACTACCCTACAACGGTACGGAAAGGGAACCAAAACTTGAAGAAGTAGCTAAAGCATTATGCCTACAACCATCTGACATCAAGGGGCATTGGGAAGCCAGAAATGGTATCAAAGGATTCTTGGCAAAGTTTCTGTTTGAGAAGGCCCAAGAGTGTTGGAATTCCCTTGACCTACAAGCCTTTGAAGAAGTTGTAGCCCTCCTTGTCTATGGGTTGGTGTTGTTCCCTAAACCAGATCAGCTTATAGATATCAGTGCTGTCAAGGTCTTCATGTCCAGGAATCCTATACCTACGTTGCTGGGGGACATCCTTCACTCATGTTACACTCGAACCATGAGAAAAAGGGGTGTTCTTATGTGCTGCACTCCCCTCCTGGGAAGGTGGTTTATTTCGCACCTTCCACAATCAGTTTTGAAGAACGAGCGAGGTTTGAGGTGGTCACAACGGTTGATGACTCTTACACATGCAAATATACATTGGTGTTCTCGGTCCAGAGAGGATGTCACTATCATTGACCGTTGTGGGGAGTACCCTAATGTTCCTTTACTTGGAATCAGAGGAGGTATTACTTACAACCCGTGCCTGGCTTGGAGACAGTTTGGTTATGCTCGGAAAGATGGCCCTCATGAGATGTTAATTCCCGACATAGTTTTTGACTTCGACAAGGATACGCAAGGACTTCGCCAGAAGTTTATCAAAGCTTGGAGGACGCCCAACAAAATAGACAGCAAGACCCTGGGGCACATGAACTCCATCCTATTGGAGCCGTATCTCAAATGGGTACGAGCCCGCTCCCAGAAGCTGGTGATGCCATATCCTCATGTTCTCCCCGTGATCAAGGAGCCAGACTTGGAAGGAGAGGTGTCCTACACCATTCAACATCCTAACATGCCCACGTCCTGGGAAGAGATGCAGAAGAGTTGGATCCAGCTTAAGGAAGAACGGAATTCTCTGGAAACCAATCTACATGCTAGTGAGAAGAAGGTCCTGGAGCTCACCCGCCTACTGCACGAGGAAAGGAATCTCAATACCTATATTGCTCCGAAGAGGATGCGTAGTGTCTTTTGGGACTGATCTGCTTTGTAATGTTTGCCTATGAGGCTTTAATGTACTGAACAATTATTTTCTTAATAATAACGTGTGTTCCTTTTTGTCTACAACAAATTTGAATTTTCGAACTCCTGGATGCATTGCATAAACACATATCATTCATCATATGCATCACAGGTACTCTTCTTTTCAGGCTGCTGACTGTTCTTCGCTGTTTATTTCAGCATCATGAACCCTGAATCATCAACCGAGGCATCTATCAAGGCTCTTCAGGCGCAGAACGCCCAATTTCAGGAGCTGATCAAGGGTTTGGCTCAAGGTCAACAAGAGTTGAAGACCATGCTTCTGAAGAAGACTAAGAAGAAGAGGAGGACTGTGCTATTTAACACTGGGCGCAGACTCGGGAACACCTTACAGGTTGAGGCTGAGAGGACTACTCCATCTGTGGGGGAAGGTAGTCACCAAGAAAGGGAGGTCCCTACTCCTGTGGGCTCTGATACTGAAACAGACTTCAACGACGAACAGTACCCTCCTGCTGAAGACCGGTACAAACAGCTGGAGGACAGGTTAAAAGCTATGGAAATTCAGCGTGTGCCTGGACTGGATTTCGGAGACTTGGGGTTATCTACTGGGGTGGTGATTCCACACAAGTTCAAGGCACCTGCCTTTGTGAAGTATGACGGGGCTTCCTGTCCCAAGATGCACCTCCGTTCTTATGTAAGGAAGATCTAGCCTTACACAGCAGACAAGAACCTTTGGATCCACTTCTTCCAGGAGAGTCTTTCAGGGACTCACCTCGAATGGTTCTATCAGCTGGATGGAATCAACATTCGTAACTGGGAGGATCTGGCCACTGCTTTTTACAAGCAGTATCAATATAATTCCGACCTCGCTCCTACGCGTACCCAACTCCAGGGTATGTCGCTAGGGTCGGGTGAAGGTTTTAAGGAGTACGCACAGAAATGGAGAGACCTGGCTGGCAGGGTGCAGCCACCATTGACGGACCGGGAGCTGGTGGATATGTTCTTGGGGACCCTTTCTGGTCCATTTTTCAATCATCTCATCGGTAATTCCTCTGCTGGGTTTACTAATCTGATCCTGACTGGTGAGAGGATCGAGGCCGGTATAAAATCAGGGAAGATACAGAAGGTTGCCTCCTCCAATGCTGAAAAGAAGCCCTTCAAGAAAGAGGCAAGTGCTGTGTATGGCCCGAGAAGGCAGAACAAACCTGAACACCGCCAATCTGTCAACGCGGTGGTTATTTCTAAACCTGCTGCTGCTCCACAACAGTACAATCAACCCAGAGCTGAGAGGCCCAAACGACAATATACTCGGCTCAGCATGACTCTCTCTCAAATCCTGCCGCAACTGTTATCAGCCAGCTTGGTGACTGTTAGAGAGGCCCCGAAGGTTGTGAATACTACGTCCCCCAAGTTTAATCCAAATGCCCGCTGTGCTTACCACTCTGATAGCCCGGGGCATAACACAGATGACTGTTGGGCCCTAAAGAATAAGGTTCAGGACCTTATTGATGCAAAGGAAATACAGTTTGAGGCGCCCGAGAGGCCGAATGTTGTAACCGCTCCCATGCCCCAGCATGGAGTGAATGCTGTTGAGGAGGATTTGTATGTAGCTTCGGTGGATGATGTTGCTACTCCGCTGCTGACGGTCAAGAGGAACCTGTTGCTAGCCGGTTTATTTCCGGGATGTAGCGAAGGTTGCCCTCTATGTGTTGCTTTCCCTGCTGGTTGTTCTCTGCTGAAGTCAGGCGTCCAAAACCTGATGGATAGTAGAGAGATTTTGTTCAGAAAGACTGTTGTTCCTGCTGCTCCTGTTGAAGAAGTGTCGATTGTTACCATCTTCAACAACCCTTCCAAGGCTCCTTCAAAGAAGCCTGTCCAAATTTTGCCGGTTCACAAGATTGCTCCCATCACCATTACTGTTCCGGGGCCCATCCCCTACAAGTCTGATAAGGCTGTCCCATGGCACTATGGGGCAGACGTTTATGTTCTGGGTGTGAAACAAGAGTTCAACATTGATGCTGGTGTCTCCAACATCACTGGGCCTGCTAAGGTCACTCGTAGTGGAAGACTGTTCTCGCCAGACATTGCTCCTCCAGTAATTCATAGGCCTTTGGTCTTCACACCTGCCAGTGTGCCTGTTTCTCCCCCTGACCAAGTATCCACCCCTGCTGCCGAGTTATCTGATACTCGGGGCAAGGGGATTGCTGCTGATGTGCCTGCCCGGACGGAGGCACCAAAGACCATTGTTGAGGCTTCCAGGCAGGAAATGGAAGAAATCCTCAAGATAATAAAGAAAAGTGATTTCAACGTTGTAGAACAGCTGGGGCACACCCCCTCTAAAATCTCCATGTTGTCACTGCTGCTGTGTTCAGAGGCCCACGCCAAGGCTCTAATTGCTTTCTTAAAGACAACCCACGTACCCCAAGAGACGTCTGCTGACCAGTTCACCGACTGTGTGGCCAACCTAACCGCTGATAATGGCCTGGGTTTCTCTGATGCCGATCTGACAGCAAAGGGGAAGAACCATAATGACGCCCTGCATGTCTCCATTGAATGCAGGGGCACTACTCTTGCTCATGTGCTGGTTGACACAGGTTCTTCATTAAACATGCTGCCCAAGAAAGCTCTGGATAGGCTGGACTGTGAGGGTCTAGAGCTCAAACCAAGTAACATTGTTGTCCGGGCCTTTGACGGGTCCAAAAGAATGGTACATGGTGAGGTGGACATCCCAATCAGGGTGGGGTCACAGGTCTTCGATTCAAAATTCTATGTGATGGACATCCGTCCATCCTATTCCTGTTTGCTGGGTCGCCCGTGGATCCACAAGGCTGGAGCCGTGACCTCCACATTGCATCAGAAGCTCAAATACCCGGTCAGGGGGAAGATTGTAACAGTGCAAGAGGAAGAGGAATACATGGTCAGCCACCTCAACTCCTTCAGGTACGTGGAAATGGATGGGGAGTTCATTGAGACCCCCTTTCAACATTTTGAGGAGGTGCCACAAACTTTGGCAGCAGCAGAAGCAGTGGTTGAAGAGGTTTCTCCTTTGAAGATGGCATCCTTAAAGGACGCCCGGGCTGTGATCGAAAGAGGTGAATGTGCAAACTGGGGCAAGCTCCCTGATCTTACTCCTAAGACTAATAAGTTTGGGCTGGGTTTCACCACAAAAGCTCAGAAGGCAGTGCGCAAGGCGAGAATTGGAAGACCTCCTGTGCTCATCACCTACTCAGGAGTGAATGCTGTTGGAGAGGAAGACGAAGTGGAAGAGTCAGAGTTCGATAGCTGGATTTACCCGACGACTGAGGGTGGATTGACCAACTGGACTGCTAAAGACTTTACACCCATAACTATTGTTCCCCAGTAATGAACTTCTTTGTTTTGGATTTGTAATAAACAATAATTTGAAACTGTATGGCCCGGTGTCTTACCCGGGGCACCGTGGTTTTGTTTATGAGGGCTTTTGTTTGTCACTGTCATATATCATAAATAAAAGCATTGGACGTTTTTCACATTTTAAATTTTGCGCTCCTTTTCTTTCCTTTCTTTATATATTGCAAAACAGCTGTATTTACACACACACTCACTCATACAGGTTTCAATCTACTCTGGATCTCACTGGTAACGACTCTGCTACTGCCAGTTATGACTTCGAAAATCCGATCAACTTAGCCGAAGACGAAGGTGAAGATGATTGCGAAGTGCCTGGTGAGCTTGCAAGACTGTTACTTCAGGAAGAGAGGGCAATTCAACCACATGAAGAGCCAGTGGAAATAATAAACTTGGGTACTGAAGAAGACAGGAAGGAGGTAAAGATTGGTGCCAACCTAGAGCTCAGCGTGAAGCAACAGTTGACTCAAATGCTGCATGATTATATGGAGATCTTTTCCTGGTCCTACGAAGACATGCCTGGGTTGGATACCGATATTGTGGTCCATCACTTGCCAACTAAGGAAGATTGCCCTCCGGTTAAGCAAAAGGTCCGCCGTATGCGTCCATAGATGTCTGAGAAGATTAAAGCCGAGGTTATGAAGCAGTTCGATGCCGGGTTTCTTGCAGTGACTTCTTACCCTCAGTGGGTTGCTAATGTGGTGCCGGTACCTAAGAAGGACGGTAAGGTCAGAATGTGTGTCGACTACAGGGATCTGAACAGGGCCAGCCCCAAAGATGACTTCCCTTTACCTCACATTGATGTCCTTGTTGATAATACAGCTCAACATAAGGTGTTCTCTTTCATGGATGGCTTTTCAGGGTACAATCAGATCAAGATGGCACCTGAAGACATGGAAAAGACTACATTTGTTACTCAGTGGGGCACCTTCTGCTACAAGGTCATGCCTTTTGGACTAAAGAACGCCGGGGCAACCTACCAACGTGCTATGGTTGCTTTATTTCATGATATGATCCATCATGAGATAGAAGTGTATGTTGACGACATGATCGCAAGGTCCCAAACTGAGGAAGAACACCTTGATCATCTGCAGAAATTGTTTGACCGTCTGAAACTGTACAAGCTGAGGTTAAACCCGAACAAGTGCACCTTCGGGGTAAGATCCGGGAAGTTGCTAGGCTTCGTTGTAAGTGATAAGGGTATTCAAGTGGACCCTGCCAAGGTTAAAGCTATTCAAGAGATGCCAATTCCTAGAACAGAGAAGGAAGTCAGAGGTTTTTTAGGACGCCTGAATTACATTGCTCGATTCATCTCACACCTAACTGCTACCTGTGAGCCAATCTTCAAACTGCTGAAGAAAGATTAGGTAGTACGTTGGAATGATGAATGTCAGGCTGCTTTTGACAGAATCAAAGAGTATCTCCAAGAACCGCCCATCCTTATGCCACCGGTTGAAGGGAGACCTCTGATACTATACCTGACAGTACTTGATAACTCAATGGGGTGTGTGCTGGGGCAGCATGACGAGTCTGGCCGAAAAGAGCATGCCATTTATTACCTTAGCAAAAAGTTTACCGACTGTGAGACCCGATACTCACTGCTTGAGAAAACTTGCTGCGCTTTGGTATGGGCTGCTCGCCGGCTGAGACAGTATATGTTGACTCACACTACTTTGTTGATCTCAAAGATGGATCCTATAAAGTACATATTCGAAAAGCCTGCTCTGTCTGGGAGAATTGCAAGATGGCAAATGATCTTGACGGAATACGACATTCAATACACAACCCAGAAAGCCATCAAGGGAAGTGTATTGGCAGACCACTTGGCACATCAGGCCGTAGATGACTATCAGTCAATGAACTTCGAGTTTCCGGATGAAAGCATTATGATAGTGACTGATTGTGAAGTACCTGGACCGGATGAAGGACCTGAACCAGGATCCCGATGGTCTATGCACTTTGACGGAGCCTCCAATGCTTTGGGTAACGGTATCGGTGCCATAATCATATCCCCTCAAGGCACTCATACTCCACTCACTGGCCGGCTATGTTTCAACTGCACCAACAACATGGCGGAGTATGAGGCGTGCATCATGGGACTCAAAGCTGCGATCGACTTAAGGATCAAGTTTCTGAGTGTCTTCGGAGATTCCGCTCTCGTGATCAACCAGATCAAAGGCGAGTGGGATACGAAACACCCGAATCTTATTCCTTACAAAGAATGTGTGTTGACAATGATCCCCCACTTCACAGAAATAACTTTTGAACACTTCCCGAGAGAAGAGAATCAGCTGGCGGACGCGTTAGCTACAATGTCTTCTATGTTCAAGGTTAAATGGGATAATGAGGCTCCCAGGGTCATCATTTGGAAGTTAGACGAACCGGCATACTGTTGCGATCTCGAGACTGAATTGGTAACTGAGAAGCCTTGGTACCATGAGGTAAAGAGATATCTGGAAACTCAGGAATACCCTGAAGGTGCCTCTATCAATGATAAGAAATTCCTGAGAAGGTTCGCGGCAAAGTTCTTCCTTAGTAACAGCATCTTGTACAAGCGAAACCATGATTCAACCTTACTGCGTTGTGTGGATAAGACGGAAGCAGAAAAGATCATGGAAGAGCTACATGAAGGAACCTTTGGTACACATTCCAGTGGACACACTATGGCTAAAAAGATCCTTCGGGCAGGGTATTACTGGTCCACATTGGAAGCTGACTGTTACCAACATTCTAGGACATGCCATAAGTGCCAGATTTATGCAGACAAGGTGCACGTTCCCCCAGTTCCTCTGAATGTCTTGACAGCACCTTGGCCGTTTGCAATGTGGGGCATTGACATGATTGGTGAGATCAGACCTACGGCATCTAACGGGCATCGCTTCATCCTTGTAGCGATTGATTACTTTACAAAATGGGTCGAAGCAGCATCCTATGCCACGGTAACCAAGACTGTTGTGGCACGGTTCATTCGGCATAACCTGATCTGTCGAAACGGCGTCCCTGAGAGAATTATTACAGATAACGGTACCAATCTGAATAACAAGATGATCACTGAGCTCTGTGAACAGTTCAAAATACAGCACCACAATTCTTCTCCTTACAGACCGAAGATGAATGGGGCTGTAGAAGCAGCAAATAAAAATATCAAGAAAATCGTGCAGAAGATGACAGTGACCTATAAAGATTGGCACGAGATGTTACCGTTCGCTCTACATGGGTACCGTACCTCAGCTAGGACGTCAACCGGGGCAACTCCTTTCTCTTTGGTTTATGGTATGGAGGCAGTCTTACCAATCGAAGTGCAAATACCATCTCTCCGGATAATGAAGGATGCAAATCTGAACGAAGATGATTGGATCCAGACCCGACTTGATCAGCTCAACCTTATTGATGAAAAAAGACTTGCTGCTATCTGCCATGGTCATACGTATCAAAAACGGATGATCAAGGCATTTAACAAAAAGGTCAGACCACAGGAATATCAAGTTGGGGATCTGGTAATCAAGCGAATCATCCTTCCACAGAGTGATCCAAGGGGCAAATGGACCCCTACGTACGAAGGGCCATTTGTGGTTAAACATGTGTTCTCAGGAGGAGCCATGATTCTAACCAACATGGATGGTGACGACCTTCCTCACCCTGCCAATGCAGACATAGTAAAAAGATACTACGCATGAAAAAAGACCCGCTAGGCTGACATGCCTAGGTAAAAATTAGGGCTTCCCGTCGAACCAAAAGGGTTCGGGCAAAATGAAGGGATGAAATGAAAAAAAATCTGTACACCCGGCAAGTCGAAAACCTGAAAAGGCGGCTTGGGCAAAAATGGGTATCCCGGTGGACTGAAAACCCGAAAGGGCAGTCCAGGCAAAAATTAGGGATAAAAGCGTAATACCATGTCTCATTGATCACTTTGCATCCAGAATCCGGTATCTACATCAAGATCAGACGGCATCGATCAGTCAGCTTCACCTTCAACCAAGGTCATCAAGTGATGAGACGCTCGGAGTTATAAAGGCAATAGCAGAGTTGAAACCCAGTGGATCATTCATTTCACACAGCTGTTTTATTTTCTTTTGTACAAAATTTGTATAAACTCTTTTGCTCGGCGGCGTTCTCTTACTAGGACGTCAGCCTCTTGTATACAAAACGCCTATTTACAGGCCATTCAAAAATCAATACAAATATACTTTTCAGTTAAAATGTGCCAATTGTTTTTCTTTTTCTGTTTTGTTTTGCGAAGAACGTCCAAGGTTCAATTTGTGATATATGCATTGACAATAGCTTGCTAACTCATGAGTATTTGCATACAAAACAAAGGATTAATTACAGGTGACATTAGAAACAGGGGCAATAAAGAGTTGTCTAAGCAATCTAATTGTTTTATCCTCCAAAGTACCAAGGTAGGTTCAGCTAAAGAACATAACCAGGCATCTTAAATTCCCCATAGAGTGAGCCAGCAAGCAGTATACTCTCCTCAAACAAGGCAGTTATCAACCTTAAAGAAGTTGGGTATCCTCCAGCAGACCTCAACATCCTCCAGCAGACCTCAACATTCTCCAGCAGCATACATGTTCTTAAGAAGCATCCCCGACAATCTTGGTCTAAAGATTGTTCCCCAGCGGCATACCAAGCATTCAAAGGGATCACTTCCCCCGCAGTTCAATACTTCCCCAGGAGAGTCCAATCCAGTTCCCCAGGAAAGTTGGAACTCATCTCCCCAAGCAGCAAGCTTATCCCCAATAGATTCTGGAAGCTTGTCCCTCGCAGAGCACGAACGCGTCGTCCGGCTTTATTCAAAGAGTTATTTCCTTAACAGGATATAACTGGGTTATCCTCAGCCAAAAGCCACGGAAAGATCGTCGTCGACAAAGTCTTATCATCCCCAGCGAAGTCTATTAGCACCTCCAACGTAACAACGGTATCCCCAGCGAAGTTACTACCAACATCTCAATAAGAGTACCTCTCTCCCCACAGAGTATTGTTCCCCAGCCAGATCGTTAGATTAATTTTCTCCCCGCAGAGTAATCTCTCCAACAAGTTTATTCCCCCAACGGAGTCATCTTCTCCTACCGGTTTATTCTTGCAACCATCACTCCCCAGTGGAAACACTATTCTCTAACATCAGCCCAGGATGTGACTTCCCGGCACCCGTCAAGGATTTGTTTCCTAAGACGAAAACATACATTATTAAACAACACATCTTCATACATTATAGCATGCATATACGCATCATGAACATACAATCCCATTCATTCTGAGAACACCTCGCATGTCATACATCATGACATCACATACAACTAACGTTTTGTCTTTTCAGGACAAAAGTTAATACAAAGATAATTGTTATCAACTGTCGTGATTCCAGATCCGATTCCTGTATCTTGCCAGGGAGTATCTGTTGACGACTACAGTACCAGACTCGATTCCTGTATCTAGACAGGGTACGTCTGAAGAGTTCGAAGATCCGATTCCTGTATCTTGCCAGGGAGTATCTGTTGACGACTACAGTACCAGACTCGATTCCTGTATCTAGACAGCGCACGTATGAAGAGTTCGAAGATCCGATTCCTGAATCTTGCCAGGGAGTATCTGTTGACGACTACAGTACCAGACTCGATTCCTGTATCTAGACAGGGCACGTCTGAAGAGTTCGAAGATCCGATTCCTGTATCTTGCCAGGGAGTATCTGTTGACGACTACAGTACCAGACTCGATTCCTGTATCTAGACAGGGCACGTCTGAAGAGTTCGAAGATCCGATTCCTGTATCTTGCCAGGGAGTATCTGTTGACGACTACAGTACCAGACTCGATTCCTGTATCTAGACAGGGCACGTCTGAAGAGTTCGAAGATCCGATTCCTGAATCTTGCCAGGGAGTATCTGTTGACGACTACAGCACCAGACTCGATTCTTGTATCTAGACAGGGCACGTCTGAAGAGTTCGAGGATCCGATACCTGAATCTTGCCAGGGTGTATCCGTTGAAGACTAACATTACCAGACTCGATTCCTGTATCTCGCCAGGGCACGTCTGAAGAATTCAAAGATCCAGCTCCTGTAACCAATCAGGACGCATCTATACCAAGCATCTGAAAACCAACTCCTGCAACGTGTCAGGTACTCATTTTTTCTTTTGCAGGCATGCAGGTTCTCGTTAAAGAATCTCTTACGCGATCAACATCCAGATGGCATATATAAGCCCATCATCCTAATCATCAACCTCTAAATGGCATCTGTAAGCCCATTTCCATCATCACACTGCTACTATGTGAGCGCAAATTTCTGGGCACTCTAGTGTTCAATCATCTTCTACCCTCGGATTACGAAAGGCACGACAGCCAATCTGCATCCTCAGGTCTAAGAAGATTGAACAGGGGCAAGTGTTGTACCCCAAAATTTTCCCTCCCATATTCTTCAAAGATTTGCAAAGTCAAGCTTCAAAATTCCCCAAGGGTTGCACAGTTCAAGGGTCTCCTAAGCAGTCAAAATTAGGGTTTTGGTTCTGATCAAGGAAATGGAGTTTCAAAGGGCCCAATCAAGTCCCACATGCCTACAAATATGGTCAAGCATCCTCATACCAAGTTTCAAGACTTTCAGCACAAAATTGCACAGTCAAAAACCCTAATTGCACTACAGTCAACTGTAGGGGCAAAATGGTCATTTGACAGTCAAAAGTTCAAATTTTTGGTCAACATATCATTTTGAAGCCACAAACATCATTTGATCAATGCTTGATCATGATTCTCAAATCTTGGCTCAAAAATCATCAAGATGCAAAAGTTTCTATTTTTGGACAGCTGAAAAAGTCAACTGAAATTGACCAGGGCATAACTTTCACATGGATTATCAGAAAAATTCCATCCAAGGCTCATTTTGAAGGGGAGGACATTTCCTACAACTCATCTTCATACTTCAAGTCCAAGAAATGCTCTCACAAAAAGTTATCAATTTCAACATTATAGGTCATTTTCAAAAGTCAACAAAAAGGGACTTTAAGTCAAAGGCCATAACTTGAGATTGGTAAATCAAAATGACATGGGACCAAAGGCATTGGTTATAGGACTCAAAAACCTTTCCAAAATGTCCAAGAACATGAGCAAATCTTAAAAATTGAGCAAGTTATGCATTGGAGAAGTTGGGAAATTTTTGTGAAATGGCCAAAATCATTTATCCTTGAAATCTCATTTTTGACAAAAGGGGCCCACTTTTTCCACTTGAATTAACTTGGCCATGCCTCCCACGTGTCCCACCTTTTATTTCAGATTTTTTTATTAATTTTTTCATTTTTATTGATTTTATTGGATTTAATTAATTTTAAATCTTTTAAAATCAAAAGAAATTCAAAAAATTAATTTAAAAGGGAATATTTGGCCTTAACTAGCCTTGAAACATCATTATGTGCCTACCAAAATTCGTGCAAGGGAGTAAACAAGGCAAGAATTCAAAATGAGGCAAAAATGGAAAGTGTGATAATGGTGGTTTATGTGAAAATCCAAAACATCAATGCAAGGCTTTATTGGCTATAATTCTCATTCATAAACATTGCCTAAGAGATATACAAAGGATCAGAAACCATTTTAGACAAGAAGCTGCGCAGGAACCTTGAAAGCACATTCACATTTTTTTGCAAAAATCTCAATTCTGAAAATCACATTAGGGGGCGATTCAAGCTGAGATTTTCATCTCATCATCTTCCTTAGGCCTTCAGCAACGTGTCTGCATAGATTTCCAAGTCCATAACCTCCTGAATCATTGTACAGAAGCTAGCCTTTCTCACTTTATTTTCATTATCGTGTTTTATATTCTAGGCTCATTCATGATATTTTGTTCATATATTTGTGATCAGTGAAGCATTTGCAAGCTAACCATATACTTTAATTGTATTATTATGCTGTATATACGATTTCACCATGTTTGAGTTTTAGGGTTTACAGGACCTCCAATTGGGGATTTTGAAACCAAGAAAAATTGGCCTTCAAGAGTACCATGGTTGTAATCAGCAAGTCTGGACGAATGGAAACCAACATTCGCGCTCAATTTATTGACCCTCTAAGACCTATTCGCTATTTTCCCAAAACTGACCTAACAGAACGCGTATAAAACCGTGGCTTAATGTTTTGAGTTTCAGGAAAGGTGGAGAAGATGATATCGTGGCACACGGTGATAGGTTAATTCAAAAATTCGCGCGCGTTGGTGGACCTGATCATTATTTCTTTTATAATATTTATTTGCTATTATATGTTAAACGTATTTGGGATGGCTCAGTGGTAGGTGTACACGTTTGCAATGTCCATGACCTGGGTTCGAGCCCCAGGTCTTTGTTATTTCCATAATATTTTTTCATGAGAATTCCCATGCAGATTCAGCATTGAAGCACATCATACACGCTCAAAAATCAATGGCCATCTGTCCAGGTTCATCAGATCAAGGGTGCAGATTGGAAGAACAGCATAAGGTCCAGTCAACACTACAGCATACTACCAAAAAAGTCAAACGGATCAATGGGTTGTTGGGCCAGAATTCCCAAGATCCAACCTCCAAATTAGGGGTTTCACCCCCTTAGGTTTTACAATTTTCTTTCTTTTCTTTGTTTCTTTTTATTATTTTTATATTCTTTTAATTGTTGCTTTATTTTAATTAATTAATATTTTCAAAATATAAAAAACATAAAAAAAATCAGAAAAGATAAAAACAATAATTTTATTTTAGTATTAATTTTGCAATTAAATTCCATAATTAATTTAGATTTAATCCTAGGTTATAATTTAATTCTTTTTTCACAATAAACCAAAAAATAATAAAAATAGATCTTTAATCCTTTTTATCTTTTGTTTAATTAAATATTTTTATCATTAATCATTAATTTTTTGTAAATAAATTTTATAATTAATTAGTTTTTTTATTCTAGGTTTTAACTTTAATGCATTTTCTTTAATAAATTAAAAAACCATTAGAATTAGAATTAATTATTTGACTTTTAATTAATTTAATTTTTTCTTTAATGTCATAAATACAAAAACATAAAAATAAGTTCTTTCTTTTTATTTAACTTAATCATTTTAACTTAATTATTTTAAATTCCTTCAAAGGGTTCAACGCCCTCGCATTCAATTATGTTTTTGTTCGTACGTTTTATTTATTTCTTTTGTGAATACGATGTATTTGTTCCAAAGCCATGTAATAGCTATTAGACATTTATTTTCTGCACTTTATTTTAAATCGGGTCTGGATTAATTTGGCGTTGTAGACCCGCGCCTTTGTAATAGCGTAGGACTTTTACCTTTTCCGCACTTTAAATTCCCGCATCTTTAACTGTTAAACAATAACATGAAAGAATGAATGCCCAAAAATAAAATCAAAACGTAGATCACCAATGCATGACAAGACAAACAATAAACTGAAAATGACACACAATCCACACACCACCCCTAGGGTACGCCTCACTGTTGCCTTGCCCCTCGAAAGGTGGTCATCAAGTATAGGACGTCTTAGTGAGTCCTTATGTTCCATTGATCTAGTTGCCTCGAATAAGTTGCCTCGGAATGGTCGCCTCGGAATAAAAGGATCAATGGCATAAGGGTAGCTTCTAAGGTATCTTACCATTGCTCTGGTGATCACCCTGTTGCCTTGCCCCTCGAAACGTGGTCGTTGAGTACAGGACGTCTTAGTAAGTCCTTATGTTCCATTGATCTAGTTGCCTCGAATAAGTTGCCTCGGAATGGTCGCCTCGGAATAAAAAGATCAATGGCATAAGGGTAGCTTCTAAGGTATCTTACTATTGCTCAGTGTCCACAATGTCCCGAACCCTCGAATTGACCCGAACACCTCTAACGGTGGTGCTATCTACCTCTCAATGGTGGAATGGCACTATCTAAAGGACTCTTACACAGCTTAATTCCTTAGAGTAGGTAGATTCTCTTAAGTACTTGCTCTTTTCAAACAAACAAAACAACTTTTCACACCTCACACTTTCAAAAGGTTTTCAAACACTCTTGAGGACAGATACAAGAGTTACTTAGAAATTTTTCAAACGAAACTTTTTTCAAAACCCACACACATTTGAAAAGCAAACAATTTTTGAAAACATAAGAGCAAGTACCTAAGAGCCCGTGGATAACCACGGATAGAAAGGGTGCTAACACCTTCCCTTTCTATAATCTACCTCCCGAACCGAGAGCAATCTCTTTAAGGAATTTTTCTGTGCTTTTGTCCTTTCCAATTGGAGAAAATAAAAGACGGTGGCGACTCTTGCTTACCGCGACATTTCGCGAACCAGCTTTAAAACAGTCAGTTCCAGATCCACCGATCACAGATGCCATTTGGAAACTGATGACAGAAGATGGGCTTAAAGATGCCATCCGAAGAGGTGTTGATCGTATAAGAGATTCCTTTACGAGATCCCGTATACTTGTTGTTAAGGAGGACTTCACTGGGGAATGCCGGTCTCTTCTTGAGAGAAATAGAGTTTTAGGAGCTTCAGTTGTCCGTTACTCTACTGGGAAATAATTCCAGTTCAGGAAGCAGAAGTGAACTGTGTGTCTGGTCGGGGTATATGCTGCACCGCGACTTACTGGGTAAATGCGAAAACAATCGTGTTTGATCGGGTCCCAGTCTTACAGTGTCATGGACTGCTGTCTGGGGATGAGAGAGGAAGAACCCGAATAGTAAGGGTTATGAGAAGGAACCTGGATAGTAGGGTTGTGAGAAGGAACCTAGGTCATATGATTACTTCAATATGAAATCCTGGATAGTAGGGTTGTGAGAAGGAACCTAGGTCGTAGGGTTACTTCAATATGAAAGCCTGGATAGTAGGGCCGTGAGAAGGAACCTGGGTAGTAGGGTTACTTCGATATGAAAGCCTAATAGTAGGGCTGTGAGAAGGAACCTGGGTAGTAGGGTTACTTCGATATGAAAGCCTGGATAGTAGGGTTGTGAGAAGGAACCTGGGTAGTAGGGTTACTTCGATATGAAAGCCTATATAGTAGGGCTGTGAGAAGGAACCTGGGTAGTAGGGTTACTTCGATATGAAAGCCTGGATAGTAGGGCTGTGAGAAGGAACCTGGGTAGTAGGGTTACTTCGATATGAAATCCTGGATGGTAGGGCTGTGAGAAGGAACCTGGGTAGTAGGGTTACTTCGATATGAAAGCCTGGATAGTAGGGTTGTGAGAAGGAACCTGGGTAGTAGGGTTACTTCGATATGAAAGCCTGGATAGTAGGGCTGTGAGAAGGAACCTGGGTAGTAGGGTTACTTCGATATGAAAGCCTGGATGGTAGGGCTGTGAGAAGGAACCCGGGTAGTAGGGTTACTTCGATATGAAAGCCTGGATAGTAAGGCTGTGAGAAGGAACCTGGGTAGTAGGGTTACTTCGATATGAAAGCCTGGATGGTAGGGTTGCTGGAACCTGGATGAGGTTGCATTTGTTGCCGATGATTCCTCTGTTTAGCTTCGAGTGTTGATCATGTACCTGTTGGAAATTATTGATAATAACTGTCTTTTCCTGAAATAAATACAGGGTTAGTTATGTGTGATGCATGAGATGCATTGTATGTTGACGTTCTCAAAATAAATGAGACTATGTTATATGTGATGTATGCACATGTCATGATGTATGAACATGAAATGCGGACATAATAATCTGAGTCTGGGAAAATAAATCCCTGACTGCTGTTTGGAGAGTATGAGAAATGGTATTTTTGACTGCTGTAAAAACCACAATTCCTCTATTTCTGTTGGGGATGGTGAACAAAGATGACTGTGCTGGGGATTTGCCCCTTGGCTGGCGAATATTCTTCCGAAAGAGACCCTGTCCGAGGATAACTCTGCAGGGAATAACTCTGTTGGAGAGGAGATACTCTGTTGATAGATCTGCTGACTTGGAGAAATAACTCAGCCGGGGATGAACTTCCGTTGCTGGTGATAATGAACTCCGTTGGAGATTGAATTTCTGCCTATGAGAGAAATAAACTCTGCTTGGGGAAAAATTTAACAACTCACTCGCGATTGTGAACCTTAGCTGGGGAGAGTTACATCCTGTTCGGGAAATCTAACACCACCGTCTTTGGATACTTTTTACTTTGTGGGGAGTGTATGTACCACTGCTCATATTTTCAAGCTGGCTCTATCCCGATACCTGATGGGCAGAGTAACTGTAAGGTTTGGGTACTTCTTGCTTTCCCTGTTCCTGGAATTACGAGTAATCGTCTTTTGTTTCTTATGTAAATATTTATGAGCAGTCACTAATGTCAAATGCATATATAAAAAATGAATCATTGGACGTTCTTGCAAAACAAAACAGAAAAAAGAAAAAACAAGTTGAAATTTCCTGTGAAAATGAATTGTATTGATTTTTGAAGTTGGCCTGTAATAGGCGTTTTGTACAAAGAGGAAGACGCTCTAGTAAGAGAACGCCGCCGAAAGATAGAAATTACAATTTGTGAAAGAAAGAAAAACAGCTATGTGAAACGACCCCATTGGGTTCCAACTCTGCTATTGCCTTTATATCTTCAAGCGTCTCATCACTTTGCTGCTTGGCCGAAGGTGGATCAGATTGATTAGCACTGTCCGAGCTTGATAGTCGATACCGAGGTCTGGTCTCAAGATGATCCAATGAGACCTAGTGTTACGCTTTAATCCCTAATTTTTTCCTGGACCGCCCTTTCGGGTTTTCAGTCCACCGGGATACCCTTTTTTGCCCAAGTCGCCTTTCCAAGTTTTTGACTTGCCGGGTGTACAGTTTTTTTCATTTTCATCCCTTACTTTTGCCCGAACCCTTTTGGTTCGCCAGGAAGCCCTTATTTTTGCCTAGGCCAGTCAACCTAGCGGGTCTTTGATTATGCGTAGTATCTTTTCACTATGTCTGCATTGACGGGGCGAGGAAGGTCGTCACCATCCATGGTGGTTAGAATCATAGCTTCTCCCAAGAAAATGTTCTTAACCACAAACGGGCCTTCGTACGTGGGGGTCCATTTGCCCCTGGGATCACCTTGCGGTAGTATGATGCGTTTGATCACTAAATCCCCGACTTGATATTCTTGACGTCTAACTTTCTTGTTAAACGCCTTGATCATTCGCTTTTGATACGTCTGACCATGACAGATAGCAGTAAGTCTCTTTTTATCGATTAGATTCTGCTGATCAAGTCGGGTTTGGATCCAGTCATCTTCGTTCAAACCCGCATCCTTCATAATCCTGAGAGAGGGTATCTGGACCTCGATGGGTAGGACTACCTCCATGCCATACACCAAAGAGTAGGGTGTTGCCCCTGTCGACGTCTGTGCTGAGGTACGGTACCCATGAAGAGAGAATGGTAACATCTCGTGCCAGTCTTTGTATGTCACCGTCATCTTCTGCACAATCTTCTTGATGTTCTTGTTAGCTGCTTTAACATCCCCATTCATCTTCGGCTGGTAGGGAGAAGAGTTATGATGCTGAATCTTGAACTGCTTACAGAGCTCGGTGATCATTGTATTGTTGAGATTTGTACCATTCTCAGTAATAATCCTCTCGGGTACACCATATTGACAGATCAGATTGTGTCGGATGAACCGCGCCACGACATTCTTGGTTACTGTAGCAAAGGAAGCTGCCTCAACCCACTTTGTAAAATAATCAATTGCTACCAGAATGAAATGATGCCCGTTAGATGCAGTAGGTCTGATCTCGCCAATCATGTCGATGCCCCACATTGCAAAGGGCCAAGGAGCTGTCAGAACATTCAGGGGAACCGGAGGTACATGCACCTTATCAGCATAGACTTGGAACTTATGATAGGTTAGAGAGTGCTGATAACAATCAGCTTCCATAGTGGACCAGTAATATCCTTCCCGTAGGATTTTCTTCGTCATAGTGTGTCCACTGGAATGAGTTCCGAAGGTACATTCATGTAACTCTGCCATGATCCTTTCTGCCTCGCTCTTGTCCATGCATCACAATAAGGTTGAATCATGGTTACGCTTATAGAGGATACCATTACTGATGAAGAACTTCACAGCGAATCTTCTCAGAAACTTCTTATCATTAACAGATGCCCTCTCGGGGTATTCTTGAGCCTCAAGATACCTCTTTACCTCGTGAAACCAGGGTTTATCTGCTACCTCTTCAGTCTCAATGTCACAGCAATGTGCAGGTTCGTCCAACCTCTCAATGGTAATCTGGGGAGCTTCATTGTCCCACCTGACTTTGAACATAGAAGACATGGTAGCTAGCGCATCCGCTAACTGGTTCTCTTCTCGTGGGAACTGTTCAAAGGTTATCTCCTCAAAGTGTGGGAGCAATATCAGTACATACTCTTTGTAAGGAATAAGATTTGGGTGCTTCGTATCCCACGCGCCTTTGATCTGACTTATCACCAGAGCGGAATCCCCGAATACACTCAAGAACTTAATCCTCAGGTCAATAGCAGCTCGAAGACCCATGATACATGCTTCATACTCCGCCATGTTGTCGGTGCAATTAAAACATAATCGGGCGGTGAAAGGAGTATGACAGCCCCCAGGAGATATAATTACAGCACCAATGCCATTACCCAAAGTGTTTGATGCTCCATCAAAATACATAGACCATCGGGATCCCTCCTCGGGTCCTTCATTCAGTTCAGGTTCTTCGCAGTCGGTCACCAACATGATATTCTCATATGGGAACTCGAAATTCATGGACTGGTAGTCATCCACGGCTTGATGCGCCAAATGATCCGCCAATACACTCCCCTTGATTGCTTTTTGGGTTGTGTATTGGATATCATATTCGGTCAAGAGCATCTGCCATCTTGCTATCCTTCCGGAGAGAGCGGGCTTCTCGAAGATATACTTGATCGGATCCGTCTTTGATATCAACAAGGTGGTGTGAGTCAGCATATACTGTCTCAGTCGATGAGCAGCCCATGCCAAAGTGCAACAAGTTTTCTCGAGCAATGAGTATCGGGTCTCACAGTCGGTAAATTTTTTGCTAAGGTAGTAAATAGCATGCTCTTTTCGACCAAACTCGTCATGCTGCCCCAACACACACCCCATTGAATTATCTAGCACTGCCAAGTATAATATCAAAGGTATTCCTTCAATTGGAGGCATCAAAATTGGTGGTTCTTGAAGGTATTCTTTAATTCTTTCGAAAGCGGTCTGGCATTCATCATTCCACTTTACCACTTGATATTTCTTCAGCAGATTAAAGATTGGCTCACAAGTAGCAGTCAGATGTGAAATGAATCTGGAAATGTAATTCAGACGTCCCAAGAAGCCTCTAACTTCCTTCTCTGTGCGGGGAGCCGACATCTCTTGTATTGCTTTTACCTTGGCGGGGTCTACCTGAATACCTTTGTCACTGACATTGAAACCCAGAAGCTTACCAGACCTTACCCCGAAGGTACACTTGTTCAGATTCAACCTCAGCTTGTACGTCTTCAACCTGTCAAACAGTTTCTGGAGATGATCAAGGTGCTCTTCCTCTGTCTGGGACCTGGCTATCATATCATCAACATAAACCTCAATCTCGTGGTGAATCATATCGTGAAACAAGGAGACCATGGCGCGCTGATAGGTTGCCCCAACATTTTTCAACCCAAAAGGCATTACCTTGTAACAGAAGGTGCCCCACTGTGTAACGAAGGTTGTCTTCTCCATGTCTTCAGGAGCCATCTTGATCTGGTTGTAGCCAGAAAAACCATCCATGAAGGAGAAGATCCTGTGCTGCGTGGTGTTGTCGACTAGAACATCAATGTGAGGAAGCGGGAAGTCATCTTTGGGGCTGGCCCTGTTCATATCTCTGTAGTCCACACACATCCGTACCTTACCATCCTTCTTAGGTAGAGGAACGATGTTGGCAACCCACTACGGATAAGAAGTGACAGCTAAGATTCCGGCGTCAAACTGTTTCATGACCTCTGCCTTAATTTTCTCTGACATTGTGGGGCGCATACGGAGGACCTTCTGCTTTGCCGGAGGACAGTCTTTTTTGGTCGGTAGGCAGTGTACCACAATATCAGTGTCTAAACCAAGCATGTCTTCATAGGACCAGGCTAAGATCTCAACATAGTCGTGTAGCATCTATATTAACCGTTGTTTGACACTAGGCTCCAGATTCGCACCTATTTTAACCTCTTTCCTGTCTTCCTCTGTACCCAAATTCACTGACTCAACTGGCTCTTCATGAGGCTGTATGGCCCTTTCTTCCTGCTATAATAGTCTAGCAAGTTCTCCAGCCACCTCAAATCATTCTCACCTTCGTCCTCGGCTTGGTTGATCGGATTTTTGAAGACAAAACTGGCAGTAGCAGAGATGTTATCAATGAGATCCAGAGTGGATATGGATCTGCAGTATGATACGTGAGTGTGTGTAAGAGAATAACTATTTTGATAAAGTGAGAGACAGAAAAGAAAAACAAGGAGTGCAAAATTTGTAATGCAAGAAACGTCCAATGTTTTATTAATGATATATGAAAATGACAAATAATAAGCCCCCACAAGCAAAGCCAAGGTGCCTCGGGCAAGGCACCGGGCTGTAAAGTTTCAAACTATTTATTACAAATCTTAAAACAAAAGTCAATTACTACGGAATAAAAGAAACAGGTATGAAGTCCTTCGCCGTCCAGTTATTCAGTCCACCATTGGTTGTTGGGTAGATCCAGCTGTCGATGTCTGAATCTTCTTCACCGTCCTCAATTGCATTAACTCCCTGATTGCTGATGTGTAGAGGAGGTCTTCCAATCCGTGCGCGCCTAACAGCCCTCTGAGCCGGTAGTAAATCCCAAACCAAATTTGTCAATTTTGTGAGTGAAATCAGGGAGCCGACCCCAATTGGTACACCCACCTTCTTCAACGACAACCTTGGCATCCTTGAGAGAAGCCATCTTTAGCAAAGGTTTGTTGGTAGTAACTTCGGTTGACGCAAAGTCTGAGGGACTTCTTCGAAATTCTGACAAGGAGTTTCTATGAATTCCCCGTCCATCTCTACATAGCGGAAGGAATTGAGATGACTTACCATATACTCCTATTCACCTCGTACTGTGACAATCTTCCCCTTCATCGGATATTTCAGCATTTGATGGAGTGTGGAAGTAACTGCCCCTGCCTTATGAATCCAAAGACGACCCAACAAGCAAGAATACGACGGCTTGATATCCATTATGTAAAAGGTGGACCCAAAGGTACCCACTTTGACAAGGATGTCCACCTCCCCGGGAACCATTCTTTTTGATCCGTCAAAATCCCTCACCACAATGTTACTTGGCTTTAAGGTCAAACCCTCACAATCCAAATGGTCCAATGCTTTCTTCGGCAGAACATTCAGCAAAGACCCGGTGTCAACCAGCACATGAGCCATAGTGGTGCCCCTGCACTCAATCGAGACATGCAGAGCATCATTATGATTCCTCCCCTTAGCAGTCAGATCCACATCTGAAAATCCTAGCCCATTGTCAGCAGTCAGGCTAGCCACACAATCTTTGAACTGATCTGCAGAAGTTTCCTGCGGCATATGCGCAGTCTTGAGAAATGCAATCAAAGCCTTCACATGGGCTTCAGAACACAACATCAGGGACAACATGGAGATTTTTGATGGGGTCTGCCCCAGCTGTTCGACCACATTGTAATCGCTCTTCTTGATAATTTTCAATATTTCCTCTATTTCTTGTTTAGAGGTTTCCACAATGATTTTCCTAGGTGCCTCCGTCCGGACAGGCTCACCTGTGATTTCTTTTCCCCGAGTCCCAGATGGCTCGGCGATAGGGGTGATAACTGGAGTAGGAACTGGGACAATAGTTGATGTACTAGCAGACAGAATAACAACAGGTTTGTGGATAATCGGAGGGGAAATCTCGGGGGAAAAGAGTCTTCCACTTCTGGTGACCTTGCTAGCCCCAACAATATTACTGACATCAATATCAGCTTCTTCATTCTTCAAGTCTTATTTAACACCATGGTAATACACATCAGCACCATAGTGCCAAGGGACAGCCTTATCCGAAGTGTATGGGATGGGACCAAGAACAATGATTATTAACGGAGCAATTCTTGGAACAGGTGTAACCCTAACAAGTTTTCTTGAGGAAACCTTGGAAGGATTGGCAGAAATGGTGATAATGGCAATGTCTTCATTTGGAACAAACGGAAACATAGTCTTCTCAAACAAAATCTCTTTATTATCCATCAGGCGCTGAACACCTGACTTCAACAAACAGCAACCGGAAGGCAAAATTGAACACATGTAGCAACCTTCACCACAGCCCGGAAATAAACCGGCTAACAGCAAATTCCTCTTAACCGTCATCAGTGGGTTAGAAACTTCTTCGACAAAGGTCACAAACAAATTGTTGTCAACATCATTAACTCCTCGACCATGTTTGGGCATAGGAGCAGTTATGACATTGGGATTTTTCAGAGCATCAATCTCAATCTCTTTGGCTTCGAGCAAATCTTGCACTTTGTTTCTCAGAGCCCAGCAATCGTTTGTATCATGGCCCGGACTCTCAGAATGGTAGGCGCACCGCGTGTTGGGATTGTATCTGGGAGAAGCAATGTTTGGATTCTTGGGAGCCTCTCTCAAGGTTTCCAAGTTGGACTTTAATATATGAGGCAGAATTTCAGCCAAAGTCATGTTGATACGGGTAAACTGCCGTTGTGGTCTTTCCACCCTTTGTTTATTGTTGCGCTGTGGAGCAACTGCGGGTCTTGGTATCACTACAACATTCACCGTTTGACGATGTTCAGATCTGCTTTGGCCCCTCGGGCCATAGACTGCACTAGCTTCCTTCTTACCAGTGAAAGCCTTCTTTACCGAACTCGAAGAGGCATCCTTTTGTATCTTACCACTTCAGATACCAGCTTCTACTCTTTCTCCAGTCAAGATCAACTCAGTGAAACCAGATGACGAGCTGCCGATCAAGTGATTGAAAAATGGACCAGATAGCGTCCCCAGAAACATGTCAACCAACTCCCTATCAGACAAAAGGGGTTGGACTCTTCCAGCCAGGTCTCTCCACTTTTGAGCATAGTCCTTAAAACCTTCACCTGCACCCATGGACATACCATGGAGCTGAGTACGAGTGGGATCAAGGTCGGCGTTATACTGATACTGCTTATAGAAAGCAACAATAAGATCTTCCCAGTTTCGGACACTGGCCCCCTCCAACTGATAGAACCATTCAAGCTGAGTCCCTGACAGACTATCTTGAAATAAATGCACCCACAAATTTCTATCAGCGGTGTGTGGTTGGATTTTCCTGACATACGAGCGGAGATGGAGTTTTGGGCAGGATACTCCATCATATTTAGCAAAAACTGGAGCTTTGAACTTATGAGGGATGACCACTCCTGATACCAGTCCCAATTCTCCGAAGTCCAAACCAAAGATTTTCTGAATCTCCATAGCACTCAGACGGTCTTCTAGCTGCTTGTATCTATCCTCGGAAGGAGGATATTTCTCATCATCGTAATCAGTATCATTGTCAGAAACTGCAGGACTAGGGTCCTTTTCCCTTTCTTGGTTCTCCCCGTCCTTGGATGAGGAGGTCAAATCAGCTGGTTGTCTCAACCTTTCTCCGAATCTTCTACCCATGTTCAGAATACCGACCTTCTTCTCTCTCAGAATAAGGGTCTTCAAATCCTCCTGCCCTTTAGCCAGACTTATGAACATCTGTTGGAACTGGGCGTTCTGTGTCTGAAGATCTTTGATGGCTTGATCGGAAGACATTTCTGCTGAAATAAAAAGCGAAGAAGATGAAAAACTTGTAGGGGTACATGTAATGATGTGCATGATAATGGGATGCGCACGTAATGATTTCAAAGACTTTGGGAGATTTAAATTTGTAAACCAAAAATAAACAAAACTTTATTAGCTTAACTTTGAAAGGTTCAACAATGCCTTTAAGGCGTTACAAAGAAGTAAATAAAACAAGATCTAAAACTAGAAAAAGCAAAATCAAAAGTCCCATGGACGCTTCCTCTTTGTGCTGATGTAGTCATTGATCACTCTTTCTTCCTCGAGCTGCCTGGTGAGCTTTAAAATCTTCCTTTCTTGCTCATGGTACTGTTCCCGATAAGTATCTCGCTCATTCTTCAGCTGAATCCAAGACCTCTGCAACTCCCCAAGATCAGTGGGCATGTAAGGATAGAGAACCGTGTAAGGAATGCCCTCTTCATTAGTGGGCTCCACAATCACTGGTAATACAGCCTCATAGGGCATCCCAAGCTTCTAGGCACGAGCTCGGACCCATTGGAGGTAAGACTGCATAGGAAGAGAAGTCTTTGGTCCCAACTCTTGGGGGTCAGATCTATTCACCATGCCCCAAGCTCATATAAACCTCTGGCGGTGCTCCTTAACGTCCTCCTTGTAGTCAAATACAATGTCCTCAAGAAGTAGCTCATGGGGACTATCTCTCCGAGCATGACCAAATTGTCGCAAAGCTAGACAAGGATTGTAAGTTATACCCCTCTGATTCCAAGCAACGGGACATTAGGGTATCCCCCACAACGGTCAATAACAACAGTGTCTTCCATAGCCCGGGAACACCAAAGAATATATGTATGAGCAAGTGACATTATTCTGTAGGACCAACCCAAACCTTTTTCGTTCTTTAGCACAGACTTAGTGAGGTGAGAAATAAACCACCTCGACAGCAACGACATGCAACACATAAGAGTCCCTCTTCTCCTTACGGTATGAGTATAGAGGGCATGCAATATATTTCCAAGCAAGGTAGGCACAGGGTTGCGAGAAAGGAAAATATTCACAGCATTCACATCTACAAAGGAATCCGGATTCGGGAAGAGAACCAAACCATAGATAAGGAGAGCCAAGATATCTTCAAAAGCCTGAAAATCCAAATTATCCCAGAATAGCTGAGCCTGGTCTATCATAAATTTGGCTAGAAAACCTTCGACCCCGCTTCATGTTTCCCAATTGGATACTACATCAGCCCATTTCAAATGCAGAGCTGAGGCAATGTCTTCTGGTCTAGGAACTTCTTCCATACCTGTGAAGGGTACCTGTTCAAGGATGGATATGCCCAATAGGTGAGAGAACTCTTCCAAGGTGGGAACCAGCTGGTAATCTGGAAAGGTGAAGCAATGATGCACGGGATCGAAGAACTGAAAAAGTATGCTCATCATCTGCTCATCAAGATTTGAAGTGACCAGGCTGAGAAGTTGACCGTGTCTTTTAATGAACATAGAAGTCTCAGAAACTCTTGAGGCTAGCTCTTTAAGTTGGGCAGGTATTTGCACAAAGTTGACTCGGATGGTATTTCTACACACGGAAGCCATAATCTGCAAAACAGAACAAAGATAAATTCCCTTGGTATTTGAAATGGTTAGTGTAATGAAGCATGAATGCCATGTTATGATGCATGATGTCATGGTAAACCACAGGTATAGCAAACACAGATATTTCAAACACAGTCAAATCACACAAAATCCTTAGGTTTAAGGCTTGCATGAGGTCAAAGGTAATACCCTCTTGAAGTTAAGTTGGTTCAAACCTGTCCTAGAAAAAGTAACCGAGTTCTAATGGATCTCAATATCACTGACCATCCTCCATCGGTCATGGTTTCAGCTCACGCAATCTTTTCTTGTAGCTGGAACTATCTCGAGAGTATGGTCTCAATGAGTGTAGCATCGAGTATCAACCAGTTCCCAGCTTTACACCGAGGCCGGCTATCTCACTACTTTCTAATGGCCAAGTTGGGCGATTAAAGGTTCTAAGGTCAGTTGATGCTTAAAGACACCACGCAGCGGCCCCTTATTCTCCTCGTTTCTCCACAAGAATACCAGTACTAACCAATGTGCCACATTAACGTAGCTACTGCTTCAACCGTATCGGTCTATGCTGTACAGTTCCCTCACAGTCTATTGCTACTTAAAAGGGATCTCCAGATCCGGGTTAGGATCTATAGTAACCCCAAACAAAAACCCTTAAAAGTAAAGAAAATAAAGCAATCAAGAGAAGCAATTATGATGAACTAGATCCTAAGGTATACCCCACTTATAAGCAAGTCCCTAGCAGAGTCGCCAGTTCTGTGATACGGTGGCAGAACCGACTGTTTGAATGCTGGTTTGCATTTTGCGTTTTGTGTTCGTAAAATGTTGCGGTAAGCAAGAGTCGCCACCGACTTTTATTTCATCCAACCGAAAAGGAAAAAAGTACATAAAAAAATCCTTTTTCGAGATTTTGAGTACGGGGGATAGATTATAGAAAGGGAAGGTGTTAGCACCCTTTCTATCCATGGTTTTCCATGGGCTCTTAGGTACTTGCTCATCTTTTTAAAATTGCTTGTGTGTGTGCTTTGTTTTTGAAAAGAGTTTTAACTTCGTGATAACCTTTGTATCAGTCCTCAAAGGTGTGAAGAAGTTTGTTTTGAAAGTTTGTTTGAAAAGTGTAAGTGTGAAAAGTTTTGATTTGAGCAAGTACCTACTAGCATCTACCTACTCGAAAAAGGATTGTTTCTATTCTCATTTCCTTTAGAAAACGCTATCCCTCTATTGAGAAATAGGAAGCACCGTCATTGGAGTTTGTAAGGGTCAATTCGAAAGGGACGTACAATCACTAAAGCAATGTTAGGACACCTTAGTAATAACCCTAGAGTCTTAAGATCATATTCGAGGCAACATTTCCGAGGCAACATTCGAATGGGACATTTGATCTTTGTTAGACAGGAGGGCAACCACTAAGACACCCTATGCTTAATGATCGTTTTACCGAAGGCAACCGAAGTGAGAGTATACCCTAAGAGTGATATGTACGAGTGATCTGTTTTCAGTTATTTGTCTTTGCACATTAGGGTTTTCTAACTATATTAAATTTGTCATGCATTCTTGCCATACAATCCTATTAGCATACATCTAAACAGTTAAATATTTACAGGAATTAAAATGTGAGAAAGTAAATCTACGCTATTACAAGGCTTCGGGGAGGGGTATTAATTACATAGCCAAAACCCGGGGAAAAGCAATAAGTAAAAAGTCCTAGATTAAACTATTACAAACCATGAACAATTACATAAATATTGGCAAAAATAATTAACATGCGCGTGATGAATTAAATACGAAACAACTAGGGTTTTGAACCTTGCCTAAACCTAACCGCGATTGATTAAAAAATGTTTTTGTCATGTTTTGTTATTTAAGAAAATAAAGAAATCATTAAATTAAAAAATAAAATCCTAATTCTAATTGATCTTAAACTAAGAAAAATAAATTAATTTATTCCAAAACTTATTCTTGTATTTTTATTTATTTGAGAAAAAGAGCAAAATAAAAATAAAATCAAAAGTTTAACCTAATTTCTATTTGATTTTATTTTTGAAAACAAATTATAATTTTCCTAATTTAAACTAAATTAAATTAATTTTGATAAAATAAAAACTAATCCTAATTTTTGATGAATTATTGATTTTATGGTTTTTGTAAAAAAAATGATTAATTTATGAATTAAAGAAAATAAAAATAAATATTGAAAGATTTAAATAAATTAAAAAGAAAAATGAAGGAATAATGGGCCTGCATTAGCAATTATGGGGGGTACTATCTGAATTGCTGGGCCCAAATGGCTAAGGCCTGCTTGACTTCACCCAATCCGGTGTGCATGTTGACTGGGGGCGCATGGTAGTCCTCCAAAGGAAAGGCATTGGATCTGGAGCGCTAATGAGTTGGATGGCCAGATCCCGATGGTACACAGTGAGCTCCTTGGTTTGCAACGCGTTGGATTATCTGTTGAAGAAAAATATGAAATAAAGGTTGGGACCTGGGGATCGAACCCAGGTCCTCTGCACTTTTCCCCTGCACGATTGCCAACTGAGCTATGATGCTTATTTGTATATATAATAAAAATCAATCATAATATAATGAAAACAAAGATTCATGGAAAAAATGCGCTAAATTCAAATTGCCTAACCAGGGGGTGCCACGCATAATCATCTCCCTCCCATCTGTCGTTTTTGCCCAAGACACCTTTACCTACGAACATGGCGCTGTAGTTACAACTCTGTGTGTTTCAAAAATTTTCCATAGGCAATATAAATGACCATGGCTGGTACCAAACAACTTATCACATCCTCACGAGTCTCATGATACCAACATCAATGTCCAATTTTACCTATCCCGCAAAGCCCTAAACAAGAACATAAAACCCTAGCTATGGCAATATCCTGTACAGGCGTTAGAAATGCAATTAAATGGTACCAATATTTTGCAAACTCAATGACGAACACGAATATATAATCAAAACATGTGTAGGATGGGTAAATCAATGAAATCAAATTTGAGTTTGGAAGCAAATCGTGGTACCTGCTTACAATTCTAGGCGTGAAAAGGCTTGCAATTGATTGGAATATGTTCTTGGGATGTCCAGCAATCTGTTGGCAATGTGAGAATGGCACGATTTGGTCTATAGTATGGAAATTGGATCACCACTTTTTCTTGAATTTTTTGAGTTTTGTTCTAGCTCTGCATGACTGCTCCAACCTCCCTCATGCCTTGGATTGCTTCTGTATATGTACTACAACATGTTAGGTCAACAAAAATGAATTCAATCTTGCCCATTATGAAGATTTGATTTGGTCTTTCATGGCATATGATTTCTTTCCAAACTTGCTTCAATTCAATCTTTTTCCATCCAAACTAGCCTTGCACGAATTGATTCTCAATTGACAGCATATAGGATCTTCCTTCAATGCAAAAATCATCCCTAAAACACAATATATGATTTATTTGATTTTATTTGAATTTTAAGTGAATAAAAATCAAAATAAATTAAATAAATAAATTAATAAAGCATGGAGGGTCCCATAGGTCGTGGACTATGTTAGTAATGAGATGCAAGCATAAAAGGTTGGGCCCATTTAGCAAAAAATACAAATTTGAGCATATTTGACTTTTGGCAATTTTGCAAAAAAGGTCAACTTGGCCAATGCATAACTCTCTCAATTTTGAACCTAGAGAGGTGTTCTTGGACTTTTTAGAAAGATTAGGGTGTCCTCTAAGCAACCCTTTTGGTCTCTTCTCAATTTAGTCTTCCATGTTCATGTATGAAGCTTTAACCCAAAAGGTGTTTTTGTTGACTTTTCAAAATGACCTGTAATGTCAAAACTCATATCTTTTTGTGAGTGCATATTTTGAACTTGGGGGGTGAATATGAATTGTAGAGAATTGCAGCTTATTCAAAATGAGCTTTGGATGGGTCATTTTTGATGAAGTATGAGAAAGTTATGCTTGGTCAAAGTTGAGTTGACTTTTCCTACAAAACCCTAATTTAGCAACTTTTGGGTTTTGATGAATTGTGAGCAATCCTTGAGGAATCATGGTAAACCCTTGATCAAATGATGAATGATACTTCAAAATGAGGATGTTGACCAAAAATCTTGAAGTTTGACTGTATGTGAGCCAAAGTTGACTTTTGACCTAGCACAATCGATTTTTAGGCCTTTGAGCAATTGACTGAGCAAACTTCTTCTGCAAGGCTTGAAACTTGACATGGGTGATCTTGAGAACATATTAGGACAATGGTGAGCATTTGGGATCCTTTGGACTCAAGCATCTTGATGAAAAATGAAACCCTAATTTGAGATAGACTGCCTTAGGAGAGAGTTTGTCTGGTTAACTCTTGAACTTCCTTGAGCAGTTTGGGGACTTCACTTGCCATGTTTTGAGAAATATGGGAGGGAAAATTTTGGGGTACAACACTAGGATTCAAGGTCAAGCCTTCACAGTCTAATCTGTCCAGAGCTTTTTTAGGTAGCATATTCAACGAGGAGCCAATATCTACCAAAACATGGGCCAGAGTCGTGCCCCTGCATTCAACAGAAACATGAAGAGCATCATTATGCTTCCTCCCCTTTGGTGTCAGATCCGCATTGGAAACACCCAAACCATTATCGACAGTTAGACTAGCCACACAATCTTCAAATTGATCAGCATATGTCTCTTGTGGCATGTGAGACGTCTTCAGAAACTTAACCAAAGCCTTTGCATGGGCCTCGGAACACATCAACAAAGCCAACATAAAATTTTTGGATGGGGTCTGCCCCAGCTGCTCGACCATGTTGTAGTCGCTCTTCTTTATTATATTCAAAATTTCTTCCATTTCTTTTTTGGAAGCTTTTGGTATGGTTACTGAATTGGCCTTTCTTAGGACAGGCTCAATCAATATGTGTTTGCCTCGAGTCTCGGCTGACTTGGTGATGGGAGGGTCAACAGGAGTGATTACTGGAATTGCATTAGTAGTCTTGGGTGGAACCACAGCAGGAATGATCACAGGTCCGGTAACAGTCTTTGAGGGAGAAATTTCAGGGGAGAACACTCTTCCACTTCTTGTTATTTTACTGGTTCCGGCAATATTGACGATGTCAGAATCAACATTTTCAGCAATCTTGTCTTTAATGGCTAGCATGTCCTGCTTTACGCCGTGGTAATAGACGTCGGCCCCATAGTTCCAAGGAACAACTTTGTCCAAGGAGTATGGGATTGGTCCAGGCATGGTTATGATCAACGGAGTCACCTTCGGAACTGATGTAATCCTGACGGGTCTCTTAGCAGAGGCCCTGGGAGGATTGGCGGAAATGGTTATGATAGCAATGTCTTCACAAGAAATAGTTGGAACCGTAGTCTTCTCAAACATAATCTCTTTGTCATCCATCAGGCGCTGAACACCTGTCTTCAACAAAGGGCAACCAGTCGGTAGAAATGAACAAAGGTGGAAAACTTCATCACATCCTGGAAATAAACCGGCCTTCAGCAAATTTCCTTTGATAGTCATGAGTGGGGTCACCAATTATTCCACAGAACTCACAAACACATCTTCTTCAACGACATTAACACCCCGACCATGTTTCGGCATAGGGGCAGTGATAACATTGGGAGTCTCTGGGGGATCAAATTAAATCTCCTTAGCATCAATCAGATCCTGTACTTTGTTCTTCAAAGCCCAACAGTCATTGGTATCATGGCCTGGACTTTCTGAATGGTAAGCACAACGAGCATTCGGTTTATAGTAGGGAGAGGTGGTGTTCAGATTCTTCGGAGCTTCCCTCAGAGTAACCAGATTGGACTTCAGCAAATGAGGTAAAACCTGAGACAACGTCATGTTGATCTGAGTGAACTGTCTAGCTGGTCTTTCTGCTCTTGGATGATTGTTTCTTTACTGAGCAGGTGCAGGTTTGGGAATTATAACAGCCCCTACCGCCGGATGGCGCTCGGTTCGAGTCTGATTCTTTTGGTTATAGACGACACTGACTTCCTTTTTACCTGCAAACGGCTTCCTTGCAGCACTAGAAGAGGCATCCTTCTGAATTTTTCCACTTCGGATTCCAGCTTCCACTCTTTCTCCTGTTAAGATCAGTTCAGTAAAACCCTCCGATGAACTTCCAATCAGATGGTTGAAGAATGGCCCATTCAAAGTTCCCAGAAACATATCCACGAGCTCCCTGTCAGCCAAGGAAGGTTGAACTCTTTCAGCCAAATCTCTCCACTTCTGAGCATAATCCTTGAAACCCTCGTTCGAACCCATACACAGATTTTGGAGTTGTGTACGGGTGGGAGCGAGGTCTGCATTATACTGATATTGCTTATAAAATGCAGCAGCAAGGTCTTCCCAGTTACGAACATTGGCTCTTTTCAGCTGATAGAACCAATCCAATTGTGTTCCAGACAGACTATCTTGGAAGAAGTGAACCCACAAGTCTTTGTCAGTAGTATGAGGTTCTATCTTCCTCACATAGGAACAAAGATGCATTTTAGGACAAGAGACCCCATCATACTTAGCAAATACTGATGCCTTGAATTTTGGGGGGATGACAACCCCGGAGACCAGACCCAACTCTTCAAAATCCAACCCAGGAACCTTCTGGATTTCCATAGTACTCAGACGCTCTTCTAACTGCTTATACTTTTCATCAGCCGGAGGGTACTGCTCCTCATTATAATCAGTTTCATTGTCAGACTCTTTAGGACTAGGGTCCTCTTCTATGGCTTCACCCTCTTGATTCTCTCTCTCTTTAGATGAAGAAGCTAAATTAACAACCCGTCTTGGCGGCCCTCTGAACCTTCTGCTCATATGTGCCACACCGGCTATCCTCTTGGTCTTCTTAGTGTTCTTCTTAACAATCAGAGCCTTCAGCTCTTCCTGTCCTTTGGCCAGAGCCACAATCATTTGATGGAACTGCGTGTTCTGAGTCTGAAGATCTTTCACAGTTTGTTCAAGAGCCATTGCTGAAATAAACAACGGAGAAGATGAGAAACCTGTTATGAATCCTGTTATGCAATGATATGTATGATATGTATGCAATGTTTTCAAGGGTTCTTAAAGGATCAAATTTTCTTAAACAAAAAGGAACAAACGCGAATTGTATTAGTAAACTTGAATTGTTACAAAGAATGTATTTTGAGAGTACAATTAAGAAAAATAAAACAAAAAGAAGACTGGGTTTCCCATGAGCGCATCCTCTTTGGCGCGATGTAGGCGTTGATATTCCTCTCTTCATGAAGTAGCCTAGTGAGTTCCAAGACCTTCTTCTTGTTGGCGTATAATTGGGCTTCAAATGTATCCCGCTCCTCTTTAAGCTGAACCCAGGACTTTTGTAACTCTTCGTGATCAGTTGGCATGTTTGGATGAAGAACAAGATGAAAAGTGTCTCCCTCGGAAACTGGTTCCATAATCATAGGTCGGATAGTGGTATAAGGCATCATAAGAGTTTGAGCGCGGGCTCGTACCCGTCTGAGATAAGGATCGAGAGGTATGGAATTCTTATGCCCAAGTGTCTTGTTGTCAACCCTATGTACCATACTCCAAGCTTGTATGCACCTTTTGCGGTAACCCTGAACATCATTCTCATAGTTGAAGGCAATTCCTTGAATAAGTGTATCATGAGGACTATCCCTTCTCACATAACCAAACTGTCGTGATGCTAAGCAAGGGTTATAAGTGATTCCTCCCTTAATGCCTAAGAGAGGGACATTAGGGAATTCACCACAGCGATCAATGATAGTAACATCTTCTGAGAACCGTGAACACCAATGAATATCTGAATGCGTAAGGGACATCAGTCGATGAGACCATATTTTATCCTGTTCATTCTTCAAAATAGATCTGGGTTGGTGCAAAATAAACCACCTAGCCAATAGAGGAGTGCAACACTGGAGGGTCCCCCTTCTTTTTAGAGTGCGAGCATGCAGAGAGTGTAGAATATCCCCGAGTAATGTAGGTACCGGATTCTGAGACAGAAAAACCTGGATTGTGCTCACCTCTTCAAAAGCTTGTAGATCCTGGGTATCCCAAAAATAGTAAGCCTTCTCGAACAGAAATTTAACCAGAATTCCTTGAACACTCCCTCTGGTTTCCCAATTTGTCACTATGTCGGACTGTTGTAAGGATAAAGCTTTAGCAATTTCTTCAGGTTTGGGATGTCTTTCCGTACCACTAAAAGGTAGCTGATCAAGAATGGGTATCCCTAATAACTGAGAAAATTCCTATATAATAGGCACTAACTGGTAATCCGGGAATGTGAAACAGTGATGCAGAGGATCGAAGAACTGAAACAACACTTTCAACATTTCTTCGTCAGGTTTTGTAGTGACCAACTTGAGCAACCGACCATGCTTTTCAATGAAAGGAGAGCTTTAGGGAATCCTTACTGCCAAGTCCCTTAATTGGGGAGATACTTTCACTAGGTTAATCTGAATAGTGTTATTGTGGGCAGATGCCATATCCTACAAAACAGAGCAAAGATGAGCCTTAGAAACCCATGAAACAATTAGTATGATATGCTATGTGTGATACGGTGGGAGAACTGACTTGGGATTTGCGTTTGTGTTTGCAAATGTTTCGATTTAGCAAGAGTCGCCACCGACTTTTTATTTATCCTAAGGAAAGGTCAAAAATCACAGGAAAGACCTTTGAGATATTTTCGTGGGTTTGGGGGGTAGATTATGAAAAGGGAAAGTGCTAGCACCCTTTTCATCCACGGTTATCCATGGGCTCTTAGTTATTTGTTTTAGATCACTTGCCTTTGCTTTTCAATTGTTTTGAAATGGTGCTTTGTGTGTGGTTTTGAAAATGTTTTGAAAAAGATGCCTTGTCTAGGCAACCTTTGTAACAATTCTTATTTGAATGTTTTACAAAGGTGTTTGTCTTTTTGAAAAGATAATTCAATGTTTTTGAAAGTTGTTTTGAAGTTGTGTTGTGATGTGTGTTTGAAAAATGATAAGGATGTTTTGCAAGTTTGATCAAGTAACTAAGAGGTATCTACCCTATTTTACTCAAAGATCTTTCTTATGTTTTAAACCTTTTTAACAGTGTTATTTCACCATTGTATTTGGTGAACAACCTTGTGTTAGGATGTTGAACGGGACGGGCATGGGACATTTGTATAGTCATAGAAGGCAACATATGGGACACTTTAGCAATGTCGTTTTAGGGACTAGATCGTTTACCGAAGGCAACATCGAGGGTCATCGAGGGACTACGATATTTTATCGAGGGTCTTTGCTAAAACGCCCATGCTCGAGGGACATGACTATTTTCCGAGGCAACAAGTGAGATTACCCTAAGGGTGCATGTGTGCAAAGTGTGTTTTATTGCATGCATTTGTCTTTGATTTTTAGGTTGTCTACTTGTTGGTTTTATCTTGCCATACACACCCAGTTACTAGCATTTGTACAAAAGTAACAAAAAGTGCAAAAAATAAATCCTACACTATTACAACCATATTGAAGTGCATAGAAATGTAAAGGAAAAAATAAGATAAAAAGAAGTAAAAAATGAGCTCCTTCGATTTGGGCAGGAGCAGCCTTCAATTTGTATTCTGTTGGCCTCCTTCGATTGGGGCTGGCAACAACAAAGTCATGTCTTTCGATTGGGCCTTGGAAGGGGCGAGGTCCTGTCCTTCGATTGGGCAAAGGCAGCAGCGAGTTGTATCCTTCGACTGGGGCCTGGAAGTCAGTGAGGGAATGCCTTTCGATTAGGGGCTAGAAGTCAGTGAAGGCATGCTTTTCGTTTGGGCCTAGAAGTCAACATGGTTTTCCTCCTGGTTGTCTCTTTCGTTTGACCTGGAGAAAGAGGGTAGAAGCCAGAAGCTTCGTTCCCTATTTCCTGTTTCCTGTTTCTTTCATTTCAAGCATTAAATGACAACATGGCCTGAGGCCATGCTAGTATTTATCTTTCAAATAGTTTAATAACTAAAGCTAGTTCAGGCAAACAACAAGCAAAACGAAAGGGTTAACTTTTAAAAAACATGTTACCAGGGTGGAAACGAAGGAATAATGGTATATACATGTTTGAAACGAACGAAGAGATTATTTACATGTTATGTCATGAAATGAAAAATTCAAGGGTAAGAGTGACTTACCTTGATGGAGGCGTTGAATGGGTGTGGGACCTTGAGTGGAGGTCCAAGGTTCTGGATTTGACAGAGGGGGCCAACAACTGTGCTTGGACTGCTGGATTCGAAGGAAGGAAAGTGTTCTGGACTGGGCCGGGGTGGCCCAGAAGCATTGATAAGGCCCAATCCAAACGGACTTGCTGGGGGTCACGCCGACCAAAGGATCACAGTCGTGCCCGACGTACTCCCTGGGGCTACTTGCTCGACCTCATACTGTCCAGCTCGACCTCACCTCGAGCACCCCTCCTAGGGCAGACTCAGTCCACTTCACCCTCACCTGGGTCCCGAAAAGACCGCGTCCTCGTCCGCCCGCACTTCACGCAGCACATCCAGGAAGGAGACCACGTGCGGGTCTCCACTACACACGTAGAACCTGGCAGTCCCTTCATTGGGCCAAACCTGCCCGGCCCAATGAAGGGACCTTGGCCCAGCGCTGGGGGCTATAAATACCCTCTGTTCCCAGAGGGTCAGGTATTCATCATTCTACCCATACTCTTACTATTTCCTGCTCGTGCTCTTACTTACTTCAGCATCAGAGTGTCTTACAGGTAACCCCCCCCCCCCCCACCTCGTTCAAAACTTCAGCTCGGAGCCAGCCGTGACGGTCCAAGTCTGATCAGGTCAGATCAGAAAGAAACAAGTCTTATGTTTCTTTCCAAACTGGATTCAAAGGATACTGAAGAATATTTGTTCTTTAGAATCAAAGGAAGCAAGTGTTTGGGATTCTGGGTTTTGATTTCTCAAGTGTTGATGAACTTGAGAGTTTTTCTGTGTTTGAGAAACTTTGGGAGATTCGTTCTGCTGGTCCAAAAGATCCTCCTTAGCTTTGCATAAATTCCTCTATTTATAGAGAAAAAGAATGGACATGTCTTCAACAGCCAGCCTTGCAAAATAATAAAAATAATAGGTAACGTGATAGTACATGTGGGAGGCCTGTTGGCAGCATCAGCAGTGGGGTGCAGGAGATGTGACTTATGCCTCTGACGTTGCTTGTGCTCAGACCAAATTCAGTTTGAAAGCTACTTTTGTGATAAAGTACTCTCTATTTGAAGAAAAAGTATGTAGCCTTTAACCCAGAATAGTAGTATCTAAAAGAAAAAGTTTAAAACCTTTGTACAAACTTCTGACTATGTAAAGATCTGGACGCAACATAGCCTGGAAAACGAGATTTGGTCTTGAGTCAAATTCAAGAGTGAGGTCGAAGCACACCTGTTTGAAGGAAGCCTTTGCCTCAGTCGAAGCTTGTGGTCGAAACAAGCTAACTTCGAAGGAAGCTATTGCCCAATCGAAAGCTCATACTCGTAGGAAGCATATTGCCCAATCGAAAGCTCATGCTCGAAGGAAGCATATTGCCCAATCGAAGCATGTGGATTCGAAGGATGCACAGAGATGGTTACCTTGTCCCATCGAAACTTATCCAAACAAAGCAAGCATGCAGGCAACAATCTTGTCCAGTCGAAGCAGGCTTGTAGGCAGCAAAATGTCCAGATTCGAAAGAGGCATACATGAGGCAAAATGTCCAGATTCGAAAGAGGCATACATGAGGCAAAATGTCCAGATTCGAAAGAGGCATACATGAGGCAAAATGTCCAGATTCGAAAGAGGCATACATGAGGCAAAAAGTCCAGATTCGAAAGAGGCATGCAGGAGGCAAAATATCCAGATTCGAAAGAGGCACGCTAGTAGCCATTTTGAGCAATTGAAGGAGACCAAGAGTCAATCGAAAGAGCTGAATCGAAAAACACTTGTTATTATCCAAATTTCCCAAAATATTAATTTTATTTGTTTTCCCCCCTTTTGACAGTTTCCTTTTGGTATTGGAAAATCCCAATGCACTTGTTTAAGCTTGAACCTTGAAATACTTGTAAGAAAAGCCTTGACAATTGAGAGGGCAAATTTTGGGGTACAACAGCTGCCCCTGTTCAATCTTCTTACACCTGAAGAGTTAGATTGGTAATTCTGCCATTCGTGACTTGAAGGTGAAAGATGATTGAACACTAGAGTGCCCAGAAATTTGCACTCGGTGATGTGATGATTGGGAGAATGGGCTTAGAGATGCCATTTGGAGAGATGATAGAAAGTTGTTGGAGATGGGCTGAAAGATGTCATCCGAAGGTGTGACAGAATCTTGTCGGGGATGGGCTTAAAGATGCCATATGGAGATGTAATGGATAGTTGTGGAGATGGGCTTAAAGATGCCATCCAGAGGTGTGACCGAATCTTGTCGGGGATGGGCTTAAAGATGCCATCCAAGAATGTTTGTTGTAAGTGCAATGTTGTAGGTCAGAAGAATGAGCATCAAAATGGTATCCATGTCTGGAATGCACTTGAACTGTATCTGGAGACTGAGTCTATATGAGCCAAAGAATGGCGTCCGTGTCTGGAGCGTATCTGAAATCTATTTGAATGAGTGACAGAATGACATCCGAATCTGGATCGTATCTGGACTGTATTTTGAATGAGTGATAGAATGACATCTGAATCTGGATCGTATCTGGACTGTATTTTGAATGAGTGACAGAATGACATATGAATCTGGATCGTATCTGGACTGTATTTTGAATGAGTGACAGAATGACATTCGAATCTGGATTGTATCTGGACTGTATTTTGAATGAGTGACAGAATGACATCCGAATCTGGATCGTATCTGGACTGTATTTTGAATGAGTGACAGAATGACATCCGAATCTGGATCGTATCTGAACTGTCTCTAGAAGGAATCTGGAATAAGTATCAGAATGTCAGCCATATCTGGATCGCATCTGAACTGTCTCTAGAAGGAATCTGGAATAAGTATCAGAATGTCAGCCATATCTGGATCGCATCTGAACTGTCTCTAGAAGGAATCTGGAATAAGTATCAGAATGTCAGCCATATCTGGATCGCATCTGAACTGTCTCTAGAAGGAATTAGGAATAAGTATCAGAATGTCAGCCATATCTGGATCGCATCTGAACTATCTCCAGAAGGAATCTGGAATAAGTATCAAAATGTCAGCCATATCTGGATCGCATCTGAACTGTCTCCAGAAGGAATCTGAAATAAGTGTCAGAATGTCAGCCATATCTGGATCGCATCTGAACTGTCTCTAGAAGGAATCTGGAATAAGTATCAGAATGTCAGCCATATCTGGATCGCATCTGAACTATCTCTAGAAGGAATCTGGAATAAGTATCAGAATGTCAGCCATATCTGGATCGCATCTGAACTGTCTCTAGAAGGAATCTGGAATAAGTATCAGAATGTCAGCCATATCTGGATCGCATCTGAACTGTCTCTAGAAGGAATCTGGAATAAGTATCAGAATGTCAGCCATATCTGGATCGCATCTGAACTGTCTCTAGAAGGAATCTGGAATAAGTATCAGAATGTCAGCCATATCTGGATCGCATCTGAACTATCTCCAGAAGGAATCTGGAATAAGTATCAGAATGTCAGCCATATCTGGATCACATCTGAACTGTCTCCAGAAGGAATCTGGAATAAGTGTCAGAATGTCAGCCATATCTGGATCGCATCTGAACTGTCTCTAGAAGGAATCTGGAATAAGTATCAGAATGTCAGCCATATCTGGATCGCATCTGAACTGTCTCTAGAAGGAATCTGGAATAAGTATCAGAATGTCAGCCATATCTGGATCGCATCTGAACTGTCTCCAGAAGGAATCTGGAATAAGTATCAGAATGTCAGCCATATTTGGATCGCATCTGAACTGTCTCTAGAAGCAATCTGGAATAAGTATCAGAATGTCAGCCATATCTGGATCGCATCTGAACTGTCTCTAGAAGGGATCTCAGAAGATGATGATCTTTGCATGTTGATTGATCTTTCCTGAAAAGGTAAAGAGTTAGTTGTATGCAATATCATGATGTATGCATTGTGTAATGATGTTCTCAAAATAAAACGAGCTTGTGTTGTATGCACTTATCATGTATGTAAATAGGATGTATGAAATGTGAAATGTTAATGAATATGTTTTTGTCTGGGAAAATAAATCCTTGACAAAAGCTGGGGAGTCATTAAATCCTGGACTGCTGTTGAAGAGTATGTGTGTCTTCAAACTTTGCTTAGAATATTTCCAATGGATTCCTGTTTTGTTGTTTGAGGAGAACTCCGCTGGGGGAAGTTGAAAACTCTGTGGGGAGTATGTTTATTTCTGCTTGGGAAAAGAGTTTAGGATTCTTATTCGTCCGTTGCTCTACTGGGGAGTCGAAGTTGAACTGATATCTGGTCGGGTCCAGGTTTTGCAGTAACTTGTTGGGGATTGTAGAGTAGTCTACTGGGGAAGAGGAGTTGTGGTCCTTTGATTTGTAGTAGTCGGAGAGGCAAACTCAAGCTGGGGAATCCTGGTGTTGTTGGGGAAATAAACCCTGTCGTCAGTCCGCTAGAGAGGTGACATCTTCGTTGGGGGAAGTCCTCGAGGCTTCTTGAGGTTGATTCAGCTGGGAAAAAGGGGGTCAGAGATTATACTCTTGTTGGGGAATCAACCTATGAGAAGGAAATTGGGGAGATTTGTCATTGCCCCTAGTAGCGAATGTTTGTGGCATTGCCAAAAAGTTTGATTGTATGTAACCCTTTGTCGGGGTTGACGTTTAATGCCCCAAGTGACGGAGATGGAGACTTGCCCCTGGTTACTCTGCAATTCTTGAGAGATTTCCTGGAATCTTAACTGGACTGCCCCAGGTGTGCTGGATAGTGACATGTCATGCCCCCTTGTTGATAGGAGATTTGTCGTTGGAAGTTTCATCCCACTTGAAGTGATTTTGTTCACTGGGAGAGCTTTCGTTCATCGGACATTCATTGTGTGAATTTCTCCGCTGTCAAACAAATAGCCAAATGCAAACAGTGATATTCAAGTAATGCAAAATTTATGCTTGTCTTGAAGTTTTGAAAAATGCGTTTTTTAGCAGAAAACTTTTTATAAGACAAATTCAACACAAGATTTAGGGCTAAGCCTTACAGGAGTCAGGATACCTTTTGTAACAGTATGCTTTCGAACTAACCCATGCTTCAGTTAGGACTTTTGAAGGGTTGTAACGTGGCTTGGTTCACGGTTTTAAGAAGCAAAGTGTTGTACCCCAAAATTCGCCCTCCCATTTCTCATTGATTTCTCATCACAAAGCCCTTGAAGATCAGGGTCCAGTTAAGGTTTCATCTGCTCAAGACTTCTCCTTGCACTGTTGACCCAAATTAGGGTTTGTGTTTGCACAAAGATGTTTTGACCTAAAATGCCTAAGATGACTTCCATGCTTCATTTTGGACTCACAAGTTTATCCATACCAAGTTTCAAGTCTTGATTCCAAACTTTGCCCAGTCAATTGGACAGTTGACCTAGAAATCAACTGTATTGGGGAAAAAGTCAACTGTGGTCAATTGACAGTCAAACCTCATGATTTTTGACCCACATCAACATTATGAACTCATTGGAACCATTTGGTCAAGTTTGGATCACAATTCCACAAGAAATTTGATCAGATCACCAAAAGGGCAAAATGGTCATTTTTAGGGTTTTGACTGTACAAAGGCAATTTTTGACTGTTTGACCTAGCCAATGGCAAACAAAGCTCACATATGGACTCAAGGACCCCATGGAATTATCTTGACATGCTCAACAAGTTCAAAAGATCCCAAATGCACAAGATTGACAGTTGAATTTCCCAGTCAATTGATCAATTTTGACTGTATACTGAAAAGTCAAACTTTGACTTTTTGGTCAAAATCAAGAGTCAAGATTCATTTTTCATAAAAACATGCCAAATCATGAAACTTGTTCACCAAGAAATCAAAAAATGCAAATTAGGGTTATAAATGAGAATTTTTCATAACTTAGAATTTTTCTAAGTTATGAAAAACCCTAATTTTTTCCCAACTTTGCCCCACTTTCTCACCAAGATCTATTTGGATTCAAACAAAAGTCAAAACATGAAAGTTGTAGCTTGTTGCATAATCTACAACTTTGATTCACAAAGTTTTCCCAAATGAGGCTTGTATCTCAAGTTACAAATTTTTGAATAAGGGCACTAAACCATTCTTAACTTAGTGAAATTTTAACCTATTTTGACAAGGTTTTCTACCCAACTTCAAGGCCATTTTCCATACACTTCCACTTGGAATTTCAATTTTCATTTCAAAGATGGATTGTAGTACACATTCCAAGCTTTCCAAAATGTCCAAGAACTTCCCAAACAACCTCATAACTTGAGAGAATCGAATTTCACAATATGGCAAAAACTCACTTTTGAATTGGCTATTTTCCATGTTCATAATTTGTGCAAACTTCTCAAATCAGCATGCCCCTTGATTACAGGTCCTTAAACCATCCAACACTCAATAATTTAATGCATGTTCATTGTGCTAAGACCTTGTTTCATGAGTTCAAGCATTGTCTAAAGGATTAATCCCAAATTGGAAAAAGCATTATATCCATTTTTGCAAAAGTTTCACTTTATGTCATGATGCAAATCCACAAGTACATATGAGATCTAATTGGCACAAGATTATGAGTAAAACACTCTGATCAAGGAGAGATTATGCAGCACATTAGGGGGCCTCTACTGACCTAGAACACAACTTGGGCATTTGTTGCTTAAAGTGTAAGTAACATTGCATTTTGTAAGACAACTCTCATATCAGCTTACAAACACTTAAGCAAACTTGAAAAACAGATCCAGGACATCCCAACTAAGCTAGTACACGACCCTAACATCCCTCATACACTCCCAATCCCAGAATCACCTTCAAACTGCAAGAACAGGGAAAGGCCTGCAGTTTGAGTGCCATCTTTCATTCCTCTCAAGCTTTCTTGCCCAAACCAGTTCACACACATTCCCTAGCATCAGTGCAAGCTAACCAAGACCTGAAACACGATCTGTAATTCCTCTAACAAGTTCCACCATTTTCATTTTCTCATTTTGCAGTTGAAGTTCCACAGCTCGATTCAAAGTGTCTCAAGGCAAAGTAAATATTGGAACAGCATCACCACACCTCAAGGAAGCTATACCAACCATCACCTTGCACTGAAAGCTTCCCCATTGCCAGATAGAACTTCAACTGAACAGGTATTTTGGTGAACTTTTAACTCTTAGTATAGGTATCATTAGCTCTAGGTTTGTGAATAAGAAATGTTCTACTCATGCCACTGAACCTTTACATGCTTTTACTTTTCATTTCTTTTGCTTGAGCTGTGAGAATTTAAGGTTTGAAAATGGCAGAAAACTTAGGTCAGGATTTGGGAATGTTAAAATTCTCTCTCATTTCTGAGAGTTAGGATGAGTTTTTTATATATTTAGAATCGTGATTCAATGCTTAACATTTCTTATGTTGGAAGTTTGTGCAAAAAATCAAGGAATCAGGATGTTCGAATGAAGGTTCTTGCGCACGTTTTTTTGAATAATTTTGTTCAGAGGTTGAAGAAGGTGCCTCATGGGCTGGGCCAGCTTTTGTTTTGCTTCTTACACCATACTTTTTGATTCATACCCCCTGAGCCCATTTGTTTGATTTAATGTTTTTTTGATCTTTCTTTTTTATTTCTGACTCATTTATTTTTTCTAATAATGTTTAAAACTTGAAAAATCATTTTTACACCATTTTTGCATTTTTTAAGTATTTATTTGATTATATGGACATTTATACACAAATATATATATATATATACTATTATTTAGAAATATTAGAAAAAATAATGTAAACATATTATATTTCTGATTTTTATTTCATTTTTCCCTTTTGAAACATTTTGTATAAAAAAAATACTTTTTTTTTATAAAAAATTAAATATTATTATTTTGTGCATATTTAACATATTTTGTAAATAATATAAATAAATATATATATATATATATATATGTTAGTATACTTAGAATAAAATACCCAAAAATATACATATTTTTATCTTATTAATATTTAACATTAAAAATACATTTTTACAAATATACTATATTTTTATTTTATTTTTTGTATATAATTAGTAAATGTTATATATATTAAATAATTAATACCCTTTTGATTAAAATTAGGGTTTTGCCCTAAATAAGTAGAAACTCTAAAAATAATACCTTTTTTTTATTTTTGTTTATTTGACATAAATAATACTTATTTTTTCATACATATAAAAAACTTTTTTGCATTCTTGCATATTTGTTTTATTTTTATTTTATGCCTTTAATTATATTGTAAATATTCCAAAAATGATGTAATAGCTAGGTTTAATTTCTTTGTCTAAATATCCCCCCATTTGAACATTTGTATCCCCCTCCCCATATTATTGTGTTGTAATAGTGTAGGAACTTTAACTTTTCGCACTTTATCGCTTTCTAAATATACCATGCTAGAATTAGGGTTTGTATGCAAATAAAAAGAACAAAATAGTTTGACCTAATTTCAAGATAAACAAGCATGAAAATGGACAACACATTTCACACTTGCACCCCTAGGGTATTCCACTTTGTTGCCTTCAAATAATTGGGCCATATTGCATGTTAGGTTTCTTTGGGTAAAACAAACAATCAAATGATCATAATTCCCTCGATGACGCTTTCGAAAAGTTGCCTAAAATGATCCAGTCCCTTTCAAAGAGAAATTGCCCAAAGATCCTTAGCACTATTGCGATTATGGTCTAAACGATGACCCGCGCCCGTCCCTTTCACCTCCTGATACAAGATTGTCCACCAAATGCAATGATGGAACAAAATTGTCAAAAGGTTTAAAACATAACAAGAATCTTTGAGAAAATTTTAGGGTAGATAACTCTTAGGTACTTGTCAATTTGCAAAGAAAACACTTGCCTATTTTCAAACCACACTTCACAAACACTTTCAAAACAAACTTTCAAAAACCTTGAAACATCTTTTCAAAAGACAAAACACCTTTTGTAAAACATTAGAGTAAAGAATTGTTACAAGGGTAGCCTATACAAGGAATCTTTTCAAAACATTTTCAAAACCACACACCAAGCACCATTTCAAACAATTGAAAACCAAGGCAAGTTGATCTAAGCAAGTACCTAAGAGCCCATGGATAACCATGGATAGAAAGGGTGCTAATACCTTCCCTTTCTATAATCTACTCCCCGAACCCAAGAAAAATCTCAAAGGTTTTTGCTGTGCTTTTTAAACCTTTCCTTAGGATAAAATAAAAAGTCCGTGGCGACTCTTGCTCAACCGAAACATTTGCGAAAACAAACGCAAAACCACAGTCAGTTCTCCCACTGTATCACAGAACTGGCGACTCTGCTGGGGATAATTTAAAAGTGGAGTAACCTTAGGGCTTAGATCACCCTCTTGCATGACAAATTGTTTGAATTGTTTGCTTTATATCTTGGCTCTATTGTTTGGGTTTACAATCCTACACCCGGATTTTGGGAAACATTCATAGATAGCAATACGTTGTGGAAACTGTGCGGGGTATACCGACACGGTCGAAGCAATAGCTATATTAGTGCGACATATTTGTGAGTACCGGTAACCCTTGAGTTCAATCAAGGAGAGTACGGGGCCGCTGAGTGATGTCACTAAGCACTAATGACCTAGAACCTTACTTGACCATCTTGGCTTTTTATTAGGGGTAGTGAGATGACCGGCTTTGGTGCAGTCCGAAGTTGGTAGATACTCGATACTACACTCATTGAGGGTTGTTTTCTTGGAATATTTTGGTCGCCAGTTAAGTGGCTAAACCAAAACAATGAACAATGAAAACAATCCCGTGATATTGAGCTCCTTAGAACCCGGTTACTAGTTATAGGACAGGTTTTTAAGCCAACTACACTCAAGAGGGTACTTACCTATGAAACCCCATGCAAGCCTGAAACTAGGGTTTGGTGTGAATTGCTTGTACATATGTTTTGTGCATACATCATAAACATCATAAAGCATCATATGCATTCACTAACCATTTCAAGGGTTTAGATCTTCATCTTTGTCCCTGTTTTGTAGGTCATGGAAATTCCTCGCAGAAACACCATTCAAGTCAACCTTGTGAGAATCTCTCCTCAACTCAAGAAGCTCACTTCAAGAATTCCGGAAAATTCATCCTTCAGTGAAAGACATGGTAGACTGCTCAGCCTGGTCAACACCAACATTGAAGAAGACATGATGAAAGTGCTATTCCAGTTCTTTGACCCTCTTCACCACTATTTCACTTTCCATGATTATCAGTTGGTACCCACTTTGGAGGAGTTTTTTCAACTCCTGAGAATTCCTATCCTTAATCAACTACCCTTCAACGGTACGGAAAAGGAACCAAAGCCGGAAGATGTTGCTCGAGCATTACATCTACAACCATCCGACATCAAGGGGCATTGGGAAACCAGAAGCGGCGTCAAGGGATTCTTAGCAAAATTCTTGTTTGAGAAGGCACAAGAATGTTGGAATTCATTGGACCTACAAGCCTTCGAAGAGATTATGGCACTCCTTATCTATGGGTTGGTCTTGTTCCCAAATCCTGACCAATTGGTAGATGTCAACACCGTCAAAATCTTCTTGTCCAGAAATCCAATACCAACATTGCTTGGGGACATCCTTCACTCATTTTACACACGAACAATGAGAAAGAGGGGTGTTCTCATGTGCTGTACTCCTCTCCTTGCAAGGTGGTTTATTTCGCACCTTCCACAATCTGTCTTGAAGAATGACCAAGGTTCAAGGTGGTCCCAACGGTTGATGACTCTTACTCATTCTGATGTGCATTGGTGTTCTCGGTCCAGAGAAAATGTCATCATTGTCGATCGTTGCGGAGAATTTCCTAATGTTCCTTTACTTGGAATCAGGGGAGGTATCACCTACAACCCTTGCCTGGCTTTGAGGCAATTTGGATATGCACGGAGGGATGGCCCTCATGACATGTTGATTCCTAACCTAGTTTTTGACTTCGACAACGATGCGCAAGGACTTCGCCAAAGATTCATCAGAGCTTGGGGAAAACTCAACAAGGTTGATAGCAAGACTCTGGGACATAAGAACTCCATCCCTCTTGAGCCCTATCTCAAGTGGGTACGAGCCCGCGCCCAGAGTCTAATGATGCCTTATCCTCATGTACTCCCAGTGATTAAAGAGCCCGTCAATGAAGGAGAGGTTCCCTACACCATCCTACATCCAGACATGCCTACATCGTGGGAGGAAATGCAGAAAAGTTGGATTCAACTCAAGGAGGAACGGAATACTTTTGAAGCTAGCTTCTACGCCAGTGAGAAAAAGGTTCTAGAGCTTACCCGCCGACTCCATGAGCAAGAGGCCCTCAACACCTACATCGCACCAAAGAGGATGCGCAATGTCTTTTTGCCTTAAGAAGTTATTTTGTAATATTTGGCCCATGGGGCATTTATGTACTAACAAATCTTTTCTTATTAATATGACGTGCGTTCTTCTTTGTCTGAAAAATTTTTGAATGTTCTAAATCCTTGAATGCATTGCATACATAAGCATACCATTCATCATGTGCATAAGCAGGTCTCTTCAATAGGTTTCCTTATCTGTCTGCTGTTTATTTCAGTAGGATGGATCTCGAGCAAACAGTCAAAGACCTGCAAGCTCAAAATGCACAGTTCCAGCAACTCCTGATGACCTTGGCTAAGGGTCAGGAGGATATCAAGACCCAATTGGGGAACAAAGACCCAGTGAAAAAGAAGAAACGAAGAGTCGGAGTGGCTACTTTGGGGAGAAGATTTGACGGAGAAGCTCGGAGAGTGCTTGAATTCCCTCCTACTTCTGATGAAGGGACCAGTAAAAGAGATGGAGCTGCGGTGCCTTCCGAGTATGATGCAGAAGAAGAAGAGGTAGAATAGGATGAAGATTATTCTGACCAGCAATACCCTCCAGCTGATGATAAATACAAGGGTTTAGAAGACAGATTGGCCTCCATGGAATTACAAAGAGTGCCGGGATTGGATTTTGAAGACTTGGGTTTGGTTGCCGGGATTATGATTCCCCCCAAGTTCAAAGTGCCGGTGTTTGTAAGGTATGATGGGTTGTCCTGTCCCAAAATGCATCTCAGGTCCTACGTGAGAAAGATTCAACCTTATACGGCAGATAAGAACCTGTGGATACATTTCTTTCAAGACAGCCTTTCAGGAGCTCAGTTGGAGTGGTTTTATCAGCTAGAAGGAACCAGTGTCAGAAATTGGGAAGATTTGGCCACCGCTTTCTACAAACAATACCAGTATAATTCTGACCTTGCTCCTACTCGTACCCAACTTCAGGGTATGTCGTTAGGAACCGGCGAAGGATTCAAAGAATATGCACAAAAATGGAGGGATTTGGCTGGCAGGGTGCAGCCTCCTTTAACCGATCGTGAGCTTGTTGATATGTTTCTAGGGACCCTATCTGGGCCATTTTTCAATCATCTGATTGGTAACTCTTCCGCGGGGTTTACCGATTTGATCTTAACAGGCGAAAGAATAGAAGCTGGCATCAAGTCAGGAAAGATTCAGAAGGGTGTTGCTACAAGTGTTGAGAAGAAACCTTTTAAGAAGGAAATAGCTGTGGTATATTCTCAGAGAAGAGCAGGGAAGACGGAGCGTCGGCCAACTGTGGGGGCCGTAATGATTCAAAACACTCCAAATGAGCAGCCTCGCTATAACCAGTCCAGACCAAATCAACAACGGGTGGAACGGCCACAACGACAGTTCACCCGTATTAATATGACTCCAGCGCAAGTGCTTCCCCATCTATTGAAGTTGAATCTCGCCACCATCAAGGAGGCACCAAAGAATGTCAATACGTCCTCTCCGTATTATCATGCCAATGCTAAATGCGCCTACCATTCAGACAGTGTTGGACACGACACCAATGATTGTTGGGCACTCAAGAATAAAATCCAAGACCTGATAGAGGCTAAGGAGGTAGAGTTTGACGCTCCAGAGAAGCCTAATGTGATATCTGCACCCATGCCGAAGCACGGCCGAAATGTCAATGCCATTGAAGAAGATTTGTATGTTGCTGATGTCAGCGATCTGACTACTCCATTGCTAACCATTAAGTTGAACCTGTTGAGGGCCGGGATCTTCCCGGGATGTAAAGAAGACTGCTATTGTTGTTATTCTCTTCCGTTTGATTGTCCGTTACTGAAGAAAGGCATCCAAGGCCTTATGGATAGTCGACAAATTTTGTTTGAAAAGGTTTCCACTGTTCTAGTTCATATTGAAGATGTCTCAATCATAACCATTCACGCCAATCTTTCCAAGGCCGTCAAAAAGCCTGTTAAGATTACACCAGCTACGAAATCTGTTCCTTTGAAGATAACAATGCCAGGGCCTATTCCCTATGTTTCTGAGAAGTCGATACCTTAGAACTATGGCGGTGACGTCTACTACCATGGTATCAAACAAATCGAAATAACTGAAGAAAGTTCGGATGATGAAGAAGCCAACATCGGTAACATTGCGGGCACGAGCAAAATCACCAGGAGCGGGAGAATATTTTCTCCAGAGATTGCCCCTCTAAGAGCAATCTTTGGACCCTCATCAGCTGACAAGGTCGTCCCTGCACCAATAAAACTTTCTGCTAGAACTCCTTTGATTGAAGATGTTGTTGTTCCTAGTACTGTCTCTCCTACCACTGCTGACAAAGGTAAGGGAATCCAAGATGAGCCCGTCAGGACGAGGGCTCAACCCTTGGTTATCCCGGAAACCTCCAAGAAGGAAATGGATGAGATTTTGAGGATAATCAAAAGAAGTGATTACGATGTAGTAGAACAGCTGGGGCAAACCCCCTCCAAGATCTCTATGCTGGCACTACTACTTTGCTCAGAAGCGTACGCTAAAGCCCTGATAAAATTCCTGAAGGCAGCCCATGTGCCCCAGGAAACCTCTGCGGATCAATTTCAAAATTGCATGGCTAGCCTGACTGCGGACAATGGATTAGGTTTTTCTGACGCTGACCTAACTCCTAAAGGCAGAAACCACAATGATGCTTTGCACATTTCAGTCGAGTGTCGAGGAACTACTCTCGCACACGTCTTGGTCGACACTGGTTCGTCGCTGAATGTATTGCCTAAAAAGGCCTTGGACTGACTAGATTGTGAAGGGTTGGAGTTGAAGCCGAGTGATATTGTTGTCAGAGCTTTCGATCGTTCGAAGAGAATGGTCCATGGAGAGGTTGAAATTCCCATCAAGATAGGCACTGAGGTGTTTAAATCCACTTTCTATGTGATGGACATCCGTCCGTCATACTCTTGCTTGCTGGGTAGGCCTTGGATACACCATGCAGGGGCAGTCACCTCCTCCTTACATCAGATGTTGAAGTATCCTGTCAAGGGAAAGATCATCACTGTCCATGGCGAAGAAGAGTACATGATTAGCCACTTAAATTCTTTTCGGTATGTGGAGGTTGAAGGAGAGTTCATTGAGACACCGTTTCAACATTTCGAAGAAGTCCTTCCTGAAATAGTAGTAGCAAAGTTGGCAGCTGAGACACCGAGACAGATGGCCAGGATGGCATCTCTGGAGGACGCAAGGGCCGCAATAAAAGAAGGGAAGAATTCAGCATGGGGGCAGTTACCTGACATTCCACATAAGACAGACAAATTTGGATTAGGGTTCACAGCCGCTGGCCAGAAAGCTATGCTCCGTGCGAAGATTGAAAGGGCGCCAGTCAAAATTTCTCCCTACGGAATCAATGCCTTGGAAGATGAGGACAAAGAAAGCAACATTGAAGAGTGGATTTATCCAACTGTCAAAGGGGGGTTGAGCAACTGGGAGGCAAAAGACTTTGTCCCCATCACTTTTATTCATCAGTAATTTATCTGTTAAACATTTCTTATTTGGTCTGTAATATTTATTTTCAAACAATCCGTACACTATCTTTTCACCTCATGCCTTGCCCGGGGCATGTAGGTCCACTTGTAAGGGTTTTTGATTATTTTTCATATCCATATGCCATGTTTAATGATTCATTGGACGTTTTTCATTTGATAAACTGCTTGTGTTCATTTTCTTTCCTTTTGCATTTTTTGTTTAAGGATGGCTATCCCTTACACACACCCACACTCACCAATGCAGGTACCCATCCACTCCGGATTCCATGGGTGACTATTCTGCTATATCTTTCAATAATTCTGAAGATCTGGTCAATCTAGCCGAGTATGAAGATGACGAAGGTTGTGAAGTACCCGGGGAACTAGCCAGACTTCTGCAACAAGAGGAAAGGGCCATCTTACCACATGAAGAGTCATTAGAAACTGTCAACTTAGGGACCGAGGAAGACCGGAAGGAGGTGCAAGTGGGTGCCAATTTGAAACCGAATGTCAAGGAAAGCCTGATACAGTTGTTGAATGAGTATGTTGAAATCTTTGCTTGGTCTTATGAAGACATGCCGGGTTTAGACACGGACATCGTGGTTCACCGTCTCCCCACAAGAGAAGACTGTCCACCGATCAAGCAAAAAGTTCGCCGAATGAGGCCTGACATGTCCGAAAAGATCAAGGCAGAAGTAATGAAGCAATTCGATGCTGGCTTTCTGGCTGTTACGTCCTATCCTCAATGGGTCGCTAACATTGTGCCAGTACCTAAGAAAGATGGCAAAGTCAGGATGTGTGTGGACTACCGGGATTTGAATAGGGCCAGCCCTAAAGATGATTTCCCGCTACCTCATATTGACATCTTGATCGACAATACAGCTCAGCATAAAGTGTTTTCCTTCATGGAAGGATTCTCGGGCTACAATCAAATCAAAATGGCCCCCGAGGATATGGAGAAAACAACTTTTGTCACACAATGGGGCACTTTCTGTTACAAGGTGATGCCGTTCGGGCTGAAGAACGCAGGGGCAACTTATCAACGCGTCATGGTAGCTTTATTTCATGATATGATACATCATGAGATTGAAGTTTACGTAGACGATATGATAGCTCGGTCACAAACAGAGGAAGAGCACCTTGAACATCTGGAGAAGCTGTTTGCCAGGTTAAAAGAATACAAGCTCAGGCTGAATCCAAGTAAATGCACTTTTGGGGTTAGGTCTGGTAAACTCTTGGGATTCATTGTAAGCAGCAAAGGCATTGAAGTCGATCCCGCAAAAGTAAAAGCAATACAAGAGATGCCTGCTCCCCGTACTGAGAAGGAGGTTAGAGGATTCTTGGGGCGCTTGAACTATATTGCCAGATTCATCTCTCATCTGACTTCCACCTGTGAGCCAATTTTCAAACTTTTGAAAAAAGATCAGGTAGTCGAGTGGAACGACGATTGTCAAGCTGCTTTTGATAGAATCAAGGAGTATTTGCTAGAACCTCTTATTCTGATGCCACCCGTCGAAGGAAGACCATTGATCATGTATTTGACCGTCTTGGATAACTCAATGGGGTGTGTTTTGGGCCAGCATGACGAGTCTGGTCGAAAAGAGCATGCTATTTATTACCTTAGCAAAAAGTTTACCGACTGTGAGACTCGCTACTCACTGCTCGAGAAAACTTGCTGCGCTTTGGTATGGGCTGCTCGCCGACTAAGACAGTATATGTTGACTCATACTACCTTGTTGATTTCCAAAATGGATCCTATCAAGTATATCTTCGAAAAGCCCGCTTTATCTGGAAGGATAGCTAGATGGCAAATGATCCTAACTGAGTATGACATTCAGTACACCACCCAAAAAGCTATAAAAGGGAGTGTACTAGCTGACCATCTGGCTCATCAAGCTATCGAAGACTATCAACCCATGAGATTTGATTTCCCGGACGAGGACATCATGAATTTGGACAACATTGAAGGTGACGGACCGTATGATGGACCCGAAAAGGGATCCCGATGGACCCTGTACTTCGATGGTGCTTCAAATGCACTTGGAAACGGTATCGGCGCGGTACTCATTTCTCCGGAAGGTTGTCACACACCTTTCACGGCCCGACTTTACTTCAGCTGCACAAACAACATGGCTGAGTATGAAGCTTGCATCTTTGGTCTCAAGGCTGCTATAGACTTGGGGATCAAATCTTTGATCGTATTCGGGGACTCGGCTTTGGTTATCAGTCAAATCAAAGGAGAGTGGGATACCAAGCATCCTAATCTTATCCCATACAAAGAACATGTCCTGACATTGTTGCCTCATTTCGAGCAAATTACCTTCGAGCATTTCCCGCGAGAAGAGAATCAGCTAGCAGATGCTCTAGCCACAATGTCCTCCATGTTTAAACTCAACTGGGATAACGAGGCTCCCCAAATCACCATCGAGCGAATGGATGAACCTGCGCATTGTCACGAGATTAATACCGAAGAAGTAGTGGAACAACCCTGGTTCCATGAAATCAAAAGGTATCTCGAGACTAGCGATTATCCTGAAGGAGCTTCCGTAAATGACAAGAAGTTCTTAAGAAAATTCGCTGCTAAGTTCTTCCTGAGCAACAACATCCTTTACAAACGAAGCCATGATTGCGTATTACTCCGATGCGTAGATAAAGCTGAAGCAGAGTTGATCATGACTGATATACACAGCGACACATTTGGCACTCACTTGAGCGGGCATACAATGGCTAAGAAGATCCTAAGGGCCGGCTATTACTGGTCTACCATGGAAGCTGACTGCCATCAACATTCCCGTACTTGCCACAAGTGTCAAGTCTATGCTGACAAAGTTCATATCCCTCCGGTTCCTCTCAACGTCCTGACTGCTCCGTGGCCCTTTGCAATGTGGGGCATTGATATGATTGGAGAGATCAAGCCCACGGCTTCCAGCGGACATCGCTTCATCCTGGTTGCCATTGACTATTTCACCAAATGGGTCGAAGCAGCTTCCTTCGCCTCTGTTACTAAAAATGTGGTTGCCCGCTTTATCAAGCAAAATCTTATATGTCGGTATGGTGTTCCAGATAGGATCATCACAGACAATGGTACAAATCTGAATAACACGATGATCACTGCATTGTGCGAACAGTTCAAGATTTATCATCACAATTCATCTCCCTATCGGCCGAAGATGAACGGTGCTGTTGAAGCTGCGAACAAAAACATTAAGAAGATCATTCAGAAAATGACAGTCACTTACAAAGACTGGCATGAGATGTTACCGTTTGCTCTACATGGATACCGTACGACGACACGTACTTCAACTGGGGCAACCCCATTTTCTTTGGTTTATGGCATGGAAGTTGTTTTGCCTATGGAAGTCCAGATCCCTTCTCTAAGGATTATGAAGGATGCAGGTTTGAATGAAGAGGATTGGATGCAAACCCGACTTGATCAACTCAATCTGATCGACGAAAAGCGACTTGCTGCTATATGCCATGGTCAGACGTATCAAAAGCGGATGATCAAGGCCTTAATAAGAAAGTAAGACGTCAAGTGTACCAAGTCGGAGATCTCGTAATCAAGCGGATTATCTTGCCGCAAAGTGATCCCAGGGGCAAATGGACTCCTACATATGAAGGACCATTTGTGATCAAGAGCATATTTTCTGGTGGTGCAATGATTCTGACCACCATGGACGGCGACGATTTGCCGCATCCTGCGAACGCAGACATAGTCAAAAGATACTATGCATAAAATGACCCGACAAGTCGAAAACCCGAAAGGGTGGCTTGGGAAAAAATGGGCATCCCGGTGGATCGAAAACCCGAAAGGGCGGTTCAGGAAAAAATTAGGGATAAAAACAAAAAAATTTGTACACCCGGCAAGTTGAAAACCCGAAAGGGCGGCTTGGGCAAAAAGGGGTTTCCCGTTGGATCGAAAACCCGAAAGGGCGATTCAGGCAAAAGTTAGGGAATTAAAGTGTATGACTATGTCTCGTCGGATCACTTCAAAGACAACCTCTTCATCAACCAGTTCCAGGCTTCTGATCAATCCAGTCATTGGCCAACGAAGCATTGAATGGACAAATATTCAGAGTTGTGAAAGCTATAGCGGAATGGAATCCCATGGAATTATTTCACATAGCCATCTTTATTTTGTATAAATCTTTCAATATTTACGACAAAATCCTCTTACTAGGATGATTGTCTCCTTTGTACAAATATACTCATAGAAATTAAATACAAATACTTTTCCCAGAAATTTGTGTCATTTCCTTTTCTTTTCTCTTACACTATTTGTTTTATTTTGAGAAACGTCCAATGTTTTGTTAAATAGGCATATGCATCTGAACATAATCATTTCCTTACGAATCAAGAAAGAGGATTACTGATAGGTCAAAGGTGCGGTTGGATATCTTGATACCCTTTCAAAGGAAACCCCCAGGAGATTTGGAATCCATATCCGCCAGTAGAGTCTTGAGGCTTATCCCCAGTAGATTCTGGAAGCTTATCCCCTACGGAGCACGGACGTCTCTCCCGAGTTTTATTCAAAATTATTCCTCACAAGGGCTTACAACTGGGTTATCCTCAGCTTATTGCCACGGAAGATCGCACTCGCCAAAATTCTTCCTATCCCCAGCGGAGTTCATCAAAATTCCCCAGTAGTAACTTATCTTTACAATCCCCCAGCCAGAGGATCCTCAGGAATTCAATTCCCATCAGAGTTTAAGTTTCAGAATCCCCAGCGAAGCCAAACTAATGAACCTTCTCCCCACATAATTTTAGGGGAATAAATCTTGAGTTCCCCCTAGTGAAGTCGCCAGAGATGCTTCCCGCCAAACTGAAGATTCTCAGTCTTGCCTCCCCAGCATGAGTCTACTAGATTGGTACTCCCCAGTAGAAGTCATCAGGAATTCCCCAGAGGTTTGGTATACAACCCAAGCTCCTTATTCCCCAGCAACCACCAAGGAATTATTCCTCCCGGCAACAGTCAAGATGCTTTTATCTTCAGTCATCCGGGATTCATCTATCCCCAGCAAGACAGCTCATCAGCTTACATGCGCATTCATTACATTCATATCATAAACACTGGTATAACATATGTTGCATCATACATTTCATGCGACATAATTTTGTGTTTAGCTAAACATTTTGTCCTTTTCAGGATAAGAATAAAAGGCTATCATTGACAGTTTCAGATGCAGTTTTACACGGACTCATCATCAGGAAACCCTACACCGGTTCCTCCTCAAATTTCAAGACTTCTGAAAACAGTTTACGGGTTCTCCAAGTAACGGATGTTAACCTATCGCTTGTTCAGTTTCTTCTCCAGACTTCTGAAAACAGTCTATGGATTCTTCCCAACAACGGATTTGACAGAGGGGGCCAACAACTGTGCTTGGACTGCTGGATTCGAAGGAAGGAAAGTGTTCTGGACTGGGCCGGGGTGGCCCAGAAGCATTGATAAGGCCCAATCCAAACGGACTTGCTGGGGGTCACGCCGACCAAAGGATCACAGTCGTGCCCGACGTACTCCCTGGGGCTACTTGCTCGACCTCATACTGTCCAGCTCGACCTCACCTCGAGCACCCCTCCTAGGGCAGACTCAGTCCACTGCACCCTCACCTGGGTCCCGAAAAGACCGCGTCCTCGTCCGCCCGCACTTCACGCAGCACATCCAGGAAGGAGACCACGTGCGGGTCTCCACTACACACGTAGAACCTGGCAGTCCCTTCATTGGGCCAAACCTGCCCGGCCCAATGAAGGGACCTTGGCCCAGCGCTGGGGGCTATAAATACCCTCTGTTCCCAGAGGGTCAGGTATTCATCATTCTACCCATACTCTTACTATTTCCTTCTCGTGCTCTTACTTACTTCAGCATCAGAGTGTCTTGCAGGTACCCCCTCCCCCCCCCCCCCCCCCCCCCCACCTCGTTCAAAACTTCAGCTCGGAGCCAGCCGTGACGGTCCAAGTCTGATCAGGTCAGATCAGAAAGAAACAAGTCTTATGTTTCTTTCCAAACTGGATTCAAAGGATACTGAAGAATATTTGTTCTTTAGAATCAAAGGAAGCAAGTGTTTGGGATTCTGGGTTTTGATTTCTCAAGTGTTGATGAACTTGAGAGTTTTTCTGTGTTTGAGAAACTTTGGGAGATTCGTTCTACTGGTCCAAAAGATCCTCCTTAGCTTTGCATAAATTCCTCTATTTATAGAGAAAAAGAATGGACATGTCTTCAACAGCCAGCCTTGCAAAATAATAAAAATAATAGGTAACGTGATAGTACATGTGGGATGCCTGTTGGCAGCATCAGCAGTGGGGTGCAGGAGATGTGACTTATGCCTCTGACGTTGCTTGTGCTCAGACCAAATTCAGTTTGAAAGCTACTTTTGTGATAAAGTACTCTCTGTTTGAAGAAAAAGTATGTAGCCTTTAACCCAGAATAATAGTATCTAAAAGACAAAGTTTAAAACCTTTGTACAAACTTCTGACTATGTAAAGATCTGGACGCAACATAGCCTGGAAAACGAGATTTGGTCTTGAGTCAAATGCAAGAGTGAGGTCGAAGCACACCTGTTTGAATGAAGCCTTTGCCTCAGTCGAAGCATGTGGTCGAAACAAGCTAACTTCGAAGGAAGCTATTGCCCAATCGAAAGCTCATGCTCGAAGGAAGCATATTGCCCAATCGAAAGCTCATGCTCGAAGGAAGCATATTGCCCAATCGAAGCATGTGGATTCGAAGGATGCACAGAGATGGTTACCTTGTCCCATCGAAACTTATCCAAACAAAGCAAGCATGCAGGCAGCAATCTTTCCAGTCGAAGCAGGCTTGTAGGAAGCAAAATGTCCAGATTCGAAAGAGGCATACATGAGGCAAAATGTCCAGATTCGAAAGAGGCATACATGAGGCAAAATGTCCAGATTCAAAAGAGGCATACATGAGGCAAAATGTCCAGATTCGAAAGAGGCATACATGAGGCAAAATATCCAGATTCGAAAGAGGCACGCTAGTAGCCATTTTGAGCAATTGAAGGAGACCAAGAGTCAATCGAAAGAGCTGAATCGAAAAACACTTGTTATTATCCAAATTTCCCAAAATATTAATTTTATTTGTTTTCCCCCCTTTTGACAGTTTCCTTTTGGTATTGGAAAATCCCAATGCACTTGTTTAAGCTTGAACCTTGAAATACTTGTAAGAAAAGCCTTGAGAATTGAGAGGGCAAATTTTGGGGTACAACAGCTGCCCTTGTTCAATCTTCTTACACCTGAAGAGTTAGATTGGTAATTCTGCCATTCGTGACTTGAAGGTGAAAGATGATTGAACACTAGAGTGCCCAGAAATTTGCACTCGGTGATGTGATGATTGGGAGAATGGGCTTAGAGATGCCATTTGGAGAGATGATAGAAAGTTGTTGGAGATGGGCTGAAAGATGCCATCCGAAGGTGTGACAGAATCTTGTTAGGGATGGGCTTAAAGATGCCATATGGAGATGTAATGGATAATTGTGGAGATGGGCTTAAAGATGCCATCCAGAGGTGTGACCGAATCTTGTCGGGGATGGGCTTAAAGATGCCATCCAAGAATGTTTGTTGTAAGTGCAATGTTGTAGGTCAGAAGAATGAGCATCAAAATGGTATCCATGTCTGGAATGCACTTGAACTGTATCTGGAGACTGAGTCTATATGAGCCAAAGAATGGCGTCCGTGTCTGGAGCGTATCTGAAATCTATTTGAATGAGTGACAGAATGACATCCGAATCTGGATCGTATCTGGACTGTATTTTGAATGAGTGATAGAATGACATCTGAATCTGGATCTTATCTGGACTGTATTTTGAATGAGTGACAGAATGACATCTGAATCTGGATCGTATCTGGACTGTATTTTGAATGAGTGACAGAATGACATTCGAATCTGGATTGTATCTGGACTGTATTTTGAATGAGTGACAGAATGACATCCGAATCTGGATCGTATCTGGACTGTATTTTGAATGAGTGACAGAATGACATCCGAATCTGGATCGTATCTGAACTGTCTCTAGAAGGAATCTGGAATAAGTATCAGAATGTCAGCCATATCTGGATCGCATCTGAACTGTCTCTAGAAGGAATCTGGAATAAGTATCAGAATGTCAGCCATATCTGGATCGCATCTGAACTGTCTCTAGAAGGAATCTGGAATAAGTATCAGAATGTCAGCCATATCTGGATCGCATCTGAACTGTCTCTAGAAGGAATCTGGAATAAGTATCAGAATGTCAGCCATATCTGGATCGCATCTGAACTATCTCCAGAAGGAATCTGGAATAAGTATCAGAATGTCAGCCATATTTGGATCGCATCTGAACTGTCTCCAGAAGGAATCTGGAATAAGTGTCAGAATGTCAGCCATATCTGGATCGCATCTGAACTGTCTCTAGAAGGAATCTGGAATAAGTATCAGAATGTCAGCCATATCTGGATCACATCTGAACTGTCTCTAGAAGGAATCTGGACCAAGTATCAGAATGTCAGCCATATCTGGATCGCATCTGAACTGTCTCCAGAAGGAATCTGGAATAAGTATCAGAATGTCAGCCATATTTGGATCGCATCTGAACTGTCTCTAGAAGCAATCTGGAATAAGTATCAGAATGTCAGCCATATCTGGATCGCATCTGAACTGTCTCTAGAAGGGATCTCAGAAGATGATGATCTTTGCCTGTTGATTGATCTTTCCTGAAAAGGTAAAGAGTTAGTTGTATGCAATATCATGATGTATGCATTGTGTAATGATGTTCTCAAAATAAAACGAGCTTGTGTTGTATGCACTTATCATGTATGTAAATAGGATGTATGAAATGTGAAATGTTAATGAATGTGTTTTTGTCTGGGAAAATAAATCCTTGACAAAAGTTGGGGAGTCATTAAATCCTGGACTGCTGTTGAAGAGTATGTGTGTCTTCAAACTTTGCTTAGAATATTTCCAATGGATTCCTGTTTTGTTGTTTGAGGAGAACTCCGCTGGGGGAAGTTGAAAACTCTGTGGGGAGTATGTTTATTTCTGCTTGGGAAAAGAGTTTAGGAGTCTTATTCGTCCGTTGCTCTACTGGGGAGTCGAAGTTGAACTGATATCTGGTCGGGTCCAGGTTTTGCAGTAACTTGTTGGGGATTGTAGAGTAGTCTACTGGGGAAGAGGAGTTGTGGTCCTTTGATTTGTAGTAGTCGGAGAGGCAAACTCAAGCTGGGGAATCCTGGTGTTGTTGGGGAAATAAACCCTGTCGTCAGTCCGCTAGAGAGGTGACATCTTCGTTAGGGGAAGTCCTCGAGGCTTCTTGAGGTTGATTCAGCTGGGAAAAAGGGGGTCAGAGATTATACTCTTGTTGGGGAATCAACCTATGAGAAGGAAATTGGGGAGATTTTTCATTGCCCCTAGTAGCGAATGTTTGTGGCATTGCCAAAAAGTTTGATTGTATGTAACCCTTTGTCGGGGTTGACGTTTAATGCCCCAAGTGACGGAGATGGAGACTTGCCCCTGGTTACTCTACAATTCTTGAGAGATTTCCTGGAATCTTAACTGGACTGCCCCAAGTGTGCTGGATAGTGACATGTCATGCCCCCTTGTTGATAGGAGATTTGTCGTTGGAAGTTTCATCCCACTTGAAGTGATTTTGTTCACTTGGAGAGCTTTCGTTCATCGGACATTCATTGTGTGAATTTCTCCACTGTCAAACAAATAGCCAAATGTAAACAGTGATATTCAAGTAATGCAAAATTTATGCTTGTCTTGAAGTTTTGAAAAATGCGTTTTTTAGCAGAAAACTTTTTATAAGACAAATTCAACACAAGATTTAGGGCTAAGCCTTACAGGAGTCAGGATACCTTTTGTAACAGTATGCTTTCGAACTAACCCATGCTTCAGTTAGGACTTTTGAAGGGTTGTAACGTGGCTTGGTTCACGGTTTTAAGAAGCAAAGTGTTGTACCCCAAAATTCGCCCTCCCATTTCTCATTGATTTCTCATCACAAAGCCCTTGAAGATCAGGGTCCAGTTAAGGTTTCATCTGCTCAAGACTTCTCCTTGCACTGTTGACCCAAATTAGGGTTTGTGTTTGCACAAAGATGTTTTGACCTAAAATGCCTAAGATGACTTCCATGCTTCATTTTGGACTCACAAGTTTATCCATACCAAGTTTCAAGTCTTGATTCCAAACTTTGCCCAGTCAATTGGACAGTTGACCTAGAAATCAACTGTATTATGGAAAAAGTCAACTGTGGTCAATTGACAGTCAAACCTCATGATTTTTGACCCACATCAACATTATGAACTCATTGGAACCATTTGGTCAAGTTTGGATCACAATTCCACAAGAAATTTGATCAGATCACCAAAAGGGCAAAATGGTCATTTTTAGGGTTTTGACTGTACAAAGGCAATTTTTGACTGTTTGACCTAGCCAATGGCAAACAAAGCTCACATATGGACTCAAGGACCCCATGGAATTATCTTGACATGCTCAACAAGTTCAAAAGATCCCAAATGCACAAGATTGACAGTTGAATTTCCCAGTCAATTGATCAATTTTGACTGTATACTGAAAAGTCAAACTTTAACTTTTTGGTCAAAATCAAGAGTCAAGATTCATTTTTCATAAAAACATGCCAAATCATGAAACTTGTTCACCAAGAAATCAAAAAATGCAAATTAGGGTTATAAATGAGAATTTTTCATAACTTAGAATTTTTCTAAGTTATGAAAAACCCTAATTTTTTCCCAACTTTGCCCCACTTTCTCACCAAGATCTATTTGGATTCAAACAAAAGTCAAAACATGAAAGTTGTAGCTTGTTGCATAATCTACAACTTTTATTCACAAAGTTTTCCCAAATGAGGCTTGTATATCAAGTTACAAATTTTTGAATAAGGGCACTAAACCATTCTTAACTTAGTGAAATTTTAACCTATTTTGACAAGGTTTTCTACCCAACTTCAAGGCCATTTTCCATACACTTCCACTTGGAATTTCAATTTTCATTTCAAAGATGGATTGTAGTACACATTCCAAGCTTTCCAAAATGTCCAAGAACTTCCCAAACAACCTCATAACTTGAGAGAATCGAATTTCACAATATGGCAAAAACTCACTTTTGAATTGGCTATTTTCCATGTTCATAATTTGTGCAAACTTCTCAAATCAGCATGCCCCTTGATTACAGGTCCTTAAACCATCCAACACTCAATAATTTAATGCATGTTCATTGTGCTAAGACCTTGTTTCATGAGTTCAAGCATTGTCTAAAGGATTAATCCCAAATTGGAAAAAGCATTATATCCATTTTTGCAAAAGTTTCACTTTATGTCATGATGCAAATCCACAAGTACATATGAGATCTAATTGGCACAAGATTATGAGCAAAACACTCTGATCAAGGAGAGATTATGCAGCACATTAGGGGGCCTCTACTGAACTAGAACACAACTTGGGCATTTGTTGCTTAAAGTGTAAGTAACATTGCATTTTGTAAGACAACTCTCATATCAGCTTACAAACACTTAAGCAAACTTGAAAAACAGATCCAGGACATCCCAACTAAGCTAGTACACGACCCTAACATCCCTCATACACTCCCAATCCCAGAATCACCTTCAAACTGCAAGAACAGGGCAAGGCCTGCAGTTTGAGTGCCATCTTTCATTCCTCTCAAGCTTTCTTGCCCAAACCAGTTCACACACATTCCCTAGCATCAGTGCAAGCTAACCAAGACCTGAAACACGATCTGTAATTCCTCTAACAAGTTCCACCATTTTCATTTTCTCATTTTGCAGTTGAAGTTCCACAGCTCGATTCAAAGTGTCTCAAGGCAAAGTAAATATTGGAACAGCATCACCACGCCTCAAGGAAGCTATACCAACCATCACCTTGCACTGAAAGCTTCCCCATTGCCAGATAGAACTTCAACTGAACAGGTATTTTGGTGAACTTTTAACTCTTAGTATAGGTATCATTAGCTCTAGGTTTGTGAATAAGAAATGTTCTACTCATGCCACTGAACCTTTACATGCTTTTACTTTTCATTTCTTTTGCTTGAGCTGTGAGAATTTAAGGTTTGAAAATGGCAGAAAACTTAGGTCAGGATTTGGGAATGTTAAAATTCTCTCTCATTTCTGAGAGTTAGGATGAGTTTTTTTATATATTTAGAATCGTGATTCAATGCTTAACATTTCTTATGTTGGAAGTTTGTGCAAAAAATCAAGGAATCAGGATGTTCGAATGAAGGTTCTTGCGCGCGTTTTTTTGAATAATTTTGTTCAGAGGTTGAAGAAGGTGCCTCATGGGCTGGGCCAGCTTTTGTTTTGCTTCTTACACCATACTTTTTGATTCATACCCCCTGAGCCCATTTGTTTGATTTAATGTTTTTTTGATCTTTCTTTTTTATTTCTGACTCATTTATTTTTTCTAATAATGTTTAAAACTTGAAAAATCATTTTTACACCATTTTTGCATTTTTTAAGTATTTATTTGATTATATGGACATTTATACACAAATATATATATACTATTATTTAGAAATATTAGAAAAAATAATGTAAACATATTATATTTCTGATTTTTATTTCATTTTTCCCTTTTGAAACATTTTGTATAAAAAAAATACTTTTTTTTTTATAAAAAATTAAATATTATTATTTTGTGCATATTTAACATATTTTGTAAATAATATAAATAAATATATATATATGTTAGTATACTTAGAATAAAATACCCAAAAATATACATATTTTTATCTTATTAATATTTAACATTAAAAATACATTTTTACAAATATACTATATTTTTATTTTATTTTTTGTATATAATTAGTAAATGTTATATATATTAAATAATTAATACCCTTTTGATTAAAATTAGGGTTTTGCCCTAAATAAGTAGAAACTCTAAAAATAATACCTTTTTTTTATTTTTGTTTATTTGACATAAATAATACTTATTTTTTCATACATATAAAAAACTTTTTTGCATTCTTGCATATTTGTTTTATTTTTATTTTATGCCTTTAATTATATTGTAAATATTCCAAAAATGATGTAATAGCTAGGTTTAATTTCTTTGTCTAAATATCCCCCCATTTGAACATTTGTATCCCCCTCCCCATATTATTGTGTTGTAATAGTGTAGGAACTTTAACTTTTCGCACTTTATCGCTTTCTAAATATACCATGCTAGAATTAGGGTTTGTATGCAAATAAAAAGAACAAAATAGTTTGACCTAATTTCAAGATAAACAAGCATGAAAATGGACAACACATTTCACACTTGCACCCCTAGGGTATTCCACTTTGTTGCCTTCAAATAATTGGGCCATATTGCATGTTAGGTTTCTTTGGGTAAAACAAACAATCAAATGATCATAAGTCCCTCGATGACGCTTTCGAAAAGTTGCCTAAAATGATCCAGTCCCTTTCAAAGAGAAATTGCCCAAAGATCCTTAGCACTATTGCGATTATGGTCTAAACGATGACCCGCGCCCGTCCCTTTCACCTCCTAATACAAGATTGTCCACCAAATGCAATGGTGGAACAAAATTGTCAAAAGGTTTAAAACATAACAAGAATCTTTGAGAAAATTTTAGGGTAGATAACTCTTAGGTACTTGTCAATTTGCAAAGAAAACACTTGCCTATTTTCAAACCACACTTCACAAACACTTTCAAAACAAACTTTCAAAAACCTTGAAACATCTTTTCAAAAGACAAAACACCTTTTGTAAAACATTCGAGTAAAGAATTGTTACAAGGGTAGCCTATACAAGGCATCTTTTCAAAACATTTTCAAAACCACACACCAAGCACCATTTCAAACAATTGAAAACCAAGGCAAGTTGATCTAAGCAAGTACCTAAGAGCCCATGGATAACCATGGATAGAAAGGGTGCTAATACCTTCCCTTTCTATAATCTACTCCCCGAACCCAAGAAAAATCTCAAAGGTTTTTGCTGTGCTTTTTAAACCTTTCCTTAGGATAAAATAAAAAGTCGGTGGCGACTCTTGCTCAACCGAAACATTTGCGAAAACAAACGCAAAACCACAGTCAGTTCTCCCACCGTATCACACAAAGTATAAAGGCTCAAAGTATATTTGTACCCACCCGCTCTTCGTGATGTTCTTCAATCCTAAACTCAATTAATTGTGCATTTGAACTCCAAATGAGTCTGGAACTACGTTTTTGGTGATGGTTCACACAAGTTGAATTTGTTGGAAGGCAGTCATTTTTGCAACATTTTTCATTTTATTGAGGATTTTTAGCGACCTCGTTCTTTTGATTTGTTATCCCTAAATTTTTCCTGACTGTTCCTATTTTCGAGATTACAGTCAGCGGGATGCCCCAGCTTTCTTAAGCCTCCTTTATAGGTTTTGGCTCAGTGGGCTTTTCTCTTTTGAGAGATTGACTGCCTATGAGATAAGGAACCACCACTGTCTTTTGATTCCAGAGGAATGCTTTTGATGTCATTCGTTGTATTATGAACTGAGAGTTTGCGACTTCAATGCGCATCTTTTTGAATTAACTGAGAGACTACCCTGCCTCAGGTTTTGATTAAAGGTTTCAATTTGTGTTTAAAACAGAAAACTCCTACTTCTTTGGCTCAAAGGGGTTGACTAGGGATTATCTTCCTTATAACTCCAGTGTTTAGGATTTAAAAGAAATGCCTGTACATCGTCAGCAAGGTCTGTCCAAAAGCATACTGTATGAGATTATAGCATTATTTCGTCATCCTCCCTCTAAAGGCTTGTAACTTTTAGCAAGAGTTGAAAGTCATAAATAGAGTAAAAAGCATAGTTTAAATGTAATGGAAATGAGTGGATCAAATCAAGACAAACATATGCAATGCATTAATGAAACAGAGTTTGACATTAACAGATAATTGTTTGAATAACAAAGAGATTACAACTTGAAAATTCAAATGAACAAAAACTTTTAATGATTCGTCATAGGAGCAGTGATCACATTTGGGGTCTTCGGAGGGTCAAACTTGATCTCCTTGGCATCAATCATATCTTGGACCTTGTTCTTCAGAGCCCAACATTTGTTTGTGTCATGCCCTAGGCTACCAAAATGATAAGAACATCTTGCATCCGAGTTGTAGTTAGGAGAAGAAGTCTTAGGGTTCGGATGAGGAGCCTTTAATGTAATCAGCTCTTCCTTCAACATGTGTTGTAGCGCTTGAGCTAGTGACATGTTGATCCTAGTATATTGTCTTTTAGGCGCGACCTCCTTACGCTGATGCCCCTGTTGACGTTGACGAGGTTGTTGCTGGGCTAGTGACCCTGAAGCAAGTTGGGGAGCCTTTCCCTTGTCTTCTTGTCTTAAAGGAAGTTGAATGATATCTTGATCTCCAACCCTAGTTGTTTGCCCCATTTGGTGGTCTCGAAGCAGTTTGTTGACGAGAACCCTGAGCTCTTCTTATCTTTGAGCCAAGTCTTGAATGAGATCCATCTGGCCCACCAGTTGTCCCATCATCTGGATCTTCATTGTGGCCAACTCAATCTGCAGTTCCTCCAACTGATCATTCCTGTCACTGCCTGAATTCCCTAGGACCATGCCCCTTGTGAGGAGAGCTTTCACTTCTTCTTACCCCTGGGACAGGTTCAAGAACATTTCTTGAAGTTGAGCATTTTGATCCTGGATGCCCTTGATAGTCTGCTCTAGAGCCATCTCTACTTGAAATAAACAGTAGGAAGATAAGGAGACCTGTGTGGGAGAAACCTGTCATGATATGATGCATGATATGTGGATGCATGTTTTCAAGGATCTCGCGGGGTAAACACAAGAAAAATGTAGAGGTTGAACTTCGATCAACATCTTTGATTAGATAACTTTGTATCGGTGGATGTATTTTCACGAGAATCAAGCTCACCATGTCAAGTGGGTCATAGCCCCTGATTCAAGTTGTTGCACTTGATCTTTGACGACTTTTGTTCAGAGGACAACCCTCTTGCCTTTTGGTAAATGTCTGGTTCAACGTGACCCTGCATCAAAAGACCCTCAAGATCCTTGAAATGGTTATTGAAAATGCTATGGGTATGATGTTATGATGTTATGTACATGTATGCAAAAGCAAGTAAGTGTATATACAGGTAATCATATTCACACAGAGCAAACAAGTCCTTAGGTTTAGGCTTGCATAGGGTTTCATAGGTAAGTACCCTCTTGAAGTTAGTTGGCTCAACCTGTCCTAAAAATAGAAACTGAGTTCTAAGGAGCTCAATATCACTGGATTATTTTCTATGTTCATTGTTTTGGTTTATCTACTTACTGGCGACCAAAATATTCCAAGAAAACAATCCTCAATGAGTGTAGTATCGAGTATCTACCAACTTTGGACTGCACCAAAGTCGGTCATCTCACTACCCCTAAAAAGGCCAAGATGGTCAAGTAATGTTCTAAGAGTTCGTTAGTGCTTTATGACATCACTCAGCGGCCCCGTATTCTCCTTGACTACTCAAGGGCTACCGGTACCCACAAATATGTCACACTAACATAGCTACTACTTCAACCATGTCGGTATACCCCGCACAGTTCCCTCACAGTTTATTGCTATTTACCTAAAAAGGTGCCCCCAAATCCGGGTGTAGGATTTATAACTGTTGTACCCCAAAATTTGCCATCCCATATTCCTCAAGATTTGACAAGAATAATCTTCAAATTATTCAAGATGGCTCAAGAGGTAGAAAGTCAAATCACTTCCTAAGACAGTTGAAATTAGGGTTTTGGTTCTTTCAAGGAAATTGGGGTTCTCAATGGTTCAATCAAGTCTCAAGGGCCTATATACATCCTCAAGCACCTACATGTCAAGTTGCAAGACTCACAATGCCAATTTGCACAGTCAAAAGCTCCATTTGATCTACAGTCAACTGCAGGGGTAAAATGGTCATTTTGCAGTCAAAAGTCAGAATTTTTGGTCAACATCTTATTTTGAGTCCACAATCATCATTTGGTCAAGTCTTGATCATGATTCCGCAAGAATGGCTCAAAAATCATCAAGATGCAAGAAGTTACTATTTTTGGACAGTAGAAAAGTAAACTGTATCTTGACCAGGGCATAACTTTTTCATGGTTTATCAGAAAAATCCCATCCAATGCTCATTTTTAAGGGGATGTAATTTCCTACAATCCATCTTCACACTCCAAATCCAAGAAATGCTCTCACAAGAAGTTACCAATTTTGACATTATAGGTCAATTTCAAAAGTCAACAAAAGTGCACTTTGAGTCAAAGGCCATAACTTGAAATTGGTATATCCAAATGACATGGGACTAAAGGCATTGGTTAGAGGACTTCAAGATCTTTCCAAAATGTCCAAGAACATGGTCATATGATCAAAATTGAGGAAGTTGTGCATTGGAGAAGTTGGGAAAATTTTATGAATTTGCAAAAGTCAACTTTGCCCAAAACACCTTATTTTTGCTAATGGGCCTCAAATCTCTTCTTGAAACTTCATCCATGGCCTATGCACGACCCATCAAGATTAATTGAATTTATTTTCTTATTTTTATTGATTAATTGGATTTTTAATTAATATTAATTCATTTAATTAATTTAAATTGTAGGAAAATAGAAGATTTGGTTTTTTAAATCTTTTTGTGAAGCAAATAGGACCTAATCATGCTGGAAAATTCATGCACAAGTCAAAGATACAAAAATCTCCAAATTTGGCAACATTTTCCAATCATGAAAAATCAAAAATATTTGATTTTCAATCAAAGATTTAATCATCAATACTCATGGGTTGGATCCAATTTTTTGACCTAATTCAATTGCCTTATATGCAAGCAAGCTGACCATACCCTAGAGGACATGAGAAAACTGTAGAAACAACCATAGCATATTGAAAAAATTCCAAGAAAATTGAAAACTAATTTTTGCATTCCAGGCCAATTCAAGGCAATTTGTTGATTCAAATACATTGTAGGAGGTTCCAGGAACGTGTTGCAATCAAATTCCAGTACCAAAGCTCAAAGAATCAAGGAATACAGAATCATGGTTTGGCTTCTTTATTCAAAATCGTATATCCTAATTCATGCATAATTAACATGTTTTTGTGATTGTTTTGCATTGCTAGAAGTCATACCAAGCTTATGGAATGGTTTAATTGAGTTATAACTCCCTGAATCCAAAGATGCCATGATCAATTTCTAGGGTTCTTAAGCTTTGAAATTAGGGCTATTCAATCCAGGCAAAATTAGGACTTGTGAGACATATGGTTGAGATCACGAGACCAAGACGAACACAACTGACCCCTCACGAAATATTTATATGTACCATGGTGCTAATCGCTATTTTTCGTGCAAGCGCATAGTGGAGGTTAAAAACCCCCGCTATCTGATTCTGTTTTTGCAGGTACAACAAAGAAGATGATGAGGTGTTGGTGTCCCATTGGACAGTTTGAAAAATACGCACGTTTTTTCTGTTTTACACCATATTGATTATTATCTTATATAATTATTTTTCTTTATTTTAATAACAATTGGAACAACTTGGCTGAGTGGCAGGGACGCGTGCATATGGTCATTGGGACCTGGGTTCGAATCCCAGGTCCCCCAAAACATTTATTCCTATTTTTCTGCCTATGTTCACATGCAGCTTGCAAGAGGGATGTCCACCATACGCTTCCAACTCCCAAGCGCCAGATGGCTTCAAATTCAAATCCAATGGCCAGGATGGAATGACTACCATAGTCCCTAGTCAACCAGCGTATGGATGATCATCAAAGTCAAACAAGCTTGAGTATTGTTGGGCCTGAGAATTTCCAAACACACCTCCTAATTGGGCCAACACCCCCTGGGTTCATTCTTTTTTCTTCCTTTATATTTATTTATTTAATTGTTTTTATTATTAACTATTATTATTATTACTTAAATTAACCAAATTAATTTTTTATAATAAATTCAGAAAAACACAAAATATGATATTTTTATTTATTAATTTTAATTAGTTATTTTGTAAATAAATATAATTAACTAATTTAGTTTAATTAGGATAATTCTAACTTTTTTGCAATAATTTAAAATCAACATAGAATTAGGGTTCTTGACAACTTTTAATCATTTTTTTTATTTCCTTGAGACATTAAAAAACCAAAAATATTCCTTTTTATTAATTAGTTAGTTTTAGGTTCAATTTAATTAAATGCAAAATAACAAAAACTTCTTTCTTTCTCAAAAAGGGTCAAAACCCTAAGGACTTCTCCGATCCAATTTTTCTCGCGCGTGTGATTATTCTTGATTATTTTCATTCCAATTATGTAATTGCTCCGAGGATGTAATAGCTTTAATTAGGACTTTTTATCGCTTTTATTTATTTTCCGCAATTTACTTTTTTTCAAGGGTTTGTTTTTGGCGATGTAAATACCTGACGCCTTGTAATAGCTTAGTTTTATTTTCCGCAACTATTAACTGCTAGATGTATGATAATTAGGCTATGCATGACAAGACTTATCTCTGAAATTAAAATCAACCCGTAGCTCACCATAACATGTACAAAGATAACATAAATTGAAACCTGACACACTCGCACATGCCACTCCTAGGGTACGCCTCACTTGGTTGCCTCGACGTGGTCATTGAGTATAGGGTGTTTTAGAGGTCGCCCTCCTGTCTAAAGATCAAAGTTGCCTCGAAACGGTTGCCTCGGATAAAAATGATCTAGGACATTAGGGTTACCGCTAAGGCGTCCTACCATTGCTTTAGTGACCACATGTCCCTATAATCGAATTGACCCGAAAAACTCCAACGACGGTGCTACCTACTTCTCAATAGTGGGATAGTACTGTCTAAAGGACATTTACACAACTTAATTTCTTTTGAGTAGGTAGAGGTTCTCAGGTACTTGCTCTTTCAAAACAAAAAATACTTTTCGCACCTACACTTTTCTGACAAAAGTTTTCAAACAAACACTTCATACACTCTTGAGGACAGATACAAGAGTCAAATCGAAGTTTTCAAACAAACTTTTTTTCAAAACCCACAAACACAAGAAAAGCAAAACATTTTGAAAACATAGTGAGAAAGTACCTAAGAGCCCGTGGATAACCACGGATAGAAAGGGTGTTAACACCTTCCCTTTCTATAACCTACCTCCCGAACCGAGAAACATCTCGAAAAGGAATTTTGCTGTGCTTTTGTCCTTTCCTTATTGGAGAAAATAAAAGACGGTGGCGACTCTTGCTTACCGCGAAATTTCGCAAACCAGCATTCCAAAACAGTCAGTTCTATTTCCACCGATCACAGAACTGGCGACTCTGCTGGGGAATATCTTATAAGTGAGGTGTACCTTAGGATTAGATCACTATGTTTTCAATTGTATGCTTTGTATGCTTTAATTTTGTGGGCTTGTATCGGAGTTCTATAGATCCTAACCCGGATCTGGGGATACCCTTTAGGTAAGTAGCAATAAACTGTGAGGGACCTGTCCGGCATAGACCGACACGGGTGAAGCAGTAGCTACGTTGGTGTGACACCTTGGTCTGTACCGATATCCCTTGTGTTGGAACGAGGAGAATATGGGTCTTCTGAGGAGTCATTAAGCACCAACTGACCTTAGCACCTTAAATTGACCAACTTGGCCATAGAACAGTAGCAGTATGCTACACTCATTGAGGCTAAACTCTCGCGATGGTTCCGGCCGCAAGAAAAGGTTGCCAAACTGGAATTATGACCGATCGAGGGTAGTCAGTGATATTGAGATCCTCTAGAACCCGGTTACTATTTTTAGGACAAGTCTTAACCAACTGAAACTGAAAGAGGGTAGTACCTAAACTTCATGCCAGCCTGAACTCTAAGGGCTGTCTTGTGTGACTTGTGTGCCTTTACCATGTTTGCCTTTTGTGAATACTTGTGGTGCGCCTTTATCATAACATCATAACATCATAACATTGCATACATCCTGCATAAGGACTAACCCATTTCAAGGATCTCAAGGGTTTGTGATGCAGATCATGATGAATCAAATGTCTAGCAAGAGGCAAAGGGGATTTATTTTCCTCTAGCCAAGGTGTCTAGAAATCAAAGCATGATAACTTGAGTCAGGGGCTATGACCCACTCGATATGGTGAGCTTTGACTCTTGAGGAAGGACTCTCAACAACATGAAGTTCCTTCAATCAAGCTACCAGATTCAAATTCTAACAAGTTTCTTTGTTTACCCCGCGAGATCCTTGAAAACATTGCATACATATATCATACATATCATTGCATTACAGGTACCATTACAGGTCACTTATCTTCTTCGCTGTTTATTTCAGCAATCATCATGTCTACCGAACCTTCCACTGAACAAGCTATCAAGGCCCTCCAGGCCCAGAATGCCTAGTTCCAGGAGTTGGTTATGAGCCTAGCCCAGGGTCAACAGGATTTAAAGACTCTGATTCTGAAAGAAAGGAAGAAGAAGAAGAAGAGGACCGTCTTGTTCAACACTGGACGCAGATTTGGGAATGGATTACAGAATGAGGTTGAGCTGACTACCTCATCTGTAGGCAAAGATAATCCACAAGAGAGAAGGGTTCCTAGTCCCGTGGTCTCTGACAACGAGACAGATTATGATGAAGAACAGTATCCTCTTGCTGAGGATAGGTATAAACAGCTGGAAGACCGCTTGAGTGCTATGGAGATACAGAATGTGCCCGGGTTGGACTTTGGAGACTTAGGCTTATCCTCTGGGGTGGTGATTCCCCATAAGTTTAAGGCACCAGCCTTTGCCAAATATGACGGAGCCTCCTGCCCAAAGCTGCACCTCTGGTCGTATGTAAGGAAGATCCAACCTTACACTGCTGACAAGAATTTGTGGATCCATTTCTTTCAGGACAGTCTTTCAGGGACTCAACTCGAATGGTTCTATCAGCTGGATGGGGCCAGTATTCGCAACTGGGAGGACTTGGCTACTGCGTTCTATAAGCAGTATCAGTATAATTCCGACCTCACTCCTACGCGTACCCAACTCCAGGGTATGTCAATGGGGACGGGCGAAGGATTTAAAGAGTATGCTCAAAAGTGGAGAGACCTTGCTGGAAGGGTGCAGCCACCGTTAACTGATCGTGAACTTGTTGATATGTTTCTGGGGACCCTGTCGGGCCCATTCTTCAACCATTTGATTGGAAACTCTTCAGCCGGGTTTACAGACCTTATCTTGACTGGTGAGAGAATTGAAGCTGGCATCAAGAGCGGGAAGATTCAAGAAGCCACACCTTCTGATGCTCAGAAAAATCCCTACAATGGGAAGAAAGAGTCCAATGCTGTGTATGGTCAAAAGAGGCGTCATGACCAACGCGTAGGAGAAATCTTGATCTCTAATCCTACGCTTGCTCAACAAAGACAGGGGCATCAACGTAAGGAGGCCGCACCTAAAAGACAGTTCACTAAGATCAACATGTCACTGACTCAAGCGCTACAGCAAATGTTGAAGGCAGCGCTGATTACATTAAGGGCTCATCTCCGGAATCCAAACACTTCCGCTCCTACCTATCATCCCAATGAAAGGTGTGCATACCACTCTGACAGTCCGGGACATGACACAAACAACTGTTGGCCCCTGAAGAATAAGGTTCAAGACATGATTGATGCCAAAGAAATCCAGTTTGACCCTCCAGAGACTCCAAACATAATCACTGCTCCTATGCCAAATCATTGAAGGCTTTTGTTTTATTTGAATTTTCAAGTTGTATTTTTCTTTGCTTATTCAAACAATTATTGTCATGGCAAACTTTTTTATTTCATTAATACATCGTATATGTCTGTTTTGAATCAATCCATTCGTATTCACTATATTCAAATTGCTTTCATTTTTTTGTGATGTTCAACTCTCGATTAAAAAATTCTAAACCCTTTGAGGGAGGATGACGAAAACGATACCACGATCTTTACAGTATGCTTTTGAACAGACCCCGCTGATGAAGTACATGCATTGTTTCAAATCCTAAACATTGGAGTTATAAGGAAGATAATCCCTCGTCAACCCCTTCGAGCCAAAGAAGTTGGAGTTTTTCTTTTCATGAATTAAAACCCTTAATCATAACCTGGGGCAGGGTAGTTCTCTCAGCTGATCCAGGTGCACAATGAATGGCATCAAAGAAGTCCTTCTGAGACAAAAAGACAGTGATGGTTCCCTATAATCGTAAGGACAAGCAGTCATTATCTCTCAAAATAAAAGCCCAACAAGTCAAAACCTATGAAGGAGACTTACAAAACTGGGGCATCCCGCTGACTGTAATCACAAAAGAAACAGTTCAGGAAAAAGACAGGGATAATAAAATCAAAAAGAAAGAGGTCCTGCAAACTCTTATAAAAATGACTGCCTGTTCAAAATAAATTGTCAGTATCCGAACCATCACTGGAATATCAGAGCAAAGACTCAAACAAGATCTAATGCACGATTAACTGAGTTTAGGATCGAAGAACATCACGAAGAACGGGTGGGTACAAATAAAATTTGAGCCTTTATCCTTTGTTTCTTAAACCGTGAACCAGGCCACGTTATAACCCTTAAAAGTCCTAGCTGAAGCATGGGTTAGTTCAAAAGCATAATGTTACAAGAGGTATCCTGACTCCTGTAGGGCTTGTTGTAAAATCCTGAGTTGATATCACATTTTGCAAAAATTCACTTGTTTTATTGAAAACTGCATTTTCAAAAACTTCAAGACAGACATAAGCTTTGCATGTTTAAAATAACATTGTTTGCATATGACTATTTGTTCAAACAGCAGAGAAATTCGCACGACGAATATCTAGTGAACAAAAACCTTCTCAACAAAAAGGATCACATCAAGTGGAAAAACACTTCTAATCCAGGGGCACGACATGAGCACTGTCCATCATCTGGGGCAGTCAAGTCAAGATTCCAGGAATCTCTCAAAATGCCAAATAGCCAGGGGCAAATCTCCATCTGAATCAATTGGGGTATTGGACATGAATTCCAGCAACGAATCTTGCATGATCAAACATCTTCTGGTAGTATGGCAACACAACACTACCGACAGTGACAACTCCCTACATCCTGAGAGCATGGACATAGTCAAAAAAATACTACGCATAATCAAAGACCCGCTAGGTCGACTGGCCTAGGCAAAAATAAGGGCTTCCCGGCGAACCAAAAGGGTTCGGGCAAAAATAAGGGACAAAAATGAAAAATCTGTACACCCGGCAAGTCGAAAACCTGAAAAGGCGGCTTGGGAAAAAAAGGGGTATCCCGATGGACTGAAAACCCGAAAGGGCGGTCCAGGCAAAAGTTAGGGATCAAAGTGTACGACTATGTCCCGTCATCTCGTCACTTGCCTACCAGAAGAAGATTTGTCAATCGGCAGTTATCAAGCATCTCCACATGTACCTTCTCCCACAGAAGCTGGGGCAATGAGAATCGTCCGAACTGTACAAGTTGCGCTGTCCTCCAGGTACAACGTGGATTTAGTTGAAGAGTATGACCCAGATACCTTCACTCCCCAAGCAGAGTTAGTTTACCGACAGTCCCGAAAAGTTGGGTATCCCCAGCAAGTCTTAATATTCTCCAGCGGAGTATAAAGATATTTCCTCAGCAAGCATCCCCGGCAGTCTTTATATTCCTCGACGGAATATAAGAATGTTCCCCGGTGGAATACAAGATATCCCCCAGTGGAGCCATTTCCCAGTGCAGTCTAAAAGCTTCCCCGCTAGAGTTGAATCATCTTCCCCAGTAGATTCTGGAAGCTTGTCCCCTGCAGAGTACAAATGCATCTCCCTAGCCATATTCAGAAGGTTATCCCGTAAGAGTCTAACTGGGTTATCCTCAGCAAATTGCAACGGAAAGATCATCCTCAGCAAAGTTCTTTTTATTCCCAGCGGAATTCATCATCAAAATCCCCAATAGAGCTTATCAACGGAATCTCCAGCGGAGTTATCATTAAAACTCTCAGCAGAACATCTCTCCCCCACAGAGTATTTCCCCGCAGAGTAATCTCTTCACCAGGTTTATTCCCCAATGGAGTCATCTTCTCCTACAGGTTTATTCACGCATTCATCTTCGTTCACCATCCCCAGCAGAAGCGAAGAACTCAACTCTATTCTCCAGCAGCTCTGGGATTTATTTTCCCCAGCTGAAACATCACATCTTCATACATCATGATACATGCATATACGCATCATACGAGTAAAATATCATTTATGTTGAGAACATCATTGGTTGATCCATCTCATGCATTGCATGTGACTGACCTTTACCTTTTAGGAAAGATGCAGTTAAGTTCTCAGCTTAGTCGAAGATCTGACCAGTTCTTAAATCTCAATCGGATTATCCTCAGTTGAAGTTCAGATGAGGTTATCAATCTCGACAGGTTCTCTACATCATAGGGTGGACAAGTACTATAACTTCAACGGTATACTCCATTGAGCACGAGTCAGTTCCTAGATCTTGATGTTCTCCTCCGTCATAGTACGGACCAGTTCTATAAACTCAGTGGTTTACTCCATTGAGCAAGAGATAGTTCAGATGTGACCCGAGCATGGCGACATTCTGATACTTATTCCAGATTCCTTCTAGAGATGGTTCAGATGTGACCCAGATATGGCGACATTCTGATACTTATTCCAGATTCCTTCTAGAGATGGTTCAGATGTGATCCAGATATGGCGACATTCTGATACTTATTCTAGATTCCTTCTAGAGATGGTTCAGATGTGACCCAGGCATGGCGACATTCTGATACTTATTCCAGACTCCTTCTAGAGATAGTTCAGATGTGACCCAGATTTGGCGACATTCCGATACTTATTCCAGATTTCCTTTCAGAGACAACTTAGAGATGCTCCAGACACGGATGTTATTCTATTGCTTATTCAAGATTCCTTCTAGAGATGGTTCAGATGTGACCCAGGCATGGTGACATTCTGATACTTACTCTAGACTCCTTCTAGAGATAGTTCAGATGTGACCCAGATTTGGCGACATTCCGATACTTATTCCAGATTTCCTTTCAGAGACAGCTTAGAGATGCTCCAGACACGGATGTTATTCTATTGCTTATTCCAGATTCCTTCTAGAGATGGTTCAGATGTGACCCAGACATGGCGACATTCCGATACTTATTCCAGACTCCTTCTAGAGATAATTCAGATGTGACCCAGATTTGGCGACATTCCGATACTTATTCCAGATTTCCTTTTAGAGACAGCTTAGAGATGCTCCAGACACGGATGTTATTCTATTGCTTATTCAGATTTCCTTTCAGAGACAGCTTAGAGATGCTCCAGACCCGGATGCTATTCTATTGCTTATTCAGATTCAAACTTCTAAAGACAACTTAGAAATGCTCCAGACACAGATGCTATTCTATTGCTTATTCCAGATTCCTTCTAGAGATGGTTCAGATGTGACCCAGGCATGGCGACATTCCGATACTTATTCCAGACTCCTTCTAGAGATAGTTCAGATGTGACCCAGATTTGGCGACATTCTGATACTTGTTCCAGATTTCCTTTCAGAGACAGCTTAGAGATGCTCCAGACACGGATGCTATTCTATTGCTTATTCAGATTTCCTTTTAGAGACAGCTTAGAGATGCTCCAGACCCGGATGCTATTCTATTGCTTATTCAGATTCAAACTTCTAAAGACAACTTATAAATGCTCCAGACACGGATACTATTCTATTGCTTATTCCAGATTCCTTCCAGGGACAGTTCAGATGCGACCCAGACATGGCGACATTCTGACACTTATTCCAGATTCATTCAGGAGACAATCCAGATACGATCCAGATTCAGATGTCATTTTGTCACTCATTCAGATACAATATGGATACACCCCAGACACGACGGTCATTCTACTACTCATTCAGACGTCAGCAATTAGATACAGACTAGACACGCTCCAGACACGGAAGCCATTCTATTTCTCATTCAGATTCAACTATCAACTTCAAGTGCAGATACACTCCAGATACGAAAGTCATTCTGTCACTTATCCAGATCCCAGTTACAGCACAGATACGTTCCAGACACGGAAGTCATTCTGCTACTCGTCCAGATCTCAATTCCAAATACAGTTCAGATACGATCCAGATTCGGATGTCATTCTGTCACACTCTTAAATACAGTTCAGATACGATCCAGATTCGGATGTCATTCTATCACTCTCTCAAATAAAGTCCAGATACGATCCAGGTTCGGATATCATTTTGTCACTCATGTTTCTGATGCATCCAGTCAATGGAGACGAAACCAGTTAAATCGATTCTTAAAGATTTTTTTGAGGCAAAGCCCGTCAATGAAGACAACCTGTCAATGAAGACAAAACTACCTACCAACAATCTCCAGATGGCATCTATAAACCCATCCTCCTATCTATCATCTCTCCAAATGGCATCTATAAGCCCATTCCCGACATCACATTGCTGATACTACACTATGCGAGTGCAAATTTCTGGGCACTTTAGTGTTCAATCATCTTCCACCTTCGGATCACGAAAGGCCCGAAAGCCAATCTACATCCTCAGGTTTAAGAAGATTGAACAGGGGCAACTGTTGTACCCCAAAATTTGCCCTCCCATATTCCTCAAGATTTGACAATAATAATCTTCAAATTATTCAAGATGGCTCAAGAGGTAGACAATCAAATCACTTCCTAAGACAATTAAAATTAGGGTTTTGGTTCTTTCAAGGAAATTGGGGTTCTAAATGGTTCAATCAAGTCTCAAGGGCCTATATACATCCTCAAGCACCTACATATCAAGTTGCAAGACTCACAGTGCCAATTTGCACAGTCAAAAGCTCCATTTGATCTACAGTCAACTGCAGGGGTAAAATGGTCGTTTTGCAGTCAAAAGTCAAAAATTTTGGTCAACATCTTATTTTGAGTCCACAATCATCATTTGATCAAGTCTTGATCATGATTCCACAAGAATGGCTCAAAAATCATCAAGATGCAAGAAGTTACTATTTTTGGACAGTAGAAAAGTCAACTGTATCTTGACCAGGGCATAACTTTTTCATGGTTTATCAGAAAAATCCCATCCAATGCTCATTTTTAAGGGGATGTCATTTCCTACAATCCATATTCACACTCCAAGTCCAAGAAATTCTCTCACAAGAAGTTACCAATTTTGACATTATAGGTCAATTTCAAAAGTCAACAAAAGTGCACTTTGAGTCAAAGGCCATAACTTGAGATTGGTACATCCAAGTGACATGGGACCAAAGGCATTGGTTAGAGGACTTAAAGAGCTTTCCAAAATGTCCAAGAACATGGTCATATGATCAAAATTGAGCAAGTTGTGCATTGGAGAAGTTGGGAAATTTTTATGAATTTGCAAAAGTCAACTTTGCCCCAAACACCTTATTTTTGCTAATGGGCCTCAAATCTCTTCTTGAAACTTCATCCATGGCCTATGCACGACCCATCAAGATTAATTGAATTTATTTTCTTATTTTTATTGATTAATTGGATTTTTAATTAATATTAATTCATTTAATTAATTTAAATTGTAGGAAAATAGAAGATTTGGTTTTTTAAATCTTTTTGTGAAGCAAATAGGACCTAATCATGCTGGCAAATTCGTGCACAAGTCAAAGATACAAAAATCTCCAAATTTGGCAACATTTTCCAATCATGAAAAATCAAAAATATTTGATTTTCAATCAAAGATTTAATCATCAATACTCATGGGTTGGATCCAATTTTTTGACCTAATTCAATTGCCTTATATGCAAGCAAGCTGACCAGACCCTAGAGGACGTGAGAAAACTGCAGAAACAACCATAGCATATTGAAAAAATTCCAAGAAAATTGAAAACTGATTTTTGCATTCCAGGCCAATTCAAGGCAATTTGTTGATTCAAATACATTGTAGGAGGTTCCAGGAACGTGTTGCAATCAAATTCCAGTACCAAAGCTCAAAGAATCAAGGAATACAGAATCACGGTTTGGCTTCTTTATTCAAAATCGTATATCCTAATTCATGCATAATTAACATGTTTTTGTGATTGTTTTGCATTGCTAGAAGTCATACCAAGCTTATGGAATGGTTTAATTGAGTTATAACTCCCTGAATCCAAAGATGCCATGATCAATTTCTAGGGTTCTTAAGCTTTGAAATTAGGGCTATTCAATCCACGCAAAATTAGGACTTGAGAGACATATGGTTGAGATCACGAGACCAAGACGAACACAACTAACCCCTCGCGAAATATTTATATGTACCATGGTGCTAATCGCTATTTTTCGTGCAAGCGCATAGTGGAGGTTAAAAACCCCTGCTATCTGATTCTATTTTTGCAGGTACAACGAAGAAGATGATGAGGTGTTGGTGTCCCATTGGACAGTTTGAAAAATATGCACGTTTTTTCTGTTTTACACCATATTGATTATTTTCTTATATAATTATTGTTCTTTATTTTAATAACAATTGGAACAACTTGGCTGAGTGGCAGGGACGCGTGCATATGATCATTGGGACCTGGGTTCGAATCCCAGGTCCCCCAAAACATTTATTCCTACTTTTCTGCCTATGTTCACATGCAGCTTGCAAGAGGGATGTCCACCATACGCTTCCAACTCCCAAGCGCCAGATGGCTTCAAATTCAAATCCAATGGCCAGGATGGAATGACTACCATAGTCCCTAGTCAACCAGCGTATGGATGATCATCAAAGTCAAACAGGCTTGAGTATTGTTGGGCCTGAGAATTTCCAAACACACCTCCTAATTGGGCCAACACCCCATGGGTTCATTCTTTTTTCTTCCTTTATATTTATTTATTTAATTGTTTTTATTATTAACTATTATTATTATTACTTAAATTAACCAAATTAATTTTTTATAATAAATTCAGAAAAACACAAAATATGATATTTTTATTTATTAATTTTAATTAGTTATTTTGTAAATAAATATAATTAACTAATTTAGTTTAATTAGGATAATTCTAACTTTTTTTGCAATAATTTAAAATCAACATAGAATTAGGGTTCTTGACAACTTTTAATCATTTTTTTTTATTTCCTTGAGACATTAAAAAACCAAAAATATTCCTTTTTATTAATTAGTTAGTTTTAGGTTCAATTTAATTAAATGCAAAATAACAAAAATTTCTTTCTTTCTCAAAAAGGGTCAAAACCCTAAGGACTTCTCCGATCCAATTTTTCTCGCGCGTGTGATTATTCTTGATTATTTTCATTCCAATTATGTAATTGCTCTGAGGATGTAATAGCTTTAATTAGGACTTTTTATCGCTTTTATTTATTTTCCGCAATTTACTTTTTTTCAAGGGTTTGTTTTTGGCGATGTAAATACCTGACGCCTTGTAATAGCTTAGTTTTATTTTTCGCAACTATTAACTGCTAGATGTATGCTAATTAGGCTATGCATGACAAGACTTATCTCTGAAATTAAAATCAACCCGTAGCTCACCATAACATGTACAAAGATAACATAAATTGAAACCTGACACACTCGCACATGCCACTCCTAGAGTACGCCTCACTTGGTTGCCTCGACGTGGTCATTGAGTATAGGGTGTTTTAGAGGTCGCCCTCCTGTCTAAAGATCAAAGTTGCCTCGAAACAGTTGCCTCGGATAAAAATGATCTAGGACATTAGGGTTACCGCTAAGGCGTCCTACCATTGCTTTAGTGACCACATGTCCCTATAATCGAATTGACCCGAAAAACTCCAACGACGGTGCTACCTACTTCTCAATAGTGGGATAGTACTGTCTAAAGGACATTTACACAACTTAATTTCTTTTGAGTAGGTAGAGGTTCTCAGGTACTTGCTCTTTCAAAACAAAAAATACTTTTCGCACCTACACTTTTCTGACAAAAGTTTTCAAACAAACACTTCATACACTCTTGAGGACAGATACAAGAGTCAAATCGAAGTTTTCAAACAAACTTTTTTTCAAAACCCACAAACACAAGAAAAGCAAAACATTTTGAAAACATAGTGAGCAAGTACCTAAGAGCCCGTGGATAACCACGGATAGAAAGGGTGCTAACACCTTCCCTTTCTATAACCTACCTCCCGAATCGAGAAACATCTCGAAAAGGAATTTTGCTGTGCTTTTGTCCTTTCCTTGTTGGAGAAAATAAAAGACGGTGGCGACTCTTGCTTACCACGACATTTCGCGAACCAGCATTCCAAAACAGTCAGTTCTATTTCCACCGATCACAATAACAAACCCAAACAAGGAACCCAAAAAGTAAAGCAATCAAAGCAATCAAAGCAAGCATGTAAAGGTGATCTAAAACCCTAAGGTAACCCCACTTTTAGAAAAATCCCCAGCAGAGTCGCCAGTTCTGTGATACGGTGGGAGAACTGACTTGGGATTTGCATTTGTGTTTGCAAATGTTTCGGTTTAGCAAGAGTCGCCACCGACTTTTTATTTATCCTAAGGAAAGGTCAAAAAGCACAGGAAAGACCTTTGAGATGTTTTCTTGGGTTCGGGGGGTATATTATGAAAAGGGAAGGTGCTAGCACCCTTTTCATCCACGGTTATCCATGGGCTCTTAGTTACTTGTTTTAGATCACTCGCCTTTGCTTTTCAATTGTTTTGAAATGGTGCTTTGTGTGTGGTTTTGAAAATGTTTTGAAAAAGATGCCTTGTCTAGGCAACCTTTGTAACAATTCTTATTTGAATATTTTACAAAGGTGTTTGTCTTTTTGAAAAGATAATTCAATGTTTTTGAAAGTTGTTTTGAAGTTGTGTTGTGATGTGTGTTTGAAAAATGGCAAGGATGTTTTGCAAGTTTGATCAAGTAACTAAGAGGTATCTACCCTATTTTACTCAAAGATCTTTCTTATGTTTTTAACCTTTTTAACAGTGTTGTTTCACCATTGTATTTGGTGAACAACCTTGTGTTAGGATGTTGAACGGGACGGGCATGGGACATTTGTATAGTCATAGAAGGCAACATATAGGATGTTTTAGCAATGTCATTTTAGGGACTAGATCGTTTACCGAAGGCAACATCGAGGGTCATCGAGGGACTACGATCTTTTATCGAGGGTCTTTGCTAAAACGCCCATGCTCGAGGGACATGACTATTTTCCTAGGCAACAAGTGAGATTACCCTAAGGGTGCATGTGTGCAAAGTGTGTTTTATTGCATGCATTTGTCTTTGATTTTTAGGTTATCTACTTGTTGGTTTTATCTTGCCATACACACCTAGTTACTAGCATTTGTACAAAAGTAACAAAAAGTCCAAAAAATAAATCCTACACTATTACAACCATATTGAAGTGCATAGAAATGTAAAGGAAAAAATAAGATAAAAAGAAGTAAAAAATGAGCTCCTTCGATTTGGGAAGGAGCAGCCTTCGATTTGCATTCTGTTGGCCTCCTTCGATTGGGGCTGGCAACAACAAAGTCACGTCTTTCGATCGGGCCTTGGCAGGGGCGAGGTCTTGTCCTTCGATTGGGCAAAGGCAGCAGCGAGTTGTATCCTTCGACTGGGGCCTGGAAGTCAGTGAGGGAATGCCTTTCAATTAGGGGTTGGAAGTCACTGAAGGCATGCTTTTCGTTTGGGCCTAGAAGTCAACATGGTTTTCCTCCTGGTTGTCTCTTACGTTTGACCTGGAGAAAGAGGGTAGAAGCCAGAAGCTTCGTTCCCTATTTCCTGTTTCCTGTTTCTTTCATTTCAAGCATTAAATGACAACATGGCCTAAGGCCATGCTAGTATTTATCTTTCAAACAGTTTAATAACTAAAGCTAGTTCAGGCAAACAGCAAGCAAAACGAAAGGGTTAACTTTTAAAAAACATGTTAACAGGGTGGAAACAAAGGAACAATGGTATATACATGTGTGAAGACAAATTTTAGTAGTATCTAAAAGACAAATTTTAAAACCTTTGTACAAACTACTGACTATGTAAAGATCTGGACGCAACATAGTCTGGAAAACGAGATTTGGTCTTGAGTCAAATGCAAGAGTGAGGTCGAAGCACACCTGTTTGAAGGAAGCATTTGCCTCAGTTGAAGCTTGTGGTCGAAACAAGCTAACTTCGAAGGAAGCTATTGCCCAATCGAAAGCTCATGCTCGAAGGAAGCATTTTTCCCAATCGAAAGCTCATGCTCGAAGGAAGCATATTGCCCAATCGAAGCATGTGGATTCGAAGGATGCACAGAGATGGTTACCTTGTCCCATCGAAACTTGTCCAAACAAAGAAAGCATGCAGGCAGCAATCTTGTCCAGTCGAAGCAGGCTTGTAGGCAGCAAAATGTCCAGATTCGAAAGAGGCATACATGAGGCAAAATGTCCAGATTCGAAAGAGGCATACATGAGGCAAAATGTCCAGATTCGAAAGAGGCATACATGAGGCAAAAGTCCAGATTTGAAAGAGGCATGCAGGAGACAAAATATCCAGATTCGAAAGAGGCACGCTAGTAGCCATTTTGAGCAATCAAAGGAGACCAAGAGTCAATCGAAAGAGCTGAATCGAAAAACACTTGTTTTTATCCAAATTTGCCAAAATATTAATTTTATCTGTTTTCCCCCTTTTTGACAGTTTCCTTTTGGTATTGGAAAATCCCAATGCACTTGTTTAAGCTTGAACCTTGAAATCCTTGTAAGAAAAGCCTTGAGAATTGAGAGGGCAAATTTTGGGGTACAACACTATAGTATGATGTTTATGATGTCATGATAAATTACAGGTATATCAAACACAAACAAATCACACCAAGTCCTTAGGTTTAAGGCCTGCTTGAGTTTTAAGGTCATACCCTCTTGAAGCTGGATTGGTTCAACCTGTCCTATAAATATGTAACCGGGTTCTAAAGGGATCTCAATATCACTAATCTTTCCCCCAAGCCTTGTTCAATCGAAGATTCACTCGTAATCAAACAAAACTCAGAAGTCAAACATCAATGAGTATAGCATCGAGTATCTGTCGACCTTGGGCATACACCAAAGTCGGCCATCTCGCTACATCCTACTGGCCAAGTTGTGCAATTAAAGGTTCTAAGGTTAGTTGATGCTTGATGACACCACATGGCGGCCCCGTACATCTCAATGATTGACTCAAGGGTTACGGGTACCAACCAAAGTGCCACATCAACGTAGCTACTGCTTCAACCATGTCGGTATACCCCAGCACAACTCCCTCACTGTTTATTGCTACTTACCTAAAAGGTGTTTCCCGATTCGGGTGTAGGATTATATAACCCAAACAGTCCCCATAAATATAAAGCAAGCAAGACAATCAAGAGAAAGAAATTAAATATGACCTAGATCCTAAGGTTTACCCCACTTTATATTTTAGTCCCCAGCAGAGTCGCCAATTCTGTGATACGGCAGCAGAACCGATTGTTAATACTGGTTTGTGTTTTTTGTTCGCAAATGTCGCGGTAAGCAAGAGTCGCCACCGACTTTTATTTTATCCAATCAGGAAAAGGAAAAAGAACAGAAAAAACCTTTTTCGAGATGTTTCTGAGTACGGGGTAGATTATAGAAAGGGAAGGTGTTAACACCCTTTCTATCCGTGGTTTTCCACGGGCTCTTAGGTACTTGCTCATTTTGAAAACTTCTTGTGTATGCTTGTTTTGAAAAGTTTTGTTTTACTTCATTTTAACCCTTATTTTTGTCCTCAAGAGTGTTACGAAGTGGTTTTTGAAAACTTTGTTTGGAAAGTGTTGGTGTGAAAAAGTTTTTGTTTGTTTGAGCAAGTACCTAGGAACTAATCTACCTACACTAAAAAAGGTCTGTTCGTTTTCCTTTTAGACAATGCTATCCCATTATTGAGAAATAAGTAGCATCGTTGTTGGAGTTTTTTAGGGACATTCGAAGGGGAAAATACGATCACGAAAGAAATGTTAGGAAATCTTAGTAATCATCCTAAAGCCTTAAAGATCTTTTTCCGAGGCAACATCCGAATGGGTCATTTTAGATCTTTCGGGGCTAGAGGACAACCACTAACAAGCCCTATACTTCATGACCGTTTACCGAAGGCAATTGGAGTGGAGTAAACCCTAGGAGTGAGCATGTGCGAGTGTAATTTTTCAGTTAATTTATCTTTTCTTATTTAGGGTTTTCTACCGTATTAATTTTCAGTTAGTCTTTCAATACAATCCTATTAACATTCATCTAAGCAGTTTATAGTTTGCGAAAATTAAAGCGAGAAAGTTAAAGGCCTAGCTATTACAGGGCTTTTTCAGATACATAATTATTTTGACCGAAAATAAAGATGCGGAATTGAAACCCTAATTACTATTACAAACTTGGAGCAGTTACAATAATAATAAAAAGGAAATTAAAAAAATGCGTGCGGCAAATTAAATGCGAGGATAATTAGAGAACCATAAGAAATCAAATTGAAAAAGATTTAGGTTATTTTTGAGAGAAAAATTAGGTTATGTACAAGTTAACCCTAATTTCTAATTAATTTAAATTATGAAAAAAGGAATTAAATTGCCCTAAATTAAACTAATCTAATTAATTAAGGAAATAAAATATTTTTTATGAAAAAAATAATTTTTATGATTTTTTGATTAAATGAAAAAGAAATAATTTTAATGTTATATTAAAAAAGAAAATAGTTAGAAAATAATTAAAAAGAATTAAAATAGAAAGGAAAAGAATTAGGATTGATGGTGATAAGCAAACTGGGGGTGTATTGCTGAAAATCCAAAGGCCCAAGAGAATGGCCCAGCTTGACTAACGTCTGATCCAGTGCAACTCCCTTCTGATGGTCTACCATGCTCTTTGCTTGCTGAGCATTTAGATCTGGGATAGAGATGATCTGATGGCTATGTATCTTGGGCGTATGGTGGAAGTTGGAGGGTGGCCCATGTTGGATCTGAAATAAGAAACTAGGAAAATAGAAAATGTCTGGATCTGGGGTCGAACTCAGGTCCCTCTCTTCACAAACGCGCGCTTGACCGCTGGGCTGTAATGTTTAGTTGTTATAATATTGAAACAAAAATAATATAATAAAATATGAGTCAGTACGATAAAGAAAACGCACGAAAAAATTGAATTTCCCAATCAGGCTGGGACACGCCATTGTCTTCCTCACAGATCCATCGTTTTAGGTGTGATACCTTTACCTACGGCTTGTCTCTGTAGCTATAACCCCGCATCTTTCAAAAATCTCAAACAAGCAAGATAAATTAATTCCAAATATACCAATCAACTCGTTTTGATCTCACGAGTATGATGGCATCCTTCTTTTGCCCTAATTTTCCCTGTATTAAGAAGCCCTAAAACGGAGGGCAAAACCCTAATAATGGCAACTCATCGTTTATGCATCAAAGCTAGGAATTAAGTATACAGAAAGTTTCCAGGCATCCATATGAACACAAATATGCAATCAAAACATATTAACAATGCAAGAATGAAGAGATATGAATTTGGAAAAAGTGACAAACCGTGAGAGTATTATGTGATGATTCTGGGCTTGTGGAAGCTTGCAAATGATTGGAGAGTGTTTTGGAGATGTCCAGGAGTGGATTGGCGGCTTTGAATTTCTTTGAATCGTCCTCTAGATTAGAAATCGATCCACACTTTTTTTTGCAAAAAATTCACTTTGTGTTTGATGCTTTTCACGACTTCAACCCCTCGTTTCTTGCTTTGGTTGTGTCCTGTATAATTTCTAGAGCATATTAGGTCAACAAAAACAATTTGTATCTTTGTAAATCATGAAGATTTGATTTGATTTTGCTCCTTGTATGATATGTTTCTAAAATAGCCTAATCGTGCCAATTTTGATTCAATTTGCCTTGATTTGATTTGGTCTGATTAATCCAACTTGAATAGATTTGATTCCTACAAAAAAAATCAAATCAAATTCAATCTTTTGTATTTTTTGCCATTTATTTGATTTAATTTGAATTTTAAATAATAAAAAATCAAAATAAAATAAATAATGAAGCAAATAATATGTGGATGCTGATTTGGTTCGTGGACCATGTTCCCAATAAGATTCAATCATGAAATGCTAGGCCCATTTGACAAAAAATGTATTTTTGAGCACATTTGACTTTTGGCAATTTTGCAAAAATGGTTAACTTTGACAAGGCATATCTCCTTCAATTTTAATCCTAGAGAGGTGTTCTTGGACTTTTTAGAAATCTTAGGATGTCACCTAAACAACCCTTTTGGTTTCATCTCAATTGGGTCTTCCATGTTCATGTAAGATGCTTTGACCCAAAAGGTGTTTTTGTTGACTTTTCAAAAGGACCTATAATGTAGAAATTCATATCTTTTGATGAGTGCATATTTTGAACTTGTAGGATGAAGATGAGTTGTAAGGAATTGCATCCTCTTCAAAATGAGCCTTAGATGGAAAATTTCGGATAAGGTATGAAGAAGTTATGCCTGGTCAAATTTTGGTTGACTTTTCCTATGAAACACTAATTTAGCAACTTTTGGGTTTTGATGAATTTGGGGGCATTCCTTGAGGAATCACGATCAACCCTTGATCAAATGATTGATATCACTTCAAAATGTTGATGTTGACCAAAAATCTTGAATTTTTACTGTATGTGGGCCATAGTTGACTTTTGACCTAGTATAATTGATTTTCAGGCATCTGACCAGTTGACTGAGCAAACTTCTCGTACAAGGCATGAAACTTGACATGGATGATCTTGAGAACATATTGGGACCATGGAAATAATTTGGGACCCTTGGACTTCAACCATCTTGATGAGGAGTGAAACCCTAGTTTGAAGCTTGTTGCCTTAGGAGGAGGATTTTTCTGGTCAATCCTTAGTCATCCTTGAGCAATTAAGGACCTCTAGAGGCATGTCTTGAGTGAAATGAGAGGGAAAATTTTGGGGTACAACATATAGGAAAATAAATCCTTGAAAATTGTTGGGGAGTAAAGGGAAGCTGAATCCTGGACTGCTGCTGGAGATGAAGAGTATGTGTATCTTTAAACTTTATTTAGAGTATTTCATCTGGGGATTCCTGTTTTACTGTTTAAGGAGAAATCCGCTGGGGAACATTGACTTTGCTTTAGGAAACTCTACGGGGAGCGTTGATTTCTGCTTGGGGAATAAATTTCAGGAGTTTTTGTATATTGCTCTACTAGGGAGCTATCTCTTGATTGGAGAGGAAGAAAGTTTAGCTGTTATCTGGTCGAATTTCAGACTTCACAACAACTCGCTGGGGATAAAGAAGTTAAATGTTATCTGGTTGGATTCCATGCTTTGTAGCAACTCACTGGGGATAGTGGCAAGCTCTATTGGGGAAGAGGAGTTTTATTAGTGATTTGAAGAAGTTAAACTATTATCTGGTCGGGTCAAGGTTTCGTATTATCTTGAACGGTTATTTGGTCGGGTCCAGGTTTCAACAACTCGAACTGTTATCTGGTCGGGTCCATGTTTCAACAATTGAAGAAGTTAAACTATTATCTGGTCGGGTCCAGGCTTTAGTAACTTAAAATTAAGATTTACTGTTATCTGGTCAGGTCTAGGTTTCAGCAACTCAAACTGTTTTCTGGTCGGGTCCAGGTTTCAGCAACTCAAATTGTTTTCTGGTCGGGTCCAGGTTTCAGCAATTTGATCTTGAGGTTAACTGGTATTTGGTCGGGTCCAAGTTTCAGCAACTTGAAATGTTATCTGGTCGGGTCAAAGTTTCAGCAATTGAAAAAGTTAAACTATTATCTGGTCGGGTCCAGGCTTTAGCAACTTGAAATTGAGATTTACTGTTATCTGGTCGGGTCCATGTTTCAGCAACTCAAACTGTTTTCTAGTCGGGTCCAGGTTTCAGCAACTCAAACTGTTTTCTGGTCGGGTCCAGGTTTCAGCAATTAAAGAAGTTAAATTATTATCTAGTTGGGTCCAGGCTTTAGCAACTTGAAATTGAGATTTACTGTTATCTAATCGGGTCCAGGTTTCAGCAACTCGAACTGTTTTCTGGTCGGGTCAAGGTTTCAACAACTCAAACTATTTTTTGGTCGGGTCCAGGTTTTAGAAATTTGATCTTGAGGTTAAGTAGTATTTGGCCGGGTCCAGGTTTCAAAAACTTGAACTATTATCTAGTCGGGTCCAGGTTTCAGCTATTGAAGAAGTTAAACTATTATTTGATCGGGTCCAGGCTTTAGCAACATGAAATTGAGATTTACTATTATATGGTCGGGTCCATGTTTCAGAAACTCAAACTTCTTTTTGGTTGGGTCCAAGTTTTACAGTAATTTGTTTGGATGAGATGAAGTTGAACTAGTATTTTGTCGGGTCCAAGCTTCATAGTAACTTACTTGAAAGGGTAAAGTTGAACTGTTATCTGGTCCGATTCCAGGCTTCGCAGTAACTTGCTTGAAAGGATGAAGTTAAATGTTATCTGGTCGGATTCTAGGCTTCGTAGTAACTTGATTGAAAGGATGAAGTTAACTGTTATTTGGTCGGATTTCAGGCTTTATAGTAACTTACTGGGATAGTAATGGCTTCGTTGGGGAATGCAATGACTCTACCGGGGATTAAGGGGTTTTGTCCATTGATTTGTAATAGTCTGAGAGGCAAACTCAAGCTGGGGAATTTGTAGTTTATTAGGGAAATAAACCCGGTTAAAGAGAATATTTTGACGATCTTCTAGGGAAGTGACTTTTTTTAGGTAGAACTCCATAAGGCTTCTTTCTAAGACCAACTCAGCTGGGAAGAGGTTTTTTGTAGAGACTGAAATTCTGGATGGGGATTGCATGAATCCGTCTATGTGGGGATAATATTATTGAAGTATTATCGTGGGTGTGATACAATGGCATAACTGACTATTTATACTGGTTTTACATTTATGTTTGCAAATGTTGCAGTAAGCAAGAGTTGCCACCAACTTTTCTTTTATCTAACAAAGTAAAGGGTGAAAAGAACAGAAAAAGACCTTTCGAGATGTTTTCTGAGTAAGGGGGTAGATTATGGAAAGGGAATGTGTTAACACCCTTTCCATCCGTAGTTATCTACGGGCTCTTAGATGATTAGCTCATTTTGAAATACCTTGTGCTTTGTGTGTTTTGAAAAGTATTTTTGAAAATGCCTTAGTGCGGCGATTTGCTTTATGATAACTCTTATATCAGTCCTCAAGAGTGTTGATAAAGCATTTTTTGGAAAATGTTTTGAAATGTTTTTGTGTAGGTGTAAAAAGTTTGTTTGAGCAAGCATCTAACATCTATCTACTTTACTCGAAAGAGTCGTTCTTTTCCTCCTTTCCTTTAGATAAGACTAGCCTACTATTAGTGAGTAGGTAACCATAGTCGTTTGGATGTATGAGGGACATTCGTGGGTAATCATACAGTCATAAAGGAAACATATAGAGACGCTTTAGCAATTTTGTTTAAGGGACTAGATCATTTACCGTAAGGCAACACCAAAGGATTATCGAGGGACTATGATCTTTTGATTCGGGGGTCTTTGCTAAAGCGTCCCTACTTTCGAGGGCCATGACTGTTTTATTTTCCGAAGGAAACCAAAGTGGGAGTACCCTAGAGGTGTATATGTACAAGTGTGTTATATTCAGTTATTTTTTGTCTTTTGTGTTAGGTTTTATGATACGGTGGCAGAACCGTCTGTTATACTAGTTTTGCATTTTGTATTCGCAAATGTTGTGGTAAGCAAGAGTCGCCACCAACTTTTCTTTTATCCAACAAAGGAAAGGGTGAAAAGAACAGAAAATACCTTTTTTGAGATTATTCTGAGTAAGGGGGTAGATTATGGAGGGGAAGGTGTTAGCACCCTTTCCATCTGTCGTTTTCTACGGGCTCTTAGGTACTTGTTTGTTTTGAAAATTGTTTTTGTGTTTGTGCGTTTTGAAAATTTTGGTTTGCTTTATGATAACTCTTGTATCAATCCTCAAGAGTGTGATAAGGCGTTTTGAAAAGAATTTTGAAAGTGTGGTGTGAAAAAGTTGTTTTTTGAGCAAGTACTTAACAACTATCTACCTACTCGAAAAAGGCGTCCTTTTCCTCCTTTACTTTAGATAGTGCTATCCTACTATTAATGAGTAGGTATCCCTATCGTTGGATGTTGATGGACTATCGAAAGGGATGTTTATGGTCATTGAAGGCAGCATGTAAGATACCTTAGCAGTTCGAAGGGACTGTCATCATATATTCGTAGCAAACATCGAGGGACAAGATCATTTCTCGTAGGCAACTCGAGGGACATTGAGGGACTATGATCTTTATGATGACTTTAACTGAGGGTCTTTGCTAAGGTATCCCTACGTTCGAGGGACATGACTATTTCCGAAGGCAACCAAAGTGGGAGGTACCCTAGGGTTGTGAGTGTGCAATAGTGTGCTTTTTTTCCAGATATTTTTATCTTGATGTTAGTGATCTAAGATTGATTGGTTAGTTCTTGCCATACACGCCTAATTACTAGCAGTTTATATACAGGCATACAATATAATGCGGAAAGTAAAACCTACAACTATTACAAGGCTTCGGGGAAGTCACAGTTATATCTGACTGAAATGTAAAGTGCGGAAAGTAAAAATCCTAATTAGGGCTATTACAATCCGGGAACAATTACATTACTAAAAAGAATAATAGTAAGAAAAATAATAACACGCAAAAATTGAGACAGGAATAAGTTTGAAACCCTAAAAATCTAATTGTTTAATAAAAATTTTTTTTGGTATGTTATGAAAAAACTTGAGATTTAACCTAATTTCTAATTAATTTTAAATTAAAGAAAACAAGTTAAAATCAATTAAATTAAATTAATTTGCAAGAATTAATTTTAATAAAAAAACCTAAATCTATTTTTTTGTGATTTTTTGTTGATTTTATGATTAAAAAAATGAATTTAAAAAAACATAAACTAATTAACTAAAAATAGAAAAAATAAAACAAATTAAAAAAGAGAGAAATGGGCCTGGAGTGCATTAACAATCTGGGGGGTGTTGATTGAACTTTTATTAGGGCCCAGATCTGTTAGCCCATCATTGCGTTGGATCTGGTGTTGTTACGTCTGGAAGGTTCACCATAGGGAAGCAACCCAGGAGCGCTAGATATGCCTTCATTGGTAGCTGATGGCTCAGATTGAAGGCCACATCATGTGCTAACTAAGTCTGGTGCACATGGGATCTGCAAACAGTTTGTTAGAAAAATAAAACGCCTGACCTGGGTATCAAACCCAGGTCCTCTCCTTTACAACGCATTGCTTTCGCCATCTGTGCTAACCTGTTAATCGTTTATCATACCACACACATAATATAATATACAAAACAAAAGCTCAAAATATGTTTGAGACAAAAACGTGCGATGGTTCAAACTAGCCAACCAAGTTGCGCCATGCCATCATCTTCTCCACCCATCCGTTGTGTTAGCTTTCATACTTTTACCTACAGACAATGTTCGTCACTACAACACCTGCAATTTCTAAAATCCACATCATGCAATATAAATTAAGTTTAAGACCATGGATCAACTAGGTTTGATCCCCTAAGCATGACGGTGCATATTTAAGCCCAATTTTGCCTGTACCTGAAAACCCTAAAACAAAGGTCTAAACCGTAGTAATGGCAGATCATCATATATCCATCAAAACTGGAAATTAACTATTCAAACACGTTCTAAATATTCATACAAACAAGAATGCATAATCAAAACATAGTTATAACACATGTATGACCATAATCGTTTTTAAAGAATGAGGTTCAAACTGTGATAGTATAGGTTGTGATCCTGGGAGCTTTGACGCTTGGAAACGGTGCAACTAGCTTCAGAATGCCTCCAGAAATTGATTGCAAGCTTCAGAATGCCTTGAATCCTTCTACAACTCCAAATCTGATTGCCAATTTTCTTTGAAATTTCAAGCTTGTGAACAGAGTCCTTTTTTGCAGCAGTTGCACCTCCTTTTGGTCATGAACGTTTATGCATATATAGTGTATCATATTAGGTTAACAATTATGGACTGAATCTTGAAGATTGGATGGAAGGGATTTGATTTGCATCTTAGAATTATATGTTTCTAAATTTGGCAAAAACTTTCTCTTTTCTCTCCAATCAACTTTCACACGAATTCATGACTTAATCTTCTGATTCCAGACTCATGATATGACCATAAAACAAATCTTTAGGATTTAAATCATCTTTTTACTATTTTATTTGTTTTATTAATATTTAAATGGATGAAAATTAAAATAAATAAAAATAAATCTCATAAAAATAAAATAATGGATTTAAATGTCTTGAATAAGTCCATGGATATGTTTGAGATCCAAAACCCACGCCCATTAGTTAAAAAGATCTAATTTGCTCACATTGACTTTTGTGCATTTTTTCAAAAATTGGTCAACTTTAGCAATGCATATCTCTCTCATTTTTAACCCTAATAGGGTGTTCTTGGACTTTTTTAGAGATCTTAGGATGTCCTCTAAACAACCTTTTTGGTTTCATTTCAATTGGATCTTCCATGTTCATGTAAGGAGCTTTGACCCAAAAGGTGTTTTTGTTGACTTTTTGAAAGGACCTATAATGTCTGAGCTTGTATCTTATAACTGGGGCATTTCTTGACCTTGGGGGATAAAGATAAATTGTAGGGAATTGTATTATCTTCAAAATGAGCTTTGGTGGAGAAATTTCTGATAAAGTATGAGAAAGTTATGCCTGGTCAAAGTTTGGTTGACTTTTCCTATAGAAACCCTAATTTGCAACTTTTGACTTTTCCTATAGAAACCCTAATTTGCAACTTTTGACTTTTGATGAGTTAGGAGCATTTCTTGAGAAATCATGATCAAACCTTGATCAAATGATGGATATAACTTCAAATTGTTGATGTTGACAAAAAATATTGAAGTTTGACTGTATATAGGCCACAATTGACTTTTGACCTAGTACAGTTGATTTTCAGGCATTTGAGCAGTTGACTGAGCAAACTTGTTGTGCAAGGCATGAAATTTGGCATGGATAATCTTGAGGACATATTATGGCCATGGAAAACATTTGGGACCCTTGTATTTCAAACATCTTGATGACAACTGAAACCCTAGTTAGAGGTTTATTGCCTTAGGAGGAGAATTTGTCTGGTCAATTCTTAGTCATCCTAGGGCAAGTTGGGGATCTCAATGGACATGTCTTGAGTAAAATGAGAGGGAAAATTTTTGGGTACAACATCTGCCCTTGTTCAATCTTCTTAAACCTGAGGATGTAGATTGGCTGGTCTGTGTTTAGTAATCTGAAGGTGGAAGATGATTGAACACTAGAGTGCCCAGAAATTTGAACTCGTCTGAAGTGATACTGTTAGTGGATAATATCGGGAATGGGCTTGTAGATGCCATTTGGAAGATCGTTGGAGATGAAATTACATATGCCATCTATAAAATATGACGGGGAGTCGTCGTAGATGGACTTAAAGATGCCATCTAGAGGACAATGTTGATTTCATGAGATATTCCTTTGTGGGGATTCCTATTCTTGTTGTTGAGGAGGACTCCGCTGAGGAATGTTGGTCTTTGTATTGGGAAATAGAGTTTAGGAGCTTCAGTTGTCCATTACTCTATTGGGGAGTCATCTCTTGACTGGAGAGACGGAAGTGAACTGCTATCTGGTCAGGATCCTGGCTTCACATCGACTTGCTGAGGATAATAAGGTTGACTGCTATCTGGCCGTATTCCAGGCTTCACAGCGACTTACTGGGGATAATAAGGCTGACAACTATCTGATCATATTCCAGGCTTCACAGCGACTTATTGGGGGGACATGAAATTAACTGCTATCTAGTTGGACTCCAGGCTTTGCAATTTCTTTAACTGGGTAAAAATCAGAAAAATCTTAGTGTCGATTTAACTGAACCCGAAAAGGTTTTGAATTATCTTCAACTAGAATAGAATTCAGAAAAATCTTAGTGTCGATTTAACTGAACCAGAGGAAGGTCTTGAATTAACTTTAACTGGGATGGAAATCAGGAAAATCTTAGTGTTGATTTAACTGAACCCGAGAAAAGTCTTGAGTTTTCTTCTACTGGAATAGAAATAAGAAAAATCTTAGTATCAATTTAATTGAACCAGAGAAGGTCTTGAATTAACTTTGACTGGAATGGAAATCAGAAAAATCTTAGTGTCAATTTAACTGAACCAGAGAAAGGTCTTGGGTTATCTTCAACTGGAATGGAAATCAGAAAAATCTTAGTATCAATTTAATTGAACTAGAGAAAGGTCTTGAATTATCTTCAACTGGAATAGAAATCAAAAAAATCTTAGTATCGATTTAACTGGACCAGAGGAAGGTCTTTTGAGAATATCTTTCTCAGAAAAATGCTGAAATAGCCCTTCGTCAAACGTAGCTTTTGAGAAGACTACCAGGTTATGTAAGTAGTCAACGGTGTTTGTTGATTTGATCTTTCTTGAAAAGGTAAAGAGTTAGTCGTATGCAATGTCATGATGTATGAAATGCATTGTGTAATGATGTTCTCAAAATATATGAGATTATACTGTATGCAATATATATGTGCATGCCATGATGTATGAATATGGGATGCTGTTGCGACATTTCCTAGTCTGGGAAAATAAATCTTTGACTACTGCTGGAGAGTACTAGGAAGCTGAATCCCGGACTACTGCTTTGTAGAAAGTGGAAAATGATTCTTTCATATTTGCTGGGGATGATGAATGGAGATAATTTGCTGGGGATTTCCTCTTTCCGTTTGAGGATATTCTTCCAGGGATCTTTGACTCCTACTTGAGAATGACTCTGTGGGGAGAAAGATGCTTTGTCGGAATATTTTACCGATGTAGAGAAATAAACTTTGTTGGGGAATAAACTTCCGCAGCTAGAGAAATAAACTCTACCAGGGATAAGGCTTTATAAACTGTTTGAGATTATTAAAACTTAGCCGGGGAACACAGATCTCAACTCTATGAGGGAACTTGGCAGGAGGAGGTCATTCCTGCTTGGGGAAGAAGATATCAAAATTTTGGTTGTTTTTACTCTACGGGGACATAAGCATCACTGGGACGTATGCTAAGGATGTAGCGGTGACTTCGTCTCAAGGCATCTCTGCCCCTGTACCGGCTGGAAAGAGTAACTGTCGGGACTACAAATGGCTTTTTTAGGCTTTGCCCCATTTCTTAAAGTTATTAGCAACTGTCTTTTTGTTTCTTATGCAAGTATTTGTAAACAATAATCATGTTCAAATGCATATGTCAAAAATAGTCACTAGACGTTTTTGCAAAACAAAACAGAAAAATAGAAAACAAATAGTTTTGTAATTTCAAATAAATGATTTGCATTGATTTTGAAGTGTGCCTATAACAAGGATTTTTGTACAAAGATATTGGCGTTCTAGTAGGAGAACGCCGTCGTGAAAATGAAAACTATACAAAATAGTTGTAACACGGTGGGAGAACTGACTTGGGTGTTTTGCGTTTGATCGCAATTGTGAGGATAACAAGAGTTGCCACCGACTTTTATTTTATCCAATAAGGAAAGGTTGAAAAGAACAGGAAAGACCTTTTGAGATTATTTTCTTGAGTTCGGGGGGTAGGTTATGAAAAGAGAAGGTGTTAGCACCCTTTTCATCTGTAGTTATCTACGGGCTCTTAGTTGCTTTCTAGATCACTTGCTTTTGTTTTAAAATATGCTTGTGGTGTGGGTTTTGAAATTATTTTGAAAATGTCTTTGTAATGGTTGTCGTCTCTATAAGAACGCGTATAAAAAGCTTTGTCTTTTGAAAATGTTTCAAGATGAAAGTGTTGGTGTATAAAATGTTTTTGTTGTGAGCAAGCGAGCAACTAGGAGTAACATACCTACTCAAAAGGTATTAAATATTCTTTTCCTCCTCCTTTAGATGTTGCTATCTTACCATTGATTTGGTAAGAAGCCCCATCATTGGATGTGAAGGGACAAGCACGAGACATTTTTGTATAGTCATAGAAGGCAACCTATGGGACGTTTTAGCAATGTCGCTTAGGGATTAGATCGTTTATCGAAGGCAACATTGAGGTTCATCGAGGGACTACGATCTTTTATCGAGGGTCTTCGCTAAAATGTCCATGTTCGAGGGACATGACTATTTTCTGAAAGGCAACAAAGCAGGATTACCCTAAGGGTGCAAGTGTGAACGATGTTTGATTTACGTGCATTTTGTCTTGGTTAGGGTTATCTATTTATTGATTTTATCTTGCCATACATACCCCATCTTAGTAGCAATTATATGAAAAGTGGTAAACTTGCGGAAATTAAAATCCTACGCTATTACATCATTAGGGGGATGGGGATACAGTTTGCAAATGGGGATGAAATAGGTGTCTGATTATTACAACCATATCGAATAAGTGGACAGTAGTGGAGTATATATATATATATATATATATATATATATATATATATATATATATATATATATATATATATATATATATATATATATATATATATATATATATATATATATATATATATATATATATATATATATATATATATATATATATATATATATATATATATATATATATAATACAGTAACAGTGTAAAAAGAAGGAAAAACTGCATTTTGAACTATTATGTGTCGACACATGCTGTTATGTATCAACACATATTTTTCCTTTCCCCTGCCAAACTAAATCAACTCAGTATGAGTCGACGTATAATGGGATTTGTCGACTCATTTCCTGCTTGTATCGACACATACACATTTTGTGTCGACTCATGCACCTTCCATCTTTCTGTTTTAGGCCCTGGATAGCAGTATTAGTCGATGCATACAGCCATATGTCGACTTATACCCTACTTTTTCACTTAGAATGAGTCGACCCATGTGGGTATGTGTCGACCCATGTTACAGTTTTTTGCCTCTATCACCATTCTTTTGCATGTGTCAGTCGGTTTTTAACATATAAATGATAAAAATGAACAACAAGGAAATGATTAACTTCAAGAGTAGTGATTACTTCATCTTATCTTCAGAAATAAACCAAAAATTATGTATGGAAAATGCAAGGTTAAGATGACTTACCTTACAACTGCACTTTAGGTTTTGAGTCTGAAACCCTTCAAGATGCTGCGTAGACCTTAATGAAACTCCAGGAAGCTGCTAGACTTCCCTTTATGTTAAAGGTTGCTGAACCAACTCCAAACAGTCAAGTTTATGTAGTACTGTCTTTTGTTTAGAAGTTGAGAATAAGAGCACTACAAAAACTGTTCTTGAGCTTGAGTAATATCTATGTGATATGAAGTGTTTAGAGGGTTTATGGGAGAGTTTACAAGGTTGTATAATAGTGGGTTGTGGATCTTTTCTGTTTTGGTGAGTCCAAACAGAGTTGAAGATGAACAAAGCTTTTATGGATGAACTGGGTTTTATGAATGAGCTAGGTTTTATGAATGAGCAGAGTTTAACAAAAATTCTGTTTTTCTTTTCTCTCCTCTCTTCTCAGAAAAAATATCCATATGTCTTATGAAACAACCCCTTTTGTAGTCCCTTGACTAAGGTTTAGGATGGAAACAAAATAAGTTATTTTGAACTGTTTTTGCCTACTACTTTGATAATTTTTCCACACAATCATCTTTTGCCATTTTGGTACAATTTTGTGGCTGTTATGATGCAGGTTCGAGCAGACTGCATAGAGCAGTTTTGGACTGGTTTTCTGGGTAGATTTTGGACTGTATAGGACAACATACATAGGTTTTGTGACAGGTTTGTGGTGCAGCATAGCAAAAGGTTTTGTAGGACAGCAATTGAGCAGGTTTTTGGAGTGTTGTGGCAATGCATAGAAGTAGCATATCATTTTTTGTTCAACAATAACTTGGACAACATAGTTTGCAGCATAAAACAAGTTTGGTTTGTGGAGCAATTTATGCACATTGTATCAAAGACAAAGCATTGTGGCAAGGTTTTGAGTCAAAGGAAAAAGTCCAAGCAATACAAAGTTTAGGATTTGTAAACTTGCAAAAATGTCACTTTGTAATAACTTGAATTATTTATAACATCTTGAACTATTTTGAATTGTAGTGACAAGTGTCATGAAGCAATGAACTTAACTTAGAAAAATTTCTAAGTCTTGCCAAAGTTGGATTTTTGACTTTCTTGATTTTTGATGATCAAATTTCATATTTTGGATGTCTTGATGAAATATGATTTTTGGATTCAACTTTGGTCAAAAAGTCAAAGTTTGACTTTTTAGTGTACATTTGACTTTTCCCACCAGTTGACCAAATTTTGTCTATCAATCCACTGATCTTAGGAGATGAATTGAAATGTGCAATTAGGTCAAAATGACGCGCTCAGATCCTTGAGATCATGCTTCCAACCAATAATCCAGGTATTAGGTCAAAAATCAAAGTTCGATCATTTTCAGTCACAACCTTAATTTTGCCCATTTTGTCCTTGTGAATGTCTTTCTTGGGAAATTATAGTCCAAGACTTGAAACTTGATAGAAGCAAACCTGAGGGTCTAGGAGGATCCTTTGAGAAATGAGAGGGCAAATTTTGGGGTACAACAGCTGCCCCTGTTCAATATTATGAAACCTGAAGAGTGAGATTGGCGAATCTGCCATTCATGACTTAAAGGTGGAAGATGATTGAACACTAGAGTGCCCAGAAATTTGCACTTGATATTGTGGTTGAGGTGTGAGGAATATGTTTGAAGATGCCATTCAAAGGTTATTGTCGATAGAGATTAGACTAAGTCTAAACTTGACTTCAACTGGGGAAAGGATCAGAGTAAACCTTAGGTCGATTTAAAACTGAACCCACCAGAAATCTTGAATAATCTTTAACTAGGAAGAATCAAGATAAATCTTTGGAGCGATTTATCTGAGCCAGAGAAAGATTCTTATTTGGAAAGAATTAGGATAAACTGTTGAGAGGTTTAAACTGAACCAAAAGAGGTCTTGGGTATTCTTTAACTGGAGAGAATCAGAATAAATCTTGGAGCGATTTATTTGAACCAGAGAAAGTGTCTACTGAGGAAGAATCAGGATAAACTGTTGAGAGATTTAAACCAAACCAACATGGGTCTGGAAAAGAATCATAATAAATCTTGGAGCGATTCATCTGAACCAGAGAAGATGTCTACGGGAAAGAATCAGGATAAACCGTTGAGAGGTTTAAACTGAACTAACAAGGGTCCGGGAAAGAATCAAAATAAATCTTGGAGCGATTTATCTGAACTAGAGAAGATGTCTACAGGAAAGAATCAGGATAAATCATTGAGAGATTTAAACTGAACCAACAGGGGTCTGGAAAAGAATCAGAATAAATCTTGGAGCGATTCATCTGAACCAGAGGAGATGTCTTCGGGAAAGAATCAGGATAAACCATTGATAGGTTTAAACTGAACCAGCAAGGGTCTGGAAAAGAACCAGAATAAATCTTGGAGCGATTTATCTGAACCAGAGAAGATGTATGCAGGAAAGAATCAAGATAAACCATTGAGAGATTTAAACTGAACCAACAGGGGTCTGGAAAAGAATCAAAACAAATCTTGGAGTGATTCATCTGAACCAGGGGAGATGTCTGTGGGAAAGAATCAGAATAAACCGTTGAGAGGTTTAAACTGAACCAGCAAGGGTCTGGAAAAGAATCATAACAAATCTTGGAGCGATTTATCTGAACAAGAGAAGATGTCTGCAGGAAAGTATCAGGATAAACCGTTGAGGGATTTAAACTGAACCAACAAGGGTCTGGAAAAGAATCAGAATAAATCTTGGAGCGATTCATCTGAACCAGAGAAGATGTCTGCGGGAAAGAATCAGGATAAACCGTTGAGAGATTTAAAATGAATCGGAAGGAGTCTGAAGTAAGTAATTTTCATGTAGATAGTCATCCCGCCTTGTTTCAGGAATGGATCCACAATTGATTTATTCATAGATATTTTCCTAGTCTTGTTGAGAATTTGATGATAATGTTCTGTTGATTGTTCTTTCTTGAAAAGGTAAAGAGTTAGTTGTATGAAATGTCATGATGTATGAAATGCATGGTGTAAATAAATGAGATTGTGATATATGCATTCATGTTGTTGATGTTATGACGTATGAATGCAATATATGCACATGTAAGTTGTTCTGCTGCAGTGTTGTTGGACTGGGGAAAATAAATCCCTGGCTACCGCTGGGAATGAGGAATATAAGTCTTCATATTTTGTTGAAGTTGAAGTGTTAATGGATGGGTTCTCATAATTAGAGAAATAAACCCTGTTGGGGAAGAGAAACACCGTGCATTGCCTGTGGGCTTTATGAAATCCTGTTGGGAAATCCTTTGAAGTTGAGCGACCTTTGCTGGGGAATCTTTGAGGTGGTGACTGGAAGTTTTTCTCTATCGGAGATATGAAGGCAAAAGGCACCATTAGACTACATGCTGGGGATATGGAAATGATCCTGCAACAGGATGTTCTTGCTTCCGCTCTGTTGGAGAAAGTACATGCGGGGGTTTTGTGGAATAGCACATAGACGTTGCCCTGTTTCTTAAAGCCATTAGTAATTGTCTTTCTGTTTAGTTTTCTTTTTTACGCGCTCATTTATAAACAGTAATTACATTCAAATGCATATGTTCAAAAATAAATACTGGACGTTTTTTGCAAACAAAACAGGAACAATAAAAGAGAAACAGATAGTTTTGCACTTTCAAAGGAATATCTTTGTATTAACTTGAATAAGTCTTTGTACAAAGAGACGGACATCCTAGTAAGAGAATGTCATCGTAAAAATAAAAACTGATACAAAGAAAGGACAACTATGTGAAATAATCCCATGGGGTTCCCACTGTGCTATAGCCTTCATGTCTTTGAGCGTCTTACCCACTTGCTGCTTTGTCTGAAGCTGATTGGATTGATTAGAACCGTTTGAGTTTGACGATTGATGCTGAAGATTAGTTGTAAGGTAATCCAATGGGACATAATCACATGCTTTGAATCTCTAACTTTTTCCTAGACCGCCCTTTCGAGTTTACAGTCCACCAGGATACCCTTTTTTGCCCAAGCCGCCCTTTCAGGTTTTTAGCTTGCCGGGTGTACATATATTTTTTGTATTCTATCCCTAATTTTTCCCGAACCCTTTTGGTTCGCCGGGATGCCCTAATTTTTCCCTAGGTCAGTCGACCTAGCGGGTCTTTATTCTCTGCGCATATGTATCTCTTATACCTATGTTTGTATTATCTACCCCATGGCTTGTGGAAATGGTGTGTATTTATAGGAGATGGGGAGAGGGTCATAGCATAGAAATGGCAAGGGACAACCATTAACTAGGCTTTGAAGGCCAACTCAGACACATTAAAGGATTGCCTTTTTTGGTGAGTTCCTACCCCTTTGGGCTTTGGGGTGAACCTGGACACATTTGACTCCTTCAAATACCCTCAATCTTTGCTCTTCAATTAGCCCAGGGTTGCCTCCTTCGAATGGCTCCAATTCTCCTCATTATGGCTTCTTCGATTGAGCCCCTATTTATCTTGGTAGCTTGATATGAAACTCTTCATCTAGCCCAAACGAAAGCTCTTTTCTGGCCAGTCGAAACTTCCCTTGTTACCTCATTCGAATGCAATTGCGCGGGAGGCTTGGACTTTGCAACATGTTGGCTTTTGGGCCAGTAAGCAACTTGGACTAAGATTTATCATAAGAAAAACTTATTTTCAATAATTATGTGTCTCCTTCGGATGGAACACCTATACATCCTTCGAATGGCCCTTTTGTGTGTCTTTCTAATGGCCCATATGTATGCCTTGTGCATTCTTCGAATGGGCCACCAATGTGCTCATAATATAGTAATCATGTGCTTTGTGAAACGAAGGTAGGCATGAAGAGGAAACTCTTGCCTTGTGCGCTGAAGGCAAGCATAGAGGGAGTATTCGCCTAGTGGATCGAAGGAAAGTCTGAGGAAGCCTTTGCCTTGTGAATCCAAGGCAAACATGAGGAAACTTTTGCCAAGTGGATTAAAGGCAAACATGAAGAGACATTGCCTAGTTTAAGCTAGATAGACATTGCTTTGTAAATCAAAGGCCAGTTGAAGGGGCCTTGGCCTTGTGGATCGAAGGCAAGTCTGAAGGAGTCTTTGCCATTGTGAATCCAAGGTAAGCATGAAGAAGCCTTTTGCCTTGTGAACCCAAGGCAAGCATGGAGAGGCCTTTACTGGTGAATCAAAGAAAACCTGTAGAGAGCTACTGCTGGAGTGAAGCTTGTGAACCAAAGCTTTCTTGAAGGGTGCCAAATACCCAATCAAAACTTACTAATCAATGCATGATCGAAGAGTGCCAAATGCCCAATCGAAGTACCTTGTTTGTATGCCAATCGAAGGACACTTTGTTAACCTACCTTCGAAGCACACCTCATTCTAATATTCCAATCGAAGGACACTTTGTTGACATGTCTTCGAAGTACACCTTATTCTGATATTCCAATAGAAGGACACTTGACCATCTTAAAATATTTTTATTTTCTCCAAGCAAGTATTTGTAACCAACCATGTAAGAGAAGATCTTGGAAAACATGAGAGGGTAAATTTTGGGGTACACCAGCTGCCCCTGTTCAATCTTCTTGAACCTAAAGATTTAGATTGGCTTGTTTGCTTTTCGTGATCTGAAGGTGGAAGATGATTGGACACTAGAGTGCCCAGAAATTTGCACTCGATGATGTGATGGTTGATTGTGTAGGGAATGGGCTTAAAGATGCCATTTGGAGAAGATGACTGAGAGTTGTCGGAGACGGGCTTAAAGATGCCATCCAAAGTAGATGATGACTTCATAAGAGGTCCCTTTATGGGGAATACCTGTTCCTGTTGTCTGAGGAGGAGTCCACTGGGGAATGTTGATTTCTGTTGTTCTCCTGCATGAGGAAAACTTTGTGGGGAATAGAGTCTAGGAACTTCAATTGTCTAAGGCTCTACTGAGGAATCATCTCTGGAAAATTTTTGTTGTTTTCTGTTTGAACTCCAGGCTTCACAGTAGTTTGCTGGGGAGAATAAAATTAAATGCTATCTGGAAATGTATCAGAAGAAGCCTATGTAGGGCTGCTTCAGGATGAGTCCGTGTTAGACTGCATCTGGAGATCATGAGAAGAATCCCGTGTAAGATTGCTTTAGGATGAATCCGTGTTAGACTGCATCTGGAGATCATGAGAAGAAACCCGTGTAAGGTTTCTTTAGGATGAGTCTGTGTTAGACTGCATCTGGAGATTAGGAGAAGAAACCTGTGTAAGGTTTCTTTAGGATGGTCATGTAGATAATCGCCCTGTCTGGTTTCAGGAGTTGATCTACAATCATCTGTTCACAGATAGCTGTCTTCTCTTGTTTCAGGTATTAATCCATAACTTACTTTTGTTGGTCATTGAGATAGTTGTCTTGGCTGGTTTCAGGTATTAATCTTTGACCTTAGAAAGGAAGATAGTTTTCTTGGCTTATTACAGGTATTAATCTTCAATCTACTCATGTAGATAGTTTTCCTGGCTTGTTACAGGTATTAATCTACAATCAGTCGTCCACAAATAGTTGTCTTGGCTTGTTATAGGTATTAATCTGGAACTTGTTTTTGTCGGTCATTGAGATAGTTGTCCTGGCTGGTTTCAGGTATTAATCTCTGACCTTAGAAATAAAGATAGTTTTCCAGGCTTGTTACATGTATTAATCTTCAATCTGCTCATGTAGATAGTTTTGCTGGCTTGTTACAGGTATTAATCTAGAATCGGTCATCCACAAATAGTTGTCCTGGCTAGTTACAGGTATTAATCTAGAACTTGTTTTTGTTGGTCGTTTGAGATAGTTCTCCTGGTTGGTTTCAGGTATTAATCTCTGACCTTAGAAAGAAAGACAGTTTTCCCGTATGGTTTCGGATATTAATCTTCAATCTGCTCATGTAGATAGTTGTCCTGGCTTGTTATAGGTATTAATCTACAATTAGTCGTCCACATATAGTTATCCTGGCTTTTTACAAGTATTAATCTGGAACTTAGAGAAAGTTGGTCACATAGATAGTTTCCCCGTCTGGTTTTGGGCATTAATTAGTGGCCTGCTGCATTTGTTGGTAAACCCGTCTTGCTCTGGGATTTCATACCACTTGGCCGTGTAGATAGTTTCCCCGTCTGGTTTCGGGAATTAATCTTTGACCTGCTGTATAAGTTGATAGTGTTTGTCTTTCTGTCAATTTAACCTTAAAAGGTAAAACCAGTTTCATGCGATGTCATGATGTATGAATTGCACGATGCTCTCAAAATAAATGAGATTGTGATATATGCATTTGTGTTGCATATGCTATGATGTTTATAGAATGATGCATGAATGCAATGTACGAACGTATCAATTGTTCTATTGCAGTGTTGTTGAATTAGGGAAAATAAATCCCCGATTGTTACTGAGGATGAAGAGTGTAAGTCTTCAAATATGTTGAAGTTAAATGCTGGAAAATAGATTTCCGTTGTTTAGAGAAATAAACTCTGTTGGGGAAGGAAAACTCCGTGCACTGTTTGGGGATTTTGTGAAATCCTGCTGGGGAATCCTGAGAATCTTGGCGACTTCACTGGAGAATTTTTGGAGCCGTAATTGGAGATTTTTGCTCTGTTGGGGATATAAAAACACTTTCCCTCATTAGGCTGTATGCCGTGGATATGGCAGTTACTTTTATAGTAGGATGCCCCTGCCTCTATACCTGCTGGAGAAAGTATCTGCTGGAGATTTTGCAGATGGCCTTTAGACATTGCTCTTTTTCTTAAAGCCATTAGTAATTGTCTTTCTGTTTTTATGCGTATAATTGTAAGCAGTAATCACATTCAAATGCATATATTCAAAAATAATCACTGGAAGTTTTTGCAAACAAAACCGAAAAATAAAAACAAATAGTTCTGCACTTTTAAAGTGGTAGCTTTTGTATTAATTTGAGTAAGCGTTTTTTGTACAAGGAGACGGGCATCGTAGTAAGAGAATTATGTCGTAATAATGACAACTATACAAAGTAGTGTACAAAGAAAAACAACTATGTACAATAATCCCAATGGGTTCCCATTATGCTATTGCCTTTATGTCTTTTGAGCGTCTCATCTCTTTGCTGCTTGTCTGAAGGTGACTGGATTGATTAGTACCGCTTGAGCTTGACAGTTGATACTGAAGATTGACTGTAAGGTGATCCAACGGGACGTAGTCATACACTTTAAATCCCTAACTTTTGCCTGGACCACCCTTTCGGGTTTTCAGCCCACAGGATACCCTTTTTTGCCCAAACTGCCTTTTCAAGTTTTTGACTTGCCAGGTGTTCATATTTTTTGTGTATATCCCTAATTTTTTCCCGAACCCTTTTGGTTCGCCAGGATACCCTTATTTTTGCCTAGACCAGTCAACCTAACGTGTCTTTGTTCATGCGTAGTATCTTTTAACTATGTCGGCGTTTACAGGGTGCGGAAGGTCGTCATCGTCCATAGTGGTTAAGATCATGGCTCCACCAGAAAATATGTTCTTGATTACAAATGGTCCTTCATATGTGGGAGTCCACTTACCTATGGGATCACGTAGTGGCAGAATAATACGCTTAATTACCAGAGAGAAAGGAGTCGCCCCTGTTGATGTGCGCACTGTGATGCAGTAACCATGAAGAGCAAATGGTAACATCTTGTGCCAGTCTTTATATGTTATCGTCATCTTCTGTATGATTTTCTTGATGTTTATATTAGCAGCTTCTACAACACCATCATCTTTGGTCGGTAAGGAGAAGAGTTATGATGATGGATCTTAAATTGCGTGCATAGCTCGGTGATCATAGTGTTGTTGAGATTGGTACCATTATCTATAATGATTCTTTCTGGAATACTGTACCGACATATGAGGTTATGTCTGATGAATCGAGCCACCACGTTCTTGGTGATAGAAGCGAATTAAGTTGTCTCGACCCACTTCATAAAGTAATCAATGGCAACTAGGATGAAGAGGTGCCCATTAGAGGTTGTAGGTCTAATCTCTCCTATTTTGTTGATCCCCCACATTGCGAATGGCCAGGAAGCAGTCAAGACATTTAGAGGAACCAAAGGCACATGTACTTTATCAGCATAAATCTGGCATTTGTGACAAGTTCACGAATGCTGATAATAGTCTGCTTCCATAGTGGACCAATAGTATCCTGCCCGTAGGATCTTTTTAGCCATCATGTGCCCACTAGAATTGGTGCCAAAGGTACCTTCGTGCAAGTCAGCCATAATCTTTTTTGCCTCACTCTTGTCTACACACCGAAGCAAAGTAGAGTTGTGGTTGAGCGTGTAGAGGATTCCATTACTGAGGAAGAACTTTGCGAAGAACCTTCTTAAGAAATTCTTATCATTGACCGAAGCTCCCTCAGGATACTCTTGGGCTTCGAAATATCTTTTAACTTCATGGAACCAAGGTTTGTCCACTACTTCTTCAGTATCAATCTCATGACAGTATGCTGGTTCATCCATTCTCTCAATAGTGACCTGAGGAGCTTCGTTATCCCACCTGACCTTAAACATGGATAACATAGTAGCTAGCGCGTCCGCTAGTTGATTTTCCTCTCGTGGAAAATGCTCAAATGTAACTTCTTCAAAGTATGGAATCAGTGTCAACACATGCTCTTTGTAAGAGATGAGATTAGTATGCTTCGTGTCCCATTATTATTTGATTTGGATGATTACTAATGCCAAGTCTCCAAATACACTTAAGAATTTGATCCTCAAGTCGATAGCAGCTTTGAGACCCATAATGCATGCTTCATATTCAACCATGTTGTTGGTACAATTGAAACATAGCCGAGCGATGAAAGGAGTATGACAACCTTCAGGAGATATGATCATATCACTGATGTCATTGCCAAGTGCGTTGGAAGCTCCGTTAAAAACCATAGTCCATCGGGATCCTATTTCAGGTCCTTCATCCAGTCTAGGTTCTTCACAATCAGTTACTAACATAATGTTCTCGTCCGGGAACTCGAAATTCATGGATTGGTAGTCATCCACGGCCTGATGAGCCAAATGATCAGCTAATACACTTCCCTTAATCGCTTTCTGGGTTGTATACTGAATGTCGTATTCGGTAAGGATCATTTTCCATCTTGCTATTCTTCTGGAGAGAGCGGGCTTCTCAAAGATGTATTTGATAGAATCCATTTTAGATATCAACAAGGTAGTGTGAGTCAACATGTACTATCTTAGTCGGCGAGCAGCCCATGCCAAAGCACAACAAGTTTTCTCGAGCTGTGAGTATCTGGTTTCACAGTCGATAAACTTTTTGCTAAGGTAGTATATTGCATGCTCTTTTCTTCCCTAACACGCACCCCGTTGAGTTCTCTAATACTGTTAAGTACATGATCAGAGGTCTTCCTTCAACTAGAGGCATCAAGATTGGAGGCTCTTGAAGATATTCCTTGATTTTGTCAAAGGCGTTCTGGAAATCGTCATTCCACTTCACTGCTTGATCTTTCTTCAGTAAGTTAAAGATTGTCTCACAAGTAGCGGTCAGATGGGAAATGAACCTGGCAATGTAGTTTAGACGTCCCAAGAATCCCTTAATTTCCTTCTCAGTGAGAGAAGTTGGCATTTCTTGTATAGCTTTAACCTTTGCAGGGTCCACTTCAATGCCTTTTCCGCTGACAACGAAACCTAAGAACTTACCGAATCTTACTCCAAAGGTGCACTTATTCGGGTTCAACCTCAGTTTGTATTTTTTCAGTCTTTCAAACGGCTTCTGCAGGTGATCGAGGTGCTCCTCTTTAGTCTGAGACCTAGCTATCATATCATCAACTTAGACCTCTATCTCGTGATGGATCATATCATGAAACAAAGCTACCATGGCACGCTGATAGGTTTCCCCGATGTTCTTTAACCCAAACGGCATAACCTTGTAATAGAAAGTGCCCCACTGTGTGACGAAGGTCGTTTTCTCCATGTCCTGAGGTGCCATTTTGATCTGATTATACCCGGAGAAACCATCCATGAAGGAGAATACTTTATGTTGTGCGGTGTTGTCAAACTAAACATCGATGTGGGGAAGCGGAAAGTCATCCTTGGGGCTTGCCCTATTCAGGTCTCTGTAATCCATACACATACATACTTTACTATCATTCTTAGGTACTGGAACAACATTGGCAACCCATTATGGATAAGAAGTGACAGCTAAGAAACCGACATTGAACTATTTCATGACTTCGAATTTGATCTTTTCTGATATCTCTGGCAGCATACGATGAACCTTCTATTTCACGGGAGGGCAGTCTTCTTTTGTCAGCAGACGATGGACCATAGTATCAGTGTCAAGCCCTGGCATGTCTTCGTACGACCAGGAGAAGACCTCAACATAGTCATGTAGCATTTTAATTAATCGTTCCTTGACACTATGCTTCAAATCGACACCTATCTTGACTTCTTTCTTATCCTCCTCGGGACCTAAATTTATTGTCTCAACTGGCTCCTCATGAGGCTGTATTGCCCTTTCTTCCTGTCGTAACAGTCTGGCAAGTTCCCCTGGTACTTCACAATATTGCTCACCTTCGTCCTCGACTTGGTAGACTGGATTTTTAAAAGTCATAATTGGCAATAGTAGAACCATTATCAATGGGATCCATAGTGGATGTGGATCTGCAGTTTTATATGTGGGTGTGTGTAAGGGCATAACTATTTTTAATAAAGTAAAAAGTAGAAAAGAAAAATAGAGAGCGTAAAATTTGTATACAAAACGTCCAATGATTTATTAATGACATATGAATATGAAGCAATAACCCTCACAAAATATACCATCGTGCCTCGGGTAAGACACAAGGCTTTAAAGTTTCAATTATTCAAATATTACATATCCCAAAAAAACAAAAATACAATTACTCTTGAATAAAATTAATATGAACAAAGTCTTTGGCCTCCCAATTGTTGAGTCCACCCCTGATGGTTGGGAAGATCCACGTGTCTACATTGCAGTCGCTGTCAACATCCTCTGTAACGGAAACAATATCAATAACACTAATTCTCGGTTCATGCTTGGGCATTGGTGCAGTTATGGCGTTGGGGGTCTTGGGAGGATCAAACTCAATCTCCTTCGCCTCAATGAGATCTTTCACTTTGTTCTTCATATTCCAATAATCATTTGTATCATACCCCGGACTTTCAGAGTGGTAGGCACATCGGGCATTTGGGTTGTAGAGGGGACATGCAGTATTAGGATTCTTAGGGGCCTCGGGTTGGACTTCAGCAAGTGTGGCAAAACTTGGGCTAAGGTCATGTTGATCCGGGTAAATTGTCTTATGGGTGCATCCGACCTGCGCTGATTATTTTGTTGTTGGTTCGATGCATGATTAGAAATCATAATAGCCTCTACTGTCGGACGACATTCAATTTTGCTTTGATTTCTATGGCCATAAGCAGCACTGACCTTGTTCTTTCTAGTGAAAGGTTTCTTTGTTGTATTGGAGGATGCATCTCTCTGGATTTTACCACTCTTGATGCCAGCTTCTACCTGTTCAATAGTCAGTATCAGTTCAATGAACCCAGCAAAAGAGCTTCCAATCAGATGGTAAATAACGGACCAGACAACGTGCCCAAGAACATGTCCACCGGCTCTCTATCAGACAAAGGAGGCTGGACTCTTCCCGCAAGGTCTCTCCACTTTTGGGCATAATATTTAAAAACTTCGCCGGAACCCATAGACATACTTTGTAATTGTGTACGAGTTGGGGTGAGGTCAGTGTTATATTGGTACTGCTTGTAGAAAGCAATAGCCAAATCTTCCCAATTATGAATGTTGGTTCTTTCCAGTTGATAGAACCATTTCAGCCGAGTCCCTTCCAAACTTTCCTGGAAGAAATGTACCCATATATTCCTATCATTAGTGTAGGGTTGAATCTTCCTGACATATGAACTTAAGTGCAGCTTAGGACAGGAGACACCATCGTACTTAAAAAAGGTGGGGACCTTATATTTCTGCGGGATGACCACCCCTGAGATCAGTCCTAGCTCTTCAAAATCCAGCCCGGGTACCCTCTGGATCCCCATAACATTGATACGATCCTCCAGCTGTTTGTATTTATCATCAACAGGAGGATAATGCTCCTTAGAATAATCAAGTTCATCTTCCTTAGACCCTGGGTTATTGTTTTCTTCGGTTGGCTTCTCTTCTTGATTGTTCCCCTCATTTGACAGGGTTGTGAAATCTAGAGCTCGCTTAGCCGGTCCTCTGAACCTTCTTCCCAAATTCAAGACACCAGCTGGTTTCTTTGCCTTCTTAGTCTTATCTTTGACGATCAGAGCTTTCAGATCTTCTTGCCCCTTGGCCAGAGCCAGAAACATTTGTTGGAACTGTGCATTTTGAGCTTGAAGATCCTTTACTGTTTTTTCAAGAGCCATTTCTTTTGCTGAAATAAACAGTGAAAAGATAAGAAATTTGTCTCGAAATCAATGATGCCTCTTGGGCTTACAATGGAAGAAACAAAGATAAACAAAACTCCTAAATCAAATAGGACTCAAGCTTCCCATGAGCGCATCCTCTTTGGTGCAATGTAGGCATTCAAACTCTATTCTTCATGCAATTGTCTTGTAAGCTCCAAAACCTTCTTCCTGCTTGCGTAGAACTGGATTTCAAAGGTGTCTCGTTCCTCTTTGAGTTGAATCTAAGATCTTTGCAATTCCTCGAGAGTAGTCGGCATGTCAGGATGAAGAATAGTATGAGGTACACCTGTCTCAGTGATAGGTTCCATGATGATTGGTAGGATGGCGGGGTAAGGCATCATGAGATTTTGAGCGCGTGCTCGCACCCACTTAAGATAAGGCTCCAAAGAGATGGAGTTCTTATGTTCCAATGTCTTGATATCCACTTTTTTACCATGCCCCAAGCTCGGATGAACCTCTGACGGTACCCTTGGACATCATTCTTGTTGTACCCCAAAATTTGCCCTTCCATATTTCTCAATACATGGCAAGTGAGGTCCCCAAATGGCTCAAGGAAGTTCAAGAGTTGACCAGACAAACTCTCTCCTAAGGCAGTATACCTCAAATTAGGGTTTCCATCTTCATCAAGATGTGTGAATCACAAAGGACTCAAATGCTCACCATTGTCCTAATATGTTCTCAAGATCATCCATGTCAAGTTTCAAGCCTTGTAGAGGAAGTTTGCTCAGTCAATTGCTCAAAGGCCTGAAAATCGACTGTGCTAGGTCAAAAGTTAACTGTGGCACACATACAATCAAACTTCAATATTTTTAGTCAACATCCTAATTTTGAAGTGTCATTCATCATTTTATCAAGGGTTGATCATGATTCATCAAGGATTGCTCACAATTCATCAAAACCTAAAAGTTGCTAAATTGGGTTTTGTAGGAAAAGTCAACTCAACTTTGACCAAACATAACTTTCTCATACTTTATCAGAAATGACCTATCCAAATCTCATTTTGAATAGGATGCAATTACCTACAATTCATCTTCATCTCCAAAGTTGAAAATATGTACTCACAAAAAGATATGAATTTGGACATTATAGGTCATTTTGAAAAGTCAACAAAAACACCTTTTGGGTCAAAGCTTCATACATGAACATGGAAGACTCAATTGAGATGAGACCAAAAGGGTTGGTTATAGGACATCCTAAGATTTCTAAAACGTCCAATAACACCTCTCTAGGGTCAAAATTGAGAGAGTTATGCATTAGTCAAGTTGACCTTTTTTGCAAAATTGCCAAAAGTCAAATATGCTCAAATTTGCATCTTTTGCTAAATGGGCCCAACTTTTTATGCTTGCATATCATTCCTAACATATTCCATGACCTATGGGACCCTCCATGATTTATTTATTCATTTATTTAATTTATTTTGATTTTTATTCATTTAAAATTCAAATAAAATCAAATAAATCCTAATAAATCATATATTGCATTTTAGGGATGATCTTTTGCATTGAAAGAAGATATTATATGCTGTCAATTGAAGATCAAGGCGTGCAAGGTCAATTTGGTTGGAAAATATTGGATTTGAGAAAAATTGGAAAAGAATCATATGCCATTGTGATCGATGGAAATAGAACTGACTGTTTTGGGATGTTGGTTCGCGTTTGCGTTTCGCAAAATGTTGCGGTAAGCAAGAGTCGCCACCGTCTTTTATTTTCTCTAACAAGGAAAGGACAAAAGCACAACAAAATTCCTTTTCGAGATGTTTCTCGGGTTTGGGAGGTAGATTATAGAAAGGGAAGGTGTTAACACCCTTTCTATCAGTGGTTATCCACGGGCTCTTAGGTACTTGCTCACTATGTTTTCAAAAGGTTTTGCTTTTCTTGTGTTTGTGGGTTTTGAAAAGATTTTTGTTTGAAAACTTCGATTTAACTCTTGTATCTATCCTCAAGAGTGTATGAAGTGTTGTTTGAAAACTTTTGTCAGAAAAGTGTAGGTGCAAAAAGTATCTTTGTTTTGAAAGAGCAAGTACCTGAGAACTTCTACCTACTCAAAGAAATTAAGTTGTGTAATACAAAGTTCATGATATTCTCGTCTGGAAATTCAAAGTTCATCGACTGGTAATCATCCACTGCCTGATGTGCCAAATGGTCTGCCAACACACTTCCTTTGATTGCTTTTTGAGTCGTGTACTGGATGTCATACCCAGTCAACATCATCTGCCATCTTGCTATTCTTCCGGACAAGGCAGGCTTTTCGAAGATATAATTGATTGGGTCCATCTTTGAAATCAATAGAGTAGTGTGAGTCAACATATACTGTCTTAGCCGGCGAGCAGCCCATACCAAAGCGCAACAAGTTTTCTCGAGCAGTGAGTATCGGGTCTCACAGTCGGTAAACTTTTTGCTAAGGTAATAAATAGCGTGCTCTTTTCGGCCAGACTCGTCATGCTGACCTAGCACACACCCCATTGAGTTGTCCAGTACTGTCAAGTATAAGATTAGAGGTCTCCCTTCAACCAGTGGCATAAGAATGGGTGGCTCTTGGAGATACTCTTTGATTCTTTCGAAAGCGGCCTGACATTCATCGTTCCAACGTACTACTTGATCTTTCTTCAGTAGCTTGAAGATTGGTTCACAAGTAGCGGTTAGGTGCGAGATGAATCGGGCAATGTAGTTCAACCGTCCTAGAAAGCCTCTGACTTCTTTCTCTGTCTTGGGAACTGGCATCTCTTGTATGGCTTTCACTTTGGCAGGGTCCACTTGAATACCTTTGTCGCTCACGACGAAGCCTATTAGTTTTCCAGATCTCACCCCGAAGGTGCACTTGTTCGGGTTTAACCTCAGCTTGTACAACTTCAACTGGTCAAACAGCTTCTGTAGATGGTCAAGGTGTTCCTCCTCAGTTTGGGACCTTGCAATCATATCATCGACGTATACTTCGATCTCTTGATGGATCATATCATGGAACAGAGCAACCATGGCACGCTGATACGTTGCCCCAGCATTTTTTAACCCAAAAGGCATGACCTTGTAACAAAAGGTGCCCCACTGAGTAACGAAAGTGGTCTTCTCCATGTCTTCAGGAGCCATCTTGATTTGATTATAACCGGAGAAACCGTCCATGAAGGAGAATACCTTATGCTGAGCAGTGTTGTCAACCAGAACGTCGATGTGAGGCAGAGGGAAGTCATCCTTAGGGCTCACCCTGTTCCAATCCCTGTAATCAACACACATTCTGACCTTACCATCTTTCTTCGGCACTGGAACCACATTGGCAACCCACTGAGGGTAAGAAGTCACTGCTAGAAAACCGGCGTCAAATTGTTTCATAACCTCAGCTTTGATTTTCTCGGACATCTCTGGACGCATACGACGGACCTTCTGTTTTACCGGAGGGCATTCTTCCTTGGTAGGAAGGTGATGAACCACAATGTCGGTATCCAACCCAGGCATATCTTTGTAAGACCAGGCAAAGATTTCCACGTAGTCATGCAGCATCTGAATCAACCGTTGTTTCACACTAAGCTCTAGGTTTGCACCGATCTTGACTTCCTTCCTGTCTGTCTCAGTACCCAGATTTACCGTTTCCACTGGCTCTTCATGTGGCTGAATGGCCCTCTCTTCCTGGAGCAACAGTCTTGCAAGTTCGCCCGGCACTTCGCAATCATCTTCACCTTCGTCTTCGGATAAGTTGATCGGATTTTCGAAATCATAACTGGCAGTAGCAGAGTCGTTACCAGTGAGATCCAGAGTGGATTGAGACCTGTATATGTGAGTGTGTGTAAATAGCTGTTTTGCAATATATGATAAAGAAAGACAAGAAGCGCAAGATTTGAAATGCAAAAAACGTCCAATGCTTTTATTAATAATATATGAAAATGACACACAAAAGCCCTCACAAATGAAGCCACGGTGTTCCGGGTAAGACACCGGGCCATAAAGTTTCACAATATTGTCTGTTATAAATTCAAAACAAAGGAGTTCATTACTGAGTCACAAAAGTAATAGGGACGAAGTCTTTCGCTGTCCAGTTGCTTGGTCTACCGTTGGTCGTAGGGTAGATCCAGCTGTCGAATTCAGATTCCTCTACGTCATCATCATCCCTAATAGCATTTACTCCATGCTTGGGCATGAGGGCTGTTACCACATTAGGCCTCTCGGGCGCCTCAAACTCAACCTCCTTTGCATCGATTAAGTCTTGGACCTTATTCTTCAAAGTCCAGTAATCATCTGTATTATGCCCCGGGCTATCAGAGTGATAAGCGCAGCGGGCGTTAGGATTGTACTTTGGAGAAGTTGTATTCAGATTCTCTGGGGCTTCCCTTAGAGTTACCAAATTGGTTGTCAGTAACTGTGGCAATATTTGGGACAAGGTCATGTTGAGACGAGTGAACTGCCTTCTAGGTCTCTCACCCCTTTGTTGGTTATGATGCTGAGGAGCACCAGCAGGTTTTGAAATGACCACCGCATTGACAGCTTGGCGGTGTTCCGATCTATTTGGTCTCCTTGAACCATAGACAACACTAGATTCTTTCTTGAAGGGTTTCTTTTCAGTGCTCGAGGAGGCACCCTTTTGTATTTTCCCAGCCTTGATACCAGCTTCGATTCTCTCACCAGTCAAGATAAGGTCTGTAAACCCGGCTGAAGAATTTCCAATCAAATGGTTGAATAATGGACCAGACAGGGTCCCCAGAAACATATCAACCAGCTCACGATCAGTCAAAGGTGGCTGCACCCTTCCAGCCAGGTCTCTCCATTTTTGAGCATATTCCTTAAATCCTTCACCCGTCCCTAGTGACATACCCTGGAGTTGGGTACGCGTAGAAGCGAGGTCGGAGTTATATTGATACTGCTTATAGAACGCAGTAGCCAAATCTTCCCAGTTGCAGATACTGGCCCTATCCAGCTGATAGAACCATTTGAGTTGAGTCCCTGAAAGACTATCCTGAAAGAAATGGATCCACAAATTCTTGTCAGCAGTGTAAGGTTGGGTCTTCCTTACATATGACCGGAGGTGCAGCTTTGGGCAGGAAGCTCCGTCGTATTTGGCAAAAGCAGGTGCTTTGAACTTATGGGGAATCACCACCCCAGAGGATAAGCCTAGGTCTCCAAAGTCCAACCCGGGCACATTCTGTATCTCCATGGCGCTCAAGCGGTCCTCCAACTGTTTATACCTATCCTCAGCAGGAGGATACTATTCTTCATCATAATCCGTCTCGTTGTTGGAGACTACGGGACTAGGAACCCGTCTCTCTTGTGGACTGTCTTTCCCTGCAGATGAGGTAGTCAGCTCAACCTCATTTTGCAGTCCATTGCCAAACCTGCGTCCAGTGTTGAACAAGACGGTCCTCTTCTTCTTCTTCTTCCTTTCTTTCAGAATCAGAGTCTTCAACTCCTGTTGACCCTGGGCTAGGCTCATAACCAACTCTTGGAACTGGGCGTTCTGGGCCTGGAGGGCCTTGATAGCTTGTTCAGTGGAAGGTTCAGTAGACATGATGATTGCTGAAATAAACAGCGAAGAAGATAAGTGGCCTGTAAAAATGGTACCTGTTATGCATATGATGAAATGAAATACATATGATTTATGTATGCAATGTTTTCAAGGACCTCGTGGGGTAAACAAAGAAACTTGTTAGAATTTAAATTTGGTAGCTTGATTGAAGGAACTTCATGTTGTTGAGAGTCCTTCTTCAAGAGTCAAGCTCACCATATCGAGTGGGTCATAGCCCCTGACTCAAGTTATCACGTTTTAATCTCCAAACAACCTTGGCTAGAGGAAAATAAATCCCCTGTGCCCCTTGCTAGACATTTGGTTTATCATGACCTGCATCACAAACCCTTGAGATCTTTGAAATGGGTTAGTCCTTATGCAAGATGTATGCAATGTTATGATGTTATGATGTTATGATGTCATGGTAAAGGCACACCACAAGTATTCACAAAAGGCAAACATGGTAGAGGCACACAAGTCACACAAAAGAGCCCTTAGATTTCAGGTTGGCGTGAAGTTTAGGTACTACCCTCTTTCAGTTTCAGTTGGTTAAGACCTGTCCTAAAAATAGTAATCGGGTTCTAGAGGATCTCAATATCACTGACTACCCTCAATCGATCATAATTCCAGTTTGGCAACCTTTTCTTGCGGCCGGAACCATCGCGAGAGTTTAGCCTCAATGAGCGTAGCATACTGCTACTGTTCTATGGCCAAGTTGGTCAATTTAAGGTTCTAAGGTCAGTTGGTGCTTAATGACTCCTCAGAAGACCCATATTCTCCTCGTTCCAACACAAGGGATATCGGTACAGACCAAGGTGTCACACCAACGTAGCTACTGCTTCATCCGTGTCGGTCTACGCCGGACAAATCCCTCACAGTTTATTGCTACTTACCTAAAAAGGGTACCCCCAGATCCGGGTTAGGATCTATAAAACTCTGATACAAGCCCACAAAATTAAAGCACACAAGGCATACGATTGAAAACAAGAGTGATCTAATCCTAAGGTACACCTCACTTATAGAAATTCCCCAGCAGAGTCGCCAGTTCTGTGATCGGTGGAAATAGAACTGACTGTTTTGGAATGCTGGTTCGCGTTTGCGTTTCGCAAAATGTCGCGGTAAGCAAGAGTCGCCACCGTCTTTTATTTTCTCCAACAAGGAAAGGACAAAAGCACAGAAAAATTCCTTTTCGAGATGTTTCTCGGGTTCGGGAGGTAGATTATAGAAAGGGAAGGTGTTAGCACCCTTTCTATCCGTGGTTATCCACGGGCTCTTAGGTACTTGCTCACTATGTTTTCAAAAGGTTTTGCTTTTCTTGTGTTTGTGGGTTTTGAAAAGAGTTTTGTTTGAAAACTTCGATTTAACTCTTGTATCTGTCCTCAAGAGTGTATGAAGTGTTGTTTGAAAACTTTTGTCAGAAAAGTGTAGGTGCAAAAAGTATCTTTGTTTTGAAAGAGCAAGTACCTGAGAACTTCTACCTACTCAAAGAAATTAAGCTGTGTAAATGTCCTTTAGACAGTACCATCCCACTATTGAGAAGTAGGTAGCACCGTCGTTGGAGTTTTCGGGTCAATTCGATTAATGGGACATGTGGTCACTAAAGCAATGGTAGGACGCCTTAGCGGTAACCCTAATGTCCTAGATCATTTTTTATCTAGGCAACCGTTTCGAGGCAACTTTGATCTTTAGAAAGGAAGGCAACCTCTAAAACACCCTATACTCAATGACCACGTCGAGGCAACCAAGTGAGGCGTACCCTAGGAGTGGCATGTGCGAGTGTGTCAGGTTTCAGTTATGTTATCTTTGTACATGTTATGGTGAGCTACGATTGATTTTAATTTCAGAGAGATCTTGTCATGCATAGCCTAGTTAGCATACATCTAGCAGTTAATAGTTGCGGAAAATAAAACTAAACTATTACAAGGCGCCGGGTATTTACATCGCCAAAAACAACCCTTGAAAAGTAAATTGCGGGAAATTAAACAAAAGCGATAAAAAGGTCCTAATTAAAGCTATTACATCCCCGGAACAATTACAATTATATGGTCAAACATGAATAAAATAAACATACGCGCGAGAGAGAATTGAATCGGAAAGTATTTTAGGGTTTTGACCCCTTTTTGAGAAAGAAAGAGGTTTTTATATTAATTTTCATTTAATTAAATTAAACCTAGACTAATTAATTAATTAAATAAAAGAAAGATATTTTTTGAGTTTTTTATGTTTTTAGGAAATAAAAATAAAGATGATCCAAAATTGTCAAGAACCCTAATTCTATGTTGATTTTAAATTATTGCAAAAAAAAAGTTAGAATTATCCTAATTAAAACTAAATTAGTTAATTATATTTATTTACAAAAATAATAAAAGGGTGAAATTAATTTTAATAAATAATAATAAATAAAAAATTATATTTTAGTTTTCTGATTTTATTATGAAAAAATTAATTTGGTTAATTAAGTAATAATAATAATAAATAATAAATAAATTAAATGAAAAAATATAAAAGAAGAAAAAGAAATAAACCCAGGGGGGTGCTGAGCCCAAGAGGAGGTGTATTTGGAAATCTGAAGGCCCAATTGCTTCCGGCCTGTTTGACTTTTGCAACTCTCTGCACGCTCATTGACTAAGGCGTATGGTGGACACCCAGCTTTGGCCATTGGATCTAATTTGCTGGCCATCTGGCGCTTGGAAACTTGAGACATATGGTAGAACATCTCCTGGGCATAGAATAGGAATATATGAAGAGAAAAATTAAATAAGCGTTTGGGGGACCTGGGATTCGAACCCAGGTCCCAATAGCTTTTCCATCCACCTGCTTGCCAACTCAACTAGCGCGTTTCTTTGTTATCATAATGAGATGGAATTATTATATATGAAAAACAATTAAAACACTGTAAAATAAAAACAAACGCGCGCTTTTTCAAATTAACCACTCAGATGCCAATACCTCATCATCTTCTTCGTTTGTCCTGCATAAATAATATCAAATAGCGGGGGGTTTTAACCTCCACTAACACCTGCAAGGAAAAATAGCGAATAGAAGCACAGTGAACATAAATATTTCGTGAGGTATGGGTCTTGTTCTTCTTGGTCTCACGATTTCAGTCATATATCTCATGAGTCCCAATTTTTCCTGGTTTAGAAAGCCCTAATTGAAAGCTCAAGAACCCTAGAAATTTGTTCATGGCATCTTTTGTTTCAGGGTGTTATAGTTTAATTCAATCATACCATTAGCTTCGTATGGTTCCTAGCAATGCAAAACAATCATGAAAATATGTTAAATGCGCATGAATCAAGATATATAATTCTGAGTAAGAATGGAAAACCGTGAAACTGTGTGCAACGATTCCTTGAGCTTCAGTGCCTGAATTTGATTGTAAAACGTTCCTGGGACCTCCTGCAATATGTTTGAATGAATAGCACGCCTTGAATTGGCCTGGAATGCAAGAACAAGTTTTCAATTTTCTTGGAATTTCTTGAATTGGACAGGGTCTTTTCTGCAGCTTTTTATCGTCCACTAGGTCAGGGTTTGCTTGCTTGCATATAAGGGAAACAAATTAGGTCAAAAAGCTGGGCTAATATCCATTGCATTGATGTTTAAATCTTTGATTGAAAATCAAATATTCTTGATTTTTCATGATTGAACAATGTTGCCAAATTTGGATTTTTTGTATCTTTGACTTGTGCACGAATTTGCCAGCATGTTTAGGTCATATTTGCTTCACAAAAAGATTTAAAAAACAAATCTTCTATTTTCTTATGATTTAAATTGATTAAATGAATTAATATTAATTAAAAATCCAATTAATCAATAAAAATAAGAAAATAAATCCAATTAATCTTGATGGGTCGTGCATAGGTCATGGGTGAAGTTTCAAGAAGAGATTTGAGGCCCATTAGCAAAAATAAGGTGTTTTGAGCAAAGTTGACTTTTGCAAATTCATGAAAATTTCCCAACTTCTCCAATGCACAACTTGCTCAATTTTGATCATATAACCATGTTCTTGGACAGTTTGGAAATCTCTTGAAGTCCTCTAACCAATGCCTTCGGTCCCATGTCATTTGGATTTACCAATCTCAAGTTATGGCCTTTGACTCAAAGTATACTTTTGTTGACTTTTGAAATTGACCTATAATGTAAAAATTGGTAACTTTTTGTGAGAGCATTTCTTGAACTTGGAGTGTGAAGATGGATTGTAGGAAATTGCATCCTCTTCAAAATGAGCTTTGGATGGAATTTTTCTGACAAACCATGAAGAAATTATGCCCTGGTCAAGGTACAGTTGACTTTTCTGCTGTCCAAAAATAGCAACTTTTGCATCTTGATGATTTTTGAGCTATTCTTGTGGAATCATGATCAAGACTTGATCAAATGATGATTGTAGACTCAAAATAAGATGTTGACCAAAAATTCTGACTTTTGACTGCAAAATGACCATTTTGCCCTTGTAGTTGACTGTAGATCAAATGGAGCTTTTGACTGTGCAAATTGGCACTGTGAGTCTTGAAACTTGGCATGTAGCTGCTTGAGGATGTATAGAGGCCTATGAGACTTGATTGAGCCATTGAGAACCCCAAATTCCTTGAAAGAACCAAAATCCTAATTTCAGCTGTCTTAGGAGGTGGTCTGACTGTACAATCCTTGAGCAATCTTGAACAATTTGAAGATCATTCTTGAGGAATATGGGAGGGAAAATTTTGGGGTACAACAGCCATGAAGGATCAAATCAAATCTCCATGATGAGCAAGATTGAGGTCGTTTTTGTTGACCTAATAGTTTGTATTACATATACAGAAGAAGACCAAGGCATAGAGGGGTTAGAAGCACTCGTGCAGAGGTGAAACAAAACTCAAAAAATTGCAAGAAAAGTGGTGATTCAATTTCCATATTAGAGGCGAATTCATACCATTCTCACGACACCAACAGGTTCTTGGACATCTCTAGAAGGAATTCCAACCATTTGCAAGCTCTCTCACGCCTGGAACTGTAAGATATAAGTATCATGACTTGCTTCCAAATTCAAATTCGGTTTCATTGATTCACTCATCCATTGCATATTTTAATGATATATTCATGTTTGTCATTGAGTTTGCAAACTATTGTTACCATTTAATTATATTTCTAACGCTTGTACAGGAAGTTGCCATAGCTAGGGTTTTTTGTTCTTGATTAGGGCTTTGCAGGATAGGAAAAATTGGGCGTTAATTCTGGTACCATGAGACTCGTGACGATAAAACGAGTTGATTGGTACCAGCCATGGCCATTTATCTTGAGCACACACGATTTTTGAATTACACAGGGATATACCTACAGTAAGTGTCTGTAGGTAAAAGTTTGCCATTTAAAATGATGGTTGGGGAGGAAGACAACGATGCGTGTCATCCCCTGGTTGGGTGATTTGAATTTGGCGCGTTTTGAATTTCAGCGTTTTTGTTTTATTATATTATAACTGATTTCCGTTGTATATACAAATAAAACACTTGGCTCAGTTGGTAAGCCTGCAGGGGGAAAGTGCAAAGGACCTGGGTTCGATTCCCAGGTCCCAACCTTCATTCTTAATATTTTTTAACAAGTAATCCAACACTTTACAAGTCAATATGCTCACCGTGCACCATCAAGATCTGGCTCTCTAATTCATCAATGTCCCCAGATCAACATACCACCATGGGAGGACCACCATGCGCCTCAGTCAAGCATGCACACTAGATTGGGGCGAAGTCAAACAGGCCTTTGTCCATTTGGGCCCAGGAATTTACATTCCAACCCCCCTTTTGCTAAATACAGGCCCATCTCTTCACCTTTTTATTTCTTCTTTTTTAATTCTTTTACTATTTTCTTTTAATTATATTAATTAACAAAATTAATCACTTTTTTACAAAAATCACAAAAATCAAGAAATTCACAAAAATTAGAATTAGGTTTTTTTTTTCAAATTTAATTTAATGTAGTTTAATTTAATTTAGGGAAATTTTAACTTGTTTTTATAATTAAAATCAATTAGAAAATTAGGTTTAAGTTCTTGATTTAATTCTTTTCTTTTTCAAACAAAAACACAAAAATAGGTTTTTAGAATGAATTAATTGATTTTTCTTAATTTAAAATTAATTAGAACTTAGGATTTTCTTTTTAATTCAATTATTTCATTATTTTCTTAAATAACAAAAATGACAAAAAACGTTTTTTTTTCTTTAATCAATTGCAAATAGGATTAGACAAGGGTCAAAACCCTAATCATCTCGTATTTAATTCACTGTGCGCTTGTTATTTATTTTGTCAATATTTTTGTAACTGCTCACTGGTTTGTAATAGTTAATTTAGGGTTTTATTTACCGTTAAATCCCCGGGTTTTTGGCTATGTAATTAATACCCCTCCCTGAAGCCTTGTAATAGCGTAGATTTACTTTCTCGCGTTTTTAATTCCTGCAAATATTTGACTGTTTAGATGTATGCTAATAGGATTGTATGACAAGAATGCATGACAAATTAATCCAGTTAGAAAACCCTAATGTGCAACGATAAATAACTGAAACTAATCACTCGCACATATCACTCTTAGGGTATACTCTCACTTCGGTTGCCTTCGGTAAATGATCATTAAGTATAGGGTGTCTTAGTGGTTGCCCTCCTGTCTAACAAAGATCAAATGCCCCATTCGAATGTTGCCTCAGAAATGTTGCCTCGGAAATGTTGCCTCGAATATGATCTTAAGACTTTAGGGTTATTACTAAGACGTCCTAGCATTGCTTTAGTGATCGTACGTCCCTTTCGAATTGACCCTTACAACTCCAACGACGGTGCTACCTATTTCTCAATAGTAGGATATCGCTGTCTAAAGGAAATAAAAATTGAAACGATCTTTTTTCGAGTAGGTAGATGCTAGTAGGTACTTGCTCAAATCAAAACTTTTCACACTTACACTTTTCGAACAAATTTTCAAAACAAACTTCGTCACACCTTTGAGGACTGATACAAGGGTTATCACGAAGTCAAACTTTTCAAAAATAAAGCACACACATAAGCAATTTAAAAATGAGCAAGTACCTAAGAGCCCATGGAAAACCATGGATAAAAAGGGTGCTAACACCTTCCCTTTCTATAATCTACCCCCCGTACTCAGAATATCTCGAAAAAGGATTTTTTCTATACTTTTTCCTTTCCGGTTGGATGAAATAAAAGTCGATGGCGACTCTTGCTTACCGCGACATTTTGCGAATAAAAAACGAAAAACACAAACCAGTATTTCAAAACAGTCGGTTCTGCCACCGTATCACAAAATTGGCGACTCTGCTTGGGAATTAATAAGTGGGGTATACCTTAGGATCTAGGTCATCATAATTGCTTCTCTTGATTGCTTTGATTGCTTTACTTTTAAGGGTTTGTTTGGGAGTTACTATAGATCCTAACCCGGATCTGGGGACACCTTTTAGGTAGTGGCAATAGACTGTGAGGGAACTGTACGGCGTAGACCGATACGGTTGAAGCAGTAGCTACATTGATGTGGCACATTGGTTGGTACCGATATCCCTTATGGAGAAACGAGGAGAATATAGGGCCGCTGCATGGTGTCATTAAGCATCAACTGACCTTAGAACCTTTAATCGACCAACTTGGCCATTAGAAAGTAGTGAGATAGCCGACCTCGGTGTAAAACTGGGAACTGGTTGATACTCGATGCTACACTCATTGAGACCATACTCTCGAGATAGTTCCGGCCGCAAGAAAAGATTGCGTGAGCTGAAACCATGACCGATGGAGGATGGTCAATGATATTGAGATCCTCTAGAACCCGGTTACTTTTTCTAGGACAAGTGTAAACCAACTTAACTTCAAGAGGGTACTACCTTTGACCTCATGCAAGCCTTAAACCTAAGGGCTTTGTGTGATTTGACTATGTTTGCAATATCTGTGTTTGGAATATCTATGTTTGCTATACATGTGGTTTACCATGACATCATACATCATAACATGGCATTCATACTTCATTACACTAACCATTTCAAAGACCAAGGGAATTTATCTTTGTTCTATTTTGTAGATTATGGCTTCCGTGCGCAGAAATACCATCCGAGTCAACTTTGTGCAAATACCTGCCCAACTTAAAGAGCTAGCCTCAAGAGTTTCCAAGACTTCTATGTTCATTAAGAGACACGGTCAACTTCTCAGCCTGGTCACTTCAAATCTTGATGAGCAGATGATGAGCGTACTTTTCCAGTTCTTCGATCCCGTGCATCATTGCTTCACCTTTCCAGATTACCAGCTGGTTCCCACCTTGGAAGGCTTCTCTCACCTATTGGGCATATCCATCCTTGAACAGGTACCCTTCACAGGTATGGAAGAAGTTCCTAGACCATAAGACATTGCCTCAGCTCTGCATTTGAAACGGGCTGATGTAGTATCCAATTGGGAAACACGAAGCGGGTCAGAGGTTTTCTAGCCAAATTTCTGATAGACCAGGCTCAGCTATTCTGAGATGATTTAGATTTTCAATCTTTTGAAGATGTCTTGGCTCTCCTTATCTATGGTTTGGTTCTCTTCCCAAATCCGGATTCCTTCATAGATGTGAATGCTGTCAAGATTTTCCTTTCTCGTAATCCTGTGCCTACCGTGCTGGGTGATATCTTGCATGCCCTCTATACTCGTACCGTGAGGAGAAGAGGGACTCTTATGTGTTTCATGTTGTTGCTGTCGAGGTGGTTTATTTCTCACCTCCCTAAGTCGGTGCTAAAGAACGAAGAAGGTTTGGGTTGGTCCTACAGGATAATGTCACTTTCCCATACAGATATTCTTTGGTGTTCCCGGGCTATGGAAGACACTGTTGTTATTGACCGTTATGGGGGTTACCCTAATGTCCCATTGCTTGGAATCAGAGGGGGTATAACTTACAGTCATTGTCTAGCTTTACGGAAATTTGGTCGTGCTCGGAGAGATGGTCCCCATGAGTTACTTCTCGAGGACATTGTATTTGACTATAAGGAGGACGTTAAGGAGCACCACCAGAGATTTATACGAGCCTGGGGCATGGTGAACAGAGCTGACCCCCAAGAGTTGGAACCAAAGACTTCCCTTCCTATGAAGCCTTACCTCCAATGGGTCCGAGCTCGTGCCCAGAAGCTCGGGATGCCCTATGAGGCTGTGTTACCAGTGATTGTGGAACCCACTAATAAATAAGGCATTCCTTACACGGTTCTCTATCCTTACATGCCCACCGATCCTGGGGAGTTGCAGAGGTCTTGGATTCAGCTGAGGAATGAGCGGGATACTTACCGGGAAAAGTACCATGAGAAAGAGAGGAAGGTTTTGAAGCTCACCAGGCAGCTCAAGGAGGAAAGAGTGCTCAATGACTATATCAGCACAAAGAGAAAGCGTCCATGGGACTTTTGATTTTGCTTTTCTAGTTTTAGATTTATTTTTATTTACTTCTTTGTAACGCCTTAAGGGAATTATTGAACATTTCAAAGTTAATCTAATAAAGTTTGTTTATTTTTGGTTTGCAAATTTAAATCTCCCAAAGTCTTTGAAATCATTACATGCGCATCCCATTATCATGCACGTCATTACAGGTACCCTTACATGTTTCTCATCTTTTTCACTGTTTATTTTAATAGAAATGTCTTCCGATCAAGCCATCAAAGATCTTCAGGCTCAGAACGCCCAATTCCAACAGATGTTCATAAGTCCGGATAAAGGGCAGGAGGATTTGAAGACTCTTATTCTGAAATAGAAGAAGAAGAGGAAGAAGGTTGGTATTCTGAACATGGGTAGAAGATTCAGAGAAAGGTTGAGACAACTAGCTGATATGACCTCCTCATCCAAGGATAGAGAGAACCAAGCGAGGGTAAAGGACCCTAGTCCAGCAGTTTTTGACAATGATACAGATTATGATGATGAGCAATATCCTCCTGCTGAGGATAGGTACAAGCAGCTAGAAGACCGTCCGAGTGCTATGGAGATTCAAAAAATCCCTGGTTTAGACTTTGGAGAGTTGGGATTGGTATCGGGAGCGGTCATCCCTCATAAGTTCAAAGCTCCAGTTTTTGCTAAATATGATGGAGTATCCTGCCCAAAACTCCATCTCTGCTTGTATGTCAGGAAAATTCAACCACACACTACTGATAGGAATTTGTGGGTGCACTTCTTTCAAGATAGTCTGTCAGGGACTCGGCTTGAATGGTTTTATCATTTGGAAGAGGCCAGTGTCCAAAACTGGGAAGACCTTACTGCTGCTTTTTACAAGCAATATCAGTATAACACCAACCTTGCTCCCACTCGTACTCAGCTCTAGGGTATGTCTATGGGTACAAGTGAAGGTTTTAAGGACTATGCTCAAAAGTGGAGAGACTTGGCTGGAAGAGTCCAACGCCCTTTGTCTGATAGGGAGTTGGTTGACATGTTTCTAGGGACGCTATATGGTCCATTTTTCAATCACTTGATCGGCAGTTCGTCATCTGGGTTTACTGAGTTGATTTTGACTGGAGAAAGAGTGGAAGATGGTATCCAAAGTGGTAAGATACATAAGCATGCTTCGTCAAGTGCATCAAAGAAGCCTTTCACCGGAGAGAAGGAAGCTAGTGCAGTCTACGGCCCGAGGGGCCAAAGCAGACATGAACACCGTCAAGCGGTAAATGTTGTAGTGATACCAAGACCCACGGTTGCTCCACAATGCAACAATCATAAAGGGTAGAAAGACCACAACGACATTTTACCCGTATCAACATGACTTTGGCTGAAGTTCTGCCTCATCTGTTAAAATCCAACTTGGCAACCTTGAAAGAGGCTCCCAAGAATCCAAACACTACTTCTCCCAGATACAATCCCAACGCGCGGTGCGCCTACCATTCAGAGAGCCCAGGCCAGGATACAAACGATTGCTGGGCTCTGAGGAATAAAGTGCAAGATTTGCTGGAAGCTAAAGAGATTGAGTTTGATGCTCCAGAAAAGCCAAACGTTATAACTGTTCCTATGCCCAAACATGGTCGTGGAGTCAATGTTATGGACACCGATTCGTTTGTAACCTCTGTGGAAGAAATTTCTACTCCTTTGATGACAGTTAAGAAGAATTTGTTGTTGGCCGGTTTATTTCTGGGCTGTGATGAAGGTTGCCACATATGTTTAATTTTGTCTTCCGGTTGCTATTTATTGAAGTCAGGTGTTCAGCGCCTGATGGATAATAAGGAAATTTTGTTTGAAAAGACTATGATTCTGTTTGAAGATGTTTCCATCATAACCATTTCCACCAATCCTTCCAAGGTTTCCTCGAGAAAATCTGTTAGGGTTACACCTATTCCAAGAATTGCTTCGTTAATAATCACCACTCCTGGCCCCATCCCATATACCTCAGATAAGGCTATCCCATGGCACTACGATGCTGATGTATATTACCATGGTGTTAAACAAGATCTGAGGGCTGAAGAAGCCGATACGGATATCAATAATATTGTTGGGGCTAGCAAGGTCACCAGAAGTGGAAGACTCTTTTCTCCTGAGATTTCCCCTCCGACTATCCACGAACCTGTTGTCATTCCGTCTGTTGGTACGTCAACTACTGCCCCGGTTCCTATTCCAGTTATCACCCCTTTCGCCAAGCCATCTGGGACTCGGGGCAAAGAAATCATAGGTGAGTCTGCCCGGACGGAGGCACCTAAGAAGATCATTGTAGAAACCTTTAAACAAGAGATAGAGGAAATACTGAAGATTATCAAGAAGAGCGACTACAATGTGGTCGAGCAACTGGGGCAGACCCCGTCAAAGATCTCCATGTTTCCCTGTTATTGTGTTCTAAAGCCCATGCGAAGGCTTTGATTGTGTTTCTCAGGACTGCACATGTGCTGCAGGAAACTTTTGCAGATCAGTTCAAAGATTGTGTGGCTAGCCTAACTACTGACAATGGGTTAGGGTTTTCAGATGCGGATCTGACTGCTAAGGGGAGAAATCATAATTATGCTCTGCATGTCTCGATCGAGTGCAGGGGTGCCACTATGGCCCATGTGCTAGTAGATATCGGGTCCTCACTGAATGTTCTACCGAAGAAAGCGCTAGACCGTCTGGATTATGAAGGTTTGATTCTAAAGCCGAGTAATATTGTGGTAAGGGCTTTTGATGGGTCAAAAAGAATGGTGCACGGAGAGGTAGACATCCCTGTCAAGGTGGGTTCTCAGACATTTGGGTCCACCTTCTATGTAATGGATATCAAGCCATCGTATTCTTGCTTGCTGGGTCGTCCTTGGATTCATAAGGCTGGGGCAGTGACTTCCACACTCCATCAAATGCTGAAATATCCAGTGAAGGGGAAGATTGTCACGGTACGAGGTGAAAAGGAGTATATGGTGAGTCATCTCAATTCCTTCCGCTACGTGGAGATGGACGGGGAATTCATAGAAACGCCTTGTCAAAATTTCTAAGAGGTCCCTCAGTTCTCGGCATCATCTGAAGTTACTACCGGAAAACCTCCATTGAAAATGGCTTCTCTCAAAGACTCCAGAGCTGTGATTGAAGAATGTGGGTGTACCAATTGGGGTCAGCTCCCTGATTTCACTCACAAAACTGACAAGTTTGGTTTGGGCTTTACTACAAGGGCTCAAAGGGCTGTTAGGAGCGCACGGATTGGAAGACCTCCTCTACACATCAGCAATCGGGGAGTTAATGCAATTGAGGATAATGAAGAAGATTCAGACATCGACAGCTGGATCTACCCAACAACCAATGGTGGACTAAACAACTGGACGGCGAAGGACTTCATACATGTTTCTTTTATTCTGCATTAATTGACTTTTGTTTTTAAGATTTGTAATAAACAGTTTGGAACTTTGTGGCCCAGTGCCTTGCCCGAGGCGCCTTGGCTTTACTTATGAGGGCTTATTACTTGTCATTTTCATATATCATTAATAAAACATTGGACGTTTCTTGCATTACAAATTTTACGCTCCTTGTTTTTCTTTTCTGTCTCTCACTTTATCAAAACAATTATTCTCTTACACACACTCACGTATCATAATGCATATCTGTGATACGGTGGGAGAACTGACTTGGGTTTTGCATTTGTGTTTGCAAATGTTTCGGTTTAGCAAGAGTCGCCACCGAATTTTTATTTTATCCTAAGGAAAGGTCAAAAAGCACAGGAAAGACCTTTGAGATGTTTTCGTGGGTTCGGGGGGTAGATTATGAAAAGGGAAGGTGCTAGCACCCTTTTCATCCATGGTTATCCATAGGCTCTTAGTTACTTGTTTTAGATCACTTGCCTTTGTTTTCAATTGTTTGAAATGGTGCTTTGTGTGTGTGTTTTTGAAAATGTTTTGAAAAAGATGCCTTGTCTAGGCAACCTTTGTAAGGATTCTTGTTTGAATGTATACAAAGGTGTATGTTTTTTTGAAAGGTTTTCAATGTTTTGAAAGTTGTTTTGAAATTGTGTTGTGGAGTGTGTTTTGAAAAATAACAAGGATGTTTTGCAAGATTTTTGATCAAGTAACTAAGAGTTGTCTACCCTATTTTACTCAAAGATCTTTCTTATGTTTTAACCCTTTTAACAATGTTGTTTCACCATTGTATTTGGTGAACAACCTTGTGTTAGGATGTTAATGGGACAGGCGCGGGTCATCGTATGACCATGATAGCAATGTTGTGAAATGACTTAGCACTTTTCTGTAGGAACCAAGATCATTTTGAAAGGCAACTTTGATAGCGTCAACGAGGGACTATGATCTTTTTTCAATTCGTTTGTGCTAAGACATCCCACATGCATAACATGGCCCATTTTTGTAAGGCAACAAGTGGAATTACCCTAAGGGTGCATGTGTGCAAGTGTGTTTGATTACATGCATTTTGTCTTTGATTTTTTTGGGTTGTCTACTGTGGATTTTATCTTGCCATACACACCTAGTTATTAGCATTTATACAAAAGTAATAAAAAGTGCAAAAGATAAATCCTACACTATTACAACCATATTGAAGTGCATAGAAATGTAAAGGAAAAAATAAGATAAAAGTAAGAAAAATGAGTGTATTTCGACCCAGGCAGCATCAGCCTTCGATTGGGAGTTCGCACCAGTGAGGTCATGGAGTTCGATTGGACTTTGGAACCAGTCAGGTCATGTACTTCGATTGGAGGCTGGCACCAGCATGGGAGTGCCTTTCGTCTGAGCCTGGACTTAGTTCAAGTGGGCCTCTGGCTGGGCCTTTCTGCCTTGTTGCCTTCTTCGATTGGGCCTGGAATCTGTGCAAGATGCAACCTGCCTTTCTGTCTCCTTTGATTGGGTCTGGAGTCAGTGAGGAAACTTGGGGCTTCGTTTCATACTCCCGTCTTTTGTTTATTTCGTTTGAGACATTAAATAGCAACATGGCCCAAGGCCATGCTATCATTACCTCAGGGCCAGGTTAGTTCTTAGAGCATTTGTAAAAAACCAAAGAACAAAGCCAAAAGGAGAGACAATAAAAACAAACTAAAAGAGTGGAAACAAAAAGGTAACAAACACTATGTATATGTTTGAAACTAAAAGGGAGCTTATTTACATGTTATGCCAGAAATGAAGGGTTCAAGGTTAAGAATGACTTACCTTGCTTGAGGCTGGAACATGTGCTGGGCCTTTAAGTGGTTTCCTTGAATGCTTCTGGATTCAAAGGGAGGAACCAGGAGTTATGTCTTTGATAATGGATAAGTGTGAGGTTCTTCCTACTGGATTCAAAGGGTAACAAGGTATAGGGATGTTTCAGATTCTAAGGGGATAAGTGTTTGCTCTTTGGTTTGATACAGGCAGGTCTGAGTTTTTGTTAGTTTTGATACAGGTAGGTCTGAGTTTTTGTTAGTTTTGATACAGGCTTGCTTGCAGTTGCAGTTGGACTGGCTTTAGGCAGGTTTGTTTGCAGTTGCAGTTGAACTGGATTGAGTTTTCTGGCTTTGGTAAGGAAGGCAGGTTTTGAGGTTATGCAGGCCTCAAGGCTTGTTGTGCCTTAGGCTTGTAATTTGTAACACAGGTTTGATGTTCTGGTGTTAGGCAGGAGGATGCAGTTTTGGATTTGTTGTTTGGATTCTGGGTATGTGTTTGAGTGTTTAAGTGTTTAAGTGTTTAAGAATTTTGTGGTGTATGAGAATTTTGAAGATACGTTCCTCTGGCCAAAAAAGTCCTCCCTCAGCTTTGCATAAATTCCTCTATTTATAGAGGAAAAGAATGGACATGTTTTCAACAGCCAGCCTTGCAAAAAATAGTAAAATAATAGGTAACGTGACAGCACATGTGGTGGGCCTGTTGGCAGTTGGGGTGCAGAAGCTGTGACTCATGCTTCTGTGGAGCAAAAATAATAAAATAAGGCCCAGCTGGAAAGTAAATGTCCACTTGTGCCACAAAAGCAAGATGAATGGTTCAGGTGAGGTTGCTTCATGCTAAAGGAAAATAGGTGCAAGGCTCAAGACAGGCTTTCCTAAAAGGTAGTACTGTGCTATTAAGTGCAAGTGGTCTTAGACAATAAATGGGTACAGGCCTAAAAAGGGAAGACACGTGGCCTAGCCTATGGGTCTGAATGTCTAACTTGATCTTTTGAGTCGAATCCTCCATCTTTCTACACCTTTCAACCAGTCAGCATTCGTTTTCACCAGCTGTGTGTCCTTCGAATGAACCAACTGTGTGTTCTTTGAATGGCCCTTCGAATGGCCCTTCTTTGCCAACTTCAAAGTCCAATTCGAATCTATTTGGAACCTTCCCTATTAGGCAACTTCGACCATCCCTTGGCCTTGTGATGAGTCTAAGTTCTGATTCGAAGTGTTTAGAACTTCCTTCATCAGAGCATCTTAGATTAAGAGAAACTCTGCACTGAAATGCCATTCGAAGGTCATTTCGTTTTGATGTTCTTATTAAGGGAAACTCTAAAGTTCCAGTTGAAGGACACTCTGAAGTTCCAGTCCAGGGACCTTTTGAAATGCCAATTGAAGGGTATTCCTGGGATGAAGGACATTCCTGAGTCGAAGGACACTGTTTCAAAGGGAACCAAAAACTCAATCGAAACCTGTATGGAGATCATTTCCTTCTGAATCGAAGGAGACCTATTTGAATTCACATTGCCCAGACGAAACTTGTATCGAAGAAAACATATTGCCAAATCGAAAGCTCATGCTCGAAGGAAGCATATTGCCCAATCAAAGCAGGCTTGCAAGTAGCATATACCCAATCGAAGCAGGCTTATAGGCAGTGAACTTGTCCAAATCGAAACATGCTTACAAGCAGCTAAAATAGGTTTTCAAAGCAAGCATGCAGGTAACATACTTGGTGAATCAAAGGGTTTGCCTTGCAGGGGGCACTTGTGGCCAGCAAACATGATTTTCAAGGCAAGCATGCAGGCAGCAAAAGACACAAACGAAACCTGCAACAAGAAGTCACATGCCCAGGCGAAAGAAGCACACTAGCATCCATTTTGAGCAATCGAAGGAGGCCAAGAGTCAATCGAAGGATTCTGATCGAAAGATTCCTAAAGGCCAATCGAAAGAGCTGAAACGAAGAACACTTGTATTTCTCCAATTTTTTTCAAAATAATATTTTTATCTGTTTTTCCATTTTTGACAGTTTCCTTTTACTTTTGGTATTTGGAACATCCAAATGCACTTGTTCAAGCTTGAACCTTGAAAATCCTTGTAAGAAAGGCCTTGAGAATTGAGAGGGCAAATTTTGGGGTACAACAGCTGCCCCTGTTCAATCTTCTTGAACCTGAAGAGTTAGATTGGCAGTTTTTCCGTTCGCGACTCGAAGGTAAAAGATGATTGGACACTAGAGTGCCCAAAACATTTGCACTCGTCAAAGCGTAGTTTGAGGGAATAGGCTTAAAGATTCCATTTGGAGATGGTGGAATCTTGCTGGAGATGGGCTTAAAGATGCCATCCAAGAATGTTTGTTGAATTGCAATGTTGTAGGTCAGAAGAATGAGCATTAAAATGGTATCCGTGTCTGGAATGCCATTGAACTGTATCAGGGGACTGAGTTTGTATGAGCAAAGGAATGGCGTCCGTGTCTGGCGCGTATCTGAGTTGTAACTGTATTTGGATTTTGAATGAATATCAGAATGACTGTCGTGTCTGGAGTGTATCTGTATTCTGAATGGGTAACAGAGAAAAATCTGTGTATGGAGCAACTGTGTGCTGAGGATAAATTCTGAATGAGTGACAGAATGGCAACCGTGTCTGGAGCGTATCTGGACTGTATCTGAAGTTTGAGATCTGTATGAGTAGGAAAATGACTTCCGTGTCTGGAGTGTATCTGAAACTGTAACTGGGATCTGAATGAGTGACAGAATGGAAACCGTGTCTGGAGCATATCTGGATTGTATCTGAAGTTGAGATCTGTATGAGTAGCAGAATGACTTCCGTGTCTGAAGTGTATCTGAAACTGTAACTGGGATCTGAATGAGTGACAGAATGACATCCGAATCTGGATCATATCTGGACTGTATCTTAGAGTTGAGATCTGTATGAGTAGCAGAATGACTTCCGTGTCTGGAGTATATCTGAAACTGTAACTGGGATCTGAATGAGTGACAGAATGGCAACCGTGTCTGGAGCGTATCTGGACTGTATCTTGGAGGTGAGATCTGTATAAGTAGCAGAATGACTTCCGTGTCTGGAGTATATCTGAAACTGTAACTGGGATCTGAATGAGTGACATAATGACATCCGAATCTGGATCGTATCTGGACTGTATCTTGGAGTTGAGATCTGTATGAGTAGCAAAATGACTTCCGTGTCTGGAGTATATCTGAAACTGTAACTGGGATCTGAATGAGTGACAGAATGACATCCGAATCTGGATCGTATCTGGACTGTATCTTGGAGTTGAGATCTGTATGAGTAGCAGAATGACTTCCGTGTCTGGAGTATATCTGAAACTGTAACTGGGATCTGAATGAGTGACAGAATGACATCCGAATCTGGATCGTATCTGGACTCTATCTCGGAGTTGGGTTGTTTGAGCTGGTCGAGTAGATAGTTGTCCTGTCTGGTTTCAGGTATTAATCTATGACCTGAGAAAGAAAGATAGTTTCCTGGCTTGTTACAGGTGTTAATCTTCAATCTCTTCATGTAGATAGTTTTCCTGGCTTGTTACAGGTATTAATCTACAATCAGTCGTCCACAGATGGTTTTCCTGGCTTGCTACAGGTATTAATCTGGAACTTGAAAAGGTTGGCCGATGAGATAGTTGTCCTGTCTGGTTTCAGGTATTAATCTCTGCCCTGAGAAAGAAAGATAGTTTACTGGCTTGTTACAGGTGTTAATCTTCAATCTCTTCATGTAGATGGTTTTCCTGGCTTGTTACAGGTATTAATCTACAATCAGTCGTCCACAGATAGTTTTCCTGGCTTGCTACAGGTATTAATCTGGAACTTGAAAAGGTTGATGGTAGCAATCTGTTGATTGACCTTTTTCTGAAAAGGTAAAACGTTAGTTGTATGCAATGTGATGATGTATCAAATGCATAATGTCATGATGTTCTCAAAAGTAAATGAGATTGTGTTGTATGCACTTATCATGTATGTAAATAGGATGTATGAAATGTGAAATGTTAATGAATGTATTCTTGTCTGGGAAAATAAATCCTTGACAAAAGCTGGGGAATCATTAAATCCTGGACTGCTGTTGAAGAGTATGTGTGTCTTCAAACTTTGCTTAGAATATTTCCAATGGATTCCTGTTTTGTTGTTTGAGGATAACTCCGCTGGGGGAAGTTGAAAACTCTGTGGGGAGTATGTTTATTTCTGCTTGGAAAAGGAGTTTAAGAGTCTTAGTCGTTCGTTACTCTACTGGGGAGTCGAATTTGAACTGATATCTGGTCGGGTCCAGGTTTCGCAGTAACTTGTTGGGGATTGTAGAGTAGTCTACTGGGGAAGAGGAGTTGTGGTCCTTTGATTTGTAGTAGTCGGAGAGGCAAACTCAAGCTGGGGAATCCTGGTGTCGTTGGGGAAATAAACCCTGTCGTCAGTCCGCTAGAGAGGTGACATCTTCGTTGGGGGAAGTCCTCGAGGATTCTTGAGGTTGATTCAGCTGGGAAAAGGGGGTCAGAGATTATACTCTTGCTGTAGAATCATCCTATGAGAAGGACTTTGGGGAGACTTGTCATTGCCCCTAGTAGCGAATGTTTGTGGCATTGCCAAAAAGTTTGATTGTATGTACCCTTTGTCGGGGTTGACGTTCAATGCCCCAAGTGACGGAGATGGAGACTTGCCCCTGGTTACTCTGCACTTCTTCAGAGATTTCTTGAAATCTTGACTGGACTTCCCCAGGTGTGCTGGATAATGACATGTCATGCCCCCTTGTTGATAGGAGATTTGTCAATGGAAGTGTCATCCTACTTGAAGTGATTTTGTTCACTGGGAGAGCTTTCGTTCACTGGATATTCATTGTGTGAATTTCTCCGCTGTCAAACAAATAGCCAAATGCAAACAGTGATATTCAAGTAATGCAAAGTTTATGCTTGTCTCGAAGTTTTGAAAAATGCGTCTTTTTTTTAGCAGAAAACATTTTATAAGACAAATTCCACACAAGATTTAGGGCTAAGCCTTACAGGAGTCAGGATACCTTTTGTAACAGTATGCTTTCGAACTAACCCATGCTTCAATTAGGACTTTTGAAGGGTTGTAACGTGGCTTGGTTCACGGTTTAAGAAACAAAGGATAAAGGCTCAAAGTATATTTGTACCCACCCACTCTTCGTGATGTTCTTCAATCCTAAACTCAGTTAATTGTGCACTTAAACTCCAAATGAGTCTGGAACGACGTTTTTGGTGATGGTTCACACAAGTTGAATTTGGAAGGCAGTCATTTTTGCAACATTTTTCATGTTGTTGAGGATTTGTAGCGACCTTGTTCTTTTGATTTATTATCCCTAATTTTTGCCTGACTGTTCCTATTTTCGAGATTACAGTCAGCGGGATGCCCCAAATTTCTTAAGCCTCCTTTATAGGTTTTGGCTTAGTGGGTTTTTTTTGGAGAGATAATGACTGCCTATGAGATAAGGAACCACCACTGTCTTTTTATTCCTGAGGAATGCTTTTGATGTCGTTCGTTGTATTATGAACTGAGAGTTTTGCGACTTCAATGCGCATCTTTTGAATTAACTGAGAGACTACCCTGCCCCAGGTTTAATCAAAGGTTTCAATTTGTGTTTAAAACAACAGAAAACTCCTACTTCTTTGGCTCGAAGAGGTTGACTAGGGATTATCTTCCTTATAACTCCGGTGTTTAGGATTTGAAAGAAATGCCTGTACATCATCAGCAAGGTCTGTTCAAAAGCATACTGTATGAGATTATGGCATTGTTTTCGTCATCCTCCCTCTAAAGGCTTGTAGCTTTAGCAAGAGTTGAATGTCATAAAGAAAGCATAATTATAGTGAAAATGAAAGGATGAATTCAAGACAAACATATGCAATGCATTAATGAAACAAATTTTGACATTAATAGATAATTGTTTGAATACAAAAGAAAGTACAACTTGAAAATTCAAATGAAACAAAGACATTCTCAATGATTTGGTGTAGGAGCAGTGATTATGCTAGAGTCTCCGGAGGACCAAACTCAATCTCCTTGGCATCAATCAGATTCTGAATTTTGTACTTCAATGCCCAACAATCGTTAGTATCATGCACGGGACTGTCAGAATGATAAGCGCAGGTCGCATTAGGATTGTAGTTAGGAGAAGAAGTCTTGGGGTTTGGATGAGGTCCTACCAATGTAATTAGATTCATCCTCAACAAGTGTTGCAACGCTTGAGACAACAGCATGTTGATGTTGGTGAACTGTCTTTTAGGCTCATCTGGCTTTCGTTGATTTCCCTTTTGCTGTTTTCGGTGTGACGCAGAACCAGAGACCAGGACTGCCCCTACGTGTTGGTGACAGTGACTTTTTTGACTGTTCACAGCATTGGACTCTTTCCTCCCATTATAGGGAATTTTCTGTGCATCAGAGGGTGTAGCTCCTTGGATCTTTCCACTTTTGATGCCAGCTTCGACCCTTTCGTCGGCTAGTATTAGCTCGGTGAACCCGACTGAGGAGCTTCCGATCAAGTGTTTGAAGAAAGGCCATGTCAATGTTCCCATGAAGATGTCAATCAGCTCCCTGTCAGTTAAAGGGGGTTGCACCCTACCATCCAGATCTCTCCACTTTTGGGCGTATCCTTTAAAGCTCTCGTTGGAACCCATGGTCATGTTCTACAATTGCACACGAGTTGGTGCAAGATCAGCATTGTACTGATACTGTTTGTAGAAAGTAGCAGCTAAATCCTCCCAGGTGTAGATGCGAGAACCCTCCAATTGATAGAACCACTCGAGTTGAGTCCCTACCAGGCTTTCTTGGAAGAAATGGATCCAAAGCTTTGGATTAGTTGTGTATGGTTGAATCTTGCGTACATAAGACTTTAAGTGCATCTTAGGGCAAGAGATTCCATCGTATAGGGCAAAGGTAGGGACTTTGAACTTTGGCGGGATGACCAATCTAGAAACTAAACCCATGTCTCCTAAATCCAAGACAGGTATTTGTTGAATCTCCATAGCACTGAGGCGATCCTCCAACTGTTTGTACTTGTCATCATCGAGAGGATATTGTTCTTCGGAGTAGTCGGCTTCAACATCATTGATCTTCAAATTGTGGTCTTCTTCAAGACTATCCCCTATATTGGGTGGAGTTGAAAGATCTAGGGTTTTAGGTCTTCTTCTCAAGTTCAGGATTCTTGCTGTCTTCTTGGACTTATTCTTCTTGTCTTTGAGAAGGAGAGCTTTCAGATCCTCTTGCCCTTTACCCATAGCCAGAAGCATTTGTTGGAATTGAGCGTTTTGAGCTTGGAGATCTTTCACCGTTTGTTCCATATCCATCTTACTGAAATAAACAGTAGGAATATAAGGAGACCTGTATGGGAGAAACCTGTCATGATATGATGCATGATATGTGGATGCATGTTTTCAAGGATCTCGCGGGGTAAACACAAGAAAATGTTAGAGGTTGAACCTCGATCAACATCTTTGATTGGAGAAATTTGTACCGGTGGATGTCTTTCCACAAGAATCAAGCTCACCATGTCAAGTGGGTCATAGCCCCTGATTCAAGTTGTTGCACTTGATCTTTGATGGAGTTTGTTTAGAGGAGAACCCTCTTGCCCCTTGGTAGACATCTGGTTCAACGTGACCCTGCATCAAAAGACCCTCGAGATCCTTGAAATGGTTATTGAGAATGCTATGGTATGATGTTATGATGTTATGTACATGTATGCAGAAGTAAGCAAGTGTATATACAGACAGTCATATTCATACAAAGCAAACAAGTCCTTAGGTTTAGGCTTGCATGGGGTTTGTAGGTAAGTACCCTCTTGAAGTTAGTTGGCTCAACCTGCCCTAAAATAGAAACCGGGTTCTAAGGAGCTCAATATCACTGGATTATTTTTTATGTTTATTGTTTTGGTTTAGCCACTTAACTGGAGACCAAAATATTCCAAGAAAACAATCCTCAATGAGTGTAGTATCGAGTATCTACCAACTTCGGACTGCACCAAAGTCGGTCATCTCACTACCCCTAAAAAGGCCAAGATGGTCAAGTAAGGTTCTAAGAGTTTGTTAGTGTTTCATGACATCACTCAGCGGCCCTGTATTCTCCTTGACTACTCAAGGGCTACCGGTACCCACAAATATGTCACACTAACATAGCTACTGCTTCAACCATGTCGGTATACCCCGCACAGTTCCCTCACAGTTTATTGCTATTTACCTAAAGAGGTGCCCCCAAATCCGGGTGTAGGATTTACAACAAACCCAAACAAGGAACCCAAAAAGTAAAGCAATCAAAGCAATCAAAGCAAGCATGTAAAGGTGATCTAAAACCCTAAGGTAACCCACTTTTAGAAGAAATCCCCAGCAGAGTCTCCAGTTCTGTGATACGGTGGGAGAACTGACTTGGGTTTTGCGTTTGTGTTCGCAAATGTTTCGGTTTAGCAAGAGTCACCACCGACTTTTTATTTTATCCTAAGGAAAGGTCAAAAAGCACAGGAAAGACCTTTGAGATGTTTTTGTGGGTTCGGGGGGTAGATTATGAAAAGGGAAGGTGCTAGCACCCTTTTCATCCATGGTTATCCATGGGCTCTTAGTTACTTGTTTTAGATCACTTGCCTTTGTTTTTCAATTGTTTGAAATGGTGCTTTGTGTGTGTGTTTTTGAAAATGTTTTGAAAAAGATGCCTTGTCTAGGAAACCTTTGTAATGATTCTTGTTTGAATGTATACAAAGGTGTATGTTTTTTTGAAAGGTTTTCAATGTTTTGAAAGTTGTTTTGAAATTGTGTTGTGGAGTGTGTTTTGAAAAATAGCAAGGATGTTTTGCAAGATTTTTGATCAAGTAACTAAGAGTTGTCTACCCTATTTTAATCAAAGATCTTTCTTATGTTTTAACCCTTTTAACAGTGTTGTTTCACCATTGTATTTGGTGAACAACCTTGTGTTAGGATGTTAACGGGACAGGCGCGGGTCATCGTATGACCATGATAGCAATGTTGTGAAATGACTTAGCACTTTTCTGTAGGGACCAAGATCATTTTGAAAGGCAACTTTGATAGCGTCATCGAGGGACTATGATCTTTTTTCAATTCGTTTGTGCTAAGACATCCCACATGCATAACATGGCCCATTTTTGTAAGGCAACAAGTGGAATTACCCTAAGGGTGCATGTGTGCAAGTGTGTTTGATTACATGCATTTTGTCTTTGATATTTTTGGGTTGTCTAATGTGGATTTTATCTTGCCATACAAACCTAGTTATTAGCATTTGTACAAAAGTAATAAAAAGTGCAAAAGATAAATCCTACACTATTACAACCATATTGAAGTGCATAGAAATGTAAAGGAAAAAATAAGATAAAAGTAAGAAAAATGAGTGTATTTCGACCCAGGCAGCAGCAGCCTTCGATTGGGAGTTCGCACCAGTGAGGTCATGGACTTCGATTGGGCTTTGGCACCAGTCAGGTCATGCACTTCGATTGGAGGCTGGCACCAGCATGGGAGTGCCTTTCGTCTGAGCCTGGACTTAGTTCAAGTGAGCCTCTGGCTGGGCCTTTCTGCCTTGTTGCCTTCTTCGATTGGGCCTGGAATCTGTGCAAGATGCAACCTGCCTTTCTGTCTCCTTCGATTGGGTCTAGAGTCAGTGAGGAAACCTGGGGCTTCGATTCATACTCCTGTCTTTTGTTTATTTCGTTTGAGACATTAAATAGCAACATGGCCCAAGGCCATGCTATCATTACCTCAGGGCCAGGTTAGTTCTTAGAGCATTTGTAACAAACCAAAGAACAAAGCCAAAAGGAAAGACAATATAAACAAACTAAAAGAGTGGAAACAAAAAGGTAACAAACACTATGTATATGTTTGAAACGAAAAGGGAGCTTATTTACATGTTATGCCAGAAATGAAGGGTTCAAGGTTAAGAATGACTTACCTTGCTTGAGGCTGGAACGTGTGCTGGGCCTTTAAGTGGTTTCCTTGAATGCTTCTGGATTCAAAGGGAGGAACCAGGAGTTATGTATTTGATACTGGATAAGTGTGAGGTTCTTCCTACTGGATTCAAAGGGTAACAAGGTATAGGGATGTTTCAGATTCTAAGGGGATAAGTGTTTGCTCTTTGGTTTGATACAGGCAGGTCTGAGTTTTTGTTAGTTTTGATACAGGCAGGTCTGAGTTTTTGTTAGTTTTGATACAGGCTTGCTTGCAGTTGCAGTTGGACTGGCTTTAGGCAGGTTTGTTTGCAGTTGCAGTTGAACTGGATTGAGTTTTCTGGCTTTGGTAAGGAAGGCAGGTTTTGAGGTTATGCAGGCCTCAAGGCTTGTTGTGCCTTAGGCTTGTAATTTGTAACACAGGTTTGATGTTCTGGTGTTAGGCAGGAGGATGCAGTTCTGGGTTTGTTGTTTGGATTCTGGGTATGTGTTTGAGTGTTTAAGTGTTTAAGTGTTTAAGTGTTTGAGAATTTTGTGGTGTATGAGAATTTTGAAGATACGTTCCTCTGGCCTAAAAAGTCCTCCCTCAGCTTTGCATAAATTCCTCTATTTATAGAGGAAAAGAATGGACATGTTTTCAACAGCCAGCCTTGCAAAAAATAGTAAAATAATAGGCAACGTGACAACACATGTGGTGGGCCTGTTGGCAGTTGGGGTGCAGAAGCTGTGACTCATGCTTCTGTGGAGCAAAAATAATAAAATAAGGCCCAGCTGGAAAGTAAATGTCCACTTGTGCCACAAAAGCAAGATGAATGGTTCAGGTGAGGTTGCTTCATGCTGAAGGAAAATAGGTGCAAGGCTCAAGACAGACTTTCCTAAAAGGTAGTACTGTGCTATTAAGTGCAAGTTGTCTTAGACAATAAATGGGTACATGCCTAAAAAGGGAAGACACGTGGCCTAGCCTATGGGTCTGAATGTCCAACTTGATCTTTTGAGTCGAATCCTCCATATTTCTACACCTTTCAACTAGTCAGCATTCGTTTTCACCAGCTGCGTGTCCTTCGAATGAACCAATTGTGTGTTCTTCGAATGGCCCTTCGAATGGCCCTTCTTTGCCAGCTTCAAAGTCCAATTCGAATCTATTTGGAACCTTCCCTATTAGGCAACTTCGACCATCCCTTGGCCTTGTGATGAGTCTAGGTTCTGATTCGAAGTGTTCAGAACTTCCTTCATCAGAGCATCTTAGATTAAGAGAAACTCTGCACTGAAATGCCATTCGAAGGTCATTTCATTCTGATGTTCTTATTAAGGGAAACTCTAAAGTTCCAGTTGAAGGACACTCTGAAGTTCCAGTCCAGGGACCTTTTGAAATGCCAATTGAAGGGTATTCCTGGGATGAAGGACATTCCTGAGTCGAAGGACACTGTTTCAAAGGGAACCAAAAACTCAATCGAAACCTGTATGGAGATCATTTCCTTCTGAATCGAAGGAGACCTATTTGAATTCACATTGCCCAGATGAAACTTGTATCGAAGAAAACATATTGCCAAATCGAAAGCTCATGCTCGAAGGAAGCATATTGCCCAATCGAAGCAGGCTTGCGAGCAGCATATGCCCAATCAAAGCAGGCTTATAGGCAGTGAACTTGTCCAAATCGAAACATGCTTACAGGCAGCTAAAATAGGTTTTCAAAGCAAGCATGCAGGAAAAATACTTGGTGAATCAAAGGGTTTGCCTTGCAGGGGGCACTTGTGGCCAGCAAACATGATTTTCAAGGCAAGCATGCAGGCAGCAAAAGACAAACGAAACCTGCAACAAGAAGTCACATGCCCAGGCGAAAGAAGCATGCTAGCATCCATTTTGAGCAATCGAAGGAGGCCAAGAGTCAATCGAAGGATTCTGATCGAAAGATGCCTAAAGGCCAATCGAAAGAGCTGAAACGAAGAACACTTGTATTTCTCCAATTTTTGTCAAAATAATATTTTTTATCTGTTTTTCCATTTTTGACAGTTTCCTTTTACTTTTGGTATTTGGAACATCCAAATGCACTTGTTCAAGCTTGAACCTTGAAAATCCTTGTAAGAAAGGCCTTGAGAATTGAGAGGGCAAATTTTGGGGTACAACAATATCCATATCCACTCTGGATCCCATTGATAACAGCTCTGCTACTGCCAGTTATGACTTTGAAAATCCGATCAACCAAGCCGAGGACGAAGGTGAGGATGATTGTGAGGTGCTTGGAGAACTTGCTAGACTATTACTGCAGGAAGAAAGGGCCATACGGCCTCATGAAGAGCCAGTTGAGTTAGTGAATTTGGGTACAGAGGAAGACAGGAAAGAGGTCAAGATAGGTGCAAATCTGGAGCCTAGTGTCAAACAACGGTTAATACAGATGCTACACGACTATGTTGAGATCTTCGCCTGGTCCTATAGGGATATGCCTGGTTTGGACACTGATATTGTGGTACATCGCCTGCCGACCAAAGAAGACTGTCCTCCGGTAAAGCAGAAGGTTCAGTGTATGCGCCCTGAAATGTCAGAGAAAATTAAGGCAAAGGTCATGAAACAGTTTGACGCCAGATTTTTAGTTGTTACTTCTTATCCGCAGTGGGTTGCCAACTTCGTACCGGTACCAAAGAAGGACGGTAAGGTACAGATGTGTGTGGACTATAGAGATCTGAACTGGGCAAGCCCCAAGGATGATTTCCCACTACCTCACATTGATGTTCTGGTCGACAACACCGTGCAGCACAAGATCTTCTCCTTCATGGATGGCTTTTCTGGCTACAACCAGATCAAGATGGCTCCTGAGGACATGGAGAAGACTACTTTCGTTACACAGTGGGGCACCTTCTGTTACAAGGTAATTCCTTTTGGGTTGAAGAATGTTGGGCCAACTTATCAGCGCACCATGGTCGCTTTGTTCCATGATATGATTCATCACGAGATCGAGGTTTATGTTGATGACATGATAGCCAGGTCCCAGACTGAGGAAGAGCACCTGGATCATCTCCAGAAACTATTCGACAGGTTGAAGACGTACAAGTTGAGGTTGAATCCGAACAAGTGTACCTTCGGGGTAAGGTCTGGTAAGCTTCTAGGTTTAGTTGTTAGTGACAAAGGCATTCAGGTGGACCCTGCAAAAGTAAAAGCCATACAAGAGATGCCCGCTCCCCGCACAGAAAAAGAAGTCAGAGGTTTCTTGGGACGTCTGAATTACATTGTCAGGTTCATTTCACATCTGACTGCTACTTGTGAGCCAATCATCAAGCTGCTGAAGAAAGATCAAGTGGTAAAGTGGAATGATGAATGCCATACCGCTTTCGAAAGAATCAAGGAATACCTTCAAGAACCACCAATTTTAATGCCTCCAGTTGAAGGAAGACCTTTGATATTATACTTGACAGTGCTGGACAATTCAATGGGATGTGTGCTGGGGCAGCATGACAAGTCTGGCCGAAAAGAGCACGCCATTTATTACCTTAGCAAAAAGTTTACCGAATGTGAGACCCGATACTCATTGCTCGAGAAAACTTGCTGCGCTTTGGCATGGGCTGCTTATCGGCTGAGACAATATATGCTGACTCACACCACTTTGTTGATATCAAAGATGGATCCGATCAAGTATATCTTCGAGAAGCCCGCTCTCTCTGGAAGGATAGCAAGATGGCAGATGATCTTGACCGAATACGACATCCAATACACAACCCAAAAAGCAATCAAGGGGAGTGTATTGGCGGATCATTTGGCGCATCAGGCCGTGAATGACTACCAATCCATGAATTTCGAGTTCCCGGATGAGAATATCATGTTAGTAACTGACTGCGAAGAACCTGGACCGGATGGAGGACCCGAAAAGGGATCCCGATGGTCTATGTATTTTGATGGAGCCTCGAACACATTGGGTAACGGCATTGGCACTGTAATCATATCTCCTGAGGGCTGTCATACTCTGTTTACCGCCCGATTATGTTTTAACTGCACCAACAATATGGCGGAGTATGAAGCGTGTATCATGGGTCTTCAAGATGCTATTGACCTTAGCATTAAGTTCTTAAGTGTATTAGGAGATTCCGCTCTGGTAATAAGTCAGATCAAAGGCGAGTGGGATACGAAGCACCCGAATCTTATTCCTTACAAAGAGTATGTACTGACATTGCTCCCACACTTTGAGGAGATAACCTTTGAACACTTCCCAAGAGAGGAGAATCAGTTGGCGGACGCGCTAGCTACCATGTCTTCTATGTTCAAAGTTAGGTGGGACAATGAAGCTCCCCAATTACCATTGAGAGGATGGATGAACCCGCACATTGCTGTGACATTGAGACCAAAGAGGTAGTAGACAAACCCTGGTTTTATGAGGTAAAGAGGTATCTTGAGGCTCAAGAATACCCCGAGGGGGCATCTGTTAATGATAAGAAGTTCCTGAGAAGGTTCGCTACGAAGTTCTTCATCAATAATGGAATTCTCTATAAGCGTAACCACGATTCAACCTTACTGCGGTGTGTAAACAAGAGCGAGGCATAAAGGATCATGACAGAGTTGCATGAAGGTACCTTCAGAACTCATTCCAGTGGATATACCATAGCTAAGAAGATCCTACGGGCAAGATATTATTGGTCCACTATGGAAGCCGATTGTCATCAGCACTCTCGAACCTGTCATAAGTGCCAAGTCTATGCTGATAAGGTGCATGTACCTCTGGTTCCCCTGAATGTTTTGACAGCTCCTTGGCCCTTTGTAATATGGGGCATCGACATGATCGGCGATATCAGATCCCTGATTGAGGCAGCTTCCTTTGCTACAGTAACCAAGAACATCGTGGCTCGGTCTATCCGACACAATTTGATCTGTCGGTATGGTGTACCAGAGAGGATCATCACTGACAATGGTACAAATCTCAACAATACGATGATTACCGAACTCTATAAAGAGTTCAAGATACAGCATCACAACTCTTCTCCCTACCGGCCGAAGATGAATGGGGCTGTTGAAGCGGCTAATAAGAACATCAAGAAGATTATGCAGAAGATGACAGTGACATACAAAGACTGGCATGAGATGCTACCATTCGCTCTTCATGGGTACCGTACCTCAGCACGGACGTCGATAGGGGAAACACCTTATTCTTTGGTGTATGGCATGGAGGCAGTCCTACCCATCGAAGTCCAGATACCCTCTCTCAGAATTATGAAGGATACGGGTTTGAACAAAGACGACTGGATCCAAACCCGACTTAATCAGCTGAATCTAATTGATGAAAAGAGACTTACTGCTATCTGTCACGGTCAGACGTATCAAAGGCGGATGATCAAGGCCTTCAACAAGAAATTCAGACGTCAAGAATATCAAGTCTAGGATCTAGTGATCAAACGCATCATACTGTCGCAAGGTGATCCCAGGGATAAATGGACCCCTACATACGAAGGTCCATTTGTGGTTAAGAACATTTTCTTGGGAGGAGCTATGATTCTTACCACCATGGATGGTGACGACCTTCCTCACCCCGTCAATGCAGACATAGTGAAAAGATACTACGCATAATCAAAGACCAGCTAGGTTGACTGGCCTAGGAAAAAATAAGGGCTTCCCGGTGAACCAAAAGGGTTCGGGCAAAAGTAAGGGAGGAAAATAAAAAAAAACTATATACCCGGCAGGTCGAAAACCTGAAAAGGCGACTTGGGCAAAAAAGGGTATCCTGGTGGACTGAAAACCCGAAAGGACGGTCCAGGAAAAAATTAGGGATTGAAGCGTAATCCTATGTCTCATTGGATCACCTTGCAACCAGAATCTGGTATCAACTATCAAGCTCAGACGGTGCCAATCAATCTGATCCATCTTCGACCAAGTAGCAAAGTGATGATATGTTTGAAGATATAAGGGCAATAGCAGAGTTGAAACCCAATGGGATTGTTTCACATAGCTGCTTTTCTTTCTTTTACACAAATTGTAATTTTTATCTTTCGGCGGCATTCTCTTACTAGATCGTTAGCCTCTTTGTACAAAATGCCTATTACAAACCAACTTCAAAAAATCAATACAATTCATTTTTACAAGAAATTTCAAATTGTTTTTCTTTTTCTGTTTTGTTTTGCAAGAACGTCCAATGATTCATTTTTGATATATGCATTTGAAAATAATTTCTGCTCATAAATATTTACCTAAAAAAACAAAAGATAATTGCTCGTAATTCCAGGAACGGGGACAAACAAGAAGTGTCCAAACCTTACAGTTACCCTGCCCATCAGGTACAGGGATAGAGCCAGCTGGAGAACATGAGAAGTGGTACATACACTCCCCACAGAGTAATAAGTATCCAAAGACAGTGGTGTTAGCATTTCCCGAACAAGACATAACTATCCCTAGCTGAGGTTCACAATCGCGAGTGAGTCAGCAAAATTTTCCCCAAGAAGAGTTTGTTTATCACCAGCAACAGAAATTCATCCCCAACTGAGTTATTTCTCCAAGTCGGCAGATCTATCAACATAGTATCTCCTCTCCAACAGAGTTATTCCCTACAGAGTTATCCTCAAACATAGTTTCGTCCGACAGTATATTTACCAACCAAGGGGCAAATCCCCAGTAGTCATCTTTGTTCACCATCCCCGACAGAAGTAGAGGAACTATGGTTTTTATAGCAATCAGGGATTTATTTTCCCAGATTCAGATTGTTATGTCAAGCATTTCGTGTTCATACATCATGACATGTGCATACATCACATATAACATAGTCTCATTTATTTTGAGAACGTCAGCATGCAATGTATCTCATGCATCACATATAACTAACCCTGTATTTATTTCAGGAAAGACAATTATTATCAACAGTTTCCAGCAAGTCCGTGATCAACACTCAAAGCTAAACAGAGTAATCATCGGCAACAAATGCAACCTCATCCAAGTTCCCTCTCACAGTCCTACTATCCAGGCTTTCATATCGAAGTAACCCTACTATCCAGGTTCCTTCTCACAGCCCTACTATCCAGGCTTTCATATAGAAGTAACCCTACTATCCAGGTTCCTTCTCATAACCCTACTATCCAGGCTTTCATATCGAAGTAACCCTACTATCCAGGTTCCTTCTTACAGCCCTACTATTCAGGCTTTCATATCGAAGTAACCCTACTATCCAGGTTCCTTCTCACAGCCCTACTATCCAGGCTTTCATATCGAAGTAACCCTACTATCCAGGTTCCTTCTCACAGCCCTACTATCCAGGCTTTCATATCGAAGTAACCCTACTATCCAGGTTCCTTCTCATAGCCCTACTATCCAGGTTCCTTCTCACAGCGCTACTATCCAGGCTTTCATATTGAAGTAACCCTACTATCCAGGTTCCTTCTCACAACCCTACTATCCAAGCTTTCATATCGAAGTAACCCTACTATCTAGGTTCCTTCTCACATCCCTACTATCCAGGCTTTCATATCGAAGTAACCCTACTATCCAGGTTCCTTCTCACAGCCCTACTATTTAGGCTTTCATATCGAAGTAACCCTACTATCCAGGTTCCTTCTCACAACCCTACTGTCCAGGCTTTCATATCGAAGTAACCCTACTATCCAGGTTCCTTCTCACAACCCTACTATCCAGGCTTTCATATCGAAGTAACCCTACTATCCAGGTTCTTCTTACAGCCCTACTATCCAGGCTTTCATATCGAAGTAACCCTACTATCCAGGTTCCTTCTCACAACCCTACTATCCAGGCTTTCATATCGAAGTAACCCTACTATCCAGGTTCCTTCTCACAGCCCTACTACCCAAGTTTTCATACCGAAGTAACCCTACTATCCAGGTTCCTTCTCCTAACCTTACTATCTGGGTTCGGCCTCCCTTATCCCCAGACAACAGTCCACAACACTATAAGACCGGGACCCAATCAAACACAATTGATTTCACATTTACCCAGTAAGTCATGGTGCAACGTATACCCTGACCAAACACACAGTTTATTTCCTCTTCCCAAACCCGAATTATTCCCCAGTAGTGTAAAGGACAACTGAAGCTCCTAAGACTCTATTTCTCCCAAGACAGAGACTAGCATTCCCCAGCAAAGTCTACCTCAACAACAGGTATACGGGTTATCGCAAAGGAATCTCTTATGCGATCGACACTTCTTCAGATGGCATCTTTAAGCCCATCTCCGACAATTCTCTAGCAACTACCAAATGGCGTCTATAAGCCCATTCTCAATAGCATAAATCAAGTGTCACTTCATGCGATTACAAATTTCTAGGCACTCTAGTGTTCAATCATCTTCCACCTTCAGATTACAAAAGGCAAATGAGCCAATCTACATCCTCAGGTTTAAGAAGATTGAACAGGGGAAGCTGTTGTACCCCAAAATTTTCCCTCCCATATTTCTCAATACATGGCAAGTGAGTTCCCCAAATGGCTCAAGGAAGTTCAAGAGTTGACCAGACAAACTCTCTCCTAAGGTAGTATACCTCAAATTAGGGTTTCAATCTTCATCAATATGTGTGAACCATAAAGGACTCAAATGCTCAACATTGTCCTAATATGTTCTTAAGATCATCCATGTCAATTTTCAAGCCTTGTAAGGAAGTTTGCTCAGTCAATTGCTCAAAGGCCTGAAAATCGACCGTGTTAGGTCAAAAGTCAATTGTGGCCCACATACAGTCAAACTTCAAGACTTTTAGTTGACATCCTCATTTTGAAGTGTCATTCATCATTTGATCAATGGTTGATCATGATTCATCAAGGATTGCTCACAATTCATCAAAACCTAAAAGTTGCTAAATTAGGGGTTTGTAGGAAAAGTCAACTCAACTTTGACCAGACATAACTTTCTCATACTTTATCAGAAATGACCCATCCAAATCTCATTTTGAATAGGATGCAATTCCCTACAATTAATTTTCAGCTCCCAAGTTCAAAATATGCACTCACAAAAAGATATGAATTTGGACATTATAGGTCATTTTGAAAAGTCAACAAAAACACCTTTCTAAAAAGTCCAAGAACACCTCTCTAGGGTCAAAATTGAGAGAGTTATGCATTGGTCAAGTTGACCTTTTTTGCAAAATTGCCAAAAGTCAAATATGCTCAAATTTGCATCTTTTGCTAAATGGGCCCAACTTTTTATGCTTGCATCTCATTCCTAACATAGTCCACGACCTATGGGACCCTCCATGCTTTATTTATTTATTTATTTAATTTATTTAATTTATTTTTATTTTTATTCATTTAAAATTCAAATAAAATCAAATAAATCCTAATAAATCATATATTGCATTTTAGGGATGATCTTTTGCATTGAAAGAAGATATTATATGCTGTCAATTAAAGATCAACTCGTGCAAGGTAAATTTGGTTGGAAAATATTGGATTTGAGCAAAATTGGAAAAGAATCATATGCCATGAAGGATCAAATCAAATCTCCATGATGAGCAAGATTGAGGTTGTTTTTGTTGACCTAATAGTTTGTATTACATATACAGAAGAAAACCAAGGCATAGAGGGGTTAGAAGCAGTCGTGCAGAGGTGAAACAAAACTCAAAAAAATGCAAGAAAAGTGGTGATTCAATTTCCACATTAGAGGCCAATTCATACCATTCTCACGACACCAACAGGTTCTTGGACATCTCCAGAAGGAATTCCAACCATTTGCAAGCTCTCTCACGCCTGGAACTGTAAGATATAGGTATCATGACTTGCTTCCAAATTCAAATTCGGTTTCATTGATTCACTCATCCATTGCATATTTTAATGATATATTCGTGTTTTTCATTGAGTTTTCAAACTATTGTTACCATTTAATTGTATTTCTAACGCCTGTACAGGAAGTTGCCATAGCTAGGGTTTTGTGTTCTTCATTAGGGCTTTGCAGGATAGGCAAAATTGGGCGTTGATTCTGGTACCATGAGACTCGTGAGGATGAATCGAGTTGATTGGTACCAGCCATGGCCATTTATCTTGAGCACACACGATTTTTGAATTACATAGGGATATACCTACAGTAAGTGTCTGTAGGTAAAAGTTTGCCATCTAAAACGACGATTGGGGAGGAAGACGATGATGCGTGGCATCCCCTGGTTGGGTGATTTAAATTTGGCGCGTTTTGAATTTCAGCATTTTTGTTTTATTATATTATAACTGATTTCCATTGTATATAAAAATAAAACACTTGGCTCAGTTGGTAAGTGTGTAGGGGGGAAGTGCAAATGACCTAGGTTTGATTCCCAGGTCCCAACCTTCATTCTTAATATTTTTTAACAGGTAATCCAATGCTTTGCAAGTCAAGATGCTCACCGTGCACCATTAAGATCTGGCCCTCTAATTCATCAATGTCCCCAGATCCACATACCACCATGGGAGGATCACCATGCGCCTCAGTCAAGCATGCACACTAGATTGGGGCGAAGTCAAACAGGCCTTTGTCCATTTGGGCCCAGGAATTTACATTCCAACCCCCTTTTACTAAATACAGGCCCATCTCTTCACCTTTTTATTTCTTCTTTTTTAATTCTTTTACTATTTTCTTTTAATTATATTAATTAACAAAATTAATCACTTTTTTACAAAAATCAAGAAATTCACAAAAATTAGAATTAGGTTTTTTTTAATCAAATTTAATTTAATGTAGTTTAATTTAATTTAGGGAAATTTTAACTTGTTTTTATAATTAAAATCAATTAGAAAATTAGGTTTAAGTTCTTGATTTAATTCTTTTCTTTTTCAAACAAAAACACAAAAATAGGTTTTTAGAATGAATTAATTAATTTTTCTTAATTTAAAATTAATTAGAACTTAGGATTTTCTTTTTAATTCAATTATTTCATTATTTTCTTAAATAACAAAAACGACAAAAAACATTTTTTTTCTTTAATCAATCGCAAATAGGATTAGTCAAGGGTCAAAACCCTAATTGTCTCGTATTTAATTCATTGCATGCTTATTATTTATTTTGTCAATATTTTTGTAACTGCTCACTGGTTTGTAATAGTTAATTTAGGGTTTTATTTATCGTTAAATCCCCGGGTTTTTGGCTATGTAATTAATCCCCCTCCCCGAAGTCTTGTAATAGCATAGATTTACTTTCTCACATTTTTAATTCCTGCAAATATTTGACTGTTTAGATGTATGCTAATAGGATTATATGACAAGAATGCATGAAAAATTAATCTAGTTAGAAAACCCTAATGTGCAAAGATAAATAACTGAAACTAATCACTCGCACATATCACTCTTAGGGTATACTCTCACTTTGGTTGCCTTCGGTAAACGATCATTAAGTATGGGGTGTCTTAGTGGTTGCCCTCCTGTTTAACAAAGATCAAATACCCCATTCAAATGTTGCCTCGAAAATGTTGCCTCGAATATGATCTTAAGACTTTAGGGTTATTACTAAAACATCCTATCATTGCTTTAGTGATCGTACGTCCCTTTCGAATTGACCCTTACAACACCAACGATGGTGCTACCTATTTCTCAATAGTAGGATAACGCTGTCTAAAGGAAACAAAAATAGAAACGATCTTTTTTCGAGTAGGTAGATGCTAGTAGGTACTTGCTCAAATGAAAACTTTTCACACTTACACTTTTCGAACAAATTTTCAAAATAAACTTCGTCACACATTTGAGGACTGATACAAGGGTTATCACGAAGTCAAACTTTTCAAAAACAAAGCACACATACAAGCAATTTAAAAATGAGCAAGTACCTAAGAGCCCATGGAAAACCATGGACAGAAAGGGTTTTAACACCTTCCCTTTCTATAATCTACCCCCCGTACTCAGAATATCTCGAAAAAGGATTTTTTCTGTACTTTTTTCCTTTCCGGTTGGATGAAATAAAAGTCGGTGGCGACTCTTTCTTACCGCGACATTTTGCAAATAAAAAATGAAAAACGCAAACCAGTATTTCAAAACAGTCGGTTCTGCCACCGTATCATAGTTCTCATAGTCAAATGCAATTCCTGAAAAAATGCATCATGAGAACCGTCCCTCCTAGCATACTCAAACTGTCGCAACGCCAAACAAGGGTTATAAGTGATTCCTCCCCAAATGCCTAGGAGAGGGACATTAAGGAATTTGCCACATCGATCTATGATGGTAACGTCTTCCCCAGATCGAGGACACCAGTGAATATCCGAATGCGTAAGAGACATCAACCTATTAGACCACCGCATGCCTTGATCATTCTTTAACACAGATCGAGGTAGGTGAAAAATAAACCACCTAGCCAACAGAGGAGTGCAACACATGAGGGTTCCTCTTCTCTTTACGGTGTGAGTGTGAAAAGAGTGCAGAATGTCTCCAAGTAAGGTAGGCACCAGATCACGAGACATGAAAATTTTGACCGCATTCACATCTATGAGTTAGTCCGGGTTAGGGAACAACACCACCCCATAAATGAGAAGGGCCAACACCTCTTCAAAGGCTTGTAAATCCAGGGTATCCCAAAAATAGTGAGCATTCTCAAACAAGAACTTGGCTAGAAACCCTTTGACACCGCTTCTTATTTCCCAATTTGTCATAACGTCAGACCGTTTTAAATACAGGGCTTGAGCGGTTTCCTCAGGCTTTGAGTCTATTTCCATATCGTTGAAGGATAATTGATTGAGAATATGCACTCCTAATAACTGATAAAACTCTTCCATAGTAGGTACCAACTGGTAATCGGGAAATGTAAAGCAATGATGTAAAGGGTCAAAGAATTGAAAGAGAACTTTCACCATGTCTTCATCAGAGCTTGAAGTGACCAAATTGAGGAGCCGACCATGTATTTTAGTGAATGGGGAATTCTCAGAAACCCTTGATGTCAACTCTTTGAGTTGAGGAGGCACCCTTACGAGGTTGACATGGATAGTATTTCTGCAAATGGGAGCCATGTCCTATAAAACAGACACAAAGGTAAGTCCTAAAAGTCCTTGAAATGGTTAGTGTGATATGCCAATGTTATGATGTTATGATTTTATGTACAAATAAATATATACAATCACACAAACAGATCCTTGTGTTTACGCTTGTATGGATTCCATAGGTAAGTATCCTCTTGAAGTTTAGTTGGTTCGTCCTGTCCTAATAATAGTAACCGGGTTCTAGGGGATCTCAAAATCACTGATCTTTCTTCACCGGGCATTGTTTCAGCGCAAGCCTCTTTATTGGCCACCGGAATATCCCGGAAGTCAGATCTCAATGAGTGTAGTATCTAGTATCAACCAACTTCAGACTGCACCAAAGTCGGCTATCTCACTACTTCCTAATGGCCAAGTTGTTCAATTAAAGGTTCTAAGGCCAATTGGTGCTTCGTGACACCACATAGCGGCCCCGTATTCTCCTTGACTACTCAAGGGCTACCGATACCAACAAATGTGTTACAACAATGTAGATATCATTTCAACCGTGTCGATATACCCCACACAATCCCCATGATCTATTGCTATTTACCTAAAAGGTGCCCATTATCCGGGTGTAGGATCTTTACAAGTAAACCCAAACAAAACCTTTAAAGATAAAGCAATCGAAGCATGCAAGGAAAGAAAATTAGATATGACCTAAGCTCTAAGGTAACCCCACTTTTTATTCCCCATCAAAGTCGCCAATTCTGTGATACGGTGGCAGAACTGACTGTTTATACTGGTTTTACGTTTGTGTTCACAAATGTTGCAGTATGCAAGAGTCGCCACCGAATTTTATTTTATCCAACAAAGGAAAGGTTGAAAAGAACAGAAAATGACCTTTCGAGATGTTTTCTGAGTAAGGGGGTAGATTATGGAAAGGGAAGGTGTTTGCACCCTTTCCATTCGTAGTTATCTCCGGGCTCTTAGATGCTTAGCTCATTTTGAAATACCTTGTGCTTTGTGTATTTTGAAAAGTATTTTTGAAAATGCCTTAGTGCGGCGATTTGCTTTATGATAACTCTTGTATCAGTCCTCAAGAGTGTTGATAAAGCTATTTTTGGAAAATGTTTTGAAATGTTTTTGTGTAGGTGTAAAAAAGTTTATTTGAGCAAGCATCTAACAGCTATCTACTTTACTCGAAAGGGTCGTTCTTTTCCTCCTTTCCTTTAGACAAGACTAGCCTACTATTAGTGAGTAGGTAGCCATAGTCATTTGGATGTATGAGGGATATTCGTGGGTCATCGTACATTCATAAAGGCAACATATAGAGATGCTTTAGCAATTTTATTTAAGGGACTAGATCATTTACCATACGGCAACACCGAAGGGTCATCGATGGACTATGATCTTTTGATTTGAGGGTCTTTGCTAAAGTGTCCCTACTTTCGAGGGACATGACTGTTTTATTTTCCGAAGGCAACCAAAAGTGGGAGTACCCTAGAGGTGTATATGTGCAAGTGTGTTATATTCAGTTATTTTTTGTCTTTTGTGTTAGGTTTGCTAGCATTTGGTTATTAATCTTATCATACAATCCTATTAGTCATACATCTAGCAGTTAATAATTGCAGTAATTAAAAGTGCAGAAATATAAAACCTAGCTATTACAAGGCTTCGGGGAGGGGGATTTTGTACATATTCAAAGCTGGGGGAAAAACAGTAAATGTCCTAGTTATTCTATTACAACCCATGAGCAGGTACATTAATAATAAAAATGCGGAATTTAAAATAAGCGCGTGAATTGAAAATACGTATGAAAATCATAGGGTAAAAGGAAATCTTTTTTTTTTTTTGTGTTTTTGATTTTTATGAAAAGAAAGTAAATTAAAAAATAAAACTAAACCTACATTCTAATTTATTTTAATTTTTTTTGAAAAGAAAGAAGATGTTAAAATTAATTAATTCAGAAATTAATTTAATTAATAAAAATATAATCCTAATTTTTGTGATGATTTTTTTATATTTAATGTTGATTCAAAGAGGGAAACTAATAAAAGAAATGGGTAACACAAAAATAAAAATACAAGGAGACAAGTCTTTCGATCCAAAGAAAAAAGAGGGTTTTCGATCCACTGAAGGATGTCATCCTTCGATCCAGGGAAGGATGTGGCCCTCGATCCAACAGAGAATATTGTTAGAGGTGTATGTTGTACTCCTGCAGGAAATTTATTAGAGAAAACAAGATAAAAATCTAGACTTGGGTCGAATCTAGTCTTACATTCGACAGCCTGTGGCTGCATAATCCTTATTCGAATCCTCTGGGTCTGAATCAAAAGCTACTTCGTCTTACAACCTCATGAAACCTGAGAGTCGAAGGAAAATATGGACCGTTCCCCAGCAATGGCACAATCTCATCCATGCACTTAACCTTGTATGTAACGCATGAAGTCTATGTTGTATGATACCCTGAGCATGAATCAAACACTGGAAAATGTTAATACATCATGAAAACATAGACATGAATTTGAAAATTTACCAAAGATGGGATGCTTCGATTTGGCACTTCTGGGTGTGGATTGACTCGGAGTAGACTCTTGGGAGTCTCAGGAGCACAAATCTAGTATTCATTTGGACTGAGAGTACCTGCAACACTAGTTTCAAATTATAAGATTTTTGGTATACTTTCTGAGGCAGCGTGTGCGTATTGTCTGTCCTTGTATGTGTGTCTGTAGTCTCAGCGCATATGTATCCCTTATACATATGTCTGTCGTATCTACCCCCTGGCTTATGGAAATGGTGTGTATTTATAGGAGATAGGGAGAGGATCATAGCATAGAAATGGAAAGGGACAACCATTAACTAGGATTTGAAGGCCAAATCAGACACATTAAGGGATTGCCTTTTTTGGTGAGTTCCTACCCCTTTGGGCTTTAGGGTGAACCTGGACACATTTGACTCCTTCGAATACCCTCAATCTTTTCTCTTTGATTAGCCCAGGGTTGCCTCCTTCGAATGGCTCCAATTCTCATCATTGGGGCTTCTTTTATTGAGCCCCCTATTTGTCTTGGTAGCTTAATCTAAAACTCTTCAGCTAGCCCAAATGAAAGCTCTTTTCTGGCCAGTCGAAACTTCCCTTGTTACCTCATTCGAATGCAATTGTGCAGGAGGCTTGGACTTGGCAACATGTTGGCTTTTGGGCCAGTAAGAAACTTGGACTAAGATTTATCATAAGAAAAACTTATTTTCAATAATTACGTGTCTCCTTCGAATGGAACACCTGTACATCCTTCGAATGGCCCTTTTATGTGTCTTTCAAATGGCCCACATGTATGCCTTGTGTATTCTTCAAATGGGCCACCAATGTGCTCATAATGTAGCAATCATGTTCTTTGTGAAAAGAAGGTAGGTATGAAGATGAAACTCTTGCCTTGTGTGCTTAAGGCAAGGATAGAGGTAGTATTCGCCTAGTGGATTGAAGGCAAATCTGAGGAAGCCTCTGCCTTATGAATCCAAGGCAAGCATGAGGAAACTTTTGCCTAGTGGATCAAAGGCAAACATGAAGAGACATTGCCTAGTCGAAGCTAGATAACCATTGCTTTGTAAATTAAAGACAAATTGAATGGGCCTTGGCCTTGTGGATCGAAGGCAAGTATGAAGGAGTCTTTGCCATTGTGAATCCAAGGTAAGCATGAAGCAGCCTTTTGCCTTGTGAACCCAAGGCAAGCATGAAGAGGCCTTTGCTGGTGAATCGAAGCAAACCTGTAGAGAGTTACTACTGGAGTGAAGCTTATGAACCAAAGCTTGCTTGAAGGGTGCCAAATACCCAATCAAAACTTACTAATCAATGCATGATCGAAGAGTGCCAAATGCCTAATCAAAGTACCTTGTTTGTATGCCAATCTAAGGACACTTTGTTGACCTGCCTTCGAAGCACACCTCATTCTAATATGCAAATCGAAGGACACTTTGTTGACCTTCCTTCAAAGTACACCTCATTATGATATGCCAATCGAAGGACACTTGACCATCTTCAAAAAAAAATTATTTTCTCTAAGCAAGTGTTTGTAACCAACCATGTAAGAGAAGATCTTGGAAAACATGAGAGGGAATATTTTGGGGTACAACAGTGGGGATATCCCAAATCCTTAAGGAAATGCTTGTTACTATTTTATGTATACATTTGTTAATATTTTAATCATGTTCATATGCATATTTTCATTCAATTTTAGTCATTGAACACTTTTGCACTCAAAACAGAAAAATAAAAAGTTTGCACTTCAAAGTATAGTTGTATTGATGTTTGCCTATAAACAGACGTTTTTGTAAAAGGGGACAGAGATCCTAGTAAGAGGAAATCGTCGAAAGAATAAAAACACAAATAATAGCCATGTAGAAGTGATCTCATTGGGTTCCAAATCCGCTATTGCCCCTATGTATTCAAAGATCATCTCTTGCCGTTGAAAGAGGTCGATCAAATTGATCTTGGACCATTGAAATTAGAACTTGGTAATAAAGCTGGATGCAAAGATCCAATGGGACATAGTCGTACGCTTTAATCCCTAACTTTTACCTGGACCGCCCTTTCGGGTTTTCATCCCACCGGGATACCCTTTTTTGCCCAAGCCGCCCTTTCAGGTTTTCAACTTGTTGGGTGTATAATCTTTTGCATATATCCCTAAATTTTGCCCGAACCTTTTTGGTTCGCCGGGATGCCCTTATTTTTTCCTAAGTATGTCAACCTAGCAGGTCATTCTTTATGCGTAGTATTTTTTTACTATGTCCGCGTTCGCAGGATGTGGGAAATCTTCGCCATCCATAGTAGTCAGCATCATGGCTCCACCAGAGAAAAATTTCTTTACAACAAATGGTCCTTCGTAAGTGGGAGTCCATTTACCCTGGGGTCACCTTGTGGGAGAATGATGCGCTTTATTACCAAGTCACCAGTCTGATACACTCGAGGCTTGATCTTTTTGTTGAAAGCCTTGATCGTACGTGTTGCACCCTAAAATTTTCCTTCTCATTTCACAAGGGATCGCCTTGGATCCCAGGTTTCCTCTAATCAAGTTTCCAAGCCTAGAATTATCAATTTTCCAAGAAAATCACTCATAAGGGCAAAATGGTCATTTGCACACTGAAAAGTCAAACTTTGACTTTTGGATCAATATCAAATCTCAAGAATCATATTTCATCAAAACATGTTGGAATATGAAGTTTGTTTCATCAAGAAATTCAAAAGTCAAATTTACTATGGAAAAGCCAAATTTCTAAATACTTGGGATTTTCTAAGTATTTAATAAAAAAATGACATTTCAGAACTTCTGAGTCAGCTTCCAAGCAAGTGCAGTCAGAAGTTGAAAACTTGGTTCAGAATATGGCCTTCAGTCAGAACATGGCTCTTCAGCATCTACACAAGTTCAGTCAGAGTTTGTCAGGGTAATGCAAAGAAGGTTATAAAACGTGATACAAAGTCTGAAAGCTCCTTCAGAACATGATGGAGCCAGAAGATACAAAGATCAGAGGATGGATGCTACGCTGAAGCAGAACTTCTGATCCAGAACAAAGCCTTGGTGTAGAGTATCACGCTGCAGGATTTCTGGTTGTGATAAGTCTCATCATCATTTAATGCTCATTTAATTCTCACAACCACCTTTTGAGTCTTTATCCAAAGGATCTTCACCACGTGTACCTCTATTGTCTTGGGATAGAAACTCTGCTTTTGCTTTTCGTTAATTCCTGCTGACAACCACCATGCTTGCTTCAAAGACAAGGCAACACTTCAGCACATGAAGGCTATTTTTAATGCTTTGGTCTGAACTTAACCAAATCCCAAAACCTTGCTTATACAACTTGCTGCAGACCTATGACCAACAGCTAGCTCAGCCTACGCCTGCATCCCATGATTACACCAAACTAGCATATGAAAATTGTATAGAAAAATCAAAGGAATAGGATGCCAAAACAAGTTCAAATCCTATTTATTATCCCCCAAAAAATCACAACAAATTCATCTATAAATACTTGGCTTCATCACACGTTCAGGGGGCTGGATTGGAGGGGCTGGCTTTTGAAGAGAGAGATTGGCCAAAAGGAGAGAAAAGGAAGTTGTGAAACCTTCATAAAAATCCAGATCTCTCATACATAAAAAACCCTTTGTTCTTTCCTTTGAACAAAAGAATACAACCGTTGTTCCGTCACCCTTGCTGACTCAGAACATCCAAAGGCAGCCACTCAAAGCTCCAAACTCGTTCCAGGTAAGTCTTTCTAACTTTGCTTGTTTTTCATTTTGAGCATCATTAACATGTAAATATCATAGTACTAATGTTGTACATATCATTGGATGAATAGAAAAACTATGGATCAGAACTTCTAGAATAATGCTAGGCTCAAACTTAGGATTGGAACTTCTGGGATTTGTTGTGCTGTGATTATTCTGATTTGTTGAACTGAATGCATCGTTGTTGTGCCGATTAAGAGCTGAAATGTAACACAGAACTTCTGTTTTTCACTCATCATTTTAACACACAGAACTTCCATGATTTTTCTCACTGTTAACACACACTAAACTTATGATGTTCACCCATTGGCTCAGCACAATACAGAACTTCTAATGTTCACTCACAACCTTAACACAACACAGAACTTCTGAGTTCTCCTTACATGTCAAATACACTGAACTGCTGACGTTTGCTCACTGTTTCAGCGTAATACAGAACTTCTGACTTTTGGTTCACTGGTTGAACGTCATCCAGAACCTCTGTGTTTTCCCTCTAACGTTTTTTTGCAGGAGCTCAGAGTGTACCAAATTAGAACTTCTGACTCTGACGCTTCCTTTTGAGTCACGAGCTTGGCTTCAGAACTTCTGATCCTTGTTTCTTTGTTTGCAGCAACACGCTTTTTTTCTATTTTTGCATTTATTTTCCTTTTCATCTTTTTTTTATTAATTAACATAAAAAACATAAAAATATTTTCTTTTATTTTATTTCCTTAAGACAAAAACATTTTCTAAACAAGTCCATTTCCTTTTACATTTCTTATACATTATTTCAATATGGTTGTAATAGTAACTTAGGAATTATTTTTTACTTGCAACCCCCATTCATAAATTTGTACCCCCATCCCCTAAATATTGTAATAGCGTAAGACTTTACATTTCTGCAATTTATCGTTTTCAAATGTAAATGTTAGTAATTAGGCGTGTATGGCAAGAGATAAAATCAACAAGTAGACCACTAAAAATCAAAGACAAATGCATGCAATCAAACACACTTGCACACATGCACCTCTAGGGTAATTCCACTTGTTGCCTACAAAATGCCATGTTATGCATGTGGGATGTCTTAGCACAAACAATCGAAATACAAGATCATAGTCCCTCAATGACGCTATCGAAGTTGCCTTTCAAAATGAACTTAGTCCCTAAAAGAAAAGTGCTAAGTCATCTCACAACATTGCTATCATGGTCATACGATGACCCAACACCCGTCCCTTCACATCCAACGATGGGGTTTCTTACCAAAACAATGGTAAGATAGCAACATCTAAAGGAGGAGGAAAATCACATCTAAGACCTTTTGAGTAGGTAGGTTCGCTCTCAGTTACTCGCTTGCTCACAACAAAAAAAACATTTTTTATACACCTACACTTCCATTTTGAAACATTTTCGAAACAAACACTTTGTATGCGTTCTTATAGAGACGAGAACCATTATGAAGTTCCATTTTCAAAATCACTTTCAAAAACACATCTCACAAACACCTCTTTGAACTATTTTCGAAATAAACACTTTGTATGCGTTCTTATAGAGACGAGAACCATTATGAAGTTCCATTTTCAAAATACTTTCAAAAATCACCACCACAAGCACACATTCAAACAAAAGCAAGTGATCTAAACAAGTAACTAAGAGCCCATGGAAAACCATAGATGAAAAGGGTGCTAGCACCTTCCCTTTTCATAATCTACCCCCCGAACCCAAGAAAATATCTCAAAGGTCTTTCCCGTGCTTTTTGACCTTTCCTTTGGATAAAATAAAAAGTCGGTGGCGACTCTTGCTAAACCGAAACATTTGCGAACACAAACGCAAAACCTCAAGTCAGTTCTCCCACCGTATCACAGAACTGGCGAATCTGTTGGGGAATTAATTCTAAAAGTGGGGTTACCTTAAGGTTAGATCATATTTACTTGCTTACATTGTTTGATTCGTTTGCTTTACATTTGTGTTCCTTGTTTGGGTTTGTTTTAAATCATACACCCAGATTTGGGGGCACCTTTTAGGTAGGTAGCAAAAAAAAACTGTGAGGGAACTCTGCGGGGTATACCGACACGGTTGAAGCAGTAGCTACGTTGATGTGGCACTTTGGTTGGTACCGGTAACCCTTGAGTCAGTCAAGGAGAGTACAGAGCTGCCGCATGGTGTCGTGAAGCATCAACTGACCTTAGAACCTTACTTGACCAACTTGGCCATTAGGACGTAGTGAGATGACCGGCTTTGGTATAGTCCGAAGTTGGTTGATACTCGATGCTACACTCATTGAGGTTTGACTTTTGATTTTTGTTTGGTTGCGAGTCAATCGCTTATTGAACGAAACTTGGGGGAAAGATCAGTGATATTGAGACCCCTTAGAACCCGGTTACTATTAACTAGGAGAGGTTGAGCCAACTAACTTCAAGAGGGTACTTACCTACAAACCCCATGCAAGCCTAAACTTAAGGACTTGTCTGCTTTGTGTGAATATGATTACTTGTATATAAACTTTCTTACCTCACATACTTGTACATAACATCATAACATTATACCATAGCATTTTCAATAACCATTTCAAGGATCTCGAGGGCCTTTGATGCAGGTTATGATGAACCAAATACCGTCAGAGATCAAGTACAACAAACTTGAGTCAAGGGCTATGATCCACTTGACATGGTGAGCTTGATTATCGAGGAAGGACATCCACCGATACAAAGTTCTCCAATCAAAGATGTTAATCAAAGTTCAAATTCTAACAGTTTCTTGTGTTTACCCCGCGAGATCCTTGAAAACATGCATCCACATATCATGCATCATATCATGACAGGTTTCTCCCATGCAGGTCTCCTTATCTTCCTACTGTTTATTTCAGTAAGATGGATATGGAACAAACGGTGAAAGATCTCCAAGCTTAAAACGCTCAATTCCAACAAATGCTTCTGGCTATGGGTAAAGGGAAAGAGGACCTGAAAGCTCTCCTTCTCAAAGACAAGAAGAAGAAGTCCAAAAAGACAGTAGGCGTCCTGAACTTGAGAAAAAGACCTAAATCCCTAGATCTTTCAACTCCATCCAACGTAGGGGATATTCTTGAAGAAGACCACAATTTGGAGATTGATGAAGTTGAAGTTGACTACTCCGAGGAACAATATCCTCCCACTGATGACAAGTACAAACAACTAGAGGATCGCCTTAATGAAATGGAGATTCAAAAGATACCTGGTTTAGATTTAAGAGACATGAGTTTAGTTTCTTGATTGGTCATCCCGCCAAAGTTCAAAGTCCCTACCTTTGCCCTGTACGATGGAGTCTCTTGCCCTAAGATGCACTTAAAGTCTTATGTCCGCAAGATTCAACCATACACAACTGATCCAAAGCTTTGGATCCATTTCTTCCAAGAAAGCCTGGTAGGGACTCAACTCGAGTGGTTTTATCAATTGGAGAGTTCTCACATCCACACCTGGGAGGATTTAGCTGCTGCTTTTTACAAACAGTATCAGTATAACACTGATCTTGCACCAACTCGTGTGCAATTGCAGAACATGACCATGGGTTCCAACGAGAACTTCAAAGGATATGCTCAAAAGTGGAGAGATCTGGTTGGTAGGGTACAACCTCCTTTAACTGACAGGGAGTTGATTGACATCCTCATGGGAACTTTGACAGGGCCTTTCTTCAAACACTTAATTGGAAGCTCTTCAGCCGGGTTCACCGAGCTAATACTGACCGGCGAAAGGGTCGAAGCTGGCATCAAAAGTGGAAAGATCCAAGGAGCTACACCCTCTGATGCTCAGAAAATTCCCTATAATGGGAAGAAAGAGTCCAATGCTGTGTACAGTCAAAAGAGTCGTCGTGACCAACACGTAGGGGCAGTCCTGATATCTGGTTCTGCGTCACACCGACAACAGCAAAAAGGAAATCAACAAAGGCCAGACGAGCCTAAAAGACAGTTCACCAACATCAACATGCCGCTGTCTCAAGCGCTACAACACTTGTTGAGGATGAATCTGATTGCATTGATAGGACCTCATCCAAACCCCAAGACTTCTTCTCCTAACTACAATCCTAATGCAACGTGCGCTTATCATTCTGACAGTCCCGGGCATGATACTAACGATTGTTGGGCATTGAAGTACAAGATTCAGAATTTGATTGACGCCAAGGAGATCGAGTTCGACCCTCCAGAGACTCCAAACGTGATCACTACTCCTTTACCAAATCATTGAGAGCAACTTGTTTCATTTTGAATTTTCAATTGTAATTTCTTTTGTTATTCAAACAATTATCTATTAGTATCAAACTTTGTTTCATTAATGCATTGCATATGTTTGTCTTGAATTCATCCATTTGTTTTCATTATACTTAAACTATGCTTTTTACTCACTTTATGACATTCAACTCTTGCTAAAAGTTACAAGCCTTTAGATGGAGGATGACGAAACAATACCATAATCTCATACAGTATGCTTTTGAACAGACCTTGCTGACGATGTACATGCATTTCTTTCAAATCCTAAACACTGGAGTTATAAGGAGGATAATCCCTAGTCAACCCTTTCGAGCCAAAGAAGTAGAAGTTTTCTGTTTTAAACACAAATTTAAACCTTTGATTAAACCTGGGGCAGGGTAGTCTCTTAGTTAATTCAAAAAGATGCGCATTGAAGTCGCAAACTCTCAGTTCATAATACAACGAATGACACCAAAAACATTCCTTTGGAACCAAAAGACAGTGATGGTTCCTTATCTCATAGGCAGTCATTATCTCTCAAAAGAGAAAAGCCCACTGAGCCAAAACCTGCAAAGGAGACTTAAGACAACTGGGGCATCCCGCTGATTGTAATCTCAAAAACAAGGACAATTAGGCAAAAATTAGGGTAATAAGTCAAAAGAAAGAAGTCTCTACAAATCCTCAACAAAAATAATGTTGCAAAAATTACTGCCTTCCAATATACTCAACTTGTGTGAACCATCACCAAAATGTCGTTCCAAACTCACTTGGAGTTCAAACGCACAATTAACTGAGCTTAGGACTGAAGAACATCACGAAGAGCGGGTGGGTACAAATATACTTTGAGCCTTTATCCTTTGTTTCTTAAAACCGTGAATCAAGCCACGTTACAACCCTTCAAAAGTCCTAATTGAAGCATGGGTTAGTTCGAAAGCATACTGTTACAAAAGGTATCCTGACTCCTGTAAGGCTTTGTTCTAAATCTTGAGTTGAATTTTTCTTATAAAAAGTTTTCTGCTAAAAAACGCATTTGTCAAAATTTCAAGACAAGCATAAACTTTGCATTATTCGAATATCGTTATTTGCATATGGCTATTTGTTTGACAGCAAAGAAATTCTCTCAGTGAATATCCAATGAACAAAAGCTCTCTCAATGAATAAAATCACCTCAAGTGGGATGACACTTCCATTGCAAAAATCTCCTATCAACAAAGGGGACATGGCATGGCGTTGACCAATAAACTGGGGGCAGTCCAGTCAAGATTTCAAGAAATCTCTCAAAGTGTAGAGTAACCGGGGGCAAGTCTTTGTCCCCTTCACTTGGGGCATTGAACGTGAAATCCCAATAAAGGGTTGCATACAGTCAAACATTTTTGGCAACGCCACGAACACTTGCTACAGGAGCAATGACGAATCTCTCCAAAGTCCTTCTCATAGGATGACTCCCCCATCCAGAGTTTAATCTCTGAAAACCTTCCCCCAGCTGGGAAAACTTCAAGAATCCTCGAGGACTTCCCCAACGAGTTCATCGCCTCTCTAGCAGGCCGACAATAGGGTTTATTTCCCCAGAAAACTACAGATTCCCCAGCTTGAGTTTGCCTCTCCGACTACTACAAATAAAAGGACCACAACTCCAGTAGACTACTTTACAATCCCCATCAAGTTACTGTGAAACCTGGACTCGACCGGATGCCAGTTCAACTTCATTTCCCCAGTAGAGCAACGGATGACTAAGACTCCTAAACTCTTTCCTAAAACAGGAGTAAACATACTCCCCACAGAGTTTTCAAATATTCCCCAGTGGAGTTCTCCTCAAACAACAAAACAGGAATCCCCGGTAGAAATATTATAAGCAAAGCTTGAAGACACACATACTCTTCAACAGCAGTCCAGGATCTAACGACTCCCTGACATTTGTCAAGGATTTATTTTCCCAGATGAAAATACACTTCAATAAACATGTCACATTTCATACATCCTATTACATACATGACAAGTGCACACGACACGATCTCATTTATTTTGAGAACGTCATAAAATTACGCATTTCATACATCATGACATTGCATACAACTAACGTTTTACCTTTTCAGGAAAAGGTCAATCAACAGATGGTTACCAGCAGCCTTTTCAAGTTCCGAATTAACACCTGAAACAAGCCAGGAAAACTATCTTTCTTTCTCAGGTCAAAGATTAACACCTAAAATCAGACAGGACAACTATCTACTTGACCATCATCAGGCAACCCTACACCGGTTCCTTCTTAGTTTCAGATGAAGTTTTACACGGACTCATCATCAGGAAACCCTACATAGGTTCCTCCTTCCTGGATGCAGTTTTATATGGACTCATCATCAGGCAACCCTGCATAGGTTCCTCCTTCCTGGATGCAGTTTTACACGGACTCATCATCAGGCAACCCTACACCGGTTCCTTCTTAGTTTCAGATGAAGTTTTACACGAACTCATTATCAGGCAACCCTACACCGGTTCCTTCTCAATTCCAGATGCAGTTTTACACGGACTCATCATCAGGCAACCCTACACAGGTTCCTTCCTTCCAAGATGCAGTTTTACACGAACTCATTATCAGGCAACCCTACACCGGTTCCTTCTCAATTCCAGATACAGTTTTACACGGACTCATCATCAGGCAACCCTACACAAGTTCCTTCCTTCCAAGATGCAGTTTTACACGAACTCATTATCAGGCAACCCTACACCGGTTCCTTCTTAGTTTCAGATGAAGTTTTACACGAACTCATTATCAGGCAACCCTACATAGGTTCCTCCTTCCTGGATGCAGTTTTACACGGACTCATCATTGGGCAACCCTACACCGGTTCCTTCTTAGTTTCAGATGAAGTTTTACACGAACTCATTATCAGGCAACCCTACACCGGTTCCTTCTCAATTCCAGATGCAGTTTTACACAGACTCATCATCAGGTAACCCTACACAGGTTCCTTCCTTTCAAGATGCAGTTTTACACGAACTCACTATCAGGCAACCCTACACAGGTTCCTCCTTCCCGGATGCAGTTTTTACATGGGCTCATCTTGAAGCAACTCTACACAGGTTCTTTCTCAGGAAATCTCGGATGAAGTTTTACACGGACTGATCATCAAAAAACCCAACTTTCAGAAAACAGTTTATAGATGCTCCAAACACGGATGCTAATATATTGCTTGTTCAAGTTCAAGGATCATGAGAACAGTTTTTAGATGCTCCATACACGGATGCTAATCTATTGCTTATTCAGATCCCCAGCTCAGAGACGCTCCAGACGCGGATACCATTCTGACGCTCGACTTACAACATACAATTTGACAAACATTCTTGGATGGTATCTTTAAGCCCATCTCTGACAAGATTCTATCACATCTCCAAATGGAATCTTTAAGCCCATTCCCTACATAATCAACTATCACATCTTCGAGTGCAAATTTTCCGAGCACTCTAGTGTTCAATCATCTTCCACCTTCAAGACACGAATGGCAGAATTACCAATCTAACTCTTCAGGTGTAAGAAGATTGAACAGGGGCAGCTGTTGTACCCCAAAATTTGCCTTCTCATTTCACAAGGGATCGCCCTGGATTCCAGGTTTGCTCTAATCAAGTTTCCAAGCCTTGAATTATCAATTTTCCAAGAAAATCACTCATAAGGGAAAAATGGTCATTTGCACACTGAAAAGTCAAACTTTGACTTTTGGATCAATATCAAATCTCAAGAATCATATTTCATCAAAACATGTTGGAATATGAAGTTTGTTTCATCAAGAAATTCAAAAGTCAAATTTACTATGGAAAAGCCAAATTTCTAAATACTTGGGATTTTTCTAAGTATTTAAGAAAAAATGACATTTTAGAACTTCTGAGTCAGCTTCCAAGCAAGTGCAGTCAGAAGTTGCAAACTTGGTTCAGAATATGGCCTTCAGTCAGAACATGGCTCTTCAGCATCTATGCAAGTTCAATCAGAGTTTGCCAGGGTAATGCAAAGAAGGTTATAAAACGTGATACAAAGTCTGAAAGCTCCTTCAGAATATGATGGAGCCAGAAGATACAAAGATCAGAGGATGGATGCTACGCTGAAGCAGAACTTCTAATCTAGAACAAAGCCTTGGTGTAGAGTATCACGCTACAAGATTTCTGGTTGTGACAAGTCTCATCATCATTTAATGCTCACAACCACCTTTTGAGTCTTTATCCAAAGGATCTTCACCATGTGTACCTCTACTGTCTTGGGATAGCAACTCTGCTTTTGCGTTTCCTTAATTCCTGCTGACAGCCACCATGCTTGCTTCAAAGACAAGGCAACACTTCAGCACATGAAGGCTATTTTTAATGCTTTGGTCAGAACTTGACCGAATCCCAAAACCTTGCTTATACAACTTGCTGCAGACCTATGACCAACAGCTAGCTCAGCCTACGCTGGCATCCCATGATTACACCAAACTAGCATACGAAAACTGTATAGAAAAAGCAAAGGAATAGGATGCCAAAACAGGTTCAAATCCTATTTATTTTCCCCTAAAAAATCACAACAAATTCATCTATAAATACTTGGCTCCATCACACGTTCAGGGGGCTGGATTGGAGGGGCTGGCTTTTGAAGAGAGAGATTGGCCAAAAGGAGAGAAAAGGAAGTTGTGAAACCTTCATAAAAATCCAGATCTCTCATACATAAAAAACCCTTTGTTCTTTCCTTTGAACAAAAGAATACAACCGTTGTTCTGTCACCCTTGCTGACTCAGAACATCCAAAGGCAGCCACTCAAAGCTCCAAACACGTTCCAGGTAAGTCTTTCTGACTTTGCTTGTTTTTCATTTTGAGCATCATTAACATGTAAATATCATAGTACTAATGTTGTACATATCATTGTATGAATAGAAAAACTATGGATTAGAACTTCTAGAATAATGCTAGGCTCAGACTTATGATTGGAACTTCTGGGATTTGTTGTGCTGTGATTATTCTCATTTGCTGAACTGAATACATTGTTGTTGTGCTGATTAAGAGCTGAAATGTAACACAGAACTTCTATTTTTCACTCATCATTTTAACACACAGAACTTCCATGATTTTTCTCACTGTTAACACACACTAAACTTCTGATGTTCACCCATTGGCTCAACACAATATAGAACTTCTAATGTTCACTCACAACCTTAACACAGCACAGAACTTCTGAGTTCTTCTTACATGTCAAATACACTGAACTGCTGACGTTTGCTCACTGTTTCAGCGTAATACAAAACTTCTGACTTTTGGTTCACTGGCTGAACGTCATCCAGAACCTCTGTGTTTTCCCTCTAACGTTTTTTTGCAGGAGCTCAGAGTGTACCAAATTAGAACTTCTGACTCTGATGCTTCCTTTTGAGTCACGAGCCTGGCTTCAGAACTTCTGATCCTTGTTTCTTTGTTTGCAGCAACACGCTTTTTTTCTATTTTTGCATTTATTTTCCTTTTCATCTTTTTATTTATTAATTAACATAAAAAACATAAAAATATTTTCTTTTATTTTATTTCCTTAAGACAAAAACATTTTCTAAACAAGTCTATTTCCTTTTACATTTCTTATACATTATTTCAATATGGTTGTAATAGTAACTTAGGACTTATTTTTTACTTGCAACCCCCATTCATAAATTTGTACCCCTATCCCCTAAATATTGTAATAGCATAGGACTTTACATTTCTGTAATTTATCGTTTTCAAATGTAAATGTTAGTAATTAGGCGTGTATGGCAAGAGATAAAATCAACAAGTAGACCACTAAAAATCAAAGACAAATGCATGCAATCAAACACACTTGCACACATGCACCTCTAGGGTAATTCCACTTGTTGCCTACAAAATGCCATGTTATGCATGTGGGATGTCTTAGCACAAACAATCGAAATACAAGATCATAGTCCCTCAATGATGCTATCGAAGTTGCCTTTCAAAATGAACTTAGTCCCTAAAAGAAAAGTGCTAAGTCATCTCACAACATTGCTATCATGGTCATACGATGACCCAACACTCGTCCCTTCACATCCAACAATGGGGTTTCTTACCAAAACAATGGTAAAATAGCAACATCTAAAGGAGGAGGAAAAGCACATCTAAGACCTTTTGAGTAGGTAGGTTCGCTCTCAGTTACTCGCTTGCTCACAACAAAAAAACATTTTTTATACACCTACACTTCCATTTTGAAACATTTTCGAAACAAACACTTTGTATGCGTTCTTATAGAGACGAGAACCATTATGAAGTTCCATTTTCAAAATCACTTTCAAAAACACATCTCACAAACACCTCTTTGAACTATTTTCGAAATAAACACTTTGTATGCGTTCTTATAGAGACGAGAACCATTATGAAGTTCCATTTTCAAAATACTTTCAAAAATCACCACCACAAGCACACATTCAAACAAAAGCAAGTGATCTAAACAAGTAACTAAGAGCCCATGGAAAACCATGGATGAAAAGGGTGCTAACACCTTCCCTTTTCATAATCTACCCCCCTAACCCAAGAAAACATCTCAAAGGTCTTTCCTGTGCTTTTTGACCTTTCCTTTGGATAAAATAAAAAGTCGGTGGCGACTCTTGCTAAACCGAAACATTTGCGAACACAAATGCAAAACCTCAAGCCAGTTCTCCCACCGTATCATAATACGCTTTTGATATATTTGACCATGACAAACAGCAGTCAGTCTCTTCTCATCAATGAAGTTCAATTGATCCAACCTAGTCTGCACCCACTCGTCTCTGCCTAGATTTGCCTCTTTCATAATCCTTAGGGAAGGAATTTGAACTTCTATAGGAAAGACAACTTCCATACCATATACCAAAGAGAAAGGAGTTTCCCCAGTTGATATTCGAGATGAAGTACGGTAGCCGTGGAGAGCGAATGGTAACATCTCATGCCAGTCTTTATGTGTTACCACCATCTTTTGCATAATCTTCTTGATATTTTTATTGGCAGCTTCCACTGTGCCATTCATCTTAGGTCTGTATGGAGAAGAGTTGTGATGCTTGATTTTGAACTGAGTATAAAGTTCCGTAATCATATAATTGTTAAGATTGGTTCAGTTGTCAGTGATGATCCTTTCGGGGATACCATAACGGCAAACGAGGTTATGCTTGATAAACCTGACTATAACATTCTTGGTAACTGAGGCATATAAGGCAGCTTCGACCCACTCGGTAAAGTAATCAATGGAAATAAGGATGAAATAGTGTCCATTGGAAGCAGTAGGTTTGATCTCTCCAATCATGTCAATTCCCCATATTGCAAACCGCCATAGAGTGGTCATGACATTCAGAGGAATTGGGGGTACGTGGACCTTGTCAGCATAGATTTGACACTTGTGACAAGTCCTTGAGTGATGATGACAATCTGTTTCCATTGTCGACCAATAGTAACCAGCCCTTAAAATTTTCTTGGCCATAGTGTTCCCACTAGAGCGAGTCCCAAAGATTCTATCATGCATGTCTTCCATAATTTTCTTTGCCTCCTTCTTGTCCATACACCGGAGTAGAGTAGAATCATGATTTGTCTTATACAGGGTTCCATTGCTTAGGAAGAATTTGGCTGAGAATCTTTGCAAGAATCTCTTATCATTGATGAAAGCTCCTTTAGGATACTCTTTTGCTTCAAGATATCTCCTTACTTCATGGTACTATGGTTTCTCTTCATCAGTGTCAAGCTTATAGCAGTGTATAGGTTCATCAAATTTTTCGATTGTAATCATAGGAGCTTCATTGTCCCATTTGAACTTGAACATGGAAGACATTGTTGCCAAGGCGTCAGCCAACTGACTTTCTTCTCTAGGGAAAAGTCCAAAGGTGATCTCCTCGAAGTATGGTATTAGGGTTAACACAAGCTCATTGTAAGGAGTAAGGTTATGATGCTTAATGTCCCATTCTTCTTTGACTTGACTGATCACTAGAGCAGAATCTCTGAATACGTTCAAGAACTTGATCCTTAAGTCAATGGCAGCCTTTAGACCCAAGATGTACACTTCATACTCAGCCATGTCGTTCATACAATCGAAGCACAATCTAGCAGTGAAAGGAGTATGGAAACCCCCAGGAGAAATAATCACAACACCAATTCCATTGCCTAAAGCGTTGGAAGCCCAATCGAAAACCATAGTCCATCAGGATCCTTGTTCAAGTCTGTCATATGGTCAAGGCTTTTCACAATAGGTTATCAGCATGATATTCTCGTCCTGGAATTCAAAGTTCATGGATTGGTAGTCGTCAACAGCTTGATGTTCCAAATGATCCGCCAGGACACTTCTTTTGATTGCTTTTTGTATGGTATATTGGATGTCATATTCGGTCAGAATTATTTTCCATCTAGCTATTCATCCGGAGCGAGCTGGCTTCTTGAAGATATACTTGATGGGGTCCATCTTAGAGATTAATAACATGGTGTGAGTCAACGTATACTGTCTTAGTCGGCGAGCAGCCCATGCCAGAGCGTAACAAGTTTTCTCGAGAAGTGAATATCTAGTTTCACAATCGGTAAATGTTTTGCTCAGGTAGTATATTGCATGCTCTTTTCGGCCAGACTCGTCATGTTGGCCCAACACACACCCCATTGAGTTATCTAATACAATCAAGCACATAATCAGAGGTCTTCCTTCAACTGGAGGCATCAGGATAAGAGGTTCTTATAAATATTCCTTGATCTTACCAAAGGTTGCTTGGCAGTCGCAATTCCATCTGACTACTTAATCTTTCTTCAAGAGTTTGAATATTGGATCACAAGTAGCAGTTAGGTGAGATATGAATCGATAAATGTAGTTAAGTCGACCTAAGAAACCTCAGATATCCTTCTCAGAGCGGGGAGCCGACATTTCTTGTATGGCTTTAACCTTCGCAGGATCAACTTCAGTGCCTTTGCTACTGATGACAAAACTTAAGAGTTTTCCAGATCTTACTCCAAAAGTGCACTTGTTAGGATTCAGCCTTAGCTTGTACTTTTAAACCTTTTGAATAGCTTGTGTAAATGATCCATATGTTCTTCTTCAGTCAGCGACCTTTAAATCATATCATCCACATAGACATCTATCTCATGATGGATCATGTCATGGAATAGGGCTATCATAGCTCGTTGATAGGTTGCCCCTGCATTCTTCAAACCAAATGGCATGACCTTATAGCAGGAGGTTCCCCACTGTGTAATAAAGGTGGTCTTCTCCATGTCTTCGAGAGCCATCTTTATTTTATTGTAGCCAGAGAAACCATCCATGAAGGAGAATACTTTATGTTGATCCGTATTATCGACTAAGACGTCAATATGCAGTAGTGGGAAATCATCCTTGGGGCTTGCCCTATTCAAATCTCTATAGTCTACGTACATGAGAACCTTTCCATCCTTCGTTGATACGGGTACAATATTCGCCACCCATTGGGGATATGATGTTACTTCCAGAAAACCTGTATTAAATTGCTTCATTACTTCAGCTTTTATTTTCTCAGACATGTCTGGCCGCATACGACGAACCTTTCGCTTGACTGGAGGAAAATCTTCCTTTGTTGGTAGATGATGAACCACAACGTCAGTATCAAGCCCCGACATATCTTCATACGACCAAGAAAACACTTCAACATAGTCATGTAGCATCTAGACCAACCCGCTCTTGATTGAAGGGTGAGAAAACACTTAGAAGGGGGGGGGGGGGGGGGGGGGTTGAATAAGTTTTTCCTTTTTCTCGCACAATGATAATGGAAGGACACAGGTAATTTTATCCGTGTTTATTTGAAACTCAAACTACTCCAGTCCACCCGCCAAGGTGATTTCGCCTCTCTCAACAAGGACTTAATCCACTATAATCAAAACTGATTACAAATGCAAAACCAAACTGTTGTGACTAACAATATAATGCACAAGCCAACTGCAAGTGACTAACACCTCTAAGACTCAACTAGTCCTAGCCCTCTTGAGAAATATGAACCAACTGGTCTCTCAAGGAGCAATTACAATGCATAACCAAACTTTTGTGACTAACAATACAATTCACAAGCCAACTGCAAGTGACTAACACCTCTAAGACTCAACTAGTCCTAGCCCTCTTGAGAAATCTGACCCAACTGGTCTCTCAAGGAACAATTACAAATATTATCTCTTAACAGTAGTGAATCAGAATGCTTCTAATAAGCTATATCATAAACTGTGATTTAGCACTAAGATTTTAGCCCAACACTTAAGAATTACCCACTATATACAAAGAGTTTACAAGAATGAAAATAGTGAGCTTCAGTATATTTTGTGTGGATCAGTAACCTTGCTTTGTAATAAATGGTATTCTATATATAGCTTCAAATTTTGACTGTTACTACCTTGAAGAGAGAGTATGCATTAATGATGCGTGTTAGCTTAACCTTTATGTTTCCAATGCTCTCGTGCGTAGTACCACTTGAACGTGTTAGTCGTTTTAACATTAAATGATCAACGGTACTGTTAAAGCTTGTCTCTAGAAGTTTAAGAGTTTTCTTGCAGCATTGCAACATCAGAGTTTGCTTTAACTTTTCTTCTATCAAAGTTTTCTATATCACTTCTTTTGTCAGAGTTTTCTTCATTTTATGTTCATAAGAGTTTGCTTCAGCTTACATTATCAGATATTGCTTTCAGCATGCTTCTTTCAAATCTTTGCTTCAACTAGCTTTATCAGAGGTTGATTCAGATTACTTTTTATCAGAGTTTTCCTTGGAGTGCTTCCTTCAGAGTTTGCTTCAGACTTGCGTTTACATAAAATTTCTTAGGAACTTCTTTATCCTTTTTCTGCTCAGCGTAGAATGATGTTTCACTTTTGAGAATGCTTGAGTCAGAACATCATCTGAATTAGAAAACATGCATATCATAGTATAAAATATATTATACAAAATTTATTTCATTGTTATCATCAAAACTCTAAGATATGATTATAACCAAACTTTGTTCTAACAGATACCGTCTTCTAAGTTGGCGCCGATCTTGACCTCTTTCTTGTCTGTCTCAGTACCTAGGTTGATAACTTCGACTGGCTCTTCATGAGGTTGAATAGATTTCTCCTCTTACATTAGAAGTCTGACTAGTTCCCCTAGTATTTCAACTCTTTCCTGCCTTCGTCTTCGGCTTGGTTAATTGGATGTTCGAAGTCATAATTGGAAATAGTACAGTCGTTGGCAATCAGATTCAGAGTTTAAAAATATCAGCCCATTGATGGTCCGTGTCTACGAAGTTTAAACTTAAAATTCCTTTATGAATATAGTCCCTTATGAAATGATGTTTAATTTCTATATGTTTTGCCTTAGAATGTAAGATAGGATTTTTGGAAAGACAAATAACAGAGGTATTATCACAGAAGATATGAATCTTACTTTCATAGAGATGATAATCTTTCAGATGGCTCTTCATCCAGATCATCTGAGTGCTACATCGAGCAGCAGATATATATTCTGCTTCAGTTGTTGATAGTGCAATAATGGCTTGCTTCTTGTTATACCATCAGATAAGGTTATCACTCAGAAACTGACAACTTCCAGAGGTGCTTTTTAGTTCTATTCTATCTCCAGCAAAGTCAGCATCACAATAACCTACTAGTTTAAACTCTTTGGATCTTCTGTAACATGGTCCAAGGTTAGTAGTACCTTTCAGATACCTCAGAATTCGCTTAACAGCAGTTAAGTGAGATATTCTAGGATCTGATTGGAATCTTGCACATAAACATACACTGAATAATATATCTGTTCTAGATGCAGTCAGATAGAGAAGAGATCCAATCATATCTCTGTAGAGTTTCTGATCTACTTTCTTACTTACCTCATCTTTTCCCAAAATGCATGTAAAATGCATTGGTGTCTTTGCTTCTTTACTTTCTGATAGATGGAATTTCTTCAAAAGTTCTTTAACATACTTTGTTTGATGTATGTAAGTACCTTCTGGAGTCTGATTTATTTGAATTCCTAGAAAGAATTTTAGTTCTCCCATCATGCTTATCTCAAATTCAGCCTGCATAGACTCAGCAAATTCTCTGGAGACTGGGGCAAAAGTTTCATTATAATCAATTCCTTCTTGTTGACTGTAACCTTGTGCAACCAGTCGTGCCTTGTTTCTGAAAACCTCTCCTTTCTCATTTAACTTGTTTCTGAAAACCCATTTTGTTCCTATGATATTGAATCCTTTAGGTTTTGGAACTAGATCCCACACATCATTTCTGGAAAATTGATTTAGTTCTTCTTGCATAGCTAAGATCCAATCATTGTCTTGCATAGCTTCCTCTATTAAGGTTGGCTCAATCAGAGAGGCTAATCCAAACAGTGATTCTTCATTGTTTCTGAGGAACGATCTTGTTCTGATGGGATCTTCTTTCTTTCCAATAATCACATTTTCTGGATGTGCTGATGTGATTCTGGGGAATCTTTTCTGTGAGGTTTATTCAGAAATTCTTAGATTGTCTAGAGCATTTGCAATAGAAGGATCTTCTGAGTTGTCCTTTGCTTCTGACTCTTCATAGTTTGTAAGATGATCTTCTGTATCTATAAGATTTTCATTCTGCTTTGGCTTTTACTGGCCAAGCTTATCATCAAATCTAACTTTGATTGATTCTTCAACAATCAGAGTTTCTGTGTTGTATACCCTATAGCCTTTTGAGCGTTCAAAATATCCAAGCAGAAAACACTTTTGTGCCTTAGAATCAAACTTGTTCAGATTATCTTTAGTATTTAGAATATAGCAAGTACATCCAAAAGGATGAAAATATGAAATGTTGAGTTGTGATCGGTGGATCTGGAACTGACTGTTTAACACTGGTTCGCGAAATGTCGCGGAAGCAAGAGTCGCCACCGTCTTTTATTTTCTCCAAAGGGAAAGGACAAAAGCACAGAAAAATTCCTTATAGAGATTGCTCTCGGTTCGGGAGGTAGGTTATAGAAAGGGAAGGTGTTAGCACCCTTTCTATCCATGGTTATCCATGGGCTCTTAGATACTTGCTCACTTGTGTTTCCAAAAATGGTTTGTCTGCTTTTCAACTGTGGGTTTTAAAAAGTCTCTTTGAAAATTCCAGTTCGACTCTTGTATCGGTCCTCAAGAGTGTTTGAAAAATTGCTTTCGAAAGCTTTTTGAAAAGTGTCGGTGTGAAAAGTATTTTTGATTTGTTTTTGAAATTAGAGCAAGTATCTAGAGTCGTCTACCTATCTTAAGGAATTCTTCTGTGTAGATGTCCTTTAAAGTAGTGCCATCCCACCATTGAGAGGTAGGTAGCACCACCGTTGGAGGTGTTCGGGTCAATTCGAGGTTCGGGACATGGTGATCACCAGAGCAATAGGAAGACACCTTAGAATCTACCCTCATGCCAGGTTCCCGGATCATGAGGACTTACTAAGACATCCTCTACTCGACGATCACCTTTCGAGGCAAGGCAACAGTGAGGCGTACCCTAGGGGTGGTGTGTGATTTGTGTATCGTGTTCATTTATTTTTGTCTTATTCATGTCATGGGTGATCTACGTGTTTGTTTTTATTTTTGTCATTCATTCTTGCATGCATTTATTAACAGTTAAAAAGATGCGGAAAAAGTTCTAAACTATTACAAAGGTGCGGGTCCACATCGCCAAATTTAATCCAGGACCCGATTTGGCAGAAAGTAAATAAAGTGCGAGAAATGAAATGTCCGAGTTTACAAGGCTTTGGGAGAATTACATTAATATTTACAAGAAATAAATAAAATGTGCGAATATGAATTAAAATTGGAAACGAGGGCGTTGGACCCTTTTTAATGAAATTAAATTATGATTATTAAATTAATTAAATAAAAATGAAAAAAGAAATTATTTTGAGATTTTTTGGATTTATGGTTTTTTATGTGAATTAAATGAAATTAAAATATTAACCCTAATTCTAGTTGTTTTTTAATTTATTAAGAAAACATGTTAAAATTAAACCTAAGATTAATCTAATTATTTACATGCAATTTGATTTATAAAAATAAATAATTAATCATTAGTGATGAAAAAATAAAAGAGAAAAAAGTAATTAAACTAATTAAACCTAATTCTACAAGTTTTTAATTTATTAAGAAAAGATATTAAAATTAACCCTAAATTTAAATCTAATTAATTAGTGAGATTTATTTACAAAAATATTAGTTAAATAAAATATATAAAAAATTTTATGACTTTTCTGACTTTTTGCTATTTTTTATATTTTTATGAAAATAAGTTAAATTAAAGGAATTAATTAAAAAAGAAATAAATAAAATAAATAAAATAAGAAAAAGAAAGAAAATACAATACCTTGGGGGGTTCTGTCCCCAATTGGAGGTATGTTCAGTAATTCAGGCCCAATTATGTCAAGGCCTTATTGACTTTTCTGCTAGCGTGTAGCTCCATTGACTAACACCCAGAGTGTTCTTCCAATCAGTGCCTTTGGATTGATCTTGCTATACGCGTGGCAAGCTTGATATTGTGGATGTATGATGCACCCTTGTAGTGAAACTGCACAGAAGCGCGTTTAGAAAAATAATATGGAAAAGGATGGGGACCTGGGATTCGAACCCAGGTCCCAGGGATTACCATACACACGCCTGACCAGTGGAGCTGCTAATGCACTTTGTTTATTATATGGCTAATGAATAATATAAGAATAAAGCAAGCGTTAGTGGGACTTTAGCGCGCAAATTCAAATAACCCAATCAAGCCTTGACACTTCATCATCTTCCTCCTCGTTTGTATTTTCCTGAAAACATAAAAAGGTTAGCGGGGGTTTTAAACCCCCCCAAAATATGCCTCTTTTTAAAATAGCGATTAGGCTATGGTGTCACATAAATTAGGCGCGAGGTATGTGTTCAGATCGTCCAAGCATGCTGAATTCAACCATGGTATTGAGGTGTCTCAATTTTACCATATGCATAAACGCCCAATTTAGAGCTTGAAGAACCCTAACCTGTTTCAATGGTGAATCTTCTAATTTGGCACGAAAACTTAATTAAAGTATGCAGTTAGTTTTAGAAGCAACCAATTAGTAGGAATCCATAAGAAAAATGCAATGAGAATGCTTGAATTTTGAAACACGAATATGAAAAAAATGTGAAAAAGTTTGAATTCCCTATACCAATTCTGGGCGTGTAAGGGTTGAAAAACAATGCAGTTAGCTTCAGTAACACTTTTGCAAGCTTTTGGGATTAATCTTGGCCTCTGAATCGTCCTCTAAGGCCACTTTCAGTTTTCAAATTTTGACAAAAAAACTCAACTTTGGTTCTTGATGTATGGCGCAGCCTGGAGGTCCTGGACACTAGGGTTTTAATGTATATATGTACTGGAATGATTAGGGTTAGAAATTGGATCAAAAAATCAATGAATTGATGAAGAGAATATTTGATTTTCCATGCCATAATTTTCCAATCTTTTTCATGCAAATTTGCTTCAAATCATGTCCAATTACCAAGATTCTTTCCAAATCTGATCATGCACGAAATATTGAGTGTATTCCATGCATAAAAAGATTTAAAAACTTAGGTTTAGTATTTTCCACATATTTATTTTAATTAAATGAATTATTAGCATTTAAAAATTCAAATAAATAAATAAAAATGATGAAAAACTTCCCTTTGGGCCAAATGGTCGTGCACATGCCTTGGATAATGATTCTTGGAAGAAAAAGAGGCCCATTAGCATTTTTAAGACTTTTGAAGCAATGTTGACTTTTCAAAATATCCAAAAATTTCCCAACTTCCACAAGGCATAACTTGCTCAATTTTTAAGCTTTGCTCATGTACTTTGACATTTTGGAAAGGTCTTTGAGTCCTCTAACCCATGCCTTTGGTCCCATGTCATTTTGATTTACCAATCTCAAGTTATGGCCTTTGACTTAAAGTCCCTTTTTGTTGACTTTTGAAAATGACCTATAATGTTGAAATTGATAACTTTTTGTGAGAGCATTTCTTGGGCTTGAAGTGTGAAGAGGAGTTGTAGGAAATGTCTTTCTCTTCAAAATGAGATTTGGAGGGAATTTTTCTGATAATCCATGTGGAAGTTATGCCTTGGTCAAGTTACAGTTGACTTTTTCAACTGTCCAAATATGGAAACTTTTGCATCTTGAGACTTTTTGAGCCAAGCTTTGAGAATCATGATCAAGCATTGATCAAATGATGTTTGTGGCTTCAAAATGAGATGTTGACCAAAAATTTGAACTTTTGACTGTCAAATGACCATTTTTCCCCTACAGTTGACTGTAGTGCAATTAGGGTTTTTGACTGTGCAATTTTGTGTTGTAAGTCTTGAAACTTGGCATGAGGATGCTTGACCATGTTTGTAGGCATGTGGGACTTGATTGGACCCTTGGAAACTTCATTTTCTTTGTCAGAACAAAAACCCTAATTTTTGACTGTTAGGAGGCCCTTGAACTGTGCAACCCTTGGGGAATTTTGAAGCATGCTCTTTGCAATTCTTGAAGAATATGGGAGGGAAAATTTTGGGGTACAACAGTTGCCCCTGTTCAATCTTCTTAGACCTGAGGATGCAGATTGGCTGACGTGCCTTTCATAATCCGAAGGTAGAAGATGATTGAACACTAGAATGCCCAGAAATTTGCGCTCACATAGCAGTGTGATATGGGGAATGGGCTTATAGATGCCATTTGGAGATTGATGGATAGGATGATGGGCTTATAGATGCCATGCTAAGAGATGATGGATGGTGGATGGGCTTATAGACGCCATCTGGGTGCTGATCGCGTAAGAGATTCCTTAGCGAGAACTTGCATACCTGCAAAAGAAAATGAGTACCTGACCCGTTACAGGAGCTGGTCTTCAGATTCTTGGTATAGATGTGTCCTGACTGGTTACAGGAGCTGTATCTGGATCTTCAAAAGGTGATGAATGAACCAGGGGTGGTTACTACCTCAACAGGAACGGTGAGAGAACCTTGGATGACTACTACCTCAACAGGAACGCTGAGAGAATCCAGGGACGATTACTACCTCCGCAGTAACGGGGAGAGAACCACAGGCGACTTCAACCTCAACAGTAATCATTGAGAGAATCTTGAGCGACTTCAACCTCAACAGTAATCATTGAGAGAATCTTGGGCGACTTCAACCTCAACAGTAATCATTGAGAGAATCTTGGGCGACTTCAACCTCAACAGTAATCATTGAGAGAATCTTGGGCGACTTCAACCTCAACAGTAATCATTGAGAGAATCTTGGGCGACTTCAACCTCAACAGTAATCATTGAGAGAATCTTGGGCGACTTCAACCTCAACAGTAATCATTGAGAGAATCTTGGGCGACTTCTACCTCAACAGTAATCATTGAGAGAATCTGGGGCGACTTCAACCTCAACAGTAACGCTGAGAGAATCTTGGGCGACTTCAACCTCAACAGTAACGCTGAGAGAATCTTGGGCGACTTCAACCTCAACAGTAATCATTGAGAGAATCTTGGGCGACTTTAACCTCAACAGTAATCATTGAGAGAATCTTGGGCGACTTCAACCTCAACAGTAATCATTGAGAGAATCTTGGGCGACTTCAACCTCAACAGTAACGCTGAGAGAATCTTGGGCGACTTCAACCTCAACAGTAATGCTGAGAGAATTTTGGGGCAATTACTACCTCCGCAGTAACGGGGAGAGAACCACAGGCGACTACAACCTCAACAGTATCATTGAGAGAATCTTGGATAACTTCTGCTGAGTCTTTATCAGAAAAATCTGTTAGGGGTCGATTTAGCTGGACTAGAGAAGGCCTTTGACTGGATAAGAAACAGAAAAATCTTAGGGTCGATTTAACTGAACCGGTCTAGGTCTTGAAATGTCTTCAACTGGATAAGAAACAGGGAGATCTTAGGGTCAATCTGACTGAACCAGAGAAGGCCTTGGACTGGATAAGAAACAGAAAAATCTTAGGGTCGATTTAACTGAATCGGTCTAGGTCTTGAAGTATAGCTGAGAACTTGACTGGATCTTTCCTGAAAGGTAAAGGTCAGTCATATGCAATGCATGATATGGATCAAGCAATGATGTTCTCAATATGAGATTTGTGAGATATGATGCGTAAATGCATGCTATAATGATGTATGTGATGTTTACGAATGTATGTTTTCGTCTTAGGAAAATAAATCCTTGACGAGTGCCGGGAAGTCGCTCCTGGGCTGATGTTGAAGAATAGATTTTGCCTCCTCTGGGGATGTTAATTGCAAGAATACCGGTAGGGGAAGATGACTCCATTGGGGAATGAACTTGGCGAATGGATTCCTCTGTCGGGAGAAAAGTACTCTAACGATCTTGCTGGGGAGCAATACTCTGTGGGGAGAGAGATACTTTGCTGAGTGTTGATAATAACTTGCTGGGGATACCCTTGTTGTGTTGGAAGTGTTAATAGACTTCGCTGGGGGTAAGGAGACTTCGTCGAGGACGCTCTTTCCGTGGCTTTTGGCTGAGGATAACCCAATTATATCCTGGTAGGGAAATAAATCTTTGAATAAAGCCGGGAGACGCGTTCGTGCTCTGTGAGGATAAGCTTCCAGAATCTACTGGGGATAAGCTTACTGCTTGGGGATATGGATTCCAACTTTTCCTGGGGAAACTGGATTGGACTCTCCTGGGGAAGTTTTGGACTGTACCGGGGAGGTGACTCCATTGAATGCTTGATATACCGCCGGGGAACAATCTTTAGGCCAAGACTGCCGGGGATGCTTGTTAAGAATGCGTATATACTGCTGGAGGATACTTAACTTTCTTAAGGTTTGATAATATAACTTGGGGAGAGCGTATTGACCTGCTGGCTCACTCTCTGGGGAGTTAAGATATGCTGGTTATGTTCTTCAGCTGAACCTACCTTGGTACCTTGATGGACAAAGCAAATAGATCGCTTAGACAACTCTTTATTGCCCCTGTTTCTGAGATGGGAGAGGAAGACCTGTGAGGTGCTGATAGTTGTTGATGGACCAACTTTCTTCTGGCAGGCAAGTGACAAGATGACGGGACATAGTCGTACGCTTTAATCCCTAACTTTTGCCTGGACCGCCCCTTCGGGTTTTCGGTCCACCGGGATACCCATTTTTGCCCAAGCTGCCTTTTCAGGTTTTCGACTTGCCGGGTGTACAGATTTTTCATTTCATCCCTTATTTTTGCCCGAACCCTTTTAGTTCTCCGGGAAGCCCTTATTTTTGCCTAGGTGTGTCAACCTAGCGGGTCTTTAATTTTGCGTAGTATTTTTTTTCGACTATGTCCACGTTCTCAGAATGTAGGGAGTTGCCCCTGTTAGAAGTGTTTTGTCATGTCACCAGAAGATGTCTGACCGGGCAAGATTCGTTGCTGGAATGCCCCAAGTGACTCAGGCGGAGATTTGCCCCAGGCTATTTGGCCTTTGAGAGATTCTCCGAATCTTGATTGGATTGCCCCAGATGATGGACCATGCTCATGCCATGCCCCTTTATTGGAAGTGCTTTTGTTCACTAGGTATTCATCGTGCGAATTTCCCTGCTGTTCAAACAAAAAGTCATATGCAAACAAAGTTATGTTAAAAATGCAAAGCTTATGTCTGTCTTGAAGATTTTGAAAATGCATTCTTTTCATAAAACAAGTGATTATTTGTAAAACATGATGTCAACTCTGTATTTTACCGTAAGCTTTAAGGAGTCAGGATACCTTTCGTACAATATGCTTTCGAACTAACCCGTGCTTCAGCTAGGACTTTTAAGGGTTATAACGTGGCTTGGTTCACGGTTTAAGAAACAAAGGATAAAGGCTCAAATTTTATTTGTACCCACCCGCTCTTCGTGATGTTCTCCAAACCTAAACTCAGTTGATCATACGTTAGACCTTGTTTGAGTCTTTGCTCTGATTTTCCGGTGATGATTCAGATGTTGATAACTTATTTTGAATAGGCAGTCATTCCTTTTTTGTTGAGGGTTTGTAAGACCTCTTTCTTGTCTGATTTTTGTTATCCCTTTCTTTTTTGCCTGAACTGTTTCCTTTTTTTTTGGAATTACAGTCAGCGGGATGCCCCAGTTTCGTAAGTCTCCTTCATAGGTTTTGAATTAATGGGCTTTTTTTATTTTGAGAGATATAATGATTGCCTGTCCTTATTGATTATTCGGAACCATCACCGTCTTTCTTTTTTTCGTAAGGATCTCTTTGGTGCCATTTGTTGCGCACTTGGATCAACTGAGAGAACTACCCTACCCCAGGTTATGATTAAGGGTTTTAATTTTCGAAAAGAAAAACTCCTACTTCTTTGGCTCAGAGGGGTTGACGAGGGATTATCTTCCTTATTACTCCAGTGTTTAGGAATTGAAACAATGCCTGTACCTCATCAGCGGGGTCTGTTCAAAAGCATACTGTAGATTACGGTATCGTTTTCGTCATCCTCCCTCAAGAGGCTTAGAATTATTAATTAAGAGTTGATCATCAGAAAAATATGAAAATAATTTGCATTTAGTGAGTACGAATATATTGTTTCAGAACAGACATATGCGATGCATTGAAATAACAATGTTTAACATGAGTAAATGTTTGAACAAAAGAAAATTGCAACTTGAACATTCGAATGAACAAAAATTTCTCAATCCTAGCCATGTTTTGGCAAGGGAGCAGTGATCACGTTGGGAGTCTCGGCGGGCTCGAACTCGATCTCTTTAGCATCGATCATGTTCTGAATCTTGTACTTCAGTGCCCAACAATCCTCAGTATCGTGCCCCGGGCTACCAGAATGGTAAGCGCACCTTGCTTCTGGGTTGTAATTTGGAGAGGAAGTCTTTGGATTTGCAGGAGGGTTGATCACCGCAATCAGGTTCATCCTTAACATGTGCTGCAAAGCTCGTGACCATGGCATGTTGATGTTGGTGAATTGTCTCTTAGGCTCGCTCGACCTGTTCTTATCAACCCGCTGTTCCTGGCGAGGTCGTTGTTGGACCTGTGAAGTAGTAGCAACTCGGAGAAGTCTATTCATTGGACCCGACCTTTGCCCTCTTGGAAGCTGTTCCATGACCTGGTCCCTAATTTGGGCTGGTTGCTTCGTGCCTTGAGGAAGCTGACTGATCATGGCCCTCAGCTCTCCTTGCTCCTGAGCTAAACCTTGAATGAGGGCCCTTTTCCCCAGCATCTGGGTTTTCAATGTGTCTACCTCAGCTTGTAGACGTTTCAGCTGCTCGTCCTTGTCATCTTCAAGACTCTTTCTGATCAGATTCCCCATGAGGAGTGTCCTCAACTCTTCCTGCCCCTTGGATAGGCTTAGGAAGATCTCCTTGAACTGAGTCTCTTGAGTGTGAAGGTCCTGGTTATCTGGTTGGGGAGCCATTGCTGAAATAAACAGCGAACAAGGGTAAGTGACCTGCAACAAGGATACCTGTTATGCAATGATGTGCATGACATGCATGTAATGTTTTCAAGGACCTCGCGAGATGAACAAGAAAATTGTTAGCATTTGAATTTGTAGCTTGTTTGAAGGAACTTCATGTTGTTGAGAGTCCTTCTTCAAGGGTCAAAGGTTCACCATATCCAGTGGGTCATAGCCCCTGACTTTAGTCATCATGTCTAGTTTTGGTTTTCAAACAACCTTGGTTAGGGAAACCTTCTTCAAGAGTCAGAGCTCACCATATCAAGTGGGTCATAGCCCCTGACTTTAGTCATCATGTCTGGTTTTGATTTCCAAACAACCTTGGTTAGGGGAACCTTCTTCAAGGGTCAGAGCTCACCATATCAAGTGGGTCATAGCCCCTGACAACTTTGTCTAGAGGAAAATAAATCCTCTTTGCCCCTTGCTGGGATAGTTGATTCATCATGACCTGCATCACAAGCCCTTGAGATCCTTGAAATGGGTTAGGATGTATGCAATGGTATGATGTTATGCTATGCATGGGGGTAATGTGAGTAACCCTGTTATGAGTCCCAATTAAGAACCACAAACCAAAACCTGCAAGAAACTCAGTACACTCTGTTAGGAGTCCCAATTAAGGACTATAAACAAAACCTGCAGGAGACTTAGTAAACCCTGTTATGAGTCCCAATTAAGGACTATAAACAAAACCTGCAAGTAGTTCATGTGTCAGATAGCAAGCATGCAAGTAGTCAAGTACGAAGGCACACAAGTCACACAAGAGAAATCCTTAGAGTTTAGGCCAGCATGAGGTCTAGGTATTACCCTCTTTCAGTTTGTTGGTTCATACCTGTCCTATCAAAGTAACCGGGTTCTTAGATGATCCCATTATCATTGACTACCCTCAATCGGTCATAACTCCAGCATCGCAATCTTTTCTTGCGGCCAGAACCATCACGAGAGTTTAGCCTCAATGGGCGTAGCATACTGCTACTGTTCTAATGGCCAAGTTGTGTCATTTAAGGTTCTAAGGTTGTTGGTGCTTAATGACTCCTTGGAAGACCCATATTCTCCCCGTTTCAACACGAGGGATATCGGTACAGACCAAGACGCCACACCAACGTAGCCACTGTTTCACCCATGTCGGTCTATGCCGGACAGGTCCCTTACAGCTTATGCTACCTAACAGGGTATCCCCATATCCGGGTTAGGATCTATGTAACTCCCATGCAACCCACAAATTTAAAGCAGACAAGTCAATACAATTGAAAACACAGTTATGAACTAACCCTAAGGTACACCTCACTTTAAGTTTAAGTCCCCAGCAGAGTCGCCAGTTCTGTGATCGGTGGATCTGGAACTGACTGTTTAACGCTGGTTCGCGAAATGTCGTGGAAGCAAGAGTCGCCACCGTCTTTTATTTTCTCCAAAGGGAAAGGACAAAAGCACAGAAAAATTCCTTATAGAGATTGCTCTCGGTTCGGGAGGTAGGTTATAGAAAGGGAAGGTGTTAGCACCCTTTCTATCCATGGTTATCCATGGGCTCTTAGATACTTGCTCACTTGTGTTTTCAAAAATGGTTTGTCTGCTTTTCAACTGTGGGTTTTAAAAAGTCTCTTTGAAAATTCCAGTTTGACTCTTGTATCGGTCCTCAAGAGTGTTTGAAAAATTGCTTTCGAAAGCTTTTTGAAAAGTGTCGGTGTGAAAAGTATTTTTGATTTGTTTTTGAAATTAGAGCAAGTATCTAGAGTCGTCTACCTATCCTAAGGAATTCGTCTGTGTAGATGTCCTTTAAAGTAGTGCCATCCCACCATTGAGAGGTAGGTAACACCACCGTTGGAGGTGTTCGGGTCAATTCGAGGTTCGGGACATGGTGATCACCAGAGCAATAGGAAGACACCTTAGAAGCTACCCTCATGCCAGGTTCCCGGATCATGAGGACTTACTAAGACATCCTCTACTCGACGATCACCTTTCGAGGCAAGGCAACAGTGAGGCGTACCCTAGGGGTGGTGTGTGATTTGTGTATCGTGTTCATTTATTTTTGTCTTATTCATGTCATGGGTGATCTACGCGTTTGTTTTTATTTTTGTCATTCATTCTTGCATGCATTTATTAACAGTTAAAAAGATGCGGAAAAAAGTTCTAAACTATTACAAAGGCGCGGGTCCACATCGCCAAATTTAATCCAGGACCCGATTTGACAGAAAGTAAATAAAGTGCGAGAAATGAAATGTCCGAGTTTACAAGGCTTTGGGAGAATTACATTAATATTTACAAGAAATAAATAAAATGCGCGAATATGAATTAAAATTGGAAACGAGGGCGTTGGACCCTTTTTAATGAAATTAAATTATGATTATTAAATTAATTAAATAAAAATGAAAAAAGAAATTATTTTGAGATTTTTTGGATTTATGGTTTTTTATGTGAATTAAATGAAATTAAAATATTAACCCTAATTCTAGTTGTTTTTTAATTTATTAAGAAAACATGTTAAAATTAAACCTAAGATTAATCTAATTATTTACATGCAATTTGATTTATAAAAATAAATAATTAATTATTAGTGATGAAAAAATAAAAGAGAAAAAAGTAATTAAACTAATTAAACCTAATTCTACAAGTTTTTAATTTATTAAGAAAAGATATTAAAATTAACCCTAAATTTAAATCTAATTAATTAGTGAGATTTATTTACAAAAATATTAGTTAAATAAAATATATAAATTTTTTTATGACTTTTCTGACTTTTTGCTATTTTTTATATTTTTATGAAAATAAGTTAAATTAAAGGAATTAATTAAAAAAGAAATAATTGAAATAAATAAAATAAGGAAAAGAAAGAAAATACAATACCTTGGGGGGTTCTGTCCCCAATTGGAGGTATGTTCAGTAATTCAGGCCCAATTATGTCAAGGCCTTATTGACTTTTCTGCTAGCGTGTAGCTCCATTGACTAACACCCAGAGTGTTCTTCCAATCAGTGCCTTTGGATTGATCTTGCTATACGCGTGGCAAGCTTGATATTGTGGATGTATGATGCACCCTTGTAGTGAAACTGCACAGAAGCGCGTTTAGAAAAATAATATGGAAAAGGATGGGGACCTGGGATTCGAACCCAGGTCCCAGGGATTACCATACACACGCCTGACCAGTGGAGCTGCTAATGCACTTTGTTTATTATATGGCTAATGAATAATATAAGAATAAAGCAAGCGTTAGTGGGACTTTAGCGCGCAAATTCAAATAACCCAATCAAGCCTTGACACTTCATCATCTTCCTCCTCGTTTGTATTTTCCTGAAAACATAAAAAGGTTAGCGGGGGTTTTAAACCCCCCCAAAATATGCCTCTTTTTAAAATAGCGATTAGGCTATGGTGTCACATAAATTAGGCGCGAGGTATGTGTTCAGATCGTCCAAGCATGGTGAATTCAACCATGGTATTGAGGTGTCTCAATTTTACCATATGCATAAACGCCCAATTTAGAGCTTGAAGAACCCTAACCTGTTTCAATGGTGAATCTTCTAATTTGGCACGAAAACTTAATTAAAGTATGCAGTTAGTTTCAGAAGCAACCAATTAGTAGGAATCCATAAGAAAAATGCAATGAGAATGCTTGAATTTTGAAACACGAATATGAAAAAAATGTGAAAAAGTTTGAATTCCCTATACCAATTCTGGGCGTGTAAGGGTTGAAAAACAATGCAGTTAGCTTCAGTAACACTTTTGCAAGCTTTTGGGATTAATCTTGGCCTCTGAATCGTCCTCTAAGGCCACTTTCAGTTTTCAAATTTTGACAAAAAAACTCAACTTTGGTTCTTGATGTATGGCGCAGCCTGGAGGTCCTGGACACTAGGGTTTTCATGTATATATGTACTGGAATGATTAGGGTTAGAAATTGGATAAAAAAATCAATGAATTGATGAAGAGAATATTTGATTTTCCATGCCATAATTTTCCAATCTTTTTCATGCAAATTTGCTTCAAATCATGTCCAATTACCAAGATTCTTTCCAAATCTGATCATGCACGAAATATTGAGTGTATTCCATGCATAAAAAGATTTAAAAACTTAGGTTTAGTATTTTCCACATATTTATTTTAATTAAATGAATTATTAGCATTTAAAAATTCAAATAAATAAATAAAAATGATGAAAAACTTCCCTTTGGGCCAAATGGTCGTGCACATGCCTTGGATAATGATTCTTGGAAGAAAAAGAGGCCCATTAGCATTTTTAAGACTTTTGAAGCAATGTTGACTTTTCAAAATATCCAAAATTTTCCAACTTCCACAAGGCATAACTTGCTCAATTGTTAAGCTTTGCTCATGTTCTTGGACATTTTGTAAAGGTCTTTGAGTCTTATAACCAATGCCTTTGGTCCCATGTCATTTTGATTTACCAATCTCAAGTTATGGCCTTTGACTTAAAGTCCATTTTTGTTGACTTTTGAAAATGACCTATAATGTTGAAATTGATAACTTTTTGTGAGAGCATTTCTTGGGCTTGAAGTGTGAAGAGGAGTTGTAGGAAATGTCTTTCTCTTCAAAATGAGCTTTGGAGGGAATTTTTCTGATAATCCATGTGGAAGTTATGCCTTGGTCAAGTTACAGTTGACTTTTTCAACTGTCCAAATATGGAAACTTTTGCATCTTGAGACTTTTTGAGCCAAGCTTTGAGAATCATGATCAAGCATTGATCAAATGATGTTTGTGGCTTCAAAATGAGATGTTGACCAAAAATTTGAACTTTTGACTGTCAAATGACCATTTTGCCCCTACAGTTGACTGTAGTGCAATTAGGGTTTTTGACTGTGCAATTTTGTGTTGTAAGTCTTGAAACTTGGCATGAGGATGCTTGACCATGTTTGTAGGCATGTGGGACTTGATTGGACCCTTGGAAACTTCATTTTCTTTGTCAGAACAAAAACCCTAATTTTTGACTGTTAGGAGGCCCTTGAATTGTGCAACCCTTGGGGAATTTTGAAGCATGCTCTTTGCAATTCTTGAAGAATATGGGAGGGCAAATTTTGGGGTACAATATGAGTTTTCTGTTTTTCCACATTTCATAAGGAGTCTTTTCAAGAATAGGTCTTATAGAGACTCTATTTTGAATATAACATGATGTGTTCATTTCTTCTTCTCAGAAGTGTTTAGCCACATTGGTTTCATTAATCATGGTTATGGCCATTTCTTGCAAAGTTCTATTCTTTTGTTCTACAACTCCATTTTGTTGGGGAGTTCTAGGACAAGAGAAATAATGAGAAATGCCATTTTATTTAAAAAAACTTTTCAAAATAATGGTTTTCAAATTCTCCTCCATGATCACTTCTAACTTTTATGATTCTAAACTCTTTTTCATTTTGCACTTGGTTGCAGAAGTCAAAGAACACAAAATGTGACTCATCTGTGTTTTAAAAACTTAACCCATGTCCATCTGTTGTAGTCATCAACAATGACCAATCCATACTTCTTGCCTCTGATGGATGCAATTTTAACTGGTCCAAACAGATCAATGTGAAGAAGTTCCAACGGCCTAGAGGAAGAAACAACATTTTTTGACTTAAAAGAAGGTTTTGAAAAATTTCCTTTCTGACATGCTTCACATAGAGCTTCTGAGTTGAACTTCAGATTGGGAAGTCCCCTGACTAGATTGAGTTTGTTAATTTGAGATATTCTTCTCATGCTAACATGTCACAATCTTATGTGCCAGACTCATTGCTCATCGCTAACAGACATAAGGCATTTTACATTCTGAGATATAAGGTCAGAAAGATCAATTTTATAGATGTTGTTCTTTCTCTTGCCAGTAAAAAGGATTGTTCTATCTTTTTGACTAACAGCTCTACAAGATTTTTGATTAAAAATTATGTCATAACCATTGTCACTTAATTGAATTATGGACACAAAGTTATACGCTAATCCTTCTACCAACAAAACATTAGTTATAGAAGGAAGGTTATCGTTTCCAATGGTTCCAGAACCAATAATCTTTCCTTTATGATTTCCTCCAAATTTGACATCTCCTCCATATTTAAGTTCCAGACTTTGGAACATAGACTTTCTTCCCGTCATATGTCGTGAGCATCCAGAGTCCAGGTACCATGATTGGTGTTTCAACTGTGCTGTTAAGGACATCTCTTTCGGTTATGAATCAGAGTCTGAGTCATCGTCATCTACTATGGTAGCCATAAACGCTAGGTTAGCATGCTCATCCTCTGAGTCAGATTCAGCTTCAAAAGATTCTGAATCATCCCAGGTGGCCATCATGCCTTTCTTTCTTCAAAACCTTTTCTTTAGTATTTATATTTGTAGCTTAGGATAATCACTTCTCTAGTGTCATGGTTCTTTACATTCATAGCAGACTATATCTCTTGACTTCTTATGTCCAGAAGATTCTGGTTTATCTTCTGACCTCTTGTAGCTTCTGAACTTCTTTTGTCTGTGCTTCCACACATGGTTGATCCTTCTGGAGAGTAGAGATAACTCATCTTCTTCTGATGTAGAGTCTTCAGAGTTTCCTTCTTCTGCCTGAAAAGAATTAGTTTCACATTTTTTAATAGATTTAAGGGCGACGAACTTACCTTTCTTCTGAGGCTCATGTTCATCAAGTTCTATCTCGTGACTTCTTAATGAACTGATAAGTTCTTCAAGAGATACATCATTCAAATCTTTTGACACTTTGAATGCAATAACCATAGGTGCCCATCTTCTGGGTAAACTTCTGATAATTTTCTTAACATGGTCTGCCTTGGTGTATCCTTTATTCAGAACTCTCAGGCCAACAGTCAAAGTTTGGAATCTTGAGAACATAGCTTCAATGGACTCACTTTCTTCCATTTTGAAGGCTTCATACTTCTGGATGAGAGCCAAAGCTTTTGTCTCTTTTACTTGAGCATTGCCTTCATGAGTCATTTTGAGAGACTCAAACATGTCATGTGTTGTATCTCTGTTGGTGATTTTCTCATATTCCGTTTTAGAGATAGCGTTCAGAAATATATTTATGGCTATGTGGTGATTTTTGAAATCTAATTTCTGTTGTTTATCCATGTTCTTTCTGTCAATCTTGTTTCCGTCTTTGTCTTCTGGATGTGTGTAACCATCTAGGACCATATCCCATAAATCAGTATCATGACCTAGAAAGAAACTTTCTAGTCTATCCTTCCAGTATTCAAAGTCTTCTCCATCAAACATAGGAGGTTTGGTGTAGTTGTTGTTGTTTTATTCAGTTGCCATAGTGTTTTCCTTCTAGATCTTTTTCTGACACTGTTAGGTGTTTGCACCCAGAACTAGCGCTCTGATACCAATTGAAGGGTGAGAAAACACTTAGAAGGGGGGGGGGGGGGGGGGTTGAATAAGTTTTTCCTTTTTCTCGCGCAATAATAATGGAAGGACACAAGTAATTTTATCCTGGTTCATTTGAAACTCAAACTACTCCAGTCCACCTGCCAAGGTGATTTCGCCTCTCTCAACGAGGACTTAATCCACTATAATCAAAACTGATTACAAATTCACAACCAAACTGTTGTGACTAACAATACAATGTACAAGCCAACTGCAAGTGACTAACACCTTTAAGACTCAACTAGTCCTAGCCCTCTTGAGAAATCTAACCCAACTGGTCTCTCAAGGAACAATTACAATGCACAACCAAACTATTGTGACTAACAATACAATGCACAAGTCAACGGCAAGTTACTAATACCTCTAAGACTCAACTAGTCCTAGCCCTCTTGAAAAATCTGACCCAACTGGTCTCTCAAGGAACAATTACAAAGATTATCTCTTAACAGTAGTGAATCAGAATGCTTCTAATAAGCTATATCACAAACTGTGATTTATCACTAAGATTTTAGCCCAACACTTAAGAATTACCCATTATATACAAAGAGTTTACAAGAATGAAAATAGTGAGCTTCAGTATATTTTGCGTGGATCAGTAACCTTGCTTTGAAATAAATGGTCTTCTATATATAGCTTTAAATTTTTATCTTTACTGCCTTGAAGAGAGAGTATGCATAATGATGCGTGTTAGCTTGACCTTTATGTTTCCAATGCTCTCGTGCGTAGTACCACTTGAGTGCGTTAGCTGTCTTAGCATTAAATGATCAATGGTACAGTCACAACTTGTCTCTGGAAGTTTAAGAGTTTGCTTACAGCGTTCTAACATTAGAGTTTGCTTTAACTTTTCTTCTATCAGAGTTTGCTATATCACTTCTTCTGTCAGAGTTTTCTTCATTTTATGTTTATCAGAGTTTGCTTCAGCTTGCATTATCAGATATTTATTTCAACGTGCTTCTTTCAAATCTTTGCTTCAACTAGATTTATCAGAGGTTGCTTAAGATTACTTTTTATCATAGTTTGCCTTGGAGTGCTTCCTTCAGAGTTTGCTTCAGACTTGCATTTACATAAAATTTCTTAGGAACTTCTTTATCCTTTTTCCTGCTCAGCATAGAATGATGTTTCACTTTTGAGAATGCTTGAGTCAGAACATAATCTGAATTAGAAAACATGCACATCAGAGTATAAATATATTATACAAAATTTATTTCGTTTTTATCATCAAAACTCTAAGATATGATTAGAACCAAACTTTGTTCTAAGAGATACCGTCTTCTAAGTTGGCGCCGATCTTGACCTCTTTCTTGTCTGTCTCAGTACCTAGGTTGATAACTTTGACTGACTCTTCATGCGGTTGAATAGATTTCTCCGCTTTCATTAGAAGTCTAACTAGTTCCCCTGGTATTTCACAATCTTCCTTGCCTTCGTCTTTGGCTTGGTTAATTGGATGTTCGAAGTCATAACTGGAAATAGTAGACTCGTTGGCAATCAGATCCGGAGTGGATGAGGATCTGCAAGTGTGTGTGTGCATGTAAGATACATGGCTGTTCGAAAAATGCAATAAAGAAAAAGAAAGACAATGAGCACAAAATTTGAATGCAAAGGTCCAATGTTTTTCATTAAATGATCATATGATAAATGAACATGAACAAAAACCCTTAACAAATGGACCATGGTGCCCCGGGCAAGGCACATGGCTTTAAAGTCATTGTTTAGAATTAAGACTACATAAAAAAAGTTCTTGAATTGACAGAAAATAGTAAACAGTAATTACTCCTCATTGAAGGAGATGGGAGTGAAGTCCTTTGTGTGCCAGTTGTTGAGCTTTCCTCCGGCATTAGGGTAGATCCATTCTTCAAAAGCACATTCATCGTCAGAGTCTTCCACAACATTTACTTCATGATTTCCGATGCGAAGAAATGGCTTTCTCACACGAGCGCGTCTGACCTCTTTCTGAGCTTTGATGGTGAAACCCAACCCAAATTTGTCTGCTTTAAACGGAATGTCAGGGAGTTTCCCCCAGATAGTACAACTTCCATCTTTGACCACGGCACGGGCATCTTTAAGTGAAACCATTTTTGGTACAACTTCATCAACTTTTGATATGTCAGAGGAGATTTTGGTGGAGGTAACCATAGGAGGAACAACTTCAAAATCCTGGCACGGAGTTTCTATAAACTCACCATCCATTTCCACATACTTGAAGGAATTGAGGTGGCTCACCATAAATTCCTCTTCACCACAAACAATGACAATCTTTCCTTTGACTGGATATTTCAACTTTTGGTGAAGGGTGGACGTCACTGCTCCTGCCCCCATGTATCCAAGGGTGTCCAAGTAAACAAGAGTAAGCGGGATGGATATCCATCACATAGAAAGTATAATTGAAAGTTTGTGAACCAACTTTAATAGGGAGATCGACTTCTCCAAGTACCATCCTCTTGGATCCATCGAAAGCCCTCACAACTATGTCACTTGGTTTTAACACCAGACCTTCGCAATCTAACAGGTCCAAGGCACCTTTGGGTAACACATTTAGAGATGAGCCAGTATCAACTAAGACATGAGACAAGGTAGTTCCCTTACATTCAATAGAGACATGCAAAGCCTTGTTATGATTCCTTCCAATAGGAGTCAAGTCAGTGTTAGAGAAACCTAATTAGTTGTCAGCCGTTAAACTCACCACACAATTCTTGAATTGGTCAGCTGTAGTATCTTGGGGCATATGAGCTTTCTTCAAGAACTTGATTAAAGCTTGGGCGTGAGCATCAGAACAGAGTAGTAATGACAACATGGAGATTTTGGAGGGGGTTTGCCCCAGCTGTTCGACTATTTTGAAATCACAATTCTTTATAATTTTCAGGATTTCCTCCATCTCTCGAGTGGAGGACTCTTCAGCATCAACATCTTTGGCAGGTGCCTCTATCCCAGCAGGCTCACTTACTTTTTCTTTGCCTCAAGTGTTGGCATTAGGCTTGTTATTGGTTATGTGAACAAGAGTTGTTGTAGTAGTCGGAGGTGAAATATTAGGGGAGAAGATCCTCCCTGTTCTTGTTACCTTACTAGAACCTGCAATATTTGTAACATTGTTGGTCTTGTCTTCATTGATCCATGAATCTTGTTTTATTCCATGATAGTAAACTTTGGCACCATAGTTTCGTGGAACTGCTTTATCAAAGGAGTAAGGAATCGGCCCAGGAGCAGTAATTATCAAGGGAGCAATCGTTGGTTCGTTTGAAATTCTAATAGGACCCTAGAGGAGATCCTAAGAGGCTTGTTGGAGATTGTTATTATGGAAATATCTTCAGCTTTATTCGTCAAACTTTTGATGGTAGGAATTCTTTCAAACAGGATCTCGTGACTATCTATCAGGCGTTGAACACCTTCTTTCAGCCACTTGCATCCATTTATTTGCTCAGCATAGTAATCACAGTCTTTTAAACAGCCAGGGAACACCCTAGCTCTCGGCAAATTTCCCTTTACAGTAGTTAACGTAGTAGTCAAATCCTCAACGGAGGAAACAAAAGTAATGTCATTAATCGCATTGACACCTTTGCCATGGTTCGACATTAGTGCAGTTATCACATTTGGAGTTATAGGTGGATCAAACTCGATAGTTTTGTTGTCGATAAGATCTTGAATTTTATTCTTCAGAGCCCAACATTGATCAGTTTCGTGCCCAGGGCTGTTGGAATAATACACGCACTTGGCATTTGGATTGTAGTTCGGTGATGTAATATTTGGATTTGATTGCGGATCACGTAATGTAACTAGGTTGGCCTTCAACAAATGTTGTAAGGCTTGATACAATGACATGCTAATCCTCGTGAACTGTCTTCGAGGAATTTAAGATCGTTGATGGTTGGATGATTGTCTTTGAGCAGGTGGAGGGTTAGAGATCAAAAAAACATTAACAGATAGACGGTGATCCTTCTTGGTATGGGCCCTTGACCCATATATAACATTGGCTTCTTTCTTGCCAGTAAAGGGCTTATTTACAGTGTTTTATGTAGAAGTAGATGCCATGGGAATTTTTCCACTCTTGATACCACTCTCGACCCTTTCACCAGTCAGAATTAACTCAGTGAAACTGGACGATGAACTCCAAATTAACAAGTTGAAAAATGGGCCAGTTAATGTTCCCATGAACATATCCACCAGCTCCCTATCCGTCAGTGGTGGTTGTACTCTACCAACAAGGTCTCTCCATTTCTACGCGTACTCTTTAAACCCTTCATTAGTACCTATTGTCATTCCTTGAAGTTTAACTCTAGTCGGTGCCAAATCAATATTGTACTGATATTGACAGTAGAAAGCGGTGGCCAAATCTTCCCAAGTATAAATGTCAGAACCCTCCAACTGGTAAAACCATTCTCACTGGGTCCCAGACAGGATCTCTTGAAAGAAGTGTACCCAGAGCTTTTTATCAGTAGTATGTGGTTGTATTTTTAGAATGTAGGACCTCAGGTGAAGCTTTGGGCATGAAATGCCGTCGTACTTAGCAAATATTGGAATTTTAAATTTGTGGGGGATAGCAACCCCATGTACTAAGCCCAAATCACCAAAATCTAAGCCAGGTACAACTTGAATTTCAACAGCTTTCAACCTATCTTCCAGTTACTTATACTTATCCTCACCTGGTGGATACTGTTCATCAAAGTAATCTTCGTCCTCAGAAGCTTGATCATTTTCACCCCAACACGGGTTCTCCTTTCTTCTTAATTCCGATTTTCACCCTCCTCGGATGACTCTTCAATCACTTGTACTTGACGGACGAGACCTTTAAACCTTTTCCCCATGTTAACCAGTGCTTTCTTCTTAGTCTTCTTTTTGGCCACCAGAAGTGACATCAGCTCTTGTTGTCCTTTGGCCAGAGTCAACAAGGTTTCTTGGAATTGAGAATTTTGTTTCTGCAAGTCTTTCACGGTTTGCTCGATATCCATCTTACTGAAATAAACAGTAGAAAGATGAGGAAACTTGTGTCTGAAAACTTGCTTATGTTATGATGCATGGAATGCGTATGCAAATGATTTCAAGGATTTTTAAGGTTTAAATTTGTTTAGACAAAGAGGGAACAAACATTAATTGCATTAATAAGTTCAAACGGTTACAAGATGCCTCTTGGGCTTACAATGGAAGAAACAAAGATAATACAAAATAAACTCCTAAAATAAAAAAAGGACTCAAACTTCCCATGAGTGCATCCTAGTCGGTGCAATGTAGGAGTTCAAACTCCCCTCTTCATGAAGTTGTCTCGTGAGCTCCAAAACCTTCTTCTCGCTTACGTAGAATTGGGTTTCAAACGTGTCTCACTCCCCTTTGAGTTGAATCCAAGATCTTTGCAATTCCTCGACAGTAGTTGGCGTGTCAGGATAAAGAATAGTGTAAGGGGTGTCTCCCTTAACAACGGGCTCCATAATCATAGGTAGGATGGCGGGGTAAGGCATCACGAGACTTTGAGCACGAGTTCGTACCCACTTTAGGTAAGGCTCAAGGGGAATGGAATTTTTATGCCCCAATATCTAGCTATCCACTTTAGTTACCATTCTTCAAGCTCGTATGAAACTTTGACGATAGCCTTGGTCGTTACCCTCGTAATCGAATACCAAACCTTGGATGAGCGTATCACGGGGACCATCTCTTCATGCATATCCAAACTACCGTAATGCAAGAGAAGGGTTATAGGTGATACCTCCCCTAATTCCTAAGAGTGGGACATTAGAGAATTTCCCACAATGGTCAATGATGGTAATATCCTCCAAAGATCGAGAACACCAATGGATATCCGAGTGCAGGAGTGACATCATCCTTTGAGACCATGTCAAGCCTTGATCATTCTTCAACATTGATCGAGGTAGGTTCGAAATAAACCACCTAGACAGTAAATGAATGCAACATAAAATAGTACCCCTTTTCTTCATGGTACGAGTGTGGAAACAATGTAGAATGTCTCTAAGAAAAGTAGGTACGGGATTACGAGAGAGAAAAACCTTGACGGAATCCATATCTATGAGTTGGTCCAGATTGGGAAATAGAACCAAACCATAGATTAGAAGGGCCAAGACATCCTCAAAAGCTTTAAAATACATATCTTCCCAGAACAAACGGGCCTTCTCCAACAGAAATTTGGCTAAGAAACCCTTAACTCCACTTTTTGTCTCCCAGTTTGCCACAATGTCGGATCTATTCAAATGCAAGGCTTTGGCAATAATCTCAGGATTTGGAGTCTCCTCTAAATTGGTGAATGGTATTTGATCAAGCACATGCACTCCTAACAATTGAGAGAATTCTTCTAATGTAGGCACCAATTGATAGTTGGGAAAGGTGAAGCAATGATGCATAGGATCAAAGAATTGGAAAAGCACACACATCATTTCTTCTTGGAAGTTTGAGGTAGCCAAGTTGAGAAGTCGACCATATTTCTTGGTGAAGGGAGAATCTCTAGGCACTCTTGATGCTAACTCTTGAAGTTGAGGATGTATTTTCATGAAGTTAACTCGGATGGTATTCTTACGAGTGGAAGTCATGACCTAAAAAACAGAACAAAGATAAATTCCTAAATCCTTGAAATGGTTAGTGAAAATGCTTATGATGTTATTATGTTTATGATGTCATGAATAATAATCACAAACAAAGCACACAAAGAACTTAGGTTTAGGCTTGCATGGGTTTCTAGGTAAGTACCTTATTAAAGTTTAGTTGGTTCAACCTGTCCTACAAAGTAATCAGGTTCTAGGAAATCTCAATATCATTGATCTTTCTTCATTGGGCATTATCTCAGCACAATCAATATTTTCTTGCGGCCGAAATATCCTAAAAATCCAATCTCAATGAGCGTAGTATCGAGTATCAACCAATCTTCTGCTTTGCACCAAAGTCGGATATCTCACTACTTCCTAATGGCCAAGTTTTTCAATTAAGGGTTATACATCCAGTTAGTGCTTCATAACACTGCTCAGCGGCCTCGTATTCTCCTTGATTCAACACAAGAGATACCGGTACCAACAAATGCGTCACAATAACATAGCCATTGCTTCAACCATATCGGCCCATGCCGTAAAGTTTCCACAATATATCGCTACTTACCTAATGATGTCCCAGATCCGGATAGAGCATCAATACAAAACCCAAACAAGGTCCCAAAATGTAAAGCAAGCAAGTCAAACAATGAAAGCATTTAAAGGTGATCTAGTCTCTAAGGTAACCCCACTTTTAAGTATTCCCCAGCAGAGTCTCCAGTTCTGTAATACGGTGGGAGAACTGACTTGGGTGTTTTGCGTTTTATCAAAATTGTTACGTATAGCAAGAGTCGCCACCAACTTTTCTTTTATCCAATAAAAGAAATGGTGAAAAGAACAGGAAAGACCTTTTGAGAATATTTTTCTTGAGTTCGGGGGGTAGGTTATGAAAAGGGAAGGTGTTAGCACCCTTTTCATCCGTAGTTATCTACATGATCTTAGTTTCTAGCTCACTTTGAAAATGCTTTGTTTGGAACGTGTTTGTGATTGTTTTTAAAATTATTTTTTAAAATTGCCTTCGTTTAGGCAAACTTTGTAATGATTCTCGTCTCTATAAGAATGGATACAAAGTGTTGACTTTTGTAAATATTTCATGGAAAGTGTTGGTGTGTTTGAAAGATATTTTGAAAATGGTTGTGAGCAAGCAACTATGAGTTCTACCTACTCAAAAGGTCCTTGTTCATTTCCTCCTCCTTTAGACATTGTAATCTTACCATTGATTGATAAGAACCCATATCGTTGGATGTGAAGGGATGGGCGTAGGTCATCGTATAGTCATAGAAGGCAACATTGTAGCATACCTTAGCAATTTATCTTAAGGGTCTAATATCGTTTATCGAAGACAACATCGAAGGGTTATCGAGGGACTATGATCTTGTATTCGAGGGTCTTTGCTAAAGTATCCCACGTTCGAGGGACATGACTATTTTTCTCAAGGAAACAAGTGAGGTTAACCCTAGAGGTGCAAGTGTGCAAAGTATTTGTTTTTCATGCTTTGTTTATTTTGAATTAGGGGTTTATATTGGTTGATTTTAGTCTTGCCATACAAACCCTAATTACTAGCATTTTATTCGAAAGCGATAAATTGCGGAAGTTTAAAGTCCTATGCTATTACAATAATTTTAGGGGATGGGGGTACAAGTTAAATGAATGGGTATGAAAGCGATAAAGCCCTAATTACTATTACAAACCATTAATGATCCAAAAACATCAACAAAAGGTCTCAAAAATCAAGAATTCTAGTGCCTGGCTAACACGGGCCGTGTCTTATAACACGGGCACCCGTGTCAGGACCCTGTAATTATTCCTGCATGATTTTTCTGTCCCAGACGAGCTGACACGGGCCGTGTCCTGTGACACGGGCACCCGTGTCAGGACCCTGTCTTGCCATTTTGCCAAGTTTTAATCCCAGTAAGAGGGACACGGGTCGTGTCCTGTGACACGGGCACTCGTGTCAAAACCCAGTCTTGCTATTTTTACTATTTTCTTCCTGACACGGCCCATGTCAGGTAACACGGCCGGCCGTGTCAGACTTCCAGAAGAATTTTTCTGTAGTTTTGAGTGTTTGTAACTTTACTTTAATTTGTCCTGTTTTATTGTTTTGAAAACGAAAGTAAAATAATGTATGAGCAAGGATATTACAGTTTGAGAAAAATTACCTCTTGAAGTGAAAACTTGAAATGTGTATGGATGTTTCCAGGTGTAATGTGATGATTGATTGAGCTTCCTTATACCTCCTTGAAGTTGTTCCAATCTTTACTTTATGCTGAAAGTGTTTGAGACTCTCCAACTAAGTCAACTCGCAATACAAAGTTTTTTGAGTTTGGAAGGTGATGATAATGATGTTATAGAAGTTATTCTTGTGTTTGAACAACTTCTATATGATGCATATGAGGTATGTGGATGGTTTGTTTGGACAGAAATGCAAGGTTCGAGAGATTTGAATATTTTGGTTTCTAAGCTCAAGAGTTGAGGTTTTGTGGATAATTATGTTTTTTTAAGAGAACTTGTCTACACCATAAAAACTTATGGCCCTTTGGCTTGTTAATGGCCACTCTATTTATAGAGTAGGTTTGAGAGAATGAGAGAGTTTGTTCTACAAGCTGTCAAAATTCTGGTTTGGTTGAGATGAAACAATCAAGTTATGTGAAAATTGGTGTTCCAATGCATGGTACAAGTATGATCTGAAGTTGCTAGAGGCTTTTAGGCATGTTGCTTATTGATTTGTCATTGTGTATGTGCATATAAAACAATTGAGAGGCTCAAGGAGTTGACAATTGCATAAAGCTTGCTTTATGTGAATGGCAATGGTGCCTTTGTGCTATAAATGAAATGATGCAATGGACAATACTTGAATCACTTAGATAATGGTTCAATCAATTGTGTAAACATATGATTATGGATAGATTTGCAAGTCAAAAGGCCTGCAAAGTAATATTATGCAGCACATCATGTAAATTGGATTATTTGTTCTTCAACAAAATGACTTGCAATTCAAGAATGTATGTCCAACTTCAGGCCCTTGAATCTCCTAGCTCAAGTATGATAAATTCATGCTCTTGGATGTTTTGGAAAGCTTGAAACATACTCCATGACTTTCATGTTTTCCATTTTGACAAAATCATCTTGGAACTATGTGAAAAAACGCCAAGAAGTTGAGATGAAATCCTGACCAAAATCTGTTGGAAATTTCTCTAAGTGTTAAATGAAAATGCCATGACTTCATGGGCTTATATCTTCAAATCTGAGCATTTTTTAGGCATCAAGACTCTAATACAAAGTGGTAGAATTCATCAAGATCTACAACTTTCATGTTGAAAGTTTCCTTTGAATCATCTAGCATCTTGGTGAAAGAATGGCATGAAGTAATGAAATTATCATGTATAAAAAACACTTAGAAAAATTTCTAAGTCTTGAAAAGTTTAACTTTTCACGTTGACTTTTGACTTTCTTGATTTTTTGATGATAAAACTTTGTATTTTGAATGCCTTGATGAATTGTGATCTTTGAAATAAAATTTTGATCGAAAAGTCAAAGTTTGACTTTTGGTGTATTAGTTGACTTTTCATCCGTTGACCAAATTTCAACTATCAATCCGCTGATCTTGAGAAATGATTTAAGCCATGGAATTGGGTCAACATGTTATGTTTTAGTCTTTTAGATTATGCATCAAGCCGTTAATTCATGTATTAGATCAAAAGTCAATGATCAGTCGTTCTTAGTCAAAACCCTAGTTTGTGGTCTCAGTGTTTCGGAGATGATTTTGTCTGATCAATTCCTTGAGAATCCTTGAGCATTGGAGGTCCTTTGTGAAATATCTTGAGAAAAGAGAGGGAAAATTTTGGAATACAATAGTGTGGTTCTGGTGTTCCTGCAAAGGCTTCAAGGAATCCTGAAGTAGAGGAAGAGTAACAATTATAATTGGCTTTAGAGATGAGTGCAAAAGATGATTCTGAGGTTGTGTAGATTGAAGTTGTTAAGAATATTAGTTTAGGGTCTTGTGTTCTAGATAATACACTGGCGGAAATTGTAGCATACAAATACTGGGTGAGTCTCTTTGTTCATTTTTAGCATATTAACACCAAACACAATATCGACACTGACACATCGATACTTGTAATTGAATGTAAATTATATGTATCAGTGTCGTGCCAATGTTGGACACAACTTCAATATGAAGTGTTAGATCGGTGTTGTAATTATGGTTTTTGATTAAGATTTAGGATTCATTGGATTGTTGTGATTTATGATTTGAATCGTTTATAGATCTGCATGCAAGACCAATATCAGGTAATGTTAAATGGAAAGTTGTCTTAGTCAATAAGAATGCTTATTCTAATTTTTTGAAACTTGAGCAGTTTGCACTCGAGCTGCCCATCAAATCGAGACGTGATTCTGAAATAGTTATAGATACAAATTTGGTTCAAAAGCTTGCAGTATTTATGGCTGACTATATAGGTGGACCCGCCTGAAATCCTGAAAGTTTGTCAAAAGCATGGAGAAGTCTTAGTTATAGTCTGAAAACAACTCTTGGTAGCATGGTTTTACCACTTGGTTCTTTGACTGTTCGATTAGCTTGGCATCAGGCGTTGTTATTTAAGGTAATTAGTCCACCATTGTTAGCTCATACCAAAATTAAAATTAGAACAACTATTACCTAATCCTATTTTTGTTATATTTTTATTTCAAAATTTACCACTTTATCATAAATGCACATTCTAGGTGATAGATTGAGTATTCCTCTGTCGTAAAAAGAATGAAAGCTAAATTTTTTTTGCAAATTATGATCAAAACTACCAAGGAAAATCCTCACTAGCTAAACACCTTCATTATATTTTTACCAACTAGATTTAAGCCTCTAGAAGGTTTATGAACCAATCTTCCTATTCATACAAAATAAGGTGTTGGAAAAATTTTACCAACTCAGGTAAAATATGAGAAAAAGGTGGCGGATGTTGCAACAGTAGCCACAATTGTTGTATCTTCTATTTTAGTTACTGTGTTAAGGTCAAACAATGACTCCAACATTGAGATTACAGTAGCTACTACTGATGCAGCTGTAGTAGTAGCTACTGTTGCAGTTAGCAAGTATGAGCCGAGCAGTCGAAGCGATGCAGATACCGAAGGTTTTGGAACGAATTTGGGAAGATCTGGAAGCTCAATTGTAAGGAATATATACACATTTTTCTCTCATGTGATTATTTCATTCTTTTTTTTCTATTTCCATTGATCCAAGTGAAGTCTACATGTTTGTGAAATTGTTTGTCAAACGGAAATTTTATAAATTTATAGGCAAACAGTCCACATGATGTTCTCCTTCCATTTCGAGAAGGTTTTTGACCCACCTTATTGCTGGCTTCAAGGTATATATTTATATCATAACCTTGGATTCATTTGTGAGTGGTTAGTCTTGGCTCAATCATATATAGTTTAAATGTTTAAAAAGGTGTCTGCTTCAATTTTGTTACCTTGCTTTGTTTTCTTCTTGTGATTAAATCAAGTAGTTGATCACCTTGCTTTATATTGTATTATCAAGTAAGTAGTAAACTTAATCGACCGCCAATTTGTTATTATAACATATTCACTCTTAACTTATGTATTTTATTTGAAATAAGATTTGGTGAAAAGTCTACATAAGGACGACAATTTCGAATGATGTCACGAGTTGATACCAATATATTAATTTGGATGTAGTTAGTATTTTACCAAGAATATTAATTTAACATTGTATTCTTTTTTTTTGTTGTTATGTAGCTTCCCATAGACCTAGAGAACTTTGATAGAAGATAACATTTTAAAAGTCTTGGAAAGATGGGTTTGTGTTGATTTGATGATGTGAACAAAAAAAGGAGGATGTCTACATGTAGCCCGTTATTGGAATTTGGAAGTAATATCTTAGACTGTTATTTTCATTGTTTTGATAGGTGATTATGTTTTTATCCAGGTCTGATGAAGAAATCAATGTAAATAGGAAATTAGTCAAAGATTTGGTTGATAAATGGGTAAGTAGAAGATATTAGTTAACTCTCGCTCTTTCATTATCTTTTATCAATTATCTGTTTTTATATATTTAGTTAGGAAAAATACCTTTTTTAGTCCCTTAACTTTTACTTGCGTCCAGTTTGGTCCCTTGATTTTTAAAAAATTTAAATAACTCCATTATATATTAAAATGGTATCACATAAGTATTTTCTGTTTATTTTATGGAAACGGACGTTTAGAACAGCTTGTGTGGCATATGACGTGGATCTTGAGCTTCATCTCCTTCGTTAAAAGAATCATGAGCTCCATCTTCTTCCAATGCAAATGAAATTTTGATTTCGGGGTTAGGGTTATCGTGTGCAATCTTCATTCGTATCCAGAAGTTGAACGTCATGAAATCCTCGAGTTGTTCTTAGTTTATATTACAAGGAAGCCGTGAAATTTTGAACTCCCAACCTTGTATGATGTTGAATCTCCCATGGAAGCCGGTTTGTCATTGTGGAGATAAAGTTTTTCTACGTAGAGAGAAAATGGCTAATAGTTATGGAAAACAATTTTGGGGGTGTCCTCACTTTAAGCTATGGTTTTTGTTCACAGATTGTTGGTTTTTAGGTTTAAGAAATTGAACATTAATATATGTGACATGTAGGGTCCTGTGCATCCTATGTGTGAGTTTTTCGAATGGTTTATGGAGGAAGCTGAAAATAACACTGGGAAAATTATGATGGCTAGGTTAGAAAATGTTGTAAAGAATTTTGAAGACTTACAAATGGATGTTGTCAAAGTTAGGTTGTCAATTGAAGAAATAAGGAAAGATACTGATCAAATTAAGAGGCAGTTGAGCAAGATGATGAATTTGGAAAAATGTTGTAGCTTGATGATTGTGACAATTTTCTTGGTTCTATGTTTTTTTTAAAGTTTTAGGTGCTTAGTTATTAGTTATGATTTTGTACCAGTTGTATTTGTTGAATGATATGTACCTAATGATGTACCATTTATGTCATGTAATCTTGAATAGCTTGAAAGCATCATTTTGTTTAGTTATAATGTACCTATTATTGTGTTATTTAATTGACAACAAAACACAGTAAAAGATAGGCAGTTTAGATAACACAACAATTGACATTGATAAACATGTTCAAAATAGACATGTTCAAAACATTGGACATAAACCCAAAAGTGGTTCCAAAATATACATCTTGAACATTGTACATAAACCCAAAACATAAACCATGAAATACATGCCAAAAGTGATTCCAAAAATAGACAAAATACATATAAAAAATAGTCTAAACATTCTTCTTGGATGTGGTTCTTTTTGTTGGGGTTGTCCTCCTAGTTGTTGGGCTAATTCTTGATGCACCTAATCTTGTGGTTGGTCCAGGTGGTACCCAAGGAGTTGGTGCCCTTCTCACACCCAACTTCTTTGTCTTCCCTATTGTTAACTTTTGAGCAGCAATTTGACTAGTTCTGGATGTCTGACTTCCTTGAGTATTTGGTGTTGCTTAATTCCTTAGTGTAGTGTGATGTGAAGATTATGCAGTAGGTGGTGCAGTCTGCTGAGCATAAGTTGTCTTTTAAGTTCACAGTGAACATCTTAGCTGGATCATTAACATTCTTAACTTCAAAAATATGTTCATCAGATATCCTACATAATAAAACATGCAGTTTCAGATTACATAATACAACAGCCAGCTTGAATTTAGATATACTAAATGTTGTTTACCTAACAATCCATGTGTTAGTTTGGGTACTTGTTTTCTCCACTTGCTTTCTTATGTTTGGCAGCACTACATCATCAGGCAAATTCTGAAACCTCATTTTGTTGGTTGCCCACCTCTCTATAAAATAAGTCATGATCTCTTCCAGCATTGTTACTAAAGGCTTGGACCTTGACTCAAGGATCATACTGTTGAATGCTCAGACATGTTATTGAGTATAATATCACATTTGTTAGTTACCTAATACAATAGCCAGTTTCAGTTTACATAATACAATAACTAGTTTCAATTTAGATAGATATACTAAATGTTGTTTACCTTAAAGTGTGATTTACAAAATCTGGGAGATGTCTTCATCATATGTAGACATGCCTCTTTATTGAAAACCCTAAATAAGAATATACTTTAAAAACCTTATTGCGTAACAATCCCTAATTAAACAGAAAAACCCTAATCAAACTAAAAAAATCCTAAATCAAAATGAACCCTAATTTCATAAACTTAACGAACGAAAAAACGTAGACTTTAAGCAGGAATCAGAACCATTTAGGGTTATAAATGACAAACCTAGGACTAGAATGTGATTTCAATCTTCAATCTTCCGTTGATTTCACGTTCAATATTAATGTGATTTTTGAACCCAGAGCTTCACCCTTTCATGTGTTATGATTTCTAAACCCTAAATGAAACGTATTAAACATATAAGAAGAAATTATCCACACCACCCTTCAAACAAGCCACATGGTTACTAAAAACATAACACAACTAACGGAACCAAACTGAAGGATAAACGTGATACCATTTTAATAGATAAGGGAGTTATTTGAACTTTTTAAAAATTAAGGGACCATACCCGTGTATCATCTGATCCAGATATCAATAATGAACCTTTGGAATTCTAAGCCATAGTATTGATACAACCAAGATGTCCCTGTGATGCGGTGGGAGAACTGACTTGAGGTTTTGTGTTTGAGTTTGCAAATGTTGCGGTTAGCAAGAGTCGCCACAGACTTTTCTTTTATCCAAAAGGAAAGGTAAAAAAGAACATGAAAGACCTTTGATATGTTTTCTTGAGTTCGGGAGGTAGATTATGAAAAGGGAAGGTGCTAGCACCCTTTTCATCCATGGTTTTCCATGGGCTCTTAGTTACATATTTAAATCACTTGCTTTGCTTTGTTTTGAAATGGTGTTTGGTGTGATTTTGAAAAGGTTTGGTAAAAGAGGCCATTCGTTTAGGCAATCTTTGTAATGATTGTCGTTCGTAAGAATGTATACAAAGATGTTTGTATTTTAAAAAATGTTTCAATGTTTTGTAAGATGTTTTGAAATGTGTTTGTGTTTGTTTTTGAAAATAACAAGGATTATTTTGAAATGTAACAAGTAACTAGAAGCTATCTACCTACTCAAATATCTTTCTTGTGCATTTTTATTCCTTTGAGATTGTTGACTTATCATTGATTTGGTAAGCAACCCTATCTTTGGATGTAAACGGGACGGGTGTGGGTCATCGTATGACCATGATAGCAATGTTGCCAAGTATCTTAGCAATTTTGAGGGACCAAGATCATCTTTGTTTAGGCAACCTTTTGATAGCGTCATCGAGGGACTATGATCTTATGTTTGTTTTATTTTGCCAAGATACTTCGCGTGCGTAACATGGCCATTTTTATTTAGGCAACCAAGTGGGAGAAACCCTAAGGGTGATTGTGTGCAAAGTGTGTCATTTTTCATGCTTTTGTCTTGCATTTAGGGTTTTCTATTTGTTTTGATTTTGTTCTTATCATGCAAACCCTAGTTTACTATACATGGTATAAAAGCAATAAATTGCGTAAAATAAACTAAGCTATTACAACAAATATTATGGCAGGGGGGATACAAGTTTTGAATGGGGATTTTTGCACAAATATAAACCTAAATATATTATTACAACCCAATCGAATATTGTGCGAATTAAATAAATATACAAATATTTAAAATGCAATGCAATGTATTTATGTAAAAAATGTTTTGGTATTGTTTTTTGTATGAGGAAATAATTTAATTTAAACCCTAAAAAATAAGGAAAAATAATATTATTATTTTTGGAGGGGTGAAACCCTATTTTTTAACTAAAAGAAAATAATGCTTTATGTTATTATTTTGTCCATTTTTTGTACAAGAAAATAATAATAATATTATATTTGAATATTAAAAATTAAATATGTATAGAAAATAAATATTTATGAGTATAAATTATATAATAAAAATATTAAGTATTTTTAAATATATTTATAAGTTTATTTAGGAAAATAAGTTCTATTCTATTAAATAAATTAATTTCTATGTAAAAAAAAAATAAAAAAAAAATAAAATTGCAAAAAGTTATTTAATTATTTTTAGGATTTTTTATTGTTCAGAAAAAAAATCAAAAGCAATAAATATAAAAATATGAAGAAATATGAAAAATATACAAAATAAGCCAGGGGGTGTAAAAGTAAATCAGGGGGTGCAAATAGTGAAAACAAAAAGGCCAGGCGCCAAAAAAGCCCAGAACAAGCTTCATCCCTGTCCTTGGTCATCCCTGCGCGCGCGTTTCAGCTCAACCTGCAACTCTCAAATGCTTGCACAAAAACAAAAACTTATAACATGAAAATTATGGCATTTGAGCTCACGATTCCAACAATATAAATTTTGTAATCTAACTCTCATCAGGGAGTATTTTGGCAGCCCTAATTCGTGACCTAAAAATTTCATGAACTTCAAGCTTCAAATTCTCTCAGCACAGTTAATATAAATGAAAAGTATGCATATGTACAACTTCGTTATGTTATGGACTACATTTTTCCTTCACAAACCGTGGCTTGAGGATGCCTATTCAGAGAGATATAGTTCAAGAAAATACCTTCTTCAGTTGGATTTGGATAGAGCAATGTAGGGACTTTTATGGAGGCCTGAGGATTGATTAAGCTTCCTTGAACTTCCTCCAAGCTATTCCAATGCTTATCTTGCCTTGAGAATGGCTGGAACTTCCTGCACAAGTCAAGCTGCAAGCTTCAAGGTTGAAAATGGCAAAGGCTGAAACAGGGGTTACAGAACCAGGGCAAGGGCTTGGATAGCTTTGGTATGATGTGTATGAGGTGTTTGAAGTGTTAGAATACAAAACGCACGAGCCAAAAATTAGTTGGCAATGATTTTGCAGAAATGCTGAGTTTGGGCAGAAATTTGGAGTTTCTGAGTTTTGGAGAGTTTTAGGTGCAAGAAAATCGTGTTAAGCCTTGCCATAACTTTGTATATTTGTATAGAATGGATACAAAGTCCACTTCTTACTAACTGTACCAGTTCTGACCTTTTGGCAACCTTTCTTGTATTTTAAGCAAAGTAAAGTGACCAATGCTAACATGCTTGTACTGGCTAGCTTGAGGGCTGCAAAGAGCTTGTACAAATTTCTTAAGACATGTGTTAATTGCTTGCACCAAAGGGACAGGTCCAAGGCTCAAGATTGACAAAGTTGCAAAAGTTGCACTTTATGAAAATGGCATTGTAACCTTTATGCTTAAAATGGAATTATCTCTTGTACAATGCTTCAAAAGCAAAGATAATGCCTTTGTCAACTGAGTTTGCATTTAATTATGGAGTGTAAAGTGAGTTTAGGACCTGTAAAGCAAGGTACAAACAACATGGATTGGATTTGCAACTTGATGCTTTGTAAAAATGGCTTGAACAAAAGTGAGAAAATGCCAATTTCCCTTCTTCGATTCTCCCTAACCAAAAATGATCTTGGAGAGTTCTTGGACATTTTGGAAAGCTTGTAATGTGCTCTATAATCCATATTTGAAATTAATTTTTAGATACCTCTTGGAACTAGGTGAAAAATGTCCATGAAGTTGGGTCAAAAACCTGCCTAAATTAGGGCAAAATTTCACTAAGTTATTTAGTTCATGGACCTATATTCACAAATTCACAACTTGATATCCAAGCATCTTTTGGGGAAAGTTTGTGAAGAAAAGTTGTAGATTTCATGGAGGAATACAACTTTCATGTTGTAAGTTTTCTTTGAATCAAAATGCATCATGGTGAAAAAGTGGTGAAAAGTTGGGAAAAAAATAAGAAAATTTCCATACTTAGAAAAATTCTAAGTTATGAAAATTTTCAAATTCAAAACCCTAATTTTCAAAATTGGTTTTCTCGGTGAACAAGTTTCATATTTTGACATATCTTGATGAATTATGACCCTTGGCACTTGATTTTGACCAAAAAGTCAAAGTTTGACTTTTCAGTGTACAATTGGCTTTTGATCAGTTGACTGCAAAATTTATCTGTCAATCCAATGAACTTGAGATCTTTTGAACCATGTAATTAGGTCAAGATGATGCCATTGAACCCTTGAAATAATGCTTGACATCAATTGGTCATTGGCTAGGTTAAAAATCAAAAATTGCCCTTTCTCAGTCAAAACCCTAATTTTGACCATTTTGCCCTTTTGATGATTTGATCAAATTTCTGGAGGAGTTGTGATCCAAACTTGATCAAATGGTACATATGAGTATAAAATGTTAATGTGGATAAAAAATTATGAAGTTTGACTGTAAATTAGCCATGATTGACTTTTTACCCAATACAACTGATTTTTAGGTCAATTGTCCAATTGACTGATCAAAAATGTGGTTCAAGGCTTGAAACTTAGCATGAGCAATTTTAGGGGTCCAACATGATGTATGAAAGTCACATGAAGCATTGGTGGTCCAAAAATCCTTGTGCAAACTCAAACCCTAATTTTGGGTTATCAGTGCAAGATGAGATGTCCTGAGCTGAGCAAACCCTGATCTTGTCTTGAGTCCAAGAAGTCTTGTGAGAAAAATCTTGATAAATGAGAGGGAAAATTTTGGGGTACAACAGCTGCCCATGTTCAATCTTCTTGAACCTGAAGAGTTAAATTGACGAGTGTTTTCGTTCGTGACTCGAAGGTAAAAGATGATTGGACACTAGAGTGCCCATAAATTTGCACTCGATGAAGTGTAGTTGAGGGAATGGGCTTAAAGATGCCATTTGGAGAGATGATAAAATTTTGTTGGAGATGGGCTTGTAGATGCCATCCAAGAGTGTTTGCTGAGTTGTAAGTTGTAAGTCAGAAGAATAAGTATCAGAATGGTATCCGTATTTGGAACGTATCTGAACTGTATCTGGAGACTCAAAATCTGAATGAGAAACAGAATAGCATCCGTGTCTGGAACGTATCTGTACTGTATAAAGAGTGGGAAATCTAAATTTGAATAAGTATCAGAATGGCATCCGTATCTGGAGCGTATCTGAACTGTATCTGGGTGTTAAAGTCTGAATAAGCGACAAAATGGCAACCGTGTCTGGAGCGTATCTGGACTGTATCTTGAAGTTGAGGTTTGAATGAGTAATATAATAGCTTCTGTGTCTGAAGCGTATCTGTGCTGTATCTGTAAGCTGGATCTGAATGAGTAATAGAATAGCTTCTGTGTCTGAAGCATATCTGTACTGTATCTGTAAGCTGGATCTGAATGAGTAACAGAATGACTTTCGTGTCTGGAGTGTATCTAAACTGTATCTGAATGTGGAAATCTGAATGAGTAGCAGAATGACTTATGTGTCTGGAGTATATCTGAACTGTATCATGATTGCATATTGTTTAAACGGTAGCTGTTAATCTTATCCTGAAAAGGGTAAAATGTTAGCTGAAACACAAAGTTATGTTGCATGAAATGTATGATGCAATATATGTGTTTTATCAATGTTTATGATATGTGGATGTAATGTATGCGCATGTAAGCTGATTCGCTGTATTGCTGAGGAAAATAAATCCTTGACTGCTGCTGGGGACAATAAATCCTTGATTGCTGAGGATATGTGAATTCTTCATGTCTTGAAGTCGGAGTATTAACAAAAATTCTGTTGCGAGCAATGCCATATACTGCTTGAGTAATCTGCTTGGGGAATCCAGAGAATTTTGATGACTTCTACTGGGGGTTACACAATGGGAATCCTTATTCTACGGGGGAATAAAGAAAACTCTGATGACTTCTGCGGGGAATTAATAAAGAGAATCTTCATTCTGTTGGGGAGCAATGAAAACTCTGTGGGGAAGAAAACTTATTCCTGTTTGGAAAAAGTTCAGGAGTTTCGGTCGTCTGCCACTCTACTGGGGAATTATCCTAGGTTGGGGAGAGACAAAAGTTAACTGTTATCCGGTTGATTTTCAGGCTTCAAGATAACTTGCTGGGGAATTTAGAGAAACTGGATGGTTTCCGCTGGGGATTGATAGTTCGAAGTTTTGGCTCCGCTGGGGACCTGATAGTTTGAAATTTTGGCTCCGTTGGGATCTGTAATTCAAAGTTTTGGCTCCGCTGGGGATCTTAATGATGTACTGTATGGATTGCTCATGGAATAATCTAAAGACATTTTCCTATCCTTTTAACCTGTCAGTAATTGTTCTTTTCCATTTTGTTTATTTGTAAACAGTAATTATGTTCAAATGCATATGTTCATTAATGAATCATTGGACGTTTTTGCAAATAAAAACACAAGTGTAAAGAAAAAGAAAATAGTTTTCTGTACTTTGAAAGAGATATCTTTGTATTTACTTTGAATAAGTATTTTTTACAAAGGAGACAAACATCCTAGTAAGAGGATGGTGTCATAAAAGTAAGAAAAATTTATACAAAGAAAAGATAGCTATATGTGATAATCCCATGGGGTTCCCATTCTGCTATAGCCTCCATATCTCTGAATATCTTGTCCATTCGCTGCTTCATCCGAAGATGATTAGATTGATCAGAAGCACAGAGTTTGTCAGTGAAGAGATTATCCTTAAAGTGGTCCGACGAGACATATTCATATGCTTTAATTCCCTAACTTTTGCCTGGACCGCCCTTTCGGGTTTTCAGTCCACCGGGAAACCCTTTTTTGCCCAAGTCGCCCTTTCGGGTTTTCAACTTGCCGAGTGTACATATTTTTTATATTTTATCCCTAATTTTTTCCCGAACCTTTTGGTTCGCCGGGATGCCCTTGTTTTGCCTAGGTGTGTCAATCTAGCGGGTCTTTTATGCGTAGTATCTTTTGACTATGTCTACGTTCGCAGGGTGTGGCAGGTCGTCACCGTCCATGGTGGTTAAGATCATTGCCCCACCAGAAAAGATGTTCTTGATTACAAATGGTCCTTCATAGGTAGGAGTCTATTTGCCCTTGGGATCACTTTGTGGCAAGATGATGCGCTTGATCACTAGATCTCCAACTTGATATACTTGGCATCTGAATTTCTTGTTGAAAGCCTTGATCATCCGTTTTTGATACGTCTGACCGTGGCATACATCAGTAAGTCTCTTCTCTTCAATTAAGTTCAACTGATCAAGTCGGGTCTGAATCCAATCGTCTTCACTCAAACTTGCATCTTTCATGATTCTCAAGGAGGGAATCTGAACCTTAATAGGCAAGACAACCTCCATGCCATAAACCAATGAATAGGGTGTTGCCCCAGTTGACGTGCGAGCCATGGTACGGTACCCGTGGAGAGCAAACAGTAGCATCTCATGCCAGTCCTTGTAGGTGACTGTCATCTTCTGTATGATCTTTTTAATGTTTTTGTTAGCAGCTTCAACTGCACCATTCATCTTTGGCCGATAGGGAGATGAATTGTGATGTTGAATCTTGAACTGCTCGCACAAAGCGGTGATCATAGTATTGTTAAGGTTTGTACCATTATCAGTGATGATCCTTTCGGGGATACCATACCGGCAAATAAGATTCTGCTTGATGAAGCGGACAACTACGTTCTTAGTAACGGATGCGAAGGAAGCTGCTTCGACCCATTTGGTGAAATAGTCAATGGCCACCAGAATGAAACAGTGTCCATTGGAGGATGTAGGCTTGATCTCCCCAATCATGTCGATTCCCCACATAGCGAAGGGCCAAGGAGCTGTTAAGACGTTTAGAGGAACCAGAGGCACGTGCACCTTGTCTGCATAGATTTGACATTTATGACAAGTATGGGAGTGTTGATAACAATCAGCTTTCATGGTAGACCAGTAATAGCCTACCCGTAGAATCTTCTTCGCCATCGTATGCCCACTAGAGTGAGTGCCAAAGGTACCCTCATACAATTCAGCCATGATCTTTTCAGCTTCAATCTTGTCCACACAATGGAGCAGAATAGAATCATGATTACGCTTGTCCAGGACGCCATTACTTAGGAAGAACTTAGCTGAGAATCTCCTTAAGAACTTTTTGTCATTGACTGAAGCTCCTTCTAGATATTCTTGCACCTCGAGATACCTTTTGACTTCATGAAACCACGGCTGGTCCACTACTTCTTCGGTATTAATCTCGTGACAGTGTGCTGGTTCGTCCATGCGTTCAATGGTGATATGGGGAGCCTCATTATCCTAATTAAGTTTAAACATAAATGACATTGTAGCTAGAGCATCTGCTAGCTGATTTTCTTCTCGCGGGAAATGCTCGAAGGTAATCTGCTCGAAATGTAGTAACAATGTCAAAACATGTTCTTTGTAAGGGATGAGGTTTGGATGCTTAGTGTCCCACTCTCCTTTGATCTGACTGATGACCAAAGCTGAGTCCCCAAACACATCTAAGGATTTGATTCCCAAGTCTATGGCATCCTTGAGACCAAAGATGCATGCTTCGTACTCTGCAATGTTGTTCGTACAATTAAAGCAAAGTCTGGCAGTGAAAGGAGTATGGAATCCTTCCGGGGATATGAGCACAACATCGATACCGTTACCAAGTGCATTGGATGCCCCATCAAAGTACAGGGTCCATCGGGATCCTTGTTCAGGTCCGTTATATGGCCTGATTTCTTCACTGTTGTCCAATGTCATGATGTCTTCGTCAGGGAAGTCAAACTTCATGGACTAGTAATCTTCTATAGCTTGATGGGCCAGATGATCAGCTAGTACGCTGCCCTTTATAGCTTTTTGGGTCGTGTACTGTATGTCGTATTCCGTTAGGATCATCTGCCATCTAGCTATCCTCCCGGACAGAGCAGGCTTCTCAAAGATGTACTTTATCGGATCCATCTTAGATATCAAAAAAGTGGTATGAGTCAACATATACTGCCTTAGCCGGTGAGCAGCCCATACCAAAGCGTAACAAGTTTTCTCAAGCAGTGAATATCTGGTTTCACAGTCGGTAAAATTTTTGCTTAGGTAATAAATAGCGTGCTCTTTTCGGCCAGACTCGTCATCCTGCCCCAGTACGCACCCCATTGAATTCTCTAAGACGGTCAGATACATGATTAGCGGTCTTCCCTCGACTGGTGGCATCAAGACAGGAGGTTCTAGTAAATAATCCTTGATTTTATCGAAAGCAACCTGACATTCATCATTCCATATGACTACCTGATCTTTCTTCAACAGCTTGAAGATTGGTTCACAAGTAGACGTTAGGTGAGAAATGAATCTGGCAATGTAGTTTAGGCGTCCCAAAAAACCTCTGACTTCCTTCTCAGTGCAAGGAGCATGCATTTCTTGTATCGCTTTGACTTTGGCAGGATCAACCTCGATGCCTTTGTTGCTGACGATGAAACCTAAGAGTTTACCGGACCAGACTCTGAATGTGCACTTGTTTGGATTCAATCTTAACTTGTACTCCTTTAACCTGACAAACAGCTTTTGCAAGTGATCAAGGTGTTCTTCTTCAGTTTGTGATCGGGCTATCATGTTATCTACGTAGACCTCTATCTCATGATGTATCATATCATGAAACAAGGCTACCATGACGCGTTGATAGGTTGCCCCGACATTCTTCAGTCCGAATGGCATCACTTTATAGCAGAACGTACCCCACTGTGTGACAAATGTAGTTTTCTCCATGTCCTCAGACGCCATTTTAATCTGGTTATAGCCTGAGAATCCGTCCATGAAAGAAAATACTTTGTGCTGGGTTGTATTGTCAACCAGGATGTCGATGTGTGGAAGTGGAAAATAATCTTTAGGATTGGCCCTGTTTAAATATCTATAATCCACGCACATTCTCACTTTGCCGTTCTTTTTAGGCACGGGAACAATGTTAGCAACCCATTAAGGATAAGAAGTAACAGCCAGAAATCCAGCATTGAACTGTTTCATAAATTCTGCTTTGATCTTCTCTGACATGTCAGGTCTCATACGGCGGACCTTTTGTTTCATTGGTGGACAGTCTTCTCTTGTGGGTAGACGATGTACCACAATGTCTGTATCGAGTCCCGGCATGTTTTCGTATGACCAGGAAAAGATCTCAACATAATCATGCAATAGCTGAATTAGGCGCTCCTTGACACTCGGCTCTAGATTGGCACCCACTTTGATTTCCTTTTTATCCTCCTCGGTACCCAAGTTGATTGTATCCAACAGCTCCTCATGAGGCTGAATTGCTCTTTCCTCTTGCTGTAATAGTCTGGCCAATTCCCCTGGCACCTCACAATCTTGCTCACCTTCGTATTCGGCTTGGTAGATCAGATCTTCAGAGTCACTGAAGGCTATAGCAGTATCGTTACCCATGGGATCCAGAATGGAAGGGTACCTGCATTTGTGAGTGTGTGTGTGTGTGTAAGGGTATAGCCATCTTAAAACAACAAAATGTAAAAGAAAGACAATGAGCACAAAAGGTTTATATGTGAAAAAGCGTCCATGATTCATTGTGCCTCGGGTAAGACACAAGGTTTTTTAAAGTGCGAATTGTTTGTGAATTATTATAGTCCAACAGAAATGTAAAAGATAAATTACTGAGATATGAAAGTTATCGGAACAAAGTCTCTGGCTTCCCAGTTGCGCAGTCCTCCGCTGACAGTAGGAAATATCCAATCTTCCAGGCTGCCATCCTCTTCATTGTCTTCTACCGCATTGACGCTTTGGTTGTTAATCTTTATCGGTGGCCCCCCAACACAGGCACGGCGCACAACCTTCTGACCAATCGAAGTAAACCCCAAGCCAAACTTGTCTGATTTGTAAGGAATGTCTGGAAGCTGCCCCCAGATGGTGCATCCCCCTTCTTCCACCACTGCCCTTGCATCCTTTCGAGAGGACATCTGAAGCGAAGGTCTTGTGATCTTAGGAATCGAGGATACCTCCTTGGTCGCCGCTATTTCTTCAAAGACTTCTTCAAAATGTTGGAAAGGGGTCTCTATGAACTCGCCATCTAACTCCATATAACGGAAGGAATTCAGATGACTAATCATATACTCCTCCTCCCCATGGACAGTTATGATCTTCCCTTGGACCAGGTATTTTAGCATCTGATGCAAGGTGGAGGTGACAACTCCGGCATTGTGGATCCAGGGGCGTCCCAACAGACATGAATAAGAAGGACGGATGTCCATCACGTAGAAGGTTGAGTTGAACACCTGAGTTCCCACCTTTATAGGGATGTCCACCTCCCCATGGACCATCCTCTTCGATCCATCAAAAGCTCTAACCACTATGTTACTGGGTTTTAGAGTCATCCCCTCACAATCCAATCTATCAAGGGCTTTCTTCGGCAAGACGTTTAAGGATGAACCAGTATCAACCAAGACATGAGCTAGGGTTGTTCCTCTGCACTCCACTGAGACATGTAATGCCTCATTGTGTTTTCTCCCTCTGGGTGTCAAGTCAGCATCGGAGAAGCCCAGGCCATTATCAGCTGTCAAACTGGCCACACAGTCCTGGAATTGGTCAGCAGACGTCTCTTGTGGCACATGAGCTGCCTTCAGAAATTTGACCAGAGCCTTGGCATGTGCTTCATAGCACAACAGTAGGGCTAGCATAGAGATCTTGGAAGGGGTCTGCCCCAATTGTTCAACCACATCATAATCACTCTTCTTAATTATCCTCAAGATTTCTTCCATCTCCTTCTTGGATGTTTCAGGAATAACTAGTGATTGAGCCTTCGTCTGGACAGGCTCCTCTTGAATGTTCTTTCCTTTATTCTCAGCAGTGGAAGTAGGGGTAGGAATTGTATTGTATTTGTAGGTGGGTACGCTTGCAGGTACAATCACTGCTGTAGAGGTAATCTTCGGAACGGCCACGGGTCCAAAGACTGCTGTTGGAGGAGCAATCTCTGGAGAGAAAATCCTACCACTGCGGGTGATCTTCCTAGTTCCAACAATATTGCTAATGTCGGAACTGTCCTCTTCAGAGCTTTCTTCTTCTGCAGTCAGTTCATCCTGTTTAATACCATGGTTGTAGATTTCTCCACCATAATTCCATGGTACTGTTTTATCTGATTTGTATGGGGCAGGCTCGGGCATTGTAATCTTAAGTGGAACAGTCTTCGGAGCAGGTGTAATACTAACGAGTCTTTTAGGGGCCCTGGAAGGATTGGAATAAATGGTTATTATTGAAACTTCTTTCACTGGAATGGGTGAAAGAGGAGCATTCTCAAACAAAATTTCTTGGTTATCCATCAGTCGTTGGATACCTTTCTTCAACAGAGGGCATTCAAATGATGAGGACAGGAAAACATGGCAGTCTTTGCCACAACCTGGGAAGATGCCAACTTTCAACAAATTCAACTTGATAATCGGGAGCGGAGTTAACAGTTTATCCACGGTAGCAACAAACAGATCTTCCTCAATAACGTTGGCATTGTGACCATGCCTAGGCATTAGGGCGGAAATAACATTTGGTTTCTCAGGCGCTTTAAACTCAACTTCCTTTGCATCTATTAGGTCCTGGATTTTATTCTTCAGAGCCCAACAGTTGTTGGTGTCGTGCCCTGGACTTTCAGAATGGTACGTGCATCTGGCGTTGGGATGGTAATGTGGAGAAGTAGTATTAGGATTTTTTGGTGCCTCTTTCAAAGTGGCCAGATTCAACTTCAGGAGATGTGGTAGAACTTGGGCTGGAGTCATGTTAATCTTGGTAAACTGCCGAACTGGCCTTTCTACTCTTTGCTGATTAGTTCTTGGCTGGTCTGATACAGGCTTAGGAATCATAACGGCTCCCACCCTTGGTCGGCGCTCGGTTCTTCCCTGATTCCTCGGTGAATAGACAGCAGATACTTCCTTTCTTCCAGTGAAGGGTTTTTTTACAGCTATTGAGGCAGATGCGTCCTTTTGAATCTTCCCACTTCTTATACCAGCCTCCACTCTTTCGCCGGTTAAAATCAATTCGGTAAACCCTGCAGAAGAACTCCCAATCAGATGATTGAAGAAAAGGCCTGATAGAGTTCCCAGGAACATGTCCACCAACTCCCTCTCAGATAGAGGGGGTTGCACCCTTCCGGCTAGGTCTCTCCACTTTTGCGCGTAATCTTTAAAGCCCTCATTGGAACCATGGCCATAATCTGTAGCTGAGTACGGGTTGGCGCCAAGTCGGCGTTGTATTGATACTGTTTATAGAAAGCTACTGCTAGCTCTTCCCAATTGTGGACTTCAGCCCTTTCCAACTGGTAGAACCAATCAAGTTGCGTTCCTGATAAACTGTCCTGGAAAAAGTGGACCCACAAATCTTTGTCGGAAGAATGTGGTTGAATCTTCCTGACATATGATATGAGGTGCATTTTAGGGCAAGACACCCCATCATACTTGGCAAATAGTGGCACTTTAAACTTTGGAGGGATTACAATTCCTGACACCAACCCTAACTCCTCAAAATCTAGCCCTGGTACTCTCTGGATTTCCATAGCGTTGAGTCGCTCTTCAAGGTGTTTGTACTTGTCATTAGCCGAAGGTTATTGTTGTTCAGAGTAGTCCTCCTCTTCCTCTTCTTCTTCAGAATCTGATGGTACTGCCATTTCTTTTCCTTTTCTTTCCCATTCATCAGATGTTGTTGGAAAATCTAAGGTCCTTCTGGCTTGTCCCTGAAATCTTCTGCCCATGATTACCACACCAGCTGGCTTCTTCTTCTTTTTCTCTTTTTCTTTTTCTAGCAAAGTCTTCAGCTCCTCCTGCCCCTTGGCTAAGGTCATGAGATACTGTTGAAATTGTGAGTTCTGAGCTTGCAGATCTTTGACCGTTTGTTCTAGATCCATCATACTGAAATAAACAGTAGAGAGATGAGGAAACTTGTTGCAAAGACCTGTTTATGCTTATGATGAATGATATGTATTCATGCAATGTTTTCAAGGATTCAGAAATTCAAATTTGTTTTAAACAAAAAAGAAACACACGTCATATTAATAAGATAGAATTGTGAGTACATCAATGCCCCTTGGGCAAAATTATACAGAATTCTAAAGTAAAAAGACGTTGCACATCCTCTTTGGTGCAATGTATGTGTTGAGAGTCTGCTCTTCGTGAAGTATCCGAGTGAGTTCCAAAACCTTCTTCTCGCTTGCGTAGAATTGGGCTTTGAAAGTATCGCGCTCTCCCTTGAGCTATATCCAACTCCTTTGTAGGTCTTCGAGTGATGTCGGCATGTCAGGATGTACGATAGTGTATGGGACTTCTCCTTCCTTAACAGGCTCTATAATCACTGGGAGAATGGAGGGATAAGGCATCATAAGAATTTGAGCGCGGGTTCATACCCACTTGAGGTAAGGCTCAAGAGGGATGGAATTCTTGTGTCCCAAAGTCTTGCTATCCACCTTGTTTGGCATCCTCCAAGCTCGGATGAATCTCTGGCGGAGTCCTTGGTCGTTGTTGTCGTAGTCGAAAACCAAACCTTGAATTAGCATGTCATGTGGGCCATCCCTTCGGGCATAACCAAACTGTCTTAGAGCTAAGCAAGGGTTATAGGTGATTCCTCCGCTAATGCCAAGTAGAGGGACATTAGGGAATTCCCCATAACGGTCAACAATAATAACATTCTCTTTGGATCGAGAACACCAATGAATATCTGAATGGTTAAGTGTCATTAACCTTTGTGACCACCTCAAGCCTTGCTCATTCTTCAAGACTGATTGGGGAAGATGAGAAATAAACCATCTTGCCAGGAGAGGAGTACAACACATGATAACACCTCTTTTACTCATTGTACGAGTGTAAAAAGAGTGGGGGATATCCCCAAGCAATGTAGGCACTGGGTTGCGAGACATGAAAATTTTGACAGCGCTCACGTCTATGAGTTGGTCAGGATTAGGGAACAAGACCATCCCATAGATGAGAAGAGCTACAATCTTCTCAAAATCTTGCAAGTCTAGGGAATTCCAACAGCTTTGGGCCTTCTCAAACAGAAACTTTGACAAGAAGCCTTTGACACCACTTCTAGTTTCCCAATAAGTTGTGACATCAGATGAGTGCAAGTGTAGGGCTTGAGCAATCTCTTCTGGCTTTGGATCTCTTTCCGTACCGTTGAAAGGTAGTTGATTGAGAATAGGAATCCTCAGAAGTTGAGAGAATTCCTCCAAAGTGGGCACAAGTTGGTAGTCAGAAAATGTGAAGCAATGATGCAAAGGGTCAAAGAACTGGAAGAGAACCTTCATCATATCATCCTCTGTGTTGGAAGTGACCAAGTTAAGTAGACGACCATGTCTCTCGGTGAATGGAGAATTCTCAGGGATCCTTGAAGCTAGCTCCTTGAGTTGTGGAGGAATTCTCACAAGGTTGATTTGGATAGTTTTCCTGCGAAGTGAATCCATAACCTACAAAACAAGAACAAAGATGAATCTCCAAAAACCCTTGAAATGGTTAGTGAATGCATATGATGTTCATGATGTCCATGATTTTATGCACAAGTATATATGTACAAGAAAATCACACAAGTTCCTAGTTTAGGCTTGCATGGGGTTTCATAGATAAGTACCCTCTTGAAGTTTAGTTGGCTCAACCTGTCCTAGAAATAGTAACCGGGTTCTAAGGAGCTCAATATCACTGGATTGTTTCCTTGTTCATTGTTTCAGTTTAAGCCTCTTTACTGGCGACCGAAATATTCCAAGAAACCAACCCTCAATGAGTGTAGTATCGAGTATCTACCAACTTCGGACTGCACCAAAGCCGGTCATCTCACTACATCCTAAAAGGCCAAGTTGGTCAAGTAAAGGTTCTAGAAATTCATTAGTGCTTCATGATATCACTCAGCGGCCCCGTATTCTCTTTGATTGACTCAAAGGCTACCGGTACCCACAAATATGTCACACTAATATAGCTATTTCTTAGACCATGTCGGTATACCCCGCACAGTTTCCACAACGCATTGCTATTTACCTATAATGTTTCCCAAATCCGGGTGGAGGATTCAAACCCAAACAAAGAACCATAATTGTAAAGCAAACAAATCAAACAATGTAAGCAAATAAAGGTGATCTAAACCCTAAGGTAACCCCACTTTTAGAATTTTCCCCAGCAGAGTCGCAAGTTCTGTGATGCGGTGGAAGAACTGACTTGAGGTTTTGCGTTTGTGTTCGCAAATGTTGCGGTTAGCAAGAGTCACCACTGACTTTTCTTTTATCCAAAAGGAAAGGTAAAAAAGCACAGGAAAGACCTTTGAGATGTTTTCTTGAGTTCGGGGGGTAGATTATAAAAAGGGAAGGTGCTAGCACCCTTTTCATCCATGGGTTTCCATGGGCTCTTAGTTACTTGTTTAGATCACTTGCTTTGGTTTGTTTTGTTTTAAATGGTGCTTGGTGTGGTTTTGAAAGTATTTTGAAAAGAGGCCATTCGTTTAGGCGATCTTTGTAATGATTCTCGTTCGTAAGAATGTATACAAAGATGTTTGTCTTTTGAAAATGTTTTCAATGTTTTGTAAGATGTTTTGAAATGTGTGTGTGTTTGTTTTTGAAAATAGCAAGGATTATTTTGAAATGTAACAAGTAACTAGAAGCTAATCTACCTACTCAAATGTCTTTATTGTGCATTTTTATTCCTTTGACATTGTTGATTTACCATTGATTTGGTAAACAACCCTATCTTTGGATGTAAACGGGACGGGCGTGGGTCATCGTATAACCATGATAGCAATATTGCCAAGTATCTTAGCATTTTTGAGGGACCAAGATCATTTTGTTTAGGCAACCTTTTGATAGCGTCATCGAGGGACTATGATCTTATACTTGTTTTGTTTTGCCAAGATACTTCGCATGCGTAACATGGCCATTTTTATTTAGGCAACCAAGTGGGAGAACCTAAGGGTGCTTGTGTGCAATGTGTGTTGTTTTCATGCTTTTGTCTTGCATTTAGGGTTTTCTATTTTGTTTTGTTTTTGTTCTTGTCATGCAAACCCTAGTTTACTAAACATGGTATAAAAGCAATAAATTGCATAAAATAAACTAAGCTATTACAACAATTATTATGGGAGGGGGGATACATGTTTTGAATGGAGATTTTGCACAAATATAAACCCAAAAGTATTATTACAACCCAATCGAATATTGCGCAAATTAAATAAATATACGAGTATTTAAAATGCAATGTAATGTATTTATATGAAAAATGTTTTGGTATTTGTTTTTTGTATGAGAAAATAAATTAATTTATACCCTAAAAAATAAGGAAAAATAATATTATTTTTGGAGGGGTGAAACCCTAATTTTTAATTCAAAGAAAAAAATAATGTTTCTTATTATTATTTTGCACATTTTTATATAAGAAAATAATAAATAATATTATATTTGAATATTAAAAATTAAATATGTATAGAAAATAAATATTTATGAGTATAAATAATATAATAAAAATATTAAGTATTTTTAAATATATTTATAAGTTTATTTAGGAAAATAAGTTCCATTCTATTAAATAAATTAATTTCTATGTAAAAAAAAATTGCAAAAAATTATTTAATTACTTTTAGGATTTTTTATTGTTCAGAAAAAAAAATAATCAAAAGCAATAAATATAAAAATATGAAGAAATATGAAAAATATACAAAATAAGCCAGGGGGTGCAAATAGTAGGTCAGGGGATGCAAATAACAAAAGCAACAAGCCCAAGGCGCCAAAAGCCCAGAACTTCATCCCTGTCCTCCAACCATCTTTCTTGCGCGCGTTCTTCCATTCAAACTGTAACTTTCACATACTTCCACAAAAACAAAAACTCATAACATGAAACTTGTGGCATTTGATCTTACGATTCCAACCATATAAAATTTGTAACCTAACTCTCAAAGATCAGAGAGAATTTTGGGACCCCTAATTCGTGACCTAAAAATTTCACGAACTTCAAGCTTCAAATTCTCACAACATAGTTAATATAAATGAAAAGTATGCATATGTACAACTTCACCATGTTATGGACTACATTTTTTCTTCACAAATCGTGGCTTGAAGTTGCCTAAATACAAAGATATAGTTTAAAAAATATACCTCATTCAGCTGGATTTGGATAGAGCAATGTAGGGACTTTAATGGAGGCCTGAGGGTTGTGTGAGCTTCCTTGAACTTCCTTCAAGCTATTCCAATGCTTATCTTGCCTTGAGGATAGCTGGAAATCTCTGCACAAGTCAAGCTGCAAGCTTCAAGTTTGAAAATGGAAAAGGCTGAAACATGGGTTACAAAACCAGGGCAAGGGCTTGGATAGCTTTGATATGATATGTAGAAGGTGTTTGAAGTATTAAAATACAAGACGCACGAGTAAAAAATTAGTTGGCTTGGGTTTTGTAGAGATGTTGTGTTTGGACAGAAAAATGGTGTTTTTGAGTTTGAGTGAGTTCTGGATGCAAGCAAATCGTGTTTTTTATTGTGACAAGTTTGTATACTTGTATAGAATGGATACAAAGTCAGCTTCTCAACAAATATGCAAGCTTTTGACCTTTTCACCAATTGTCTTGCTTTTGAAGTAAAGTGAAGTGACTTATGCTACATGCTTGTATTGGCTAGCTTGAGGGCTGCAAAGAGCTTGTACAAATTGCTTAAGACCTATGTGAATTGCTTGCACCAAAGGGACAGGTCCAAGGCTCAAGATTAACAAAGTTGCAAAAGTTGCACTTTATGAAAATGGCATTGTGAACTTTTGGCCAAAAATGGAATTATCTCTTGTACAAAGCTCCAAAAGAAAAAATAATGCCTTTAGCTTCTGAGTTTGCATTTAATTATGGAGTTTAAAGTGAGTTTAAGACCTGTAAAGCAAGGTACAAACAACATGGATTGGATTTGCAACTTGATCTCATGTGAAAATGGCTTGAACAAAAGTGATAAAATGCCAACTTCCCTTCTTCGATTCTCCTTAACCAAAAATGATCTTGGAGAGTTCTTGGACATTTTGGAAAGCTTGCAATGTGCTCTATAATCCATATTTGAAATGAAATTTGATATACCTCTTGGAACTGGGTGAAAAATTTCGATGAAGTTGGGTCAAAAACCTGCCTAAATTAGGGCAAAATTTCACTAAGTTATTTAGTTCATGGACCTATATTCACAAATTCATAACTTGAGATCCAAGCATCTTTTGGGAAAAGTTTGTGAAGTAAAGTTGTAGATTTTATGGAGGACTACAACTTTTATGTTGGTAGTTTTCTTTGAATCAAATTTCATCATGGTGAAAAAGTGGTGAAAAGTTGGGAAAAAATAAGAAAATTTCCATATATAGAAAAATTCTAAGTTATGAAAAATTTCAAATTCAAAACCCTAATTTTCAAAATTGGTTTTCTTGGTGAACAAGTTTCATATTTTGACATATCTTGATGAATTATTACCCTTGGCACTTGATTTTGACCAAAAAGTCAAAGTTTGACTTTTCAGTGCACAATTGACTTTTTATCAGTTGACTGCAAAATTCATCTGTCAATCCAATGAACTTGAGATCTTTTGAACCATGTAATTAAGTCAATATGATGCCATTTTACCCTTCAAATCATGTTTGAACTCAATTGGTCATTGGCTAGGTTAAAAATCAGAAATTGCCCTTTCTCAGTCAAAATCCTAATTTTGACCATTTTGCCCTTTTGATGATTTGATCAAATTTCTTGAGGAGTTGTGATCCAAACTTGATCAAATGGTACATATGAGTCTAAAATGTTGACGTGGATAAAAAATTATGAAGTTTGACTGTAAATTGGCCATGGTTGACTTTTTCCCCAATATAGTTGATTTTTAGGTCAACTGTTAAATTGACTGATCCAAAATGTGGTTCAAGGCTTGAAACTTGACATGAGCAATCTTAGGGGTCCAAAATGAAGTATGAAAGTCACATGAAGCATTGGTGGTCCAAAAATACTTGTGCAAACTCAAACCCTAATTTTGGGTTATAAGTGCAAGATGAGATGTCTTGAGCTGACCAAACCCTAATCTTGTCTTGAGTCCAAGAAGTCTTGTGAGGAAAATCTTGATAAATGAGAGGGAAGATTTTGGGGTAGAACAGTCCCTATTCAAATCACATGAGCAAAAAGATAGTCATCAAAAGGCAAGAATAATCTAATTAGAGGATAATAATCTAATTTTACAATCCTCTAACTCTTTTTCTTAAGAAAGCCTCCAAATGAAAGAGGAGTGTGTCTGCAAACTCTGATTAATATCCTAATTCAAAATATAACAGAATCCAGTAAAAAAATCATGTTAAATTATCATCATCCATCGGATTGAAAATCGAATTAACATAGTGATCTTGAGGGATTAAGCTAAATTGAGTTGAAAACAAAGGAAGAAGATACATACAAGGAGAGGGTGAAGGTATCGGGAATCGAGAATCTTGTGTATGTTGTCGTCGAGAAAAGGAATGGAATCCATTGTCGGAGGTGTTATCTCTCTCAAGAATCGCAGTGCGTGCAGTTGTGATAGGGGAAAGTGGGAGTAGGCAAGTCGATCAGCGTGATTTTTTTAATCCAATTTCTACTGGGGTGGTTCTCTTAATAGTAATTTTGCTACTACTCTAAGACGTTTTTTGGGTTTGCGTCAATTTTGAGTTAGAAAATCATTCGATGATAATTCCAAGTTAAAATTGCAAAGATTTAGATGATCAATTTTTTAGGTAGAAAAAGGGATTCAATTTATTAAATACAATTTAATTTGGATCATTTTTTAATTATTTAAATTATAATTGTGTGAAAAAAGTTATAGTTAATATTATTATATTATATTATATAATATATTATATCTATAACTATATATAAAGAGAATAAACCCTTCTTGAGCTGGTCTATTTTTATTCCACCTTTACCCATACATAACTACCTATTTTCTCGTGTGTAAAAAAACTACCTATTTCCCCCTTATTTTTACATTTATTCATTTAAAAAAGAAAAAAAACTAAAAGGTGAGCAGTTAACAAAGTAAACAGTTACTCTTGCAGTTTTTTCAACGAAATATAAAATGGATAAACACATTTACGACAACAACAAAAATTGAGTCGTAGAGAGAAAGGGAAATGAAGCGACTATTACATTGTTGATATGTATTTGCAAAGAACTCATTTTTTTATTTTGCAGATTTCCTTCCTTTTCTTTTTGTAATTTTTTATTCAATTTGAAATCTTTTTTCACAATTGATGCAAACGATGAAAGTCATATTTAGAATTTTTTTGCAATAAACAGATATTGAAAAAAAAATACACAAATAACTATATTTAAGAGAAAATGACGCAAATAATCATGTTTCATAAAACGTTAACATGCAGGATTCAAGTGAGATGGTGCATCCACTTGAAGTTTGGCCTTAGGCTCCATCCCACATGGCGTATACACTTCCCTCAAGCCATGTGAGATGGCGCATGCTCTATATTTGTGGGAGGAGGCGCCATCTGAGATGGTTATTATATGCGGTTGTGTTTCTATAAATAAAACACCTATTTCTTCAACATTCTTCGCACTTTCTCATATTCTCTTCTCATTTTCTCTCTATTTTTTGCGTCATGACATCTCCCACGATTTTCACGAGAGATGGATACGGCCACCAAACCTCCGATGAAAATGAAATTTTGGCACATTCATTCCATGGAGCGTCTGAAGAGAGAGTTAATGCGATGGTTAGACGGAGACATCAAAGATGGCAAACAAATTAAAAGGATCCGGAGAAGAAGAACAGTCACCTCACATGCAACTGGAAGACCTCATTGTTGGTTGGAGGAGTTCAAAACAGACAAAGACGTCATGTTGATGATGCACGGATCCAATGAAATTGTTTTGACGGTTGTAATTTCTTAGATATGTTGTTGTGTTGTTGATGTTATTTTTATATGGCGTAGATGTTATTGGTTTATCTGGTGTTTGTATTGTTGTTTTAGTCATGATTGCATTTTGTGTCTTGTTTGTGTTTGGTATGTTGTAACAAATGTTTGTAATGAAAAACATTATGTTGAGATATAAAAAAATGCAGATATTGTGAATACAATTTTTATGTTGTCGAGCTAGTAGCACGAGCGGGACAATTTTTTTGGTTGTGTCTGACCCGACAGTATAAATCGCACTTTCTTTCTAGCTTGTCAAGAAAGTCCATTTCAGTTGTGATACGCTTGCTTTTGGGATGACCCATTTTATTCCTTTGCATTTGATCATTGTGCCAAACTACTTCCCCTTTGTACACGGGCCAATAATCCAATTTTGCTACCTCTAGAAAGTCATTGTTGTATACATTGAGCAAGGTCTCTGCCTTGTAAATGGGGGATATAAGTAGTAATGCATCTTGATGAGCATACGCACATGCCGCAATGACATGAGAGCAAGCCATACGAAAGGCTTTAAATTTACTCTTTTAAATTTTCATTTGTCTGAATGTATGGTTTGTAGAAAACATCTGATGATGGTTCATCTTCGCCCATGTTGAAGTTTGTCATGTGCGAAGGTGGTGTGTAGATTTCATTTGGAGGTATATCAGGTAGATCATTGTCTTCGAAATCATCGTTGACCATGTTATCAAACTCTAACTCTTCATCTTCCTCTTCTTCGTCAATAACGTCTACTTCATCTTGTTCATCTTTGATGGGATCAACTGCTTTTGATTCAATTGGTTGTGACAATTGAGGCTCTTGGAGCATAATGTACAACTCAATCGGGTCATACCCAGAATACTCATGATTAGAAAACATATTTTGAAGGTCCTCGTCATCTTGAACCTCTACCTTATAAAATATTATTTGGTTCTCATTAAAAAAAAACTAGATGTTGGTAAAAGATGTGTGACAGTGGACCTCGTTCAAGTTTGACCTCTAATCGTTTTTTGAAATACGAGAAATTCTCCTTTCTATTTAAACAAAATTGGATATTATAGATGTTTCTAAATAAAATTCCAGAAACATCACAATGGTACGTCTCACCATTGAAATGTGCAGTGATAACATATTATGGTGCAGAGAATATTTTGTTTACGTGTAGTGTTTGAGTATGTGAGATTTATTTTGATTGTTGAGAACATATGGTTTGTGCAGGAGAATAAATAGGTGCAGTTGAATTGAACAAGACAAAATTTCCCGGCCAATCATACTTGTGATACGGTGGCAGAACCTACTGTTATATTGGTTTTACATTTATATGCGCAAATGTTGTGGTAAGCTAGAGTCGCCACCGACTTTTCTTTTATCCAAATAAAGGAAAGGGTGAAAAGAACAGAAAAAGACCTTTTGAGAGTTTTCTAAGTAAGGAGGTAGATTATGGAAAGGGAAGGTATTAGCACCCTTTCAATCTGTAGTTATCTACGGGCTCTTAGATGCTTAGCTCATTTTTTAAATACCTTGTACTTTGTATGTTTAGAAAAGTATTTTTGAAATGCCAATAGTAAGGTGATTTGCTTTATGATAACTCTTGTATCAGTCCTCAAGAGTGTTGATAAAGCATTTGAAAATGTTTTTGAAATTTGTTTTTGAGCAAGCATCTAACAACTATCTACTTTTACTCAAAAGGTCGTTCTTTTCCTCCTTTCCTTTAGACAAGGCCAGCCTACTATTAGTGAGTAGGTAGCCATAGTCGTTTGGATGTATGAGGGGCATTCGTGGGTCATCGTACATTCATAAAGGCAACATATAGAGACGCTTTAGCAATTTTGTTTAAGGGACTATATCATTTACCGTAAGGCAACACCGAAGGGTCATCGAGGGACTATGGTCTTTTGATTCAAGCGTCTTTGCTAAAGCGTCCCTACTTTCGAGGGACATGACTGTTTTATTTTCCGAAGGCAACCAAAGTGAGAGTACCCTAGAGGTGTATATGTGCAAGTGTGTTATATTCAGTTACTTTTTGTATTTTGTGTTAGGTTTGCTAGAATTTGATTATTAATATTATCATACAATCCTATTAGTCATACATTTAGAAGTTAATAATTGCAGTAATTAAAAGTGCAGAAATATAAAACCTAGCTATTACAAGGCTTCGGAGAGGGGGACTATGTACATATCCAAAATTGGGGGAGGGGGGGGGGGGGGGGGGAGCAGTAAATGTCCTAGTTATTCTATTACAACCCATGAGCAGGTACATTAATAATAAAAATGCGGAATTTAAAATAAGCGCACGAATTGAAAATACGCCTGAAAATCCTAGGGTAAAAGGAAATCTTTTTTTTTGTGTTTTTAATTTTTATGAAAAGAAAGTAAATTAAAAAAATAAAATTAAACCTACATTCTAATTTTTTTTAATTTTTTTTTTGAAAAGAAAGAAGATGTTAAAGTTAATTAATTAATTAATTCAGAAATTAATTTAATTAATAAAAATCTAATCCTAATTTTTGTGATGATTTTTTTTTTATTTAATGTTGATTCAAAGAGGGAAACTAATAAAAGAAATGGGTAACACAAAAATAAAAATACAAGGAGACAAGTCTTTCGATCCAAAATAAAAGTGGGTTTTCGATCCACTGAAGGATGTCATCCTTCGATCCAGGGAAGGATGTGGCCTTCGATCGAGCAAAGAATATTGTTGGAGGTGTATGCTGTACTCCCGCCAGAAATTTATTAGAGAAAACAAGATAAAAATCTAGACTTTTAGTGAGTAGGTAGCCATAGTCGTTTGGATGTATGAGGGACATTCGTGGGTCATCGTACAGTCATAAAGGCAACATATAGAGACGCTTTAGCAATATTGTTTAAGGGACTAGATCATTTACCGTAAGGCAACACTGAAGGGTCATCGGGGGACTATGATCTTTTGATTCGAGGGTCTTTGCTAAAGCATCCTTACTTTCGAGGGACATGACTGTTTTATTTTCCGAAGGCAACCAAAGTGGGAGTACCCTAGAGGTGTATATGTGCAAGTGTGTTATATTCAGTTATTTTTTGTCTTTTGTGTTAGGTTTGCTAGCATTTGATTATTAATCTTATCATACAATCCTATTAGTCATACATCTAACAGTTAATAATTACAGTAATTAAAAGTGCAGAAATATAAAACCTAGCTATTACAAGGCTTCGAGGAGAGGGATTATGTACATATCCAAAACTGGGAGGAAAAAAGCAGTAAATGTCCTATTCTATTACAACCCATGAGCAGGTACATTAATAAAAAAAAATGCAGAATTTAAAATAAGCGCGCGATTTGAAAATACGCCTGAAAATCCTAGGGTAAAAGAAAATCTTTTTTTTTTGTGTTTTTGATTTTTATGAAAAGAAAGTAAATTAAAAAAAATAAAATTAAACCTACATTCTAATTTTTTTTAATTTTTTTTGAAAAGAAAGAAGATGTTAAAAGTAATTAATTAATTAATTCTGAAATTAATTAAATTAATAAAAATATAATCCTAATTTTTGTGATGATTTTTTTTATTTAATGTTGATTCAAATAGGGAAAATAATAAAAGAAATGGGTAACACAAAAATAAAAATACAACGAGACAAGTCTTTCGATCCAAAGAAAAAGAGGGTTTTCGATCCACTGAATGATGTCATCCTTCGATCTAGGGAAGGATGTGGCCTTTGATCCACCATAGAATATTATTGGAGGTGTATGCTGTACTCCCGCCGGAAATTTATTAGAGAAAACAAGATAAAAATCTAGACTTGGGTCGAATCTAGTCTTAGATTCGACAGCCCGTGGCTGCATAATCTGAATTCGAATCCTTTGGGTCTGAATCGAAAGCTACTTCGTCTTACAACCTCATGAAACCTTAGAGTCGAATGAAAATATGGATCATGCCCCAGCAATGGCACTATCTCATCCCTGCACTTAACCTTGTATGTAACGCATGAAAGCTATGATGTATGATACCCTGAGCATGAATCAAATAATGGAAAATGTTAATACATCATGAAAACATAAACATGAATTTGAAAATTTACCAAAGATGGGATGCTTCGATTTGTCACTTATGGGTGTGGATTGACTCGGAGTGGACTATTGGGAGTCTCAGGAGCATAAATCTAGTATTCATTTGGACTGAAGTACATGCAACACTAGTTTCGAATTATAAGATTTTTGGTATACTTTCTGAGGCAGCGTGTGTGTCTTGTTTGTCCTTGTACGTGTATCTGTAGTCTCTGCGCATATGTATCCCTTGTACTTATGTCTGTCATATCTACCCCATGGCTTGTGGAAATTGTGTGTATTTATAGGAGATGGGGAGAGGGTCATAGCATAGAAATGGCAAGGGACAGCCATTAACTAGGCTTTGAAGGCCAAATCAGACACATTAAGATATTGCCTTTTTTGGTGAGTTCCTACCCCTTTGGGCTTTGGGGTGAACCCGGACACATTTGACTCCTTCGAATACCCTCAATCTTTGCTCTTCGATTGGCCCAGGGTTACCTCCTTCGAATGGCTCCAATTATCATCATTGGGGCTTCTTCGATTGAGCCCCTATTTGTCTTGGTAGCTTTATTTGAAACTCTTCATCTATCCCAAACGAAAGCTCTTTTCTGGCCAGTCGAAACTTCCCTTGTTACCTCCTTCAAATGCAATTGTGCAGGAGGCTTAGACTTGGCAACATGTTGGCTTTTGGGCTAGTAAGCAACTTGGACTAAGATTTATCATAAGACAAACTTATTTTCAATAATTATGTGTCTCCTTCGAATGGAACACATGTACATCCTTCGAATGGCCCTTTTGTATGTCTTTCGAATGGCCCACATGTATGCCTTGTGCATTCTTCAAATAGCCCACCAAGGTGCTCATAATGTAGCAATCTCGTTCTTTGTGAAACGAAGGTAGGTATGAAGAGGAAACTCTTTCCCTGTGCGTTGAAGGCAAGCATAGAGGGAGTATTCTCCTAGTGGATCAAAGGCAATCTGAAGAAGCCTCTGCCTTGTGAATCCAAGGCAAGAATGAGGAAACTTTTTCCTAGTGGATCAAAGGAAAACATGAAGAGACATTGCATAGTTAAAGCTAGATAGCCATTTCTTTGTAAATAGAAGACCAGTTGAAGGGGTCTTGGCCTTGTGGATTGTAGGCAAGTCTGAAGGAGTCTTTGCCATTACTAATCCAAGGTAAGCATGAAGAAGCCCTTTGCCTTGTGAACCCAAGGCAGGCATGAAGAGGCCTTTGCTGGTGAATCGAAGCAAACCTATAGAGAGCTACTGCTAGAGTGAAGCTTGTGAACCAAAGCTTGCTTGAAGGGTGCCAAATACCCAATCGAAACTTACTAATCAATGCATCATCGAAGAGTGCCAAATGCCCAATCGAAGTACCTTGTTTGTATGCCAATCGAAGGAAACTTTGTTGACCTGCCTTCGAAGCACAGCTCATTCTAATATGCCAATCGAAGGACACTTTGTTGACCTGACTTCAAAGTACACCTCATTCTGATATGCCAATTGAAGGACACTTGACCATCTTCAAAAAAAGTTATTTTCTCTAAGCAAGTATTTGTAACCAACCATGTAAGAGAAGATCTTGGAATACATGAGAGGGAAAATTTTGGGGTACAACAATACTCCAAGTGGGATGGCTCATCCATTTAATATTGGCCTTAGACGCCAAGTGGGATGGCGCCTCCCTTGTAAGCCTGTCACACATCCTGCATGCACCCTATCCTGCACCTATGCATGCCACCTACATTGCACCCTTGACTGCACCCTATCCTGCACATAGGCATGTCCCACGCCACTTTGAATGGTGCATCCCTCTATTTGCATGTAGGCGTCATCCCACTTGGCTTGTAGGTGACACGTGTTCTGCATTCAAACAACCCCCAACCACCTTATTAACTCATTTCTATACAAATCCGCCTATAAATATGGCACCTCAGACACTTTTTTTGCATCACCAATCCTCACTCTCTTTGGTACAAAATCTTACACTTTCTGATACAATTTCAAATATCATTCTTCTCACAATGGGAGATTCTCATAGAGAAACAAAATAAAACATTGTCGTGTTTGTAAGTTTTAATCATTTTATATATTCATTTATATTATATATATATATATTTTGTAAAATAATTAATTTAGTCATATATATTTAGTCTCACGTGTTTCATTTACATTGTTTACATTTTGAATTTAGAATGCTAGAAGATTTAGATATCGCTTACACACCTACATTACTCCGGACCCGTTGATCATCCCACATCTAGAATGTGTCAGTTTTGGACATGTTATTAACATCTTAAACTGCACGATTGATACCAAATTTATACTTGCAATGTTGGAAAGGTGGAGACCCGAGACACACACCTTTCATCTACCAATAGGTGAATATACCGTCACACTAGATGACGTGTACATGTTAATAGGTCTCCCTATTGATGATAAGATGGTGAATGGGTCAATTCAACAACCTAATTCTCTATGCGAAGAATTTTTGGGCAGAGATATGGTGGATGCAACTGTTTCTAGGGGCCAAGGTATTTTACTAACCGAACTTAAATCGCATTATGGGTCTCTTCGGTTGAATGAAAATTCCTCTGAGGAAGATAAAATAGTTAAAGCCATAGATTATATTATGATACTATTTGGAAGCCTGTTATTCCTTGAAAGTACATGGAATAATGTCAATTTTATGTATCTAAGTTTGCTTAGGGGCTTTGATAAAATAAAAAGTATAGTTGGGGTTCCGCCGTTTTAGCCTATCTATACAGTTCATTATGTAAAAATACAACGAACGACAAATGTACTTTTAATGAATGCGCTTTCTTGCTCTAAGCATGGGGTTGGTAGAGAATGGTGTCCCTTAACCCCGTCAATGACCATCCGTTCATGTTCCCCTATGCAACAAAGTAAGTCTATAGCGTAAATAATTTATTATTTCTCTCTTTGCTAAATAGATGTTGTTGTACCCTAAAATTTGCCCTCCCTTTTTCACAAGAAATCACAACCCTTAGGTTTTCTCAGATTTTCAAAGATTGGCTCGAGGATCGATCAAACAGACTTTCTTTGGCAGTAAATCAAGAATTAGGGTTTTCTCTCGCATTTCTCAGAAGAAACATAATTCTCAGAAATTCAATTAACTGTCACATGTTTTCACACTTTTTCAAGTTTGCTGAAAGGTCACTGATGGTTCTCAAGGTTTGTTTATCTGAGATAAGAACTGAGATGGTCATGTGGAATATTCAGGTTTTTGTCTGATCCAGGTCAACCAAATGATGTGCGTCTGCTAAGGCGTTTGCTTATTAATGGAATTCATGTTTGCTTGTTTGTTGGAATGCACAATGCATATTTTGATTGGAATGCTGTTGCAAGGTTACGAGATTGCGGAGTTATTGGATTACTTAAAGTTTAAAGTTATCTGTATTAAATTTATTGGAACGCAGTTTCAGTTATTTTAAATCATAAATCTTAAATAATAAATGAAGACTTGAAGGAAGAATTGCAAGATATTTGAGAGTATAAGAGTTTTATTGGATAAAGACTTTTCATTCATTTCAAATGTTGTTACAAAAATAATTTATTATTTGAATACTGTATGTTTTACAACTTATAGTATTTGAAAAAAATAAATGATTACAATAAATGGAAAATCTAATCTAAGCCTAAGCTCCATCGCTCCCCTGCTCAAAGTCTCCGGCTTCTTCTGCTTTGTCACCGTCCAATTTGTGCTCACATGAAAAGGATAAAGGAAAAGAGATTAGTACAGTCAGTTGAATATGAAAAGAATTTTTAAATAAAAAAAAGAAAAGGAAGTTGTTCATCATTAAAATTTTCCGTCTGGAATCAGGAGTGCTATTTTTCATCACATTTTATTTTCTCTTCGCAAATCACAAGAAGATTGCTCTTCTTGGTTCACAAAGAGAAAAATAAAAGTGCAAATTGAAGAATGCAAAAGCAAATTATTCAAAAAAACATAGCAAGGCGCCAAAACTGCATTACAAAGCATGGCATACAAAACAAAACAATGCATCACAAGCAAGGTGCCAAACTGAGTTACAAAGTTACAAAGGCAAACAGGCGCCAAACTGTCTAAGCATAACCAAATATACAAAGGCAAGGCAAACTGGAACCTGCTGTACAAACAGCACAAGCAACGTGCCAAACTGAGCTACAAAGCGCAAGGAGCCCAAACTGAGTTACAAAACAAATTGGATGCAAATTGTACAAATGTAGAAATGCAGCATGATAGCAGTAAAATGCAGCAGGGTGGCAGTAAAAGGCAAGAGGTAATCCAAAATCACAAGTCAAAACTTGTCACAGCTTTTCATCATTTTCCAGTCAAAGGGCAAACTTTTCAGGAAATAAAAAAGACAAAAAGCAAATTTGTTTTGTCATTGAGAGAGAAAGAGAGAAAAGGGAGCACCTTTTTAGTATTTGTACAGTTGGCTAAAAAAATGGATCAAGAAATAATACCATAAAAACAACAAGAAGAAAAAGCCCAACGGTTTCAAACACAAACCATAAGTCCCATCCTGCTAACCAAAAGTAGAGAGAGCTGTTATAAGACAAAACTCCAAGCCAAGCCAAAACAGAAGTTAAAAACCTGTAAAACCTTTAGCAATTGGAACCAAGCTGAAAAATATACCAACATCACTACAAAAAACCTAAAGCCAACATCCTGCAGAACTGACAACTCTCCAAATAACACAACATCAAAAACCTATTGTAAAACTCAAACAACAACCAAAACCTTGTGTAAACAAATCACACAACCTGCAAGCTTGCCAAACTACAGAACCAAACATAAAAAACATACACAAACAAGCCCAAACTGCCTAGCCAAGAACCAAACTGTAAACCTGCATAGCCAAGCATAATAGTTTCACACAACAGCAACACAAAACCATTTCAAAACTGCACAAGCTGCAACAATAGCCTAACCAAACTGCACAGCCTGAAACTACAAAGTCCAAAACCTGTGAGCAGTTCTAAGTTGGCCAAACTGCATAGCCAAACTGTAAACCAGAAAAACAAACAACAAAACTCCCAAACCTGTTACTACCAAACTACAAACAAACTGTAAGAATCAATGGACAAACAAAAGCTACCAACATAACCAGTTGCAGAACAACCACCAAAATACTCACAAGCCTGTTAACATCATCAAACAAGTTCAAACTAAAAGATACCAAAAGTCTCAGAAATCATCATTAACAACAACAATCAACAACAATCAAAGTTTCAGAATTAGAATCATCATCAACATTCAAGTTTTAAAGAACAAAGGAGAGATACCACAAGCGCTTGGCCACCATCATTTCTTCCCTCCTCCGCCTCTAAGCCACCCAGGAAGCACCACCAGCTCCATCTCACCTTTCCTCTCCATTTTTTTTGAAAATCCCCAAGGTACGTTTTTCTCAAACCCTCTTTGCTGCATCTCAGGCATGTAAACACCAAAAATTAAAAAATGAAACTGTAAAGTCAAGCATGCGAATCAAAACAACGAAACTGTAAAATGTTAATCAAGAAACGAACCATACCTTTTTACAACCAAGGCCTTTGTATGTTAGGAAGAGGATAGAGAGTGGGGGGGTGGCGCTCCGGCGGCTTACGCTTAGGAGAGATCCGGGCATGTGAGGCTAAGAGAGATGAAGAGAGAAAACGAGAGAAACGGCAACGCTGTGAGGAGTATACATGAACCCTAATGTCTGAGACCCCAAAACAAATGTTACAAACATTGGGCCACCCAAATCCCTGAGCCCACTTGATTTACTACTAACGCCCCTCCATTCTGACTTTTGTTTCTCTTCTCTTATATTTTTTATTTTGGGCCATCCCCTTTCAAGCCTTAAGCCCATTCTCTTTTTACCTTATTCTAATTTATTCCTCTCCTAAAACAAATTCATAAAATTCCATATTGTTTTTTTTATTATCAAATTAAATTAATCATTTTTAATTAATTTTCTTTTTTAGTTTATCTTTATTAATTTGTTACATTTAAGAAAATACCAAAAAAAATAGTTTAGTTAATTTTATTTTTTTTAATTTATCCTTTTTTTTTATTTTATTAAAGATATACTAGTAATATATTAGAACTTCATTTTGTAAAATAAATTTGACTTTCTCAAATAGTTTTATTTTAATTATTTTCTTTTTATTATCCTTTTTACACATAATGAAAACACCAAAAATAATAGGGATTTTGTTTAATTAATTTTTCTTTAAACTTTTCCTTTCATAATTAATAAAAAGACACATACAAAGAATAATAATAATATCATATTTAATCTTTCTTTTTTAGAATAGATTTTTATTTGTTTATTTTTAAATAAATACATGCATCTCATAATATTATTGATTTCTTCATTTGTTATAATTTTACATTGAATTGCGACAATTCGATTTGGTTGTAACACTTGATATTTGGACATTGTTATCCTTGTGAGATTCATCCCCATTTGTAAATAATTGTACCCTCATCCCCGGATACTTTTGTAATAGCTTCGATTTTTAATTCTCGTACTTTATGCTTTCAATTATGCCATGATTAGAGATAAGGGTTTGTATACAAAAATCCAAAATCAAACAAATAGCTTGACTAACACAAAGACAAAATGCATGTAAATTGACAACACAATGCACACTTGCACCCCTAGGGTTTCATCCACTTGTTGCCTTTTAAATTGGCCATGTTATGCATGTTGAGTACTTTGGCAAAACAAAAACAAAACAAAAGATCATAGTCTCTCGATGACGCTATCTTGGTTGCCTATACAAAATGATCTGGTCCCTCGGAAAATTGCTAAAGATACTTGGCAATATTGCTATCATGGTCAATGCGATGACCTGCGCCTGTCCCGTTCAACATCCTAATACAAGGTTGTTTACCAAATGCAATGGTAAAACAACACTGTCAAAAGGGTTAAAAACATATAGGAAAGACCTTTTAGTAAAATAGGGTAGACAACTCTTAGTTACTTGATCAAAGCTTGCAAAACATCCTTGCTATTTTCAAAGACACTTCACAACACAATTTCAAAACATTTCCTAAAAAACATTGAAATATCTTTTTCAAAAGACTATACACCTTTGTATATATTCAAACAAGAATCATTACAAAGGTTTCCACAACGATGGCCTCTTTTCAAAACATTTTCAAAACCAAACACAAAGCACCATTTCAAACAATTGAAAAGCAAAGCAAGTGATCTAAACAAGTAACTAAGAGCCCATGGATAACCATGGATGAAAAGGGTGCTTGCACCATCCCTTTTCATAATCTACCCCCCGAACCCAAGAAAACATCTCAAAGGTCTTTCCTGTGCTTTTTGACCTTTCCTTTGGATAAAATAAAAAGTTGGTGGCGACTCTTGCTAAACTGAAACATTTGCAAATACAAACGCAAAACCTCAAGTCAGTTCTCCCACTGTATCACAGAACTGGCGACTCTGCTGGGGAGTATCAATCTAAAAGTGGGGTTACCTTAGGGTTTAGATCACCTTTACATGCTTACTTTGTTTGCTTTGATTGCTTTACTTTTTGGGTCCTTGTTTGGGGTTTGTTTTAAATCCTACACCCGGATTTGGGGGCACCCTTTAGGTAAGTAGCAATAAACTGCGAGGGAACTGTGCAGGGTATACCAACATGGTTGAAGCAGTGGCTACGTTAGTGAAACATATTTGTGGGTAACTGTAGCCTTTGAGTCAATCAAAGAGAATACGAGGCCGCTGAGTGATGTCATGAAGCACTAATGAACTCTTAGAACCTTACTTGACCATCTTAGCCTTATTAGGGGTAGTGAGATGACCGGCTTTGGTGCAGTCCGAAGTTGGTAGATACTCGATACTACACTCATTGAGGGTTGTTTTCTTGGAATATTTTGGTCGCCAGTAATGTGGCTAAACTGAAACAATGAACACAGAAAATAATCCAGTGAGATTGAGCTCCTTAGAACCCGGTTACTATTTCTAGGACAGGTTGAGCCAACTAACTTCAAGAGGGTACTTACCTACAAACTCCATGCAAGCCTAAACCTAAGGACTTGTCTGCTTTGTGTGAATGTGATTATCTGTATATACACTTGCTTACTTTTGCATATCTGTACATAACATCATTACATCATACCATAGCGTTTTCAATAACCATTTCAAGGATCTCGAGGGTCTTTGATGCAGGGTCACGTTGAACCAGACGTTTACCAAAGGGCAAGAGGATTCATTTTCCTCTAAATAAACACCGTCAAAGATCAAGTACAACAACTTGAGTCAAGGGCTATGACCCACTAGACATGGTGAGCTTGATTCTCGTGGAAAGACATCCACCGATACAAAGTTCTCCAATCAAAGATGTTGATCGAAGTTCAACCTCTAACATTTTCTTGTGTTTACCCCACGAGATCCTTGAAAACATGCATCCATATATCCTGCATCGTATCATGACAGGTTTCACCCATACAGGTCTCCTTATCTCCCTACTGTTTATTTCATTAAGGCGGATATAGAACAAACGGTGAAAGATCTACAAGCTCAAAACGCTCAATTCCAACAAATGCTTCTGGCTATGGGTAAAGGGCAAGAGGATCTGAAAGCTCTCCTTCTCAAAGACAAGAAGAAGAAGTCCAAAAAGACAGTAGGCGTCCTGAACTTGAGAAGGAGACCTAAAGCCCTAGATCTTTCAACTCTATCCAACATAGGGGATAATCTTGAAGAAGATCACAATTTGGAGATTGATGATGTTGAAGCTGACTACTCCGAGGAACAATATCCTCCCACTGATGACAAATATAAACAGTTGGAGGATCGCCTCAATGCAATGGAGATTCAACAGATACCTAGTTTGGATTTAGGAGACATGAGTTTAGTTCCTGGATTAGTCATCCCAACAAAGTTCAAAGTCCCTACCTTTGCCCTATACGATGGAGTCTCTTGCCCTAAGATGCACTTAAAGTCTTATGTCCGCAAAATTCAACCATACACAACTGATCCAAAGCTTTGGATCCATTTCTTCCAAGAAAGCCTGGCAGGGACTCAACTCGAGTGGTTTTATCAATTGGAGAATTCTCGCATCCACACCTGGGAGAATTTAGCTGCTGCTTTTTACAAACTGTATCAGTACAATGCTGATCTTGCACCAACTCGTGTGCAATTGCAGAACATGACCATGAGTTCCAACGAAAACTTCAAAGGATACGCTCAAAAGTGGAGAGATCTGGATGGTAGGGTACAACCTCCTTTAACTAACAGGGAGCTGATTAACATCTTCATGGGAACTTTGACAGGGCCTTTCTTCAAACACTTGATCGGAAGCTCTTTAGCCGGGTTCACCGAGCTAATACTGACCGACGAAAGGGTCGAAGTTGGCATCAAAAGTGGGAAGATTCAAGAAGAAACACCTTCTAATGATCAGAAAAAGCCCTTTAATGGGAAGAAAGAGTCCAATGCAGTGACTGGTCAAAAGAGTCGTCATGATCAACATGTAGGGGCAATCCTGATCTCTGATCCCACGCCTGTTCAACAAAGACAGAGTAATAGGCGTAGAGTAAGATATCAAGAAAGGCAGTATACCAACATCAACATGCCTTTGTCTCAAGTCGTTACAACATTTGCTGAAGTTGAAGCTAATCACGCTAAAGGATCCTCCTCAAAATCCTGATACTTTCTCTTCTAAGTATAATCTGAGTGGGAGATGTGCCTACCATTCTGACAGTCCTGGACATGACACTGACGACTGTTGGACTTTGAAGAACAAGATTCAAGACTTGATTGATGCCGAGGAGATCAAGTTTGACCCTTCGGAGACCCCAAATGTGATCACTGCTCCTATGCCAAATCATTGAGAATGCCTTTGTTTCATTTGAATTTTCAAGTTGTAATCTCTTTTGTTATTCAAACAATTATCTATTAATGTCAAACTCTGTTTCATTAATGCATTGCATATGTTTGTCTTGAATTCATCCATTCGTCTTCACTATACTTGAACTATGCTTTCTACTTTCTTTATGACATTTAACTCTTGCTAAAAGTTACAAACCTTTAGAGGGAGGATGACGAAAACAATGCCATAATCTCATACAGTATGCTTTTGGACAGACCTTGTTGACGATGTACATGCATTTCCATCAAATCCTAAACACTGGAGTTATAAGGAAGATAATCCCTAGTTAACCCCTTTGAGCCAAAGAAGTAGAAGTTTTATGTTTTAAAAAATTGAAACCTTTAATCAAAACCTGGGGCAGAGTAGTCTCTCAGTTAATTCAAATGCGTGTTAAAATCGCAAACTCTCATCTTGTAGTACAATGAACGACACCAAAAACATACCTTTGGAATCAAAAGACAATGATGGTTCCCAATCACGTAGGCAGTCATGAGCTACCAAAAGAAAAGCCCACCGAGTCGAAACCTACAAAGGAGACTTAAACAAAAAAAACTGGGGCATCCCGCTGACTGTAATCTCGAAAAATAAGAACAGTCAAGCAAAAATTAGGGATAACAAATCAAAAGAAAGAGGTCATTACAAATCCTCAACAACATGAAAAATGTTGCAAAAATGACTGCCTTCAACAATTTCAACTTGTGTGAACCATCACCAAAAATGCCGTTCCAGACTCATTTGGAGTTCAAATGCACAATTAACTGAGTTTAGGATTGAAGAACATCACGAAGAGCAGGTGGGTACAAATATACTTTGAGCCTTTATCCTTTGTTTCTTAAACCGTGAGCCAAGCCACGTTACAACCCTTCAAAAGTCCTAATTGAAGCATGAGTTAGTTCGAAAGCATACTGTTACAAAAGGTATCCTGACTCCTGTAAGGTTTTGCCCTAAATCTTGTGTTGAATTTGTCTTATAAAATTTTTCTGCTAAAAAACGCATTTTCTAAAATTTCAAGACAAGCATAAACTTTACATTATTTGAATATCATCGTTTGCATATGGCTATTTGTTTGATAGCGAAGAAATTCACACAGTGAATGTTCCGACGAACGAAATCTCTCTCAATGAACAAAATCACTTCAAGTGGAATGACACTTCCATTGCAAAAATCTCCTATCAACAAATGGGACCTGACATGGCATTGTCCAATAAACCTGGGGCAGTCCAGTCAAGATTTCAAGAAATCTCTCAATTGTAGAGTAACCTGGGGCAGTCCAGTCAAGATTTCAAGAAATCTCTCAATTACGAAGTAACCTGGGGCAAGTCTTCATCTCCATCACTTGGGGCATTGAACGTCAATCTTATCAAAGGGTTGTGTACAGTCCAAATTTCCTGGCAGTGCCACAAACATGTGATACTAGGGGCAATGATGAATCTCTCCAAAATCCTTCTGAAAAGAAATTCAAGAATCCTCGAGAAGTTCGTCACCTCTCTAGCAGACCAGCGGTCATGGGTTTATTTCCCCAACACTTGTCAAGGATTTATTCTCCAAAACAAAATTACATTTCAACAACATTCATAACATATGCAGATTGATCGATAAGTAAAGGTTATCATCACCTTTTGGAGTAGCAGTCGTCAAAGATTCCTTCATCATCCTGCTGAGGTTGTAGTCGTACAAGATTCCTTCATCATCCTGCTGAGGTTGTAGTCGTCCAAGATTCCTTCATCATCCTGCTGAGGTTGTAGTCATCCAAGATTCCTTCATCATACTGTTGAGGTTGTAGTCGTCCAAGATTCCTTTATCATCCTGCTGAGGTTGTAGTCATCCAAGATTCCTTCATCATACTGTCGAGGTTGTAGTCATCAAAGATTCCTTCATCATCCTGCTGAGGTTGTAGTCATCCAAGATTCCTTCATCATCCTGCTGAGGTTGTAGTCGTCCAAGATTCCTTCATCATCCTGCTGAGGTTGTAGTCGTCCGATTCCTTCATCATACTGTTGAGGTTGTAGTCATCAAAGATTCCTTCATCATCCTGCTGAGGTTGTAGTCATCCAAGATTTCTTCATCATCCTGCTGAGGTTGTAGTCATCCAAGATTCCTTCATCATCCTGCTGAGGTTGTAGTCGTCCAAGATTCCTTCATCATCCCGCTGAGGTTGTAGTCGTCTAAGATTCCTTCATCATACTGCTGAGGTTGTAGTCATCAAAGATTCCTTCATCATCCTGCTGAGGTTGTAGTCGTCCAAGATTCCTTCATCATCCTGCTGAGGTTGTAGTCGTCCAAGATTCCTTCATCATCCTGCTGAGGTTGTAGTCATCCAAGATTCCTTCATCATCCTGCTGAGGTTGTAGTCGTCCAAGATTCCTTCATCATCCTGCTGAGGTTGTAGTCATCCAAGATTCCTTCATCATCCTTCTGAGGTTGTAGTCATCCAAGATTCCTTCATCATCCGGTTGAGTCAAAGTCAATCCAAGACCTTCTCTGGATCAGTCAGATCAACACTAAGATCTCCCTGATTCTTATTCCAGTGGAAGATATTCCGGGTTTTGCTGTTTCAGATAAATCTCTCAACAATTTATTCTGATTCACTTCCAGATTTTTGCTGTCGTAGATCCAGTTCAGAATTTCCGTCAGCAATCACTTTTGAATGGTATCTTTAAACCCATTTCTATAACGCCATCAAATCAACATGTCATTAAAATCCCCAGTGGAGCCGAAACTATCAAACCACAGTGGAAATCATCTGGTTTCTCCAAATCCCCCAGCAAGTTATCTTAAAGCCTGGAAATCAACCAGATAATAGTTAACTTTTGTTTTATCCCCAACCAAGGATAATACCTCAGAAGATTGGCATACTCCCAAGCTCCTGATATTCCCGACAGAATGAAGATTCTCATTCTTAAAGTGGCATACAACCTAAACTCCTGAACTTCTTCCAAACATGAATAAGCTTTTTCCTAGAGTCCTGAGCTTACTCTCCAGCAGGATAGCTACTCTTCAGCAGTATGGCTATTCCCCACAGATTTTTTACTCCCCAACAAAATCAAGATTCTCATCTTTGATTCTCCAGTGAAGTTGCCAGAGCCTTCTTTACTCTCAGCATAAATTTGTCAGAGTTTTTTAATCCCTTGTAGATCGAAGATTCTTGTTGTTGACTCCTCAGCACAAATTCCCCATAGCAGAATGAAAATTCTCATTCTCAATTCCCCACAGAGTTTTCAAATATTCCCCAGCGGAGTTCTCCTCAAACAACAAAACAGGAATCCCCGGTAGAAGTATTCTAAGAAAAGCTTGAAGACAATGGTCCAGGATTTATCTTCCCCGACAGTGGTCAAAGATCTTATTATCTCCAGCTATCCAGGATTTATTTCCCTCAGCAAGACATCTAATCAACTTACATGCGCATGCATTACATTCATATATTATAAACATTGATAAAACACATATATTGCATCATACATTTCATGCAACATAAATTTGTGTTTCAGCTAATATTTTACCCTTCACAGGATAAGATTAACAGGCTTTAGATTCAAGGATCATGAAAACAGTTTAGGGGTGATTCCAAACATGGATGTTAATCTATCGCTTGTTCAGATTCAGCCTCTTGAAAATAGTTTACGGATGCTCCAAACATGAATGTTAATCTATTACTTGTTTAAACTCAAGAATCATGAAAACAGTTTACGGATGCTCCAAACATGGATGTTAATCTATCGCTTGTTCAGATTCAGCTCATTGAAAACAGTTTACGGATGCTCCAAACATGGATGTTAATCTATTGCTTGTTCAAACCCTAGGATCATGAAAACAGTTTACGGATGCTCCAAACATGGATGTTAATCTATCACTTATTCAGATTCAGGATCATGAAAACAGTTTACGGGTTCTTCCAAACATGGATGTTAATCTATCGCTTGTTCAGATTCAGCTCATTGAAAACAGTTTACGGATGCTCCAAACATGGATGTTAATCTATTGCTTGTTCACACTCAAGAAACATGAAAACAATTTACGGGTGCTTCCAAACATGGATGTTAATCTATCGCTTGTTCAGATTCATCTCATTGAAAACAGTTTACGGATGCTCCAAACACGGATGCTAATCTATTTCTTATTCATACCCCCAGCTCAGAGACGTTCCAGACATGGATACCTTTCTGATACTTATTCTTTCACCTCCAACATACAACTCAATAAACATTCTTGGATGGCATCTTTAAGCCCATTTCCGACAAGATTTTGTCACATCTCCAAATGGCATCTTTAAGCCCATTCCCTCAAACTATGCTTTGACGAGTGCAAATTTATGGGCACTCTAGTGTCCAATCATCTTTTACCTTTGAGTCGCGAACGACAAACTCGCCGATCTAACTCTTCAGGTTCAAGAAGATTGAACAGGGGCAGCTGTTGTACCCTAAAATTTGCCCTCCCTTTTTCACAAGAAATCACAACCCTAGGGTTTTCTCAGAATTTCAAAGATTGGCTCGAGGATCGATCAAATAGACTTTCTTTGGCAGTAAATCAAGAATTAGGGTTTTCTCTCGCATTTCTCAGAAGAAACATAATTCTCAGAAATTCAATTAACTGTCACATGTTTTCACACTTTTTCAAGTTTGCTGAAAGGTCACTGATGGTTCTCAAGGTTTGTTTATCTGAGATAAGATCTGAGATGGTCATGTGGAATATTCAGGTTTTTGTCTGATCCAGGTCAACCAAATGACGTGCGTCTGTTAAGCGTTTCCTTATTAATGGAATTCATGTTTGCTTGTTTGTTGGAATGCACAATGCATATTTTGATTGGAATGCTGTTGCAAGGCTACGAGATTGCGGAGTTATTGGATTACTTAAAGTTTAAAGTTATCTGTATTAAAATTATTGGAATGCAGTTTCAGTTATTTTAAATCATAAATCTTAAATAATAAATGAAGACTTGAAGGAAGAATTGCAAGATATTTGAGAGTAGAAGAGTTTTATTGGATAAAGACTTTTCATTCATTTCAAATATTGTTACAAAAATAATTTATTATTTGAATACTGTATGTTTTACAACTTATAGTATTTGAAAAAAATAAATGATTACAATAAATGGAAAATCTAATCTAAGCCTAAGCTCCATCGCTCCCCTGCTCAAAGTCTCCGGCTTCTTCTGCTTTGTCACCGTCCAATTTGTGCTCACATGAAAAGGATAAAGGAAAAGAGATTAGTACAGTCAGTTGAATATGAAAAGAATTTTTAAATAAAAAAAAGAAAAGGAAATTGTTCATCATTAAAATTTGCCGTCTGGAATCAGGAGTGCTATTTTTCATCACGTTTTATTTTTCTCTTTGCAAATCACAAGAAGATTGCTCTTCTTGGTTCACAAAGAGAAAAATAAAAGTGCAAATTGAAGAATGCAAAAGCAAATTATTCAAAAAAACATAGCAAGGCGCCAAAACTGCATTACAAAGCATGGCATACAAAACAAAACAATGCATCACAAGCAAGGTGCCAAACTGAGTTACAAAGTTATAAAGGCAAACAGGCGCCAAACTGTCTAAGCATAACTAAATATACAAAGGCAAGGCAAACTGGAACCTGCTGTACAAACAACACAAGCAAGGTGCCAAACTGAGCTACAAAGCGCAAGGTGCCCAAACTGAGTTACAAAACAAATTGGATGCAAACTGTACAAATGTAGCAATGCAGCATGATAGCAGTAAAATGCAGCAGGGTGGCAGTAAAAGGCAAGAGGTAATCCAAAATCACAAGTCAAAACTTGTCACAGTTTTTCATCATTTTCCAGTCAAAGGGAAAACTTTTCAGGAAATAAAAAAGACAAAAAGCAAATTTGTTTTGTCATTGAGAGAGAAAGAGAGAGAAGGGAGCACCTTTTTAGTATTTGTACAGTTGGCTAAAAAATGGATCAAGAAATAATACCATAAAAACAGCAAGAAGAAAAAGCCCAACGGTTTCAAACACAAACCATAAGTTCCAGCCTGCTAACCAAAAGTAGAGAGAGTTGTTATAAGACAAAACTCCAAGCCAAGCCAAAACATAAGTTAAAAACCTGTAAAACCTTTAGCAATTGGAACCAAGCTGAAAAATATACCAACAACACTACAAAAAACCCAAAGCCAACATCCTGCAGAACTGACAACTCTCCAAACAGCACAACATCAAAAACCTATTGTAAAACTCAAACAACAACCAAAACCTTGTGTAAACAAATCACACAACCTGCAAGCTTGCCAAACTACAGAACCAAACAGAAAAAACATACACAAACAAGCCCAAACTGCCTAGCCAAGAACCAAACTGTAAACCTGCATAGCCAAGCATAACAGTTTCACACAACAGCAACACAAAACCATTGCAAAACTGCACAAGCTGCAACAATAGCCTAACCAAACTACACAGCCTGAAACCACAAAGTCCAAAACCTGTGAGCAGTTCTAAGTTGGCCAAACTGCATAGCCAAACTGTAAACCAGAAAAACAAACAACAAAACTCCCAAACCTGTTACTACTAAACTGCAAACAAACTGTAACAATCAATGGCCAAATAAAAGCTACCAACATAACCAGTTGCAGAACAACCACCAAAATACTCACAAGCCTGTTAACATCATCAAACAAGTTCAAACTAAAACATACCAAAAGTCTCAGAAATCATCATTAACAAGAACAATCAACAACAATCAAAGTTTCAGAATTAGAATCATCATCAACATTCAAGTTTTAAAGAACAAAGGAGAGATACCACAAGCGCTTGGCCACCATCATTTCTTCCCTCCTCCGCCTCTAAGCCACCCAGGAAGCACCACCAGCTCCATCTCACCTTTCCTCTCCATTTTTTTTGAAAATCCCCAAGGTACGTTTTTCTCAAACCCTTTTTGCTGCATCTCAGGCACGTAAACACCAAAAATTAAAAAACGAAACTGTAAAGTCAAGCATGCGAATCAAAACAATGAAACTGTAAAATGCTAATCAAGAAACGAACCATACCTTTTTGCAACCAAGGCCTTTGTATGTTAGGAAGAGGATAGAGAGTGGGGGTGGCGCTCTGGCGGCTTACGCTTAAGAGAGATCCGGGCATGTGAGGCTAAGAGAGATGAAGAGAGAAAACGAGAGAAACGGTAACGCTGTGAGGAGTATACACGAACCATAATGTCTGAGACCCCAAAACAAATGTTACAAACATTGGGCCACCCAAATCCCTGAGCCCACTTGATTTGCTACTAACGCCCCTCCATTCTGACTTGTTTCTCTTCTCTTATATTTTTTATTTTGGGCCATCCCCTTTCAAGCCTTAAGCCCATTCTCTTTTTACCTTATTCTAATTTATTCCTCTTCTAAAAAAAATTCATAAAATTCCATATTGTTTTTTTTATTATCAAATTAAATTAATCATTTTTAATTAATTTTCTTTTTTAGTTTATCTTTATTAATTTGTTACATTTAAGAAAATACCAAAAGAATAGTTTAGTTGATTTTTTATTTATTTTTAATTTATCCTTTTTTTAAATTTTATTAAAGATATACTAGTAATATATTAGAACTTCATTTTGTAAAATAAATTTGACTTTCTCAAATAGTTTTATTTTAATTATTTTCTTTTTATTATCCTTTTTGCACATAATGAAAACACCAAAAATAATAGGGATTTTGTTTAATTAATTTTTCTTTAAACTTTTCCTTTCATAATTAATAAAAAGACACATACAAAGAATAATAATAATATCATATTTAATCTTTCTTTTTTAGAATAGATTTTTATTTGTTTATTTTTAAATAAATACATGCATCTCATAATATTATTGATTTCTTCATTTGTTATAATTTTATATTGAATTGCGACAATTCGATTTGGTTGTAACACTTGATATTTGGACATTGTTATCCTTGTGAGATTCATCCCCATTTGTAAATAATTGTACCCCCATCCCCGAATACTTTTGTAATAACTTAGATTTTTAATTCTCGCACTTTATGCTTTCAATTATGCCATGATTAGAGATTAGGGTTTGTATGCAAAAATCCAAAATCAAACAAATAGCTTGACTAACACAAAGACAAAATGCATGTAAATTGACAACACAATGCACACTTGCACCCCTAGGGTTTCATCCACTTGTTGCCTTTTAAATTGGCCATGTTATGCATGTTGAGTACTTTGGCAAAACAAAAACAAAACAAAAGATCATAGTCTCTCGATGACGCTATCTTGGTTGCCTATACAAAATGATCTGGTCCCTCGGAAAATTGCTAAAGATACTTGGCAATATTGCTATCATGGTCAATGCGATGACCTGCGCCTGTCCCGTTCAACATCCTAATACAAGGTTGTTTACCAAATGCAATGGTAAAACAACACTGTCGAAAGGGTTAAAAACATATAGGAAAGAACTTTGAGTAAAATAGGGTAGACAACTCTTAGTTACTTGATCAAAGCTTGCAAAACATCCTTGCTATTTTCAAACACACTTCACAACACAATTTCAAAACATTTCCTAAAAAACATTGAAATATCTTTTTCAAAAGACAATACATCTTTGTATATATTCAAACAAGAATCATTACAAAGGTTGCCACAACGATGGCCTCTTTTCAAAATATTTTCAAAACCACACACAAAGCACCATTTCAAACAATTGAAAAGCAAAGCAAGTGATCTAAACAAGTAACTAAGAGCCCATGGATAACCATGGATGAAAAGGGTGCTTGCACCTTCCCTTTTCATAATCTACCCCCTGAACCCAAGAAAACATCTCAAAGGTCTTTCCTGTACTTTTTGACCTTTCCTTTGGATAAAATAAAAAGTCGGTGGCAACTCTTGCTAAACCAAAACATTTGCGAATACAAACGCAAAACCTCAAGTCAGTTCTCCCACCGTATCACAGATGTACATAATTATGTTTTTTCATTCCTTTAAGTATTGTGTAAGGGGTGTGGATTACATCAAGAATCCAAGACAAAAATGTCTCTCTATATCGTAATCTTTTGGATCACCTTGGCCCAGATGATGTACGTAGTACCTCTAAACTTTTCTTATTTTATCTTGTTTATTTTTAAAGTTATCATTATTCTGATTTAATTTTATCCACAGTTTATCTGGAGACCGTATTTGGGTTTGAACCATGAACCTAACCCTGAGGGCGCAGTAGTTTGGACTGTAAAGACTTCAATCATATGGTTTAACATTATGGAGATGCACCACAATGACCGTGTCAAGATGCAGTTTGGAATGCATCAAGAAATACCAAATGATCCAACTTGTTTGTCACTTTGGCATCTCAAAAGGGTCGACGCCCAATGCAGTCTTAATAATTTGGAAGATTTCGCTCTGGAATGGTGTAAGGTATGGAAGAGGTGTCACTGACATGTCTTACAATTCCCTGTTTTCCTCACCCAGAATAATATGCGACACATATACCAATATATTGATTGGTACATATCAGTTACTAACTCTGAAATGTTTGTGTCTGACCCAAGGTATTTGATCGACCCACACACATAATGGGCACAATCCTCAAATCCCCAACAACTTTATCAACAATCATACACCACCCAACAACAACCCCAACAACAAACCCAACACACATCAACCTCTCACCAAACACCATGATGATTCATATCCACAAACACCTAACCCTAATCACAATCTCAACACATATACACCCATATGCCCTACATCCAACCCCAATCCCAATACACTCACATGCCCCACATACAATTCCAGTACTTTGAACAAAGACCATACATCTAACATCCTGATGTGGGCCTGTCATCATCTCTCCTTAGCCCAAACATTGGCCTACCTGAAGAGTATTCCCCAACTGACCCAACATACCATAAACCATCACATCACCATAGCATCCAACAATCATATGGTAGCAAACTCCACACAATCCATTTCCTTTTACCCCTCATATTCAGATGACCAGTGCTATCGACCATCCATGGAACCCAACCCCTACCAAGACGACCAAACTACGAGAACATGGGTAACCGACTATTCGAAAGTGGGACTTCCGGAGATGGTGATTTGAAGGATTTCATGGACGTTGATCACATTGACTACACGGGGCCATCAGTTCAACCACAACACGATGAGCATATAGTGGGAACACGAGTTAGGCGAGGACGCGGTTGCAGAATCACTAGTCATTATCGACTCTCGGGGGAACAATAAATATTATGTAACTTTTATTCACATTTTGTAACCGTTTTATGATTATTGAAAATCGAAGTTTCATTACGCAAAATCGTTTCGTTACTGTCTTTTATTTATAAAAAAAATCAAAATAGGCCCCAAATAGCACTTAGGCGCCATCTGAGACCGTTTAGGACAAATGTCTTACACCTAGGTGTCATCTCACTTGGCGCCTCCATACAAACTTTAGGTGGATGTGCCAATTGACTTGATTCCTACATATTAGTCTTTTCTGAAACATGATTATTTGCGTTTCTAATATGTATGCTTATTTTCATTATTCTCATTAGTCAATGCTAACTTGTTTTTTACATACACAAAATGTCTGAGACAAGCAAGAGAAGTAGCAACTCAAACTTGAGATTCAACAAAGAGATACTGTGATCGAAACTGTCCTGTTTGAGTGCTTGAGAGACACTTTAATTTTAGAAACACATTCGTTAGAAATAGAAATTGAAAGATGAAAAAAATTGAAAAAACTGAAAATACTATAAAAAGTCTCTTATTGCCCTCTTCTATCCATTCTATATTTCCTTTATTTCTTTCATGTTATTCTATCATCTTTTCAACTGCTTCATCATAAATCTTTTTATTAAAATGATTTATGTTAACATAAGGGTCTAGAAACATGGAATAGAATGGTCATTAAAAACCAAAACACTACATATACCCTTTATTCATTTATTTTTCTACATATACCCTTTATTTCATTGGTGTCCATAGTCCATCAATGCGATAAAATAAAATCTTAAAATAAAATAATTAAAATTAAATATTCCCTAAATTTAATTATTGATTTTTAATTAAATTAAAATTAAAATATTAAAATTTACTTTCCTAGAAAATAATCACTACATATTGAAAAGAGTCGTTAGAATTTCAAAATCTTATGTAGCAAGCATTATACATAGAATTTCAAAATCTTATTATAATAGAATGTTAGTGCCCTTTCGAATGCTAGTATATTATGATAAAAACATAATAAATAACAAATTTGATATAAAAGATGATATAATAATGTTATAGTACAAGCCAAAGATATAATACATATAAGGTTCAAATATACATCTCAAGAATGCAAAACTCAAGTAAAACTATTCATTGTATATGATTACGAGAAATTTAAGGTATACTTTTATGATCTCATTTTTTATTTCATTTATTTTTAGATCTGTAATCGATTTGGGAATTTAAGTACTAACATTGCAGATCCACTTTCGAGATGTCGTATCGGAGATCCACATCATCGCATTAAAAGTTCATCTTCATCAACCAATCACAATTCTAGTTTTAGAAATGAATAATGACATCGCCTATTAGAAATGACAATGTATTCCCATGAAATTCCACGATCATATCTTGTTTGATCTAAAGCAAAATTGCGATAGAATTGTGACTTAAATTTGTTAGTTCCATGGTTTATGATTGGCTAAATTTTGGTAAAACATGGTTCTATACAAATGTTAAGCAAGATGTTGTAACATCTTCGTCAACTGTCGTGAGAGTTTAGCTGTTATGAGTTTCAGGAAGATGTTGAGACAAATGTCATGATATTTTGGTATGTGTGCGCTACTATTATGTATCTCTTGACAAATTGGATTTGATTTGATGAGATCCTTTTGTATATACCTCATCATTATTCACAAGTCAAGGAGGTTATTTAGGAACAAAGTGCAGATTTATTTGGATTTCTTAAAAAGGATCTTGGAGACTTTTTAGGAAGATTTAAAAAGATTTGTTCAAATTTTCATCTGAAGATCTTGCAGCTGATTTAAAAGGTGAAGATTGGATCTGTTTGAAGAATCCAAGCCCATGTTGCAGGTATCTATTTATAAGGACTTGCTATACATAAATTAGCAAGCATTCACAACAACAAACCGTGGATGCAATATAAGGGTTTAGGGTTTTGGGAGTCTTTTTAGTTCTTTGTGTTTGTGTTTTTTGTATTAAGTTGACTGATTGTTGCTTGTTTATCAAGCTATTATTCTCACCCATGAGCTTTTAAGAAAATGGTTGAGTATTTTTCTTAGTTAAGAGTCTTAACTAAGTATTGTGGATTGAAAGTGTGATCTTCTGTTTTGATACTAGTTACTAGGATTGTGTTGTACCCCAAAATTTGCCCTCTCAATTCTCAAGGTTTTTCTTACAAGGATTCTCAAGGTTCAAGCTTGCACAAGTGCATTGGGATTTTCCAGTACCAAAATTAAAAGGAAACTGTCAAAGATGGAGAAAACAGATAAAAATAACATTTTGACAAATTTGGTGGAAAACATGTCTCCTTCGATTCAGCATACTTCGATTGACTCTTGGCCTCTTTCGATTGCTCAAAATGGCTACTAGCGTGCCTCTTTCGAATATGGACTTTTTGCCTCATGTATGCCTCTTCCGAACCTGGACATTTGGCCTCCTGTATGCCTCTTTCGAATGCAACTTGGGTACATCCTTCGTCTGGATTGGAAACATCCTTCGATTCAACCTTTCGATTGGACAAGTGTGCTGCCTGCATGGTTGCAATCGAAGGCCATGGCCTGCTGGCCACACATGCCCCCTACAAGGAAACCCTTTTCGATTCACCAAGCGTTCTGCCTACAAACCTGTTTCGATTGGGATAAGTAGCTGCCTGCAAGGCTGCTTCGATTTGGACAAGTTTACTGCCTACAAACACGCTTCAATTGGGCAACATTGCTTCCTTCGAACACAGACTTTCGATTGGGAAATATGTTTGCTTCGATCCACATGCTTCAATTGGGAAATATGATTCCTTCGAGCATGAGCTTTCGATTGGGCAATAGCTTCCTGCGCATTAGCTTGTTTCGACCACAAGCTTCGACTGAGGCAAAGGTTTCCTTTAAACAGACGTGCTTCGATCTCACTCTTGCCTTTGACTCAAACCCAAATCTCGTTTTCCAGGCTGTGTTGCATCCAGATCTTTATACAGTCAGAAGCTTGTACAAAGGTTTTAAACTTTACCTTCTGGATACTACTATTCTGGGTTAAAGGCTACATACTTTTTCTGCAAACAGAGAGACTTTATCACAAAAGCAACTTTCCATCTGATTTCAGTCTGAGCACAAGCAACGTCAGAGGCATCTGTCATCTTCTACACCCCACTGCTGTTGTTGCCAACAGGCCCCCCACTTGTACTGTCACGTTACAGTATTTTATTATTTTTGCAAGGCTGGCTGTTTTCAAACATATCCATTTCTTAGTTCTCTATAAATAGAGGAATTCTTTACAAAGCTAGAGAGGACTTTTTGGGGCCAGACGGAGGAATCTGCAGAAAATTCTCAAACACAACAAAAACTCTCAAGTTCATCAAACACTTGAGAAATCAATACCCAGAATCCAAACACTTAGAATCTGAAACATCCATACACCTTGTTACCATTCGAATCCAGTAGGAAGAACCTCACACTTGTTCTTCTTTGTTGAATCCAGTATCAAGGACGTAACCCCTGGTTTCTCCCTCCGAATCCAGAAGCATTCAAGGAAACCACTTAAAGGCCCAGCACACGTTCCAACCTGAAGCAAGGTAAGTTATTCTTACCTTCGAGCTTTTCGTTTCATGGCATGACATGTAAATATACTTGTTCGTTCCAAGCATGCACATACTGCTGTTCCTTTCGTTTCCACCCTGTTAACATGTTTCATTTTGCTTTCTGTTTACCTGAACTAGTTTTAATTATTAAACTGTTTGAAAGATAAATACTAGCATGGCCTTAGGCCATGTTGCCATTTAATGCTTGAAATTAAAGAAACAGGAGACAAGAGTATGAAACAAAACCTTTGGTTTCCACACTGACTTCCAGGTCCAGCCAGAGACACGCTCACACTGACTTCACTGGCCCAATCGAAGAAGGCAATAAGGCAGAAAGGCCCCAGTCGAAGGATACAACTTGCTGCTGCCTTAGCCCAGTCGAAGGATATAACTTGCTGCTGCCTTCGCCCAATCGAAGGATAGGACTTCGCCCCTGCCAAGGCCCAATCAAAAGACGTGACTTTGCTGTTGCCAGCCCCAATTGAAGGAGGCCAACAGAATGCCAGTCCAAGGTTGCTACTGCCTGGGTCGAAAGACACTCATTTTTCTTACTTTTATCTTATTTTTTCATATTTTTTATGCCTTTCGATATGGTTGTAATAGCGTAGGATTTTTATCTTTTTGCATTTTATTTACTTTGTACAAATGCTAGTAATTAGGCATGTATGGCAAGATAAAAATCAACAAGTAGACAACCTAAAAATCAAAGACAAATGCATGCAATAAAACACACTTTGCACACATGCACCCCTTAGGATAATCTCACTTGTTGCCTCGGAAAATAGTCTTGTCCCTCGAGCATGGGAGTTTTAGCAAAGACCCTCGATAAAAGATCGTAGTCCCTCGATGTTGCCTTCGGTAGACGATCTAGTCCCTAAAACGACATTGCTAAAACGTCCCATATGTTGCCTTCTATGACTATACAAACGTCCCACACCCGTCCCGTTAAACATCCTAACACAAGGTTGTTCACCAAATACAATGGTGAAACAACATTGTTAAAAGGGTTAAAAAACATAAGAAAGATCCTTCGAGTAAAATTAGGGTAGATAGCTCTTAGTTACTTGATCAAACTTGCAAAACATCCTTGCCATTTTTCAAACACACATCTCCACACAATTTTAAAACAAACTTTCAAAAACATTGAAACATCTTTTCAAAGAGACAAACACCTTTGTAAAACATTCAAACGAATTGTTACAAAGGTTGCCTAGACAAGGCATCTTTTTCAAAACATTTTCAAAACCACACACGCAAAACACCATTTCAAGCAATTGAAAAACAAAGGCAAGTGATCTAAAACAAGTAACTAAGAGCCCATGGATAACCATGGATTAAAAGGGTGCTAGCACCTTCCCTTTTCATAATCTACCCCCCGAACCCACGAAAACATCTCAAAGGTATTTCCTGTGCTTTTTGACCTTTCCTTAGGATAAAATAAAAAGTCGGTGGCGACTCTTGCTAAACCGAACATTTGCAAACACAAAACGCAAAAACCCAAGTCAGTTCTCCCACCGTATCACAGAACTGGCGACTCTGCTGGGGATTATTTTTAAAGTGGGGTTACCTTAGGGTTTTAGATCACCTATACTTGCTTACTTTAATTGCTTTGATTGCTTTACTTTTTGGGTTCCTTGTTTGGTTTTGTTGTAAATCCTACACCCGGATTTGGGGGCACCTTTTTAGGTAAATAGAAATAAACTGTGCGGGAACTGTGCGGGGTATACCGACATGGTTGAAGCAGTAGCTATGTTAGTGTGATATATTTGTGGGTACCGGTAGCCTTTGAGTAGTCAAGGAGAATACGGGGCCGCTGAGTGATGTCATGAAGCACTAACAAACTCTTAGAACCTTACTTGACCATCTTGGCCTTTTTTTAGGGGTAGTGAGATGACCGACTTTGGTGCAGTCCGAAGTTGGTAGATACTCGATACTACACTCATTGAGGATTGTTTTCTTGGAATATTTTGGTCGCCAGTTAAGTGGCTAAACCAAAACTATGAACACAGAAAATAATCCAGTGATATTGAGCTCCTTAGAACCCGGTTTCTATTTTAGGACAGGCTGAGCCAACTAACTTCAAGAGGGTACTTACCTACAAACCCCATGCACGCCTAAACCTAAGGACTTGTTTGCTTTGTATGAATATGATTACCTGTATATACACTTGCTTACTTTTGTATACATGTACATAACATCATAACATCATACCATAGCATTTTCAATAACCACTTCAAGGATCTCGAGGGTCTTTTTGATGCAGGGTCACGTTGAACCAGACGTCTATCAAAGGGCAAGAGGGTTCTCATCTAAACAAACACCGTCAAAGATCAAGTGCAACAACTTGAATCAGGGGCTATGACCCACTTGACATGGTGAGCTTGATTTTTGTGGAAAGACATCCACCGGTACAAAGTTCTTCAATCAAAGATGTTGATCGAGGTTCAAACTCTAACATTTTCTTGTGTTTACCCCGCGAGATCCTTGAAAACATGCATCCACATATCATGCATCATATCATGACAGGTTTCTCCCATACAGGTCTCCTTATCTTCATACTGTTTATTTCAGTAAGATGGATATGGAACAAACGGTGAAAGATCTCCAAGCTCAAAACGCTCAATTCCAACAAATGCTTCTGGCTATGGGTAAAGGGCAAGAGGATCTGAAAGCTCTCCTTCTCAAAGACAAGAAGAAGAAGTCCAATAAGACAGCGAGCATCCTGAACTTGAGAAGAAGACCTAAAATCCTATATCTTTCAACTCCGCCCAACATAGGGGATAGTCTTGAAGAAGACCACAATTTGGAGATCAATGATGTTGAAGCCGACTACTCCGAAGAACAATATCCTCTCGTTGATGACAAGTACAAACAGTTGGAGGATCGCCTTAGTGCTATGGAGATTCAACAAATACCTGGCTTGGATTTAGGAGACATGGGTTTAGTTTCTGGATTGGTCATCCCGCCAAAGTTCAAAGTCCCTACCTTTGCCCTATACGATGGAATCTCTTGCCCTAAGATGCACTTAAAGTCTTATGTCCGCAAGATTCAACCATACACAACTGATCCAAAGCTTTGGATCCATTTCTTCCAAGAAAGCCTGGTAGGGACTCAACTCGAGTGGTTCTATCAATTGGAGGGTTCTCGCATCCACACCTGGGAGGATTTAGCTGCTGCTTTCTATAAACAGTATCAGTACAATGCTGATCTTGCACCAACTTGTGTGCAATTGCAAAACATGACCATGGGTTCCAACGAGAGCTTCAAAGGATACGCCCAAAAGTGGAGAGATCTGGCTGGTAGGGTGCAACCCCCTTTAACTGACAGGGAGCTAATTGACATCTTCATGGGAACATTGACAGGGCCTTTCTTCAAACACTTGATCGGAAGCTCTTCAGCCGGGTTCACCGAGCTAATACTGACCGGCGAAAGGGTCGAAGCTGGCATCAAAAGTGGGAAGATTCAAGAAGCTACACCTTCTGATGCTCAGAAAAAGCCTTACAGTGGGAAGAAAGAGTCCAATGCTATGTACAGTCAAAAGAGTCGTCGTGACCAACACATAGGGGCAGTTATGATCTCTGGTTCAGCGTCACACCGACAACAGCAAAAGGGAAATCAACGAAGGCCAGACGAGCCTAAAAGATAGTTCACCAACATCAACATGCCGCTGTCTCAAGCGTTGCAACACTTGCTGAGGATGAATCTAATTACATTGATAGGACCTCATCCAAACCCCAAGACTTATTCTCCTAACTACAATCCTAATGCAACGTGCGCTTATCATTCTGACAGTCCCGGGCATGATACTAACAATTGTTGGGCATTGAAGTACAAGATTCAGAATTTGATTGATGCCAAGGAGATTGACTTTGGTCCTCCGGAGACTCCAGCATGATCACTGCTCCTTTGACGAATCATTGAGAGCGTCTTTGTTTCTTTGAATTTTCAAGTTGTAACTTCTTTTGTTATTCAAACAATTATCTATTAATGTCAAACTTTGTTTCATTAATGCATTGCATATGTTTGTCTTGAATTCATCCTTTCATTTCCATTACATTTAAACTATGCTTTTTACTCTCCTTATGACATTCAACTCTTGCTAAAAGTTACAAGCCTTTAGAGGGAGGATGACGAAACAATGCCATAATCTCATACAATATGCTTTTGAACAAACCTTGCTGATGATGTACAGGCGTTTCTTTCAAATCCTAAACACTGGAGTTATAAGGAAGATAATCCCTAGTCAACCCCTTCGAGCCAAAGAAGTAGAAGTTTTCTATTTTAACACAAATTGAAACCTTTAATCGAAACCTGGGGCAGGGTAGTCTCTCAGTTAATTCAAATGCGCTTTAAGTCGCAAAACTCTCAGTTCGTAATACAACGAACGACATCAAAAACATTCCTCTGGAATCAAAAGACAGTGACGGTTACTTATCTCATAGGCAGTCATTATCTCTCAAAAAAAAAAGAAAGAGAAAAGCCCACTAAGCCAAAACCTATAAAGGAGGCTTAAGAAAGCTGGGGCATCCCGCTGACTGTAATCTCGAAAACAGGAACAGTCAGGCAAAAGTTAGGGATAACAAACCAAAATCCTCGACAACATGAAAAATGTTGCAAAAAAAAAAATGATGACTGCCTTCCAAAATCCAACTTGTGTGAACCATCACCAAAACGTCGTTCCAAATTCAAATAGAGTTCGACGCACAATTAACTGAGTTTAGGATTGAAGAACATCACGAAGAGCGGGTGGGTACAAATATACTTTGAGCCTTTATCCTTTGCTTCTTAAACCGTGAACCAAGCCACGTTACAACTCTTCAAAAGTCCTAAATGAAGCATGGGTTAGTTCGAAAGCATACTGTTACAAAAGGTATCCTGACTCCTGTAAGGCTTTGCTCTAAATCCTGAGTTTGAATTTTCTTAGCAAAATTTCTTTACTCGCTAAAACGCATTTTCAAAAACTTCAAGACAAACATAAACTTTGCATTACTTGAATATCATTGTTTGCATATGGCTATTTGTTTGACAGCGGAGAAATTCACACAACGAATATCCGATGAATGAAAGCTCTCCCAGTGAACAAAATCACTTCAAGGGGGATGAAACTTCCAACGACAAATCTCCTATAAATAAGGGGGCATGACATGTCACTATCCAGCACACCTGGGGCAGTCCAGTCAAGATTTGGAGAAATCTCTGAAGAAGTGCAGAGTAACCAGGGGCAAGTCTTCATCTCTGTTACTTGGGGCATTGAACGTCAACCCCGACAAAAGATTACATACAATCAAACTTTTTGGCAATGCCACAAACATTCGCTACTAAGGGCAATGACAAGTCTCCCCAAATTCCTTCTCATAGGATGACTCCCAGCAAGGGTTTAATCTCTGAAAACTTTTCCCCAACTGAATCAACCTCAAGAATCCTCGAGGACTTCCCCCAACGAAGATGTCACCTCTCTAGCGGACTGACGACAAGGTTTATTTCCCCAACAACACCAGGATTCCCCAGCTTGAGTTTGCCTCTCCGACTACTACAAATCAAAGGACCACAACTCCTCTTCCCCAGTAGACTACTCTACAATCCCCAGCAAGTTACTGTGAAACCTGGACCCGACCAGATATCAGTTCAACTTCGACTCTCCAGTAGAGCAACGGACAACCGAGACTCCTGAACTCTTTTCCCAAGCAGGAATAAACATTCTCCCCACAAAGTTTTCAATATTCCCCAACGAAGTTTCTCCTCAAACAACAAAATAGGAATCCATTGGAAATATTCTAAGCAAAGTTTGAAGACACACATACTCTTCAACAGCAGTCCAGGATTTAATGACTCCCTAGCTTTTGTCAAGGATTTATTTTCCCAGACAAAAATACATTCATTAACATTTCACATTTCGTACATGATAAGTGCATACAACGCAATCTCATTTATTTTGAGAACATCATGACATCATGCACTTCATACATCATGACATTGCATACAACTAACGTTTTACCTTTTTCAGAAAAAGGTCAATCAACAGATGGCTACCATCAACCTTTTCAAGTTCCAGATTAATACCTGAAACCAGACAAGACAATGATCTACTTGACCATCATGAAGCAAGCCTACATCGGTTCCTTCTCAATTTCAGATGCAATTTTACACGGACTCATCATCAGGCAACCCTACACAGGTTCCTCCTCTCCAGATGCAGTTTCACACGAACTCATCATCAGGCAACCCTACACCGGTTCCTTCTCAAATTCAGATGCAGTTTTACACAAACTCATCATCAGGAAACCCTACACCGGTTCCTTCTCAAATTCAGATGTAGTTTTACACGAGCTAATCATGAAGAAACCCTACACCGGTTCCTTCTCAATTTCAGATGCAGTTTTACACGGACTCATCATCAGGCAACCCTACACAGGTTCCTTCCTTCCAGATGCAGTTTTACACGGACTCATCATGAAATAACCCTACACCGGTTCCTTCTCAAATTCAGACGCAGTTTTACACGGACTCATCATCAGGCAACCCTACACATGTTCCTTCCTTCCAGATGCAGTTTTACACGGACTCATCATGAAGCAACCCTACACCGGTTCCTTCTCAAATTCCAGATGCAGTTTTACATAGACTCATCATGAAACAACCCTACACCGGTTCCTTCTCAAATTCAGACACAGTTTTACACGGACTCATCATCAGGCAACCCTACACAGGTTCCTTCCTTCTAGATGCAGTTTTACACGAACTCATCATCAAGCAACCCTACACCGGTTCCTTCTCAAATTCAGATGCAGTTTTATACGAACTCATCATCAGGCAACCCTACACCGGTTCCTTCTCAAATTCCAGATGCAGTTTTACACAGACTCATCATGAAACAACCCTACACCAGTTCCTTCTCAAATTCAGACGCAATTTTACACGGACTCATCATCAGACAACCCTACACAGGTTCCTTCCTTCCAGATGCAGTTTTACACGAACTCATCATCAGGCAACCCTACACCGGTTCCTTCTCAAATTCAGATGCAGTTTTACACGAACTCATCATCAGGCAACCTACACCGGTTCCTTCTCAAATTCAGATGTAGTTTTACACGAGCTAACCATGAAGCAACCCTACACCGGTTCCTTCTCAATTTCAGATGCAGTTTTACACGGACTCATCATCAGGCAACCCTACACAGGTTCCTCCTCTCCAGATGCAGTTTCACACGGACTCATCATCAGGCAACCCTACACCGGTTCCTTCTCAATTCAGATGCAGTTTCACACGGACTCATCATCAGGCAATCCTACACAGGTTCCTTCCTTCCAAGATGCGGTTTCATACGGACTCATCATCAGGCAACCCTACACAGGTTCTTTCCTTCCAAGATGCAGTTTTACACGGACTCATCATCAGGCAACCCTACACAGGTTCCTTCTTTCAACTTACAAAATTACAATTCAACAGGAATTCTTGGATGGCATCTACAAACCCATCTCCAACAGGATTCTATCACCTCTCCAAATGGCATCTTTAAGCCCATTCCCTCTACCATCACATCACCGAGTGCAAATTTCTGGGCACTCTAGTGTTCAATCATCTTCCACCTTCAAGTCACAAATGGCAGATTCGCCAATCTAACTCTTCAGGTGTAAGAAGATTGAACAGGGGCAGCTGTTGTACCCCAAAATTTGCCCTCTCAATTCTCAAGGTTTTTCTTACAAGGATTCTCAAGGTTCAAGCTTGCACAAGAGCATTGGGATTTTCCAGTACCAAAATTAAAAGGAAATTGTCAAAGATGGAGAAAACAGATAAAAATAACATTTTGACAAATTTGGTGGAAAACATATCTCCTTCGATTCAGCATACTTCGATTGACTCTTGGCCTCTTTCGATTGCTCAAAATGGCTACTAGCGTGCCTCTTTCGAATCTGGATTTTTTGCCTCATGTATGCCTCTTTCGAACCTGGACATTTGGCCTCCTGTATACCTCTTTCGAATGCAACCTGGGTACATCATTCGTATGGATTGGAAACATCCTTCGATTCAACCTTTCGATTGGACAAGTGTGCTTCCTGCATGGTTGCAATCGAAGGCCATGGCCTGCTGGCCACACATGCCCCCTGCAAGGAAACCCTTTTCGATTCACCAAGCGTACTGCCTACAAACCTGTTTCGATTGGGACAAGTAGCTGCCTGCAAGCCTGCTTCGATTTGGACAAGTTTACTGCCTACAAACACGCTTCGATTGGGCAACATTGCTTCCTTCGAACACAGACTTTCGATTGGGAAATATGTTTGCTTCGATCCACATGCTTCGATTGGGCAATATGCTTCCTTCGAGCATGAGCTTTCGATTGGTCAATAGCTTCCTGCGCATTAGCTTGTTTCGACCACAAGCTTCGACTGAGGCAAAGGTTTCCTTCAAACAGATGTGCTTTGATCTCACTCTTGCCTTTGACTCAAACCCAAATCTCGTTTGCCAGGCTGTGTTGCGTCTAGATCTTTATATAGTCAGATGCTTGTACAAAGGTTTTAAACTTTACCTTCTGGATACTACTATTTTGGGTTAAAGGCTACATACTTTTTCTGCAAACAGAGAGACTTTATCACAAAAGCAGCTTTCCATCTGATTTCAGTCTGAGCACAAGCAACGTCAGAGGCATCTGTCATCTTCTGCACCCCACTGCTGCTGTTGCCAACAGGCCCCCCACTTGTACTGTCACGTTACAATATTTTATTATTTTTGCAAGGCTGGCTGTTTTCAAACATATCCATTTCTTAGTTCTCTATAAATAGAGGAATTATTTACAAAGCTAGAGAGGACTTTTTGGGGCCAGACGAAGGAACCTGCAGAAAATTCTCAAACACAACAAAAACTCTCAAGTTCATCAAACACTTGAGAAATCAATACCCAGAATCCAAACACTTAGAATCTGAAACATCCATACACCTTGTTACCATTCGAATCCAGTAGGAAGAACCTCACACTTGTTCTTCTTTGTTGAATCCAGTATCAAGGATGTAACCCCTGGTTTCTCCCTCCGAATCCAGAAGCATTCAAGGAAACCACTTAAAGGCCCAGCACACGTTCCAGTCTGAAGCAAGGTAAGTTATTCTTACCTTCGAGCTTTTCGTTTCATGGCATGACATGTAAATATACTTGTTCGTTCCAAGAATGCACATACTGCTGTTCCTTTCGTTTCCACCCTGTTAACATGTTTCGTTTTGCTTTCTGTTTACCTGAACTAGTTTTAATTATTAAACTGTTTGAAAGATAAATACTAGCATGGCCTTAGGCCATGTTGCCATTTAATGCTTGAAATGAAAGAAACAAGAGACAGGAGTATGAAACGAAACCTTTGGTTTCCACACTGACTTCCAGGTCCAGCCAGAGACACGCTCACACTGACTTCACTGGCCCAATCGAAGAAGGCAATAAGGCAGAAAGGCCCCAGTCGAAGGATACAACTTGCTGCTGCCTTAGCCCAGTCGAAGGATATAACTTGCTGCTGCCTTCGCCCAATCGAAGGATAGGACTTCGCCCCTGCCAAGGCCCAATCAAAAGACGTGACTTTGCTGTTGCCAGCCCTAATTGAAGGAGGCCAACAGAATGCCAGTCGAAGGCTGCTACTGCCTGGGTCGAAAGACACTCATTTTTCTTACTTTTATCTTATTTTTTCATATTTTTTATGCCTTTCGATATGGTTGTAATAGCGTAGGATTTTTATCTTTTTGCATTTTATTTACTTTGTACAAATGCTAGTAATTAGGCATGTATGGCAAGATAAAAATCAACAAGTAGACAACCTAAAAATCAAAGACAAATGCATGCAATAAAACACACTTTGCACACATGCACCCCTTAGGATAATCTCACTTGTTGCCTCGGAAAATAGTCTTGTCCCTCGAGCATGGGAGTTTTAGCAAAGACCCTCGATAAAAGATCGTAGTCCCTCGATGACCCTCGATGTTGCCTTCGGTAAACGATCTAGTCCCTAAAACGACATTGCTAAAACGTCCCATATGTTGCCTTCTATGACTATACAAACGTCCCACACCCGTCCCGTTAAACATCCTAACACAAGGTTGTTCACCAAATACAATGGTGAAACAACACTGTTAAAAGGGTTAAAAAACATAAGAAATATCCTTCGAGTAAAATTAGTGTAGATAGCTCTTAGTTACTTGATCAAACTTGCAAAACATCCTTGCCATTTTTCAAACACACATCTCCACACAATTTCAAAACAAACTTTCAAAAACATTGAAACATCTTTTCAAAGAGACAAACACCTTTGTAAAACATTCAAACGAATTGTTACAAAGGTTGCCTAGACAAGGCATCTTTTTCAAAACATTTTCAAAACCACACACACAAAACACCATTTCAAGCAATTGAAAAACAAAGGCAAGTGATCTAAAACAAGTAACTAAGAGCCCATGGATAACCACGAATGAAAAGGGTGCTAGCACCTTCCCTTTTCCTAATCTACCCTCCGAACCCACGAAAACATCTCAAAGGTCTTTCCTGTGCTTTTTGACCTTTCCTTAGGATAAAATAAAAAGTCGGTGGCGAATCTTGCTAAACCGAACATTTGCGAACACAAAACGCAAAAACCTAAGTCAGTTCTCCCACCGTATCACAGATTGTAACTGATTTTTTTATCACTGCAGTAATTGGAAGTAAGAGGTTCTGATATCTAATAGGTTCCCAGGTAGAAGTTGCACAGGATAGTGATTAGGAGGAAAGTTGTAAACTGGAATTGTTTAGGCTTTTAACTGATACTATATAGTGGACTTCCTTCTTGGCTTGATAGCCCCTAGAGTAGGTGACGTTGCACCAAACTGGTTTAACAATTTATTGTGTCTTTTACCTTCTGCAATTTAATTCTGCATTGTTTATGTTTTTTGGTAAATGTTTTAGTCAGCAGGTGATGTTATAACATCTGTCATGACATCGCCTTTTATGTTGAGACATATGTTTTAACACTTATTTTAAAGTGCTATAACTTCATAATTCATCCACAACCTCGCACCAGAGAATTAATCTAAACCTCCCAATCTAGCAGCCAAATATGATTACTACAATTAAAGTGATCGGAAATAAAAAATGTTGCAACAATAACATTCTCCTATCGCCATATCTCATTATATCATAAAGATGAACTAAAAGAATCCATGTATTGATGTTGTCATGATAGAGAAAGCAAACCTATAAAGTAAGTTCCAAATTCATTCTTATCATCACGATAGATCATGATACTCTGAGAAATTCAAATTATAGTAGGAACTTAATAGATCCAGACGCAGCTTGAAACAAACATGAAGGCGGATTTTTGGCACGCAAGCCAAGTTGGGGCGAGAAGAGAAAAGCTTTGTGCATTTATCACATTCTTCAACGCTCTACCGAGAAGGGCGTACCACTTGAATAGGATCCTATTGTAGATAATGAGGAAGCCATCCCTGGACCTCCCGGAGAAAAAACGTTTGAGAGGAAATAGTGAAGTAGTTGTCGGTCAGGGAGAACTATCAAAACATACATTAACTCGACAAAGAAATCAACGTATGCTTGTCACCGAACCGAGAAAGAATCTGTGTGGTCCATCTCGATACCTAGAAGAGGCGGAAATTCGAATAAATTTTGGATCATGGTTTGGGAAAAATATCGGATGCGGAAATCTTTAAGAGCCAACCCACACGACTTAGCATAAAGGGAAGAGACTTATAAGGAAATAAAGTATGCTGACATGTATCACATCAAAGGTAAATTCGACTATTGAATGATCAAATACATACTCCCTAATGTCGATCGTCAAAGGAATGCATTTGAATCCTCACAACACGAAAGATAAGTATTTCTCGAGACTCTTCAAAAACTTAAATAAATGAGTCTTTATTTCTTGAAGCTCTTCAAAAAATTAAATAATTGAATCTTTTTCCTAAAGAAATACTTTCTACACAAATAACATTATAATCTTTGGCAATGTGGCATATATTCTATTTGTGAAATAGGATCCTACTAGGAGAAATGCGCTAAAGCGCAGCTGGTGTACCCCCTCTTAGGAACTAGCCACTACAATAGCATAGGCGGTGGATCCTAGGAGACATCCTCCTCGAATTAGAATAAAAACCTGGGGGTAAGGACGGGAACCCCACCCTTGTTCAGGAATGGTTCCTAGTGACGTTGAATACTTACTCCAACTCCCATAGACCGAGATGGCTAACGACAAAATCTTGATGGTTACTCCAATTCCCGCCAAAGAGGATAGGTGACAACAAAGTTCTAAAGGTCATGTCGGTTCCTTACCAAGAAAAATAGTTGTGCAAGATAATACGAATGATGCAAGCTTGTATTGAAAGGAACAAATAAATTGAAGCATAACTAGGCCAGAAGTCAAAGGCTTACTCAAAGCTAAGAGACATAATCGATAATAACTCCCACTAATATAGTAGGAAATTTACGAAAAATATTACACAAAATACGGTGAGCATTGTGACACTGGACAAGTAAAGGTAAATAAATAAATAGTGTTGTCCATACATGTTACAGTGAAACATAAAGGAATAACGCACAATTCAAGTTATACAGAAACATAAAATCATGCATCACCGCTTTGGGACTGAGCATTTTCATTGTTGTACCCTAATTTTTGACCTAAGATCCCACATCATATGCATCATCATATAAGTCATCTGGTTTCAAAAAATCATACATATCATTTCATTCATCTATCTCACCCAAGTTAGACTTAAAATGTTTAAATCATATATTACTTGTGCTTTGGGTTTTCCCCATTTAAATGGATCATCATCTTCATCACAATCTCATCACATTAGGGTTTCATCATGGATTCATCAAGTGCTTGAAGAAAATTAGGGTTTTTGCACCCTTAGTTAAAGAAGCAGGAATTAGGATTTTGAAGGTTGATCCCTAATGTATATCACTCAAGAGGCTCTAAATATAATTCTATCATAGTCCTCAAGTTGTCTCAATGTATTGAAGATTTCACCATGATCACAAGATTTCAGTGGAATTGGAAGATTTGAATTCATCTAGAAAAGTCAATTGCTCAAAGTCTAACTTTGACTTTTGAGATTTTTAGTCAAATATGAACTTATCAAGAAAATTTTCATTAAAATTTGGTTGATATTTGAATTTTATCAATTGTAATCATAAAAATTGAGATAACTTTCAAAAAGGGAAAAGTTGAAGAAGTTGAAAATTTTTCTAAGTCCTAAATACCATGTTCAAATGCATGACTTTTCAAGCTCGTAAGTTCTTCCTCAAGTTATCATTTTTCATGCCCAAAGGATGTACTTAAAGAGGATCCTAAATACTTAAACATTGTAGAAGGAATTTACTTAAAAGCTCATAAGAATCGGAAGATATGAAGTGTTGAAGTTCAGGTCTCAAAGTTGTTAAATTGCCAAATATTTCTAAGTGTTTTTCAACTTGAAATTCCAATTTTGTTGGCCAGATTTCTTATTGATTCAAGTTGATTCAAGCCAAGTGTTCAACATGAAAATTATAGAGGATGGGACCATCTTCCCAATTATACTAAGAGCATGAATTTATCTTGCTTGAGCATGAAGTTTCAAAGAAGAGAAGTAGCCATGGTGAAGTTGTTTTTACAAGTCAGATACGGGGTTCAAGTTCATGTCCAAACCTATACCAAACTATGTGATATTTCTTTTCAGCCTACATTGGTTCTAAATCTCTGCATAATTAATGAATTACATAAGTTCTAAGTGCATTACACAAATATTTGAGGCATTTCCCAAACCACGTTCCATTTTGAGAGCATTTTGCCAAAAAGACCACACTTCCATTTACATAAAGTTTGATTTAATAAAAATGTCAATGCATTAATCCCATACCTTGTTATCTCTGATCACACTTTATCAATAAACTCAGAAGAAACTCTCTAAGGCCTCCATATTGTCTCATAAACCACTCAAGTTATGCATTGGAACCATGGATTCTCATGAAACTACCTCTTGAAACTCAACCAAACCAAAACTCACAAACTTTGTTTATCACCAGTCCTCACTCTCTCAAACTTCTCTATAAATAGAGAGAATGTCTCAGCTTCAAAGCACACAAAAATTCTCCCTCAAACAGTCACAAACTCAGAGAGAAAAATCACAAAACACCATTAAAACTCCAAAGTCCATTTCTTCGAATTTCTCATTTCTTGCAAGTTCCTTGCAAACTAATAATGCAAACACCATCCATACACAATATGTAAGTTTTGTATGCATTAATCCATAGTTGAAAAACCTCCATCACTCCACCCAACCGGCGCTCATTCATCATTTCAACTTTACTTGGTCATAAAGTTTGAGATAATTTCAAAGCAAACTAAGGATTGGATTGTGTTCTTTATACTTCAAGGAATCTAAGAGGATTATTATTTCATCTCTACAAGCACTGAAAGAGGCATTGGACCATGCTCCAATAGGTGAGTTTTTCTTTATTTTGAAGTCTCTCCTACAAGCATCACTTTAAGCATTTCTTGATACTATCATTTTGTTTGAATGTTATGAACTAAAGCCCTATGAAAATAGGAATTGGTTGAGCTTGTTTGCCATTTAATTTAACTTTGAAATAATTAGGGTTCTCTGGTTTTTTCCAAAATTCATGAGTTACGATTGATATAAATAAATGATATGCACATATTTGTATTCCTTGTGAAATTTCAAGCGAGTTAGCTTTTTACTTTTTTTTATTTGGTTGAGAATTAAAGAAATATGAATTGCACCATTGATGATATCTTGAGGTTGAAGATGATGTTAGGTGGCGCGAAATTTCAGTTTTTCAAACTTCAGTGTATATTGTATTTAACTGGAGATGTTTTATAAATGTATTGGCATTGCGCCCCAGTGGTTAATGCACTGGTCTTGTGTGTTTGCGTGTGAGTGAGAGGTCTTGGATTCGAATCTCCCTCTCCTTAGACCTTTTGTTTGTTTTATTTTTTTCAAACCATTCAGTAACTTGCTTCATATTTATTTTAATGGTTGTGTTATTAGTCACCATAGTGTGTGGCCCAGTGCCTAAGGTTTTTAGCTGTGAACCTCAAGGGCGTGGATTCAATCCCTTTGGCCACCATTCCTAAATTTTTACCACTATTTTTCCTTTCTTTATTGTTATTTCTATTTTCATTTTCATTTTCTCTTTAGTTTTAGTTTATTTCTTTATTTTGTGTTCTCTTTTTATTTTTATTTCATCAAGTTAAATATTAAAAAAAACCAAAATATTTTTATTTATTTAATCAAGCTTTGATTTTATTTTGTTTGTTTAATATATTAATAATTAAAAAGATCCAAAAATAGTTTAATTTGTATAAATCTTGATGTTTCTTTTATTAAACTTTTTGTGAATATTTTTCTTAAATGACTTTATTAATACTATGATACTTTAATGAATTTACTTTAGTGTGTTTTATTTTAAAGTCTTATACCATGATTAAATGTTATCATTTTGAAAATGTTTTGTTTAGGTGATTGAGTAGTTGAAACTTTAAATATTTAATTGTTTGATCTTTGAGAATATTTTGATGTTTGTTTCCATTAATGCATGACCAGTCTTCCCTTTTAGGGTTATGGTTTAAAGACTTGTATGATTTTCTTTATTGGCTTGTATTTATGATGATTCTCATTTTGGGTTTTGTTCTTGCCATGTGTATTTAGTCCTTACTTTTGCCTTGAGGTTCTGATTAGTACCTTGTTTGATTGTGAGAAACACTAATCCATGAAGCTTGCATGTTCTTTGCTTTAATGTTGATCCTTAATGTTTATATGGTTTATGTTTGAAAGGGATTATAATGTTGACTTGATAGTCATGTGCACGTGTTTGTCTTAAGTACATCTTCATTGTGTTTATCTTTGTATGTTACCTTTGTAAATGTTTTCCTTGTGTTTAACCTTGTGCACCTAAACCCTAATTGTATTTTTCAAACTTTGATCCTTCATTGGTACGTAGGTATAAGACTTTATGTCTCTCCAAACAAAAATGTAATAAAATATATTTATTTTCCCATATCCACACTCTTTTAGAAAACAAACCAATTTTAACCAAAAAACATACATTACAAGAGGTTCCTATAGAGTATTATAGATATATAGGGTGCTAATACCTTCCCTTTGAATAACTAACCCCCGTACTTTAGATCTACCTTTATTGCATTTCTTTTTGCTTTACTTTTAGTCTTGCTTCTTGCATTGCATGTTTAATATAGGGTTTTGATCTTTTCCTTTTCCCTTGGAAACAATAAAGTTTGATGGTGACTTCTTAATTTGTGAGTCAAGTTATTCAATAGCTTGGTCTCTGATTTTTCACCGTGATAGTCATCATCCACTAATGCTCCATCCTCGACAATCTTCTGCATGTTAAGTTGCAAGCAGATAACCTATACACCCGGACAAAGCGCCTCCAGCTGGTCGGCTGCTTGGTTGAAAGTGATGTATACCCACTTTGAGGGCATGATCAAGTGTCTCATTGACATTCTTCCTCAAGTAGTCCAATTGTCTCACGTAGGCCTCTCATTCATTTTCTTGAGACTCAGTCTCTTGCTGAAGAGCCTTCATAGCCTCGTCGGTGCAAGATGTCATCGTTGCAAAAACAGTTGTAGCCTCTTCACGACACTTCTTCTCTACCTCTAGAAAATATTTAAGTTATGCATTGGTGGAAGCAAGGGAAAAATGGGAGTGTTGCTTGAAAACATGTGGTGTCACATGCAAGTATACCTGTGTATTTTAAGTAGCAAGTGATAAAAACAGTAAGGATGTCGAACCCACTGGGAGTGGAGAATAACTTAGATTAATTTTTGCAAGTATATATCTTCTGTAAATAAGAATGAGCAATATAAAATTAATTTAGGAGTATCACAGGTTCAATTTAGTATAAACAAGATTAAAACAATGTTAAAAAGGTAAATGAGTTCAATAATAGAGAGCATGTTGGGCAATGATCCATTAATACAAAATTGTCATTTATGTGTGGATAATGTGTTGTGTCGTTCCAGGAGAGGTAAGAAAGCAATCTAAAGGTTTATCTTTACAACATCAAAAGCATATACTTTAGGACAAGGGTACAAATCTCTAAGCCTCACTTGTAACCCTAAGGCATTTCTGATTTTATTCTGAAAGTCCTTTATGATTGTAGCCACTTATCTTTAAGAAGCTATTCTAGTTAATTTCTCTATATTACTATTTTCAACCACTTTTATCATGAAATTCTCTTGTTGTTGGATCACTTGCAAGAACAAGCTTGTATCTTTTTCTAATTTGATCAATCAAAGAAATAGATTTATAGCAAGTTAACACATGATAAAACAAAGCACTCATAACACATCATTTAACATAAAATCTATAATATATTAACGTATCATGGCTCAATATATAAGGTTTTTCTCATAATGAGTTGAGTACATACAATAATACCGGTCCTTAAATTAATCATTTTCAAACACATAATGGAAAAGAAATAACAACCTAAGAGCAACATCTTGTCTTCTTTCAATGGTTAATCACCAAGAGACAACTTATGTCGCACCAGGTATCAACAATAGGCACTTGAGATGGTGAGAGGAAGAATATACATTTTCACTCAAATCTTTTCTTCACTGGTTTCTTCTATCTGATTTTTCTCTAACAAATGATGAACTATTTTTTCTTCTTAAAGAGTTGCTTTTTAAGTTTCTTTAGCTAGGGTTTTGCAAATTGTCTTGGATCTCAGGCTTGAGAATAAATCAAATCGGGCCCAAAAGGAAATCAACAAAGTTCCCTTCTTTTTCATTCTCATTTGTACAACATTGGAATTAAGTACAAGCAGTAGTGGGAGACAAGGTATAGTGTGGCAGTCTATTGGTGTAGAGGGGCAGATGACACTGCCCTTTTTGCTGCATGGCACGCTTAGTGGTTGTACTATATAATAGATATTGTCTTCTAATTCCTTGTTCTTATCCTTTCAAATCAACTCTCCTTCCAACGCAGATTGCTGCCACGTGTGCCCTAGCAATGCAATTATTGTTTCTCTTTTTCTCTCAGCTGCTCCTAAACTTTTGTTTTCCTTTGACTACCAGCTACTGTCCCAAGTTATCATGCATGATCTCATCAGAACTAACCTTTCAAAATCAACAAACACTTAAAACTACAAAAGAGAGCATATCTTATTCTCTTTAGAACTACTCTAAAAACAACAAAATGTAACGAATTTAACTACTGAATGGAAAAACAAATAGTAATATTCAAGTATTTGGACTTGTAATAGCTCACAAAATATGGTTTATCACACCCCCAAACTTGAATCATCACATGCCCTCATGTGATGCAACAAGTAGAAATAAAAAGAATTTCATTGCCTATAATCTCCTACTCTAACATCTCAACTCACAATCAACTCAGAAGTCATCACAAGGGACTATTTTCAAAAGTTGGCATAACTCAGTCTTGTTACTATTCAAATAATGTGTATGTGTGCTCTTTCTCATGAAGTTTGTCATGCCAATACTCTTCAGTTAAGATAGGTAGCCTAAATCCTAGTTTGATTCTCTTATCATATGGTCCAAGAATTCATTTCTTTTAGTTTCAGAAGGGGGAATTGACTATTCTGATTTATAATTTTTTGTTCATTTTGAACTCGAGGCTTACACATGCATTTTTATTATTGATAAGTTTTGCTAGATGTTCCACCTTTTCAGCTAATGGAATCTCACTTGTAATGAGCCCAACCTGTTACTAATGGTGAAGAAATCTATTATTCCTCCAATTTTGGGCACAAGAACTATTCCTCCAGTTTCAGGTACATGAACTTATTTTTCATGCTCATTGGCATTTTTCATTTTTTAACACACTTTTGTGAGTTTATTTACATATCCAGTGTATCCTTTGTGATAACCTTAAGCAACAGTCTTATCATCCCCTAGACTAAATCCTACTATGAATCCGCATTCCATAATTTAAAATAATTCAAACTTATTAAGAGGCTAACTACTTTTCCGACTACTAGAGGCACGACATGGGTTATCAGAAAATTACAAGAAGCTGCATTGATTAGCTATCAAGACGTTGTTTCCAACATTGTCACATTCCAATTAGAATTGTTCTATGTTTTTAGAATTTTTGTTATTTTGGGGATGAAGTCAGTTATTTTCCTTTGTTTTTGTTTTATTTTTATTCTCTTTCTTTAAACATAAAATCTACATAAAATAAAATGAAAACATAAAACTAAATTTCTTCATTACTAGCTTGGGAATTTAGATGACAGAATTGAAATGACTGAAATTTTAAACTCGCAAAATAAAAACCTAAAACTAGTAGTTGATTATGGTAGATCAGGTTCAGTAAACAACAGTCACGATGGAATCTGCCAGACCCCCAAACATAGAGTAAGGATAACGTTCTCATTGGCATTTGGTGAGTAGTGGCACACCATGACTTGTCAACCTAAAAGGTTAGAAAAAATACCAGCTAGACACAAAGCCCGTTGCTCTTCCTTATCACTTTGTCCCATTTCTTTTTCTTATGCTCTTTCTTCTTACTTTTAGCTTCCCCCTGAGATTTTGCTTTTTCTGCCTTGGGGACCTCACTGACAACTTCTATCCTGACAGCTGTATTCGCCTCCTTTTCTTTTGCACGACTCGTTTTCACATGGGTCTTAGCTTTTACAGGTTTTTTCTTCTTTGTGGGTGTCTTCTTAAGGGCATGGCTGCTGATTTTCTGAAGTGTCCTCTCTTTTGTTGGACTAATGATTGATGGTTTTTCAGAGCTTTTCTCCTTATCTTCCTCGGATTATGTTTCAGACTCAGATTATTTTGAGTCTTCTGCAAAGTTGTTCTCCTCAATTTTAGCAACAATATCTTTTTCCACGTGCTTGCATTGGTCCTCTATCACATTTTCAATTTCCTCTACTTGGTCATCTTCCTTATTATCTTCCTTATTCACTTGTTCATCTTTATCATCCTGACTATCCTTTTCAACATCTTATTCTTTCACAATTTCACCTTTATTCAATTCAACATTGTCTTTGTTGATCTGTTTCATTAGCTCATCAAGGGTTTTTTCATCTTCATCTGAATCCTCCACCTCAGCTGGCTAATTCATATTGAATTCCCTAAATGGGTTGTCTGATATTGGTTGCATAATGGTCTTAATTTTCTTTGGCTTCTTATCTTTTCTAGCTCTATTTTTTGGGTTTTTAGCACTATCGTCTTCTGGAATGCCAGAGATGGACTCTGGATGTGACCTAAAAGATATATTCTTCTTACTCTTCTTTTTCGTCTCTTTCTTCTTTTTGTTAAACTCTTTGTCATCTCCTTCAGCATTTTCCTCTTGGCCATCTTGGTATTCCTCATGAATTAGTTCCCCCATAAAATGATCTGGGAAAATATGTGGGTTCTCTAAAGTCTCTCCTTGATTAAGGGAAAACATCCTCTTCTGCCATGCATGTTAGTATTTAACAAACTTGGGGATGGCAAATCTCATCAGTTGAGTGCTCAGGGACACCTTGCCTTCTGCACAGGGTTGTGATCAAACAAGGGAAGTAGATCATTCCCTACTTTTTTGGAACAAGCCTAGATTTCTTCCAAGATGATCTTGGAAAAGTTCACTACACTAAAGGAAGTGATACAATGAAGGAGCAACAACATGGCTTTGCTTACGCTCTCATTGTGGGTAGTGGGACGAAGAGAGTGTTAATAAACTGGTACCTTACTTTGGAGTCAGGGAAAAGATTCATCCTCTGACTATCTTTTTTGAGCCTGGAGAAATTTATCTTGTTCCTGGGTTGGACAAGGAGTCCTTAAAAACATCATAATTGTCTTCATCAGAACTCTCCAGCAAATGTTGGTAAGTATCACCAACATTGTTCAATCCCAACACCATGTTAATATTTTCCTATGAATAAACCACTTTGGTACCTCTAACCACCATTTCCATTCTCTTATTTATTATGTCTACAAGGTTGGCATAAAACTCTTTCACCATTTGAATGTTGTACATATTGGGGTGCTTGTAAAACTTAGTCCACCAATGTCTCAAGGAAATCCCAAGTCTTACTCCTCCATGTCGTACACAAAACTCCTCTTTAAGTGGGCCCTCATTCCAGCAAAATAATTAGTGAATTGCTTATGAGCGTCAATGTTGATGAAACCTTCAGCATTAGAATCTCCAGTTAGAGTAGTCGATCACTGGCGTGGAATTCTTTCTAGCGCATGTCTTAAATTGTTTGCGAGAGATTTTTGATTCCATTTTTATGTTAGGGTTTGAGAGATGAGGTGAAGGGATGATGAGATGTTGAAGCAATGATGAGATAAATTTGTGGGAAGTTAAGTGGGAGCAAGCAGTTTTGAGAAGAGATAGAGGTTTAAATTTTTTGGAAATTATGAGAAGTGATGAGTATTTGGTAGGGGTTTGTAATACAGTTGGAGAACTGGCTTTTGAGTTTGCATTTTATTGTAAATGTTGCGGATAGCAAGAGTCGCCACCGACTTTTCTTTTATCCAAAAAAGGAAAGGGTGAAAAGAACAGGAAAGACCTTTTGAGAATTTTCTGAGTAAGGGGGGTAGGTTATGAAAAGGAAAGATGTTAGAACCCTTTTCATCCGTAGTTTTCTACAGGCTCTTAATTGCTAGCTCACTTTGAAAATTCTCTGTGTTTGTGTATGTTTTAATATATTTTTAAAATGCCTAAGTGCGACAATTTAGTAATGATTCTCGTATCATTGAGAATGTATACAAAATGTTTGTTTTGAAAATATTTAGGAAAGAGAGTGTTGTTTTGTGAAAGGATGTTTGAAAATGCCAAAGGAAATTTGCTTTATAATAACCCTTATATCAGTCCTCAAGAGTGTTTATAAAGCGTTTTGAATGTGGTTGTTTTAAAAGTGTGAGGTGTAAAAATTGTTTTAGTTTGTGAGCAAGTGATTACGAGCGATATACCTACTCAATGAGTCTTTGTTCTTTTCTCCTCCTCTAGATAGTGCTAACATACCATTTGTTAGTAGAGAGCTCTATCATTGGATGTGAGGGACATGCACGAGTCATCGTACAGTCATAGAAGACAACTTGTAAGATGCTTTAGCAGTTGTCGTAAGGGACTAAGATCGTTTACCAAAGGTAACATCGAAGGCTCATCAAGGGACTACGATCTTTTAATCAAGGGTCTTTGCTAAAGTATCCCACGTTCGAGGGATATGACTGTTTAAATCTGAGGCAACAAGTGAGGTTAACCTAGAGGTGCGCGTGTGCGAAGTGTTTTGATTTCAGTTATTTTTGTCTTGAGATTAGGTTTTTTCTAATGATTGATTTTAATCTTGCCATACAAACCCTAATTACTAACAGTAATAAGGAAAGCAGTAAATTACTAAAATTAAATGTCCTACACTATTATAATGCTTCGGGGATGGGGAGTACAAACTTATGAATGGGGATGAAATGTAAAGGAGTCCTAATTAAAGCTATTACAGACTTTGAGCAATTACAATATTGGAAAATATTAATGCAAAAGTAAAGTGCGCGAAGGTGGTGAAAAGGAGAAAATGTTTAAGAAAACCCTAAAAGATTTTTAAGCATTTAAGAAAAATATTTTATTGTTTTTTCTTGTTTTAGAAAAAATATTTAAAATAAAAAAATTAGAACTAATTATAATTAATTTACAAATTAATTATTTAAAATAAAACTAATTGTAATTAAATTTATTTATGAAAATTAAATTAATTAATCAAAACCTAAAGAATTCCAAATATTTAGAAAATATTTTTATGTTTTTTTGTTTAGAAAAAGAAATAAAGTATAAAACCTAATTCTAATTAATTAATAAAATAAAATCAAAGTGATTAAATTAAATTAATTTTTATTTGTCAAAAATTAAAGTAATTAATGAAAAACCTAAATCTAATTTTTTTAAAATCATTTTTATGATTTTTCCGATTTTTAATAAAATTATTTTACAAAAGAAAAAAGTTAATTAAAATAAAATAGTAACAAAATGGGCCTGAGTGTAACAAGTAATTGGGGGGGGGGGGGGGGGTGAAAAGAAAGCAAAAACTCCAGGCCCAAGATAGAGAGCCCAGGCGCCTGTTGTGATTCACTGAGGATGGTTTTCTGAGGGTACATCATGAGTGTGGCTTTCTGAAGCGCTAGATTTGGAGTCTTGAAATCTGGTGGTCAAATGTGAGGTATACCATGCGCGCTTTGGACTTGTTTGCACTGGATCAGTGAGAAATAAACATGGAAAAGAAAAAATGTCCCACGCCTGGCTCAAACCCGTGACCAGGCATATATATGACTTAAACATGCGCGCGCTGCTACTGTGGTGGATTTTACATCCGTTTGTAAAACAACAATCATTAAATATAAAATAAACAAGTTTTCAAAAATGAACTTCATCTTATTCCTCACACGCGTTTACAACAACAACAACATTGTTCAAATTTATAACTCCTTCAATTCTCAATCATTTTGAAAAATGTAAACATGAAAATTGCTTGATTTTTTACCACGAATTCAACCATGTCACTTTTGAAAGCTATAAGTTAAAGGCTAAAACGAATTTTTCTTGGGACCAAACTAAAACCTAATATTTTAGAAACTTCAACTCCAAAATTCTCATCACATAGTCAACATAAATGAAAACTAAGGGCATGGTTAGTTTCAAGGCATTGATATCTATATTTTATCTTTTGATATTGAAAGCAAATGATGCATGTATAAAGATTTCAAAGTTGGAGAAACTTACCTCTGAAGTGAGAATCGAGTTTGAAGTTAGAGCACTTCTGGAGGTGTTAGGATGATCTGGATAGCTTCACTGAACTCCCAGGAAGCTTTTGCAACGCCTACCTTGGATTGAGAGTGCCTCAATTCTTCTGGACAAGTCAATTTGCAGAGGTGTAAAATAACGTTTGAACAATGATGGTGGAGGTATTACAGTGATGAAACAAGGGTATGGGTGGCTTCTATATGATGTATATATGATGTTTGAATGATAAAAAAGGAAAATGCACGAGTGGATTTGAAGTTGGGTGTTGGAAGCTCAAAATGTGCAACAATGGGGTTTTCTAAGTGATTATGAGTTTTAGAGTGTTTGGGGGCTTGCAAATTCGTGTGTTAGCTTGCAAATGACCTCTATATTTATAGAGAAAAGGTTTGAAGAGCTGAAGTAACCAGGTTTTAAAGATAGCATGTTATGGTTTGGTTGCTTAGATTTGAAGTAACTTTGAAGAAACATTGTCCCAATTCATAATACAAAAGGATCCGAAGTGGTTAGAGGCTCTAGACATGTTGCTTCTGGATTTGACATTGTGTGTGTTCCAAAGAAACAATTGAGAGGCTTAAGGAGTTGACATTGTAATTAAAGCTTTCTTTACAAGAATGGAAGTGTTATATTTTCCCCCTAAATGGCAAAATGCATTGGATAATGCTTGAATCACTTGGAAAATGGCTCAAAAGCATGTGAAATCTTCTGACTATGAATAAATTTGGAGGTTTAGAAGCCTGCAAAGTGATATTATGCAGCATGGCTTGAAGATATGGTTATGAGCTTGTCACAAAAATGACCTATAATGCCACCTTAGATACCCAACTTCATCTCTTCGAAACTTCTAGCTCAAACATGATCTTTTTATGATATTGGACATTTTGGAAAGCTTGAAACATTGTCTACAAATTTCATGTTGTCTACTTTGGCTAAATCAAATGGAAACTTAGTGGAAACTGGCCAAGAAGTTGGGGTAAAAAACTGATCAAAACTTGTAAAACATTTTCTAAGTGTTGGATAAAAACATCATAAGTTCATGGGCATATATCTCTTAAATTAAGCACTTTTTGAGGATCATCCGACATGAACAAAGTTGTAGAATTCATCAATACCTACAACTTTCATGTTGAAAGTTTTCCTTGAATCAACTTGTATCTTGAGGAAACTTGCTTGTGAAGTTAGGGTTTCTTAGGTACAAAACACTTGAATTTTTTCTAAGTGTTTGAAAATCTTGACTTTTGACTTTTGTTGACTTTCTTGAGTCTTGATGATCAAGTTTGATAGTTTTTAATGTTTTGATGATTCTTGATTTTTGAATTCTAATGTTGACCAAAAAGTTAAAGTTTGACTTTTGTATGATTGTTGACTTTTCATCAATTGATTTAAATTTTCAACTATCAATAACTTGCATCTTTGGAACTGTCTTGAGCCATGTGATTAGGTCAATATGTTGTATTTTAGTCCTTAAGACCATGCTTCAAGCTATTAGGTCATGCACTAGGTCAACAGTCAATGATCAGTCATCTTCAATCAAAACCCTAATTTTGGAAAATTTCGACCTTTGATGATATGAGGGCTTTCCTTGAGGAATCATGGTAAACCCTTGATCAAATGATGAATATCACATCAAAATGGTTATGTTGACAAAAAATCTTGAAGTTTGACTGTATGTTGATCACAATTGACTTTTTGTCCAATGCAGTTGATTTTCAGTCATCTGAGCCATTGACTGAGCAAACATGTGAGGCAAGACTTGAAACTTGACAAAAGCATTATTGAGGACCTCTGATGAACCATGAAATCCATTTTAGACCTTTTCAACCCAATCTTCCTTGTAAAGCACAAAACCCTAGTTTAAGACCCTTGCTTAGGAGGTGAGTTTGTGTGATCAACTCTTGAGAATCCTTGAGTATTTGAGAATCTTAGAAGAATGCCTTGAAGAAAATGGGAGGGGAAATTTTGGGGTAAAAAAACTGCCCCTGTTCAATCATCTTAAACCTGAATAGTTAGATTGGCGTGTCCGCCATTCGTAACTTGAAGGTGGAAGATGATTGAACACTTAAGTGCCCAGAAATTTGCACTCGCTGGTGCATGAAGTAATGTTGTTGGTTGATTATATCGGTAATAGGCTTAAAGATGCCATTTAGAGAGGTGATGGAGAGTTGTCGAAGATGGGCTTATAGATGCCATCTGTTGTACCCCAAAATTTGCCCTCTCTTTCTTCAGGAAAACCATCTTGGATTTTCAAGGTCTCTCTGAAACAAATCCAAGTCCTGAGTTATCCTTTTGCCCAAGCAAGTCACTCACAAGAGCAAGATGATCTCACAAACTCCAGAAACAACACTTTCATCTTGAGGAAAATCAAATTCTAAGTGCTTAGAATGTTTCTTTAAAATAAGTGTTTTTAGAAAAATCAGCGCTTCAGAACTTCTGGACCCATTCCAGATGAAGACGGTCAGAAGTTGCAAGCTTGGCTCAACGTGGTCAGAAGTTGGCTCTTCAGCAGCTACATCAGTTCAATCAGAAGTTGTAAACGTGGTTCAGAATGTAAGCCTCAAACAGAACATGCCCCTTCAGCAGTTACACAAGCTCAGTCAGAATTTGCTAAAGGAATGCAAGAGAAACAGGAAAGTCTGAAGGCTCCTTCAGAACAGGTTGAAATCAGAAGATGAAAGGTCAGAAGGATAGGTGTCACATTGATACAGAATCTCTAAGTCCAGATTGTCCAGAAGTAGATCCAAGGAACGTACCAGAAAATCAGGAGAATCTCCAGAGCTTGCTAAGACAACAGGTAGCCAAGGCCAGAGCATGGTTTGCGCTGCTGATTCAACGCTGGTTTCCATTACCAGAATGTTGGTATTGACAGGTCTTGTCACCATTTAATGCCCATTAATGCTTCCAACCACTCCTGAGCATTCACGTGTGGCTTGGAAAACGCTTTTGCACAGATTCTGGCATGGGTCTTTACGCCACCGCCCACTTCAGAGGTCACTTCTCCCCAATCTACGCCTGCTGCTGCAACCTAGGCTGAAAGCTAGCTGTTATCACAACTTCCCAGGAATTTTTGTCAAAGAACAAATTCAAACTCTGTTGGCGCCTTAAATGTTCAAGGCATCCACAAGAACTTTGCCTATAAATAGAGGGTCTTCACCACTGCCAAAGAGGTTCAAGAAAAGAAACAGAAAAATTGCTAAGAGAGAAACGAAACTCCTAGCAACGTAGCATTCTGAAACTCTGCCAAAATCTCCAGCTTTGTTTCATAACTTTAAGTTTCTCACCTTCAACTTCATCAAACATCCAGCTCTTTTCTGTAAACCAAAGACGCTCTTTCCAAACTTCTGACCCTATACACGTATACGCCTTCAATTCCCCTTTTCCAAATCTGCCCAGAACACCACCAGAACTAAAAGCTAACTTTCACCCACCACTTTCCAAACAGTCAGGTAAGCACCTGCTGACCCTCACCACACTGTTAAGCATCATCAGTTGTGCATATTCAAGTAACATAATGTAAATATTCATGTTATTGCTGTTTATGTTCTGAGGACTCTCATACCTCAGAACGTTCTGAGCCAGTATAGGATTTGCCTGTGACCTTGTTGATTCTGACCTCTGAAACATTTTTTCTATTTTGCTGGATCTGTTCCAAATATGTTTCCTGTTTTGTGGAGTAATAACAGAATTGCAGATGTTCTGATTAGTACAGGGAAAATCCAAATGCTGACTTTGACGTTGGCACATCTGAAGCCTGTTTTGCTGTCAATGACATCAGAACCTCTGAGAGTTATTGCCTTTTCAGCAGAATCAGAACTTCTGGTTTCTCCACTAACAAACTTCTGTCTTGCAGCGCAGGGAAATCAGAACTTCTGATTTCCCCACTAACAAGGTTCTGTTTTGCAGGTTCTAGAGTCAGAAGTTCTGACTCATCCAGTTTCACCAACAGGTTGATCATCTGACAGCGGATCTGGGTCAGAACTTCTGATGGCCTCCCAACAGCGCGCGGGCTCCCTCTCTCTCCATATATCTTGTTTTTCGCTATTTTCTTTTTTGTCTATTTTCCTCGTTGAACCCCCCATGTACAAATGTGTATCCCCCTCCCCTAATTATTGTAATAGCGTAGGATTTTACATTTCCGCTTCTTATTGCTAGTAATTAGGATGTGTATGACAAGATAAAATCAATGAAATAGAAAAACCTAATTCAAAGAAAAACTCTTGTATGCAATAAAACACACTTGCACACTAACACCCCTAGGGTACTCCACTTTGTTGCCTTCAAATAAATGGACCATATTGTATGTTGAACTTCTTCGGGAAAAGCAGACAATTTGAATGATCATAGTCCCTCGATAAAACTTTTCAAAAAAACAAACAAAAACAAATGATCAAGTCCCTTAAAGAAAATTGCCCAAAGACATTTAACGCCGTTGCAATTGTGGTCCAAACGATGACCCGCGCCTGTCCCTTTCATATCCTAACACAAGATTGTCCACCAAATATAATGGTGGAACAAACTTGTTAAAAGGGTTAAAACATAGCAATAAATCTTTTGAGAAATTTAGGAGTATATAACCTCTTAGTTACTTGAATCAAACTTGCAAAACAAAACACTTGCCTAATTTCGAAATCACACATCACTACACTTTCAAAACAACTTTAAAAAAAAAACAAATGAAAACTTTTTCAAAAGACATACATCTTTGTATACATCCCCACATGGATCATTACAAAGGTTGCCACCACATTGGCCTCTTTTCAAAATATTTTCAAACCCACACACACAAAGCACCACTTCAAACAAATTGAAAACAAAAGGAAAGTGATCTAAGCAAGTAACTAAGAGCCCATGGATAACCATGGATAGAAAGGGTGCTAATACCTTCCCTTTCTATAATCTACTCCCCGAACCCAAGAAAACATCTCAAAAGGTTTTTGCTGTGCTTTTTAACCTTTCCTTAGGATAAAATAAAAAGTCGGTGGCGACTCTTGCTAACCGCAACATTTGCGAATACAAACGCAAAACCCAAGTCAGTTCTCCCACCGTATCACAGAACTGGCGACTCTGCTGGGGAGATTTTTAAAAGTGGAGTAACCTTAGGGCTTAGATCACCTTTGTTTTCAATTGATTGTCTTGTTTGCTTTTACATTTGTGGGCTTTGTATCGGAGTTTTATAGATCCTAACCCGGATCTGGGGATACCTTCTTAGAAAGTAGCAACAAGGCTGTGAGGGAACTGTGCGGGGTATACCGACATGGTTGAAGCAGTCTGCTACGTTGATGTGGCACTTTGGTGTGTACCGGTAACCCTTGAGTTCAGTCAAGGAGAGTACGGGGCCGCCGCGTGGTGTCGTGAAGCATCAACTGACCTTAGGAACCTTAATTGAACCATCTTGGCCTTTTTAGGGTAGTGAGATAACTGACTTTGGTGCAGTCCGAGGTTGGTTGATACTCGATACTACACTCAATGGAGGGTTTCTTTCCTGGGATATTTCGGTCGCCAGTTCAGTGGCTAAATCGAAACGATGAACAATGAAAGTAATCCAGTGATATTGGGACCTTTAGAACCCGGTTACTTCTAATAGGACAGGTTGAGCCCACCAAACTTCAAGAGGGTAATACCCAGACCTCATGCAGGCCTAAACTCTAAGGGTTTGTCTTGTGTGACTTGTGTGCCTTACCATGTTTGCCTTTGTGAATATTTGTGGTGTATTTAATCATAACATCATGACATCATACAACATCATGAGCATTGACTAACCATTTCAAGGGTTTCGAATCTTCATCTTTGTTCTTGTTTTATAGGACATGGAAACTGCTCGCAGAAAGACAATTCAGATTAGCCTTGTAAAGATCCCTCCTCAGCTTAAGGAACTTATGTCCAGAATTCCCGAGGGTTCTTCATTCAGTGAGAGACATGGAAGACTCATCAGCTTGGTTAACACCAACATTGAGGAGGATTTGATAAAAGTCCTGTTCCAGTTCTTTGACCCTCTGCATCACTGTTTCACTTTTCCGGATTATCAATTGGTGCCTACATTGGAAGAGTTCTCCCGACTCCTGAAGGTCCCTATCCTTGATCAACTACCCTACAACGGTACGGAAGAGGAGCCCAAGCTTGAAGAGATTGCTAAAGCCTTGCACCTACAGTCATCTGACCTCAAGGGACATTGGGAAGTTAGAAGTGGTATCAAGGGTTTCTTAGCCAGGTTTCTGTTTGAGAAGGCCCAAGAATGTTGGAACTCCCTTGACCTACGAGCTTTTGAAGAAGTTATGGCCCTCCTTGTCTATGGTTTGGTGTTATTCCCTAACCCAGATCAGCTCATTGATATCAGTGCTGTCCAGATCTTCATGACCAAGAATCCTATACCTACGTTACTGGGGTACGAGCCCGCTCCCAGAAGTTAGTGATGCCTTATCCTCATATGCTCCCTGTGATCAAAGAACCAGTCTTGGAAGGAGAGGCATCCTACACCATTCAACATCCCGACATGCCCACCTCCTGGGAAGAAATGCAGAAGAGCTGGGTCCAGCTTAAGGAAGAACGGAATTCTATTGAGACCAGTCTACATGCTAGTGAAAGAAAGGTCCTGGAACTCACCCGCCTGCTGCACGAGGAGAGGAATCTCAACACCTACATCGCGCCAAAAAGGATGCGCAATGTTTTTTTACCTTAAGGAGTCATTTTGTAATATTTGGCCCATGGGGCATTTATGTATTAACGAATTTCTCCTTATTAATATGATGTGCGTTCCTTTTTGTCTACAACAAATTTTGAATATTCTAAATCCTTGAATGCATTGCATACATACGCATTCCATTGCACCATATGCATAGCAGGTACCCTATTTTCACAGGTTGCTTAATTTTCTTCGCTGTTTGTGTGCACAGTCATCATGAATCCAGACTCCTCCAGTGAGCAAGCAATCAAGGCCCTTCAGGCCCAAAGTGCACAGTTTCAAGAGATGGTCCTAAGCCTAGCCCAAGGTCAGCAAGAGTTGAAGACTCTACTCCTGAAGAAGAAGAAGAAAAAGAGGATTGCGTTGTTCAACACCGGACGCAGATTTGGGAACACACTCCATAATGAAGCTGATCCAACTACTTCTTCTGCTGAGAAAAACAGTCCCCAAGGGGGAGGAGCTCCTAGTCCCGCAGTCTCCGACAACGAGACGGACTATAACGACGAACAATACCCACCTGCTGCTGACAGATACAAGCAATTGGAGGACCGCTTAAGCGCCATGGAAATTCAGAATGTGCCGGGGCTGGATTTCAGAGATTTGGGGTTATCTTCTGGGGTAGTAATTCCACACAAGTTTAAGGCACCTGCCTTCGCCAAGTATGATGGGGTCTCCTGCCCAAAGCTGCATCTGAGGTCGTACGTAAGGAAAATCCAACCTTACACGGCGGATAAGAACCTTTGGATTCACTTCTTCCAAGATAGCCTCTCAGGGTCACAGCTTGAATGGTTCTACCAATTGGATGGAACTAGCATCCGACACTGGGAAGATTTGGCAACCGCATTCTACAGATAATACCAATACAATTCTGATCTTGCTCCCACGCGTACCCAACTTCAGGGTATGTCTCTAGGAACGGGTGAAGGGTTCAAAGAGTACGCTCAAAAATGGAGAGATTTGGCTGGCAGGGTGCAGCCTCCATTGACTGATCGAGAGCTGGTTGATATGTTTCTAGGGACGTTGTCTGGTCCGTTTTTCAATCATTTGGTTGGTAACTCCTCCGCTGGGTTTACAGATTTGATATTGACGGGAGAAAGAATTGAAGCTGGCATCAGGTCAGGCAAGATACAAAAGGCTGCCTCCACCAGTGCTGAGAAGAGGCCGTTTAAGAAAGAAGCAAGTTCCGTCTATGGTCCTAAAAGACAAGTCAAGCCCGAAAGTCGCCAAGCCGTCAATGCTTTGGTCATCTCCAAACCTGTTGCTGCTCCTCAGCAGTACAATCAACAAAGAAGCGAAAGACCCAAGAGGCAGTATACTCGACTGAGTATGACCTTATCTCAAATTTTACCCCAACTGTTATCCACCAACCTGGTGACCCTCAAAGAAGCTCCTAAGGTTGTCAACACTGCGTCTCCTAAGTATAACCCAAATGCCCGGTGTGCTTATCATTCTGATAGTCCCGGGCACACTACTGATGATTGCTGGGCCTTGAGAAACAAAGTGCAAGATCTGATCGACGCAAAGGAAATTCAGTTTGAAGCACCGGAGAGACCAAATGTTGTAACTACTCCTATGCCCCAGCATAGAGTAAATGCCATTGAGGAAGAAATGTACGCTGTTTCGGTAGATGAAGTTGTCACCCTTCTGAAGACCGTTAAGAAGAACCTACTGCAGGCCGGTTTATTTCCGGGTTGCAGTGAAGGTTGCCTGTTCTGTGCTGTTTCCCTATCTGATTGTCCCTTGCTGAGGTTAGGCATCCAAGGCCTAATGGATAGCAAGGAAATTCTATTCAAGAAGTCTGCTGTTCAGTTGGTTCCGATAAAAGAAGTTTCTGTGGTTACCATCTTCAATAATCTAATCAAGGCTCCCCCGAAGAAGCCTGTTCAAATCATGACTGTTGCACCTGTGATTATTACTGTCCCAGGGCCTCTCCCCTACATGTCTGATAAAGCTGTCCCCTGGCATTATGGGGCAGACGTGTATGTAAATGGAATCAAACAAGAATTCAACACTGGCGCCAGTATCTGCGATATCACTGGTCCAGCCAAGGTCACCCGCAGTGGCAGGCTCTTCTCGCCTGACATTGCACCGCCCGCTATTCGAAAACCCCTCCTTATAACACCTACACGTGTACCTGTTACTGTTGCTGATCAAATTGTTTCCCCTGCTGCCGAGTCATCAAATGCTCGGGGCAAAGGGATTGAAGAAGAGCCTGCCCGGATGGAGGCACCAATACCCATAAATGCTGAGGCCTCCCAACAAGAAATGGAGGAGATCCTGAAAATAATAAAGAAAAGTGATTTCAATGTTGTCGAGCAGTTGGGGCATACGCCCTCCAAGATCTCCATGCTCTCTTTATTGCTATGCTCCGAGGCCCATGCTAAAGCCTTGATTTCATTTCTCAAAACGGCCCATGTGCCACAGGAGACAACTGCAGTCCAATTCACTGATTGTGTAGCAAATCTGACAGCAGATAATGGCTTGGGTTTTTCAGATGCTGACCTGACTGCGAAGGGGAAAGATCACAACGATGCCCTGCATGTCTCTATCGAATGCAGGGGCACTACTCTGGCGCATGTATTGGTGGATATTGGTTCTTCTTTGAATGTCCTACCAAAAAAGGCTTTAGATCGTCTGGATTATGAAGGCATGGAATTGAAACCCAGCAATATCATCGTCAGGGCCTTTGACGGTTCCAAAAGGATGGTTCATGGAGAGGTTAACATCCCTATTCGCGTGGGCCCTCAAGTGTTTGACTCTACCTTTTATGTGATGGATATACGTCCATCATACTCTTGTCTGCTGGGTCGACCTTGGATCCATAAAGCTGGGGCAGTGACCTCTACCTTGCACCAGAAGCTGAAGTACCCTGTCAGAGGGAAGATCGTCACTGTGCAAGGGGAAGAGGAGTATATGGTGAGCCATTTGAATTCCTTCAGATACATTGAGATGGACGGGGAGTTTATTGAAACCCCCTTTCAGCATTTCGAGGAGGTGCATCCAATTTCAGCAGCAGCAGAAACAATAGTCGAAGAGAATGTTTCCTTGAAGATGGTTTCCCTAAGGGATGCCCGGGCGGTGGTTCAGAAAGGCAATTGTGCAAACTGGGGTCAGCTTCCTGACTTCACTCAGAAGAACGACAAGTTTGGGCTGGGCTTTACTGCAGAGACTCAGAGGGCTGTGCGCAAGGAGAAGATCAGAAAGGCTCCGGTGTTTATCTCCAGCTCAAGGGTGAATGCTATCGAGGAGGATGTAGAGGAAGCAGAATTTGACAGTTGGATCTACCCGACCACCAGCGACGGACCAAGCAACTGGACGGCAAAGGATTTTACCCCTATCACATTTGTCACGCAGTAATTAATTTCCTTTGATTTCCAATTTGTAACAAACAATATGTTAAAACTTTGTTGGCTCGGTGTCCTACCCGGGGCATCGTAGCTCCATTTGTGAGGGCTTTTTGTATGACATTTTCATATATCATCAATCAAAACATTGGACGTTTGTTGCATTTCAAATCTTGTGCTCTTTTCCTTTCTGTGTTATATATATTGCAAAACAGCTATATTTACACACACTCACTTATACAGGTTTCAATCCACTCTGGATCTCACTGGTAACAGCTCTGCTACCGCCAGTTATGACTTCGAGAATCCGATCAACTTGGCCGAGGACGAAGGTGAAGATGATTGCGAAGTGCCTGGTGAACTCGCAAGACTGCTACTCCAGGAAGAGAGAGCTATTCAGCCACATGAAGAGCCGGTGGAGACAATTAACCTGGGTACTGAGACAGATAGGAAAGAGGTCAAGATTGGTGCCAATCTAGAGCTCGGCGTGAAGCAACGATTGATCCAAATGCTACAAGATTACATGGAGATTTTTGCTTGGTCCTATGAAGATATGCCTGGTTTGGATGCCGACATTGTAGTTCACCATCTGCCAACCAAGAAAGATTGCCCTCCGATAAAGCAAAAGGTCCGACGGATGCGTCCAGAGATGTCTGAAAAGATCAAGGCCGAGGTTATGAAACAGTTTGATGCCGGGTTCCTTGCAGTGACTTCTTACCCTCAGTGGGTTGCCAATGTGGTACCGGTACCGAAGAAAGACGGTAAAGTCAGAATGTGTGTCGACTACAGGGATCTGAACAGGGCCAGCCCCAAGGATGACTTCCCCCTGCCTCACATTGATGTCCTTGTTGACAATACAGCTCAACACAAGGTGTTCTCCTTCATGGATGGTTTTTCAGGGTATAATCAGATCAAGATGGCTCCGGAAGATATGGAGAAGACTACCTTTGTGACTCAGTGGGGCACCTTCTGTTATAAGGTCATGCCATTCGGATTGAAAAATGCTGGGGCAACCTATCAACGTGCCATGGTTGCTTTATTTCATGATATGATCCATCATGAGATTGAGGTATACGTTGATGACATGATTGCAAGGTCTCAAACTGAGGAGGAGCACCTTGACCATCTGAGGAAGTTATTTGACCGACTCAAGTTGTACAAGCTGAGGTTGAATCCCAACAAATGCACCTTTGGGGTAAGATCCGGAAAATTGCTAGGTTTCATTGTAAGTGATAAAGGTATTCAGGTGGACCCTGCCAAGGTAAAAGCCATACAAGAGATGCCGACTCCAAAAACAGAGAAAGAAGTCAGAGGCTTCCTGGGACGACTGAATTACATTGCCAGATTCATCTCACATCTGACTACTACTTGTGAGCCGATCTTCAAATTACTGAAGAAAGATCAAGTAGTACGCTGGAATGATGAATGTCAGGCCGCCTTTGAAAAGATAAAAGAATATCTCCAAGAGCCACCCATTCTTATGCCACCGGTGGAAGGAAGACCTCTGATACTATACTTGACAGTACTTGATAGTTCAATGGGGTGTGTGCTGGGGCAGCATGACGAGTCTGGCCGAAAAGAGCACGCTATTTATTACTTGAGCAAAAAGTTTACCGACTGTGAGTCTCGTTACTCACTGCTTGAGAAAACTTGCTGCGCTCTTGTATGGGCTGCTCGCCGGCTGAGACAGTATATGCTGACTCACACTACTTTATTGATTTCAAAGATGGATCCCATCAAGTACATATTTGAAAAGCCCGCTCTGTCTGGAAGAATAGCGAGATGGCAAATGATCTTGACAGAATATGACATCCAGTATACAACTCAGAAAGCAATTAAGGGAAGTGTACTGGCGGATCATTTGGCACACCAACCTGTGGATGATTACCAATCATTGAACTTTGATTTTCCGGACGAAGACATCATGGTGGTAACTGACTGTGAAGTACCTGGACCGGATGAAGGACCTGAGGAAGGATCCCGATGGTCTATGCATTTTGACGGAGCTTCCAATGCTTTGGGTAACAGCGTCGGCGCTGTAATCATATCTCCCAAGGGAACTCATACCCCACTCACCGCCCGATTATGTTTCAGCTGCACCAACAACATGGCAGAATACGAAGCATGTATCATGGGTCTTCAAGCTGCAATCGATTTGAGGATCAAGTTTCTAAGAGTCCTCGGAGATTCCGCTCTCGTGATCAATCAGATCAAAGGCGAGTGGGATACGAAATACCCGAATCTTATTCCTTACAAGGAGTATGTGTCGACCTTGCTTCCCCACTTTGAAGAGATCACTTTTGAGCACTTCCCTAGAGAGGAGAATCAGCTAGCGGATGCCCTAGCTACGATGTCTTCAATGTTCAAAGTTAAATGGGACAATGAGGCTCCCCGAATCATTATCTGGAAGTTGGATGAACCGGCATACTGCTGCGAGCTCGAGGCTGAGAAGGTTATTGAAAAACCCTGGTATCATGAGGTGAAGAGGTACTTGGAAGCTCAGGAATACCCTGAAGGTGCATCTATCAATGATAAGAAGTTCATGAGGAGGTTTGCTGCAAAATTTTTCCTCAGCAACGACATTCTCTATAAACGGAATCATGATTCAACTCTGCTACGTTGTGTGGATAAGGAAGAAGCAGAGAAAATCATGATGGAACTGCATGAAGGTACATTTGGAACGCATTCCAGTGGACACACCATGGCTAAGAAAATCCTTCGGGCAGGATATTTCTGGTCCACAATGGAAGCCGATTGTTACCAACACTCCCGAACTTGTCATAAATGCCAGATCTATGCTGACAAGGTGCATATCCCTCCGGTTCCTTTGATTGTCCTGACGGCACCTTGGCCTTTCGCAATGTGGGGCATCGATATGATTGGTGAGATCCGACCGACGGCATCCAATGGGCATCGCTTCATCTTGGTGGCGATCGATTACTTCATGAAATGGGTTGAGGCAGCTTCCTATGCCACAGTAACCAAAAGCGTCGTGGCACGTTTCATCCGGCATAATCTGATCTGTCGGTACGGAGTCCCGGAAAGAATCATTACGGACAATGGTACCAATCTCAATAACAAAATGATCACTGAACTCTGTGAACAATTCAAGATACAGCACCACAATTCTTCTCCCTACCGGCCGAAGATGAATGGGGCTGTAGAGGCAGCCAATAAAAATATCAAGAAAATTGTGCAGAAGATGACAGTGACCTATAAAGATTGGCACGAGATGTTACCGTTTGCTCTGCATGGGTACCGCACCTCAGCAAGGACGTCAACCGGGGCAACTCCCTTCTCCTTGGTCTATGGCATGGAGGCAGTCTTGCCGATTGAAGTCCAGATACCCTCTCTCCGGATAATGAAGGATGCAGACTTGAATGAAGAGGATTGGATCCAGACTCGACTTGATCAATTAAATCTAATTGACGAAAAGAGGCTCACTGCTATCTGTCATGGTCAAACGTATCAGAAACGGATGATCAGGGCATTTAACAAGAAAGTCAGACCGCAAGAATATCAAGTTGGGGACCTGGTAATCAAACGCATCATCCTTCCTCAAAGTGATCCCCGGGGCAAATGGACCCCTACTTACGAAGGGCCATTTATGGTTAAACGTGTGTTCTCAGGAGGAGCCATGATCCTAACCACCATGGATGGTGACGACCTTCCTCACCCCGCCAATGCAGACATAGTGAAAAAATACTACGCATAAATAAAAGACCCGCTAGGTTGACATACCTAGGCAAAAATAAGGGCTCCCCGGCGAACCAAAAGGGTTCGGGCAAAAATAAGGGATGAAATGAATAAAAATCTGTACACCCGGCAAGTCGAAAACCTGAAAGGGCGGCTTGGGAAAAAATGGGTATCCCGGTGGACTGAAAACCCGAAAGGGCGGTCCAGGCAAAAGTTAGGGATAAGAGCGTAACACTATGTCTCATTGGATCACTTCGCATCCGGAATTCGGCATCAACTATCTGGCTCAAGATTTCGGCATCGACCAATCAGCTTCATCTTCGATTAGGCAACAAAGCGATGAGACGTTCGGAGATATAAAGGCGATAGCAGAGTTGGAACCCAGTGGGATTGTTCACATAGCTGTTTTGTTTCCTTTTTCAAATTGTCAACTCTATGTTATTTGGCGGCGTCCTCTTACTAGGATGTCAGCCTCTTGTACAAAAACGCCTATTCACAGGCAAAGTTTAAATCAAAACAAATTCACTTGTCCATACAAATTACCATTGTTTCCCTTTTTCTGTTTTGTCTTGCGAAGAACGTCCAATATTCATTTTTTGATATATGCATTTGACATTAAATTGCTAATTCATAAATATTTGCATATGAAACGAGAGATCGATTACAGGTGACATCAGAGACAGGGGCAATCGAAGTTGTCTAATGCAGTCTGGTTGTTTTGTCCGCCAAGGCACCAAGGTAGGTTCAACTGAAGAATGTGGCCAAATCATCTCAACTCCCCGCAGAGTAAAACAAGGTTCAGTAGTACTTTCCCCAAGCAGAGTTGGTCCCCCGTCGATCCTGAAAGGACACAGCATTCCCCGGCAGGTCTTAAAACTCATCCCCAGTAGATTCTGGAAGCTTATCCCCTGCAGAGTACGGACGTCTCTCCCGAGTTTTATTTAGAGTTATTTCCTCACAAGGACTTATAACTGGGTTATCCTCAGCTAAAAACCACGGAAGATCGCCCTCGGCAACCTTCCTTCAAATCCCCAGCGGAGTTCATCTTTGGTATCCCCGGCGGAGTTTATCGTCATCCCCAGCGGAATCCATCATTAAAGTCCTCAACAGGCCTCTCAGCAAAACTGCGGCCAAGTATCTCTTCCACAGAGCAACTCCCCGGCCGTTCGGCAAGGATTTATTTTCCTAAGGCGAAATTGCATTCATAAACATTTCACGTCTTCATACATCTTGCTTACATACATGATGAAGCGAATACAACACTATCTCATGTTGAACATCATGATATCATGCATATCATACATCATGACATTGCATACAACTTACGTTTTTGCCTTTTCAGGAAAAAGACAATCCCAAAAACAATTACCTTCAACTGTCGCAATTCCAGATCCGATTCCTGTATCTAGCCAGGGCACATCTGAGAGTGATCAGTTTCTAGACTCGATTCCTGTATCTAGCCAGGGCACGTCTGAAGAGTTTGAAGATTCGATTCCTGTATCCAGCCAGGGCACATCTATCAACTACAACATTTCCAGATTCGATTCCTGTATCCAGCCAGGGCATATCTGTGGACCACGTTTCCAGACTCGATTCCTGTATCTAGCCAGGGCACGTCTGAAGAGTTCGAAGATTCGATTCCTGTATCTAGCCAGGGCACGTCTGAAGAGTTCGAAGATTCGATTCCTGTATCCAGCCAGGGCACATCTATCAACTACAACATCTCCAGATTCGATTCCTGTATCCAGCCAGGGCATATCTGTGGACCACGTTTCCAGACTCGATTCCTGTATCTAGCCAGGGCACGTCTGAAGAGTTCGAAGATTCGATTCCTGTATCCAGCCAGGGCACATCTATTAACGACTATTTCCAGATTCGACTCCTGTATCCAGCCAGGGCATATCTGTGAGCAACCAATTGTAGATTCAATACCTGTATCCAGCCAGGGCATATCTGCATAAGGAGACTGAGGATTAAACACCTGTAACAAGCCAGGAAAACATCCGTCTTTCTCAAATACACAAGTTCTCGCTAAGGAATCTCTTATGCGATCAACACTTCCAAATGGAATCTATAAGCCCATTCCCGACAAGGTTCTGTCACGTCTCCAGATGGCATCTATAAGCCCATCTCCCTATCTACTACCTCTCCAAATGGCATCTATAAGTCCATTCCTGACATCACATCGTTGAGACTCCAGCATGCGAGTGCAAATTTCCGGGCACTCTAGTGTCCAATCTCCTTTTACCCTCGAGTCACGAAAGGCAAACTTGCCAATCTAACTCTTCAGGTTCAAGAAGATTGAACAGGGGCAACTGTTGTACCCCAAAATTTGCCCTCTCTTTCTTCAGGAAAACCATCTTGGATTTTCAAGGTCTCTCTGAAACAAATCCAAGTCCTGAGTTATCCTTTTGCCCAAGCAAGTCACTCACAAGAGCAAGATGATCTCACAAACTCCAGAAACAACGCTTTTATCTTGAGGAAAATCAAATTCTAAGTGCTTAGAATGTTTCTTTAAAATAAGTGTTTTTAGAAAAATCAGCGCTTCAGAACTTCTGGACCCATTCCAGATGAAGACGGTCAGAAGTTGCAAGCTTGGCTCAACATGGTCAGAAGTTGGCTCTTCAGCAGCTACATCAGTTCAATCAGAAGTTGTAAACGTGGTTCAGAATGTAAGCCTCAAACAGAACATGCCCCTTCAGCAGTTACACAAGCTCAGTCAGAATTTGCTAAAGGAATGCAAGAGAAACAGGAAAGTCTGAAGGCTCCTTCAGAACAGGTTGAAATCAGAAGATGAAAGGTCAGAAGGATAGGTGTCACATTGATACAGAATCTCTAAGTCCAGATTGTCCAGAAGTAGATCCAAGGAACGTACCAGAAAATCAGGAGAATCTCCAGAGCTTGCTAAGACAACAGGTAGCCAAGGCCAGAGCATGGTTTACGCTGCTGATTCAACGCTGGTTTCCATTACCAGAATGTTGGTATTGACAGGTCTTGTCACCATTTAATGCCCATTAATGCTTCCAACCACTCCTGAGCATTCACGTGTGGCTTGGAAAACGCTTTTGCACAGATTCTGGCATGGGTCTTTACGCCACCGCCCACTTCAGAGGTCACTTCTCCCCAATCTACGCCTGCTGCTGCAACCTAGGCTGAAAGCTAGCTGTTATCATAACTTCCCAGGAATTTCTGTCAAAGAACAAATTCAAACTCTGTTGGCGCCTTAAATGTTCAAGGCATCCACAAGAACTTTGCCTATAAATAGAGGGTCTTCACCACTGCCAAAGAGGTTCAAGAAAAGAAACAGAAAAATTGCTAAGAGAGAAACGAAACTCCTAGCAACGTAGCATTCTGAAACTCTGCCAAAATCTCCAGCTTTGTTTCATAACTTTAAGTTTCTCACCTTCAACTTCATCAAACATCCAGCTCTTTTCTGTAAACCAAAGACGCTCTTTCCAAACTTCTGACCCTATACACGTATACGCCTTCAATTCCCCTTTTCCAAATCTGCCCAGAACACCACCAGAACTAAAAGCTAACTTTCACCCACCACTTTCCAAACAGTCAGGTAAGCACCTGCTGACCCTCACCACACTGTTAAGCATCATCAGCTGTGCATATTCAAGTAACATAATGTAAATATTCATGTTATTGCTGTTTATGTTCTGAGGACTCTCATACCTCAGAACGTTCTGAGCCAGTATAGGATTTGCCTGTGACCTTGTTGATTCTGACCTCTGAAACATTTTTGCTATTTTGCTGGATCTGTTCCAAATATGTTTCCTGTTTTGTGGAGTAATAACAGAATTGCAGATGTTCTGATTAGTACAGGGAAAAGCCAAATGCTGACTTTGACGTTGGCACATCTGAAGCCTGTTTTGCTGTCAATGACATCAGAACCTCTGAGAGTTATTGCCTTTTCAGCAGAATCAGAACTTCTGGTTTCTCCACTAACAAACTTCTGTCTTGCAGCGCAGGGAAATCAGAACTTCTGATTTCCCCACTAACAAGGTTCTGTTTTGCAGGTTCTAGAGTCAGAAGTTCTGACTCATCCAGTTTCACCAACAGGTTGATCATCTGACAGCGGATCTGGGTCAGAACTTCTGATGGCCTCCCAACAGCGCGCGGGCTCCCTCTCTCTCTCTCCATATATCTTGTTTTTCGCTATTTTCTTTTTTGTCTATTTTTCTCGTTGAACCCCCCATGTACAAATGTGTATCCCCCTCCCCTAATTATTGTAATAGCGTAGGATTTTACATTTCCGCTTCTTATTGCTAGTAATTAGGATGTGTATGACAAGATAAAATCAATGAAATAGAAAAACCTAATTCAAAGAAAAACTCTTGTATGCAATAAAACACACTTGCACACTAACACCCCTAGGGTACTCCACTTTGTTGCCTTCAAATAAATGGACCATATTGTATGTTGAACTTCTTCGGGAAAAGCAGACAATTTGAATGATCATAGTCCCTCGATAAAACTTTTCAAAAAAACAAACAAAAACAAATGATCAAGTCCCTTAAAGAAAATTGCCCAAATACATTTAACGCCGTTGCAATTGTGGTCCAAACGATGACCCGCGCCTGTCCCTTTCACATCCTAACACAAGATTGTCCACCAAATACAATGGTGGAACAAACTTGTTAAAAGGGTTAAAACATAGCAATAAATCTTTTGAGAAATTTAGGAGTATATAACCTCTTAGTTACTTGAATCAAACTTGCAAAACAAAACACTTGCCTAATTTCGAAATCACACATCACTACACTTTCAAAACAACTTTAAAAAAAAAACAAATGAAAACTTTTTCAAAAGACATACATCTTTGTATACATCCCCACATGGATCATTACAAAGGTTGCCACCACATTGGCCTCTTTTCAAAATATTTTCAAACCCACACACACAAAGCACCACTTCAAACAAATTGAAAACAAAAGGCAAGTGATCTAAGCAAGTAACTAAGAGCCCATGGATAACCATGGATAGAAAGGGTGCTAATACCTTCCCTTTCTATAATCTACTCCCCGAACCCAAGAAAACATCTCAAAAGGTTTTTGCTGTGCTTTTTAACCTTTCCTTAGGATAAAATAAAAAGTCGGTGGCGACTCTTGCTAACCGCAACATTTGCGAATACAAACGCAAAACCCAAGTCAGTTCTCCCACCGTATCACACCATCCAAATTAACTGTGTGTGATACGGTGGTAGAACCGACTGTTAATACTGGTTTGCATTTTTTGTTTGCAAAATGTCGCGATAAGCAAGAGTCGCCACCGACTTTTATTTTATCCAACAAGGAAAAGGAAAAAGAACAGAAAAACCTTTTTCGAGAATGTTTTTGAGTACGTGGGGTAGATTATAGAAAGGGAAGGTGTTAGCACCCTTTCCATCCATGGTTTTCCATGGGCTCTTAGGTACTTGCTCATTTTGAAATTTCTTGTGTGTGTTTTGAAAAGTTATTGTTTAACTTCGTGATAACCCTTGTATCGGTCCTCAAGAGTGTGACCAAGTTATTTTTTAAAACATTGTTTGAAAAGTGTTTGTGTGAAATTTTTTTTGTTTGTTTGAGCAAGTACCTAGGAACTAATCTACCTACTCGATAAATATTGTTCATTTTCTCATTTCCTTTATACCGTGTTATCCTACTATTTGTGAGTAGGTAACCCTAGTCGTTGGATGTTTGAGGGACTATCGAAAGGGACATAATGGTCATTGAAGGCAACATGTAAGGATACCTTAGCATTTCAAAGGGACTGTCATCATATATTCGTAGGCAACATCGTGGGACAAGAACATTTCTCGTAGGCAACTCGAGGGACGTTAAGAGACTATGATCTTTATGATGACTTTTAGATTGAGGGTCTTTTGCTAAGATATCCCTACGTCCGAGGGACATGGCCATTGTTTTCCGAGGCAACCAAGTGAGGTATACCCTAGGGGTGCAAGTGTGCAGCAGTATTTGTTTTCAGATATATTATCTTTGAATTAGGTTATACTATGTTTAATTAGTTTACCGGTATTTCCATACAATCCTATTAGTCTAAGCATTGCATAAAATATAGTAGCAGAATGTAAAGGCGGAAATGTAAACCTAGGCTATTACAGAGCTTTGGAGCAGTTACATAATAATGAAGAGTGCGGAAAAGAAATCCTAAAACTATTACATCCCGAAAGCAATTACGTAATTAGAAAAAAATGCGAGAAAAGATAAATCTACGTTATTACATTGATAATGCGACCTATACAATTTTCTTAGAAATTAAAATGTAAAAGAATAAATAAAAAGAAATTAAGGAAAAATTAAAACCTAAAATTCTAAGTTAATATTTTTGGTGTTTTTTATAGAAAATAATTTTAAGTTAATTAAAAAACCTAATTCGAACTAATTTTAATAAATAAAAAGTTAATTAACTTAATTTATTAATAAATGAAAAAAATCCAAAAATTCAGTTACTAACTAAAACAAAAACCTAATCCTAACTTGTTAAAAAATGGTTAATTAAAGGGTTAATTACAAAGAAAACCTAAAACCTAATTGTTTTCCTAATTTGTAGAAAAAAAGTTAATTAATTAAATTAAAGAGTTAGTAAAAAAAACGAGTTAATAATAATAATAATAATAAAAAATTTAAAACCTAAATTAATTAGGGTTTGTAAAAAAGGTTAAGTTTTCCAATTAATAGGGTTTTTGATTTAAATAAAATTAGAGTTTATATGAATTTATGATTTTTAAGGAAGATATTAAAGAGAAAAAAATGAGGCAAAAATGGTTAAAAATAAGCAAAATTATATATATTGTCAGGGGTGGGTGTTGAACCAAAAATTAATTTAAAACCTAAAATTAAAAAAAAAATTAAAATTAAATATTCGAGTTTATTATGAAAAATCAAAGGTTTGTGAAAAATGTTATGTTTTATGAAAAATATTTTAAACAGAAAGAATGAAAATAGGTAAAAGGATAAATAGAAAAGAAGAAAACCAAAACCAATAGGGGTGAGTGTTAAACTCACGCCTTTAGCCTCCTCAGGATGCATGCCTTGCCATGAGTCATGTATTGGTGGTTGTTCTGTTTTGGACTCAGCGCTTTGTGATAAACCTGCATGGGACCATGTCTAAATCTGGAGTGTTGAATCTCATGAACACATTAAATAAGTTACTATATCATGAAATACAAAGAAAATAAATATATGAAATTTTTTTAATGTTAAAACTGATATGGCATGTATGAGTGTTTCTACATCCTTTAGATCATGGAGATCAAATCAACCTTACCTTTACTGGAGAAGTAGTGAGATGTGAGTTTGTAATAAGGATGACTTGTTTGTAGTGATATGCAGGTTTGTAATAAGGATTTCAAGATTTTTAGGATTCTTTAAAGAATTTGATATTTTGACAGGGTTGTGGCAAATGTTTTTTTTCGTTTTGTCGTTCTTTGTGTGAAAAGAATGAGATTATATAATAAAAATTTGATAAAAAATGGGCTTTGAATGTGCAACTGGGCCTCCAATAACCACAAGCAATAGTGCAGATTTTTATTCACTTGAGTCTATCACGTTCCAGGCTAAATCGCTGGGGCTTAAGTGCAATTTTTAAAGTTGAAATATGAAAATAAAATGTAACCGACATCAAGAACTAACTCCTGTCCAAAAATGGGCTAAATCGGATAAATAGTGAATTAGTTATGAATTTTTGAAGTTTCGCCTCAGACATACTTATTTTGGGCTCCAATGTCAACTCTGACACGTTCTTCAATAAAAAACTGGTATTGACCGGAGCATAACTCGGTCCCGACTTTGGAAGCAAAGTTGTAGACCTCTGAGTGAGTGACCTTGTGTAAAAAGATGGACCCAATCCGATAAAAATGGACCGAGTTATGAATTTTTGATGTTTCGACCCAGATGAAATAATATTTAGAATTTTCGGTGCGTCAGGCGCACTCTGAGCAAAATACGAAGGTCTTTTGGATACCGTTCGAACTCGATACCTCATGTGAAAACGTATTCAATTCAACTTGTGAAAATTTGGCGCTGGAACCAGCTCTATATGATGAAAATCGACCAAGTTATGATTTTCTAAACATGACGCAAATAAAGTTCTGTCATAAATTTTCTGTACGAAAATACTTGATAAATCCGCATTTTTGAAGACCTTCTGATCGAAATTGGCTTACATCCGTGAGAGATGAAAACGTAGATGACGTCAAGACAGGATTTTTACCACCAAAACGGGTTCAAAACAAGCCACGATCTTCAAGTTATGAATTTTTTAGTGCGTAAAAACTGTACTTTCAACACACTTTTCACCATATTTCTTCGAGAAAACTCACACATTCGGAGACCTTCTTTAAAGAATTGACTCTTGAGCCGGATCTGAATTTGAGAATACATTATCAGAGATATCTTGGTGAAAGAACACCTGAATATGACGCGCCGGGTTGGACTTGTGAATCTTTGAACCCCAAATCATTGTAAAACGGCGAACCGATCTTCAGCATGGAAAATACTCTAAAAACATCCATTGTCGAAATAAACGTCACTTGTAACCTGAAGAAGCTTGATAAATATACCTTTATTCCATAACTATAAAACCAATAATATCCGTGTATGAAAAGAGGGTAAATTTTGGGGTACAACAGCTGCCACTGTTCAATCTTCTTAAACCTGAAGATTTAAATTGGCTTGTCTGTCTTTCGTGATCTGAAGGTGGAAGATGATTGAACACTAGAGTTCCAAGAAATTTACACTCGTCTGTAATGATGCTTGACTATGTAGGTAGTATCGAGAATGGGCTTACAGATGCCATTTGGAGGAGATGACAGAAGGTCACCGGAGATGGGCTTAAAGATGCCATCTGGAAGATATGACAGAGAATTGTTGAAGATGGGCTTAAAGATGCCATCTAGAGGATGTTGATTTCCCGTGATATTCCTTTGATGAGAATTCCTGTTCCTGTCGTTGAGGAGGAATCTGCTGAGGAATGTTGGTCTTTGTCTTGGGAGAAATAGAATTTTAGGATCTTCAGTTATCCATTACTTTACTGGAGAATCATCTCTTAGTCGAGAAGGTGAAAATGAACTGCTATCTGGTCGTGCTCCAGGCCTTACAGTAATTTGCTGAGGATAATAAGACTGACTTCTATCTGGTCGTGCTCCAGGTTTTACAGTGAATTACTGGGGAGATGAGATTAAACTTTCTATCTGCTTATTCTCCAGGCTTTGCAATTTCTCAATTCTTATCTGGTCATGCTCCAGGCTTCAGAAGGAATTAAGTGGTTATTTGGTCGCATCCGGGTTTCAACTTGAATTTAAGGCATACTAATATCCATCGATTTCCTGGCTTCATAGTAATTGACCGAGTAAACTGCTATTTGGTCGAACTCCAAGCTTCGCAGTACCTCATACTGTTATCCGGTCAATTTCTAGGCTTCGTAGTATTTTGGGGAAATCAAGATATTATCCGGTCGATTTCCGGGCTTCATATCTTGAATCTGAGGTATACCACTATCTGGTCGATTCCAAGCTTCAGAGTATCTTGTACTGTTATCTGATCGATTTCCAGGCTTCACAGTAACTTGCTGGGGATTAAGCTGTTTTCCGGTCGATTTCCAAGCTTCATAGCTTGAATTTAAGATATACCATTATCTGGTCGATTCCAGCCTTCGTAGTATTTTGGAGAAATCAAGATATTATCCGGTTGATTTCCGGGCTTCAAAGCTTGAACAGGAATAAAAATCTTAGTATCGATTTGACTGAACCAGGGAAAACTTATGAGAACTTCAACTGGGAGAGAAATATTATTATTGATTTTACTGATCCCGGGAGAGGTCTCGGATTAACTTTGACAGGCATAGAAATCAGGGGAATCTTAGCAGCGATTCGGCTGGCCCAGACGAAAGTCTTAGAACATCTTCAACTAGAATAGAAACCTTAGTGTCGGTTTGACTGAACCAGAGAAAATCTTGAAAAGTGTTGGAATATCTTCAACTGGAATAGAAACCTTGGTGTCGGTTTGACTGAACCAGAGAGAACTCGTGAGAACTTGATTGCATCTTTCCTTGAAAGGTAAAGAGTTAGTCGTATGTAATGTCATGATGTATGAAATGCATTGAATGATGATGTTCTCAAAATAAATGAGATTGTGCTGTATAATATGTATGCACATGCCATGATGTATGAAATGTATTGAGTAATGATGTTCTCAAAATAAATGAGATTGTGTTGTATACGCATGCCATGATGTATGGATATGCAATGCTTTTGTGATATTCTCTAGCTGGGGAAAATAAATCACGAACTGCTGTTGGAGAGTATAAGGAGTCGAGTTCTTCGTTTCCGCTGGGGATAGTGACCGAAGATGATTAGATGGAGATTTACATCCATCCTGATTGAGAATATTCTGCCGGGAGAGACTCTGTCTGAGAATAATCTTGCAGGGGAATGACTCTGTGGGGAAGAGAGATACTCTGTTGGAAGATCTGCTGATTTGGAGAAATAAACTCAGCTGGGGATGAACTTCCATTGTTGGGGAGAAGAACTCTGTTGGAGATTGAGCTTTCGTTGTCAGAGAAATAAACTTTGCTCGGGAGATGGCTTTATAAACTGCTCATGGTTATAAAACTCGGCTGGGGAATGCAGATATCAGCTTTCTGAAGGAACCTGCTGGGGAAGGAATTCCTGGTTGGGGATACGGAGGTCGGACCTTGGTTGTCTCGGCTCTGTGGGGAATGTAGGTATCACTGGCTTGTATGTGATAGTGACTTTGCTTCCAACTGTCTCTTCCTCTTGTACCATGCTGGAAAAAGTACATGCGGAGATTTGGTGGATGGATCTATGTCGTGATTGTACTTGAACATGTATTTAATGAGTGTCAGGATGACATCCGTCTCTAGATCGTATCTGAATTGTACTTGAAAAATGTGTTGAATGAGTGTCAGAATGATATCCGTCTCTAGATCATATCTGAACTGTACTTGAAACATGTGTTGAATGAGTGTTAGAATGACATCCATCTCTGGAACGTATCTGAACTATATTTGAAAGTTGAATCTGAATGAGTATCAGAATGGAATCCGTATCTGGAGCGTATCTGAATTGTATCGGAAAGTTGAACCTGAATGAGTATCAGAATGGCATCCGTATCTGGAGCGTATCTGAACTGTATTTGAAAGCTGAATTTGAATGAGTATCAAAATGGCATCTGTATCTGGAGCGTATCTGAACTGTATCGGAAAGCTGAATCTGAATGAGTATCAGAATGGCATCCGTATCTGGAGCGTATCTGAACTGTATCTGAAAGCTGAATATGAATGAGCATCAAAATGGTATCTGTATCTGGAGCGTATCTGAATTGTATCTGAAATCTGAATCTGAATGAGTATCAGAATGGCATGCGTATCTGGAGTGTATCTGAACTGTATCTGAAAGCTAAATCTGAATGAGTATTAGAATGGCATGCATATCTGGAGCGTATCTGAACTGTATCTGAAAGATGAATCTGAACGAGTATCAGAATGGCATCCGTATCTAGAGCGTATCTGAACTGTATCTGAAAGTTGAATCTGAATGAGTATCAGAATGGCATTCGTATCTGGAGCGTATCTGAATTGTATCTAAAAGGTGAATCAGAATGAGTATCAAAATGGCATCCGTATCTGGAGCGTATCTGAACTGTATCTGAAAGCTGAATCTGAATGAGTATTAGAATGGCATCCGTATCTGGAGCGTATCTGAACTGTATCTGAAAGCTGGATGTGAATGAGTATCAGAATGGAATCCGTATCTGGAGCGTATCTGAATTGTATCAGAAAGCTGAACTTGAATGCGTATCAGAATGGCATCCGGATCTGGAGCACATCTGAACTATATCTGAAAGCTGAATTTGAATGAGTATCAAAATGACATCCGTATCTGGAGCGTATCTGAACTGTATCGGAAAGCTGAATCTGAATGAGTATCAGAATGGCATCCGTATCTGGAGCGTATCTGAACTGTATCTGAAAGCTGAATCTGAATGAGTATCAAAATGGTATCTGTATCTGGAGCGTATCTAAACTGTATCTGAAAGCTGAATCTGAATGAGTATCAGAATGGCGTGCGTATCTGGAGTGTATCTGAACTGTATCTGAAAGCTGAATCTGAATTAGTATCAGAATGGCATCCGTATATGGAGTATCTGAACTGTATCTGAAAGATGAATCTGAACGAGTATCAGAATGGCATCCGTATCTAGAGCGCATCTGAACTGTATCTGAAAGCTGAATCTGAATGAGTATCAAAATGGCATCTGTATCTGGAGCGTATCTGAACTGTATCTGAAAGCTGAATCTGAATGAGTATCAAAATGGCATCCGTATGTAGAGCATATCTGAAAGCTAAATCTGAATGAGTATCATAATGGCATCCGTATCTGGAGTGTATCTGAATTGTATCTGAAAGCTGGATCTGAATGAGTATCAGAATGGAATCCATATCTGGAGCATATCTAAACTGTATCTGAAAGCTGAATCTGAATGAGTATCATAATGGCATCTGTATCTGGAGCATATCTGAACTGTATCTAAAAGCTGAGTTTTGATGAGTATCAGAATGGCATCCATATCTGGAGCGTATCTGAACTGTATCTGAAAGCTGAATGTGAATGAGTATCAGAATGGCATATGTATCTGAAGCGTATCTGAACTGTATCTGAAAGATGAATCTGAATGAGTATCAGAATGTCATCCGTATCTGGAGCGTATCTGAAATGTATCTGAAAGATGAATCTGAATGAGTATCAGAATGGCATCCGTATCTGGAGCGTATCTGAATTGTATCTGAAAGATGAATCTAAATGAGTATCAAAATGGCATCCGTATCTGGAGCGTATCTAAACTGTATCTGAATTCTGGTGCTCTTGATGAATGGTGATCAAGGTATAAGTCTTCTACTGATGGACAGGTGACGGGACATAGTCGTACGTTTTAAATCCCTAACTTTTGCCTGGACCGCCCTTTCGGGTTTCCAGTCCACCTGGATACCCTTTTTTGCCCAAGCTGCCCTTTCGGGTTTTCGACTTGCGGGTGTACAGATTTTTTCATTTTTTATCCCTAATTTTTTCGCGAACCCTTTTGGTTCGCCGGGATGCCCTTATTTTTGCCTAGGTATGTCAACCTAGCAGGTCTTTGTTATGCATAGTATTTTTTGACTATGTCCATGCTTTCAGGATGTAGAGAGTTGTCACTGTCCATAGTGTTGTGTTGTAGTACTGTCAAAAATGTTTTCTTGATGGCACATGATTCGTTGCTGGAATGCGTGCGTAATTCCCCAAGCAATTCAGATGGAGATCTGCACCTGGTTATTTGGAACTTTTGGAGAGACTGCCCCAGGTGTGTTTAGACATCATGTCATGCCCCTTGCTTATGGAAGACCTGTTATTTGAAGTGTCTTTCCCGCTGAAATGATTTTGTCCATTGAGAGGATGTCTGTTCATTGAATATCCATTGTGCGGATTTCTCTGTTGTCAAACAATTAGTGATATGCAAACAAGGTCATTTAAAGAATGCAAAACTCATGTCTGTCTTAAATTTTTTTTTGAAAATGTGTTTTGTGTAGTAAAACGAAATTTGCAAGAATGTGATATCAACTCAGGATTCGTAATAAAGCCTACAGGAGTCAGGATACCTTTGTAACAGTATGCTCTCAAACTAACCCATGCTTCAGCTAGGACTTTTAAGGGTTGTAACGTGGCCTGGTTCACGGTACAAGAAACAAAGGATAAAGGCTCAAATTTTATTTGTACCCAACCTGCTCTTCGTGATGTTCTTCAGTCCTATGCTCAGTTAATTGCGCGTTTAGATCCCAATTGAGTCTGGAATCTTTGCTCTGATACTTGGTGATGATTCAAAAATTGAGCATTTGTTTTGAAAAGGCAGTCATTTTTGTAATCTTCTTTTTGTCGAGGATTTGTAGTAACCTCTTTTTTTTTTGTTTTTGCTATCTCTTATTTTGCCTGAACTATTTCTTTTGTGATTACAGTCAGCGGGATGCCCCAATTTTTCTCTTAAGTATCCTTCATAGGTTTTGACTTAATGGTCTTTTATTTTGAGAGATAATGATTGCCTGTCTTGACGATTATACAGAACCATCACCGTCTTTTGTTTTAGAAGGACGTCTTCGATGCCATTCATTGTGTACGAAGCGGCAAATTGTGACTGAATGCGCCTCTGAATTAACTGAGAAGTCAGAAGTCATCACAAGGGACTATTTTCAAAAGTTGGCACAACTCAGTCTTGTTACTATTTAAATAATGTGTATGTGTTCTCTTTATGATGAAGTTTGCCATGCCAATACTCTCAGTTAAGATAGGTAGCCTAAATCCTAGTTTGATTCTCTTATCATATGGTCCAAGAATTCATTTCTTTTAGTTTCAGAAGGGGGAATTGACTGTTCTGATTTATAATTTTTTGTTCATTTTGAACTCGAGGCTTACACATGCATTTTTATTATTGATAAGTTTTGCTAGATGTTCCACCTTTTCACCTAACGAAATCTCACTTGTAATGAGTCCAACCTATTACTAATGGTGAAGACATCTATTATTCCTCCAATTTTGGGCACATGAATTATTCCTCCAGTTTCAGGTACATGAACTTATTTTTCATGCTCATTGGCATTTTTCATTTTTTAACACACTTTTGTGAGTTTATTTACATATCCAGTGTATCCTTTGTGATAACCTTAAGCAACAGTCTTATCACCCCCTAGACTAAATCCTACTATGAATCCTCATTCCATAATTTAAAATAATTCAAACTTATTAAGAGGCTAACTACTTTTACGACTACTAGAGGCACGACAAGGGTTATCAGAAAATTACAAGAAGCTGCATTGATTAGCTATCAAGACGTTGTTTCCAACATTGTCACATTCCAATTAGAATTGTTATAAGTTTTTAGAATTTTTGTTATTTTGGGGATGAAGTCAGTTATTTTCCTTTGTTTTTGTTTTATTTTTATTCTCTTTCTTTAAACATAAAATCTACATAGAATAAAATGAAAACATAAAACTAAATTTCTTCATTACTAGCTTGGGAATTTAGATGACAAAATTGAAATGACTGAAATTTTAAACTCGCAAAATAAAAACCTAAACTAGTATTTGATTATGGTAGATCGGGTTCAGTAAACAACAGTTACGATGGAAGCTGCCAGGCCCCCAAATATAGAGTAATGATAAGGTTCTCATTGACATTTGGTGAGCAGTGGCACATCATGACTTGTCAACCTAAAAGGTTAGAAAAAATACCAACTAGACACAGAGCCTGTTGCTCTTCCTTACAACTTTGTCCCATTTCTTTTTCTTATGCTCTTTCTTCTTACTTTAAGCTTCCCCCTGAGATTTTTCTTTTTCCGCCTTGGGGACCTCACTGACAACTTCTATCCTGACAGTTGTATTCGCCTCCTTTTCTTTTGCATGACTCGTTTTCACATGGGTCTTAGCTTTTGCAGGTTTTTTCTTCTTTATGGGTGTCTTCTTAAGGGCATGGCTGTTGATTTTCTGAAGTGTCCTCTCTTTTGTTGGACTAATGATTGATGGTTTTTCAGAGCTTTTCTCCTTATCTTCCTCGGATTATGTTTCAGACTCAGATTATTTTGAGTCTTCTGTAGAGTTGTTCTCCTCAATTTTAGCAACAATATCTTTTTCCACGTGCTTGCATTGGTCCTCTATCACATTTTCAATTTCCTCTACTTGGTCATCTTCCTTATTATCTTCCTTATTCACTTGTTCATCTTTATCATCCTGACTATCCTTTTCAACATCTTATTCTTTCACAATTGCACCTTTATTCAATTCAACATTGTCTTTGTTGATCTGTTTCATTAGCTCATCAAAGGTTTTTTCATCTTCATCTGAATCCTCCACCTCAGCTGGCTAATTCATATTGAATTCCCTAAATGGGTTGTCTGATATTGGTTGCATAGTGGTCTTAATTTTCTTTGGATTCTTATCTTTTCTAGCTCTATTTTTTGGGTTTTTAGCACTATCGTCTTCTTGCATGCTAGAGATGGACTCTGGATGTGACCTAAAAGATACATTCTTCTTACTCTTCTTTTTCGTCTCTTTCTTCTTTTTGTTAAACTCTTTGTCATCTCCTTCAGCATTTTCCTCTTGGCCATCTTGGTATTCCTCATGAATTAGTTCCCCCATAAAATGATCTGGGAAAATATGTGGGTTCTCTAAAGTCTCTCCTTGATTAAGGGAAAACATCCTCTTCTGCCATGTATGTTAGTATTTAACAAACTTGGGGATGACAAATCTCATCAGTTGAGCGCTCAGGGACACCTTGCCTTCTGCATAGGGTTGTGATCAAACAAGGGAAGTAGATCATTCCCTACTTTTTTGGAAGAATCCTAGATTTCTTCCAAGATGATCTTGGAAAAGTTCACTACACTAAAGGAAGTGATACAATGAAGGAGCAGCAACATGGCTTTGCTTACGCTCTCATTGTGGGTAGTGGGACGAAGAGAGTGTTAATAAACTGGTACCTTACTTTGGAGTCAGGGCAAAGATTCATCCTCCTGAATATCTTTTTTGAGCCTGGAGAAATTTATCTTGTGCCTGGGTTGGACAAGGAGTCCTTAAAAACATCATAATTGTCTTCATCAGAACTCTCCAGCAAATGTTGGTAAGTATCACCAACATTGTTCAATCCCCACACCATGTTAATATTTGCCTATGAATAAACCACCTTGGTACCTCTAACCACCATTTCCATTCTATTATTTATTATGTCCACAAGGTTGGCATAAAACTCTTTCACCATTTGAATGTTGTACATATTGGGGTGCTTGTAAAACTTAGTCCACCAATGTCTCTAGGAAATCCCAAGTTTTACTCCTCCATGTCGTACACAAAACTCCTCTTTAAGTGGGCCCTCATTCCAGCAAAATAATTAGTGAATTGCTTACGAGCGTCAATGTTGATGAAACCTTCAGAATTAGAATCTCCAGTTAGAGTAGTCGATCACTAGCGTGGAATTCTTTCTAGCGCATGTCTTAAATTGTTTGCGAGAGATTTTTTATTCCATTTTTGTGTTAGGGTTTGAGAGATGAGGTGAAGGGATGATGAGATGTTGAAGCAATGATGAGAAAAATTTGTGGGAAGTTAAGTGGGAGCAAGCAGTTTTGAGAAGAGATAGAGGTTTAAATTTTTTTGGAAATTATGACAAGTGATGAGTATTTGGTAGGGGTTTGTAATACATTTGGAGAACTGGATTTTGGGTTTTCATTTTATTGTAAATGTTGCGGATAGCAAGAGTCGCCACCGACTTTTCTTTTATCCAATAAAGGAAAGGGTGAAAAGAACAGGAAAGACCTTTTGAGAATTTTCTGAGTAAGGGGGGTAGGTTATGAAAAGGGAAGGTGTTAGAACCCTTTTCATCCGTAGTTTTCTACAGGCTCTTAATTTCTAGCTCACTTTGAAAATTCTTTGTGTTTGTGTATGTTTTAAAATATTTTTAAAATGCCTAAGTGCGACAATTTTGTAATGATTCTCGTATCATTGAGAATGTATACAAAATGTTTCTTTTGAAAATATTTATGAAAGAGAGTGTTGTTTTGTGAAAGGATGTTTGAAAATTCCAAAGGCAATTTGCTTTATAATAACCCTTGTATCAGTCCTCAAGAGTGTTTATAAAGCCTTTTCAAAGTGGTTGTTTTGAAAGTGTGATGTGTGAAAATTGTTTTAGTTTGTGAGCAAGTGATTACGAGGGATCTACCTACTCAATGAGTCTTTGTTCTTTTCTCCTCCTTTAGATAGTGCTAACCTACCATTAGTTAGTAGAGAGCTCTATCATTGGATGTGAGGGACATGCACGAGTCATCGTACAGTCATAGAAGGCAACTTGTAAGATGCTTTAGCAGTTGTCGTAAGGGACTAAGATCGTTTACCAAAGTCAACATCGAAGGCTCATAAAGGGACTATGATCTTTTAATCAAGGGTCTTTGCTAAAGTATCTCACATTCGAGGGATATGACTGTTTAAATCTGAGGCAACAAGTGAGGTTATCCTAGAGGTACGCGTGTGTGAAGTGTTTTGATTTCAATTATTTTTGTCTTGAGATTAGGTTTTTTCTAATGATTGATTTTAATCTTGCCATACAAACCGTAATTACTAACAGTAATAAGGAAAGCAGTAAATTATGAAAATTAAATGTCCTACACTATTACAATGCTTCGGGGATGGGGAGTACAAATTTATGAATGGGGATGAAATGTAAAGGAGTCCTAATTAAAGCAATTACAGACTTTGAGCAATTACAATATTGGAAAATATTAATGAGAAAGTAAAGTGCGCGAAGGTGGTGAAAAGGAGAAAATGTTTAAGAAAACCCTAAAATATTTTTAAGCATTTAAGAAAAATATTTTATTGTTTTTTCTTGTTTTAGAAAAATATTTAAAATAAAAAATTAGAACTAATTATAATTAATTTACAAATTAATTATTTAAAATAAAACAAAGTGTAATTAAATTTATTTATGAAAATTAAGTTAATTAATCAAAACCTAAAGAATTCCAAATATTTAGAAAATATTTTTATGTTTTTTGTTTAGAAAAAGAAATAAAGTATAAAACCTAATTCTAATTAATTAATAAAATAAAATAAAAGTGATTAAATTAAATTAATTTTTATTTTTCAAAAATTAAATTAATTAATGAAAAACCTAAATCTAATTTTTTTAAAATCATTTTTATGATTTTTCCGATTTTTAATAAAATTATTTTACAAAAGAAAAAAGTTAATTAAAATAAAAAAGAAACAAAATGGGCCTGAGTGTAACAAGTAATTGGGGGGTGAAAAGAAAGCAAAAACTCCAGGCCCAAGATAGTGAGTCCAGGCGCCTGTTGTGATTCAGTGAGGATGGTTTTCTGAGGGTACATCATGGGTGTGGCTTTTTGAAGCGCTAGATCTGGAGTCTTGAAATCTGGTGGTCAAGATGTGAGGTATACCATGCGCGCTTTGGACTTGTTTGCACTGGATCTGTGAGAAATAAACATGGAAAAGAAAAAATGTCCCACGCCTGGCTCGAACCCGTGACCAGGCATATATATGACTTAAACATGCGCGCGCTGCTACTGGGGTGGATTTTACATCCGTTTGTAAAACAACAATCATTAAATATAAAATAAACAAGTTTTCAAAAATGAACTTCATCTTCTTCCTCGCACGCGTTTACAACAGCAAGATCATTGTTCAAATTTATAACTCCTTCAATTCTCAATCATTTTGAAAAATGTAAACATGAAAGTTTCTTGATTTTTTACCACGAATTCAACCATGTTACTTTTGAAAGCTATAAGTTAAAGGCTGAAACGAATTTTTCTTGGGACCAAACTGAAATCTAATATTTCAGAAACTTCAACTCCAAAATTCTCATCACATAGTCAACATAAATGAAAACTAAGGGCATGGTTAGTTTCAAGGCATTGATATCTATATTTTATCTTTTGATATTGAAAGCAAATGATGCATGTATAAAGATTTCAAAGTTGGAGAAACTTACCTCTGAAGTGAGAATCGAGTTTGAAGTTAGAGCACTTCTGGAGGTGTTAGGATGATCTGGATAACTTCACTGAACTCCCAGGAAGCTTTTGCAACACCTACCTTGGATTGAGAGTGCCTTAATTCTTCTAGACAAGTCAATTTGCAGCGGTGTAAAATAACGTTTGGACAATGATGGTGGAGGTATTACAGTGATGAAACAGGGGTATGGATGGCTTCTATATGATGTATAGATGATGTTTGAATGATAAAAAAGGAAAATGCACAAGTGGATTTGAAGTTGGGTGTTGGAAGCTCAAAATGTGCAACAATGGAGTTTTCTAAGTGATTATGAGTTTTAGGGTGTTTGAGGGCTTGCGAATTCGTTTGTTAGCTTGCAAATGACCTATCTATTTATAGAGAAAAGGTTTGAGGAGCTAAAGTAACCAGGTTTTAAAGATAGCATGTTATGGTTTGGTTGCTTAGATTTGAAGTAACTTTGAAGAAACATTATCCCAATGCATAATACCAAAGGATCCGAAGTGGTTAGAGGCTCTAGACATGTTGCTTCTGGATTTGACATTGTGTGTGTGCCGAAGAAACAATTGAGAGGCTCAAGGATTTGACATTGTAATTAAAGCTTGCTTTACAAGAATGGAAGTGTTATCTGTTCCCCCTAAATGGCAAAATGGATTGGATAATGCTTGAATCACTTGGAAAATGGCTCAAAAGTATGTGAAATCTTTTGATTATGAATATATTTGGAGGTTTAGAGGCCTGCAAAGTGAGATTATGCAGCATGGCTTGAAGATTTGGTTATGAGCTTGTCACAAAAATGACTTATATTGCAACCTTAGATACCCAACTTCATCTCTTCGAAACTTCTAGCTCAAACATGATCTTTTTACGATCTTGGACATTTTGGAAAGCTTGAAACATTGTCTACAAATTTCATGTTGACTACTTTGGCTAAATCAAAAGGGAACTTAGTGGAAACTGGCCAAGAAGGTTGGGTAAAAAACTGATCAAAACTTGTAAATTTTTTTCTAAGTGTTGGATAAAAACATCATAACTTCATGGGCTTATATCTCTTAAATTAAGCACTTTTTAAGGATCATCTGACATGAACAAAGTTGTAGAATTCATCAATACCTACAACTTTCATGTTGAAAGTTTTTCTTGAATCAACTTGTATCTTGAGGAAACTTGCTTGTGAAGTTAGGGTTTCTTAGGTACAAAACACTTGAATTTTTTCTAAGTGTTTGAAAATATTGACTTTTGAATTTTGTTGACTTTCTTGAGTCTTGATGATCAAGTTTGATAGTTTTTAATGTTTTGATGATTCTTGATTTTTAAATTCCAATGTTGACCAAAAAGTCAAAGTTTGACTTTTGTATGATTGTTGACTTTTCATCAATTGATTTAAATTTTCAACTATTAATAACTTGCATCTTTGGAATTGTCTTGAGCCATTAGGTCAATATGTTGTATTTGAGTCCTTAAGATCATGCTTCAAGCTATTAGGCCATGCACTAGGTCAACAGTCAATGATCAGTCATCTTCAATCAGAACCCTAATTTTGGCAAAATTTGACCTTTGATGATATGAGGGCTTTCCTTGAGGAATCATGGTAAACCCTTGATCAAATGATGAATATCACATCAAAATGGTTATGTTGACAAAAAATCTTGAAGTTTGACTGTATGTTGATCACAATTGACTTTCTATCCAATGTAGTTGATTTTCAGTCATCTGAGCCATTGACTGAGCAAACATGTGAGGCAAGACTTAAAACTTGACAAAAGCATTATTGAGGACCTCTGATGAACCATGAAATCCATTTTAGACCTTTTCAACCCAATCTTCCTTGTAAAGCACAAAACCCTAGTTTAAGACCCTTGCTTAGGAGGTGAGTTTGTGTGATCAACTCTTGAGAATCCTTGAGTATTTAAGAATCTTAGAAGAATTCCTTGGAGAAAATGGGAGGGGAAATTTTGGGGTACAACAACTTCCCCTGTTCAATCATCTTAAACCTGAAGACTTAGATTGGCGTGTCCGCCATTCGTAACTTGAAGGTGGAAGATGATTGAACACTTAAGTGCCCAGAAATTTGCACTCGCTGGTGCACGAAGTAATGCTGTTTGTTGATTATACCAGTAATAAGCTTAAAGATGCCATTTTGAGAGGTGATGGAGAGTTGTCGGAGATGGGCTTATAGATGCCATCCAAATTAATTGTGTGTGATACGGTGGCAAAATCGACTGTTAATACTGGTTTGTGTTTTTTGTTTGAAAAATATCGCGATAAGCAAGAGTCGTCACCGACTTTTATTTTATCCAACAAGGAAAAGGAAAAAGAACAGAAAAACCTTTTTCGAGAATGTTTCTGAGTACGGGGGGTAGATTATAGAAAGGGAAGGTGTTAGCACCCTTTCCATCCATGGTTTTCCATGGGCTCTTAGGTACTTGCTCATTTTGAAATTTCTTGTGTGTGTTTTGAAAAGTTTTTGTTTAACTTCATGATAACCCTTGTATCGTTCCTCAAGAGTGTGACTAAGTTATTTTTGAAAACTTTGTTTGAAAAGTGTTTGTGTGAAAAAGTTTTTGTTTGTTTGAGCAAGTACCTAGGAACTAATCTACCTACTCGAAAAAGAATGTTCATTTTCTCATTTCCTTTAGATCGTGTTATCCTACTATTAGTGAGTAGGTAACCCTAGTCGTTGGATGTTTGAGGGACTATCGAAAGGGATATAATGGTAATTGAAGGTAACATGTAAGGATATCTTAGCATTTCGAAGGGACTATTATCATATATTCGTAGGCAACATCGAGGGACAAGATCATTTCTCGTAGGCAACTCGAGGGACGTTAAGGGACTATGATCTTTATGATGACTTTTAGATTGAGGGTCTTTTGCTAAGATATCCCTACGTCCGAGGGACATGACCATTGTTTTCCAAGGCAACCAAGTGAGGTATACCCTAGGGGTGCAAGTGTGCAGCAGTGTTTGTTTTCAGATATATTATCTTTGAATTAGGTTATACTATGTTCAATTAGTTTACCGGTATTTCCATATAATCCTATTAGTCTAAGCATTGCATAAAATATAGTAGCAGAATGTAAAGGCGGAAATGTAAAGCTATGCTATTACAAAGCTTCGGGGAAGTTACATAATAATGAAGAGTGCGGAAAAGAAATCCTAAAACTATTACATCCCGGAAGCAATTACATAATTAGAAAAAAATGCGAGGAAAGATAAATCTATGCTATTACATTGATAATGCGACCTATACAATTTTCCTAGAAATTAAAATGTAAAAGAATAAATAAAAAGAAATTAAAGAAAAATTAAAACCTAAAATTCTAAGTTAATGTTTTTGGTGTTTTTTGTAGAAAATAATTTTAAGTTAATTAAAAAACCTTTCGAACTAATTTTAATTAAAAAAAGTTAATTAACTTAATTTATTAATAAATGAAAAAAATCCAAAAATTCAGTTACTAACTAAAAGAAAAACCTAATCCTAACTTGTTAAAAAAATGGTTAATTAAAGGGTTAGTTTACAAAGAAAACCTAAAACATAATTGTTTTCCTAATTTGCAGAAAAAAAAGTTAATTAATTAAATTAAAGAGTTAATAAAAAAAAGTTAATAATAGTAAAAAAAATGTAAAACCTAAATTAATTAGGGTTTGTAAAAAAGGTTAAGTTTGCCAATTAATAGGGTTTTTGATTTAAATAAAATTAGAGTTTATATGAATTTAGGGTTTTTAAGGAAGATATTAAAGAGAAAAAAATGAGGCAAAAAGGGTTAAAAATAAGCAAAATTATACATATTGCCAGGGGTGGGTGTTGAACCAAAAATTAATTTAAAACCTAAAATTAAAAAAAACTTAAAATTAATTATTCGAGTTTATTATGAAAAATCAAAGGTTTGTGAAAAATGTTAAGTTTTATGAAAAAGGTTTTAAACAGAAAGAATGAAAATAGGTAAAAGGATAAATAGAAAGGAAGAAAACCAAAACCAATAGGGGTGAGTGTTGAACTCACGCCCTTAGCCTCCTCAGGATGCCTGCCTTTCCATGAGTCATGTATTGGTGGTTGTTCTGTTTTGGACTCAGCGCTTTGTGATAAACCTGCATGGGACCATGTCTAAATCTGCAGTGTTGAATCTCATGAACACATTAAATAAGTTACTATATCATGAAATACAAAAAAAATAAATATATGAAATTTTTTTAATGTTAAAACCGATATGGCATGTATGAGTGTTTCTACACCCTTTTGATCATGGAGATCAAATCAGCCTTACCCTTACTGGAGAAGTAGTGAGATGTGGGTTTGTAATAAAGATTACTTGTTTGTAGTGAGATGGGGGTTTATAATAAGGATTCCAAGGTTTTTAGGGTTCTTTAAAGAATTTGATATTTTGACAGAGTTGTGGCAAATGTTTTTTTTCGTTTTGTCGTTCTTTGTGTGAAAAGAATGAGATTATATAATAAAAATTAGAAAAAAATGGGCTTTGAATGTGCAACTGGGCCTCCAATAACCACAAACAATAGTGTAGATTTTTATTCACTTGAGTCTGTCACGTTCCAGGCTAAATCGCAGGGGCTTAAGTGCAATTTTTGAAGTTGAAATATGAAAACAAAGTGTAACCGGCATCGAGAACTAACTACTGTAAGAAAATGGGCTCAATCGGATAAACAGTGAATTAGTTATGAATTTTTGAAGTTTTGCCTCAGACATACTTATTTTAGGCTCCAGTGTCATCTCTGATACGTTATTCAATAAAATACTAGTATTGGTCGGAGCATAACCTGGTCTTGACTTTGGAAGCAAAGTTGTATACCTCTGATTCAGTAACCTTGTGTAAAAAGATGGGCCCAATCTGATAAAAATTGACCGAGTTATGAATTTTCGAAGTTTCGACCAAGATGAAATAATATTTAGCATTCAGGATTTTTGGCGCGTCACGCGCACTCTGAGCAAAAAACGAAGGCCTTTTGGATACCTTTCAAACTCAATACCTCCTGTAAAAACGTAGTCAACTCAATTTGTGAAAATTTGGCGCTGGAACCAGCTCGATACAATGAAAATCGACCAAGTTATGATTTTCTGAACATGACGCAAATAAAGTTATGTCACAAATTTTCTGTACGAAAATACTTGATAAATCCGCATTTTTGAAGACCTTCTGATCGAAATTGGCTTACATCCGTGAGAGATGAAAACGTAGATGACATCAAGACAGGATTTTTACCACCAAAACGGGTTCAAAACAAGCCACGATCTTCAAGTTATGAATTTTTTAGTGCGTAAAAACTGCACTTTCAACACACTTTTTCACCATATTTCTTCGAGAAAACTCACACATTCGGAGACCTTCTTTAAAGAATTAAATCTTGAGCCGGACCTGAATTTGAGAATACGTTATCAGAGATATCTTGGCGAAAGAACACCTGAATATGACGCGCCGGGTTGGACTTGTGAATCTTTGAACCCCGAATCATTGCAAAACGGCGAACCGATCTTCAGCACGGAAAATACTCTGAGAACATCCACTGACGAAATAAATGTCACTTGTAACCTGGAGAAGCTTGATAAATATACCTTTATTCCATAACCATAAAACCAATAATATGCGTGTATGAAAAGAGGGTAAATTTTGGGGTACAACAGTTGCCCCTGTTCAATCTTCTTAAACCTGAAGATTTAAATTGGCTTGTCTGCCTTTTGTGATCTGAAGGTGGAAGATGATTGAACACTAGAGTGCCCAGAAATTTATACTCGTCTGTAATGATGCTTGACTACGTATGTAGTATCCAGAATGGGCTTACAGATGCAATTTGGAGGAGATGACGGAAGGTCACCGGAGATGGGCTTAAAGATGCCATCCGAAAGATATGACGGAGAATCGTCAGAGATGGGCTTAAAGATGCCATCCGGAAGATATGACGGAGAATCGTCAGAGATGGGCTTAAAGATGCCATCTAGAGGATGTTGATTTCCTGTGGTATTCCTTTGATGAGAATTCTTGTTCCTGTCGTTGAGGAGGAATCTGCTGAGGAATGTTGGTCTTTGTCTTGGGAGAAATAGAATTTTAGGATCTTCAGTTATCCATTACTTTACTGGAGAATCAACTCTTAGTCGAGGAGGTGAAAATGGACTGCTATCTGGTCGTGCTCCAGGCCTTACAGTGATTTGCTGAGGATAATAAGACTGACTTCTATCTGGTCGTGCTCCAGGTTTTACAGTGAATTACTGGGGAGATGAGATTAAACTTTCTATCTGGTTATTCTGTAGGCTTTGCAATTTCTCAATTCTTATCTGGTCGTGCTCCAGGCTTCAGAAGGAATTAAGTGGTTATCCGGTCGCATCCGGGTTTCAACTTGAATTTAAGGCATACTAATATCCGTCGATTTCCTGGCTTCATAGTAATTGACCGAGTAAACTGCTATTTGGTCGAACTCCAAGCTTCGCAGTACCTCATACTGTTATCCAGTCAATTTCCAGGCTTCGTAGTATTTTGGGGAAATCAAGATATTATCCGGTCAATTTCCGGGCTTCATAGCTTGAATCTGAGGTATACCACTATCTGGTCGATTCCAGGCTTCATAGTATCTTGTACTGTTATCCGATCGATTTCCAGGCTTCACAGTAACTTGCTGGGGATTAAGCTGTTTTCCGGTCGATTTCCAGGCTGCATAACTTGAATTTAAGATATACCACTATCAGGTCGATTCCAGCCTTCGTAGTATTTTGGAGAAATCAAGATATTATCCAGTCGATTTCCGGGCTTCATAGCTTGAACTGGAATAGAAATCTTAGTATCGATTTGACTGAACTAGGGAAAACTTGTGAGAACTTCAACTGGGAGAGAAATATTATTATTGATTTGACTGATCCCGGGAGAGGTCTCGGATTAACTTTGACAGACATATAAATCAGGGGAATCTTAGCAGCGATTCGGCTGACCCAAACGAAAGTCTTAGAACATCTTCAACTAGAATAGAAACCTTAGTGTCGGTTTGACTGAACCAGAGAAAATCTTGAAAATTGTTGGAATATCTTCAACTGGAATAGAAACCTTGGTGTCGGTTTGACTGAACCAGAGAGAACTCGTGAGAACTTGATTGCATCTTTCCCTGAAAGGTAAAGAGTTAGTCGTATGTAATGTCATGATGTATGAAATGCATTGAATGATGATGTTCTCAAAATAAATGAGATTGCGCTGTATAATATGTATGCACATGCCATGATGTATGAAATGTATTGAGTAATGATGTTCTCAAAATAAATGAGATTGTGCTGTATGCGCATGCCATGATGTACGGATATGCAATGCTTTTGTGATATTCTCTAGTTGGGGAAAATAAATCTTGAACTGCTGTTGGAGAGTATAAGGAGTCGAGTTCTTCGTTTCCGCTGGGGATAGTGACCGAAGATGATTAGCTAGAGATTTACATCCATTCTGATTGAGAATATTCTGTCGGGAGAAACTCTGCCTGAGAACAATCCTGCGGGGGAATGATTATGTAGGGAAGAGAGATACTCTGTTGGAAGATCTGCTGATTTGGAGAAATAAACTCAGCTGGGGATGAACTTCCATTGCTGGAGAGAAGAGCTCTGTTTAAGATTGAGCTTCCGCTGTCAGAGAAATAAACTCTGCTCGGGAGATGGCTTTATAAACTGCTCATGGTTATAAAACTCGATTGGGGAATGCAGATATCAGCTTTCTGAAGGCACCTGCTGGGGAAGGAATTCCTGGTTGGGGATATGGAGGTCGGACCTTGGTTGTCTCGGCTCTGTGGGGAATGTAGGTATCACTGGCTTGTATGTGATAGTGACTTTGCTTCCAACTGTCTTTGCCGCTTGTACCATGCTGGAAAAAGTACATGCGGAGATTTTGTGGATGGATCTATGTCGTGATTGTACTTGAACATGTATTTAATGAGTGTCAGGATGACATCCATCTATGGATCGTATCTGAAATGTACTTGAAACATGTGTTGAATGAGTGTCAGAATGACATCTGTCTCTGGATCGTATCTGAACTGTACTTGAAACATGTGTTGAATGAGTGTTAGAATGACATCCGTCTCTGGGTCGTATCTGAACTGTATCTTAAAGTTGAATCTGAAAGAGTACCAGAGTGGAATCCGTATCTGGAGGGTATCTGAACTGTATCAGAAAGCTGAACCTGAATGAGTATTAGAATGGAATCCGTATCTAGAGCGTATCTGAACTGTATCTGAAAGCTGAATTTGAATGAGTATCAAAATAGCATATGTATCTGGAGCATATCTGAACTATATCGGAAAGCTGAATCTTAATGAGTATCAGAATGGAATCCGTATGTAGAGCGTATCTGAACTGTATCTGAAAGCTGAATCTGAATGAGTATCAAAATGGCATCCGTATCTAGAGCGTATCTGAACTGTATCTGAAAGTTGAATCTGAATGAGTATCAAAATGGCATCCGTATCTGGAGTGTATATGAACTGTATCTGAAAGCTGAATCTGAATGAGTATCAGAATGACATTCGTATTTGGAGCGTATCTGAACTGTATCTGAAAGATAAATCTGAACGAGTATCAGAATGGTATCCGTATCTGGAGCGTATCTGAACTATATCTGAAAGCTGAATCTGAATGAGTATCAGAATGACATCCGTATCTGGAGCATATCTGAACTGAATCTGAAAGCTGAATCTGAATGAGTATCAAAATGGCATCCGTATTTGAAGCGTATCTGAACTGTATCTGATAGCTGAATCTGAATGAGTATCAGAATGGCATCCGTATCTGGAGCGTATCTGAACTGTATCTGAAAGCTGGATCTGAATGAGTATCAGAATGGAATCTGTATCTGGAGCGTATCTGAACTGTATCTGAAAGCTGAATCTGAATGAGTATCAGAATGGCATCCGTATCTGGAGCGTATCTGAACTATATCTGAAAGCTGAATCTGAATGAGTATCAGAATGGCATCCATATCTGGAGCGTATCTGAACTGTATCTGAAAGCTGAATCTGAATGAGTATCAGAATGGCATCAGTATCAGGAGCGTATCTGAACTATATCTGAAAGCTGAATATGAATGAGTATCAAAATGCCATCCGTATCTGGAGCGTATCTGAACTGTATCTAAAAGCTGAGTTTGGATGAGTATCAGAATGACATCCGTATCTGGAGCGTATCTGAACTGTATCTGAAAGCTGAATCTGAATGAGTATCAGAATGGCATCTGTATCTGAAGCGTATCTGAACTGTATCTGAAAGATGAATCTGAATGAGTATCAGAATGTCATCCGTATCTGGAGCGTATCTGAACTGTATCTGATAGATGAATCTGAATGAGTATCTGAATGGCATCCGCATCTGGAGCGTATCTGAACGGTATCTGAAAGATGAATCTGATTGAGTATCAGAATGGCATCCATATCTGGAGCGTATCTGAACTGTATCTGAATTCTGGTGCTCTTGATGAATGCTGATCAAGGTATAAGTCTTCCACGGATAGACAGGTGACGGGACATAGTCGTACGTTTTAAATCCCTAACTTTTTTCTGGACTGCCCTTTCGGGTTTTCAGTCCACCGGGATACCCTTTTTTGCCCAAGCCGCCCTTTCGGGTTTTCGACTTGCCGGGTGTACAGATTTTTTCATTTTTTATCCCTAATTTTTACCCGAACCCTTTTGGTTCGCCGGGATGCCCTTATTTTTGCCTAGGTATGTCAACCTAGCGGGTCTTTGTTATGCATAGTATTTTCATACTATGTCAATGCTTTCAGGATGTAGAGAGTTGTCACTGTCCATAATGTTGTGTTGTAGTACTGTCAATAATGTTTTCTTGATGGCACATGATTCGTTGCTGGAATATGTGCGTAATTCCCCAAGCGATTCAGATGGAGATCTGCCCCTGGTTATTTGGAACTTTTGGAGAGACTGCCCCAGGTGTGTTTAGACATCATGTTATACCCCTTGCTTATGGAATACCTGTTATTGGAAGTGTCTTTCCCGCTGAGGTGATTCTGTCCATTGAGAGGATGTCTGTTCATTGAATATCCATTGTGCGGATTTCTCTATTGTCAAACAATTAGTGATATGCAAACAAGGTCATTTAAAGAATGCAAAACTCATGTCTGTCTTGAAATTTTTTTTGAAAATGTGTTTTGTGTAGTAAAACGAAATTTGCAAGAATGTGATATCAACTCAGGATTCGTAACAAAGCCTACAGGAGTCAGGATACCTTTGTAACAGTATGCTCTCAAACTAACCCATGCTTCAGCTAGGACTTTTAAGGGTTATAACGTGGCCTGGTTCACGGTTCAAGAAACAAAGGATAAAGGCTCAAATTTTATTTGTACCCAACCCGCTCTTCGTGATGTTCTTCAGTCTTATGCTCAGTTAATTGCGCCTTTAGATCCTGATTGAGTCTGGAATCTTTGCTCTGATACTTGGTGATGATTCAGAAATTGAACATTTGTTTTGAAAAGGCAGTCATTTTTGTAATCTTCTTTTTGTCGAGGATTTGTAGTAACCTCTTTTTTTTTCTCTATCCCTTCTTTTTCCTGAACTATTTCTTTTGTGATTACAGTCAGCGGGATGCCCCAATTTTTCTCTTAAGTCTCCTTCATAGGTTTTGACTTAATGGGCTTTTATTTCGAGAGATAATGATTTCTTGTCTTGACGATTATACGGAACCATCACCGTCTTTTGTTTTGGAAGGACGTCTTCGATGCCATTCATTGTGTACGAAGCGGTAGATTGTGACTGAATGCGCCTCAGAATTAACTGAGAAAACTACCCGGCCCCAGGTTATGATTAAGGGTTTAATTTGTGCCAAAAGAAAACTCCTACTTCTTTGGCTCGAAGGGGTTGACTAGGGATTATCTTCCTTATAACTCCACTGTTTAGGATTTGAAACAACGCCTGTACATCGTCAGCGGGGTCTGTTCAAAAGCATACTGTAGAGATTGTGGTATCATTTTCGTCATCCTCCCTCTAAGGCTTAGAGTTTTTAATCGAGAGTTGAATATCACAAAAGGAAATAAGAATGCATTTTTGAAATAGTGAATACGAATGAATTGATTCAAGACAAACATGTGCAATGCATTGATGAAATAACGAGGTTTGATATGAATAAATGTTCAAACAAATCAAAAGAAAATTAAACATTGAAAATTCTAATGAACGAAAAGTCTTCTTGTGAGAACTTGTCACTACAGATGGTATGCCTTGGAGGGATGGTAGAAGAACTCAGCCTGACTGTCTTGTGCAAATTCTAGCGTTCCTTCATCAATCAGGTCTTGAATTTTATTCTCAATGCCCCACAGCTGTTGGTGTCATGTTCAGGACTATTGGAGTGGTACGCACATCTTGCATTTGGATTGTACTTTGTGGAGGCTATGTTGGGATTCTGAGGAGGGTCCCTTAACATAACCAACTTGGCCTTCAACATGCGTTGAAATGCTTGAGCTAATGACATGTTGATTTCGGTGAAGCGTCTTTCGAATGTATTCTTCTTATGCCGATTGCCCTATTATTGTTGGCGAGGTTGTGGTTGGGCTTGTGATGTAGTAGCAATCTGAAAAGGTCCGTTCCTGACCAAACCAACCTCTTCTCTCACTGGAGGCTGATTAATACCTTGATCCACAATTTTAACTGTTTGTTTCATGGATTTGCATCCATCTTGGTGAAGCTTGTTAAGGAAGGCTCTTAGCCCTTCTTGTTCATCCTTGTTGTTGTCAGGATGTTCCTTGGTCAGGTTCCCGGTGAAGAGTGTTTTCAGGTCTTCTTGCCCCTTGGATAAATTCAGGAGAAATTCCTTGAATTGGGCATCTTGAGCTTGGAGATCTCTGTTGTCGTGTTGGAGAGCCATTGCTGAAATAAACAGCGAGAACATGAGAGACCTGCTTTGAAACCTGCTTATGCAATGATATGTATTATATATGTATGCAATGTTTTCAAGGATCTCGTGGGGTAAACAGGAAAATGTTAGAAGTTAAATTTTACAGGTTTGATTGAAGAACTTTGTATCGTTGAGAGTCCTTCTACGATATTCAAGCTCAGCATATCAAGTGGATCATAGCCCCTGACTCAAGTTGTTGAGTTTTGATCTTCTGACGACATTGGCTAGAAGAAAATAAATCCCCTTGCCCCTTGCTAGACGTCTGATTTATCATAACCTGCATCACAGGCCCTCGATATCCTTGAAATGGTTAGTCATGATATGCTATGGTATGATGTTTATGATGTCATAATAAATCACATGTATAGCAAACACAGACAAATCACACAAAGTCCTTAGGTTTAAGGCTTGCTTGAGTTTTAAGGTCATACCCTCTTGAAGCTTAGTTGGTTTCAAACCAGTCTTAGAGAAGTAACCGGGTTCTAAAGATTCTCAATATCACTGATCATCCTTTATCGGGCATTGTTTCAACTCAAGCAATATTTTCTTGCGACTGAAATATCCCGAAAGTCTGATCTCACTGAGTGTAGCATCGAGTATCAACCAATCCTCAGCTTTATACCGAGGTCGGCTATCTCACTACTTTCTAATGTCCAAGTTGGTTCAACTAAGATTCTAAGGTCCGTTAGTGCTTCACGACACCACGCGGCGACCCCATATTCTCCTTGTTTCCCCACATAGGATACCGGTACCAATCAAAGTGTCACACCAACACTGCCATCGCTTAAACCATATCAGTCTACGCCGTACAGTCTCCACGATCTATTGCTGTTTACCTAAAAAGTGTCCCTAGATCTGAGTATAGGATCTTTAATAATACCCAAACAAAACCCTTGAATTTAAAGCGGGCAAGGCAAAACAAGAAAGCAATTTTAAAATGATCTAGATCCTAAGGTAAACCCCACTTTACATCTCCCCAACAGAGTCGCCAATTCTGTGATACGGTGGCAGAACCGACTGTTAATACTGGTTTGTGTTTTTTGTTTGCAAAATGTCGCGGTAAGAAAGAGTCGTCACCGACTTTTATTTTATCCAACAAGGAAAAGGAAAAAGAACAGAAAAACCTTTTTCGAGAATGTTTCTGAGTACGGGGGGTAGATTATAGAAAGGGAAGGTGTTAGCACCCTTTCCATCCATGGTTTTCCATGGGCTCTTAGGTACTTGTTCATTTTGAAATTGCTTGTGTGTGTTTTGAAAAGTTTTTGTTTAACTTCGTGATAACCCTTGTATCGGTCCTCAAGAGTGTGACAAAGTTATTTTTGAAAGCTTTATTTGAAAAGTGTTTGTGTGAAAAAGTTTTTGTTTGTTTGAGCAAGTATCTAGGAACTAACCTACCTACTCGAAAAAGATTGTTCATTTTCTCGTTTCCTTTAGACTGTGTTATCCTACTATTAGTGAGTAGGTAACCCTAGTCGTTGGATGTTTGAGGGACTATCGAAAGGGACGCAATGGTCATTGAAGGAAACATGTAAGGATACCTTAGCATTTCGAAGAGACTGCCATCATATATTCGTAGGAAACATCGAGGGACAAGATCATTTCTCGTAGGCAACTCGAGGGACGTTAAGGGACTATGATCTTTATGATGACTTTTAGATTGAGGGTCTTTTGCTAAGATATCCCTACGTCCGAGGGACATGACCATTATTTTCCGAGGCAACCAAATGAGGTATACCCTAGGGGTGCAAGTGTGCAACAGTATTTGTTTTCAGATATATTATCTTTGAATTAGGTTATGCTATGTTCAATTAGTTTACCGGTCTTTCCATACAATCCTATTAGTCTAAGCATTGCATAAAATATAGTAGCAGAATGTAAAGGCGGAAATGTAAACCTAGGCTATTACAGAGCTTTAGGGCAGTTACATAATAATGAAGAGTGCGGAAAAAAAATCCTAAAACTATTACATCCCGGAAGCAATTACATAATTAGAAAAAAAATGCGAGAAAAGATAAATCTACGCTATTACATCGATAATGCGACCAATACAATTTTCCTAGAAATTAAAATGTAAAAGAATAAATAAAAAAAATTAAGGATAAATTAAAACCTAAAATTCTAAGTTAATGTTTTTGGTGTTTTTTGTAGAAAATAATTTTAAGTTAATTAAAAAACCTAATTCTAACTAATTTTAATAAATAAAAAGTTAATTAAAGAATCTAAAAATTCAGCTACTAACTAAAACAAAAACTTAATCCTAACTTGTTAAAAAATGGTTAATTAAAGGGTTAATTACAAAAGAAACCTAAAACCTAATTGTTTTCCTAATTTGAAGAAAAAAATTTAATTAATTAAATTAAAGAGTTAATAAAAAAAGAGTTAATAATAATAGTAAAAAATTTAAAACCTAAATTAATTAGGGTTTGTAAAAAAGGTTAAATTTGCCAATTAATAGGGTTTTTGATTTAAATAAAATTAGAGTTTATATGAATTTAGGATTTTTAAGGAAGATATTAAAGAGAAAGAAATGAGGCAAAAATGTTAAAAATAAGCAAAATTATACATATTGCCAGGGGTGGGTGTTGAACCAAAAATTAATTTAAAACCTAAAATTAAAATAACTTTAAAATTAATTATTCGAGTTTATTATGAAAAATCAAAAGTTTGTGAAAAATGTTAAGTTTTATGAAAAAGATTTTAAACAGAAAGAATGAAAATAGGTAAAAGGATAAATAGAAAGGAAGAAACCCAAAACCAATAGGGGTGAGTGTTGAACTCACGCCCTTAGCCTCCTCAGGATTTCTGCCTTGCCATGAGTCATGTATTGGTGGTTGTTCTGTTTTAGACTCAGCGCTTTGTGATAAACCTGCATGGGACCATGTCTAAATCTGTAGTGTTGAATCTCATGAATACATTAAATAAGTTACTATATCATGAAATACAAAGAAAATAAATATATGAAAATTTTTTAATGTTAAAACCGATATGACATGTATGAGTGTTTCTACACCCTTTTGATCATGGAGATCAAATCATTCTTACCCTTACTGAAGAAGTAGTGAGATGTGGGTTTGTAACAAGGATGACTTGTTTGTAGTGAGATAGGGGTTTGTAATAAGGATTTCAAGGTTTTTAGGGTTCTTTAAAGAATTTGATATTTTGACAGGGTTGTGGCAAATGTTTTTTTTTGTTTTGTCGTTCTTTGTTTGAAAAGAATGAGATTATATAATAAAAATTAGAGAAAAAATGGGCTTTGAATGTGCAATTGGGCCTCCAATAACCACAAGCAATAGTGCAGATTTTTATTCACTTAAGTCCGTCACGTTCCAGGCTAAATCGCAGGGGCTTAAGTGCAATTTTTGAAGTTTAAATGTGAAAACAAAATGTAGCCGACATCTAGAACTAACTCTTGTCCAAAAATGGGCTCAATCGGATAAATGGTGAATTAATTATGAATTTTTGAAGTTTCGCCTCAGACATACTTATTTTGGGCTCCAGTGTCAACTCTGACACGTACTTCAATAAAAAAATGGTATTGATCGGAGCATAACCCTGTCTCTACTTTGGAAGAAAAGTTGTAGACCTCTGAGTCAGTGACCTTGTGTAAAAAGATGGGCTCAATCCGATAAAAATTGACCGAGTTATGAATTTTCGAAGTTTCGACCCAGATGAAATAATATTCAGCATTCAGGATTTTTGACGCGTTACACGCACTCTGAACAAAAAACGAAGGACTTTTGGATACTGTTCGAACTCGACACCTCCTGTGAAAACGTAGTAAACTTAATTTGTGAAATTTTGGCGCTGGAACCAGCTTGATACGATGAAAATCGACCAAGTTATGATTTTCTGAACATGACGCAAATAAACTTGTCACAAATTTTCTGTACGAAAATACTTGATAAATACGCATTTTTGAAGATCTTCTGATCGAAATTGGCTTCCAGCCGTGAGAGATGAAAACGTAGATGACGTCAAGATGGAATTTTGAACACCGTAATGGGTTCAAAACAAGCCACGATCTTCAAGTTATGAATTTTTTAGTGCGTAAAAACTGCACTTTCAACACAATTTTTCACTATATTTCTTCGAGAAAACTCACACATTCGGAGACCTTCTTTAAAGAATTGACTCTTGAGCCGAACCTGAATTTGAGAATATGTTATCAGAGATATCTTGGCGAAAGAACACCTGAATATGACGCACCGGGTTGGACTTGTGAATCTTTGAACCCCGAATCATTGGAAAACGGTGAACCGATCTTCAACATGGAAAATACTCTGAGAACATCCATTGGCGAAATAAACGTCACTTGTAACCTGAAGAAGCTTGATAAATATACCTTTATTCTATAACCATAAAACCAATAATATGTGTGTATGAAAAGAGGGTAAATTTTGGGGTACAACACTGTGGATAGAATTTAGACTAAGTTTACGCACGACTTCAACTGAAAGAAGCATCAGAATAAATCTACGCTCGATTTAAACTGAGCCAAAAGAGGTATTTTTATCTTTAACTGGAAGAAGTATCAGAATAAATCTACGGTCGATTTAATCTGAGCAAGAAAAAGTCTACTGGAAGAAGTATCCGAATAAATCTTTGGTCGATTTAATCTGAGCCAGAAGATGTCTCTGAAGGAAGTGTTTGTCATGTAGATAGTTGCCCTGTCCTGTTTTGGGAATTTATGTACATTCTGTTTTTGTTGGTAAACCCGTCCTGTTTCGGGAGTTCATACCACTTGGTAATAAAGATAGTTGCCCCATCCTGTTTCGAGGACTGTTCTTCATTTGACCATAAATAAAGAAAGATAGGTTCCCCGTCCTGTTTTGGGAGTTAATCTTTACTTGGTTATATAGATAGTTTCCTCGTCTTTTTTCGAGAATTAATCTGGAACCTTCTTTTTGTTGGCCTTAGAGATAGTTACCCCATCTTGTTTCAGGAATTAATCTCCGACCTGGTCACATAGATAGTTGCCTCGTCTTGTTTAGGGAATTAATCTTGGACCCATTTGAGAATTGTTGATGATATTCGTCTGTTTGTGAATTTTACATGAAAAGATAAAGAATTAGTTGCATGCAATGTCATGATGTATGAAATGCATTGCGTAATGATGTTTCTCAAAATAAATGAGATTGTGCTATATGTGTTTCGTATGCATATGTTATGATATTGATAAATGATGTATGAATGTGAAACATTGTTGGAAGTGTATCAATAGTTCCGTATGACATCTTGTTGGGGAAAATGAATCCCTGACTGGTGCTGGGGGTGAAGAACATGTGTAATCTTCAACCTTGTCTAGAATGCTTCCACTGGGGATTCTTGCTTGCTATTTAAGGACAATCCACTGGGGAATGTTGACTTCTATTTGGGGAGAACAGTTTAAGAACATTAGTCGTTTATCTCTCTACTGGGGAATTTAATTCTTATATACCCTGACTGGGGATAAAAGACATGGATAACCTTATGGCTCGTCTGGGGAGTTTAATTCTTATATACCCTGACTAGGGATAAAAGAGATGGATAAACTTCTGACTCGTCTGGGGAGTTTAATTCTTATATACCATGACTGGGGATAAAAGAGATGGACAAACTTCCGACTCATCTGGGGAGGATAAATTTGACTGATATCTGGTCCGATTCTAGATTTCGTAGCAACTCTCAGGGGATAGTAGTGATTTCACTGGGGAGAGGAATTTTGTCGGTGATTTGTAGCGATTTGAGGAATAGACTTAAGCTGGGGAGACTGTAATTTGTTGGGGAAATAAACCCTATTGGAGAAATAAACCCTTTTGGGGAAATAAACCCTGTTGACGGATGTAATATAATGGGAGAACTGACTTTACTAGTTTTGCATTTTATCGCAAATGTTGCAGTTTAGCAAGAGTCGCCACCGACTTTTCTTTTATCCAACAAACGAAAGAGTGAAAAGAACAGGAAATACCTTTTTAAAGATTTTGAGTTCGTGGGGTAGATTATGGAAAGGGAAGGTATTAACATCCTTTCCATCCATAGTTATCTACGGGCTCTTAGTTGCTACTCACTTTGAAAATTCTTTTTTGCGTAAGTGTATTTTGAAAATATTTTAGAAAGACGCCTTAGTGCGGAGAACTTTGTAATGATTTTCGTATCGTTGAGAACACATACAAAGTGTTTTGTATTTGAAAATATTTTAGAGAAGAGTTTGCGTATGTGTGAAAAATTGTTTTGTTTGTCTTTGTGAGCAAGCAACTATAAGCAGTCTACCTACTCGAAAGATCTTTGTTCTTTTCCTCTTTTCCTTTAGATAGTACTATCCTACTATTAGTCAGTAGGTAGCTCTATCGTTGGATGTTTTGAGGGACATGTGAGGGTCATCGTAGAATTATAAAGGCAACTCGTAGGTCACTTTAACAATTTTATCGTAAGGGACTAGATCATTTACCGAAGACAACATCGAAGGGTCATCGAGGGACTACGAACTTCTTAACCGAGGGTATTTGCTAAAGTGTCCCACGTTCGAGGGACATGACTGTTTATTTTGCAAAGGCAACAGATGGAGGTACCTTAGAGGTGCGCGTGTGCGAAGTGTTTTGTGTTTTAGTTATTCATCTTAGACATTTAGGTTTTATACCGTTTGTTTTTAGATCTTGTCATGCAAACCTATTAGCATACATCTAGCAGTTAAATATGTACATACAAAATAAAGATGCGGGAATTTAAACTACGCTATTACATCGCTTCGGGGTGGGGGAAATACAAACCAAAATAGGGAAAGAAAAAAATGTAAAGAGTCCTAATTTTAACTATTACATTCCTTCAACAGTTACATAATTTATAATAATAATGCGAATAAAATAAATAAACACGTGGAGAAGAGAAACCCTAAAAAAAATCTAAGTAGTGAAAAAAGAAATACATTTTTTTGTTTTTATTTTTGGAAAAATAATTTAATTAATTGAAACCTAATTCTAATTAGTTTGATTAATTAAGAAAAAGATGATTAAAAAAATTACAATAATTAAATTAAGAAAAAAAAACTTAAGTCTAATATTTTTTTTTTGTGATTTTTTGTGATTTTATGATTTAAAGAAACTAATTAAAAAGAGAAAAATGTAAATTAAACAAAACAAAATAAAAAAAGGTAATGGGCTTCAGTGCAAAAAAATAGTTAGGGGGTGCAAAAAATAGAAATCCTTAGGCCTAAGACAAACTGAGCCAAGGAGCTCTGTTTGATCAAGTAGGGAAGCACGCCCTGGAGTGCACTATGGTCACCATGGCTTTGGAACGTTGGATTGGTAATTTGATGAATCTAATGGTCCAGATAAGAGCCACACCATGCGCTTGTTGACTCCCTCATGCACTGGATCTGAAATGAGAATATTGAAAAATAAAATGCAAAACCTAGGGAGCGAACCCAGGCTCATAGGCTTCACACATGCACGCTTTACCACTGGACCATTTAACTCATTCGTTATGTTAATTAAAACAAAACAAAGTAATACAAAAATGCAAACTAATGCTAGATCAGCATATACGCGCGTCCAAGTGGGACCCTGGACATTTAAACGAACCAATTAGAATTTCGTTTCCGTCCATGCATGCCCTGGCCGAAGTCAAAGAAGCTCAGGGACGCCAAAGTCAAACTCTAGTCGTCTTCTCCGACTAAGCAAAATGTAAATCTGCAAAACGCGTGCACATTAGATCCTAAGAGGGACCTTACCCCCTTAAAAAATCGCCCCGAGTCTGAATCTGGCATTATTTTTAGCCAAAGGTTCCTGGATTATGCGCTTCGAAGTAAGGTGTTCGATCAGAGTTAAAAATGGTATCATGCGAATTAAGCCCCAAAGCTCACATGCTTTACATCTAACCTGTCCTATACATTGTTATGAATATGTTTGCATGCATTAGATTGATTAACAACATATATTTTAACAAATTGAGTTCAGAAAAATGTACCAAACTGGTGGTGAGAGGATCTGGGGATTCTGAACGTGTAAGGCTTGAATCTGGGCGTGGTTCAATTCTTGGGCACCTCAGGAATGTGACTTGGTCACTTGTTTGGACAGTAACCGTCTGGAAATGGAGATACGGATTTTACAACTTTGAGAAAATTTTGATTATTATGGAGAGTGCTTTTGCAGCTATCTATGTGTGTCCTTTCTTGTCTGAGTTGTTGTGTATTTATAGAGTAGTGAGTGAGGGTGAACAAGCATGGAAAGAATCAACCCATAAACCATAGTTTTAAAACAAGAATCAAATTTTGAAAAATTTCAAAAATTATGGTATTCTTGCCATTTTCGAATTTGCATGAACCTGGACAGATTGTGGCTGGGTTCCACGAGTTATTGGCCCCTTGAATGATCCAAATAAAGCCCACATGCATTAGCCCATGTTCCTTTGTGATTTTTATTTAATTTATTTTATTTTAAATTAAATTAAATCAATATAAATATAAATGAAAATCAAAGCCGTGTAAAAATGGACTTAAAGGTCCTATAATATTTGGTAAACATGTTTGAACACCAAAAATTAGGCTCACTAGTTCAAAGTTTCAAAATTTCCCAATTTGAACTTTATGAATTTCTTCAAAATTCCCCAACTTGTGAAACTCATAACTTTCTCAATTCTCATCTTTTGAAGATGATCTTAGAGTTTTAGAAAGCTCAAGATGTCCTTTACAATCTTAATGTTGATCATTTTTTATTTTGAAGACGTTATCTTGATGTAAGTTGCCTTGACAAAAAGTGTCTTTTGTTGACTTTTGAAAATGACCTATAATGTATTAGCTCATATCTTCCAAATGAAGCATTTTTTGGACTTGATAATTTAAGCAAAGTTGTAGAGAATTGACTTTTCTTCAAAATGGGCTTCTGTTGGAGAAAATTTGATGAAGTATATGAAAGTTATGCCTTGTCATAGTTTAGTTGACTTCTCCTAAGGAAACCCTAATTTGACAATTCTTGACTTTTGATGATTTGATAGCTTTCCTTGGGGAGTCATGATCATCCCTTGATCAAATGATGGATATCACTTCAAAGTGTTGATGTTGACCAAAAATCTTGAAGTTTGACTGTATATTGACCACAGTTGACCTTTTGACCAATACAATTTATTTTCAATCATCTGAGCCATTGACTAAACAAACTTATGATGTAGGACTTGAAACTTGACATGAACCTTATTGAGGACCAAAGGAGAACCATGGAATCCAGTTGAGACCTTTGCAAACCAAATTTCCTTGAGGAACTCCAAACCTTAGTTGTAGGCTTTTGGCTTAGGAGGAGTATCTTGACTAGTCAACCCTTGAGTGTCTTGAGTATTTAAGAAGTCTTGAAAGAATGTCTCAAAGAAAATGTGAGGGAAAATTTTAGGGTACAACAGCTGGCCCTGTTCAATCTTCTTAAACCTGGAGTGTTAGATTGGCATGTTTGCCATTCGTGACTTGAAGGTAGAAGATGATTGAACACTTAAGTGCCCATAAATTTGCAGTCACCTGTGCAAGAAGTGACTTTGTTGGTTGATTGTATCGAGAATGGGCTTATAGATGCCATTTGGAGAGGTGGCGGAGATTCGTCGGAGATAGGCTTATAGATGCCATCCAAAGTAACTATTGACTTCAAACTGGAAGAAGTATCAAAATAAATCTTTGGGCGATTTAAACTGAACCAATAGATGTCTTGAATTTCTTTAACTGGATAAGAATCAGAATAAGTCTTTGAGTTGACTTAAACTGAACCAGAGAAAGTATCTACAGGAAAAGAATAAGGATAAATCATTGATCGATTTAAACTGAACCTGCAGATGTCTATACTTGTTTTTAATTGGATAAGAATAAGAATAAATCTTTGGGGGATTTAAACTGAACCAGAGAAAGAGTCCATCGGAAAAGAATCAGGATAAGTCATTGGTCGATTTAAACTGAACCAACAGAGGTCTTTAATTGTCTTTAACTGGATAAGAATCAGAATAAATCATTGGGTCGATTTAAACTGAACCAGAGAAAGAGTCTACCGGAAAACGAATCAGGATAAATCATTGGTCAATTTAAACTGAACCATCAGAGGTCTTGAATTGTCTTTAACTGGATAAGAATCAGAAAAATCTTTGGGTCGTTTTAACTGAACCAGAGAAAGGCGTCTACCGAAAACGAATCTGGCTAAATCATTGGTCGATTTAAACTGAACCAACAGAGGTCTTGAATTTTCTTTAACTAGATAAGAATCAGAAAAATCTTAGGGTCGATTTAACTGAACCAGAGAAAGACGTCTAACGAAAATGAATAAGGATAAATCATTTGTCGATTTAAATTGAACCAACAGAGGTCTTGAATTATCTTTGACTGGATAAGAATCAGAAAAATCTTAGGATCGATTTAACTGAACCAGAGAAAGTGTCTACCGGAAACAAATCAGGATAAATCATTGGTCGATTTAAACTGAACCAGCAAAGGTCTTTAATTGTTTCTAAACTAGATAAGAATCAGAATAAATCATTGAGCGATTTAAACTGAACCAGAGAAAGGTCTACTTGAAAAGAATCAGGATAAATCATTGGTCGATTTAAACTGAACCAACATATGTCTGTACTTGAGAATGATCTTATGAGGAAATGTTGAAATAGCCTTTCGCTATATGTAGCCTTTGAGAAGACTGTCAAGTCATATAAGTAGTTGATGATGTTTATCGATTGATTTTTCCTGAAAATGTAAAGAGTTAGTTGTATGAAACGTCATGATGTATGAAATGAATTGCATAATGATGTTCTCAAAATAAATGAGATTGTGCTATATGCGTTTCGTATGCATATGCCATGACATTTGGTAAATGATGTATGAATGCGACATGGTTTTAAAGTGCATTTGTAAACTCGAACAACATCTTTGTATGGGGAAAATAAATCTCTGATTGTCGTTGGGGATGAAGAATATGTGTATCTTCGATCTTTTGGGGATTGTTTTCGCTGGGGACTCCTACTTTCTTATTTGAGGAAAATCCGTTGGGGAACATTGATATATGCTTTTTTCTTGAGGAAACTCGGTTGGAGAGTATTAATTATTGCTTAGGGAGAAGAATTTAAGAACATTGGTTGTTCATTGCTCTATTGTGGAATTTATACCCTGACTGGGGATCAAAGAGGTGGATAACCTTCTGACTTATCTGGGGAAGATAAGGTTGACTGGTATTTGATTTGATTCCAAGTTCTATATCAACTCTTTGGGGATAGTGGCAACTTCACTGGGGAGAGGATTTTAGCCCGTGATTTATGGTAAAAGCATACTCAAGATGAGGAGTGTCAGAATAAATCTATGCCTTGATTGTATCTGAAGATGTATTGAATAGGTATCAGAATGATATCCATATCTGGACAATATCTGAACCGTATCTGAAAGATGTATTGAATGAGTATCAGAATGAATCTATATCTTGATCGTATCTGAACTTTATCTGGAAGATGTACTTGTTGTACCCAAAAATTTTCCCTCTCATGTTTCCCAAGATTTCCCCCTACATGGTTGGTCACAAACCTTTGCCTAAAGAAAAGGAAAATTGGTGAGTGATGCTTCTAAGTTTCCTTTGATTGGCATCTACAAAATGTCTTTCGATTGGCATCTCCAAAATGCCTTTCAGTGGGTATCTACATAGCACCCTTCGACTGACATTGTAACAGTGGCCTTCGATTGGTAGTTTAACAAGTATCTTTCGATTGGCATTGTAACAGTGTCCTTTGATTGGTAGTTTAACAAGTATCTTTCGATTGGCATTGTAGCAATGGCCTTTGTTTGGAATTTTAATAAAGGTCCTTCAATTGGTATGGATAAAGGGCCTTCGATTAACATTCCAAAAGGTCCTTCAATTGGAACTTCAGAGTTTCCCTCAATCAGAACATCAGAATGAAATGACCTTCGAGTGGCATTTTAGTATAGAGTTTGCCTTAATCTAAGATGCTCTAATGAAGGAAGTTCTAAATACTTCAAATCAGAACTTAGACTCATCACAAGGCCAAGAGCTGGTCGAAGTTACCTAATAGGGAATTTTCTTCTAAAGGACAGGAAATCAAAGAAAAGGGTGGTTCAATCGAAGGAGCCCTAGTATTGAAGTTGGCATAATTCGACTCAGAACCATTAAGGAGACCAAGGTTCTACTAGGGAAAGTCTTAATTGGCTCGAATGGGACTTTGAAGCTGGCAAAGAAGGCAGATTCAAAGAAATGAAGTAGGCTGGCATGACTAAGCAAAAACACATATCCTAACCTGTCCAAGCCATATTCTTTCCTTGTTTGTTCATAACTCCACAAGAATTGATTCGACCAGGGGATTCTTTTCGAATCGATCAATCGAAGCAGAGGGAGTCCATCGAAGGGGCTATGCAATCGAAGCTGGAGTAATTCGAATTGGACTTTAAAGCCATCGAAGAAAGCAAATTCGAAAGGAATTGGACACGTAGGGGCAGGTCAGCTTTTGATTTTCATCATGTTGGAGGCCCAAACAGCTCATAACAGGCTGGAAGTAACGCATGAAAGCAGATTGGCACGTGATTGAATCAAATATAGCAAGTCTTTATGAAGAAATCAAATCAAATCTCTTCATCATAATGGGCCAATATTTGATACACAAATATTAACCTAAATTCCTTTGTCTATATAAACCTCATGCTCACAAATAAAAAAGGACGAAAAAATGCACGGAGGCTGCCTTAGAAGAAAACGCTGCCTGCCCCATGAGATTCCACAAAGTTGCCAAATATTGTCAAACTCAAAGCCGGTTTTGCATGCAGTCTCCGCCCAGACTAACATTTGAATCGTGTTCTTGGGATTCACGCAGAAGCATCCCTCATACAACCCCCTGTTGGTAATTGTGCCTTTGATATCAAACTTGTTAAGTATGATTTAAATTCATGTTGAACATATATACATATTACTGCTAATATTCTTGTTTGTTTGAGTGTGTTACATGTGAGCAAAAAGGCAGGATTGAGATCGTGCCATTGTTGAGGCACAATCTGAGCTTACCTTTGATTTGTAAAGTTGTAGTTCGTTTTCAATGGGTTAACACCATAGGGGTCCACTGAGCATGCAGATTCAATACTTAAGTTAAATACTGTGTTTTGCTTCTAATGTAATATTTCAGATTCGTTTGTACCAATAAATATCTTTCGACCAGGTTGGTGAGGAAGATGTGTTGCAATGAAAAGGACATGGGTTCGATACCCAGGTCATATATTTTGTGTTTTTTCTAACAAAATTCCTTGCAGAATTCCAGATCGAAGGATGTCGTATCCAGATCGAACGCCCCGGACGTGCAGTCCCCTGGATCGAAGGGCAACCCAAGCTTCTTCGAATCCCAGGCCTTGCATATGAAATTTCTAACGTATTTCCTTGCAGATCTAGCACCCCCTCACACCCTCGAATGAGGCCTTCGATCAGCCCCCTGGATCGAAGGACAACCCAAGCATCTTCGATCCATGCCCATTTTTCTTCCCTTTATTTAATTTTAGTTTTTGTTAAGTAGTTTATATTTTCTATTCATTCATTTTTCCAATAAAATAAAAAAAAATCATAAAAATTAGGATTTAGAATTTTTATTAATAAAATTAATATTGAAAATTAATTTAATTAAACTTTGACCTTTTTTTCTTTAATTTAAAATTAGTTAGAAATTAGGTTCAACTTCTAATTGTTTTCATAAAACATCAAAAAAAATCTTCAACGAGCAATTAGATTCTTAGGGTTTAGAACATGTTCCCGTCTTAATTTTTTGTGCGTCATTACTTTTCATACGGTTATTTTATTATGTAACTGCGCCCGATTTGTAATAGCTTAATTAGGGTTTTAATTTCAGAATTTTACATTTTTAGTCAATTCCTTATGTATCTACACCAAAGCCTTGTAATAGCGTATGACCTTTATTTCTTGATTTTATATTTTATATGCTTGTATATAATTGCTAGCAACCTAGGCGTGTATTCTTAATCAATCAATCTTAGATCACTAAACGGAAAGATAAAATATCTGAAATAGCACTATTTCACACTAGCACCCTTAGGGTATATCCCACTTTGGTTGCCTTCGAAAACGGTCATGTCCATCGAACGTAGGGATACTCTTAGCAAAGACCCTCAGTTTAAAGTCATTATAAAGATCATAGTCCCTAAATGTCCCTCGAGTCACCTATGATAAATGATCTTATGATGATAGTCCCTTCGAAATGCTACGATATCCTTACATGTTGCCTTCAATGACCATCACGTCCCTTTCGATATCCCTTGTGTTGAATCGAGGAGAATACAGGGCCGCCGCGTGGTGTCGTGAAGCACTAAGGAACCTTAGAACCTTAGTTGAACAAACTTGGCCATTAGAAAGTAGTGAGATATCCGGTCTCGGTGTAAATATGGGAATTGGTTGATACTCGATACTACACTCATTGAGATCGGACTTTCGGGATGTTTTAGCCGCAAGAAAAGATTGCTAAGCTGAGATAATACCGATAAAGGAATATCAGTGATATTGAGACTCCTTAGAACCCGGTTACTATTTCTAAGACAGGTTGAGCCAACTGAACTTCGAGAGGGTGCTTACCTACATACCCCATGCAAGCCTAAACCTAAGGCTACTTGTGTGACTTGTTTACCTTCATTGTCTAACAGCTTGAATTCTTTGCAGGGCTTACTTGTTTACATAACCTTACACTTGTTTAACGCATAGCATACACATTATAACATCATGCCACAATATTTCCTTAACCATTTCAAGGATCTCAAGTGTTTGTGGTGCAGGTTAGGATAAATCAGACGTCTAGCAAGGGGATTTACTTTCCTCTAGCCAATGTCGTCAAAAGATCAAAACATGACAACTTGAGTCAGGGGCTATGACCCACTTGATATGGTGATCTTGATTCTCGTAGAAGGACGCTCAACAATACGAAGTTCTTCAAAGCTAAAAATTTCAACTGCTGACATCTTCTTGTTTACCCCGTGAGTCCTTGAAAAAATTGCATACGCATATCATACATGTTATTGCATAAACAGGTTTCAAAGCTGGGTCTCATCTTATTCGCTGTTTATTCCAGTGCAAAGTAAAGAAATGGCTCTTGAACAAACAATCAAAGACCTTCAGGCTCAAAATGCTCAATTCCAACAGATGATCATGGCTCTAGCCAAAGGGCAGGAGAAACTGAAAGCCCTGATTGTTAAAGAGAAGACTAAGAAGCCAAGGAGAACAGCTGGTGTGGTAAATCTGGGAAGGAGATTCAAGGGACCGTTAAAGAAAGTGGTTGATATGACATCTTCATCCAAAGAAGGAGATAACCAAGAGGGTGAGACAAGAGAGGAAGACCCTAGTCCGGGGGAATCTGATAATGATATTGATTACAATGAAGAGCAGTATCCTCCGGCCGACGAAAAGTATAAACAGTTGGAAGAGCGTCAGAGTATAATGGAGATTCAGAAAGTTCATGGGCTGGACTTTGAAGAGCTAGGTTTGGTGTCTGGGATTGTTATTCCGCCAAAGTTCAAGGTGCCAGTGTTTTCCATGTACGATGGGGTTTCATGTCCCAAGATGCACCTTCGATCTTATGTGAGAAAGATACAGCCTCACACTGCTGACAAAGACTTATGGGTCCACTTCTTTCAGGATAGTCTATCCGGAACTCAGTTAGATTAGTTCTATTAGATGGAGAGGACTAACATCAATAATTTGGAAGACCTGGCCGCTGCTTTCTATAAGCAGTATCAGTATAATGCAGACCTTGCTCCCACCCGTACTCAACTCCAAAGTATGGCTATGGGTTCGAGCGAGGGCTTCAAAGACTACGCTCAGAAGTGGAAGGACTTAGCAGGAAGAGTCCAGCCTCCCCTGTATGATAGGGAGCTAGTGGATATGTTTCTGGGTACCCTGTCTGGTCCGTTCTTTAATCACCTAATTGGAAGTTCCTCGGCCGACTTTACTGAATTAATCTTGACAGGGGAAAGAGTGGAAGCTGGAATTAAGAGTGGAAAGATAAAAAAGAGTGCATCCTCCAGTGCAGTAAGGAAGCCATTTGCTGGGAAGAAAGAGGTTAGTGTTGTGTACTATCAAAGGAGTCAGGACAGAACTGAACGCCATCCAACGGTAGGGGATGTCATGATCCCTAACCCTACACCCATTCAACAGAGGAATAATCAGTAGAGAACATAAAGGCCGACAAGACATTTCACCCGGATAAATATGACTTTATCCCAAGTTTTTCCTCATTTGTTGAAATCTAATCTGGTAACCTTGCGGGAAGCGCCAAAGAATCCCAACAATACCTCTCCCCGCTACAATCCAAATGCCCGTTGTGCTTATCATTCAGAAAGTCCAGGTCATGATACAAGCGACTATTGGGCTTTGAAAAACAGGGTACAAGACCTTATCAACGTGAAGGAAATTGAGTTTGATGCCCCTGAAATTCCAAACGTTATCACTGCTCTTATACCCAAGCACGACCGTGGTGTTAACGCTATTGAAGAAGATATGTTTGTTACTACTGTCGAAGATCTTGTTACTCCTCTTATGACCGTTAAGTGGAACTTATTGAAGGCCGGTTTATTTCCGGGTTGTGGCGAGGGTTGCCACTTTTATTTATCTCTACCGACTGGTTGTCATTTGTTGAAGGCAGGTGTTCAATGCCTGATGGATGATAGAGAGATTTTGATTGAGAAGAATCCCGTCCCGACTATTTCTTGCAGATATGTTTCAATAATAACCATTTCTACCAATCCTCCCAAGGTCTCCACCAAAAGACCCATCAGGATTACATCTGTTCCAAAGGTTACTCCGTTGATAATTATTGTGTCAGGGCCGATCCCATACTCCTCAGATAAAACTGTTCCTTGGAACTATGGGGGTGATGTCTACTACCATGGTGTCAAGCAAGATTGGCTGGATGATGAAGACCAGGTTTCCGAGAAGGCTGACCCCGACATTGGCAACATTGCAGGAACCAACAAAATAACAAGAAGTGGAAGAGTGTTCTCCCCTGAGATTTCTCCTCCGAAATCTGTCACTGGTCCTGTGATCATTCCTACTTTCATTCCTGCTGATACTACTACTACAATCCATGTGATTACCCCTGTTGACACCCCCTATCACCGAGTCGACCGAGACTCGGGGAAAAGACATATTGTTTGTGCCTGTCCAGACGAAGGCACATTCGGTATCTATCCCATAGGCTTCCAATAAAGAAATGGAAGAAATTTTGAAAATTATCAAGAAAAGAGATTACAACATAGTCGAACAGCTGGGGCAGACCCCTTCAAAGATCTCTATGCTAGCCTTGTTGTTATGCTCCGAAGCTCATGCGAAGGCTTTGGTGAAATTCCTGAAAACTGCCCATGTGCCCCAAGAAACCTCTGCTGACGAATTAGAAGATTGTGTGGCTAGTTTGACGGATGATAATATTTTGGGCTTTTCTGATGCTGATTTGAATCCTAGAGGGAGGAAGCACAATGATGCGTTGCATGTCTCTGTCGAATGCAAGGGAACTATGTCCCATGTCCTTGTAGATACTGGTTCATTATTGAATATACTGGATGCCTAAGAATGCTCTGTATAGACTAGACTGTGAAGGTTTGTCTTTGAAGCCCAGCAATATTGTAGTGAGGGCTTTTGACGGTTCAAAGAGAATGGTGCACGGGGAGGTGGACTTCCCTATCAAAGTTGGTTCTCAAACTTTCGACTCTACCTTCTACGTGATGGACATCAGACCATCCTATTCTTGTTTATTGGGTCGCCCTTGGATACATGGGGCTGGAGTTGTTACGTCTACTCTGCATCAGATGATGAAATACCTGGTCAAAGGGAAAATTGTCACTGTATATGGCGAAGAAGAATGCACGGTCAGTCACCTAAATTCCTTCAAATATGTATAAATGGATGGTGAGTTCATCGAGACTCTGTGCTAGAATTTCGAAGAAGTACCTCAGACTCTGGCTGCAACTGAAATTGTTACCAATATGCTGAATATCACCAGACCTCCCTTGAAGATGGCTTCTCTCAATGATGCAAAAGCAGTTGTCGAAGAAGGTGGGTCTACCATCTGGGGTCAACTCCATGATATTCCATACAAGTATGATAAATTTGGTTTGGGTTTCTCTTCAGGGGCTCAAAGGGCTGTTCGACGTGCTCGTGCTGGAAGACCTCCCATACACATCAGCAATCATGGGGTCAACCCTTTAGAAGACAGAGACGGTGACAATGACATGGACATCTGGATCTTCCCTACTACCAACGGTGGACCCAGTAACTGGACGGAAAAGGATTTTATACCGATTACTTTTGTTCAGAAGTAATTGTCTTTCTTGTTTTTTTCTTGGATATGTAATAAACAATATAAATATATGGTCGCGTGTCTTACCCGGGGCACATCGGTTTATTTGTGAGGGTTATCATATTCTATTATCACATGACATTAATAAAGCATTGGATGTTTATGCATACAAATATTGCGCTCTCTGTTTTTCTTTTCTACTTTTACTTTATCTATACAGATATGCTCTTATACACACTCACGTATCAAACTGCAGATCCATGTCCACTTTGGATCCCATTGATAACAGTTCTGCTATTGCCAGTTATGATTTTGAAAATCCGATTAACCAAGCCGAGGACGAAGGTGAGGAAGATTGTGAGGTACCTGGAAAACTTTCTAGGCTGTTACAACAGGAAGAGAGGGCTATACAGCCTCATGAAGAGCCAGTTGAGACAATAAATAAAGGCACAAAGGTAGACATAAAAGAAGTCAAGATCGGTGAAAATCTAGGGCTTAATGTCAAACAGCGGTTGATACAAATGTTGCATGACTATGTCGAGATCTTCACCTTGTCATATGAAGACATGCCAGGACTGGATACGGATATTGTGGTTCACCGTCTGGCAACTAAAGAAGATTGCCCTCCAGTAAAGCAGAAGGTCCTTCACATGCACCCTGAAATGTTAGAATATCAAAGCGGAGGTTATGAAGCAATTCAACGCTGGCTTCTTAGCCATCACCTCTTATCCCCAATGGGTTGCGAATGTGGTTTTGGTGCCTAAAAAGGAAGGTAAGGTACGAATGTGTGTGGACTACAGAGATCTGAACAGGGCAAGCCCCAAAGATGACTTTCCATTCCCCCACATCGATGTTCAGGTTGACAACACCATGCAGCACAATATTTTTTCCTTCATGGATGGTTTCTTTGGTTACAATCAGATCAAGATGGCACCCGAAGATATGGAGAAGACAACCTTCGTCACGCAATGGGGCATTTTCTTCTACAAAGTGATGCCGTTTGGATTAATGAATGCTGGGGAAACCTATCAGCGAGCCATGGTCGCCTGGTTTCATGACATGATTCACCATGAGATAGAGGTATATGTGGATGACATGATAGCCAGGTCTTAAACTGAGGAAAAGCACCTTGATCATTTACAAAAGTTATTTGATAGGTTGAAGACGTACAAGCTGAGGTTGAATCCAAACAAGTGCACCTTCGGGGTAAGGTCTAGCAAACTGCTAGGTTTCATTATCAGTGACAAAGGCATTCAGGTAGACCCTGTAAAAGTAAAGGCTATACAAGAGATGTCGGCTCCTCGCACTGAGAAGGAGGTCATAGGCTTTTTGGGATGACTAAATTACATAGCCAGGTTTATTTCCCATTTAACTGCTATTTGTGAGCCAATCTTCAAGCTCCTGAAGAAAGATTAAGTGGTAAAGTGGAATGACGAATGCCAGACTGCCTTCAAAAGAATCAAGGAATACATTTAAGAACCACCGATTCTGATGCCTCCGATTGAAGGAAGACCTTTGATAATGTACTTAACAGTGCTAGATAATTCAATAGGGTGTGTGCTGGGGCAGAATGACGAGTCTGGTCGAAAAGAGCATGCAATATACTACCTTAGAAAAAAGTTTACCGTGAAACAAGATACTCACTACTCGAGAAAACTTGCCGTGCTTTGGCATGGGATGCTCGCCGACTGAGACAGTATATGTTGACCCACACTACTTTGCTGATATCTAAGATGGATCTGATCAAGTACATCTTCGAGAAGCCCACACTCTCCGGAAGAATAGCAAGATTGCAAATGATCTTGACCGAATATGATATCTAATACATGACCTAGAAGGAAATCAAGGGAAGTGTACTAGCTGATCATTTGGATCATAAAGTCATGGATGACTACCACTCCATGAATTTTGAGTTTCCGGACGAGAATATTATGCTAGTGACTGACTATGAAGAACCAGGACCGGATGAAGGACCTGAAGAAGGATCCTGATGGATTATGGTTTTTGATGGAGCCTCGAGCGCACTCGACAATGGCATTGGTGTCGTAATTATATCTCCTGAAGGATGTCATACTCCTTTCACCACCAGATTATGTTTCAACTGTAACAACAACATGGCGGAGCATGAAGATGCATCATGGGTCTCAAGGCTGCTATTGACCTAAGGATAAAGTTCTTGAGCATTTTCAGGGATTCAGCCTTGGTAATAAGTCAAATCAAAGGCGAGTGGGACACGAAGCACCCGAATCTCATCCCATACAAAGAACATGTGCTGACATTGCTTCCACACTTTGAAGAGGTCACCTTTGAACATTTTCCACGAGAAGAGAATCAGTTAGCAGACGTGCTAGCTACCATTTCATCTATGTTCAAGGTCAAGTGGGACAATGAGGCTCCCCGAATCACTATCGAGAGGTCGGATGAACCAGCATACTGCTACGAGCTCGACATTGAAAGAGTAGCAGACAAACCTTGGTTTCATGAAGTGAAAAGGTATATCAAGGTTCAAGAATATCCTGAGGGGGCATCTGTCAATGATAAGAAGTTTCTGAGAAGGTTCACCGCAAAGTTCTTCCTTATTAATGGAATCCTATACAAGCGCAACCATGACTCTACTTTACTTTGGTGCATAGACAAGAGCAAAGCAGAGAGGATTATGGTAGATTTACACGAAGGTACCTTTGGCACCCATTCTAGTGGACATACCATGGCTAAAATGATCCTACGGGCAGGATACTATTGGTCCACTATGGAAGGAGACTGCTATCGACATTCCCAAACTTGTCACAAATGCCAGATCTATGCTGATAAGGTGCATGTACCTCCAGTTCCTTTGAACGTCTTGACGGCTCCTTGGCCCTTTGCAATGTGGGGAATTGACATGATCAGAGAGATTAGACCTATCTCTTCCAATGGGCATCGCTTTATCCTGGTAGCCATTGATTACTTCAGGAAGTGGGTTGAAGCTGCCTCTTTTGCTACTGTTACCAAGAACGTCGCGGCGCGGTTTATCAAGCATAACCTAATTTGTCAGTACGGTGTGCCAGAGAGAATCATCACTGACAATGGTACAAATCTCAACAACATGATGATCACCGAACTCTGTAAATAGTTCAAGATCTAGCATCATAATTCTTCCCCTTACCGACCAAAGATGAATGGCACCGTGGAGGCTGCTAACAAGAACATCAAGAAAATCATACAGAAGATGACAGTGACATAAAAAGACTGGCATGAGATGTTACCATTTGCTCTTCATGGGTACCGCACCTCTACACGAACGTCGACAGGGGAAACACCCTACTCTCTGGTATATGGTATGGAGGTTGTCCTGGCTATTGAGGTCCAGATCCCTTCTTTGAGAATCATGAAGGATGCAGGTTTGAATGAAAACGATTGGATCCAGACTCGACTTGATCAACTGAATCTGATTGATAAGAAAAGGCTGACTACTGTCTGTCATGGTCAAATGTATCAAAAACGGATGATCAAGGCTTTCAACAAAAAGGTCAGACGCCAAGTATATCAAGTCGGGGATCTAGTGATCAAGCGCATCATACTGCTGCAAGGGGATCCCAGGGGAAAATGGACTCCCACGTATGAAGGGCCATTTGTAATCAAAAGCATATTTTCCGGTGGAGCCATGATTTTGACAACCATGGATGGTGACGACCTTCCTCACCCTGTTAATGCGGACATAGTGAAAAGATACTACACATGAACAAAGACCCACTAGGTTGATCGACCTAGAAAAAAATAAGGGCATCCCGACGAGCCAAAAGGGTTCGGGCAAGAATTAGGGATAAAAACAAAAAATATTTGTACACCCGGCAAGTCGAAAACCTGAAAAGGCGGCTTGGGCAAAAAAGGGTATCCCGGTGGACTGAAAACCCTAAAGGGCGGTCCAGGAAAAAGTTAGGGATTTGAAGCGTATCACTATGTCCCACTGGATCATCTTGCAGCCAGACTTCAGTATCAACTATCGAGCTCAAACGACACCCATCAATCCAGTCATCTTCAGACAAGTAGCAAAGTGATGAGACGCTCAAAGACATAGCGACAATAGCAGAATTGAAACCCAATGGGATTATTACACATAGATGTTTTCTTATCTTTGTACACTACTTTGTATAGTCTTCACACTCACGGCGGTGTTCTCCTACTAGAACGCCAACCTCTTTGTACACAACGCCTGTTATAGGCAAACTTCAGAAATCAATACAAATCATTTCTTTGGAAGTACAAAATAATTTGTTTTTTTTCTTCAGTTTTGTTATGTGAAATGTCTAATGACTTATTCTTGACATATGCATTTGAATATGATTACTATTCATAAATATTTTCATATGAAATAGAAAGACAGTTGCTCATGACTTACGGAACGGGGAAAAAGCTAAAAAAACATTTCAATCCCGACAGTTACTCTGTTCAGCAGGTATATGGGTAGAGGCAGTTTGAGGCAAAGTCACCAGTACATGCAACCCCGTGACATTTACACTCCCCAGAGAGTAGAGGCAACCAAGAGTTTTGATTGTTGCTTCCCAAAACAGGAGTTACTTTCCCCAATAAAGTTCCTTCAGAGAGCTGAGCTATATTACCCAGCCGAGTTTTATAATCGCAAACAATTTATAAAGATTTCTCCCAAGTGGAGTTTATTTCTCTGACTGCGGAACCTCCTCTCAAGCAGAGTTTATTTCTCTTACTGTGGAAGCTCAATCTCCAACAAAGTTTATTCCTCCATCTACGGAAGTTCATCCCCCAACGAACTTCCTTTCTCCGAATCGGCAAAATCTTTCAGCAAGGAATCTCCTCTCGCAAATAGAGTTATTCCCCTGCAGAGTTATTCTCAGGCAGAATCTCTCCCCGGCAGAATATTCGCAAACATAAAGGAGTAAATCCCCAGCATAGTCATTCACCATCCCCAGCGGAAATGAAGAATTCAGCTTCCCAATGCTTTTTGGCAGCATTCCGAGATTTATTTTCCCCGACTAAGAAATACCGCAATAGCATCCCATATTCATACATCATGGCATGCACATACATATGGCATTCAAAACAATCTAATTTATTTTGAGAACATTATCACAATGCATTTCATACATCATAACATTGCATACGACTAACTCTTAACCTTTCAGGGAAAAGACCAAATAAACAAGCTACGTCTAACAAAGGGCTATTCTAGGATTTTCCTCAGAAAGATGTCCTCACAAGATTTTCCCTGGGCCAGACAGGTCGACACTAAGATCTCTCTGATTACCATTCCAGTGGAAGATATTCCAAGACTTTCGTCTGGGTTAGTTGAATCGCTACTAAAATTCTCCTGATTACTATGTCAGCCAAAGTTAACCCAAGATTTTCCCTGGGTTAGACAGGTCCACACTAAGATCTCCCTGATTACCATTCCAGTGGAAGATATTCCAAGACTTTCGTCTGAGTCAGTTGAATCGCTACTGAGATTCTCCTGATTACTATGCCAATCAAAGTTAACCTAAGATTTTCTCTGGGTCAGACAGGTCAACACTAAGATCTCTCTGATTACCATTCAAGTGGAAGATATTCCAAGACTTTCGTCTGGGTTAGTTGAATCGCTACTAAGATTCTCCTGATTAGCATTCCAAAAGGTCCTTCGATTGGAACTTCAGAGTTTCCCTCAATCAGAACATCAGAATGAAATGACCTTCGAATGACATTTCAGTACAAAGTTTGCCTTAATTTAAGATGCTTTGATGAAGGAAGTTCTGAGTACTTTGAATCAGAACTTAGACTCATCACAAGGCCAAGAGCTAGTCGAAGTTGCCTAATAGGGAATTTTCTTCAAAAGGACAGGAAATCGAAGCAAAGGGTGGTACAATCGAAGGAGCCCTAGTATTGAAGCTGGCACAATTCGACTCAGAACCATTAAGGAGAACAGGGTTCTACTAGGGAAAGTCTTGATTGGCTCGAATGGGACTTTGAAGCTGGCAAAGAAGGCATATTCGAAGAAATGAAGTAGGCTGGCATGACTAAGCAAAAACAAATATCCTAACCTGTCCAAGCCAGATTCTTGCCTTATTTGTTCACAACTCCACAAGAGCTGATTCGACCAGGGGATTCTTTTCGAATCAAGCAATCGAAGAAGAGGGAGGCAATTGAATGGGCTATGCAATCGAATATGGAGTAATTCGAATTGGACTTTGAAGCCATCAGAGAAAGAAAATTCGAAGAGAAGTGGACCTGCAGGGGCAGGTCAGCTTTCGATTTTCATCATGTTAGAGGCCCAAACATCTCATAACAAGATGGCAGTAACGCATGAAAGCAGATTGGCACGTGATTGAATCAAATATAGCAAGTCTTTATGAATAAATCAAATCAAATCTCTTCATCATAATGGGCCAAGATTTGATACAAAAATATTGACCTAAATTCCTTTGTCTATATAAACCTCATGTTCACAAAGAAAAAAGGACGAAAAAACACACAGAGGCTGCCTTAGAAGAAAACGCTTCCTGCCCCACGAGATTCCACAATGTTGCCAAAGATTGTCAAACTCAAAGCCAATTTTGCATGCAGTCTCCGCCCAGACTAACATTTGAATCGTGTTCTTGGGATTCACGCAGAAGCATCCCTCATACAACCCCTCTATTGGTAATTGTGCCTTTGATATCAAACTTATTAAGTATGATTTAAATATATTACTGCTAATATTCATGTTGAACATATATACAGATTACTGCTAATATTCATGTTTGTTTGAGTGTGTTACATGTGAGCAAAAAGGAAGGATTGAGATCGTGCCATTGTTGGGGAACGATCTAAGCTTACCTTCGATTTGTACAGCTGTAGTTCGTTTTCCACGGGTTAACACCATAGGGGGCCACTGAGCATGCAGATTCGATACTTAAGTTAAATACTGTGTTTTGCTTCTAACGTAATACTGGAGATTCGTTTGTACCAATAAATATATTTTGACCAAGTTGGTGAGGAAGACGTGTTGCAGCGAAAAGGACATGGGTTCGATACCCAGGTCATATATTTTTTGTTTTTTCTAACAAACTTCCTTGCAGAATTCCAGATCGAAGGATGTCGTATCCAGATCAAATGCCCTGGACGTGCAGTCCCGCAGGCACCTTCGATCAGTCCCTTGGATCGAAGGGCAACCCAAGCTTCTTCGAATCCCAGGCCTTGCATATGCAATTTCTAATGTATTTCTTTGCATATCTAGCACCCCATCAGACCCTCGAATGAGGCCTTTGATCATCCCCCTGGATCGAAGGGCAACCCAAGCCTCTTCGATCCAGGCCCATATTTCTTCCCTTTATTTAATTTTAGTTTTTGTTAAGTAGTTTATATTTTCTATTCATTCATTTTTCCAATAAAATCATAAAAAATCATAAAAAATCATAAAAATTAGGATTTATAATTTTTATGAATAAAATTAATTTTGAAAATTAATTTAATTAAACTTTGACCTTTTTTTCTTTAATTTAAAATTAGTTAGAAATTAGGTTCAACTTCTAATTGTTTTCATAAAACATCGAAAATAATCTTCAATGCGCAATTAGATTCTAAGGGTTTAGAACTTGTTCTTGCCTTAGTTTTTTACGCGTCATTACTTTTCATACGGTTATTTTATTATGCAACTGCGCCCGGTTTGTAATAGCTTAATTAGGGTTTTAATTTCCATATTTTACATTTTTAGTCAATTTCTTATGTATCTACACCAAAGCCTTGTAATAGCGTAGGACCTCTATTTCTTGCTTTTATATTTTATATGCTTGTATATAATTGCTAGCAACCTAGGCGTGTATGCTTAATCAATAAATCTTAGATCACTAAACGGCAAGATAAAATATCTGAAATAGCACACTATTTCACACTAGCATCCTTAGGGTATATCCCACTTTGGTTGCCTTCGAAAACGGTCATGTCCCTCAAACGTAGGGATACTCTTAGCAAAGACCCTAAGTTTAAAGTCATCGTAAAGATCATAGTCCCTCAATGTCCCTCGAGTTGCCTACGATAAATGATCTTATGATGATAGTCCCTTAGAAATGCTAAGGTATCCTTACATGTTTCCTTCAATGACCATCACGTCCCTTTCGATAGTCCCTCAACATCCAACGACTAGGGTTACCTACTCACTACTAGTAGGATAACACGGTCTAAAGGATAGGAGGAAAAGAACGGTCTTCTTTTTTTCGAGTAGGTAGATAACTGTTAGGTACTTTCTCAAACAAATTTTCGCACCACACTTCCAAATACTTTTCAAACAAAAGTTTTCAAAACGCTTTATCACACTCTTGAGGACTGATATAAGAGTTACCATAAAGTGAATCGCCGCACTAAGGCATTTTTCAAAGCTTTTCAAATCACACAAATACGAAAGCAATTTCAAAAAATGAGCAAGTACCTAAGAGCACATGAAAAACCATGGATGGAAAGGGTGCTAACACCTTCCCTTTCCATAATCTACACCCCTTACTCAGAAATCTCAGAAAAAGGTCTTTTTCTGTTCTTTTCACACTTTCCTTGTTGGATAAAAGAAAAGTCGGTGGCGACTCTTGCTTACCGTGACATTTGCAAACAAAAAAAGCAAACCAATATATAACAGTCGGTTCTTCCACCGTATCACAGTACTGAGTGAGTATTAGAATGAATTTGTATCTTGATTGTATCTGAACTGTATCTGTAAGAGAAATATGGAATGAGTGCCAGAATGAATCTGTATCTTGATTGTATCTGAACTGTATCTAGAAGAGAATCTATAATGAGTGTCCGAATGAATCTATATCTAGATTGTATCTGAATTGTATATAGAAGATGGTAAACTGTTAGGGAAATAAGCCCTATTGGGGAAATACTCTTGTTGTGGAAACACCCTTGTTATGGAAATGAACTCTGCTGGAGAACAAAAGTCTAAAAGGGGTTTTTACAACCTTGGAGGAACAAGCTCAGTTGGGGAAGAGAAACTCCATGAACTGTACTAATTGGAACTCCATAGGTTGGTGATATTTCTGGGGAGAAAATCATACTCCTTTATCAGCCAGAAAGATATGTCGGGGAAATTGCGGGAATGTATGAACTTGTGAGGATTACTCTGTGGGGATTTGTGGATGGCTCGAATATTATCCCAACTCCTAGAGTCTTGAGTAAATGCTTATTCTTGTTTTTATGCATTTGTTAACAGCCAATTATATTCATATGCATATGCTCATTCAATTTTAGTCATTGGACATTTTGCAAACAAAACAGAAAAAGTAAAACAGAATTTGGCTTTGAAATTGTATTTCATTGATAGTTTTTCCTATAAACAGGTGATTTTTGTACAAAGAGACAGAAATCTTAGAAAGAGGAAGTTGTTGAAGAAAATATTTACAAAGTGAAAACATATAGCTATGTGGGATTAATCTCGTTAGGTTGCGACTCTGCTATTGCCCCTATGTCTTCAAGCATCTCATCCTTTACTGTCGGACGAAAGTGAGTGAATTGATCTGTACCGTTTGAACTTTGAATTTGGTAATAAAGCTTGTTGTAAGTGATCCAATGGGGACATATCTGTATGCTTCAATCCATAATTTTTTTCCTGGACCGCCCTTTCGGGTTTTCAGTCTACCGGGATACTCTTTTTTACCCAAGCCGCCTTTTTAGATTTTCGACTTGCCAGGTGTACAGTCTTTTCATATATATCCCTAATTTTTGCCCGAACCCTTTTGGTTTGCCGGGATAGCCTTATTTTTGCCTAGGCCATTCAACCCAGCGAGTCATTTTTAGGCATAGTATCTTTTGATTATGTCGGAATTTACAGGGTGCAGGAAATCTTCATCGTCCATGGTGGTCAGTATCATAGCTCCACCAGAAAATATCTTCTTGATTACAAATGGTCCTTCATAGGTAGGAGTCCATTTTCCCCTGGGATCATCTTGCGGGAGGATAATGCGCTTTATTACCAAATCACCATACTAATATACCCGATTCTTGATCTTCTTATTGAATTCATTGATCATGTGTTTCTGATACATCTAACTGTGATAGACATCCGCCAGCCTCTTCTCGTCAATTAGATTTAACTGATCCAACCTGGTTTGAACCCACTCGTCTTCGTCCAAGTCTGCATCCTTCATGATTCTCAGAGAAGGAATCTGAACTTCGACAAGTAGGACAACTTCCATACCATAGACCAGAGAGAAAGGGGTTGCCCTAGTGGATGTTCTAGCCGAAGTGCGGTAGCCGTGAAGAGCAAACAATAACATCTTGTGCCAATCTTTATATGTGACAACCATCTTCTGTATGATCTTCTTTATGTTCTTATTGGCGGATTCCACTGCGTCATTCATCTTAGGTCGATACAGAGAAGAGTTATGATGCTTGATCTTGAACTGTGTGTAGAGCTCAGTGATCATTGTGTTGTTGAGATTGGTATTGTTGTCCGTGATAATCCTCTCGGGGACGCCATACTGACAGATAAGGTTATGCTTGATGAACCGGGAAACCACATTCTTAGTAACAGAGGCAAATGAGGTTTCTCCAACCCATTTCATAAAGTAGTCGATGGCGATGAGGATGAAACAGTGCCTGTTAGATGCTGTGGGCTTGATTTCTCTGATCATATCAATGCCCCACATTGCAAATGGCCAAGGAGCAGTCATGACATTCAAAGGCACCGGAGGGACATGAAATTTATCGGCATAAATTTGACACTTATGACAGGTTCTCAAGTGATGGTGACAGTCGGTTTCCATAGTCGACCAATAGTAACTAGCTCTTAAGATCTTTTTAGCCATAGTATGCCCACTGGAGTGAGTACCGAAAACACCTTCGTGCATATCTTGCATAATCTCTTCTGCTTCCTTCTTGTCCACACAACAAAGCAGGGTTAAATCATGATTGCACTTGTATAGAATTCCATTGCTTAAGAAGAATTTAGATGAAAAACTTTGCAAGAGTTTCTTGTTGTGATACGGTGGAAAAACCGACTGTTATATTGGTTTTGCATTTTGTATTTGCAAATGTTGCGGTAAGCAAGAGTCGCCACCGACTTTTCTTTTATCCAACAAAGTAAAGGGTGAAAAGAATAGAAAAAGACCTTTCGAGATTATTTCTGAGTAAGGGGGTAGATTATGGAATGGGAAGGTGTTAGCACCCTTTTCATCCGTAGCTTTCTACGGGCTCTTAGATGCTTAGCTCATTTTGAAAATATCTTGTGCTTTGTGTGTTTTGAAAAATATTTTTGAAATTCCAACAGTAAGGAGATTTGCTTTACGATAACTCTTGTATCAGTCCTCAAGAGTGTTGGTAAAGCATTTTGAAAAATGTTTTTTAGTGTTTTGTGTATGTGTAAAAGTTCGTTTTTGAGGAAGCATCTAACAGCTATCTACTTTTACCTCGAAAGGGTCATTCTTTTCCTCTTTTCCTTTAGACAGTGCTATCCTACTATTAGTGAGTAGGTAGCCCTATCGTTGGATGTTTGAGGGACATTCGAAGGGACATTTTATAGTCACAAAGGCAACTGAGCAAGAAACCTTAGTAACTACTTTAGGGTTTTAAGATCATTTTTACTGAGGCAACATCAAGAGGGTCATCGAGGGACTTATGATCTTTTAAACCGGAGGGTAGCCACTAAAATCTCTCACGTTTTAAGAGTTGTGACTATTTTCCGAAGGAAACCAAAGTGGGAGTACCCTAAAGATGCGCATGTGCAGTTGTATTGTGCTTCAGTTATTTATCTTGATGTTAGGTTTGCTAACATTTTGTTTTTAATTTCTTGCCATGCAATCCTATTACCATACATCTAAACAGTTAATATATGTACATGAAATATAAAGTGCGGAAATTAAATCATACGCTATTACATGGCTTCGGGGAGGGGGAATTATTTACATGTCCAAAATTGGAGAGAAAGATAAAAGCAGTAAATGTCCTAGTTTTTATCTATTACATCCCAGTAGGCAGTTACAGAAAATATGAAAATAAAAATGCAAAACGTAAAAAAATGCGCGTGAATTGAAATGACGTCTAATCCTAAGAAAAATGAAATCTTTTTGTTGTTTTTTGTTTATTAAACTAAATTAAGTCTAATTATTAGATTAAAATAAAACTAAAAGAAAATTATAAATTAGAAAAATTAATTCTAATACAACCTAATATTTTTGGTATTTGTTTGAGAAATAGAACTAAAATTGATTAGAATCTTAAGTATATTGATTTTAAATTAAACAAAATGTTAAAGTAATTAATTAATTTATTTACAAAATTAGCTTAATTAATAAAAATACAAACCTAATGTTTTTTTGTGATTTTACTTATTTTATACTATTTACACAAATTAAAACAAATCAAGAAAAGCAATAAAAGTTAAAACAAAAACTGGGGGTGTGAAAAAAATGCTAGGCCTAAGTTGTTGAAGCCCAACTTTCTTGTGAATCCAGTGAGGAATGCCTTCGAGAATGCATGGTGGTTTGTGAATTTGGGTACATTGGATCTGGATCAGCTGTGATCTGATGGCTTAGATTGATGGTTCATGATGCACATGTGGGACATGCCAACATTGGATCTGCAAATGAAACGTTAGAAAAGAAAAATGCATGACCTGGGTATCGAACCCAGGTTTCCTCCTTGCACACTCACCTGCATTACCACTCAGCCACTTGTTCATTCGTTTATATAAACAACATCATAACATTATATTAGAAAACATAATTCAAATATATTTAAAAACATAAAACACGCGCGCTGACCAAAAAGGCCAATGGGAGAGAGACATGTGCAGCGCCAGAGTCAGTGTTTTGGACCAGGCCGGAGTCAAAACTCCATTTATCTTCTCTGATGGCTTAAAAAATTGAATCCTGCATAAATCAATGAAAACAAGCAAACTAATAACCCTACTAGACTAAATGGCCCCTTGCAAATCCGATGGCAGGGTTAGTTTGGTCTGAAACTTATTGTATCAATAAGAACGAAACTCAACAGCCATGGACGCCCTAACAATGGAAGTTTGTGTTTTACACGTCAAAACTTGCATACAATACCTCAAACATGTTCTAATGGTTCCTCTGAACATGAATCAAACCATTAAATGTATCAACAAAGCGTGCATATGAGATTTAGATTCTACCAAACCTTACCAAACGGTGATACACGATCCAACTGTTTGATGATGCTATGGGCTTTGGAAATGGCAGGGACAGGCTCCTGATATTCTCAGGAACGTGATGGGGCCTTTGAATTGGATCAAAAGAAGCTGGAAATATGTTTTTTTCGTTTACAACTTTGATGTATTTTTTGCAATTTTCGTGTGGCTCTTTGGGATGATTTGTGCGTCTCTGGAGGAAATGTTTTTGTCTCTGGAGGCAGTGTTTCATCTGGCTAATGCGTGTCCTTCTGCTTGCACTTTAGCTCTGTATTTGTAGGGGCGTAGTGGTGAACGAAAATTGCAAGAATCAGCCATTAACCATGGCATTGAAGGCATAATCGAAAGCCTTAAAAGGTTGCCTTTTTTGATGATTTTCTACCCTTTTAGGTTTTTGAATGAACCTGGACAGGTTTCTCATCTTGACTCTTTCGAATGCCTTCAAGCCTTGTTCTTCAATGGCTCTGATTGGCTCCCTTCGATGACTCCAAGCTTTAATTCAATTTGCTCACGGTTTCAACCTCATGGATTCTTCGATTGAGTCCATCTGCATTGGTTGTTTGACCTAGAAAATTCTCATAGTCGAACTCCAGTCTTATTCTCTTCGATTTACTTTTCTTGGAGTTTCATTCTGTTCACCTCCTTTGAACACAGTTTTGATTCTAATCCTACCTTTTTTTTTCGTTTACAAGGCCATCCTTATTGATCCTTAGTTCACCTTCGATTGGTGAATACAGCTTGTATGCACCAATCGAAGGATAACCTATGAGCACCTTCAATCACCCAACTCCCTTGTATGTTCAGGCACATGCCTGAAACATATTGATCCTAAAACTACAAGATGACTCATATCTGGTTGACTCGTTTCTAGCTGTCCTTTGATGACGCCATGTTTGAAGGTTGCATTTTCTTCGAATCATTAGCCTTCCACATGTTTCTTCGGATAAACTAAAAGCTTTTTGATTCCAAAATATTCTTCTTTTCAAAGTGCCCATTCAAACAATGTGTCAATCAAAAGGTTTTTTTTATTGTAGTGCTTCAAATAGCTTCCATTTCAGTGGTTCGAAAACGAACCTTTCGATGGCGCCCATTACCAGCATTTCCAATCGAAGGCATCAGAAAAAGCCTCCTCACGCTTTCTTTCGATCTAGCCTTCCTTGGATGTTTCGAACAACTTATATTTCAGTGTTTCTAAAACGAAGCCTTTGAAGCTCCTGATTAGCTCTTCCAATTAAAGGCTTCTTAAAAGCCTCCTCACATTTTCCTTCGAATTAGCCTTCCTTCGATCCTTCAAATTAGCTTGTATACTACTGTCGAAGCTGATTTGACCCAAAAGCCCTTAGGCATATTTTCAGCCTTCGACCTACACTTTGCCAGACACACTTCTTTTCTTTCTTTCAGATGTGCCATTATGCTGAGGCATATAGGGTGCCATGAAAATCATTTGAAACCCTTAAGCAAAGGAGGACCTTAATGAGCATGCTTGGAATAAAAATGGGACGGAAAATTTTGGGGTGCAACACTTGTCATTGATCGATGCCCCCTCAAGGTATTCTTGATCTTCGAGGTACCTTTTCACCTCATGAAACCAAGGTTTCTCCTCCACTCCATTAGTGTCAATTTCACAGCAGTGCATGGGTTCATCGAATCGTTCAATGGTAATTCTAGGAGCCTCATTGTCCCATCTGACCTTGAACATGGATGACATGGTTTCCAGAGCATCTTCCAGTTGATTCTCTTATCTTGGTATGTGCTCAAAGGTAATCTCCTCGAAATATGGGATCAGGGTTAGTACATGCTCTTTATAAGGAATGAGATTCAGGTGCTTCGTATCCCAATCTCCCTTAACCTGACTGATTACCAAAGCCGAATCCCCATACATGCTTAAGAATTTGATTCTTAGATCAATAGCATCCCTAAGACCCATGATGCAAACTTCATATTTGGCCATGTTATTGGTCACAACATCAATTCCGTTGACAAGAGCATTGGAAGCTCCATCAAAAACCATAGTCCATCGGGATCCTTTCTCAGGGTCCTTGATATGGTCCAGGTTCTACGCAACCTGTTACTAGCATGATGTTCTCGTCCGGTAATTCAAAGTTCATAGACTGGAAGTCGTCTATTATTTTATCTGACAAATGGTCGGCTAATACACTTCCTTTGATTTCCTTTTGAATGGTGTACTGGATATCATATTCTATTAAGACCATCTGCCATCAATAAATTCTTCCGGAGAGAGTTGGCTTCTCGAATATGTACTTGATGGGATCCATTTTAGAGATCTACAAAGTAGTATGGGTCAACATATATGGTCTTAGTCAACGAGCAACCCATGCCAAAGCGCAACAAGTTTTCTCGAGCAGTGAATATCTTGTTTCATAACCGGTAAACTTTTTGCTAAGGTAGTATATTGCATGCTCTTTTCGACCAGACTCGTCATGTTGCCCCAGTACACACCCCATTGAATTCTCTAGCAATGTTACGTACATTATTAGAGGTCTTCCTTCGACTAGTGACATCAGAATGGGAGGTTCTTTTAGGTACTCCTTAATTTTATCAAAGGCTATTTGACAATCGTCGTTCCATTTTATTACTTGATCTTTCTTCAGTAGCTTGAAGATTGGCCCACAAGTGGATAGTTAGATGAGAAATGAAAGAGGAAATGTAACTCAATCGTCCTAAGAACCCCCTGACCTCCTTATCGGTACGAGGAGCTAGAATCTCTTGAATGGATTTAACCTTTGCAGGATCAACCTCAATACCCTTACCACTAACAATAAAACCCATGAGTTTACCGGATCTCACCCAAAGGTGAACTTGTTTGGGTTTAGCCTCAGTTTATACTTCCTCAGTCTTTGAAACAGTTTATGCAGGTGATCAAGATGCTCTTCTTCAGTTTGCGACCGTGCTATCATATCGTCAATGTAGACCTCTATCTCGTGGTGAATCATATCATGAAATAAGGCTACTATGGCACGCTGATAGGTTTCCCCGACGTTCTTCAACCCAAAAGGCATAACCTTATAACAGAAAGTGCCCCACTGTGTGACAAAGGTGGTTTTCTCCATATCTTCAGGTGCCATCTTAATCTGATTGTAGCCTGAGAAGCCATCCATGAAGGAGAATACCTTATGCTGAGCAATGTTTTCAACCAAAACATCGATATGTGGTAGTGGGAAGTCATCTTTGGGGCTTTCCCTATTTAGATCCCTGTAATCTACGCACATATGTACCTTGCCATCTTTCTTTGGCACCAGAACAACATTAGCAACCCACTGAGGATATGACGTCACTACCAAGAATCCTGCGTTGAACTGTTTCATAACCTCAACCTTGATCTTTTCTGACATTTCAGGATATATACGACGAACCTTCTATTTTATTGGAGCACAACCCTCTTTCATTGGCAGACGGTGAACCATAATATCAGTGTCGAGCCCTGGCATGTCTTTGTATGACCAGGTGAAGATTTCAATATATTCATGTAGCATATGGATTAACCTGCTCTTAACACTTATTTCTAGGTCAGCACCTATCTTGACCTCTTTCCTGTCTGTCTCGGTACCTAAGTTCACCATTTTGACTGACTATTCATGTGGTTGGATAGTCCTCTCTTCTTGTATTAAGAGTCTGGCAAGTTCTCCAAGTATTTCACAATCTTCCTCACCTTCGTCCTTGGCTTGGTAGATCGTATTGTTGAATTCATATGAGGCAATAGCATAATCGTTATTAACGAGATCAAAAGTGGATGAGAATCTGCAATGTAGTGTGTGGATGTGTGTAAGAACACATAGCTATTTGAAAATGCAATAAGATAAAAGAAAAATAGAGATCACAAAATTTGTATGCAAAATGTTCAATGTTTTTATTGAATGAACAAATGTTTATGAATAGTTAATCAACCCTTTAACAAATAAACAATTGTGCCTCGGGTAAGACACAAGGTTTTAAAGTCATTGTTTATTATATAGCCAAAAACTTTTGAAAACAAAAAGACAAGAATATAGCTTATTACTTATGACTAAAGGAGATGGGAAAGATGTCTTCTGCCTTCCAGTTTTCCAGTCCATCACCCACGGTCGGGAATATCCAATTATTGAAGTCACAATCACTGTATGCATTCTCTATAGCATTGAACGCAATGTTGCTAATGTGAAACGGAGGTCTCCCAGCATGAGCTCAACGAACAACCCTCTGACCTTCTACAATAAAGCCCATACCAATTTTTTTATATTTGAAAGGAATATCTGAAAGCTGACCCCAAATAGTATTACCACCATTTTCAATAGTGGCCTTAGCATCTTTCAAAGAGCCATCTTGTGCGGAGCTTTGGTGATCTTCAGAATGGCTGAAACATCTTCAACAACAACAGGAGAAATTACCTCAAAGGTTTGACAGGGTGCTTCAATAAACTCTCCATCCATATCTACATATCAAAATGATTTGAGGTGGCTGACCATATATTCCTCTTCTCCACAAACAGTAACAACTTTCCCTTTCACCGAATATTTCAGCTTCTGGTGCAGGGTGGAAGTGAGAGCACCTGCCCCATGGATCCAAGGGCGTCCCAATAAACAAGAGTAAGTTGGTCAGATGTCCATGACATAGAAAGTGGACTCAAAAATCTGTGAACCCACCTTGATCAGGAGGCTCGAACTATGATATCGCTGGGCTTCTGCACCAACCCTTCACAATCTAACCGGTCGAGAGCGCCTTTTGGAAGAACATTCAGAGATGATCTTGTGTCAATCAATACATGGGCCAATGTAGTGCCCCTGCATTCAATGGAGACATACAGGGCCCTATTGTGATTCCTCTCTTCCAAAGTCAAGTCAGCATCAGAGAAACCCAAATCATTGTCAGTTGTCAGACTAGCCACATAGCTTCCAAATTGATCTGCCAAAATTTCCTACGACACATGAGCAGTCTTTATGAATTTCACTAAAGCCTTCGTATGGGCCTCAGAACACAACAATGGTGACAACATAGATATTTTTGATGGGGACTTCCCTAACTGTTCGACAATTTTATAATCACTTCGGCGAATGATCTTCATAACCTCTTCTAAATCTTCTCCATAAGTATCTTTGACAGGAACTTCTTTTGGAGCCTCCGTTTGAGCAGGCTCTATCACCGACTCTTTACCCCGAGCCCCATCAGTCGTCTTGGAAACTGTAATTTGAGCAGGTGGAGAGATTTTCGGAGAGAAAATCCTTCCACTTCTTATAATCTTACTGGTCCCCGCAATATTGACAATATTGGGATCAACTTCTTCTTTTTCTTCATCGGACAATCCTTGCTTGACACCATGATAATAAACATCAGACCCATAATACCACGGAATAGCCTTCTATGAGGAATACGAGATAGGCCCGGGTGTTGTAATAACTAGTGGAGCAGCTTTCAGATTGGCGGTAATCATTATAGGACCTTTAGAAGGGATCCTAAAAGGAGTACCAGAGATAACAAACATATCTTGGCAAAAATTATTGGTAGGCGGAACTTTTTCAATTAGAATAATGTGTTCATTCATCAAGCTTTGAACATCCCTTTTTAGTGACCCGCATCCATTAGGTTCGACTGCACAGCAATAACAACCTTTAACATAACCTGGAAATAAACCAGTTGTAACAGATTCTTCTTTATTGTAGAGAGTGGAGTAACCACATCATTCACAGAAGTAACATACAGGATATCTTCAATAACACTTATGCCTTTATCATGTTTTGGCATAGGTGTTGTAATCACATTTGGAGTCTCTAGAGGATCGAACTCAATCTCCTTGTTGTCAATCATTCCTGAATTTTGTTCTTCAGGGCCCAATAATTGTTGGTGTCATGACCAGGACTGGTTGAATGATAAGCACATCTTGCATTCAGATTGTACTTAGGAGAAGTGGTGTTGGGATTGGGAGGAGGATCTCGCAGCAAAATGAGTTCGGCTTTTAGCAAGTATTGTAGTGCCTGAGACAAAGACATATTAATCTTGGTGAATTGCCTTCTTGGAGCATCTGGCCATCGGTGGTTGCCCTACTGTTGTTGTTTCTGAGCAGGCGCCAGATTGGAAATTAATACTGCTCCCACAGATTGGTGGAGACTACTTTTACCACCACTCTTTTGGCCATAGACAACATTGACCTCTTTTTTCCCTCTAAATGAATTCTTCATAGCATTCGAAGATGCAGCCATCAGGATCTTCCCGCTCTTGATACCATTTTAGATCCTTTCCCCAGTCAGAATCATCTCTATAAAATCCGATGAGGAACTCCCAATCAGCAGATTAAAGAATGGGCCTGTCAGTGCCCATGAACATGTCTACCATTTCCCGATCATTCGGAGGAGGTTGCACCCTGCCAGCTAAATCTCTCTACTTCTGCGCATATTCCTTGAACCCCTCATTAGAGCCCATGGACATATTCTGCAGTTGCACCCGAGTTAGTTCCAGGTCAGTGTTGTATTTGTATTGCTTGTAGAAAGCAGTAGCCAAGTCCTCCCAAGTATGAATATTGGTTCCCTCCAGCTGATAGAACAATTCCAATTGTGTGCCAGCCAAACTTTCTTGGAAGAAATAGACCCATAACTTTCGGTCAGCAGTGTGAGGTTGTATCTTCCGAATGTACGACCTCAAGTGGAGCTTAGGACAACAGACCCCGTCGTACTTAGCAAAAATAGGGACCTTGAACTTAGGTGGGGTGACCACCCTAGTAACCAGACCTAAATCACTGAAATCCAGTCCAGGCACCTTCTGGACTTCCATTTCCTTGAGCCTATCCTCCAACTGTTTATACCTGTCATCCGCAGGGGGATACTGTTCATCATAAAAGTATTCGTCTTCAGGAGTATTCTCATAATCCTACTTGTCCTTTCCATCCTCATCATTATTATCATCTTCTTCATAGGAGTTATCTTCTACATGGACTGGTTGAACAAGACCCTTGAATCTCCTCCCTAGGTTGAGGACAACAATTGGTTTTTTGGTTTTCTTTTTCTTGGCGACGAGAGCCAACAACTCTTTTTTCCCTTGGGCCATATTCATGAGAGTTTCCTGGAAATGAGCATGCTGAGCCTGGAGATCCTTTACAGTTTGTTCGAGGACCATTTTTCGGCTGAAATAAACAGCGAGAAAATGAGAAACATGTACGAGAAACCTGTTATGAAATGATGTATGATGTGTAAATGAAATATGTTGTACCCCAAAATTTTCCCTCTCTTTTCTCAAGGCATTTCTCACAAAGATTTCCAAAAGCTCAAGTTTGCACAAGTACAATTGGACTTTTTAATGTCCCATATAGTTTCCATGGATAATATTGGACTTTCAAGCATCAGGTCAAAATATGGAACTTCTGAATCTTCAAAAGGAGGAAGAGGAAACTGTGGAAAGGGAAAAGTAGATAAAAGAAAAAGTGTGCAACTGCAGATAACCATGTCGAATTCAAATTCTGGTTGTTCGAACTACATGACTGATCAAATTGAGTGGTTGGTTGATTTTGACAAATCGAAGAAGAGCAAGGTAAAACTGGTTATTCGAACTACATGACTGATCGAAAGGAGTGGTTGGCGGATTTTGAAAAATCGAAGAAGAGAAAGCTTGTTCCGATCCAGAAGCTTCGACTGGGAAATGGCTTCCTTCGAAGCACCCTGCTTCGATCCACCTCTAAACCCTTCTGTGATACGGTGGGAGAACTGACTTGAGGGTTTTTAGTTTGATCGCAATTTTGTGGATAGCAAGAGTCGCCATCAACTTTTCTTTTATCCAACAAGGAAAGGTGAAAAAGCACAGGAAAGACCTTTAGAGATGTTTTCTTGAGTTCGGGGGGTAGATTATGAAAAGGTAAGGTATTAGCACCCTTTTCATCCATGGTTTTCCATGGGCTCTTAGTTACTTTCTAGATCACTTGCTTTTGTTTGAAATTGTGCTTTGTGTGGTTTTTGAAAGTATTTTGTAAAGACGCCATCGTTTAGGCAATCTTTGTAATGATTCTCGTTCATAAGAATGTAAACAAAGCGTTTATCTTTTGAAAATGTTTTCCAATTTGAAAGATGTTTTTGAAAGTGTTGGTGTTTGTTTTGAAAATAGCAAGGATGTTTTGGTTTTTAAATTGAGCAAGCAACTAGGAGTGAATCTACCTACTCAAAAGGTCTTAGGTGTTCTTTCCTCCTCCTTTAGATGTTGCTATCTTTACCATTGTTTTGGTAAGAAGCCCCATCGTCGGATGTGAAGGGACGGGCGCAAGACGTTTTTGTATAGTCATAGAAGGCAACCCATGGAATGTTTTAGCAATATCGTTTCAGGGACTAGATCATTTATTGAAGGAAACATCGAGGGTCATCGGGGGACCACGATATTTTATCGAGGGTCTTTGCTAAAACGCCCATGTTCGAGGGACATGACTATTTTTTTCGATAGGCAACAAGGTGGGATTACCCTAAGGGTGCTAGTGTGCAAGTGTTTTTGATTGCATGCATTTTAGTCTTGATTAGGGTGATCTATTTGTTAATTTTATCTTGCCATACATTCTAATTACTAGCAATATATGAAAGCAAAAATAAAATGCATAAAATAAAATCCTAAGCTATTACATCTTTAGGGGGATGGGGGTACAATTTGAAAACAGGGATGAAATAAATGTCTAATTATTACAACCATATCGAACTAATAAGAAGCAATGAAAATATATGCATAATTAGTGTAGAAAATGGGAGAAACTTGTTTTTGAACCATTATGTGTTGACACATGCTGTTATGCATCGACACATAACTTTTCCTTGCTCCTGTAAAGAAAGATTAGCCCAGTATGAGCCGACACATAATGGGATGTGTCGACTCATTCACCTTCTTTGTATCGATACATACGCTTTTTGTGTCTTCTCATAGACTTTTCAACCTTCTGTTTTGGGACCTGGAATCAGTATGAATCGATGCATGGGGTTTATGTATCGACTCATACCCTGTTTTTTTACTAGGATGAGTCGACGCATGTGTGTATGTGTCGATACATACTGCATTTTTCTGCCTTAAACATTATTCTATTGTCCATACATGTCAGTTCACAGCATATGATTGATAAACATATAGAGCAAGAAAACGGTTAGCGAAAAGGGGCAATCATTACTACATCTTATCTTCAAAACTAAATCATTAATGATGTATGAAAAATGCCAAGTCAAGAAGACTTACTTTGAAACTACACTTGGTGTTTAAAATCTGAATGCCTTTCAAGATGTTGTGAGGGCTCCAATGAATCTCCAGGCAGCTTGTTCCAAACTGTTGAAACCCAGTCAGGGCTTGTTCTAAACTGTTGAAACCCAGTCAAGTTGTATAATAGTGTTTTTATGTTTGGATGGTGAGGATAATGGCACTAACAGAAACTATTTTAGTGTTTTTACACTCTCTATGTGCTAAGGTGTTTGGTTTATGGGAGAGTTTGTAAGGTGGAATAATGGATTGAAGTTCTGTTTTGAATGAGATTAGAGTTGGTTTCTTTCTGAATGAGTCAAAGTTACAAAGAACACTATTTTTCTGTTCAAAAAACTCTCTCTTCTCTCCAAAAATTCCAACCCATATGTCTTATGAAATAGTCCCTTTTGTAGACCCTTGACTGAGGTTTAGGGGGGAAACAAAATAAGTCATTTTGAATTGTTTTTGCCTACTGTTTTGATACTTTATTCACACAATTTTCTTTTGCCATGTTGGTGCAATTTTGGGGTTGTTGTGATGCAGGTTGGTGCAGACTGCATAGAGAAGTTTTGGATTGTATAGGACAACATATGCAGATTTGTGGTGTAGCATAGCACTAGGTCTTTTGTAGGACAACAATGGAGCAGGTTTTGGGGTGTTGTGGCAATGCAACATATCATACTTTGTTCAGCTTGGACATCAAGATTTATAGCATGAAACAAACTTAGTCTTGTGGAGTATTTTATGAACATTGTATCAAGGACAAAACATTGTGACAAGGTTTTGAGTTAAAGGGAAAAATCCAAGCAATACCAATTTTAGGGTTTGTAAACTTTGCAAAAAATGTCACTTTGTAATAACTTGAATTATTTGGCTCATTTTAAAATTATTTGGAATTGTAGTAAAAAAATGTCATGAAGCAAATGAAATTAACAAGTATAGAAAATACTTAGAACAATTTCAAAGTCTTGCAAAAGTTAGATTTTATTTGATTCTCTTGATTTCTTTGATGATCAAATTTCACCTTTTGGACGTCTTGACGCAATGTGATTTTTGGGACTCAAATTTGGTCAAAAAGTCAAAGTTTGACTGTTCAGTGTGTTTTTGACCATTATGCCCTTATGAATGACTTTCTTGGAAATTTTGTAATTCAAGGCTTGAAAATGGGTAGAAGCAAACCTGAGGGTCCAGGATGATCCTTTGAGAAAAGAGAGGGAAAATTTTGGGGTACAACAACTGCCCATGTTCAATCTTCTTAAACCTGAGGATGTAGGTTGGCTGGTTTCCCTTTCGTGATCTGAGGTAGAAGATGATTGAACACTAAAGTGCCCAGAAATTTGCACTCGCATGAAGTAATACTGATTAGTGACATCGGGAATGGGCTTACAGATTCCATTTGGAAGGCGACGGAGTATCGTCAGAGATAGGCTTAAAATGCCATCCAGAAAAGATCAGTTGCATAAGAGATTCCTTGGCGAGAATTCTTGTACCTGCTGTTGAGGAGAACTTCCCCGTGGAATGTTGATTTATGTCCTGGGAAGTAGAGTCTAAGAGCTTCTGTTGTCCATTACTCTGCTGGGGAATTAACTCTTGATTGAGGAGATGAAAGTATAATGCATATCTGGTTAGGGTCCAGGCTGTACAACGACTTACTGAGGAAACGTGAAATTAATCGTATCTGGACCGGTCCGGGCCTTATAGTGTTGTAAACTGTTATCTGGAGATAAGAGAGAAGGAATTTTTATAGTAGGGTTGCTTCGAAATGAAAGCCTGGATAGTAGGGCTATGAGAAGGAACCTGGATAGTAGGCTTACTTCAAGATGAAAGCCTGGATAGTAGGGCTTATGGGAAGGAACCTGGATAGTAAAGTTACTTCAAGATGAAAGCTTGGATCTGAATGAGTATCGGGATGGAATCCATATCTGGAGCGTATCTGAACTGTATCAAAAGTTGAATTTGAATGAGTATCATGATGGCATCCATATTTGGAGCGTATCTGAACTGTATCTGAAAGCTGTCTTTGAATGAGTATTAGGATGGCATCTGTGTCGGAAGCGTATCTGAACTGTATCAAAAGCTGTCTTTGAATGAGTATCAGGATGGCATCCGTGTCTGAAGCGTATTTGAACTGTATCAAAAGCTGTCTTTGTATGAGTATCAGGACGACATCGGTTTTTGGAGCATATCTGAATTGTATCTGAAAGTTGTCTTTGAATGAGTATCACGATGGCATCCGTGTCGGGAGCGTATCTGAACTATATCAAAAGTTGTCTTTGAATGAGTATCAGGATGGAATCCGTGTCTGGAGTGTATCTGAACTGTATCAAAAGTTGTCTTTGAATGAGTATCAGGACGACATCTGTATTTGGAGCGTATCTGAACTGTATCTGAAAGTTTTCTTTGAATGGGTATCAGGATGGCATCCGTGTCGGAAGCATATCTGAACTGTACCAAAAGCTGTCTTTGAATGAGTATCAGGATGGCATCTGTGTCGAGAGAGTATCTGAACTGTATCAAAAGCTGTCTTTGAATGAGTACCAAGATGACATCCATGTCGGGAGCGTATCTGAAATGTATCTGAAAGCTGTCTTTGAATGAGTATCAGGATTATATCTGTGTCGGGAGCGTATCCGAACTGTATCAAAAGTTGTCTTTGAATGAGTATCAGGATGACATCCGTGTTTGGAGCGTATCTGAACTGTATCAAAAGTTATCTTTGAATGAGTATCAGGACGGCATCCGTATTTGGAGCATATCTGAACTGTATCTGAAAGCTGTCTTTGAATGAGTATCAGGATGGCATCCATGTCGGGAGCGTATCTGAACTGTATCAAAAGTTGTCTTTGAATGAGTATCAGGATGGCATCCGTGTCGGGAGCGTATCGGAACTGTATCAAAAGCTGTCTTTGAATGAGTATCAGGATGGCATCCGTGTCGGGAGCGTATCTGAACTGTATCAAAAGCTGTCTTTGAATGAGTATAAGGATGGCATCCGTGTCTGGAGCGTATCTGAACTGTATCAAAAGTTGTCTTTGAATGAGTATCAGGATGGCATCCGTGTCGGGAGCGTATCTGAACTGTATCAAAAGTGGATTGCTTCAGTTGGTCGTGTAGATAATTCTCCTGGATTGTCTTAGGTGTCAATTTCTGACTTTTGTAATTCGTTAATGATAGTCATTTGATTAATCTTATCCTGAAAAGGGTAAAAACATTAGATGTATACAATGTCATGATGTATGAAATGCATGGTACATCGAGATTGTGATATATGCATTCGTGTTATCGATGATATATGGATGCGATGTATGCGTATGTGAACTAATCTGTTGCACTGTTGTTGGATTGGGGAAAATAAATCCATGACTGCTGCTGGGAAGGTAGAGTGTAAGTCTTCATGTTTGTGAAGTTGAAGTGTTGATGAGTTTCCGCTTAGAGAAATAAACTTTGTTGTAAGGGAAACGCCATGTATTGCTTGTAAAATCCTGTTGGGACATCTTGAGAAATCGAACGACTTCAACTGGGGATTGATAATTGGAAGCTTTGTTCTGTTGGGGATTAAACTGTACACTGTGGGGGATTTATGGAAATAGCTTAGAGATATTTCCCTGCCTCTTTAGGCCATCAGCGATTGTCTTTCTATTTTGTTTATTTGTAAATAGTAATTATGTTCAAATGCATATGTTCAAAAATAAATCATTGGACGTTTTTGTAAACAAAATAATAGAGTAAAGAAAAACAGATAGCTTTTCACTTTCAAAGGGATATCTTTGTATTTGACTTTGAGTAAGTTTTTTTTGTATGATGAGACAAACATTCTAGTAAGAGAATGTTGTCGTAAAAGATGAAAATTTTGATACAAAGAAAAGATAGCTATGTGTAATAATCCCATGGGGTTCCCATTCAGCTATAGCCTCCGTATCTCTGAGCGTCTTGTCTATTTGTTGCCTCGTCCGAAGATGATTGAGTTGATTAGAACCTCTGAGTTTGAATGTGGAAGCCAAAGGTTGTCCGTACGGTGATCCAATGGGACATAGTCATACACTTTAATTCCCTAACTTTTTCCTGGACCGCCCTTTCGGGTTTTCAGTCCACCAGGATACCCTTTTTTTCCCAAGCCTCCCTTTCGAGTTTTTAGCTTGCCAGGTGTACAGATTTTTTTTGGTTTTATCTCTAATTTTTGCCTGAACCTTTTTGGTTCACCGGGATGCCCTTGTTTTTCCTGGGTGTATCAACCTAGCGGGTCTCTTATGAGTAGTATCTTTTGACTATGTCTGCGTTCGCAGGGTGCGGCAGGTCGTCGCCATCCATGGTAGTCAAGGTCATTTCTCCACCCGAAAATATGTTTTTGATTACAAATGGTCCTTCGTATGTAGGAGTCTATTTGCCCCTAGGATCACCTTGCGGCAGTATGATACGTTTAATCACCAGATCTCCAACTTGATGCACTTGGCATCTGACCTTTTTGTTGAAAGCCTTAATCATCCATTTTTGATATATTTGACCATGGAAAACAACAGTAAGCCTTTTCTCATCAATCAAGTTTAGTTGATCAAGTCGAGTCTGGATCCAATCTTCTTCATTCAGCCCTGCATCCTTCATAATTCTTAGAGATGGGATCTGGACCTCAATAGGCAAGACAACTTCCATGTCGTATACTAGAGAGTAGGGTGTTACCCCAGTCGATGTGCGCGCTGTGGTACGATACCCGTGGAGAGCTAATGGTAGCATCTTATGCCAGTCTTTGTATGTGACTGTCATTTTCTGTATGATCTTTTTAATGTTCTTATTCGCAGCTCTGACAACACCATTCATCTTTGGTCGGTAAGGGGAAGAATTGTGATGATGGATCTCGAACTTCTCGCACAAAGCAGTGATCATAGTATTGTTAAAGTTCTTACATTGTCCGTAATGATCCTATCCGAGATACCGTATCGGCAGATGAGATTCTACTTGATGAACCGGGTGACAAAATTCTTAGTGACAGAAGCGAAAGAAGCTGCCTCCACCCACTTTGTGAAATAGTCAATGGCTACTAGTATGAAGCGGTATCCATTGGAGGTTGTTGGCTTGATTTCCCCAATCATATCAATCCCCCACATAGCAAAGGGCCAAGGAGCCGTTAAGACATTCAGAGGAACCGGGGATACGCGCACCTTGTCAGCATAAATCTGACACTTGTGACAAGTTCGAGAATGTTGATAGCAATTTGCTTCCATGGTAGACCAGTAATAGCCTGCCCGTAGGATTTTCTTTGCCATCGTATGCCCACTGGAATGGGTGCCAAAAGTGCCTTCATGTAATTCAGCAATGGTCCTTTCAGCTTCAACCTTATCTATGCACCGAAGTAACACAGAGTCATAATTGCGTTTGTAAAGAATGTCATTACTAAGGAAGAATTTAGCAGAGAATCTCCTTAAGAACTTCTTATCGTTTACTGAAGCTCCTTCTGGATATTCTTGGATTTCGAGATACCTGTTGACTTCGTGAAACCAAGGCTGGTCCACTACTTCTTCAGTATTAATCTCGTGGCAGTGTGCTGGTTTATCCCTTCGTTCAATGGTGATATAGGGAGCCTCATTATCCCATTTAAGTTTAAACATAGATAACATCGTGGCTAGTGCGACTGCTAGCTGATTTTCTTCTCGCGGGAAGTGCTCGAAGGTAATCTTCTCAAAATGTGGGAGCAATGTCAAAACATGTTCTTTGTAAGGGATAAGGTTAGGGTGTTTTGTGTCCCATTCCCCTTTGATCTGGCTAATGACCAAAGCTGAGTCTCCGAATACATTCAAGGATTTGATCCCCAAGTCTATGGCAACTTTGAGACCAAAGATGCATGCTTCGTATTCCGCCATGTTATTTGTACAATTTGAAGATGTGAAAAACAAAAGAAGGGGGGTTGAATTGTAAAACTTAAATCAAAAGCTTAGACAACACAGTATTTTTATTCTGGTTCGTTTGATCTCAAACTACTCCAGTCCACCCGTCAAGGTGATTTCGCCTCTCTCCAACGAGGTCTTAATCCACTATATTCAAAGGATTACACAGCTACTTTAACAACTGTTAAAGCCTTCTTGAGTATAACCACAAACCGGTTTATCTTAAGGAAATCTCTTACAATGAATTGAACAAGAATGTGTTTAGAATTTTCTAGTAAAACAATATATCACAACTGTGATAATTACACAATTTAAGCTTGGAATAAAACTGAATTGCTAAAGCGTTTGAGTAAGCATGGTTCGAAGGCTTGGCAAATTCTATGAGTGCATGCGTGTGTCTTTTATCATACAGACTTGTTTATATAGCCAATGCAGAGATACGTTGTCCATAGAGCACTTTTATTGATAATAACACACTTTCCTTTTTGAGAAGATCTTATCTGAAGAGAGTCGTTAGAATTAACTTCTGTCTTGAATACTTAATAACGCTTCAGAGTCTTCTTTGCTTATGGTAGCGCTTCAGAGTGTTCTTTGCTTTAACTTATGGTGACGCTACTGAGTGCTGATGACTTGGTAAAGATCTTTGATCAGAGTCAGAGTGTATATGTTTATGCGCAGATTCTGGTCATCAAGTTTCAGCGTATGATTTGGTAGCTTCAGCGTGTAGCACATGTTACTGATCTTCTGATGCTTCTGATGTATTACTGATCTTCTGATGTTGATTCCATCATAACTTCTATATATACAAAACATAATTTTAAGAAGCATATTTGTCTTATATATAAATCTTACAATTTATTTATTCTTTGTATTTTGTTATCATCAAAACTCTAATCAAGGGTTGTAGAATCAAACTATGTTATAACAATCTCCCCCTTTTTTATGATGACAAAAACCAGATTTTTCAATTAAAAATAAAGAATAAAAAGTGTATAATTAAGAAGAGAAAACTCCCCCTGAGTTGATTACTTCCCTTTACTTCCATGAGTCTTTGAGCATCAGAAATTTACTACATCTTTCATCAGAATTTTGTACCTGTAAGCTTTTCAGAAGAGAAAAATTTAAATAGATCAGAATGTTTGAGACTCATGTCTCAGTAATCCGTTATTGAAAAATATCATTCTTTCTCCCCCTTTTTGTCAGTTATCAAAAAGAACAAATAATCAGAGTCAAAATACATTAATATTAAAAACCAGAAGCAATGATAAGTTCAGAACAATGTGAAAATATTACAGATAAACAAGTTATAAAAACAAGGAAATTCTAAGAGGGAGAAGGTAGACGCGTGAAAAAAGCCTCCAACATGCTCTTGATCTGGGTGTTGGTTTCCTGTTGCTGGGTTAACATGCTCTTAATTTCATCAATTTTGTTGTCCTGTTTATCCATTCTTTCATTCATCAACATATCAGATCTTTTCAGGTCTTCTAGAGTCTGCTTGTCAAGGGAGGAAGCTTGAGGATCTTCAGAAACTGTATGCTTCTCAGAGCTTTCTGCAATATCCTTTTCTTGACCCAGTTCTTCAGCAGGAATCATCTGCTCTTGAGTATCAGGTTGAACTTTGGATGCTGGACGATATTCATACCAGGGAGCATTGTCCAGAGGGAGAACTTCTTTCTTAAGCAGCTTGCTCAGAACTGGACCTTCAATTTCTTTCAGCAGATTGCTGAAGTTCTATTGAGCTTGTCCGTAGCTCTGTTCTTGCAACTTGAAAGTTTCAGAGCATACCCATCTTCTAAACTTTGTCCAAAGGTAGTCTGATGCAGCAGGATCAACCAGCTCAAGACTAGCTTGTTTCAGAGAAGTGATCCACTTTTGTACTTCTGTTTCAAATGTCAATAAGCTGGTACCAACATCTGGATGTTTTGGTTTTGGGATAGCTGTTTTGTGGGTTATGGCAGCAAGACGTTCAAAAACTGTTAAGTCAATGACAGCCTTGATGTTGTCTTCTGGATTGTTCTTTGGTGAGGGAGTGGGAGAGTCAGGAATTATGATTAGACTAGATGGGGAGTTTGGTGGAGTTGATTCTGGTGAAGAGGGAAGTTGGGGAAAATTCACAGTGGTACCAAGGGGAATACGAATGGCCAGAGGTTCTGTGATTCCAGGAATAGGAATGGTATCAGAATCAACAGTTTGGTTTGATTGATTGTTATGAGGTTCTGGTTCACAGGATTCAGAAGGTTGAGCCTCAGAAGTTTGAACTTCTGGTTGAAATGGTTCAGGTTGAGGAGAAGGTGGATGACTTTCTGGCTGAGGATATGAGGGTAATGGTATTTCTGGTAGTGGAGAGAGGGGAATTTCTGGTTGTGGTGAGAGGGGAATTTCTGGTTGTGCTTCTGTGGTGGTTTCAGGGTTTGGATTTTCTGGCATGGGAGCAGAAGTATGTTGGTCTATATAAGATATAACTTTTGCAAGTTCTTGTTGGGTTGCTTCAGTATTTGGATTTTGAGGTTGGGAGTGAGATCTTCTAAGAGTTAAGGATTCAGAGGGGTCAAAATCAATGTCAAAGTCATCAAAAGTTTGTGGTGTGGGGTTTTCTGATTGAGTGGGAATTGGTATAGATGTTGATACAGAAATTGAATCTAAAACAGTTACAAAAGAAGGATTACCTCTCTTTTTAGGAGTCTGCTGGGATGATCCTTCTGCTACAGCTTTCCTTTTCTTTGTTTTCTTCAGCACAACTTCTGGAGCCTTCTGCTGCAGATCCTGAATGTTCAGATTTGGTGCTGTACCATCCGCCTTGCAAGCATCCAAATATCTGACTATTATATCTGGTTTAGAATCAATCTCTGAGAACAGAGGAAAGTTATCCAGAGGGACTCTTCTGCTGGAGATTGCTGCAAAAGGAGTGATGTTGGGTTCCTTCTTGATGTTCTCAATCAACTTCATTTTCTTCAGATTCTTTGTATTCAGCTGTTTGCCAACAGTAGCTTCCAAAGAGCTGATTTCCTGAGCCTCTGTAAGATGATCAATCAGCTTATTCTCTATTAGAATATCTGATATAAGTCTTCCTAAGGGTATCCAGTCCCTTTTTATGCGCTCCTCTTCTCTGGTTTCCTTGACACTAGTCCTTAGATGGTTAAACAGCAGATGCGCCAGATTCACCTTAACCTTCTGGGAGATGAAATAGATCAGAAATTGCTGATCAATATTGATGTAATCAGGAGAGCTGGTAGGCTTCCTGTGGTTTATGAATCCCAGAATGATCTTGGCCCATATTCTGTGATGGTCTTTTAAATCCCTTATCTTGCTGGAAGGAAGCCCCAGAGTGAAGATTTCTCTAGCAATTAGGGCAACATCAGCGCATCTTTCAGCCATGTCAATGCAACGAACACCACCACCATTGTAGCCTATTAATCTTGTAATGAGGTCCTCAGTAATAATAATCTTCTTCCCCATTATGTATGAAGTGACTTGATGGTTGGAAGATGAAGCATGAATCCAAAATTCCTTTACCAAAATTGGGAATGTTGGACCCACCAGACGGTCAAAATATTTTTCCCAGCCTTGAGCCTTAACCTCTTCAGAGAGATTAAACCCATTCTCTTGAAGACTGTTGAAATCCACGATCAATTCTGAAAGAACCTCTAGATTTTTGATTGGTGTGAGAAGCGTTCTGTAGGGTTCTTCGTATTGTTCAGAGGAACCTGTTTTCTGAGAACTGGAAGTGGGGATGCTTGAGGAAGCCATGTTCACACGAAGGTTTTGAGAAGAAAAATGAAAGGGTTTTTGAGAAAGTATGCAAACTGAAATCAGTAAGATTGAGAGAAAATGAAAGTGAAGGTAAAAAAGTGTAAGTGGTGAGAGATGTGTTTAAATAGATTTCTAAACAATTTTGAAAACATAAACGGTAAGAGAGAGAAATTAAATAATGATTAAGAGCATTTAATGATAGCTGATTTTGGGGGATTCAGAAAGATATTGGAACGGTTACCCATGACATGTGTCTCAATGCAACCAATCAGCGCTTTTGACCTTTCAGAAACCTGAACGCGTGTTCAGCCTCAGAAGTAGCTGATGACTGGATGACACTTGTTTTCTTGAGTGAACTGCACATTTCTATCCTTGATTGTGATAGATTCTGATATAATCTGTACTTCTAAAGATCTGAAGAAAGATTGATCAGTAGTTCACGAAAAAATAAACAAAGTTCTAAAGGTTAATATATGGAATCAAAACAGTTTTATTCTGGGAAGAGCTTCATGCTGAGATGTTTCAGAATGAAGTTGAACCTATCTTCAGAAAGAGGTTTTGTAAAGATATCAGCCCATTGATGGTCTGTGTTAATAAATTTTAAATTTAGAATCCCTTTCTGAATATAGTCCCTAATAAAATGATGTTTTATTTCTATATGCTTAGCCCTAGAATGCAAAATAGGATTTTTACTGAGACAAATAGCAGAAGTATTGTCACAGAGGATAAGAATGTTACTCTCAAATATCTGGAAGTCCTCAAGTTGACTTTTCATCCAGAGCATTTGTGTATTGCATCCAGCTGCTGCTATGTATTCAACTTCTGCTGTTGATAGAGCAATTGTGGATTGTCTTTTGCTGGATCATGAGATCAGATTTTCTCCCAGAAACTGGCAGCTTCCAGAAGTGCTTTTACGTTCAACTCTGTCTCCAGCGAAATCAGCATCACAGTATCCTATCAAACTGTAATCACTTGATTTTCTATAAAACAAACCCAGATTAGTAGTACCTTTCAGATACTTGAAAATTCGCTTAACTGCTGTTAAGTAAGATTCTCTAGGATCTGATTGGAATCTAGCACAAATGCAAACACTGAATAGAATGTCAGGCCTTGAGGCCGTCAGATAGAGAAGAGAACCAATCATACCTCTGTAGACCTTCTGTTCTACCTTTTTACTTACCTCTTCTCTTTCCAGAATGCACGTGGGATGCATTGGAATCTTTGATGGCTTACATTCTGAGAGATCAAATTTCTTCAGAAGTTCTCTAACATATTTGCTCTGATGAATGTAAGTTCGTTTTGGGGTTTGATTAATCTGAATGCCCAGAAAGAATTTTAGTTCCCCATTAGGCTCATCTCAAATTCTGCCTGCATACATTTAGCAAAATTTCTTCCCAGAGAGGGTTTAGTGGATCCAAATATGATGTCATCAACATAAATCTGACATACTAGAATGTCATTCTTAACTGTCTTACAGAACAAGGTTGTTTCCACTTTCCCTCTGGTGAATTCCTTTTCTAACAGGAAGTTACTTAGTCTTTCATACCAAGCTCTGGGAGCTTGTTTCAGACCATAGAGTGAATTCTTTAGTTTGAAAACATATTCTGGATTTTTGGAACTTTCAAAACCAGGGGGTTGGTGCACATATACCTCTTCTTCTATATAGCCATTTAAGAATGCACTCTTAACATCCATCTGATACAGAGTGATGCCTTTATTAACAGCAAATGAGATTAAGAGTCTGATAGATTCTAACCTGGCGACTGGAGCAAAGGTTTCTGTATAGTCTATCCCCTCTTGCTGACTATAACCTTGTGCTACCAATCATGCTTTGTTTCTTATGACTTCACCTTGTTCGTTCAGTTTATTTCTGAACACCCATTTTGTTCCAATGATGTTGAATCCTTTTGGTTTGGGAACTAGATCCCATGCGTCATTTCTTGTGAATTGATTTAGCTCCTCTTGCATTGCTAGAATCCAATCATTGTCCAGAAGTGCTTCATCAATTGTAGTTGGTTCAATTAGAGAAACCAGTCCCATGAGGGATTCTTCAGAGTTTCTGAAGCTAGATCTTGTTCTGATTGGATCTTCCTTTCTTCTTGGGATTGTTTCTTCTGGGTGATCCATGCTGCTTCTGGATGGTCTTTTCTGGAGTTGATCAACAAAAGGTGCTGGATTGCTTGAAGTTACTCTTTCTGATGTTGAGGGAGTGTCTCTGTTAAGAGCTTATGATGATTTGTCTTCAGTACCTGTGAGTTCAACTTCCATACCTGCAAGGAATTCATTCTGCTTTGACTTTTGAGAGTCAAGCTTATCATCAAAACGAACACTGATTGAATCTTCCACAATCTGTGTTTCTGTATTGTATACTTTGTACCCTCTTGAGCGTTCGGAATATCCTAACATAATACACTTTTGTGCTTTAGAGTCAAACTTGTTCAAATAATTTTTTATATTCAGAATAAAACATGTACATCCAAATGGGTGAAAATAGGAAATGTTTGGCTTTCTGTTCTTCCACACTTCATATGGAGTCTTTTCCAGAATAGGTCTTATGGAGATTCTATTCTGAATGTAACACGCTGTGTTTATTGCCTCTGCCCAAAAGATCTTAGCAACGTTAGTCTCGTTGATCATGGTTCTGGCCATTTCTTGCAATGTTCTGTTCTTTCGTTCTACAACTCCATTTTGCTGGGGAGTTCTAGGACAAGAGAAATCATGCAGAATGCCTTTGTCATTAAAGAATAATTCAAAATCTTTGTTTTCAAACTCTCCACCATGATCACTTTTGACTTTGACGATTCTAAGATCCTTTTCATTCTGAACTTGGTTGCAGAAGGTAACAAACACAGAGTGTGACTCGTCCTTGTGCCTTAAGAACTTTACCCATGTCCATCTGCTATAGTTATCTACGATTACTAACCCATACTTCTTGCCACTGACTGAAGCAGTTTTAACTGGTCCAAATAAGTCAATGTGCAGAAGTTCTAATGGCTTGGAGGTGGAAACAACATTTTTGGATTTGAAAGCTGGTTTTGCAAACTTGCCTTTCTGACATGCTTCACACAGAGTATCTGAATTGAACTTCAGGTTAGGAAGTCCTCTGACCAGATTGAGTTTGTTAATCTGAGATATTCTTCTCATACTAACATGTCCCAATCTTCTGTGCCAGATCCATTGCTCGTTGTTAACAGATAGAAGACACTTTACATTCTGACTTTTTAGTTCAGAAAGTTTTATTTTATAAATGTTGTTTTTCCTCTTTCCATTAAATAGGATAGTCCCATCTTTCTGACTAACAGCTTTGCATGAATTTTGATTGAAGATTATATCATAACCATTATCACTTAATTGACTTATGGATAACAGGTTATGCATTAATCCATCAACTAGTAGAACATTACTTATAGAGGGAATATTTTCATTACCTACTGTTCCAGAGCCAATGATCTTTCCTCTCTGATTTCCTCCAAAACCTACGTGGCCTCCAGGCTTAAGTTCCAGGCTTTGGAACATATGCCTTCTTCCCGTCATGTGTCGTGAGCAGCCAGAGTCCAGGTACCATGACTGGTGTTTTTTCTTTGCTACTAAAGATATTTGCCACATGTATTATTTTATCCTTAGGTACCCACATTTTCTTGGGTCCTGATTTGTTAGTTTTACCAAAACTCTGGTTGAATTTTGGTTTGACAGAGTAATCACTACTTGTATATTTTATGTCATGTGTGTGCCCATATATAAAGTGTGAATCAAGTTGAGTACGTTTTATAACTAAATCCATGGCATTTTTTGGTGTAGGTACCTTACCTTGATATCCTATCCCTTTTCTGCCATTCCTGCTAACTCCATAGATCATTGAAGCCATTTTGCTTTTGTTTATGTTTTTAGCTATAAACTTCTGAAAGCTGTGATCATACTCCTTGATGATCTCATCAGCACTGCTGGGAGTTTCAGGGATTGTTTCCTTCTGAGAGTTTTGCAATTGGTTTTCTAATTTTGAAATTTTATCTTTTAACTCAGAATTCTCCAATTTGAGACTCTCAGTCTTATCAGAGTCAGAAGCAAGATTCCTTTTCAGGTTTCTGAATTTGACTTTGATCTGCTGATATCTTTCCAGAATTTCATTAAGGCTTTCAGCTAGTTCAGCCTTAGTAAAGCTTATAGTAAAGTCAGGGAATACCTCTTCTGTATCTGATTCAGATTCTGACTCAGAAGCTTCACTGTCTTCTGTTATATTTTCCATGAGAGCTATGTTTGCTCTTTCATCATCTGATTTGGAGTCAGCTTCATATGTGTTAGAATCATCCCATATAGCCATGAGACTTTTCTTCTTTTCCTTGCCAAACTTCTTTTTGGGCTTCTCCTTATGAAGCTTTGGGCAATCACTTTTGTAGTGCCCTTGCTCGTTGCATTCATAGCAGATGATGTCTTTGTTGTTTGGATTTCTGTTTCCTGAAGAACCTTCAGATCTTCTGTGTCCAGAGGAGGATTCTGACCTTCTGTATCTGGAGAAAGATTCATTCTGATTTTCTGATCTTCTGGGATTCCTGAACTTCCTTTTCCTCTGCTTCCACAATTGGTTCACCCTTCTGGAGAGGAGAGATAGTTCATCTTCTTCTGATGAGGACCCATCAGAGGTTTCTTCCACAACCTGCAAAACTTTGGAGTCAAATTTTCTATTAGATTTTAAATCTAATGGCTTACCTTGCTTTTGAGGTTCATCTACTTCTAGCTCTATCTCGTGACTTCTGAGGGAGCTGACAAGTTCCTCCAGAGAGATTTTGTTGAGATCCTTAGCTAGCTTAAGCGCTGTGACCATTGGCCTCCATTGTTTTGGCAAGCTTCTGATGATCTTCTTAACATGATCAGCAGTAGAATATCCTTTGTCAAGAACTTTTAGACCAGCAACAAGAATTTGAAATCTTAAAAACATAGTTTCTATTGATTCACTCTCTTCCATCTTGAATGCCTCATACTTCTGAATGAGTGCAAGGGCTTTGGTTTCTTTGACTTGAATGTTTCCTTCAAGCGTCATTCTCAGAGAGTCAAACATATTCTTTGCAGTGTCTCTGTTTGATATCTTCTCATATTCTGAATAAGAGATGGCGCTGAGAAGAATTGTTTTGGCCTTGTGATGATTTCTGAACTCACGCTTTTGCTGATCAGACATTTTTTTCCTGTCAATCTTCTGACCACTTCCATCCACTGGGTGCGTGTATCCATCAGTCACCATGTCCCACAGATCAGCATCATGGGCCAGAAAGAAACTCTCAATTCTGTCTTTCCAGTAGTCAAAGTTCTCTCCATCAAAGACTAGAGGTTTGCCACTGAATCTGTCTCTTTCTTCATTGTTGTCATTGCTGACGCTGGATCTTGTACTGACACGGTTAAGTGTTATAAGCTTAGAACCAGGCGCTCTGATGCCAATTGAAGATGTGAAAAACACAAGAAGGGGGTTGAATTGTAAAACTTAAATCAAAAGCTTAGAAAACACAATATTTTTATTCTGGTTCGTTTGATCTCAAACTACTCCAGTCCACCCGTCAAGGTGATTTCACCTCTCTCCAACGAGGTCTTAATCCACTATATTCAAAGGATTACACAGCTACTTTAACAACTGTTAAAGCCTTCTTGAGTTTAACCATAAACCGGTTTATCTCAAGGAAGTCTCTTACAAAGAATTGAACAAGAATGTGTTTAGCGTTTTCTAGTAAAACAATATATCAATACTGTGATAATTACACAATTTAAGCTTGGAATAAAACTGAATTGCTAAAGTGTTTGAGTAAGCGTGGTTTGAAGGCTTGGCAAATTCTATGAGTGCATGCGTGCGTCTTTTCTCATACAGACTTGTTTATATAGCCAATGCAGAGATACGTTGTCCATAAAGCACTTTTATTGATAATAACGCACTTTCCTTTTTGAGAAGATCTTGTCTGAAGAGAGCCGTTAGCATTAACTTCTATCTTGAATACTTAATAACGCTTCAGCGTCTTCTTTGCTTATGGTAGCGCTTCAGAGTGTTCTTTGCTTTAACTTATGGTGACGCTACTGAGTGCTGATGACTTGGTAAAGATCTTTGATCAGAGCCAGAGTGTATATGTTTATGCGCAGATTCTGGTCATCAAGTTTCAGCGTATGATCTGGTAGCTTCAGCGTGTAGCACATGTTACTGATCTTCTGAAGCTTCTGATGTATTACTGATCTTGTGATGCTGATTCCATCAGAACTTCTGTATATACAAAACATAATTTTAAGAAGCATATTTTTCTTATATATAAATCTTACAATTTATTTATTCTTTGTATTTTGTTATCATCAAAACTCTAATCAAGGGTTATAGAATCAAACTATGTTCTAACACAATTGAAGAAGAGTCTTGCTGTAAATGGAGTATGACACCCTTCAGGAGATATGAGTACAACACCAATACCATTACTGAGTGCGTTAGATGCCCCATCAAAAACCAGGGTCCATCGGGATCCTTGTTCAGGTCCGTCATATGGCCTGAATTCTTCACAATTGTTTACCATCATGATGTCTTCATCTGGGAATTCAAACTTCATGGACTGGTAGTCATCTACAGCTTGGTGAGCAAGGTGATCAGCTAGTACAGTTCCCTTTATTTCTTTCTGGGTAGTGTACTGTATGTCATATTCTGTCAGGATCATCTGCCACCTCGCTATTCTCCCAGAGAGTGCAGGCTTCTCGAAGATGTATTTTATTGGATCCATTTTAGATATCAACAAGGTAGTATGAGTCAGCATATACTGTCTTAGCCGGCGAGCAGCCCATGCCAGAGCACAACAAGTTTTCTCGAGCAGTGAATATCTTGTTTCACAGTCGGTAAACTTTTTTCTCAAGTAATAAATAGCATGCTCTTTTCGGCCAGACTCGTCATGCTTCCCCAACACACACTCCATTGAATTTTCCAAAATGGTCAGATACATGATCAATGGTCTTCCCTCGACTGGCGGCATCAAAACAGGAGCCTCTTGCAGGTACTCTTTGATCTTGTCGAAAGCAGTTTGGAACTCGTCATTCCATTTGACTACTTGATCTTTCTTCAGTAACTTGAAGATTGGTTCACAAGTAGCTGTCAAGTGAGAAATGAATCTGGAAATGTAGTTTAAACGTCCCAAGAATCCTCTAACTTCCTTCTCAGTACGAGGAGCAGACATCTCTTGTATCACTTTCACTTTAGCAGGATCTACCTCATTACCCTTGTTACTAACGATAAAGCCTAGGCGTTTACCAGACCGTACCCCAAATTTGCATTTGTTTGGATTCAACCTCAGCTTGTACTTCTTCAGTCTCTTAAACAGTTTTTGTAAGTGATCAAGATGCTCTTATTCTATTTGAGATCTGGCTATCATGTCGTCTACATAGACCTCTATTTCGTGATGTATCGTATCGTGAAATAGAGCTACCATGGCACGCTGATAGGTTTCCCCAACATTCTTCAGTCTGAATGGCATCACCTTATAGCAGAAAGTGCCCCACTGTGTGACAAAAATTGTCTTCTCCATGTGTTCAGGCTCCATTTTGATTTGGTTGTAACCTGAGAAACCGTCCATGAAGGAAAACACTTTGTGTTGTGCCGTATTGTCAACTAGGATGTCAATATGGGGAAGTGGGAAATCATCCTTAGGGCTTGCCCTATTCAAATCTCTGTAGTCCATGCACATTCGCACTTTGCCGTCTTTTTTGGGCACGAGATCAACATTGGCAACCCATTAGGGATAAGAGGTGATAGCCAAGAATCCAGCGTTGAATTGCTTCATGACTTCAGCTTTAATCTTTTCTGACATATCAGGCCTCATGCGGCAAACCTTTTGCTTTACTGGCGAACAATCCTCTCTTATGGGCAGGCGATGTACCATAATATTTGCATCAAGTCCTGGCATGTCTTCATACGACCAGGCAAAGACTTCGACATAATCGTGTAACAACTGAATCAGACGCTCCTTGATACTGGGTTCCAGATCGGCACCCATCTTGACCTCTTTTTTGTCTTCTTCGGTACCTAGGTTGATTGTATCCACGGGTTCCTCGTGAGTCTGAATGGTTCTCTCTTCTGGTTGTAGTAGTCTGGCAAGTTCCCCTGGTACTTCACAATCTTCCTCGCCTTCGTCTTCGGCTTGGTAGATTAGATTCTCAGGGTCACCAAAGGCCATAGTAGTATCGTTATCCATGGGATCCCGAATGGATGTATACCTGCATTCTGAGTGTGAGTGTGTGTAAGGGTATAACTATCCTTGAAGAAAATAAAAAAATGTAAAAGAAAAACAATGAGCACAAAAGTTTGTATGCGAAAACGTCCATGATTCATTGATGTCATATGAAAATGAGATGATAACCCTTACAAATGGACCATTGTGCCTCGGGTAAGACACAACGTTTTAAGAGTGCAAATTGTTTTAATATTACAGATCCAACAAAATGTAAAGACAGATTACTGTGGGATAAAAGTGTTCGGGACAAAATCTCTAGCCTCCCAATTGCTGAGCCCCCCATTGATAGTTGGGAATATTCAGTCCTCCAAGTCACAGCTATCTTCCTCGTCTTCTACGGTGTTGACCTAGCGGTTGCTGATCTTCAGGGGTGGTCCTCCAGCACGAGCGCGGCGTACAACCTTCTGAGCACTTGAAGTGAAACCCAGGCCAAACTTGTCAGACTTATATGGGATATCTGGGAGTTGTCCCCAGATAATGCACCCACCTTCTTCTACCACTGCTTTGGCATCCTTCAAAGATGACATTCGGAGCGGAGGCCTTGTAATATTGGGAACAACCTTGGTTACTGCCACATCTTGCGGGACCTCTTCAAAGTGTTGAAATGGAGTTTCAATAAATTCACCATCTAATTCCATATATCTGAAGGAATTGAGATGGCTGATCATATACTCTTCTTCTCCATGCACAGTGATAATCTTCCCTTGAATCGGATATTTCAGCATTTGGTGCAACGTAGAAGTGACAACGCCAGCATTGTGAATCCATGGTCGGCCTAGCAAGCAAGAATATGAGGGACGGATATCCATTACGTAAAAAGTTGAATCAAATGTTTGCGTTCCAACTTTTATGGGAATGTCTACCTCCCCATGTACCATCCTTTTCGAGCTGTCAAAAGCCCTTACTACTATGTTACTTGGCTTCAATGTAAATCCCTCACAGTCAAGCCTATCGAGAGCTTTCTTAGGCAATACATTCAGAGATGAGCCAGTGTCCACCAAAACATGGGCCAAGGTTGTGCCCCTACATTCAACTGAGACATGCAATGCCTCATTATGCTTCCTTCCTCTCGGTGTTAAATCAGCATCCGAAAAACCTAGACCATTATCTGTAGTCAAGCTGGCTACGTAATCTTAGAATTGATCGGTAGATGTCTCTTGGGGTACATGGGCAGTTTTCAGGAAATTTTACCAAGGCTTTTGCATGCGCCTCGGAACATAGTAGTAATGCCAGCACGAAAATTTTAGAGGGAGTCTGCCCCAATTGTTCAACTACATCGTAGTCGCTTCTTTTAATGATCTTTAGAATCTCCTCCATCTCTTTCCGGGAGGTCTCAGGGATAGCCAATGACTGATCCTTCGTCCGGACAGGCTCAATCAGAATACTTTTACCTCGAGTTTCGGTTAACTCAGTTGCAGGAGTGTCATTAGGAATGATAACAGGGGTTGTAACGGCTTTGTCAGTTGGAGTATTGGTGGAGGTGATTGTAGGACCGGGAACAGCTTTTGGGGGAGTAACATCAGGAATGATTATGGGTCCAGAAACTGCTTTTGGGGGAGCAATTTCTGGAGAGAATATCCTTCCGCTTTGGGTAATCTTGCTAGTTCTTGCAATATTACTGATGTCGGAGTTGACTTTCTCGGAGCTTGAATCTTTGGCGGCTGGCCAGTCCTGCTTGATACCATGGTAGTAGACATCCCTTCCATAATTCCATAGTATGGTTTTTTCTGACGAATATGGGACTGATCCAGGCATTGAAATTATTAAAGGAGTTGCTTTTGGAACTGATGTAATTTTAACGAGTCTTTTGGTGGAGACCCTGGAAGAATTGGCGGAAATGGTTGGTGAGGTCAAACAAAAATGACAGTTTTCATTACAAGGGACAAAAGTCTTCTCGAATAAAATTTATTTGTTATCTATTAGGCACTGAACGCCTGCTTTCAGCAAAGGACAACTGGTTGGTGAGGTCAAACAGAAATGATAGTTTTCATTATAGCCTGGGAAAACACCGGCTTCTAACAAGTTCTTTTTTATAGTCAGAAGTGGGGTCACAAGTTCATCAACTGAAGCAACAAACATATCCTCCTCAATAGCATTGGCATTATGGCCGTGTCTAGGCATAGGGGCAGAAATGACATTTGGCTTTTTGGGTGCATCGAATTCAATTTCTTTTGCTTCAATGAGGTCTTGTATTTTATTCTTTAGAGCCCAATAGTTATTAGTGTCATGGTCGGGACTTTCAGAGTGATATGTGCAATGGGCATTGGGATGATAGTGAGGAGATGTTGTGTTGGGGTTTTTGGGAGCTTCTTTCAAGGTCACCAAATTGGATCCTAGTAGGTGCGGTAATACCTGAGATGGGGTCATGTTAATTCTGGTGAACCGCCTGACCGGTCTTTCCATCCTCGGTTGATTGTTTCTTTGATGATCAGGTGCAGGTTTAGGTATCATCACAACCCCCACCATTGGTCGGCACTCGGCCCTATCTTGATTTCTCTGAGGATAAACGGCAACCACTTCTTTCTTTCCGATGAAAGGCTTTCTTATAGCTGCAGAAGAGGATGTATCTTTCTGAATCTTCCCACTCTTTATACCGGCCTCTACCCTTTCTCTGGTCAATATTAGTTCAGTAAAACCTGCAGATGAACTTCCAATTAAATGATTAAAGAAGGGACAAGACAAGGTGCCCAAGAACATGTCTACCAATTCTCTCTCAGATAGAGGGGGTTGAACTCTTCCGGCCAAATCTCTCCATTTTTACGCATAGTCCTTAAAACCTTCATTGGAAACCATGGCCATACCCTGGAGTTGAGAACAGGTAGGCGCAAGATCAGCATTGTATTGGTATTGTTTGTAGAAGGCTGTAGCAAGATCTTCCCAGTTGTGAACGTTGGCTTTTTCTAGTTGGTAAAACCAGTCAAATTGAGTTCCAGACAGACTGTCTTTGAAAAAGTGTACCCATAAGTCTTTGTCAGCGGTATGGGGATGGAATTTCCTTACATAGGATCGGAGATGCATTTTAGGGCATGAGACTCCGTCATACTTGGCGAACACAGGTGCTTTAAATTTAGGAGGAATGACAATCCCTGATACTAACCCCAATTCCTCAAAGTCTAAGCCAGGCACTTTTTGGATTTCCATCGCACTCAACCGCTCTTCGAGATGTTTATACTTGTCATCAGCTGGAGGGTTTTTTTCTTCAGAATAGTCTTCTTCTTCCTCTTCCTCTTCCGATTCTGACGGGACAACTGTTTCCTTGCCTTTCCCATCTTGATTGTCTCTTTCACCGGATGTCGTTGCAAAATCTAGGGTTCTTCGTGTCTGCCCATGAAATCTTCTTCCCATGTTTAGAACTTCGGTTACCTTTTTTGTCTTCTTTTTCTTCTCCTCAGCTAGTAAAGTTTTCAACTCTTCTTGTCCTTTGGCTAGGGTCAAGAGCAACTGTTAAAACTGTGTATTCTGAGCTTGGAGGTCCTTCACTGTTTGCTCGAGATCTATCTTACTGAAATAAACAGTAGAGAGATGAGGAGACTTGTTGCAAAAGACCTGCTTATGTTATGATGAATGGTATATGCATATGTAATGATTTCAAGGATTTCAAAGATTCAAATTTGTTTTAGACAAAAAGGAAACACACGTTATATTAATAAATTAAAGCTTTGAGTACATCAATGCCCCTTGGGCAAAATAATACAAAAACTCTAAGATAAAAAAGGTAGTTCGTATCCTCTTTGGTGCGATGTAGGCATTCAGAGTCTGCTCCTCATGAAGTAGTCTAGTGAGTTCCAAAACCTTCTTCTCGCTTGCGTAGAATTGAGCTTCAAAAGTATCTCGCTCCCCCTTGAGTTGTATCCAATACCTTTGTAGGTCTTCAAGAGAGGTGGGCATATCAGGATGTAGGATAGTGTATGGAACATCTCCCTCCATGACAGGCTCAATGATTACCGAGAGAATGAAGGGGTAAGGCATCATAAGACTCTGAGCACGAGTTCATACCCATTTGAGGTAAGGCTCAAGAGGGATGGAATTCTTGTGCCCCAAAGTCTTGCTATCCACCTTATTTAACATCCTCCAAGCTCGGATAAATATCTGGCAAAGACCTTGATAGTCATTGTCATAGTCAAATACCAAACCTTGAATCAGCATCTCGTGCGGGCCATCCCTTCGGGCGTAACCAAACTGTCTTAAGGCTAAGCATGGGTTCTAGGTGATACCTCCCCTAATTCTAAGTAAAGGGACATTAGGGAACTCTCCACAATAGTCGACAATGATAACATTCTCTTTGGATCGAGAGCACCAATGAATTTCGGAATGTTTGAGCGTCATCAACCTTTGTGACCACCTTGAACCTTGCTCATTTTTAATACAGATTGGGGAAGATGCGAAATAAACCATCTTGCCAAGAGAGGAGTGAAACACATAAGGATACCTCTTTTCCTCATTGTGCGAGTGTGAAAAGAGTGTAGTATATCTCCTAGCAATGTAGGCACCAGGTTGCGGGATATGAAGATTTTGATGGTGTTAACATCTATGAGTTGGTCAGAATTTGGCAATAAAACCATCCCATAGATGAGGAGAGCCACAATTTCCTTAAAGGCTTGCAAGACCAAGGAATTCCAACAACTTTGGGATTTCTCAAATAGGAACTTTGCTGAGAAACCTTTGACACCACTCCTTGTTTCCCAATGAGTTGTGACATTAGATGAGTGAAAGTGTAGAGCTTGAGCAATCTCTTCTGGCTTTGGGTCTCTTTTCGTACCGTTAAAAGGTAGTTGATTGAGAATGGGAATCCTCAAGAGTTGGGAGAATTCTTCCAAAGTAGGCACAAGTTGATAGTCGGGAAATGTGAAGCAATGGTGTAAAGGATCAAAGAACTGAAAAGAACCTTCATCATGTCCTCATCTGTGTTGGAGGTGACCAAGTTGAGTAGGAGACCATGTCTCTCGGTGAATGGAGAATTTTCTGGAATCCTTGAAGCTAACTCCTTAAGTTGTGGAGGAATCCTTACAAGGTTGACTTGAATAGTTTTCCTGCAAAGAGAATCCATACCCTACAAAACAGAACAAAGATAAATCCTCAGATCCTTGAAATGGTTAGTGAATGTGTATGATGTTATGATGTTCATGATGTTATGTACAAGTATGTATATACAAGAAAAGAAAATAAGTCCTTAGGTTTAGGCTTGCATGGAGTTTTATAGGTAAGTACCCTCTTGAAGTTTTAGTTGGCTCAAACTTGTCCTAGTAATAGTAGCCGGGTTCTAAGGAGCTCAATATCACTGGTTTGTTTCCTTGGTCATTGTTTCAGCACAAGCCTCTTTTATGGCGACCAAAATATCTAAAGAAACCAAACCTCAATGAGTGTAGTATCGAGTATCTACCAACTTCGGACTGCACCAAAGCCGGTCATATCACTATGTCCTAATGGCCAAGTTGGTTAAGTAAAGGTTCTAAAAGTTCATTAGTGCTTCATGACATCACTCAGCGGCCCCATATTCTCCTTGACTACTCAAGGGATACCGGTACCCACAAATATGTCACACTAACGTAGATATTGCTTAGACCATGTCGGTATACTCTGCACAGTTTCCACAATGTATTGCTACTTACCTATAAGGTATCCAAAATCTGGGTAGAGGATTCAAACCCAAACAAAGAACCATCATGTAAAGCATACAAGCAAACAAAGAAAGCAATTAAATGTGATCTAATCCTAAGGTAACCCCACTTTTAGAAATGTCCCCAGCAGAGTCGCCAGTTCTATGATACGGTAGGAGAACTGACTTGAGGGTTTTGCATTTGATCGCAGTTGCAGATAGCAAGAGTCACCACCGACTTTTCTTTTATCCAACAAGAAAAGGTGAAAAAGCACAGGAAAGACCTTTAGAGATGTTTTCTTGAGTTCGGGGGGTATATTATGAAAAGGGAAGGTATTAGCACCCTTTTCATCCATGGTTTTCCATGGGCTCTTAGTTACTTGCTAGATCACTTGCTTTTGTTTGAAATTGTGCTTTGTGTGGTTTTTGAAATTATTTTATAAAGACGCCATCGTTTAGGCAAACTTTGTAATGATTCTCGTTCGTAAGAATGTATACAAAGCGTTGATCTTTTGAAAATGTTTTCAAGTTTGAAATATTTTTTTGAAAGTGTTGGTGTTTGTTTTGAAAATAGCAAGGATGTTTTGGTTTTGAAATTGAGCAAGCAACTAGGAGCGAATCTACCTACTCAAAAGTTCTTAGGTGTTCTTTTCCTCCTCCTTTAGATGTTGCTATCTTTACCATTGTTTTGGTAAGAAGCCCCATCGTCGGATGTGAAGGGACGGGCGCAGGACGTTTTTGTATAGTCCTAGAAGGCAACCCATGGAATGTTTTAGCAATATTGTTTCAAGGACTAGATCGTTTATCGAAGGCAACATCGAGGGTCATCGGGGGACTACGATATTTTATCGAGGGTCTTTGCTAAAACACCCATGTTCAAGGGACATGACTATTTTTTTCGATAGGCAACAAGGTGGGATTACCCTAAGGGTGCTAGTGTGCAAGTGTGTTTGATTGCATGCATTTTAGTCTTGATTAGGGTGATCTATTTGTTGATTTTATCTTGCCATACATTCTAAATACTAGCAATATATGAAAGCAAAAATAAAATGCGGAAAATAAAATCCTAAGATATTACATCTTTAGGGGGATGGGGGTACAATTTGCAAACAGGGATGAAATAAATGTCTAATTATTACAACCACATTGAACTAATAAGCAGCAATGAAAATATATGCATAAACAGTGTAGAAAATGGGAGAAACTGCTTTTTGAACCATTGTGTCGACACATAACTTTTCCTTGCTCTTGTAAAGAAAGATTAGCTCAGTATGAGCCGACACATAATGGGATGTGTCGACTCATACACCTTCTTTGTATTGACACATACGCTTTTTGTGTCGACTCATAGACTTTTCAACCTTCTGTTTTGGGACCTGGAATCAGTATGAATCGATGCATGGGGTTTATGTATCAACTCATACCCTGTTTTTTTACTAGGATGAGTCGACGCATGTGTGTATGTGTCGATACATTTTTCTTCCTTAAACATTGTTCTATTGTCCATACATGTCAGTTCACAGCATATGATTGATAAACATATAGAGCAAGAAAACGGTTAGCTAAAATGGGCAATCATTACTACATCTTATCCTCAAAAATAAATCATTAATGATGTATGAAAAATGCCAAGTCAAGAAGACTTACCTTGAAACTACACTTGGTGTTTGAAATCTGAATGCCTTTCAAGATGTTGTGAGGGCTCCAATGAATCTCCAGGAAGCTTTTTCCAAACTGTTGAAACCCGGTCAGGGCTTGTTCCAAACTGTTGAAACCCTGTCAAGTTGTACAATATTGTTTTTATGTTTGGATGGTGAGGATAATGGCACTAACAGAAACTGTTTTAGTGTTTTTACACTCTCTATGTGCTAAGGTGTTTGGTTTATGGGAGAGTTTGTAAGGTGGAATAATGGATTGCAGTTCTGTTTTGAATGAGATTAGAGCTGGTTTCTTTCTGAATGAGTCAAAGTTACAAATAACACTATTTTTCTGTTAAAAAAACTCTCTCTTCTCTCCAAAAATTCCAACCCATATGTCTTATGAAACAGTCCTTTGTTTAGACCCTTGAATGAGGTTTAGGGGGGAAACAAAATAATTCATTTTGAATTGTTTTTGCCTACTATTTTGATAGTTTATTCACACAATTTTCTTTTGCCATTTTGGTGCAATTTTGGGGCTATTGTGATGCAGGTTGGTGCAGACTGCATAGAGCAGTTTTGGATTGTATAGGACATCATATGCAGATTTGTGGTGCAGTATAGCACAAGGTTTTTTGTAGGACAACAATGGAGCAGGTTTTGGGGTGTTGTGGTAATGCAACATATCATACTTTGTTCAGCTTCGACATCAAGATTTATAGCATGAAACAAACTTAGTCTTGTGGAGTATTTTATGAACATTGTATGAAGGACAAAACACTGTGCAAGGTTTTGAGTCAAAGGGAAAAATCCAAGCAATGCCAAGTTTAGGGTTTGTAAACTTTGCAAAAAATGTCACTTTGTAATAACTTGAATTATTTGCCTCATTTTAAATTATTTGGAATTGTAGTAAAAAAATGTCATGAAGCAAATGAAATTAACAAGTATAGAAAATACTTAGAACAATTTCAAAGTCTTGCAAAATTTAGATTTTTTTTTTATTCTCTTGATTTCTTTGATGATCAAATTTCACCTTTTGGACGTCTTGACGCAATGTGATTTTTGGGACTCAAATTTTGGTCAAAAACTCAAAGTTTGACTGTTCAGTGTGTTTTTGACCATTTTTCCCTTATGAATGACTTTCTTGGAAAATTTGTAATTCAAGGCTTGAAATTGGATAGAAGAAAACCTGAGGGTCCATGATGATCCTTTGAGAAAAGAGAGGGCAAATTTTGGGGTATAACACCTTCGACACACATAGTTTCGACACTATGGATTACAAGTCTATTTTCATGCTTGCTTCGATCCCCAAGCTTCGACTGGGCAATGGCTTCCTTCGAGTAACCTGCTTCGATCGACAAGGATAGTTGGTTGTGGAATTTGAAGTTTGGACATTTGAACTTTCAACCACTTAATCAGTTGATTACTCAAGATATGGTTACTGGTATTCCAAGTCTTGAGATGCCTGAAAAAACTTTGTGAAGTTTGTCTGGTAGGAAAGTAATTCATAAATTATTTCGTTTTGACTATGCCAGTGAGATCATCTTGCATACTCAAAGTGGAACATTCAGATAAATATGGTCCATTCGAAGGAGTTGCAATTGTTGGAAACAAATATTGTTTCGTCTGTTGATGAGTTTGGTCGAAGGTTGTGGATCTATGTGATTAAAACGAAAGGACAAAGTAAATGGTACATGTGGTCCATTCGAAGAACATACATTTATTGGAAACAAATATTGTTTCGTCTGTTGATGAGTTTGGTCGAAGGTTGTGGATCTATGTGATCAAAACGCAATGACAAAGCAAGTGGTACATGTGGTCCATTCGAAGAACATTCATTTGTTTGGTCGAAGGTTTGTGGATCTATGTGATCAAAATGAAAGGGTGAAGTATTAAAGATGCTTGCTGAACAAAGTGCTATATGCTGCCAAGCCCAAGCTTGTTGTATTGTCCACACAACAGCCTAAAACCATGTCAAAGAAGCAGTATGTTGCACTGTTATGAAACATCCCTGCATCAAGCTGCCACAACACTCTAAAACTGCTGCAAAACAGTTTTGCTATGTTACTCCTGAACCAGTTCTATATTTGCACCAAACTAGGATATAAGAGCTGCACCTTGAAAGCTATGTGTGATACGGTGGCAGAACCGAACTGTTTTAGGAAAATGCTGGTTTGCATTTTGCGTTTGTGTTTGCAAAATGTCGCGGTAAGCAAGAGTCGCCACCGACTTTTATTTTATCCAACTGGAAAGGAAAAAAGCACAGAAAAATTCTTTTTTCGAGATTCTGAGTACGGGGGGTAGATTATAGAAAGGGAAGGTATTAGCACTCTTTCTATCCGTAGTTTTCTACGGGCTCTTAGGTACTTGCTCATCATTTTCAAAATTGCTTTCGTGTTTGTGTGTTTTGAAAAGTTTTTATTTTAATTCGATTTAACCCTTGCTTCTGTCTTCAAGAGTGTTACAAAGTCGTTTTGAAAACTTTGTTTGAAAAAGTGTAAGTGTGGAAAAGTTTGGTTTTGAGCAAGTACCTACTAGCATCTACCTACTCGAAAAAAGAATGTTTCTGTTCTTTTTTCCTTTAGACAACACTATCCTACTTATTTGAGAAATAGGAAGCACCGTCGTTGGAGTTGTAAGGGTCAATTTGAAAGGGACGTACGATCACTAAAGCAATGTTAGGATGTTTTAGTAATAACCCTAGTGTCTTAAGATCATATTCGAGGCAACATTTCCGAGGCAACCTTTTTTAGGCAACATTTCCGAGGCAACCTTTCCGAACGGGACATTTTATCTTTGTCCAGACAAGAGGGCAACCACTAAGACACCCTATACTTAATGATCATTTACCGAAGGCAACCGAAGTGAGAGTATACCCTAGGAGTGCGCATGTGCGAGTGATTTGATTTCAGTTATTATCTTTGCACATTTAGGGTTTTCTAACCATTTTAAAATTAACATACATTCTTGTCATGCAATCCTATTATCATACATCTAACAGTTAATATTTGCGAAAATTAAAATGCGAGAAATAAAATTACGCTATTACAAGGCTTCGGGGAGGGGAATTAATTACATAGCCAAAAACCCGTACAAACGATAAATAAACGAAAAAGTTCTAATTAAACTATTACATCCCATGAGCAGTTACATTTATATCGTAAAAATGAATAAACGCGCGATGAATAGAGAACGAGAGAAAATTAGGGTTTTGACCCCGTCTAAACCTAATTAAAAGAAAAATCATTTTTTTGTTGTTTTTTGATTATTTTTGAGAAAATAAGGTTTTAATTAAATAAGTACAAACCTAGTTACTAATCAATTTAAATTAAGAAAAATAATTAATTTGACCTATTTTTGCATTTTTTGTTATTTTAAGAAAAGAAAATAAAGATTAAATCAAACAAACCCTAATTTTCTAATTTATTTTAAGTTATTTACAAAAAAGTTAAAATTGCCCTAAAATTAAATTAACCTAATATTAAATTAATTTTGACAAAATAAATTTAAAAAAAAAAACTAAATTCTAATTTGATGAAAATTGATTTTATGAGTTTTTTTGTAAAAAAGAATTAAATTTGTGATTTAGAAAATAAATTTAAACAAAATAAATTAAAGAATAGAAAAGAAAAGAAATTGGAATGGGCCTGATTATGCTAGCAATAGAGGGGGTGTCCATAGCATTTTCTGAGCCCAAAATCCCTTGGCCCACGTTGACTCTTTAGGTTCCATGTTGCAAGTTTGACTAGGCCTATGGTAGACCTTCATGTGCCAGGCGTTGGATTTGGTTTGCTTTAGATCCAATGGTTGAAAGCTGATGACTCATGGTGGATTTATGAGAAGCCTGCACATGGAAATACACATAGCAAAATAATATTGAAGAAACAAGGGGACCTAGGGATCGAACCCAGGCCCTTTGGCAATTTTCTTCACCCACTGAACAATTGAGCTAGCGCGTTCATTTGCATATGGAATAACAAACAAATATTATATTAGAAAAGGAAAATTAATATATCAAAACGCGCGAATTTTCAAACGGGCAAGTCAGCCCACGCCACGCCATCATCTTCTACCTCCTTCCGTTGCTAAAAGTTTGGACACTTTTACCTACAGACAAAAGGGCGTAGGTACAACCCTGTGGTTTTCCAAAACTCTATGCAAGCATGATAAATGAAAACTAATGGTACAGGTCAGTTCGTCTTGGCCTTGTGAACAACATGGTACCCCTCTTTTGGGCCAATTTTACCTGCATGAGAAAACCCTAAAACGAGCAAGGAAAACCTAGCAATGGTGGATCTCAGTATGTGCATCAAAAACTCAATTGAGTATAACCAGAATATTGCAAATACATTAACAAACACATATATGTCATTGAAACATGCTAATGCTGCGTAAATTGCAAGAATGGATTTTGAGTTTGAAGGGAAAACCGTGGGTCTGTAGTTTGAGTTTCTGGCCGTATGGATGCTTGCAAACGATTGTATCTTCTTCAGAGAAGGTCCAGGATATGAATGGTGATATTGGAATGGCCTGAATTTCCTTCTAACTGCAAGAATGAGTTCACACTTTTTAATGACTTTTTTGGATCTGGTTATGCTCTCTCACGCCTCAAACCCCTCTGATTTTGCTTTAAATTTGTTCAATATATATCATAGAATCAATTAGGGTGAAAACTTGCATAAAATCTTGGCCATTTATGAAGATTTGATCATTGATTCACTCTTGCATCAAATCTTCCCAAAACAAGAAAAATTCAATCTTTTTATGTCCAAACCAGCCTTGCACGATTTGATTCTCTTCCCAGCTGTATGAGAGACCTAAACATGCATAAAATCTAAAGCTTTGATTAGTTTTGATATTTTCATGATTTTATTTTGATTTAATTTGATTTAATTGAAGTAAAAATCAAAATAAATGACAAAAATAAAATAAAGGCAAGTGGGAAGGATCATGGGTCGTGGATCATGTTACCAACTCAATACAAGCACAAAAAGTTGGGCCCATTTGACAAGAATTGCAATTTTGGGCACATTTGACTTTTGGCAATTTTGCAAAAAGGGTCAAATTCACCAATGCACAAATCCTTCAATTTTGACCCTTGATATGTGTTCTATGACTTTTTAGAAATATTAAGATGTCTTCTAAGCAACCCTTTTAGTCTCATATCAATTGATTCTTCCATGTTCATGTATGAAGCTTTGACAAAAAAGGTGTTTTTGTTGACTTTTCAAAATGACCTATAATGTCCAAATTTGTAATTTCTTGTGAGTGCATATTTTGAACTTGGGAGCTAAAGATGAATTTTAGGGAATTGTATCCTCTTCAAAATGAGCTTTGGATGGGTCATTCAGGATAAAGTATGAGAAAGTTATGCTTGGTCAAAGTTGAGTTGACTTTTCCTACAAAACCCTAATTTAGCAACTTTTGGGTTTTGATGAATTGTGAGAAATCCTTGAGGAATCATGATCAACACTTGATCAAATGATTAATAATACTTCAAAATGAGAATGTTGACCAAAAATATTGAAGTTTGATTGTATGTGGGCTACCGTTGACTTTTGCCCTAGCACAGTCGACTTTCAGGCCTTTGAGCAATTGACTGATCAAACTTCCTCTACAAGGCTTGAAACTTGACATGGATGATCTTGAGAATATATTAGGACAATAGTGAGCATTTGGGACCCTTTGGACTCAAACATCTTGATCCAAAATGAAACCCTAATTTGAGGTAGACTGCCTTAGGAGAGAGTTTGTCTAGTCAACCCTTGGACTTCCTTGAGCAATTTGAGGACCTCATTTGAAATGTATTGAGAAATATGGGAGGGAAAATTTTGGGGTACAACAGCTGCCCCTGTTCAATCTTATTAAACCTGGGGATGTAGATTGGCTTGCTTTCCTTTTGTGATCCGAAGGTGGAAGATGATTGAACACTAGAGTGCCCAGAAATTTGCACTCGCATGAAGTGATACTTGTCTTGTGATGTCGGGAATGGGCTTATAGATGCCATTTGGAAGTTAATGACGGAAGATGGGCTTAAAGATGCCATCAGAAGAAGTGTTGATTGCATAAGATATTCCTTTGCGAGAGCCCGTATACCTGTTGTTGAGGAGGATTTCGCTGGGGAATGCTGGTCTCTGTCTTGAGAGAAATAGAATTTTAGGAGCTTTGTTCGTCCGTTATTCTACTGGGGAATCATCTCTTGGTTGAAGAGGTGAAAATGAACTATTATCTGGTTGTGATCTAGGCTTCATAGTGATAAGATCGATTACTATCTGGTCGTGCTCTAGGATTTACAGTGACTTAACGGGGAGATGAGATTAAAATTTTTATCTGGTTGTCTTCCAGGCTTCGCAATTTCTCAATTCTTATCTAGTCGTACTCCAGGCTTCAGAAGGAATTAAGTTGTTATCCGGTCGCATCCGAGCTTTAACTTGAATTTAGGGCACACTAATATCCGGTCGATTTCTAGGCTTTATAGTAATTGTCCAAGTAAACTACTATTTGGTCGAAATCCAAGCTTCACAGTGTCTTATACTGTTATCTGGTCGATTCCAGGCTTCAATGTCTTTTGCCGCTATCTGGTCGTAATCCAGGATTCACAACTTCTTACTTCTTATTTGGTCGTGTTCCAAGTTTCAGAAGAAATCAAGTGGTTATCCAGTCGCACCCGGGCTTCCATTTGATTTTAGGCCTACAAATATCCGGTCGATTTTGGGCTTCTTAGTAATTGGTCGGGTAGACTTCTATTTGGTAGAAATCCAAGCTTCGCAGTGTCCCTTATTGTTATCTGGTCATAGTCCCAGGCTTCAGTGTCTTTTACCGCTATCTAGTCGTAATCCAGGCTTCACGATGTATTATACCATTATCTGGTCGAATCCAGGCTTCATGGCGTTTGGAGAAATCAAGATATCATCCGGTCGAATTCGGGCTTCATAACTTGCATTAAAGATATACCACTATCTGGTCGACTCCAGGCTTCGTAGTATTCTAGGCTGCTATCTGGTTGTAATCCAGGCTTCACAACGTCTTATACCATTATCTAGTCGAGTCTAGGCTTCATGGTGTCTTGTATTGCTATCTGGTCGTAATCCAGGCTTCACAATAACTTGTTAAGCTGTCTTCCGGTCGATCTTCGGGCTTCACCACTTGTGTTTATGATATACCACTATCTGGTCAATTCCAGGCTTCATGGTGTCTTTGTACTGCTATCTGGTCGTGATCCATGCTTCATAGTAACTTGCATTGCTATCTGGTCGTTCTCCAGGCTTCACAATAACTTGCTGGGGATTAAACTATTATCCGGTCGAATCCAGGCTTCATAGCTTAAATTTAAGATAAACCATTATCTGGTCAATTCCAGGCGTCGCGGTATTTTGATACTGTTATCCGGTCGTTCTCCGGGCTTCACAATATGATGGAGAAATCAAGATACTATCCGGTCGGACCCGGGCTTCATAGCTTGAACTAGAATAGAAATCTTAGCATTGATTTGACTGAACCAGAGAAAACTTGTGAGAGTTTGATTGTACCTTTCCCTGAAAGGTAAAGAGTTAGTCGTAGGTAATATCATGATGCATGAAATGTATTGAGAAATGATGTTCTCAAAATAAATGAGATTGTGTTGTATGATGTGTATGCGCATGCCATGATGTCTAGATATGCAATGTTTTTATGATGTTCTCTAGTTGGGGAAAAAATATCGGACTGCTGCTGGAGAATATAAAGAGTTTCGCTCACTGGGGATAATGACCGAAGATGATTAGCTAGAGACCTGTGTCCGTTTTGTTTGAGAATATTTCGTCGGGAGAAACTCTGCTGGAGAATGGATTAGTGGGAGAATGACTCTGTGGGGAAGAGAGATACTCTGCTAGAATATTCACTGATTTGGAGAAATAACCTCGGATGGGGATAAATTACCGTTGCCGGAGATAATGAACCCGGCTGGGGACTGGGTTTCCGTCTGTGGAAGAAATAAACTCCACTGGGGATAATCTTCTAGTGCTGGTGATAGATAAACTCTGCTTGGGGATAATTACCATCACTATCTTTGGGTGCCTTTTACTCGGCAGGGAGTGTATATATCTTTAGTCATATTCTCCAGCTGGGTCTATCCTTGTACCTGGTGGGCAGAGCAACTGTAAGGTTTGGAAACTTCTTGTTTGCCCCTGTTCCTGAAATTACTAGTAATCGTCTTTTGTTTCGCATGTAAATATTTATGAGAGACAATCATTTTCAAATGCATATATACAAAATGAATCATTGGACGTTCTTGCAAAACAAAACAGGAAAAGAAACAAAACACTTTTGAAATTTATCGTAAAATGAATTGTATTGATTTTGAAGTTGGCCTGTAATAGGAGTTTTGTACAAGAGGCTCACATCCTAGTAAGAGAACGCCGCCGAATGATAGAATTTATACAATTTGTGAAAAAAAAAAGAAAAATAGCTATGTGAACAATCCCACTGGGTTCTAACTCTGCTATTGCCTTTATATCTTCGAGCATCTCATCACTTTGCTACTTGGTTCAAGGTAGATCAGATTGATTGGCGCCATCCGAACTTGATAGTCGATACCTAAGTTTGGTTACAAGATGATCCAATGAGACATAGTGTTACGCTTTGATCCCTAATTTTTTCATGGACCGCCCTTTTGGGTTTCAGTCCACCGGGATACCCTTTTTTGCCCAAGCCGCCTTTTCAGGTTTTCGACTTGCCGGGTGTACAATTTTTCATTTTCATCCCTTACTTTTTCCCGAACCCTTTTGGTTCGCCGGGAAGCCCTTATTTTTGCCTAGGCCAGTCAACCTAGTGGGTCTTTGATTATGCGTAGTATTTTTTCACTATGTCTGCATTGACGGGGTGAGGAAGGTCGTCACCATCCATGGTGGTTAGAATCATAGCTACTCCTGAGAAAATGTTCTTAACCATAAATGACCCTTCCTATGTAGGAGTCCATTTGCCCCTGGGATCACCTTGCAGCATTATGACGCGCTTGATCACCAGATCCCCGACATGATATTCTTGTCGTCTGACTTTCTTGTTAAATGCCTTGATCATTCGCTTTTGATACGTCTGACCATGACAAATAGCAGTAAGTCTCTTTTCTTCGATTAGATTCAGCTGATCAAGCCGGGTCTAGATCTGGTCGTCTTCGCTCAAACCTGCATCCTTCATAATCCGGGGAGAAGGTATCTGGACCTCAATGGGTAAAACCGCTTCCATACTGTGATACAGTGGCAGAACGAGACTGTTTTAGGAAAATGATGGTTTGCGTTTTGCGTTTGTGTTCGCAAAATGTCGCGGTAAGCAATAGTCGCCACCGACTTTTATTTTATCCAACTGGAAAGGAAAAAAGCACAGAAAAATTCCTTTTTCGAGATTTTGATTACGGGGGGTAGATTATAGAAAGAGAAGGTATTAGCACCCTTTTTATCCTTAGTTTTCTACGGTCTCTTAGGTACTTGCTCATCATTTTAAAAATTGCTTCCATGTTTGTGTGTTTTGAAATTTTTTTGTTTTTACTTCGTTTTAACCATTGCTTTTGTCTTCAAGAGTGTTACGAAGTGTTTTTGAAAACTTTTTTTGAAAAGAGTGTAAGTGTGGAAGAGTTTATTTTGAGCAAATACCTACTAGCATCTACCTACACGAAAAAAGAATGTTTCTGTTCTTGTTTCCTTTAGACAGCGCTATCCTACTATTAGTGAGTAGGTAGCACCATCATTGGAGTTGTAAGGGTCAATTCGAAAGGGAGGTACGATCACTAAAGAAATGTTAGGACGTCTTAGTAATAACTCTAATATCTTAAGATCATATTCGAGGCAACATTTCCGAGGCAACCTTTCCGAGGCAACATTTCTGAACGAGACTTTGATCTTTTGTTTAGACAAGAGGGCGACCACTAAATCACCCTATACTTAATGACCGTTTACCGAAGGCAACCGAAGTGAGAGTATACCCTAGGAGTGCGCATGTGCGAGCGATTTGATTTCAGTTATTATCTTTGCACATTTAGGGTTTGCTAACCATTTTAAAATTAACATACATTCTTGTCATGCAATCCTATTACCATACATCTAACAGTTAATATTTGCGAAAATTAAAATGCGAGAAATAAAGCTATGCTATTACAAGGCTTCGGGAGAGGGATTAATTACATAGCCAAAAACCCGCTAAAAACGATAAATAAACGAGAAGTCCTAATTAATCTATTACATCCCATGAGCGGTTACATTAATATTGCAATAAATAAATAAACGCGCGATGAATCGAGAATGAGAAAAGAATTATGGTTTTGACCCCGTCTAAACCTAGTGGAAAGAAGAATTATTTTTTGGTTGTTTTTGATTATTTTGAGAAAAATAAGGATTTAAATTAAATAAATACAAACATAATTACTAATTAAATTAAATTAAGAAAATAATTAATTTTGACCTATCTTTGTATTTTGGTTATTTTAAGAAAAAAGAAAATAAATTAAATTAAATAACCCCTAATTTCTAATTTATTTTAAGTTATTTACAAAAAAAAAAAAAAGATTAAAGTTACCTTAAAATTAAATTAAACTAATTAAATTAATTTTGACAAAATATATTAAAAAAAACCTAAATTTGATGAAATTGATTTTTATGAGTTTTTTGTAAAAAAGAATTAATTTTTATGTGAGAAAATAAATAATCAAAAATAAATAAATAAGAGAAAATATAAAAGAAAAGAAAGAATTGGGCCTGGTATGCTAGCAATTGAGGGGTGTCCATAGCAATTCTGGGCCCAAAAACCTTGGTCCATGTTGACCCTCCTGGTTCCAATGTTGCACATTTTACTAGGCCTTTGGTAGATCCTCACATGCCAAGCGTTAGATTTGGTTTGTTGGACATCTGGTTGACTGATCATTGAGGGCTTATGGTGGACATCCTAGAAGCATGCGCATGGAAACATGTATAGAAAAATAATATTGAAGAACAAGGGGGCATGGGGATCGAACCCAGGCCCTTTGGCTTTTTCTCTCTCCCACTGACCAACCCTGCTGGCGTGCCTTGTTGTATATCAAATAACAAATAAACATTATATTAAAAAACGCAAATTAACATATGCCAATGCGCGAACTTTTGAATGGACGAACCAGGGGATGCCACGCCACCCTTCTTCTTCCTCTCTCCGTTGGTAAAAGTCCCAGACTTTTACCTACAGACAAAAGTTTGTAGCTATAGCCCCTGTGATTTCCTAAATCTTATACACGTACCATAAATGAAACCCAATGCTACAGGACAGTTCGTCTTGGCCTTGTGAACATCATGGTACCTCTCTTTTGGGCACCTACACAAGAAAACCCTAAAAACGAAACCTAAACCCTAACAATGGTGGATCTCTGTATGGTTAGTAAAAATGCAATTAATAGTTACCAATAGCTTGTGAATGTTTCACTGAACAAGAATATATAAAGAATTCATGCTACAAATGCCAAAATAATGATATTGGATTTCAAGAAAATGCCAAAGTCGTGAGACACTTACAGTGAGTTTTGGTGCACGAAAATGCTTGCTAAGGATTGGGATGGACTCCTTGAATTCCCAGGAAGTGAAAGGAGTGCTTGGAATGGCTTGAAAGCGCCTGGAACTATGAAAACAAATTACTACTTTTCTTGAGTTTTTCCAAGTTTCTTCTCAGATTCTCACGCTTCCAACCCTTGTGCATTTGGTCTGCAAACGTTCTATATGTAGCCTTGAGTGAATTAGGTTTACAAATTTGTTTCAAATCTTCTTCAATTAAGGTGATTGATCAAGATTTGATTCTCTTGTAAATCTTTCCAAAACAAGCCAAAAATCAATATTTTTGTGTACAAACAAGCCTTGCACGATTTGATTCCCTTGCCAACTATTCATGGACCTAAAATATGCACAAAATCTAAAGGCTTAAATGATTTTGGTATTTTTATGATTTTATTTTGATTTAATTTGATTTAATTCAAATAAAAATCAAAATAAATGACAAAAATAAAATAAAGGCAAGTGGGAAGGGTCATGGCTCGTGGTCCATGTTACAAACTCAATACAAGCACAAAAAGTTGGACCCATTTGACAAAAATTGCAATTTGAGGCATATTTGACTTTTGGCAATTTTGCAAAAAAGGTCAACTTCACCAATGCATAATTCTTTCAATTTTGACTCTATGAGGGTGTTCTTGGACTTTCTAGAAATATCAAGATGTCCTCTAAGCAACCCTTTTGGTATCGTCTCAATTGAGTCTTCCATGTTCATGTATGAAGCTTTGACAAAAAAGGTGTTTTTGTTGACTTTTCAAAATGACCTATAATGTCCAAATTCATAACTTCTTGTGAGTGCATATTTTGAACTTGGGAGCTGAAGATGAATTGTAGGAAATTGCATCCTCTTCAAAATGAGCTTTGGATGGGTCATTTCTAATAAAGTATGGGAAAGTTATGCTTGGTCAAAGTTGAGTTGACTTTTACTACAAAACCCTAATTTAGCAACTTTTGGGTTTTGAAAAATTGTGAGCAATCCTTGAGTAATCATGATCAACCCTTGATCAAATGATGAATAATACTTCAAAATGAGGATGTTGACCAAAAATATTGAAGTTTGACTGTATGGGGACCACGGTTGACTTTTGCCCCAGCACAGTCGATTTTCAGGCCTTTGAGCAATTGACTGAGCAAACTTTTTCTACAAGGCTTGAAACTTGACATGGATGATATTGAGAAAATATTAGGACAATGGTGAGCATTTGTGAACCATTTGGACTCAAGTATCTTGATGCAACATGAAACCCTAATTTGAGGTAGACTGCCTTAGGAGAGAGTTTGTCTGATCAAACCTTGGACTTCCTTGGGCAATTTGAGGATCTCACTTGAAATGTTTTGAGAAATATGGGAAGGAAAATTTTGGGGTACAACACATACCATACACCAAAGAGTAGGGTGCTTCCCCTGTCGATGTCCGTGCTGAGGTGCGATACCCATGAAGAGCGAATGGTAACATCTCATGCCAATCTGTGTATGTCACTGTCATCTTCTGCACAATCTTCTTGATGTTCTTATTAGCTGCTTCAACAACCCAATTCATCTTAGGCCGGTAAGGAGAAGAGTTGTGATGTTGTATCTTAAACTGTTTGCAGAGCTCGGTGATCATAGTATTGTTGAGATTTGTACCATTGTCCGTGATGATCCTCTCTGGTACACCATATCGACAGATCAAATTGTGTTGGATGAACCGCGCCACGACGTTCTTGGTTACTGTACCAAAGGAAGCTTCCTCAACCAACTTTGTAAAGTAATCAATAGCCACCAGAATGAAACGATGCCCGTTGGACACAGTAGGTCTGATCTCGCCAATCATGTCGATGCCCCACATTGCAAAAGGCCAAGGAGCTGTCAAGACATTCAGGGGAACTGGAGGTATATGCACCTTATCAGCATAGACTTGACACTTATGACAGGTCTGGGAGTGCTGGTAACAATCGGCTTCCATAGTAGACCAGTAATATCCAGCCCTTAGGATTTTCTTTGCCATGGTATGTCCACTGGAATGAGTTCCAAAAGTACCTTCATGTAACTCTGCCATGATTCTTTCTGCCTCGGTTCTGTCCACACATCGCAGTAAGGTTAAATCATGGTTACACTTATAAAGAATCCCATTACTGATGAAGAACTTCGCAGCGAACCTTCTCAAGAACTTATTATCGTTAACAGATGCACCCTCGGGGTACTCTTGAGCCTCAAGATACCTCTTTACCTCGTGAAACTAGGGTTTATCTACTACCTCTTCAGTCTCAATGTAATAGCAATGTGCGGGTTCGTCCAACCTCTCAATGGTAATCTGGGGAGCTTCATTGTCCCACCGACCTTGAACATAAAAGACATGGTAGCTAGTGCGTCCGCTAACTGATTCTCCTCTCTAGGGAAATGTTCAAAGGTTATCTCCTCGAAGTGTGGGAGCAATTTCAGCACATACTTTTTATAAGGAACAAGACTTGGGTGCTTCATATCCCACTCACCTTTGATCTGACTGATCACTAGAGAGGAATCTCCGAACACACTCGAGAACTTAATCCTTAGGTCAATAGCAGCTCGAAGACCCAGGATGCATGCTTCATACTCCGCCATATTGTTGGTGCAGTTAAAACATAGTCGGGCGGTGAATGGGGTATGATAGCCCTCAGGAGATATGATCACAGCGCCAATGCCGTTACCCAACGCGTTAGAGGCTCCATCAAAATACATAAACCATTGGGATCCTTCCTCAGGTCCTTCATCCGGTCCAGGTTCTTCATAGTCGGTCACCAACATGACGTTCTCATGCGGGAATTCGAAATTCATGGATTGGTAATCATCCACGGCCTGATGCACCATTTGATCCGCCAACACACTCCCCTTGATTTCTTTTTGGGTTGTGTATTGGATGTCATACTCAGTTAAGATCATCTGCCATCTTTCTATTCTTCCGGACAAGGCAGGCTTTTCGAAGATATACTTGATTGGATCCATCTTTGATATCAATAGGGTAGTGTGAGTCAGCATATACTGTCTCAGCCAGCGAGCAGCCCATGCCAAAGCGCAACAAGTTTTCTCGAGCAGTGAGTATCGGGTCTCACAGTCGGTAAACTTTTTGCTAAGGTAGTAAATAGCGTGCTCTTTTCGGCCAGACTCGTCATACTGCCCCAGCACACACCCCATTGAATTATCCAACACTATCAAGTATAAGATCAGAGGTCTTCCTTCAACTGGAGGCATCAGAATTGGTGGCTCTTGGAGGTATTCCTTGATCCTTTCGAAAGCGGTCTGACATTCATCATTCCATCTTACCACTTGATCTTTCTTCAGCAGCTTGAAGATTGGCTCACAAGTAGCAGTCAGATGTGAAATGGATTGGGCGATGTAATTCAGACGTCCCAAAAAGCCTCTAACTTCCTTTTCTGTGCGGGGAGCCGACATCTCCTGTATAGCCTTCACCTTTGCAGGATCCACTTGAATACCTTTATCACTAACGACGAAACCCAGCAACTTACCAGACCTTACCCCGAAGGTGCACTTGTTTGGGTTTAACCTCAGCTTGTACGTCTTTAACCTGTCGAACAGTTTCTGGAGATGGTCAAGGTGTTTTTCCTTAGTCTGGGACCTTGCGATCATGTCATCAACGTAAACCTCAATCTCATGGTGAATCATGTCGTGGAACAAAGCGACCATGGCGCGCTGATACGTTGCCCCAACATTCTTCAACCCGGAGGGCCATTACCTTGTAACAGAAGGTGCCCCACTGTGTAACGAAGGTTGTCTTCTCCATGTCTTCGGGAGCCATCTTGATATGATTGTAACCAGAAAAACCATCCATAAAGGAGAAGATCTTATGTTGCGTGGTGTTTTCAACCAGAACATCGATGTGAGGTAGTGGGAAATCGTCTTTGGGGCTCGCTCTGTTCAGATCTCTATAGTCCACACACATCCGTACCTTACCATCCTTCTTAGGCGCCGAAACCACGTTAGCAACCCACTGTGGGTAAGAAGTAACAGCTAGAAATTCGGTGTCAAATTGTTTCATGACCTCAACTTTGATTTTCTCAGACATCTCAAGGCGCATACGGCGAACCTTCTGCTTTACCGGAGGACATTCTTCTTTGGTCGGCAGGCGGTGTACCATAATGTCAGTGTCCAAACCAGGCATATCTTCATAAGACCAAGTGAAGATCTCAACATAATCGAGTAGCATCTGTATCAACCATTGCTTGACACTAGGCTCCATATTTTCACCTATCTTGACATCTTTCTTGTCTTCCTCTGTACCCAAATTCACTGATTCCACTGACTCTTCATGAGGCTGTATGGCCCTCTCTTCCTGTAGTAACAGTCTAGCGAGCTCTCCAGGAACTTCACAATCATCCTCACCTTCGTCCTCGGCTTGGTTGATCGGATTTTTGAAGTCATAACTAGAAATAGCAGATTCGTTATCAACGGGATCCAGAGTGGATGTGGATCTACATTATGATATGTGAGTGTGTGTAAGACAATAACTATTTTGATAAAGTGCGAGATAGAAAGGAAAAACAAGGAGCGTAAAATTTGTAATGCAAGAAAAGTCCAATGCTTTATTAATGATATATGAAAATGACAAATAATAAGCCCTCACAAACAAAGCCAAGGTGCCCTGGGCAAGGCACCAGGCCGTAAAGTTTCAAACTGTCTGTTACAAATATCAAAACAAAAGTCTATTACTGTGTAATAAAAGAAACGGGTACGGAGTCCTTCGCCGTCCAGTTGTTCAAGCCACCATTGGTTGTAGGGTAGATCCAGCTGTCGATATCTGAATCTTCTTCACCATCTTCAATTGCATTCACTCACTGATTACTGATATGCAGAGGAGGTCTTCCAATCCACACACGCCGAACAACCCTTTGAGCCTCTGTAGTAAAGCCCAAACCAAACTTGTCAGTTTTGTGTGCGAAATCAGGGAGTTGACCCCAATTTGCACACCCACCTTTTTCAATTACCGCCCTGGCATCCTTGAGGGAAGCCATCTTCATCGGAGGTTTGTCAGCAGCAACTTCAGTCGACGCTAGAGTCTGGGGGACCTCTTCAAAGTTCTGACACGGGGTTTCGATGAACTCCCCATCCATCTCCACATAGCGAAAAGAATTAAGATGACTCACCATGTACTCCTCTTCCCCTCGCACTGTAACAATCTTCCCCTTTACTGGATATTTCAACATCTGATGGAGCGTAGAAGTCAATGCCCCGGCCTTATGAATCCAAGGGCGAACCAGCAAGCAAGAATAAGATGGTCGGATATCCATCACATAGAAAGTAGATGCAAAAGTCTGAGAGCCAACTCTAACAGGGATGTCCACCTCCCCGTGCACCATCCTTTTTGACCCGTCGAAAGCCCTGACCACATTATTGCTCGGCTTCAGAATCAAACCTTCACAGTCCAGACGATCTAATGCTTTCTTTGGTAAAACATTCAATGAGGACCCGATATCCACCAGTACATGGGCCATAGTAGTGCCCCTGCAATCGATCGAGATGTGCAGAGCATCATTGTGATTTCTTCCTTTAGCAGTCAGATCTGCATCTGAGAAACCCAACCCATTGTCGGCAGTCAAACTAGCTACGCAGTCTTTGAATTGATCGGCAGAAGTTTCCTGCGGCACATGCGCAGTTTTGAGGAAAGCAATTAAAGCCTTTGCATGGGCTTCAGAATACAATAACAAGGATAACATGGAGATTTTTGACGGGGTCTGCCCCAGCTGCTCGACTATGTTATAGTCGCTCTTCTTGATAATCTTTAGAATCTCCTCTTTCTCCTACTTAGAGGTTTCTACAATGATCTTCTTAGGCGCCTCCGCCCAGGCAGGCTCACCTATGATTTCTTTGCCCCGAGTCCCAGATGACTCGGTATCAAGGGTGATAACTGGAATAAGAACTGGGATAGTAGCTGATGTACTAGCAGATGGGATGGCAATAGGTTTGTGAACAGTCAGAGGGGAAATCTCAGGAGAGAAGAGTCTTCCACTTCTGGTGACCTTGCTTGCCCCGACAATATTGCTGACATCAGCATCAGCTTCTTCAATCTTCAAGTCTTGTTTAATTCCATGGTAATACACATCGGCCCCATAGTGCCAAGGGACGACCTTATCCGAATTGTATGGGATAGGACCAGGGACAATAATGATTAACGGAGCAATTCTCGGAACGGGTGTAATCCTAATAGGCTTTCTCGAAGAAGCCTTGGAAGGATTGGCGGAAATGGTTATGATGGCAAATTCTTCAATTGGAACCAACGGAATCATAGTCTTCTCGAACATGATCTCTCTATTATCCATCAGGCTTTGAACACCTGATTTCAATAAATGGCAACCAGCAGGCAGAATTGAACATATGTGGCACCCTTCACCACAGCCCGGAAATAAACCGGCCAACAATAGATTCTTCTTAACTGTCATCAAAGGAGTAGAAATTTCTTCCACGGAGGTCACAAATAAATCATCGTCCACAGCATTCACTCCATGACCGTGCTTGGTCAAAGGAGTAGTTATGACGTTGGGCTTCTCCGGAGCGTCAAACTCAATCTCTTTGGCTTCGATCAAATCTTGCACCTTATTCTTCAAGGCCTAACAGTTGTTTGTACCATGAACTGGGCTATCGGAGTGATAGGCGCAGCGAGCGTTAGATTTATATAGCGGAGATGTGGTGCTGGGATTCTTCGGGGCTTCCCTCAGAGTTACCAGGTTGGTCTTCAACAATTATGGTAGAATTTGAGATAAGGTCATATTAAGTCAAGTGTACTGTCTTTGCGGTCTCTCCATTCTTTGCTGATTGTTGCATTGTGGGGCAACGGTGGGTCTTGATATTACTACCGCATTTACTGCTTGACGGCGTTCAGGTCTGCTTTGGCTCCTCGAGCCGTAGATTGTGCTAGCTTCTTTCTTACCAGTGAAAGGTTTCTTTTCTGCACTTGATGAAGTACCTTTTTGTATCTTACCCTTTCGGATACCGTCTTCTACTCTCTCCCTAGTCAAAATCAATTCCGTAAACCCAGATGATGAACTGCCGATCAGATGATTGAAAAATGGACCAGAAAATATCCCCATAAACATATCAACCAACTCCCTATCAGACAAAGGGGGTTGGACTCTTCCAGCCAAATCTCTCCACTTTTGAGCATAGTCCTTAAAACCTTCGCTTGCACCCATAGACATACCCTGAAGTTGAGTACGAGTGGGAGCAAAGTCGACGTTATACTGATACTGCTTATAAAAAGCAGCAGCAAGGTCCTCCCAATTTCGGACATTAGCTCCTTCCAATTGATAAAACCATTCAAGCTGAGTCCCTGACAGACTATCTTGAAAGAAATGTACCCACAGATTTTTATCAGCAGTGTGGGGTTGAATTTTCCAGACATACGAGCGGAGATGGAGTTTAGGACAGGATACTCCATCGTACTTAGCAAAAATCGGAGCTTTGAACTTATGATGGATCACCACCCCTGATACCAATCCCAGCTTTCCAAAATCCATACCGAGGATCCTTTGAATCTCCATAGCATTCAGACGGTCTTCTAGTTGTTTGTACCTATCCTCAGCAGGAGGATATTGCTCTTCATCATAATCTGTGTCATTATCAGAAACTGCAGGACTGGGGACCTTTTCTTCTTCTTGGTTCTCCTCTTCCTTAAATGAAAGGGACAGATCAACTTGTTGTTTCAGCCTATCCCCAAACCTTTTACCCATGCTAAAAAGAACAACCTTCTTCTTCTTCTTCTTCTTCTTCTTCTCCTTCTCTTTCTCTTTCAGGATGAGAGCTTTCAAATCCTCTTGCCCTTTAGCCAAGTTTAAGAACATCTCTTGGAATAAACAACGAAGAATATGATAAACCTGTAATGGCACCTGTAATGATGTGCATGATAATGGGATGCGTATGTAATGATTTCAAAGACTTTGGGAGATTTAAATTTGCAAAACAAGAAATGAACAAACTTTATTAGATTAACTTGTAAAAATGTTTAACAATGCCTTTAAGGCGTTACAAAGAAATAAATGAAAAACAAATCAAAGCTAGAAAAAGCAAAAATCAGAAATCCCATGGACGCTTCCCCTTGGTGCTGACGTAGTCATTAATCGTCTTTTCATTCTCAAGTTGCCTGGTAAGCTTCAAGATCTTCCTTTCTTGCTCATGGTACTTCTCTCGGTAGGTACCCCTCTCCTCTTTCAGCTGAATCCAGGATCTCTTCAATGCCCCAAGATCAGTGGGCATGTAGGGATAAAGGACTGTATAAGGAACGCCCTCTTCATTGGTAGGCTCCACAATCACTGGCAACACAACTTCATAAGGCATCCCAAGCTTCTGAGCACGAGCCCGAATCCACTGGAGATAAGGTTGCATAGGGAGAGAAGTCCTTGGTCCTAGCTCTTGAGGGTCAGATCTATTCACCATGCCCCAAGCTCGCATAAACCTTCGGCGATGCTCGTGAACGTCCTCCTTGTAGTCAAATGCAATATCTGTAAGAAGTAGCTCATGAGGACCATCTCTCCGAGCGCAACCAAACTGTTGTAAAGCTAGGCATGGGTTGTAGGTTATACCCCCTCTGATTCCAAGCAACGGGACACTAGGGTATTACCTACATTGATCAATGATAGCAGTGCTTTCCATAGCCTTAGAACTCCAAAGAATGTCTGTATGAGCAAGGGACATTATTCTGTAAGACCATCCTAAACCTTCCTCATTCTTCAACACGGACTTGGGGAGGTTCGAAATAAACCACCTCTCCAGCAGCGGCATGCAACACATGAGGGTCCCTCTTCTCCGTACAGTACGAGTATAGAGGGCATGAAAGATATCACCCAGAAGAGTAGGTACAGGATTGTAAGACAGGAAGATCTTAACCGTATTCACATCTATGAAGGAATCTGAATTCAGGAAAAGAACCAAACCATAGATAAGTAGAGCCAAGATGTCTTCGAAATCCTGAAAGTCCAAATTATCCCAGAATAGTTGAGCTTGATCCATTAGAAACTTGGCTAAGAAACCTTTAACCCCGCTTCGTGTCTCCCAGTTGGATACTACATCAGCCCTTTTCAAATGTAAAGCTGAAGCAATGTCCTCTGGTCTAGGAGCCTCTTCCAAACCTGTGAAATGCATCTGCTCGAGGATGGATATGCCCAATAAGTGAGAAAACTTTTCCATAGTAGGAACTAGCTGATAATCCGGGAAAGTGAAGCAATGATGCACCAGATCGAAGAACTGGAAATGCACACTCATCATCTGCTCATCAAACTTTGAGGTAACCAAGCTAAGAAGCTGACCATGTCTCCTAATGAATGAAGAAATATCAGAAACTCTCGAGGCTAAATCTTTGAGTTGAGCAGGTATTTGTATAAAGTTAACTCAGATGGTGTTTCTGCGTATGGAAGCCATAATCTGCAAAACAGAACAAAGATAAATCCCCTCGGTCTTTGAAATGGTTATTATAATGAAGTATGCAGGCTATGTTATGATTCATAATGTCATGATAAAACACACAACAGGTATATCAGATAACAGACATGGTAAAGGCAAATAAGTCACATAAGATCCCTTAAGTTTCAGGCTTGCATGGGGTCTAGGTACTACCCTCTTGAAGTTCAGTTGGTTTCAACCTGTCCTAATAATAGTAACCGTGTTCTAGAGGTTCTCAATATCACTGACCATCCTCCACCAGTCATGGTTTCAACTCACGCAATCTTTTCTTGCGGCCGGAACTATCTCGAGAGTATGGTCTTAATGAGTGTAGCATCGAGTATCAACCAGTTCTCACCTTTACACCGAGGCCGGCTATCTCACTACTTTCTAATGGCCAAGTTGGTCAATTATAGGTTCTAAGGTCAGTTGATACTTGACGACACACGTAGCAACCCCATATTCTCCTCGTTTCTCCACAAGGGATACCGGTACCAACCAATGTGCCACATCAATGTAGCTACTGCTTCAACCGTATCGGTCTACGTCGTACAGTTCCCTCACAGTTTATTGCTACTTACCTAAAAGGTGTCCCCCAGATCCGGGTTAGGATCTATAGTAACTCCCAATACAAGACCCTAAAAAATAAAGCAATCAAATCAAACAAAAGAAGCAAGTTATGATGAACTAATCCTAAGGTATACCCCACTTATTCTCCCCAGCAGAGTCGCCAGTTCTGTGATACGATGGCAGAACCAGACTGTTTAAGGAAAATGCTGGTTTGCGTTTGTGTTCGCAAAATGTCGCGGTAAGCAAGATTCGCCACCGACTTTTATTTTATCCAACTGGAAAGGAAAAAAGCACAGAAAAATTCCTTTTTCGAGATTTTGAGTACGAGGGGTAGATTATAGAAAGGGAAGGTATTATCACCCTTTCTATCCGTAGTTTTCTACGGGCTCTTAGGTACTTGCTCATCATTTTCAAAATTGCTTCCGTGTTTGTGTGTTTTGAAAAGTTTTTGTTTTACTTCGATTTAACCATTGCTTCTGTCTTCAAGAGTGTTACAAAGTCGTTTTGAAAACTTTGTTTGAAAAAGTGTAAGTGTGGAAAAGTTTGATTTTGAGCAAGTACCTACTAGCATCTACCTACTCGAAAAAAGAATGTTTCTGTTCTTGTTTCCTTTAGACAGCGCTATCCTACTTATTTGAGAAATAGGAAGCACCATCGTTGGAGTTGTAAGGGTCAATTCGAAAGGGACGTACGATCACTAAAGCAATGTTAGGACGTTTTAGTAATAACCCTAGTGTCTTAAGATCATATTCGAGGCAACATTTCCGAGGCAACCTTTCCGAACGGGACATTTGATCTTTGTTTAGACAAGAGGGAAACCACTAAGACACCCTATGCTTAATGATCGTTTACCGAAGGCAACCGAAGTGAGAGTATACCCTAGGAGTGCGCATGTGCGAGTGATTTGATTTCAGTTATTATCTTTGCATATTTAGGGTTTGCTAACCATTTTAAAATTAACATACATTTTTGTCATGCAATCCTATTATCATACATCTAACAGTTAATATTTGCAAAAATTAAAATGCGAGAAATAAAACTATGCTATTACAAGGCTTCAGGGAAGGGGATTAATTACATAGCCAAAAACCCGTACAAACGATAAATAAACGAAAAAGTCCTAATTAAACTCTTACCTCCCATGAGCAGTTACATTTATATCGTAAAAATGAACAAACGCGCGATGAATCGAGAACGAGAGAAAATTAGGGTTTTGACCCCGTCTAAACCTAATTAAAAGAAAAATCATTTTTTGTTGTTTTTTGATTATTTTTGAGAAAATAAGGTTTTAATTAAATAAGTACAAACCTAATTACTAATTAATTTAAATTAAGAAAAATAATTAATTTGACCTATTTTTGCCTTTTTTGTTATTTTAAGAAAAGAAAATAAAGATTAAATCAAACAAACCCTAATTTTCTAATTTATTTAAAGTTATTTACAAAAAGGTTAAAATTGCCCTAAAATTAAATTAAGCTAATATTAAATTAATTTTGACAAAATAAATATAAAAAAAACCTAAATTCTAATTTGATGAAAATTGATTTTATGAGTTTTTTGTAAAAAAGAATTAAATTTGTGATTTAGAAAATAAATTTAAACAAAATAAATTAAAGAATAGAAAAGAAAAGAAATTAGAATGGGCCTGATTATGCTAGCAATAGAGGGGGTGTCCATAGCATTTTCTGAGCCCAAAATCCCTTGGCCCACGTTGACTCTTTAGGTTCCATGTTGCAAGTTTGACTAGGCCTATGGTAGACCTTCATGTGCCAGGCGTTGGATTTGGTTTGCTTTAGATCCAATGGTTGAAAGCTGATGACTCATGGTGGATGTATGAGAAGCCTGCACATGGAAATACTCATAGCAAAATAATATTTAAGAAACAAGGGGACCTGGGGATTGAACCCCGACCCTTTAGAAATTTCCTTCACCCACTGACCAACTAAGCTAGCGCGTTCATTTGCATATGGAATAACAAACAAATATTATATTAGAAAAGGAAAATTAATATATCAAAATGCGCGAATTTTCAAACGTGCCAGTCAGGCCACGCCACACCATCATCTTCTACCTCCTTCCGTTGCTAAAAGTTTAGACACTTTTACCTACGGACAAAAGGGTGTAGGTACAGCCCTGTGGTTTTCCAAAAATCTATGCAAGCATGATAAATGAAAACTAATGGTACATGTCAGTTCGTCTTGGCCTTGTGAACACCATGGTACCCCTCTTTTGGGCCAATTTTACCTGCATGAGAAAACCCTAAAACGAGCAAGGAAAACCTAGCAATGGTGGATCTCAGTATGTGCATCAAAAACTCAATTGAGTATAACCAGAATATTGCAAATACATTAACAAACACATATATGTCATTGAAACATGCTAATGCTGCGTAAATTGCAAGAATGGATTTTGAGTTTGAAGGGCAAACCGTGGGTCTGTAGTTTGAGTTTCTGGCCGTATGGATGCTTGCAAACGATCGTATCTGCTTCAGAGAAGGTCCAGGATATGAATGGTGATCTTGGAATGGCCTGAATTTCCTTCTAACTGCAAGAATGAGTTCACACTTTTTAATGACTTTTTTGGATCTGGTTATGCTCTCTCACGCCTCCGACCCCTCTGCTTTTGCTTTGGATTTGTTCAATATATGTCATAGAATCAATTAGGGTGAACACTTGCATCAAATCTTGGCCATTTATGAAGATTTGATCATTGATTCACTCTTGCATCAAATCTTTCCAAAACAAGAAAAATTCAATCTTTTTCTGTCCAAACCAGCCTTGCACGATTTGATTCTCTTCCAAGCTGTATGAGATACCTAAACATGCATAAAATCTCAAGCTTTGATTAGTTTTGATATTTTCATGATTTTATTTTGATTTAATTTGATTTAATTGAAGTAAAAATAAAAAAAAATGACAAAAATAAAATAAAGGCAAGTGGGAAGGATCATGGCTCGTGGATCATGTTACCAACTCAATACAAGCACAAAAAGTTAGGCTCATTTGACAAGAATTGCAATTTTGGGCACATTTGACTTTTGGCAATTTTGCAAAAAGGGTCAACTTCACCAATGCACAAATCCTTCAATTTTGACGCTAGAGATGTGTTATTGGACTTTTTCGAAAGCTTAAGATGTACTCTAAGCAACCCTTTTGGTCTCATCTCAATTAAGTCTTCCATGTTCATGTATGAAGCTTTGACAAAAAAGGTGTTTTTGTTGACTATTCAAAATGAGCTATAATGTCCAAATTTGTAATTTCTTGTGAGTGCATATTCTGAACTTGGGAGATAAAGATGAATTATAGGGCAATGTATCCTATTCAAAATGATATTTGGATGGGTCATTATTGATAAAGTATGAGAAAGTTATGCTTTGTCAAAGTTGAGTTGACTTTTCCTACAAAACCCTAATTTAGCAACTTTTGAGTTTTGATGAATTGTGAGCAATCCTTGAGGAATCATGATTAACCCTTGATAAAATGATGAATAATACTTCAAAATGAGAATGTTGACCAAAAATCTTGAATTTTGACTGTATGTGGGCCACAGTTAACTTTTGCCCTAGCACAGTCGACTTTCAGGCCTTTGAGCAATTGACTGAGCAAACTTCCTCTGCAAGGCTTGAAACTTGACATGGATGATCTTGAAAACATATTAGGACAATAGTGAGCATTTGGGACCCTTTGGACTCAAACATCTTGATGCAAACTGAAACCCTAATTTGAGGTAGACTGCCTTAGGAGAGAGTTTGTCTAGTCAACCCTTGGACTTCCTTGAGCAATTTGAGGACCTCACTCGAAATGTATTGAGAAATATGGGAGGAAAAATTTTGGGGTACAACACTATGAAAATAACAAACCCAAACAGTTCAAATTTTATTTGTCCCCCCCCCCCCCCCCCCCCCCCCCCCAAAAAAAAAAAAAACTCAAGCAAGACTCTTCTATAAAAAAGTTGTTTTGACAACACACAAAGGAAGGCTTGGGAGAAAAGAAAAGAGGAGAAGAAAAAAAAGAGAGGAGAGAACACTAAGACTGAAGCCTTAAAACACTCTTAAACCCAGAACCAAAAACAACACCTCTGTTTCTTTTCTTCGAATTCAAGAGCATTCAAGGCAGCAACTCAAGTTCGAATCACAAATTCCAACTTCAAGGTAAGTCTTCTTGACTTTAAACCCTTCATTTCAAGCATAATTTATGATTCATCTTCGAAGATAACATGTAATAACCATTGCATTCAAGACTAACCTTTTGCTTGTCTTATTTTCTTGTCAATTATATGTTAAGAACTAATCTGTACAGACATAAAAACAATGTTGGAGTGAAAGAATTACAGCATGATTCGACACAAAGCCTTAGGATTTGACACACACTACTTCACAGGCCCAAACAAAAGAAGAAAAGGGTGTGTGATTTGACACATAACATTGCTTCGATTCATACTGAGTTTGATTTGGGGCTACAGGGCCGAAAGAAGGACATGTTCGATGCATATAAGCATGCTTCGAAACATGCTTCGACACATGCTGTTGAAAGATTTGTTTTTTCTCTCTTTTGTGCTTTTTTTTCATATTTATTTTAATTAACCAAAATCCTTCCATAAAAAAACCTAAAAAATGATTTCTTGATTAATTTGATTTCCTTTTAACTTAGGATTAATTTTCCTATTTTTTATTAATCATATCCCTTTAGGTTAATTAGGTCAAAACAATTTTTCTAACAAAAATCCAAAGCAAAATCCATTTCATTTTATATTCCTTGTACATTATATTCATGTCATTTCTTGTACATTTATTCAATATGATTGTAATAGATAATTAGGTTTAATTTCTTGCAATCTCCATTTGTACATTTGTACCCCCCATCCCCTAATGATGTAATAGCTTAGGATTTTAATTCCCGCAATTTACCGCTTTAAAATAAATTGTTAGTAATTAGGGTGTGTATGGCAAGATAAAATCAACCGTTTGAAAACCCTAAATTCAAAGACAAAAATGCATGCAATCAAACAAACTATCACACACGTGTACCTCTAGGGTAACCTCGCTTGTTGCCTCAGAAAATAGTCATGTCCCTAGAAAATGGGCATTTTAGCAAAGACCCTGGATAAAAGATTATAGTCCCTCGATGTCCCTCGATGTTGCCTTCGGTAAACGATTTAGTCCCTTACGAAGATTGCTAAAACGTCTCATAAGTTGCCTTCTATGACTATAGGATGACCCACGCCTGTCCCTTCACATCCAACGACGGGGCTTCTTACCAAATCAAAATTGTAAGATAGCAACATCTAGAGGAGGAGGAAAAGAACATAGACCTTTTGAGTAGGTAGGACGCTCGTACTTGCTTGCTCGTAAAATAAAACCATTTACGCACTTACACTTTCAAAACATCTTCAAAAACAAACATTTCTTTCAAATATTTTCAAAACCAACACTTTGTACACATTCTTATAGAGACGAGAATCATTACAAAGTTTGCCGAAACAAAGGCGTTTTCAAAATACTTTCAAACTTACACCCATCACAAACACCTTTTCAAACAAAGCGAATTTTCAAATGATCTAGCAAGCAACTAAGAGCCCGTAGATAACTATGGATGAAAAGGGTGCTAACGCCTTCCCTTTTCATAACCTACCCCCCGAATTCAAGAAAACATCTCAAAGGTCTTTCCTGTTCTTTTCACCCTTTCCTTATTGGATAAAAGAAAAGTTGGTGGAGACTCTTGCTATCTGCAACAATTGCGAACAAATGCAAAACAACCAAGTTAGTTCTCCCACCGTATTACAGAACTGGCGACTCTGTTGGGGAATAACTTAAAAGTGGGGTTACCTTAGAGCTAGATCACCTTTTTAATGCTTTCCTTGTTTGAATTGCTTGCTTTACATTTTTGGGTCCTTGTTTACGTTTTGTTTTGATCCTACACCCGGATCTACGGCACCTTTTAGGTAAGTAGCAATAGATCGTAGGGACTGTGCGGGGTATACCGACATGGTTGAAGCGATAGCTACATTAGTGTGACACATCTGTTGGTACCGGTAGCCCTTGAGTTTAGTCAAGGAGAATACGGGGTCGATGTGTGGTGTCATGAAGCACTAACTGACCTTAGAACCTTTAATTGAACAACTTGGCCATTAGGAAGTAGTGAGATAGCCCACTTTGGTGCAGTCTGAAGTTGGTTGATTTGGTACGCTCATTGGTTGATTTGGTGCGCTGAAACAATGCCCAATGAAGAAAGATCAGTGATATTGAGATCCCCTAACCCGATTACTTTCTAGGACAGGTTAAACCAATTAAACTTCAAGAGGGTACTTACCTATGAAATCCATGCAAGCCTAAACCTAAGGAATTGTGTGCTTTGTTTGTATATGATTATTTGTACATAAATACTTGTTTGCTTTGTTCACTTGTACATAACATCATAACATCATACCATATCATTTCCATTGACCTTTTCAAGGATCTCAAGGGCCTGTGATGCAGGGACATGAAGAACCAGATGTCCATCAAGGGGCAAGAGGATTTATTCTCCTCTAACCAAACACCGTCAAAGACTAAAGCACAACAACTTGAGTTAAGGGCTATGACCCACTTGACATGGTAAGCTTGATTCTCGTGGGAGGACATCCAACGATACGAAGTTCTCCAATCAAAGTTATGATCAAAGTTCAACTTCTAACATCTTCTCGTGTTTACCCCGCGAGATCCTTGAAAACATTGCATCCATATATCATGCATCATATCATGACAGGTTTTCCCCACACAGGTTTCTTATCTGCTTACTGTTTATTTCAGTAGAGATGGCTCTCGAACAAAATATTAAAGATCTTCAAGCACATAATGTTCAATTCTAGTTGATGTTCCTAGCTCTGGCTAAAGGACAAGAGGACCTAAAGGCTCTCATTCACAAGAAGAAAAAGACAAAGAAACCAATGAGTGTCCTGAATATGGGAAGGAGACTCAGAGGACCAGCAAAGCGAACTCTAGAATTCGAAACCCCATCAAATGAGGGAGACAATCAGGAAGAGAAGACACAAGAAGAAAACTATAATCCAGGGTCTGTTGAAGAAGAGGCTGACTATGCTAAAGAACAATATCCTCTTGCTGACGACAAATATAAACAGCTGGAGGATCGTCTCAACGCCATGGAAATTCAGAGAGTACCTGGTATGGATTTCAAAGAATTATGGTTGGTTTCTGGAGTGGTCATTCCACCGAAGTTCAAGGTTCCCTCATTTGCTAAATATGACGGAGTTTCATGTCCTAAGCTGCATCTGAGATCTTATGTCAGGAAGATCCAACCTCACACCGCTGATAGGAATTTGTGGATGCATTTCTTTCAGGAAATTTTATCGGGGACTCAATTGGAATGGTTCTATCAGCTGGAAGGAACCAACATCCGCAACTGAGAGGATCTGGCTGTTGCTTTCTACAGGCAGTACCAATACAATACTGACCTCGCTCCAACCCGTACACAACTTCACAGCATGTCTATGAGTTCCAATGAGGGCTTCAAAGATTATGCCCAGAAATGGAGAGATCTTACAGGAAGAGTCCAACCTCCTCTGTCTGATAGAGAGCTGGTAGATATGTTCTTGGGTACTTTGTCAGGCCCATTTTTCAACCATCTGATTGGAAGCTCTTTAGCTGGGTTCACTGAGTTGATATTGACAGGTGAGAGAGTAGAAGCTGGAATCAAGAGCGGTAAAATTCAAAGGGGTGCATATTTAAGTGCATGGAAGCAGCCTTTCATTGGGAAGAAGGAAGTTAGTGTTGTTTATGGTAGAGGTAACCACAACCAATTTGTGGGAGTTGTGCTAATCTCTAATCCTACAGCTGTGCAACAACGTCAACAGGGGAATCAACGTAAGGAGGTTGCGCATAAAAGACAATTCACCAAGATCAACATGTCATTGGCTCAAGCGTTACATCACATGTTGAAGGCATAATTGATTACGTTAAAGGCTCCTCTGCGAAACCCCAATACTTCTGCTCCTAGTTACCATCCCAATGAAAGGTGTGCATACCATTCCGATAGTCCTGGACATGATACGAATGGCTTCTGGGCTCTAAAGAACAAAATTCAAGATATGATTGACGCCAAGGAGATTGAATTTGGTCCTCCCGAGACTCCCAATGTGATCGCTGCTCCCATGCCAAATCATTGAGAGTGTCCAGTTCATTTTGAATGTTCAATTGTAATTTATTTTGTTTGTTCGAACACTTATCTATTATGTCAAACCTTATTTTCATTAATGCATTGCATATATTTGTCTTGAATTAATTCATTCATTGTCACTATATTTAACTGTGCTTTCTACTCCTTTTTGTGATAATTCAACTCTCAACTACAAGTCTAAAGCCTTTAGAGGGAGGATGACGAAAACAATACCATAATCTCATACAATATGCTTTTGGACAGACCTTGCCGATGATGTACAAGCGTTCTTTCAATCCCTAAACACTGGAGTTATAAGGAAGATGATCCCTAGTCAACCCCTTTGAGCCAAATAAGTAGGAATTTTCTTTTTCACACAAATTGAAACCTTTAATCATAACCTGGGGCATGGTAGTTACTTAGTTAATCCCAATGCGCATTCAGTTGCAAGCTTTCACTTCATACACAAACATCCTTCTGAATCAAAAGACGGTGATGGTTCCCCGTAAATAGGAAGTCATTATCTCTCACAAAAAAATCCCACTGAGTTAAAACCTATGAAGGAGACTTAAGAAAAAAACGGGGGTATCCTGCTGGTTATAATCCTAAAACAAGAACAGTCAGGCAAAAATTAGGGACAGTAAATAAAAAAGAGGGCGCTACAATTGACTTTAAACTGGCCACAATTGACTTTTCCCCCAATACAGTTGATTTTTAGGTCAATTGTCCAATTGACTGGTCAAAAATGTGATTCAAGGCTTAAAACTTGGTATGAGCAATCTTAGAGGTCCAACATGAAGTATGAAAGTCACATGAGGCATTGGAAGTCTAAAAATCCCTGTGCAAACTCAAACCCTAATTTCAGGTTATCAGTGCAAGGAGATATCTTGAGCTGAGCAAACCCTAATCTTGTCTTTAGTCTAAGGAGTCTTGTGAGGAAAATCTTGATAATATGAGAGGGAAAATTTTGGGGTACAACAGTCACAATCATTAATAAATAGCTTCATTCATCACATTTGCATCCTATCTTTAAGTTTTCTCTTCTTTTGTTGAATAACTTCTAATTAAAATACAAAAAATATTTGTCTTTGTCTTTTCATATTTGTGTTTTGTAGGTACCGAGTCGAAGCATCCGACAAATAAGGTTTTCCGTTATTTTTTCCCTAAAATCTCTATTTGCAAAGAAAAATGATAATAATTAAAAAATTTCATTTTTTGTTTTCCTGTACAATCGATTGCTCCCATAGTGCAATCGATTGCACAATTGTATTGTGCACAATCTTTGAAAAAAAGTGCATTTTTAGCCTTCAAAAATCAAAAAATTTTAGTATGTGTCGACACATACGTGTTATGTGTCGACCCATACAAGACAATCAATTCTGTAATGTGCTGGCAAAAGCAGCTTGCATCGACCCATAGAGCCTTGTGTCGACTCATCCTGTCTTGTATAACTAGCATGTGTCGACACATGCATGTTATGTGTTAACTCATGCAAATTGATTAATTATATATTGTGTTGAAATAGCAGCTTGCATCGACCCATAGAGGCTTGTGTCGACTCATCCTGTTTTGTATAACTAGCATGTGTCGACACATACATGTTATGCGTCGACTCATGCAAATTGATTGATTCTGTATTGAGTTGAAAAGGCAGCTTGTATCGATCCATAACAGCTTGCGTCGACTCATGATGTGTTATACAACTAGAATGTGTCGATGCATACGGCTCTTGTGTCGACTCATAGCAGCAAAACACACGTGATTTTTGAAAAAAAGCCAGCAATTTCAAAACTGTCATCTTTTTGGCTCCAATTTTTCTGCATAATTTGAAAATTATATCATTAATTCAATTTTGTCTCCAAGAATCAATTACCAAATTACCACTAATCCCAATCCTAAACTCTATAAATAGAGCCCTCATTTCATTCAAATTTCAAGCTTTTGATAGCCAAATCCACCTTGCTAAAAAATCTCTCGATTCTCTCCATCTACCAAATTCACTCAAAGCTCCATTCTCAAGAAAAGTTAGTAAGCTTTGCATTGAAGCTTACTAATCTTTGAGCTAAACCTTCATCCAAACACTTTTTCTTCATCAATTCTCTACATCCAAGCTTTGGTAATTGATTCTTGTGGTTGAATTGAAGAAAATTCTGGAAGTTGTTTGATAATTCTCTAATTCTACCTTTGGTAAGTTGGATCATCATCTTTCACAATGTGATCTCTTGTGGATTTCTGGTTTTGATTCATTGAGCACTGTTTTATGATTCCATTAGTGTTATTTTCTCATAATTTGATGGAATTTTCATGCTCAATTAGATCCATGATCATAAGGTGTTTGATGAAAACTTGGAACAAGAATTTGACCCTTGAAATGCTGTTTTCTACTGATTTTAACAGGTTGTAATCAATTGTTGTAACATTGCAATCGATTGTCACGGAAAATTGATTTGAAAAAAAACTGCACTGATGCAATTGGTAGCTGTTTAAGCACAATTGATTGTAATAGTGCCAAAAATACTTTTTCTGCCTTATTTTGGGGCTGTTTTGACTCAAATATTTTTTCTACTCACTCTCTTTGATGGATAATTTGGATCACAATTTTAAATATCAATTTATCTTTAAATTCAATGGACTTTGTGGTGTAGATGAAGTTGGATAAATGTTCATCAATTCAAATCTATCAAAGAGTGAATTATTTAATTCATTTTTGGTGCTTTGGATTAATGATATGTTTAGTGCTTTAATCCATCTCAGGAGTGGTTGAATTTAAAGATGAAAGAATTTTGAGATGGTGATCCAAATTAACTTATCATTCCCCTCCCTCTTCATCTTATCCCTTTCTTTTTTAATTGTGCTACATGTTAAGGGATGATGGTCTCTATATCATTTATCCAAACATGAAGTACATATATTGCTATTGACCGGCCTCAAAATAGGTGTGACTTCTACATAAGTCCACTTACGATTGCTTAACATAGCGCTAAATTTTGTCCCGATTCGAATAAATGATCATTCATGGCCCAAACCTATGTTTGCAAGCCCAAGTATGTTAATTTGATCTCTTTGATCCAATAACCTTGAGATTCATTGTGTGGAGGCTTTGGTTCTACCAATCCTCTAATGGATCTACACCACTTTTGATCAACGCGGGTCACTTAAACATCATTGATCATTACATGTTACTTTTTGAGGATTCCAAAATGGATGATATACTTGACAAAAAGCAAATTCAACTTGTTGTGTGGAGGCTTTGGTTCTACCAATTCTCTAATGAGTTCCAAATGTAAGTTTCAAGATGATCATCCAACTAACCACTAATTTCTAACAATTGACTTTATTTTATGCTCTTTACTTTATGTACCATTTACTTTTAGCATTTTTACATTTCATGCTATTTTCATCTTTGCTCACTTGAGAATTTACTTTTATGTCATTTTTATTTTGTTCACTTGAGCTTTTCTTTTCCTTTTGAAGACACTTAATAATCAACATGAACCATAAAAAACATTAATAATACTTGGACTATTTGGTTACTATCCTTGGCATTATGGAGTATTGGACTTCTTGGACTTAGGATTAGAAACCTTGTCTTATGTTGGAGACCTTGTGACCTTAATGGATATTTTGTCTAGAGCTCTTGGGGTTTACCTCAAGACATTGGGTTGTTTATTTGTTTTGTGTGCAGGTTATTATGATTACACATTTTATTTGTAAGCTGGAATTCATCTGTATACAATCGTTACTCTGCCCAATTTTTTCCGAAGACTTAATACACTTGAAGTTTGGTCTTCTCAAGAGGTCTAGTATCTTTGCTTGCTTGGTTTCAATCTAAAGAATGGGAATTCTATCTTGACCCATAATGTCAAGTTTTGGCTTCGTGTTGGTTAGACGGTTCTTCTCCTTAGCTTTTACCTTATGCTTTAGGATAGTCCCTTCATCTCCTTTCATCTTCTTTAATTTTCAAAACCTTCTCATCTTCTTTCAAAATCTTCTTTGTTTATAAAACCGAACCGCTTTCATGATAAACCTCGACTTTGTTGAGTGCTTTTCTTTTAAAACTTCTTTTATTTAAACAAACTTCTATTCATTTAATCATACTTTGACATTGTTGTACCCCAAAATTTGCCCTCCCATATTTCTCAATACATTTCAAGTGAGGTCCTCAAATTGCTCAAGGAAGTCCAAGGGTTGACCAGACAAACTCTCTCCTAAGGCAGTCTACCCCAAATTAGGGTTTCAGTTTGCATCAAGATGTTTGAATAAAAAGGGTCACAAATGCTCACAATTATCCTAAAATGTTCTCAAGATCATCCATGTCAAGTTTCAAGCCTTGCAGAAGAAGTTTTCTCAGTCAACTATTCAAATGCCTGAAAATCGATTATGCTAGGGCAAAAGTCAACTGTGGCCCACATACAGTCAAACTTCAAGATTCTTGGTAAAATCCTCATTTTGAAGTATTATTCATTATTTGATCAAGGGTTGATCATGATTCCTCAAGGATTGCTCACAATTCATCAAAACCCAAAAGTTGCTAAATTAGGGTTTTGCAGGAAAGTCAACTCAACTTTGACCAAGCATAACTTTCTCATACTTTATCAGAAATGACACATCCAAAGCTCATTTTTAAGAGGATGCAATTCCAAATAATTCATCTTCAGCTCCCAAGTTCAAAATATGCACTCACAAGAAGTTATGAATTTGGACATTATAGGTCATTTTGAAAAGTCAACAAAAACAACTTTTTTGTCAAAGCTTCATACATGAACATGGAAGACTCAATTGAGATGATACTAAAAGGGTTACTTAGAGGACATCCTAAGATTTCGAAAAAGTCCAAGAACACATCTCTAGGGTCAAAATTGAAGGAGTTAGGCATGGGTGAAGTTGACCTTTTATGCAAAATTGCCAAAAGTCAAAAGTGCCTTAAATTGCAAATTTTGTCAAATAGGCCCAACTTTTTGTGCTTGTATTTAGTTTGTAACATGGTCCATGACCCATGATCCTTCGCACTTGCCTTTATTTTATTTTTGCCATTTATTTTGATTTTTATTTCATTTAAATCAAATTAAATCAAAATAAAATCATGAAAATATAAAAATCATTTAAACCTTGAGATTTTGTGCATATTTCAGGTCCATGGATAGCTGGCAAGGGAATCAAATCGTGCAAGGCTTGTTTGTACACAAAAAGATTGATTTTTGGCTTGTTTTGGAAAGATTGACAAGAGAATCAAATCTTGATCAATCACCTTAATTGAAGAAGATTTGAAACAAATTTATAAACCTAATTTACTCAAGGCTACATATAGAACATTTGCAGACCAAATGCACAAAGGTTAGATGCGTGAGAAGCTGAGAAAAAACTTGAAAAAAATCACCAAAAAGTGTTGAGTCAAATTGCAGGTTAGAGGACAATTTACACCATTCCAAGGCTAGCAAACAATTCCCAGCCATCTCCTGAAGCTAACCTGATCATAATCAAGCCTTGATTTGCCCAGAATCCATCTCCACGACCCTCACGGTTTGACATTTTTTTCAAAATCGTATCCCTTTATTCTTATATCTTTATCATGTTTCAATGACATATTTTTAATCCTTAGCATGTTTGCAAGCTAATAGTATCATTTAATTGCATTTTTGGAAGCCATACTGAAATCCACCATTGTTAGGGTTTAGGTTTCGTTTTTAGGGTTTTTGATTGCAAGTAAAATTGGCCCAAAAGAGGGGTGCCATGGTGTTCATAAGGTCAAGACGAATTGATCTGCACCATTAGTTTCCATTTATGGTGCGTGTATGAGATTCTGGAAATCACAGGGGCTATAGCTACAGACTTTTGTCTGTAAGTAAAAGTCTTGGACTTTTACCAACGGAGAGAGGAAGAAGAAGGGTGGCATGGCACCCCCTGGTTGGTCCATTTAAACTGGCGCACGTTTTTTTCTATTTTCCTCCACTAACTCACGTTATCACATATTATCAATTGTTTATTTCATATACAAACAAGCGCGTTAGCAGAGTTGGTAAGGAGGTGTGTGGAAAAGGCCAAAGGGCCTGGGTTCGAATCCCAGGTCCCCCATATTATTTCATAACATTTTTTCTTGTATAATAAGGCGTGTGTACAGGTAAGGGGTTCACCATGTGCCCTTAACAATCAATCACTAGATCTCCAGAAGGCCAGATCTAACGCCCATCATTTGGAGGTCCATGATGCACCCTGGTCAACTTGCAACATGGAATCTGAGAAGTCAACTTTGGGCCAAGGCTTATTGGGCTTGAAAGTCAGATTGGCACCCCCCCTTATGCTTTGGATACCAGGCCCTTTTTCCTTTATTCTTTTATATTTTCCTTTTATTCATTTAATTTTGTTTAAATTATTTTTTCATAAAAATTAATTCTTTTTATACAAAAAAACTCATAAAATCAATTTCATTAAATTTAGTTTTTTTTATATATTTTGTCAAAATTAATTTAATTAGTTTAATTTAATTTTAGGGTAATTTTAATCTTTCTGTAAATAAATTAAAATAAATTAGAAAATTAGGTTTCATTTGATTTAACTTTTATTTTCTTTTTCTTAAAATAACCAAAATACAAAATAGGTCAAAATTAATTATTTTTCTTAATTTAATTTAATCAGTAATTAGGTTTGTATTTATTTAATTTAAAACCTTATTTTTCTCAAAAAAATAATCAAAAACAACAAAAATGATTTTTTCCCTTCAATTAGGTTTAGACGGGGTCAAAACCCTAATTTTCTCTCGTCCTCGATTCATCGCGCGTTTATTTATTTTGACAATATTAATGTAACTGCTCATGGGATGTAATAGTTTAATTAGGATTATCTTTTCATTCATCGTTTTACGGGTTTTTGGCTATGTAATTAATCGCCCTCCCCGAAGCCTTGTAATAGCGTAGTTTTATTTCTCGCATTTTAATTTTCGCAAATATTAACTGTTAGATGTATGATAATAGGGTTGCATGACAAGAATGTATGTTAATTTTAAAATGGTTAGCAAACCCTAAATGTGCAAAGATAATAACTGAAATTAAATCACTCGCACATGCGCACTCCTAGGGTATACTCTCACTTCGGTTACCTTCGGTAAACGATCATTAAGTATAGGGTGTTTTAGTGGTCGCCCTTTTGTCTAAACAAAGATAAAATATCCCATTCAGAAAGGTTGCCTCGGAAATGTTGCCTCGAATATGATCTTAAGACATTAGGGTTATCACTAAGACGTCCTAACATTGCTTTAATGATCATACGTCCCTTTCGAATTAACCCTTACAACTCCAACGACGGTGCTACCTACTCACTAATAGTGGGATAGTGCTGTCTAAAGGAAACGGGAATAGAAACAATCCTTTTTCTAGTAGGTAGATTCCAGTAGGTACTTGCTCAAAATCAAACTTTTCCACACTTACACTTTTGCAAACAAAGTTTTCAAAACGACTTCGTAACACTCTTGAAGACAGAAGCAAGGGTTAAAACGAAGTAAAACAAAAACTTTTCAAAACACACAAACACGGAAGCAATTTTTAAAATGATGAGAAAGTACCTAAGAGCCCGTAGAAAACTACGGATAGAAAGGGTGCTAATACCTTCCCTTTCTATAATCTACCCCCCGTACTCAAAATCTCGAAAAAGGAATTTTTCTATGCTTTTGTCCTTTCCAGTTGGATAAAATAAAAGTCGGTGGCGACTCTTGCTTACCGCGACATTTTGCGAACACAAACGCAAAACGCAAACCAGCATTTTCCTAAAACAAATGATGAGTGTGCTTTTCCAGTTCTTCGACCCGGTGCATCATTGCTTCACTTTCCCGGATTATCAGCTAGTTCCCACTATGGAAGAGTTTTCCCACTTAATGGGTGTGATACAGTGGCAAAACCGGGTCGAAGAACTGGAAAAGCACACCCATCATCTGCTTTAGGAAAATGCAGGTTTGCGTTTTGCGTTTGTGTTTGCAAAATGTCGCGGTAAGCAAGAGTCGCCACCGACTTTTATTTTATCCAACTGGAAAGGAAAAAAGCACAGAAAAATTCCTTTTTCGAGATTTTGAGTACGGGGGGTAGATTATAGAAAGGGAAGGTATTAGCACCTTTTCTATCTGTAGTTTTCGACGGGCTCTTAGGTACTTTCTCATCATTTTAAAAATTGCTTCCGTGTTTGTTTGTTTTTGAAATTTTTTTGTTTTACTTCGTTTTAACCCTTGTATAAGTCCTCAAGAGTGTTACGAAGTCGTTTTGAAAACTTTGTTTAAAAAAAAAAGGTGTCCCTTTGTTGGAGTTGTAAGGGTCAATTCAAAAGGGACGTAATGGTCATTGAAGGCAACATTTAGGGATACCTTAGCATTTCGAAGGGACTGTCATCATATATTCGTAGGCAACATCGAGGGACAAGATCATATACCGTAGGCAACTTTGAGGAACATCCAGGGACCATGATCTTTATGATGATTTTAACTGAGGGCCTTTGCTAAGGGTATCCCTATGTTCGAGGGACATGACCATTATTTTCCGAGGCAACCAAGTGATGTATACCCTAAGGGTGCATATGTGCAAGGTGTGTTATGTTTAGTTATTTTAGTCTTGTATTAAGTTTGCTAATGTTTGATTATTCTTGCCATACAATCCTATTAGTCATACATCTAGCAGTTAATAATTGCAGTAATTTAAAAGTGCAGAAATATAAAACCTAGCTATTACAAGGCTTCAGGGAGGGGGATTATGTACATATCCAAAACTGGGGGGGGAAAATAAATAAAAGCGGTAAAGGTCCTACTAATCATCTATTACATCCCAATATATTGTTAAAATAATAAAATGAAGTGCGAAAGAATAATAACGCGCAAATTTGAAAAGACGTCTAAAAATCCTAAGATATAAAAAAAATCTTTTTGTTGTTTTTTTTGTTTTAATTTATAAAAATGGTTTAAGTTAAAAAATAGTTGATCTAGATCTATATTTAAAAGAGATAATTATTAAAGAAACATGAAATTTAAATAAAAGAAATTAATTCTATGTTTTTTTGGTATTTTTGTTATGAAAAGGAAAATGAATTAAAATGAAATTAAACCTAAGTTCTATTAATTTTAATTTTACAAAAAAAAAGTTAAAGTGATTAGTTAATTAATTTACCAAAATTAAAATTTAATTAAGATAAAATCCTAAATCTATTTTTATGTGATTTTTATATTTGTTTATTGATAAAAAAAGGGATTAAAAGAAATAAATGAAATGAATAAAACAAGAAAATAAAGACGGACCTAGTAGCAAAAGTAAACAAGGGGTGCAATCATTAGAATTCCCTAGACCCGAATCTTCGAAAGCTTCATGCTCTAACTATGGTGTTTTTTGATTCTTGCGTGGAAACTATGATTCAACCATCCATAATTGTTCTATATAAACTCAAACAAACGTTAGCATACCATAAAATGTGATTAAAATTAGAGATTCGAAGTTTAAAATTTTACCAAACCGGTATTGTCAAATGGGGGCGTGCTAGGCGTGTGATGGATTACTCTTGGGTCTTGTAAGATTCTTGAGGACTTCAAGAGGATGGTTTGAGGCTTGATGTCACTTGAAAGAGACCGGAACCTCGAGATATGACTCACACCAATTCTTTGATTTCTGGAGGGCTTTTTGAAGAGCTTTTGGAGAGCTTTTTGAAGAGCTTTTTGAGAGCTTTTTAGAGAGGAATTTCGTCCCTTTCAAGCTTGTATAGATCTATATTTATAGAGGAGAATGAGGAGACAATAAATAATGGAAAGAATCTCCCTCATAATGTTGTGTTTTAAGACCATGATCAAGATTTGAAAAAAATGCCATATTTGATGATTTTATGCCATTTTCACATGTGGATGAACCTGGACATATTTGAAAGGTTATTGCACAAAATCGATTGACATAAACCAGCATAAAACTTTCCCAAAATAGATTCACATCAAAATTTACATTATTTCTATTATTTATTTATTTAATTCTGAATTTTAATGAATAAAATATCAAAAATAAATAGCATAAATAGTAGAAAAATGTATGGGTGGGCTTAGAGGTATTGGACCATGTTATAAACTCAATGCAAGCATAAAAAGTTGGGCCCATTTGGCAAGAATTGCAAATTTGGACATATTTGACTTTTGGCAATTTTGCAAAAAGGGTCAACTTTGCTAATGCATAACTCCCTCAATTTTGTCCCTAGAGAGGTTTTCTTGGACTTTTTTGAAAGCTTAAGATGTCCTATAAGCAACACTTTTGGTCTCATCTCAATTGAGTCTTCCATGTTCATGTATGAAGCTTTGACCCAAAAGGTGTTTTTGTTGACTTTTCAAAATGACCTATAATGTCCAAATTTATATCTTCTTGTGAGTGCATATTTTGAACTTGGGAGCTGAAGATGAATTGTAGGGAATTACACCCTCTTCAAAATGAGCTTTGTATAAGTCATTTCTAATAAAGTATGAGAAAGTTATGCTTGGTCAAAGTTGAGTTGACTTTTCTTACAAAACCCTAATTTAGCAACTTTTGGGTTTTGATGAATTGTGAGCAATCCTTGAGGAATAATGATCAACCCTTTATCAAATGATGAATAATACTTCAAAATGAGGATGCTGACCAAAAATCTTGAAGTTTGACTGTATGTGGGCCACAATTGACTTTTGCCCTAGCACAGTCAATTTTCAGGCATTTGAATAGTTGACTGAGCAAACTTCTTCTGCAAGGCTTGAAAATTGACATGGATGATCTTGAGAACATATTAGGATAATAGTGAGCATTTGGGACCCTTTTGATTCAAACATCTTGATTCAAACTGAAACCCTAATTTGGGGTAGAGTGTCTTAGGAGAGAGTTTGTCTAGTCAACCCTTGGACTTCTTTGAGAAATTTGAGGACCTCACTTGAAATGTATTGAGAAATATGGGAGGAAAAATTTTGGGGTACAAAAGCTGCCCCTGTTCAATCTTCTTAAACCTGGGGATGTAGATTGGCTTGCTTGCCTTTCGTGATCAGAAGGTGGAAGATGATTGAACACTAGAGTGCCCAGAAATTTGCACTCGCATGAAGTGGTACTGGCCTTGTGATTTCGGGAATGAGCTTATAGATGCCATTTGGAAGTTAATGAAGGAAAATGGGCTTAAATATGCCATCAGAAGAAGTTTTGATCGCATAAGAGATTCCTTTGCGAGAGCCCGTATACCTGTTGTTGAGGAGGATTTCGCTGGGGAATGCCAATCTCTGTCTTGAGAGAAATAGAATTTTAGGAGCTTCAATCGTCCGTTATTCTACTGGGGAATCATCTCTTAGTCGGGGAGGTGAAAATGAATTGCCATCTGGTCGTGTATAGGCTGCATTACGACCTACTGGGGAAAGGTGAAACTGATCATGTTTGATCAGGTCCAGGTCTTACTGTGTTATGGACTGCTGTCTGGAGATAATAGAAAAGAAACCTGGATGGTAAGGTTATGAGAAGGAACCTGGATAGTAGGGCTTATGCGAAGGAACCTGGGTAAGGTTGCTTCGTGAGGAGTTTGGATAAAACTGCATCTGAACCGAGAAGGAACCTGGGTAAGGTTGCTTTGTGAGGAGTTTGGGTAAAACCACATCTGAACCGAGAAGGAACCTGGGTAAGGTTACTTTGTGAGGAGTTTGGGTAAAACTGCATCTGAACTGAGAAGGAACCTAGGTAAGGTTGTTTTGTGAGGATTTTGGGTAAAACTACATCTGAACCGAGAAGGAACCTGGGTAAGGTTGCTTTGTGAGGAGTTTGGGTAAAATTGCATCTGAACTGAGAAGGAACCTAGGTAAGGTTGTTTTGTGAGGAGTCTGTGTAGGGCTTTAGGAGGAACCTGGGTAGGGTTACTTCGGGATAAGTCCGTGTAAAACTTCGGCAGGAACCTGGGTAAGGTTACTTTGGGCTAAGTCTATGTAAAACTTCAAGAGGAACTTGGGTAAGGTTACTTTGTGATAAGTTCGTGTAAAACTTCAAAATGAACAGGGGTAAGGTTACTTTGAGATAAGTTTGTGTAAAACTTCAAGAGGAACCTGGGTAAGGTTACTTTGTGATAAGTTCGTGTAAAACTTCAGGAGGAACCTGGGTAAGGTTACTTTGTGATAAGTTTGTGTAAAACTTCAGGAGGAACCTGGGTAAGGTTATTTCGTGATAAGTTTGTGTAAAACTTCAGGAGGAACCTGGGTAAGGTTATAAGTTCGTGTAAAACATCAAGAGGAACCTGGGTAAGGTTACTTTGTGATAAGTTCGTGTAAAAATTCAGAAGGAACCTGGGTAAGGTTACTTTATGATAAGTTCGTGTAAAACTTTATTTGGAAATGTATGAGAAAAGACCCGTGTAAGATTTTTCAGGATAAACCCGTGTGAAGATGCATTTAGGAGAAACCCGTGTAAGATTGCTTCGTGACGAACCCGTGTAAAGCTGAATTTAGGAGAAACCCGTGTAAGATTGCTTCGTGACAAACCCGTGTAAAGCTTTATTTGATCGTGCAGATAATTACTCTGTTTAGTTTCCGGAGCTAATCTTGAAATTGCTGGAAGTTGTTGATGATAACCATCTTTCCTGAAAAGGTACATGATTGATCATATATGATGCATGACATGCATTGTATGATGATGTTCTCAAAATAAATGAGATTATTCCGTATGCAATATGTATGCGCACGTCATGATATATGAACATGAAATGTGATTGTGGCACGTCCGAGTTTGGGAAAATAAATCCCTGACTGTTATTGGAGAGTAATGGAAATTGAGTTCCTGACTGTCGTAGAAAAAATGGTTCTTCTACTTCCGCTGGAGATGGTGAACCAGAGATGACTATGCTGGGGATTTGCCCCTTGTTTATGGATATTCTGTTGAGGAGAGACTCTGCTTGAGAACAACTATGCGGGTGAATAATTCCATTGGAGAGAGAAGCTTCCATAACTGAAGGGATAAACTTTGTCGGGGATTGAGCTTATGTATTCAGAGAAATAAACTCCGTTCGGGAGAAAACTTTATGAACCGCTTGCGATTACAAAATTTGGCTGGGGAATATAGACGTCGGCTCTCCGAAAGAGCTTGGCTGGGGAAAGTAACTCCTGTTTGGGGAGGCAGAGATCAAAACTTTGGTTGCCTCTACTATGTGGGGAGTGTAGATGTTACTAGGATGCATGCTGAGGATACGACAATGACTTCGTATCAAGACTTTTCTGCCCCTGTACCTACTGGAGAAAGTGCCTGCGGATGCCTTGTGGCTTGAGTGTTATCCCAACTTATGAGGTGCTTGGTAACTGCCGATCGAAATGATAAGTCTTCTACTGATAGGCAAGTGACGAGATGACCGGACATAGTCGTACGCTTTAATCCCTAACTTTTGCCTGGACTGTCTTTTCAGATTTTCAGTCCACCGGGATACCCTTTTTTTCCCAAGCCGCCTTTTCAGGTTTTCGGCTTGCCGGGTGTACATATCTTTTTTGTTTTTATCCCTAATTTTTGCCCGAACCCTTTTGGTTCGCCGGGATGCCCTTATTTTTTCCTAGGCCATTCAAACTAGCGGGTCTTTGTTCATGCGTAGTATTTTCTGACTATGTCCACGCTCTCAGGGTGTAGAGAGTTGTCACTGTCGGTAGTGTTGTGTTGCCACACTACCAGAAGATGTTTGTTTGATCGTACATGATTCGTTGCTGGAATTCTTGCCCAATTCCCCCAAGTGATTCAGATGGAGATCTGCCCCTGGCTATTTGGCATCTTTGAGAGATTCCTTGAATCTTGACCTGACTGCCCCAGATGATGGACAATGATCATGTTGTGCCCCTTGGTTGGAAGTGTTTTTCCACTTGATGTGATCCTTTTTATTGAGAAGGTTTTTGTTCACTAGATATTCGTCATGCGAATTTCTCTACTGTTGAACAAATAGTCATATGCAAACAATGTTATTTTAAGAATGCAAAGCTTATGTATGTCCTGAAGTTTTGAAAATGCAGTTTTTTTATAGAAAAAATAGAATTTTGCAAAGATGTGATATCAACTCAGGATTTGTAACGGACCTTCAGAAGTCAGGATACCTTTTGTAATAGTATGTTTTCGAACTAACCCATGCTTCAGCTAGGACTTTTAAGGGTTATAACGTGGCCTGGTTCAAAGTTTAAGAAACAAAGGATAAAGGCTCAAATTTTATTTGTACCCACCCGTTCTTCGTGATGTTCTTCGATCCTAAACTCAGCTAATTGTGCATTTAGATCCCGTTTGAGTCTTTACTCTGATATTCCAGTGATGGTTCGGATACTGACAGTTTATTTTGAATAGGCAGTCATTTATTTTTTGTTGAGGGTTTGTAGGACCTCTTTCTTTTTTATTTTATTATCCTTGTCTTTTGCCTGAACTGTTTCTTTTTGTGATTACAGTCAGCGGGATGCCCCAGTGTTTCTTCTTAAGTCTCCTTCATAGGTTTTGACTTAATGGGCTTTTATTTCGAGAGATAATGGCTGCCTATCTTGATGATTATAAAGAACCATCACCATCTTTTGTTTCGGAAGGACGTCTTTGATGCCATTCATTGTGTACGAAGCAGCAGATTATGACTGAATGCGCCTCTGAATTAACTGAGAAAACTACCTTGCCCCAGGTTATGATTAAGGGTTTTAATATGTGTGAAAAGAAAAACTCCTACTTTTTTAGCTCGAAGGGTTTGACTAGGGATTATCTTCCTTATAACTCCACTGTTTAGGATTTGAAACAACACCTGTACATCGTCAACAAGGTCTGTTTAAAAGCATACTGTAGAGATTGTGGTATCGTTTTCATCATCCTCCCTCTAAAGACTTACAGTTTTTTAGTCGAGAGTTGAATATCAAGAAAAGGAAATATAAAGAAATTTAAGCATAATGAAAAAAATTAATTCAAGACAGACACGTGTAATGCATTAATGAAATAAAAAAGTTTGACATGACAATAATTGTTTGAATAAGCAAAGAAAATACAACTTCATAATTCAAATGAACAAAAATGCTTTCAATCCTAGCCATGTTTTGGCAAGGGAGAAGTGATCACATTGGGAGTCTCAGGAGGGTCGAATTCGATCTCCTTGGCATCAATCATATTCTAAATCTTGTATTTCAGTGCCCAACAATCGTTAGTATCGTGCCCCGGGCTACCAGAATGATAAGCACACCTTGCATCCGGGTTGTAGTTAGGAGAAGAAGTCATAGGGTTTGGATGAGGGTTTATCACCGTAATCAGATTCATCTTCAACATGTGTTGCAATGCTTGTGAGAATGGTATGTTGATTTGGGTGAACTGCCTTTGAGGTCTTTCCACCCTTGGATGATTGTTTCATTGTTGTGGTTGTTGTGTGCGTGCCAAATTAGAGATCGACACTGCCCCCACAGATTGGTGGTAGTCTTCCTTGCTACGCCTCTTTTGGCCGTGCACACCATTGGCTTCCCTCTTGCAACCAAATGACTTCTTCTCTGTACTCGAAGAGGTATTTTTCTGGATCTTACCACTCAGGATCCCAGCTTCTACTCTTTCTCCAGTCAGAATCAACTCGGTGAAACCCACTAACGAGCTACCGATCAAATGATTAAAGAATGGACCAGATAGCGTCCCCAGAAACATATCAACCAACTCCCTATCAGACAACGAGGGTTGGACTCTTCCAGCCAAGTCTCTCCACTTTTGGGCATAGTCTTTAAATCCTTCAGTTGCACCCATGGACATACTTTGAAGTTGAGTACGGGTAGGAGCAAGGTCGGCATTATACTGATATTGCTTGTAGAAAGCAGCAGCCAGATCTTCCCAGTTTCGGATATTTGCTCCCTCTAGCTGGTAGAACCATTCAAGTTATGTCCCTGCCAGACTATCTTGAAAGAAGTGAACCCATAGATTTCTATCAGCTGTGTGGGGCTGGATCTTCCTGACATAAGAACGGAGATGGAGTTTTGGGCAGGACACTCCATCATACTTAGCAAAAACTGGAGCTTTGAACTTCTGAGGGTTCACCACTCCAGATACCAGTCCCAAATCTCTGAAATCTAAACCAGGGATCTTCTGAATCTCCATAGCACTCAGACGGTTTTCAAGTTGTTTGTACCTATCCTCAGCAGGAGGATACTGTTCCTCATCATAACTGTGTCATTATCAGAAACTGCAGGACTGGGGCCCTTTTCTTCTTCTTGGTCCTCCCCTCCCTTGAATGAAAAGGAAAGATCAGCTTGTTGTCGCAACCTATTCCCAAATCTAATACCCATGTTCAGAAGAACCACCTTCTTCTTCTTCTTCTTCTCCTTCAGGATAAGAGTCTTCAAATCCTCTTGCCCTTTAGCCAAGTTCAAGAACATCTCTTGGAATTGGGAATTATTTGCCTGAAGAGCTTTGATGGCTTGATCGGTAGGTATTTCAGAAGACATTTCATGCTGAAATAAACAACGAAGGAGATGAGAAACCTGTAATGATACCTGTAATGATGTGCATGATAATGGGATGCGTATGTAATGATTTCAAAGACTTTGGGAGATTTAAATTTGCAAACCAAAAAAATGAAACAAACTTTATTAGGTTAAACATGTAAAAAGGTTCAACAATGCCTTTAATGCGTTTACAAAGAAGTAAATGAAAAACAAATCTAAACTAGAAAAAGAAAAATCAGAAATCCCATGGACGCTTCCCCTTCGTGCTGACGTAGTCATTGATCGTTCTTTCATTCTCAAGTTTCCTGGTGAGCTTCAAGATCTTCCTTTCTTGCTCATGGTACTTTTCCCGGTAGGTATCCCTCTCCTCTTTCAGCTGAATCCAGGATCTCTTCAATGCCCCAAGATCAGTGGGCATGTAGGGATAAAGGACTGTATAAGGAACGCCTTCTTCATTGGTAGGCTCCACAATCACTGGCAACACAGCTTCATAAGGCATTCCAAGCTTCTGGGATCGAGCTCGGACCCACTGGAGATAAGGCTGCATAGGGAGAGAAGTCTTTGGTCCTAGCTCTTAGGGGTAAGATCTGTTCACCATGCCCCAAGCTCGTATAAACCTCTGACGATGCTCGTCAACGTCCTCCTTGTAGTTAAATGCAATATCTGTAAGAAGTAACTCATGAGGACCGTCTCTCTGAGCCCGACCGAATTGTCGCAAAGCTAAACAAGGATTGTAGGTTATCCCTCCTCTGATTCCGAGTAATGGGACATTAAGATATCCCCCACATCGATCAATGACAGCAATGCTTTCCATAACCTTAGAACTCCAAAGAATGTTTGTATGGGCAAGGGACATTATCCTGTAAGACCATCCTAAACCTTCCTCATTCTTCAACACGAACTTGGGGAGGTGCGAAATAAACCACCTCGCCAGCAAAGGCATACAACACATGAGGGTCCCTCTTCTACGCACAGTACGAGTATAAAGGGCATGCAAAATATCACCCAGAAGAGTGGGCACAGGATTGCGAGACAGGAAGATCTTAACCGCATTCACATCTATGAAGGAATTTGGATTCGGAAAAAGTACCAAACCGTAGATAAGGAGAGCCAAGATGTCTTCGAAAGCCTGAAAGTCCAAATCATCCCAGAATTGCTGAGCTTGATCTATTAGAAACTTGGCTAAGAAACCTTCAACCCCGCTTCGTGTCTCCCAGTTGGATATCACATCAGCCCGTTTCAAATGTAGAGCTGAAGCAATGTATTCTGGTCTAGGAGCCTCTTCCAAACATGTGAAAGGCATCTGCTCGAGGATGGATATGCCCAATAAGTGAGAAAACTCTTCCATAGTAGGAACTAGCTGATAATCCGGGAAAGTGAAGCAATGATGCACCGAATCGAAGAACTGGAAAAGCACACTCATCATCTGCTCATCAAATTTTGAAGTAACCAAGATAAGAAGCTGACCATGTCTCCTAATGAATGAAGAAGTATCAGAAACTCTCAAGGCTAAATCTTTGAGTTGAGCAGGTATTTGCACAAAGTTAACTCGGATGGTGTTTCTGCGCAAGGAAGCCATAATCTGCAAAACAGAACAAAGATAAATCCCCTCGGTCTTTGAAATGGTTAGTCTAATGAAGTATGCATGCTATGTTATAATGCATGATGTCATGATAAACCACACAATAGGTATAGCAGATAACAGACATGGTAAAGGAAAACAAGTCACACAATAACCCTTAAGTTTAAGGCTTGCATGGGGTCTATGTATTACCCTCTTGAAGTTCAGTTGGTATCAACCTTTCCTAATAATAGTAACCGGGTTCTAGAGGTTCTCAATATCACTTACCATCCTCCATCGGTCATGGTTTCAGCTCACGCAATCTTTTCTTGCAGCCGGAACTATCTCGAGAGTACGGTCTCAATGAGTGTAGCATCGAGTATCAACCAGTTCCCAGCTTTACACCGAGACCGGCTATCTCACTACTTCCTATGGCCAAGTTGGTCAATTATAGGTTCTAAGGTCAGTTGATGCTTAACGACCCATATAGTAGCCCCGTATTCTCCTTGTTTCTCCACAAGGGATACTGGTACCAACCAATGTGCCACATCAATGTAGTTACTGCTTCAACCGTATCGGTCTACGTCGTACAATTCCCTCACAGTTTATTGCTACTTACCTAACAGGTGTCCCCCAGATCTGGGTTAGGATCTATAGTAACTCCCGATACAAGACCCTTAAAAATAAAGTAATCAAATCAAACAAAAGAAGCAATTTATGATGAACTAATCCTAAGGTATACCACACTTATTAACTCCCCAGCAGAGTCGCCAGTTCTGTGATACGGTGGCAGAACCGGACTGTTTTAGGAAAATGCAGGTTTGTGTTTTGCATTTGTGTTCGCAAAATGTCGCGATAAGCAAGAGTCGCCACCGACTTTTATTTTATCCAACTGGAAAGGAAAAAAGCACAGAAAAATTCCTTTTTCGAGATTTTGAGTACGATGGGTAGATTATAGAAAGGGAAGGTATTAGCACCCTTTCTATCCGTAGTTCTCTACGGGCTCTTAGGTACTTGCTCATCATTTTAAAAATTGCTTCCGTGTTTGTGTGTTTTTAAAAAGTTTTTGATTTACTTCGTTTTAACCCTTGTATCAGTCCTCAAGAGTGTTACGAAGTCGTTTTGAAAACTTTGTTTAAAAAAAAAGGTGTAAGTGTGAAAAAAGTTTGATTTTAAGCAAGTACCTACTAGTATCTACCTACTCGAAAAAAGAATGTTTATGTTCTTGTTTCCTTTAGACAACGCTATCCCACTATTAAAGAGTAGGTAGCACCGTCGTTGGAGTTGTAAGGGTCAATTCGAAAGGGACGTAATGGTCATTGAAGGCAACATGTAGGGATACCTTAGCATTTCGAAGGGACTATCATCATATATTCGTAGGCAACATCGAGGGACAAGATCATATACCATAGGCAACTTCGAGGAACATCGAGGGACCATGATATTTATGATGATTTTAACTAAGGGCCTTTTCTAAGGGTATCCCTACGTTCGAGGGACATGACCATTATTTTCCGAGGCAACCAAGTGAGGTATACCCTAAGGGTGCATATGTGCAAGGTGTGTTATGTTCAGTTATTTTAGTCTTGTGTTAAGTTTGCTAATGTTTGATTATTCTTGCCATACAATCCTATTAGTCATATATCTAGCAGTTAATAATTGCAGTAATTTAAAAATGCAGAAATATAAAACCTAGCTATTACAAGGCTTCGGGGAGGGGGATTATGTACATATCCAAAACTAGGGGATAAATAAATAAAAGCGGTAAAGGTCCTACTAATCATCTATTACATCCTAATATACTATTACAATAATAAAATGAAGTGCGAAAGAATAATAACGCGCAAATTTGAAAAGACGTCTAAAAATCCTAAGATATAAAAAAAAATCTTTTTGTTGTTTTTTTTTTTGTTTTAATTTATAAAAATGGTTTAAGTTAAAAAATAATTGATATAGATCTATATTTAAAAGAGATAATCATTAAAGAAACATGAAATTTAAATAAAAGAAATTAATTCTATGTTTTTTTTGGTATTTTTGTTACAAAAAGGAAAATGAATTAAAATGAAATTAAACCTAAGTTCTATTAATTTTAATTTAAAAAAAAAAGTTAAAGTGTTTAGTTAATTAATTTACCAAAATTAAAATTTAATTAAGAAAAAATCCTAAATCTATTTTTATGTGATTTTTATATTTGTTTATTGATGGAAAAATAGGGATTAAAAGAAATAAATGAAATTAATAAAACAAGAAAATAAAGACGGGCCTAATAGCAAAAGTAAACAGGGGGTGCAATCATCAGAAATCCCTAGACCCGAATCTTCGAAAGCTTCATGCTCTAAATATGGTGTTTTTTTATTCTTGCGTGGAACCTATGATTCAACCATCCATAAGTGTTCTATATAAACTCAAACAAACGTTAGGATACCATAAAATGTGATTAAAATTAGAGATTCGAAGTTTAAAATTTTACCAAACCGGTATTGTCAAATGGGGGCGTGCTAGGCGTGTGATGGATTGCTCTTGGGCCTTGTAAGACTCCTGAGGACTTCAAGAGGATGGTTTGAGGCTTGGTGTCAATTGAGAGAGACCGAAACCTCGAGATATGACTTGCACCAATTCTTTGATTTCTGGAGAGCTTTTTGAAGAGCTTTTTGAGATCTTTTTGAAGAGATTTTTGAGAGCTTTTTAGAGAGGAATTTCGTCCCTTTCAAGCTTGTATGGCTCTATATTTATAGAGGAGAATGAGGAAACAAGAAAGCATGGAAATAATCTCCCTCATAAGGTTGTGTTTTAAGACCATGATCAAGATTTGAAAAAAATGCCATATTTGATGATTTTATGCCATTTTCACATGTGGATGAAACTGGACATATTCTAAAGGTTATTGCACGAAATCAATGGACATAAACCAGCATAAAACTTGCCCAAAATAGATTCACATCAAAATTTACATTATTTCTATTATTTATTTATTTATTTAATTCTGAATTTTAATGAATAAAATATCAAAATAAATAGCATAAATAGTAGAAAAATGTATGGGTGGGCTTAGAGGTCGTGGACCATGTTACAAACTCAGTGCAAGCATAAAAAGTTGGGCCCATTTGGCAAAAATTGCAATTTTGGACATATTTGACTTTTGGCAATTTTGCACAAAGGGTCAACTTTGCCAATGCATAACTCCCTCAATTTCGATCCTAGAGAGGTTTTCTTTGACTTTTTAGAAAGCTTAAGATGTCCTCTAAGAAACCCTTTTGGTCTCATTTCAATTGAGTATTCCATGTTCATGTATGAAGCTTTGACCCAAAAGGTGTTTTTGTTGACTTTTCAAAATGACCTATAATGTCCAAATTTATATCTTCTTGTGAGTGCATATTTTGAACTTGGGAGCTGAAGATGAATTGTAGGTAATTATACACTCTTTAAAATTATCTTTGGATGGGTCATTTATGATAAAGTATGAGAAAATTATGCTTGGTCAAAGTTGAGTTGACTTTTCCTACAAAACCCTAATTTAGCAACTTTTGGGTTTTGATGAATTGTGAGCAATCCTTGAGGAATCATGATCAACCCTTGATAAAATGATGAATAATACTTCAAAATTAGGATGTTGACCAAAAATCTTGAAGTTTGATTGTATGTGGGCCACAGTTGACTTTTGGCCTAACACAGTCAATTTTCAGGCATTTGAATAGTTGACTGAGCAAACTTCTTCTGCAAGGCTTGAAACTTGACATGGATGATCTTGAGAAAATATTAGGATAATAGTGAGCATTTGGGACCCTTTTTATTCAAACATCTTGATGCAAACTGAAACCCTAATTTGGGGTAGACTGCCTTAGGAGAGAGTTTGTCTGGTCAACCCTTGGACTTCCTTGAGCAATTTGAGGACCTCACTTGAAATGTATTGAGAAATATGGGAGGGAAATTTTGGGGTACAACATTGGGTATATCCATCCTCGAGCAGATGCCTTTCACAGGTTTGGAAGAGGCTCCTAGACCAGGGGACATTCCTTCAGCTCTTCATTTGAAGCGGGCTGATGTAGTATCTAATTGGGAAACACGAAGCGGGGTTGAAGGTTTCTTAGCCAAGTTTCTAATGGATCAAGCTCAACTATTTTGGGATAATTTGGACTTTCAGGCTTTCGAAGACATCTTGCCTCTCCTTATCTACATTTTGGTTCTTTTCCTGAATCCAGATTCCTTCATAGATGTGAATGCGGTTAAGATCTTCCTATCCCGCAATCCTCTGCCTACTCTTCTGGGTGATATATTGCATGCCCTTTACACTCGTACTGTGCGTTGAAGAGGGACTCTCATGTGTTGTATACCGCTGCTGGCGAGGTGGTTTATTTTTCACCTCCCCAAGTCCGTGTTGAAGAAGGAGGAAGGTTTAGGATGGTCTTACAGGATAATGTCCCTTGCCCATACAAACATTCTTTGGAGTTCTAAGGCTATGGAAAGCATTGCTGTCACTGATCGATGTGGGGGATACCCTAATGTCCCTTTGCTTGTAATTAGAGGGGGAATAACCTATAGTCCTTGTCTAGCTTTGTGACAGTTTGGTCATGCTTGGAGAGACGATCCTCGTGAGCTACTTCTTACAGATATTGCATCTGACCCTTAAGAGCTAGGACCAAAGACTTCTCTCCCTATGCAACCTTATCTCCAGTGGGTCCGAGCACGAGCTCAGAAGCTTGGGATGCCTTATGAAGCTGTGTTTCCAGTAATTGTTGAGCCTACCAATGAAGAAGGCGTTCCTTATACAGTTCTTTATCCCTACATGCCCACTGATCTTGGGGCATTGAAGAGATCTTGGATTCAGCTGAAGGAGGAGAGGGATACCTACCGGGAGAATTATCATGAGCAAGAGAGGAAGATCTTGAAGCTCACCAGGAAACTTGAGAATGAAAGGATGATCAATGACTACATCAGCACGAAGGGGAAGCGTCCATGGGACTTCTGATTTTGCTTTTTCTAGTTTAGTTTTGTTTTCAGTTTATTTCTTTGTAACGCCTCAAAAGGCATTGTTAAACATTTTTACAAGTCAATCTAATAAAGTTTTTTTTTTTGGTTTGCAAATTTAAATCTCCCAAAGTCTTTGAAATCATTACATATGCATCCCATTATCATGCACATCATTACAGGTACCATTACAGGTTTCTCATCTTCTTTGCTATTTATTTCAGCACGAAATGTCTTCTGAAATATCTAACGATCAAGCCATCAAAGCTCTTCAGGCACATAATGCCCAATTCCAAGAGATGTTCTTGAACTTGGCTAAAGGGCAAGAAGATTTGAAGACTCTTATCCTGAAGGAGAAGAAGAATAAGAAGAAGAAGAAGAAGGTGGTTCTTCTGAATATGGGTAACAAATTTGGGAATAGGTTGCGATAGGAAGCTGATTTATCTCTTTCATCCAAAGGAGCAGATAACCAAGAGGAAGAAAAAGGTCTCAGTCGTGTGGTTTCTGATAATGATATTGATTTTGATGATGAGCAGTATCCTCCAGCTGAGGATAGGTACAAATAACTCGAAGACCGTCTGAGCGCTATGGAGATTCAGAAGATACCTGGTTTGGACTTCGGAGATCTGGGACTAGCATCTGGGGTGGTGATCCCTCATAAGTTCAAAGCTCCGATTTTTTCTAAGTACGATGGAGTGTCCTGTCCTAAACTCCATCTCCGCTCGTATGTCCGAAAAATATAACCTTACACTGCTGATAGAAATCTGTGGGTACATTTCTTTCAAGATAGTCTGTCAGGGACTCAGCTTGAATGGTTTTATCAATTAGAAGGAGCTAATGTCTGCAACTGGGAGGAACTTGCTGCTGCTTTTTACAGGCAGTATCAGTATAACACCGACCTTGCTCCCACTCGTACTCAGCTTTAGGGTATGTCAATGGGTGCAAGCGAAGGCTTTAAGGAATATGCTCTGAAGTGGAGAGATCTGGCTGGAAGAGTCCAACCCCCTTTGTCTGATAGGGAGTTGGTTGACATGTTTCTAGGGACGCTGTCTGGTCCATTTTTCAATAATCTGATCGGCAATTCATCATCTGGGTTTACTGAATTGATTTTGACTGGGGAGAGAGTAGAAGCTGGTATCTGAAGTGGTAAGATACACAAAGGTACTTCATCAAGTTCATAAAAGAAGCCTTTCACCGGTAGGAAAGAAGCTAGTGCAGTCTACAGCTCGAGGAGTAAATGCGGTAAATACAGTTGTAATATCAAGACCCACCATTGCCCCACAACGCAACAATCAACAAAGAATGGAGATACCGCAGAGACAGTACACTCGGCTTAATATGACCTTGTCTCAAATTCTACCACAATTTTTGAAGACCAACCTGGTAACTCTGAGGGAAGCCCCAAAGAATCCCAGCACCACATCTCCGCTATATAACCCGAACGCCCGCTGCGCCTATCACTCTGATAGCCCAGGTCATGATACAAATAACTGTTGGGCCTTGAATAATAAGGTGCAAGATTTGATTGAAGCTAAAGAGATTGAGTTTGACGCTCTAGAGAAACCCAACGTCATAACTGCTCCTATGCCAAAACATGGTCATGGAGTGAATGTTGTGGACGATGATTTATTTGTGACCTTCGTGGAAGAAGTTTCTACTCCTTTGATGACAGTTAAGAAGAATCTATTGTTGGCCGGTTTATTCCCGGGCTATGGAGAAGGTTGCCATTTGTGTTCAATTCTGCCTGCTGGTTGCCATTTATTGAAGTCAGGTGTTCAGCGCCTGATGGATAACAAAGAGATCCTATTCGAGAAGACTTTGATTCCGTTAGTTTCGATTGAAGATGTTGCCATCATAACCATTTCCGCCAATCCTTCCAATGCTTCCTCGAGAAAGCCTATTAGGATTACATCTGTTCCAAGAATCGCTCCGTTAGTCATTACTATCCCTGGTCCTATCCCATACACTTCGGATAAGGCTGTCCCTTGGCACTATGGGGCCGATGTGTATTACCATGGGGTAAAGCATGACTTAAAGATTGAAGAAGCTGATGCTGATGTCAGCAATATTGTCGGGGCTAGCAAGGTCACTAGAAGCGGAAGACTCTTCTCTCCCGAGATTTCCCCTCCGACTGTTCACAAACCTGTTGTCATTCCATCTGCTAGTACATCAACTACTGTCCCAGTTCCTATTCCAGTTATCACCCCTGTCGCCGAGCCATCTGGAACTCGGGGCAAAGAAATCACAGGTGAGCCTTCCCGGATGAAGGCACCTAAGAAGATCATTGTAGAAACCTCTAAGCAGGAGATAGAGGAAATTCTGAAGATTATCAAGAAGAGTGACTACAACGTAGTCGAGCAGCTGGGGCAGACCCCGTCAAAAATCTCCATGTTGTCCTTGTTATTGTGTTCGGAAACCCATGCAAAGGCTTTAATTGCTTTCCTCAAAACTGCGTATGTGCCGCAGGAGACTTCTGCCGATCAATTTAAAGACTGTGTAGCTAGTTTAACTGCCGACAACGGGTTGGGTTTCTCAGACGCGGATCTGACTGCTAAAGGAAGAAATCATATGACGCTCTGCATGTTTCGATCGAGTGCAGGGGCACTACTTTGGCCCATGTACTGGTGGATACTGGATCCTCATTGAATGTTTTTCCAAAGAAAGCATTAGACCGTCTGGACTGTGAAGGTTTGAATCTGAAGCCGAGTAATATTATGGTCAGGGCTTTCGACGGGTCAAAAAGGATGGTACACGGGGAGGTGGACGTCCCGGTTAAAGTTGGATCTCAGACTTTTGCATCTACTTTCTATGTGATGGATATCCGACCATCTTATTCTTGCTTCCTGGGTCGTCCTTGGATTCACAAGGCTGAGGCAGTGACTACTACGCTCCATCAGATGTTGAAATATCCAGTAAAGGGGAAGATCGTCACGGTACAAGGTGAGGAGGAGTACATGGTAAGTCATCTTAATTCCTTTCGGTATATGGAGATGGATGGAGAGTTCATCGAAACCCCGTGTCAAAACTTTGAAGAGGTCCCCCAGACTATGGCGTCGACTGAAGTTGCTGCTGACAAACCTCTGATGAAGATGGCTTCCCTCAAGGATGCCAGGGCTGTAATTGAAAAAGGTGGGTGTGCAAATTGGGGTCAGCTCCCTGACTTCGCACACAAAACTAGCAAGTTTGGTTTGGGCTTTACTGCAGAGGCTCAAAGGGCTGTTCGGCGTGCACAGATTGGAAGACCTCCTTTGCACATCAGTAATCAGGGAGTGAATGCAATTGAGGATGATGAAGAAGAGTCAGATATCGACAGCTGGATCTACCCGACTACCACCGGTGGATTGAACAACTGGACGGCGAAGGACTTCGTGCCCGTTTCTTTTATTACACAATAATTGACTTTTGTTTTGAGATTTGTAACAGACAGTTTGAAACTTTACGGCCCGGTGCCTTGCCCGAGGCACCTTGGCTTTGTTTGTGAGGGCTTATTATTTGTCATTTTCATATATCATCAATAAAGCATTGGACGTTTTCTTGCATTACAAATTTTGTGCTCCTTGTTTTTCCTTTCTATCTCGCACTTTATCAAAACAACTATTGTCTTACACACACTCACATATCATAATGCAGATCCACATCCACTCTGGATCCCATTGATAACGACTCTGCTACTTCCAGTTATGACTTCAAAAATACGATCAACCAAGGCGAGGACGATTGTGAAGTTCCTGGGGAACTTGCTAGACTGTTACTACAGGAAGAGAGGGCCATACATCCTCATGAAGAGCCAGTGGAATCAGTAAACTTGGGTACAGAGGAAGACAAGAAAGAGGTCAAGATAGGTGCAAATCTGGAGCCTAGCATCAAGCAATAGTTGATACAGATGCTACGCGACTATGTTAAGATCTTCGCCTGGTCCTATGAAGATATGACTGGTTTGGACACCGACATTGTGGTTCACCGCTTGCCAACTAAAGAAGACTGCCCTTTGGTAAAGTAGAAAGTTTGCCGTATGCGCCCTGAGATGTCTGAGAAAATTAAAGTTGAGGTCATGAAACAGTTTGACGCCAAATTTCTAGCTGTTACTTCTTACCCGCAGTGGGTTGCCAACGTTGTTCCAGTGCCCAAGAAAGATGGTAAGGTTCGAATGTGTGTGGATTATAGAGATCTAAACAGGGCGAGCCCCAAAGACGATTTCCCACTGCCTCACATCGATGTTCTGATCGAAAATACCGCGCAACATAAGGTCTTCTCCTTTATGGATGGTTTTTCTGGTTACAATCAGATTAAAATGGCTCCCGAGGACATGGAGAAGACAACTTTCGTTACACAGTGGGGAACCTTCTGTTACAAGGTAATGCCTTTTGGGTTGAAGAATGCTTGGGCAACATATCAGCGCGCCATGGTCGCTTTGTTCCACGACATGATTCACCATGAGATAGAGGTTTACGTTGATGACATGATTGCAAGGTCCCAGACTGAAGAAGAACACCTTGACCATCTCCAGAAACTATTCGACAGGCTGAGGATGTATAAGCTAAGGTTAAACCTGAACAAGTGCACCTTCGGGGTAAGGTCTGGTAAGCTGCTGGGTTTCGTCGTTAGTGATAAAGGTATTCAAGTGGATCCTGCAAAGGTGAAGGATATACAGGATATTCCATCTCCCCAAACAGAAAAGGAAGTCAGAGGTTTTTGGGACGTTTGAACTACATTGCCCGATTCATTTCACATCTGACTGCTACTTGTGAGCCAATCTTCAAGCTGCTGAAGAAAGATCAAGTGGTAAAATGGAATGATGAATGTCAGATCACTTTCGAAAGGATTAAGGAATACCTCCAAGATCCACCTATTCCGATGCCTCTAATTGAAGGAAGACCTTTGATCTTATACTTGACAGTACTCGACAATTCAATGGGGTGCATGCTGGGGCAGCATGACGAGTCTGGCAGAAAAGAGCAGGCTATTTACTACCTTATCAAAAAGTTTATTGACTGCGAGACCAGATACTCATTGCTCGAGAAAACGTGCTGCACTTTGGCGTGGGCTTCTCGCCGGCTGAGATAGTATATGCTGACTCACACCACCTTATTGATATCAAAGATGGATCCAATCAAGTATATCTTTGAAAAGCCTGCCTTATCCAGAAGAATAGCAAGATGGCAGATGATCTTAACCGAGTATGACATCCAATACACAACCCAAAAAGCAATCAAGGGGAGTGTGTTGGCAGATCATTTGGCGCATCAGGCCGTGGATGATTACCAGTCTAAAAATTTCGAGTTTCCGGATGAGAACATCATGTTGGTGACCGACTGTGAAAAACCTGGACCGGATGAAGGACCTGAGGAAGGATCCCGATGGTCTATGTATTTTGATGGAGCTTCAAACGCGTTGGGTAATGGCATTGGCACCGCGATCATATCTCCTGAGGGCTATCATACTCTGTTCACCGCCCGATTATGTTTTAACTACACCAACAATATGGCAGAGTATGAAGCGTGCATCATGGGCCTGCGAGCAGCTATTGACCTAAGGATTAAGTTCTTGAGTGTATTCGGAGATTCCGCTCTAGTGATTAGTCAGATCAAAGGAGAGTGGGATACGAAACATCCAAGTCTTATTCCTTACAAAGAGTATGTATTGACGTTGCTCCCGCTAGCTACCATGTCTTCTATGTTCAAGGTCAGGTGGGACAATGAGGCTCCCCAGATTACCATTGAGAGGTTGGATGAACCCGCACATTGATGTGACATTGAGACTGAAGAGGTAGCATATGAACCCTGGTTCCACGAGGTAAAAAGGTATCTTGAGGCTCAGGAGTACCCCGAGGGTGCATCTGTTAATGACAAGAAGTTTCTGAGGAGATTCGCTGCAAAGTTCTTCATCAGCAATGGTGTCCTTTACAAGCGTAACCATGATTCAACCTTACTACGATGTGTGGATAAAAACGAGGCAGAAAGGATCATGGCGGAGTTACATGAAGGTACTTTCGGAACTCATTCCAGTGGACATACCATGGCAAAGAAAATCCTAAGGGCAGGATATTATTGGTCTACTATGGAAGCCGATTGTTATCAGCACTCTCGGACCTGTCACAAGTGCCAAGTCTATGCCGATAAGGTGCATGTACCTCCAGTTCCTCTGAACGTCTTGACAGCTTCTTGGCCTTTTGCAATGTGGGGCATCGATATGATCGGTGAGATCAGACCTACTGCGTCCAACGGGCATCGTTTCATTCTGGTAGCTATTGATTATTTTACAAAGTGGGTTGAGGCAGCTTCCTTTACTACAGTAACCAAGAACGTCGTAGCACGGTTTATCCGACACAATCTGACCTGTCGATACGGTGTACCAAAGAGGATCATTACGGACAATGGTACAAATCTCAATAATACAATGATCACCGAGCTCTGCAAACAATTTAAGATACAGCATCAAAAATCTTCTCCCTACCGGCCGAAGATGAATGGGGCTGTTGGAGCGGCTAATAAGAACATCAAGAAGATTGTGTAGAAGATGACAATGACATACAAAGACTGGCATGAGACGTTACCATTCGCTCTTCATGGGTATCGTACCTCAGCATGAACATCAACAGGGGAAACACATTACTCTTTGGTGTATGGCATGGAGGAAGTCCTACCCATTGAGGTCCAGATACCCTCTCTCTGGATTATGAAGGATGTAGGTTTGAGCGAAGATGATTGGATCCAGACCTGGCTTGATCAGCTGAATCTAATCGACGAAAAGAGACTTACTGCTATTTGTCATGGTCAGACGTATCAAAAACGAATGATCAAGGCATTTAACAAGAAAGTCAGGCGACAAGAGTATCAAGTCGGGGATCTGGTGATCAAACGCATCATACTGCCACAAGGTGATCCCAGGGGCAAATGGACCCCTACGTACGAAGGGCCATTTGTGGTTAAGAACATTTTCTCAGGAGGAGCTATGATTCTAACCACCATGGATGGTGACGACCTTCCTCACCCCGTCAATGCAGACATAGTGAAAAAATACTATGCATAATCAAAGACCCTCTAGGTTGACCGGCCTAGGCAAAAATAAGGGCTTCCCGGCGAACCAAAAGGGTTCGGGAAAAAATAAGGGATGAAAATGTAAAAAAATCTGTACACCCGGCAATTCGAAAACCTGAAAAGGCGGATTGGGCAAAAGGGGTATCCCGGTGGACCGAAAACCCGAAAGGGCGGTCCAGGAATAAATTAGGGATTAAAGCGTTACACTATGTCTCATTGGATCATCTTGCAACCAGACTTCGGTATCAACTATCAAGCTCGGACAGCGCTAATCAATCTGATCTACCTTCAACCAAGTAGTGAAGTGATGAGACGCTCGAAGATATAAGGGCAATAGCAGAGTTGGAACCCAGTGGGATTGTTCACATAGCTGTTTTTTTCTTTGTTTTTCACAAATTGTATAAACTCTGTTCTTTCAGCGGCATTCTCTTACTAGGACGTCAGCCTCTTGTACAAAAATGCCTATTACAGGCCAACTTCAAAATCAATACAATTCATTCTACAATAAATTTCAAAATTGTTTTTCTTTTTCTGTTTTGTTTGGCAAGAACGTCCAATGATTCATTTTTTATATATGCATTTGAAAATAATTGTTGCTCATAAATATTTACATGCGAAACAAAATACGATTACTCGTAATTCCGGGAACAGGGGCAAACAAGAAATGTCCAAATCTTACAGTTGCTCTACCCACCAGGTATAGGGATAGAGCCAGCTTGAGAAAATGACTAAAAGTGCATACACTCCCCACAGAGTAGGAAATGCCAAAAAATAGTGGTGTTAATTCTCCCCAAGCAGAGTTTATCTGTCACCAGCACTAGAAGACTATCCCCAGTGGAGTTTATTTCTTTCGCAAGTAGAAACTCAATCCCCAACAGAGTTCATCATCGCCAGCAAGAGTAATTCATCCTCAACCGAGGTTATTACTCCAAATCAGCGGATCTTCTCACAGAATATCTCTTTCCCACAGAGTCATTCTCTCTCCAGTTTATTCTCCAACAGAGTTATTCTCCCGCCAATTTATTCTCAAATCATCTTTGATCATTATCCCCAGCGAGAACAAAGAATTCAACTCCTTGCGCTCTCCAGCAGCAGTCTGGGATTTATTTTCCCCAGTTAGAGAATATCATAAAAACATTGCATATCCATACATCATGACATGTGCATGAGCATCATACAACAGAAACTCATTTATTTTGAGAACATCATTGCTCAATACATTTCATACATCATGGCATTACATACCACTAACCCTTTACCTTTCAGGAAAAAATACAATCAAATTCTCACAAAATTCAAGCTAAGAAGCCCGGACCCGACCGGATAATATCTTGATTCCTCCTTCATATTGTAAAGCCCTGAGAACGACCGGATAACAGTATCAAAAACCGCGAAGCCTGGAATCAACCAGATAGTGGTTCATCTTAAATTTAAGTTATGAAGCCCGAATTCGACCGAATAATAGTTTAATCCCCAAGCAAGTCATCGTGAAGCCTGGATTACGACCAGATAACGGTAAAAGACATTGAATCCTGGATTACGATCAGATAACAGTAAGGGACACATTGAAGCTTGGATTTCGACCAAATAGCAGTCTACCCGGCCAATTACTATGAAGCCCAGAAATCGACCGAATATTAGTAAGCCTTAAAGTCAAATGGAAGCCCATATGCGACTGGATAACCACTTGATTTCTTCTGAAGCCTGGATTACGACGAGATAAGAAGTAAGGTATTGTGAATCCTGGAATCGACCAGATAGCAGTACAGGACACCATGAAGCCTGGATTCGACCAGATAATGGTATAATACATCGTGAGGGCTGGATTACGACCAGATAGCGGTAAAGGACACTGAAGCCTGGGATTACGACCAGATAACAGTACAAGACACTACGAAGCTTGGATTTCAACCAAATAGCAGTTTTCCTGGACAATTACTTAGAAGCCCAGAATCGACCGAATATTAGTGTGCCCTAAATTCAAGTTGAAGGCCAGATGCGACCGGATAACAACTTAATTCCTTCCGAAGCCTGGAGTACGACCAGATAAGAATTGAGAAATTGTGAAGCCTGGATTACGACCGGATAGCAAAGTTTAATCTCATCTCCTTGTTAAGTCACTGTAAAGCTTGGAGCACGACCAGATAGCAGTCAATCTTATCACTATGAAGCCTGGATCACGACCAGATAGTAGTTCATTTTCACCTCTCCGACCAAGAAATGATTCCCCAGTAGAATAACGGATGACCGAAGCTCCTAAAATTCAACTTTCCCCCAAGACAGAGACTAGCATTCCCCAGCGTAATCTTCCTCAACAACAGGTATACGGGTTCTCGCTAAGGAATCTCTTAGGCGATCGACACTCTTTAGGATGGCATCTTCAAGCCCGTATTCCGTCATCAATCTCCTAATGGCATCTATAAGCCCATTCTCGGCATCACAAGACAAGTATCACTTCACGCGAGTGCAAATTTCTAGGCACTCTAGTGTTCAATCATCTTCCACCTTCGAATCACGAAAGGCAAGCAAGCCAATCTACATCCTCAGGTTTAAGAAAATTGAACAGGGGCAGCTGTTGTACCCCAAAATTTTCCCTCCCATATTTCTCAATACATTTCAAGTGAGGTCTTCAAATTGCTCAAGGAAGTCCAAGGGTTGACCAGACAAACTCTCTCCTAAGGCAGTCTACCCCAAATTAGGGTTTCAGTTTGCATCAAGATGATTGAATCAAAAGGGTCCCAAATTCTCACTATTATCCTAATATTTTCGCAAGATCATCCATGTCAAGTTTCAAGCCTTGCAGAAGAAGTTTGCTCAGTCAACTATTCAAATGCCTGAAAATCGACTATGCTAGGGCAAAAGTCAACTATGCCCCACATACAGTCAAAATTCAAGATTCTTGGTCAACATCCTCATTTTGAAGTATTATTCATTATTTTATCAAGGGTTGATCATGATTCCTCAAGGATTGCTCACAATTCATCAAAACCCAAAATTTGTTAAATTAGGGTTTTGTAGGAAAAGTCAACTCAACTTTGACCAAGCATAACTTTCTCATAATTTATCAGAAATGACCCATCCAAAGATCATTTTGAAGAGGATTCAATTCCATACAATTAATCTTCATCTCCCAAGTTCAAAATATGCACTCACAAGAAGTTATGAATTTGGACATTATAGGTCATTTTGAAAAGTCAATAAAAACGCCTTTTTTGTCAAAGCTTCATACATGAACATGGAAGACTCAATTGAGATGATACAAAAAGGGTTGCATAGAGGACATCCTAAGCTTTCTAAAAAGTCCAAGAACACATCTCTAGGGTCAAAATTGAAGGAGTTAGGCATGGGTGAAGTTGACCTTTTATGCAAAATTGCCAAAAGTCAAAAGTGTCTTAAATTGAAAATTTTGTCAAATATGTCCAACTTTTTGTGCTTGTATTGAGTTTGTAACATGGTCCATGACCCATGATCCTTCCCACTTGTCTTTATTTTATTTTTTCCATTTATTTTGATTTTTATTTCATTTAAATCAAATTAAATCAAAATTAAATCATGAAAATATCAAAATCATTTAAACCTTGAGATTTTGTGCATATTTCAGGTTCATGGATAGCTGGCAAGGGAATCAAATCATGCAAGGCTTGTTTGTACACAAAAAGATTGATTTTTGGCTTGTTTTGGAAAGATTGACAAGAGAATCAAATCTTGATCAATCACCTTAATTGAAGAAGATTTGAAACAAATTTATAAACCTAATTTACTCAAGGCTACATATAGAATGTTTGCAGACCAAATGCACAAAGGTTAGAGGCGCGAGAAGCTGAGAAAGAACTTGAAAAAAATCACCAAAAAGTGTTGAGTCAAATTGCAGGTTAGAGGACAATTTACACCATTCCAAGGCTAGCAATCGATTCCCAGCCATCTCCTGAAGCTAACCTGATCATAATCAAGCCTTGATTTGCCCAGAATCCATCTCCACGACCGTCACGGTTTGACATTTTTTTCAAAATCGTATCCCTTTATTCTTGCATCTTTATCATGTTTCAATGACATATTTGTAATCCTTAGCATGTTTGCAAGCTAATAGTATCATTTAATTGCATTTTTGGAAGCCATACTGAGATCCACCATTGTTAGGGTTTAGGTTTCGTTTTTAGGGTTTTTGATTGCAGGTAAAATTGGCCCAAAAGAGGGGTGCCATGGTGTTCATAAGGTCAAGACGAATTGATCTGCACCATTAGTTTCCATTTATGGTGCGTGTATGAGATTCTGGAAATCACAAGGGCTATAGCTACAAACTTTTGTCTGTAGGTAAAAGTCTTGGACTTTTACCAACGGAGAGAGGAAGAAGAAGGGTTGCGTGGCACCCCCTGGTTGGTCCATTTAAACTGGCGCGCGCTTTTTACTATTTTCCTCCACTAACTCACGTTATCATATATTATCAATTATTGTTATTTCATATACAAACAAGCGCGCTAGCAAAGTTGGTAAGGAGGTGTGTGGAAAAGGCCAAAGGGCCTGGGTTTGAATCCCAGGTCCCCCATATTATTTCATAACATTTTTTCTTGTATAATCAGGCGTGTGTACAGGTAAGGGGTTCACCATGTGCCCTCAACAATCAATCACTAGATCTCTAGAAGGCCAGATCTAACGCCCATCATTTGGAGGTCCATGATGCACCCTGGTCAACTTGCAACATGGAATCTGAGATGTCAACTTTGGGCCAAGGCTTATTGGGCTTGAAAGTCAGATTGGCACCCCCCTTATGCTTTGGATACCAGGCCCTTTTTCCTTTATTCTTTTACATTTTCCTTTTATTCATTTAATTTTGTTTAAATTATTTTTTTCATAAAAATTAATTATTTTTTTTACAAAAAAAACTCATAAAATCAATTTCATCAAATTTAAATTTTTTTATATATTTTGTCAAAATTAATTTAATTAGTTTAATTTAATTTTAGGATAATTTTAATCTTTTTGTATTTAAATTAAAATAAATTAGAAAATTAGGTTTTATTTGATTTAACTTTTATTTTCTTTTTCTTAAAATAAACAAAATACAAAATAGGTCAAAATTAATTATTTTTCTTAATTTAATCAGTAATTAGGTTTGTATTTATTTAATTTAAAACCTTATTTTTCTCAAAAAAATAATAAAAAACAACAAAAATGATTTTTTCCTTCAGTTAGGTTTAGACGGGGTCAAAATCCTAATTTTCTCTCGTCTTCGATTCATCGCGCGTTTATTTATTTTTACAATATTAATGTAACTGCTCATGGGATGTAATAGTTTAATTAGGATTTTCTTTTCATTTATCGTTTTACGGGTTTTTGGCTATGTAATTAATCCCCCTCCCCGAAGCCTTGTAATAACATAGTTTTATTTCTCGCATTTTAATTTTCGCAAATATTAACTGTTAGATGTATGATAATAGGGTTGCATGACAAGAATGTATGTTAATTTTAAAATGGTTAGCAAACCCTAAATGTGCAAAGATAATAACTGAAATCAAATCACTCGCACATGCGCACTCCTAGGGCATACTCTCACTTCGGTTGCCTTCGGTAAACGATCATTAAGTATAGGGTGTTTTAGTGGTTGCCCTTTTGTCTAAACAAAGATCAAATGTCCCGTTCGGAAAGGTTGCCTCGGAAATGTTGCCTCAAATATGATCTTAAGACATTAGGGTTATCACTAAGACGTCCTAACATTACTTTAGTGATCGTACGTCCCTTTCGAATTGACCCTTACAACTCCAACGACGGTGCTACCTACTCACTAATAGTGGGATATCGCTATCTAAAGGAAACAGGAATAGAAACAATCCTTTTTCGAGTAGGTAGATGCTAGTAGGTACTTGCTCAAAATCAAACTTTTCCACACTTACACTTTTGCAAACAAAGTTTTCAAAACGACTTCGTAACACTCTTGAAGACAGAAGCAAGGGTTAAAACAAAGTAAAACAAAAACTTTTCAAAACACACAAACACGGAAGCAATTTTTAAAATGATGAGCAAGTACCTAAGAGCCCATAGAAAACTACGGATATAAAGGGTGCTAATACCTTCCCTTTCTATAATCTACCCCCCGTACTCAAAATCTCGAAAAATGAATTTTTATGTGCTTTTGTCCTTTCCAGTTGGATAAAATAAAAGTCGTTGACGACTCTTGCTTACCGCGACATTTTGCGAACACAAACGTAAAACGCAAACCAACATTTTCCTAAAACAGTCCGATTCTTCCACCGTATCACATACATCTTTCAAAATTAACAAAAACACTTCAACTCATTCAAACATTTTTGTGCGCCCGAGCACTTTTACATTCAAAACTTTTTTCAAGTTGAGACATGATTCATTGATAGTCGAGCAACATTCTCCTATCCCCATGGTTATAAAGGTGTCGACTTTTCCACTTGAGTACTAGAGGCGTTCTTAAACCCTCACTCTTGTTGATGCATGGTCCATCTTTCTTACACCTTGTGGGCGTTAGTCGATATTTCTCTCCTAACAATGACGACTTGTCTCCTTGTTTAAAATCAATCAACATACAAGTCTTTTCTAGCCGAATTACGGTGCTCTGACTTTCCTATTGCACGAAGGAGTACGTAGGCATTAAGTCTTACGACCCAAAGCGAGCAACAAAAATAATAAAAAACATTTCCTTTTCTTTTGTTTACAAATACTCATTCATTCTTTTCCTTTAGCAAGTAAACTTTTACATAACACTCCTTTTAAGAGAAACTAAACAAAGTGGATCCTACGGAGTACTGTAGATGCTTAGGGTGCTAATACCTTCCCTTTGCATAACCGACCCCCGTACCTCGATCTCTGATCTTTTTGGGTTTTGTTCGCTTTTTTCCCATTTCTCTTTGGAAACAATAAAGTGAGGTGGCGACTTCATTGTGTTGAGATAAGTCAATTGATGGCTTAATCTCAAATCTTTACCGCTACATTTCTTTACGTATCATCAATGTCGCAATTGAGCACCAGAAAAGTGTGCGACAGGAAAGTGGCGACTTCACTGGGGATAGATTGACCTATTGCTGGTCCATTCCTAAGTGGGTCAATCCTAGCTTTGTTTGTTTCTCTTCTATGAGTGTATATATATTGATTTACTTGCTATTTATTACTTCCCATTATGCTGTATATATGTTTGTCTGGTTTTTCCTGGATTTCAGGGGCTTGGTGATTTCTTATAAGTCTTCTACCCGGACTTTGGGAAAACATAAGATAGGACGGGCGGTATAGTCATGTTAAATTTGAGGGAGTAATCCCAAAAAAGGAGACATGAAATCCCCCACTCAGTGGAGGCCCTTTTGACTGTAGTGTCGTTTACCGAGTAATCGGGAAGACATACTGCTTTCGACCTGGGAGCCTACTAAAGCTGAGGACCGTAGATTACCTAACCCGTCTTGGCCTTTTAGGTGTAGTGCGGAAGCTATGACGTAGTAATCCGGAAGTAGTTATCACGCGATACTACGCTCGGACGAGTTTTTCTTGAGAATATTACTAATTACCGAGTTAATCGGGGCATTGGTAATATCCGAAGGAAGGATGTAGACTCTGGGAACCTCTTAGAACATTGTTCGGCAGGTGATAACCGTTAGTCCATACCTTATGGGTTGTACCTTTGACTCCAGGCTTGTGATTCTGAACCATGTGATCCTGTTACTGTGCAGTGCATTGCATAACATTGCATATCATTTGCATCCTCTGCATCATTCTACATACATCCAGGTTGTTCATGATCTTATTCCCAATTGCTTCTTCCTTCCAGTTAGTCATCTACCGTCAAGCTGATTCCTCAACACAACTACGGGACTAGAGCTGATGTCAGATTGAGAATGGAAAGCCAAGAACAACACAACATGGAAGTCAGAATGGAAATTGACGAGTTGAAGTTAGGCATGGCCAAACTTATTGAGATGATGCAAGTCCTGATTTCCAGAGGAGAGCCAACTCAAAAGACTGTGATATCTGAAATCCCAACTGCTGCTGTTGACACTCAACCTATCCAGCATATATCTACTACATGGCCAGAGTTTGAGTTACCTCATAATTACTCTCCGCCTGTTGCCATTACTTTAATGGTTGGCCAGTCTACCCGACCAGTCTTCCAAGCTCCAGTTTTCACTGAACCTCAGCCAATCGTTCATACTGCTTCTCGTCAACCTGCTGCACAAGCTGCTTTTGGGAACCCTCTCTTTGAGTACCATGCTGCGAGTCCTCGAAGTGTGAGTCAGGGAGACTTTGGTGAGTTTGAAGAGTTCAAAGAACAATATCAGAATTTAGAGAAAAGACTATGAGTTATGGAAGGTAATGATGTCTTTGGTATTGCTACTGAAAATATATGCCTAGTTTCTGATCTGTTTATGCCTGCAATGTTCAAGACTCCTGAGTGTGAGAAATACCGGGGGCACACTTGTACAAGAAGTAATTTGGTGATGTACTTTCGAAAGATGTCTTCTTACATCAAGAATGACAAACTGATTATCCATTGTTTCCAAGATAGTCTGAGTGGAGCTTCATTGAAATGGTATATGGGACTTGAGAAAGGTCGTATCCAATGCTTCCAAGATCTTGTTGATGCTTTCATAAAGCAATACAAATACAACCTTGACATGGCACCTAATCGTTGCCAACTGCAAAGTATGTCTCAGAATGAGAAAGAGTCTTTCAAGGAGTATGCTCAACGATGGAGAGAACTGGCATCTCAAGTTGAACCACCTCTATCAGAGAAAGAGTTAACCGGTTTGTTCATGGATACTTTGTCCCCTTTCTTTTGGGAGAAGATGATTGGTAGAGTGTCCTCCAGCTTCACAGACCTGGTGACTATCGGCCAAATATTAGAAGAAGGAATCAAGAGTGGAAAAGTGTCTAAAGCTGCTGAATCTTCTAATGGTGAAAACAAGTACCTTGGGAACTTTCAGAAGAAGAAAGAGGTAGAAGCCAATGTTGTCTCGACTGAGAGAAGAGGACCTCGCCGTAGGCCTCAATACACTCATCAACCATAAGTAGCGGTTGTTACTCCTACGGTTAATGCTCAACCAGTTTGGGTTCCTCAACAACAGAATATTGCACAGAATCAGAATCGGAATAGGGCTCAATTTGATCCCATCCCTATGACATACACTGAATTGTATCCTGCATTGGTGCAGAAGAGCTTGATTATAACTAGGCCTCTGATTCCTCGAAATCCTCCTCCAGCCGGGTTCAGATCTGACCTTCACTGTGAATTTCATCAGGGAGCTGACGATCATGATTTAGAGAGCTGTTATGCATTGAAAAACAGAGTGCAAGAATTGGTGAAAGCAAATATTCTCATTTTCAAAGAGGCAGGTCCTAATGTTGTCAACAATCCTTTGCCAAAACAAAGTGGCTGAATACTGAGTCGGGGTACCCTCAAGTAACTTCCTAAAGCCAGTGTTTCAGACAGGACAACTCATCCCTGTTACTGATTAGTCACTAGGCCATCTTTCTTTCTGTTTGCATTTTTCCTTTGTCTATGTTAAAATTGTTGCTTTCAAATTCTGTTTGTACTTTCATGTTAAGTTTAATGAAATGAGAATTGCAATGTTTTGATTCAAATCATTTTCATTTACTGCTTTCAAATATATTTCTCTTGTTCACTCTCTTAATCAAGCTTTTATTTATGCAAAGATTTGAGGGAGGATGATGAAAACGAAATACCCATAATTGTTGCTGGTATGCTTTCGATTAAAAATTTGCTAAGGATATACAGGCATTGTTTCAACTCCCAAACACCGGAGAAATAAGGAAGTTAATCCCTCGTTCACCCCTTTGAGCCTAGAAGATGGAGTTTCTTTCTATACGAAAAAAATCCACAATCATAACCTGGGGATGGGTAGTTCTCAGTTAATTTTGGCTGTGCATTCAATTACAAGAGAAATCATGCCAGACACCTTTCAATAAAGGTCGCCATCAAGCTTTCCTTTGCACACAACAAGAAGTGTCAAAGATGCTCTCAAACCAAAAATGACGAAGATGGTTCCCCATAATCATTGAGCAAGGCAGTCATTATCTTTCCAAAAAGAAAAATCAAAAGAAAAATCCCGCTAAGTCAAAACCTCTGAAGGAGACTTAGGCACAACAAATGGGGCATCCCGCTGACTGCAATTCCAAATGAAACAATCTAGGCAAAAAACTGGGGCATCCCACTGACTGTAATCTCAAATGAAATAGTTCAGGCAAAAGTTGGGAGTAATAAATTCAATCAGAAGAGGACTTCAAATCCTCAAAATTCTCCACCAGAGTTGACAAAAGTCCTTAAAACAGCAAAATGATGTAAGAAGAAGTGACTGTCATTCTCAAGAATTCCTTAGCTTCTGAGCCATCGTCATTGCTACCATCAGTGCAATTCCAAAATCTCTTGGAACCTGAATGCATATTCTGAATTAACTGAACGTAGGGATGAAGAACATCATGAAGATTGGGTTGGGTACAAGTAAACTTTGAGCCTTTATCCCTTACTTCTTAAACCGTGAACCAGACCATGTTACAACCCTTAAAAGACCTAATTGAAGCTAGGTTTCTTTTGAAAGCATACTATAACAAGGTTGCGTAAACTAACTCCTATGATCTTTTGCGAATCATTTATTTTGGTTTCATACCTTTGTTTTCACTTGAAAAGTATAAACAATTGTGTTTTAAGCAGTGATATATTTTCTATACACCAATAACATCATTTCAAAAATGATTTTGGATTCAAAACTTTTGCATGAAGTTTGCATTAAAATTACCATGTTTGAATGAAAAATTTTACTTGCAAACAAGCTTTCCTTGTCATAGAATTTCAAATAGATGAGAAACTTGGTCAGTGACCCTATCAGGGGCAAGTATCTTCCAGATCCAATTGTGAATCAGTTCAAGATTTATTGCTCAGTGCGAGTTTTCTCAGAATTGGTTAACCAGAAAATAATTTTCAAGACTCATACAGGGGCATTCATTTCCAACAATTATTTCAAGAGATGAAGCCATGATCAATTTATTTTCAATAGTCATTTCAGAGTTGAAGCCATGATTAGCTCACTTCCAACAACTTTCGACTGAAGCCATGATCAGTTTATCTTCAACAATCAACTAATTTGGTATAAATACCCAAGCAGCTCTCCATGTCCTTCCCCAGAAGATCATCAGTTCAATACAGTTTACAAGTGTGACAAATTTGGGATCAAGACATTTTCTTCCCAAGCAAATTTGGCAGAGTTCCGTGTTGAGGAATCAAACTTCCAATCTTACCTCCACAAAAGAGTCAAACTCCATTGTCATAAACGTCTGCATTACACGCATAGATCATTCACATATCATGCATAACAAAATTTACACATAATGCATAACAAGAGTGTTTCATCCTCATTTGCATTTCCCAATGTCTTGTTGCAGTTGACATGTCACCTTGAGATCAAAGTCCAACTTACTTGGCACCTACCAAAGCAGACGTCAGTTCAGTTGTCTCTCTCTTGTCCAATGCTAATCTTGGATATGTGGTCTCTTCTATTTCCATCCAAAGCTAATATTGGATGTTGTTATCTTTGTTGTCGTTCAAATCCAGTATTGGATGCCATGATTTTTCTCCCTTCATTCAAAGCCAGTATTGAATGTCAAGATCTCTTTTTCCATTAAAAGCCAGTATTGGATGTTGTTACCTTTTCTTCCGTCCAAAGCTAGTATTGGACGCCTTGAGATTTTCTCTCGTCTAAAGCCATTATTAGATGTTGAGCTTTTCTTTCATTCAAAGCCAGTATTGAATGTCAGGATCTTTTGTTTCCATCCAAAGCCAGTATTGGATGTTGTTACCTTTTCTGCCGTCCAAAGCCAGTATTGGACGCCTTGAGCTCTTCTCTCGTCTAAAGCCATTATTAGACGTTGAGTTTTCCACTAATTCAAATCCAATATTGGATGTTGTGATCTTTTCTCTCATCTAAAGCCAGTATTAGACGTTAAGCTTTTCTTTCATTCAAAGCCAGTATTGAATGTCAGGATATTTTGTTTCCATCCAAAGCCATTATTGGATGTTGTGTTTTTTTCTCTCGTCTAAAGCCATTATTAAACGTTGAGTTTTCCCTTCATTCAAAGACAATATTGGATGTCGTGTTTCCTTTCTGTCCAGCGTCTTTCCTGGACGACTCTGATGTAGCTTCAAATTTGGTCTCATCCCACATCTAATGTTCTTCTAGATGCTTCTGATTGTCTTTTCCAGAGAGTTGCTCGCCTCATTCAATGCCATTCTTGGATGTCGATGCTTGCCTTCTTGAGTTTTATCTCTTTTTTCCAAGTATTGATGGTTACTCCTTGTCACCCTGACAGATATCCTGAAGTATCTTGTTGTTTCCCTAGCGTGCCTTTCCACGTCATTTCATCGGAACTACCATAAATTTCCAGTTTCAAGTCTTTCCATATTCTCAGAGTCTGTCTCATCTCATACATCATTCAAAAAATAATTGCCAAAAAAGAGTCTGTGCATTCATTCATAACATACGCTATCATCTCATCGCATCAGGGACAAAATTCGGGTCTGTTTGTATTTAATTACTTTCCGCCTATCTGGCAGAAAGATAATTAAATAGGGGCAGCTGTTGTACCCTAAATTTCGCCCCTAACTTTTTCAGTCGTACTTTCATACCATATTTTTTCATTCAGTCACTGAGATGCGGTGGGAGAACTGACTTGAGGTTTTGCATTTGTGTTCGCAAATGTTGCGATTTAGCAAGAGTCGCCACCGAATTTTATTTTATCCAAAAGGAAAGGTAAAAAAAGCACAGGAAAGACCTTTGAGATTGTTTTTGGGTTCGGGGGGCAGATTATGAAAAGGGATGGTGCTAGCACCCTTTTCATCCATGGCTTTCCATGGGCTCTTAGTTACTTGTTTTAGATCACTTGCTTTTGCTTTTCAATTGTTTGAAATGGTGCTTTGTGTGGTTTTGAAAGTATTTTGAAAAGAGGCCATTGTTTTGGCAATCTTTGTAATGATTCTCGTTCGTAAGAATGTAAACAAAGATGTTTGTCTTTTGAAAAATGGTTCAATGTTTGAAAGTTGTTTGGAAATTGTTTTGAAATTATTTTGAAATTATGTGTGTTTGTTTGAAAATAGCAAGGATGGTTTGCAAGAGATCAAGTAACTAGGAGTTGTCTACCCTACTCAAAAGTCTTTCCTACACATTTTTATTCCTTTGACATTGTTGTTTTACCATTGTATTTGGTAAACAACCTTATCTTTGGATGTTAAACGGGACAGGCGTGGGTCATCGTATGACCATGATAACAATATTGCCAAGTATCTTAGCAAGTTTTTGAGGGACTAGATCATTTTTGTTTAGGCCACCTTGTCTAGCGTCATCGAGGGACTATGATCTTTTGTTTTGTTTTGTTTTGCCAAGATACCTAGCATGCATACCATGGCCATTTTAAGGCAACAAAGTGGATGAAACCCTAGGGGTGCTTGTGTGCAAAGTGTTGTCATTTTTCATGCATTTTTATCTTGAATTAAGTCATGCTTCTTGTTTTGATTTTTGGTCTTTGCATACAAAACCCTAATTTACTATCATGGCATATGAAAGCAATAAATGCGTAAAGGAAATCTAGACTATTACAACAATATTATGGGGAGGGGGATACGTGTTTTGAATAGGGGGATATTGCTCAAAATAAAACCCTAAAACTATTACAACCAAATTGAATTTATTATACAAATAAATAAATGAACAATTATTTAAATATGCAATTAAATATAAATATGCAAGAAATGTTTTTGTATTAATTTTATGTATGAGAAAATAAACTTATTTATGTCTTAAAAATAAGAAAATAAAATGATTATTTTTGAAAGGGTGAAAAACCCTAATTTTTGTTTAATAGAAAAATATTCTATATTATTCATTTTTATTCAAGAAAAATAATAATAATATGTACAAAAATGTTGAAAAATTAAAATATGTGAGAAAATATTATTTTAAGTGTATAAATAATAAAAAATAAAAATGTATGATATTTTTTATATTATTTACAAGTTTATTTAAGAAAATAAATTATATTATTATTAATAAACTATTTTTATGCCAAAAAAAAATAAAATAAAAAATATGATAAAATGCCAAAAATAAAGAAAATATTTTTATGATTTTTCAATGTTTAGAAAAAAATAAATAAAGTCAGAAAACATAAAAGAAATGAAAAAATATGCAAAATAAAGAAAATGGGCCAAAGGGGGTGCAGAAAGTAAAAGGGGGGTGTCAAAAGAAAGAAAAAGCCAGGCCCAAGCGCACCAAGCCCATACACTTCATCCCTGACCTCTGCCTTCGTCCAAAACGCGCGTTCCGTGTACAAAACTTGTTCTTGCTATTCTTTGCACAAAATCAAAAACTTATAACATGAAAAATGTAGCTCATGATCACACGATTCCAATGATATAAAGAACTTGACCTAACTCTCAAAGATCAGAGAGAATTTTAATGGCCCTAATTTCTGACTAGTTTTTTCAACAACTTCAACTATCAAATACTCCTAGCTCAGTTAATATAAATGGAAGTTATGCATATGTACAACTCAAGCACATTAGGGACTACATTTTTGCTTCACAAACCTAAGCTTAATGATGCCTAAATAAGGAGTTAGAAACTTGACAAATACCTTGTTCAGTTGAGTTTGGATATGGCAATGTAGGAGTTTTGAGTGAGGCCTGAAGGTCGTGTAAGCTTGCTTGAAGTTCCCTCAACCTTTCCCAATGCTCAGCTTGCGTTGAAGTTGCCTGAAACTCCTTGTAGAACTCAACCTGCAAACTCAGAAAATGGAAATGGTGAAGCTCGAAACAGGGGTTACAGTTGCTTGACAAAGTCCTGGATAGCTTGGATGGGATGTATGTAATGTGTTTGAAATGGTTCAAGGCAAAACGCACGAGGCAATATGGAAATGGCTTTTGATTTGCAGAAGTTGCCCTGTTTTGGGCAGAAATGGGGTTTTTGGTGTATTTGGGTGTTTGAGAGGTTGTGTGTTCATGTCTTAGGCTTGCAACAAAGTTCTGAGCTTAGTTCAAATGATCCTTAGGCTTGGTTTTAACAGATACACAAGTTATGTGGACTTTTGCAAGTTTACTTGCTTTTGAAGAAAATGTGAGATGACAATGCCCAAAGCCTGTACAGGCCTGCTTGCTAGCTGCACATAGTTGGTAAACTTTGCCTGGTATTTGTGGACTTTGTTTGCAGCAAGGGGTTAGGTCCATGGCTCAAGATAAACAAAGTTGTAAAAGTTAGCTTTATCAAAGTAGCAATGTAAACTTTTTGCCATAAATGGAATAAATCAATGTACAATGCTCCATAGCTTAGAAAAAAGCCATTGTCCGATGTATTTGAATTCAATTTTGGAGTTTAGAAGGGATTAGAACCTATAAACCAAGTACAAGCATTCTTAGGACAGATTTGCAACTTGTAACAATGTGAAAAATGCCTTGGACAAAAGTGATAATTTGCCATTTTCATTTCTTCGATTCTCCCTAACCATAAATGATCTTGGAGAGTTCTTGGATATTTTGGAAAGCTTGTAACATGCTTTACAATCCATCTTTGAAATGAATTTTGAGATTCCTCTTGGAACTAGGTGAAAAGTTGCCATGAAGTTAGGTCAAAAATCTGCCTAAACTAGGGCAAAATTTCACTAAGTTAAAAAGTTTATGGACCCTTATTCACAAACTCATAACTTGATATACAAGCATCTTTTGGGAAAACTTTGTGCATCAAAGTTGTAGATTTTGTGGAGGACTACAACTTTCATGTTGGAAGTTTTCTTTGAATTCAATTGCATCATGGTGAAAAAGTTGGGAAAAGTTGGGAAAAGATATTTTCATAACTTAGAAAAATTCTAAGTTATGAAAATTTTCAAACTTAAACCCTAATTTCTAAATTTAAGTTTCTTGGTGAACAAGTTTCATGTTTTGACATATCTTGATGAATTATGACCCTTGGCACTTGATTTTGACCAAAAAGTCAAAGTTTGACTTTTCAGTGTATAGTTGATTTTTGATCAGTTGACTGGAAAATTCATCTGTCAATCCAATACATTTGAAATCTTTTGAACATTGTGATTAGGTAAAGATGATGCCATTGAGTCCTTGAAATCATGCTTGAACCCAATTGGCTATTGGCTAGGTCAAAAATCAGAAATTTCCCTTTCTCAGTCAAAACCCTAATTTTGACCATTTTGCCCTTTTGATGATCTGATCAAATTTCTTGAGGAGTTGTGGTCCAAACTTGATCAAAGGGTTCATATGAGTCTATAATGTTGATGTGGATCAAAAATTATGAGGTTTGACTGTAAACTGGCCACAATTGACTTTTCCCCCAATACAACTGATTTTTAGGTCAACTGTCCAATTGACTGGTAAAAAATGTGATTCAAGGCTTGAAACTTGGTATGAGCAATCTTAGAGGTCCAACATGAAGTATGCAAGTCACATGAGGCATTGGAAGTCCAAAAATCCCTGTGCAAACTCAAACCCTAATTTCAGGTTATCAATGCAAGGAGATGTCTTGAGCTGAGCAAACCCTAATCTGGTCTTGAGTCCAACGAGTCTTGTGAGGAAAATCTTGATAATATGAGAGGGCAAATTTTGGGGTACAACAGCTACCCCTGTTCAATCTTCTTGAACCTGAAGAGTTAGATTGGCGAGTTTGTCGTTCGTGACTCGAAGGTAAAAGATGATTGGACACTAGAGTGCCCGTAAATTCACACTCGTCAAGTTGTAGTTGAGGAAATGGGCTTAAAGATGACATTTGGAGAGATGATAGAATCTTGTTGCAGATGAGCTTAAAGATGCCCTCCAAGAATGTTTGTTGAACTGCAAGTTCTAAGTCAAAAGGATGAGTATCAGAATGGTGTCCGTATTTGGACGTATTTGAACTGTATCTGGAGACTGAGTCTGTATGAGCAATGGAATGGCGTCCGTGTCTGGAGCGTATCTGAGCTATAACCATATTTGAATCTGAATGAATATAAGAATGACTTCCATGCTTGGAGTGTATCTGAGCTGGGGAAAAAGTCAGAATAAGTGACAGAATGGCCACCGCATCTGGGGCGTATTTGGACTGAATCTGAATATGTAGCAGAATGACTTCCGTATCTGGAGTGTATCTGAACTTGAAATTGATAGCTGAATCTGAATGAGAAATAGAATGGCTTCCGTGTCTAGAGCGTATCTAATCTGTATCTGATAGTTGGAATCTGAATAAGGGATTTGAATAAGTAATAGAATGGCTTCCGAGTCTGGAGCGTATCTGGATTGTATCTTGACCTTGAATTCTGAATGAGTAACAGAATGACTTCCGTGTCTGGAGTGTATCCGTACTGTATCTGAAGTTGAAATCCGAATGAGTAACAGAATGACTTCCGTGTCTGAAGTGTATCTGTACTGTATCTGAATAAGAGATCTGAATGAGTAACAGAATGACTTCCGTGTTTGGAGTGTATCCGTACTGTATCTGAATAAGAGATCTGAATGAGTAACAGAATGACTTCCGTGTTTGGAGTGTATTCGTACTGTATCTGAAATCTTTGAATATTTGTTAAAGATAGCTGTTAATCTTATCCTGAAAAGGGTAAAATGTTAGCTGAAACACAAAGTTATGTTGCATGAAATGTATGATGCAATAAATGTGTTTTATCAATGTTTATGATATATGGATGTAATGTATGCACATGTAAGCTGATTAGCTGTATTGCTGAGGAAAATAAATCCTTGATAGCTGGAGATAATAAAATCTTTGACTGCTGTCGGGGAAAATAAATCCTTGACCGCTGTTGGAGATTAAAAATCCTTGACAACTTCTGTGGGGATGTGAGAATCCTTCATGTCTTGAAGTTGGAGTATTGACAAAATCTGTTGTGAGAGTAATGTCAAATTGCTTGAGAAATCTGCTTGGGAAATCCAGAGAACTTTGAAGACTTCTACTGGGGGTTACTCAACGGGTATCCTTACTCGGCTGAGAATAGGGAAAACTCTGATGATTTATGCAGGGAACCAAGAATGAAAATCTTCGATCTACAGGGGAATAAAAATTCTGACAAATTCATGCTGGGGAGTAATGAAGACTCTGGCAACTTCACTGGGGAATCAAGAATGAGAATCTTCATTCTGTTGGGGAGTAAAAAATACTCTGTGGGGAGGAAGGCTTACTGCTGGAGAGTAATTTCAGGACTCTGGGGGAAAAAGCTTATTCTTGTTTGGAAAAAGCTCAGGAGTTGGGGTTGTATTCCACTCTACTGGGGAGTTATCCTAGGTTGGGGATAAAAGTTAACTGTTATCTGGTTGATTCTCAGACGTTAAGACAACTTGCTGGGGAAATTGGGGAAAACTGAATGGTTCCCGCTGGGGATTGATAGTTGGAGATTTGACTCGACTGGGGAGGAAGGTTTCATCTCCGCTGGGGGCGTGTAGTTCAAAGTTTTTAATCTGTTGGGGATTGGGAGTTTGAAGTTTTAACTCTGATGGGAATTTAAGGGTTTGAAATTATAACTCCGTCGGGGATATGTATTTCAAGGTTTTAGCTCCGCTGGGGATCTAGATGATGTACTACAGGGGATTTCTCTTGGAATAGCCTAAAGATATTTTCCTATACTTTCAACCTGTCAGTAATTATTCTTTCCCATTTCGTTTATTTGTAAACAGTGATTACATTCAAATGCATATGCTCATTTAATAAATCATTGAACATTTTCAAATAAAACACAAGTGTAAAAAAAAGAAGAAAAGGCAAATAGTTTTTTTGCACTTTGAAGTATCTTTATATTAACTTTGTGTAAGTATTTTGTACAAAGGAGACAGACATCCTAGTAAAAGAATGTTGTCATAAAAAATGAGAAAAATTTATACAAAGAAAGATGGCTATGTGTAAAAAAACTCCATGGGGTTCCTATTCTGCTATAGCCTTCGTAACTCTGGAATATCTTGTCCATTCGTTGCTTCGTCCGAAGATGATTGAGTTGATCAGAAGCCCGGAGCTTGTATGTGAAGAGATTGTCCTTAAAGTGATCCGACGAGACATAGTCATACGCTTTAATTCCCTAATTTTTGCTTGGACCGCCCTTTCAGGTTTTCGGTCCACCGAGAAATCCTTTTTTGCCCAAGTTGCCCTTTCGGGTTTTCAACTTTCCGGGTGTACAAATTATTTTATTTATCCCTAATTTTTTCCTGAACCGCCCTTTCGGATTTTCGATTCACCGGGATGCCCTTTTTTTGCCTAGGTGTTTCAACCTAGCGGGTCATTTATGCGTAGTATCTTTTGACTATGTCTGCGTTCGCAGGGTGCGGCAGGTCGTCACCGTCCATTGTGGTTAAGATCATTGCCCCACCAGAAAAGATGTTTTTGATCACAAATGGTCCTTTGTAGGTAGGAGTCCATTTTCCCCTGGGATCACTTTGCAGCAAGATGATCCGCTTGATTACAAGATCCCCGACTTGATATACCTGGCGCCTGACTTTTTTGTTGAATGCCTTGATCATCCATTTTTGATACACCTGACCATGGCAAACAGCAGTAAGTCTCTTTTCATCAATCAAGTTAAGTTGATCAAGCCGGGTCTGAATCCAATCGTCTTCACTCAAACCAGCATCCTTCATGATTCTCAAGGAGGGAATCTGAACCTCAATAGGTAAAATAGCTTCCATGCCATATACCAAGGAATAGGGTGTTTCCCCAATTGATGTGCGTGCCGTGGTACGGTGCCCGTGAAGAGCAAACGGTAGCATCTCATGCCAGTCCTTGTAGGTGACTTTCATCTTTTGTATGATCTTCTTGATATTTTTGTTTGCAGCTTCAACAACACCGTTAATCTTTGGCCGATAGGGAGATGAATTATGATGTTGAATCTGGAACTGCTCGCACAAGGCCGTGATCATAGTGTTGTTAAGGTTTGTACCGTTGTCAGTGATGATCCTTTCGGGGATACCATACCGGAAAATGAGGTTCTGTTTAATGAAGCGGGCAACAACATTCTTTGTGACAGATGCGAAGGAAGCCACTTCGACCCATTTGGTGAAGTAGTCAATGGCTACCAGAATGAAATGGTGTCCATTGGATGCTGTAGGCTTGATCTCTCCAATCATGTTGATTCCCCACATAGAGAATGGCCAATGAGCTGTTAAGACATTGAGAGGAACTGGAGGTATATGTACCTTGTCTGCATAGATTTGACATTTGTGACAAGTCCTGGAATGTTGATAGCAGTCAACTTCCATGGTAGACTAGTAATAACCTGCCCGTAGAATCTTCTTAGCCATCGTATGTCCGCTAGAGTGAGTTCCAAAGGTACCATTGTGCAGTTGATCCATGATCTGTTCAGCTTCAATCTTGTCCACACAACGGAGCAGAATGCAATCATGATTGCGCTTGTACAGGATACCATTCCTTAAGAAGAACTTAGATGAGAATCTCCTTAAGAACTTTTTGTCGTTGACTGAAGCTCCTTCAGGATATTCTTGAGCCTCGAGATACCTTTTGACTTCATGAAACCAAGGTCGGTCCACTACTTCTTCGGTATTAATCTCGTGACAATGTGAAGGTTCGTCCATCCGTTTAATTGTGATTTGGGGAGCCGCATTGTCCCAGTTAAGTTTAAACATGGATGACATTGTAGCTAGAGCATCTGCTAGCTGATTCTCTTCTCGTGAGAAGTGCTCGAAGGTAATCTGCTCGAAATGTGGTAACAATGTCAAGACATGTTCTTTGTAAGGGATGGGGTTTGGATGCTTAGTATCCCACTCTCCTTTGATATGACTGATGACCAAAGCTGAGTCCCCAAACACATCTAAGGATTTGATTCCCAAGTCTATGGCATCCTTGAGTCCAAAGATGTAAGCCTCATACTCAGCCATGTTGTTTGTACAGCTGAAGCAAAGTCTAGCAGTGAAAGGTGTATGGCAACCTTCTGGAGAGATGAGTACCGCGCCGATACCGTTGCCAAGTGTATTGGAGGCCCCATCAAAGTACAGGGTCCATCGGGATCCTTGTTCAAGTCTGTCATATGGTCTGTTCTATTAAATGTTGTCCAATGTCATGATATCTTCGTCAGGGAAGTCGAACCTCATGGATTGGTAATCTTCAACAGCTTGATGGGCCAGATGATCGGCTAGCACACTCTCCTTTATAACTTTTTAGGTTGTGTACTGTATATCGTACTCTATGAGGATCATCTGCCATCTAGCTATCCTTCCAGACAAAGCAGGCTTTTCAAAGATATACTTGATCAGATCCATCTTAGATATCAGCAGAGTGGTTTGAGTCAACATATACTGCCTTAGCCGGCGAGCAGCCCATACCAAAGCGCAACAAGTTTTCTCGAGCAGTGAGTATCAGGTCTCACAGTCGGTAAACTTTTTGCTAAGGTAATAAATGGCATGCTCTTTTCGGCCAGACTCGTCGTGTTGGCCCAGTACGCACCCCATTGAATTCTCTAGGACAGTCAGATACATGATTAACGGTCTTCCTTCGACGGGTGGCATCAAGATCGGAGGTTCCAGCAAATACTCCTTGATTTTATCGAAAGCAAATTGACAGTCGTCATTCCATTTAACTACCTGATGTTTCTTCAACAACTTGAAGATTGGTTCGCAGGTAGATGTTAGGTGAGAAATGAACCTTGCAATGTAGTTTAGGCGTCCCAAGAAACCTCTGACCTCCTTCTCAGTGCGAGGAGCAGGCATTTCTTATATAGCTTTGACTTTGGCAGGACCAACCTCGATGCCTTTGTTGCTGACGATGAAACCCAAGAGCTTACCGGACCTGACTCCGAATGTACACTTGTTAGGGTTCAGTCTGAGCTTGTACTCCTTCAACCTGACAAACAGCTTTTGCAGATGGTCGAGGTGTTCTTCTTCAGTTTTTGAACGGGCTATCATGTCATCTACGTAGACCTCTATCTCATGATGTATCATATCATCAAAAAAAGCTACCATGGCACATTGATAGGTTGCCCCGACATTCTTCAGTCCGAATGGCATCACTTTCTAGCAGAACGTGCCCCACTGTGTAACAAAAGTAGTTTTCTCCATGTCCTCAGGGGCCATTTTGATCTGGTTATAGCCTGAGAATCCGTCCATGAAAGAAAATACCTTGTGCTGAGCTGTGTTGTCAACCAAGATATCAATGTGCGGAAGTGGAAAGTCATCTTTAGGGCTGGCCCTGTTTAAGTCTCTGTAATCCACACATATTCTCACTTTGCCGTCCTTCTTAGGCACAGGCACAATGTTAGCAACCCATTGTGGATAGGAAGTAACAGCAAGAAATCCAGCATTGAACTGCTTCATAACTTCTGCTTTGATCTCTTTTGACATGTCGGGCCTCATGCGGCGGACTTTCTGTTTAACTGGTGGACAGTCTTCTCTTGTGGGTAGATGGTGTACCACAATGTCTGTATCAAGTCCCGGCATGTCTTCGTATGACCAGGTGAAGATCTCAACATATTCATGTAACAGCTGAATTAGGCGCTCTTTGACATTTGGCTCTAGGTTGGCACCCACTCTGACTTCTTTTCTGTCTTCCTCAGTACCCAAGTTGATTGTCTCTAACAGCTCCTCGTGAGGTAGAATAGACCTCTCTTCCTGTTGTAGCAGTCTAGCCAATTCTCCCGGCACCTCACAATCTTCCTCACCTTCGTATTCGGCATGGTAGACCAGATCTTCAGAGTCACTGAAGGCCATAGCATAATTGTTACCCATGGAATCCGGAATGGAAGGGTACCTGCATTTGTGAGTGTGGGTGTGTGTATGGGATAGCCATCTTTAAACAAATAAAATGTAAAAAGAAAGACAATGAACACAAAAGTTTATATGTGAAAACGTTCATGATTCATTAAAATGGCATATGAAGATGAAAAATCAAACCCTTACAAATGGACCTATATGCCTCGGGTAAGGCACAAGGTTAAAAGTGTACGAATTGTTTGAGAATTATTACAAACTAACAGAAATGTTTGAAAGATAAATTACTGTGGTATGAAAGTAATCGGAACAAAGTCTTTTGCTTCCCAGTTGCACAGTCCTCCGTCAACAGTAGGGAAAATCCAGTCTTCCAAGTTGCTCTCCTCTTCACTATCCTCAAAAGCATTGACTCCATGATGGGTGATCTTCACTGGTGGCCCTCCAGCACAGGAGCGGCGTACAACCTTTTGAGCAGAAGAAGTGAATCCCAAGCCGAATTTATCTGATTTGAAAGGAAAGTCGGGAAGCTTCCCCCAGACTGTGCTTCCTCCTTCTTCAATCACAGCCTTTGCATCTTTGAGAGAGGACATCCGAGGCGGAGGTCTGATAATCATGGGTACATAAGACACTGTCTTGGTTTCCATAATCTCCTGAGCTACCTCTTCAAAATTCTGAAAAGGGGTTTCGATGAATTCGCCATCCAATTCTACATAGCGAAAAGAATTTAGATGGCTTATCATGTATTCCTGTTCACCGTGAACAGTTATAATTTTCCCCTGGATAGGGTACTTAAGCATTTGATGCAGAGTAGAAGTGACGGCTCCAGCATTGTGAATCCAAGGTCTTCCCAACAAGCAAGAATAGGAAGGACGGATGTCCATCACATAGAATATGGAGTTGAAGGTTTCAGTTCCCACTTTAATCGGGATGTCCACCTCCCCGTGGACCATCCTTTTAGAACCATCAAAGGCTCTGACAATTATATTGCTGGGCTTCATGGTTAAACCTTCACAATCCAGTCTATCCAAGGCCTTCTTCGGCAAGACATTTAAAGACGAACCAGTGTCTACCAATACGTGTGCTAGGGTATTCCCTCTGAATTCCACCGAGACATGCAAAGCGTCATTATGTTTTCTCCCTTTTGATGTTAAATCAGCATCAGAGAATCCTAGACCATTGTCAGCTGTTAAGCTAGCTACACATTCCTGGAACTGATCCGCAGAGGTTTCCTGTGGCACGTGGGCCGTCTTCAAAAATCTTATCAAAGCTTTAGCATGAGCTTCTGAACAAAGCAGCAGGGCCAACATAGAGATCTTTGAGGGGGTTTTCCCCAGTTGTTCCACAACATCATAATCGCTTTTCTTGATTATTTTCAAAATCTCTTCCATTTATTTTTGAGAGGTTTCAGGGATGATCAATGGCTGAGCCCTCGTCCTGACGGGTTCTTCTTGGATCCCTTTCCCTCTATCATCAGCAACAGCAGAGGGGACAACCACAGGAGTTACAAATTCTTCAATAATTGGAGTTCTCGCAGATATGTTGATCGGTGCAGGGGTAACCTTAGGAGCAGCTGAGGGTCCAAAGATTGCCTTTGGATGGGCAATCTCTGGAGAGAAAATTCTTCCACTGCGGGTGATTTTTCTCATTCCAACAATGTTTCCAATGTCAGAAGTCTCTTCATCAGAACTCTCTTCATCAGAACTCTCTTCAGTTGATTCAATTTATTTAATATCGTGGTAGTAGATTTCTCCATCATAGTTCCACGGTACTGATCTGTCGGACTTGTACGGGACGGGCCCGGGCATGGTTATCTTCAAAGGTACAGTCTTCGGAGCGGATGTAATCTTAACAGATCTTTTGGAGACCTTGGAAAGATTGGAGGATATGGTTATTATTGAAACATCATTGACAAGAGTCGGTGTAACAGGAGTCTTTTCAAAAAGGATTTCTTGGTTATCCATTAGGCGCTGGATGCCTAACTTCAACAATGGACAGTCGGTTGGTAAGGATGAACAAAGGCAGCAATCTTCTTCACAACCTGGGAAAATCCCAGCCTTCAGCAAATTCAACTTGATTATCGGTAGAGGAGTTATCAAATCATCAACAGTAGCAACAAAAAGATCTTCTTCAACAGCATGGGCATTGTGGCCATGCTTTGGCATTGGAGCAAAGATTACATTCGGCTTTTCAGGGGCGTCGAATTCAACTTCTTTAGCATCTATCAAATCCTGAATCTTATTCTTGAGGGCCCAACAATTGTTGGTGTCGTGCCCCAGGCTGTCTGAATGATAAGCACACTTGGCGTTCGAATGGTAGTACGGAGAAGCAGTATTCGGATTCTCCAGGGCTTCTTTCAAACTTGCAAGGTTTAACTTCAAGAGATGGGGTAGAACCTGAGCAAGAGTCATGTTTATCTGGGTGAATTGCCGTACAGGCCTTTCTACCCTTGTTTGGTTGGTTCTGGGTAGATTGTTTCTGGGCTGATCAGCTGCAGACTTCTGAATCATTACGGCCCCCACCGCTGGCCGGCGCTCAACTCTCCCTTGACCTCTTTGAGAGTAGACAGTTGATACTTCCTTCTTTACTGGAAAAGTATTTTTGGTGGCAGCGGAAGCAGATGCATCTTTTTGAATTTTCCCGCTCTTTATGCCGGCTTCGACTCTCTCACCAGTTAGAATCAACTCGGTGAACCCCGCAGACGAACTTCCAATCATGTGATTGAAAAAGGGGCCTGACAATGTACCCAAGAACATGTCTACTATCTCCCTCTCAGATAGAGGTGGTTGTACTCGTCCCGCCAAGTCTCTCCATTTCTGGGCATACTCTTTGAAGCCTTCATTTGATACCATGCCCATACTCTGTAATTGAGTACGGGTTGGTGCTAAGTATGCATTATATTGATACTTTTTGTAGAAGGCGGCCGCCAAATCTTCCCAATTATGCACACCAGACCTCTCCAACTGGTAAAACCAATCCAGCTGCGTCCCCGAAAAATTGTCCTGGAAAAAGTGGACCCACAGGTCCTTGTCAGAAGAATGTGGTTGGATTTTCCTGACATAAGACCGTAGGTGCATCTTGGGACAAGACAACCCATCGTACTTAGCAAAAAGAGGTACTTTGAATTTAGGAGGGATTACAATTCCATAAACCAATCCTAACTCTTCAAAGTCCAGCCCAGGCACTCTCTGTATCTCCATGGCAGCTAGACACTCTTCCAAGTTCTTGTATTTGTCATCTGCTAGAGGGTACTACTGTTGAGAATAGTCATTATCCTCTTCTTCTTCTTCTTCCTCAGAATCAGATGGCACTGCAGTTTCTTTTCCCTTTCTTACCCCTTCATCAGATGTTGAGGGGAAATCTAGGAACCTTCTGGCTTGACCTTCAAACCTTCTGCCCATGGTAGCCACACCAGCTCTCTTCTTTTTCTTTTTCTCTTTTTCCTTTTCCAGTAGAGTCTTGAGCTCCTCCTTCCCCTTAGCCAAGGTCAAGAGTAGTTGTTGGAACTGTGAATTATGCGCTTGTAAGTCTTTGACCATTTGTTCAATATCCATCTTGCTGAAATAAACAGCAGAGAGATGAGGAAACTTGGTGTAAATACCTGCTTATGCATATGATGAATGATATGTATTCATGTAATGCATTCAAGGATTCAGAAATTCAAATTTGTTTTAAACAAAAAAGAACACAAGTCATATTAATAAGATAGAATTTGTTAGTACATCAATGCCCCATGGGCAAAATAATACAAAATTCTAAGGTAAAAAGACGTTGCGCATCCTCTTTGGTTCAATGTAGGTGTTGAGAGTCTGCTCTTCGTGAAGTTGATGAGTGAGTTCCAAGACCTTCTTCTCGCTTGCGTAGAATTGGGCTTCGGAAGTATCACGTTCTCCCTTGAGTTGTATCCAACTCCTTTGTAAATCTTCGAGTGATGTTGGCATTTCAGGATGTAGGAGGGTGTATGGAACCTCTCCTTCCATAATAGGCTCTATAATCACAGGAAGAATGTAGGGGTAAGGCATCATAAGACTTTGGGCGCGGGTTCGTACCCACTTGAGGTAAGGCTCAAGGGGGATGGAATTCTTGTGTCCCAAGGTCTTACTGTCCACCTTGTTGGGCATCCTCCAAGCTTGGATGAACCTTTGTCGGAGTCTTTGATCGTCGTTGTCGAAGTCGAAAACCAAACCTTGAATCAGCATGTCATGTGGGCCATCCCTTCGGGCATACCCAAACTGTCTCAGAGCCAAGCAAGGGTTGTAGGTGATGCCTCCCCTAATGCCTAGTAGAGGGACATTAGGGAATTCCCCACAATGGTCAATGATGATAACATTCTCTTTTGATCGAGAACACCAATGAATATTTGAATGTGTAAGGGTCATCAACTGTTGTGACCACCTCAGACCTTGCTCATTCTTCAAAACTGATTGGGGAAGATGAGAAATAAACCATTTTGCCAGTAGAGGAGTGCAACACATGAGAACACCTCTTTTCCTCAGTGTACGGGTGTGAAAAGAGTGGAGGATATCCCCAAGCAATGTAGGCACCGGGTTGCGAGTCATGAAAATTTTAACAGCACTCACATCTATGAGTTGGTCAGGGTTAGGGAACAAGACTAATCCATAAATGAGAAGAGCCACAATCTCCTCAAAAGCTTGTAAGTCCAATGAATTCCAGCAGCTTTGGGCCTTCTCAAACAAGAACTTTGACAAGAAACCTTTGACACCACTTCTAGTTTCCCAATGGCCTATGACATCAGATGATTGCAAGTGTAGGGCTTGAGCAACATTTTCAGGCTTTGGATCTCTTTCTGTACTGTTGAAGGGTAGTTGATTGAGAACAGGAATCCTCAAGAGTTGATAAAATTCCTCCAAAGTGGGCACAAGTTGGTAGTCAGGAAATGTGAAGCAATGATGCAAAGGGTCAAAGAATTGGAAGAGAACTTTCAGCATATCCTCCTCAATGTTGGCAGTGACTAAGTTGAGAAGACGACCATGCCTCTCGGTGAATGGAGAATTCTCAGGAATCCTTGAAGCTAGCTCCTTGAGTTGAGGACGAATTCTTACAAGGTTGATCTGGATAGTTTTCCTGCAAAGTGAATCCATAACCTACAAAACAGGAACAAAGATGAAAATCCAAATCCTTGAAATGGTTAGTGGATGCATATGATGCTTCATGATGTCCATGATGTTATGTACAATCATATATGTACAAACAAATCACACAAGTTCCTAGTTTCAAGCTTGCATGGGGTATCATAGGTAAGTACCCTCTTGAAGTTTAGTTGGCTTAACCTGTCCTAGAAATAGTAACCGGGTTCTAAGGAGCTCAATATCACTGGATTGTTTTCTGTGTTCATTGTTTCAGTTTAGACACTTTACTGGCGACTGAAATATTCCAAGAAAACAAGCCTTAATGAGTGTAGTATCGAGTATCTACCAACTTCGGACTGCACCAAAGTCGGTCATCTCACTACATCCTAAAATGCCAATTTGGTCAAGTAAAGGTTCTAAAAGTCCATTAGTGCTTCATGACATCACTCAGTGGCCCCGTATTCTCTTTGATTAACTCAAAGGCTACCGGTACCCACAAATATGTCGCACTAATATAGCTATTTCTTCAACCATGTCGGTATACCCCGCACAGTTTCCACAATGTATTGCTATTTACCTATGAATGTTTCCCAAATCCGGGTAGAGGATTCAAACCCAAACAATAGAACCAAAGTTTAAAGCATACAAGTCAAGCAAAATAAGCATTTAAAGGTGATCTAAAACCCTAAGGTAACCCCACTTTCATATTTGTCCCCAGCAGAGTCGCCAGTTCTGTGATGCGGTGCGAGAACTGACTTGAGGTTTTGCGTTTGTGTTTGCAAATGTTGCACTTTAGAAAGAGTCACCACCGACTTTTATTTTATCCAAAAGGAAAGGTAAAAAAAGCACAGGAAAGACCTTTGAGATTTTTTTTGGGTTCGGGGGGTAGATTATGAAAAGGGAAGGTGCTAGCACCCTTTTCATCCATGGTTTTCCATGGGCTCTTAGTTACTTGTTTTAGATCACTTGCTTTTGCTTTTCAATTGTTTGAAATGGTGCTTTGTGTGGTTTTGAAAGTATTTTGAAAATAGGCCATTGTTTTGGCAATCTTTGTAATGATTCTCGTTCGTAAGAATGTATACAAAGATGTTTGTCTTTTTAAAAATGTTTCAATGTTTGAAAGTTGTTTGGAAATTGTTTTGAAATTGTTTTGAAATTGTGTGAGTTTGTTTGAAAATAGCAAGGATGGTTTGCAAGAGATCGAGTAACTAGGAGTTGTCTACCCTACTCAAAAGTATTTCCCACACATTTTTATTCCTTTGATATTGTTGTTTTACCATTGTATTTGGTAAATAACCTTATCTTTGGATGTTAAACGGGACAGGCGTGGGTCATCGTATGACCATGATAACAATATTACCAAGTATCTTAGCAAGTTTTTGAGGGACTAGATCATTTTTGTTTAGGCAACCTTGTCTAGCGTCATCGAGGGACTATGATCTTTTGTTTTGTTTTGTTTTGCCAAGATACCTAGCATGCATACCATGGCCATTTTAAGGCAACAAAGTGGATGAAACCCTAGGGGTGCTTGTGTGCAAAGTGTTGTCATTTTTCATGCATTTTTGTCTTGAATTAAGTCATGCTATTTGTTTTGATTTTTGGTCTTTGCATACAAAACCCTAATTTACTATCATGGCATATGAAAGCAATAAATGCGTAAAGTAAATCTAGATTATTACAATAAGATTATGGGGAGGGGGATACAACTTTTGAATAGGGGTATATTGCTCAAAATAAAACCCTAAAACTATTACAACCAAATTGAATTTATTGTACAAATAAATAAATGAACAATTATTTAAATATGCAATTAAATATAAATATGCAAAAAATGTTTTTGTATTAATTTTATGTATGAGAAAATAAACTTATTTATGTCTTAAAAATAAGAAAATAAAATGATTATTTTTGAAAGGGTGAAAAACCCTAATTTTTGTTTAGTAGAAAATATATTCTATATTATTCATTTTTATTCAAGAAAAATAATAATAATATGTACAAAAATGTTGAAAAATTAAAATATGTGAGAAAATATTATTTTAAGTGTACAAATAATAAAAAATAAAAATGTATGATAATTTTTATAGGCAAAATACTCATTTTGGTCCCTTAACTATGCCCTTGGGTTCACATTGGTCCCTTAACTTTTTTCGTTTCATTTTGGTCCCTTAACTTTCAAAATGTTTCATTTTAGTTCTTTTTGTCTAATTAGCTACGAATTTAGCGGCTGATTTCAAAGTTTTTCTGTCTAATTAGCTACGAATTTAGACAAAAAGGACTAAAATGAAACTTTTTGAAAGTTAAGGGACCAAAATGACACAAAAAAAAGTTAAGGGATCAATATGAACCCAAGGGTATAGTTAAGGGACCAAAATGAGTATTTTGCCTTTTTTATATTATTTACAAGTTTATTTAAGAAAAATAAATTATATTATTATTAATAAACTATTTTTATACCAAAAAAAAAAATAAAAAATATGATAAAATGCCAAAAATAAAGAAAATATTTTTATGATTTTACAATGTTTAGAAAAAAATAAATAACGTCAGAAAATATAAAAGAAATGAAAAAATATGCAAAATAAAGAAAATGGGCCAAAGGGGGTGCAGAAAGTAAAAGGGCGGTTTCAAAAGAAAGAAAAAGCCAGGCCCAAGCGCGCTAAGCCCATACACTTCATTCTCGACCTCTGCCTTCATCCAAAACGCACGTTCTGTGTACAAAACCTGTTCTTTCTATTCTTTGCACAAAATCAAAAACTTATAACATGAAAAATGTAGCTCATGATCACACGATTCCAATGATATAAAGAACTTGACCTAACTCTCATAGATCAGATAGAATTTTAATGGCCCTAATTTCTGACTAGTTTTTTCAGCAACTTCAACTATCAAATACTCCTAGCTCAGTTAATATAAATGGAAGCTATGCATATGTACAACTCAAGCACATTAGGGACTACATTTTTGCTTCACAAACCTAAGCTTAATGATCCCTAAATAAGGAGTTAGAAACTTGACAAATATCTTGTTCAGTTGTGTTTGGATATGGCAATGTATGAGTTTTGAGTGAGGCCTGAAGGTCGTGTAAGCTTGCTTGAAGTTCCCTCAACCTTTCCCAATGCTCAGCTTGCCTTGAAGTTGCCTGAAACTCCTTGTAGAACTCAACCTGCAAACTCAGAAAATGGAAATGGTGAAGCTCGAAACAGGGGTTACAGTTGCTTGACAAAGTCCTGGATAGCTTGGATGGGATGTATGTAATGTGTTTGAAATGGTTCAAGGCAAAACGCACGAGGCAATATGGAAATGGCTTTTGATTTGCAGAAGTTGCCCTTTTTGGGCAGAAATGGGGTTTTTGGTGTATTTGGGTGTTTTAGAGGTTGTGTGTTCGTGTCTTAGGCTTGCAACAAAGTTCTGAGCTTAGTTCAAATGATCCTTAGGCTTCGTTTTAACAGATACACAAGTTATATGGACTTTTGCAAGTTTACTTGCTTTTGAAGAAAATGTGAGATGACAATGCCCAAAGCCTGTACAGGCCTGCTTTCTAGCTGCACATAGTTGGTAAACTTTTCCTGATATTTGTGGACTTTGTTTGTAACAAGGGGTTAGGTCCATGGCTCAAGATAAACAAAGTTGTAAAAGTTAGCTTTATCAAAGTAGCAATGTAAACTTTTTGCCATAAATGGAATAAATCAATGTACAATGCTCCATAGCTCAGAACAAAGCCATTGTCCAATGTATTTCCATTCAATTTTGGAGTGTATAAGGGATTAGAACCTGTAAACCAAGTACAATCATGCTTAGGACAGATTTGCAACTTGTAACAATGTGAAAAATGCCTTGGACAAAAGTGATAATTTGCCATTTTTATTTCTTTGATTCTCCCTAACCATAAATGATCTTGGAGAGTTCTTGGACATTTTGGAAATCTTGTAACATTATCTACAATCCATCTTTGAAATGAATTTTGAGATTCGTCTTGGAACTAGGTGAAAAGTTGCCATGAAGTTAGGTCAAAAATCTGCCTAAATTAGGGCAAAATTTCACTAAGTTAAAAAGTTTATGGACCCTTATTCACAAAATCATAACTTGAGATACAAGCATCTTTTGGGAAAACTTTGTGAATAAAAGTTGTAGATTTTGTGGACGACTACAAATTTCATGTTGTAAGTTTTCTTTGAATCCAATTGCATCATGGTGAAAAAGTTGGGAATAGTTGGGGAAAAATAAGAAATTTTCATAACTTAGAAAAATTCTAAGTTATGAAAATTTTCAAACTTAAACCCTAATTTCCAAATTTAAGTTTCTTGGTGAACAAGTTTCATGTTTTGACATATCTTGATGAATTATGACCCTTGGCACTTGATTTTGACTAAAAAGTCAAAGTTTGACTTTTCAGTGTATAATTAATTTTTGATCAGTTGATTGGAAAATTCATCTGTCAATCCAATACATTTGAGATATTTTGAACCTTGTGATAAGGTCAAGATGATGCCATTGAGTTATTAAAATCATGCTTGAACCCAATTGTCTATTGGCTAGGTCAAAAATCAGAAATTGCCCTTTCTCAGTCAAAACCCTAATTTTGACCATTTTGCCCTTTTGATGATCTGATCAAATTTCTTGAGGAGTTGCGGTCCAAAATTGATAAAAGGGTTCATATGAGTCTATAATGTTGATGTGGATAAAAAATTATGAGGTTTGACTATAAACTGGCCACAATTGACTTTTTCCCCAATACAGCTGATTTTTAGGTCAACTGTCCAATTGACTGGTCAAAAATGTGATTCAAGGCTTAAAACTTGGTATGAGAAATCTTAGAGGTCCAACATGAAGTATGAAAGTCACATGAGGCATTGGAAGTCCAAAAATACCTGTGCAAACTCAAACCCTAATTTTAGGTTATCAGTGCAAGGAGATGTCTTGAGCTGAGCAAACCCTAATCTGGTCTTTAGTCCAAGGAGTCTTGTGAGGAAAATCTTGATAATATGAGAGGGCAAATTTTGGGATACAACAGTCACAATCATTAATAAATAGCTTCATTCATCACATTTGCATCCTATCTATAAGTTTGCTCTTGTTTTGTTGACTAACTTCTAATTAAAATACAAAAAATATTTGTCTTTGTCTTTTCATATTTGTGTTTTGTAGGTACCGAGTCGAAGCATCCGACAAATAAGGTTTTCCGTTATTTTTTCCCTAAAATCTCTATTTGCAAATAAAAATGATAAAAATTAAAATTTTCATTTTTTGTTTTCCTGTACAATCGATTGCTCCCATAGTGCAATCGATTGCACAGATTGTATTGTGCACAATCTTTGAAAAAAAGTGTATTTTTAGCCTTCAAAAATCAAAAAAATTTAGTATGTGTCGACACATACGTGTTATGTGTCGACCCATGCAAGACAATTAATTATGTAATATGTTGGCAAAAGCAGCTTGCATCGACCCATAGAGGCTTGTGTCGACTCATCCTGTCTTGTATAACTAGCATGTGTCGACACATACATGTTATGTGTCGACTCATGAAAATTGATTAATTCTATATTGTGTTAAAATAGCAGCTTGCATCGACCCATAGAGGCTTGTGTCGACTCATCATGTTTTGTATAACTAGCATGTGTCGACACATACATGTTATGCGTCGACTCATGCAAATTAATTGATTCTGTATTGAGTTGAAAAGGCAGCTTGTATCGATCCATAACAGCTTACGTCGACTCATGTTGTGTTATACAACTAGAATGTGTTGACGCATACGACTCTTGTGTCGACTCATAGCAGCAAAACACACGTGATTTTTGAAAAAAAGCCAACCATTTCAAAACTGTCATCTTTTTGGCTCCAATTTTTCTGCATAATTTGAAAATTATATCATTAATTCAATTTTGGCTCCAAGAATCAATTACCAAATTACCACTAATCCCAATCCTAAACTCTATAAATAGAGCCCTCATTTCATTCAAATTTCAAGCTTTTGATAGCCAAATCCACCTTGCTAAAAAATCTCTCGATTCTCTCCATCTACCAAATTCACTCAAAGCTCCATTCTCAAGAAAAGTTAGTAAGCTTTGCATTGAAGCTTACTAATCTTTGAGATAAACCTTCATCCAAATACTTTTTCTTCATCAATTCTCTACATCCAAGCTTTGGTAATTTATTCTTGTGGTTGAATTGAAGCAAATTCTGGAAGTTGTTTGATAATTCTCTAATTCTACCTTTGGTAAGTTGGATCATCATCTTTCACAATGTGATCTCTTGTGGATTTCTGGTTTTGATTCATTAAGCACTATTTTATGATTCCATTAGTGCTATTTTCTCATAATTTGATGGAATTTTCATGCTCAATTGGATCCATGATCATGAGGTGTTTGATGAAAAGTTGGAACAAGAATTTAACCCTTGAAATGCTGTTTTCTACTGATTTTTACAGGTTGTAATCAATTGTTGTAACATTGCAATCGATTGTCACAGAAAATTGATTTGAAAAAAAAACTGCACTGATGCAATTGGTAGCTGTTTAAGCACAATTAATTGTAACAGTGCCAAAAATACTTTTTCCGCCTTATTTTGGGGCTGTTTTGACTCAAATATTTTTTTTGCTCACTCTCTTTGATGGATAATTTGGATTACAATTTTTAATATCCAATTTCTCTTTAAATTCAATGGACTTTGTGGTGTAGATGAAGTTGGATAAATATTCATCAATTTAAATCTATCAAAGAGTGAATTATTTAATTCATTTTTGGTGCTTTGGATTAATGATATGTTTAGTGCTTTAATCCATCTAGAGGAGTGGTTGAATTTAAAGATGAAAGAATTTTGAGATGGTGATCCAAATTAACTTATCATTCCCCTCCCTCTTCATCTTATCCCTTTCTTTTTTAATTATGCTACATGTTAAGGGATGATGATCTCTATATCATTTATCCAAACATGAAAGATCTGAAAACTTGAAACAATGTTTGACAAATGCCTTTAAGGCGTTACAAAGAGAAAGAGCTGAAAAGTAAATCAAAACTAGAAATAACAAAAGACATCAGCGCTCCCATGGTAGTTTTCCGTTGGTGTTGACATAGTCATTGAGGACCTTCTCATTCTCCAGTTGCCTTGTAAGCTTTAGAATCTTCCGTTCCTGCCCGTGATACTTTTCTCTGTAAGTATCCCGCTCTTCTCTCAACTGTAGCCAAGATCTCTTTAATGCCCCAATGTCAGTAGGCATGTATGAATGGAGGATAGTATGAGGAACCCCTTCTTCATCAGCACTCTCAACAATTACCGGTAAGACAGCTTTGTACGGCATCCCTAGCTTTTGGGCACGGGCCCGAACCCACCGGAGATACGGTTCCATCGGAAGAGAAGTCTTTTCTCCCAGCTCATGCGGATCAGATCTGTTAACCCTATTCCAAGCTCGTATGAATCTGCGGTGATGTCCCTCACTATCCCCTTGGAAGTCAAAGACAATACCCGGAATCAGCAACTCATGAGGACCGTCCTTTCTAGCTCGCCCAAACTGTCGTAAGGCCAGACAAGGATTATAGGTGATCCCTCCTCTAATTCCCAACAAAGGAACATTGGGGTATTCTCCGCACTGGTCGATAATAGCTACTTCTTCCATGTCTTTAGTGCTTCAGATGATGTCCGTGTGAGCCAAGGACATAACTCTGTAGGCCCAACCTATTCCTTCCTTGTTCTTCAAAACAGATTTGGGGAGGTGAGAAATAAACCACCTCGCCAGCAATGGCGCACAACATATAAGGGTTCGCCGTTTCTGAGTAGTACGGTCATAAAGAGCATGCAGAATGTCACCTAAGAGAGTGGGCACCGGATTACGGGACATGAAAATCTTTACTGCGTTCACGTCGACGAAAGAATCTGAATTAGGAAACAACACCAGACCATAAATGAGAAGAGCCAGGATGTCTTCGAATGCTTGGAAATCTAAACTATCCCAAAACTTATTAGCCTGATCAACCAAGAATTTAGCCAAGAAGCCTTTTGTCTCACTCCGGGTTTCCCAGTTAGACATTACCTAAGCCTTTGTCAGATGTAGGGTTGTAGCAACATCTTCTGGCCTAAGAGCTTTCTCCCAACCTGTAAACAGCGTCTGCTCTAGAATAGAAATACCTAGTAAATCAGAGAACTCCTCCAAAGTAGGGACCAACTGGTAGTCCGGGAAAGTGAAGCAGTGGTGCAACGGGTCAAAGAACTGGCACAAGACACTTAACATCTGCTCATCCATCTTAGAAGTGACCAAACCAAGGAGGTGACCATATCTTCTGACAAAGGAGGAAGTATCAGAAACCTTGGAAACCAAATCTCTAAGCTGAGTAGGAATATGTACAAAGCTGATCCGAATAGTGTTTCTACGCATAGAGGCCATGACCTACAAAACAGAACAAAGATGAATCCCCTCTATCTTTGAAATAGGTTAGTCTGATGCAAGATGCATGCAATGTCATGATGCATGATGTCATGATAGAAACGCACCACAAGTATTCACAGATAGCAAACATGGTAAGGGCAAACAAGTCACACAGTAGCCCTTAGATTTCAGGCTGGCATGGAGTTTAGGTATTACCCTCTTTCAGTTTAGTTGGTTCAACTTGTCCTAGAAATAGTAACCGGGTTCTATAGGATCTCAATATCACTGACCACCCTCGATAGGTCATAATTCCAGTTTGGTAACCTTTTCTTGCGGCCGGAATCATCGCGAGAGTTTGGTCTCAATAAGTGTAGCATACTGCTAATTTTCTATGGCCAAGTTGGTCAATTATAGGTTATAAGGTCAGTTGGTGCTTAATGACCCCTTAGATGACCCATATTATCCTTGTTCCACCACAAGGGATATCGGTACAAACTAAAGAGCCACACCAACGTAGCTACTGCTTCAACCGTATCGGTCTATGTCGTACAGTTTCCTCACAGTCTATTGCTACTTACCTAAAAGGTATCCCCATATTCGGGTTAGGATCTATAGTAACTCTGATTCAAAACCCACAAAGATAAAGCATACAAGCAATTGAAAACATTATGATTAACTAATCCTAAGGTACACCCCACTTATATGTCCCCAGCAGAGTCGCTAGTTCTGTGATACGGTGGGAAGAACTGACTGTTTTTGGAATGCTGGTTTGTGTTTTGCGTTTGTATTTGTAAAATGTTGCGGTAAGCAAGAGTCGCCACCATATTTTATTTTATCCAACAAGGAAAGGAAAAAAGCACAAAAAAATTCCTTTTTCGAGATATTTCTGAGTATGGGGGGTAGATTATAGAAAGGGAAGGTATTAGCACCCTTTCTATCTGTAGTTATCTACGGGCTCTTAGGTACTTGCTCATCATTTTCAAAATGTTTTCTTTATGCTTGTGGGTTTTGAAAAGTTTTTGTTTTAACTTCGATTTAACTCTCGCTTAAGAGTGTAATGAAGTGTTTTTGAAAACTTGTTTGTAAAAGTGTGTAAGTGTGAAAAAAAAAAGTTTTGTTTTTGGATGAGCGAGTATCTAAGAGCTAATCTACCTACTCGAAAAAGGAATCGTTCTATGCTAATTTCCTTTAGACAATGCTATCCCACTATTAGTGAGTAGGTAGCACCGTCGTTGGAGTTTGAGGGTCAATTCGAAAGAGGGACATACGGTCACTAAAGCAATGTTAGGACATCTTAGTGGTAACCTTAATATCTTAGATCATGTATTCGAGGCAACAATTTCCGAGGCAACCATTTTGAGGAAACTATGATCTTTTAGACAAGAGGGCAACCTCTAAAACAACCTATACTCAATGACCATTTACAAAGGCAACCAAGTGGGGTGTACCCTAGGAGTGCGCATGTGCGAGTGTGTTGTTTTCAGTTATTTTTATATTTGCACATGTTTAAGGTGATCTAACCATTTTAAGATTAAGCATTCATTCTTGTCATGCAAACCCTATTAACAAACATCTAACAGTTGTATAATTTGCAGAAATTAAAGGTGCGAAAATTAAATTACAAGGCGTCGGGTATTTACATCGCCAAAAGCAACCCTTTGAAATTAAAGTAAAAGCGGGAAAAATAAATATCCTAATTAATTATTACAAACCGGGAGCAGATACATTAATTGGATAAATAAAAATAAAGCGCGCGATGCAGAATTAAATCGGATACGGAATTAGGGTTTTGACCCTTTTAAAAGAAAATGGTTTTGTTGTTTTTATTTAAGAAAAGAAATTAAGTCCTAAATTAAATACTAAATTAATTATTAAATTAATTAATTAATGAAAAATAATAAATGACATATTTTTGGAGTTTTTGTTAATTTAAGAAAGAAAATAAAATAATTAAATTAAATTTAAAACCTAATTAATTCTAATTGATTTTTATTTATTTACAAAACTAAATTAGGGTTACCTAATTAATATCCTAATTAATTAATTAGTATTTATTAATAAAAAATAAAATTCTGAATTTTAATGGGTAAAAACATTTTTGTGATTTTTTGATAAAAAAAGAAAACTTGTTTATTGGTTAGAAATTAATTAAAACAAAATAAAATAATTAAATTAAATAAACAAAGTATGAGAGAAAGAGAAATTGGGCCTGATTTATGGATGTGTGAATAGCAAAAGATTTGGCCCTAATGTGCTGATCCATTTGGACTTTTGTGATCCTATGCGTTTGCGTTGACTGAGTCCATGGTACACGTTCAACGCTTGACCACCAGATCTGGCCATCTGGCGCATGGATGAGGGATGAGCGTGGTGGATATCGGGCTTGTGCACGCACCAGATTTCTTGCAAGAAAATAATATTGAGAAAATGGGGGACCTGGGATTCGAACCCAGGTCCTGAAGAGAATTTTATGCCACGCTTGCCACTGGATCACACGCTTCTGTTTGTTAGTATAATATAAACAAAACAAAATATATAAAACAAAAAGCCAATGGACAGAAAAATAAAAAAGGCGCACGCTGTTTGAATGGTCCTATGGGAGGATGATACGACTGCTTCTTCTTCCTCTCTCCGTGGCTAAAAATCAAAGCACCTATACCAACGGACAAAGGTCCTTCGCTACAAGCTTGTCCACCCTCAAAATCTTGCACAGACCATAAAAATGGACTCTAAGGCCATGGTTGAGTTCGTATCCTTCTTCTGATCACAACCATGGCCTTTATGTAGCCTAATTGTACCTGAAAGCAAAAGCCCTAAAAAATTCCAAGAAACCCTAGCTATGGTGAATCAAGATATAGGTCAGATAAATGAAATCAAATAATACCAAAAGCTTGCAAATAATGTGCAGATTAAGATTATACCATTAACTCAGATCAACCATGCTTAAATTTCAAAATACGAAATCAAGAACAGAGCAATGTTACGAAAGACTTACAACGCGTGTGAGGGTCTGAAAATGCCTGGTATTGCTTGCTTTCGCTTGTGGAGATTACCGGGAAGAGATTGAGATTAACACCAAGCCTTGAAACTGCCTCTAGACTTGATTTCGATCTCACATTTTTTTGGTGGTTTTTCAAATTTTGTTCTTGCTCTCCAATTGATCTCCAACCCCTATTTTGGTCTGCACACGACCCTTATGTATTGCTCAATGCATTAGGTTTGAATTTGCTGTCCAAATCTTCCTCTATTAATGCTTTGATCTTCCTTTATCAACCTTCCAAAATTGGTCCAAATCCCATCTTTTTGTACCCTTATGCCTTGATATGAGTTTGGTGATGGCAAGCTGTATAATGAAACCTGAAATCATCACAAAATCTTTGTTATCAATGCTTTTGGATTTTTATTTGATTTATTTTGATTTAAATCAAATTAATTCAAATAAAATCATAATAATTAATAAAAATATGATATGGACACATGGCCAAGGCTGGAGCACGTGGGCTACAATTCCAACTCAAAACAAGTGAAAAAGAATGGGCCCATATGGCAAAATTTGAAGTTTTGGGGATAGTTGACTTTTGGCAATTTTGCAAAAAAGTCCAACTTCAACAATGCATAACTTCCTCAATTTTGACTCTTTGGAGTTGTTCTTGAACTTTTTAGAAATCTTGAGATGTCCTATAACTAAGCCTTTTGGTCTCATCTCAATTTGATATTCCATACTCAAGTTTGAAGCTTTGAAAATAAAGGTGTTTTTGTTGACTTTTCACAATGACCTATAATGTCCAAATTCATAACTTCTTGTGAGTGCATATTTTGATCTTGGGATATGAATATGGATTGTGGGTAATTTCATCCTCTTCAAAATGAGCTTTGTATGGGTCATTTCTCATAAAGTATGAGAAAGTTATGCTTGGTCAAAGTTGAGTTGACTTTTCCTGCAAAACCCTAATTTAGCAACTTTTGAATCTTGATGAATTTTGAGCAATCCTTGATGAATCATGATCAAACCTTGGTAAAATGATTAAGTATACTTCAAAATGAGAATGTTGACAAAAAATCTTGAAGTTTGACTGTATGTAGGTCACAGTTGACTTTTGCCCTAGCATAATCGATTTTTGGACCTTTGAGCAATTGACTGAGCAAAATTCCTCTGCAAGGCTTGAAACTTGACATGGATGATCTTGAGAACATATTAGGACATTGGTGAGCACTTGGGGTCACTTGGACTCAAGGATCTTGATGCAATATGAAACCCTAGTTTGGGGAAGACTGCCTTAGGAGAGAGCTTGTCTGGTCAACCCTTGAGCTATCTTGAGCAACTTGGAGATCTTTCTTGAAATGTTTTGAGAAATATGAGAGGGAAAATTTCGGGCTACAACAGCTTCCCCTGTTCAATCTTCTTAAACCTGAGGATACATATTGGCTTTCATGCCTTTCGTAATCCGAAGGTGGAAGTGGATTGAACACTAGAGTGCCCAGAAATTTGCACTCGCATGAAGTGGCAATTGTCTTGTGATGTAGGGAATGGGATTATAGATGCCATTTGGAAGAGTGTCTATTGCATAAGAGATTCCTTAGCGAGAGCTTGTATATCTGTTGTTGAAGAAGATTCCACTGGGGAAGTCTGATCTTTCGTGGAGATAGAAATTTAGGAGCTTCGTCGTCTGTCATTCTGCTGGTGAGTCGTCTCTGTGGATATTTAGGAACTTCAATCGTCTGTACTCAACTGAGGGAACAACTTTTGCTGAGATTTAGGAGCTCGTCCGTAATTCAACTAAGAAAACATCTTTCCTGAGATTTAGGAGCTAGTCTATAATTCAACAGGCTTTGTCGAGATTTATGAGCTTGTCCGTAATTCAACTGATTTTGTCGAGATTTAGGAGCTTGTCCGTAATTCAACTAAGAAAACATCTGTTGAGATTTAGGCACTCGTCCGTAATTCAACTGAGGAAACATCTCTGCTGAGATTTAGGAACTCGTCCGTAATTCAACTGAGGAACATATCTGTCGAGATTTAGGAACTCGTCCGTAATTCAACTAAGAAAACAACTTCGCTGAGATTTAGGAGCTTGTCCGTAATTCAACTGAGAAAATAACTTCGCTGAGATTTAGGAGCTTATCCGTAATTCAACTACTTTGCTGAGATTTAGGAACATCGTCCGTAATTCAACTAGAGTAAAAGCTTTGTTGATTTTTAGGAACTTTTCCGTAGTTCAACTGGGGTAATAACTCTGCTAAGATTTAGGATCTCATCCGTAATTTAACAACTTTGCGGAGATTTAGGAACTTGTCCGTAATTCCACTGATGAAATATCTGTCGAGATTTAAGAACTTGTCCGTAATTCAACAACTTTGTGGAGATTTAGGAACTTATCTGTAATTCCACTGAGAAAATATCTGTCAAGATTTAGGAGCTCGTCCGTAATTCAACCGTGGTAGAAGCTTCATAGCTTTAACTTTGTGAGAATTTAACCGTATCCTTCCTGAAAGATAAAGGTTAGTTATATGTAATGCATGATATGTATCAAGAAATGATGTTCTCAAAATAAATGAGACTGTGTTGTATGATGTGTATGCATGTTATGATGTATGAAAATGTGATGTTTTTAGCTGGGGAAGAATAAATCCCAGACTGCTGCTGGAGAAAAGAATTGAATTCTTCGTTTCTGCTGGAGATAGTTGATGAAGATGTTTGTGAGAATAAACCTGCAGGAGAGGATAACTTCTTTGGGGAATAGACTGATGAGAGAATGGCTTTGTGGGGAGGACATGCTCTGCTGAGGATTTCGTTGGTAAATTCAGCTGGGGGTGAATTACCGTAGTTCGTGATGATGAACCTGTTGGGTATTGAATTCCTGTTTTGTGAAAAAGGAAAGAACTTCGTTGGGGATGACTTTCCAATAGAGACCTTACTGGGGATAGCCCTTTTAGACTCTACTGGGGATAATCTTCCAGAGTCTATTGGGGTCAATTTTTCGAACTCCATTGGAGATAAATTTTTATACTCCGCTGGGGATGATAAGACTTTTCAGTGTTGATGGTAGATAAACTCTTCTTGGGGAGAATATTACCGATTCATTCACAGTTGCGAGTCTCAGTTGGGGAGAGCTAACACCATTGTCTTTCTCTTACTCTGCGGGGAATGAATGTACTTTCAATTGTTACCTCCAGTTAGGTCTATCCCTATACATGATGGATAGAGCAACTGTACGGTTTGGACATTTCTCGTTTGCCCCTGTTTCTGATATTACAAGTAATCGTCTTTTGTATTGCATGTAAATTTTTATGAGCAGTAATCAATATCAAATGCATATATCAAAAATTGAACATTGGACGTTCTTGGCAAAACAAAACAAAAAAAGGAAAGCAGTTTGAAATTTCTTTGTGAAGATGACTTGTATTGATTTTTGAAGTTAGCCTGTAAATAGGCATTTTTGTACAAGAGGCTGACGTCCTAGTAAGAGAACGCCGCCGAACAAATAGAATTTATACAATTTGTGAAAAACAAAGAAAAATAACTATGTGAATAATCCCACTAGGTTCTAACTCTGCTATTGCCTTTATGTCCTCGAGCATCTCATCACTTTGCTACTTGGTTGAAGGTAGATCAGATTGTTTGGTGTCGTTCGATCTTGGTAGTCGATACCGAAGTCTGGTTGCAAGGTGATCCAATGAGACATAGTGTTACGCTTTAATCCCTAATTTTTTCCTAGACTGCCCTTTCGGGTTTTCAGTCCACCAGGATACCCTTTTTTGCCCACGCCGCCTTTTTAGGTTTTCGACTTGCCGGGTGTATAGCTTTTTTCATTTTCATCCCTTATTTTTTCCCGAACCTTTTTGGTTTGCTGGGAAGCCCTTATTTTTTTCTAGGCCAGTCAACCCAGCGGGTCTTTGATTATGCGTAGTATTTTTTCACTGTGTTTGCATTGACGGGGTGAGGAAGGTCATCACCATCCATGGTGGTTAGAATCATAGCTCCTCCTGAGAAGATGTTCTTAACCACAAATGGCCCTTCGTACGTAGGGGTCCATTTGCCCTTGGGATCACCTTGTGGCAGTATGATGCGCTTGATAACCAGGTCTCCGACTTGATACTCTTGTCGTCTGACTTTCTTGTTAAATGCCTTGATTATCCGTTTTTGATACGTTTGACCATGATAAATAGCAGTAAGTCTCTTTTCGTCGATTAAGTTCAGCTGATCAAGCTGGGTCTGAATCCAGTCATCTTCGCTCAAACCTGCATCCTTCATAATCTGAAGAGAGGGTATCTGAACTTCAATGGGCAAGACGGCCTCCATGCCATAAACCAAGGAATATGGTGTTTCCCCTGTTGACGTCCGTGTTGAGGTACAGTACCCATGAAGAGAAAATGGTAACATCTCGTGCCAATCTTTGTATGTCATCGTCATCTTTTGCACAATCTTCTTAATATTCTTATTAGCCGCTTCTACAGCCCCATTCATCTTCGGCCGGTAAGGAGAAGAGTTGTGATGTTGTATCTTGAACTGCTTGCAAAGCTCAGTGATCATCTTATTGTTGAGATTTGTACCATTGTCTGTAATGATCCTCTCTGGTACACCATATCGACAGATCAGTTTATGCCGAATGAATCTTGCCACGACGTTCTTGGTTACAGTAGCAAAGGAAGCTGCTTCAACCCACTTCATAAAATAATCAATAGCTATGAGGATGAAACGATGTCCGTTAGATGCCGTAGGTCTGATCTCACCGATCATGTCGATGCCCCACATTGCAAAAGGCCAAGGAGCTGTCAAGACATTCAGAGGTACTGGAGGTATGTGCACCTTATCAGCATAGACTTGGCACTTATGACAAGTCTGAGAGTGTTGATAACAGTCGACTTCCATGGTGGAACAATAGTATCCTTCCCGTAGGATCTTCTTTGCCATGGTGTGTCCACTGGAATGAGTCCCGAAAGTACCTTCATGTAACTCTACCATAATCCTTTCTGCTTCATTCTTATCCACACATCGCAGTAAGGTTGAATCATGGTTACGCTTATAAAGAATGCCATTACTGATAAAGAACTTTGCCGCGAACCTCCTCAGAAACTTTTTATCATTAACAGATGCACCCTCGGGGTACTCCTGAGCTTCAAGATACCTCTTCACCTCGTGGAACCAGGGTTTATCAGTTACCTCCTCAGTCTCAATGTCACAACAATGTACAGGTTCGTCCAACCTCTCAATGGTAATCTGGGGAGCCTCATTGTCCCATCTGACCTTGAACATAGAAGACATCGTAGCTAACGCGTCCGCCAACTGATTCTCCTCTCTAGGTAAGTGTTCAAAGGTTATCTCCTCAAATTGTGGAATCAACGTCAACACATACTCCTTGTAAGGAATAAGATTTGGGTGTTTCGTATCCCACTCTCCTTTGATCTGATTGATCACGAGAGCGGAATCTCCGAATACACTTAAGAACTTAATCTTTAGGTCGATTGCTGCTCGAAGACCCATAATGCACGCTTCATACTCCGCCATGTTGTTGGTGCAGTTAAAACATAATCGGGCGGTGAGCGGAGTATGAGAGCCTTCAGGAGATATGATCACGGCGCCAATGCCATTACCCAAAGCGTTTGAAGCTCCATCAAAGAACATAGACCATCGGGATCCCTCCTCAGGTCCTTCATCCGGTCCAGGTGTCTCACAGTCAGTCACCAACATGATGTTCTCATCTGGGAATTCAAAGTTCATAGACTGGTAATCATCCACTGCCTGATGTGCCAAATGATCTGCCAACACACTTCCTTTGATTGCTTTTTGGGTAGTGTATTGGATGTCATACTCAGTCAAGATCACCTGCCATCTTGCTATTCTTCCGGACAAAGCAGGCTTCTCGAAGATATACTTGATTAGATCCATCTTTGATATCAAAAGAGTGGTGTGAGTCATCATATACTATCTCAGTCGGCAAGCAGCCCATGCCAAAGCGCATCAAGTTTTCTCAAGCAACAAGTATCGGGTCTCGCAGTCGGTAAACTTTTTGCTAAGGTAATAAATAGCATGCTCTTTTCGGCCAGACTCGTCATGCTGCCCCAGCACGCACCCCATTGAATTATCGAGTACTGTCAAGTATAAGATCAAAGGTCTCCCTTCAACTGGAGGCATCAGAATAGGAGGCTCTTGGAGATATTCCTTAATCCTTTCAAAAGCGGCCTGACATTCATCGTTCCATCTTACCACTTGATCTTTCTTCAGTAGCTTGAAGATTGGCTCACAAGTAGCAGTCAGGTGTGAGATGAATCGGGCAATATAGTTCAGACGTCCCAGAAAGCCTCTGACTTCTTTTTCAGTTCGGGGAGCTGGAATTTCCTGTATAGCCTTCACCTTTGCAGGATCCACTTGAATACCTTTGTCACTTACAACGAAACCTAGCAGCTTACCAGATCTCACCCCGAAGGTGCACTTTGGGTTTAACCTCAGCCTGTACAACTTCAACCTGTCAAATAACTTCTGAAGATGGTTAAGGTGTTCCTCCTTAGTCTGGGATCTTGCAATCATGTCGTCAACATATACCTCAATCTCATGATGGATCATGTCGTGGAACAAATCGACCATGGTGCGCTGATACGCTGCCCCAGCATTCTTCAATCCAAATGGAATGACCTTGTAGCAAAAGGTACCCCATTGAGTAACAAAGGTTGTCTTCTCCATGTCTTCGGGAGCCATCTTAATCTGATTATAACCGGAGAAGCCATCCATAAAGGAAAAGACCTTATGATGTGCGGTGTTGTCAACCAGAACGTCGATATGAGGCAGAGGGAAATCATCCTTGGGGCTAGCCCTATTCAGATCTCTATAGTCAACACACATCCGAACATTACCATCCTTCTTCGGCACCGGAACCACGTTGGCAACCCACTGCGGGTAAGAAGTAACTTCTAGAAAAATGGCATCAAACTGTTTCATAACTTCAGCCTTGATTTTCTCAGACATCTCTAGGCGCATTCAGTGGACTTTCTGTTTCACTGGAGGACAGTCTTCCTTGGTAGGCAAGCGGTGAACCACGATATCAGTATCCAACCCAGGCATATCTTCATAAGACCAGGCAAAGATCTCAACATAGTCACGTAGCATTTGAATCAACCGTTTTTTCACACTAGACTCCAGATTTGCACCGATCTTGACCTCTTTCTTGTCTGCCTCTGTACCCAGATTTACTGTTTCCACTGGTTCTTCATGCGACTGTATAACCTTATCTTCCTGAAGTAACAGTCTAGCAAGTTCACCAGGAACTTCACAATCATCCTCACCTTTGTCCTCGGCTTGGTTGATCGGAATTTCGAAGTCATAACTGGCAGTAGCAGAGTCGTTATCAGTGGGATCCAAAGTGGATATAGACCTGTATATGTGAGTGTGTTTTGCAAGATAAAAAAGGAAAACAAGGAGCGCAAAATTTGAAATGCAAGAAAACGTCCAATGCTTTTATTAATGATATATGGAAATGACACACATAAAGCCCTCACAAACAAAGCCACAATGTCTTGGGTAAGGCACCGGGCCATAAAGTTTAAAAATTGTCTGTTACAAACTCAAAACAAAAGTCTCATTACTGGGTAATAAAAGAAATTGGCACGAAGTCCTTTGCTGTCCAATTGCTTAGTCCGCCATTGGTAGTTGGGTAGATCCAACTGTCAAACTCAGATTCTTCAACATCGTCTTCAATGGCATTTACTCCTGAATTGCTGATAAACAGGGGAGGTCCTCCGATCCGTGCACGCCGTACAACCTTTTGAGCTTCTGCAGTGAAACCCAAACCAAACTTGTTAGTTTTATGCGCAAAGTCATGGAGTTGGCCCCAATTCGCACACCCACCTTTCTCAACAACAGCCCGGGCATCCTTTAGGGAAGCCATCTTCATTGGAGGATCTTCAGTAACAGTTTCAGTTGATGCCAGCGTCTGGGGAACTTCTTCAAAATGTTGAAACGGGGTCTCAATGAACTCCCCGTCCATCTCCATATACCGGAAAGAGTTGAGGTGGCTCACCATGTATTACTCTTCTCCTCGTACCGTAACAATTTTCCCTTTCACTGGGTATTTCAGCATCTGGTGGAGCGTAGAAGTTACTGCCCCAGCTCTGTGGATCCATGGGCGACCTAGCAAACAAGAATAAGATGGCCAAATGTCCATCACATAGAATGTAGATGCAAAGATCTGAGAACCCACCTTAACCGGAATATCCACTTCTCCATGTACCATTCTCTTGGACCCGTCAAAGGCCCTAACCACAATGTTACTCGGCTTCAGCACCAACCCTTCACCGTCTAACCGGTCTAATGCTTTCTTGGGTAGAACGTTCAACGAGGACCCAGTATCCACCAACACGTGAGCTAGAGTAGTGCCCCTGCATTCGATGGAGACATGCAAGGCGTCATTGTGATTCTTCCCCTTAGCAGCCAAGTCTACGTCGGAGAAACCCAACCCATTATCTACTGTCAGACTAGCCACGCAATCTTTGAATTGGTCAACAGATGTCTCCTGCGGCACGTGCGCAATCTTCAGGAAAGCAATCAGAGCCTTAGCATGCGCCTCTGAACACAACAATAAAGACAACATAAAGATCTTCGACGGGGTTTTCCCCAGCTGTTCGACTACATCGTAGTCGCTTTTCTTGATCTTTAAAATTTCCTCTATCTCTTGCCTAGAGGCTTTAACGGTAATCTTCCTTGGTGGCTCTGTCTAGGAAGGCTCACCGGTAATCCCTTTTCCCCGAGTGTCAGCTAACTCGGCGACAGGGGTAAGAATTGGAACATGAACAGGGAAAGTAGCATACGTACTGGCAGGTGTAATAACAACAGGCTTCTGAACAGTTGGTGGAGAGATCTCAGGGGAGAAAAGTCTTCCGCTTCGGGTGACTTTACTAGATCCAACAATGTTACTGATATCAGCATCAGCCTCTTCATCCTTCAAGTCTTGTTTAACCCCGTGATAATATACATCGGCCCCATAGTGCCATGGGACAGCCTTATCCGACGTATAGGGGATAGGTCCAAGAACAGTAATGATCAAAGGAGCAATTCTCGGAACAGATGTAATTCTAACAGGATTTCTCGAGGAAGCCTTGGAAGAATTGGCGAAAATGGTGATTATAGAAACCTCTTAACCAGGAACCAAAGGAACAATAGTTTTCTCGAACAAGATTTCTTTATTATCCATCAGGCGCTAAACACCTGAATTCAAAAGATGGCAACCAGTAGGTAGGATGGAACATAGATGGCAACCTTCGCCACAACCCGGAAATAAACCAGCTAACAGAAGGTTCTTCTTCACAGTCATTAATGGAGTAGCAATGTCTTCTACAGAGGATACAAACACATCATCATGAACAACATTCACTCTATGATTTGGCATAGGAGCAGTCATAATGTTAGGTTTCTTTGGTGCTTCGAACTCAATCTCCTTAGTGTCAATTAGATCCTGTACCTTATTCTTCAAGGCCCAGCAATTATTGGTATCATGCCCCGGGCTATCAGAGTGATAAGAACAGCGGGCGTTCGGATTGTACAACGGTGAGGTAGTGTTGGGATTCTTCGGAGCTTCCCTCGGAATCACCAAGTTAGTCTTCAACAGTTGTGGCAGAATTTGAGATAGAGACATGCTGAGTCGAGTGAACAGTCTTTGAGGCCTCTCTGCCCTTGGCTGAGTGTTCCGTTGTATGGCAACAATTGGTCTTGAAATAACTACCGCATTAACTGCTTGGCAGCGCTCGGGTCGACTTTGATTTCTAGAGCTGTAAACCACACTAGACTCCTTCTTAAAGGGATTTTTCTCGGTATTTGATGAAGCACCTTTCTGTAACTTGCCGCTCTTGATACCGGATTCAATTCTCTCCCCAGTCATAATTAACTCAGTAAAGCCTAACGATGAACTTCCAATCAAATGGTTGAAAAACAGACTAGACAGGGTCCCCAGAAACATATCCACCAACTCCTTATCAGCCAGCCGGGGTTGGACTCTACCTGTAAGATCTCCCCACTTCTGAGCGTAGTCTTTAAAACCTTCGCTCGCACCCATAGACATACCCTGAAGTTGGGTACGCGTGGGAGCGAGGTCGGTATTATATTGGTACTGCTTGTAAAAAGCAACAGCAAGGTCCACCCAATTACGGACACTAGCTCCTTCTAGCTGATAGAACCACTCAAGTTGAGTCCCTGAGAGACTATCTTGAAAAAAGTGGATCTAGAGGTTCCTATCAGCGGTATATGGCTGGATCTTTCTAACATACGAACGAAGGTGTAGCTTTGGGCAGGAGACCCCGTCGTATTTAGCAAATACTGGCGCTTTGAACTTGTGGGGAATCACCACCCCAGATGCTAGACCCAAGTCACCAAAGTCCAATCCAGGAATCTTCTGGATCTCCATCGCACTTAACTGGTCTTCAAGTTGTTTATACCTATCCTCAGTCGGAGGATACTGGTCTTCGTCAAATTCAGTCTCATTGTCAGAAACAACAGGGCTAGGAGCTCTCCTTTCTTCTTGGTTCTCCCCCCCTCCAGATGAGTGGGATAAATCAACTTCTTCCCCAGATTGTTCCCGAACCTGCGACCCATATTCAGGAGGACCGTTTTCTTCTTCTTCTTATCCTTCAAGATAAGAGTCTTCAGATCTTGCTGACCCTTGGCCAAGTTCATGAACATTTCTTGGAATTGGGTGTTCTGAGCTTGCAGAGCCTTGATAGCTTGATCAGTTGATGTTTCAGAAGACATGATGCTGAAATAAACAGCGAAGAAGATAAGAGACTTGTAAGGGTACCTGTAATGAGGTGCATGGGAATGGAATGCATATGATATGATTTCATAGATTTCGGGAGATTCAAATTCGTAAGACAAAAAAGAAACACACTTTTATTAGATTAAAAACTTGAAACAATGTTTGACAAATGCCTTTAAGGCGTTACAAAGAGAAAGAGCTGAAAAGTAAATCAAAACTAGAAATAACAAAAGACATCAGCGCTCCCATGGTAGTTTTCCGTTGGTGCTGACATAGTCGTTGAGGACCTTCTCATTCTCCAGCTGCCTTGTAAGCTTTAGAATCTTCTGTTCCTGCTCGTGATACTTTTCTCTGTAAGTATCCCGCTCTTCTCTCAACTGTAGCCAAGATCTCTTTAATGCCCCAATGTCAGTAGGCATGTATGGATGGAGGACAATATGAGGAACCCCTTCTTCAACAGCACTCTCAACAATTACCGGTAAGACAGCTTCGTACGACATCCCTAGCTTTTGGGCACGGGCCCGAACCCACCGGAGATACAGTTCCATCGGAAGAGAAGTCTTTGCTCCCAGCTCATGCGGATCAGACCTGTTAACCCTATTCCAAGCTCGTATGAATCTGCGGTGATGTCCCTCACTATCCCCTTGGAAGTCAAAGACAATACTCAGAATCAGCAACTCATGAGGTCCGTCCTTTCTAGCTCGCCCAAACTATCGTAAGGCCAGACAAGGATTATAGGTGATCCCTCCTCTAATTCCCAACAAAGGAACATTGGGGTATTCTCCGCACTTGTCGATAATAGCTACTTCTTCCATGTCTTTAGTGCTCCAGATGATGTCCGTGTGAGCCAAGGACATAATTCTGTAGGCCCAACCCATTCCTTCCTTGTTCTTCAAAACAGATTTGGGGAGGTGAGAAATAAACCACCTCGCCAGCAATGGCGCACAACACATAAGGGTTCCCCGTTTCCGAGCAGTACGGGCATAAAGAGCATGCAGAATGTCACCTAAGAGAGTGGGCACCGGATTACGGGACATGAAAATCTTTACTTCGTTCACGTCGACGAAAGAATCTGAATTAGGAAACAACACCAGACCATAAATTAGAAGAGCCAGGATGTCTTCGAATGCTTGGAAATCTAAATTGTCCCAAAACTGATTAGCCTGATCAACCAAGAATTTATCCAAGAAGCCTTTTGTCCCACTCCGGGTTTCCTAGTTAGATATTACCTCAGCCTTTATCAGATGTAGGGCTGTAGTAAGATCTTCTGGCCTAAGAGCTTTCTCCCAACCTTTAAACGGTGTCTGCTCTAGAATAGAAATACCTAGTTGTGATCGGTGGATCTGGAACTGACTGTTTAACGCTGGTTCGCGAAATGTCGCGGAAGCAAGAGTCTCCACCATCTTTTATTTTCTCCAACATGGAAAGGACAAAAGCACAGAAAAATTCCTTATGAGATTGCTCTCGGTTCGAGAGGTAGATTTATAGAAAGGGAAGGTGTTAGCACCCTTTCTATCCATGGTTATCCATGGGCTCTTAGATACTTGCTCATTTGTGTTTTCAAAAGTGTTTGTTTGCTTTTCAATCGTGAGTGAGTTTGGAAAAGTTTCGTTTAAAAGTTCAGTTCGACTCTTGTATCAGTCCTCAAGAGTGTTTGAAAAATTGTTTTTGAAAGCTTTTTGAAAAGTGTAGGTGTGAAAAGAATTTTTTGATTTGTTTTGAATTAGAGCAAGTATCTACGAGTCATATACCTACCCTAAGGAATTAGTCTGTGTAAATGTCCTTGAAGTAGTGCCATCCCACCATTGAGAGGTAGGTAGCACCACCGTTGGAGGTGTTCGGGTCAATTCGAGTTTAGGGACAGTGTGGTCACCAGAGCAATAGTAGGACACCTTAGAAGCTACCCCCATGCCATGTTCATGGACATGAGGACTTACTAAAACGTCCTATACTCGACGACCACGTTTCGAGGGGCAAGGCAACCGTGAGGCGTACCCTAAGAGTGGTGTGTGAATTGTGTGTCATTTTCAGTTATGTTTTATCTTGTCATGCTTTTGGGGATCTACGCTTTGATTTTATTTTTGGCCATACATTCTTTCATGTGATTAGCAGTTTAAAAGATGCGGAAATTAAAGTGCGGAAAAATAAAGGTCCTACGCTATTACAAGGCGCGGGTCTATACATCGCCAAATTAACAAAGACCCGATTTTGAATAAAATTGCGGAAAGTAAATGTTCTAATTACTATTACAAGGCTTTGGGGCAATTACATAAATTTAAAACGAAAAATAAAGACAAACGTGCGAAAGGAAATTGGAATCGAAAGTGCGAGGGCGTTGGACCCTTTAAAGATTAGATTGAAATTAAAAACTAATGAATGATTAAATAAAGAAAAGAACTTATTTTTGATGTTTTTGTATTTAATGGAAATAAAGAAAATTAATTGGAATTTGAAATTAAATAAAACCCTAGTTCTAAATTATTTTTAATTATTAAAGAAAAAATGTTTAAGTTTTAACCTAATTTACCCTAATTAATTAAGTGACATATTTATTTACAAAATTAATTAATGGTTAATAATAATAATAATAAGGAGAAATTATTTATTGAAAAAAAAGATAATAAAAATGTTAAAAACCCTAATTTCCATGTATTTTAGTTATTAAGAAAAAACATTAAAATTAAACCTAAAATTAAACCAAATTGATTATTAGAATTTTATTTACAAAAATATAATAATGAATTAAATATTAATAAACATATTTTTATTTTTGAATTTTCTGGATTTTTTTTGTATTTTTGTATTATGAAAATTAATTTGGTGAATTAAAAGAAAATAATTAAATTAAAATAAATAAAAGAGAAAAAAATGAGAGAAAGAAAATACAAACAAGGGGGGGGGGGGGGTTTCTGCCCAATTTGGAGGTATTTAGGAAGCAGTTTGGCCCACTGATCCCAAGCCCATGTTGACTTTCAGCGTTTGCGTATGGCATGGTTGACTAATGTGCATGATGGACCTCACATCCTGACCCTTGGATTGATCTCCTAGGACATTTGGCAAGCACAAGCGTTGGGTGTATGATGGACCACTGGAGAGAAGCAATACCTGAACACGTTACAAGAAAAAATATTGAGAATATGGGGGGACCTGGGAATCGAACCCAGGTCCCAATACCTGCATGCCAACGCAACGACCAACTCAACCAACGCGTTTATCTGATATTATAGTGGGACATGAATATTATGAGAGAAAATAAGAGATATTGGTAAACACAAAAAAACACGCGCGAATGTTTGAATTGCCCAGTCTGGTTGAGACAACTTAGCGTCTTCTTCATGTCTTCTTCGTTTTGCCTGAAAAATAAGAATAGATAGCGGGGGTTTTAAACCCCCACTAAGCTCAACCCTGTAAAATAGCGATTAGCATATAGTGAAAAATAAAAAGGGCGCGATGGTTGGTTTCAAATCGTCAGAAGGTCCTGATTCCAATGGTATAGGTGTGGTTGGCCAATTTTTCTAGAGGAACGAAACCCTCTTTCAAAGTCTCTGAAACCCGCTTAGACGACTCATTATTGCCCCTGTTTCTAATGTTACCTGTAATTAATCCTTTGTTTTGTATGCAAATATTTATGAGTTAGCAATTAGTGTCAAATGCATATATCACAATTTGAACCTTGGACGTTCTTCGCAAAACAAAACAGAAAAAGGAAAAACAATTGGTGATTTTAGCTGAAAAGTGTATTGTATTGAATTTTGAATTTGCCTGTAAATACGCGTTTATATACAAGAGGCTGACGTCCTAGTAAGAGAACGCCGCCGAACCAAAGAGTTTATACAAAATGTACAAATGGAAAACAAAACAGCTATGTGAAAAGAAATAATCCCACTGGGTTCCAACTCTGCTATCGCCTTTATATCTTCGAGCGTCTCATCACTTGATGACCTAGCTGGAGATGAAGCTGATTGATTGATGCCCTTTGAACCTGCTAGCTGATACCGGATTCTGGATGCAAGGTGATCCAATGAGACATAGTATTACGCTTTATCCCTAACTTTTGCCTGGACCGCCCTTTCGGGTTTTCGGTCCACCGGGATACCCTTTTTTTCCCAAGCCGCCTTTTCAGGTTTTCGACTTGTCGGGTGTACAGATTTTTTTCATTTCATCCCTCATTTTGCCCGAACCCTTTTGGTTCGCTGGGAAGCCCTAATTTTTGCCTAGGTATGTCAACCTAGCGGGTCTCTTATCATGCGTAGTATTTTTTTACTATGTCTGCATTGGCGGGGTGAGGAAGGTCGTCACCATCCATGGTGGTCAGATGCATGGCTCCTCCTGAGAACACATGTTTAACCATAAATGGCCCTTCGTACGTAGGGGTCCATTTGCCCCTGGGATCACTTTGAGGAAGGATGATGCGTTTGATTACCAAATCCCCAACTTGATACTCTTGGGGTCTGACTTTCTTGTTAAATTCCCTGATCATCCGTTTTTGGTACGTTTCACCATGGAAAATAGCAGTGAGTCTCTTTTCGTCAATTAGATTTAACTGATCAAGTCGAGTCTGGATCCAATCATCTTCGCTCAGATCTCCATCCTTCATTATCTGGAGAGAGGGTATCTGCACTTCAATCGGTAAGACTGCCTCCATGCCGTAGACCAAGGAGAAAGGAGTTGCCCTGGTTGACGTCCTTGCTGAGGTACGGTACCCGTGAAGAGCGAACGGTAACATCTCGTGCCAATCTTTATAGGTCACTGTCATCTTCTGCACAATCTTCTTGATATTCTTATTCGCCGCTTCTACAACCCCATTCATCTTCGGCCGGTAAGGAGAAGAGTTGTGATGCTGTATCTTGAATTGCTCGCAGAGCTCAGTGATCATCTTATTATTGAGATTGGTACCGTTATCCGTAATGATTCTTTCAGGGACGCCGTATCGACAGATCAAGTTATGCCGAATGAACCGTGCCACGACATTCTTGGTTACAGCAGCATAAGAGGCCGCTTCAACCCACTTTGTAAAGTAATCGATTGCTACCAGGATGAAGCGATGCCCGTTGGATGCCGTAGGTTTAATCTCGCCGATCATATCAATTCCCCACATTGCAAAAGGCCAAGGTGCAGTTGTTTACCTTGGGATTTGGTAAACAACCGCTGATCCTCCAAATGGTTACTTATTTGGTTACTCGCAGGATCGATCAGATTGATCCTAGGACATAGGTTGATTTTGAAGTTTGATTAAGTTGGATAAGGCTTTAAATAAAGAGGCTTTAAATAAATTGCATGAAGAAAAGACTTGGTAAGATAAATAAGGCTTAAAGTAAAAGGCTTCGACAGTAATGTAAAGGAGAAAGCAAGTAAATTTCTGGAAAAGTAAATGACTTTGATTAATAAAGTTGGTGTTTCACACATACATTTCTCAACAATTCTTTCTCACACGCTGGGTACTCGAATCTATATGAGTGACTATGTATAAAATTGTGAACACACGCGAGAAACTACATGACTACTACTATTTATACTAAAACATCCCAAGTAACCGTCGGGCAGTTACACTGCTTCGAGATCAATCCACTTGGCACGTTCTAAACGTTCGACGTTCCAGATCTTTGCACGTTGCACTTGGTAACCGCTGGAAACCGTTTTCCCTCCAAATGCTTGAATTTCAAACTGCTCCACTCTGAACCATCGAACACCTTCATCGAGAAACATCTTCGACGAGAAACTCCTTCAACGTCGAAGGCAACCAACTTCTCCCTTAGAAGAAATCTTTTAAGTACCTTGCCATCTTTCGACGGGCATTTCGACAGACCTAGCCAGTCGAAAACATCTTTCATCTTTAATGGCTGACATTAACAAAACAAGGGTGTCGAATTTAGTAGCCAACAAATTGCCCCCCAAGAATGCCTTATTTCGACTCTGAAAGAAAAAGGCATTCTTTGAAACGCCATTCGACACCTACCTTTTCACGCTTAGTCACAAATTAAATTGTGCACTTTTTGTTGTTTTCTACCAACCATTGGCAATCCCAAGAAAACCATCATTTTTCCGTACCTAAGACGTCACCTCAGTACGACGTGCAGTACCAAACGTCATTTCAGAATTTGTCATTATGACAATTCCCAAAAACGAGGACGCACGCTGCATCTCTCTATTTCTGCAGAACGGCTAAAACAACAGGGGGATGCCACGCGTCCCACTATCTCCTGCAGCATTAAATGGCATTTAATGTCCTCGGTTTTGGGGATTTTCCCCCACTACTATAAATAGCTGTAAGTACCCCATTGTGGGACTTTTTACGCCATCTAGCTTTTAGACTTCTCTATCTTCATACAAACTTGTTATCTTTGCAGAAACTTTTCCTCCTTCACTTCGTCTTCAACCTCATTTCAACCTCAACACTAACAATGGCATCTGGTTCCAATGCTCCTAGCGCTACCGTACCAACTGGAAATGCCAAACCTAAGGTTTTCGTCACCGCTCCAGTTGTAACTGCTACGGGCCAATGAAGGGTCCCTGAACCCTTGGACATCGCCGTACGTGATGCTTACTCACACCACCTTATGATCCCGGTTGGATATTCCAACCAGATCTTTGCTATGTTTGGCCCCTTGTATCTAAGTATTTCTGAGGCCATGAAGATCAAGAGTTATTTTCCGGTAGTTGAGAAACTCAAATCGGTTGCATGCGCCAAGAAAGATGCTGAAGACAATGAAGAGCCTGCAAAAGAGAAAATCGACCTTCGTTTCTTCAACAAAGGTGTTAGGGCTTTCAGGTCTGGCCCTAGCCTTACTCCTGATTACGTTGCTTGGCTGGAAAAGATGGAGAAATGCCAAGCTTCAATCTGGAAAAAGATGGGGATTTTCGACCTGGTGATGTTGTCGAAGACAGGTTTGAACTATTCTCCGGAGATGTTGATAGCTTCTCTGCTTTTCTGGGACTACTCCCACTTTACTTTCCATCTTCCCTGTGGGATGCTAACTCCCACACTCTTTGATGTGGCCGTTATTACTGGCCTTCGACCCACCGGGGACTACTTCGATCCGGAGGAGATGTCGGAGGATCAAATTGGCTTCTCTGACACCAAACCAACCTATACCACTTTCATCAACCACTACCATGACAGGTCGACAGATGCTGTGTCGGATGTCGAACACATAGCGTTTCTAGCCTTATGGCTGACTCGCTTTGTATTTTGCTCGAAGTCCCTACAAGTGACCAAGAAGATGGTCACTCTCGCCACTCAACTCCATCATGGCCAAAATGTCTGTTTGGCAGAATTGATTTTGGCCAGCCTCTATGATTCGATTAGTAATGGGGCAACTCTTCTAAAAATTATCGAGAATAGGGCCAGTTTGCTACTTGCTGGGCCTTTTTGGCTGCTCCAACTGTGGCTCAATGCCACCTTCGAATCTTTCTTGCCCAAGAAGGTTCAAATAAATGAGCAGGCTCCAGAGATAGCGAACAGACGCGTCGAAGGAACCAGACTGGCTCTGTTGACGCCTATGGAAGATGGACTGGAGTTTCAGCAAACCTTCACCAACTTCGTTCTGATGTTTGCTCGAAGGAAGGAGTTTGCTTCGACTATGGCTCCGTTTGCTCGACGGAAGGTAGGCCTAGCATGGTTCACAAGGCCACATCCAAGGACGTCGAGTGGTCCTAATGTTGACGAACATACAATAATATGGGAGGCGTTCCTTACACCAAGGATCATGCCTCTTCGATTCAGGAGCTCTAAGACTCACTTGAGTCTGATTGCATACCAACCAAACCTGGTATCTCGCCAGTTTGGTATTATTCAAACCCTTCCTTCTCCAATTTTTCCAAGAGAGAAGGCTATGTTGTACTTCTGCAATGATTACACCGAAGAAGCTGCCATTAAGCATATCGGAAGATATGCTGGTCGAACAGTTCTCTCGTTGTTTGACTACCAGCTCAACTTTCTTTGCTCACCATCCTTCGAGGAGTGGCGGAAAAGTTATTACGCTGAGGAGTTCTTCAACGAGAAGGACTTCGTGGATGAGCTTCATAAATCTTTTGTCCTTGTGTTGGACAAAATAAAGAAATGTAAGTTCATCCTCTCACATTACTTTGTCTTTCTCTTTCGACTGCTAGCCTGTTAACTATTTATTTGATTTCAGTTGTTCGAAAGCCTGTAGCCAAGAAGGCTACAGAGAGCCAACAGGGAGGAGGCCCCTCAACAAAACCTCGACCGCTGGCGAAGACTACAGCGCCGGCGAAGACTACAACCAACCAACAGGGGGAAGGCCCTTCGAAGAAGCCTTCTGTATCGGTAACCATTATTTTCTTCTGGATTTCGATTTTCGACTTTCGATGCAATTGCTAAATCGAATTCCCATTGGTTTTTTAGGCACCTTCGCCCAAGAAACGGCCAGCACTGGTGGTCGAATCTGGGAGCGATGAAGAAGGTGATTCTCCTCCTGCTCCTCTAAAAAGGCGAAAGCTGACGAAGGACGCTCCTGTTCCTGCTCCTGCTCCTGAGGATCGAACATTTAGAATAAAGGTTGCTGGGAGAAAGCCCAGGCCACCTCCAGTGATCATTGAGGAGCCAACGGAGGAGGAACTAAACGTTCTTCTCAACAAGCCTGTCGAAAGAGACAATTCCAGCCCTGGGGCTGAAGCTAACTTACAGGTAATCTTTTAAACCTTTTTATAACTCAGGTGTAGATACCTACATTCGATTATGTCTTTTTTCGATTTCTGAAGATTCTTCCTCTTTCCTTTCTCAGGACACCACTGAAAGCTCACCACCTAGGACCTCTGAAACGCTGGAATCTGCTGAACTCAGCAGGCCACAAGAAAAAGGCTTGGGAAATGACGAAGCCCATACTGAAATAAATGAGGCCAATGCTGAGACGGTAGAAAAACCAGCAGAAGAACCTCAAACGGAAGAACAACAGCCAGAAGCGGTTCAGGTGGTGGATCTGTCGGAAGAGAATCGTGAAGAAGGGGACCAAGGCAATGCTGGCGAAGAAAATCAAGGTGCTGCTGGCGAAGAGAACCAAGGTGACACTGGCGAAGGGCACCAAGGTGACGCTGGCGAAGGGCACCAAGATGACGCTGGTACTGCCCCAGTCCGAGTCGAAGGGAAACAAGTCGAGGCACCTAACACTCAACAGCCTCAAACCCAAGACAATGTTGTTGCAAGGGCTGCTACCTCAACGAAGCACAGGTCGAAAGAGGACTTGGAACTCTTGAAACAAACTGACCCTGTTAGCTATCTCAACGCAATCATCGAGAGAAAGAGTTCGTCTGACGCTAGTCAGGAGGTTCCTACCCTGTCGGGGAAGTCCACCGAAACCTCTCCTCTTGATGAAGCTTTGGCGAAGGTTAAGGCCCAGTTTTTCAAGAAGGACTTGATGAAGGCTTTAGAGGGGGACCCCACTGCTCCATCATACTTGAGGGATGTTTTGAATGCTGTCGACTTGTTAGCTGTAGCCCCAGAAGTTTCAGGCTTGATCATGGAGTTACACTCTATGATTGATCAAGTCTCAGCAGATTATAGGCGCCAAAGGGGTTTTAATAGTCAGCTTGAGGTGTTATATGGCAAAAGCTCCTCTGCGTGGACTGCTGTTTCGGATACGACTTCTCGAATTACGGAGTTTTCGAAGCAAAAAGCATCTACGCAGGAAGAAGTCGATGCCATCGATCGAGAGAATGCTTCCTTCAGGGCACAAATCGAAGAAATAGAGGCGAAGATAAATGCCAACACTATACGTAAGGAGGAACTTCTTTCGAGCGTCTCAGACACCGAGAGTCAAACTGAAATCAAACAAGGCCTGGAATTTGCTGAGAAGGCCCAAGGCTTCGACGCTCAGATTGCCAAACTGGTGCAGGAGAACGCCTGGTGCAAGAAAAGGTTAGAGCTGCAGCAAGCCAAGTACCTTCGACTCAAGGACTCTATTCCCTTTTGATTGATTCAGCTTTTGTAACCATATTTTGTAATCCATATTTGACAACATTGCCATCTTGGCTAAAATTTATGAAATTTCCATTTTGGCTTTTTATGGTTAATTTAGTCTTGTTATTTCATTATTTTATTTTTATCTCTTGGAGTGTAGGTTTGTATTTTTTCAAATATTTACCATTTACTCTCAAGAGCCTTTTATCTTCACCTAACTCTTCGACTTCATAGGCTCCACCAGAAAAAGTTTGGATAACTCTGAATGGTCCTTCCCATTTGGGTGACCATTTCCCCATGCTTCGATCCCTTCGATCCATGGGAAGAATTACCTTCCAAACTAGTTCTTCAGGCAAAAATACCTTAGGTTTTACCTTTTTATTATAAGAGTCTTCTACTCTTTTCTTCTGAAGCCTGAGTAGGTCGAGAGCGCGCAATCTCTCTTCGTCTAAATCCACCAGTTCGTCTAACATCATGTTCCAATAAATTTCAGAGGGAATATCATAATGCTTCTGAACCCTTGCAGATTGAAGACAAATTTCTGCTGGCAACACTGCATCATGGCCAAAAGTTAGCCTATATGGTGTTGTACCTGTGGCTTCTTTTGGGGACGTTCGACAAGCCCACAAAACCTGGTCTAACGTCTTATGCCAATTCTTTGGTTTCTTCCCAACATGCTTTTTTATCAAGCCAATCACTACTTTGTTAGCTGCTTCGACTTGACCATTCGCCTGTGCATAATAAGGCGTTGATGTTAGGAGTTTGAAACCTGTTTCCTGAGCAAATTCCTGCATCTTTCGACCAGTGAAAACTGATCCTTGATCAGTTGTTATTGTCTCAGGAATTCCATACCTAAAGATAATGTTCTTTTGAATAAATTCAATGACATTTTCTTGGTCTACATTGACTAAAGGGATTGCTTCGATCCACTTAGTAAAGTAATCAATGCCTACCAGTATGTATTTCTGACTCTTTGATGATGCTGGTCGAATCTCTCCAATGAGGTCCAACGCCCATCCTCTAAAGGGCCAAGGCTTCACTATCGAGTGAAGTTCGCTTGCTGGTACATGTTGGATGCCTGTATGGACCTGACACTCCTGACAACCTTTGGCGAACTCAACACAATCTTTCAGCATAGTGGGCCAATATAGTCCTTGTCGAAACAACAACCATTTCATCTTATGGCCTGCTTGGTGAGCCCCACATGCCCCAGCATGCGTAGTCGAAAGGGCTATGTATGCTTTAGTTTCACTTAAACATTTTAGCAATACCCCTTCAGGCGTTTTCTTGAATAACTCATTACCCATGAGTACATAACTCAACACCCTGTACTTTGTTTTTCGTTCTGTCGAAGCTCCTGGATTTTGAAGATAGTCCACAATGGGTTTCCTCCAATCTTGCTCTGACAAATTATCTATGAACGAAATTTCGAAGTTACTTTGATCAGCATATCCTAGTCTCGTCGATTCCAAGTCTGTTGGTGATAGACAAGTTGCTTTTATCTTTTCTCGAACTTCGATTGCTCTTTGCAGTCTCGTTTTTGAAATCTTATACCCAGATGCAATCTGTGCCAAGTCGTTGGCTATTTGATTTTCGACTATGGGTATGTGTCGAATATTGATCGTTTCAAATTTTTTCAATAAACGATTTGCTATCACAAAGTACATAATGAGATTCTCTCTTATGCATTTATATTCCTTTGTGACTTGCTTAATGACTAACTCTGAGTCTCCTATTATTTCGACTCGAGTTGCCCCCAATTCCAACAATATCTCAAGGCCAGTAATTAGAGCTTCATACTCAGCCTCATTGTTCGAACAAGAACCTGATATTTTGTACTTGAATGTTGTTGGAATTTTATCTGGAGAAATAATCAAGACTCCTACCCCTGTTCCATCTTTATGGCTGGAACCATCGAAGTAGAATTTCCAAGGCTCTATCTCCACATAATTAATATCCTCAACTTGAATTGAGTGGTCGACTATGAAGTCTGCAACCACTTGTCCTTTCACTGCCTTAAGAGGCATGAAGGTCAAGGAGTATTCAGTTAATGCTAATGCCCACTTGCCAATTCGACTGTGCAAGATAGGTTTCGACAACATATACTTGAAAACATCAAAATGAGACGAAACATACACATCAACTGGTTTTATATATTGCTTGAGTTTTGTACAAGAGAAATACAGACATAGACACAATTTTTCAACTTCACTATATCTAGTTTCTGCATCGTTCAAAACTCTACTGAGATAGTAAATGGGTCTTTCGACTCCATTCTCATCCTCTTGGGCTAACATGCTTCCCAGAGTTTTGTCGGATGCAGCTATGTACAATCTCATACTCCTATTGCTACAAGGAGGCACCAAAATAGGTGGCTTAGTGAGGTACCCTTTGATTTTGTCGAAGGCTTCTTGTTGCTCCTGCCCCCATTTGAACCCCTCTTTATTCAGTCGAAGTAAGGGTGAAAAGGCCCGGGCTTTCCCACTTAGATTAGATATGAATCTCCTTAAGAAATTTATCTTGCCTAACAGAGATTGCAGTTCCTTCTTATTCGATGGCGCTTTCGCTTCCAAAATTGCCTTCGTCTTGTTCTGGTTGATTTCGATTCCTTTCTTGTGGACAACGAATCCCAAGAAATCTCCAGCTTTCACACAGAATGCACACTTCAAAGGGTTCATCTTCAGACCATGTTCTCTCATTCTTTCGAATGATTGTCAAAGGTGGTCAATATGATTCTTCCTGGAAACAGATTTTATAACAATGTCATCAATATATACTTGCATAAAAGTGTTAATAAAATCATGGAAGATAGTATTCATTGCTCGCTGGTACGTTGCCCCAGTGTTCTTTAGGCCAAAAGGCATCACTACCCATTCGTAAGTGCCTAAGGCCCCAGGGCATCGAAAAGCTGTTTTCGACACATCCTCTTCAGCAATGAATATTTGATTATATCCTGAATAACCATCGAGCATACTCAGATATTCATAGCCAGCGGCAGAATCGACTAGCATTTCCGCCACAGGCATAGGATATTCATCTTTGGGTGTAGCAGCATTCAAATCCCTGAAATCTATGCACACCCTTAACGTACCATTTTTCTTAATTACTGGCACAATGTTTGCAATCCATTCGACATACCTTGTAACACGTATGAATTTGCATTTCAGCAGTCTTTCGACTTCCGTCTTGATCTTCGACAGTATTTCTGGAGCGAAGCGCCTTGGATTTTGCTTGATTGGCTTCTTCCCAGGTTTGATTGGCAACTGAAGTTCTACCAATCCTCTGTCGAGACCAGGCATTTCGTCATAATCCCATGCAAAACAGTCTTTGAACTCTTTCAGCAATTGGATTACTTCCAACCTAAGTTCTGGATCAATTTTGGCGCTGATGTAAGTTGGCCTTTTCTCTGACCCTTCACCTAAGTTAATTTCTTCTAAAGGATCTTGTGCTAACATTTTAATGTTGTTCGCCAAGGGGTCCTTTTCGAAGCCCAAAGGCTCATCGTCATAGATGGCGTCGAGCCTCTGTTCCTGCATTTCTTCTGGCATGATATCAGGGGGTTTTGGATCGAAATCCTTTCCTGGACCTGCAGCAGATAACTGTTGATCATTGGCCTGTGTGGCCATGTACTTTACTTCGGCTTCGAGAGCCGTTATCATCTTAGTTTCGGCTACATAAGCCGAAATTCGCTTCAAAGATTGTGACTCAGTCATTATCACTGAATTCACTTCCCCAACCAGTTGGTTGGATATCAGTTAACCCACTGAAGTCTATGTGGGACAAGTCTTCTCTGTCCCATTGGAAACCATGCTCAGGATGCAGGTATAGGGAACAAAAAGTGTTTGGCGCTGGCGCCATGTCGAAGTCAGGTGTTGGACATGGCCCTATGTGAGCCAAGTTCTTGTCGAAATCTGCCAAACCCAGGTGATTCACTTCGCCCAGGTAGTAGCTTTGATCTGCCTCTATGTTTTCGACCATCCCATCTGGACGCCATAGGAGCAGCCTCTGGTGCATTGATGATGGCACAGCTCCAACACCATGAATCCATTCACGGCCCAACAACAGATTGTAGTTAGGTTTGGCCGATATGACCATAAACATCGTTGGTCGAAGGATAGACCCTACTTTGATATCTAGCTGGATCACTCCCATAGTGGTCCCTATGCCGCCATCATAGTTCGACAAGACCATGTTGTGAGGCTTAATGTCCTCATCCCTTTTGCCAATTTTCCTTAGCATAGAGTGAGGAATAATTTTGATGGTTGCCCCACAATCCACCAATATTTTATTCACAGTAGTTTCTTCGAGTCTAGCCCTTATGAATAAAGGCTTGAGGTGATTTTTCATCGCCTCTGTAGGTGGCTCGAAGAACCCATTTTGTTCCTCAGTGGTGCCATTGTCCATGACGAAATAGCACACTGGCCTATGTTTGGCCATTTCCTGTTCCACTTCCCAGTCACTTGCTTCGACCTCTACCTGTCGATTGAATTCTCTGGGCAGCACTGAAACTATATTCACCATTATGTCCAAAGTATCATCAGACTCAGAATCTCCTTCGTCTTCGACTTCACTTTGGTTAGGACAAACTAGCCTGTTGGTTACTGGCTCTCTTTCTAGAGGTTTCCTTTGCTTCCTTTAAGGAACATTCGAACTGGTTTCTGCCTTTAGTTCGCTGGCAGCCTCCCTTTCAGCTTTTCGTCTCCTTTGGTATCTCCTCCATTGAGATCGAGACATGGGATTTTTACCTTTGTAGTTGCTTGACACTTGTGCAACTTTAGGTGCAGCAACCTAAGGCTCTTTCTTTTGAGTCAAAGAGGAACCTCTTGGCACGTCGAAAGAGTGCCATCTCTCCTCACTTGGCCTTTTTCGACCAGAGGTTTTGTACCAAGTGTCTACTGGCACATTTGTGGGAGGCCTAAAAGTCAATGGCCTCTTTTCTTGGTTTGAACCTCTTTGGGAGGCTCTTCTGGGATCATGTCGAAGATCAACATTTTCCCTTCTCTTGTTCGCTGCTCTCACGCCTTGAATGTGCTCAGCAGCTTTTTTTTCAAAGATCGAACTGCATCTTGGACACAGCATCACCTCTGATTTCTTTTTCTGGCATCTCTGTAAAAAATCTGCCAAATTTTCATTTTCCCGAGGGAAAGCAGTCTTGTTAGCTTGTTCTTGCCTCATGGCCTCTTCTGATGCTTTTGGGTCAGAAAGTTCGACCATGTTGATATTCATTGTATCTTTGTTAGCAAGAGTTAACTGCTTCATTTGCATCTCCAGATTCTCCGTCTGGCCTTGAACTGTGGCCAAGTGGGAACTGGGTTTTGGTCCAGTTTTTTGTGCTTCAACGGTCTCCAACTTCGGGTTTTCGACCGCTTTCTGAACAGCTTCAATTGTCTTCCTGGATAAATTTCCAGAAAAACTGCCAAAGATTGGCATGTTGATGTGGTCCTTTGAGACTTCGACCATTGTGATTCCTGGCTTCTTCGACTGGCTCCTGGTTGCCTCTATCACGTTCACCTCGGAGGGCTCAGCATAATGGGCTTCAGCCTGCAATGGATTTGAGTCGACAGCCATGGGGGATTTGTCAGCAAACTTCAATCTCCCTTCTTCGATAGCGTCTTGCACAAGATTCCTGAAAAGAAAACATTGAGAAGTTTTATGGCCCAAAAAATTATGATATTTGCAAAAACCTCTCTTCATTCTTTGATCAAGAGGAGGCACTTTTACCCCTGGGGGTACTATCATTTGGCCATCTTTAACCAGCAAATCGAATATTTCATCACATTTTGTGATGTCAAAACTATAAGTCTTTTTGGGGAACCTATCGTTGGTCCTTTCTGGACCAATGGGATTTTTCCCATTTGAAGGGACTAACAGTTTACAAGAGTATGGTGGCCCTTGTTTCAGTTCTGCTAAATCGACTTCTCCTTCTTCGACAGCTAAAGTATCGTCGAAGGATTCCAGATCTTCGTCATCCATCTCAACGTACGCTATCCTCTCTCTCTTGTGAATTTTCGTTGCCTTTGCTTTTTCAGCTTTGAGGCGTTCTACCTGTCGAACTCTATCGGCCAGTTGGGCCATGTCTCTCAGGTATTGGGTGTCTAGCTTCTTCCTAATGGAATAATCTAAACCGCCTGCGGCTATTTCGACTAACTCATGTTCTGGCACTTGTGTGAAACATCTCGCCTTGAGCAACCTAAACCTATTTAGATATTCGTCTATAGGTTCAGTGAAACGTCTCTTTACACTGGCCAATTCTTTCAGGCTTATCTTGGTTTGCCCCATGTAGAATTGTTCATGGAACAATCTTTCCAACTGGGTCCAATGATGGATCGAATTGGGGGGCAGAGTTGTAAACCAAGTAAAAGCGTTCTTTGTTAAAGAACTTGGGAAGTACTTGATCCTTAGGTTTTCGTTATTCGAAATGTCACCTGCTTCGATCAAGTATCTCGCCACATGCTCGACAGTAGATTCTGTCGTGTCCCCAGAGAACTTAGTAAATTTGGGGACTTTGCATCTAGGAGATAAGTCTGTCTGTAACACGTACTCTGACAATGGAGATGTAAAGTTGGGTCTTCGAAAGCCCATGTTCATCCCATTCTGAGTCATGATCCTTTCGATCATGGTTGCCAGATTATTTTCCAAACCCGTATTTTGGTATTGGATATGCTGGACTACTTCGTCAGCATTTTGGTTTCTGTTAACTAACCTTACCTCTGGGGTTATTACCCTAGGTTCCTCGACAGGTTGCTCCAATCGTGCCCTAAGGTTTTCTTCGACAGGCTGTTGAACCTGGTTAATGGTGGTTTCTTCCTCTAAGAATATCCCCTGGTTTCCCCTTATTTGCGCCCTTTGGGGCTGTCGAATAGGTTGGGGTACTCCAAAGAAATCAGCCAAACGCGTCATTTGCGCTGTCATTTGCTGATTCGATTGAGTAGTGTTTTGTATTAGAGGGTTTAGCACTGTACTCAAAGTTTGTGCCAACATTTGCACCATATCATGGTTGCTTTCGTCCATTTGTTGCCTCAAGACTGCTGTCGAGGCATTTGTAAGACCATGGGCTACTTGGGACGTTCCTCCTAAGAGTTGGGTCCTATTTCTATTCGCCATGCCTACTCCAGAACCTTGGAGTGGCGAAGAGGCACTCACTAAAGGGTCTGAAAAAGTGGACGTAGCATTCGTCAGGCTAGCCAATTCAGAAGTTGGCATACCATAAAGTGGCATAAATCCTGGGGGAACAAAAGGCCTTGTGCCTAAATTTCCCCTTGGTGGGGGAGTTCCCAAAGGCATCCTGGGGCCCGTGAACGAAGGTATTGGAGCCGTTGCTGTGACCGTTACTGATGGTGTCGAACCAACAGTCGTCGCTTCACTTACGGTCGTACTAACCGTTGCTCCCACGTTCGTTTGTGGGATTTCGTTATTGTTTGGCGGATTCGCCATCTCTTCCCTTCCTCTGGCAGTATTGTTATTGTTAGTGTATATTCTACCACTTCTCAATAACATACAACACTCCTCGAAAAGATGAGATTATTTTCAACAATCAACACACGGTCCCACCGGGTGTGCCAATTTGTTTACCTTGGGATTTGGTAAACAACCGCTGATCCTCCAAATGGTTACTTATTTGGTTACTCGCAGGATCGATCAGATTGATCCTAGGACATAGGTTGATTTTGAAGTTTGATTAAGTTGGATAAGGCTTTAAATAAAGAGGCTTTAAATAAATTGCATGAAGAAAAGACTTGGTAAGATAAATAAGGCTTAAAGTAAAAGGCTTCGACAGGAATGTAAAGGAGAAAGCAAGTAAATTTATGGAAAAGTAAATGACTTTGATTAATAAAGTTGGTGTTTCACACATACATTTCTCAACAATTCTTTCTCACACGCTGGGTACTCGAATCTATATGAGTGACTATGTATAGAATTGTGAACACACGCGAGAAACTACATGACTACTACTATTTATACTAAAACATCCCAAGTAACCGTCGGGCAGTTACACTGCTTCGAGATCAATCCACTTGGCACGTTCTCAACGTTCGACGTTCCAGATCTTTGCACGTTGCACTTGGTAACCGCTGGAAACCGTTTTCCCTCCAAACGCTTGAATTTCAAACTGCTCCACTCTGCACCATCGAACACCTTCGTCGAGAAACATCTTCGACGAGAAACTCCTTCGACGTCGAAGGCAACCAACTTCTCCCTTAGAAGAAATCTTTTAAGTACCTTGCCATCTTTCGACGGGAATTTCAACAGACCTAGCCAGTCGAAAACATCTTTCAGCTTTAATGGCTGACATTAACAAAACAAGGGTGTCGAATTTAGGAGCCAACAGCAGTCAAGACATTCAGGGGAACTGGAGGAACGTGCACCTTATCTGCATAAATCTGGCATTTATGACATGTTCGAGAATGTTGATAACAATCAGCTTCCATTGTGGACCAGTAATATCCTGCCCGAAGGATCTTCTTTGCCATGGTGTGCCCACTGGAATGTGTTCCGAAGGTACCCTCATGTAGCTCTGCCATGATCCTTTCTGCTTCAGTCTTATCCACACAACGCAGTAAGGTCGAATCATGGTTTCGCTTATACAAAATGTCGTTGCTAAGGAAGAACTTCGCTGTGAACCTTCTCAGAAACTTCTTATTGTTGACAGATGCACCTTCTGGATACTCCTGAGCTTCCAAGTATCTCTTCACCTCATGGTACCAAGGTTTCTCAGTCACTACCTCAGCCTCAAGATCACAACAATATGCCGGTTCGTCTAGTTTCCAGATAATAACCCGGGGAGCCTTATTGTCCCATTTGACTTTGAACATGGAAGACATTGTAGCTAACGCGTCTGCCAACTGATTCTCCTCTCTTGGGAAGTGTTCAAAAGTTATCTCCGTGAAATGGGGGATCAATGTCAACACACATTCTCTGTAAGGAATAAGGTTCGGATGTTTCGTATCCCACTCGCCTTTGATCTGATTGATCACGAGAGCGGAATCTCCGAAGACACTCAGAAACTTGATCCTTAAGTCGATCGCAGCTTGAAGACCCATGATGCATGCCTCATACTCCTCCATGTTGTTGGTGCAGTTGAAACATAGCCGGGCAGTGAGTGGAGTATGAGTTCCTTGTGGGGATATGATCACAGCGCCAATACCGTTACCCAAAGCGTTGGAGGCTCCGTCAAAGTGCATAGACCATCGGGATCCTTTCTCAGGTCCTTCATCCGGTCCAGGTACTTCACAATCAGTCACAATCATGATGCTCTCGTCTGGAAAGTCAAAGTTCATCGACTGATAATCGTCTACCGCCTGATATGCCAAGTGGTCTGCCGATACACTTCCTTTGATGGCTTTCTGAGTCGTGTACTGGATGTCGTATTCTGTCAAGATCATTTTCCATCTTGCTATTCTCCCAGACAGAGCAGGCTTTTCAAATATGTACTTTATTGGATCCATCTTTGAAATCAACAAGGTAGTGTGAGTCAGCATATACTGTCTCAGCCGGCGAGCAGCCCATACCAAAGCGCAACAAGTTTTCTCGAGCAGTGAGTATCGGGTCTCACAGTCGGTAAACTTTTTGCTAAGGTAATAAATGGCATGCTCTTTTCGGCCAGACTCGTCATGCTGCCCCAACACACACCCCATTGAGTTGTCAAGTACTGTCAGGTATAGTATCAGAGGTCTCCCTTCAACCGGTGGCATAAGGATGGGTGGTTCTTGGAGATACTCTTTAATTCTGTCAAAAGCGGCCTGACATTCATCGTTCCAACGTACTACCTGATCTTTCTTCAGCAGCTTGAAGATTGGTTCACAGGTAGCAGTTAGGTGCGAGATGAATCGAGCAATGTAATTCAGACGTCCTAGGAAGCCTCTGACTTCCTTCTCTGTCTTGGGAACTGGCATCTCTTGAATGGCTTTAACTTTTGTAGGGTCCACTTGAATGCCCTTGTCACTTACGACGAAGCCTAGCAACTTTCCAGATCTCACCCCGAAGGTGCACTTGTTCGGTTTCAATCTCAACTTGTATAATTTCAGACGGTCAAACAGCTTTTGCAGATGATCAAGATGTTCCTCCTCAGTTTGGGACCTTGCAATCATATCGTCGACGTACACTTCTATCTCATGATGGATCATGTCATGAAATAAAGCGAACATGGCACGTTGGTAGGTCGCCACATCATTTTTCAATCCGAATGGCATGACCTTGTAGCAGAAGGTGCCCCACTGAGTAACAAAGGTAGTCTTTTCCATATCTTCCGGAGCCATCTTGATCTGATTGTACCCTGAAAAACCATTCATGAAAGAAAACACTTTGTGCTGAGCAGTATTGTCAACCAGAACATCAATGTGAGGTAGAGGGAAGTCATCCTTGGGGCTGGCCCTGTTCAGATCCCTGTAATCGACACACATTCTGACCTTACCATCCTTCTTCGGTACCGGCACCACATTAGCAACCCACTGAGGGTAAGAAGTCACTGCAAGAAAACCGACATCAAACTGTTTCATAACCTCAGCTTTGATCTTCTCAGACATCTCTGGACGCATACGGCGGACCTTTTGCTTAACCGGAGGGCAGTCTTCCTTAGTAGGCAAGTGATGGACCACAATGTCGGTATCCAACCCAGGCATGTATTCGTAGGACCAGGCGAAGATCTCCACATAATCATGTAACATCTGAGTCAACCGTTGTTTTACGCTGAGCTCCAGATTGGCCCCAATCTTAACCTCCTTTCTATCTGTCTCAGTACCCAGATTTATCGTTTCCACTGGCTCTTCATGTGGTTGAATTGCCCTCTCTTCCTGGAGTAACAGTCTTGCAAGCTCGCCAGGCACTTCGCAATCATCTTCACCTTCGTCTTCGGCTAAGTTGATCGGATTTTCGAAGTCATAACTAGAAGTAGCAGAGTCGTTACCAGTGAGATCCAGAGTGGATTGAAACCTGTATGAGTGTGTGTGTGTAAATACAGCTGTTTTGCAATATATAAAGAAAGAAAGAAAGAGAGCACAAGATTTGAAATGCGAAAAAAACATCCAAGATCTTTATTCATGACATATGGAAATGACAATTAATATGCCCTCACGAATGAAGCCAACGGTGCCCCGGGTAAGACACCGGGCCATAAAGTTTCAATTCATTGTTTATTACAAATAACAAAAACAAAGGAATTCATTATTGTGTAACAAAAGTAACAGGTAGGTTGTCTTTTGCAGTCCAATTGCTAGGTCCACTGTCGGCCGTCGGGTAGATCCAGCTGTCAAACTCTGATTCTTCCACCTCATCATCATCCCTGATAGCATTCACTCTATGGTCAGGTAGGGGAGCTGTCACCACATTAGGTTTCTCAGGCGCTTCAAATTGTACCTCCTTCGCATCAATAAGGTCCTGCACCTTGTTCCTCAGGGCCCAGTAGTCATCAGTAGAATGCCCCGGGCTATCGGAGTGGTAAGCACAGCGGGCATTTGGGTTATACTTAGGAGAGGTAGTGTTTACAACCTTCGGGGCCTCTCTGACAGTCACCAAGTTGGTTGATAGCAGCTGCGGCAAGATTTGTGACAAGGTCATACTCAGCCGGGTAAATTCTCTTTTGGGTCTTTCATCCCTTGGTTGATTAAGTTGCCGAGGAGCGGCAGCAGGTTTAGCAATCACCACTGCGTTGACAGTTTGACGGCGCTCTGGTTTATCTTGCCTCCTAGGCCCATACACAGCACTGGCCTCCTTTTTGAAGGGCTTCTTCTCAGAACTTGAAGATGCACCTTTTTGAATTTTACCGAACTTCATGCCAGCCTCTATCCTTTCTCCAGTCAGAATAAGGTCAGTAAACCCTGCAGATGAATTACCGATAAGGTGATTAAAGAACGGCCCGGATAGGGTCCCCAAGAACATATCTACCAGCTCACGGTCAGTTAACGGAGGCTGCACCCTGCCAGCCAGGTCCCTCCACTTCTGTGCATACTCTTTAAAACCTTCGCCTGATCCTAGCGACATACCCTGGAGTTGGGTACATGTAGGAGCAAGGTCGGCATTATATTGATACTGCTTGTAAAAAGCAGTAGCCAACTCCTCCCAGTTACGAACTTTGGTTCCATCCAGCTGATAAAACCATTCGAGATGAGTCCCTGAAAGACTCTCCTGGAAGAAGTGGATCCACAAGTTCTTGTCCACTGTGTACGGCTGAATCTTCCGTACATAAGATCTGAGGTGCAGCTTAGGGCAGGATGCCCCGTCATATTTCACGAAAGATGGTGCTTTAAACTTGTGTGGAATGATCACACCAGAAGACAAACCCAAGTCTCCGAAATCCAACCCAGGCACTTGTTGAATCTCCATGGCATTCAGACGGTCTTCCAACTGCTTGTACCGGTCTTCAGCTGGAGGATACTGTTCCTCATTAAAATCAGTCTCATTGTCAGAGACCACCGGACTTGGAGCTCTTCCCCCCTGGGGACTGTCTTTGCCTACAGAAGAACCAGCTTCCTCATTCTGTAGAGTGTTACCAAACCTCCGGCCCGTGTTGAATAGAACAGTTCTCTTCTTCTTCTTCTCCTTCTTCAGGAGCAAAGCCTTCAGCTCTTCTTGACCTTGGGCCAAACCCATGATCAGCTCCTGAAATTGTGCGTTCTGCGCCTGAAGAGCCTTGATAGACTGCTCGGTAGATGATTCGGGGTTCATGATGCTGAAATAAACAGCGAAGAACAGTAAGCAACCTGAAAAGAAGAGTACCTGCTATGCACATGATGAATGATGTGTGTTTATGCAATGCATTCAAGGGTTCAAAAATTCAAATTTGTTGTAGACAAAAGGGAACACCCGTTATCATTAAGAAAATAATTGTTTGGTACATCAAAGCCTCATGGGCAAAACATTACAAAGAAAATCAATCCCAAAATACACTACGCATCCTCTTTGGAGCAATGTAAGTGTTGTGATTCCTCTCCTCGTGCAGTAGGCGGGTGAGCTCCAAGACCTTCTTTTCACTAGCATGTAGACTGGTCTCAAGAGAATTCCGTTCTTCCTTAAGCTGGATCCAGCTCTTCTGCATCTCTTCCCAGGATGTGGGCATGTCAGGATGTTGAATGGTGTAGGACACCTCTCCTTCCAATACTGGCTCTTTGATCACAGGGAGAACATGAGGATAAGGCATTACTAACTTCTGGGAGCGGGCTCGTACCCACTTGAGATAAGGCTCCAACGGGATGGAATTCCTGGGCCCCAGGGTCTTGCTGTCTATCCTACTTGGCATCCTCCAAGCTCTGATAAATCTCTGGCGAAGTCCTTGTGCATCGTTGTCAAAGTCAAAAACTATGTCAAGAATTAACATGTCATGAGGGTCGTCCCTTCGGGCATAACCAAACTGTCACAAAGCCAGGCACGGGTTGTAAGTAATACCTCCCCTGATTCCAAGTAAAGGAACATTGGGGTACTCCCCGCAACGATCAATGATAGTGATATCCTCTCTGGACCGAGAGCAACAATGTATATCTGCATGTGTAAGAGTCATCAATCGTTGTGACCATCTCAAACCCCGCTCGTTCTTCAAAATTGATTGTGGAAGGTGCGAAATAAACCACTTTCCCAGGAGAGGAGTGCAACACATAAGAACACCTCTTTTTCTCATGGTTCGAGTGTAACATGAGTGAAGGATGTCCCCCAGCAACGTGGGTATAGGATTCCTGGACATGAAGATCTGGACAGCACTGATATCTATAAGCTGATCTGGATTAGAGAACAACACCAAACCATAGACAAGGAGGGCCACAACTACTTCAAAAGCTTGTAGGTCAAGGGAGTTCCAACATTCTTGGGCCTTCTCAAACAGAAACCTGGCTAAGAACCCTTTGATACCACTTCTAACTTCCCAATGTCCCTTGAGGTCAGATGGTTGTAGGTGTAAGGCTTTAACAATCTCTTCAAGCTTGGGTTCCTTTTCCGTACCGTTGTAGGGTAGTTGGTCAAGGATAGGGATCTTCAGAAGCCGGGAGAACTCTTCCAATGTAGGTACCAGTTGATAATCCAGGAAAGTGAAACAGTGATGCCGAGGGTCAAAGAACTGGAACAAGACCTTTATCATGTCTTCCTCAATGTTGGTGTTGACCAAGCTGATGAGTCTTCCATGTCTCTCACTGAATGAAGATCTCTCGGGAATCCTGGATGTAAGCTCCTTAAGCTGAGGAGGGATCCTTACAAGGCTGATCTGGATTGTCTTTCTGCGAACAGTTTCCATGTCCTACAAAACAAGAACAAAGATGAAGATTCAAACCCCTGAAATGGTTAGTCAATGTATGTGATGCTGTATGATGTTATGATGCTATGATTAAACACACCACAAATATTCACAAGAAGCAAACATGGTAAGGCACACAAGTCACACAAGACAGCCCTTAGAGTTTAGGCCAGCATGGGGTCTGGGTATTACCCTCTTGAAGTTGGTGGGCTCAACCTATCCTATTAGAAGTAACCGGGTTCTAAGGGTCCCAATATCACTGGATTGCTTTCATTGTTCATCGTTTCGATTTAGCCACTGAACTGGCGACCGAAATATTCCAAGAAAGCAACCCTCAATTGAGTGTAGTATCGAGTATCAACCAACCTCGGACTGCACCAAAGTCAATTATCTCACTACCCTAAAGAGGCCAAGATGGTTCAATTAAGGTTCCTAAGGTCATTTGATGCTTCACGACACCACACGGAGGCCCCGTACTCTCCTTGACTGAACTCAAGGGTTACCGGTACACACCAAAGTGCCACATCAACATAGCAGACTGTTTCAACCATGTCGGTATACCCCGCACAGTTCCCTCACAGCCTTGTTGCTACTTTCTAAGAAGGTATCCCCAGATCCGGGTTAGGATCTATAGAACTCCCAAGACAGTCCCACAATAATAAAGGAAACAAGTCAAAGCAATTGAAAACACAGTTATGAACTATCCTAAGGTACACCTCACAATATATCTTAATTCCCCAGCAGAGTCGCCAGTTCTGTGATCGGTGGATCTGGAACTGACTGTTTAACGCTGGTTCGCGAAATGTCGCGGAAGCAAGAGTCGCCACCGTCTTTTATTTTCTCCAACATGGAAAGGACAAAAGCACAGAAAAATTCCTTATGAGATTGCTCTCGGTTCGGGAGGTAGATTTATAGAAAGGGAAGGTGTTAGCACCCTTTCTATCCATGGTTATCCATGGGCTCTTAGATACTTGCTCATTTGTGTTTTCAAAAGTGTTTGTTTGCTTTTCAATCGTGAGTGAGTTTGGAAAAGTTTCGTTTAAAAGTTCAGTTCGACTCTTGTATCAGTCCTCAAGAGTGTTTGAAAAATTGTTTTTGAAAGCTTTTTGAAAAGTGTAGGTGTGAAAAGAAGTTTTTGATTTGTTTTGAATTAGAGCAAGTATCTACGAGTCATCTACCTACCCTAAGGAATTAGTCTGTGTAAATGTCCTTGAGGTAGTTCCATCCCACCATTGAGAGGTAGGTAGCACCACCGTTGGAGGTGTTCGGGTCAATTCGAGTTTAGGGACAGTGTGGTCACCAGAGCAATAGTAGGACAACTTAGAAGCTACCCCCATGCCATGTTCATGGACATGAGGACTTACTAAAACGTCCTATACTCGACGACCACGTTTCGAGGGGCAAGGCAACAGTGAGGCGTACCCTAAGAGTGGTGTGTGAATTGTGTGTCATTTTCAGTTATGTTTTATCTTGTCATGCTTTTGGTGATCTACGCTTTGATTTTATTTTTGGCCATACATTCTTTCATGTGATTAGCAGTTTAAAAGATGCGGAAATTAAAGTGCGGAAAAATAAAGGTCCTACGCTATTACAAGGCGCGGGTCTATACATCGCCAAATTAACAAAGACCCGATTTTGAATAAAAGTGCGGAAGGTAAATGTTCTAATTACTATTACAAGGCTTTGGGGCAATTACATAAATTTAAAACGAAAAATAAAGACAAACGTGCGAAAGGAAATTGGAATCGAAAGTGCGAGGGCGTTGGACCCTTTAAAGATTAGATTGAAATTAAAAACTAATGAATGATTAAATAAAGAAAAGAACTTATTTTTGATGTATTTGTATTTAATGGAAATAAAGAAAATTAATTGGAATTTGAAATTAAATAAAACCCTAGTTCTAAATTGTTTTTAATTATTAAAGAAAAAATGTTTAAGTTTTAACCTAATTTACCCTAATTAATTAAGTGACATATTTATTTACAAAATTAATTAATGGTTAATAATAATAATAAGGAGAAATTATTTATTGAAAAAAAAGATAATAAAAATGTTAAAAACCCTAATTTCCATGTATTTTAGTTATTAAGAAAAAACATTAAAATTAAACCTAAAATTAAACCAAATTGATTATTAGAATTTTATTTACAAAAATATAATAATGAATTAAATATTAATAAACATATTTTTATTTTTGACTTTTCTGGATTTTTTTTTGTATTTTTGTATTATGAAAATTAATTTGGTGAATTAAAAGAAAATAATTAAATTAAAATAAATAAAAGAGAAAAAAATGAGAGAAAGAAAATACAAACAAGGGGGGGTTTCTGCCCAATTTGGAGGTATTTAGGAAGCAGTTTGGCCCACTGATCCCAAGCCCATGTTGACTTTCAGCGTTTGCGTATGGCATGGTTGACTAATGTGCATGATGGACCTCACATCCTGACCCTTGGATTGATCTCCTGGGACATTTGGCAAGCACAAGCGTTGGGTGTATGACGGACCACTAGAGAGAAGCAATACCTGAACACGTTACAAGAAAAAATATTGAGAATATGGGGGGACCTGGGAATCGAACCCAGGTCCCAATACCTGCATGCCAATGTAACGACCAACTCAACCAACGCGTTTATCTGATATTATAGTGGGACGTGAATATTATGAGAGAGAATAAGCGCTATTGATAAACACAAAAAAACACGCGCGAATGTTTGAATTGCCCAGTCTGGTTGAGACAACTCAGCGTGTTCTTCATGGCTTCTTCGTTTTGCCTGAAAAATAAGAATAGATAGCGGGGGTTTTAAACCCCCACTAAGCTCAACCCTGTAAAATAGCGATTAGCAAATAGTGAAAAAGAAAAAGGGCGCGATGGTTGGTTTCAAATAGTCAGAAGGTCCTGATTCCAATGGTATAGGTGTGGTTGGCCAATTTTTCCAGAGGAACGAAACCCTCTTTCAAAGTCTCTGAAACCATAAAATATGTTCATGGCAACTTCTCATACAAGCAATAGTAATTCAATTAAATAGCACCAATAGATTCAGAATGTCCATGTTAATGTAAATCAATGGTTAAAAATCACAAATAATGCATATAAATGGAAACACGATTATGAATTTTTTGTGAAAAAGTGCAACATGGCTCTACCAATTCCTTGCGCATGGAGATCTGATTTCAATTGCAACAGCTTCCTGGTAGTGTCAGGAGTGTTTTGGAATAACTTTGAGGCCTTGGAACGATCTCTAGCTATGAAAACAGTTTTGAGATTTTTTGTGAAAAAATGCAAATGTGTTCTTGAGGTTTCAACGCAGCTTCTGTGTTCTTATGCCTTAGGTTATGTTTGCATATGTATGTAGCATGATTAGGTCAAACAAAACAAGCCCATCATCCATGTATTCAATGCTTTTGAATTTTTGATTTTGCATATCTTTTCTTCAAACTTTTTGCCATGAAAACTTGCCTATTTTGGAAGATCTTGCCTCTTGATGTGGTACACGAAATCTCTAGGTTATGATGAGTGAATATGTTGCACCAAAAGATTTGGAAAACATGATTTGCTATTTTTTTCATATTTAATTTTAATTAAGTGAATTAATAATAATAATAATTCAAATAATTAATCAAAAATGATAAAATAACTCCCTTGGATGTCAATGGGTCGTGCATAGCCTTTGGGTAATGATTCATGGAAGAAATTGAGGCCCATTAGCAATTTTGAGGCTTTTGAAGCAAAGTTGATTTTTCAAAATTCCCAAAAATTTCCCAACTTCCACAAGGCATATCTTGCTCAATTTTTAAGCTTTGATCATGTTCTTGGACATTTTGGAAAGGTCTTGAAGTCCTCTAAGCAATGCCTTTGGTACCATGTCATTTTTATTTACCAATCTCAAGTTATGGTCTTTGACTTAAAGTGCCTTTTTGTTGACTTTTGAAAATGACCTATAATGTTGAGATTGATAACTTTTTGTGAGAGCATTTCTTGAACTTGAAGTGTGAAGATGAGTTGTAGGAAATGTCATTCTCTTCAAAATGAGCCTTGGATGGAATTTTTCTGATAAACCATGTGGAAGTTATGCCTTGGTCAATTTGCAGTTGACTTTTCCAACTGTCCAAAAATAGAAACTTTTGCATCTTGGGACTTTTTGAGCCATGCTTTGAGAATCATGATCAAGAATTGATCAAATGATGTTTTTGGTTTCAAAATAAGATGTTGACCAAAAATTTTGACTTTTGACTGTCAAATGACCATTTTGCCCCTACAGTTGACTGTAGGGCAATTAGGGTTTTTGACTGTGCAATTTTGTGCTGTGAGTCTTGAAACTTGGCACATGGATGATTGACAATGTTTATAGGAATGTGGGACTTGATTAGACCCTTGGCAACTTCAATTTTTTGCCAGAACCAAAACCCTAATTTTTGACTGTTAGGAGGCAATTGGACTGTGCGACCCTTGAGAGATTTTGAACCTTGATCTTGGCAAATCTTGAAGAATATGGGAGGGCAAATTTTGGGGTACAACACTAGTAATTCAGAGAACTCCTCCAAAGTAGGGACCAACTGGTAGTCCGGGAAAGCGAAGCAATGGTGCAACGGGTCAAAGAACTGGCACAAGACACTCAACATCTGCTCATCCATCTTAGAAGTGACCAAACCAAGGAGGTGACCATGTCTTCTGACAAAGGAGGAAGTATCAGAAACCTTGGAAACCAAATCTCTAAGCTGAGTAGGAATCTGTACAAAGCTGATCCGAATAGTGTTTCTACGCATAGAGGCCATGACCTACAAAACAGAACAAAGATGAATCCCCTCTGTCTTTGAAATAGGTTATTCTGATGCAAGATGCATGCAATGTCATGATGCATGATGTCATGATAGAAACACACCACAAGTATTCACATATAGCAAACATGGTAAGGGCAAACAAGTCACACAGTAGCCCTTAGATTTCAGGCTGGCATGGAGTTTAGGTATTACCCTCTTTCAGTTTAGTTGGTTCAACCTGTCCTAAAAATAGTAATCGGGTTCTAGAGGATCTCAATATCACTGACCACCCTCGATCGGTCATAATTCCAGTTTGGCAACCTTTTCTTGCTGCCGAAATCATCGCGAGAGTTTGGTCTCAATGAGTGTAGCATACTGCTACTTTTCTATGGCCAAGTTGGTCAATTATAAGTTCTAAGGTCAGTTGGTGCTTAATGACCCCTTAGATGACCCATATTCTCCTTGTTCCACCATAAGGGATATCGGTACAAACTAAAGTGCCACACCAACGTAGATACTGCTTCAACCGTATCGGTCTATGCTGTACAGTTCCCTCACAGTCTATTGCTACTTACCTAAAAGGTATCCCCAGATCCGGGTTAGGATATAGTAACTCCGATTCAAAACCCACAAAGATAAAGCATACAAATCAAGAAATTGAAAACATTATGATTAACTAATCCTAAGGTACACCCCACTTATATGTCCCCAGCAGAGTCGCCAGTTCTGTGATACGGTGGGAAGAAATGACTGTTTTTGGAATGCTGGTTTGCGTTTTGCGTTTGTATTCGCAAAATGTCGCAGTAAGCAAGAGTCGCCACCGTCTTTTATTTTATCCAACAAGGAAAGGAAAAAAGCACTGAAAAAAATTCCTTTTTCGAGATATTTCTGAGTACGTGGGGTAGATTATAGAAAGGGAAGGTATTAGCACCCTTTCTATCCGTAGTTATCTACGGGCTCTTAGGTACTTGCTCATCATTTTCAAAATGTTTTCTTTGTGCTTGTGGGTTTTGAAAAGTTTTTGTTTTAACTTCGATTTAACTCTCGCTTAAGAGTGTAATGAAGTGTTTTTTGAAAACTTGTTTGTAAAAGTGTGTAAGTGTGAAAAAAAGTTTTGTTTTTGGATGAGCAAGTATCTAAGAGCTAATCTACCTACTCGAAAAAGGAATCGTTCTATGCTAATTTCCTTTAGACAATGCTATCCCACTATTAGTTAGTAGGTAGCACCGTCGTTGGAGTTTTAGGGTCAATTCGAAAGAGGGACATACGGTCACTAAAGCTATGTTAGGACGTCTTAGCGGTAACCCTAATGTCTTAGATCATGTATTCGAGGAAACAATTTCTGAGGCAACCATTTTGAGGAAACTATGATCTTTTATACAAGAGGGCGACCTCTAAAACAACCTATACTCAATGACCGTTTACAAAGGCAACCAAGTGGGGTGTACCCTAGGAGTACGCATGTGCGAGTGTGTTGTTTTCAGTTATTTTTATCTTTGCACATGTTTTAGGTGATCTAACCATTTTAAGATTAAGCATTCATTCTTGTCATGCAAACCCTATTAACAAACATCTAACAGTTGTATAATTTGCAGAAATTAAAGGTGCAGAAATTAAATTAAATTATTTACATCGCCAAAAGAAACCCTTTGAAATTAAATTAAAAGCGGGGAAAATAAATATCCTAATTAATTATTACAAAATGAGAGCAGATACATTAATTGGATAAAGAAAAATAAAGTGTGCGATGCAGAATTAAATCAGATACGGAATTAGGGTTTTGACCCTTTTAAAAGAAAATGGTTTTTTGTTGTTTTTATTTAAGAAAAGAAATTAAGTCCTAAATTAAATACTAAAGTAATTATTAAATAAATTAATTAATGAAAAATAATAAATGACATATTTTTGGAGTTTTTGTTAATTTAAGAAAGAAAATAAAATAATTAAATTAAAGTTAAAACCTAATTAATTCTAATTGATTTTTATTTATTTACAAAAATAAATTAGGGTTACCTAATTGATATCCTAATTAATTAATTAGTATTTATTAATAAAAAATAAAATTCTGAATTTTAATGGGTAAAAACATTTTTGTGATTTTTTGATAAAAAAAGAAAATTTTTTTATTGGTTAGAAATTAATTAAAACAAAATAAAATAATTAAATTAAATAAACAAAGTATGAGAGAAAGAGAAATTGGGCCTGATTTATGGATGTGTGAATAGCAAAAGATTTGGCCCAAATGTGCTGATCCATTTGGACTTTTGTGATCCTATGCGTTTGCGTTGACTGAGTCCATGGTACACCTTCAACGCTTGACCACCAGATCTGGCCATCTGGCGCATGGATGAGGGATGAGAACGGTGGACATCAGGCTTGTGCATGCACCAGATGTCCTGCAAGAAAATAATATTGAGAAAATGGGGAACCTGGGATTCGAACCCAGGTCCTGAAGAGAATTCTATGCCACACTTGCCACTGGATCACACGCTTCTGTTTGTTAGTATAATATAAACAAAACAAAATATATAAAACAAAAAGCCAATGGACAGAAAAATAAAAAAGGAACGCGTTGTTTGAATGGTCCTATGAGAGGATGACACGACTGCTTCTTCTTCCTCTCTCCGTGGCCAAAAATCAAAGCACCTATACCAACGGACAAAGGTCCGTTGCTACAAGCTTGTCCACCCTCAAAATCTTGCATAGGCCATAAAAATGGAATCTAAGACCATGGTTGAGTTCGTCTCCTTCTTCTGATCACAACCATGGCCATTATGTAAGCTAATTGTACCTGAAAGCAAAAGCCCTAAAAAACTCCAAGAAACCCTAGCTATGGTGAATCACGATATAGGTCAGATAAATGAAATCAAATAATACCAAAAGCTTGCAAATGATGTGCAGATTAAGATTATGCCATTAACTCAGATCAACCATGCTTAAATTGCAAAATACGAAATCAAGAACAGAGAAATGTTACGAACGACTTACAACGCGTGTGAGGGTCTGAAAATGCCTGGTATTGCTTGCTTTCGCTTGTGGAGATTGCCAGGAAGAGATTGAGACCAACACCAAGCCTTGAAACTGCCTCTAGACTTGATTTCGATCTCACACTTTTTTGGTGGTTTTGCAAATTTTGTTCTTGCTCTCCAATTTATCTTCAACCCCTATTTTGGTCTGCACATGACCCTTATGTATTTCTCAATGCATTAGGTTTGAATTTGCTGTCCAAATCTTCCTCTATTAATGCTTTGATATTTGATTTGATCTTCCTTTATCAACCTTCCAAAATTGGTCCAAATCCCATCTTTTTGTACCCTTATGCCTTGATACGAGTTTGATGATGGCAAGTTGTATAATGAAACCTGAAATCATCACAAAATCTTTGTTATCAATGCTTTTGGATTTTTATTTGATTTATTTTGATTTAAATCAAATTAATTCAAACAAAATCAAAATAATTAATAAAAATATGATATGGACACATGGCCAAGGCTGGAGCACGTGGGCTACAATTCCAACTCAAAACAAGTGAAAAAGAATGGGCCCATTTGGCAAAATTTGAAGTTTTGGGGATAGTTGACTTTTGGCAATTTTGCAAAAAAGTCCAACTTCAACAATGCATAACTTCCTCAATTTTGACTCTTTTGAGGTGTTCTTGAACTTTTTAGAAAGCTTGAGATGTCCTCTAACCAACCCTTTTTTATCTCATATCAATTTGATATTCCATGCTCAATTTTGAAGCTTTGACAAAAAAGGGTTTTTTGTTGACTTTTCAAAGTGACCTATAATGTCCAAAGAGCTTTGTATGGGTCATTTCTCATAAAGTATGAGAAAGTTATGCTTGGTTAAAGTTGAGTTGACTTTTCCTGCAAAACCCTAATTTAGCAACTTTTGAATCTTGATGAATTTTGAGCAATCCTTGATGAATCATGATCAAACCTTGGTCAAATGATGAAGTATACTTCAAAATGATAATGTTGACAAAAAATCTTGAAGTTTGACTGTATGTAGGTCACAGTTGACTTTTGCCCTAGCATATACGATTTTTGGACCTTTGAGCAATTGACTGAGCAAAATTCCCCTGCAAGGCTTGAAACTTGACATGGATGATCTTGAGAACATATTAGGACATTGGTGAACACTTGGGGTCACTTGGACTCAAGGATCTTGATGCAATATGAAACCCTAGTTTGGGGAAGACTTCCTTAGGAGAGAGCTTGTCTGGCCAACCCTTGAGCTATCTTGAGCAACTTGGAGATCTTTCTTGAAATGTTTTGAGAAATATGAGAGGGCAAATTTTTGGGTACAACACATTTCATGCTATTTTCATATTTTCTCACTTGAGCATTTACTTTTATGTCATTTTTATTTTTCTCACTTAAGCTTTTCTTTTCCGTTTGAAGACACTTAATAATCAACATGAACCATAAAAACATTAATGATACTTGGACTATTTGGTTACTATCCTTGGCATAATGGAGTATTGGACTTCTTGGACTTAGGATTAGAAACCTTGGCTTATGTTGGAGACCTTGTGACCTTAATGGATATTTTGTCTGGAGCTCTTGGGGTTTACCTCAAGACATTGGGTTGTTTGTTTGTTTTGTGTGCAGGTTATTGTGATTACACACTTTGTTTGTAATCTGGAATTCATCTGTATACAACCGTTACTCTGCCCAAATTTTTTTGAAGACTTAATACACTTGAAGTTTGGTTTCGTGTTGGTTAGACGGTTCTTCTCCTTAGCTTTTACCTTATGCTTTAGGATAGTCCCTTCATCTCCTTTCATCTTCTTTAATTTTCAAAACCTTCTCATCTTCTTTCAAAATCTTCTTTGTTTATAAAACCGAACCGCTTTCATAATAAACCTCGACTTTGTCGAATGCTTTTCTTTTAAAACTTCTTTTCTTTAAACAAACTTCAATTTATTTAATCATACTTTGACATCTTTCAAAATTAACAAAAACACTTCAACTCATTCAAACCTTTTTGTGCGCCCGAGCACTTTTACATTCAAAACTTTTTTCAAGTTGAGACATGATTCATTGATAGTCGAGCAAAATTCTTCTATCCCCATGGTTATAAAGGTGTCGACTTTTCCACTTGAGTACTAGAGGCGTTCTCAAACCCTCACTCTTGCTGACGCATGGTCCATCTTTCTTACACCTTGTGGGCGTTAGTCGAGATTTCTCTCCTAACAATGACGACTTGTCTCCTTATTTAAAATCAATCAACAGACAAGTCTTTTCTAGCCGAACTACGGTGCTCTGACTTTCCCATTGCACGAGGGAGTACGTAGGCATTAAGTCTTACAACCCAAAGCGAGCAACAAAAATAATAAAAAACATTTCCTTTTCTTTTGTTTACAAATACTCATTCATTCTTTTCCTTTAGCAAGTAAACTTTTACATAACACTCCTTTTAAGAGAAACTAAACAAAGTGGATCCTATGGAGTACCGTAGATGCTTAGGGTGCTAATACCTTCCCTTTGCATAACCGACCCCCGTACCTCGATCTCTGATCTTTTTGGGTTTTGTTCGCTTTTTTCCCATTTCTCTTTGGAAACAATAAAGTGCGGTGGCGACTTCATTGTGTTGAGATAAGTCAATTGATGGCTTAATCTCAAATCTTTACTGCTATATTTCTTCACGTATCATCACTGTCGCAATTGAGCACCAGAAAAGTGTGCGATAGAAAAGTGTGCGACAATCCCGAGTTGAATTCATATTCTTACAAAAAAAATTTATCTGCTAAAAATGCATTATCAAAACTTCAAGACAAACATAAATTTTGCATTATTTTGAATGTCGTTGTTTGCATATAGCTATTTGTTTGACAACAGAGAAATTCACACGACGAATATCTAATGAACGGAAATTCTCTTAGGAAACAGAATCACTTCAAATGGAAAAACACTTCCAATTACAAACTCTCTATAACAAAGGGGGCATGACATGTTATTGTCCAACTCATCAGTGGAAGTCAATTCAAAATTCCAAGAAATCTCTCATAAAGTCCTGAATAGCCAGGGGAAGGTCTGCATCTGAATCACTTGGGGCATGGAACATGGATTCCAGCAAAGGGTCACGTATGGCCAAGCACACATTTTTTGGCAGCACTACAACACTTACTACTATGGACAACGACAAACCCCCACAAAGTCCTTTTCATAAGGTGATCCCCGTTGAAGTCGCCAGAGCCACCCCTATAAGGTTATTCTCGCAGAATAATCTTCACGAATAAGGGTACAAACCCCACAAGGCCAAATTCATTGATATCCCTCCAAAGTTGGATCCATGCAATCACCAGCCAAAGTTTTAACCTCCAGAAAACCTCTCCCCAGCCGAATTGGTATTAAGAGGAAGCCTTGAGGAGTTTTTCTAGAAGAAAACACCTCCCCGGCAGATTGTCAAATGGGTTTATTTCCCCAACAAACTACGAATCCTCCAAACTAATACAAATCAACATACAAACCCTTTAATCCCCGGTAGAGTCATTGATATCCCTAACAAAGTTGTTACTATCCCCAAAAGTTACTAAAACCTGGACCCGACCAAATAATAGTTTAACTTTTTCAAATCACTAACAAAACTCCTCTTCCCCACTAAAGTTTGCCACTATCCTCAGTGAGTTGCTGCAAAGCCTGAAAGCCGATCAGATAACAGTTAACTTCTTTATCCTTAATAAGTTGTTAATTCCCATTCTCTCCAATCAAGAGTATAACTCCCCAGTAGAGCAACGAACAACTAAAACTCCTGAACTCTTTTCCCCAAGCAAAAATCAACACTCTCCATAGAGTTTCCCTCAAGAAAAATCAACGCCCCCAGCGGATTTCTCCTCAAACAACAAAACGGGAATCCCCAGTGGAAATATTCTAAACAAGGTTTGAAGAGGTGCATGCTCTTCATCCCAACATCATTTTGGGATTTAACTTCCCAAAGCTCCCCAACACTTGTCAAGGATTTATTTTCCGAAGCAAAGATATATTTCAACGAATATTTCACATTCATACATCATATTACATACATGATAAATGCATAATCTCATTTATTTTTAACATCATCAACCCATGCATACATCTTCCTGCAACTAACCCTCTTCCTTGCAAGAAAAGGCAATCAACAAAAATCCTCTTTTGGAAAATATCACAATCATTTCTCAAAAGGTCAGAGATTAATTCTGGAAAATAAGCCAGGGCAACTATCTCTACGACCAACAAAAAGTGGGTTCCAGATTAATACCTGAAACAAGACAGGAGAATTATCTGTGAACAACTGATTGTAGATTAATACCTATAACAAGACGGGACAACTATCTACACGATCATGAAACAATCTTACACGGGTTCCTTCTAAATTCCAGGTGAAGTTTCACACGGACTCATCCCGAAGTAATCTTACACAGATTTCTTCTCATACATTTCCAGATGAAGTTTCACACGGACTCATCCTGAAGCAGCCCTACCTAGGCTCTTTCTCATACAAAGCATCACACGGGCTCATCATGAAGCAATCCTATACGGGTTCCTTCTCATACATTTTTCAGAAACAGTTTAGATACGATCCAGAGACGGATGACATTCTGACACTTTATCTTCTAGATATTGTTCAAATACGATCCGGAGACGGATGACATTCTGAAACTTATTCCAGATTCTCTTCTAAGTTACAGTTCAGGTACGATCCAGAGACGGATGACATTCTGAAACTTATTCCAGATTCTCTTCTAGATACAATTCAGATACGATCCAGAGACGGATGACATTCTGACACTTATTCCAGATTCTTCTAGATACAATCCAAATATGATCCAGAGACTGATGACATTCTGACACTTATTCTAGATTCTCTTCTAGATACAGTTCAGATACGATCCAGAGACAGATGACATCTGTTGTACCCCAAAATTTGCCCTCCCATTTCCTCAACATTTTCTCATCACAAGACCCTTGGAGCTCAAGGTCCAGTTAGGGTTTCCTCTGCTCAAGACTTCTCCTTGCACAGTTGACCCAAATTAGGGTTTGTGTTTGCACAAATATATTTTGACCTAAAATTCCTAAGATGACTTCCATGCTTCATGTTGGACTCCCAAGTTTATCCATACCAAGTTTCAAGCCTTGATTCCAAACTTTGCACAGTCAATTGGACAGTTGACCTAAAAATCAGTTGTATTGGGGAAAAAGTCAACTGTGGCCAATTGACAGTGAAATCTCATGAAAATTGACCCACATCAACATTATGAACTCATATGGACCATTTGATCAAGTTTGGATCACAATTCCACAAGAAAGTTGATCAGATCACCGAAAGGGCAAAATGGTCATTTTTAGGGTTTTGACTACACAAAGGCAATTTTTGACTGTTTGACCTAGCCAATGGCAAACCAAGCTCACATATGGACTCAAGGACCCCATGGAATTGTCTTGACATACTCAACAAGTTCAAAAGATCCCAAATGCACAAGATTGACAGTTGAATTTCCCAGTCAATTGATCAATTTTGACTGTATACTGAAAAGTCAAACTTTGACTTTTTGGTCAAAATCAAGTGTCAAGATTCATTTTTCATCAAAACATGCCAAATAATGAAACTTGTTCATCAAGAAATCAAGAATTGCAAATTAGGGTTTGAAATGAAGATTTTTCATAACTTAGAATTTTTCTAAGTTATGAAAAACCCTAATTTTTTCCTAACTTTGTCCCACATTCTCACCAAGATTCATTTGGATTCAAGCAAAAGTCAAAACATAAAAGTTGTAGTCCATTTCAAAATCTACAACTTTGATTCACAAAGTTTCCTCAAAATAAGCTTGTAGCTCAAGTTACAATTTTTGGAACAAGGGTACCAAACCATTCTTAAACTTAGAGAAATTTGACCTATTTTAGGCAGGATTTTTGCCTAACTTCAAGACCATTTTTCACATACTTCCACTTTGAATTTCAATTTGCATTTCAAAGATGGATTGTAGTAAACATTCCAAGCTTTCCAAAATATCCAAGAACTCATCAAACAACCTCATGGTTAGGTAGAATCGAATTTGGCAAGTTGGGAAAAAATCACTTTGTTTATGGCCAAGTTACATGTTCATACATCTAGGCCATTTTGAAATCAGCTTGCATTCTTTGATTACAGGTCCTATGTCTCATTTGAACTCAATAATTTAATGCATATCCCTTGTGCCAAGACCTTATTTTGTGTGTTCAAGCATTGTATGCAAAACTATGCCATAAATAGAAAAAGCATAATGTCCATTTTTGCAAAAGTAGAACTTTATGTCAATAAGCAAATCAAGAGGTACACAACAAATCTCCTTGGCACAATTTATTAGACTAATCCCACTGATCAAGGAGGGATTATGCAGCATGCTAGAGGGGCCTGTACAAGCCTAAAACACCACTTGACACTTTGTTGCTTAAAGTTGAAGAAACATTGCATAACAATACACAACTCTCATTCCTGTGAACCGGAGCTTAAGCAAAGTTATCAAACACTTTCTAATCATCAAACCTAAGCTGAAACACGAGCCAACCATCTCCATTGCCTTCTCAAACACAGAAACCCCATAGAACTGCCAAAACAGGGCATCTACTGCAGATTGAGTTCCATAACTCAATCCATTCGTGCAATCTTGCTGAAACCACTTCAAACACATCCCACATCATCCCTTGAAACTGTTCCAAGCCCTAAACACGACCTGTAACATCCCTAGATAACATCACCATTTTCATTTTTCTGTTTTGCAGTTGAAGTACCATAGCACGGTTCTTTTTGTTTCCAAGCAAACTAAAGGTTGGAATAGCATCCTGAGACACCAAGGAAGCTATACAAATCATTACCTTGCCTTGTACTCATCTCCATTGTTGCACACGTTTCCAACTGAACAGGTAAGTTCATGAACTCGTATCTCTCTATCCAGGCATTGTTAGCTTTAGGTTTGTGAAGAAATTATGTCACATTCATAGCCCTGAACATGCCCATATAATTAGTTTTCATTTATGTTATGTGTGCTATGAGAATTTGATGCCTGAACTTGGAACAAAAACTAGGTCAGGAATTGGGGGAGAAGAAATTCTCTCTCATTTCTGAGAGTTAGATCATGTTCTTTATATGAATGGATTCGTTGTTTGATGCTTAACATTTTTGATGTTGTAAGTTTTTGTTAAAAACCAAAGAATCAGGATGTTTGAACAGGCCTGAGAAGCGCGCGTTTTTTGAAACAAGAATGGCTGGAGGTTGAAGAAGCTCCACGTGGGCTGGGCCTGATTTGTTATTTCTGTTTACACCCCATTTTTACTTTTACACCCCTTGGGCCCATTATGCTTATTTTTATGATTTTTTGACCTTTTCTTTTTTGTTCTGACTTATTTATTTTTTCTCATAATATTAAAAATTTAAAAATTATTTTTTAAACTATTTTTGTATTTATTACGCATTTATTTGTTTAAGTAGATATTTGTACATAAATAAATATATAGATATACTTTTATTCAAATACTAAAAAATAATGCAAACACATTTATTTTCTAATTTTTATTTTATTTTATCTTCTGAAAATATTTTATATAAAATATACTTTTTTTTATAAATATTAAATATCATTATTTTGTGCATATTCAATATATTTAATAAATAATACAAATACATACATATATATTAGTATATTTAGGTTAAAAAATACAAAATATATACATTTTTATTTTTATTAATATTTAACATTAAAAATACCTTTTTGACAAATATATTTCTCTTTTATTTATTTTTTTGTATATAACTAATAAATATTGTACATATTAAATAATTAATACCTTTTATTTAATAAATTAGGGTTTTGCCCTAAATACATAAAAAACTCCAAAAATTAATACTTTTTATTTTGTTTATTTGACATATAGAAAACACTTTTTTTCATACATATAAAAATCATTTTTTGCATCTTGCATATTTATTCCATTTCTATTTAATTATTGTATATTAAATAATTTGTATAATTCAATTTTGATGTAATAGTTAGGTTTAAATTCTTTGTCAAAATACCTCCATTGGAACATTTGTACCCCCCTTCCCATATATTGTGTTGTAATAACTTAGGAACTTTATTTTTCGCATTTTAAAGCTTTCTAAATATACCATGCTATAATTAGGGTTTGAATGCAAATCAATTAACCAAAATAGTTTGACCTAATTTCAAGATAAATAAGCATGAAAATGGACAACACTAATCACACTTGCACCCCTAGGGTATTCCACTTGTTGCCTTCAATAATGGGCCATATTGCATGTTAGGTCTCTTTGGGAAAAACAAACACAATTCAAATGATCATAGTCCCTCGATGACTCTTTCGAAAGTTGCCTAAAAAATGATCAAGTCCCTCCAAAGAAAATTGCCCAAAGATACTTGGCACCATTGCAATTATGGTCTAAACGATGACTCGCGCCCGTCCCTTTCACATCCTAACACAAGATTGTCCACCAAATACAATGGTGGAACAAAATTGTTAAAAGGGTTAAAAACATAGGAGGAATCTTTGAGAAATTTAGGAGTAGACAAACTCTTAGCTACTTGAATCAAACTTGCAAAACAAAACACTTGCCTATTTTCCAAAACACACATCACAACACTTTCAAAACAACTTTCAAAAATATTGAAAACTTTTCAAAAGACATACACCTTTGTATACATCCAAACATGGGTCATTACAAAGGTTGCCACCACATTGGCCTCTTTTCAAAAACATTTTCAAACCCACACACACAAAGCACCATTTCAAACAATTGAAAATTAAGGCAAGTTGATCTAAGCAAGTAACTAAGAGCCCATGGATAACCATGGATATAAAGGGTGCTAATACCTTCCCTTTCTATAATCTACTCCCCGAACCCAAGAAAACATCTCAAAGGTTTTTGCTGTGCTTTTTTAACCTTTCCTTATGATAAAATAAAAAGTCGGTGGCGACTCTTGCTCAACCGAAAAATTTGAGAAAACAAACGCAAAACCCTAGTCAGTTCTCCCACCGTATCACAGAACTGGCGACTCTGCTGGGGATTTCTTTTAAGTGGAGTAACCTTAGGGCTTAGATCACCCTCTTGCATGATTAATTGTTTGATTTGATTGCTTTATATCTTGGCTCTCTTGTTTGGGTTTGCAATCCTATACCCAGATTTTAGGAAACATTCATAGATAGAAATACGTTGTGGAAACTGTGCGGGGTATACCGACACGGTCGAAGCAATAGCTATATTAGTGCGACATATTTGTGAGTACCGGTAACCCTTGAGTTCAATAAAGGAGAGTACGGGGCCGCTGAGTGATGTCACTAAGCACTAATGACCTAGAACCTTACTTGACCATCTTGGCCTTTTATTAGGGGTAGTGAGATGACCGGCTTTGGTGCAGTCCGAAGTTGGTAGATACTCGATACTACACTCATTGAGGATTGTTTTCTTGGAATATTTTGGTCGCTAGTTAAGTGGCTAAACCAAAACAATGAACAATGAAAACAATCCAGTGATATTGAGCTCCTTAGAACCCGGTTACTATTTATAGGACAGGTTTTTAAGCCAACTACACTCAAGAGGGTACTTACCTATGAAAACCCATGCAAGCCTGAAACTAGGGTTTGGTGTGATTTGCTTGTACATATGTTTGTGCATACATCATGAACATCATAAAGCATCATATGCATTTACTAACCACTTCAAGGGTTTGGATCTTCATCTTTGTTCTTGTTTTGTAGGTCATGGAAATTCCTCGCAGAAAAACCATTCAAGTCAACCTTGTGAGAATCCCTCCTCAACTCAAGGAGCTCACATCAAGAATTCCAAAAAGCTCTCCCTTCAGTGAAAGACATGGTAGACTGCTCAGCTTAGTCAACACCAACATTGAAGAGGACATGATGAAAGTGCTATTCCAGTTCTTTGACCCTCTTCATCACTGTTTCACTTTCCCCGACTACCAGTTGGTGCCCACTTTGGAGGAGTTTTCTCAACTCCTGAGAATTCCTATCCTTAATCAACTACCTTTCAACGGTACGGAAAAGGAACCAAAGCCTGAAGATGTTGCTCGAGCATTACATCTACAGCCTTCTGACATCAAGGGGAACTGGGAAACTAGAAGCGGTGTCAAAGGCTTCTTAGCAAAATTCTTGTTTGAGAAGGCACAAGAATGTTGGAACTCATTGGATCTGCAAGCCTTTGAAGAGATTGTGGCACTCCTTATCTATGGGTTGGTCTTGTTCCCAAATCCTGACCAGCTTGTAGAGGTCAACGCCGTCAAAATCTTCTTGTCCAGAAATCCAATACCAACATTGCTTGGGGACATTCTTCACTCATTTTACACTCGAACAATGAGAAAGAGGGGTGTTCTCATGTGTTGTACTCCTCTCCTTACAAGGTGGTTTATTTCGCACCTTCCACAATCTGTCTTGAAGAATGACCAAGGCTCAAGGTGGTCCCAACGGTTGATGACTCTTACTCACTCTGATGTACATTGGTGTTCTCGGTCCATAGAAAATGTCATCATCGTCGATCATTGTGGAGAGTTTCCTAATGTTCCTTTACTTGGAATTAGAGGAGGTATCACCTACAACCCTTGCTTAGCTTTGAGGCAATTTGGATATGCACGAAGAGATGGCCCTCACGACATGCTGATTCCTGACCTAGTTTTTGACTTCGACAACGATGCGCAAGGACTTCGCCAAAGATTCATCAGAGCTTGGAGGATGCCCAACAAGGTTGACAGCAAGACACTGGGACATAAGAACTCCATCCCTCTTGAGCCTTATCTCAAGTGGGTACGAGCCCGGGCCCAGAGTCTAATGATGCCTTATCCTCATGTTCTCCCTATGATTAAAGAGCCCGTTAAGGAAGGAGAGGTCCCCTACACCATCCTACATCCTGACATGCCTACATCGTGGGAGGAGATGCAGAAGAGTTGGATCCAACTCAAGGAGGAACGGAACACTTTTGAAGCCAGCTTCTACGCCAGCGAGAAGAAGGTTCTAGAGCTCACCCGCCGACTCCACGAGCAAGAGACCCTTAACACCTACATCGCACCAAAGAGGATGCGCAATGTCTTTTTACCTTGAGAAGTTGTTTTGTAATATTTGGCCCATGGGGCATTTATGTACTAACAAATTCCTTCTTATTAATATGACGTGCGTTCTCTTTTGTTTGCAACAATTTTGAATATTCTAAATCCTTGAATGCATTTCATACATAAGCATACCATTCATCATGTGCATAAGCCGGTCTCTTCACCAGGTTTCCTTATATGTCTGCTGTTTATTTCAGTAGGATGGATCTCGAGCAAACAGTCAAGGACTTGCAAGCTCAAAATGCACAATTTCAACAACTCCTGATGACCTTGGCTAAGGGTCAGGAGGATTTAAAGACACTACTGGGGAACAAAGACCAAGTGAAGAAGAAGAAAAAGAGACTCGGGGTGGCTACTTTAGGGAGAAGGTTTGAAGGAGAAGCCCGGAGAGTGCTTGAATTTCCCCCTACTTCTAAGGAGGGAACCAGTAAAGGGAATGCGGCTGCGGTACCTTCCGAGTCCGATATGGAAGAAGAGGAGGCTGAAGAGGATGAAGACTACTCTGATCAACAATACCCTCCGGTTGATGATAAATACAAAGGTTTAGAAGACAGGTTGGCAGCCATGGAGCTACAGAGAGTTCTGGGTTTGGATTTCGAAGACTTGGGTTTGGTTGTTGGGATTGTGATTCCCCCAAAGTTCAAAGTGCCGGTGTTTGTGAGGTATGACGGGCTGTCCTGTCCAAAAATGCATCTCAGGTCCTACGTAAGGAAGATCCAACCTTACACGGCAGATAAGAACCTTTGGATCCATTTCTTTCAAGACAGCCTTTCTGGGGCTCAACTGGAGTGGTTCTATCAACTAGAGGGAACCAGTGTTCGAAACTGGGAAGACTTGGCCACCGCCTTTTATAAATAATATCAGTACAATTCTGACCTTGCTCCCACGCGCACCCAACTTCAGGGTATGTCACTGGGAACGGGCGAAGGATTCAAAGAATATGCGCAAAAATGGAGAGATTTGGCTGGCAGGGTGCAGCCTCCTTTGACTGATCGTGAACTGGTTGACATGTTCCTAGGGACCTTGTCTGGTCCATTTTTCAATCATCTAATTGGTAACTCCTCCGCTGGGTTTACGGATTTGATCTTAACAGGCGAAAGAATAGAAGCTAGCATCAAGTCAGGGAAGATTCAGAAAAGTGCCTCCGCAAGTACTGAGAAAAAGCCTTTCAAGAAGGAGGCTAGTGCCGTCTATGGTCCTAGAAGACAAGTTAAGCCCGAACACCGCCAAGCCGTCAATGCCTTGGTAATTTCAAAACCTGTTGCTGCTCCTCAGCAGTACAATCAACAAAGGGGTGAGAGGCCCAAGAGGCAATACACTCGGCTGAGTATGACCTTGTCACAAATCTTACCGCAACTGTTATCAACCAACTTGGTGACCATCAAAGAGGCTCCAAAGGTCGTGAATACTGCATCTCCTAAGTATAACCCAAATGCCCGTTGTGCTTATCATTCTGATAGCCCCGGGCATACTACTGATGACTGCTGGGCCCTGAGAAATAAAGTTCAAGACCTTATCGATGCGAAGGAAATTCAGTTTGAGGCGCCTGAGAGGCCAAATGTTGTAACTGCTCCTATGCCCCAGCATAGAGTAAATGCCGTCGAGGAAGATTTGTATGCTGTTTCGGTGAATGATGTTGCTACCCCTCTATTGACTGTTAAGAGGAACCTACTGCTAGCCGGTTTATTTCCGGGTTGTAGCAAGGGTTGCCTCCTGTGTGCTGTTATCCCTACCGGTTGTCCGCTGCTGAAATCAGGCATCCAAAGCCTGATGGATAACAAAGAAATTATGTTCAAGAAAACTGTTGTTCCGTTTGTTTCCACTGAAGAAGTATCTGTCGTCACAATTTTCAACAACCCTACCAAGGCTCTCCCAAGGAAGCCAGTCCAAATTATGTCTGTTGCACCCATTACCATTACTGTTCCGGGGCCCCTCCCCTATGAATCTGACAAGGCTGTCCCATGGCACTATGGGGCAGACGTGTATGTGCTTGGAGTGAAGCAGGAGTTCAACACCAGTACCAGTATCAGTAACATCAATGGTCCCGCCAAGATTACTCGCAGTGGCAGCCTCTTCTCGCCTGACATTGCACCGCCAGTTATCCGAAAACCTGTTATCATCACACCCGCAAGTGTGCATGTTCCAAATCAAGTTCCTGTGTCTACTACTGTCGCCGAGTCCTCTGATGCTCGGGGCAAAGAAGTTGCTACCGATTTGCGTGCCCGGACGGAGGCACCAAAAAAGACCGTTGTTGAAGCCTCCCAGCAAGAGATGGAGGAAATCCTTAAAATCATTAAAAAGAGTGACTTCAATGTCGTTGAACAGCTGGGGCATACCCCCTCCAAAATCTCTATGCTATCATTGCTGCTATGCTCAGAGGCCCACGCCAAGGCCCTGATTTCATTTCTGAAAACGGCCCATATGCCGCAAGAGACATCTGCAGACCAATTCACTGACTGTGTGGCTAATTTGACAACTGACAATGGTTTGGGTTTCTCGGATGCAGACCTTACCGCCAAGGGGAAAAACCACAATGATGCCCTGCACGTCTCTATAGAATGCAGGGGCACTACTCTCGCACACGTATTGGTGGACACCGGTTCTTCCCTGAATGTATTGCCCAAGAAGGCCTTAGATCGGTTGGATTGTGAGGTCCTGGAATTCAAACCTAGTAATATCATTGTTAGAGCCTTCGACGGTTCTAAGAGGATGGTGCACGGTGAGGTAGACATTCCTATTCGTGTGGGTTCCCAAGTCTTTGACTCAACGTTCTATGTAATGGATATTCGTCCATCTTATTCCTGCTTGTTGGGTCGACCCTGGATTCACAAGGCTGGGGCGGTAACATCCACTTTACACCAGAAGCTCAAATACCCTGTCAAGGGGAAGATTGTTACTGTGCAGGGTGAGGAGGAATCCATGGTAAGTCATATGAATTCATTCTGGTATATCGAGATGGACGGGGAGTTTATTGAAACCCCCTTTCAACATTTTGAGGAGGTACCCCCGACATTGGCATCAGCTGAGGCAGTGGTTGAAGAAGACTTTCCGTTAAAGATGGCTTCCCTGAAGGATGCCCGGGCTGTAATTGAGAAAGGCAAGTGCGCAAACTGGGGTCAACTTCCCGACTTCACTCAAAAGACTGACAAGTTTGGGCTGGGCTTCACTGCAGAGGCTCAGAGGGCTGTTCGCAAAGAGAGGATCAGAAAGGCTCCGGTGTTCATTACCAACCCGAGGGTGAATGCTATCGAGGAGGACGTAGAGGAAGCAGAATTTGACAGTTGGATCTATCCAACAACCAACAACGGACCAAGCAACTGGACGGCAAAAGATTTTACACCTATTACTTTTGTCACCCAGTAATGAACTCTTTTATTTTCAATTTGTAACAAACAATATGTTGAAACTTTTATTGGCTCGGTGTCCTACCCAGGGCACCGTGGCTCCATTTGTGAGGGCTTTTTGTATGACATTTCCATATATCATTAATCAAAACATTGGACGTTTGTTGCATTTCAAATCTTGTGCTCTTTTTCTTTCTGTGTTATATATTGCAAAACAGCTATATTTACACACACTCACTTATACAGGTTCCAATCCACCCTGGATCTCACTGGTAACAGCTCTGCTACCGCCAGTTATGACTTCGAAAGTCCGATCAACATGGCCGAAGACGAAGGTGAAGATGATTGCGAAGTGCCTGGTGAACTCGCAAGACTGCTACTCCAGGAAGAGAGGGCCATTCAGCCGCATGAAGAGCCAGTGGAAACAGTGAACCTGGGTACTGAGACAGATAGAAAAGAAGTCAAGATTGGTGCCAATCTAGAGCTCAGCGTGAAGCAACGATTGATCTAGATGTTACATGATTACATGGAGATCTTTGCTTGGTCTTACGAAGACATGCCTGGTTTGGATGCCGACATTGTGGTTCATCACCTACCTACCAAGGAAGACTGCCCTCCGGTAAAGCAGAAGGTCCGCTGCATGCGCCCAGAGATGTCCGAGAAAATCAAAGCTGAGGTTATGAAACAGTTTGATGCCAGGTTTCTAGCAGTGACTTCTTATCCTCAGTGGGTGGCCAACGTGGTTCCAGTGCCAAAGAAAGATGGTAAAGTCAGAATGTGTGTCGACTACAGGGATTTGAACAGGGCCAGCCCTAAGGATGATTTCCCTCTGCCTCACATCGACGTTCTCGTTGACAATACTGCTCAACACAAGGTATTCTCCTTCATGGATGGTTTTTCAGGGTATAATCAGATCAAGATGGCTCCTGAAGATATGGAAAAGACTACCTTTGTTACTCAGTGGGGCACCTTCTGCTACAAGGTCATGCCAATCGGGTTGAAAAATGCTGGGGCAACCTACCAACGTGCCATGGTTACTTTATTTCATGATATGATCCATCATGAGATCGAAGTGTACGTCGATGATATGATTGCAAGGTCCCAAACTGAGGAGGAACACCTTGATCATCTGCGGAAGCTGTTTGACCGACTGAAATTGTACAAGCTGAGGTTGAACCTAAACAAATGCACCTTTGGGGTGAGGTCTGGAAAATTACTAGGTTTCATTGTAAGCGATAAAGGTATTCAGGTGGACCCTGCCAAGGTGAAAGCCATACAAGAGATGCCGACTCCCAAAACAGAGAAAGAAGTCAGAGGCTTTCTAGGACGACTGAATTACATTGCCCGATTCATCTCACATCTAACTGCTACCTGTGAGCCAATCTTCAAATTGCTGAAGAAAGATCAAGTAGTACGTTGGAACGATGAATGTCAGGCTGCTTTCGAAAAGATAAAGGAATATCTCCAAGAACCACCCATTCTTATGCCACCAGTAGAAGGGAGACCTCTGATACTATACTTGACAGTACTTGACAACTCAATGGGGTGTGTGCTGGGGAAGCATGACGAGTCTGGCCAAAAAGAGCACGCTATTTATTACCTGAGCAAAAAGTTTACCGACTGTGAGTCTCGGTACTCACTGCTCGAGAAAACTTGCTGCGCTCTGGTATGGGCTGCTCGCCGGCTAAGACAGTATATGCTGACTCACACTACTCTGTTGATTTCAAAAATGGATCCAATCAAGTACATATTCGAAAAGCCTGCTCTGTCCGGAAGAATAGCAAGATGGCAAATAATCTTGACAAAATATGATATCCAGTACACAACTCAAAAGGCAATCAAAGGAAGTGTATTGGCAGACCATTTGACACACCAACCTGTGGACGATTACCAATCATTGAACTTTGAATTTCCGGACGAAGATATCATGGTGGTAACTGATTGTGAAGTACCTGGACCGGATGAAGGACCTGAGGAAGGATCCCGATGGTCTATGCATTTCGACGGAGCCTCGAACGCTTTGGGTAACGGCATCGGCACTGTGATCATATCCCCAAAAGGCACTCATACTCCACTCACCGCCCGACTGTGTTTCAACTGCACCAACAACATGGCAGAATATGAGGCGTGTATCATGGGTCTTCAAGCTGCAATCGACTTAAGGATCAAGTTTCTGAGTGTCTTCGGAGATTCCGCTCTCGTGATCAATCAGATCAAAGGCGAGTGGGATACGAAACACCCAAATCTTATTCCTTACAAGGAGTATGTGTTGACTTTGCTTCCCCACTTTGAAGAGATAACTTTTGAACATTTCCCAAGAGAGGAGAATCAGTTAGCGGACGCACTAGCTACGATGTCTTCAATGTTCAAAGTCAAATGGGACAATGAGGCTCCCCGGATCATTATCTGGAAGTTGGACAAACTTGCATACTGCTGCGATCTTGAGGCCGAAGAGGTAATCGAGAAACCCTGGTATCATGAGGTGAAGAGATATTTGGAAGCTCAAGAATACCCCGAGGGCGCATCGGTCAATGACAAGAAGTTCATGAGAAGGTTTTCGGCAAAATTATTCCTCAGCAACGGCATTCTCTACAAACGAAATCATGATTCAACTCTACTGCGCTGTGTGGATAAAACTGAAGCAGAGAAGATCATGGTAGAACTGCATGAAGGTACATTCGGAACACATTCCAGTGGACATACCATGGCAAAGAAAATCCTTAGGGAAGGATATTTCTGGTCCACAATGGAAGCCGACTGTTACCAACATTCTCGAACTTGTCATAAATGCCAGATCTATGCTGATAAGGTGCACATCCCTCCAGTTCCTCTGAACATCCTGACGGCACCTTGGCCTTTTGCAATGTGGGGCATTGATATGATCGGCGAGATCCGACCGACGACATCCAACGGGCATCATTTCATCCTGGTAGCAATCGATTATTTCACGAAGTGGGTTGAGGCAGCTTCCTACGCCACGGTAACCAAGAGCGTCGTGGCACGTTTCATTCGGCATAACCTGATCTGTCGGTACGGCGTCCCGGAAAGGATCATCACGGACAATGGTACCAATCTTAACAATAAGATGATCACTGAGCTCTGTGAGCAATTCAAGATACAACACCACAACTCTTCTCCTTACCGGCCGAAGATGAATGAGGCTGTAGAAGCAGCAAATAAGAATATCAAAAAGATTGTGCAGAAGATGACAGTGACCTACAAAGATTGGCACGAAATGTTACCATTTGCTCTTCATGGGTACCGCACCTCAGCAAGAACGTCAACCGGGGCAACTCCTTTTTCCTTGGTCTATGGCATGGAGGCAGTCTTGCCGATTGAAGTCCAGATACCCTCTCTCCGAATAATGAAGGATGCAGGCTTGAGTGAAGATGACTGGATTCAGACCCGACTTGATCAATTAAACCTAATTAACGAAAAGAGACTCACTGCTATCTGTCATGGTCAGACGTATCAAAAACGGATGATCAGGGCATTTAACAAGAAAGTCAGACCACAAGAGTATCAAGTTAGGGACCTGGTAATCAAACGCATCATCCTTCCTCAAAGTGATCCCCGGGGCAAATGGACCCCTACATACGAAGGGCCATTTATGGTTAAACATGTGTTCTCAGGAGGAGCCATGATTCTAACCTCCATGGATGGTGACGACCTTCCTCACCCCGCCAATGCAGACATAGTAAAAAGATACTACGCATGAATCAAAGACCCGCTAGGTTGACATACCTAGGCAAAAATAAGGGCCTCCCGGCGAACCAAAAGGGTTCGGGAAAAAATAAGGGATGAAATGAAAAAAAATCTGTACACCCGGCAAGTAGAAAACCTGAAAAGGCGGCTAGGGCAAAAATGGGTATCCCGGTGGACTGAAAACCCGAAAGGGCGGTCCAGTAAAAAGTTAGGGATAAAGCGTAACACTATGTCTCTTTGGATCACCTTTGTATCCAGAATTCGGCATCAACTATCTGGCTCAGACTTCGGCATCGATCAATCAGCTTCATCTTCAACTAAGCAGCAAAGTGATGAGACGCTTGAAGACATAAAGGAGATAGCAGAGTTGGAACCCAGTGGGAATTTTGTTGACATAGCTATTTTGTTTCCTTTTCAAAATTATATAAACTTTATGTTATTCGGCGGAGTTCTCTTACTAGGACGTCGGCCTCTTGTACAAAAAACGCCTATTTACAGGCAAATTTCAAAATCAATACAAGTTCACTTTTCCAAACAAATTGCCAATTGTTTTTCCTTTTTTCTGTTTTGTCTTGCGAAGAACGTCCAATGTTCCTTTTGATATATGCATTTGACATTAAATTGCTAATTCATAAATACTTGCATATGAAACAAAAGACTAATTACAGGTGACATCAGAAGTAGGGGCAATGTAGAATTGTCCATGCAGTCTAATTGCTTTGTCCGCCAAGGTACCAAGGTAGATTCAACTGAAGAATGTGACCAAGTTACCTCAACTCCCCACAGAGTAAGACAAGAATCAGCAATACCCTCCCAGGGAAGATTTAGTCTATCATCAGCCCTACAGTAGGCACCCCGTGCCCCTAGCAAGTCAGCATTACTCTCCTCCAGCAGAGTTAGTCTACGGTCAGTCTAAAGGGAGTTGGGTAGCCCCAGAAGATATCAACATTCCCCAGCGGAGTATAGGCATTCATCAGCAAGCATCCCCGGCAGTCTTGATCTAAGATTGTTCCCCGGCGGAATACAGACACCCCAGTGGAACCATTTACCAGTACAGTCTGAAGGTTTCCCCAGGAAAACTGGAGTCCATATCCCCAGCAGGCCTTGAAGCTTATCCTCAGTAGATTCTGGAAGCTTATCCCCTGCAGAGTACGGACGTCTCTCCCGAGCTTTATTCAAAGTTATTCCTCACAAGGGCTTATAACGGGGTTATCCTCAGCTAATTACCACGGAAGATCTCCCTCGGCGAAGTTCTTCCTATCCCCAGCGGAGTTCATCAAAGTTCCCCATCATAACTTATCAGCACAATCCCCGACGGAGTTTATCATTGTCATTCCCAGCGGAGTTTATCATTATTATCCCCAACGGAGTCCATCATTGAAATCCTCAGTGAAGCTCTCGTCAAAGCTTCAGCAAAGTATCTCTTCCCACAGAGTATTTCCCCTCAGAGTAATCTCTCTATCAAGTTTATTCCCCAACGGAGTCATCTTCTCCTACCAGTATACTCTTGCAACCATCATCCCTAGCGGAAACGAAGAACTCTACTCTTCAACATCAACCCAGGATTTAATTCCCCAGCCGGTCGTCAAGGATTTATCTTCCTAGACGAAAATGAATTCATAAACATTTCTTATTTCATACATCTTGCTTACATACATGATAAAGTGCATACAACACTATCTCATGTTGAACGTCATGACATCATGCATTTCATACATCATGACATTGCGTGCAACTGATGTTTTGCCTTTTCAGGGAAAAAGACAACCCAAAAGACAACTACTTTCAACTGTCACAATTCCAGATTCGATTCCTGTATCTAGCCAGGGCACATCTGTGAGTGATCAGTTTCCAGATTCGATTCCTGTATCTAGCCAGGGCACGTCTGAAGAGTTTGAAGATTCGATTCCTGTATCCAGCCAGGGCATGTCTATTAACTGTCACAATTCCGGATTCAATTCCTGTATCTAGCCAGGGCACGTCTGAAGAATTTCCAGATTCGATTCCTGTATCCAGCCAGGGCATATCTGTTGACGACTATTTCCATATTCGATTCCTGTATCCAGCCAGGGCATATCTGTAAAAGACTATTTCCAGATTCGATTCCTGTATCCAGCCAGGGCATATCTGTAGACGACTATTTCCAGATTTGATTCCTGTATCTAGCCAGGGCACATCTGAAGAGTTTGAAGATTCGATTCATGTATCCAGCCAGGGCATATCTGCTGACAACTAATTCCAGACTCGACACCTGTATCTAGCCAGGGCATATCTGCATGAAGAGATTGAAGATCAACACCTGTAACAAGCCAGGAAATATCTTCCTTTCTCAAAGTACACAAATTCTCGCTAAGGAATCTCTTATGCGATCAACACTTCCAAATGGCATCTATAAGCCCATTCCCGACAAGGTTCTGTCACGTCTCCAGATGGCATCTATAAGCCCATCCTCCTATCCACCATATCTCCAAATGGCATCCGTAAGCCCATTCCCGACATCACCTTGCTGATACTCCAACATGCGAGTGCAAATTTCAGGACACTCTAGTGTCCAATCTCCTTTTACCCTCGAGTCACGAAAGGCAAACTTGCCAATCTAACTCTTCAGGTTCAAGAAGATTGAAAAGGGGCAACTGTTGTACCCCAAAATTTTCCCTCCCATTTCCTCAACATTTTCTCATCACAAGACCCTTGGAGCTCAAGGTCCAGTTAGGGTTTCCTCTGCTCAAGACTTCTCCTTGCACTGTTGACCCAAATTAGGGTTTGTGTTTGCACAAAGATATTTTGACCTAAAATGCCTAAGATGACTTCCATGCTTCATGTTGGACTCCCAAGTTTATCCATACCAAGTTTCAAGCCTTGATTCCAAACTTTGCCCAGTCAATTGGACAGTTGACCTAAAAATCAGCTGTATTGGGGAAAAAAGTCAACTGTGGCCAATTGACAGTCAAATCTCATGAAAATTGACCCACATCAACATTATGAACTCATATGGACCATATTATCAAGTTTGGATCACAATTCCACAAGAAAGTTGATCAGATCACCAAAAGGGCAAAATGGTCATTTTTAGGGTTTTGACTGCACAAAGGCAATTTTTGACTATTTGACCTAGCCAATAACAAACCAAGCTCACATATGGACTCAAGGACCCCATGGAATTGTCTTGACATACTCAACAAGTTCAAAAGATCCCAAATGCACAAGATTGACAATTGAATTTCCCAGTCAATTGATCAATTTTGACTGTATACTGAAAAGTCAAACTTTGACTATTTGGTCAAAATCAAGTGTCAAGATTCATTTTTCATCAAAACATGCCAAATCATGAAACTTGTTCATCAAGAAATCAAGAATTGCAAATTAGGGTTTGAAATGAAGATTTTTCATAACTTAGAATTTTTCTAAGTTATGAAAAACCCTAATTTTTTCCTAACTTTGTCCCACTTTCTCACCAAGATTCATTTGGATTCAAGCAAAAGTCAAAACATGAAAGTTGTAGTCCATTGCAAAATCTAAAACTTTGATTCACAAAGTTTCCTCAAAAGAAGCTTGTATCTCAAGTTACAATTTTTGGAACAAGGGTACCAAACCATTCTTAAACTTAGAGAAATTTGACCTATTTTAGGCAGGATTTTTGCCTAACTTCAAGACCATTTTTCACATACTTCCACTTGGAATTTCAATTTGCATTTCAAAGATGGATTGTAGTACACATTCCAAGATTTCCAAAATGTCCAAGAACTCATCAAACAACCTCATGGTTAGGGAGAATCGAATTTGGCAAGTTGGGAAAAAATCACTTTGTTTATGGCCAAGTTACATGTTCATAAATCTAGGCCATTTTGAAATCAGCTTGAATTCTTTGATTACAGGTCCTATGTCTCATTTGCACTCAATAATTTAATGCATATCCCTTGTGCCAAGACCTTATTTTGTGTGTTCAAGCATTGTATGCAAAACTAAGCCATAAATAGAAAAAGCATAATGTCCATTTTTGCAAAAGTAGAACTTTATGTCAATAAGCAAATCAAGAGGTACACAGCAAATCTCCTTGGCACAATTTATTAGACTAATTCCACTGATCAAGGAGGGATTATGCAGCATGCTAGAGGGGTCTGTACAAGCCTAAAACACCACTTGACACTTTGTTGCTTAAAGTTGAAGAAACATTGCATAACAATACACAACTCTCATTCCTGTGAACCGGAGCTTAAGCAAAGTTATCAAACACTTTCTAATCATCAAACCTAAGCTGAAACACGAGCCAACCATCTCCATTGCCTTCTCAAACACAGAAACCCCATAGAACTGCCAAAACAGGGCATCTACTGCAGATTGAGTTCCATAACTCAATCCATTCGTGCAATCTTGCTGAAACCACTTCAAACACATCCCACATCATCCCTTGAAACTGTTCCAAGCCCTAAACACGACCTGTAACATCCCTAGATAACATCACCATTTTCATTTTTCTGTTTTGCAGTTGAAGTACCATAGCACGGTTCTTTTGGTTTCCAAGCAAACTAAAGGTTGGAATAGCATCCTGAGACATCAAGGAAGCTATACAAATCATTACCTTGCCTTGTACTAATCTCCATTGTTGCACACGTTTCCAACTGAACAGGTAAGTTCATGAACTCGTATCTCTCTATCCAGGCATTGTTAGCTTTAGGTTTGTGAAGAAATTATGTCACATTCATAGCCCTGAACATGCCCATATAATTAGTTTTCATTTATGTTATGTGTGGTATGAGAATTTGATGCCTGAACTTGGAACAAAAACTAGGTCAGGAATTGGGGGAGAAGAAATTCTCTCTCATTTCTGAGAGTTAGATCATGTTCTTTATATGAATGGATTCGTTGTTTGATGCTTAACATTTTTGATGTTGTAAGTTTTTGTTAAAAACCAAAGAATCAGGATGTTTGAACAGGCCTGAGAAGCGCGCGTTTTTTGAAACAAGAATGGCTGGAGGTTGAAGAAGCTCCACGTGGGCTGGGCCTGATTTGTTATTTCTGTTTACACCCCATTTTTACTTTTACACCCCCTGGGCCCATTATGCTTATTTTTATGATTTTTTGACCTTTTCTTTTTTGTTCTGACTTATTTATTTTTTCTCATAATATTAAAAATATAAAAATTATTTTTTAAACCATTTTTGTATTTATTAGGCATTTATTTGTTTAAGTAGATATTTGTACATAAATAAATATATAGATATACTTTTATTCAAATACTAAAAAATAATGCAAACACATTTATTTTCTAATTTTTATTTTATTTTATTTTATCTTCTGAAAATATTTTATATAAAATATAGTTTTTTTTATAAATATTAAATATCATTATTTTGTGCATATTCAATATATTTAATAAATAATACAAATACATACATATATATATTAGTATATTTAGGTTAAAAAATACAAAATATATACATTTTTATTTTTATTAATATTTAACATTAAAAATACCTTTTTGACAAATATATTTCTCTTTTATTTATTTTTTTGTATATAACTAATAAATATTGTACATATTAAATAATTAATACCTTTTATTTAATAAATTAGGGTTTTGCCCTAAATACATAAAAAACTCCAAAAATTAATACTTTTTATTTTTTTTATTTGACATATAGAAAACACTTTTTTTCATACATATAAAAATCATTTTTTGCATCTTGCATTTTTATTCCATTTCTATTTAATTATTGTATATTAAATAATTTGTATAATTCAATTTTGATGTAATAGTTAGGTTTAAATTCCTTGTCAAAATACCCCCATTTGAACATTTGTACCCCCCCTTCCCATATAATGTGTTTTAATAACTTAGGAACTTTATTTTACGCATTTTAAAGCTTTCTAAATATACCATGCTATAATTAGGGTTTGAATGCAAATCAATTAACCAAAATAGTTTGACCTAATTTCAAGATAAATAAGCATGAAAATGGACAACACTAATCACACTTGCACCTCTAGGGTATTCCACTTGTTGCCTTCAATAATGGGCCATATTGCATGTTAGGTCTCTTTGGGAAAAACAAACACAATTCAAATGATCATAGTCCCTCGATGACTCTTTCGAAAGTTGCCTAAAAAATGATCAAGTCCCTCCAAAGAAAATTGCCCAAAGATACTTGGCACCATTGCAATTATGGTCTAAACGATGACCCGCGCCCGTCCCTTTCACATCCTAACACAAGATTGTCCACCAAATACAATGGTGGAACAAAATTGTTAAAAGGGTTAAAAACATAGGAGGAATCTTTGAGAAATTTAGGAGTAGACAAACTCTTAGCTACTTGAATCAAACTTGCAAAACAAAACACTTGCCTATTTTCCAAAACACACATCACAACACTTTCAAAACAACTTTCAAAAACATTGAAAACTTTTCAAAAGACATACACCTTTGTATACATCCAAACATGGGTCATTACAAAGGTTGCCACCACATTGGCCTCTTTTCAAAAACATTTTCAAACCCACACACACAAAGCACCATTTCAAACAATTGAAAATTAAGGCAAGTTGATCTAAGCAAGTAACTAAGAGCCCATGGATAACCATGGATAGAAAGGGTGCTAATACCTTCCCTTTCTATAATCTACTCCCCGAACCCAAGAAAACATCTCAAAGGTTTTTGCTGTGCTTTTTTAACCTTTCCTTAGGATAAAATAAAAAGTCGATGGCGACTCTTGCTCAACCGAAACATTTGCGAAAACAAACGCAAAACCCTAGTCAGTTCTCCCACCGTATCACAACATCCTGACACTTATTCCAGATTCTCTTCTAGATAATAGTTCAAATACGATCCAGAGACGGATGACATCCTGACACTTATTTCAGATTCTCTTCTAGATATAGTTTAGATACGATCCAGAGACGGATGAAATTCTGACACTTATTCCAGATTCTTCTAGATACAGTCCAAATACGATCTAGAGACGGATGACATTCTGACACTTCTTCCATATTGTCTTCTAGATACAGTTCATATACGATCCAGATGCGGATGTCATTCTGACACTCATTCAATTAATTTTTCAAATACAAGTTCAGATACGATTCAGATGCGGATGTCATTCAGACAATCATTCAATACATTTTTTCAAATACAGTTCAAATACGGTCCAGAGACGGATGTCATTCTGACACTCATTCAATACATCTTTCATATACGAGTTAGATACAATCCATTTATAGATATTATTCTAATACTCATCCCACTACATATACTGTTTCAGTATAAATCGACCCGAGATTTATTCTGATATTTCTTCCAATTTCTACCAACAGTCATTATGGATGGCATCTGTAAGCCTATCTCCGACAAATCTTCATCACCTCTCCAAATGGAATCTTTAAGCCCACTCCCTACACAATCAACTAACACATCATCGAGTGCAAATTACTCTAGTGTTCAATCATCTTCCACCTTCAAGTCACGAATGGTAGACTCACCAATCTAACTCTTCAGGTTTAAGAAGATTGAACATGGGCAGCTGTTGTACCCCAAAATTTGCCCTCTCTTTTCTCAAGGCATTTCTCATAAAGATTTACAAAAGCTCAAGTTTGCACAAGTACAATTGGACTTTTTAATGCACCATATAGTTTCCATGGATAATATTGGACTTTCAAGCATCAAGTCAAAAGATGGAACTTCTGAAACTTCGAAAGGAGGAAGAGGAAACTGTCAAAAGGGCAAAGCAGATAAAAGAAAAAGTGTGCGCTACAGATAACCATGTCGAGTTCAAAATCGGCTGTTCGAACTACATGATTGATCAAAAGGAGTGGTTGGGTGATTTTGACAAATCTAAGAAGAGCAAGGTAAAACTAGTTTTCCGAACTACATGAATGATCGAAAGAAGTGGTTGGCAGATTTTGACAAATCGAAGAAGAGCAAGTTTGCTTTGATCCAGAAGCTTCGACTGGGCAATGGCTTCCTTCGAAGCAACCTGCATCGATCCACCTTTAAACCCTTCGACACACATAGTTTCGACACTATGGATTACAAGTCTATTTTCATGCTTGCTTCGATCCCCAAGCTTCGACTAGGAAATGGCTTCCTTCGAGCAACCTGCTTCGATCCACAAGGATATTAAGTTGTGGCATTTGAAGTTTGGACATTTGAACTTTCAACCACTTAATCAGTTGTTTAATCAAGATATGGTTACTGGTATTCCAAGTCTTGAGATGCCTGAAAAAACTTTGTGAAGTTTGTCTGGTAGGAAAGCAATCTAGAAATTCTTTCGTTTTGACTATGCCAATGAGATCATCTTGCATACTCAAAGTGGTACATTCATATAAATATGGTCCATTCGAAGGACATGCAATTTTTAGAAACAAATATTGTTTCGTCTATTGATGAGTTTCGTCGAAGGTTGTGGATATATGTGATCAAAATGAAATGACAAAGTAAGTGGTACATGTGGTCCATTCGAAGAACATACATTTATTGGAAACAAATATTGTTTCGTCTGTTGATGATATTGGTCGAAGGTTGTGAATCTATGTGATCAAAACGAAAGGACAAAGTAAGTGGTACATGTGGTCTATTCGAAGAACATTCATTTGTTTGGTCGAAGGTTTGTGGATCTATGTGATCAAAATGAAAGGGTGAAGTATTCAAGATGCTTGCTGAACAAAGTCCTATATACTATCCACGTAACAACCTAAAACCATGTCAAAAAAACAGTCTGTTGCACTACTATGAAACAACCTTGCACCAAGCTGTCACAACACTCCAAAACTGCTGCAAAACAGTCCTGTTATGCTGCTCTTGAACCAGTCCCATATTTTCACCAAACTAGCATATAAGAGCTGCACCTCGAAAGCTATGAAAAGAATATACCCAAGTTGTTAAAATTGTATCCCCCCCCCCCCACAAAACTCCAGCAAGACTCTTCTATAAATAAGTTGTTTTCACAACACACAAAGGGAGGCTTGGGAGAAAAGAAAAGAGGAGAAGAAAAAAAAGAGAGGAGAGAACACTAAGACTGAAGCCTTAAAACACTCTTAAACCCAGAACCAAAAACAACACCTTTGTTTCTTTTCTTCGAATTCAAGAGCATTCAAGGCATCAACTCAAGTTCGAATCACAAATTCCAGCTTCAACGTAAGTCTTCTTGATTTTAAACCCTTCAGTTCAAGAATAATTGATGATTCATCTTCGAAGATAACATGTAATAACCGTTGCATTCGAAACTAACCTTTTGCTTGTCTTCTTTTCTTGTCAATTATATGTTAATAACTAACCTGTACAGACATAAAAACAATGTTGGAGTGAAAGAATTACAGCATGATTCGACACAAAGCCTTAGGCTTTGACACACACTACTTCACAGGCCCAAACAGAAGAAGAAAAGGTTGTGTGATTCAACACATAACATTGCTTCGATTCATACTGAGTTTGATTTGGGGCTACAGGGTCGAAAGAAGGACATGTTTGATGCATATAAGCATGCTTCGAAACATGCTGTCAAAAGATTTGTTTTTTTCTCTCTTTTGCGTTTTTTTTTTATTTTCACATTTATTTTAATTAACCAAAAGCCTTCCATAAAAAAACCTAAAAAATGATTTCTTGATTAATTTGATTTCCTTTTAACTTATGATTAATTTTCCTACTTTTTATTAACCATATCCCTTTAGGTTAATTGGGTAAAAACAATTTTCCTAACAAAAATCCAAAGCAAAATCCATTTCTTTTTATATTCCTTGTACATTATATTCATGTCATTTCTTGTACATTTATTCAATATGGTTGTAATAGATAATTAGGTTTAATTTCTTGCAATCCCTATTTGTACATTTGTACCCCCCATCCCCTAACGATGTAATAGCTTAGGATTTTAATTCCCGCAATTTACCGCTTTAAAATAAATTGTTAGTAATTAGGGTGTGTATGGCAAGATAAAATCAACCATTAGAAAACCCTAATTTCAAAGACAAAAATGCATGCAATCAAACACACTATTCACACATATGCACCTCTAGGGTAACCTCGCTTGTTGCCTCGGAAAATAGTCACGTCCCTTGAAAATGGGCGTTTTAGCAAAGACCCTCGATAAAAGATCGTAGTCCCTCGATGTTGCCTTTGGTAAACAATCTAGTCCCTTATGAAGATTGCTAAAACGTCTCATAAGTTACCTTCTATGACTATACAATGACCCACGCCTGTCCCTTCACATCCAACGACGGGGCTTCTTACCAAATCAATGGTAAGATAGCACATCTAGAGGAGGAGGAAAAGAACATAGACCTTTTGAATAGGTAGGACGCTCGTAGTTTCTTGCTCGCAAAATAAAACCATTTTCTCACTTACACTTTCAAAACATCTTCAAAAACACATCTCTTTGAACTATTTTCAAAACCAACACTTTGTATACATTCTTATAGAGACGAGAATCATTATAAATTTTGCAGAAACAAAGGCATTTTCAAAATACTTTCAAACTTACACCCATCACAAACACATTTTCAAACAAAGTAAATTTCCAAATGATCTATCAAGAAACTAAGAGCCTTTAGATAACTACATATGAAAAGGGTGCTAATACCTTCCCTTTTCATAACCTACCCCCGAACTCAAGAAAACATCTCAAATGTCTTTCTTGTTCTTTTCACCCTTTCCTTATTGGATAAAATAAAAGTCAATGGCAACTCTTGTTATCCGCAACAATTGCGATCAAAGGCAAAACACCCAAGTCAGTTCTCCCATCGTATTACATAATGATTCCAATGACCTTAGAAAATTTAAATTTTCTAACCAGGAGAAAACAAGAAACAAAAATTTTATTAGCAAAGTTCAAATTACTAATGCCTTTTAGGCTTACAAAAATTTTAAAGATAAAATGAACTCCTAAAATCTAAGAATCAAATCTCCCAAGGACGCTTCCACTTTGTACTGATGTAAGCATTAAGACTCCGCTCCTCTTGAAGTTGCCTCGTGAGTTCCCATACTTTCTTCTCACTTTCATAGCATTGGGTCTCAAAGATGTCCATTCTTCCTTCATTTGAATCAAAGACTTTTGCAAGTCTTCAATATCAGTAGGCATACCAGGGTGGAGAATGGTATAAGGAACATCGCCCTCAATAATAGGCTCCACAATTATTGGTAGGATGGCTGGATATGGCATCATGAGACTTTGAGCACGAGCTTGTACCCATTTGAGATAAGGCTCAAGAGGGATAGAATTCTTATGCCCCAAAGTCTTTCTATCAACCTTGCTTACTGTAATATGGTGGGAGAATTGACTTGGGTGTTTTGTGTTTTATCGCAATTGTTGCAGATAACAAGAGTCGCCAGCGACTTTTATTTTATCTAATAAAGGAAAGGATGAAAATAACAAGAAACACCCTTTGAGAATTTTCTTGAGTTCCAGGGGTAGGTTATGAAAAAGGAAGGTGTTAGTACCCTTTTAATCCGTAGTTATCTATGGGCTCTTAGTTGCTAGCTCACTTTGAAATGCTTTATGGAATGTGTTTATAATTTGTTTTTGAAAGTATTTTTGAAAAGTGCCATTGTTTAGGAAAACTTTGTAATGATTCTCGTCTCTATAAGAATGTATACAAAGTGTTGACTTTTGAAAATATTTCATGAAAGTGTTGCGCAACCAATCTTTCAAAGTGTTGACTTTTGAAAGTATTTTTGAAAAGTGCCTTTATATACAAAGTGTTGACTTTTGAAAGTATTTTTGAAAAGTGCCTTTGTTTAGGCGAACTTCATAAAATATTTCAAGAATTTTATCAACACTTGATCATGCGCATCGGACCATAACAACAAAGATAACATATAAATCTTTGAGGGTGTTTTCCCCAATTGTTCCACTATGTTGTAATCACTTTTCCTGATAATTTTGAAAATCTCCTCCATCTCTTGGATAGATGGTTCCTCAATGATAGTATCTTCTGCGGGCACCTCCGTCAAGGTAGGCTCACTCATCTTTTCCTTTCCCCTAGTAACTTTACTTGATCCAGCAATATTGGTAATGTCGGCAGTTTCATCTTCATCAATCCATGATTCTTGTTTGATACCATGGTAATACACTTCCGCCTACATAATTCCAGGGCACAACCTTATCAGAAGAAAATGGGACTGGACCCAATGTGGTGATTATCAGTGGAGCTATTCTTGGTTCAATGGGAATCCTAATAGGACCTTTGGAGGTGATCCTAATGGGTTTGATTGAGATAGCAATGATGGATACATCTTCAACTTCTTGAGATACAACTTCGGTCAAACTTTTCACAGATGGAGTTCTTTCAAATAAAATCTCATGGCTATCCATCAGGTGTTGGACACATTTCTTCAGCCATTCACAACCATTAATTTGCACAACATATCAACAACAGTCTTCAAAGCAGCCAGGGAATACCTCAGCTTTCAGAAAATTCTCTTTAACAGTTTTCAAAGGAGTGGTCAAATCTTTGACGGAGGAAACAAAAGAGGCATCTTCAATAGCATTGACACCCTTACCATGATTTTGCATAGGTGCGATGATCACATTGGGAGTTGGCGGAGGGTCGTATTTAATTGTCTCGTTATTAATAAGGTCTTAGATTTTGCATTTCAGCACCCAACAATGATCAGTGTCATGTCCGAGACTATTGGAGTGGTAAGTACATTTGGCATTCAGGTTATATTTTGGTGATGAAACATTGGGATTTGAAGGGGGACCCTGTAATGTTACCAAATTAGCTTTCAATAGGTGTTGCAGAGCTTGAGATAGGGACATGTTGATTCTGGTAAATTGTCTTCTCGGGATGTCAGACCTTTGTTTATTAGCTTATTGTTGTTGTCTTTGAGTAGAAGTTGGATTGGAGATCAGAACTACTTTTACTGACTTATAGTGGTCCTTCCTAGCATGGCTTCTTGACCTGTACATAGCATTAGTCTCTTTTTACCAATAAATGGCTTTTTCACAACATTTGAGGTGGAGACCATGGGTATCTTCCCGCTTTTAATCCCGCTTTCAACCCTCTCACCAGTTAAAATCAATTCAGTAAATCCAGATGATAAACTTCCAATTAGCAAGTTGAAAAATGGTCCGGTCAATGTTCCCATAAACATATCTACCAACTCCCTTTCAGTCAAAGGTGGTTGTAACCTTCCAGCCAGTTCTCTCTATTTTTGGGCGTATTCTTTGAAGCCCTCGTTTGAACCCATGGTCATTCCTTGCAATTACACCCTAGTTGGCGCAAGATCAGCGTAATATTGATATTGGCGGTAAAAAGCAGTGTCCAAATCCTCCCAATTATGGATGTTAGTCCCTTCAAATTGGTAAAACCACTCTAACTGCATCCCAGATAGACTTTCTTGAAAAAAGTGCACCCACAATTTCTTATCAGAGGTATGCGGATAAATTTTGCGGACGTAAGATCTTAAGTGAAGCTTCGGGCACAAGATACCATCGTACCTGGAAAAAACAAGAATCTTGAATTTGTGGGGAATGACTACCCCAAGAACCAAACCCAAGTCACCAAAGTCCATGCCAAACACAACTTAGATTTCTACAGCCTTCAATCTGTCTTCTAGTTGCTTATATTTGTCTTCGATCGGTGGATATTGCTCGTTAAAATAGTCCCTGTCTTCAGAGATTTGGTTGTTTCCACCTCCAGCATGGGTGCTCTTAGAATCTTCATCTTGATTCTCTTCCTCGTCAGAGGAGTCCTCTTCAACTTGAACTTGTCGGACGGGGCCTTTGAATCTTTTCCCCATGTTGATCACAACTTTCTTCTTGGTCTTCTTCTTCGTAACCAGAAGTGACATCATTTCTTTCTGGCCATTTGCTAAGTTGAGAAGATTTTCTCGAAACTGAGAGTTTTTGAGTCTGCAGATCCTTCACAGTTTGCTCGAGATCCATCTTATACTGAAATAAACAGTAGAAAGATGAGAAAACATGTGTCGTAAAACCTGCTTATGATATGATGGATGTTATGCGCATGCAATGTTTTCAAGGACCTTTAAGATTTAAATTTTCTTAAACAAAGAGGAAATAAAACATTAATTGTATTAATAAATTCAACGGTTACAAACGCCTCTTGGGTTTACAACGAAAGACAGAAAAAGACAAAATAAACTCCTAAGACTAAAGGCTCAGGTTTCCCACTGATGCATCCTCTTTGGTGTAATGTAAGCATCCAGGCTTCGCTCCTCGTGAAGTTTCCTTGTAAGCTCCAACACTTTCTTCTCGCTTGCGTCGAATTTGGTTTCAAAGGTGTCTCGCTCTCCCTTGAGTTGAATCCACAGTCTTTGCAATTCCTCGAGAGTAGTAGGCATGTCAGGATGAAGAATGGTGTAGGGAACATATCCTTCAACAATAGGCTCCATAATGATAGGCAGGATGGCCACATACAACATTATGAGGTTTTGAGCGCAAGCTCACGCCCACCTGAGATAAGGCTTCAAAGGAATGGATTTTTTATGCCCCAACGTTTTTCTATCAACCATGTTCACCATGCCCAAGCTCATACAAATATTTGACGATAACCTTGGACATCATTCTCATAGTCAAACACAATACCTTGGACAAGCGCGTCATGAGGGCCATCTCTCCGGGTATACCCAAACTGTCATAGGGCCAAGCAAGGATTATAAGTGATACCTCCCATAATGCCAAGGAGTGGGACATTAGGGAATTCCCTGCAGTGGTCGATGATGGTAACATCCTCTAGAGATCGAGAACACCAATGAATATTTGAATGTGAGAGTGACATCAACCTTTGAGACCACCTCATGCCTTGTTCATTCTTCAAAACTGATCGAGGAAAGTGCGAAATAAACCACCTAGACAGCAATGGAGTGCAACACATAAGAATCACTCTTCTCTTCATGGTACGGGCATGAAGAGAATGCAAAATGTCTCCAAGTAAAGTAGGCATCGGGTTAAGAGATAGGAAGATTTTGACCGTATTCACATCTATAAGTTGGTATGGGTTAGGGAAAAATACCATCCCATAGATTAGAAGAGCCAAAACTTCTTCAAAATCTTGCAAATCTAGGCCGGACCGTTGCAGATGTAAGGCTAGAGCAATCTCCTCAGGTCTTTGGTCTTTCTCAATACCGGTGAAGGGTATTTGATCAAGAACAGGTACTCCCAATAATTGACAGAACTCTTCCACGGTAGGCACCAATTGATAATCAGGAAATGTAAAACAGTCATGTTTAGGGTTAAAGAATTAAAAAAGCACATGTACCATGTCTTCTTCAAAGTTTGAGGTGACCGAGTTGAGGAGTCGATCATATTTCTTGGTGAACGGAGAATTTTCAGGGACCCTTTATGCTAACTCTTTGAGTTGAGGAGGCACTTTCACAAGGTTGATTCGAATGGTATTTCAGCAAATAGAAGGCATATCCTATAAAACAGAACAAAGATAAATCTCTAGGTCCTTAAAATGGTTAGTGCAAATGCTATGGTATGATATCATGATGTTATGTACATATAATCATATACAAGCAAACAAACAAATCCTTAGGTTTAGGCTTGTATGGGGTTTATAGGTAAGTACCCTCTTGAAGTTTAGTTGGTTCAACCTGTCCTAAAAAGTAATTGGGTTCTAGGGAATCTCAATATCATTAATCTTTCTTCATCGGGCATTGTTTCAGTGCAAGCCTCTGTTTTGGCGACCGAAATATCCCGAAAGTTCGACCTCAATGAGCTTAGTATCAAGTATCAACCAACTTCCGACTGCACCAAAGCCGGCTATATCACTACTTTCTAATGGCCAAGTTGTTCAACTAAATGTTCTATGGTCAGTTAGTGCTTCATGACACCATACAACGGCCTCGTATTCTCCTTGATTCGCCACAAGGGATACCGATACCCACAAATATGTCACACTAATGTAGCTATTGTTTCAACCATATCGGTATATGTCGTACAGTCTCCGTAATCTTTGCTACTTACCTAATAATGTTCCCAGATCTGGGTAGAGGATCTATACAAAGCCCAAACACCTTTTTAAGAGTAAAGCAAGCAATTCAAACAATGAAAGCATTTAAAGGTGATCTAGTCTCTAAGGTAACCCCACTTAAAAGTTTCTCCCCAGCAGAGTCGCCAGTTCTTTAATACGGTGGGATAACTGACTTAGGTGTTTTGCATTTTATCGCAATTATTGTGGGTAGCAAGAGTCACCACCGACTTTTCTTTTATCCAATAAAGGAAAGGATGAAAAGAACAAGAAAACCTTTTGATAATTTTCTTGAGTTCAGGGGGTAGCTTATGAAAAGGGAAGGTGTTAGCACCATTTTCATCCATAGTTATCTACGGGCTCTTAGTTGCTAGCTCACTTTGAAATTATTTATAGAATGTGTTTGTAATTTTTTTTTGAAAGTATTTTTGAAAAGTGCCTTTGTTTAGGCGAATTTTGTAATGATTCTCGTCTCTATAAGAATGTATACAAAGTGTCGCCTTTTGAAAATATTTCATGAAAGTGTTGGTGTGTTTGAAATATGTTTTAAAATGTTGTGAGCATGAAACTACGAGTGTTCTACCTACTAAAAAAGTATTTGTTCTTTTCCTCCTCCTTTAGGTAGTTCTTTTCTACCATAAGTTAGTAGGAAGCTTTATCATTGGATGTGAAGGGGCAGGCGTGGGTCATCGTACAATCATAGAAAGTAACATTGTAGGATACCTTAGGAATTTGTTGTAAATTTCTAAGATCATTTACCGAAGGCAACATTGAAGGGTCATCGAGGGACTACGATCTTGTATTCGAGAGTTTTTGCTAAAGTACCCCACATTCGAGGGACATGACTGTTTTATTCTAAGGCAACAAGTGAGGTTAACCCTATAGGTGCAAGTGTGTAAGGTGTTTTTATTTCATGCATTTTTGTCTTGAATTAAGGTTGTCTATTGTTTGATTTTAAGTCTTTCCATACAAACCCTAATTACTAGCAATAATATTGAAAGCGATAAATTGCGGAAATTTAAAGTTCTACGCTATTACAATACTTTAGGGGATATGGGATACAAATTTACAAATGAGGATGAAAGCAACTTAAAACCTAATTACTATTACAGCCAAATTGAATAATACAAAACAAAATATACAAGAATATAAAGATAATGTAAAAGAAAAAAATTTATGGCTTTTCGTAGAAAAAGTTTTAATTAACCTAATTAATCTAATTAATTACAAGAGAAATTAACTTAATCATTTAACAAAACCTAGGTCTTATTTAATTAGAAAAGAAAATAAAACCTAATTCTAATTATTTTTAATTCTAAAAGAGATTAATTAGTAAAAATATTTTTAGTGTTTTATAAAGTAAAAATAAAATAAAATTAGAAAGTTATTTAAGAAAATGTATTTGTCTTTTAATAAAATAAAATAGAGCAAATAAATGAAGAAAAATATAAAATATAAAAAGATTGGGCCATGTGTTAAAAAAGTAAAATGGGGTGTAAGATAATCATTTTTGGTTAGGCCTAAAATAAATTGTTTAAAATTGGAAAATTAAAAAAAAAAGGGATAAATGGGCTTGTGGTTAGTAAGTAGTCAGGGGCGTGGTGTTAAGCAAAACGAATGAAGGCCCAAAACAAAAGAGGCCCAGGCGCTGCAAAACAATAAAAATCAGACAAAAATAATATGAAAAAACACAAAAGGGTACCACTTGGGCTCGAACCCAAGTCCCTATAGTTCCAAACCTTACACGCGTGCTCTCTACCACTAGGGTGGCTATACATCCGGTATTTAGAATACAAACCAATAAATATATTATAAATCTTGTCCTGAACATGTCATCTTCTTATTCCTTGTGCCAGGATGTTCTTCACCATTTTTGAAATATGTAACTTCCTCATTTCTCAACCAAAATGGAAAATGTAAACATGAAAGTTGCATGAAATTTAACTACGATTTCAACCATGTAAATAACTAAAGCCATGGATCATAAATGAACACGAATTTCTGTTGGTACCAAATTTAACCTAACTTTTTTAAAAAGTTCAAACTCAAAATTCTCCATGCTCAGGCAATATAAATGAAATATAAAAGCATGGTTAGCTTCAGGGTAATGATGTCTATATTTTATCTTTTAAAATCAAAGTCAAATGATGCTTGTATGAAGAGTTGAAAGTTCAGAAAACTTACCTTGCAAATGAAGATCGTTTTTTGAGTTTGAGCACTCTTCAAGGTGTTGTAATGATCTGGTTAGCTTCACTGAACCTCCAGGAAGCTATTGTAATGCTTACTTTGGATTGAGAGTGGCTATATTGTTCTAGAGAAGTCAATGTGCATCACCATGTTTTTGGTTATGGAGGATGGTGATGAAGGTGTTACAGTCGTGTAACATGTGTTTGGTTAGGTTCTAAATTATATATGGATGCTTTGTGATTGATTTTGAGGAAGAACGCATGAGTGAAATAAGGGTTTGAAGTGCAAGGTCAGAAATGACACAAAAATGGTGTTTTTATGCAATTCTGAGTTTGAGGGAGTTTTCAGGCTTGCAAATTTGTGTCCTAGGTTTGTAAACAATGCTTCAATTTAGAGGAAAAGGTTTGAGAGCTTGAGGTGATCAGAAGTACAAGATCACATGTTTATGGATTTTGACTTGTTTTTGAGGTAACCTTGACAAACATTGTTCCAATGCATAGTACAAGGTTTGTAGGGTGGCTAAGAGCTTTAAACATGTTGCTTCTGACCATGTGTGTTGAGTGTGTGAGTAGGGAACAAGTTAGAGGCTCCATACAAGTTGACTTTGTGATTAAAGTCACTTTTCCAAAATAGAAGTGTGAGCTTTCTTCCTTATGGCAAGATATTGGACAATGCTTAAATCAAGTGGTTCATAGCTTAAAAGCTTGTGTAATCTTCTGATTAAAGATAGATACACAAGTTAGAAGGCCTACAAAGTGAGATTATGTAGCATGGCTTGGAATTTGGTTATGTGTTCTTCATAAAGATGACTTGAAAATCAAGAATGGATGCCTAACTTCTTGCCTTCGATTATCTTAGCTCAAGTATGATCTCTTCAAGTTCTTGGACATTTTTGAAAGCTTGAAACATCCTCTATAACTTTCATGTTTTTCATTTTTGCTAAATCAAATTGGAACTATGTGAAAAATGGCCAAGAAGTTGGGACAAAAATCTGCCTAAACTAGGTCAAAATTTCACTAAGTGTTTAAGAAAACTGCATGACTTCATGGGCCTATAACTCAAAATCTAAGCATTTTTTGGATATGTTAGTTCTCTTGTTTTAGGATTGGCTTAATTTTTTGTAAAACAAATAATATCAGCAATAATGTAATATAGAATAGGATGTATAAACTTGCTAAGAAGAACAGGTACAACAAGAAGTCCTATTACAATGTCAGAACATGTTGTGTTGAAATTTTTTAACAACTGGAACAACATGTCGAAGAAGATGTCTTGACATCGCGCCTGCTGAGCTAGATTAATGAAATTCAGTTTGTTCTCAACATTGGCAGAATATTCAAGAGAATATTATGTATCCTATGTGGCACATATTTAAAGGTCCAGAAAATACAATATGAAATCAAGGAGAATGAAGAATTTCTAAATAAAGGAGATTATTTAGGAAAGTAAAGATTGAAGACCTTTCTTGAGGCAGAAGTTTCTACAGTTTGTTACAGCTGATCTGTTGTGATTGAAGGCCCAAAACTAGTTGGGTAACAAGTTATAAATAGAAGGGTTTGCAACCTAGATGAAACACGGCTCAAGATGTAGAAGTCTAGGGTTTGTCAAGGTAAACCTCCCGGATTGTGGGAAGGTTACCAAGTTCACCTTAAAGGTAAGAGGTGTATTGTTCTTAGAGGAAGCTTTGAAGCAACTCCAGGATGTGTTCTTAGTTAGGAGGAGAGCTAAAAAATAGTGGATATTGGCTTGGAGACTTAGCTAAGTTGTCATGGAAGTGTGTCTTCCAAATTGTCCATCTGTGTGATCAGAATTTTGGTGAAGGGTTGTTGATGCAGTGACCAATGTGTTGACTGCTAGACATCATTGCGATGATTGGAAGTGGAATGGGGATATTCCATATCTAGGGAGGACCTAGATAGAAGGGTCATCGGGTAGTGATTAAGTGCGTAAATTGTAAACAGGAGTGTTGGCTGTAGGGTCTACAAATTGATATTGCTTATAATGGACTTCATTCCTGGCTTGGTAGCCCCCATAGTAGGTGTTGTTGTACACTGAAATGGATAAACAATTCTGGTATGTTCTTTATCTTTTCAATACTGTTTTTCTTGTGTGTTTATGTCATACCAGATGTCTCGACATCCTTGTATGACATCTGAGTCTGTTGTACCAGAATTTTAATTGGTATCAGAGCAGGCATCCTGTTCTGTTTTGGGTGAGATCCTGGGAAGATACTTTTTTATCATGGGCAAGGAAGAAAGTATTTACTGAAAAGAGGTATGAACTTGGACAATTCATACTATTGTATGGATGATCTCTTGGCAAGGATCATTGGTTACATATGACATGTAGTGTTCATGGGTGTTGCCATCAGGCCTGCAGCTTAGTGGGAAGCTGCTGTTTGTAGGGTTTATTTTTTAATCCTAGGTTGCCATGTGTGTAATTGGATAGTGGTGTGTTTGAATGGTGTTGATGAATTCTTTATATTCTCTGCATATAACCTTTAAAGTATGAGAAGTATACTAGGGTTGTTACCCTTAACATAGTATATGCTGACATTTTCAACCGTATTAAAAGTGTCAAAGATACTTGAGATTTTCCTCAAGTCCACTCATAAAGACATTTATCAATAAGGTTGATGAGAATCAGATGATCAATGATGCTCATATACATCTGCATATTCACCTTGAAGACTGTCAAGGATGGTGCGCTCCAAGAAGAAGGAACTGATGTTCTATGTGATGTTAGAACATTACTTCAGCAGGTATGCAACTGCCAGTTGAAGAATAGCTGTTTTGGGTGCTGAACAAAAATATCATGAATACTTTTTGTTTAGAACCTACTCCTGATCTGGAAGATGAGACATTTGGTTTGTGCAGGTTGATTAGGACACGATCAACAATTTATCTACTCCATGTGTCAGTTTATTTCTGACCAAGGATTATGAGAGTATAGGGTTGAGCTTCATGCTCTTGAGAATAATTCATAAAGGAATCTCCACCAGACCCTTTATGTATATGAGATATGCTCGTATTTGGAAGATCCTTCTGATCAAAGGAACCAAATTCATGGAATCCTGTTTGTGGCTATAGAACAGATTATGTTTGAATAGGAGTATTGTGATCCAACCACAATGTTTGATGCTCCTGAATATTGTTTTGATTTCCCTTGAGGAAAATAATTGGTGATTCTCTTTGTGTATCCTCAGAAGTTGTTGAAAAAGATTCCCCTGTCAAGGGTAGATATGATGTCAGACAGAATGTCGTGATATCTTTGAAGATGTTGAAATTTGAAGGGCGTTATTTTTGAAGAATCAAGGGAGACAGATGCTCTGAAAAGTCTTTTGTCATACCTAGCAGAGTCTGTTCCAGAGACCTAATAGAGGAAACTTCTTATGTAGGTACAGAAAATGGCATCCATCATCTCAAAGTCAGACATGAGGTCTAAAGAAAAGCTTATTGAGGTGTGGCTCGTGCAATCCCCTACATATGTTGATAGTCTGATCCCGAAGATTAATCAGTTATTGTTGGTTTGCTTCCTTGTGTTAACCCCCACAAGAGTTGATTATAAGTTACTATAGAAGTTACCCCCAGAACCATAGTAAGAATGGATGATGTCATATCTGATGTCGGGACATAATCTCTAGGTGAGTGCTTCCTCTAAAAAGGAAGTTGTTTTGTAGATCATGAGGTGAGTATTGTTGTTCACCTGTGAAGTTCAAAGTTGGAATTCTTGATCATGATGGAGCTGAAGACCAGTCTCTGACCAAGTCTAGAATATTGAAAGGGTTCTATTATGTTGAACGATGAAGAAGAAGGATGTCAGCTCAAGTGCTCTAACATCTGTTGAAAAGGAGTATCATCTGCAGTTGTGTGTGTGGGAAAGTTTTTCCTCTAATGAAAAATATCTTGTCAGGAGCTAAGTATAAGTCTGATCTTGTGAAGATGTGCATGTTACTGATTATTAAGACCTGTTGGGAGCTAAGTACTTATTTGAGGTATGGATGCAAAACTACTATCTGAACTGATGATTCAGATATTGTTGAGAGTTTATAGTGTTCACGTGGCCTAGATGTAATCTTTTGTGATCTTCTCCTAAAAATACTATTAAGATTAATAATCTTTTTGGTTGATAAATCAAGAACTGAATTATTAGGATCTGTGAAGAAAGGTTGATGTCCTAAATGATGTTGTAACATCATTTTGTAAAGGAAGGTTTGAGTTTATGATTATGGAAGATTGAGGATCAACATGGTTGTCAAAACAAGAAGTTCCGACTTTGTGAATTAGAAGATGCAGATCCTGATCTTGTTTTTAGTAGTATGCTTGGTGACTACATAACTACTATGTTGAAGACTTCACTAGTACCAGCAATTGCTAGTGATTGATAGAGAAAAGGGATATGAAGAAGGTGGTTTTCCTCTATTACAAGCTATTTGAGGGCTTGTGTTTGTATGATGTCCAAGTATGTGTTCACGATATCTTGGCTATCCAAAGAGTTATGGATATTTGTATGGTTATGTAGGGCCATGTATCAAACATGACCTTGTAAAAGTATGAAGACCTGGAGTTGGTATACTTTCACAAGAGTGTGGATATGTTTCAGTAAGTGCGTGAAGTCTCTTGGTGTCCAAATGTTCATCCTCAATAGAAGCCTTGTTTGTCCATGATAGGGGGAGCTTAGAATCTATATATGATTATCGTAGTAGTTATGGAGCTTACGTGTAATTCAAGCTTGTGAAGATTACAGGAAACATGTTGTGACTTGTGGCTACTAGGTGTAGTTGTCTATGCCCCTGTTGGGTCTATGTAGTTCTAGTATATTTTATTTTCTACAAGGGTTGAGCTTAAGGTCAAGACACTAATCTAACCTGGAATATTTTGGCTGCCATGATTGGATGTCATGTCAAAGATTCAGAAAGTATCACAGGTGTGAAGAGGACGGATGTCAGATTAAAGTTCTACCTAGTTGAGAAGGTAATCCTATCTGACTAACTGATAAGTACTTTGACGGGAGACTGAGTATTTATTAGGATTGTGCATGAAAGTTGACTACAAATACCTTGACGGAAGTTGAGTGTTTGTCTGATGATTAAGAGCAAATCTGATTCCTGGACATGTCTTTCAAAAATATTTGAGAGCTTATTCCTCTTAATTATGCTCTGATTATGGTAGATACAGAAGATGATATCTATTGGGATCCTATTGTGTAGATTGGGAGGTTTGTAAAAGGAATGTATGGAAATAAGTCCCTTGGATGATGATTCTAGAACCAAAGCAGATAAGCTCTATGGTAATGTTGCTGATGTCTCAAATGATGTTGAAACATAATTTTTTATGCTAGTCTATTAAAGATAATTGGAACTATGAATCCAAATATTCAAACTCCACACTCATTAGTGGCAGTTTTGTCTATGGTGTTGAATAAGGAGATTCTGATTGAAGGAGAAGTATGCTTAAGTAATGTCAGCAGATACTAGTAATTTGCAGTAGGAGGATTTAATCAGCATATTGGTTAAGGAGTACTCCTTCTGTTGGAGAGTCTGAATCTTAGTAAAGCTTTTAAGCATACTAAGAAATGGTTGGAAGTTGGTTTCAGACTATGGTTACATGACATCTTAGCCATCCAAAGAGTCATGATAATATATGTGAAGATGCAAGGGCATGAATCAGAGGTGTGCTTGTTGTGTGACTAGTTCAAGGTACTTGGAGTTATTCCGAGTGAACTAGTGGGCATTTAGTGTTGTGTTTTCTCCATAATGAAGTTTTAATTGTCCATGACAGGAGGAGTCAGTGGACAAATTAGTTTGTTTGGAGCTTGTGATGTTCAAGCATAAAGAGTTATTACCCTATAATGGGGATGATGTTGGTTAACATGATGATACATGTTTCTACAAGATGTAGTTGCTTATGTCCTTATGAGTCTCTAAAGACTCTAACCAAATGTTGCTAGAGTATACCATCCTTCTCCAAGAAGATGTGTTGGTTCTGCGAGAATTTATTTTTCTCTGCACTAGTGAATGGGATAAAGAAGACTATCCTGCTGATTGTTAGAAGATGTTGACTCTAGTTATGATGTCGAGGATGATGTCCAGGATATATCTCCTTTGAAGAATTCTGCAAGCAAGAAACTTTCTGTCAGAGTGCCTGATGCTCCTCTTGACAACATTTTCTTCCATTCTATTGGAAATGCTGAAAAGTGGAAACATATGTCTCAAAGAAGAATTGCCCTTGAAAGAGAATTGGGAGCAGGTGCACTGGAGTACAAAGAGATTATGAAGCTCATTTCTTTTGCTGGCTTGTGCTGATCACAGAAGTAAGGAATATAGGAAGGTGTCTGTATTGAATTTTCCCTTGTTGTCTTCAATAGTTATATGGGCAGGTCTGAAGATGATTATTGTGAGTTGGATGTAACTGATAATCAGGTACGCAAAGCCATTACTACAAACCAGACTGTAAAACATGCAGGAACCTGTGCACCAGTTATGTGTTCTAATGGGAGCTTCTTAAAAGAATTCCATGCACAATGAGTCTTTTAAATGATTGAGAACCAGTTTGATTAGGTTCTGTATCATGGACTTGATGTACCACATGATGTCTTAACATCATGATGGTTGTTTTGTTTAATGCTTTGGATTATTCATGTGAAGTTGGATGCTTAAGTATTATTGTGAGAAGTGGCATCTCTGACAATGTGGATTAGAATATGGAGAGTCTAATCCTATCTACATTAGCATGCTTGATGAATGCATTACTACCTTGTTGAATACTCCACTAGTATCAGCAACTACTAGTGGATATAAAGGTAGAAGGCTGCTGACAGATACTGAGGTCTGAGCAGACCATCTTGAAGTCGTTTTTTTTGCAGTAAGTCACTCCAGAAAAGGTTTGGTGATCTGGATATTAGTAAAGATTTTAAGCAAACTAAAAGTTTTTGGAGTTTGTGAGTGACTTCACACCTAGTATGCATGACATCTTGCCTATTCAAAAGGTCATGATACAGAGTGTGGTTATGAAAAGACAATGATCAAATGTGTCCTTGTGTTATGAAGAAGTCAGGGTTCTTGGAAGTATTCTCAAGGAGTGGGAATATCTGACTCTGGTTTGACTCTACCGAGGGAGTCAAGTTTCAGCATATGCAGGAAGTGTTGAAGTTTCTCATCTATTGCACAAGTCTTCATCTTCAGTTGGAGAATTAGTTACTCATAGCAAAGGGAGTCATGTGGATATCTGTAAATTGTTGCTGCAATGATACAAGTATTATCAAGCCAAAATACTGTTCACTTTTGTAAAGGTTCTATAAGGAAATGATGTCGAAACTACATGTTGTAACATTATGAAGTTATGGATAAACTTAAACAAGACATGGTTGTTTCTAACTATGAGAAGCTTGGTGAAAATCAGAAGTTCACATATCTCTTAGAAATTTAATGGAAAGTCTGGGAGAATTTATTTTTCTCTATAGATTTAAAAAAGACTCCTTGAGGGTCTATATTATGAAGAGGTGTCACAAATGTGATATTTTGATATCTTAGTATATGTCACTAAGTCTAAGTGAAATAAGAACACTTAGAATCCAGTATGAACAAGTGGATAATCTGGTGAAGCATCTCTGATTGGTGGGAGAAGATGTATTGATCACTAAAATAGGAAGACAATGTGTGACTAAGTGTCAGGACATTATACAGGACATGTTCCTGCATGGTCAACATAGGATGGAGTGGCCTATGTCTTTAAACACGTGTGTGATACGGTGGGAGAACTTACTTGGGTGTTTTGCGTTTTATCGCAAATGTTGCGGTTAGCAAGATTTTATCCCAAAGTTTCTTATCAACGGTGTGGGCTGTATCTTGCGCACATAAGATTCCAGGTGAAGTTTTGGACAAGAAACTCCACCGCACTTTGCAAAGACTGGTATCTTGAATTTATGGGGAATGACAACCCCATAGATCAAACATAAATCATCAAAATCTATTCCGGGGACGGCTTAAATCTCAACAGCCTTCAATCTGTCTTCTAACTTCTTGTATTTGGCATCGGCGGGTGGATACTGCTCGTCAAAATAATCATCATCAGACGTTTGATCATTAATACAGTCAGCCTGGGTACTCCTAACTTCACCAATCTGATTCCCGTCTTCTTCAGATGAGTCTTCTACCATCGGGACCTGACGAGCTGACTCTTTGAACCTTCTACCCATGTTGACCAGGGCTTTCTTCTTAGGTTTCTTCTTAACTGCCAACAATGCCATCATATCTTGTTTCCCCTTGGATAGGGACAATAGAGTCTCTTGGAATTGAGAGTTTTGTGTCTGAAGGTCCTTCACAGTTTTCTCTAGATCCATCTTTAAGAAATAAACAGCAGAAAGATAAGGAAACTTGTTATGTGAAAACCTGTCATGTTATGACGCATGGAAGATGTATATGCAAATGATTTCAAGGATTTATGAAATTTAAATTTGTATAGACAAGGAATGAACAAACGTAAATTTTCATTAATTGGTTCAAAATGATTACATCATGCCTCTTGGGCTTACAAAATAACTTTCTAAGATAAAAATATTGAACGCATCCTCTTCAGTGGAAGGTAGGCGTTCACACTTTGCTCTTCATATAGCTGCTTTGTAAGCTCCAAGACCTTCTTCTCTCTAGCGTAGAATTGAGCTTCAAAAGTATCTCGTTCTTCCTTTATCTGAATCTAACCTTTTTGCAAGTCTTTAAGAGAAGTTGGCATGTCTGGATGGAAGACATTGTATGGGACATCTCCTTCGACCACAGGTTCCATGATAACTGGTAAGATAGAGGGATAAGGCATCACAAGTTTCTGAGCATAAGCTCATACCCACCTAAGGTAAGGCTCAAGGGGAATAGAATTCTTGTGTCCCAGCGTCTTACTATCCATTTTGCTTACCATCCTCCAAGCTCGTATAAACCTCGGACGGTAGCCTTGATCGTCTCTCTCATAGTCAAATACCACTCCTCAGATGAGCATATCATGCGGACCATCCCTTCGGGCGTAACCAAATTGTCGTAAGGATAAGAAAGGGTTGTAAGTGATACCTCCCCTAATGCCAAGCAAAGGTGCATTAGGGAATTACCCATAACGGTCGATGATAGTAACGTTCTCCAAAGATCGAGAACAACAAAGAACCTCTGAATGTCTGAGCATCACCAGCCTATGGGACCACCTTAAACCTTGCTTGTTCTTCAATACAGACCGGGGAAGATGAGAAATAAACCATCTTGCTAAGAGAGGAGTGCAACGCATTAGGATCCCTCTTTTCATCATAGTGCGGGAGTGAAAAGAATGTAAGATATCTCCCAACAAAGTAGGCACCGGATTATGAGACATGAAGATCTTGACAGCATTTACATCTATAAGTTGGTCAGGGTTTGGAAACAAAACCATCCCATAGATGATAAGGGCCAAGATTTCTTCAAAAGCTTGTAATTCCAAAGAGTTCCAACAATCTTGAGCTTTCTCGAACAAGAACTTGGCTAAGAAACCTTTGACACCACTCCTTGTTTCCCAATTAGTTGTGATATCAGATTGTTGCAAGTGTAAGGCTTGAGAAATCTCTTTAGATTTTGGATCTCTTTCTGTACCGTTGAAGGGTAGTTGATTGAGAACGGGAATCCTCAAGAGTTGTGAGAATTCTTCCAGAGTTGGTACAAGCTGATAATCGGGAAAAGTGAAGCAATGGTGTAAAGGATCAAAGAATTGGAAAAACACCTTCATCATATCTTCATCAGTGTTGGAGGTAACCTAATTTAGGAGGCGACCATGTCTTTTGGTGAATGAAGAACTCTCAGGGACCCTTGATGCTAACTCTTTGAGTTGAGGAGGCATTCTTACGAGATTGACTTGGATAGTATTCTTGCGGATAGAAGCCATGTCCTACAAAACAGAACAAAGATAAATCCCAATAATCCTTGAAATGGTTAGTAAGAATGAGTTTGATGTTATGATGTTTATGATGTTATGTACAAGTAAGTATATGCAAACAAGGCAAACAAGTCCTTAGGTTTAGGCTTGCATGGAGTCTCATAGGTAAGTACCCTCTTGAAGTTTAGTTGGCTAAAACCTGCCCTAGAAATAGTAATCGGGTTCTAAGGGATCTCAATATCACTGATCTGTCTTATCGATCATTGTTTCAGCGCAAGCCTCTTTCACAGAGACTGAAATATCCCGAGAAGTCAGATCTAAATGAGTGTAGTATCCAGTATCAACCAACTTCAGACTGCACCAAAGTCGGTTATCTCACTACGTCCTAATGGCCAAGTTGGTTAAGTAAAGGTTCTAAAAGTTAGTTAGTGCTTTATGACACTACACAATGTCCCCGTATTCTCCTTGACTACTCAAGGGCTACCGGTACCCACAAATGTGTCACACCAACGTAGCTATTGCTTAGACCATGTCGGTATACCCTGCACAATTTCCACAATGTATTGCTACTTACCTATAAGGTAACCCAAATCCGGGTAGAGGATTTAAAACAAGCCCAAACAAGGAACCAAAATGTAAAGCAAACAAGTTAAACAATGAAACCCAATAATGGTGATCTAGCCCTAAGGTAACCCCACTTTTAAAATTTTCCCCAACAGAGTCGTCAGTTCTGTGATACGGTGGGAGAACTGACTTGGGTGTTTTGCGTTTTATCACAAATGTTGCAGTTAGCAAGAATTGCCACCGACTTTTCTTTTATCCAAAAGGAAAGGCTGAAAAGAACAGGAAATACCTTTGAGATTATTTCTTGAGTTCGGGGGGTAGATTATGAAAAGGGAAGGTGTTAGCACCCTTTTCATCCATAGTTATCTATGAGCTCTTAGTTGCTTGCTAGATCACTTGATTTTGTTTGAAAATGTGCTTTGTGTGGTTTTTGAAAGTATTTTGAAAAGGTGCCTTCGTTTAGGCAAACTTTGTAATAGTTCTCGTTCGTAAGAACGTATACAAAGTGTTGGACTTTTGAAAATGTTTCATGTATTTGAAAGTTTGTTTTTGAAAGTGTTGGTGTTTGTTTCGAAAATAAGCAAGGATGTTTGATTTGAAAATGAGCAAACAACTAGGAAAAATCTACCTACTCAAAAGTCTTTGTTCATTTCTTCCTTCCTTTGATATTGGTATCTTACCATTAATTTGGTAAGAAGCCTTATCTTTGGATGTAAAGGGACGGGCGTGGGTCATCATATGGTCATGATAGCAATATTGTAAGATATCTTAGCATTTCTCTTTTAGGGACTAACATCATTTGAAAGGCAACAGTTGTAGCATCGTCGAGGGACTATGATCTTGTATTTTTGATTTGTTTTTGCTAAGACATCCCACATGCATAACATGGCCATTTTTGTAAGGCAACAAAGTGGAATTACCCTAAGGGTGAAAGTGTGCAAGTGTGTTTGATTTATATGCATTGTTTATCTTGAATTAGGGTTTCCTACTTGTTGGTTTTAGTCTTGCCATACAAACCCTAATTACTAACATTTATGTAGAGCGATAAATTGCTGAAATTAAAATTACTACGCTATTACATCATTAGGGGAGGGGGGTATACAAACTTACAAATGGGGATTGCAAGAAAATTAGACCTAATTAATTATTACAACCATATTGAATAATGTACAAAAATTGAAAAGAAAATAATGCAAGAATGTAAATGGAAAAAGAAATTATTTTTGTTTGGATTTTATGAAAGGGTTTAATTTTGACCTAATTAAATAAAATGATTAATTAAAATTAAACAAAATTAAACTTAAACTAATTAAGAAAGAAATTAAGTTAAAAAGGACTTTTTAGGGTTTTTTGATGAAAAGGTTTTAAATTAATAAAATAATATGAAAATTAATTAATTAAAAGAAACCTAAATTCTAAGTTAATTTTAATTTAAAATAAAATAATAATTAAACCTAAATCTAAATATTAATTATTTAAGAAAAAGAAATTAATTTGTTAAGAAAATGTTTTTGTTCTTTTTGTTTTATAAAGAAAATAATAAATAAGTGTGAAAATAATAAATTAAATATTTTTTGGATTTTTAATAAAAATAATAATAATAATAATAATAATAATGATAGTAATAATAAACAAATGATAAAGAAAAATATAATATAATATAAAATATAAAAAGAAAAAGAAATAATAAAAAACAAATGGGTCAGATGCAAAAGTAAACGGCAGGGGTTAGAAGAAGCAAAAAAAGCAAGGCCCAAAGGTGGAGGCCCAGGCACTGCTGTTTGAAACAAAAAAGAGGAAAAATGTAAGAAAAATGCACAAAAGGTAACGCTGGGACTTGAACCCCTGACCCTCAGCATACACGCAAGCTACCTTTGCCACTGAGGTGGTTGTACATCCGGTAACATTGATGAAATAATAAATACATAACGTAAGTCATGTCCTAAATGTGACTTTATCTCCAACCTCCAGCCTGAACATCTGTAACTTCACCATTTCTCAACAAAAATGAAATATGAAAACATTAAAGTTGCTCAATTTTTCCATACGAATTCAACCATATAAATATCATAAGCTATAAATCAAAGATGAATGAGAATTTCTAAAAGTACCAAATTCTGACCTAATTATTTTCAGAGATTCAAACCTAAAATTCTCTAAGCTCAATCAATATAAATGAAATCTATGGACATGTACAGTTTCAGGGCAATGATGTCTACATTTTATCTTCACAAATGCAAGCCTAACAATGCCTAAATGAAAAGATAGAAGTTCAGAAAATGTACCTCAAAACTGGAAATCGTGAAATGAAAATGATCTTGATTCAAGGTGCTGCAATGATCAGGTTAGCTTCCTCAAGTTCCCAGGAAGCTAATGCAATGGTTAGCTTGAGCAATGGATAGCTGGAATGGTCTCGAGAAGTCAACTTACAGTGCTCTATTTTTGGTTATGGAGTTTGATGCAAATGGTATTACAGTTATGAAACAAGGACATGGATAGGTTATATTTGATGTATAGGAGCTTTAGGATCCAAAAGGCTAAGAAACACACGAGTAGATTCTAAGTTTCATGTTCAAAGTCAGAATCTGTGCATCAGTTGAGTTTTTGGACAATTTTTGGCTTGAGGGAGTTTGGGAGAATTTCAGGGTGCTTAAGCTCATGTCTTAGCTCACAAATAGTGCCTCTATTTATAAGCAACAAGTTTGGAGACTTGTATCTGATCAGAATTCAAAATCACATGTTTAAGCTCAACATGTGATTTTTTGAGAAATCAAGTTCCAATGCCTTGTGTACTTGCTATTGTAGAGTGGTTATGCTTTAAACAAACTTGCTTCTGACTTTGTAGATGGAGTGTGATCAGAGGGAACAAATGAGAGGCTCAAGAATTGACTTTGTGCATAAAGCTTGCTTTTCAAGAATGGAATTCTTCACTTTCTTCCCAAAATGGCAATTTAAATTGGACAATGCTTAAACCACTTGGACTATAGCTTAAAAGTTTGTGTAATCCATTAATGATGGATATATACATAAGTTAGAAGGCCTTCAAAGCAAGATTATGCAGTCTAACATTGAAATTGAATTATGTGTTCATCAAGAAATGACTTGTAATTCAAGAATGAAACCCTAACTTCTTGCCTTCGATTCTCCTTGGTAAAGTATGATCTCAATGAGTTATTGTACATTTTGGAAAGCTTGTAACATCCTATACAACCTCTATGTTGGACATTTTTGAAAATTCATCTTGGAACTATGTGAAAAATTTCCATGAAGTTAGGTCAAAAACCTGCCTAAACTAGGGAAAAATTTCACTAAGTTTCCAAGTTTAAAGAACATGTCTTCACAAAATCATAACTTGAAATCCAGGCATTTCTAGAAAAAGTTGTGTTCTAAAATGTTTTATATCTCATTGAGAACTACAACTTTCATGTTGGAAGTTTCCTTTGAATCATCTTGCATCATGGTGGAAATTTGGCTCAAATTTATGAAAAAAAAGTGAATTTCCAACACTTGAAAATTTTCTAAGTTTAGAAATTTTGACTTTTCAAAATGAAATATTGACTTTTTGATTTCTTGATGAACAAGTTTCATATTTTTACATGTTTTGATGAACTGTGATCTTTGATACTTGATTTTGACCAAAAAGTCAAAGTTTGACTTTTCAATGTACAGTTGACTTTTCATCAATTGACTGAAATTCATCTGTCAATCAATTGATCTTGAGCAATGTTTTGAGCCATGCCATTAGGTCAAAATTAAGCATTTGAATCCTTGAGGTCATGTCTTAAATCAATAAGTCATTTGTTAGGTCAAAAATCAGAAATTGAACCTTCCTAGTCAAAACCTTAATTTTGACCATTTTGCCCTTTTGATGATCTGATCAAATTTCTTAAGGAATTGTGATCCAAACTTGATCAATGGACATATATGAGTTCATGATGTTGATATGGATAAAAAATTATGAAGTTTGTCTGTAAATTGACCACAATTGACTTTTTCTCTAATATAGCTGATTTTAGGTCATCTAATCAATTGACTGAGGAAAAATATGATCCAAGACTTGAAACTTGACATGAGCAATCTTGAGGGTCCAAAATGATCCATTAAAGTCATATGGGGCATTAAAAGTCCATTTGTCCTTGTGCAAACTCAAACCCTAATTTTCAGTTATTAGTGCTTAAGGAGGTGTCTTGAGTTGATCAACCCTTGTGCAGTCTTGAATCAAAGGAGATCTTGTGAGAGATTATTTGATAAATGAGAGGGTAAATTTTGGGGTACAACAGTTTCCCCTGTTCAATCTTCTTAAACATGAAGAGTTAGATTGGCGGATCCGCCATTCGTGACTTGAACGTGGAAGATGATTGAACACTAGAGTGCCCAGAAATTTGCACTCGAAGATGGATTGTGAATGGGCTTATAGATGCCATTTGGAGGAATAATGGTAAAAACTGGAAGAAGTATCAGAATAAATATTTGGTCGATTTATACTAAAACTTGATGTTTTACCTGTGGGGAAAAAAGGTTGGTAAAATGCAGATGCTTGCATGATGTTCACAAGATGAATGAGATCATGCTAAATGCATTTTATATGTATATGCTATGATTTATGATTGTGAGATGTATACTTGTCCGGGAAAATAAATCCTTGACTGCTGCTGAGGAATTTTGAATCCTAGATTGCGGTTGAGGATTATCTCTTGAATGCTAGCTGTTATCTGGTCGGATCCAGGCTTCACAACTTACTGAGGATGAGGAAGATAACTACTATCTGGTCGGATCCAGGATTCACGGTAACTTACTGGGGAAGAATGAATTAACTGTTATCTGGTCGGATTCCAGGCTTTGTAGAATATTTATGGGGGAGAATGAATTAACTATTATCTGGTCAGATTCTAGGCTTTGTAGGAGATTTCTGGGGGAGAATGAAGTTAGGCTGTTATCTGGTTGGATTCCCAGCTTCACAACAACTTGCTGGGGATAAGGAAGTTAAATGTTATCTGGTCGAATTCTAGGCTTTGCAGTAACTTGCTAGAAAGGATGAAGTTGAACTGATATCTGGTCGGGTCCAAGCTTTATAGTAACTTGAAGTGGTAACTACTATTTGGTCGGGTCCAGGCTTCATAGTTTTTGAAAGTTATACTATTATCTGGTCGGGTCCAGGCTTCATAGTGTCTTGCTGGGGGTTGTAGCTAGTTGTTATCTGGTCAGACTCCAGGCTTCATAATAGCTTGCTTGAATAGACGAAGTTGAACTGATATCTGGTCGGATCCAGGCTTCACAGTAACTTAATAACTATAAACCGCTATCTGGTCAGATTCCACGCTTTGCAGATTTTTGAGGTGGATGAAGTTAATTTCTATCTGGTCGGATCCAGGATTCATGGTAACTTGGTTGAAGAAATAGAGTTGAACTGATATTATGTCGGGTCCAGGCTTTACAGTTACTTGCTTGGAACTCAGTTGTTATCTGGTCGAATTCCAGGTTTCATAACGAACTTCTGAGGGGAATTGCTATCTGGTCGGATCCAGGCTTCACAATAACTTATTTGAAAAGGTGAAGTTGAAAACTGATATCTGGTCGGATCCAGGCTTCACGGTAACTTGCATGGGATAGAGACAAACTCTACATGGGAAAAGAAGTTAAACCCTGGTCTGGTTGATCCCAGGTTCTTCTATATCTTGAAGAGTTAAACTATCATCTGGTCGGGTCCAGGTTTCATAGTATCTTGAGAAGTTAACTATTATCTGGTCGAGTCCATTCTTCATAGTAGTTGAAAGGTTACACTATTATCTGGTCGGATCCAGGCTCTATAGTGACTTGAGAATTTTACTATTATCTAGTCGGGTCCAGGCTTCATAGTATCTTTTTGGAGACAGTAAAGGTTTTGTTGACGACTTTACTGGGGATTAGGGGTTGTGGCCCTTTGATTTGTAATAGTCTGAAAGGCAAACTCAAGCTGGGGAGTGTGGACTCAGCCGGGGATTTATCTTGGACCGTTTGAACTCGGACCTTGGTGATAAAGTTGACTGTGGTGATTCCAAGGGACATAGTCATACGCTTGAAATCCTTAATTTTTTCCTGGACCGCCCTTTCGGGTTTTCAGCCCACCAGGATACCCATTTTTTCCCAAGTCGCCCTTTCGGGTTTTCAACTTATCGGGTGTACAATCTTTTGCATATATCCCTAATTATTGCCCAAACCTTTTGGTTTGCCGGGATGCCATCATTTTTCCTAGGTGTGTCAACCTAGCGGGTCCTTTATGCATAGTATTTTTTTAACTATGTCCGCATTCACAGGATGTGGGAAGTCTTCACCATCCATGGTATTCAGCATCATGACACCGCCAGAGAACACTCTCTTAACAACAAATGGCCTTTCGTAGGTGGGAGTCCATTTACCCATGGGGTCTCCTTGCGGAAGAATGATGCGCTTTATCACCAAGTCGCCAACTTGATATACTCGAGGCTTAATCTTTTTGTTGAAAGCCTTGATCATACGTTTTTGGTACATCTGACCATGACAAATAGCAGCCAATCGCTTCTCATTGATCAAGTTCAACTGATCCAATCTTGTCTGAATCCACTCGTCTTCACCTAGACCTGCTTCATTCATAATCCTCAGTGAGAGAATATGAACTTCCATTGGAAAAACAACTTCCATGCCATAAACTAGAGAAAAGGGAGTTGCCCCAGTTATTGTCCTAGATGAAGTACGGTAGCCATGAAGAGCAAACATTAACATCTAATGCCAGTCCTTATAGGTTACTACCATTTTCTGCACAATCTTCTTGATGTTTTTGTTGGCCGCTTCGACTGCGCCATTCATTTTAGGTCTATATGGAGAAGAATTGTGATGCTTGATCTTGAACTGAGTGCAAAGTTCGGTAATCATAGAATTATTGAGGTTATTCCCATTGTCGGTGATGATCCTCTCGGGGATACCATAGCGGCAGATGAGGTTATCTTTGATGAATTTAGCTACCACATTTTTGGTGACTGAGGCAAATGAGGCGGCTTCGACCCATTTGGTGAAATAATCAATAACACCAAGAATGAAGCGATGTCTATTGGAAGCAGTGGGTTTGATCTCTCCAATCATGTCAATGCCCCACATTGCAAATGGCCACGAAGCGGTCATGAAGTTCAGAGAGATAGGAGGTACGTGGACTTTGTCAGCATAGATTTGGCATTTGTGGCAAATCCTAGAGTGTTGATGGCAATCAGTCTCCATTGTTGACTAATAGTAGCCGGCTCTCAGGATTTTCTTGGCCATTGTATGTCGGCTTGAGTGAGTGCCAAAGAGACCATCGTGCATGTCTTCCATAATTTCCTCGGCCTCCTTCTTGTCCACACACCGGAGTAGAGTAGATTCATGGTTGCGCTTGTACAATATTCCATTACTTAGGAAGAATTTGGCAGAAAATCTTCATAAGAACTTTCTGTCATTGATGGATGCTCCTTCTGGATACTCTTGTGCTTCAAGGTATCTCTTCACCTCAAGGTACCATGGCTTTTCTATGTCAGTGTCAAGCTCACAATAGTGTGCAGGTTCGTCAAATATCTCAATCGTAATCATAGGGGCTTTGTTGTCCCATCTGACCTTGAACATTGAAGACATGGTTGCCAAGGCATCATCCAGCTGATTTTATTCCCTAGGGACGTGTTCAAAGGTGATCTCTTCGAAGTAGGGAATCAGGGATAGCACAAGTTCCTTATAAGGGATGAGATTAGGATGTTTAGTGTCCCAATCTCCTTTTACTTGGCTGATCACTAGAGCGGAATCCCCAAACACATTCAAATGCTTGATCCTCAAGTCAATGGCAGCTTTTAGACCCAAAATGCACGCTTCGTACTCAGCCATTTTGTTCATGCAATCGAAGCATAGTCTGGCAGTGAAAGGAGTATGGCAACCTTCATGGGAGATGATCACAACACGAATTCCATTACCGAAGGTGTTGGAAGCCCCATCGAAGACCATAGTCCATCAGGATCCTTGTTTAGGTCCGTCATATGGTCCAGGTTTCGTGCAGTCGGTCACTAGCATGATGTTCTCATCCGGGAAGTCAAAGTTCATAGGCTGATAATTATCGATAGCTTGATGGGCTAAATGATCTTCTAGTACGCTTCCTTTGATGGCCTTTTGCATTGTGTATTGAATGTCGTACTCAGTCAAAATCATTTGCCACCTGGCTATCCTTTCGGAGAGAGCAGGTTTCTCGAAGATGTACTTGATTGGGTCCATCTTAGAAATCAAGAAAGTGGTATGAGTCAACATATACTGTCTTAGACAGCAAGCATCCCCTGCCAGAGTGCAGCAAGTTTTCTCGAGCAGTGAATATCTGGTTTCACAGTCGGTAAAATTTTTGCTCAGGTAGTAAATAACATGCTCTTTTTGGCCAGACTCGTCTTGTTGGCCCAAAACACACGCCATAGAGTTCTCTAGTACTGTCAAGTACATGATCAAGGGTCTTCCTTCAACTGGAGGCATGGGAATAAGAGGTTCTTGCAAATATTATTTGATTTTGTCGAAGGCAGCTTGGCATTCATCATTCCATCTGACTACCTGATCTTTCTTCAAGAGTTTGAAGATTGGATCACAAGTAACAGTCAAGTGAGATATGAAGCGGGCGATGTAATTGAGACTGTTGTACCCTAAAATTTTCCCTCTCATTTTATCAAGATTTTCATCACAAGACTCTTTGGACTCCAGACAGGATTAGGGTTTGCTCTGCTCAAGACATCTCCTTGCACTGATGGCCTGAAATTAGGGTTTGAGTTTTCACATGGATTTTTGGACTTCCAATGCTTAATGTGACTTTCATACCTCATGTTGGATTCATAAGATTACTCATACCAAGTTTCAAGCCTTGAATCAAATTTTTGCCCAGTCAATTGGACAGTTGACCTAGAAATCAGTTGTATTGGGGAAAAAGTCAACTGTGGCCAATTTATAGTCAAACCTCATAATTTTTTATCCACATCAACATTATAGGCTCATATTAACCATTTGATCAAGTTTGGACCACAACTCCTCAAGAAATTTGATCAGATCATCAAAAGGGCAAAATGGTCATTTTTAGGGTTTTGACTGCAGAAGGGCAATTTCTGATTTTTGACCTAGCCAATGGCAAATTGGGTTCAAGCATGGATTTAAGGACTCAATGGCATTATCTTGACCTAATCACAAGGATCAAAAGATCTCAAAAGCATTGGATTGACAGATGAATTTTCCAGTCAACTGATCAAAAATCAATTGTACATTGAAAAAGTCAAACTTTGACTTTTTGGTCAAAATCAAGTGCCAAGGGTCATTTTTCATCAAGATGTGTCAAAACATGAAACTTGTTCATCAAAAAACCTAATTTTGCAAATTAGGGTTTAAGATTGAAAATTTTCATAACTTAGAATTTTTCTAAGTTATGAAATTTTCTTATTTTTTCCCAAATTTGCCCAACATTTTCACAATGATGCAATTGGATTCGAACAAAACTTCCAACATGAAAGTTGTAGTGCTCCATAAAATCTACAACTTTTATTCACAAAGTTTTCCCAAAAGATGCTTGCATCTCAAGTTATGATTTTGTGAACAAGGATCCATGAAACTTTTAACTTAGTGAAATTTTGCCCTAGTTTAGGCAGGATTTTGACCTATCTTCATGCCGATTTTTCACCTAGTTCCCATTCTAATCTCAAAATTCATTTTAAATATGGATTGTAGAGCATGTTACAAGCTTTCCAAAATGTCCAAGAAATCTCCAAAATCATTTGTGGTTAGGGAGAATCGAAGGTTTGAATTTGGCAAAATATCACTTTCATCCATGGCATTTCTCATGTTGACACAAGTTGCAATTTCTGTCCAGCCTTGCTTGTACTTGTTTACAGGTTCTTAAACCCTCCCACACTCAAAAATTGAATGCAAACACAATGGATTAAGGCATTATTCTGATCAATGGAAGATTACACATTGAATTAATCTAAAAATGGCAAAAAGTTAACAATGCCATTTTGATAAAGTTCACTTTATGCATTTTTGTTTCCCTTGAGCCTTGAACCCATCCCTTTGCAGCAAACCAACTCCATAAACTTAGGCAAAGGTACACCAACTTTGTGCAGCTAGGAAGGCGGCCTGTACAGGCTCTTGAGCATTGTCAAAATCACTTTTATTCTAAACCAAGTCAACTTGCAAAAAGGACATAACTTTGCAATCTGATAAAACCAAGTGTTGTGAACATTTGAACCAAGTTTTGCATATCACACTAAGTCAGAAGCACGAGCTAACCACTTCTCAAGCCTTCCAAAACACCAAAATCACATTTTTTGCAAAACAGGGAAGCTTCTGCATTTTGATTTCCAAATCACAAACCACTCGTGCGTTTTGCCCCAAACCTCTTCCAACACACTCCATACAACCTACCTAAACTATCCCAACCATTCCCAAGTGACTGTAACTCCATTTACCACTTCACCATTTTTGAATTCTAACTATGCAGGTTGACTTCTACAAGCTTATTCAGGCAAGTTCAAAGCTAGCTAGGCATTGGGAAAGCTCAAAGGAACCTCAAGCAAGCTCACAAGCATCTCAGGCCTCACTGAAAACCCCTTCATTGCCATACTCGAGCTTGACTGAAACAGGTAAAGTTCAAACTTCTATCTCTCTATTTAGGAAACATTAGGCTTAGGTTTGTGAATAAAAAATGTAGTACTCATGGCCCTTGAGCTGTACATATGCATAGATTTCATTTAAGTTAACTGAGTTGGGAGAATTTAAATTATGAACTTTCTGAAAAAACTAGGTTAGAAATTAGGGCCAGAGAAATTCTCTCTGGTCTTTGAGAGTTAGATTAAGTTTTTTATATGGTTAGAATCGTATGATCATGCTCTATAACTTTCATGTTGCAAGTTTTTGCTTTTGAGCAAGTATGCAGGATTTCCAGGTTTGAACAAGAAACGCGCGTTTTTGTTTGATCAGAGGTTGAAGATGAAGCAATGTGGGCTGGGCCTGGGATTTCTCACTATTTGCACCCTTCATCCTACTTCCTGCACCCCCTTGGCCCATTGTTTTATATTTTCATATTATTTTCATTTCTTTTTTATTTCTGACTTTATTTTATTTTTCCAAATATAAAAAATTACCAAAAATATTTTTCATAAATTTTTACATTTTTATTATATTTTTTATTTTATTTTGGCATAATATTTAGTTTATTAGGTTTAATATATTTATTTTCTTAAATAAAAACTTGTAAATATTATAAAAAATATTATATATTTTTAATTATTTATACATGAAAAATAATATTATCACACATATTTTCTTTTTAACATTTTTGTATATAATTTATTTTATTTTCTTATACATGAACAAATAATATAATTAATATATATATTTTCTTAAAACAAATTAGGGTTTCCACCCTTAATAAAAATAATCTTTTATTTTCTTATTTTTTAATACATTAAATAGTTTATTTTTACATACTTGAAAATAATACAAAAAACATTTTTTGCATATTTATAATATATTGCATATTTATAATATATTGCATATTTAAATACCTGTCCAGATATTATTTGTACATTGAATTCAATTTGGTTGTAATAGTTGAATTAGGGTTTTAATTTCTTGCAAATAATCCCCTATTCAAACTTGTACCCCTCTCCCATAATCATGTTTTAATAGTTGTAGATTTATTTTTACGCATTTATTGCTTTTAAATATGCCATGATAGAAAGATTAGGATTTGTATACAAAAATCAAAAATCAAACAAATAACTAGACCTAATACAAGACAAAATGCATGAAAATGACAACACAATGCACACAAGCACCCCTAGGGTTTCACCCACTTGTTGCCTTTAAAATGGCCATGGTATGCATGCTAGGTGTCTTGGAAAAACAAAAACAAAAACAAAAGATCATAGTCCCTCGATGACGCTATCTTGGTTGCCTAAACAAAAATGATCTAGTCCCACAAAAAACTTGCTAAAGATACTTAGCACTATTGTTATCATGGCCATACGATGACCCGCGCCTGTCCCGTTTAACATCCAAACACAAGGTTGTTTACCAAATGCAATGGTAAAACAACATTGTCAAAGGGTTAAAAATGTGTAGAAAATACTTTTGAGTAGGTAGGTAGATGCTCCTAGTTACTTGATCAAACTTGCAAACATCCTTGCTATTTTCAAAAACACACAACACAATTTCAAAACATTTCCCAAAACAAACTTTCAAACATTGAAACATTTTTTCAAAAGACAAACACCTTTGTATATATTCAAACAAGAATCATTACAAAGGTTGCCTAGAAAAGGGCATCTTTTCAAAATATTTTCAAAAACCACATACAAAGCACCATTTCAAACAATTGAAAAGCAAAAGCAAGTGATCTAAAACAAGTAACTAAGAGCCCATGGAAAACCATGGATGAAAAGGGTGCTAGCACCTTCCCTTTTCATAATCTACCCCCTAACCCAAGAAAACATCTCAAAGGTCTTTCCTGTGCTTTTTGACCTTTCCTTTGGATAAATAAAAAGTCGGTGGCGACTCTTGCTAAACCGAAACATTTGCGAGCACAAACGCAAAACCTCAAGTCAATTCTCCCACCGCATCACAGAACTGGAGACTCTGCTGGGAAAAAAGTCCTAAAAGTGGGGTTACCTTAGGGTTTTAGATCACCTTTACATGCTTATCTTGATTGACTTGATTGCTTTACATTTGGTTCTATTGTTTGGGTTTGAATCCTCTACCCGGATTTGGGAAACATTCATAGGTAAATAGTAATACGTTGTGGAAACTGTGTGGGGTATACCGACATGGTTGAAGCAATAGCTATATTAGTGCGACATATTTGTGGGTACCGGTAGCCTTTGAGTTAATCAAAGAGAATACGGGGCCGCTTAGTGATGTCATGAAGCACTAATGGACTTTTAGAACCTTTACTTGACCAACTTGGCCTTTTTAGGGGTAGTGAGATGACTGGCTTTGGTGCAGTCCGAAGTTGGTAGATGCTCGATACTACACTCATTAAGGGTTGTTTTCTTGGAATATTTCGGTCGCCAGTTAAGTGGCTAAACTGAAACAATGAACACAGAAAACAATCCAGTGATATTGAGCTCCTTAGAACCCGATTACTATTTATAGGACAGGTTGAGCCAACTGAACTTCAAGAGGGTACTTACCTATGAAACCCCATGCAAGCCTGAAACTATGATCTTATGTGATTTGTTTGTACATATATACTTGTGCATAACATCATAACATCATGAAGCATCATATGCATCCACTAACCATTTCAAGGGTTTGGATCTTCATCTTTGTTCTTGTTTTGTAGGTAATGGATTCACTACGCAGGAAAACAATCCAAGTCAACCTTGTTAGAATTCCTCCTCAACTCAAGGAGTTTTCTTCCAAGATTCCTTAGAATTCTCCATTCACCGAGAGGCATGGTCGTCTTCTCAACTTAGTCAACACCAACACTGAGGAAGACATGGTGAAAGTTCTCTTCCAGTTCTTTGACCCCCTACACCACTGCTTCACATTTCCTGATTACCAGCTTGTGCCTACTTTGGAGGAATTTTCTCAACTCCTGAGGATTCCTATTCTCCATCAACTACCCTACAACGGTACGGAAAGAGATCCAAAGCCTGAAGATGTTGCTCAAGTCCTACACTTGCAACCATCTGATGTCAAAGGTCATTGGGAAACCAGAAGTTGTGTCAAGGGTTTCTTGGCAAAGTTTCTATTTGAGAAAGCTCAAGAATGCTGGAATTCATTGGACTTACAAGCTTTTGAGGAAATTGTGGTTCTTCTCATATATGGGTTGGTCTTGTTCCCAAACCCTGACCAGCTTATAGATGTGAATGCTGTCAAAATTTTCATGTCCCGGAATCATGTGCCTACATTGCTTGGAGATATCCTCCACTCATTTCACACACGAACAATGAGGGAAAGAGGTGTTCTCATGTGTTGTACTCCTCTTCTAGCAAGGTGGTTTATTTCTCACCTTCCCCAATCAGTTTTGAAGAATGAGCAAGGTTTGAGGTGGTCACAACGATTGATGACCCTTACACATTCAGATATCTATTGGCGTTCTTGGTCCCGAGAAAATGTTATCACCATTGATCATTGTGGGGAATTCCCTAATGTCCCTCTACTAGGCATTAGGGGAGGCATTACCTATAACCCTTGTTTGGCTGAGACAGTTTGGGTATGCCCGAAGGGATGGCCCACATGACATGTTGATTCTAGACTTGGTTTTTGACTTCGACAATGACGATCAAGGACTTCGACAAAGGTTTATCCGAGCTCGGAGAATTCCCAACAAAGTGGACAGTAAGACCTTGGGACACAAGAATTCCATCCCCCTTGAACCTTACCTCAAGTGGGTACGAACCCGCTCCCAAAGTCTTATGATGCCTTACCCCTCCATTCTGCCTGTGATCAAAGATCCTATTATGGAAGGAGAGGTTACATACACCCTCCTGCATCCTGACATGCCAACATCACTTGAAGATTTGCAAAGGAGTTGGATACAGCTCAAGGGAGAACGCGATACTTTTGAAGCGCAATTCTACGCTAGTGAGAAGAAGGTTTTAGAACTTACTCGTCAACTTCACGAAGAGAAGACTCTCAACACCTACATTTCACCAAAGAGGATGCACAACGTCTTTTTACATTAGAATTTTGTATTATTTTGCCCATGGGGAATTTATGTACTAACAAATTATTCTTATTAATATGACGTGTGTTCCTTTTTGTTTAAAATAAATTTGAATTTCCGAATCCTTGAATGCATTACATGAATAACATATCATCATCATATGCATAAGCAGGTCTTCACACCAGGTTTCCTTATCTCTCTATTGTTTATTTCAGCAAGATGGATATAGAGCAGACGGTCAAAGACTTACAAGCGCAGAATTCACAGTTCCAGCAACTACTCATGACCTTGGCTAAGGGTCAGGAGGATCTCAAAACTTTGCTGGAAAAGGAAAAGGAGAAAAAGAAAAAGAAAAGAGTTGGTGTGGCTACCTTGGGTAGAAGATTTGAAGGTCAAGCTAGAAGGGTCCTGGATTTTCCCTCAACATATGATGAAGGGGCAGGAAAGGGAGCTGCAGTGCAATCTGAGTCTGAGGAAGAAGAAGAAGAAGAGGACGAAGACTATTCTGAGCAGCAGTACCCACCTGCGGATGACAAGTACAAGAATCTGGAAGAGCGTATGGCAGCCATGGAGGTGCAGAGGGTGCCTGGGCTAGACTTTGAAGATCTAGGGCTGGTTTCTGGGATTGTCATTCCCCCTAAGTTCAAGGTGCCTATATTTGATAATATGAGGGTTTGTCTTGTCCAAAGATGCACCTACGGTCTTATGTCAGAAAAATCCAACCGCATTCTTCTGATAAGGATCTGTGGGTCCATTTCTTCTAAGACAGTCTTTTGGGGACGCAGTTAGATTGGTTCTACCAGCTAGAGAGATTTGATGTGCACAATTGGGAGGATTTGGCTGATGCCTTCTACAGACAATATCAATATAATGTGGATTTAGCACCAACCCGTACTCAATTACAGAATATGGGCATGGTATCAAATGAAGGTTTCAAAGAGTATGCCCAGAAATGGAGAGACTTGGCTGGAAGAGTGCAGCCACCATTGTCTGAGAGGGAGCTTGTAGATATGTTCTTGGGTACACTATCAGGTCCCTTTTTCAATCACTTGATTGGAAGTTCGTCTGTGGGGTTCATCGAGTTAATTCTTACTAGTGAGAGAGTCGAAGCCGGAATCAAGAGCGGAAAAATTCAAAAGGATACATCTGCTTCCGCTGCCATTAAAAATAATTTTCCAGCCAAGAAGGAAGTCTCAGTTGTCTACTCTCAAAGAAGTCAAGGAAGAGTTGAGCGCCGGCCAGCGGTGGGGGCTGTAATGATTCAGAAGTCTGCAGCTGATCAACCTAGAAATAATCAACCCAGAACTAACCAAGCAAGAGCGGAAAGGCCTGCACGGCAATACACCCGGATCAACATGACACCTGCTCAGGTTCTCCCTCATCTTTTGAAGTTAAACCTTGCAAGTTTGAAAGAGGCACCGAAGAATCCGAATACAACTTCTCTTTTCCACCATGAAAATGCCAAGTGTGCTTATCATTCGGACAGTATAGGGCACGACACCAACAATTGTTGGGCCCTCAAGAACAAGATCCAGGACTTAATAGATGCTAAAGAAATTGAATTCGACGCCCCTGAAAAACCTAATGTGATCTCTGATCCAATGCCAAAACATGGTCACCATGCCCATGTTGTTGAAGAGGATCTTTTTGTTGCTACTGTTGATGATTTGATGACTCCGCTACCGATAATTAAGTTGAATTTGCTAAAGGATGGGATTTTCCCAGGCTGTGAAAAAGATTGCTACCTTTGTTCATCCTTACCAACCGATTGTCCGTTGTTGAAGTTAGGCATCCAGCGCCTAATGGATAACTAAGAAATCCTTTTTGAAAAGACTCCTGTTACACCGACTCCTGTTAATGACGTTTCGATAATTACTATATCCGCCAATATTTCCAAGGTCTCCAAAAGACCTGTTAAGATTACATCTGATCCGAAGATTGCACCTTTGAAGATAACTATGTCGGGGCCTATCCCGTACAAGTCCAACAAATCAATACCGTGGAACTATGGGGGAGAGATCTTTTACCACGGTATCAAACAAATTGAATCAACTGAAGAGAGTTTTGATGAAGAGACTTCCGACATTGGAAACATTGCCGGAATGAGTAAAATCACCCGTAGTGGAAGAATTTTCTCTCCAGAGATTGCGCCTCCAAAGGAATACTTCGGACCCTCAGCCGCTCCTAAGGTTACCCCTGCGCCGGTCAACATATCTGCGAGAACTCCAGTTATTGAAGAGGTTGTAACTCCTGTGGTTGTCCCCTCTGCTCTTGCTGATGATAGAGGGAAGGGGATCCAAGAAGAGCCTGTCAGGACGAAGGCTTAGCAATTGATCATCCCTGAGACCTCTCAAAAAGAAATGGAAGAGATTTTGAAAATAATCAAGAAAAGCGATTATAATGTTGTGGAGCAACTGGGGCAAACTCCCTCAAAAATCTCTATGCTGGCTTTGCTGCTTTGTTCAGAAGCTCATGCCAAATCTTTGATCAAATTCTTGAAGACGGCCCATGTGCCCCAGGAAACCTCTGCGGACCAGTTCCAGGAATGTGTAGCTAGCCTAACAGCTGACAACAGTCTAGGATTCTCCGACGCTGATTTAACATCAAAAGGGAGAAAACATAATGACGCTATGCATGTCTTGGTGGAATGCAGAGGGACTACTCTGGCACATGTCCTGGTAGACACTGGTTCATCGTTGAATATCCTACCAAAGAAGGCATTGGATAGGCTAGATTGTGAAGGTTTAAACTTGAAGCCCAGCAACATCATTGTTAAAGCCTTTGATGGTTCTAAAAGGATGGTCCACGGGGAGGTGGACATCCCGATAAAAGTGGGAACTAAAACCTTCAACTCCACATTCTATGTCATGGACATCCGTCCCTCCTATTCTTGCTTATTGGGAAGACCCTGGATTCATCATGCTGGAGCTGTTACTTCAACTCTGCATCAAAAGCTCAAGTACCCTGTCCAGGGGAAAATTGTAACAGTTCACGGTGAGGAGGAATACATGATAAGCCATCTTAATTCTTTCCGCTATATGGAATTGGATGGTGAATTCATCGAAACCCCCTTTCAGCATTTTGAGGAGGTAGCTCAGGAGATTGCGGTAACCAAGACAGTGGCTTCTGTACCTTTAATTACCAAACCTGTGCCTCGGATGTCGTCACTCAAAGATTCAAAGGTTGTGATTGAAGAAGGAGGAAGCACAATCTGGGGGCAACTTCCCGATTTTCCTTTTAAGTCTGATAAATTCAGCTTGGGTTTCACTGCTGCTAGTCAGAAGGCTGTGCGTCGCTCCTGGGCTGGAGGGCCACCAATGAAGATCACCCATCATGGAGTCAATGCTTTGGAGGATAGTGAAGAGGAGAACAACCTTGAAGACTGTATTTTCCCTACCGTTGAAGGAGGACTATGCAATTGGGAGGCAAAGGATTTTGTTCCCATTACTTTCATCAATCAGTAATTTATCTTTCAAACATTTATGTTGGTTTGTAATAATTCCTAAATAATTCATACACTTTTAACCTTGTGCCTTACCCGAGGTACATAGGTCCATTTGTAAGGGTTTGATTTTTCATCTTCATATGCCATTTTAATGAATCATGGACGTTTTCACATATAAACTTTTGTGTTCATTTTCTTTCTTTTTACATTTTATTTGTTTAAAGGTGGCTATCCCTTACACACACCCACACTCACCAACGCAGGTACCCATCCACTCTGGATTCCATGGGTTACAATTCTGCTATGGCCTTCAGTGACTCTGAAGATCTGGTCAATCATGCCGAATACGAAGGTGACGAAGACTGTGAAGTGCCTGGAGAGTTGGCTAGACTGCTACAACAGGAAGAAAGGGCTATTCTACCTCACGAGGAGTTATTAGAGATAATAAACTTGGGTACAGAGGAAGACAGAAAAGAAGTTAGAGTGGGTGCCAACCTAGCGCCAAGTGTCAAGGAGCACTTAGTTCAGCTGTAGAATAAATATGTTGAGATCTTCGCCTGGTCTTATGAAGACATGCTGGGACTTGATACAGATTTTGTGGTTCACCGTCTCCCTACAAGAGAAGACTGTCCACCAATTAAACAGAAAGTCCGCCAAATGAGGCCCGATATGTCTGAAAAGATCAAAGCTGAAGTGTTGAAGTAGTTCAATGTTGGCTTTCTTGATGTTACTTCCTATCCACAATGGGTTGCTAACATTATGCTCGTGCCTAAGAAGGACGACAAAGTCAGAATGTGCGTGGATTACAGAGATTTAAATAGGGCTAGCCCTAAAGATGACTTTCCACTACCGCACATTGACATCTTGGTTGACAATACAGCTCAACACAAGGTATTTTCTTTCATGGACGGATTTTCATGGTACAACCAGATCAAAATGGCCCCTGAAGACATGGAGAAAACTACTTTTGTTACACAGTGGGGTACGTTCTGCTATAAAGTGATTCCATTCAGACTGAAGAATGTCGGGGCAACCTATCAACGCGCCATGGTGGCTTTGTTTCATGATATGATACATCATGAGATAGAGGTTTACGTAGACGACATGATAGCCCGTTTACAGACGGAAGAAGAACACCTCGACCATCTGTAAAAGCTGTTTGTCAGGTCGAAGGAGTACAAGCTCAGACTGAACCCTAACAAGTGCACTTTCGGAGTCAGGCCAAGTAAACTCTTGGGTTTCATTGTCAGTAACAAAGGCATCAAGGTTGATCCTGCCAAAGTTAAAGCTATACAAGAAATGCCTGCCCCTCGCACGGAGAAGGAGGTTAGAGGTTCCTTGGGACACCTAAACTACATTGCAAGGTTCATTTCTCACCTAACATCTACCTATGAGCCAATCTTCAAGCTGTTGAAGAAAGATCATGTGGTTAAATGGAATGATGACTGTCAAGTTGCTTTCAATAGAATCAAGGAGTATTTGCTAGAACCTCCTATCTTGATGCCTCTCGTTGAAGGAAGACCTCTAATTATGTATCTGATTGTCTTGGAGAACTCAATGGGGTGCGTGTTGGGCCAACATGACGAGTCTGGCCGAAAAGAGCATGCCATTTATTACCTTAGCAAAAAGTTTACCGAATGTGAGACTCGCTACTCACTGCTCGAGAAAACTTGCTGCAATTTGGTATGGGCTGCTCGCCGGCTAAGGCAGTATATGTTGACACGTACCACTCCGCTGATCTCTAAGATGGATCCGATCAAGTACATCTTCGAGAAGCCTGCTTTATCTGGAAGAATAGCTAGATGGAAAATGATCCTCACCGAATACGATATACAGTACACTACCCAAAAAGCTATAAAGGGGAGTGTACTATCCGATCATCTGGCCCATCAAGCTGTCGAAGATTACCAATCCATGAGGTTCGACTTCCCCGACGAGGACATTATGACCTTGGACAACATTGAAGATTTCAGACCATATGACGGACCTGAACAAGGATCCCGATGGACCCTGTACTTTGATGGTGCCTCCAACGCGCTTGGAAAAGGTGTCGGCGCGGTACTTATCTCTCCAAAAGGTTGCCATACACCTTTCACCTCCAGACTCTGCTTCAGCTGCACCAACAACATGGCCGAGTATGAAGCTTGTATCTTTGGTCTCAAGGTTGCAATAGACTTGGGAATCAAATCTTTGATTGTATTTGGGGACTCCGCTTTGGTCATCAGTCAGATCAAAGGAGAGTGGGATACTAAACATCCAAACATCATCCCTTATAAAGAACATGTCTTGACATTGCTACCTCATTTCGAGCAGATTACCTTCGAGCACTTCCCGCGAGAAGAAAATCAGCTAGCAGATGCGCTAGCAACAATGTCTTCCATATTTAAACTTAACTGGGATAATGAGGCTCCAAAAATCACCATTGAACGGATGGACGAACCTGCACATTGTCACGAGATTAATACCGAAGAAGTAGTGGACCAACCATGGTTTCATGACATCAAAAGGTATCTCAAAGCACAAGAATACCCTGAAGGAGCTTCAGTCAACGACAAAAAGTTCTTAAGGAGGTTCTCAACTAAGTTCTTCCTAAGCAATGGTATCCTATACAAGCGCAATCATGATTGCATTTTGCTCCGTTGTGTGGACAAGGTTGAAGCTGAACAAATCATGGCTGAACTGCACAATGGTACCTTTGGCACCAACTCCAGCGGACATACGATGGCTAAGAAGATTATGCGGGCAGGCTATTACTGGTCTACCATGGAAGCTGACTGCCATCAACATTCCCGAACATGCCATAAATGCCAAATCTATGCGGATAAGGTACATATACCTCCAGTTCCTCTCAATGTCTTAACAGCTCCTTGGTCGTTCGCTATGTGGGGAATCGACATGATTAGAGAGATCAAGCCTACAACATCTAATGGACACCACTTCATCTTGGTGGCCATTGATTACTTTACCAAGTGGGTCGAAGCAGCTTCCTTCGCCTCCGTTACAAAGAATGTGGTTTCCCGCTTCATCAAGCAGAACCTCATTTGTCGGTACGGTATCCCCGACAGGATTATCACTGACAACATTACGAACCTGAATAACACTATGATCACCGCTCTGTGCGAGCAGTTCCAGATTCAACATCACAATTCATCTCCCTATCAGCCAAAGATGAACGGTGTTGTAGAAGCTGCTAACAAAAATATCAAGAAGATCATACAAAATATGACAGTCACCTATAAGGACTGGCATGAGATGTTACTGTTTGCTCTACACGGGTACCATACCACGGCACGCACTTCAACTGGGGCAAGACCCTATTCTTTGGTATACGGCATGGAGGATGTTTTACCTATCGAGGTTCAGATTCCCTCCTTGAGAATCATGAAGGATGCTGGTTTGAGTGAAGATGATTGGATTCAGACCCGGCTTGATCAACTTAACTTTATTGACGAAAAGCGACTTACTGCTGTTTGTCATGGTCAGGCATATCAAAAACAGATGATCAAGGCATTCAACAAGAAAGTCAGACGCCAAGTATATCAAGTCGGGGACCTTGTAATCAAGCGGATCATCTTGCCGCAAAGTGATCCCAGGGGCAAATGGACTCCTACTTACGAAGGACCATTTGTGATCAAAAACATCTTTTTTGGTGGGGCAATGATCTTAACCACCATGGACGGTGATGACCTGCCGCACCCTGCGAACGCAAACATAGTCAAAAGATACTACGCATAAATGACCCGGCAAGTTGAAAACCCGAAAGGGCGACTTGGACAAAAATTGGGCATCCCGATGAATCGAAAACCCGAAATGGCGGTTCAGGCAAAAATTAGGGATAAACGAAAAAATATGTACACCTGGCAAGTTGAAAACCCGAAAGGGCGACTTGGGCAAAAAAGGGTTTCCCGGTGGATTGAAAACCCGAAAGGGCGGTCCAGGAAAAAGTTAGGGAATTAAAGTGTATGACTATGTCTCGTCGGATCACTTTAAGGACAATCTCTTCACAGACAAGCTCCTGGCTTCTGATCAACTTCAGTCATCTTTGGACGAAGCAACGAATGGACAAGATATCCAGAGTTACGAAGGCTATAGCAGAATGGGAACCCCATGGAATTTTCACACATAGCCATCTTTCTTTGTATAAATTTTTCTCATTTTTTATGACAACATTCTCTTACTAGGATGTCTGTCTCCTTTGTACAAAATACTTACACAAAGTTAATACAAAGATACTTCAAAGTGCAGAAAACTATTTGCCTTTTCTTTTTCTTTACACTTGTGTTTTATTTGAAAATGTCCAATGATTTATTAAATGAGCATATGCATTTGAATATAATCACCTGTTTACAAATAAATGAAATGTGAAAGAACAATTAATGACAATTTGAAAGTATGGGAAAACGTCTTTAGGCTATTCCAAGAAAAAAATCCCCTGCAGTACATCATCTAGATCCTCAGCGGAGCTACAACCTTGAAATACATATCCCAGCGGAATTAAATTTCAAAATCCCTGGCAGAGTTAAATCTACAAACTCCCAATCCCCACCGGAGCAAAAACTTTGGTTCATAAATCCCCAGCAAAGATGAAACCTTCTTCCCTAGCGAAGTCAAATTTCCATCTACCAGTCCACAGCAAAAACCATCCAGTTTCTCCAGACTCCCCAGCAAGTTGTCTTAAAGTCTGAGAATCAACCGGATAACAGTTAACTTTTATCTCCAACCTCCGGATAATTCCCCAGTAGATTGGCATACAACCCAGACTCCTGAACTTTTTCCAAACAGGAATGAACCTCTTCCCACAGAGTCTTGATCTCCCCAGAAGAATAGCTACTCTCCAGCAGTATAGTTATTCCCCACAGGGTTCTTAATCCCCAACAGAATGAAGATTCTCATTCTTAACTCCTCAGCTTAAAGTCCCCGGGGATTTATTTTCCCCTAGCAGATTGAAGATTCTCATTCTTGATTCCCCAGTGAAGTTGCCAGAGTTTTCACCACTCCCCAGCGTGAGTTTGTCAGAATTTTTAATCCCCTGCAGATCGAAGATTCTCACTCTCACTACTCCAGTATGAAGTCCCCAAGGATTCATTTTCCCCAGAAGATCGAAGATTATCATTCTTAGATCCCCGCAGAAGCCATCAAAGTCTTCCTTATTCTCTAGCAGATCAAAGTTTTCTTTCATCTAATCCCCAATAGAGATCATCAGAATTTCCTTATTCCCCAGCCGAGTAAGGATTCCCCTTGTGTAATCTCCAGCCATAGTCATCAAAGATCTCTGGATTCCCCAAACAGGTTTCTCAAGCAGACTTGAAGGATCCCTATATCCCCAGAAAAATCATGAAAGATTTTCACATCCACAGAAGTTGTCAAGGTCTTGTTAATCCCCACTAGTTGCCAAGGATTTTCAAGCCCCAACAGTGGTCCAAGGATTTCTCATCCTTAGCAATCAAATATTCTGAATTTCCAACAGCGGTCATGGATTCATTTTCCCCGGCAGCAGTCAAAGATTTCATTATCTCCAACTATCAAGGATTTATTTCCCTCAGCAAGACAGCTAATCAGCTTACATGCGCATACATTACATTCATATACCATGAACATTGACAAAACGTATTTTATTGCATCATACATCTCATGCAACATAACTTTGTGTTTCAGCTAACATTTTACCCTTTTCAGGATAAGATTAAAAGCTATCTTTAACAAATATTCAAGATTTCAGATACAGTATGGATACACCCCAGACACGGAGGTCATTCTATTACTCATTCAGAATTTCAAAGTCAAGATACAGTACAGATACACTCCAGACACGAAAGTAATTCTGCTACTCATACAGATCCCAGATTCAGATACAGTCCAGATATGCTCCAAACACGGTAGCCATGCTGATCACTCATGCTGATGTTCTACAGCTTGGATAAGCTCGCCACGGAAGCTATACCCTTTCTCTTACAGATTCAGATACAGTCCAGATACGCTCCAAACACGGTATCCATGCTAATCACTCATGCTGATGTTCTATAGCTTGGATACGCTCGCCACGACAGCTATACCCTTGCTCTTACAGATTCAGATACAATCCAGATATGCTCCAAACACGGTAGCCATGTTGATCACTCATGTTGATGTTCTACAGCTTGGATACGCTCGCCAAGGAAGTTATACCCTTGCTCTTACAGCTTCAGATACAGTCCAGATACACTCCAAATATGGTACTCATGCTGATGTTCTACAGCTTGGATACGCTCGCCACGACGGCTATACCCTTGCTCTTACAGATTCAGATACAGTCCAGATACGCTCCAAACATGGTAGCCATGCTGATCACTCATGCTGATGTTCTACAGCTTGGATACGCTCGCCACGATAGCTATACCCTTGCTCTTACAGCTTCATATACAGTCCAGATACGCTCTAAGTACGGTAGCCATGCTGATCACTCATGCTGATGTTCCCTAGCTTGGATACGCTCTAGAAACGGCAGCTATACCCTTGCTCTTACAGATTTAGATACAGTCCAGATACGCTCCAAACACGGTAGCCATGCTGATCACTCATGCTGATGTTCTACAGCTTGGATACGCTCGCCACTGCAGCTATACCCTTGCTCTTACAGCTTCAGATACAATCCAGATACGCTCCAAATATGATAGCCATGTTGATCACTCATGTTGATGTTCCCTAGCTTGGATACGCTTCAGACACGGTAGCTATACCCTTGCTCTTACAGATCCAGTTACAGCTTGGATACGCTCCAGATACGACAGCTATACCCTTGCTCATACAGATTCAATCTCCAGATTGGGTTCAGATACGTTCCAGACACGGATACCATTTTGACACTCATTTTTCTAACTTACAACATACAATTCAACAAACGTTCTTGGATGGCATCTTTAAGCCCATCTCCAGCAAGATTCAATCATCTCCAAATGGCATCTTTAAGCCCATTCCCTCAACCACATTTTGACGAGTGCAAATTTACGGGCACTCTAGTGTCCAATCATCTTTTACCTTCGAGTCACGGAAGGCAAACTCGCCAATCTAACTCTTCAGGTTCAAGAAGATTGAACAGGGGCAGAGACCAACCAAGAATCCTCTAACTTCTTTTTCAGTGTGGGGGACTGTCATTTCTTGGATGGCCTTTACGTTGGTAGGATCGACTTCAATGCCTTTGTTGCTAACAACAAAACCTAGAAGCTTTCCAGATCGTACTCCGAATATGCATTTGTTAGGGTCTAACCTCAACTTGTACTTTTTAAACCTTTAGAATAGCTTGTACAGGTGATCGAGATATTCCTCTTCAGTTTGTGATCTGGAAATCATATCATCCATATAGACCTCTATTTCATGATGAATCATGTCATGAAACAGAGCTACCATAGCTCTTTGATATGTTGCCCATGCATTCTTCAACCCGAACGGTATGACCTTGTAGTAAAAGGTGCCCCATTGCGTAACAAAAGTGGTCTTCTCCATATCTTCGGGAGCCATCCTAATTTGATTATAGCCTGAGAAGCCGTCCATGAAAGAGAAGACTTTATGCTGAGCACTGTTATCGACCAAGACATCAATATGAGGTAGAGGGAAGTCATCCTTGGGGCTTGCCCTATTCAGATCCATATAATCTACGCACATACGAACTTTTCCGTCTTTCTTTGGCACCGGCACCACATTTGCAACCCATTGGGGATAAGATGTCACAGCTAGGAATAATGCATCAAATTGTTTCATCACTTCATCTTTTATCTTCTCAAACATATTAGGCCTCATGCGACGAACCTGTTGTTTGACAGGAGGACAATCTTCTTTTATCGGCAGACGATGAACTACAATGTCGGTATCCAACCCTGGCATATCTTCATACGACCAAGCAAACAATTCCACATAGTCATGCAACATTTGAACCAACCTTCTTTTGACACTGTCTTCTAAGTTAGCTCCAATCTTAACCTCTTTCTTATCTGTATCAGTACCCAGATTGATGACATCAACTGACTCTTCATGTGGCTGAATAGCTTTTTCCTCTTGTAATAGAAGTCTGGCTAGTTCTCCTGGTATTTCACAATCTTTCCCGCCTTCGTCTTCGGCTTGGTTAATTGAACATTCGAAGTGATAGTCGGAAATAGCAGAGTCATTGACAATAAGATCCAGAGTGGATGAAGACCTGCAAGAGTGTGTGTGTGTGCATGTAAGATACATGGCTATTTGAAAAAATGTACTTGAAGGAAAATAAAGATAATGAACACAAAGATTTGAATGCAAAAGAGTCCAATGGTTTGTATTGAATGATCATATGATAAGATAAACATAAATAAAACCCTTGACAAATGGACCAAAGTGCCCCGGGCCAGGCACATGGCTTAAAAGATAATGTTTAAATATTACAGACAAAATGTTCTTGAATTCAATAAAAGCAATAAACAAGTGATTACTCCTCAATGAAGGAGATGGGCACGAAGTCCTTTGCATGCCAATTTTTAAGCTCCGTTGTAGTGGGATACACCCAATCTTCAAATGCAACTTCATTATCAGAATCACCTACAGCGTTGACCTCATGGTTTCCAATACGGAGAGGTGGCTTTCCTGCACGGGTGCGCCTCACTTCCTTCTGAGCCTTGACGGTGAAACCCAAACCAAATTTGTCCGCTTTGAATGGTATCTCGAGGAGTTGCCCCCAAGTATCACAGCTTCCTTCTTCAACTGTAGCACGAGCATCTTTGACTGAAACCATCTTCGGTATGACCTTAGCAGCTTTGGACACATCAGAGTAACATTTGGTAGCAGCAACCATTAGTGGCACAACTTCAAAATATTGACATGAGGTCTCAAAAAATTCCCCGTCCATCTCTACGTATTTGAAATAGTTGAGGTGGCTTACCATGAACTCTTCCTCTCCACAGACAGTGACGATTCTTCCTTCAACAGAATACTTGAGCTTTTCATGAAGAGTTGAGGTTACTGCCCCAGCTCCATGGATCCAAGGGCGACCCAACAAACAAGAATAGGCAGGACGGATATCCATGATGTTGAAGGTGGAATTGAAAATTTGTGAGCCCACCTTGATTGGAAGATCTACCTCTCCATGAACTGTCCTCTTTGATCCGTCGAAATCCCTCACAATTATATCACTTGGTTTCAAGACTAAACCTTCACAGTCTAAACGGTCTAACACCCCCTTGGGTAGTACGTTTAAAGAAGAGTTTGTGTTGACTAGAACATGTGCTAGGGTAGTCCCTTTGCACTCGACAGAAACATGTAGAGCTTTATTGTGGTTCTTCCCAAGCGGTGTTAGATCAGCATCTGAAAATCCCAAACCATTATCAGCCGTCAAGCTCACCACACAATTCTCAAACTGGTCCGTTGTGGTCTCATGAGGGACATGAGCCTTCTTCAAGAATTTGATTAATGCCCGAGCATGAGCGTCTGAATAGAGTAGTAATGACAACATGGAAATCTTAGAAGGGGTTTTCCCCAACTGTTCCACGATCTTGAAATCGCTCATTTTTATGATTTTCAAGATCTCGTCCATCTCACGAGCAGAAGGTTCTCCATCAGCAACATCCTTTGCGGGTATTTTTGTCAGGACAGGCTCAACAACTTTCTCTTTCCCTCTTGGATCAGTACTTGTCTTAGCAGCAGTGATGCGGATAGGCGCCTTTGTAACAATTGGGGGTGAGATGTTGGGTGAAAAGATTCTCCCAGTTCTAGTCACTTTGCTTGAGCCAGTTATGTTACCAACATTATCAACATTGTCTTCTTTGATCCAAGTGTCTTGTTTTATCCCATGGTAAAACACCTCAGCACCATAGTTCCATGGCATTGCCTTGTTTGAAGAGTAGGGAATTGGTCCAGGATTGGTAATTATTAGGGGAGCAACAATTGGTTCATTTGAAATCCTGATAGGACCCTTAGAGGAGATCCTAAGAGGCTTGTTTGAGATGGTGATAATGGAGATATCTTCACATTTATTAGTCAAACTTTTGGCAAGAGGGATCTTCTCAAATAGGATCTCATGGCTATCGATCAGGCGTTGAATGCCTTTCTTTAGCCCTTTGCATCCATTGAGTTGTTTGGCACAACAAACACAATCCTTTACACAGCCAGGGAAAATCCCGACTTTCAACTGGTTCTTTTTGATGATATTCAGCAGAGTAGTCAAGTCTTCGACAGAGGCAACGAAAATGGTATCTTCAACAGCACTGACACCCTTGCCATGGTTCGGCATAGGTGCGGTGATTACATTCGGAGTTAGAGGAGGATCAAATTCAATAGTCTTGTTATCGATCAAGTCCTGGATTTTATTCTTCAAGGCCCAGCATTGGTCAGTCTCATGCTCGGGGCTACTTAAGTGGTATGCACATTTGGAGTTCGGTTGTACTTTGGTGAAGAGGTATCTGGATTGGCAGGAGGATCGCGCAATGTCACTAAATTATCCTTTGGCAAGTGTTGTAAGGCTTGGGATAATGACATGCATATCCTCGTGAATTGTCTTCTCGGATTTTCGAACCGTTGATGATTAGCAGATGGTCTTTGAGTAGGAGTTGGATTGGAGATTTAGACAACATTAACAGACGGATGATTATTCTTCTGGGTATGGGCCCTTTCCTCATACACGGAATTTATTTCTTTCTTTGAAGTAAAAGTTTTCTTTATAGGATTGGAAGTGGAGGCGGATGCCATGGGAATCTTCCCGCTTTTTATGTCACTTTCAACTCTTTCGCCGGCTAAGATTAGCTCGGTGAAACTGGAAGAAGAACAGCCAACCAACAAGTTAAAAAATGGACCAGATAAAGTGCCCATAAACATGTCAATGTGTTCCCTATCAGTCAAAGGTGGTTGAACCCTACCGGAAATGTCCCTCCACTTTTGTGTATATTATTTAAACCCTTCATTCTTCCCCATTGTCATTTCTTGTAACTGGACTCTTGTTGGCGCCAAGTTGGCATTATACTTGTACTGATGGTAGAAAGCGGTAGCTAAGTCTTCCCAAGTATTGATACAGGAACCATCCAACTGGTAGAACCACTCTAGTTGCGTTCCGGTCAAGCTTTCTTGGAAAAAGTGAACCCAAAGTTTCTTATCAGCAGTGTGCGGCTGTATCTTGCGCACATAAGATTTCAGGTGAAGTTTTGGACAAGAAACTCCATCGCACTTTGCAAAGACGGGTATCTTGAATTTATGGGGAATGACAACCCCATAGATCAAACCTAAATCATCAAAATCTAAATCGGGGACGGCTTGGATCTCAACAGCCTTTAATCTGTCTTCTAACTGCTTGTATTTGACATCAGCGGGTGGATACTGCTCGTCAAAATAATCATCATCAGACGCTTGATCATTAATACATTCAGCCCGGGTACTCGTAACTTCACCAATCTGATTCTCATCTTCTTCAGATGAGTCTTCTACCACCGGGATCTGACAAACCGACTCTTTGAACCTTCTACCCATGTTGACCAGGGCTTTCTTCTTATGTTTCTTCTTAACTGCCAACAATGCCATCATATCTTGTTTCCCCTTGGCTAGGGCCAGTAGAGTCTCTTGGAATTGAGAGTTTTGTGTCTGAAGGTCCTTCACAGTTTTCTCTAGATCCATCTTGCTGAAATAAATAGCAGAAAGATAAGGAAACTTGTTATGTGAAAACCTATCATGTTATGATGCATGGAAGATGTATATGCAAATGATTTCAAGGACTTATGAAATTTAAATTTGTATAGACAAGGAATGAACAAAAGTAAATTTTCATTAATTTGTTCAAAATGATCACATCATGCCTCTTGCGCTTATAAAATAACTTTTTAAGATAAAAAGATTGAACGCATCCTCTTCAGTGCAAGGTAGGCGTTCACACTTTGCTCTTCATGTAGCTGATTTCTAAGCTCCAAGACCCTCTTCTCGCTAGCGTAGAATTAAGCTTCAAAAGTATCTCGTTCTTCCTTTATCTGAATCCAACCTTTTTGCAAGTCTTCAAGAGAAGTTGGCATGTCTGGATGGAGGACAGTGTATGGGACATCTCCTTCGACCACAAGTTCCATGATAACTGGTAAGATGGAGGGATAAGGAATCACAAGTTTATGAGAATGAGCTCGTACCCACCTAAGGTAAGGCTCAAGGGGAATAGGATTCTTGTGTCCCAGCGTCTTACTATCCATTTTGCTTACCATCCTCCAAGCTGGTATAAACCTCGGACGGTAGCCTTGATCGTCGCTCTCGTAGTCGAATACCACTCCTCGGATGAGCATATCATGCGGGCCATCCCTTCAGGCATAACCAAATTGTCGTAAGGCTAAGCAAGGGTTGTAAGTGATACCTCCCCTAATACCAAGAAAAGGGACATTAGGGAATTCCCCACAATGGTCGATGATAGTAACATTCTCCAAAGATTGAGAACACCAATGAACCTCTGAATGTCTGAGCATCATCAGCCTATGGAACCACCTTAAACCTTGCTCGTTCTTCAATATAGACCGGGGAAGATGTGAAATAAACCATCTTGCTAAGAGAGGAGTGTAATATATTAGGATCCCTTTTTTCCTCATAGTGCGAGAGTGAAAAGAATGTAAGATATCTCCCAACAAAGTAGGCACCGGATTGCGATACATGAAGATCTTGACAGCATTTACATCTATAAGTTGGTCAGGGTTTGGAAACAAAACCATCCCATAGATGATAAGGGCCAAGATTTCTTCAAAAGCTTGTAAATCCAAAGAGTTCCAACAATCTTAAGCTTTCTTGAACAAGAACTTGGCTAAGAAACCTTTGACACCACTCCTTGTTTCCCAATTAGTTGTGATATCAGATTGTTGCAAGTGTAATGCTTGGGCAATCCCTTCAGGTTTTGGTTCTCTTTATGTACCATTGAAGGGTGGTTGATTGAGAACGGGAATCCTCAAGAGTTATGAGAATTCTTCCAGAGTTAGTACAAGCTGATAATCGGGAAAAGTGAAGCAATGGTGTAGAGGATCAAAGAATTGGAAAAGCACCTTCATCATATCTTCATCAGTGTTAGAGGTAAGCAAATTTAGGAGGCGACCATGTCTTTCGGTGAATGAAGAACTCTCAGGGACCCTTGATTCTAACTCTTTGAGTTGAAGAGGCATTCTTACGAGATTGACTTGGATAGTATTCCTACGGATAGAAGCCATGTCCTACAAAACAGAACAAAGATAAATCCCAATAATCCTTGAAATGGTTAGTGAGAATGAGTATGATGTTATGATGTTTATGATGTTATGTACAAGTAAGTATATGCAAACAAGGCAAACAAGTCCTTAGGTTTAGGCTTGCATGGTGTCTCATAGGTAAGTACCCTCTTGAAGTTTAGTTGGCTAAAACATTTCCTAGAAATAGTAACCGGGTTCTAAGGGATCTCAATATCACTAATCTGTCATATCGTCCATTGTTTCAGCACAAGCCACTTTCACGGCGACCGAAATATCCCGAGAAGTCATATCTCAATGAGTGTAGTATCGAGTATCAACCAACTTCAGACTGCACAAAAGTCGGTTATCTCACTACATCCTAATGGCCAAGTTGGTCAAGTAAAGGTTCTAAAAGTCAGTTAGTGCTTCATGACACCACACAGCGGCCCCATATTCTCTTTGACTACTCAAGGGCTACCGGTACTCACAAATGTGTCACACTAACGTAGCTATTTCTTAGACTATGTCGGTATACCCCGCACAGTTTCCATAATGTATTACTACTTACCTATAAGGTATCCCAAATCCGGGTAGAGGATTTAAAACAAGCCCAAATAAGGAACCAAAATGTAAAGCAAACAAGTCAAACAATGAAATCCAATAAAGGTGATCTAGCCCTAAGGTAACCCCACTTTTAAATTTTTCCCCAACAGAGTCATCAGATCTGTGATACGGTGGGAGAACTGACTTGGTTGTTTTGCATTTTATCACAAATGTTGCGATTAGCAAGAGTTGCCACCGACTTTTCTTTTATCCAAAAGGAAAGGCTAAAAATAACAGGAAATACCTTTGAGATTATTTCTTGAGTTCGGGGGGTATATTATGAAAAGGGAAGGTGTTAGCACCCTTTTCATCTATAGTTATCTATGGGCTCTTTGTTGCTTGCTAGATCACTTACTTTTGTTTGAAAATGTGCTTTGTGTGATTTTTGAAAGTATTTTGAAAAGGCGCCTTCGTTTAGGAAAACTTTGTAATAGTTCTTATTTGTAAGAACGTATACAAAGTGTTGGACTTTTGAAAATGTTTCATGTTTTTGAAAGTTTGTTTTTGAAAGTGTTGGTGTTTGTTTTTAAAATAAGCAAGAATGTTTGATTTGAAAATGAGTAAGCAACTAGGAACAACTACCTACTCAAAAGTCTTTGTTCATTTCTTCCTTCCTTTGATATTGCTATCTTACCATTAATTTGGTAAGAAGCCTTATATTTGGATGTAAAGGGATGGGTGTGGGTCATCGTATAGTCATGATAGCAATGTTGTAAGATATCTTAGCATTTCTCTTTTAGGGACTAAGATCATTTGAAAGGCAACATTTGTAGCGTCATCGAGGGACTATGATCTTGTATTTTTTTATTTGTTTTTGCTAAGACATCCCACATGCATAACATGGCCATTTTTGTAAGGCAACAAAGTGGAATTACCCTAAGGGTGAAAGTGTGCAAGTGTGTTTGATTTACATGCATTGTTTATCTTGAATTAGGGTTTCCTACTTGTTGGTTTTAGTCTTGCCACACAAACCCTAATTACTAACATTTATATAGAGCGATAAAATGCGGAAATTAAAATTACTACGCTATTACATCATTAGGGGGGGGGGTATACAAACTTATAAATGGGGATTGCAAGAAAATTAAACCTAATTAATTATTACAACCATATTGAATAATGTACAAAAATTGAAAATAAAATAATGCAAGAATGTAAATGGAAAAAGAAATGATTTTTGTTTGGATTTTATGAAAGGGTTTAATTTTGACCTAATTAAAGAAAATGATTAATTAAAATTAAAAAAATTAAACTTAAACTAATTAAAAAAGAAATTAAGTTAAAAAGGACTTTTTAGGGTTTTTTGATGAAAAGGTTTTAAGTTAATAAAATAATATGAAAATTAATTAATTAAAAGAAACCTAAATTCTAAGTTAATTTTAATTTAAAATAAAATAATAATTAAACCTAAATCTAAATATTAATTATTTAAGAAAAAGAAATTAATTTGTTAAGAAAATGTTTTTGTTCTTTTTGTTTTATAAAGAAAATACTAATTAAGTGTGAAGATAATAAATAAAATATTTTTTGGATTTTTAATAAAAATAATAATAATAATAATAATAATAATAATAATAATAATAATAATAATAATAATAAATGATAAAGAAAAATAAAATAAAAAATAAAATAAAAAAAGAAAAAGAAATAATAAAAAACAAAAGGGTCAGGTGCAAAGGTAAATGGGAGGGGTTAGAAGAAGCAAAAAAAGCAAGGCCCAAAGGTGGAGGCCCAGGCGCTGCTGTTTGAAACAAAAAAGAGGAAAAATGTGAGAAAAATGCACAAAAGGTAGCGCTGGGACTTGAACCCCTGACCCTTAGCATACACGCGTGCTACCTTTACCACCAGGGTGGCTGTACATCCGGTAACATTGATGAAATAATAAATATATAACGTAAGTCATGTCCTAAATGTGACTTCATCTTCAACCTCCAGCCTGAACATCTGTAACTTCACCATTTCTCAACAAAAAGGAAATATGCAAACATGAAAGTTGCTCCATTTTTCCATACGAATCCAACCATATAAATATCATAAGCTATAAATCAAAGATGAATGAGAATTTCTAAAAGTACCAAATTCTAACCTAATTATTTTCAGAGATTCAAACCTAAACTTCTCTAAGCTCAATCAATATAAATGAAATCTATGGACATGTACAGTTTCAGGGCAATGTTGTCTACATTTTATCTTCACAAATGTAAGCCTAACAATGCCTAAATGAAAAGATAGAAGTTCAGAAAATGCACCTTAAAACTGGAAATCGTGAAATGCAAATGAGCTTGATTCAAGGTATCGCAATGATCAGTTTAGCTTCCTCAAGTTCCCAGGAAGCTAATGTAATGGTTAGCTTGAGCAATGGATGGATGAAATGGTCTAGAGAAGTCAACTTGAGTGCTCTGTTTTTGGTTATGGAGTTTGATGCAAATGGTGTTAAAGTTATGAAACAGGGACATGGACATGTTATATTTGATGTATAGGAGCTTTAGGAACCAAAAGGCCAAGAAACACACGAGTAGATTCTAAGTTTCAAGTTTAAAGTCAGAATTTGTGCATCAATGGAGTTTTTGGACAATTTCTGGCTTGAGGGAGTTTGGGAGAATTTCAGGGTGCTTAAGCTCGTATCTTAGCTCACAAATAGTGTCTCTATTTATAAGCAACAAGTTTGGAGACTTGTATCTGATCAGAATTCAAAATCACATGTTTAAGCTCAACATGTGATTTTTTGAGAAATCAAGTTTCAATGCCTTGTGTACTTGCTATTGTAGAGTGGTTATGCTTTAAACAAACTTGCTTCTGACTTTTTTGATGGAGTGTGATCATAGGGAATAAATGAGAGGCTCAAGAATTGACTTTGTGCGTAAAGCTTGCTTTTCAAGAATGTCATTCTTCACTTTCTTCCCAAAATGGTAATTTAAATTGGGCAATGCTTAAACCACTTGGATTATAGCTCAAACATTTGTGTAATCCATTAATTATGGATAGATACACACGTTAGAAGGCCTGAAAAGCAAGATTATGCAGCCTAACATTGAAATTGAATTATGTGTTCATCAAGATATGACTTGTAAATCAAGAATGAAACCCTAACTTTTTGCCTTCGATTCTCCTTGCTCAAGTATGATCTCAATGAGTTCTTGGACATTTTGGAAAGCTTTTAACATCCTCTAAAAACTCTATGTTGGACATTTTTGAAAATTAATCTTGGAACTATGCGAAAATTTCCATGAAGTCAGGTCAAAAACCTGCCTAAACTAGGGGAAAATTTCACTAAGTTTCCAAGTTTCATGAACATGTCTTCACAAAATCATAAATTGAAATATAGGAATTTCTAGAAGAAGTTGTGTTCTACAATGATTTAGATCTCATTGAGATATACAACTTTCGTGTTGGAAGTTTCCTTTGAATCATCATGCATCATGGTGTAAATTTGGCTAAAAGTTATGAAAAAAAAAGTGAGTTTCCAACACTTAGAAAAATTTCTAAGTTTAGAAATTTTGACTTTTCAAAATGAAATCTTGACTTTTTGATTTCTTGATGAAAAAGTTTCATATTTTGACATGTTTTGATGAATTGTGATCTTTGATACTTAATTTTGACCAAAAATTCAAAGTTTGACTTTTCAGTGTACAATTGACTTTTCATCAGTTGACTGAAATTCATCTGTCAATTAATTGATCTGGAGTAATATTTTAAGCCATGCCATTAGGTCAAAATGAAGCATTTAAATCCTTGAGGTCATATCTTAAATCAATAAGTCATTTTCTAGGTCAAAAATCAAAAATTGAACCTTCCTAGTCAAAACCCTAATTTTGACCATTTTGCCCTTTTGATGATCTGATCAAACTTTTTGAGGAATTGTGATCCAAACTTGATCAATGGACATATATGAGTTCATGATGTTGATATGGATCAAAAATTATGAAGTTTGACTGTAAATTGACCATAATTGACTTTTTCCTAAATACAGTTGATTTTAGGTCATCTGATCAATTGACTGAGCAAAAATATGATCCAAGACTTGAAACTTGACATGAGAAATCTTGAGGGTCCAAAATGATCCATGAAAGTCATATGGGGCATTAAAAGTCCATTTGTCCTTGTGCAAACTAAAACCCTAATTTTCAGTTATCAGTGCTTGAGGAGGTGTCTTGAGTTGATCAACCCTTGTGCAGTCTTGAATCAAAGGAGATCTTGTGAGAGATTATTTGATAAATGAGAGGGCAAATTTTGGGGTACAACAACGTGGATGTAAACAGGGGGAGAAAAATCTGTCTGACTATGCATGTGTATGTACAAGAAGTAGCTATATAATTCAAAGGCATTATGGACAGTGCACATTGATACTTGAAGTTTTCTCCTCAAATATCGTTTCTTTTGACCAAGATTGGTGCTACAACCTAGGATCGTTACTTTCCAAGTGAAAATCCCAGTTATTTATAGAGAACTTTACGTATCTCTGTAACCCCGTGAGCTCCTTGTGTCCATAATTCTTATGACTTTTATTCGGGTTTGGGTAAGTTATGCCTGCGTCTGGTATTGTGAAGGTCTCCTTTGCCAAGTTTTGGCTAAAAGGGGGAGATGAAAGGTGAATTAGATCAGATGCTGCTTCCATAAGTGGTTATTATTAATGTTCACAGATGTCAAAATAAGATGTCAAGTGGTTTATTATTTGTGACATATTTTTGTGACCTGTGATCTGAGTTATGAACACAATTGTGACATGTGTTATGAGTTATCAGGGGCGGTAGTTAATTTGTTCTAAAGGAGTTATTGAGAGTTATCTTATTCCACCATTGGTCTTCTATGTTTAGAAGATGTTCCTGCATTGAGGGGGAGTACAAGTTGTCTTGGGCTATCTTTTTCCTCGTGTGCATCAACCAAACTTCAGGACTTTCCTTCCTTTTATCCTGAAACTGATGTTCGTTCGTGCTGATGAAATTGTGTTCTGCAGAGTGCTGCAAAGAAGATGTCTAACAAGATGTTGAGACATCATTTTCAACTTAAGATCTATTGTTGTGTGCAGCAACTTCTGAATTGCTGCAAATTGTTTTTTAAATTATTTGTTTTAGCCAAAATTTTCCAAAGGGCGAGATTGTTAGGTCTCTTGTTTTAGGATTGGCTTAATTTTTTGTAAAACAAATAATAGCAGCAATAATGTAATGGAGAATAGGATGTATAAATTTGCTAACAAGAACAGGTACAACAAGAAGTCCTATTACAATGTCAGAACATGTTGTGTTGAACTTTTTCAACAACTAAAACAACATGTCGAAGAAGATGTCTTGATATCGTGCCTGCTGAGGTGGATTAATGAATTCATTTTGTTCTCAACATTGGCAGAATATTCAGGAGAATATTATGTATCCCATGAGGATATTGGCGGTGTTTAAATCTATGAGTTGGTCGGGATTTGGAAACAAAACCATCCCATAGATGAGAAGGGCCACAATTTCCTCAAAAGCATGTAAGTCCAAGGAGTTCCAACAATCTTGAGCTTTCTCAAACAAGAACTTGGCTAAGAAACCTTTGACACCACTCCTTGTTTCCCAATTAGTTTGACATCAGATTGTTGCAAATGTAGGGCTTGAGCAATCTCTTCTGGTTTTGGATTTCCGTACCGTTGAAGGGTAGTTGATTGAGAATAGGAATCATTAGGAGTTGGGAGAATTCTTCCAACGTTGGCACAAGTTGATAGTCGGGAAATGTGAAGCAATGGTGTAGAGGATCAAAGAATTGGAAAAGCACCTTCATCATATCTTCACTAGTGTTGGAGGTAACCAAGTTTAGGAGGCGACCATGTCTTTCAGTAAATGGAGAATTCTCAGGAACCCTTGATGCTAACTCTTTGAGTTTAGGGGGGATTCTTACGAGATTGACTTGAATGGTTTTCCTGTGAATAGAATCCATGTCCTATAAAACAGAACAAAGATAAATCCCAAAATCCTTGAAATGGTTAGTAAGTATGAGTATGATGTTTATGATGTTTATGATGTTATCTACAAGTAAATATACACAAATAAAGCAAATAAGTCCTTGGGTTTAGGCTTGCATAGAGTCTCATAGGTAAGTACCCTCTTGTAGCTTAGTTGGCTCAAACATGTCCTAAAAATAGTAACTGGGTTCTAAGGGAGATCAATATCACTGGTTTGTTTTCTCGGACATTGTTTCAACGCAAGCCTCTTTAATGGCGACCGGAATATCCCAAAAAACCAAACCTCAATTAGTGTAGTATCGAGTATCTACCAACTTCGGACTGCACCAAAGTCGGTCATCTCACTATGTCCTAATGGCCAAGTTGGTCAAGTAAAGGTTCTAAAAGTTCATTAGTGCTTCATGACATCACTCAGCGGCCCCGTATTCTCCTTGACTACTCAAGGGCTACCGGTACCCACAAATATGTCACACTAATGTAACTATTGATTAGACCATGTCGGTATACCCCACACAGTTTCCACAATGTATTTCTACTTACCTATAAGTTATCCCAAATCTGGGTAGAGGATTCAAACCCAAACGAATGACCAAAATATAGAGCATACAAGTTAAACAATGAAACAAGTAAATGTGATCTAGCCCTAAGGTAACCCCACTTTTAAAAGATTTCCCCAACAGAGTCGCCAGTTCTGTGGTACGGTGGGAGAACTGACTTGGTTGTTTTGTGTTTGATCGTAAATGTTGTGGTTAGCAAGAGTCGCCAGTGACTTTTCTTTTATCCAAAAGGAAAGGTGAAAAAGCACAGGAAAGACCTTTGAGATTGTTACTTGAGTTCGGGGGGTATATTATGAAAAAGGAAGGTATTAGAACCCTTTTCATCCATGCTTTTTCATGGGCTCTTAGTTGCTTGCTAGATCACTTGATTTTGTTTGAAAATATGCTTTGTGTGGTTTTTGAAAGTATTTTGTAAAGAGGTCATTGTTTAGGCAAACTTTTGTAATGATTCTCGTTCGTAAGAATGTATACAAAGGTGTTGATATTTTGAAAATGTTTTCAAGTTTTGAAAGGTGTTTGGAAAGTGTAGGTGTTTGTTTTGAAAATAGCAAAGATATTTTTGATTTGAAAATGAGCAAGCAACTAGGAACATTCTACCTACTCAAAAGTCTTTCTTGTTTATTTCCTCTTTTATTTGACATTGTTGTCTTACCATTGATTTGGTAAGTAACCCTATCTTTGGATGTAAAAGGGACGGGTGTGGGTCATCGTATAACCATGATTAGCAATGTTGCAAGATATCTTAGTGTTTTCTTTGGGGACTAAGATCATTTTGAAAGGCAATATAGATAGCGTCATCGAGGGACTATGATCTTGTATTTTGCTTTTTTTTGCTAAGATACCTCGCATGCATAATATGGCCATTTTTATAAGGGAACCAAGTGGATTTACCCTAGGGGTGTTTGTGTGAAAGCTTATTAATTTACATGCTTGATTCGTCTTTGATTAGAGTTTGCTATTTTTGTTGGTTTTAGTCTTTCCATACAAAACCTTAATTACTAGCATTTGTATATAAAGCATTAAATTACAGAAAGTAAGAATGCTAAGCTATTACATCAATAGGGGAGGGGGTGTACAATTTTACAAATGGGGATTTTTTGCAATAAAATAAAATCTAATTAACTATTACAACCATATTGAATATTGAAATGGACTTGTTTCTATTTTTGTTGAGAAATTAAATTTACTTAAGGAAATACTTTTGGTCTTTTTTATTCTAAAAGAAATAAAATAAAACATGTGAATATGAAATATTTTTGGTGTTTTTGGTTATTAAAAGCAAAAAATAAGATAAACAAGAAAATGTAGTCAGAATCAGCACATTGCTGAAACGAGGAGGAACATAAGTTCTGACTCTGATACGCTGCATGAGAGAAAGTGTTAGTAGGTAAGCAGAAGGTCAGAAGTTATGGGCATGGGTACACCAAGTTCTGAGGTTGCTGGGAATAAAAGAAGATCTAGAAGTTCTGATTATTGAAGGGGTTCAGAAGCTATAGTGTGGTTGGGAACCTAGAAGTTCCTATATCACTGGCAAGTCAAAAGTTCTGGCCATTTGAGAGAGTGAGGTGGCAATGTTGTTGGGTAAGGTTGTTTAGAAGTTCTGATTTAGGAATATTGTTTTCTAGATAAATGGGTGAAAATGTCAATAAATAAACCTAAAAGAGATGCTTATGGGGATAGAACCCAGGACCCTTAATACTAATGTCTTATGCACACGCTTTCTACCACTGGGGTGGCTGTACATCCGGTATTAGAAGTAAGAGCATGAACATATAACATAAAGTAAGTTCTGATGATGAGCTTCACCTCTTTCTCCATGCTAATCAGAACATCTGCAACTTAGTCATTTCTCAACAGAACAGAAAACACAAACATAGCAATTATGGCAGGTTTTCCATCATGGTTTCAGAAGCACAAAAAAATATCAAGATTGTAAATCAGAAACAAGCATGTATCTGCTAATCCTAATTTCCTTACGAAATTCTGAACTGATATTCTCCCTATTTAGGCAGAAAAGTACATGAAACCTCAGCATATGTACAACATCAGAATCAAGATGTCTACATAGTGTTTTGAACATGCAAGCCTAAGAATGCTTAAGTGATATGATAAGGGTTAGCAGAAGCTTACCTTGTTGCTGAAAAATGTTCTGACTATTTGTAAAATTCTGATCAGCTTCCTCACGTGCTCAGAAGTCTGGAACAACCTTTATCCTGGGCTATGAATGGCTGGAAAATTATGGGACAGTCAAGAAGCAAAATTCTGATTTTTTTGAGAACGTGTTACGGTCTGAAAATAGGAGTTAGAATGGTCTATAAATGTATATCAGAAGCTGTATGGATGGTTTGGTCAAGAAACACTTGAGGAAAATTGGAGTTTGAATGCAAGGATCAAACACTAACACTTTTTGTATTTGTGTTTTCAGTTTAGGATTTCTGGAAATTTTAGCAAGGTTTCAAAGTTTTTCTCCTTAAATTTTTCCACCGGCCCTCATAGTTTTCAATGAAGTTCAATTTATAGGCAAGAACTTTGTAGCTTGGAGAAGTCAAAAGTACCAACATCATGCTAGCGTGCTGGCTTGTTCTTGAAGCAAGATAAACAAGTATGGTGGTTAACAGCTTTTAGTCGTGCCTAAGCTGGATTTATAAGCATGAATTAAGGAAAAGTACCCTCAGAGGCAAAAGCAAAGCATGGGCCCAGCATAAACTTGTACAACAGTTTTCTTTTCAAGGACAGCAATGGTACTTCTTTCTCACACGTGGGGAAATCCTTTAGATAAAAACTCAAAAGTGGTTGTGAGCATTAAATGATGATGAGATTTATCAAACCAGAAATCATGCGCTATGAGATTGTGCATCATAGCTCAGATTTGAACCAGAAGTTCAGCATCAGCGCAACTTAGAACAAAACATCCAACTTTTGATCCTTCGCTCCAGCATGTTCTGAAGGAGTTCTCAGACTTTTCTGAAAGTTTGTGACACGCTTTGTAGACTTTCTTTGAATTTCTTTTTCAAACTCTGGCTGAACATTCATGAAAACTAGCCCAGAAGTTCTAACCAAAATTTGTCTTGAAAGTGTCCAGAATTTGCCGAGTGCTTCAGTTTCAGGGACGTGTCTTTGAGGATTTATAACTTGAAATCCCAGCATTTCCAGGAGAAGTTTTGTTCTGCAATATTTTAGGTCTTAATGAGATCTAAAATTCTTGTGTTAGAAATTCTTCCAGAATTAGCTTGCATCATGGTGATAATTTGATCAGAAGTTCTGAGCTTGTCATAACACTTAGAAAAATTCTAAGTATTTTAGAATTTTGACTTTTGAAATTCTTGATGAAAAAAACTTCATATTTCAACATGTCTTGATTAAATATGATTCTTGAAACTTGATTTTGATCAAAAGTCAAAGTTTGACTTTTCAGTGTGCAAATGACCATTTTACCCTTGTGCCAATTCCAAGTCTAAATTGATGTGTCAGTACTGCAAACTTGAAGTCATAGAAGATCTTGTGAGAGAATCCTTGAGAAATGAGAGAGCAAATTTTGGGGTACAAAACAATTGATTTACTGTGATTGACGGCCCAAAACTAGTTGGGTAACAGGTTATAAATAGAAGGGTTTTCAACCTAGATGAAACACGGCTTAAGATGTAGAAGTCTAGGGTTTGTCAAGGTAAACCTCCCGGATTGTGGAAAGTTTACCAAGTTCACCTTAAAGCCTATAGGTAAGAGGTGTATTGTTCTTGGAGGAAGCTTTGAAGCAACTCCAGGATGTGTTCTTAGTTAGGAGGAGAGCTAACAAATAGTGGAGTTTAGCTTGGAGACTTAGCTAAGTTGTCATGGAAGTGTATCTTCCAAACTGTCCATCTGTGTGATCAGAATTTTGGTGAAGGGTCGTTGATGCAGTGACTGAGGTGTTGACTGTTAGACATTATTGCGATGATTGGAAGTGAAATTGGGATATTCCATATCTATGGAGGACCTAGGTAGAAGGGTCATTGGGTAGTGATTAAGTGTGTAGATCGTCAACGGGAGTGTTGGCTGTAGGGTCTGAAAATTGATATTGCTGATAATGGACTTCATTCCTGGCTTGGTAGCCCCCAGAGTAGGTGTTTTTGTACACTGAACTGGGTAAACAATTCTGGTGTGTTCTTTATCTTTTCAGTACTATTTTGCCTGTGTGTTTATGTCAGATCAGATGTCTCGATATCCTTGTATGACATATGAGTCTGTTGTACCAGAATTTCAGGATATGAGCCCTCTAATACAAAGTTGTAGATCTCATCATGATCTATAACTCTCATGTTGAAAGTTTCCTTTGAATCATCTTGCATCTTGGTGAAAAATTGGCATGAAGTAATGAAATTATCATGTATAAAACACTTAGAAAAATTTCTAAGTCTTGAAAAGTTTGACTTTTCAAATTGACTTTTGACTTTCTTGATTTCTTAATGATCAAGCTTCATATTTTTGAATGTCTTGATGAATTGTTATCTTTGATACTCAAATTTGACCAAAAAGTCAAAGTTTGACTTTTGGTGTATCAATTGACTTTTCATCAGTTAACCCAAAATTCAACTATCAATCAATTGTTTTGCAAGATGATTTGAGCCATAGGATTAGGTCAACATGTTGTATTTTAATCCTTGAGATTATGCTTTAAGCCATTGGATCATGGATTAGGTCAAAAGCCAGTGATTAGTCAATTACAATCAAAACCCTAATTTTGACCATTTTGCCCTTTTGGTAAATTGAGTTCTTTTCTTGAGGGATTGTGATTAATACCTGATCAAATGATGCGTAGGACTTTAATATGTTGATATTGGTAAAAAAAATATTAAAGTTTGACTGTAGTTTGACCACATTTGACTTTTTGCCCAATACAACTGATTTTTCAGTCATCTGGTCAATTGACTGAGCAAATTTGTGATTCAAGACTTGAAACTTGGCATGAATATTCTTCGAGGTCTATGATGATCCATGAAATTCATTTGAGGCATTAGAAGTCAAATTGTCCTTATGGAGATCAAAACCCTAATTTGAGGCATCAGTGTTTAGGAGATGGTTTGACCTAGTTAACACTTGTGTAAACTTGAGCCATTGGAGATTTTTGTGAGGAATGTCTTGAGAAAAGAGAGGGAAAATTTTGGGGTACAACACTTACCATTCCCCAAGAATTTATGAACCTTCAATGATAACCTTGGACATCGTTCTCGTAGTCGAATACAATACCTTGAATGAGTGCGTCGTGGGGACCATCTCTTCAATCATAGCCAAATTGTCGTAGAGCCGGAGAAGGGTTATAAGTAACACCTCCCCAATGCCTAAGAGTGGAACATTAGGGAACTCCCCACAATGGTAAATGATAGTAATGTCCTCTTGAGATCGAGAGCACCAAAGGATATCTGTATGAGAAAGCGACATTAACCTTTGCGACCACCTCAAACCCTGCTCATTCTTTAATACTGATAGGGGAAGGTGCGAAATAAACCACCTAGACAGCAAAGTCAAGCAACACATAAGAGTCCCTCGCTTCTTCATAGTGTGAGTATGAAGAGAGTGAAAAATGTCTCCAAGAAATGTAGGCACAGGGTTATGAGTAAGGAAAATTTTGACAACATTCACATCTATGAGTTGGTCAGGGTTAGGAAAAAGAACCAAACCATAGATTAGAAGAGCCAAGATCTCCTCAAAAGCTTGTAAATCCAAAGCATCCCAAAATAGTCGAGCCTTCTCCATTTGGAATTTAGCCAAAAAGCCTTTGACCCTATTTCTTGTCTCCCAATTAACTATAATGTCAGAACTCTTCAGATGTAAGGCCTTGGCAATAACTCCGGGTCTTGGAGTTTCCTCTAAATCGGTGAAGGGTATTTGATCAAGAATAGATACTCCTAGTAGTTGAGAGAATTCTTCCATTGTAGGCACCAATTGATAATTGGGAAAAGTGAAACAATTATGTACAGGGTCAAAGAACAGAAAGAGCACCCCCATCATCTCTTCTTTAAAGCTTGAGGTAACTAGATTGAGAAGTCGACCATATCTTTTGGTGAACGAAGAATTTTCAGGAACCCTTGAAGTTAACTCTTTGAGTTGAGGAGGCACCCTTACGAAGTTGATTCAGATGGTATTTCTGCGAGCGGAAGCCATAGTCTGTAAAACAGAACAAAGATAAATTCCATGGTCCTTGAAATGGTTAGAAAATGGAATGGTATGAATGTTATGATGCATGATGTTATGTTCGAACAATTTAATCACATAAAAATAAAGCACACAAGGCCTTAGGTTAAAGCTTACATTGAGTTTATAGGTAAGTACCCTCTTAAAGTTTAGTTGGTTCCACTTGTCCTAAAAGAAGTAACTGAGTTCTAAGGAATCTCAATATCACTGATCTTTCTCTCGGGCATTGTTTCAGCACAATCTTCTTTATTAGCGAGCGAAATATCCTGAAAGTCCAATTTCAATGAGTGTAGTATCGAGTATCAACCAATGTTAGTCTTGCACCAAATACGACTATCTCACTACTTTCTAATGGCCAAGTTGTTCAACTAAGGCTCTACAGTCAGTTAGTGCTTTATGACACCACACAGCGGCCCTGTATTCTCCTCAACTGGACTCAAGGGATACCAGTAAGAACAAATGTGTCACACTAACGTAGTCATCGCTTCAAACATGTAGGTATTATGCCGCATAGTCCCCACAATCTATTGTTACTTACCTAATATGCCCCAGATCCGGGTATAGGATCTATACAAGAATACCCAAACGACCCTTCAAGAATAACTCAAGCAAGTCAAACAAGGAAAGCATTTAAAATATGAATTATCTCTAAGGTAACCCTGCTTTTAGTTCTCCCCAGCAAAGTCGCCAGTTCTGTAATACGGTGGGAGAACTGACTTTACTAGTTTTGTGTTTTATCGCAAATGTTGCGGTTTAGCAAGAGTCGCCACCGACTTTTATTTTATCCCACAAAGGAAAGGGTGAAAATAACAGGAAAGCCCTTTTGAAATATTTTGAGTTCGGGGGGTAGATTATGGAAAGGGAAGGTATTAACACCCTTTCCATATGTAGTTATCTACAAGCTCTTAGTTGCTAGCTCACTTTGAAAATGCTTTTTTGTGAAGTGTATTTTGAAAATATTTTAGAAAGACGACTTAGTGCAGCGAACTTTGTAATGATTTTCGTATCGTTGAGAACGCATACAAAGTGTTTTGTCTTTGAAAATATTTTAGATAAAAGTTTGTGTATGTGTGAAAAATTGTTTTGTTTGTCTTTGTGATCAATCAATTATAAGCGATCTACCTACTCGAAAGATCTTTAATCTTTTCCTCTTTTCCTTTAGACAGGGCTATCCTACTATTAGTCATAAGGTAGCCCTATCGTTGGATGTTTTGAAGGATGGTCCAGGGTCATCGTACAGTTATAAATGCAACTCGTAGGGCACTTTAGTAATTTTATCGTAAGGGACTAGATCTTTTAACGAAGGCAACATCAAAGGGTCATCGAGGGACTATGGTCTTTTTAACTGAGGGTATTTTCTAAAGTGTCCCACGTTTGAGGGACATGACTGTTTATTTTCCGAAGGAAACATGTGGAGGTACCTTAGAGGTGCACGTGTGCGAAGTGTGTTATGTTTCAGTTATTCATCTTAGACATTTAGGTTTTCTACTGTTTGTTTTTAGATCTTGTCATGCAAACCTATTACCATACATCTAGCAGTTAAATATGTACAGACAAAATACATATGTGGGAATTTAAGCTTCGAGGTGGGGGAAATACAAACCAAAATGGGGAAAGAAAAAATGTAAAGAGTCCTAATTTTAACTATTACATTCCTTCAACAGTTACATAATTTATAATAATAATGTGAATAAAATAAATAAACGCGCAGAGAATAGTAACCCTAAAAAAACTTCTAAGTAGTAAAAAAAGAAATACATTTTTTGTTTTTATTTTAGGAAAAATAATTTAATTAATTGAAACTTAATTCTAATTATTTTGATTAATTAAGAAAAAGATGATTAAAAAATTACTATAATTAAATTAAGAAAAAAAAATTAAGTCTAATATGTTTTTGTGATTTTTTTTGATTTTATGATTTAAAGAAACTGTGTAAAAGGAGAAAAATGTAAATTAAACAAAACAAAATAAAAAAAGGGTAATGGACTTCGCTGCAAAAAAATAGTTAGGGGGTGAAAAAATAGAAATCCTTAGGCCCAAGACAAACTTAGCATAGGAGCTCTGTTTGATCTAGTAGGGAAGCACGCCTTGGAGTTCACTATGGTCACCATGGCTTTGGAACGTTGGATTGGTGATTTGATGAATCTAATTGTCCAGATAAGAGCCACACCATGCGCTTGTTGACTCCCTCACACACTGGATTTGAAATGAGAATATTGAAAAATAAAATGCAAAACCTGGGGATCGAGCCCAAGCTCATAGGCTTCACAGATGCACACTTTACCGCTGGACCATTTAACTCATTCGTTTTGTTAAATAAAAAAACAAAGTAATACGAAAATGCAAACTAATGCCAGATCAGCATATACGTGCGTCCCAGTAGGACCCTGGACATTTAAATGAACCAATTAGAATGTCGTTTCCCTCCACACATGCCCTGGCCGGAGTCAAAGAAGCTTAGGGACATCGGAGTCAAACTCCGGTCGTCTTTTCCGACCAAGCAAAATGCAATTCTGCAAAATGCGCGCACGTTAGATCCTAAGAGGGACCTTACCCCCTTAAAAAATCACCCTGAGTCTGAATCTGGCATTATTTTTTGCCATACGCTTCGAAGCAAGGTGTCCGATCGGAGTTAAAAATGGTATCATGCGAATTAAGCCCCAAAGCTCACATGCTTTACGTCCAACTTGTCCTATACATTGATATGCACATGTTTGCATGCATTAGATTGATTAACAACATATATTTTAACAGATTGAGTTCAGAAAAATGTACCAAACTAGTGGTGACTGGATCTGGGGATTCTGGACGTGTAAGGCTTGAATCTGGGCGTGGTTCAATTCCTGGGCACCTCATGAATGTGACTTGGTCACTTCTTTGGATTGTAACCGCCTAGAAATGGAGATACAAATTTTACAACTTTGAGAAAATTTTGAGAATTATGGAGAGTGCTCTTGCAGCTATCTATGCGTTTCCTTTCTTGTTTGAGTTATTATGTATTTATAGATTAGTGAGTGAGGGTGAACAAGTATGGAAAGAATCAACCCATAAACCATGGTTTTAAAACAAGAATCAAATTTTGAAAAATTGCCAAAATTATGGTATTCTTGCCATTTTCTAATTTGCATAAACTTGGACAGGTTGTGGTTGGGTTCCACGAGTTATTAGGCCTTTGAATGGTCCAAATGAAGCCCACATGCATTAGCCCATGTTCCATTGTGAAATTTATTTAATTTATTTTGTTTTAAATGAAATAAAATCAAGATAAATAAAAATAAAAATCAAAGCCATGTAAAAATGGACTTAAAGGTCCTCTAATATTTGGTAAACATGTTTGAACACCAAAAATTAGGCTCACTAGTTCAAAGTTTCAAAATTTCCCAATTTGAACTTCATGAATTTCTTCAAAATTCCCCAACTTGTGTAACTAATAACTTGCTCAATTTTCATCTTTTGAAGATGATATAGGACTTTTTATAAATCTCAATATGCCCTCTACAATCTCTATGTTGATCATTTTTGCTTTTGAAGATGTTATCTTGATGTAAGTTTCCTTGACAAAAATTGTCTTTTGTTGACTTTTGAAAATGACCTATAATGTATTAGCTCATATCTTCCAAATGAAGCATTTTTTGGACTTGAGAGTAAATGCAAAGTTGTAGATAATTGAATTTTCTTGAAAATGGGCTTTGGTTAGGGAAATGTTGATGAAGTATGTGAAATTTATGCCTGGTCAAAGTTCAATTGACTTGTCCTAAGGAAACTCTAATTTGATAATTCTTGACTTTTGATGATTTGAGAGCTTTCCTTGGGGAATCATGATCAACCCTTGATCAAATGATGGATATCACTTCCAAATGTGGATGTTGACCAAAAATCTTGAAGTTTGACTATATGTTGACCATAGTTGACCTTTTGACCAATACAGTTGATTTTCAATCATCTAAGCCATTGACTGAGCAAACTTATGATGTAGGACTTGAAAATTGATATGAACCTTATTGAGGATCCAAGGAGAACCATGGAATCCACTTGATACCTTTGCAAACCAAATTTCCTTGAGGAAATCCAAACCCTAGTTGTAGGCTTTTGGCTTAGGAGGAGCATCTTGACTAGTCAACCCTTGAGTGTCTTGAGTATTTGAGAAGTCTTGATAGAATGTCTTGAAGAAAATGGGAGGGAAAATTTTAGGGTAAAACAACGGAGAAATACTCTGCTGAGGAAACAAGCTTGGTTGGAGAGAAAAAATCTGCAGGGATTTTACAATTTTGGAGAAATAAACTTGGCTGGGGAAGAGAACTTCCATGAACTGTATTGATTGGAACTTCGTAGGTGGGTGATATTGTTGGGAAAAAAATCATACTTTTTTATTCGTTGGGAGATCTGTTGGGGAAATTGCGGGGAATGTATCTTCATTGAAGGTGAATTTTGTGCAGATTACTCTGTGGGGATAATCTCATAGAAGTGGCTCTGTGGGGATTTGTGAACAACTTGAACGTCATCCCAACTCCTAGATTTTCGAGTAAATGTGTTTTCCTATTCTTATGCATATATTTGTTAATAGTTAATCATGTTCATATGCATATGTTCATTCAATTTTAGTCATTGGACATTTTTTGCAAACAAAACGGAAAAAACAAAAAAATTTAATTTTAGGGTGTATTTGCATTGATAGTTTGCCTATAAAAAGGAGATTTTGTACAAAGAGACATAAATCCTAGTAAGAGGAAATTGTCATGAAATTAAAAGAGTACAAAGTGAAAATAAAACATACAGCTATGTGGAAATGATCTCGTTGGGTTCCAACTCTGCTATTTCCCCTATATCTTCGAACATCCCATCCCTTGTTGTCGGATGAAGTTGATTGAACTTGTACCATTTGAACTTTTGAATTTGGTAACGAAACTTATAGTAAGTGACCCAACAGGACATAGTTGTACGCTTTAATCCCTAACTTTTCCCTAGACCGCCCTTTCTGGTTTTTAGTCCACCGGGATACCCTTTCTTGCCCAAGCTATCTTTTCAGGTTTTCGACTTGTCGGATGTATAATCTTTTTATATATATCCCTAATTTTTTCCCGAACCCTTTTGGTTCATCGGGATGCCCTTATTTTTGCCTAGGCCAATCAAACTAGCGGGTCGTTTTAATGCGTAGTATCTTTTGACTATGTCCTCATTTACAGGGTGCGGGAAATCTTCGCCGTCCATGGTGATTAGTATCATAGCACCACCCGAGAATACTTTCTTGACAATAAATGACCCTTCGTAGATGGGAGTCCATTTTCCCCTTGGACCACCTTACGGTAGAATGATGCGCTTTATTACCAAGTCACCAGTCTGATATACATGATGCTTGATTTTCTTATTGAATGCTTTGATCATACATTTCTGATACATCTGAAGTGGTGAAAAACACAAGAAGGGGGGGTTGAATTGTAAAACTGAAATCTAATGCAATGAACAAGATATTTTTATCCTGGTTCGTTTGATCTCAAACTACTCCAGTCCACCCGTCAAGGTGATTTCGCCTCTCTCCAACGAGGTCTTAATCCACTATATTCAACTGAATATTACAGACTGCTTTAACAACTGCTAAAGCCTTCTTGATCCAAACCACAACCCGGTTTGTCAAGGTAACACTTTCTTACAAAGAGATAAAACTAAGTGTGTGAATGTTTTCTACAAAACTGTATCACAACTGTGATGTATACACAAATTGAAGCTTAGAAACTAGATTGCTAAACAATGATAGAATATCAGAATGTGTGGTTTAGCAAAACTAAGAGAAAGAAGATTATGATTAGCTTTTGTGCGTGTAGAGATTTTGAGAGCATTAGCCATTTCAATCTTCAAAGTCTTGTTTATATAGCACTGAGATGATGAACGTTGGATGCAATATTCTTGATTCAATGCTAATAACAAACTTTCCTTATCGAGCAGATCTTGTCTGGAATGAGGCCGTTGGAATTAATTTGCTTTCAATGCACAGTACCGTTGCTTACTTAATGCAAGTTCTGGCATGGCTCATTCTGACTCTGCTTCGCTGCTGATGAACTGTTGTGTTTCTTTATCAGAGTGTTGAGCGCAGTCTTGTTCATCAGGCTTCAGCATGTACGTGAGTTGATCATCTGATTCTGACATTCTGATATGGCAACTTCTGATGCTGGTGTCAAGAACCAAATTCTGATGCTGATTAGATGTGATCTTGCTTATCAATCAGAGTATCTGCAAGTCAGACCATAATAATTTTAGGCAGCAGATAGTTCATATATGAATATCATAAATAATATATATTTTCACTTTGTTATCATCAAAACTTAAATGTAGGGTAGTAGATTCAAACTTTGTTCTAACAATCTCCCCCTTTTTGATGATGACAAAAACTAGATATTTTTTAAATGAAAATAACGTGAAAAGGTATCAGAGATATGCATCAGAGTAAGAAGTACAAAGGATAAGGAGTAAAAAGATATCAGAGTTAAGAGATATACTCCCCCTGAGTTTATTACTTCCCTTTGATTACAAGTGTTCTTCAGGATCAGATCTTTTTGCCTTTCTTTAAACGTCAGAGTATCAGAGTCTTTGACTATCAGAAGCTTTATGTCAGAGCAGAGCTTCAGAGCTTTTCTTGTCAGAGCTTTGCTTTGGATCAGAGTATCAGAGCAGATCAGAGCTTCATAGTGATCAGAGCTTCTAGTCTTTAGAGTGTCCAGGAGCTTCCTTGTACCTGTAGACTTTAAGCAAAACAGAAAAACATTCTCAAGTAATGGAGTTAGAATGTTTGAGAATTTCTGTCTAGTTAGCCGTTATTGTTTAAAATATCATTCTTGTTCTCCCCCTTTTTTGTCAGCAATCAAAAAGTGTAAGTGATGTGCTAAAACAATTAAGATCAGAAAAACTAGTTATATTAAAAGAGTTCAGAATCAAAACATGAAAATAGTACAAAACACATTCAAGTAGTACATCAGAAAATCAAGGAAAACATGAAAAAGGACATGAATGAAAAAAGTCTAAGGTTGAGGAGGCAAGCGTGTGAACAGGTTCTCCAGCATGGCTTGGATCTTTTCAGCAGTCTCATTCTGCTTGTGCACCATGCTGACAACAGTGTCAATCTTGCTATCCTGCACATCCATTCTTTCTTTCATCTTCTGATCGCTTTCATCCATCGGCTGCTGCAGACGCATGTCATTCAGCCTTAGTTCTTTCAGAGTCTTCCTGTCCAAGGCGGCTTGAGAAGCATCAGAAGCAGGAAGCTTCTGAGAGCTTTCAGCAACATCTTCTGCTTGACTTTCTTCAGCTTGAATGGTCTTGTCTTCTTCTGATTGCACGTTTGCAGCTTGTTGTTTCTCAGACCAAGGTTCACTATCCAGAGGGAGCACGTCTTCTTTCAGAAGCTGACTTCCAACTTCATTCAGAAGCTTGCTGAAATTTTGTTGTGCCTGCTCATAGTTGATATCCTGCAACTTGAGGGCTTCAGCACGTACCCAAAGTCTGAATTGTGACCAGAGCTGATCAGAAGCAGCTGGGTCAATCATTCCAGGACAGACTTGCTTTAAAGAAGCAATCCATTGCAGCACACCTGTTTCAAAATTCATAATACCAGAGCCAACATCTGGTTGTTTTGGTTTTGGGATGGCAATTTTATGTTTCAGATCAGCGAGACGGTCAAGACTGGTTAAGTCTATGAAAGTCCTGCTGGGGTTTTCGGAGGTTTTCTGGGCAGCTGTTTGTTTTGGAGATGGAGTATCAGAATCAGAGATTATGATTGGACTGGGTGGTGTTTTGGGAGTATTTGGTGGTGTAGATTCTGATGAGGATGGCAATTGTGCTAAGGTGATAGTTGTTCCACCTGGCAGCTGGATTGCCAAAGGTGATGGTTGAGGTGAATGAGGTTCAGATGGTTGAGGAGAAGGAGTTTCAGAGTGATGAAACTCTGGTTGAGGTGATGGTGGATTAATTTCTGGTTGGGGAGAGGGAGACGGAATTGCTGGTTGAGGAGAAGTTGTTGGAATTTCTGATTGTTCAGGGATAAGGGGTTCTTCTAGAATTGGTGAGAGTGGTTGTTGTTGTTGTTCTGGTTCTTCAGCAGATTGTTGTTGTTCTGGTTGTGGAGGAGGAACAATTTGTGGTTCAGAGATTGGTTGATCAGAGGTGTGTTGATCAATGTCAGACAGCACTTGATCAATTGCTGATGTTGTTGAGATTGTTGGTTGTTTGGGATGTTTGGTTCTGGGTCTTCTGAGTTTTAATGCCTCAGAAGGGTCCTCTTCTGGTACAGTTTCATCTATGGTAGGGATGGGGATTGAGATTCTATGAGAGGTTTGAGGAGGAATAGATGCTGGAATAGTAGAAGAATTTAAAACAGAAGCAGCAGATGAATTACCTCTTTTCCTGGGTGTCTGCTGGGATGATCCTTCTGATGGTGCCTTCCTCTTCTTCGTCTTCTTCAGAGTCACTTCTTGCTGAGGTTGATGCAGAGCTTTGATAATCAGATTTGGATCTGAACCATCTGCCTTGCACGCATCCAAGTATCTGAGAACCACCTCTGGTTTGGATTCAATTTCAGAAAATAACGGAAAGTCACTCAGAGGCACTCTTCTGCTGGTGATATCAGCAATAGGAGTAGCTCTGGGTTCCTTCTGAATATTCTCTATCAGCTTCATCTTCTTCAAGTTCTTTGCATTCAGAGGTTTCCCAACTGTTGGTTCAATAGTGCTTAGCTCTTGAGCTTCGATCAGATGCTCTATCAGCCTATTCTCTGTCAGAATATATGATATCAACCTTCCAAAGGGTATCCAATCCCTCTTGGTTCTTTCTTCTTCCCTGGTTTCCTTCACACTTGTTCTGAGGTGGTTGAACAGGAAGTGAGCCAGATTGATCTTTACCTTCTGATCAATAAAGTAGATCAGAAACTGCTGATCCACATTTATGTAATCAGGAGAACTGGTTGGTTTCCTGTGGTTGAAGCACCCCAGAATTATCTTAGCCCAAACTCTGTAATGATCCTTCAGATCTTTAATCTTGCTGCTGGGCACCCCATGAGTGAAAATCCTTGCAGCTATTACACCTACATCAGCACATCTTTCAGCCATGTCCACACAACGGACGCCACCGCCACTGTAACCTATTAGCCTTGCAACGTGATCCTCAGTGATCACAATCTTCTTCCCCATAACAAAGGAGGTTACTAGATGTGTTGAAGCCTTGGCGTGAATCCAGAATTCCTTGACTAGCATTGGGAATGTTGGTCCAACCAACCTATCAAAATACCTTTCCCACTTCTGTGCCCTAACTTCTTCAGTTAGGTCAAAACCGTTCTCCTTCAAGCTTCCAAAATCAATGATTAATTCAGAGAGCACTTCAAGATTCTTCACAGGAGTGAGGAGAGTTCTGAATGGCACTTGATATTGCTCAGATGATGCTTTCTTCTGAGGACCTGCAGAAGCACTGCTGGAGGTTTCCATGTTCACACTAAAAGGGTTTTGAGAATAAACTGAGGAAAATAGGTTTTGCAAGAGATGAACACAGAAATATGCAGAAAATACTTGAGTATTAGTGAGAAAACGTAAAGAATGAGAATGAGAGATTAATGTGTTTAAATAGAGTTTTAAAAATATTTTGAAAAGATAAACGTTTTTTAAGAGAGAGAAAAATCATGATTGCATTTTAAAAGCATGATTACTTTTCATTAAATGCTTGCTGATTTTGGGGGATTTGAGAAAGATACTTAAAAACGGTTACCAGACATGTGTCTCAGTGCACCCAATCAGCGCTTTGCCTTCTCAGAAGCGTGCACGCGTTCTGCTTCAGAGATATGCTGATGATTGGATGACACTTGTTTGATGTAGTGATCAGCACGTCTGTCTTTGAGCTTAGACTCTCAGATCTTTAGACTTGCATCTGATACAATCTGCATGTTCTATCTTTCTGAAAGGAGATTGATCAGAGGTTCACAGTAAAACAATTACATTCTGAAGGTAAATATATGGAATTAAAACATTTTCACTCTGGACACACTTTCATGCTGAGATGTTTCAGAATGAAATTAAACCTATCTTCTGAAAGGGGTTTAGTAAAGATATCAGCCCATTGATGGTCTGTATCTATAAATTTTAAGTTCAAAATACCTTTCTGAATATAGTCCCTAATGAAGTGATGTTTTATTTCTATATGCTTAGCTCTAGAATGTAAAATGGGATTCTTACTTAAGCAAATAGCAGAAGTATTATCACAAAGTATAGGAATGTTACTCTCAAAAATCTGGAAGTCTTCAAGCTGACTTTTCATCCAGAGCATTTGTGTGCTACATCCTGCTGCTGTTATGTACTCAGCTTCTGCTGTTGATAGAGCAATTGTTGATTGCCTTTTGCTGGACCAAGAGATCAGATTTTCTCCCAGAAACTGGAAGCTTCCAAAAGTACTTTTACGTTCCACTCTGTCTCCAGCAAAATCAGCATCACAGTAGCCTACTAAGCTGTAATCACTAGATTTTCTATAAAACAAACCCAGATTAATAGTACCTTTCAGATACTTGAAAATTCGCTTAACAGCTGTTAAGTGAGATTCTCTAGGATCTGATTGGAATCTAGCACAGATACAAACACTGAATAATATGTCAGGTCTTGAAGCAGTCAGATAGAGGAGAGAACCAATCATACCTCTGTAGACTTTCTGTTCTACATTTTTGCTTACCTCTTCTTTTTCCAGAATGCACGTGGGATGCATTGGAATCTTTGATGGCTTACATTCTGAGAGGTCAAATTTCTTCAGAAGATCTCTGATGTATTTGCTCTGATGAATGTAAGTTCCTTCTGGAGTTTGATTGATCTGAATTCCTAGAAAGAATTTCAGTTCCCCCATGAGGCTCATCTCAAATTCTGCCTGCATACACTTAGCAAATTTTCTTCCAAGAGAAGGATTAGTAGAACCAAAAATAATATCATCAACATAAATTTGACAGACTAAGATGTCACTCTTAACTGATTTACAGAATAGAGTAGTGTCCACTTTCCCTCTGGTGAATTCATTTTCTAGCAGAAAGTTACTTAGCCTTTCATACCAAGCTCTGGGAGCTTGTTTCAGACCATACAGTGACTTCTTTAGTTTGAAAACATGTTCTGGATGTTTTGTATTTTCAAAACCTGGGGGTTGGTGTACATAAACTTCTTCTTCTATATAACCTTTTAAGAATGCACTTTTGACATCCATCTGATACCGAGTGATGCCTCTATTAACAGCAAATGAAATTAAAAGTCTGATAGATTCTAACCTGGCGACTGGGGCAAAGGTTTCTGTATAGTCTATCCCCTCTTGCTGACTATAACCTTGTGCAACCAGTCGTGCCTTGTTTCTGATGACTTCACCTTGTTCATTTAGCTTGTTTCTGAACACCCATCTTGTTCCAATGACGTTGAATCCTTTTGGTCTGGGAACGAGATCCCATACGTCGTTTCTGGTGAATTTATTCAGCTCTTCTTGCATTGCCAGAATCCAGTCATTATCCAGAAGTGCTTCATCAATAGAAGAAGGTTCAATCAGAGACACAAGTCCCATAAGTGTTTCTTCAGAGTTTCTGAAGCTTGCTCTTGTTCTGATTGGATCTTCCTTTCTTCCTAGGATAGTCTCTTCTGGGTGATCCAAGCTGCTTCTGGGTAATCTCTTCTGAGGTTGATCAGCAGCTGTTGTAGGATTGCTAGCAGTGCTCCTTTCAGACGTTGAAGGAATGTCTGTGTTGAGGGCTTCTGATGACTTGTCTTCAGAACCTGCAAATTCAATTTCTATACCTGCAAAAACTTCATTCTGCTTTGACTTTTCAGAGTCAAGCTTATCATCAAAACGAACACTGATTGATTCTTCCACAATCTGTGTTTCTGTATTGTATACTCTGTACCCTCTTGAGCGTTCAGAGTATCCTAACATAATACACTTCTGTGCTTTAGAGTCAAACTTGTTCAAATAATTCTTTGTATTTAATATAAAGCAAGTACATCCAAATGGATGAAAATATGAAATGTTGGGCTTTCTGTTCTTCCACAATTCATATGGAGTCTTTTCCAGAATAGGTCTTATTGAGATTCTATTCTGAATGTAGCACGCTGTGTTTATTGCCTCTACCCAGAAGGTCTTAGCAACGTTTGTCTCATTGATCATGGTTCTGGCCATTTCTTGCAATGTTCTGTTCTTTCGTTCTACAACTCCATTTTGTTGGGGAGTTCTAGGACAAGAGAAATCATGCAGAATGCCTCTGTCATTAAAGAATGACTCAAAATCTTTGTTTTCAAATTCTCCACCATGATCACTTCTGACTTTAACGATTCTAAGATCCTTTTCATTCTGAACTTGGTTACAGAAGGTAACAAACACAGAGTGTGACTCGTCCTTGTGTCTTAAGAACTTTACCCATGTCCATCTGCTATAGTCATCTACGATTACTAACCCATACTTCTTACCACTGACTGAAGCAGTTTTAACTGGTCCAAATAGGTCAATGTGCAGAAGTTCTAATGGCTTAGAGGTAGAAACAACATTTTTGGATTTAAAAGAAGGTTTTGCAAATTTGCCTTTCTGACATGCTTCACACAGAGCATCTGAATTGAACTTCAGATTAGGAAGTCCTCTGACCAGATTGAGTTTGTTAATCTGAGATATTCTTCTCATACTAACATGCCCCAATCTTCTGTGCCAGATCCACTGCTCGTTGTTAACAGACAGAAGACATTTTACATTCTGACTCTTTAGTTCAGAAAGTTTGATTTTGTAAATGTTGTTTTTCCTCTTACCATTAAACAGGATAGTCCCATCTTTCTAACTAACAGCTTTACATGATTTTTGATTAAAGATTATATCATAACCGTTATCACTTAATTCACTTATGGATAACAGATTATGCATCAATCCATCTACTAGCAGAACATTATTAATAGAGGGAAGATTTCCATTACCTACAGTTCCAGAGCCAATTATCTTTCCCCTCTGATTGCCTCCAAAGCCAACGTGGCCTCCAGGCTTAAGTTCCAGGCTTTGGAACATATGCCTTCTTCCCGTCATGTGTCGTGAGCAGCCAGAGTCCAGGTACCATGACTGGTGTTTCTGACTTGCTGCTAAAGATATCTGCAACATGTATTATTTTATCCTTAGGTACCCAGATTTTCTTGGGTCCTGATTTGTTAGTTTTACCAAAACTCTGGTTGAATTTTGGTTTCACAGAGTGCTTACTGCTAGTGTATTTGATATCATGTGTATGACCATATACAAAATGTGAATTCAGAGGAGTGTGTTTAATGGTTAAGTCCATGACATTCTTTGGTGTAGGAACCTTACCTTGGTATCCTATTCCTTTCCTGCCGTTTCTGCTAACTCCATAGATCATTGAAGCCATTCTGCTTCTATCTATGCTTTTAGCTAGGAACTTCTGGAAACTGTGATCATACTCCTTGATGATCTCATCAGCGTTGCTGGGAGTTTTAGAAATTGGTTCCTTCTGAGAGTTTTGTAAAGTGTTTTCTAATTTTGAAATCTTATTTCTCAGCTCAAAATTTTCCAATTTGAGACTCTCAGTCTTATTAGAGTCAGATTCAAGATTCCTTTTCAGGTCTCTGAATTTAGCTCTAATTTGCTGATAACGTTCCAGAATCTCATTAAGGCTTTCAGCAAGTTCAGCCTTTGTAAAGTTAACAGCAAAGTTAGGAAATACCTCTTCAGTGTCTGATTCTGAGTCTGATTCAGAAGCTTCACTATCTTCTGAAATGTTAGCCATGAGAGCTATGTTTGCCCTCTCATCATCTGATTCTGAGTCAGCTTCAGACGAGTCAGAGTCATCCCATGTAGCCATGAGACTTTTCTTCTTCTCTCTTCCAAACTTCTTTTTGGGCTTTTCCCTCTGAAGCTTTGGGCAGTCACTCTTATAGTGTCCTTGCTCATTGCACTCATAGCAGATGATGTCTTTGGTTTTTGGCTTTTTGCTACTGGAGGAGCCTTCAGATCTTCTGTATCCAGAGGAAGAATCTGTCCTTCTGTATCTGGAAGAAGACTCGTTCTGATCAGATCTTCTGGGATTCCTGAACTTCCTTTGTCTTTGCTTCCACAGTTGATTTACTCTTCTGGAGAGGAGGGAGAGTTCGTCTTCTTCTGATGAGGATCCATCAGATGTTTCTTCAACTGCCTGCAAGACTTTAGACTCAAATTTTTTGTTAGATTTTAATGCTAAAGGCTTACCTTGCTTCTGAGGCTCATCAGCTTCTAGCTTTATCTCATGACTTCTGAGGGAGCTGATAAGTTCCTCCAGAGTGATTTTGTTGAGATCTTTAGCAAGCTTCAGAGCTGTAACCATAGGTCTCCACTGCTTGGGTAAACTTTTGATGATTTTCTTGACATGGTCAGCAGTAGAGTATCCTTTGTCCAGAACTTTGAGACCAGCTACCAGAATCTGGAATCTAGAGAACATGGTTTCAATGGATTCAAATTCTTCCATTTTGAACGCCTCATACTTCTGAATGAGCGCCAGAGCTTTTGTTTCTTTGACCTGAACGTTGCCCTCATGCGTCATTCTGAGTGAGTCAAAAATATTCTTTGATGTGTCTCTGTTGGAGATCTTTTCATACTCAGTATAGGAGATGGCGCTGAGGAGGATGGTTATGGCCTTGTGGTGATTCTTGAAGTCACGCTTTTGTTGATCAGACATTGTTTTTCTATCAATCTTCTGACCACTTGCATTCACAGGGTGCGTGTATCCATCTGTCACCATATCCCACAGATCAGCATCATGTGCCAGAAAGAAGCTTTCAATTCAGTCTTTCCAGTAATCAAAGTTTTCTCCATCAAATACTGGAGGTTTGCCACTGAATCTGTCTCTGTCCTCATTGTTGTCATTGCTGATGTGAGAATTGTTTCCTGCCATTGTGTTTTTCTGACGCTGGATCTTGTACTGACACGGTTAAGTGTTTTAGCTCAGAACCAGGCGCTCTGATACCAATTGAAGTGGTGAAAAACACAAGAAGGGGGGGTTGAATTGTTAAACTGAAATCTAATGCAATGAACAAGATATTTTTATCCTGGTTCGTTTGATCTCAAACTACTCCAGTCCACCCGTCAAGGTGATTTCGCCTCTCTCCAACGAGGTCTTAATCCACTATATTCAACTGAATATTACAGACTGCTTTAACAACTGCTAAAGCCTTCTAGATCCAAACCACAACCCGGTTTGTCAAGGTAACACTTTCTTACAAAGAGATAAAACTAAGTGTGTGAATGTTTTCTACAAAACTGTATCACAACTGTGATGTATACACAAATTGAAGCTTAGAAACTAGATTGCTAAACAATGATAGAATATCAGAATGTGTGGTTTAGCAAAACTGAGAGAAAGAAGATTATGATTAGCTTTTGTGCGTGTAGAGATTTTGAGAGCATTAGCCATTTCAATCTTCAAAGTCTTGTTTATATAGCACTGAGATGATGAACGTTGGATGCAATATTCTTGATTCAATGCTAATAACAAACTTTCCTTATCGAGCAGATCTTGTCTGGAATGAGGCCGTTGGAATTAATTTGCTTTCAATGCACAGTACCGTTGCTTACTTAATGCAAGTTCTGGCATGGCTCATTCTGACTCTGCTTCGCTGCTGATGAACTGTTGTGTTTCTTTATCAGAGTGTTGAGCACAGTATTGTTCATCAGGCTTCAGCATGTACGTGAGTTGATCATCTGATTCTGACATTCTGATATGGCAACTTCTGATGCTGGTGTCAAGAACCAAATTCTGATGCTGATTAAATGTGATCTTGCTTATCAATCAGAGTATCTGCAAGTCAGACCATAATAATTTTAGGCAGCAGATAGTTCATATATGAATATCATAAATAATATATCTTTTCACTTTGTTATCATCAAAACTTAAATGTAGGGTAGTAGATTCAAACTTTGTTCTAACAACATCTGACCGTGACAGACGACCGCAAGTCTTTTTTCGTCAATCAGATTTAACTGGTCTAGCTTGGTCTGAATCCACTCGTCTTTATCTAAGTTTTCATCTTTCATAATCCTCAGAGAAGGAATCTGAACTTTGACAGGTAGGACAACTTCCATACCATAGACCAGGGAGAATGGGTTTGCCCCGGTTAATGTTCACCCTGAAGTGCGATAGCCATGAAGAGAAAATGGTAACATCTCGTGCCAATCTTTGTAGGTCACGACCATCTTTTACACAATCTTCTTTATGTTCTTGTTGGCGACTTACACAGCGCCATTCATCTTTGGTCGATACGGAGAAGAGTTGTGGTGCTTGATCTTGAATTGCATGCATAGTTTAGTGATCATAGTGTTGTTGAGGTTGGTACTGTTGTCTGTAATGATTCTCTCGGGGATGCCATACCGATAGATGAGGTTATGCTTAATGAACCGGGCGACCACATTCTTAGTAACAGAGGCGAACGAGGCTGCTTCAACCCATTTTGTGAAGTAGTCAATGGCGACGAGGATGAAGCGATGTCCGTTAGAAGCAGTAGGCTTGATTTCTCCGATCATATCAATGACCCACATTGAGAATGGCCATGGATTAGTCAAAACATTCAGAGGAACCGGAGATACATGAACCTTATCAGCATAGATCTGACACTTATGACAAGTTCTTGAGTGGTGGTGAAAGTCTATTTCCATAGTCGACCAATAGTAACCTTCTCTCAGAATCTTTTTAGCCATAGTATATCCACTGGAATGAGTACCAAATATTCCTTCGTGCATATCTTCCATGATTTTCTCTGCTTCCTTCTTGTTCACACAATGAAGCAAAGTTAAATCATGATTGCTTTTGTATAAAATCCCATTGCTTAAGAAGAACTTAGCTGAGAACCTCCTTAGGAATTTCTTGTCATTGATCAATGCCCCTTCAGGGTATTCTTGAGCTTCAAGGTACCTTTTCACTTCATGAAATCAGGATTTTTCTTCTACTCCATCAGTATCAATTTCATAGCAGTGTGTCGGTTCGTCAAATCTTTCAATAGAAATTTTGGGAGCCTCATTGTCTCATCTGACCTTGAACATGGATGACATAGTAGCTAATGCGTCCGCCAACTGATTCTCTTCTCTTGGGATATGCTCAAAAGTGGTCTCTTTGAAGTACGGAATCAAGGTTAGCACATGTTCTCGGTAAGGAATGAGATTTAGGTGTTTCATATCTTATTATCCCTTGACTTGACTGATTACCAAGGTTGAGTCCCCATATATGCTCAAGAATTTGATTCTCAGGTTAATAGCAGCTTTAATACCCAAGATGCACGCTTCATATTCATCCATATTATTGATGCAGTCGAAGCAAAGTATGGAAGTGAAAGGTGTATGAAAACCCTGAGGAGAGATAATTACAGCGTTGATCCCATTTCCAAGTGTGTTAGAAGCTTCATCTAAAACCATAGTCCATTGGGATCCTAGCTCAGGTCCTTCATATGGTCCAGGTTCTTCACAATTTGTTACTAGAATGATGTTCTCACCCAGGAATTCGAAGTTCATAGATTGGTAGTCATCTACAGCTTGATGTGCCAAATGATCTGCCAATACACTTTCTTTGATTGCTTTTTGAGTGGTGTATTGAATGTCGTATTCTGTTAAGACCATTTTCCATCGGGCTATTCTTCTGGAGAGAGTTGGCTTCTCGAATATGTACTTTATGGGATCCATTTTATAAATCAATAGAGTAGTATAATCCAACATATAATGTCTTAGTCGGTGAGCAGCCCATGCCAAAGTGCAACAAGTTTTCTCGAGCATTGAATATCTTGTTTCACAGTCGGTAAACTTTTTTCTAAGGTAGTATATTGCATTCTCTTTTCGACCAGACTCGTCATGCTGCCCCAATACACACCCCATTGAGTTCCCTAACACTGTTAGGTACATGATTAAAGATCTTCCTTCAAACGGTGGCATCAGAATCGGAGGTTCTTGTATGTGCTCCTTTATTTTACCAAAGGCTATTTGACAGTCGTTGTTCCACTTTATTACTTGATCTTTCTTCAGCAGTTTGAAGATTGGCTCACAGGTAGCAGTTAAATGGGAAATGAATCGAGCAATGTAATTCAGTCGTCCTAGGAAACCTCTAACCTCCTTCTCAGTACAGTGAGTCGGTATTTCTTGAATAGCTTTGAATTTTTTTGGGATCAACTTCAATAACTTTTCCACTGACGATGAAACCTAGGAGTTTTCAAGACCTCACCCCAAAGGTGCATTTGTTCGGGTTTAGCCTTAGTTTGTACTTCTTCAGCCTTTCAAATAACTTATGCAGATGATAAAGATGTTCTTCTTCAATTTGTGACCTTGCTATCATATCTTCGACGTAGACCTCTATCTCGTGATGAATCATGTCATGAAATAAAGCTACCATGGCACGCTGATAAGTTTCCTCGGCGTTCTTCAACCCAAAAGGCATGACCTTGTAACAGAAAGTGCCCCCACTGTGTAACGAAAGTAGTTTTCTCCATGTCTTCAGGCGCTATCTTTATCTGATTATACCCTGAGAAACCATCCACGAAAGAGAATACCTTATGCTGAGCAGTGTTGTCGACCAGAACATCAATATGTGGAAGTGAGAAGTCATCTTTGGGGCTTGCCCTGTTCAGATCCCTGTAATCTACACACATACGTACTTTTCCATCTTTCGTTGGTACCAGAACAACATTAGCAACCCATTGAGGATATGAAGTCACTTCTAAGAACCCTACATTGAATTGTTTCATAACCTCGACTTTGATTTTCTCGGACATCTCGGGACATATGCGACGAATCTTTTGCTTAATCGGAGAACAACCCTCTTTCATTGGCAGGCAGTGAACCACAATATCAACATTGAGCCCTGGCAAGTCTTTGTATGACCAAGCAAATACCTCAACATAGTCGTGCAACATCTGAATCAATCTGTTCTTGATACTGCCCTCTAAGTTGGCGCATATCCTGACCTCTTTTCTGTCTGTCTCAAAACCCAAGTTTACCACTTCGATCAGCTCTTCATGTGGTTGGGTAGCCTTTTCTTCTAGTATTAAGAGCCTGGCAAGTTCTCTAGGTATTTCACAATCTTCCTCACCTTCGTTTTTGGCTTGGTAGATTGGATTTTCAAAATCATAGGCGAAAATAGTAGAATCGTTATCAACGAGATCCAGAGTGGATGGGGATCTGAAATGTAGTGTGTGGGTGTGTGTAAGAACACATAGCTATTTGAAAATGAAATAAAGTAAAAAGAAAGACAGGGAGCACAAAATTTTAATGCAAAACATCCAATGTTTTCATTAAATGAAAATATGACATATGAAATGACAACCCTTAACAAATGAACCATTGTGCCCGGGAAAGGCACAAGGTTTAAAGTCATTGTTTTTTAAAATAAATTACATAACCAAACTTCTTAAAGCGATAAAAACAGTAATAGCTTTACTCCTGGCTAAAGGAGATAGATATGATGTCTTCTTCTTTCCAATTGTTGAGTCTGTTACCTCTGGTAGGAAATATGCAGTCATCAAAGTCACATTCATTGTCAGCATCTTCTACTGCATTGACTCTATTGTTGCTGATACAAAACAGAGGTCTTCCAGCTCGAGCGCGACGAACAATCCTTTGACCCTCTGCAGTAAATCCCAAACCAAACTTATCATACTTGTAGGGGATATCAAGAATTTGACCCCAAATTGTGCAACCACCTTCTTCTATAGTAGCTTTGGCATCTTTCAAGGAAGCCATCTTGTGCGGAACCCTTGTAGTCTTCGTAATGGTAGAAACATCTTCAACAGTAGTAGGGGAAATTACTTCAAAATCTTGGCATGGATTCTCAATGAATTCACCGTCCATATCCATGTACCGGAATGAATTCATATGGATGACCATTTACTCCTCTTCTCCTCAGACAGTAACAATCTTCCCTTTCACAGGATACTTTAATTTCTAGCGCAAAGTGGAGGTGACAGAACCTGCCCTATGGATCTAGGGGCGTCCCAATAGACAAGAATAAGCTGGTCGGATGTCCATTACATAAAAGGTGGATTCAAAGATTTGTGAACCTACTTAGATCGAGAGGTCCACTTCTCCATGTACCATTCTTTTTGATCCGTCAAAGGCTCGAACTAGGATGTTGCTAGGTTTCAGGATAACCCCCTCACAATCCAGTCTGACAAGAAAGCCCTTTGGCAGAACATTTAGAGAAGAGCCAATATCAACTAACACATGAGCCAGCGTAGTGCCCCTGTATTCAATGGAGACATACATTGTCCTATTATGATTTCTCCCCTCCGGAGTTAGGTTAACATCAGAGAAACCTAATCCATTGTCAGTCGTTAAGCTAACAACATAACTTCCAAATTAATCGGCAGAAATCTCTTGTGGTACATGAGCAATCTTCAAAATTTTCATTAAAGATTACGCATGGGCTTCAGAACATAGCAGTAAAGATAGCATGGAGATTTTGGACAGGGTCTGCCCCAGTGCTCAAAAAATTTGTAGTCGCTCCTACGAATGATCTTCAAAACCTATTCCATCTCTTGTCCAGAGGTGTCCTTGACTGTATCTTCTTTTGGTGCCTCTGTCCGGGAAGGCTCTATCATTGGCTCTTTACCCCAATCCTCGGCAGTTGTCTTGGTAACTGTAACTTGAACAGGTGGAGAGATCTCCGGGGAGAAAATCCTTCCACTTCTAGTAATTTTGCTGGTCCCCATAATATTTTCAATATTAGGATCATCCTTTTCATCATCTTCGTCAGACATCTCTTGTTTAATGCCATGGTAATAGACGTTAGACCCATAATTCCATGGAATATCCTTATCCGAAGAATATGGGATGGGTCCAGGTGTTTTAATGATTAAAGGAGAAGCTTTTGGATTGGCAAAAATCCTTACAGGACCCTTGGAAGTGATCCTTAAAGGAGTACCAGATATGACAGACGAATCTCGGCATAAATTCTCAGTATACGGAACTTTCTCAATCAAAATTACATGTTCATCCATCAGGCGTTGAATGCCTTTCTTCAGTAACCCGCAACTATTGGGTTAAACCGCACAATAATAACAATCTTTAACATAACCTGAAAATAAACCGGCTTGTAGCAAATTCTTCTCGACTATTGAGAGAGGAGTAACCACATCACTTATGAAGGTAACATACAAAACATCTTCAATAGCACTTATGCCTTTGTCATGCTTCAGCATAGGAGCAGTAATCATGTTCGAAGTCTCGGGAGGGTCGAACTCAATTTCCTTGTTATCAATCATGTCTTGGATTTATATTTCAGGGCCCAACAGTTATTGGTGTCGTACCCAGGACTGTTCAAATGATAGGCACACTTTACATTTGGATTATACTTTGGAGAGGATGTGTTGGGATTAGGAGGAGGATCCCAGAGTGTTATGAGGTCAACTTTTAACAAATGTTGGAATGCTTGAGCCAAATGGCATATTAATCCCAGTGAACTGCCTCCTCAAAGCGTCTAATCTATGATGATTACCCTATTGTGCTTGTTGAACAGGCTCTGGATTAGAGATTAATACTGCTTCCACAGACTGATGACAATCACTTTTACTACGACTCCCTTGGCCATAGACAGGATTGGTTTCTTTTTTACCAACGAAGGTCTTCTTCACAACATTAGAAGTTGCAGCCATTAGAATCTTCCCGCTCTTGAATCACTTTAAACTTGTTCTCCTGTCAGAATCAGCTCAGTAAACCCTGATGAAGAAATCCCAATCATCAAATTAAAGAATGGGCCCGTCAGAGTTCCCATGAACATATCCATCAATTCATGGTTAGTCAAAGGAGGTTGCACCCTTACAGCTAAGTCCTTCACTTTTGTACATATTCCTTGAACCCTTCATTTGAGCCCATGGACATGTTTTGCAATAGTACACGAGTCGGCGCCAGGTCAGCATTATATTGATACTGCTTGTAGAAAGCAGCAACCAATTCTTCCCGTGTGTGAATGTTGGTTCCCTCCATCTGGTAGAACCATTCAAGTTGAGTATCGTGCAAGCTTTCTTGAAAGAAATGGACCCACAATTTTCGGTCAACAATATGAGGTTGGATTTTTTGAACATACGACCTCAGATGAATTTTGGGACAAGAAACCCCATCATATTTAGAAAAGATAGGGAACTTGAATTTGTGAGGGATGACCACCACCGGGAACAGACCTAGCTCTCCAAAATCCAATCCAAGCACTTTCTTGATTTCCACAGCTTTGAGTCGGTCTTCTAATTTCTTTTACTTGTCATCTACGGGAGGGTACTGTTCATAGGAGTAGTCTTCATCTTCGGAACCCCAGTTGTTTCCATTTTCACCCCTGACACTTCTGCCATCCTGCTCTTGGTTGTTTTCTTCCTCAGAGGAAACATCATTCACTCGAACTGGTTGAGCATGACCTTTGAATCTTCTCCCTATGTTGAGGATAACAGCCCACTTCTTAGTCTTATTTTTCGTGGTGAGGAGTGCCATCATCTCTTGTTTCCCTTTGGCCAGATTCAGGAGAGTCTATTGAAATTGTGCATGCTGAGTGTGATACGGTGGGAGAACTGAATTGAAGGTTTTGCTTTTTATCACAAATGTTGCGGTTATCAAGAGTCGCCACAGACTTTTCTTTTATCCAAAAGCAAAGGTGAAAGAGCACAGGAAAGACCTTTGAGATTATTTCTTTAGTTTGGGGGGTAGATTATGAAAAGAGAAGGTATTAGCACCCTTTTCATCAATGGTTTTCCATGGGCTCTTAGTTACTTGCTAGATCACTTGCTTTTTGGTTTGAAATTGTGCTTGATATGGTTTTTGAAAGTATTTTGTAAAGAGGCCATTGTTTAGGCAATCTTTGTAATGATTCTTATTTGTAAGAATGTATACAAAGATGTTTGATCTTTTGAAAATGTTTTCAATTTTGTATGATGTTTGAAAGTGTATGTGTGTGTTTTGAAAATAGCAAGGATGTTTATTTTGAAATGGAGCAAGTAATTAGGAGCAATTTACCTACTCAGAAGTCTTTTTTTGTTCATCTTATTTTCCTTTGACATTTTAATATTACCATTGATTTGGTAAGTAACCCTATCTTTGGATGTAAAAGGGACGGGCGTGGGACGTTTGTATAGTCATAAAAGGAAACCTATGGGATGTTGTAGCAATGCTGTTTAGGGACTATATCGTTTACCGAAGGCAACATCAAGGGTCGTCGAGGGATTACGATCTTTTATCGAGGGTCTTTGCTAAAACGCCTATGTTCGAGGGACATGACTATTTTTCCGATAGGCAACAAGTGAAATTACCCTAACGGTGCATGTGTGTATAGTGTGTTTGATTTCATGCATTTAGTCTTGATTAGAGTTATCTATTTATTGATTTCATGTCTTGCCATACACACCCTAATTACTAGCAATATAAGAAAGTAATAAAAGGTGCATAAAGTAAATATCCTATGCTATTACAATCATTAGGGGGACGGGGTGTACCGATTTACAAATGGGGATTGCAAATAAAATTAAATCCTAAGTTACTATGACAACCATATTGAATGGATAAGAATGTACAAGAAAACGTGAAATGGACTTGTTTTGTTTAAGAAAAAAGAGATAAGTTTTGTTTAAGGAAATATTTTTGATCTTTTTGTTTTAAGAAATAAAATAAAGCATGTAAAATGTAAAATGTTTTTGGTTTTTTTTATTAGTGAAAATAAAAGTGATAGAAAAAATAGTAAGTAAAAAGGAAATAGAATCAGCGCATTGCTGAACTAAAAGAGGTCAGAAGTTCTGACTCTGGCGTGCTACAAAAATAGAAATCATATTAGCAGAAATAGGTAAAGTCAGAAGTTTTGGGTCCGTTGGGAACAAAGAAGATTTCAGAAGTTCTGATGCCATTGGAAAAACTTTGTCTCCCTCTCTATGCTAGTCAGAACATCTGCAACTTAGTCATTTCTCAACAAAACAGAAGATGCACATATAACAGTTATGGCAGGTTTCATAATGTTTCAGAAACAAGAGATATCAGAACTATAAATCAGAAGCAATCATGAATTTGCTAATCCTAATTCTGAGTTCTAATTTCTTCCAGAAGTTCTGAACTGAAATTCTCTCTAATTAGGCAGGCAGATGCATGAAACCTCGGAATATGTACCTCATTAGAATCTGGATGTCTACATTGTATTTTGAACATGCAAGTCTAACAATGCCTAAGTAATATGATGAGAGTCAGCTGAAGCTTACCTTGTAGCTAGAAAATACTCTGTGAGCTGGAGCCTGGTTCTGACCGCTTGTGATGTTCTGAACAGCTTCCTCACGTGTTCAGCAGGCTAGAAACTTTCAACTTGGGCTACGAATGGTTAGAAGATTCTGGAACAGCCAAGGGCCAAAGTTCTGACTTCTTTGAGGTGAATGTGTATGGAGAGTGTGTTACAGTCTGAACACAAGAATTAACATAGCTTCTAATATGTAAATCAGAAACTGTATGGATGGTTTTGGTCATGAAACACTTGAAGGAAATAAAAAAAGGAGCTTGAGTGCAAGAATCAAAAGCTAACAGGTTTTGTATTTTTTGTTTGCAGTTTTGGACTCTTGGAATTTTAGCAGGGGTTCAAGGCTTTTTCTTTCTCAAATTTTTGACCTTTTTACGGTTGCTAATAAAGTTTAATTTATAGGCAGAGGTTTAGTAGCTTGGAGAGGTCAAGGGGCACAACCATCATATGCTAGGCGCTGCCTTGTTCTTGAAGAAAGTATGATGGTTAGCAGCTTTTAGTCGTGCCTAAGCTGGATTTGTAAGCATGAATTAAGGAAAAGTACCCTCAGAGGCAGAAACAAAGTGTGGGCCTAGCATAACCTTCTACAAAAGTTTGTTTTTCAAGGACATCAATGGTACTTCTTTCTCACACGTGGGAAAATCCTTTTGAATTTCTTGATTAAACAAACTTCATATTTCAACATGTCTTGATTAAATATGATTCTTGAAACTTGATTTTGATCCAAAAGTCAAAGTTTGACTTTTTAGTATGCAAATGACCACTTTGCCCTTGTGGATGACTTTCTTGGAAAATTTGTAATTCAAGGCTTGATATTGGATGGAAGCAAACCTGAGGGTCCAGGATGATCCCTTGAGAAATGAGAGGGCAAATTTTGGGATACAACAGCTGCCCCTGTTCAATGTTCTTACACCTGAAGAGTTAGATTGGTAAATCTGCCATTCGTGACTCAAAGGTGGAAGATGATTGGACATTAGAGTGCCCAGAAATTTGCACTCGATGATGTAGTGGTTGATGGTGTATGGAATGGGCTTAAATATGCCATTTGGAGAGATGATGGATATGTTATTGGAGATGGGCTTATAGATGACATCCAGAGGTGATTGTATTTGGACTGTATTTGAGTGACAAAATGACATCTGAATCTAGATTGTATCTAGACTGTATTTGAATAAGTGACAGAATGACATATGAATCTGGATCGTATCTGGAATGTATCTGAATGACTGAATGACATCCGAATCTGGATCGTATATGGACTATATTTGAATGAGTGACAGAATGACATCTGAATCTGGATCGTATCTGGATTGTATCTGAATGACAGAATGACATCTGAATTTGGATCGTATCTGGACTGTATTTGAATGATTGACAGAATAACATCCGAATATGGATCGTATCTGAACTGTATCTGAAAGCTGAATCTGAATGAGTATCAGGATGGCATCCGTATCTGAAGCGTATCTGAACTGTATCTGAAAGCTGAATATGAATGAGTATCAGGATGGCATCTGTATATGGAGCGTATCTGAAATCTGAATCCGAATGAGTATCAGGATGGCATCTGTATCTGAACTGTATCTAAAAGCTGAATTTGAATGAGTATCAGGATGGCATCCGTATCTGCAGCGTATCTGAACTGTATCTGAAAGCTGAATCTGAATGAGTATCAGGATGGCATCCATATCTGAAGCGTATCTGAACTGTATTTTAAAGCTGAATCTGAATGAATATCAGGATGGCATCCGTATTTGGAGCGTATCTGAATTGTATCTGAAAGCTGAATCTCAATGAGTATCAAGATGGCATCCATATATGGAGCGTATCTGAACTATATCTGAAAGTTGAATCTGAATGAGTATCAGGATGGCATTTGTATATGGAGCATATTTGAACTGTATCTGAAAGTTGAATCTGAATGAGTATAAGGATGACATCCGTATCTGGAGCGTATCTGAACTGTATCGGAAAGCTCAACAGGATAATGAAGGAATCTTGGACGATTACTACCTCAGCAGAATGATGAAGGAATCTTGGACGATTACTTCCTCAGAAAGATGATGACCTTTATCTGTTGATTGATCTTTCCTGAAAAGGTAAAGAGTTAGTTGTATGTAATGTTATGATGTATGCATTACGTAATGATGAGATTTGTGTTATATGCATTTTGCATGCATATGATATGAATGTTGTTGAGATGCAATTTTGTATTTGGAAAATAAATCCTTGACAAGTGTTGGGGAGTTATTAAATCTTGGATTGTTGTTGAAGAATAGGTGTGTCTTCAAACTTTGCTTTAGAATGTTTCCACCAGGGATTCATGTTTTGTCGTTTGAGGAAGTGAACTACTATCTGGTCGAATTCCAGGCTTTGCAGCACCTTATACTGTTATTTGGTTAACTTCCAGGCTTCACCGTGTTTTTGAAGAAGGGAACTACTATCTGGTCGAAATCTGGGCTTCACACCACCTTATATTGTTATCTGGTCGAAATCCATGCTTCACAGTGTTTTTTGGAGAAGGGAACTACTATCTGGTCTAAATCCAGGCTTCACAACACCTTATATTGTTATCTGGTCGAAATCCAGGCTTCATGGTGTTTTTTGGAGAAGGGAACTACTATGTGGTCGAAATCCAGGCTTCGCAGCACCTTATACTGTTATCTGGTCTAAATCCAGGCTTCACAATGTTTTTGGAGAAGGGAACTACTATCTGGTTGAAATCCAGGCTTCACAGCACCTTATACTGTTATCTGGTCAAAATCAAGGCTTCATAGTGTTTTTGGAGAAGGGAACTACTATCTGGTCGAAATCCAGGCTCCGTAGCACCTTATACTGTTATCTGGTCGAAATCCAAGCTTCACAGTGTTTTTGGAGAAGGGAACTACTATCTGGTCTAAATCCAGGCTTCGCAACACCTTATACTATTATCTTGTCGAAATCCAGGCTTCACGGTGTTTTTGGAGAAGGGAACTACTATCTGGTCGAAATCCAGGCTTCGCATCACCTTATACTGTTATCTGGTCGATATCCAGGCTTCACTATGTTTTTGGAGAAGGGAACTACTATCTGGTCAAAATCCAGGCTTTGCAGCACCTTATATTATTATCTGGTCGAAATCCAGGCTTCACAATGTTTTTGGAGAAGGGAACTACTATTTGGTCGAAATCCAGGCTTCGCAGCACCTTATACTGTTATCTGGTCAAAATCCAGGCTTCACAGTTTTTTTGGAGAAGGGAACTACTATCTGGTCGAAATCCATGATTCACAACACCTTATACTCTTATCTTGTTCGAAACCCAGGCTTCACAGTGTTTTTGGAGAAGGGAACTACTATCTAGTCGAAATCCAGGCTTCACAGCACCTTATACTGTTATCTGGTCGAAATCCAGGCTTCACAGTTTTTGTTGTGGATTGTAGAGTATTCTATTGGGGAAGAGGAGTTGTGGTCTTCTGATTTGTACTAGTCGGAGAGGCAAACTCAAGATGGGGAATCCTGCCATTTTTGGGGAAATAAACCCTGTTGCTCAGTCTGTTGGAGAGGCGGCGACTTTACTGGCAGAAATCCTCGAGGATTCTCGAAGTCGACTCAGTTGGGAAGAGGTTTTTAGAGATTGAAAATCTGGATGGGGAATCATCCTATGACAAGGATTTTTGGGAGATTTGTTACTACCCCTAGTAGCGAGTGTTTGTGGCATTGCCAGGAAATGTTTGACTGTATGTAACCCTTTGTCGATATTGCGTTCAATGCCCCCATTAATAGATTTGGAGACCTGCCCCTGGTTATTCTGTACTTCTTGAGAGATTTCTTGGAATCTTGACTGGATTGTCCCAGGTGTGCTTGGATAGTGACATGTCATGCCCCCTTGTTGATAGGAGATTTGTCATTGGAAGTGTCATCCCACTTGAAGTGATTTTGTTCACTGAGAGAGCTTTCGTTCACTGGATATTCATTGTGTGAATTTCTCCGCTGTCAAACAAATAGCCATATGCAAACAGTGATATTCAAGTAATGCAAAGTTTATGTTTGTCTTAAAATTTTTGAAAATGTGTTTTAGCAAGTAACGAAAATTTGTAAGAAAAATTCAACTCAGGATTTAGAGTAAAGCCCTACAAGAGTCAGGATACCTTTTGTAACATTATGCTTTCGAACTAACCCATGCTTCAATTAGGACTTTTGAACGGTTGTAACGTGGCTTGGTTCACGGTTTAAGAAACAAAGGATAAAGGCTCAAAATGTATTTGTGCCCACCCGCTCTTCGTGACGTTCTTTAGTCCTAAACTCAGTTAATTGTGCATTTGAACTCCAATTGAGTCTGGAATGACGTTTTGGTGATGGTTCAGACAAGTTAAGTTTTTCGGAAGGCAATCATTTTTGCAACATTTTTTTTCATGTTGTTGAGGATTTGTAGTGACCTCTTTCTTTTTATTTGTTATCCCTAATTTTTGCCTGACTGTTCTTGTTTTAAGCGGGATGCCCCAGTTTTTCTTAAGTCTCCTTTGTAGGTTTTGACTTAGTGGGCTTTTTTTTAGAGATAATGACTGCCTATGTGGTAGGGAACCATCACCGTCTTTTGATTCCAGAGGAATGTTTTTGATGTCATTCGTTGTATTACGAGATGAGAGTTTGCGGCTAAACGCACGTTTGAATCAACTGAGAGACTACCCGGCCCCAGGTTTTGATTAAAGGTTTCAAATTGTGCAAAAAAAAGAAAACTTATACTTCTTTGGCTCGAAGGGGTTGACTAGGGATTATCTTCCTTATAACTCCAGTGTTTAGGATTTGAAAGAACGCTTGTACATCATCAGCAAGGTCTGTCCAAAGACATACTGCATGAGATTAAAGCATGGTTTTCGTCATCCTCCTTCTAAAGGCTTGTAACTTTTAGCAAGAGTTTAATGTCATAAAGGAAGTAAAAACAATATAGTTTAAATATAATGAAAATGAATGGATTAATTCAATACAAACATATGCAATGCATTAATGAAACAAAGTTTGACATTAATAGATAAGTGTTTGAATAAGAAAAAGAAATTACAACTGAAAATTCAAATGAAAAGAAGCCTCTTTGTCTGAACTTGTCACTTTAGGTGGTGAGCCTTTGAGGGACGGCAGAAGAATTCAGTCTGGCCATCTTGTGTGAACTCCAACATTCCTTCGTTGATCAGGTTTTGAATCTTCTACTTCAGCACCCAACAATCGTTTGTATCATGCCCAGGACTATTGGAATGATAGGCACACCTGGCATCGGGATTGTGTTAGAACAAAGTTTGAATCTACTACCCTAAGTTTAAGTTTTGATGATAACAAAATGGAATGATATATTAATTATGTGATTCATGTAAGAACTATTTGCTACCTAAAAATTACCTTTCTGTTTTGCAGAAACTCTGATAGGTATCAGTAAGAGTACATCATAATCAGCATCAGAATATTGGTTATCAACATCAGCATCAGAAGATGCTATATCAGAATACCAGAATCAGAAGAACAACTCACGCGTATGCTGAAGCTTGATGAACAGAACTGCGCTCAACACTCTGATAAAGACAACAACAGTTCATCAGCACTTAAGCAGAGTCAGAATGAGCCAAAGCAAGAAAACGCTTTAAGTAGCAATGGTACTGTGCATTCAAGGCGAATTATTACCAACGGCATCATTCCAGACAAGATCTGCTTAATAAGGAAAGTTTGTTATTGGCATTGAATCAAGATTATTGCTCCAACGTTCAACAATTTCAGTGCTATATAAACAAGACAATGAAGATTGAATTGGCTAATGCTCTACATCAATTTACACGCCTAAAAGCTATTCATCATCTTCTCATTCTCAGTTTGCTAAAAGCTCCAAGAATTCCTTACTCAATATTTTAGCAATCTAGTTTCCATAAGCTTAAGTTGTGTATTATCACAGTTGTGATAAACAGTTTTGTAGAAAACATTTACACACCTAGATTTCTCTTCTTTGTAAGAAAGTGATTCCTTGACAAACCGGTTTGTGGTTTGCATCAAGAAGGCTTTAGCAGTTGTTAAAGCAGATTGTAATATTCAGTTGAATATAGTGGATTAAGACCTCGTTGGAGAGAGGAGAAATCACCTTGACGGGTGGACTGGAGTAGTTTGAGATCAAACGAACCAGGATAAAAATATCGTGTTCATTGCATTGATTTTCAGTTTTACAATTCAACCCCCCTTATTGTGTTTTTCACTTCTTCAATTGGCATCAGAGTGCCTGGTTCTGAGCTAAAACACTTAACCGTGTCAGTACAAGATCCAGCGTCAGAAAAACACAATGGCAGGAACTTATTCTCACACCAGCAATGACAACCATGAGGACAGAGACAGATTCAGCGGCAAACCTCCAGTCTTTAATGGAGAAAATTTTGATTACTAGAAAGACAGAATTGAAAGCTTCTTTCTGTCACATGATGCTGATCTGTGGGACATGGTGACAGATGGATACACGCACCCTGTGAATGCAAGCGGTCAGAAGATTGATAGGAAAACAATGTCTGACCAACAAAAGCGTGACTTCAAGAATCACCACAAGGCCAGAACCATCCTTCTCAGTGCCATCTCGTATGCTGAATATGAAAAGATCTCCAACAGAGACATGGCAAAGAACATGTTTGACTCACTCAAAATGACGCATGAGGGCAACGTTCAGGTCAAAGAAACTAAAGCTCTGGCGCTCATTCAGAAGTATGAGGCATTCAAAATGGAAGAAAGTGAATCCATTGAAACAATGTTCTCAAGATTCCAGATTCTGGTAGCTGGTCTCAAGGTTCTGGACAAAGGTTACTCTACTGCTGATCACGTCAAGAAAATCATCAGAAGCTTACCCAAGCAGTGGAGGCCAATGGTTACAGCTCTGAAGCTAGCGAAAGATCTCAACAAAATCTCTTTGGAGGAACTTATCAGCTCCCTCAGAAGTCATGAGATAGAGCTAGAAGCTGATGAACCCCAGAAGCAAGGTAAGCCTTTAGCATTAAAATCTAACAAAAAACTCTGAGTCTAAAGTTTTGCAGGCAGTTGAAGAAACATCTGATGGATCCTCATCAGAAGAAGACGAACTCTCCCTCCTCTCCAGAAGAGTGAATCAACTGTGGAAGCAGAGACAAAGGAAGTTCAGGAATCCCAGAAGATCTGATCAGAATGAGTCTTCTTCCAGATATAGAAGGACAGATTCTTCCTCTAGATACAGAAGATCTGAAGACTCCTCAGGAAGCAGAAAGCCAAACACCAAAGACATCATCTGCTATGAGTGCAATGAGCAAGGACACTACAAGAGTGACTGCCCAAAGCTTCAGAGGGAAAAGCCCAAAAAGAAGTTTGGAAGAGAAAAGAAGAAAAGTCTCATGGCTACTTGGGATGACTCTGACTCGTCTGAAGCTGACTCAGAATCAGATGATGAGAGAGCAAACATAGCTCTCATGGCCAACATTTCAGAAGATAGTAAAGCTTCTGAATCAGACTCAGAATCAGATACTGAAGAGGTATTTCCTGACTTTGCAGTTAACTTTACCAAGGCTGAACTTGATGAAAGCCTTAATGAAATTCTGGAAAGGTATCAGCAGATTAGAGTTAAATTTAGAAACCTGAAAAGGAATCTTGAATCTGACTCTAATAAGGCTGAGAGTCTTAAATTGGAGAATTCTGAGCTGAGAAATAAAATTTCAAAATTAGAAAATACTTTACAAAACTCTCAGAAGGAACCAATTTCTGAAACTCACAGCAGCGCTGATGAGATCATCAAGGAGTATGATCACAGTTTCCAGAAGTTCCTTGCTAAAAGCATAGATAGAAGCAAAATGGCTTCAATGATCTATGGAGTTAGCAGAAACGGCAGGAAGGGAATAGGATACCAAGGTAAGGTTCCTACACCAAAGAATGTCATGGATTTAACCATTAAACACACTCCTCTGAATTCACATTTTGTGTATGGTCACACACATGATATTAAATACACTAGCAGTAAGTACTCTGTGAAACCAAAATTCAACCAGAGTTTTGGTAAATCTAACAAATCAGGACCCAAGAAAATCTGGGTACCTAAGGATAAAATAATACATGTTGCAGATATCTTTAGCAGCAAATCAGAAACACCAGTCATGGTACCTGGACTCTGGCTGCTCGCGACACATGACGGGAAGAAGGCATATGTTCCAAAGCCTAGAACTTAAGCCTGGAGGCCACGTTGGCTTTGGAGGCAATCAGAGGGGAAAGATAATTGGCTCTAGAACTGTAGGTAATGGAAATCTTCCCTCTATTAATAATGTTCTGCTAGTAGATGGATTAATGCATAATCTGTTATCCATAAGTCAATTAAGTGATAACGGTTATGATATAATCTTTAATCAAAAATCATGTAAAGCTGTTAGTCAGAAAGATGGGACTATCATGTTTAATGGAAAGAGGAAAAACAACATTTACAAAATCAAACTTTCTAAACTGAAAAGTCAGAATGTAAAGTGTCTTCTGTCTGTTAACAACGAGCAGTGAATCTGGCACAGAAGATTGGGGCATGTTAGTATGAGAAGAATATCTCAGATTGACAAACTCAATCTGGTCAGAGGACTTCCTAATTTGAAGTTCAATTCAGATGCTCTGTGTGAAGCATGTCAGAAAGGCAAGTTTGCAAAACCGTCTTTTAAATCTAAAAATGTTGTTTCTACCTCTAAGCCATTAGAACTTCTGCACATTGACTTATTTGGACCAGTTAAAACTGCTTCAATCAGTGGCAAGAAGTATGGGTTAGTAATCATAGATGACTATAGCAGATGGACATGGGTAAAGTTCTTAAGACATAAGGACGAGTCACACTCTGTGTTTGTTACCTTCTGTAACCAAGTTCAGAATGAAAAGGATCTTAGAATCGTTAAAGTCAGAAGTGATCATGGTGGAGAGTTTGAAAACAAAGATTTTGAGTCATTCTTTAATGACAGAGGCATTCTGCATGATTTCTCTTGTCCTAGAACTCCCCAACAAAATGGAGTTGTAGAACGAAAGAACAGAACATTGGAAGAAATGGCCAGAACCATGATCAATGAGACAAACGTTGCTAAGATCTTCTGGGCAGAGGCAATAAACACAGCGTGCTACATTCAGAATAGAATCTCAATAAGACCTATTCTGGAAAAGACTCCATATGAATTGTGAAAGAAAAGAAAGCCCAACATTTCATATTTTCATCCATTTGGATGTACTTGTTTTATGTTAAATACAAAGAATTATTTGAACAAGTTTGACTCTAAAGCACAGAAGTGTATTATGTTAGGATACTCTGAACGCTCAAGAGGGTACAGAGTATACAATACAGAAACACAGATTGTGGAAGAATCAATCAGTGTTCGTTTTGATGATAAGCTTGACTCTAAAAAGTCAAAGCAGAATGAAGTTTTTGCAGGTATGGAAATTGAGTTTACAGGTTCTGAAGACAAGTCATCAGAAGCTCTCAACACAGACACTCCTTCAACGTCTGAAAGGAGCACTGCTAGCAATCCTACAACAGTTGCAGATCAACCTCAGAAGAGATTACCCAGAAGCAGTTTGGATCACCCAGAAGAAACTATCTTAGGAAGAAAGGAAGATCCAATCTGAACAAGAGCAAGCTTCAGAAACTCTGAAGAAACCCTCATGGGACTTGTGTCTCTGATTGAACCGTCTTCTATTGATGAAGCACTTCTGGATAACGACTGGATTCTGGCAATGCAAGAAGAGCTGAATCAATTCACTAGAAATGACGTATGGGATCTTGTTCCCAGACCAAAAGGATTCAACGTCATTGGAACAAGATGGGTGTTCAGAAACAAGCTAAATTAACAAGGTGAAGTCATCAGAAACAAAGCACGACTGGTTGCACAAGGTTATAGTTAGCAAGAGGGGATAGACTATACAGAAACCTTTGCTCCAGTCGCCAGGTTAGAATCTATCAGACTTTTAATTTCATTTGCTGTTAATAGAGGCATCACTCTGTATCAGATGGATGTCAAAAGTGCATTCTTAAATGGTTATATAGAAGAAGAGGTTTATGTGCACCAACCCCCCTGGTTTTGAAAATACAAAACATCCAGAACATGTCTTCAAACTAAAGAAGTCATTATATGGTCTGAAACAAGCTCCCAGAGCTTGGTATGAAAGACTAAGTAACTTTTTGTTAGAAAATGAATTCACCAGAGGGAAGGTGGACACTACCTTATTCTGTAAGTCAGTTAAGAATGACATCTTAGTCTGTCAAATTTATGTTGATGATATTATTTTTGGATCTACTAATCCTTCTCTTGGAAGAAAATTTGCTAAGTGTATGCAGGCAGAATTTGAGATGAGCCTCATGGGGGAACTGGAATTCTTTCTAGGAATTCAGATTAATCAAACTCCAGAGGGAACTTACATTCATCAGAGCAAATATATCAGAGATCTTATGAAGAAATTTGACCTCTCAGAATGTAAGCCATCAAAGATTCCAATGCATCCCACGTGCATTCTGGAAAGAGAAGAGGTAAGCAAAAAGGTAGAACAAAAAGTCTACAGAGGTATGATTGGTTCTCTCCTTTATCTGACAGCTTCAAGACCTGATATATTATTCAGCGTATGTATTTGTGCTAGATTCCAATCAGATCCTAGAGAATCTCACTTAACAGCTGTTAAGAGAATTTTCAAGTATCTGAAAGGTACTACTAATCTGGGTTTGTTTTATAGAAAATCCAGTGATTACAGCTTAGTAGGCTACTGCGATGCTGACTTTGCTGGAGACAGAGTAGAGCATAAAAGTACTTCTGGAAGCTGCCAGTTTCTGGGAGACAATATGATCTCTTGGTCCAGCAAAAGGCAATCCACAATTGCGCTATCAACAGCAGAAGCTGAGTACATAGCAGCAGCAGGATGTAGCACACAAATGCTCTGGATGAAAAGTCAGCTTGAAGACTTCCAGATTTTTGAGAGTAACATCCCTATACTCTGTGACAATACTTCTGCTATTTGCTTAAGTAAGAATCTTATTTTACATTCTAGAGCTAAGCATATAGAAATAAAACATCATTTCATTAGGGACTATATTCAGAAAGGAATTTTGAACTTAAAATTTATTGATACAGACCATCAATGGGCTGATATCTTCACTAAACCCCTTTCTGAAGATAGGTTCAATTTCAATCTGAAACATCTCAGCATGAAAATCTGCCCAGAGTGAAAATGTTTTAATTCTATATATTTATCTTCAGAATGTATTTTCTTTACTGTGAACTTTTGATCAATCTCTTTTCAGAAAGATAGAACATGCAGATTGTATCAGATGCTAGTCTTAAAGATCTGAGCGTTTCAGCTCAAGGATAGACGTGCTGATCACTAAATCAAACAAGTGTCATCCAATCATCAGCAAATCTCTGAAGCAGAACGCGTGCACGCTTCTGAGAAGGCAAAACACTAATTGGGTGCATTGAGACACATGTATGGTAACCGTTTCAAGTATCTTTCTCAAATCCCCCAAAATCAGCAAGCATTAAATGAAAGTAATCATGTTTTTAAAACGTAATCATGATTTTATTTCTCTTTCTTGAAATCGTTTACACTTTCAAAATATTCTGAAATCTATTTAAGCACGTTAACTTCTCACATTAATCTTTTACAGTTTCTCATTATCTCTCAAATATTTTCTGCATTTTCTCTGTGTTCATCTCTTTCAAACTTAAACCCAGTTTTCTCAGTTTTTCTCAGAAAACCCCTAAGTGTGAACATGGCAACCTCCAGCAGTGCTTCTACAGGTTCTCAGAAGAAAGCTTCCTCTGAACAGTACCAAGTTCCATTCAGAACACTCCTTACACCAGTGAAGAATCTTGAAGTGTTGTCTGAACTGATTATTGATTTTGGCAGTCTGAAAGAGAATGGTTTTGACTTGACAGAAGAAGTTAGGGCACAGAAATGGGAGAGATATTTTGACAGGTTGGTTGGACCAACGTTCCCAATGTTAGTCAAGGAGTTCTGGATTCATGCGACCTCTTCAACGCATCAAGTCACCTCCTACATAATGGGAAAGAAGATTGTGATCACTGAGGATCACATAGCAAAACTAATTGGTTACAGTGGCGGTGGCGTCCGCTGTATTGATATGGGTGAAAGATGCTCTGACGTTGGTGTCATAGCACAACAGATTTTCACCTATGGGGTGCCCAGCAACAAAATCAGAGACCTAAAGGATCACCACAGAGTTTGGGCGAATATCATTCTGGGGTGCTTTAATCATAGGAAGCCAACAAGTTCCCCTGATTACATAAATATAGATTAGCAGTTTCTGATCTATTTTATCAATCAGAAGGTAAAAATCAACTTGGCTCATCTTCTGTTTAATCACCTCAGAACAAGCGTGAAGGAAACCAGGGAAGAAGAAAGAACAAAGAGGGATTGGATACCCTTTGGAAGGTTAATATCAGATATTCTGACTGAGAATAGGCTGATAGAGCACCTGATAGAAGCTCAAGAGTTAAGCACCATTGAACCAACTGTTGGCAAGCCTCTGAACACGAAGAATCTGAAGAAAATGAAATTAATAGAGAATATCAGAAAGGAACCCAGTGTTACTCCTATTGCTGACATCACCAGCAGAAGAGTCCCACTGAGTGACTTTCCTTTATTTTCTAAGATAGAATCTAAACGAGTGGTGGTTCTCAGATACCTGGACACGTGCAAGGATGATGGTACAGATCCCAAGCTGAATATCAAAGATCTGCACCAAGCTCAACCAGAAGTCTCTCTGAAGAAGACGAAGAAAAGGAAGGCCCCTTTAGAAGGAACATCCCAGCAGACTCCCAAGAAAAGAGGTAATTTATATGCTGCTTCTGTTTTAAATTCTCCTACTATTCCAACATCAATCCCAACTCCAGCTTCTCATGAAATCCCAATCCCCATCCCAACAATAGATGAAACCGAACCAGAAGGTGACCCTTCTAAGGCACTACAACTCAGAAGACCCCGCACCAAACATCCCAAACCAACAACTTCAACAACATCAGAACTTGACAAAGTTCTGTCTGACATTGATCAACATGTTTCTGATCACCTCTCCAATAATCCAAACACTGAACCAGATATTACCCCATCTCCTCAACCAGAACAACCTCTCTCACCCATTCCAGAAGAACCACATATTCCTGAACAATCATAAATTCCTCCTCCTTCTCCACAACCAGCAATTCCTTCTCCCTCTCCTCAACCAGAAATTCATCCACCATCACCTCAACCATCACCTCCTCAACCTGAGTTTCATCATTCTGAAACTCCATCTCCTCCATCGCCTGAACCTCATTCTCCTCAATCCTCTAAGCCACAACCTCTGGCAATCCAGCTGCCATGTGGAACAACAGTGACCATGGCCCAGCTGCCATCCTCGCCAGAATATACCCCACCAAAAACCCCACACAGTCTAATCATTATTTCTGACTCTCCCACTCCATCTCCCAAACAAACACCTACCAAACAAACCACAGAAAACCCCAGCAGGACCTTCATAGATTTAACAATCCTTGACCGTCTTGCTGATCTCAAAAATAAAATAGCCATTCCAAAACCAAAACAGCCAGATGTTGGCTCTGGCATTGTGAATTTTGAAACAGGTTTGCAGCAATGGATTGCTTCTCTGAAGCAAGTCTGTCCTGGAATGATTGATCCTGCTGCCTCAGACCAGCTCTGGACACGATTCAGAATTTGGGTACGTGCTGAAGCTCTAAAATTGAAAGACATCAATTATGAGCAAGCACAGCAGAATTTCAGCAAGCTTCTGAACGAAGTAGGAAGTCAGCTGCTGAAAGAAGACGTGCTCCTTCTGGATAGTGAGCCATGGTCTGAGAAGCGTCCAGCTTCAAAGGTGCAGCCAGAAGAAGATCAGACAATTCAAGCTGAAGCCAGTCAAGCTAAAGATGTTGCAGAAAGCTCTCAGAAGCTCCATGCTTCTGATGTTTCTCAAGCTGCCTTGGACAGGCAGACTCTGGAAGAACTGAAGCTGAATGATATCCGTCTGCAGCAAAGGATGGATGAAAATGATCAGAAGATGAAGGAAAGGATGGATGTGCAGGATAGCAAGATAGATACAGTAGTCAGCATGGTGCACAAGCAGACTGAAACTGCTGATCAGATTAAGGTAATGCTGGAGACTCTGTTCACACGCTTTCCTCCCCAACCTTAGATTTTCATTCATGCTATTTTCATGTTTTCTTTGCATATCTTTTGTACCGTTTTGTCTGACTCTGAATATTTTAATATAACAAGTTTTTCTGATCTAATTGTTTTAGCACATCACTTACACTTTTTGATTGCTGACAAAAAGGGGGAGAACAAGAATGATATTTTTCAATAACGGATTACTGAGACAAAAAGTCTCAAACATTCTAACTCTGATATTTTTGAATGTTTTTTTTTTGCTTAAGTCTACAGGTACAAGAATACTCTCTGATTCACTGAAGACCAAAGCTCTGATACTCTGATCCAAAGCAAAGCTCTGACAAAACTCTGATATTCTGATCTGAAGCTCTGCTCTGATATTCTGATCTAAAGCTTCTGATAATCAAAGCTCTGATATTCTGATGTTCAAAGAAAGTCAATAAAGATCTGATCCTGAAGAACTCTTGGAATTAAAAAGGGAAGTTATAAATTCAGGGGGAGTATCTCCGATCCCAACTCTCATATCTCTTTATTCCTTATCTTTGATAACTTCTTACTCTAATACATCTTATCATTTAGTTATCTCTGATACTTTTTCACGTTACCTTCAATTAAAAATATATAGTTTTTGTCATCATCAAAAAGGGGGAGATTGTTAGAACAAAGTTTGAATCTACTACCCTAAGTTTAAGTTTTGATGATAACAAAATGGAACGATATATTAATTATGTGATTCATGTAAGAACTATTTGCTACCTAAAAAATACCTTTCTGTTTTGCAGAAACTCTGATAGATATCAGCAAGAGTACATCATAATCAGCATCAGAATATTGGTTATCAACATCAGCATCAGAAGATGCTATATCAGAATACCAGAATCAGAAGAACAACTCGCGCGTATGTTGAAGCTTGATGAACAGAACTGCGCTCAACACTCTGATAAAGACAACAACAGTTCATCAGCACTTAAGCAGAGTCAGAATGAGCCAAAGCCAGAACACGCTTTAAGTAGCAACGGTACTATGCATTCAAGGAGAATTATTACCAATGGCATCATTCCAGACAAGATCTGCTTAATAAGGAAATTTTGTTATTGGCATTGAATCAAGATTATTGCTCCAACGTTCAACAATTTCAGTGCTATATAAACAAGACGATGAAGATTGAATTGGCTAATGCTCTACATCAATTTACACGCCTAAAAGCTATTCATCATCTTCTCATTCTCAGTTTGCTAAAATCTCCAAGAATTCCTTACCCAATATTTTAGCAATCTAGTTTCCATAAGCTTAAGTTGTGTATTATCACAGTTGTGATAAACAGTTTTGTAGAAAACATTCACACACCTAGATTTCTCTTCTTTGTAAGAAAGCGATTCCTTGACAAACCGGTTTGTGATTTGCATCAAGAAGGCTTTAGCAGTTGTTAAAGTAGATTGTAATATTCAGTTGAATATAGTGGATTAAGACCTCGTTGGAGAGAGGCGAAATCACCTTGACGGGTGGACTGGAGTAGTTTGAGATCAAACGAACTAGGATAAAAATATCGTGTTCATTGCATTGATTTTCAATTTTACAATTCAACCCCCCTTCTTGTGTTTTTCACTTCTTCAGATTGTAGCTGGGAGAAAAAGTTTTGGGATTTGGATGAGGTCTTATTGGTGTAATCATATCCATCCTTAGCTTGTGTTGCAAAGCTTGAGACAGTGGTATGTTGATGTTGGTAAATTGTCTTTTGGGCTCGCTTTGCCTTTGTTGATTTTCTGGTTGATATTAACGAAGTCATTGTCAGGCTCGTGACGTGGAAGCAATTTGGGAAGGTATTCTCTCCCTTAAACCGACTTCTTGTCTCATGAGAGGCTGAATGATGACTTGATCCCCAATTCTAGATGTTTTCCCCATTTGGTTACATCCGTCTTGATGAAGCTTGTTGATGAGGACTCTCAACTCATCTTGTTCCTGAGCCAAGTTTTGGATGAGAGCTATCTGGCCCACCAGTTATCCCATCATTTGGACTTTCATTATGGCTATCTCGGTTTGTAGCCACTCCAACTGGTCATCTATGTCGTCCCCAGGATTTCCCATGATCACACCCCAGGTGAGGAGAGTTTTCACCTCTTCTTGTCCCTTGGACATATTCAAAAACATCTCTTGAAGTTGGGCGTTTTGAGCCTGGATGTCTTTCACTGTTTGTTCCATATCCATCTTACTGAAATAAACAGTAGGAAGATAAGGAGACCTGTATGGGAGAAACCTGTCATGATATGATGCATGATATGTGGATGCATGTTTTCAAGGTTCTCACAGGGTTAGTAGTCACTTATAGTTTTGATTGGAGAACTTTGTGTCGGTGGATGTCCTTCCACGAGAATTTAAGCTCACCATGCCAAGTGGATTGTAGCCCTTGACTCAAGTTGTTGTACTTGGTTTTTGAAGGCGTTTGGTTAGAGGAAAATAAATCCTCTTGGCCCTTGCTAGACGTCTGGTTCAATGTAACCCTGCATCAAAGGCCCTCGAGATCCTTGAAATGGTTATTGAAAATGTTATGGTATGATGTTATGATGTTATGTACAAGTATGCCAAGTAAGCAAGTTTATATACAAATAATCATATACACACAAAGTAGACAAGTCCTTAGGTTTAGGCTTGCATGAAGTTTGTAGGTAAGTACCCTCTTGAAGTTTAGTTGGCTCAACCTGTCCTAGTTAATTGTAACCGGGTTCTAAGGGATCTCAATATCAGTGACCTTTCCCACAAGCTTCTTTCGTTAGGCGATTGACTCGCAACCAAATAAAACTCAGGAGTCAAGTCTCAATGAGTGTAGCATCTAGTATCAACCAATTTCCAGCTTTACAACGAAATCGGCTATCTCACTACTTCCTAATGGCCAAGTTGGTTAAGTAAGGTTCTAAGGTCAGTTAGTGCTTCATGACGCTACTCAACGGCCCTGTATTCTCCTCGATTCAACACAAGGGAAACAGGTACCAATAAATGCATCACACTAACGTAGCTATTGTTTAGACCATGTCGGTATACCCCGCACATTTTCCACAATCTATTGCTACTTACCTAAAAAAGGTGCCCCAGATTCGGGTAGAGGATCAAAACAAATCCCAAATAAGGAACCAAAATGTAAAGCATGCAAGTCAAACAAGGAAAGCAAGTAAATGTGATCTAGCCCTAAGGTAACCCCACTTTTAAAAAATCCCCAGCAGAGTCGCCAGTTCTGTGATACGGTGGGAGAACTGACTTGAAGGTTTTGCGTTTTATCGCAAATGTTGCGGTTAGCAAGAGTCGCCATCGACTTTTCTTTTATCCAAAAGGAAAGGTGAAAAATCACAGAAAGACCTTTGAGATTATTTCTTGAGTTCGAGGGGTAGATTATGAAAAGGGAAGGTATTAGCATCCTTTTCATCCATGGTTTTCCATGGGATCTTAGTTACTTGCTAGATCACTTGCTTTTTGGTTTGAAATTGTGCTTGATGTGCTTTTTGAAAGTATTTTGTAAAGAGGCCATTGTTTAGGAAATCTTTGTAATGATTCTTGTTTGTAAGAATGTATACAAAGATGTTTGATCTTTTGAAAATGTTTTCAATTTTGTATGATGTTTGAAAGTGTATGTGTTTGTTTTGAAAATAGCAAGGATGTTTGTTTTGAAATGGAGCAAGTAATTAGGATAAATTTACCTACTCAAAAGTCTTTTTTTGTTCATCTTCTTTTCCTTTGACATTGTTATCTTACCATTGATTTGGTAAGTAACCCTATCTTTGGATGTAAAAGGGACGGGCGTGGGACGTTTGTATAGTCATAGAAGGCAACCTATGGGACATTTTAGCAATGTTGTTTAGGGACTAGATCGTTTATCGAAGGTAACATCGAGGGTCATCAAGGGATTACGATCTTTTATCGAGGGTCTTTGCTAAAACGCCTATGTTCGAGGGACATGACTATTTTTCCGATAGGCAACAAGTGAGATTACCCTAAGGGTGCATGTGTGTATAGTGTGTTTGATTTCATGCATTTAGTCTTGATTAGGGTTATCTATTTGTTGATTTCATGTCTTGCCATACACACCCTAATTACTAGAAATATAAGAAAGCAATAAAAGGTGCGGAAAGTAAATATCCTACGCTATTACAATCATTAGGGGGATGGGGTGTACCGATTTACAAATGGGGATTGCAAATAAAATTAAATCCTAAGTTTCTATGACAACCATATTGAATGGATAAGAATGTACAAGAAAACGTGAAATGGACTTGTTTTGTTTAAGAAAAAAGAGATAAGTTTTGTTTAAGGAAATATTTTTGATCTTTTTGTTTTAAGAAATAAAATAAAGCATGTAAAATGTAAAATGTATTTGGTGTTTTTGATAGTGAAAATATAAGTGATAGAAAAAATAGTAAGGAAAAAGAAAATAGAATCAGCGCATTGCTGAACTAAAAGAGGTCAGAAGTTCTGACTCTGGCGTGCTACAAAAACAGAAATCATATTAGCAGAAATAGGTAAAGTTAGAAGTTCTGGGTCCGCTGGGAACAAATAAGATTTCAGAAGTTCTGATGCCACTGGAAAAACTTTGTCTCCCTCTCTATGCTAGTCAGAACATCTGCAACTTAGTCATTTCTCAACAAAACAGAAGATGCGCATATAACAGTTATGGAAGGTTTCATAATGATTCAGAAACAAGAGATATCAGAACTATAAATCAGAAGCAATCATGAATTTGCTAATCCTAATTCTGAGTTCTAATTTCTTCCAGAAGTTTTGAACTGAAATTCTCTCTAATTAGGCAGGCAGATGTATGAAACCTCAGAATATGTACCTCATCAGAATCTGGATGTCTACATTGTATTTTGAACATGCAAGTCTAACAATGCCTAAGTAATATGATGAGAGTCAGCTGAAGCTTACCTTGCAGCTGGAAAATACTCTATGAGCTGGAGTCTGGTTCTGACCGCTTGTGATGTTCTGAACAGCTTCCTCACGTGTTCAGCAGGCTAGAAACTTTCAACTTGGGCTACGAATGGTTAGAAGATTCTGGAACAGCCAAGGGCCAAAGTTCTGACTTCTTTGAGGTGAATGTGGATGGAGAGTGTGTTACAGTCTGAACACAAGAATTAACATAGCTTCTAATATGTAAATCAGAAACTTTATGGATGGTTTTGGTCAAGAAACACTTGAAGGAAATAAAAAAAGGAGCTTGAGTGCAAGAATCAAAAGCTAACAGCTTTTGTATTTTTTGTTTGCAGTTTTGGACTCTTGGAATTTTAGCAGGGGTTTAAGGCTTTTTCTTTCTCAAATTTTCGACCTTTTTATGGTTGCCAATAAAGTCCAATTTATAGGCAAAGGTTTAGTAGCTTGGAGAGGTCAAGGGGCACAACCATCATATGTTAGGCGCTGCCTTGTTCTTGAAGAAATTATGATGGTTAGCAGCTTTTAGCCGTGCCTAAGCTGGATTTGTAAGCATGAATTAAGGAAAAGTACCCTCAGAGGCAGAAGCAAAGCATGGGCCTAGCATAACCTTGTACAAAAGTTTGTTTTTCAAGGACATCAATGGTACTTCTTTCTCACACGTGGGGAAATCCTTTGGATAAAAACTCAAAAGTGGTTGTGAGCATTAAATGATGATTACATCTATCAAACTAGAAATTCTGCGCTATGAGATTGTGTATCATAGCTAAGATCTGGGCCAGAAGTTCAGCATCAGTGCTACTTAGAATAAACATCCAACTTCTGATATTTGAATCTCCCTGCTCCAGCATATTTTGAAGTAGTTCTCAGACTTTCCAGAAAGCTTGTAACATGCTTTGTAGACTTTCTTTGAATTACTTTTGCAAACTCTGGTTGAACCTTCATGAAAACTCGCCCAGAAGTTCTAACCAAACTCTGTCTTGAAAATGTCCAGAATTTGCTGAGTGCTTCAGTTTCATGGACGTGTCTTCGAGGATTTGTAGCTTGAAATCCCAGTATTTCTAGGAGAAGTTTTGTTCTACAATGTTTCAGGCCTCATTAAGATCTAAAGCTCTTGAGTTAGAAATTATTCCAGAATCATTTTTCATACTGGTGATAATCTGATCAGAAGTTCTGAGCTTTTCATATTTCTTAAACACTTAGAAAAAATTCTAAGTATTTAGAAATTTGACTTTTCCAAAGTAATTTTGACTATTGAATTTCTTGATGAAACAAACTTCATATTTCAACATGTCTTGATTAAATATGATTCTTGAAACTTGATTTTGATCCAAAAGTCAAAGTTTGACTTTTTAGTATGCAAATGACCAATTTGCCCTTGTGGATGACTTTCTTGGAAAATTTGTAATTCAAGGCTTAAAATTGGATGGAAGCAAACCTGAGAGTCCAGGATGATCTCTTGAGAAATGAGAGGGCAAATTTTGGGGTACAACACTGAGTTTGCAGATCCTTGACAGTTTATTCGAGAGCCATCTTATACTGAAATAAACAGTAAATATATGAGGAAACCTGTAACGGAAAACCTGCTTATGAAATGATACATGATATGTGGATACAATGTTTTCAAGGAACTTATGAGATTTAAATTTGCAAACTGAGAGGAAACAAAAACAAAGATTTCATTAGTAAGTTCAAAATTAAAATTCCTCTTAGGCTTACAATGAAAAGAAAAAAGGTCTCAAGGAGATAACAATATAAACTCATAAACCCTAAGACTCAAGTCTCCCACCGACTCTTCCTCTTCGTGTCGATGTATGCGTTAAGATTCCTCTCTTCATGAAGTTGCTTTGTGAGCTCCAACACTCTCTTTTCACTTGCATAGAATTGAGCTTCAAAGGTGTCCCGTTATTCCTTGAGTTAAATCCAGGACTTCTGCAATTCTTTGAGGTCAGTGGGCATGTATGGATGGAGGATGATGCAAGAAACGTCTCCTTTGACAACAGGCTCTAAGATCACTGTTGGAATAGCTGGATGGCATCATAAGGTTTTGAGCGTGAGCTCATACCCATTTGAGATAAGGTTCCAAATGGATAGAATTATTTTGTCATAAATTTTTGCTATCAACCTTGTTTACCATGCCCCAAGTGTGTATAAACCTTTGACGATAACCTTGAGGATCATTTTCGTAGTCGAACATAATACCCTAGATAAGTGCGTCATGAGGACCATCTCTTTGAGCATAACCAAATTGTCGTAGAGCCAGAGAAGGGTTGTAAGTAATACCTCCCCTAATGCCAAGGAGTGGAACATTTGGGAATTCCCTGCAGCGGTTAATGATAGTAACAGGTTCCAGAGATCGGGAACAGCAATAAATATCTAAATGAGTGAGCGACATCATCCTTTGAGACCACTTCAAACCTTGTTCATTCTTTACTACTGATCAGGGAAGGTGCGAAATAAACCACCTAGATAGCAAAGGTATTCAATACATAAGAGTCCCTCGCTTTCTCATAGTACGAGTGTGAAGAGAATGCAGAATGTCTCTGAGCAAAGTAGGCATAAGGTTACGAGAAAGAAGTATGTTGACGACATTCACATCTATGAGTTGGCCTGGATTAGGGAATAACACCAACCCATAGATTAGCAAAGCCAAGATTTCTTCGAAAGCTTGAAAATTCATAGCATCCAAAATCAGTCGAACCTTCTCTAACATAAATTTAGCTAGAAAACCCTTGACTACACTCCTTGTTTCCCAATTTGGTACAATTTTGGACCGCTTCAGATGTAAGGCTGCAGAAATTTCTTCAAGTTGTGGATCTTTCTCTAAACTGGTGAAAAGTATTTGATTGTGAACCGGTACTCCTAGTAATTGAGAAAACTCCTCCATTGTGGGTACCAACTGATAATAGGGAAAGGTGAAACAATAATGTGCAGGGTCAAAGAACTGGAATAGAACACTCATCATGTCTTCTTCAAAACCCGAGGTAACCAAACTGAGTAGTCGACTATGCCTTTTGATGAATGGAGAACTTTCAGGAACCCTTGAGACCAACTCCTTAAGTTGAGAAGTTATCTTCACAAAACTGATCTGGATAGTGTTTCTGCGAGCGGAAGCTATATCCTACAAAATATAACAAATATAAATCCCTAGGTCTTTGAAACGGTTAGTGAAATGATATGGTATGGTGTCATGACGTTGTGATGTCATGTTCAAATAATTAATCATACACAAACAAAACACACAAAATCTTAGGTTCAAGCTTGCATGGAGTTTATAGGTAAGTACCCTTTTGAAGTTTAGTTGGCTCAACCTGTCCTAAAAACAAGTAACCGGGTTCTAGGAGCCTCAATATCACTGATCTTTCTCTTAGGCATTGTTTCAGCACAAGCATCTAAATTGCAACCGAAATATCCCGAGAGTAAAATATCAACGAGTGTAGCATCGAGTATCAACCAACTTCAGTCTTCACCAAAGCCAACCATCTCACTACTTTCTAATGGCTAAGTTGTGTCAACTAAGGTTCTAAGGTCAGTTAGTGCTTATGACACCATACGGTAGCCCAGTATTCTTCTTGACTGACTCCAGGAACACCAGCACAAACCAATGTGTCGCACTAACGTAGCCATCGCTTCAACCATATCAGTCTATGTTGTACAGTCTTCGAGACCAATTGCTACTTACCTAAAATGCTCCCAGATTCGGGTATAGGATCTATACAGAAAATAAACCCAAACAACCCTTTAAAAGTAAAGTAGGCAAGTCAAACAATGAAAGCATTTAAATGTGAAATATCTCTAAGGTAACCCCACTTTGAGTAGTTTCCCCAGCAGAGTCGCCAATTCTATAATACGGTGGGAGAATTGACTTTTGGGCTTGCATTTTATTGCATATGTTGCGGATAGCAAGAGTTTCCACCGACTTTTCTTTTATCCAATAAAGGAAAGGGTGAAAAGAACAGAAAATACCTTTTGAGAATTTTTTGAGTAAGGGGGGTAGGTTATGAAAAGGGAAGGTGTTAGCACCCTTTTCATCCGTAGTTTTCTACGGACTCTTAATTGCTAGCTCACTTTAAAAATACCTTGTGTTTGTGTATGTTTGAAAACATTTTGAAAATGCCTAAGTGCGGAAATTTTGTAATGATTCTCGTATCGTTGAGAATGTATACAAAATGTTTGTTCTGAAAATATTTATGAAAGAGATTTTTGTTTTGTGAAAGGATGTTTGAAAATGCCAAAGGCAATTTGCTTTATAATAACCCTTGTATCAGTCCTCAAGAGTGTTTATAAAGCATTTTGAAAGTGGTTGTTTTGAAAGTGTGAGGTGTGAAAATTGTTTTAGTTTGTGAGCAAGCGATTATAAGCGATCTACCTACTCAATGAGTCTTTGTTCTTTTCCTCCTCCTTTAGATAGTGCTGACCTATCATTAGTTAGTTGAGAGCTCTATCATTAAATGTGAGGGACATGCATGGGTCATTGTACAATCATAGAAGGCAACTTGTAAGACGCTTTAGCAGTTCTCGTAAGGGACTAAGATCATTTACCGAAGGCAACATCGAAGGATCATCGAGGGACTACGATCTTTTAATCGAGGGTCTTTGCTAAAGCATCCCACGTTCGAGGGACATGACTATTTAAATCTGAGGTAACAAGTGAGGTTACCCTAGAGGTGCGCGTGTGCGAAGTATTTTGGTTTCAGTTATTTTTGTCTTGAGATTAGATTTTTTTCTAATGATTGATTTTAATCTTGCCATACATACCCTAATTACTAACAATAATAAGGAAAGCAGTAAATTACGGAAATTAAATGTTCTACGCTATTACAATGCTTCAGGGATGAGGAGTACAAACTTATGAATGAGGATGAAATGTAAAGGAGTCTTAATTAAAGCTATTGCAGACTTTGAGCAATTACAATATTGTAAAATATTAATGCGAAAGTAAAGTGCGTGAAGGTGGTGAAAAGGAGAAAATGTTTAAGAAAACCCTAAAATATTTCTAAGCATTTAAGAAAAATATTTTATTGTTTTTTCTTGTTTTAGAAAAAATATTTGAAATAAAAAATCAGACCTAATTCTAATTAATTTACAAATTAATTATTTAAATAAAACAAAGTGTAATTAAATTTATTTATGAAAATTAAATTAATTAATCAAAATCTAAAGAATTCCAAGTATTTAGAAAATATTATTATGTTTTTTTGTTTAGAAAAAGAAATGAAGTATAAAACCTAATTCTAATTAATTAATAAAATAAAACCAAAGTGATTAAATTAAATTAATTTTTATTTGTCAGAAATTAAATTAATTAATGAAAAACCTAAATCTAATTTTTTTATATTATTTTTATGATTTTTATTATTTTTAAAAAAGAAAAAGTTTAATTAAAATAAAAAAGAAACAAAATGGGTCTGAGTGTAACAAGTAATTGGGGGTGAAAAGAAAGCAAAAACTCCAGGCCCAAGATAGAGAGCCTAGGCGGCTGTTGTGATTCATTGAGGGTGGTTTTCTGAGGGTACATTATGGGCGTGGTTTTCTGAAGCGCTAGATCTGGAGTCTTGAAATCTGGTGGTCAAGATGTGAGGTATACCTGTTAGAACAAAGTTTGAATCTACTACCCTATGTTTAAGTTTTGATGATAACAAAATGAAAAGATACATTATTTATATGATTCATGTATGAACTATTTGCTACCTAAATTGTTACGTTCTGATTTGCAGAAACTCTGATAGGTATAAGCAAGAGCACACCTAATCAGCATCAAAAATTTGGTTCTTGACATCAGCATCAGAAGTTGCTATATCAGAATACCAGAATCAGAAGATCAACTCACGTGTATGCTGAAGCCTGATGAACAGAGCTGCGCTCAACACTCTGATAAATAAAACAACAGTTCATCAGCAGTTAAGCAGAGTCAGAATGAGCCAAGCCAGAACATGCATTAAGTAAGCAACGACACTGTGCATTGAAAGCAAATTATTACCAACGGCCTCATTCCAGACAAGATCTGCTCATTAAGGAAAGTTTGTTATTAGCATTGAATCAAGAATATTGCTCCAACGTTCAACAATCTCAGTGCTATATAAACAAGACTATGAAGATTGAATTGGCTAATGCTCTCCAACATTTTACACGCCTAAAAGCTAATCATAATCTTCCTCCTCTCAGTTTGCTAAACACTACATATCTCCTTATTCAATCTTTATTTTAGCAATCTAGCTTCATAAGCTTAAGTTGTGTATACATCACAGTTGTGATACAGTTTTGTTGAAAACATTCACACACTTAGATTTATCTTCTTTGTAAGAAAGTGTTTCCTTGACAAACCGGGTTGTGGTTTGCATCAAGAAGGCTTTAGCAGTAGTTAAAGCAGTTTGTAATATTCAGTTGAATATAGTAGATTAAGACCTCGTTGGAGATGAAGGGGTGAAAAACACAAGAAGGGGGGGTTGAATTGTAAAACTGGAAACTTAAAGCAAATGACAAGGTATTTTTATCCTGGTTCGTTTGATCTCAAACTACTCCAGTCCACCCGTTCAAGGTGATTTCGCCTCTCTCCAACGAGGTCTTAATTCACTATATTCAACTGAATACAAATCTGCTTTAGCAACTGCTAAAACCTTCTTGATTCAAACCACAATCCGGTTTGTCAAGGCAACACTTTCTTACAAAGGAATGAACAAGTGTGTATGAATGTTTTCTACAAAAACTATATCACAACTGTGATTTTTACACAAATGAAGCTTAGAATACTAAGATGCTAAACGCTAATAAAGTATCAGAGTTTGTTGGTTTAGCAAAACTTGTAGAGTGAAGATTATTGTTCAGCTTTGTGCGTGTAGAGAGTTTGGAAGCATTAGCCGTGATAATCTTCAAAGCTTGGTTTATATAGCACTTGAGAAGATGAACGTTGAAGCAAATATTCTTGATTCAATGCTTTTAACAAGCTTTCCTTTTTGAGCAGATCTTGTCTAGAATGATGCCGTTGGTATTGATTAGCTTTCAATGCACAGTACCGTTGCTTCTTCAATGCACGTTCTGGCTTGGCTCATTCTGATTCTGCTTCGCTGCTGATGAACTAATTTGATTCTGTATCAGAGTGTTTTACGCGCAGTTCTGTTCATCAAGCTTCAGCATGTGCAAGCGTTGATCATCTGATCTTGACGTTCTGATTCAGCAACTTCTGATGCTGGTGTACAAACTCATATTCTGATGCTGAAAACGTGATCTTGCTTATTTTAATCAGCATATCTGCAAGTCAGAGCATAGTAATTTTAGGCAGCATATAATTCAATCATGAAATATTTAACTACTATATCTTTTCACTTTGTTATCATCAAAACTCAAATATAGGGTACTAGATTCAAACATTGTTCTAACAATCTCCCCCTTTTTGATGATGACAAAAACTAGATATTTTAAATGAAAAATAACGTGAAAAGTTATCAGATCTATGTATCAGAATAAGAAGTACGGAGAAGTCAGAGTTAAGAAATACTCCCCCTGAGTTTGTTACTTCCCTTTGATATGCGTGTTCTTCAGAGTCAGATCTTTTTCTATCTTTGAGCATCAGATTGTAAGTCTTTGACTTATCAGAGAGCAGAGCTTCAGAGCTTTTCCTGTCAGAGCTTTGCTTCAGATCAGAGTGTTAGGTCGATCAGAGCTTCATATATCAGAACTTCATATTTGATCAGAGCAACATGAGCTTCTACATTTTGATCAGAGCTTCTAGTTCTTAGTCTTCATAGTGTTCAAGAGCTTCCTTGTGCCTGTAGACTTAAAAACAAAACAGAAAAACATTTCAAGTAATAGAGTTAGAATGTTTGAGAATTTCTGTCTAGTTAGCCGTTATTGATTTTAAATATCATTCTTGTTCTCCCCCTTTTTGTCAGCAATCAAAAAGTGCTGGTGATGTGCTAAAATGATTTAGATCAGAAAAACTAATAATATTAAAATAGTTCAGAATCAGAGCAAAATAGCATTACAAACCATAGTCAAAACATAGTCAAAAGTACATCAGAAAATGAAGAAAATATAGAGAATGTCATGCATGAAAAAAAATTTCAAGGTTGTGGGGGCATGCGTGAGAACAGGCTTTCCAGCATTGCTTGAATCTTTTCAGAAGTTGCATTCTGCTTCTGAACCATGGTGACAACAGAATCAATCTTGCTGTCCTGGACATTCATTCTTGCTTCCATCTTCTGATCATTCTCTTCCATCCGCTGCTGTAGACGCAAGTCATTCAGCCTTAATTCTTCCAGAGCCTGCCTGTCCAAGGCAGCTTGAGAACTTTCAGCAGGAGGGAGCTTCTCAGAACTTTCAGCTACATCTTCTGCTGGAGTTTCTTCTTGAAGAGTCTTGTCTTCTTCTGCTGGTTCCACCTGTGCAGCTTGCTCTTTCTCAGACCATGATTCAGAGTCCAGAGGGAGCACAACTTCTTGAGGCAGCTGACTCTCAACTTCCTTCAGCAGCTTGCTAAAGTTCTGTTGAGCCTGCTCATAGTTGACGTCCTGCAGCTTGAGTGCTTCAGTACGAACCCATACTCTGAACTGTGACCAGAGCTGATCAGAAGCAGCTGGGTCGATCATCCCGGGACAGACTTGCTTCAAGGAAGCAATCCACTGCAGCATACCTGTTTCAAAGTCCAAAATACCAGAGCCAACATCTAATTGCTTTGGTTTGGGAATGGCCAATTTGTGTTTTAAATCAGCAAGACGTTCAAGACTTGTTAAGTCAATGAATGTTCTGCTGGGGTTTTCAGATGATTGAACAGGAAGTGTGCCAAATTGATCTTCACCCTCTGATCAATAAAGTAGATCAGAAATTGCTGATCCACGTTTATATAGTCAGGAGAGCTTGTTGGCTTCCTGTGATTGAAACAGCCTAGAACAATCTTGGCCCACACTCTGCAGTGATCCTTCAGATCCTTGATTTTGCTGCTGGGAAGACCAAGAGTGAAAATGCAGTTTGCTACCACACCTATATCAGGGCACCTATCAGCCATGTCCACACAACGGACTCCACCACCACTTTGACCAATTAACCTAGCAATGAGGTCTTCAGAAATTATTATCTTCTTTCCCATGACAGAAGAGACGACTAGATGTTTATCAATCTTGGCATGAATCCAAAATTCTTTGACAAGCTCTGGGAAGGTTGGTCCAACCAATCTATCAAAGTACCTCTCCCACTTTTGAGCTTTGACTTCCGCAGTTAGGTCAAATCCATTTTCCTTCAAACTTTCGAAATCGATGATTAATTCAGAGAGAACCTCAAGATTCTTTACTGGTGTGAGAAGAGTTCTGGTAGGCGCTTGATATTGCTCAGAGGTTTCTTTCTTCTGATTTCCTGCAGAAATGCTGGAGGATGCCATTGTTCTCACACAAAAAGCTTGAGAGTGATTTGAGAAAAGCTAGGGTTTTGAAGGAGATATGCAGAAAAAATTCTTAAGAGATTATGAGAAAGCGTAAAGATTAAGAGTGAAGAGTAAAGTGCTTAAATAGAATTTTCAAAAATTATTTTGAAAAATAAAACGTTTTTAAGAGAGAGAAAAAAAATAATGATTGCCATTAACAAGCGTGATTACTTTTGCATTTAATGCTTGCTGATTTTGGGGGATTTGAGAAAGATACTTAAAAACGGTTACCAGACATGTGTCTCAATGTACCCAATCAGCGTTTTCCTTTCTCAGAAACGTGCACGCGTTCTGCTTCAGGGATTTGCTGATGATTGGATGACACTTGTTTGATGTAGTGATCAGCACGTCTGTCTTTGAGATTAGACTCTCAGATCTTTAGACTTGCCTCTGATACAATCTGCATGTTCTATCTTTCTGAAGGAAGATTGATCAGAAGTTCACAGTAATATAAATACATTCTGAAAGATAAAAATATGGAATTAAAGCATTTTCATTCTGGGCATACTTTCATGCTGAGATGTTTCAGAATGAAATTAAACCTATCTTCTGAAAGGGGTTTTGTAAAGATATCAGCCCATTGATGGTCTGTATCTATAAATTTCAAGTTTAAAATGCCTTTCTGAATATAGTCCCTAATGAAATGATGTTTTATTTCTATATGCTTAGCTCTAGAATGTAAAATAGGATTCTTACTTAAGCAAATAGCAGAAGTATTATCACAAAGAATAGGAATGTTACTCTCAAAAATCTGGAAGTCTTCAAGCTGACTTTTCATCCAGAGCATCTGTGTGCTGCATCCAGCTGCTGCTATGTACTCAGCTTCTGCTGTTGACAGAGCAATAGTTGATTGCCTTTTGCTGGACCACGAGATCAGATTTTCTCCCAGAAACTGGCAGCTTCCAGAAGTACTTTTTCGTTCCACTCTGTCTCCAGCAAAATCAGCGTCGCAGTAGCCTACTAAACTGTAATCACTAGATTTTCTATAAAACAAACCCAGATTAGTAGTACCTTTCAGATACTTGAAAATTCGCTTAACAGCTGTTAAGTGAGATTCTCTAGGATCTGATTGGAATCTAGCACAGATACATACGCTGAATAAAATATCAGGTCTTGAAGCAGTCAGATAAAGGAGAGAACCAATCATACCTCTGTAGACTTTCTGTTCTACGCTTTTGCTTACCTCTTCTCTTTCCAGAATGCACGTGGGATGCATTGGAATCTTTGATGGCTTACATTCTGAGAGGTCAAATTTCTTCAGAAGATCTCTGATGTATTTGCTCTGATGAATGTAAGTTCCCTCTGGAGTTTGATTGATCTGAATTCCTAGAAAGAACTTCAGTTCCCCCATGAGGCTCATCTCAAATTCTGCCTGCATACACTTAGCAAATTTTCTTCCAAGAGAAGGATTAGTAGAACCAAAGATTATATCATCAACATAAATTTGACAGACTAAAATGTCACTCTTAACTGTTTTACAGAATAGAGTGGTGTCCACTTTCCCTCAGGTGAACTCATTTTCAAGCAGAAAGTTACTTAGCCTTTCATACCAAGCTCTGGGAGCTTACTTCAGACCATACAGTGACTTTTTCAGTTTGAAAACATGTTCTGGATGTTTTGTATTTTCAAAACCTGGGGGTTGGTGAACATACACTTCTTCTTCTATATAACCATTTAAGAATGCACTTTTGACATCCATCTGATACAGAGTGATGCCTCTATTAACAGCAAATGAGATTAAAAGTCTGATAGATTCTAACCTGGCGACTGGGGCAAAGGTTTCTGTATAGTCTATCCCCTCTTGCTGACTATAACCTTGTGCAACCAGTCGTGCCTTGTTTCTGACGACTTCACCTTGTTCATTAAGCTTGTTTCTGAACACCCATCTTGTTCCAATGACGTTGAATCCTTTTGGTCTTGGAACGAGATCCCATACGTCGTTTCTGGTGAATTGATTCAGCTCTTCTTGCATTGCCAGAATCCAGTCATTGTCCAGAAGTGCTTCATCAATAGAAGAAGGTTCAATCAGAGACACAAGTCCCATCAGAATTTCTTCAGAGTTTCTGAAGCTTGCTCTTGTTCTGATTGGATCTTCCTTTCTTCCTAGAATAGTTTCTTCTGGGTGATCCAAACTGCTTCTGGGTAATCTCTTCTGAGGTTGATCAGCAGCAGTTGTAGGATTTCTAGCATTGCTTCTTTCAGACGTTGAAGGAATGTCTGTGTTGAGAGCTCCTGATGACTTGTCTTCAGAACCTGCAAATTCAATTTCTATACCTGCAAGATTTTCATTCTGCTTTGACTTTTCAGAGTCAAGCTTATCATCAAAACGAACACTGATTGATTCTTCCACAATCTGTGTTTCTGTATTGTATACTCTGTACCCTCTTGAGCGTTCAGAGTATCCTAACATAATACACTTCTGTGCCTTAGAATCAAACTTGTTCAAATAATTCTTAGTATTTAACATATAGCAAGTACATCCAAATGGATGAAAATACGAAATGTTGGGCTTTCTGTTCTTCCACAATTCATATGGAGTCTTTTCCAGAATAGGTCTTATTGAGATTCTATTCTGAATGTAGCACGCTGTGTTTATTGCCTCTGCCCAGAAAGTCTTAGCAACGTTTGTCTCGTTGATCATGGTTCTGGCCATTTCTTGCAATGTTCTGTTCTTTCGTTCTACAACTCCATTTTGTTGGGGAGTTCTAGGACAAGAGAAATCATGCAGAATGCCTTTGTCATTAAAGAATGACTCAAAATCTTTATTTTCAAATTCTCCACCATGATCACTTCTGACTTTAACGATTCTAAGATCTTTTTCATTCTGAACTTGGTTACAGAAGGTAACAAACACAGAGTGTGACTCGTCCTTGTGTCTTAAGAACTTTACCCATGTCCATCTGCTATAGTCATCTACGATTACTAACCCATACTTCTTGCCACTGACAGAAGCAGTCTTAACTGGTCCAAATAAGTCAATGTGCAGAAGTTCTAATGGCTTAGAGGTAGAAACAACATTTTTGGATTTAAAAGATGGTTTTGCAAATTTGCCTTTCTGACATGCTTCACACAGAGCATCTGAATTGAACTTCAAATTTGGAAGTCCTCTGACCAGATTGAGTTTGTTAATCTGAGATATTCTTCTCATACTAACATGCCCCAATCTTCTGTGCCAGATCCACTGCTCGTTGTTAACAGACAGAAGACATTTTACGTTCTGACTCTTTAGTTCAGAAAGTTTGATTTTGTAAATGTTGTTTTTCCTCTTACCATTAAATAGGATAGTCTCATCTTTCTGACTAACAGCTTTACATGATTTTTGATTAAAGATTATATCATAACCGTTATCACTTAATTGACTTATGGATAACAGGTTATGCATCAATCCATCAACAAGCAGAACATTATTAATAGAGGGAAGATTTCCGTTACCTACAGTTCCAGAGCCAATTATCTTTCCCCTCTGATTGCCTCCAAAGCCAACGTGGCCTCCAGGCTTAAGTTCCAGGCTTTGGAACATATGCCTTCTTCCCGTCATGTGACGTGAGCAGCCAGAGTCCAGGTACCATGACTGGTGTTTCTGACTTGCTGCTAAAGATATCTGCAACATGTATTATTTTATCCTTAGGTACCCAGATCTTCTTGGGTCCTGATTTGTTAGTTTTACCAAAACTCTGGTTGAATTTTGGTTTCACAAAGTGATTACTACTAGTATATTTGATGTCATGTGTGTGACCATACACAAAGTGTGAATTTAGAGGAGTGTGTTTAATGGTTAAATCCATGACATTTTTAGGTGTAGGAACCTTACCTAGGTATCCTATTCCTTTCCTGCCGTTTCTGCTAACTCCATAGATCATTGAAGCCATTCTGCTTCTATCTATGCTTTTAGCAAGGAACTTCTGGAAACTATGATCATACTCCTTGATGATCTCATCAGCGTTGCTGGGAGTTTCAGCAATTGGTTCCTTCTGAGAGTTTTGTAAAGAGTTTTCTAATTTTAAAATTTTATCTCTCAGCTCAGAGTTTTCCAATTTGAGACTCTCAGACTTATTAGAGTCAGATTCAAGAGTCCTTTTCAGGTCTCTGAATTTAGCTCTAATCTGCTGATAACGTTCCAGAATTTCATTTAGGCTTTCAGCAAGTTCAGCCTTTGTAAAATTAACAGCGAAGTTAGGGAATACCTCTTCTGTGTCTGATTCTGAGTCTGAGTCAGAAGCTTCACTGTCATCTGGAATGTTAGCCATAAGCGCCATGTTCGCCCTTTCATCATCTGATTCTGAGTCAGCTTCAGACGAGTCAGAGTCATCCCATGTGGCCATGAGACTTTTCTTCTTCTCTCTTCCAAACTTCTTTTTGGGCTTTTCCCTCTGAAGCTTTGGACAGTCACTCTTGTAGTGTCCTTGCTCATTGCACTCGTAGCAGATGATGTCTTTTGTATTTGGCTTCTTGCTACCTGAGGAGCCTTCAGATCTTTTGTATCCAGAGGAAGAATCTGTTCTTCTGTATCTGGAAGAAGACTCGTTCTGATCAGATCTTCTGGGATTCCTGAACTTCCTTTGTCTTTGCTTCCACAGTTGATTTACTCTTCTGGAGAGAAGAGAAAGCTCGTCTTCTTCTGATGAGGATCCATCAGATGTTTCTTCAACTGCCTGCAAAACTTTAGATTCAGATTTTCTGTTAGATTTTAAAGCTATAGGCTTACCTTGCTTCTGAGGCTCGTCAGCTTCCAGCTCTATCTCATGACTTCTGAGGGAGCTTATAAGTTCCTCCAGAGTGATTTTGTTGAGATCTTTCGCCAGCTTCAGAGCAGTAACCATAGGCCTCCACTGCTTGGGTAAACTTCTGATTATCTTCTTGACATGGTCAGCAGCAGAGTATCCCTTGTCCAGAACTTTGAGACCAGCTACCAGAATCTGGAATCTAGAAAACATAGTTTCAATGGATTCAGATTCTTCCATTTTAAACGCCTCATACTTCTGAATGAGCGCCAGAGCCTTTGTTTCCTTGACTTGAACGTTGCCCTCATGCGTCATTCTGAGAGAATCAAAGATGTTCTTAGCAGTGTCTCTGTTGGAGATCTTCTCATACTCAGTATAGGAGATGGCACTGAGTAGGATGGTTTTGGCCTTATGGTGATTCTTGAAATCACGCTTTTGTTGATCAGTCATTGATTTTCTATCAATCTTCTGACCAGTTGCATTAACAGGGTGCGTGTATCCATCTGTCACCATATCCCACAGATCAGCATCATGTGCTAGAAAGAAGCTTTCAATTCTGTCTTTCCAGTAGTCAAAGTTTTCTCCATCAAAGACTGGAGGTTTGCCGCTGAATCTGTCTCTGTCCTCATTGGTGTCATTGCTGAAATGAGAGTTGTTTCCTGCCATAGTGTTTTTCTGACGCTGGATCTTTTACTGACACGGTTAAGTGTTTTAGCTCAGAACCAGGCGCTCTGATGCCAATTGAAGGGGTGAAAAACACAAGAAGGGGGGGTTGAATTGTAAAACTGGAAACTTAAAGCAAATGACAAGGTATTTTTATCCTGGTTCGTTTGATCTCAAACTACTCCAGTCCACCCGTTCAAGGTGATTTCGCCTCTCTCCAACGAGGTCTTAATTCACTATATTCAACTGAATACAAATCTGCTTTAGCAACTGCTAAAACCTTCTTGATTCAAACCACAATCCGGTTTGTCAAGGCAACACTTTCTTACAAAGGAATGAACAAGTGTGTATGAATGTTTTCTACAAAAACTATATCACAACTGTGATTTTTACACAAATGAAGCTTAGAATACTAAGATGCTAAACGCTAATAAAGTATCAGAGTTTGTTGGTTTAGCAAAACTTGTAGAGTGAAGATTATTGTTCAGCTTTGTGCGTGTAGAGAGTTTGGAAGCATTAGCCGTGATAATCTTCAAAGCTTGGTTTATATAGCACTTGAGAAGATGAACGTTGAAGCAAATATTCTTGATTCAATGCTTTTAACAAGCTTTCCTTTTTGAGCAGATCTTGTCTAGAATGATGCCGTTGGTATTGATTAGCTTTCAATGCACAGTACCGTTGCTTCTTCAATGCACGTTCTGGCTTGGCTCATTCTGATTCTGCTTCGCTGCTGATGAACTAATTTGATTCTGTATCAGAGTGTTTTACGCGCAGTTCTGTTCATCAAGCTTCAGCATGTGCAAGCGTTGATCATCTGATCTTGACGTTCTGATTCAGCAACTTCTGATGCTGGTGTACAAACTCATATTCTGATGCTGAAAACGTGATCTTGCTTATTTTAATCAGCATATCTGCAAGTCAGAGCATAGTAATTTTAGGCAGCATATAATTCAATCATGAAATATTTAACTACTATATCTTTTCACTTTGTTATCATCAAAACTCAAATATAGGGTACTAGATTCAAACATTGTTCTAACAGGAGAGAGGCGAAATCACCTTGACGGGTGGACTGGAGTAGTTTGAGATCAAACGAACCAGGATAAAAATATCTTGTTCATTGCATTGATTTTCAGTTTTACAATTCAACCCCCCCTTCTTGTGTTTTTCACTTCTTCAATTGGTATCAGAGCGCCTGGTTCTGAGCTAAAACACTTAACCGTGTCGGTACAAGATCCAGCGTCAGAAAAACACAATGGCAAGAAACTATTCTCACACTAGCAATGACAACTATGAGGACAGAGACAGATTCAGCGGCAAACCTCCAGTCTTTGATGGAGAAAACTTTGATTACTGGAAAGACAGAATTGAAAGCTTCTTTCTGGCACATGATGCTGATCTGTGGGATATGGTGACAGATGGATACACGCATCCTGTGAATGCAAGCGGTCAGAAGATTGATAGAAAAACAATGTCTGACCAACAAAAGCGTGACTTCAAGAATCACCACAAGGCCAGAACCATCCTCCTCAGCGCCATCTCCTATATTGAATATGAAAAGATCTCCAACAGAGACACAGCAAAGAACATTTTTGACTCACTCAGAATGACGCATGAGGGCAATGTTCATGTCAAAGAAACTAAAGCTCTGGCGCTCATTCAGAAGTATGAGGCGTTCAAAATGGAAGAATCTGAATCCATTGAAACAATGTTCTCAAGATTCCAGATTCTGGTAGCTGGTCTCAAGGTTCTGGACAAAGGATACTCTACTGCTGACCATGTCAAGAAAATCATCAGAAGTTTACCCAAGCAGTGGAGACCAATGGTTACAGCTCTGAAGCTAGCAAAAGATCTCAACAAAATCACTCTGGAGGAACTTATCAGCTCCCTCAGAAGTCATGAGATAGAGCTAGAAGCTGACGAGCCTCAGAAGCAAGGTAAGCCTTTAGCATTAAAATCTAACAAAAAATCTGAGTCTAAAGTTTTGCAGGTAGTTGAAGAAACATCTGATGGATCCTCATCAGAAGAAAACGAACTCCCCCTCCTCTCCAGAAGAGTAAATCAACTGTGGAAGCAGAGGCAAAGGAAGTTCAGGAATCCCAGAAGATATGATCAGAATGAGTCCTCTTCCAGATACAGAAGGACAGATTCTTCCTCTGGATACAGAAGATCTGAAGGCTCCTCAAGTAGCAAAAAGCCAAACACCAAGGAAATCATCTGATATGAGTGCAATGAGCAAGGACACTACAAGAGTGACTGCCCAAAGCTTCAGAGGGAAAAGCCCAAAAAGAAGTTTGGAAGAGAAAAGAAGAAAAGTCTCATGGCTACATGGGATGACTCTGACTCGTCTGAAGCTGACTCAGAATCAAATGATGAGAGGGCAAACATAGCTCTCATGGCTAACATCTCAGAAGATAGTGAAGCTTCTGAATCAAACTCAGAATCAGATACTGAAGAGGTATTTCCTAACTTTGCTGTTAATTTTACCAAGGCTGAACTTGCTGAAAGCCTTAATGAAATTCTGGAAAGGTATCAGCAAATTAGAGTTAAATTCAGAGACCTGAAAAGGAATCTTGAATCTGACTCTAATAAGACTGAGAGTCTCAAATTGGAGAATTCTGAGCTGAGAAATAAGATTTCAAAATTAGAAAATACTTTACAAAACTCTCAGAAGGAACCAATTTCTGAAACTCCCAGCAACGCTGATGAGATCATCAAGGAGTATGATCACAGTTTCCAGAAGTTCCTTGCTAAAAGCATAGATAGAAGCAAAATGGCTTCAATGATCTATGGAGTTAGCAGAAACGGCAGGAAAGGAATAGGATACCAAGGTAAGGTTCCTACACCAAAGAATGTCATGGACTTAACCATTAAACACACTCCTCTAAATTCACATTTTGTGTATGGTCACACACATGATATTAAATACACTAGCAGTAAGTACTCTGTGAAACCAAAATTCAACCAGAGTTTTGGTAAAACTAACAAATCAGGACCCAAGAAAATCTGGGTACCTAAGGATAAAATAATACATGTTGCAGATATCTTTAGCAGCAAGTCAGAAACACCAGTCATGGTACCTGGACTCTGGCTGCTCGCGACACATGACGGGAAGAAGGAATATGTTCCAAAGCCTGGAACTTAAGCCTGGAGGCCACGTTGGCTTTGGAGGCAATCAGAGGGGAAAGATAATTGACTCTGGAACTGTAGGTAATGGAAATCTTCCCTCTATTAATAATGTTCTGCTAGTAGATGGATTAATGCATAATCTGTTATCCATAAGTCAATTAAATGATAACGGTTATGATATAATCTTTAATCAAAAATCATGTAAAGCTGTTAGTCAGAAAGATGGGACTATCTTGTTTAATGGTAAGAGGAAAAACAACATTTACAAAATCAAACTTTCTGAACTAAAAAGTCAGAATGTAAAGTGCCTTCTGTCTGTTAACAACGAGCAGTGGATCTGGCACAGAAGATTGGGGCATGTTAGTATGAGAAGAATATCTCAGATTAACAAACTCAATCTGGTCAGAGGACTTCCTAACTTGAAGTTCAATTCAGATCCTCTGTGTGAAGCATGTCAGAAAGGCAAGTTTGCAAAACCTTCTTTTAAATCTAAAAATGTTGTTTCTACCTCTAAGCCATTAGAACTTCTGCACATTGACTTATTTGGACCAGTTAAAACTGCTTAAGTCAGTGGCAAGAAGTATGGGTTAGTAATCGTAGATGACTATAGAAGATGGACATGGGTAAAGTTCTTAAGACACAAGGACGAGTCACACTCTGTGTTTGTTACCTTCTGTAACCAAGTTCAGAATGAAAAGGATCTTAGAATCGTTAATGTCAGAAGTGATCATGGTGGAGAATTTGAAAACAAACTTTTTGAGTCATTCTTTAATGACAGAGGCATTCTGCATGATTTCTCTTGTCCTAGAACTCCCCAACAAAATGGAGTTGTAGAACGAAAGAACAGAACATTGCAAGAAATGGCCAGAACCATGATCAATGAGACAAACGTTGCTAAGATCTTCTGGGCAGAGGCAATAAACACAGCATGCTACATTCAGAATAGAAGCTCAATAAGACTTATTCTGGAAAAGACTCCATATGAATTGTGGAAGAACAGAAAACCCAACATTTCATATTTTCATCCATTTGGATGTACCTGCTTTATGTTAAATACAAAGAATTATTTGAACAAGTTTGACTCTAAAGCACAGAAGTGTATTATGTTAGGATACTCTGAACGCTCAAGAGGATACAGAGTATACAATACAGAAACACAGATTGTGGAAGAATCAATCAGTGTTCGTTTTGATGATAAGCTTGACTCTGAAAAGTCAAAGCAGAATGAAGTTTTTGCAGGTATGGAAATTGAATTTACAGGTTCTGAAGACAAGTCATCAGAAGCTCTCAACACAGACACTCCTTCAACGTCTGAAAGGAGCACTGCTAGCAATCCTACAACAGCTGCTGATCAACCTCAGAAGAGATTACCCAGAAGCAGCTTGGATCACCCAGAGGAGACTATCTTAGGAAGAAAGGAAGATCCAATCAGAACAAGAGCAAGCTTCAGAATCTCTGAAGAAACCCTCATGGGACTTGTGTCTCTGATTGAACCTTCTTCTATTGATGAAGCACTTCTGGATAATGACTGGATTCTGGCAATGCAAGAAGAGCTGAATCAATTCACCAGAAATGACGTATGGGATCTTGTTCCCAGACCAAAAGGATTCAACGTCATTGGAACAAGATGGGTCTTCAGAAACAAGCTAAATGAACAAGGTGAAGTCATCAGAAACAAGGCACGACTGGTTGCACAAGGTTATAGTCAGCAAGAGGAGATAGACTATACAGAAACCTTTGCCCCAGTCGCCAGGTTAGAATCTATCAGACTTTTAATTTCATTTGCTGTTAATAAAGGCATCACTCTGTATCAGATGGATGTCAAGAGTGCATTCTTAAATGGTTATATAGAAGAAGAGGTTTATGTACACCAACCCCCTGGTTTTGAAAATACAAAACATCCAGAACATGTTTTCAAACTAAAGAAGTCACTATATGGTCTGAAACAAGCTCCCAGAGCTTGGTATGAAAGGCTAAGTAACATTCTGTTAGAAAATGAATTCACCAGAGGGAAGGTAGACACTACCTTATTTTGTAAATCAGTTAAGAATGACATATTAGTCTGTCAAATTTACGTTGATGATATTATTTTTGGTTCTACTAATCCTTCTCTTGGAAGAAAATTTGCTAAGTGTATGCAGGCAGAATTTGAGATGAGCCTCATGGGGGAACTGAAATTCTTTCTAGGAATTCAGATCAATCAAACTCCAGAGGGAACTTACATTTATCAGAGCAAATACATCAGAGATCTTCTGAAGAAATTTGACCTCTCAGAATGTAAGCCATCAAAGATTCCAATGCATCCCACGTGCATTCTTGAAAGAGAAGAGGTAAGCAAAAATGTAGAACAGAAAGTCTACAGAGGTATGATTGGTTCTCTACTCTATCTGACTGCTTCAAGACTTGATATATTATTCAGTGTTTGTATTTGTGCTAGATTCCAATCAGATCCTAGAGAATCTCACTTAACAGCTGTTAAGCGAATTTTCAAGTATCTGAAAGGTACTACTAATCTGGGTTTGTTTTATAGAAAATCTAGTGATTACAGTTTAGTAGGCTACTGCGATGCTGACTTTGCTGGAGACAGAGTGGAGCGTAAAAGTACTTCTGGAAGCTGCCAGTTTCTGGGAGAAAATCTGATCTCTTGGTCCAGCAAAAGGCAATCAACAATTGCGCTATCAACAGCAGAAGCTGAGTACATAGCAGCAGCAGGATGTAGCATACAAATGCTCTGGATGAAAAGTCAGCTTGAAGACTTCCAGATTTTTGAGAGTAACATTCCTATACTCTGTGATAATACTTCTGCTATTTTCTTAAGTAAGAATCCCATTTTACATTCTAGAGCTAAGCATATAGAAATAAAACATCACTTCATTAGGGACTATATTCATAAAGGAATTTTGAATTTAAAATTTATAGATACAGACCATCAATGGGCTGATATCTTCACTAAACCCCTTTCTGAAGATAGGTTTAATTTCATTCTGAAACATCTCAGCATGAAAATCTTCCTAGAGTGAAAATGTTTTAATTCCATATATTTATCTTCAGAATGTATTTGTTTTACTGTGAACTTCTGATCAATCTTCTTTCAGAAAGATAGAACATGCAGATTTTATCAGATGCAAGTCTAAAGATCTGAGAGTCTAAGCTCAAAGACAGACGTGCTGATCACTACATCAAACAAGTGTCATCCAATCATCAGCAAATCTCTGAAGCAGAACGCGTGCACGCTTCTGAGAAGGCAAAACGCTGATTGGGTGCATTGAGACACATGTCTGGTAACCGTTTTTAAGTATCTTTCTCAAATCCCCCAAAATCAGCAACCATTAAATGAAAGTAATCATGTTTTTAAAACGTAATCATGATTTTATTTCTCTCTCTTAAAAATGTTTACTCTTTCAAAATATTCTGAACCCTATTTAAACTCGTTAACCTCTCATTTTAATCTTTTACAGTTTCTAACTATTTCTCAAGCATTCTCTGCAGTTTTCTGTGTTCATCTCTCTCAAACCCATTTTCTCAGCTTTTCTTCTCAAAATCTTTAAGTGTGAACATGGCAACCTCCAGCAGTGCTTCTGCAGGTTCTCAGAAGAAAGCATCATCTGAACAATATCAAGTGCCATTCAGAACACTCCTCACTCCTGTGAAGAATCTTGAAGTGTTGTCTGAATTGATCATTGATTTTGGAAGCTTGAAGGAAAACGGTTTTGATTTAACTGAAGAAGTTAGGGCACAGAAATGGGAAAGGTATTTTGACAGGTTGGTTGGTGTTATACCCCAAAATTTGCCCTCCCATATTCCTCAAGAAATTGCCAAGCCAAGCTAGAAAATTCCCCAAGGGTTGTGCAGTGCAACAGTCTCCCATACAGTCAAAATTAGGGTTTTGAGTCTGATCAAGAAAAGGAAGTTTTCAAAGGCTCAATCAAGTCTCATATGCTCACAAACATGGTCAAGCATCCTCATATCAAGTTTCAAGGCATTCAGTTCAAGATTGCACAGTCAAAACCCTAAATTGCACTACAGTCAACTGTAGGGGCAAAATGGTCATTTGACAGTCAAAAGTTCAAATTTTTGGTCAACATATCATTTTGAAGCCACAAACATCATTTGATCAATGCTTGATCATGATTCTCAAAAATTGGCTCAGAAATCATCAAAGATGCAAAAATTGCTATATTTGGACAGCTGAAAAAGTCAACTGAAATTGACCAGGGCATAACTTTCACATGGATTATCAGAAAAATTCCATCCAAAGCTCATTTTTAAGAGAAAGACATTTCCTACAACTCATCTTCATACTTCAAGTCCAAGAAATGCTCTCACAAAAAGTTATCAATTTCAACATTATAGGTCATTTTCAAAAGTCAACAAAAAGGGACTTTAAGTCAAAGGCCATAACTTGAGATTGGAAAATCCAAATGACATGGGACCAAAGGCATTGGTTAAAGGACTCAAAGACCTTTCCAAAATGTCCAAGAACATGTGAAAAGCTTAAAAATTGAGCAAGTTATGCCTTGTAGAAGTTGGGAAATTTTTGTGAAATGGCAAAAGTCAACTATCCTTGAAAATCCAATTTTTGACAAAAGGGCCCCATTTTTTCCACTTGGTTCATCCTTGTCATGCCACACACGTGTCCCATGATTAATTTCAAGACCAAATATTGATTTTTTTTATTTTATTTAATTTTTGATGATTTAATTCATTTTAAATCTTTGAAAATTCAAATAAAATTTAAAAACCAATGGAATAGTGTCATGTGAACTTGGACAATTTCTATGTATCATGAGCCAACTCAAAAAACTCAGGCTAGTGTTAAGTTTCACACTAGGTCTAGGTCTTGGCTAAAAAGAAGGAAAAATGGTCAATGGTAAAAACCCTAAGACTAATTCTTTCATGAGCTTGAATCTAGGTCAAATAACTAGCCAATTCCATTCCATGATCATCACTAAGTCAAACCCTAAGCCTAACACATCATAAGCTGCGCCCAAACAAGCTTTTGAACATTGAAAATTTTGGATAAAAATGCAAAACTGATTTCAAAGTGAGGGGGATTTTCAAGCCTTAATTCTTTTTCCATTAGCATCCTGAGGCATCACTGAACACATCCCAATTCCTAACATCAATCAAAACGCCAAGAAACGGTAGCTACAACTCCAACTGTACAGCAAAATTGTTGAAATCGTGCATCATTTTTTAAGCATCCTTTGCACTTTTTCTTTGTTGATTCTTGTTCCTTACAAAGTTTCTGAGCTAACCATTGGGTTTAATTGCATTTTCATAAGCCATATGCGAAGTTACCATGTTTGTCCTTTAGGGTTTTCAGAAGCAAAAATTAGGGCTTTCACCATAAGGCAAAATTGGCCCTCATGACCATGACGGTTGAACTCAGCGCCTAGAGACGAAGAAGAAGCATGGCTCGCGATCAATTTATATAGACCATGGCGCTAGTCGCTATTTTTCCATAGCCTGCTTAACACCACGGTTGCAAAACCGTTGCTTATTTGTTTTGTTTTACAGGGACGAAGAAGAAGGACTCGTGGCATGTAGGGACAGGTCCATTCAAATTTGCGCGCGTTTGACCATTATGCGTTGGTTTTAATATTTATTATTTGTTAACCATATTATGTTAATTGAAATTAAGTAGCTCAGCTGGCAGGTACCAACGCATATGACTCTCATGACCTGGGTTCAAGTCCCAGGTCAGAACAATTTCCATAATATTTTTCTCTTCTAATTCCCATGCAGCGCTACTATGGGGGTATACCATGCACACTCAAAAATCAATTAGCCACGCGTCCCAGGAGGTCTATCAAAGGGTTCAGAACAAAGGCGTATGGTGGATGCCAGTCAACATGCCACACTTGATCCAGAAAGGTCAATGAATTCAAGCAAATGGGCCTTAATCTTCCAGGCCTGCACCTCACAATTTTGGGGTCTACCCCCCCCCTGGTTTGCCTTACTATTTTTTATTCTTTCTTTAATTTTTCTTTTTATTTCTTTTATTTGCTATTTATTTAATTAATTATTTTCACATAAATATAATAAAAACATTCAAAAATCAAAAAATACCAAAAATACAATTTTTATTTTATTATTTCCATAAATAAATTATTTAGTTTAATTAGGGTATAATTTTAATCTTTTTAATAAAAATCCAAAAAAATAGAATTTAGGTTTAATAATTTTTATTTTCTCTTTTTCTTTTTCCTTTCCCTTTTTTCAGAATAATAATGTTATTTATTTATTTTCATAAATTAAAAAAATGTACATAAATTAATTTAGAATTAAATTAGGTTAAAAGTCAACATTTTCATAATAAACTTAAAAAACAATAGAATTAGGTCTAATATTTAATTTAATTTCAATTAACTCCTTTTTCTCATTAAATCTAAAAACACAAAAATATCATTCTCATTTAATTTTAATTTTAAATTCCTTGGTAATTTTAATTATTTGCAAAAGGGTCCAACGCCCTAGTTTTGTTTAAATTCCTTTATTTCGCGCATTTATTTTATAATCGTTTAAGTAATTATGTATATGCCCCAAAGCCATGTAATTTAAATTTCTCGCACTTTTATTTATTCGCTTTATTTATTTTCAGTCAAATCGGGTTCGGTTTATTTTGGCGATGTGGACCCGCGCCGTTTGTAATAGCCTTAGATTTATTTTCCCGCAAACATTATAACTGTTAATAAATATGTATGAAAGAATGTATGGACTTAAAAATAAAATCAAGCGTAGATCACAACAAACATGACAAGACAAAATAATTGAAACATGACACACGGACCGCACACACCACCCCTAGGGTACGCCTCACTGTTGCCTTGCCTCGAAAGGTGATCGTCGAGTAGAGGATGTCTTAGTAAGTCCTCATGATCCGGGAACCTGGCATAAGGGTAGCTTCTAAGGTGTCTTCCCATTGCTCCGGTGATCACCATGTCCCTAAACCTCGAATTGACCCGAACACCTCCAACAGTGGTGCTACCTACCTCTCAATGGTGGGATGGCACTACTTTAAAGGACATTTACACAGACGAATTCCTTAGGGTAGGTAGGTTCTCGTAGATACTTGCTCTCTTCAAAAACAAAACAAATAATACTTTTCACCAACACATTTTCAAAAGCTTTCAAAGCAAATTTTTCAAACACTCTGACGTACGAGTCGAACTGAAATTTTTTCAAAGAAACTTTTTAAACCCACATTGAAAAGAAAACAAACAATTTTGAAAACACGTTGAGCAAGTATCTAAGAGCCCATGGATAACCATGGATAGAAAGGGTGCTAACACCTTCCCTTTCTATAACCTACCTCCCGAACCGAGAGCAATCTCTTTAAGGAATTTTTCTGTGCTTTTGTCCTTTCCATTTGGAGAAAATAAAAGACGGTGGCGACTCTTGCTTCCGCGACATTTCGCGAACCAGCGTTAAACAGTCAGTTCCAGATCCACCGATCACAGAACTGGCGACTCTGCTGGGGATACTTAAAGTGAGGTGTACCTTAGGGCTAGTTACAACTGTGTTTTCAATTGTTTTCCTTGTGTGCTTTAAAATTGTGGGTTGCTTGGGAGTTCTATAGACCCTAACCCGGATCTGGGGGATACCTTTCTTAGAATGTAGCAACAAGGCTGTGAGGGAACTGCGCGGGGTATACCGACATGGTTGAAACAGTCTGCTACATTGATGTGGCACTTTGGTGTGTACCGGTAACCCTTGAGTTCAGTCAAGGAGAGTACGGGGCCTCCATGTGGTGTCATGAAGCATCAACAGACCTTAGGAACCTTAATTGAACCATCTTGGCCTCTTTAGGGTAGTGAGATAACTGACTTTGGTGCAGTCCGAGGTTGGTTGATACTCGATACTACACTCAATTGAGGGTTGCTTTCCTGGAATATTTCGGTCGCCAGTTCAGTGGCTAAATCGAAACGATGAACAATGAAAGCAATCCCGTGATATTGGGAACCTTAGAACCCGGTTACTTTGATTAGGACAGGTTGAACCCACCAACTTCAAGAGGGTACTACCCAAACTCCATGCTGGCCTAAACTTTAAGGGCTTCTCTTGTGTGACTTGTGTGCCTTCCTACTTGAACTACTTGCATGCTTATTACCTGACATTTGTCTCTTGCAGGTTGTGTTTGTAGTCCTTAATTAGGACTCATAACAGGGTATCCTAAGTTTCTTGCAGGTTTTTGCAGTCCTTAATTGGGACTTATAACAGGGTTACTCACATTACCCCATGCATATCATGACATCATACCATTGCATACATCCTAACCCATTTCAAGGATCTCAAGGGCTTGTGATACAGGTCATATAAATCAAACATCTAGCAAGGGGCAAAGAGGATTTATTTTCCTCTAGCCAATGTTGTCAGGGGCTATGACCCACTTGATATGATGAGCTCTGACTCCTGAAGAAGGTTCCCTAACCAAGGTTGTTTGGAAATCAAAACCAGACATGATGACTAAAGTCAGGGGCTATGACCCACTTGATATGGTGAGCCTTTGACTCTTGAAGAAGAGTTCTCAATAACATGGGTGTCCTTCAATCAAGCTCTAAATTCCAATGCTAACAAATTTTCTGGTTTACCCCGCGAGATCCTTGAAAACATTGCATGCATATCATACTCATCCTTACATAACAGGTATCTTTGTTGCAGGTCACTTACCATCTCTGCTGTTTATTTCAGCAATGGCTTCCCAACAAGACAACCAGGACCTTCTTGCTCAAGGGACTCGGTTCGGGGAAATCCTTCTGAATCTATCCAAGGGGCAGGAGGAACTAAGGACACTTCTCATGGAGACCTTTGTCAGGAACAGTGCTGAGGATGAAAGGTTGAAACACCTACAAGCTGAGATGGATGCAATGAAAGCCCAAATGCTGGGGCAGAGGAATGCCATTCAAGGTTTAGCTCAAAGACAAGATGAGCTCGGGGTTCTCGTCAACAAACTGCTTCAGGGTAACCAACTGGAGCAAACATCTAAGGGTAAAAAGCCGATCATCGTTCAACCACCTTTGAGACAAAGAGGCAAGGAGAAAGCTCCTCATATGGCTCCAGTATCACCAATTCAGCAGCAGCTTCACCAACTTCAGACAGACAAGCCCAGGAGGCAGTTCACCCCGCTCAATATGTCGCTGTTTCAAGCTTTACAACGCCTGTTGAGATTGAACCTGATCACATTAAGGGCTCATCCCCAGAACCCCAACACAGCACATCCTGCTTATGATCCCAATAAAAGGTGTGCATACCACTCTGCCTGTCCAGGACATGATGCAAACGAATGTTGGGCTTTGAAAAACAAGATCCAGGACTTGATTGATGAAGGAGCACTGGAATTCACACAAGATGGTCAGGCTGAATTTTTCTACCATCCCTCCAAGGCTCATCATTTGAAGTGACAAGCCCTGAGACTAGAAATTTTTGTTCATTCGAATGTTCAAGTTGCAATTTTCTTTTGTTCAAACATTTACTCATGATTAAAACATTGTTATTTCATTAATGCATCGCGTATGTCTGTTTTGAAGTAATATATTCGTATTCACTATATGCAAATTGTTTTCATATTTTTTCTGATGTCAACTCTCGATTAATAATTCTAAGCCTCTTGAGGGAGGATGACGAAAACGATACCACGATCTACAGTATGCTTTTGAACAGACCCCGCTGATGAGGTACATGCATAGTTTCAATCCCTAAACACTGGAGTAATAAGGAAGGTAATCCCTCGTCAACCCCTCTGAGCCAAAGAAGTAGGAGTTTTTATTTGCGAAATTTAAAACCCTTTATCATAACCTGGGGCAGGGTAGTTTTCTCAGTTGATCCAAGTGCTTAACGAATGGCACCAAAGAGGTCCTTACAAAACAAAACGAAGAAAGACAGTGATGGTTCCGAATAATCAATAAAGACAGGCAGTCATTATCTCAAAAATAAAAATCCCTTAAGTCAAAACCCATGAAAGAGACTTACAAAACTGGGGCGTCCCGCTGACTGAAATTCCAAAAAAAGGAAACAGTTCAGGCAAAAAAAAAGAAAGGGATAGCAAAAATCAGACAAGAAAAAGGTCTTACAAACCCTCGACAAAAAAATGATGACTGCCTATTCAGAATAAATCATCAACGACTGAACCATCACCGGAAAATCAGAACGAAGACTCAAACAAGGTCTAACGCATGATCAACTGAGTTTAGGGTTGAAGAACGTCACGAAGAGTGGGTGGGTACAAATAATTTGAGCCTTTATTCTTTGTTTCTTAAACCATGAACCAGGCCACGTTATAACCCTCAAAAGTCCCAGCTGAAGCAGGGGTTAGTTCGAAAGCATACTGTTACGAAAGGTATCCTGACTCCTGAAGGCCTACGGTAAATACGGAGTTGACATCATGTTTTTACAAACATTTACTTGTTTTATGAAAAAGAATGCATTTTCAAAATCTTCAAGACAGACATAAGCTTTGCATTTTTAACATAACTTTGTTTGCATATGACTTTTTGTTTGAACGACAAGGAAATTCGCACGACGAATGCCTAATGAACAGAAGTACCTCCAATCAAGGGGCATAGCATGACTATTGTCCATCATCTGGGGCAGTTAAGTCAAGATTCGGAGAATCTCTCAAAAAGGCCAACCAGCCTGGGGCAAATCTCCGTCTAAGTCACCTGGGGCATTGGACGATCAAACGAAGATCTTCTGGTGGCATGGCAAGACACTTCTTCTAACAGGGGCAACTCCCTACATTCTGAGAACATGGACATAGTCGAAAAAATACTACGCAAAATCAAAGACCCGTTAGGTTGACATACCTAGGCAAAAATAAGGGCTTCCTGACGGACCAAAAGGGTTCGGGCAAAATGAAGGGATGAAATGAAAAAACTGTATACCCGGCAAGTCGAAAACCTGAAAAGGCGGTCCAGGCAAAAATTAGGGATCAAAGCGTACGACTATGTCCCGGTATCTCGTCACTTGCCTACCAGAAAAAGGTTTTGTCCATCAACAACTATCAGCACCCCACAGATGCCTTCTCCCATAGAAACAGGGGCAATAAAAGAGTTGTCTGAGCAATCTAATTGTTCTATCCTCCAAAGTGCCAAGGTAGGTTCAGCTAAAGAATAACCAAGCATCTTAAATTCCCCAGAAAGTAAGTCAGCAGTCAGTGCACTCTTATCCAAGCAAAATTATCAAATCTCAAGGAAGTTGAGTATCCTCCAGCCGATCTCAAACATTCCCCAGCAGCATATATTCTTAACAAGCATCCCCGGCAGTCTTGGTCTAAAGATTGTTCTCCGGCAGCATACAAACATTCAAAGGAATCACTTCCCCCGCAGTTCAAAACTCCCCAGAAGAGTCCAATCCAGTTTCCCCAGGAAAGCTGGAATTCATATCTCCCCAAGCAGTAAGCTTATCCCCAGTAAATTCTGGAAGCTTATCCTTCGCAGAGCACGAACGTGTCGTCCGGCTTGATTTAAAGAGCTATTTCCTTAACAGGATATAACTGGGTTATCCTCAGCCAAAAGCCACGGAAAGAGTGTCGTCGACGAAGTCTTCTCACCCCAGCGAAGTCTATCAACACTTTCAGTACAACAAGGATATCGCCAGCAAATTACTACTATCAACACTCAACAAAGCATCTCTATCCCCACAGAGTATTGCTTCCCAGCATGATCGCTAGAGTATCTTTTCTCCCCGCAGAATCTTCCATTCGCCAAGTTTATTCCGCAACGGAGTCATCTTCTCCTACCGGTATCCTTGCAGTTATCATCCCCAGCGGAAGCAAAATCTATTCTTCGACATCAACCCAGGATACGACTTCCCGGCACCCGTCAAGGATTCACTTTCCTAGACAAAAACATACATAAAACATCACATACATCATTATAGCATGCATAACGCACTGCATCATACAAATCTCATTTATGTTGAGAACATCATTGCTTGATCCATATCATGCATTGCATATGACTGACTTTTATCTTTCAGGAAAGATCCAATTAAGTTCTCAAGCTACGTTTCAAGACCTAGACCGGTTCAGTTAAATCATCCCAAGATTTTCCTGATGCTTATCCAGTCAAAGGCCTTCTCTGGTTCAGTCAGATCAACCTTAAGATCTCCCTGATACTTATCCCATTGAAGACATTTCAAGACCTAGACCGGTTCAGTTAAATCATCCCAAGATTTTCCTGATGCTTATCCAGTCAAAGGCCTTCTCTGGTTCAGTCAGATCAACCTTAAGATCTCCCTGATACTTATCCCATTGAAGACATTTCAAGACCTAGACCGGTTCAGTTAAATCATCCCAAGATTTTCCTGATGCTTATCCAGTCAAAGGCCTTCTCTGGTTCAGTCAGATCAACCTTAAGATCTCCCTGATACTTATCCCATTGAAGACATTTCAAGACCTAGACCGGTTCAGTTAAATCATCCCAAGATTTTCCTGATGCTTATCCAGTCAAAGGCCTTCTCTGGTTCAGTCAGATCAACCTTAAGATCTCCCTGATACTTATCCCATTGAAGACATTTCAAGACCTAGACCGGTTCAGTTAAATCATCCCAAGATTTTCCTGATGCTTATCCAGTCAAAGGCCTTCTCTGGTTCAGTCAGATCAACCTTAAGATCTCCCTGATACTTATCCCATTGAAGACATTTCAAGACCTAGACCGGTTCAGTTAAATCATCCCAAGATTTTCCTGATGCTTATCCAGTCAAAGGCCTTCTCTGGTTCAGTCAGATCAACCTTAAGATCTCCCTGATACTTATCCCATTGAAGACATTTCAAGACCTAGACCGGTTCAGTTAAATCATCCCAAGATTTTCCTGATGCTTATCCAGTCAAAGGCCTTCTCTGGTTCAGTCAGATCAACCTTAAGATCTCCCTGATACTTATCCCATTGAAGACATTTCAAGACCTAGACCGGTTCAGTTAAATCATCCCAAGATTTTCCTGATGCTTATCCAGTCAAAGGCCTTCTCTGGTTCAGTCAGATCAACCTTAAGATCTCCCTGATACTTATCCCATTGAAGACATTTCAAGACCTAGACCGGTTCAGTTAAATCATCCCAAGATTTTCCTGATGCTTATCCAGTCAAAGGCCTTCTCTGGTTCAGTCAGATCAACCTTAAGATCTCCCTGATACTTATCCCATTGAAGACATTTCAAGACCTAGACCGGTTCAGTTAAATCATCCCAAGATTTTCCTGATGCTTATCCAGTCAAAGGCCTTCTCTGGTTCAGTCAGATCAACCTTAAGATCTCCCTGATACTTATCCCATTGAAGACATTTCAAGACCTAGACCGGTTCAGTTAAATCATCCCAAGATTTTCCTGATGCTTATCCAGTCAAAGGCCTTCTCTGGTTCAGTCAGATCAACCTTAAGATCTCCCTGATACTTATCCCATTGAAGACATTTCAAGACCTAGACCGGTTCAGTTAAATCATCCCAAGATTTTCCTGATGCTTATCCAGTCAAAGGCCTTCTCTGGTTCAGTCAGATCAACCTTAAGATCTCCCTGATACTTATCCCATTGAAGACATTTCAAGACCTAGACCGGTTCAGTTAAATCATCCCAAGATTTTCCTGATGCTTATCCAGTCAAAGGCCTTCTCTGGTTCAGTCAGATCAACCTTAAGATCTCCCTGATACTTATCCCATTGAAGACATTTCAAGACCTAGACCGGTTCAGTTAAATCATCCCAAGATTTTCCTGATGCTTATCCAGTCAAAGGCCTTCTCTGGTTCAGTTAAATCGTCCCAAGATTTTCCTGATGCTTATCCCTTTGAAGACATTCCAAGACCTAGACCAGTTCAGTTAAATCGTCCCAAGATTTTCCTGATTCTTACCCAGTCAAAGGCCTCTCTGGTTCAGTCAGATCGACCCTAAGATCTCCCTGACTCTTATCCCAGTAGAACACACCCCAGATTTTTCTCAACGAGCGTTGTTGAAGTTAAAGTCACCCAAGGCTCTCTTACCACTCATGCTAAGGAAGTAATCATCCCTGGTTCTTTCATCGCCGTTTGAAGCTCCAGACTCAGCTCCTGTAACCAGTCAGGACACATCTAAACATCAGCTCCTGCAACGTGTCAGGTACTCATTTTCTGTTTTGCAGGTATGCAGGTTCTCGCCAAGGAATCTCTTACGCAATCAAAACATCCAGATGGCATCTATAAGCCCATTTCCATCACACTGCTAATATGTGAGCGCAAATTTCTGGGCACTCTAGTGTCCAATCATCTTCTACCCTCGGATTACGAAAGGCACGTCAGCCAATCTGCATCCTCAGGTCTAAGAAGATTGAACAGGGGCAACTGTTATACCCCAAAATTTGCCCTCCCATATTCCTCAAGAAATTGCCAAGCCAAGCTAGAAAATTCCCCAAGGGTTGTGCAGTGCAACAGTCTCCCATACAGTCAAAATTAGGGTTTTGAGTCTGATCAAGAAAAGGAAGTTTTCAAAGGCTCAATCAAGTCTCATATGCTCACAAACATGGTCAAGCATCCTCATATCAAGTTTCAAGGCATTCAGTTCAAGATTGCACAGTCAAAACCCTAAATTGCACTACAGTCAACTGTAGGGGCAAAATGGTCATTTGACAGTCAAAAGTTCAAATTTTTGGTCAACATATCATTTTGAAGCCACAAACATCATTTGATCAATGCTTGATCATGATTCTCAAAAATTGGCTCAGAAATCATCAAAGATGCAAAAATTGCTATATTTGGACAGCTGAAAAAGTCAACTGAAATTGACCAGGGCATAACTTTCACATGGATTATCAGAAAAATTCCATCCAAAGCTCATTTTGAAGAGAAAGACATTTCCTACAACTCATCTTCATACTTCAAGTCCAAGAAATGCTCTCACAAAAAGTTATCAATTTCAACATTATAGGTCATTTTCAAAAGTCAACAAAAAGGGACTTTAAGTCAAAGGCCATAACTTGAGATTGGAAAATCCAAATGACATGGGACCAAAGGCATTGGTTAAAGGACTCAAAGACCTTTCCAAAATGTCCAAGAACATGTGAAAAGCTTAAAAATTGAGCAAGTTATGCCTTGTAGAAGTTGGGAAATTTTTGTGAAATGGCAAAAGTCAACTATCCTTGAAAATCCAATTTTTGACAAAAGGGCCCCATTTTTTCCACTTGGTTCATCCTTGTCATGCCACACACGTGTCCCATGATTAATTTCAAGACCAAATATTGATTTTTTTTATTTTATTTAATTTTTGATGATTTAATTCATTTTAAATCTTTGAAAATTCAAATAAAATTTAAAAACCAATGGAATAGTGTCATGTGAACTTGGACAATTTCTATGTATCATGAGCCAACTCAAAAAACTCAGGCTAGTGTTAAGTTTCACACTAGGTCTAGGTCTTGGCTAAAAAGAAGGAAAAATGGTCAATGGTAAAAACCCTAAGACTAATTCTTTCATGAGCTTGAATCTAGGTCAAATAACTAGCCAATTCCATTCCATGATCATCACTAAGTCAAACCCTAAGCCTAACACATCATAAGCTGCGCCCAAACAAGCTTTTGAACATTGAAAATTTTGGATAAAAATGCAAAACTGATTTCAAAGTGAGGGGGATTTTCAAGCCTTAATTCTTTTTCCATTAGCAGCCTGAGGCATCACTGAACACATCCCAATTCCTAACATCAATCAAAACGCCAAGAAACGGTAGCTACAACTCCAACTGTATAGCAAAATTGTTGAAATCGTGCATCATTTTTTAAGCATCCTTTGCACTTTTTCTTTGTTGATTCTTGTTCCTTACAAAGTTTCTGAGCTAACCATTGGGTTTAATTGCATTTTCATAAGCCATACGCGAAGTTACCATGTTTGTCCTTTAGGGTTTTCAGAAGCAAAAATTAGGGCTTTCACCATAAGGCAAAATTGGCCCTCATGACCATGACGGTTGAACTCAGCGCCTAGAGACGAAGAAGAAGCATGGCTCGCGATCAATTTATATAGACCATGGCGCTAGTCGCTATTTTTCCATAGCCTGCTTAACACCACGGTTGCAAAACCGTTGCTTATTTGTTTTGTTTTACAGGGACGAAGAAGAAGGACTCGTGGCATGTAGGGACAGGTCCATTCAAATTTGCGCGCGTTTGACCATTATGCGTTGGTTTTAATATTTATTATTTGTTAACCATATTATGTTAATTGAAATTAAGTAGCTCAGCTGGCAGGTACCAACGCATATGACTCTCATGACCTGGGTTCAAGTCCCAGGTCAGAACAATTTCCATAATATTTTTCTCTTCTAATTCCCATGCAGCGCTACTATGGGGGTATACCATGCACACTCAAAAATCAATTAGCCACGCGTCCCAGGAGGTCTATCAAAGGGTTCAGAACAAAGGCGTATGGTGGATGCCAGTCAACATGCCACACTTGATCCAGAAAGGTCAATGAATTCAAGCAAATGGGCCTTAATCTTCCAGGCCTGCACCTCACAATTTTGGGGTCTACCCCCCCCCCTGGTTTGCCTTACTATTTTTTATTCTTTCTTTAATTTTTCTTTTTATTTCTTTTATTTGCTATTTATTTAATTAATTATTTTCACATAAATATAATAAAAACATTCAAAAATCAAAAAATACCAAAAATACAATTTTTATTTTATTATTTCCATAAATAAATTATTTAGTTTAATTAGGGTATAATTTTAATCTTTTTAATAAAAATCCAAAAAAATAGAATTTAGGTTTAATAATTTTTATTTTCTCTTTTTCTTTTTCCTTTCCCTTTTTTCAGAATAATAATGTTATTTATTTATTTTCATAAATTAAAAAAATGTACATAAATTAATTTAGAATTAAATTAGGTTAAAAGTCAACATTTTCATAATAAACTTAAAAAACAATAGAATTAGGTCTAATATTTAATTTAATTTCAATTAACTCCTTTTTCTCATTAAATCTAAAAACACAAAAATATCATTCTCATTTAATTTTAATTTTAAATTCCTTGGTAATTTTAATTATTTGCAAAAGGGTCCAACGCCCTAGTTTTGTTTAAATTCCTTTATTTCGCGCATTTATTTTATAATCGTTTAAGTAATTATGTATATGCCCCAAAGCCATGTAATTTAAATTTCTCGCACTTTTATTTATTCGCTTTATTTATTTTCAGTCAAATCGGGTTCGGTTTATTTTGGCGATGTGGACCCGCGCCGTTTGTAATAGCCTTAGATTTATTTTCCCGCAAACATTATAACTGTTAATAAATATGTATGAAAGAATGTATGGACTTAAAAATAAAATCAAGCGTAGATCACAACAAACATGACAAGACAAAATAATTGAAACATGACACACGGACCGCACACACCACCCCTAGGGTACGCCTCACTGTTGCCTTGCCTCGAAAGGTGATCATCGAGTAGAGGATGTCTTAGTAAGTCCTCATGATCCGGGAACCTGGCATAAGGGTAGCTTCTAAGGTGTCTTCCCATTGCTCCGGTGATCACCATGTCCCTAAACCTCGAATTGACCCGAACACCTCCAACAGTGGTGCTACCTACCTCTCAATGGTGGGATGGCACTACTTTAAAGGACATTTACACAGACGAATTCCTTAGGGTAGGTAGGTTCTCGTAGATACTTGCTCTCTTCAAAAACAAAACAAATAATACTTTTCACCAACACATTTTCAAAAGCTTTCAAAGCAAATTTTTCAAACACTCTGACGTACGAGTCGAACTGAAATTTTTTCAAAGAAACTTTTTAAACCCACATTGAAAAGAAAACAAACAATTTTGAAAACACGTTGAGCAAGTATCTAAGAGCCCATGGATAACCATGGATAGAAAGGGTGCTAACACCTTCCCTTTCTATAACCTACCTCCCGAACCGAGAGCAATCTCTTTAAGGAATTTTTCTGTGCTTTTGTCCTTTCCATTTGGAGAAAATAAAAGACGGTGGCGACTCTTGCTTCCGCGACATTTCGCGAACCAGCGTTAAACAGTCAGTTCCAGATCCACCGATCACAGTTGGTCCAACATTCCCTATGTTAGTGAAGGAGTTCTGGATTCATGCGACGGCCTCAACGCATCAAGTCACCTCCTACATTATGGGGAAGAAGATTGTGATCACTGAGGATCACATAGCAAGGTTAATTGGTTACAGTGGCGGTGGCGTCCGCTGTATTGATATGGCTGAGAGATGTGCTGACGTGGGAATCATAGGTGAAAGGATTTTCACCCATGGGGTGCCCAGCAGCAAGATCAAAGATCTGAAGGATCGTCACAGAGTTTGGGCGAAGATAATTCTGGGGTGTTTTAACCATAGGAAGCCAACCAGTTCCCCTGATTACATAAATGTGGATCAGCAGTTTCTGATCTACTTTATCAATCAGAAGGTAAAAATAAACTTGGCTCATCTTCTGTTTAACCACCTCAGAACAAGCGTGAAGGAAACTAGGGAAGAAGAAAGAACAAAGAGGGATTGGATACCCTTTGGAAGGTTGATATCAGATATTCTGACAGAGAATAGGCTGATAGAGCATCTGATAGAAGCTCAAGAGTTAAGCACCATTGAACCAACAGTTGGGAAGCCTCTGAACGCGAAGAACTTGAATAAAATGAAGTTGATAGAGAATATCAAAAAGGAACCCAGCGCTACTCCTATTGCTGATATCACCAGCAGAAGAGTTCCACTGAGTGACTTTCCTTTATTCTCTCAGATAGAATCCAAGCCAGTGGTAGTTCTCAGATATATGGACGCGTGCAAAGCTGATGGTACAGATCCAAATCTGAAGATCAAAGATCTGCACCAACCTCAACCAGAAGTGACTCTGAAGAAGACGAAGAAAAGGAAGGCTCCTTCAGAAGGATCATCCCAGCAGACACCCAAGAAAAGAGGTAATTTATCTGCTGCTTCTGTTTTAAATTCTTCTACTATTCCGGCATCAATTCCACCTCCAACCTCTCATAGAATCTCAATCCCCATCCCAACAATAGATGAAACTGAAACAGAAGATGACCCTTCTGAGGCATTACAACTCAGAAGACCCAGAACCAAACATCCCAAACCAACAATCTCAACAACATCAGCAATTGACAAAGTGTTGTCTGACATTGATCAACACACTTCTGATCACTCCTCCATCAATCCAAACTCTGAACCACAAATTGTCCCTTCTCCACAACCAGAACAACAGCAATCTGCTGAAGAACCACAACAACAACAACCTCTCTCATCCATTCCAGAAGAACCTCTTATCCCTGAACAACCAGAAATTCCAACAACTTCTCCACAACCAGCAATTTCGTCTCCCTCTCCTCAACCAGAAATTCATCCACCATCACCTCAACTTGAGTTTCATCACTTTAAAACTCCTTCTCCTCCACCTTCTGAACCTCATTCACCTCAACCATCACCTCTGGAAATCCAGCTGCCATGTGGAACAACAGTCAGAATGGCCCAACTGCCATCCTCATCAGAATCTACACCACCAAATACTCCCAAAACACCAAACAGTCCAATCATTATCTCTGATTCTCCCACTCCATCTCCAAAATAAACAGCTGCCAAGCAAACCACCGAAAACCCCAGCAGGACCTTCATAGACTTAACAATCTTTGACCGTCTTGCAGATCTGAAAAATAAAATAGCCATCCCAAAACCAAAACAACCAGATGTTGGCTCTGGTATTATGAATTTTGAAATAGGTTTGCAGCAGTGGATTGCTTCTCTGAAGCAAGTCTGTCCTGGAATGATTGACCCAGCTGCCTCTGACCAGCTCTGGTCACAATTCAGAATTTGGGTACGTGCTGAAGCCCTCAAGTTGCGGGATATCAACTATGAGCAGGCACAACAGAACTTCAGCAAGCTGCTGAAGGAAGTTGAAAGTCAGCTGCCACAGGAAGACGTGCTCCCTCTGGATAGTGAGCCATGGTCTGAGAAACAGCTAGCTTCAAAGGTGCAACCAGAAGAATACAAGACCATTCAAGATGAAGCAAGTCAAGCAGAAGATGTTGCAGAAAGCTCTCAGAAGCTCCCTGCTTTTGATGTTTCTCAAGCTGCCTTGGACAGGCAGACTCTGGAAGAGCTGAAGCTGAATGACATGCGTCTGCAGCAAAGGATGGATGAAAACGACCAGAAGATGAAAGAAAGGATGGATGTCCAGGATAGCAAGATAGACACAGTTGTCAGCATGGTCCACAAGCAGAATGAGACTGCTGATCAGATCAAAGCCATGCTGGAGAACCTGTTCACACGCTTTCCTCCCTAACCTTAGTTTTTCATTCATGTCATTTTCATGTTTTGTTTGATTATCTATTGTACTGTTTTAATATGTTTTTTGATTTTGAACCTTTTAATATGACAAGTTTTTCTGCCTTAAATGTTTTAGCACATCACTCACACTTTTTGATTGCTGACAAAAAGGGGGAGAACAAGAATGATATTTTAAACAATAACGGATTACTAAGACAGAAATTCTCGAACATTCTAACTCTGATATACTTGAATATGTTTTTCTGTTTTGCTTAAGTCTACAGGTACAAGAAAGCTCCATGATACTCTGAAGACTAAAGCTCTGATACGCTGACCCGCTCTGATACTCTGACCCAAAGCAAAGCTCTGACAAGAAAAGCTCTGATACGCTGATCTGAAGCTCTGCTCTGATATGCTGATCTAAAGCTTCTGATAGTCAAAGACTCTGATACTCTGATGTTCAAAGAAAGGCAAAAAGATCTGATCCTGAAGAACTCTTGGAATCAAAAAGGGAAGTAATAAACTCAGGGGGAGTATCTCTCAACTCTTATCCCTTATCTTTGATAACCTCTTACTCTGATACATCTCTCTGATACCTTTTCACGTTATTTTCAATTAAAAATATCTAGTTTTTGTCATCATCAAAAAGGGGGAGATTGTTAGAACAAAGTTTGAATCTACTACCCTATGTTTAAGTTTTGATGATAACAAAATGAAAAGATACATTATTTATATGATTCATGTATGAACTATTTGCTACCTAAATTGTTACGTTCTGATTTGCAGAAACTCTGATAGGTATAAGCAAGAGCACACCTAATCAGCATCAAAAATTTGGTTCTTGACATCAGCATCAGAAGTTTCTATATCAGAATACCAGAATCAGAAGATCAACTCACGTGTATGTTGAAGCCTGATGAACAGAGCTGCGCTTAACACTCTGATAAATAAAACAACAGTTCATCAGCAGTTAAGCAGAGTCAGAATGAGCCAAGCCAGAACATGCATTAAGTAAGCAACGGCACTGTGCATTGAAAGCAAATTATTGCCAACGGCCTCATTCCAGACAAGATCTGCTCATTAAGGAAAGTTTGTTATTAGCATTGAATCAAGAATATTGCTCCAACGTTCAACAATCTCAGTGCTATATAAACAAGACTATGAAGATTGAATTGGCTAATGCTCTCCAACATTTTACACGCCTAAAAGCTAATCATAATCTTCCTCCTTTCAGTTTGCTAAACACTACATATCTCCTTATTCAATCTTTGTTTTAGCAATCTAGCTTCATAAGCTTAAGTTGTGTATACATCACAGTTGTGATACAGTTTTGTTGAAAACATTCACACACTTAGATTTATCTTCTTTGTAAGAAAGTGTTTCCTTGACAAACCGGGTTGTGTTTTGCATCAAGAAGGCTTTAGCAGTAGTTAAAGCAGATTGTAATATTCAGTTGAATATAGTGGATTAAGACCTCGTTGGAGAGAGGCGAAATCACCTTGACGGGTGGACTGGAGTAGTTTGAGATCAAACGAACCAGGATAAAAATATCTTGTTCATTGCATTGATTTTCAGTTTTACAATTCAACCCCCCCCCCCCCCCCCTTCTTGTGTTTTTCACTTCTTCAATACCATGTACGCTTTGGACTTGTTTGCACTGGATATGTGAGAAATAAACATGGAAAAGAAAAAAATGTCCCACGCCTGGCTCGAACCTGTGACCAGGCATAGGTATGACTTAAACACACGCGCTGCCACTAGGGTGGTTGTTACATACGGTTGTAAAGCAACAATCATTAAATATAAAATAAACAAGTTTTCAAAAATGAACTTCATCTTCTTCCTCGCACGCGTTTACAATAACAACAACAACATTGTTCAAATTTCTAACTCTTTCAATTCAAAATCATTTTAAGAAATGTAAACATGAAAGTTGCTTGATTTTTTACCACGAACTCAACCATGTCACTTTTGAAAGCTATAAGTTAAAGGCTGAAATGAATTTTGCTTGGTACCAAACTGAAACCTAATATTTCAAAAACTTCAACTCCAAAATTCTCATCACGTAGTCAACATGAATGAAAACTATGGGTATGGTTAGTTTCAGGGCATTGATATCTACATTTTATCTTTTGAAATTGAAAGTAAATGATGCGTGTATAAGTATTTCAAAGTTGGAGAAACTTACCTCTAAACTGAGAATCAAGTTTGAAGTTACAACACTTCTGGAGGTGTTAGGATGATCTGGATAGCTTCACTGAACTCCCAGGAAGCTTTTGCAACGCCTACCTTGGATTGAGAGTGCCTCAATTATTCTAGACAAGTCAAGTTTCAGAGGTGTAAAGTGAGGTTTGGACAATGATGGTGGAGGTGTTACAGTGATGAAACAGGGGTACGAATGGCTTTTATATGATGTATAGATGATGTTTGAATGATAAAAAAAGGAAAACACACGAGTGGATTTGAAGTTGGGTGTTGGAAGCTCAAAATATGCAACAATGGAGTTTTCTAAGTGATAATGAGTTTTAGGGTGTTTGAGGGCTTGTGAATTCATGTGTTAGCTTGCAAATGACCTCTCTATTTATAGAGAAAAGGTTTGAGGAGCTGAAGTAACCAAGTTTTCAAGATAGCATGTTATGGTTTGGTTGCTTACATTTGAAGTAACTTTGAAGCAACATTGTTCCAATGCATAGTACCAAAGGATCTGAAGTAGTTAGAGGCTTTAGACATGTTGCTTCTGGATTTTATATTGTGTGTGCATAAGAAACAATTGAGAGGCTCAAGGAGTTGGCATTATGATTAAAGCTTGCTTTACAAGAATGGAAGTGTTATCTTTTTCCCCTAAATGGCAAACTGGATTTGGATAATGCTTGAATCACTTGGATAATGGATCAAAAGCATGTGAAATCTTCTGATTATGGATAGATTTGGAGGTTTAGAGGTCTGCAAAGTGAGATTATACAACATGTCTTGAAGATTTAGTTATGAACTTGTCACAAAAATGACCTATAATGCAACCTTAGATACCCAACTTCATCTCTTCGAAACTTCTAGATCAAACATGATCTTTTTATGATCTTGGACATTTTGGAAATCTTGAAACATTTTTTATAACTTTCATATTGACCACTTTGTCTAAATCAAATGGGAACTTGGTGGAAATTGGCCAAGAAGTTGGGGTAAAAAACTGATCAAAACTTGTAAAAAAATTTCTAAGTGTTGGATAAAAACAACATAACTTCATGGGCTTATATCTCTTAAATTAAGTACTTTTTGAGGATCATCCCACATTAACAAAGTTGTAGAATTCATAAATCCCTACAACTTTTATGTTGAAAGTTTTCCTTGAATTAGATTGTATCTTGAGGAAACTTACTTGTGAAGTTAGGGTTTTTTAGGTACAAGACACTTGAATTTTTTCTAAGTGTTTGAAAATCTTGACTTTTTACTTTTGTTGACTTTCTTGATTCTTGATGATCAAGTTTGATAATTTTGAATGTTTTTATGATTCTTGATTTTTGAATTCCAATGTTGACCAAAAAGTCAAAGTTTGACTTTTGTATGATGTTGACTTTTCATCAATTGATTCAAATTTTCAACTATCAATCACTTGCATCTTTGGAACTGTCTTGAGCCATGTAATTAGGTAAAGATTTTGTATTTTAGTCCTTAAGATTATGCTTCAATCTATTAGGTCATGCACTAGGTCAACAGTCAATGATCAGTCATCTTCAGTCAAAACCCAAATTTTGGAAATTTTTTACCTATGATGATTTGAGGGATTTCCTTGAGGAATCATGGTCAACCATTGATCAAACTATGAATATCACCTCAAAATGTTTATGTTGACAAAAAATCTTGAAGTTTGGCTGTATGTTGACCATAATTGACTTTTTTGTCCAATGTAGTTGATTTTCAGGCATCTGAGCCATTGACTTATCAAACATGTGAGGCATGAATTGAAACTTGATATAAGCATTATTGAGGACCTCTGATGAACCATGAAAGTCATTTGATACCTTTGAAACCCAATCTTCCTTGTAAAGCACAAAACCCTAGTTGAAGACCCTTGCTTAGGAGGTGAGTTTGTCTGATCAACTCTTGAGAATCCTTGAGTATTTGAGAATCTTAGAAGAATGCCTTGAAGAAAATGGGAGGGGAAATTTTGGGGTACAACAGGGTTACGTGTTTAATAGTGAGGGAAGAGGAAAGGAAAATTCAAAATTGAAACTGCCAAGGGAGAGAAGTAACAATTTAGGGTTACTATCGTTACTTGGTTGCTTGTTGCATTCAGCAAAATCATGAGGTATGGCATACAAGAAAATAAATGCCTTTGTCCAAATAGTGGCATCATTCACAAGGCTCAAGGACTGTTTGTGAGTGTGGCTTTCTCTCTCCTAGCTTTCCATTTTCCATTAAATTCAATAATTTATTTTTCAGCACGTTAATTCCCTTTTCTCTTCCTTGCTTTTTGAAGCAATAAATTCTTCCCCTTTTGTTTTTTTTCATCACAAATTTACACAATTCGACAATTACATCACTACCCACTCTCAATGACTCATAATCATCTAAAACAAAAATAAACAAAACTAAAAAGCTTATTAAGTTGGGTTGTCTCTCAGTAACGTTATTTTAAAGTCTTACACCCTGACTTTCAACATAAACAAGATTAATTTTTCAAGTTTAAGGTGACCCTTGTGTTCTTTGGGGGGTCATCAAAATATGTCTTAAGTCTTTGACCATTGACTTTAAAATCCTCCCCTATTTTCTCATTCAAGAGGTCTACAACCCCATGTGGATAAATTTTCAACAACTTAAAGGGCATGACCATTTTGACTTTAGCTTTCTTGGGAATAACATTAGTCTTGAGTTAAACAAAATAACTCTTTGTTCTTCCACTAATTCTCTTTTCTAGCACTCCCTATCACTGAAGCGTCATTCCAGACTCAATTGGAGTTCAAACACACAATTAACTGAGTTTAGGACTGAAGAACATCACGAAGAGCAGGTGGGTACAAACACACTTTGAGCCTTTATCCTTTGTTTCTTAAACTATGAACCAAGCCATGTTATAACCTTTCAAAAGTCCTAATTGAAGCATGGGTTAGTTCGAAAGCATACTGTTACAAAAGGTATCCTGACTCCTGTAAGGCTTTACTCAAAATCCTGAGTTGAATTTTTCTTACAAAATTTCTTGCTAAAAAACACATTTTCAAAATTTCAAGACAAGCATAAACTTTGCATTATTTGAATATTGTTGTTTGCATATGGCTATTTGTTTGATAGCAGAGAAATTCACACAACGAATATCCAGTGAACGAAAGATCTCTCAGTGAACAAAATCACTTCGAGTGGGATGACACTTACAATGAAAATTATCCTATCAACAAGGGGGCATGACATGTCACTATCTAAGCACACTTGGGGCAGTCCAGTCAAGATTCCAAGAAATCTCTCAAGATGTACAGAATAACCAGGGGCAGGTCTCCATCTGAATCACTTGGGGCATTGAACGCGAATCCCGATAAAGGGTTACGTACAGTCAAACATTTCCTGGAAGTGCCACAAACACTCGCTACTAGGGGCAGTGACAAATCTCCCCAAAATCCTTCTCATAGGATGACTCCCAGCCAGAGTTTCAATCTCTGAAAACTTTTTCCCAACTGAATCGACTTCAAGAATCCTCTAGGATTTCTGCCAGTGAAGTCGCCGCCTCTCCAACAGACTAAGCAACATGGTTTATTTCCCTAACAAACAACAGGATTCCCCATCTTGAGTTGGCCTCTCCGACCACTACAAATCAAAGGACCAAAACTCCTCTTCCCCATTAGACTACTCTAAAATCCCCAGTAAGTTACCGTGAAGCCTGGACCCAACCAAACATTAGTTCAACTTTGACTCCCCAGTAGAGCAACGGACAACCGAGAATCCTGAACTTTTTCTCCAAGCAGGAATCAACACTCTCCACAGAGTTTTCAACTTTCCCCAACAGATTTATCCTCAACAAAACAGGGATCCTCAGTGGAAACATTCTAAGCAAAGTTTGAAGACATACCTACTCTTCAACAACAATCCGAGATTTAATAACTCCCCAACACTTGTCAAGAATTTATTCTCCAAGACAAAATTACATTTCAACAACATTCATAGCATATGCATACAAATTACATATAACATAAATCTCATTTATTTTTTAGAACATCATTACGTAATGTATACATCATGACATTGCATACAACTAACTCTTTACCTTTTTAGGAAAGATCAATCAACAGATAAATTTCATCATCTTTTGGAGTAGCAATCGTCCAAGATTCCTTCATTATCTGTTGAGGTAGTAATCGTCTCAGATTCCTTCATTATCTTTTGGAGTAGAAATCATCCAAGATTCCTTCATCATCCTGCTGAGGTAGTAATCGTCCAAGATTCCTTCATCATTCTACTGAGGTAGTAATCGTTTAAGATTCCTTCATCATTCTTCTGAGGTAGTAATCGTCCAAGATTCCTTCATCATCCTACTGAGGTAGTAGTCGTCTCAAGATTCCTTCATCATCCTACTGAGGTAGTAATCGTCCAAGATTCCTTCATCATTCTGCTGAGGTAGTAATCGTCCAAGACTCCTTCATCATTCTACTGAGGTAGTAATCGTCCAAGATTCCTTCATCATCCTGTTGAGGTAGTAATCGTCCAAGATTCCTTCATTATTCTACTGAGGTAGTAATCTTCCAAGATTCCTTCATCATTCTGCTGAGGTAGTAATCATCCAAGATTCCTTCATCATCCTACTGAGGTAGTAATCATCCAAGATTCCTTCATCATTCTGCTGAAGTACTAATCATCCAAGATTCCTTCATCATTCTGCTGAGGTAGTAATCATCCAAGATTCCTTCATCATTCTGCTAAGGTAGTAATCGTCCAAGATTCCTTCATCACCTTGCTGAGGTAGTAATCATCCAATATTCCTTCATGATCTTGCTGAGGTAGTAATCGTCCCAGATTCCTTCATCATCCTGTTGAGGTAGTAATCATCCAAGATTCCTTTATCATTCTGCTGAGGTAGTAATCGTCCAAGATTACTTCATCATCCTGCTGAGGTAGTAATTGTCCCAGATTCCTTCATCATCCTACTAAGGTAGTAATCGTCCCAGATTCCTTCATCATCTTGCTGAGGTAGTAATCGTTCAAGATTCCTTCATCATCCTGCTGATGTAGTAATCACAAGATTCCTTCATCATCCTGCTGAGGTAGTAATCATCCAGGATTCCTTCATCATCTTGCTGAGGTAGTAATCGTCCAGGATTCCTTCAACATCCTGCTGAGGTAGTAATCGTCCAAGATTCCTTCATAATCCTACTGAGGTAGTAATCTTCCAAGATCCCTTCATCATCCTGCTGAGGTAGTAATCGTCCCAGATTCCTTCATCATCCTACTGAGGTAGTAATCGTCCAAGATTCCTTCATCATCCTGCTGAGGTAGTAATCGTCCAAGATTCCTTCATCATCTTTTTAGAGTAGTAGTCGTCAAGGATTCCTTCAACACTCATTCAAAGACAACTTTCAGATACAGTTCATATACGCTCTAGACACGGATGCCATTCTGATACTCATTCAGACTCAACTTTTGATAGAGTTCAGATACGTACCAGATACAGATGCCATCCTGATACTCATTTAAATACAGCTTTCAGATACAATTCAGATACGCTTCAGACACGGATGCCATTCCGATACTCATTCAGATTTAACTTTCAGATACAGTTCAGATACGCACCAGATACGGATGCCATCCTGATACTCATTCAAAGACAGCTTTTAGATACAGTTCAGATACGCTCCAGACACGGATGCCATTCTGATACTCATTCAGATTCACCTGTCAAATACAGTTCAGATACGATCCAGATTCGGATGTCATTCTGTCAATCTATGATACGGTGGGAGAACTGACTTGAGGTTTTGCGTTTTTATTTGCACTTGTTCGGTTTAGCAAGAGTCGCCACCGACTTTTTATTTTATCCTAAAGGAAAGGTTAAAAAGCACAGGAAAAACCTTTGAGATGTTTTCGTGGGTTCGGGGGGTAGATTATGAAAAGGGAAGGTGTTAGCATCCTTTTCATCCATGGTTATCCATGGGCTCTTAGTTACTTGTTTTAGATCACTTGCATTGATTTTCAATTGTTTGAAATGGTGCTTTGTGTGTGTGGTTTTGAAAATGTTTTGAAAAAGATGCCTTGTCTAGGTAACCATTGTAACAATTCTTTACTCGAATGTTTTACAAAGGTGTTTGTCTTTTTGAAAAGATGTTTCAATGTTTTTGAAAGTTTGTTTTGAAGTTGTGTTGTGATGTGTGTTTTGAAAAATGGCAAGGATTGTTTTGCAAGATTGGTCAAGTAACCAAGAGCTATCTACCCTAAATTTCTCAAAGATCTTTCTTATGTTTTAACCCTTTTAACAGTGTTGTTTCACCATTATATTTGGTGAACAACCTTGTGTTAGGATGTTAACGGGACAGGCGCGGGTCATTGTTTAGACCATGAAAGCAATAGTGTCAAGTATCTTTGGCAATTTGCTTGAGGGACTATGATCATTTTGTTTAGGCAACTTCGAAAGCGTCATCGAGGGACTATGATCATTTTTTTTGTTCTTGTTTTGTTTTGCCAAAGTACTTGACATGCAAACATGGCCCATTTTGGAAGGCAACAAGTGGAGGAACCCTAGGGGTGCAAGTGTGAATGGTGTATTGATTTTCATGCATTTGTCTTGTATTAGGTTATCTAGCGGTTGATTTTGAATCTTCGCATACAAACCCTAATTACATACAGTATATAGAAAGCGATAAATTGCGAGAAATTTAAAGTCTAAGCTATTACAAATAAGTATCCGGGGATGGGGGTACAAATGTTTACAAATGGGGATGAGTCTTATCAGGATAGTAGTGTCCAAATAATATTTACAACCAAATCAAATCGCATTTTCAATGTAAAAGTATAGCGAAGTATTAAATATGCACATGATTATTTACAAGTGATGCAAATATTAACCTAATGTATTTATTAAGTATTTATTATTTATTTTTTGTATTTTTGTTAATTATATAAACAAAGGTTTTTAAAAAAGAAAAGAAAATTGTTTAAATTTAAGTATTTTATTATCTATGTATTTAGTTAATGCTTTTATGTACAAGAAGTTCTTAAAAGAAAAAATATTTTAACTTAATAAAAGAAATCTAATATTTACATATTTTGTTTAAAAAAATAAAAAAAAAAGACTATTAAAACATTTTTTTTATACAAAAGTTTAATATGTTGTTTTTTATTTAATAAAAGAATTAAATTAAGTTATATGTATTAAAAGGAGGAAAAATAGAGTGATAAAATAAGAAATAGTATTGATTTATAAGTATAAGAAAAAATAAGAAGAAAGAAAAAAAAAGGTTGAACGGGGCCTAAGGAGGCATTTGGCCCAAAGGTTAAAACAAACAGATGAAAGAAAGGGGGGGGTGCACACGCTGAAGGAGATTGGGCTTAGGGTTTAATGGGGATTAGGCCCAGCTGCGCTTGATAATGTTTTTGTTAGGGTTGGAGTTAGTTTGTCTCAGAACTTAGGGTTACGGTTTTGAATGAACGGTGCCGCTTCTCTTCTTCGTTCTTCGTCCTCTTCATCTCCTCAAACCATGGCTTCTGACGCTTCATCCGTGCCTCAGCTGCTAGAGCACTGCCTCCACCTCCCTCTCTCCATGGTCATACCCAGGCGATGATAAAAGGTAACAATTTCTCAGTTTATTTCGTCTCCGTGTTTTAGGGCTTTGGACATGTTTTTGATTTTTATGTTATTTGATATTTGTGTGAGGTGTTAAGGAGAAGGGAGGAGTTACTAACTTTGGAGAGGAGACGGAGGAGGATGGAGGCGCGTCTCAGGTGGCCGAGGCGTGGGGATCGGTGATGAGGCTTGCTGGCTACCTGGTATTCGTATCTTGCTTTGTTGATATTTTATGATGACTCTTTTCTGAAAAACATGACTTTTTAGTTCTCTCTTCTGCTTGCTTGCCTGTTTCTGAGTTTGATGATGTTGTTGTTCTTTTACAATGATGATGATTTCGAATCTAAGAGTTGTTTGCTTTCTTTTTGCTTCTGAGTAGCTTTTCCTCTCTTGATGTTGTGTTGGCTTTGTTACTCAATGATGAACTTTAGTTTTGAGATCTTGGATTTGTTTTCTCAATGATGATGATATTGAAACTGAGAGTTTTGTTGGTGTTTTGATTTTTGAAATGGTTTGGATATTTGGATGTGTGGATATTGTATGAGTTTTAGTTTGGACAGGCTTGGGCAACTTGATAGGTTTTGTTGAAAGTTTGTTTTAGGTTTGCTACTGATATAAGCAGGCTTCTGGTTTCTGGGGGTTTCAAAGCTTGTTGCTTTTGTTTTTATCACAGGTTTGGAGTTTTGTTTATGCAGGCTTGGATGCTTGTAACTGGTATTATGCAGGTGTTGTACCCCAAAATTTGTCCTCCCATATTCTTCAAGGTTTTCCAAGATCAAGCTTCAAAATCTCTCAAGGGTTGCACAGTCCAATTGCCTCCTAACACAGTCAAAATTAGGGTTTTGGTTCTTGCAAAGAAGTTGAGGTTTTCAAGGGTCCAATCAAGTCCCACATGCCTATATACATTGTCAAGCATCCATGTGTCAAGTTTCAAGACATACAGCACCAAATTGCACAGTCAAAAAACCCTAATTGCTCCACAGTCAAATGCAGGGGCAAAATGGTCATTTGACAGTCAAAAGTCAAAAATTTTGGTCAACATATTATTTTGAAGCCACAAACATCATTTGATCAATTCTTGATCATGATTCCTCAAAGCATGGCTCAAAAAGTCTCAAGATGCAAAAGTTTCTATTTTTGGACAGCTGAAAAGTCAACTGTAACTTGACCAAGGCATAACTTCCTCATGGTTTATCAGAAAAATCCCATCCAAAGCTCATTTTGAAGAGAATGACATTTCCTATAACTCATCTTCACACTTCAAGTCCAAGAAATGCTCTCACAAAAAGTTATCAATTTCAACATTATAGGTCATTTTCAAAAGTCAACAAAAAGGCACTTTAAGTCAAAGACCATAACTTGCGATTGGTAAATCAAAATGACATGGAACCAAAGGCATTGGTTAGAGGACTTCAAGACCTTTCCAAAATGTCCAAGAACATGATCATAGCTTCAAAATTGAGCAAGATATGCATTGGAGAAGTTGGGAGATTTTTGGGAATTTTCAAAAGTCAACTTTGCCTAAAACACTTCAAATTTGCTAATGGGCCTCAAATTCTTCCTTGAATCATTACCCAAAGCCTATGCACGACCCATTCAGCTTAAAAGGATTTATTTTCTTATTTTTAATTAATTAATTGAATTTTTATTCTTATTAATTCATTTAATTAGTTTTAATTGTAGAAAAAAAATCAAATAATGCTTTTTCAAATCTTTTTGTGCAGCAAATCATACTAGGGCAAGCTGGCAAGTCGTTTCACATTCAAAAAGGGAAGATTTTCCATGATTGGCAAAAGTTTCAATGGATAAAGATTAGAAAATATATGATTGGCAATCAAAGATTCAAGTCATCAATTCATGGATCCATGGGCTTGTTTTTGACCTAATTCTGATCACATACTTATGCACAACCTAACCATATTCCACAGGACACGAAAAAGCTGCTGAGAAGAGAGAACCAAGTTGCAAAAAACTCAAGAAAGTTGGAAAACTGAAATCATAGTTGGAGCATGTTTCAGAGCATAAAGAGGATTCTAATACGTTGCTGGACCTTCCAGGAAACTATTGGCATCAAGAACAAGCTTCCATACTCAAAGAAACGGTAGAACAGAATCACGTTTCTTCACAAATATTTCATAATCGAATTTTAATTTCCACGCGTCATTCATATGTTTTGTTCATTGATTTACACTAATAATGATCTTCTGAAGCGATTGGTACCGTTTAATTGGACTAACACTACTTGTATCAAAATCCACCATTGATGAAACTTAGGGTTTCAGAACTTCAAAATTGAGGGTTCTCATATATGGTAAAATTAGACCACCAAACCTGTATGGACATATTTGTGGCAACAAGACGAATCGTTTGAAACAATCGCGCCCTTTTTATATTAACCCCTCTTCTAATCGCTATTTTTACAGGTTTCAGTTTGTGGGGGTTTAAAACCCCCGCTACTTGTTTTATGTTTTTGCAGATAAGCGAAGAAGAAGGCTAGCGTGTCATCACATGGTTGGAGCATTCAAAAATCTGGCGCGTTTTCTTGTTTTATATCATTAACTTTTGTTTTTTATTATAATATTTGTGTTCCATTACATATGCAAACGCGCACAACAGCTCAATTGGCAAGAGACACGCTTGGTAAGCATTGGGACCTGAGTTCGATTCCCAGGTCCCCCATACAATTATTGTTATTTTTTCTAATCCATTCCCATGCAGTGCACGCCCCAGGGTCCATCATGCAGCCTCACGTCCAAGCTTGCCACATGGCCATGAGCTTCCATCCAAGAGTCAGAAGATGAAGACCATCATATGGTCCAGTCAACCAGCATATGCATGATCAGAAAAGTCAAACAAGGCCTTGTCTCTTGGGCCAGAATTGCTTCAAAACACCTCCATTTGGGCCTGATACCCCCCATTGGTTTGCATATTTTTAATTCTATTTTCTTTTCTTTTAATCATTTAATTGTTTTAATTGTTTTTTTTTTTAATTTTTCACCATAAATTAGTTTTCCATAATAAAAACAAAAAATCAAAAAAATGTCAAATATATTTAATTATTATTAATTCACCATTAAAATATTTTTGTAAATAAATTCTAATAATTAACTTAGTTAATTTAGGTTTTAAACTTTAATCTTTTTCTTAATAAATAAAATATGTAGAATTAGGTTTTTTTTATTTTCATCTTTTTCTTAATTAAATTATTTTCCTCATTATTTATTATTATTGTTAATTACTACTTATTTTTGTAAATAAACATGTACATTAATTAATTAGTAAATTAGAGTAACTTTAATATTTGTTTTTATTAATAATTAAAATAGACTTAGAATTAGGGTTTCTAGTTAATTTCAATTTTCTTTATTTTCATAAATACCAAAAACATAAAAAACACTTTATTTTCTTTAATTAAATATTAAATAGACTTTAATTTCATTTAATTTCAAGCAAAGGGTCAAAACCCTCGGACGATCAATCTTAATTTCTTTTCGCGCATTATTTTCTTTTCGAATATTATGTAACTGCTCAAGGATTGTAATAGTAATTAGGTTTGCCGCATTTATTTACTTTCCGCATCTTTTATCAAACGGGTCTTTGTATTTTGGCGATGTATAGACCCGCGCCTTGTAATAGCGTAGTTTTATCTTTCCGCATTTAAATTTCCGCGCTCTTAAATTCTAAATTGCATGAAAGAATGTATGGTTAATTAAAAACAAGCGTAGCTCACGATGCATGATCAAAGATAACTGTTAAACTGAAAACAACACACAAATACACACACCACTTCGGGCAGGATATTTCTGGTCCACAATGGAAGCCGACTGCTACCAACATTCTCGGACATGTCATAAGTGCCAGATATACGCAGATAAGGTGCACGTTCCTCCAATTCCTCTGAATGTCTTGACTGCACCTTGGCCTTTTGTAATGTGGGGCATTGATATGATCGGCGAGATTAAACCTACGGTATCCAATGGACATCGCTTCATCTTGGTAGCGATTGATTACTTTACGAAGTGGGTTGAAGCAGCTTCCTATGCCACTGTAACCAAGAACGTCGTGGCACGGTTCATTCGGCATAACTTGATCTGTCGATACGGCGTCCCAGAAAGGATCATTACGGACAATGGTACCAATCTTAATAACAAGATGATCACTGAGCTCTGCGAGCAATTCAAGATACAGCATCACAACTCTTCTCCTTATCGGCCGAAGATGAATGGGGCTGTAGAAGCAGCTAATAAGAATATCAAAAAGATTATGCAGAAGATGACAGTGACCTATAAAGATTGGCACGAGATGTTACCGTTTTCTCTTCATGGGTACCGTACCTCAGCAAGGACGTCAACCGGGGCAACCCCTTTCTCCTTGGTTTATGGCATGGAGGCAGTCTTGCCGATTGAAGTTCAGATACCCTCTCTCCAGATAATGAAGGATGCAGATCTGAGCGAAGATGACTGGATCCAGACTCGACTTGATCAATTAAACCTAATTGACGAAAAGAGACTCACTGCTATATGTCATGGTCAAACGTACCAAAAACGGATGATCAGGGCATTTAACAAGAAAGTCAGACCACAAGAGTATCAAGTTGGGGATCTGGTAATCAAGCGCATCATCCTTCCTCAAAGTGATCCCAGGGGAAAATGGACCCCTACGTACGAAGGGCCATTTGTGGTTAAACATGTGTTCTCAAGAGGAGCCATGATCCTAACCACCATGGATGGTGACGACCTTCCTCACCCCGCCAATGCAGACATAGTAAAAAGATACTACGCATGATAAAATACCCGCTAGGTTGACATACCTAGGAAAAAATTAGGGATTCCCGGCGAACCAAAAGGGTTCGGGCAAAATGAGGGATGCAATAAAAAAAATCTGTAAACCCGGCAAGTCAAAAACCTGAAAAGGCTGCTTGGGCAAAAATGGGTATCCCGGTGGACTGAAAACCCGAAAGGGCGGTCCAGGCAAAAGTTAGGGATTAAAGCGTAATACTATGTCTCATTGGATCACCTCGCATCCAGAATCCGGTATCAACATCAGGTTCAGACGGCATCGATCAATCAGCTTCATCTTCAACTGAGCAGCCAAGTGATGAGACGCTCGGAGATATAAAGGCAATAGTAGAGTTGGAACCCAGTGGGATTATCTTTCTTCACATAGCTGTTTTGTTTTCCTTTTTCGTAAAATTGTATAAACTCTTTTGTTCGGCGGCGTTCTCTTACTAGGACGTCAGCCTCTTGTACATAAACGCCTATTTACAGGCAAATTCAAAAAATCAATACAAATTCACTTTTCAGACAATTGCCAATTGTTTTTTTCCTTTTTCTGTTTTGTTTTGCGAAGAACGTCCAATGTTCGATTGTGATATATGCATTTGACACTAATTGCTAACTCATAAATATTGGCATACGAAACGAAGGATTAGTTACAGGTGACATTAGAAACAGGGGCAATAATGAGTTGTCTAAAGCGATCTAATTGCTCTGTCCACCAAGGTACCAAGGTAAGTTCGGATGAAGAGTGTAACCAAGATATCTTAAATCCCCAGAGAGTGAGCCAAGATTCAACAATTCTCTCCCAAGCAGTTGGTCTCCCATCAACCCTAACAAAGGAACAATATCTCCAGCAAGTCAGTAACACTCTCCCCAAGCAGAGTTAGGTTATTGTCAGCCTCAAGGAAGTTGGGTATCCCCAGTAAAGCTCAATATTCCCCAGCGGAGTATGCAAACATTCCTTAACAAGTATCCCCGGCAATCTTGATCTAAGATTGTTCCCCGGCAGAATACCGGACATCCAGTGGAGCCATTCCCAGTGCAATCTCAAAAGTCTCCCCAGGAAAGTGGAATCCATATCCCCAGCATGTCTTAAAGCTTATCCCCAGTAGATTTTGGAAAGCTTATCCCCTGCAGAGCACGAACGCTCCCTCGGCTTTATTCAGAAGGTTATTTCCCCACCAGGATATAACTGGGTTATCCTCAGCCAATTGCCACGGAAAGATTGCCCTCGGCGAAGTCTTCCTACCCCAGCGGAGTTCATCAAAACTTCCAACAGAACTTAACAATGGTATCCCCAGCGGAGTTATCATCAGCATCTCAGCAAAGTACCTCTCTTTCCCCACAGAGTTCACTCCCCGCCGAGTAATCTTCGCCAAGTTTATTCCCCAACGGAGTCATCTTCTCCTACCAGTATTCTTGCAACTATCATCCCCAGCGGAAACAAAGAATTCTATTCCTCAAACATCAGCCCAGGAGTTAACTTCCCGGAACCCGTCAAGGATTTAATTTCCTATACAAAAATACATTCATGAACATCATATCTTCATACATTATAGCATGCACATACGCATCACGAACATACAATCTCATTTATTTTGAGAACATCACGCATCTCATACATCATGACATCGCATACAACTAACGTTTTGTCTTTTCAGGACAAAGGTCAGTACAAAGATGATTACTATCAACTGTCGCAACTAAAGATCCGATTCATGTATCTTGCCAGGGTGTATCTGTTGACGACTATACCAGACTCGATTCCTGTATCCTGCCAGGGCACGTCTGAAGAGTTTGAAGATCTGATTCCTGTATCTTGCCAGGGTGTATCTGTTGACGACTAATTCCAGACTCGATTCCTGTATCTTGCCAGGGCACGTCCGAAGAGTTTGAAGATCCGATTCATGTATCTTGCCAGGGTGTATCTGTTGACGACTATATTCCAGACTCGATTCATGTATCCTGCCAGGGCACGTCTGAAGAGTTCGAAGATCCGATTCCTGTATCTTGCCAGGGTGTATCTGTTGACGACTATATTCGAGACTCGATTCCTGTATCCTGCTAGGGCATGTATGAAGAGTTCGAAGATCCGATTCCTGTATCTTGCCAGGGTGTATCTGTTGACGACTAATTCTAGACTCGATTCTTGTATCCTTCTAGGGCACGTCTGAAGAGTTTGAAGATCCGATTCCTGTATCTTGCCAGGGTGTATCTGTTGACGACTATTCTCCGGACTCGATTCATGTATCTTGCCAGGGCACGTCTGAAGAGTTTAAAGATTTGATTCCTGTATCCAGCCAGGGCACATCTACATAAAGAGTTTGAAGATCAACTCCTGTAACAGGCCAGGTAATTATCTTTCTTTCTCAGGTACGCAAGTTCTCGCTAAGGAATCTCTTACGCGATCGACAACCTCCCGATGGCATCTATAAGCCCATCTCCACAATTACCACTATAGCTCCAGATGGCATCTATAAGCCCATCCTCCTATCCATCATCTCTCCAAATGGCATCTGTAAGCCCATTCCCACCATCACACTGCTAACATGTGAGCGCAAATTTCTGGGCACTTTAGTGTTCAATCATCTTCCACCTTCGGATTACGAAAGGCACTCCAGCCAATCTACATCCTCAGGTCTAAGAAGATTGAACAGGGGCAACTGTTGTACCCCAAAATTTGCCCTCCCATATTCTTCAAGGTTTTCCAAGATCAAGCTTCAAAATCTCTCAAGGGTTGCACAGTCCAATTGCCTCCTAACACAGTCAAAATTAGGGTTTTGGTTCTTGCAAAGAAGTTGAGGTTTTCAAGGGTCCAATCAAGTCCCACATGCCTATATACATTGTCAAGCATCCATGTGTCAAGTTTCAAGACACACAACATCAAATTGCACAGTCAAAAAACCCTAATTGCTCCACAGTCAACTGTAGGGGCAAAATGGTCATTTGACAGTCAAAAGTCAAAATTTTTGGTCAACATATTATTTTGAAGCCACAAACATCATTTGATCAATTCTTGATCATGATTCCTCAAAGCATGGCTCAAAAAGTCTCAAGATGCAAAAGTTTCTATTTTTGGACAGCTGAAAAGTCAACTGTAACTTGACCAAGGCATAACTTCCTCATGGTTTATCAGAAAAATCCCATCCAAATCTCATTTTGAAGAGAATGACATTTCCTATAACTCATCTTCACACTTCAAGTCCAAGAAATGCTCTCACAAAAAGTTATCAATTTCAACATTATAGGTCATTTTCAAAAGTCAACAAAAAGGCACTTTAAGTCAAAGACCATAACTTGAGATTGGTAAATCAAAATGACATAGGACTAAAGGCATTGGTTAGAGGACTTCAAGACCTTTCCAAAATGTCCAAGAACATGATCATAGCTTCAAAATTGAGCAAGATATGCATTGGAGAAGTTGGGAGATTTTTGGGAATTTTCAAAAGTCAACTTTGCCTTAAAAACTTCAAATTTGCTAATGGGCCTCAAATTCTTCCTTGAATCATTACCCAAAGCCTATGAACGACCCATTGAGCTTAAAAGGATTTATTTTCTTATTTTTAATTAATTAATTGAATTTTTATTCTTATTAATTCATTTAATTAGTTTTAATTGTAGAAAAAAATCAAATAATGCTTTTTCAAATCTTTTTGTGCAGCAAATCATACTAGGGCAAGCTGGCAAGTCGTTTCACATTCAAAAAGGGAAGATTTTCCTTGATTGGCAAAAGTTTCAATGGAAAAAGATTAGAAAATATATGATTGGCAATCAAAGATTCAAGTCATCAATTCATGGATCCATGGGCTTGTTTTTGACCTAATTCTGATCACATACTTATGCGCAACCTAACCATATTCCACAGGACACGAAAAAGCTGCTGAGAAGAGAGAACCAAGTTGCAAAAAACTCAAGAAAGTTGGAAAACTGAAATCATAGTTGGAGCACGTTTCAGAGCATAAAGAGGATTCTAACACGTTGCTGGACCTTCCAGGAAACTATTGGCATCAAGAACAAGCTTCCATACTCAAAGAAACGGTAGAACAGAATCACGTTTCTTCACAAATATTTCATAATCGAATTTTAATTTCCACGCATCATTCATATGTTTTGTTCATTGATTTACACTAATAATGATCTTCTGAAGCGATTGGTACCATTTTATTGGACTAACACTGCTTGTATCAAAATCCACCATTGATGAAACCTAGTGTTTTAGAACTTCAAAATTGGGGGTTCTCATATATGGTAAAATTAGACCACCAAACCTGTATGGACATATTCATGGCAACAAGACGAATCGTTTGAAACAATCGCGCCCTTTTTATATTAACCCCTCTTCTAATCGCTATTTTTACAGGTTTCAGTTTGTGGGGTGTGATCGGTGGATCTGGAACTGACTGTTTAATGCTGGTTCGCGAAATGTCGCAGAAGCAAGAGTCGCGACCGTCTTTTATTTTCTCCAATATGGAAAGGACAAAAGCACAGAAAAATTCCTTATTGAGATTAGTTCTCGGTTCGGGAGGTAGATTTATAGAAAGGGAAGGTGTTAGCACCCTTTCTATCCATGGTTATCCATGGGCTCTTAGATACTTGCTCATTTGTGTTTTCAAAAATGTTTGTCTGCTTTTCAATTGTGAGTGGGTTTGAAAAAGTTTCGTTTTAAAATTTCAGTTCGACTCTTGTATCAGTCCTCAAGAGTGTTTGAAAAATTGTTTTTGAAAGTTTTTTGAAAAGTGTAGGTGTGAAAAGAAGTTTTTGATTTGTTTTGAATTAGAGAAAGTATCTACGAGTCATCTACCTACCCTAAGGAATTAGTGTGTGTAAATGTCCTTGAGGTAGTGCCATCCCACCATTGAGAGGTAGGTAGCACCACCGTTGGAGGTGTTCGGGTCAATTCGATTGTTAGGGACAGTGTGGTCACCAGAGCAATAGTAGGACACCTTAGAAGCTACCCCCATGCCATGTTCATGGACATGAGGACTTACTAAAACGTCCTCTACTCGACGACCACGTTTCGAGGGGCAAGGCAACAGTGAGGCGTCACCTAGGAGTGGTGTGTGAATTGTGTGTCATTTTCAGTTATATTTTGTCTTGTCATGCATTTGGGTGAGCTACGCTTTGATTTTATTTGGGCATACATTCTTTCATGTGATTAACAGTTTAAAGGTGCGGAAATTAAAATGCGGAAAAATAAAGGTCCTACGCTATTACAAGGCGCGGGTCCATACATCGCCAAATTAACAAAGACCCGATTTTGAAATAAAAGTGCGGAAAGTAAATGTCCTAATCACTATTACAAAGCTTTGGGGCAAATACATTATACTTACAAAGAAAATAAGATAAACGCGCAAAAAGAAATTATATTCGAAGGTGCGAGGGCGTTGGACCCTTTAAAGAAATTAAATTGAAATTAAAGGTTAATTAATGATTTAATAAGAAAAGAAATTGTTTTTTTGTTTTTTTTTTGTGTTTATGAAATTTAATGAGAATAAAGAAAATTAATGTTGAAAGAAACCCTAATTCTAAACATTTTTAATTATTAAATAAAAAGATTCAAGTTTGACCTAATTTACTAATTATTTAATATACATATTTACTTACAAAATAATTAATAATTAATAATAATAACGAGAGGAAGAAATTATTTATTAAAAAGATAAAAATGCTAAAAACCCTAATTTCTATGTTTTTTAGTTATTAAGAAAAGATTAACATTAAAAACCTAATTTTACTAAATTGATTTATTACAAATTTATTTACAAAAATATTAATGAAATAAATATTAAATAAACATATTTTTATTTCTTGATTTCTGATTTTTATGTTTTATTATGAAAAATAATTTAGGGAATTAAATAAAGCAATTAAGAAACAATTAAAATAAAATAAAATAAAAAGAAAAGGAAAGGAAATTAAAAATATGATGCAAACCATAGGGGGTGGCTGACCCAATTGAGAGGTTTGTTTGGAGCATTCTTGGCCCACTGAATCAGGGCCCCTTTGACTTTTCCAGCATGTCTGCATATGGTTGACTGAGGGTGTATGGTGGAGTGCGCATCCTGACCCTTAGATTGATCTCATGGGACATTTGGCAGGCAAGCAGGCAAGGCATTTAATGGACCACTAGATGAGTGTAGCGCTGGAACATGTTAGAGAAAAAATTATGAAATATACAAGGGTACCTGGGAATCGAACCCAGGTCCCAATACCTGCGTTCCACTTCAATTGCCAACTGAACCAACGCGCGCATCTGTTATTTGGATAACTAAGAAATACAATATGCAAAAGCGTTCGTTAGTGGTGTTAATCAAAAAATTCGCGCGCCAGGATTTGAACCACCCATTCACGCGTGGACACCTAAGCTTCGTCCTCCTTTCTTCCCTGTAAATAAAATAGATAGCGGGGGTTTTAAACCCCCACTAAGTCAAACCTGCAAAAAATAGCGAACAACATATAGCAAAAAAGAAAAAGGGCGCGATGGTTAGTTTCCATTCGTTGGAAGGTCCTGGTTTCAATGGTATTGGTCTTATGGTCCAATTTTTCCAGATGAATGAAACCCCAAAATTGAAGCTCTGAAACCCTAAGCAACTTTCATGGTAACTTTGCATACAGGCCATATTAGTTCAATTGGATAACACCATTAGCTTCAGAGAGATCATATTAGTATAAACCAAACATTAGAATGTTTAAAAAATGCGTATGAATTCAAATACGATTAAGAAAATTTTCATGAACAGGGCGACTCGGTTATACCAATTCTTGAGGTCAAGGTCTATGTTCTTGATTGCAATCTCTTCCTGGTGGTGTCAGCAAGCCTCTGGAGTAGTTTTGAGACCTTGAATCACACTGTAACTATGAAAACAGTTTCAACTTTTTTAGTGAAAAATGCAAGTTTTGTTCTTGATCTTGGGTGCAGCTTTTTGTGTTCTTAGGATTAGGTTTATGTTCTTGCATATATGTGGAGTGAATTAGGTTAACAATCCAAGCCCAAAGCCTTGTATTCAATGATTTTCAATATTTGATTTTCATGATCTTTTTCAATCTTTTCTTGCCATGGAACTTGCCTATTTTGGAAGATCTTGCCTCTTGATGTGGTACACGAAATATCTAGGTCATGATGAGTGAATATGCTGCACCAAAAGATTCAAAACCTTTATTTGAGTATTTTTTCATAATTAATTTTAGTTAAGTGAATTAATAATAATAAAAATTCAAATAATTAATAAAAAATGAGAAAATAACTCCCTTGGATGTCAATGGGTCGTGCATATCCTTTGGGTGATGATTCTTGGATGAAATTGAGGCCCATTAGCAATTTTGAGGCATTTGAAGCAAAGTTGACTTTTCAAAATTCCCAAAAACTTCCCAACTTCCACAAGGCATATCTTGCTCAATTTTTAAGCTTTGATCATGTTCACGGACATTTTGGAAAGGTCTTGAAGTCCTATAACCAATGCCTTTGGTCCCATGTCATTTTGATTTACCAATCTCAAGTTATGGTCTTTGACTTAAAGTGCCTTTTTGTTGACTTTTGAAAATGACCTATAATGTTGAGATTGATAACTTTTTGTGAGAGCATTTCTTGGACTTGAAGTGTGAAGATGAGTTGTAGGAAATGTCATTCTCTTCAAAATGAGCTTTGGATGGAATTTTTCTGATAAACCATGTGGAAGTTATTCCCTGGTCAATTTGCAGTTGACCTTTTCAACTGTCCAAATATAGAAACTTTTGCATCTTGAGACTTTTTGAGCCATACCTTGAGAATCATGATCAAGAATTGATCAAATGATGTTGGTAGCTTCAAAATAAGATGTTGACCAAAAATTTGGACTTTTGACTGTCAAATGACCATTTTGCCCCTGCAGTTGACTGTGAAGCAAATAGGGTTTTTGACTGTGCAATTTTTGGGGATATTTTAAAGCATGCTCTTAGCAAATCTTGAAGAAAATGGGAGGGCAAATTTTGGGGTACAACAGTTTCCCCTGTTCAATCTTCTTAGACCTGGGGATGTAGATTGGCTGACGTGCCTTTCGTAATCCGAAGGTGGAAGATGATTGAACACTAGAGTACCCAGAAATTTGCGCTCACATGTTAGCAGTGTGATGGTGGGAATGGGCTTACAGATGCCATTTGGAGATTGATGGATAGGAAGATGGGCTTACAGATGCCATGTTGAAAGGTGATGGATAGGTGGATGGGCTTATAGATGCCCTCTGGGTGTCGATCGCGTAAGAGTTTCCTTAGCGAGAACTTGCGTACCTGAAAAAGAAAGATAATTACCTGGCCTGTTACAGGAGTTTGACTTTAAAATTCTTTATATAGACGCGCCCTGGCTGGATACAGGTATCGAATCTTTGAACTCTTCAGACGTGCCCTGGCGAGATACAGGAATCGAGTCGGGGGCTTCAAAAGGTTATGAATGAATCAGGGATGGTTACTACCTCAACGGGACGGTGAGAGAGCCTCGGACGATTACTACCTTAACAGTAACGATGAGAGAACCTTGGGCGATTACTACCTCAACAGTAACGATGAAGGAATCTTGGACGTCTTCTACTGAGTCTTCATTAGGAAAATCTTTCGAAATCGATTTAACTGGACCAGAGAAGGCCTTTGACTGGATCGGCATCAGGAAAATCTTTAGGAGTCGATTTAATTGAACCAGGCAAGGTCTTGGATTAACTTTGACTGGATAAGAATCAGAAAAATCTTAGGGTCGATTTAACTGAACCAGACTAAGGTCTTGGAATCTTCAACTGGAATAAGAATCAGGGAGATCTTAGGGTCGATCTGACTGAACCAGAGAAGGCCTTTGACTGGATCGGCATCAGAAAAATATTTAGGAGTCGATTTAACTGGACCAGGCAAGGTCTTGGAATCTTCAACTGGAATAAGAATCAGGGAGATCTTAGGGTCGATCTGACTGAACCAGAGAAGGCCTTTGACTGGATCGGCATCAGAAAAATCTTTAGGAGTCGATTTAACTGAACCAGGCAAGGTCTTGAAATAACTTCAACTGGATAAGAATCAGAAAAATCTTAGGGTCGATTTAATTGAACCAGAGGAGGTCTTGAAATAACTTTGACTGGATAAGAATCAGAAAAATCTTAGGGTCGATTTAACTGAACCAGGCAAGGTCTTGGAATCTTCAACTGGACTAAGAATCAGGGAGATCTTAGCGTCGATCTGACTGAACCAGAGAAGGTCTTGGATTAACTTTGACTGGATAAGAATCAGAAAAATCTTAGGGTCGATTTAACTGAACCAGGCAAGGTCTTGGAATCTTCAACTGGAATAAGAATCAGGGAGATCTTAGCGTCGATCTGACTGAACCAGAGAAGGTCTTGGATTAACTTTGACTGGATAAGAATCAGAAAAATCTTAGAATCGATTTAACTGAACCAGCCTAAAGTCTTGGAATATCTTCAACTGGAATAAGAATCAAGGAGATCTTAGGGTCGATCTGACTGAACCAGAGAAGGTCTTGGGTTAACTTTGACTGGATAAGAATTAGAAAAATCTTAGAGTCGATTTAACTGAACCAGACGAAAGTCTTGGATTAGCTTTGACTGGAATAGAATCAGAAAAATCTTAGAACCGATTTAACTGAACCAGACTAAAGTCTTGGACATAGCTGAGAACTTAACTGGATCTTTCCTGCAGGTTAAAGGTCAGTCATATGCAATGCATGATATGGATCGAGTAATGATGTTCTCAACATAAATGAGATTGTAAGATATGATGCGTATATGCATGCTATAATGTATGGAAATGCAATGTTTATGAATGTATGTTTTTGTCTAGGAAAGTAAATCCTTGACGGGTGCCGGGAAGTCACATCCTGGGCTGATGTTGGAGAATAGTGCTTTGTTGTTTCCGCTGGGGATGATAGTTGCAAGAATACCGGTAGGAGAAGATAACCCCGTTAGGGAATAAACTTGGCAAATGGATTACTCTGCGGGGAAAAATTACTCTAGCTACCTTGCTGGGGAACAGTACTCTGTGGGGAGAGAGGTATGCTGTTGAGATGTTGATGGTAACTTCGCTGAGGATACCGTTGTTATGTGGGAAGCTTTAATAGACTTCGCTGGGGAGTAAGAAGACTTCGCTGAGGACGATCTTTTCGTGGCTTTTGGCTGAGGATAACCCAGTTATATCCTGGTAGGGAAATAACCTTTGAATAAAGTCGGGGGACGCGTTCGTGCTCTGCAGGGGGAAAGCTTCCAGAATCTACTGGGGATGAGCTTCCTGCTAGGGAGATGGATTCAAACATTCCTGGGGGAATCTTGAACTATACTGGACTCTCCTGGGGAAATTTTGAGATGTACTGGAAGTGACTCCACTGAATGTCTGTATACCGCCGGGGAACAATCTTAGATCCAGATTGCCGGGGATGCTTGTTAAGAATGTTCGTATATTGCTGAGGAATGTTGAGATCTGCTGGGAATACCCAACTTCCTTGAGGCTGATGGCTTTGCTTGGGGAGAATGCATTGACTTGCTGACTCACTCTTTTGGGAATTAAGATTTATTGGTTATACTCTTCAGCTGAACTTACCTTGGTACCTTAGTGAACAGAACAATTAGATCGCTTAGACCACTCATTATTGCCACTGTTTCTGTGGGAGAAGATACTGGTGGAGTCTTGATAATTGCCGTTTGACAAACCTTCTTATGATAGGCAAGTGGCGAGGCGTCGGGACATAGTCGTACGCTTTTGATCCCTAATTTTTGCCTGGACCGCCCTTTCGGGTTTTCAGTCCACCGGGATACCCATTTTTGCCCAAGCCGCCTTTTCAGGTTTTCGACTTGCCGGGTGTACATATTTTTCATTTCATCCCTTATTTTTGCCCGAACCTTTTTGGTTCGTCGGGAAGCCCTACTTTTTGCCTAGGTATGTCAACCTAGCGGGTCTTTGATTATGCATAGTATTTTTTCGACTATGTCCGTGCTCTCAGAATGTAGGGAAGTGCCCCTGTCCGTAGTATTGCGTTACCGTACCACTAGAAGATGTCTGATCAGGCAAGATTCGTTGTCGGAATGCCCCAGGTGATCCAGATGGAGATTTGCCCCAAGCTGATTGGCCTTTTGAGAGATTCTCCGAATCTTGACTGGGCTGCCCCAGATGACGGACCATGATCATGTCGTGCCCCTTGATTGGAAGTGCTTCTTCCACTGGAGGTGACTCTTTTGTTGAGGGGACTTTTGTTTATTAGATATTCGTCGCGCAAATCTCTCTGTTGTTTAAACAAATAATCATATGCAAACAATGTTATCTTAAGAATGCAAAGCTTATGTCTGTCTTTGGAATTTTTGAAAATGCATTTTTTAGTAAAACAAATGTGAATTTTTGTATACTGTGATGTCAACTCAGTATTTTACAGCAAGCCTTAAGGAGTCAGGATACCTTTGTAACAGTATGCTTTCGAACTAACCCATGCTTCAGCTAGGACTTTTAAGGGTTATAACGTGGCCTGGTTCACGGTTTAAGAAACAAAGGATAAGGCTCAAAATGTATATGTACCCACCTGCTCTTCGTGATGTTCTTCAAACCTAAGCTCAGCTGATCGTGCGTTAGACCTTATTTGAGTTTTTTGTCCTGATATTCCCGTGATGGTTCGGATGTTGATAGTTTATTTTGAATAGGCAGTCATTCCTTTTTGTTATTGAGGGTTTGTATGACCTCTTTCTTTTTGATTTCGCTATCCCTAAATTTTGCCTGAACTGTTTCTTTTTTGGAATTACAGTCAGCGGGATGCCCCAGTTTTGTAAGTCTCCTTCATAGGTTTTGACTTAATGGGCTTTTTGATTTTGGTAATGACTGCCTATTTTTATGGTTATTTGGAACCATCACTGTCTTTTGTTTCAGAAGGACTTCTTTTGATGCCATTCGTTGTGCACCTGGATCAGCTGAGAGAACTATCCTGCCCCAGGTTATGATTAAGGGTTTTAATTTTCGAAAAGAAAAACTCCTACTTCTTTGGCTCAGAGGGGGTAACGAGGGATTATCTTCCTTATAACTCCAGTGTTTAGGAATTGAAACAATGCCTGTACCTCATCAGCGGGGTCTGTTCAAAAGCATACTGTAAAGATAGCGGTATCGTTTTCGTCATCCTCCCTCAAGAGGCTTAGAATTATCAATCGAGAGTTGATCATCACAGAATATGAAAACAGTTTGAATATAGCGAATGCGAATATATTGATTCAAAACAGACATGTGCGATGCATTGATAAAATAATAAGGTTTGCTATGACAATAATTGTTTGAACAATCAAAAGAAAATTACAACTTGAAAAATTCTAATGAACAAAAATCCTCTAGTTTGAACTAGTCATTTCTCAGCGGAAGGTTTTCATTTCGCCATCTGGCATGAACTCCAACACCCCTTCGTCAATCAAGTCCTGGATTTTGTTCTTCAAGGTCCAACAATCATCTGTAGCATGCCCCGGGCTGTCTGAATGATAAGCGCAGCGGGTGTTGGGGTTATACCTTGAAGGTGTCATATTCGGATTCTTAGGAGGGTCCATTAGAGTGATCAGATTGACCTCCAACAGGCGCTTCAGTATAAAGGATGATGGTATATCAGTCTCCGAGAAATGTCTTCCAGGTGAATATCGTTTACGCTGACTACCCCGTTGAGGCGGGGCTCGTGACCCTGAAGCAAGCTGAGGAGATTTTCCTTTGTCTTCTTGCCCCGCGTGTGGTTGAATGCTGACTGGAACTTCAACCTTGGTGGTTTGCCCCACTGGATTATTTTGAGGCAGCTTGGTGACGAGGACCCGGAGCTCTTCTTGTTTTTGAGCTAAGTCCTGAATGAGAGTCATTTGGCCCATCAACTGCCCCATCTTCATGGTTGCCAACTCAATTTGTAGCCCTTCCAGCTAATCGTTCCTGATGCCCCCTGCATTCCCTAAGGTCAAGTTCCTGGTGAGGAGAGTCTTTATTTCTTCTTGTCCCTGGGATAAGTTCAAGAACATTTCTTGCAGTTGGGTGTTCTGAGCCCGGAGATCTTGGTTGTCCGGTTGGAAAGCCATTGCTGAAATAAACAGCGAAGGAGATGAGTGACCTGTTAAAAGAGTACCTGTAATGCAATGATATGTATGATATGCATGCAATGCTTTCAAGGATCTCGCGGGGTAAACAAGAAATTTGTTAGAGCTGGCATCTGGTTGCTTGATTGAAGGCACTGCATATTGTTGAGAGTCCTTCTTCAAGGGTCAAGGCTCACCATATCTAGTGGGTCATAGCCCCTGACTTAAGTCATCATGTCTGGTTTTGGTTTCCAAACAACCTTGGTTAGGGAAACCTTCTTCAAGAGTCAAAGCTCACCATGTCAAGTGGGTCATAGCCTCTGACTCAGATCATCAACCTGACTAGAGGAAAATAAATCCCCTTTGCCCCTTGCTAGACATTCTGATTCATCATGACCTGCATCACAAGCCCTTGAGATCCTTGAAACGGATTAGTCCTTATGCGGGATGTATGCAATGGTATGATGTTATGCTATGCATGGGGTAACATAGGTAAACCCTGTTATGGGTCCAGATTAAGGACTGTGAACAAAACCTGCGAGAATGGTGTCAGATAACAAGTATGCAAGTAGTTCAAGTTTGAAGGCACACAAGTTACACAAAAGAGCCCTTAGATTTTAGGCCAGCATGGGGTCTAGATATTACCCTCTTTCAGTTTGTTGGTTAAGACCTGTCCTATCAGAAGTAACCGGGTTTTAGAGGATCACAATATCACTGACTACCCTCAATCGGTCATAACTCCAGCATCGCAATCTTTTCTTGCGGCCAGAACCATCACGAGAGTTTAGCCTCAATGGGCGTAGCATACTGCTACTGTTCTATTGGCCAAGTTGGGTCATTTAAGGTTCTAAGGTCGGTTGATGCTTAATGACTCCTCAGAAGACCCATATTCTCCTCGTTGCAACACAAGGGATATCGGTACAGACCAAGGTGCCACACCAACGTAGCCACTGCTTCACCCATGTCGGTCTACGCCGGACAGGTCCCTCACAGCTTATGCTACATAAACAGGGTATCCCCAGATCCGGGTTAGGATCCATATAACTCTGATGCAACCCACAATTTAAAGCAAACAAGTCAAAACAATTGAAAACACAGTTATGAACTATCCTAAGGTACACCTCACTTTATAAGATTCCCCAACAGAGTCGCCAGTTCTGTGATCGGTGGATCTGGAACTGAATGTTTAACGCTGGTTCGCAAAATGTCGCGGAAGCAAGAGTCGCCACCGTCTTTTATTTTCTCCAATATGGAAAGGACAAAAGCACAGAAAAATTCCTTATTGAGATTAGTTCTCGGTTCGGGAGGTAGATTTATAGAAAGGGAAGTTGTTAGCACCCTTTCTATCCATGGTTATCCATGGGCTCTTAGATACTTGCTCATTTGTGTTTTCAAAAATGTTTGTCTGCTTTTCAATTGTGAGTTGGTTTGAAAAAGTTTCGTTTTAAAATTTCAGTTCGACTCTTGTATCAGTCCTCAAGAGTGTTTGAAAAATTGTTTTTGAAAGCTTTTTGAAAAGTGTAGGTGTGGAAAGAAGTTTTTGATTTGTTTTGAATTAGAGCAAGTATCTACGAGTCATCTACCTACCCTAAGGAATTAGTGTGTGTAAATGTCCTTGAGGTAGTGTCATCCCACCATTGAGAGGTAGGTAGCACCACCGTTGGAGGTGTTCGGGTCAATTCGATTGTTAGGGACAGTGTGGTCACCAGAGCAATAGTAGGACACCTTAGAAGCTACCCCCATGCCATGTTCATGGACATGAGGACTTACTAAAACGTCCTCTACTCGACGACCACGTTTCGAGGGGCAAGGCAACAGTGAGGCGTCACCTAGGAGTGGTGTGTGAATTGTGTGTCATTTTCAGTTATATTTTGTCTTGTCATGCATTTGGGTGAGCTACGCTTTGATTTTATTTGGGCATACATTCTTTCATGTGATTAATAGTTTAAAGGTGCGGAAATTAAAATGCGGAAAAATAAAGGTCCTACGCTATTACAAGGCGCGGGTCCATACATCGCCAAATTAACAAAGACCCGATTTTGAAATAAAAGTGCAGAAAGTAAATGTCCTAATCACTATTACAAAGCTTTGGGGCAAATACATTATACTTACAAAGAAAATAAGATAAACGCGCGAAAAGAAATTATATTCGAAGGTGCGAGGGCGTTGGACCCTTTAAAGAAATTAAATTGAAATTAAAGGTTAATTAATGATTTAATAAGAAAAGAAATTGTTTTTTTGTTTTTTTTTTGTGTTTATGAAATTTAATGAGAATAAAGAAAATTAATTTTGAAAGAAACCCTAATTCTAAACATTTTTAATTATTAAAGAAAAAGATTCAAGTTTGACCTAATTTACTAATTATTTAATATACATATTTACTTACAAAATAATTAATAATTAATAATAATAATAACGAGAGGAAGAAATTATTTATTAAAAAGATAAAAATGCTAAAAACCCTAATTTCTATGTTTTTTAGTTATTAAGAAAATATTAACATTAAAAACCTAATTTTACTAAATTGATTTATTACAAATTTATTTACAAAAATATTAATGAAATAAATATTAAATAAACATATTTTTATTTCTTGATTTCTGATTTTTATGTTTTATTATGAAAAATAATTTAGGGAATTAAATAAAGCAATTAAAAAACAATTAAAATAAAATAAAATAAAAAGAAAAGGAAAGGAAATTAAAAATATGATGCAAACCATAGGGGGTGGCTGACCCAATTGAGAGGTTTGTTTGGAGCATTCTTGGCCCACTGAATCAGGGCCCCTTTGACTTTTCCAGCATGTCTGCATATGGTTGACTGAGGGTGTATGGTGGAGTGCGCATCCTGACCCTTAGATTGATCTCATGGGACATTTGGCAGGCAAGCAGGCAAGGCATTTAATGGACCACTAGATGAGTGTAGCGCTGGAACATGTTAGAGAAAAAATTATGAAATATACAAGGGGACCTGGGAATCGAACCCAGGTCCCAATACCTGCGTTCCACTTCAATTGCCAACTGAACCAACGCGCGCATCTGTTATTTGGATAACTAAGAAATACAATATGCAAAAGCGTTCGTTAGTGGTGTTAATCAAAAAATTCGCGCGCCAGGATTTGAACCACCCATTCACGCGTGGACACCTAAGCTTCGTCCTCCTTTCTTCCCTGTAAATAAAATAGATAGCGGGGGTTTTAAACCCCCACTAAGTCAAACCTGCAAAAAATAGCGAACAGGCCATATTTTGGAAGGTCCTGGTTTCAATGGTATTGGTCTTATGGTCCAATTTTTCCAGATGAATGAAACCCCAAAATTGAAGCTCTGAAACCCTAAGCATCTTTCATGGTAACTTTGCATACAGGCCATATTAGTTCAATTGGATAACACCATTAGCTTCAGAGAGATCATATTAGTATAAACCAAACATTAGAATGTATAAAAAATGCGTATGAATTCAAATACGATTAAGAAAATTTTCATGAACAGGGCGACTCGGTTATACCAATTCTTGAGGTCAGGGTCTATGTTCTTGATTGCAATCTCTTCCTGGTGGTGTCAGCAAGCCTCTGGAGTAGTTTTGAGACCTTGAATCACACTGTAACTATGAAAACAGTTTCAACTTTTTTAGTGAAAAATGCAAGTTTTGTTCTTGATCTTGGGCGCAGCTTTTTGTGTTCTTAGGATTAGGTTTATGTTCTTGCATATATGTGGAGTGAATTAGGTAAACAATCCAAGCCCAAAGCCTTGTATTCAATGATTTTCAATATTTGATTTTCATGATCTTTTTCAATCTTTTCTTGCCATGGAACTTGCCTATTTTGGAAGATCTTGCCTCTTGATGTGGTACACGAAATATCTAGGTCATGATGAGTGAATATGCTGCACCAAAAGATTCAAAACCTTTATTTGAGTATTTTTTTCATAATTAAGTGAATTAATAATAATAAAAATTCAAATAATTAATAAAAAATGAGAAAATAACTCCCTTGGATGTCAATGGGTCGTGCATATCCTTTGGGTGATGATTCTTGGAAGAAATTGAGGCCCATTAGCAATTTTGAGGCATTTGAAGCAAAGTTGACTTTTCAAAATTCCCAAAAATTTCCCAACTTCCACAAGGCATATCTTGCTCAATTTTTAAGCTTTGATCATGTTCTTGGACATTTTGGAAAGGTCTTGAAGTTCTATAACCAATGCTTTTAGTCCCATGTCAGTTTGATTTACCAAGCTCAAGTTATGGTCTTTGACTTAAAGTGCCTTTTTGTTGACTTTTGAAAATGACCTATAATGTTGAGATTGATAACTTTTTGTGAGAGCATTTTTTGGACTTGAAGTGTGAAGATGAGTTGTAGGAAATGTCATTCTCTTCAAAATGAACTTTGGATGGAATTTTTCTGATAAACCATGTGGAAGTTATGCCCTGGTCAATTTGCAGTTGACTTTTTCAGTTGTCCAAATATAGAAACTTTTGCATCTTGAGACTTTTTGAGCCATACCTTGAGAATCATGATCAAGAATTGATCAAATGATATTTGTAGCTTCAAAATAAGATGTTGACCAAAAAATTGGACTTTTGACTGTCAAATGACCATTTTGCCCCTGCAGTTGACTGTGAAGCAAATAGGGTTTTTGACTGTGCAATTTTTGGGGAGATTTTAAAGCATGCTCTTAGAAAATCTTGAAGAAAATGGGAGGGCAAATTTTGGGGTACAACATGGGGGTTTAAAACCCCCGCTACTTGTTTTATGTTTTTGCAGATAAGCGAAGAAGAAGGCTAGCGTGTCATCACATGGTTGGAGCATTCAAAAATCTAGCGCGTTTTCTTGTTTTATATCATTAACTTTTGTTTTTTATTATAATATTTGTGTTCCATTACATATGCAAACGCGCACAACAGCTCAATTGGCAAGAGACGCGCTTGGTAAGCATTGGGACCTGGGTTCAATTCCCAGGTCCCCCATACAATTGTTGTTATTTTTTCTAATCCATTCCCATGCAGTGCACGCCCCGGGGTCCATCATACAGCCTCACGTCCAAGCTTGTCACATGGCCATGAGCTTCCATCCAAGAGTCAGAAGATGAAGACCATCATATGGTCCAGTCAACCAGCATATGCATGATCAGAAAAGTCAAACAAGGCCTTGTCTCTTGGGCCAAATATGCTTCAAAACACCTCCATTTGGGCCTGATACCCCCCATTGGTTTGCATATTTTTAATTCTATTTTCTATTCTTTTAATCGTTTAATTGTTTTAATTGTTTTTTTTTATTTTTCACCATAAATTAATTTTCCATAATAAAAACAAAAAATCAAAAAAATGTAAAATATATTTAATTATTATTAATTCACCATTAAAATATTTTTGTAAATAAATTCTAATAATTAACTTAGTTCATTTAGGTTTTAAACTTTAATCTTTTTCTTAATAAATAAAATATGTAGAATTAGGTTTTTTTTTTATTTTCATCTTTTTCTTAATTAAATTATTTTCCTCATTATTTATTATTATTGTTAATTACTACTTATTTTTGTAAATAAACATGTACATTAATTAATTAGTAAATTAGAGTAACTTTAATATTTGTTTTTATTAATAATTAAAATAGACTTAGAATTAGGGTTTCTAGTTAATTTCAATTTTCTTTATTTTCATAAATACCAAAAACATAAAAAACACTTTATTTTCTTTAATTAAATATTAAATAGACTTTAATCTCATTTAATTTCAAGCAAAGGGTCAAAACCCTCGGACGATCAATCTTAATTTCTTTTCGCGCATTATTTTCTTTTCGAATATTATGTAACTGCTCAAGGATTGTAATATTAATTAGGTTTACCGCATTTATTTACTTTCCGCATCTTTTATCAAACGGGTCTTTGTATTTTGGAGATGTATAGAACCGCGCCTTGTAATAGCGTAGTTTTATCTTTCCGCATTTAAATTTCCGCGCTCTTAAATTCTAAATTGCATGAAAGAATGTATGGTTAATTAAAAACAAGCGTAGCTCACGATGCATGATCAAAGATAACTGCTAAACTGAAAACAACACACAAATACACACACCACTTCTAGGGTACGCCTCACCTGTTGCCTTCGAAACATGGTCGTCAAGTATAGGACGTTTTAGTAAGTCCTTATGTCCATGATTCGGTTGCCTCGAAACAGTTGCGTCGGAATAGTTGCCTCTAAATGGTTGCCTCGGATTTAAGGATCAAGGACATAAGGGTAGCTTCTAAGGTGTCCTGCTATTGCTTCGGTTACCACAACGTCCCTAACAATCGAATTGACCCGAACACCTCTAACGGTGGTGCTACATACCTCTCAATGGTGGGATGGCACTACCTTAAGGACTTCTACACAGCTTAATTCCTTAGGGTAGATAGATGACTCATAGATACTTTCTCTCTCAAAAACAAATCAAAATTGTTTTCACACCGACACTTTCAAAAAGCTTTCAAAACAATTTTTCAAACACTCTTTAGGATAGATACAAGAGTTATTCAGAAATCTTTCAATGAAACTTTTTTTCAAAACCCACACACATTTGAAAAGCAAACATTTTGAAAACATAGTGAGCAAGTACCTAAGAGCCCATGGATAACCATGGATAGAAAGGGTGCTAACACCTTCCCTTTCTATAAATCTACCTCCCGAACCGAGAAACTATCTCATAAGTAATTTTGTTGTGCTTTTGTCCTGTCCATGTTGGAGAAAATAAAAGACGGTGGCGACTCTTGCTTCCGCGACATTTCGCGAACCAGCGTTAAACAGTCAGTTCTAAATCCACCGATCACAGAACTGGCGACTCTGCTGGGGATACTTTAAAGTGAGGTGTACCTTAGGACTAAGATCACTTGTGTTTTCAATTGTCTGAATTGTTTGCTTTATTATTCTGGGTACTGTCTTGGGAGTTCTATAGATCCTAACCCATATCTGGGGGATACCTTCTTAGAAAGTAGCAACAAGACTGTGAGGGAACTGTGCAGGGTATACCGACATGGTTGAAGTAGTCTGCTACGTTGATGTGGCACTTTGGTGAGTACCGGTAACCCTTGAGTCAAGTCAAGGAGAGTACGGGGCCGCCGCGTGGTGTCGTGAAGCATCAACTGATCTTAGGAACCTTAATTGAACCATCTTGGCCTCTTTAGGGTAGTGAGATAACTGACTTTGGTGCAGTCCGAGGTTGGTTGATACTCGATACTACACTCAATTGAGGGTTGTTTTCTTGGAATATTTCGGTCGCCAGTTCAGTGGCTAAATCGAAACGATGAACACAAAAAGCAATCCAATGATATTGGGACCCTTAGAACCCGGTTACTTCTGATAGGACAAGTTTTGAGCCCACCAACTTCAAGAGGGTAATACCTAGACCCCATGCTGGCCTAAACTCTAAGGGTTGTGGTGTGACTTGTGTGCCTTATCATGTTTGCTTCTTGTGAATATTTGTGGTGTGTTTTATCATAGCATCATAACATCATACAGCATCATATGCATTGACTAACCATTTCAGGGGTTCGAATCTTCATCTTTGTTCTTGTTTTGTAGGACATAGAAACTATCCGCAGAAAGATAATTCAGATCAGCCTTGTAAGGATCCCTCCTCAGCTTAAGGAACTTACATCCAGGATTCCCGAGAGCTCTTCTTTCAGTGAGAGGCATGGAAGACTCATCAGCTTGGTCAACACCAACATTGAGGAAGATATGATAAAGGTCCTCTTCTAGTTCTTCGACCCTCTGCACCACTGCTTTACTTTCCTGGATTATCAACTGGTGCCTACATTGGAAGAGTTCTCCCGGCTTCTGAAGATCCCTATCCTTAGTCAACTACCCTACAATGGTACGGAAAAGGAACCCAAACTTGAAGAGATTGCTAAAGCATTACGCCTACAACCATCTCACATCAAGGGACATTGGGAAGTTAGAAGTGGTATCAAAGGGTTCTTGGCCAGATTTCTGTTCTTGAAGGCCCAAGAATGTTGGAATTCCCTTGACCTACAAGCCTTTGAAGAAGTTGTGTCCCTCCTTGTTTATGGATTGGTTTTGTTCCCGAATCCCGATCAGCTTATAGATATCAACGCTGTCAAGATCTTCATGTCTAGGAATCCTATACCTACGTTGCTTGGGGACATCCTTCACTCATGTTACACTCGAACCATGAGAAAAAGAGGTGTTCTTATGTGCTGCACTCCTCTCCTGGGAAGGTGGTTTATTTCGCACCTTCCACAATCAGTTTTGAAGAACGAGTGGGGTTTGAGATGGTCACAACGATTGATGACTCTTACACATGCTGATATACATTGGTGTTCTCGGTCCAGAGAAGATGTCACTATCATTGATTGTTGCGGGGAGTTTCCTAATGTTCCTTTACTTGGAATTAGAGGAGGTATTACTTATAACCCATGTCTGGCTTGGAGACAGTTTGGTTATGCTCGGAGGGACGGCCGTCATGACATGTTAATTCCTGACATAATTTTTGACTTCGACAACGATGCACAAGGACTTCGCCAGAGATTTATCAGAGCTTGGAGGATGCCCAGCAGGGTAGACAGCAAGACACTGGGGCACAGGAACTCCATCCCGTTGGAGCCTTATCTCAAGTGGGTACGAGCCCGCTCCCAGAAGTTAGTGATGCCATATCCTCATGTTCTCCCTGTGATCAAAGAGCCAGTATTGGAAGGAGAGGTCTCATATACCATGCAACATCCTGACATGCCTACATCCTGGGAAGAAATGCAGAAGAGCTGGATCCAGCTTAAGGAAGAACGAAATTCTCTTGAATCCAGTCTACATGCCAGTGAGAAGAAGGTCTTGGAGCTCACCCGCATACTACACGATGAAAAGACTCTCAACACCTACATTGCTCCAAAGAGGATGCGCAGTGTCTTTTGGGATTGATTTACTTTGTAATGTTTGCCCATGAGGCCTTGATGTACTGAACAATTATTTCTTAATGATAACGTGTGTTCCTTTTTGTCTACAACAAATTTGAACTTTCAAACCCTTGAATGCATTGCATAAACACATATCATGTATCATGTGCATAGCAGGTACTCTTCTTTTCAGGTTGCTTAATGTTCTTCGCTGTTTATTTCAGCATCATGAACCCTGAATCATCTACTGAGCAATCCATCAAGGCCCTCTAGGCTCAGAACGCCCAGTTCCAAGAGCTGATCATGAGTCTAGCCCAAGGTCAGGAGGAATTAAAGGCTCTACTGGTCAAGAAGAAGAAGAAGAGAACTGTACTATTCAACACTGGCCGGAGGTTTGGTAACACACTACAGAATGAGGTTGATCAAGCTGGTTCTTCTGTAGGGAAAGGCAGTCCCCAAGGGGGAAGGGTTCCTAGTCTGGTGGTCTCTGACAACGAGACTGATTTTAATGAGGAGCAGTATCCTCCAGCTGACGACAAGTACAAGCAGTTAGAGGATCGTCTGAATGCCATGGAAATTCAACAAGTGCCTGGTTTGGATTTTGGAGACTTAGGTCTATCTTCTGGTGTGGTGATCCCACACAAATTCAAAGCACCATCTTTTGCAAAGTATGACGGGGCGTCCTGCCCTAAGCTACATCTCAGATCTTATGTGCGGAAGATTCAGCCGTATACTGTGGACAAGAACTTGTGGATCCATTTCTTCCAGGAGAGTCTTTCAGGGACTCATCTCGAATGGTTCTATCAGCTAGATGGAACCAAGGTTCGTAACTGGGAGGAATTGGCTACTGCTTTTTACAAGCAGTATCAGTATAATGCCGGCCTTGCTCCTACATGTACCCAACTCCAGGGTATGTCGCTAGGATCGGGAGAAGGTTTTAAAGAGTATGCGCAGAAGTGGAGGGACCTGGCTGGCAGGGTGCAGCCACCGTTAACCGACTGTGAACTAGTAGACATGTTCTTGGGGACCCTGTCCGGGCCGTTCTTCAACCATCTCATTGGCAATTCGTCTGCAGGGTTTACAGATCTCATTCTGACTGGGGAAAGGATAGAGGCTGGTTTGAAATCAGGGAAGATACAGAAAGGTGCGTCCTTAAGTTCTGAGAAAAAGCCTTTCAAGAAGGAAGCCAGTGTTGTGTATGGCCCCAGGAGGCAAAACAAACCGGAACGCCGCCAAGCTGTCAACGCGGTGGTAATTGCTAAGCCTGCTGCCGCTCCTCGGCAACCTAACCAACCAAGGGGTGAGAGACCCAGAAGAGAATATACTCGGCTCAGTATGACCTTGTTGCAGATCTTGCTGCAACTGCTATCGACCAACTTGGTAACCGTCAGAGAAGCTCCAAAGGTGGTGAACACGACCTCTCCGAAGTATAATCCAAATGCCCGCTGTTCTTATCACTCTGATAGCCCGGGGCATTCTACTGATGATTGCTGGGCCCTGAGAAACAAGGTTCAGGACCTTATTGATGTGAAGGAAATACAATTTGAGGCGCCCGAAAGGCCCAACATTGTGACTGCTCCTATGCCCCAGCATGGAGTACATGCTATTGAGGAAGACCTGTATGCAGTTTCTATGGATGATGTGGCTACCCCTTTATTGACTGTTAAGAGGAACCTGATGCTGGCCGGTTTATTTTCGGGTTGTAGCAAGGGTTGCCTTCTGTGTGCTGTTTCCCCTGCTGGTTGCCCGTTGCTGAAATCAGGCGTCCAAAACCTGATGGATAGCAAAGAAATCTTGTTCAAGAAGACCGTTGTTCCTTGTGTTCCTACTGAAGAAGTATCTGTCGTCACAATTTTCAACAATCCTACCAAGGCTCCCCCGAGGAAGCCCGTCAAAATCATGTCTGTTGCACCTATTATCATTACTGTTCCGGGGCCCCTCCCCTATAAATCTGACAAGGCTGTCCCATGGCATTATGGGGCAGATGTGTATGTACTTGGAGTGAAGCAGGAGTTCAACACTAGTACCAGTATCAGTAACATCACCGGTCCCGCTAAAGTTACTCGCAGTGGCAGGCTCTTCTCACCTGACATTGTGCCACCAGTTATCCGAAGACCTCTTATCATAACGCCTACAAGTGTGCCTGTTTCCCCTTCTGATCAATTTTCTACCCCTGCTGCCGAGTCATCTGACACTCGGGGCAAAGGGATTGATGATGTGCCTGCCCGGATGGAGGCACCGAAGACTGTCAATGTTGAAGCCTCCCAGCAAGAGATGGAGGAAATCCTTAAGATCATCAAGAAGAGCGATTTCAACGTCGTTGAACAGCTGGGGCATACCCCCTCCAAGATCTCTATGCTATCATTATTGTTGTGTTCAGAGGCCCATGCCAAGGCCCTGATTTCATTTCTGAAGACGGCTCATGTGCCACAAGAGACATCTGCGGATCAATTCACTGACTGTGTGGCCAATTTGACCGCTGACAATGGTTTGGGTTTCTCGGATGCTGATCTGACCGCCAAGGGAAAGAACCACAATGATGCCCTGCATGTCTCCATTGAATGCAGGGGCACTACCCTTGCACACGTGTTGGTGGACACCGGCTCTTCGCTGAATGTATTGCCCAAGAAGGCCTTGGACAGGTTGGATTGTGAGGGTCTGGAGTTGAAGCCTAGTAACATCGTTGTCCGAGCTTTTGACGGGTCGAAGAGGATGGTACATGGGGAGGTGGACATTCCGATTCGTGTTGGTTCTCAAGTCTTTGACTCAACGTTCTATGTGATGGACATTCGTCCATCCTATTCTTGTTTGTTGGGTCGTCCTTGGATCCACAAGGCTGGGGTTGTGACCTCTAATCTACACCAGAAGCTCAAGTACCCTGTCAGAGGGAAGATTGTCACAGTGCAGGGGGAGGAAGAATACATGGTTAGTCATCTGAACTTGTTCCGGTATATAGAGATGGACGGGGAGTTTATTGAAACCCCCTTTCAAAATTTTGAAGAGGTACCTCCAACATTGGCATCAGCGGAAACAGTGATTGAAGAAGACTTTCCTTTGAAGATGGCTTCCTTGAAGGATGCCCGGGCTGTAATTGAAAAAGGTGAATGTGCAAACTGGGGCAGGCTCCCTGATTTTACTCCTAAAACTGACAAGTTTGGGCTGGGTTTTACTGCAGAGGCTCAGAGGGTTGTATGCAAAGCGAGGATCGGAAGACCTCCCGTGTTCATCACCAACCCGGGAGTGAATGCTATTGAAGGCGATGCAGAGGAATCAGAGTTTGATAGCTGGATCTACCCGACGACCGACGGTGGACTGAACAATTGGACTGCAAAAGACCACATACCTATTACTTTTGTTACGCAGTAATGAATTCCTTTGTTTCTTAATTTTGTAATGAACAATAAATTGAAACTTTATGGCCCGGTGTCTTACCCGGGGCACCGTTGGCTCCATTTGTGAGGGCTTATTACTTGTCATTTCCATATATCATGAATAAAGACATTGGACGTTTTTCGCATTTCAAATCTTGTGCTCCCTTTCTTTCTTTCTTTATATATTGCAAAACAGCTATATTTACACACACTCACTCATACAGGTTTCAATCCACTCTGGATCTCACTGGTAACGACTCTGCTACTGCCAGTTATGACTTCGAAAATCCGATCAACTTAGCCGAAGACGAAGGTGAAGATGATTGCGAAGTGCCTGGAGAGCTTGCAAGACTGTTACTCCAGGAAGAGAGGGCCATTCAGCCACATGAAGAGCCAGTGGAAACGGTAAATCTGGGTACTGAGACAGACAGATGGGAAGTCAAGATTGGTGCCAATCTAGAGCTCAGCATGAAACAACGGTTGATCCAGATGTTGCATGATTATGTGGAAATCTTTGCCTGGTCCTACGAAGACATGCCTGGGTTGGATACTGACATTGTGGTCCATCATCTGCCTACCAAGGAAGACTGCCCTCCGGTTAAACAAAAGGTCCGCCGTATGCGTCCAGAGATGTCCGAGAAGATCAAAGCTGAGGTTATGAAGCAATTTGATGCCGGGTTTCTAGCAGTGACTTCTTACCCTCAGTGGGTTGCCAACGCGGTTCCGGTACCGAAGAAAGATGGCAAGGTCAGAATGTGTGTCGATTACAGGGATCTGAACAGGGCCAGCCCCAAGGATGACTTCCCCCTACCTCACATTGATGTTCTGGTTGACAATACTTCTCAACACAAGGTGTTCTCCTTCATGGATGGTTTTTCAGGTTATAATCAGATCAAGATGGCTCCTGAAGATATGGAAAAGACTACCTTTGTTACTCAGTGGGGCACCTTCTGCTACAAGGTCATGCCATTCGGGTTGAAAAATGCTGGGGCAACCTACCAACGTGCCATGGTTGCTTTATTTCATGACATGATCCATCATGAGATTGAAGTGTATGTCGACGATATGATTGCAAGGTCCCAAACTGAGGGGGAACACCTTGACCATCTACAGAAGCTGTTTGACCGTCTGAAATTGTACAAGCTGAGGTTGAACCCAAACAAGTGCACCTTTGGGGTAAGATCTGGAAAGTTGCTAGGCTTCGTCGTAAGTGACAAGGGTATTCAAGTGGACCCTGCCAAGGTTAAAGCCATAAAAGAGATGCCAGTGCCCAAGACAGAGAAAGAAGTTAGAGGCTTTCTAGGACGTCTGAATTACATTGCCCGATTCATCTCGCACCTAACCGCTACCTGTGAACCAATCTTCAAGCTGCTGAAGAAAGATCAGGTAGTACGTTGGAACGATGAATGTCAGGCCGCTTTCGACAGAATCAAAGAGTATCTCCAAGAACCACCCATTCTTATGCCACCGGTTGAAGGGAGACCTATAATACTATACTTGACAGTACTTGACAGCTCAATGGGGTGTGTGCTGGGGCAGCATGACGAGTCTGGCCGAAAAGAGAACGCTATTTATTACCTTAGCAAAAAGTTTACCGACTGTGAGACCCGATACTCACTGCTCGAGAAAACTTGCTGCGCTTTGGTATGGGCTGCTCGCCGGCTGAGACAGTATATGCTGACTCACACTACTCTATTGATTTCAAAGATGGATCCGATAAAGTACATATTCGAAAAGCCTACTCTGTCTGGAAGAATAGCAAGATGGCAAATGATCTTGACAGAATACGACATCCAGTACACGACTCAGAAAGCAACCAAAGGAAGTGTATTGGCAGACCATTTGGCACACCAGGCGGTGGATGACTACCAGTCAATGAACTTTGAATTTCTTGACGAGAGCATCATGTTAGTGACTGATTGTGAAGTACCTGGACCGGATGAAGGACCTGAGGAAGGATCCCGATGGTCTATGCACTTTGATGGAGCCTCCGACGCTTTTGGTAACGGTATCGGCACTGTAATCATATCCCCTAAAGGCACTCATACTCCACTTACTGCCCGGCTATGTTTCAACTGCACCAACAACATGGCGGAATATGAGGCATGTATCATGGGTCTCCAAGCTGCGATTGACTTAAGGATCAAGTTTTTGAGTGTCTTCGGAGATTCCGCTCTCGTGATCAATCAGATCAAAGGCGAGTGGGATACGAAACACCCAAACCTTATTCCCTACAAAGAGTGTGTGTTGACGTTGATCCCCCATTTCACAGAGATAAATTTTGAACATTTCCCAAGAGAGGAGAATCAGTTGGCGGACGCGTTAGCTACAATGTCTTCCATGTTCAAGGTCAAATGGGATAACGAGGCTCCCCGGATCATTATCTGGAAATAGGATGAACCTGCATATTGTTGTGATCTTGAGGCTGAGACAGTGACGGAAAAACCTTGGTATCATGAGGTGAAGAGGTATTTGGAAGCTCAAGAATACCCAGAAGGTGCATCCGTCAATGACAAGAAGTTTCTGAGAAGGTTCGCAGCAAAGTTCTTCCTCAGCAACGACATTCTGTACAAGCGAAACCATGATTCGACCTTACTGCGTTGTGTGGATAAGACTGAAGTAGAAAGGGTCATGGCAGAACTGCATGAAGGTACCTTCGGAACACATTCCAGTGGACATACTATGGCAAAGAAAATCCTTCGGACAGGATATTTCTGGTCCACAATGGAAGCCGACTGCTACCAACATTCTCGGACATGTCATAAGTTCCAGATATACGCAGATAAGGTGCACGTTCCTCCAGTTCCTCTGAATGTCTTGATTGCACCTTGGCCTTTTGCAATGTGGGGCATTGATATGATAGGCGAGATTAAACCTACGGCATCCAATGGACATCGCTTCATCTTGGTAGCGATTGATTACTTTACGAAGTGGGTTGAAGCAGCTTCCTATGCCACTGTAACCAAGAACGTCGTGGCACGGTTCACTCGGCATAACTTGATCTGTCGATACGGCGTCCCGGAAAGGATCATTACGGACAATGGTACCAATCTTAATAACAAGATGATCACTGAGCTCTGCGAGCAATTCAAGATACAGCATCACAACTCTTCTCCTTATCGGCCGAAGATGAATGGGGCTGTAGAAGCAGCTAATAAGAATATCAAAAAGATTGTGCAGAAGATGACAGTGACCTATAAAGATTGGCACGAGATGTTACCGTTTGCTCTTCATGGGTACCGTACCTCAGCAAGGACGTCAACCGGGGTAACCCCTTTCTCCTTGGTCTATGGCATGGAGGCAGTCTTGCCGATTGAAGTTCAGATACCCTCTCTCCGGATAATGAAGGATGCAGATCTGAGCGAAGATGACTGGATCCAGACTCGACTTGATCAATTAAACCTAATTGACGAAAAGAGACTCACTGCTATATGTCATGGTCAAACGTACCAAAAACGGATGATCAGGGCATTTAACAAGAAAGTCAGACCACAAGAGTATCAAGTTGGGGACCTGGTAATCAAGCGCATCATCCTTCCTCAAAGTGATCCTAGGGGAAAATGGACCCCTACGTACGAAGGGCCATTTGTGGTTAAACATGTGTTCTCAGGAGGAGCCATGATCCTAACCACCATGGATGGTGACGACCTTCCTCACCCCGCCAATGCAGACATAGTAAAAAGATACTACGCATGATAAAAGATCCGCTAGGTTGACATACCTAGGCAAAAATTAGGGCTTCCCGGCGAACCAAAAGGGTTCGGGCAAAATGAGGGATGAAATAAAAAAAAATCTGTACACCCGGCAAGTCGAAAACCTGAAAAGGCGGCTTGGGCAAAAATGGGTATCCCGGTGGACTGAAAACCCGAAAGGGCGGTCCAGGCAAAAGTTAGGGATTAAAGCATAATACTATGTCTCATTGGATCACCTCGCATCCAGAATCCGGTATCAACATCAGGTTCAGACGACATCGATCAATCAACTTCATCTTCAACTGAGAAGCCAAGTGATGAGACGCTCGGAGATATAAAGGTGATAGTAGAGTTGGAACCCAGTGGGATTATCTTTCTTCACATAGCTGTTTTGTTTTCCTTTTTTATAAAATTGTATAAACTCTTTTGTTCGGCGGCGTTCTCTTACTAGGACGTCAGCCTCTTGTACATAAACGCCTATTTACAGGCAAATTCAAAAAATCAATACAAATTCACTTTTCAGACAATTGCCAATTGTTTTTTTCCTTTTTCTATTTTGTTTTGCGAAGAACGTCCAATGTTCGATTGTGATATATGCATTTGACACTAATTGCTAACTCATAAATATTGGCATACGAAACGAAGGATTAGTTACAGGTGACATTAGAAACAGGGGCAATAATGAGTTGTCTAAAGCGATCTAATTGCTCTGTCCACCAAGGTACGAAGGTAAGTTCGGATGAAGAGTGTAACCAAGATATCTTAAATCCCTAGAGAGTGAGCCAAGATTCAACAATTCTCTCCCAAGCAGTTGGTCTCCCATCAACCCTAACAAAGGAACAATATCTCCAGCAAGTCAGTAACACTCTCCCCAAGCAGAGTTAGGTTATTGTCGGCCTCAAGGAAGTTGGGTATCCCCAGTAAAGCTCAATATTCCCCAGCGGAGTATGCAGACATTCCTTAACAAGTATCCCTGGCAATCTTGATCTAAGATTGTTCCCCGGCGGAATACCGAACATCCAGTGGAGCCATTCCCAGTGCAATCTCAAAAGTCTCCCCAGGAAAGTGGAATCCATATCCCCAGCATGTCTTAAAGCTTATCCCCAGTAGATTTTGGAAAGCTTATCCCCTGCAGAGCACGAACGCTCCCTCGGCTTTATTCAGAAGGTTATTTCCCCACCAGGATATAACTGGGTTATCCTCAGCCAATTGCCACGGAAAGATTGCCCTCGGCGAAGTCTTCCTACCCCAGCGGAGTTCATCAAAACTTCCAACAGAACTTAACAATGGTATCCCCAGCGGAGTTATCATCAGCATCTCAGCAAAGTACCTCTCTTTCCCCACAGAGTTCACTCCCCGCCGAGTAATCTTCGCCAAGTTTATTCCCCAACGGAGTCATCTTCTCCTACCAGTATTCTTGCAACTATCATCCCCAGCGGAAACAAAGAATTCTATTCCTCAAACATCAGCCCAGGAGTTAACTTCCCGGCACCCGTCAAGGATTTAATTTCCTAGACAAAAATACATTCATGAACATCATATCTTCATACATTATAGCATGCACATACGCATCACGAACATACAATCTCATTTATTTTGAGAACATCACGCATCTCATACATCATGACATCGCATACAACTAACGTTTTGTCTTTTCAGGACAAAGGTCAGTACAAAGATGATTACTATCAACTGTTGCAACTAAAGATCTGATTCCTGTATCTTGTCAGGGTGTATCTGTTGACGACTATACCAGACTCGATTCCTGTATCCTGCCAGGGCACGTCTGAAGAGTTTGAAGATCCGATTCCTGTATCTTGCCAGGGTGTATCTGTTGACGACTAATTCCAGACTCGATTCCTGTATCTTGCCAGGACACGTCCGAAGAGTTTGAAGATCCGATTCATGTATCTTGCCAGGGTGTATCTGTTGACGACTATATTCCAGACTCGATTCCTGTATCCTGCCAGGGCACGTCTGAAGAGTTCGAAGATCCGATTCCTATATCTTGCCAGGGTGTATCTGTTGACGACTATATTCCAGACTCGATTCCTGTATCCTGCCAGGGCATGTCTGAAGAGTTCGAAGATCCGATTCCTGTATCTTGCCAGGGTGTATCTGTTGACGACTAATTCCAGACTCGATTCCTGTATCCTGCTAGGGCACGTCTGAAGAGTTTGAAGATCTGATTCCTGTATCTTGCCAGGGTGTATCTATTGACGACTATTCTCTGGACTCGATTCCTGTATCTTGCCAGGGCACGTCTGAAGAGTTTTAAGATTCGATTCCTGTATCCAGCCAGGGCACATCTACATAAAGATTTTGAAGATCAACTCCTGTAACAGGCCAGGTAATTATCTTTCTTTCTCAGGTACGCAAGTTCTCGCTAAGGAATCTCTTACGCGATCAACAACCTCCCGATGGCATCTATAAGCCCATCTCCACAATTACCACTATAGCTCCAGATGGCATCTATAAGCCCATCCTCCTATCCATCATCTCTCCAAATGGCATCTGTAAGCCCATTCCCACCATCACACTGCTAACATGTGAGCGCAAATTTCTGGGCACTTTAATGTTCAATCATCTTCCACCTTCGGATTACGAAAGGCACGCCAGCCAATCTACATCCTCAGGTCTAAGAAGATTGAACAGGGGCAACTGTTGTACCCCAAAATTTTCCGTCCCATATTCTTCAAGGTTTTCCAAGATCAAGCTTCAAAATCTCTCAAGAGTTGCACAGTCCAATTGCCTCCTAACACAGTCAAAATTAGGGTTTTGGTTCTTGCAAAGAAGTTGAGGTTTTCAAGGGTCCAATCAAGTCCCACATGCCTATATACATTGTCAAGCATCCATGTGTCAAGTTTCAAGACACACAACATCAAATTGCACAGTCAAAAAACCCTAATTGCTCCACAGTCAACTGCAGGGGCAAAATGGTCATTTGACAGTCAAAAGTCAAAATTTTTGGTCAACATATTATTTTGAAGCCACAAACATCATTTTATCAATTCTTGGTCATGATTCCTCAAAGCATGGCTCAAAAAGTCTCAAGATGCAAAAGTTTCTATTTTTGGACAGTTGAAAAGTCAACTGTAACTTGACCAAGGCATAACTTCCTCATGGTTTATCAGAAAAATCCCATCCAAAGCTCATTTTGAAGAGAATGACATTTCCTATAACTCATCTTCACACTTCAAGTCCAAGAAATTCTCTCACAAAAAGTTATCAATTTCAACATTATAGGTCATTTTCAAAAGTCAACGAAAAGGCACTTTAAGTCAAAGACCATAACTTGAGATTGGTAAATCAAAATGACATGGTACCAAAGGCATTGGTTAGAGGACTTCAAGACCTTTCCAAAATGTCCAAGAACATGATCATAGCTTCAAAATTGAGCAAGATATGCATTGGAGAAGTTGGGAGAGTTTTGGGAATTTTCAAAAGTCAACTTTGCCTAAAACACTTCAAATTTGCTAATGGGCCTCAAATTCTTCCTTGAATCATTACCTAAAGCCTATGCACGACCCATTGAGCTTAAAAGGATTTATTTTCTTATTTTTAATTAATTAATTGAATTTTTATTCTTATTAATTCATTTAATTAGTTTTAATTGTAGAAAAAAATCAAATAATGCTTTTTCAAATCTTTTTGTGCAGCAAATCATACTAGGGAAAGCTGGAAAGTCGTTTCACATTCAAAAAGGGAAGATTTTCCATGATTGGCAAAAGTTTCAATGGAAAAAGATTAGAAAATATATGATTGGCAATCAAAGATTCAAGTCATCGATTCATGGATCCATGGGCTTGTTTTTGACCTAATTCTGATCACATACTTATGCACAACCTAACCCTATTCCACAGGACACGAAAAAGCTGCTGAGAAGAGAGAACCAAGTTGCAAAAAACTCAAGAAAGTTGGAAAACTGAAATCATAGTTGGAGCACGTTTCAGAGCATAAAGAGGATTCTAACACGTTGCTGGACCTTCCAGGAAACTATTGGCATCAAGAACAAGCTTCCATACTCAAAGAAACGGTAGAACAGAATCACGTTTCTTCATAAATATTTCATAATCGAATTTTAATTTCCACGCATCATTCATATGTTTTGTTCATTGATTTACACTAATAATGATCTTCTGAAGCGATTGGTACCGTTTAATTGGACTAACACTGCTTGTATCAAAATCCACCATTGATGAAACCTAGGGTTTCAGAACTTCAAAATTGGGGGTTCTCATATATGGTAAAATTAGACCACCAAACCTGTATGGACATATTCGTGGCAACAAGACGAATCGTTTGAAACAATCGCGCCCTTTTTATATTAACCCCTCTTCTAATCGCTATTTTTACAGGTTTCAGTTTGTGGGGGTTTAAAACCCCCGCTACTTGTTTTATGTTTTTGCAGATAAGCGAAGAAGAAGGCTAGCGTGTCATCACATGGTTTAAGCATTCAAAAATCTGGCGCGTTTTCTTGTTTTATATCATTAACTTTTGTTTTTTATTATAATATTTGTGTTCCATTACATATGCAAACGCGCACAACAGCTCAATTGGCAAGAGACACGCTTGGTAAGCATTGGGACCTGGGTTCGATTCCCAGGTCCCCCATACAATTGTTGTTATTTTTTCTAATCCATTCCCATGCAGTGCACGCCCTAGGGTCCATCATGCAGCCTCACGTCCAAGCTTGCCACATGGCCATGAGCTTCCATCCAAGAGTCAGAAGATGAAGACCATCATATGGTCCAGTCAACCAGCATATGCATGATCAGAAAAGTCAAACAAGGCCTTGTCTCTTGGGCCAGAATTGCTTCAAAACACCTCCATTTGGGCCTGATACCCCCCATTGGTTTGCATATTTTTAATTCTATTTTCTTTTCTTTTAATCATTTAATTGTTTTAATTGTTTTTTTTTATTTTTCACCAGAAATTAATTTTCCATAATAAAAACAAAAAATCAAAAAAATGTAAAATATATTTAATTATTATTAATTCACCATTAAAATATTTTTGTAAATAAATTCTAATAATTAACTTAGTTAATTTAGGTTTTAAACTTTAATCTTTTTCTTAATAAATAAAATATGTAGAATTAGGTTTTTTTTTATTTTCATCTTTTTCTTAATTAAATTATTTTCCTCATTATTTATTATTATTGTTAATTACTACTTATTTTTGTAAATAAACATGTACATTAATTAATTAGTAAATTAGAGTAACTTTAATATTTGTTTTTATTAATAATTAAAATAGACTTAGAATTAGGGTTTCTAGTTAATTTCAATTTTCTTTATTTTCATAAATACCAAAAACATAAAAAACACTTTATTTTCTTTAATTAAATATTAAATAGACTTTAATTTCATTTAATTTCAAGTAAAGGGTCAAAACCCTCGGACGATCAATCTTAATTTCTTTTCGCGCATTATTTTCTTTTCGAATATTATGTAACTGCTCAAGGATTGTAATAGTAATTAGGTTTACCGCATTTATTTACTTTCCGCATCTTTTATCAAACGGGTCTTTGTATTTTGGCGATGTATAGACCCGCGCCTTGTAATAGCGTAGTTTTATCTTTCCGCATTTAAATTTTCGCGCTCTTAAATTCTAAATTGCATGAAAGAATGTATGGTTAATTAAAAACAAGCGTAGCTCACGATGCATGATCAAAGATAACTGTTAAACTGAAAACAACACACAAATACACACACCACTTCTAGGGTACGCCTCACCTGTTGCCTTCGAAACGTGGTCGTCAAGTATATGACGTTTTATTAGTCTGTATGTCCATGATTCGGTTGCCTCGAAACAGTTGCCTCAGAATAGTTGCCTCGAAATGGTTGCCTCGGATTTAAGGATCAAGGACATAAGGGTAGCTTCTAAGGTGTCCTACTATTGCTTCGGTGACCACAACGTCCCTAACAATCGAATTGACCCGAACACCTCCAACGGTGGTGCTACCTACCTCTCAATGGTGGGATGGCACTACCTTAAGGACTTCTACACAGCTTAATTCCTTAGGGTAGGTAGATGACTCATAGATACTTGCTCTCTCAAAAACAAATCAAAACTCTTTTCACACCGACACTTTCAAAAAGCTTTCAAAACAATTTTTCAAACACTCTTGAGGACAGATACAAGAGTTATTCAGAAATCTTTCAATGAAACTTTTTTTCAAAACCCACACACATTTGAAAAGCAAACATTTTGAAAACATAGTGAGCAAGTACCTAAGAGCCCATGGATAACCATGGATAGAAAGGGTGATAACACCTTCCCTTTCTATAAATCTACCCCCCGAACCGAGAAACTATCTCATAAGGAATTTTGCTGTGCTTTTGTCCTGTCCATGTTGGAGAAAATAAAAGACGGTGGCGACTCTTGCTTCCGCGACATTTCGTAAACCAGCGTTAAACAGTCAGTTCTAAATCCACCGATCACAGCAGGTTTTGAAAATGAACAAGCTTTTAGACGTTGTTCAGGCAGGCATGAGGTTTATCAGTTTGCTTGCTTGTTTAAGGCAGGCTTTGATAGGCTTGAAGGTTTACTGGTTTTTAGGCTAGTTTATTGAAGCTTATGCAGGTTTGGATACTGAGTTTGACATGTTATATGTTGAAACTGGTTTCTAAGCTTGAGGCAATTTTAAACTTGTTTGTTTTCTTGAGATGCTTTTATGCAGGATGTGTTAGGCTTCTCAGTTTGCTTCCTTGAAAACAGTTTTGAGTTTACAAGCTGTGTAATATTTTTCTATGTGTTCTCTGTCTCCTTTTGTTCTGAACTGGAACTCTTTGTAATATCTTTTTCCTAAGCCTGCAAAACTGTAAGCCTCTCTACTTCTCTCTCTCTTTCTCTCTCCACGGGAAAAAAACATTTTTTATTGCTTAAACTGTCTGTGATCGGTGGAAATAGAACTGACTGTTTTGGAATGTTGGTTCGCGAAATGTCGCGGTAAGCAAGAGTCTCCACCGTCTTTTATTTTCTCCAACAAGGAAAGGACAAAAGCACAGCAAAATTCCTTTTCGAGATGTTTCTCGGTTCGGGAGGTAGATTATAGAAAGGGAAGGTGTTAGCACCCTTTCTATTCGTGGTTATCCACGGGCTCTTAGGTACTTGCTCTTATGTTTTCAAAAAATTGTTTGCTTTTCAAGTGTGTGTGGTTTTTAAAAAAAGTTTCGTTTGAAAAATTTCTAAGTAACTCTTGTATCTGTCCTCAAGAGTGTATGAAAAATTTGTTTGAAAACTTTTGAAAGTGTCAGTGTGAAAAGTTGTTTTGTTTGTTTGTTTTTGAAAAGAGCAAGTACCCATGAGATCTACCTACTCTAAGGAATTAGGTTGTGTAAGAGTCCTTTAGATAGTGCTATCCCACCATTGAGAGGTAGGCAGCACCATCGTTGGAGGTGTTCGGGTCAATTCGATGATAAGGGACATGTGTGGTCACCGGAGCAATAGTAGGACACCTTAGCAGTAACCCTAATGTCCTAGATCTTTTTTATCCGAGGCAACCGTTTCGAGGCAACTGGATCTTAGACAGGAGGGCGACTTCTAAAACACCCTATACTTGACGACCACGTACCGAAGGCAACCGAGTGAGGCGTACCCTAAGAGTGGCATGTGCATGTGTGTTATTTTCATGTTATGTTTATCTTATACATGTATCATAGTGATCTACGAGTTGTTTTTAATTTTCATCCAAGTCTTGCATGCATATTAACAGTTAATAGTTGTGCGGGAAGTAAATTGCGGGAAATTAAATCTAAGCTATTACAAGGCGTCGGGTATTTACATTGCCAAAAACAAACCCTTTAATTTAAATTGCGGAAAGTAAAATAAAGCGGTAAATAATTCAAGTCCTAATTAAAAGCTATTACATTCAGGGAAACAGATACAATAATATGATAAAATGGATCGCGTGCGAGAAATTAAATCGGATGCGAGTTTTTTGGGTTTTGCCCTTTTTTTGAAAGGAAGTGATTTTTTGGTTATTTTTGGATTAAAAGAAATTAAATTAAGTTAACAATTAAATTAATAAACTAATTAATTAATTAAAATATTTTTGGATTTTTGAGTTTTTAAAGAAATAAAATAAATTGAATTAATGCTAATAAAAACCTAATATTCTAAATTGATTTTAAATATTGCAAAAAATATTAAAAGTTAAATCTAATTAAAGCTAAATTGATTAAATTAATTTATTTACAAAAATAAAAGTGATGAAGTTAATTTTAATAAATAAATTTTTTTTTTGTGTTTTTGATTTTATTAGGAAAAAATGTTAATTGGTTAGTGATTAATAAAAATAATAACGATTAATTAATTAAAGGAACATAATACAAATAGAGAGAGAGTTTAGGAGTATACGAGTCTGATTGGAGGGGTGAAACAGTTATTGGCGTCATGTGTAAACTGTTTTGTTTTGGCCATTTGTGTTTTGACTTTTGGCCATTTGTGTTCTGGCCTCAATGTTCCTTAACCTTCTCAAGATGTCTGCCTCGCCATGTATTGGTGTCATGTGTAAGTTGTTCTGTTTTGGCCATTTGCCTTTTGGCCATTTGTGTTATGACCTCAACGTTCCTTAATGAACCTGCATGGGATCCTGTCTAAAATCTGCAGTGTTGAATCTCATGAACACATTAAATAAAATCATAAAATGCAAATAAAGCCAATATATGAAGAAATTTAATGTTTAGGCACAGTATGGCATGTATGAATGATTATACCCTTTTGATCATGGAGATCAAATCAATCTTACCCTTACTGGAAAATTAGTGACATGAATGCTTGTATGCCCTTTTGATCATGGAGATCAAGTCAGCCTTACTCTTACTGAAGAAGTAGTGAGATGTTGGTTTGTAACTGAGATGACTTGTTTGTAGTGAGAGAGGGATTTGTAATAAGGATTTCAAGGTTTTAGGGTTCTTGAAAGAATTTGATATTCTAACAGTGTTGTGGCAAAGTTTTTTTCTCTTTTTTTTTCCTGGTTTGTGTGAAAAGAATGTGATTATATAATGGAAATTAGGGTAAAGAAAATGAGCTTTGAATGTGCAATTGGGCCTCCAATGTTCACTTGAGTTCGTCACTTTCCAGGCTAAATCACAGGGACTTAAGTGCAATTTTTGAAGTTGAAATGTGAAAACAAAATGTAGCTGACATCGAGAACTAACTCCTGTCCGAAAATAGGCTCAATCGGATAAACGGTGAATTAGTTATGAATTTTTGAAGTTTCAGCTCAGACAAACTTATGTTGGGCTCCAGTGTCGACTCTGGCACGTTCTTCAATAAAACACTGGTATTGATTGGAGCATAATCCGGTCTCGACTTTTGAAGCAAAGTTGTAGATCTATGAGTCAGTGACCTTGTGTAAAAATATGAGCCCAATCCGATAAAAATTGACCGAGTTATGAATTTTCGAAGTTTCGGCCCAGATGAAATAATATTCAGCATTCAGGATTTTCGGTGCGTCACGCACTCTGAGCAAAAAACGAAGGTCTTTTGAATACCATTTGAACTCAATACCTTCTATGAAAATGTAGCCAACTCAATTTTTGAAATTTTGGCGCCGGAACCAGCTCGATATAATGAAAATCGACCAAGTTATGATTTTCTGAACATGCCGCAAATAAACTTCTGTCACAAATTTTCTGTACGAAAATACTTGATAAATCCACATTTTTGAAGACCTTATGATCGAAATTGGCTTCCAGCCATGAGAGATGAAAATGTAGATAATGTCAAGACGGAATTTTGGCCACCGGAACGGGTTCAAAACGAGCCACGATCTTCAAGTTATGAATTTTTTTAGCGCGTAAAAACTGCACTTTCAGCACACTTCTTCACCATATTTCTTCGAGAAAACTCACACATTCGGATACCTTCTTTAAAAAAATTGACTCTTGAGCCGAACCTGAATTTGAGAATACGTTATCAGAGATATCTTGGCGAAAGAACACCTGAATATGACGCGCAGGGTTGGACTTGTGAATTTTTCTTGAAATGTTTTGAGAAATATGAGAGGGCAAATTTTGGGGTACAACAGTTGCCCCTGTTCAATCTTTTTAAACCTGAGGATGTAGATTGGCTTGCGTGCCTTTCGTGATTCGAAGGTGGAAGATGATTGAACACTAGAGTGCCCAGAAATTTGCACTCGCATAGTAGAGTATCAGCAGTGTGATGTCGGGAATGGGCTTACAGATGCCATTTGGAGAGATGATGGATACGAGGATGGGCTTAAAGATGCCATCTGGAGATGTGACAGAACCTTGTCGGGAATGGGCTTATAGACGCCATTTGGAAATGTGACAGAATCTTATCGGGAATGGGCTTATAGATGCCATTTGGAAGTGTAATGGATAGTTGAATCTGAATAAGAAATAGAATAGCTTCCGTGTCTAGAGCATATCTAGTCTATATCTGATTGCTGACGTCTGAAAAAAATAGTAGAATGACCGCCGCGTCTGGGGTATATCCATATTGTATCTGTGTGAGTAACAGAATGTCATCCGAATCTGGATCGTATCTGGACTGTCTCTTGAAGGAATCTGGACTAAACAATAGAATAGCCTCCGGGTCTGGAGCGTCTCTAAGTTGTCTTTAGAAGTTTGAATCTGAATAAGCAGTAGAATAACATCCGGGTCAGGAGCATCTCTAGGCCATCTCCGGAGAGAAATCTGAATAAGCAGTAGAATATCATCCGCGTCGGGAGCATCTCTAAGCTATCTCTGAAAGGGAATCTGAATAATCAATAGAATATCATCTGCGTCGGGAGCATCTCTAAGTTATCTCTGAAAGGGAATCTGAATAAGCAATAGAATAGCGTCCGGATCTAGAGCATTTCCGAGCCATTTCTGGGAAGAAACTCCGAATAAGCGATAGAATAGCATCCTGGTCCGAAGCATCTCTAAGCTATCTGAGAGGGAATCTGAATAAGCAATAGAATAGCATCCATATCTGGAGCATTTCTAAGCTATCTCTGGAGAGAAAATCTGAATAAGCAAAAGAACAACATCCATATCTGGAGCATTTCCCAGCTATATCTGAAAGGAAACTCTTGAATAAGCGAAAGAATAGCATCCATATCTGGAGCATTTCCAAGCTATCTCCGAAAGGGAATCTGGAATAAGTATCAGAATGTAGTCATATCTGGGTCGCATCTGAACCATCTCTAGAAGGGAATCTGGAATAAGTATCAGAATGTAGCCATGTCTGGATCGCTTCTGAACCATCTCTAGAAGGACATCTCTGAATAAACAATAGAATAGCATCCGTGGTTGGAGCATCTCTAAGTTATCTCTGGAGAGCAACTCTGAATAAGCAAAAGAATAGCATCCATATCTGGAGCATCTCTAAGCTATCTCTGGAGAGAAAATCTGAATAAGCAAAAGAATAGCATCCATATCTGGAGCATTTCCTAACTATATCTGAAGGGAACCTCTGAATAAGCGATAGAATAGCATCCGTGTTTGGAGCATCTCTAAGCTATCTCTGAAATCTCTTTAATGTAGATATGCCCTGGCTAGATACAGGTGTCGAATCCACCATTAATCACTCACAGATATGCCCTGGCTAGATACAGGTATCGAATCTGGAATTAGTCGTCTACAGATATGCCCTGGCTAGATACAGGTATCGAATCTCTAAACTCTTCATGTAGATATGCCCTGGCTGGATATAGGTATCGAATCTACAATCAATTGCTCACAGATATGCCCTGGCTAGATACAGGTATCGAATCTGGAATTGCGACAGTTGATAGTAATCATCTTTGGATTGACCTTTTTCCTGAAAAGGCAAAACATCAGTTGTATGCAATGTCATGATGTATGAAATGCATGATGTCATGATGCTCAAAAATGAGATAGTGTCTTATGCACTTTATCATGTATGTAAGCAGGATGTATGAAATGTGAAATGTTTATGATTGTATCTTCGTCTGGGAAAATAAATCCTTGACGAGTGCTGGGAAGTTCGTTGAATCCTGGGCTGCTGTTGAAGAGTAGAGTTCTTCGTTTCCGTTGGGGATGATGAACGAAGATGATTGCAAGAATAAACCGGTAGGAGAAGATGACTCTGTTGGGAAATAAACCTGGTGAAGAGATTACTCTGCGGGGAATTACTCTGTGGGAAGAGATACTTCGCTGAGTTTTGATGATAACTCCACTGGGGATACCGTTGATAAGCTTTGTTGGAGGATTTGATGAACTCCACTGGGGATAGGAAGAACTTCGCCGAGGACGATCTTTTCGTGGTAATTAGCTGAGGATAACCCAGTTATAAGCCCTGGTGGGGAATAACTTTGAATAAAGCCGGGGAGAAGCGTTCGTACTCTGCAGGTGATAAGCTTCCAGAATCTACTGGGAATAAGCTTCCAGAGATCTACTGGGGAGATTGATTCAACTTTCCTGGGGAACCTTTTTAGAATGCACTGGGAAATGGCTCCACTGGGGGTGTCTGGATTCCACCGGGGAACAATCTTATACTAAGACTGCCGGGGATGCTTGCTTAGGAACATCTGTATACTCCGCTGGGGAGTATTGAGATTTTCTGGGGATACCCAACTTCCTTAAGGCTGACAGTAGACTAACTCTGCTTGAGGAGAGTGTTGCTGACTTGCTGGAGATACTGTGCCTTTTTAGGGCTGCTGGGAGACCAACTCTGCTTGGGGAGAATTGTTGAATCTTATCTTACTCTGCGAGGAGTGGAGGTAACTTGGTCATGTTCTTCAGCTGAACCTACCTTGGTACCCTGGTGGACAGAGCAGCTTGTATAGTTCAGACAACTCATTATTGCCCCTGTTTCTGAGGAAGGTACCTGTAGAGGTGCTTGATGACTGCCGGTTTGACAAATCTTCTTCTGGTAGGCAAGTGATGAGATGACGGGACATAGTCGTATGCTTTTGATCCCTAACTTTTTCCTGGACTACCCTTTCGGGTTTTCAGTCCACCGGGATACCCATTTTTGCCCAAGCCGCCTTTTCAGGTTTTCGACTTGCCGGATGTACAAATTTTCATTTTCATCCCTTATTTTTGCCCGAACCTTTTTGGTTCGCCGGGAAGCCCTTATTTTTTCCTAGGTGTGTCAACCTAGCGGGTCTTTAATTATGCGTAGTATTTTTTTGACTATGTCCGTGCTCTTAGGATACAAGAAGTTGTCACTGTCAGTAGTGCAATGTTACCATACCACCAGAAGATCTTCGTTTGATCGTCCAATGCCCCAAGTGATCCAGATGGAGATTTGCCCCAAGCTGGTTGGCCTTTTGAGAGATTCTCCGAATCTTGACTTAACTGCCCCAGATGATGGACAATGATCATGCTATGCCCCTTGATTGGAGGTGCTTTTGTTTATTAGACATTCGTCGTGCGAACTTCTATGCTGTTCAAACAAATAGTCATATGCAAGCAATGTTATATTAAAAATGCAAAGCTTATGTCTGTCTTGAAGTTTTGGGAAATGCAGTTTTTTCATGAAAACAAGTGAATTTTTTGTAAACTGTGATGTCAACTCGTTATTGTACCGCAAGCCTTAAGGAGTCAGGATACCTTTGGTAACAGTATGCTTTTGAACTAACCCATGCTTCAGCTAGGACTTTTTAGGGTTGTAACGTGGCCTGGTTCACGGTTTTAAGAAACAAAGGATAAGGCTCAAAATGTATTTGTACCCACCCGCTCTTCGTGATGTTCTTCAAACCTAAACTTAGTTGACCGTGCATTAGACCTTGTTTGAGTCTTTGTCCTGATATTCTGGTGATGGTTCGGATATTGACAATTTTTTGTGGATAGGCAGTCATTTCTTTTTGGTTGAGGGTTTGTAAAACCTCTTCCTTTTTGATTTCGTTATCCCTGTTTTTTGCCTGACCGGTTTACAGTCAGCGGGATGCCCCAGTTTTTGTAAGTCTCCTTCATAGGTTTTGACTTAATGGGTTTTTATTTTGAAAGATAATGACTGCCTGTCCTTTATGATTATTCGGAACCATCACTGTCTTTTGTTTCAGAAGGGCTTGTTTTGATGCCATTCGTTGTGCACCTGTATCAACTGAGAAGACTACCCTGCCCCAGGTTATGATTAAGGGTTTTAATTTTTCAAAAGAAAAACTCCAACTTCCTTGGCTCAAAGGGGTTGACGAGGGATTATCTTCCTTATAACTCCAGTGTTTAGGAATTGAAACAATGCTTGTACCTCATCAGCGGGGTCTGTTCAAAATCATACTGTAAGGATTGTGGTATCGTTTTCGTCATCCTCCCTCAAGAGGCTTAGAATTTGCAATTGAGAATTGAACATCACAGAAACATGAAAGCAATTTTGAATGTAATGAATACGAATAGATTAATTCAAACAGACATATGCGATGCATTAATGAAATAAAAGAGTTTGCTATGACATTAATTGTCTGTATAAGCAAAGAAAAATACAACTCGGAAATTCAAATAAAACAAAAGCCTTCAATGATTTGGTAAAGGGGCAGTGATTATGTTTGGAGCCTCTGGTGCTTCAAACTGGACTTCCTTGGCGTCAATCATGTCTTGGACTTTGTTCTTCAGAGCCCAACAGTTGTCCGTAGTATGCCCCGGGCTATCAGAGTGGTATGCGCACCTTTCGTTGGGATGATAGTTAGGAGCAAAAGTGTTTGGATTCCGGGGAGGAGCCCTTAAGGTAATCAGCCCTGCCCTCAACAATTGTTGTAATGCTTGATCCAGTGACATGTTGATCTTAGTGAACTGTCATTTGGGTGCGACCTCCTTACATTGTTGCCCCTGTCTTTGCTGAGCAGGCATAGGATTAGAGATTTGGGTTGCCCCTACATGTTGATCATGACGACTCTTTTTACCATGCACATCATTGGACTCCTTTTTCCCATGGTAAGGCTTTTTATGAGCATCAGAAGGTGCAGCTTCTTGAATCTTTCCAGCTTTGATACCCGCTTCAATCCTCTCCCCGGTCAAAATCAGGTCTGTAAACCCAGCAGAAGAATTACCAATCAGATGGTGGAAGAACAGACCAGACAGGGTCCCCAGGAACATATCAACGAGCTCACGGTCGGTCAGAGGTGGTTGCACCCTTCCAGCAAGGTCTCTCCACTTTTGCGCATATTCCTTGAATCCTTCACCCGTCCCTAGTGACATACCCTGGAGTTGGGTACGCGTAAGAGCGAGGTCGGAATTATACTGATACTGCTTGTAGAATGCAGTAGCCAAGTCCTCCCAGTTACGAATACTGGCTCCATCTAGCTGATAGAACCATTCGAGTTGAGTCCCTGAAAGACTTTCCTGGAAGAAATATATCCATAGATTCTTGTCAATGGTATACGGTTGGATCTTCCTCACATATGATCTGAGATGCAGCTTAGGACAGGATGCCCCGTCGTATTTTGCAAAAGCAGGTGCTTTGAATTTGTGAGGGATCACCACCCCAGAGGATAAACCTAGATCTTCGAAATCCAGGCCGGGCACTTTCTGTATCTCCATAGCACTTAGACGGTCTTCTAGCTGTTTGTACCTGTCCTCAGCTGGAGGGTATTGTTCATCATTGAAATCCGTCTCGTTGTCGGAGACCACGGGACTAGGAACCCTTCTCTCTTGGGGATTGTCTTTGCCCACAAATGAGGTAGTCAGCTCAACCTCATTTTGTGATCCAATCCCAGATCTGCGTCTAGGGTTGAACAAAACAGTCCTCTTCTTCTTCTTCTTCTCTTTCAGAAGCAGAGTCTTCAAATCCTGTTGACCCTGGGCTAGGCTCATAACCATCTCTTGGAACTGGGCATTCTGGGCCTGGAGGGCCTTGATAGCTTGTTCATTGGATGATTCAGGATTCATGATGATTGCTGAAATAAACAGCGAAGAAGGTAAGTGACCTGTCAAAAGGGTACCTGTAATGCGATGATATGTATGCATGCATGCAATGTTTTCAAGGATCTCGTGGGGTAAACAAGAAAATTGTTAGAATTGGAATCCGGTGGCTTTATTGAAGGCACTTCATATTGTTGAGAGTCCTTTTTCAAGAGTCAAGGCTCACCATATCAAGTGGGTCATAGCCCTTGACTCAAGTTATCAACCTTGGCTAGAGGAAAATAAATCCCCTTTGCCCCTTGCTAGACAGTTGGTTCATCATGACCTGCATCACAGACCCTTGAGATCCTTGAAATGGATTAGTCTTTATGCAGGATGCATGCAATGGTATGATGTCATGCTATGCATGGAGTGATGTAAGTAGGCCCTGTAATGAGTCCCAATTAAGGACTGTAAACAAAACCTGCAAGGAACTCGTGTTGTTAGATAACAAGTATGCAAGTAGTTCAAGTATGAAGGCACACAAGTCACACAAAAGAGCCCTTAGAGTTTAGGCCAGCATGAAGTTTGGGGTACTACCCTCTTGAAGTTGGTGGGCTCAAAACCTGTTCTATCAAAAGTAACCGGGTTCTAAGGATCTCAATATCATTGGGTTGTTTTCTATGTTCATTGTTTTGATTGAGCCATTGAACTGGCGATCAAAATATTCCAAGAAAACAACCTTCAATGAGTGTAGTATCGAATATCAACCAACTTCGGATTGCACCAAAGTCAGTCATCTCACTACCCTAAAGAGGCCAGGATGGTCAAGTAAGGTTCTAAGGTCAGTTGATGCTTCGCGACACCACGCGACGGCCCCGTACTCTCCTTGACTTGACTCAAGGGTTACCGGTACTCACCAAAGTGCCACATCAATGTAGCAACTGCTTCAACCGTGTCGGTATACCCCGCACAGTTCCCTCACAGTTTGTTGCTACCTAAAAGGTATTCCCCAGATCCGGGTTAGGATCTATAGAACTCCCAAAACAGGCCTACAATATTAAAGCAATCAAAACAGGCAATTGAAAACATAAGTATAATCTAATCCTAAGGTACACCTCACTTTAAAACTTCCCCAGCAGAGTCACCAGTTCTGTGATCGGTGGAAATAGAACTGACTGTTTTGGAATGCTGGTTCGCGAAATATCGCGGTAAGCAAGAGTCGCCACCGTCTTTTATTTTCTCCAACAAGGAAAGGACAAAAGCACAGCAAAATTCCTTTTCGAGATGTTTCTCGGTTCGGGAGGTAGATTATAGAAAGGGAAGGTGTTAGCACCCTTTCTATCCGTGGTTATCCACGGGCTCTTAGGTACTTGCTCTTATGTTTTCAAAAATTTGTTTGCTTTTCAAGTGTGTGTGGTTTTTGAAAAAAGTTTCGTTTGAAAAATTTCTAAGTAACTCTTGTATCTGTCCTCAAGAGTGTATGAAAAATTTGTTTGAAAACTTTTGAAAGTGTCAGTGTGAAAAGTTGTTTTGTTTGTTTGTTTTTGAAAAGAGCAAGTACCCATGAGATCTACCTACTCTGAGGAATTAGGCTGTGTAAGAGTCCTTTAGATAGTGCTATCCCACCATTGAGAGGTAGGCAGCACCATCGTTGGAGGTGTTCGGGTCAATTCGATGATAAGGGACATGTGTGGTCACCGAAGCAATAGTAGGACACCTTAGCAGTAACCCTAATGTCCTAGATCCTTTTTATCCGAGGCAACCGTTTCGAGGCAACTGGATCTTAGACAGGAGGGAGACCTCTAAAACACCCTATACTTGACGACCACGTACCGAAGGCAACCGAGTGAGGCGTACCCTAAGAGTGGCATGTGCATGTGTGTTGTTTTCATGTTATGTTTATCTTGTACATGTATCATAGTGATCTACGAGTTGTTTTTAATTTTCATCCAAGTCTTGCATGCATATTAACAGTTAATAGTTGTGCGGGAAGTAAATTGAGGGAAATTAAATCTAAGCTATTACAAGGCGTCGGGTATTTACATCGCCAAAAACAAACCCTTTAATTTAAATTGCGGAAAGTAAAATAAAGCGGTAAATAATTAAAGTCCTAATTAAAAGCTATTACATTCAGGGAAACAGATACAATAATATGATAAAATGGATCGCGTGCGAGAAATTAAATCGGATGCGAGTTTTTTGGGTTTTGACCCTTTTTTTGAAAGGAAGTGATTTTTTGGTTATTTTTGGATTAAAAGAAATTAAATTAAGTTAACAATTAAATTAATAAACTAATTAATTAATTAAAATATTTTTGGATTTTTGAGTTTTTAAAGAAATAAAATAAATTGAATTAATGCTAATAAAAACCTAATATCTAAATTGATTTTAAATATTGCAAAAAATATTAAAAGTTAAATCTAATTAAAGATAAATTAATTAAATTAATTTATTTACAAAAATCAAAGTGATGAAGTTAATTTTAATAAATAAAATATTTTTTTTTGTTTTTGATTTTATTAGGAAAAAATGTTAATTGGTTAGTGATTAATAAAAATAATAACGATTAATTAATTAAAGGAACATAATACAAATAGAGAGAGAGTTTAGGAGTATACGAGCCTGATTGGAGGAGTGAAACAGTTATTGGCGTCATGTGTAAGCTGTTTTGTTTTGGCCATTTGTGTTTTGGCTTTTGGCCATTTGTATTCTGGTCTCAACGTTCCTTAACCTTCTCAAGATGTCTGCCTCGCCATGTATTGGTGTCATGTGTAAGCTGTTCTGTTTTGGCCATTTGCCTTTTGGCCATTCGTGTTCTGGCCTCAACGTTCCTTAATGAACCTGCATGGGATCCTGTCTAAAATCTTCAGTGTTGAATCTCATGAACACATTAAATAAAATCATAAAATGCAAATAAAGCCAATATATGAAGAAATTTAATGTTTAGGCACAATATGGCATGTATGAATGATTATACCCTTTTGATCATGGATATCAAATCAATCTTACCCTTACTGGAAAATTAGTGACATGAATGCTTTTATGCCCTTTTGATCATGGAGATCAAGTCAGCCTTACTCTTACTGAAGAAGTAGTGAGATGTTGGTTTGTAACTGAGATGACTTGTTTGTAGTGAGAGAGGGATTTGTAATAAGGATTTCAAGGTTTTAGGGTTCTTGAAAGAATTTGATATTCTAACAGTGTTGTGGCAAAGTTTTTTTCTCTTTTTTTCTTCCTGTTTTGTGTGAAAAGAATGTGATTATATAATGGAAATTAGGGTAAAGAAAATGGGCTTTGAATGTGCAATTGGGCCTCCAATGTTCACTTGAGTTCGTCACTTTCCAGGCTAAATCACAGAGACTTAAGTGCAATTTTTGAAGTTGAAATGTGAAAACAAAATGTAGCCGACATCGAGAACTAACTCCTGTCCGAAAATCGGCTCAATCGGATAAACGGTGAATTAGTTATGAATTTTTGAAGTTTCAGCTCAGATAAACTTATTTTGGGCTCCAATGTCGACTCTGACATGTTCTTCAATAAAAAACTGGTATTGATCGGAGCATAATCCGGTCTCGACTTTTGAAGCAAAGTTGTAGATCTATGAATCAGTGACCTTGTGTAAAAATATGAGCCCAATCCGATAAAAATTGATCGAATTATGAATTTTCGAAGTTTCGGCCCAGATGAAATAATATTCAACATTCAGGATTTTCGGCGCGTCACGCACTCTGAGCAAAAAATGAAGGTCTTTTAAATACCGTTTGAACTCAATACCTTCTATGAAAATGTAGCCAACTCAATTTGTGAAATGTTGGCGCCGGAACCAGCTCGATACGATGAAAATCGACCAAGTTATGATTTTCTGAACATGACGCAAATAAACTTCTGTCACAAATTTTTTGTACGAAAATACTTGATAAATCCACATTTTTGAAGACCTTATGATCGAAATTGGCTTCCAGCCGTGAGAGATGAAAACGTAGATAATGTCAAGACGGAATTTTGGCCACCGGAACGGGTTCAAAACGAGCCACGATCTTTAAGTTATGAATTTTTTTAGCGCGTAAAAACTGCACTTTCAGCACACTTCTTCACCATATTTCTTCGAGAAAACTCACACATTCGGATACCTTCTTTAAAAAAATTGACTCTTGAGCCGAACCTGAATTTGAGAATACGTTATCAGAGATATCTTGGCGAAAGAACACCTGAATATGACGCGCAGGGTTGGACTTGTGAATTTTTTTTGAAATGTTTTGAGAAATATGAGAGGGCAAATTTTGGGGTACAACAATGTCCTTTTCTGAAAAAGTGTTTGGCTGGGAAATGATGATAATTTGAAATATATGCTTGCAATGTTAGCTTTGTTTTGCCTCTTGTACTTTCTTCTTTTCTTTGATGACAGCTTGATATCTTTTGATATCTTTTTGACAGTTTGGTTGACATTTTGAATTTGTGCAACTTGGTTTTGGCATTTCAGTTTGGTTTGCCTTTTCAGTTTGCAATTTGGTTTGAAATTATGCAGCCTGTTTTGGCATATTCAGTAGCTTATCTCTTTGGTTGACAGTTTGAATTTATGCAGTTTGTTTGGCATTTCAATTTGGTTTGCCTCTTTTTTTTTTGCCAATTTGAAATTATGCAGCCTTGTATTCACATGCCTGCAAATAAATTGCTTTCCCTCTTTGTGAACCAAGAAGAGAGTCTTCTTGCGATTTGCAGAGAGGACGAACAAACTGATTCCGACCAACACTTTTAATGATGAGTCTTTATTTATCTGTCTGAGAATGCCTTTTTAAATTAATCTGTATTGACTTTTTTTTTTCTGGCTTTGCAGATAAATATCAATTGAGCAAAGGATGCAATCAGTAGAAGATGAAGATTTCCAGAGATTTAGAATATAGTTCTAAATTACTTTTAATCATTGTAATAATATTAATGTAAACAACTGTAAATAAATTTACAGTGTTCAAATAATATTTGTAACAAACAATTAAAAATGAATAAAAATCTTTCTTTGTCAGATATCTCTTTTAATTCTTCTGCAATTGCTTATTTAATCATTTAAATCTCTTGAGTTATAATAATTGGGAATTATCCCAATAATCTTAACTTAGATAAAATAAATAATTAACAAACGTCGCAGCCTCACTGTCTTGCATTAACCAATAATAAACCTGTCATCCCAAATAACTAATAGCAATGCACAGTCAATCAAACAAACATCCATACGTCTTTCACCTCACTGATCAACCAACACTTCAAACTCTCAATCAGAAGCCTCAGCTTCTATCCCAGATGTTTAAACTTTAAGAAACAAACAGGAATTTTGAACAAGCGTCAAAACCATGTGACAGTCAATTGAAAAGAACCGTATAATTGATTCCTTCTAAGAATGCGCGCTCAAACCCTAATTCTTGATTTATTGTCAAAGAAACGTCCGCCTGATCAAACCCTGAGCCAAACTCAACCAAACCCTAGCAATCTGCTTGAACTGATTCAAAAGTTAATGGAAACCCTAATTTTGTCTGACTGATGAGAAAAGTCTATTTGACTGATTCTTAAGCCAATATGAAACATTAGGAAAAGCCCGAAGTTGTGATTTCTTGTGAAAAAGAGAGAGAGAAAATTTTGGGGTACAACAGTTGCCTCTGTTCAATCTTCTTGAACCTGAATAGTTAGATTGGCAAGTTTTCCGTTCGCGACTCGAAGGTAAAAGGAGATTGGACACTAGAGTGCCCAAAAAATTTGCACTCGTCAAAGCGTAGTTTGAGGGAATGGGCTTAAAGATGCCATTTGGTGATGGGCTTAAAGATTCCATCTGGAGATATGACAGGGGGATGGGCTTAGAGATGCCATCTGGAAATTGCTGGTAGGAGGATGGGCTTAGAGATGCCATATGGAAATGATTGTTGAATTGCTTTTGGATGGGTGACAGAATTACATCCGAATCTGGATCGTATCCGGACTGTATTTGAATGAATCTGGAATAAGTATCAGAATGTCGCCATATCTGGGTCACATCTGAACTGTCTCTGGAAGGAATCTGGAATAAGTATCAGAATATCGCCATGTCTGGGTCACATCTGAACTATCTCTAGAAGGAATCTGGAATAAGTATCAGAATATCGCCATGTCTGGGTCACATCTGAACTATCTCTAGAAGGAATCTCGGAAGATGATGATCATTGTCTGTTGATTGATCTTTCCTGAAAAGGTAAATAGTTAGTTGTATGCAATGTCATGATGTAATGAATTGTACTTCATCAATGTTTATGATATGAATGGATGCACATGTAAGTTGAGTAGTTGTCTTACTGAGGAAGACGAATCCTAGGTAATGAAATCTTTGACTGCTGCTGGGGAAAGTAAATCCTTGACTGCTGTAGGGGATTGTGGGAAATGAGAAGTCCTGGAACCACTGTTGGGGAATCAGGAGCTTGGGTTGTATGCCAATCTATTGGGGATTCCTGTCTTGGGGAGATCTTCACTGGGGAATATCTGAATATCCCGTGAGGAACTGAGAATGAGAGTCTTCATTCTGCTTGGGGATTGATAGTTATAAGTTTTAGCTCCGCTGGGGATTGTAAAAATCTTTTGATTGCTGCAGGTACTGATCTGGAATCTTGAAAAAGTTGGTCAAGGAGATACTGTCCTGGCTGGTTTCAGGTATTAATCTCTGACCTGAGAAAGAAAGATAGTTTTCCTGGCTTGTTACAGGTATTAATCTTCAATCTCTTCATGTAGATAGTTTTCCTGGCTGGTTTCAGGTATTAATCTATAATCAGTCGTCCACAGATAGTTTTCTTGGCTTGTTACAAGTATTAATCTGGAACTTGGGTTATACGCCACTTTGAGAATGAGAATCTTCATTCTGTTGGGGGTCAGAAATTGGGTGTATGCCAATCTACTGGGGTTTCAAGGATGAGAGTATTCATTCTGTTAAGGGTCAGGAATTGGGAGTATACCAATCTTCTGAGGTTTTAAGGATGAGAATCTTCATTCTGCTTGGGGAATAAGTATCAGAATGTCGCCATATTTGGGTCACATCTGAACTGTCTCTAGAAGGAAATCTGGAATAAGTATTGGAATGTCTCCAAATCTGGGTCACATCTGAACTATCTCTAGAAGGAAATCTGGAATAAGTATCGGAATGTCGCCAAATCTGGGTCACATATGAACTATCTCTAGAAGGAAATCTGGAATAAGTATCAGAATATCGCCAAATCTGGGTCACATCTGAACTATCTCTAGAAGGAAATCTGGAATAAGTATCGGAATGTCGCCAAATCTGGGTCACATCTGAACTATCTCTAGAAGGAAATCTGGAATAAGTATCGGAATATCGCCAAATCTGGGTCACATCTGAACTATCTCTAGAAGGAAATCTGGAATAAGTATCGGAATGTCGCCAAATCTGGGTCACATCTGAACTATCTCTAGAAGGAAATCTGGAATAAGTATCGGAATGTCGCCAAATCTGGGTCACATCTGAACTATCTCTAGAAGGAAATCTGGAATAAGTATCGGAATATCGCCAAATCTGGGTCACATCTGAACTATCTCTAGAAGGAAATCTGGAATAAGTATCGGAATGTCGCCAAATCTGGGTCACATCTGAACTATCTCTAGAAGGAAATTTGGAATAAGTATAAGAATGTCGCCAAATCTGGGTCACATCTGAACTATCTCTAGAAGGAAATCTGGAATAAGTATCGGAATGTCGCCAAATCTGGGTCACATCTGAACTATCTCTAGAAGGAAATCTGGAATAAGTATCGGAATATCGCCAAATCTGGGTCACATCTGAACTATCTCTAGAAGGAAATATGGAATAAGTATCGGAATGTCGCCAAATCTGGGTCACATCTGAACTATCTCTAGAAGGAAATCTGGAATAAGTATCGGAATGTCGCCAAATCTGGGTCACATCTGAACTATCTCTAGAAGGAAATCTCGGAAGGTGATGATCTTTGCCCCTAGTATAAGATGCTTGTGATATCGTCAGGACACTTGGACCACACGTAACCCTTTGATGAGATTGACGTTAAATGCCCCAAGTGATGGTGCCGGAGACTTGCCCCAGGTTAATCTATAATTGAGAGATTTGTTGAAATCTTGACTGGACCGCCCCATGTTAATTGGATAGTGACATGTCATGCCCCCTTGTTGATAGGAGATTTGTCGTTGGAAGTGTCATCCTTTTCGAAGTGATTTTGCTCACTGAGAGAGCTTTCGTTTATCAGATATTCATTGTGTGAATTTCTCCATTGTTCAAACAAATAGCCAAATGCAAACAGTGATATTCAAGTAATGCAAAGTTTATGTCTGTCTCGAAGTTTTGAAAAATGCATTTTTTAGCAGAAAACTTTTTATAAGACAAATTCAACACAAGATTGAGGGAAAAGCCTTACAGGAGTCAGGATACCTTTTGAAACAGTATGCTTTCGAACTAACCCATGCTTCAATTAGGACTTTTGAAGGGTTGTAACGTGGCTTGGTTCACGGTTTAAGAAACAAAGGATAAAGGCTCAAAGTATATTTGTACCCACCCGCTCTTCGTGATGTCCTTCAATCCTAGACTCAGTTAATTGTGCGTCGCACTCTATTCGAGTTTGGAACGACTTTTTGGTGATGGTTCACCAGTTGAATTTTATGGGAAGACAGTCATTTTTGCAACATTTTTTATGTTGTTTGAGGATTTGTAATGACCTCTTTCTTGATTTGTTATCCCTAACTTTTGCCTGACTGTTTCTGTTTTCGAGATTACAGTCAGCGGGATGCCCCAACTTTCTTAAGCCTCCTTTATAGGTTTTGGCTCAGTGGGCTTTTTCTTTTTTGAGAGATAATGACTGCCTATGAGATAAGGAACCATCACTGTCTTTTGATTCCAAAGGAATGCTTTTCTTTTTTTGATGTCGTTCGTTGTATTAGGAACTGAGAGTTTGCGACTTCAATGCGCACCTTTTTTGAATTAACTGAGAGACTACCCTGCCCCAGGTTTAAATCAATGGTTTCAATTTGTTTTAGAACAGAAAAATCCTACTTCTTTGGCTCGAAGGGGTTGACTAGGTATTATCTTCCTTATAACTCCAGTGTTTAGGATTTGAAATAAATGCATGTACATCGTCAGCAAGGTCTGTTTGAAAGCATATTGTATGAGATTATGGTATTGTTTCGTCATCCTCCCTCTATAGGCTTGCAGCTTTTTATCAAGAGTTAAATATCATAAAGAAAGCATAAGAGTAGTGAAAACGAATGGATGAATTCAAGACAAACATATGCAATGCATTAATGAAACAAAGCTTGACATTAATAGATAATTGTTTGAATAACAAAAGAAATTACAACTTTGAAAATTCAAATGAAACAAGGACATTCTCAATGATTTGGCATAGGAGCAGTGATTACGCTAGAGTCTCCGGAGGGTCAAACTCGATCTCCTTGGCATCAATCATGTATTGGATCTTGTTCTTCAGAGGCCAACAGTTGTTTGTGTCATGTCCCGGACTGTCAGAGTGGTATGCACACCTTTCATTGGGATGATAGGTAGAAGCAGAAGTATTTGGGTTCCGGAGGGGAGCCCTCAATGTAATCAGCTCTGCCTGCAACATGCGTTGTAGCGCTTGACCCAGTGACATGTTGATCTTGGTGAATTGTCTTTTAGGTGCGACCTCCTTACGCTGATGCCCCTGTCTTTGTTGAGCAGGCGTAGGATTAGAGATCAAGATTGCTCCTACGTGTTGGTCATGACGACTCTTTTGACCAGTCACTGCATTGGACTCTTTCTTCCCATTGTGGGGAATTTTCTGAGCATTGGAGGGTGTAGCTCCTTGGATCTTTCCACTTTTGATGTCATCTTCGATCCTTTCGCTGGTCAGTATTAGCTCGGTGAACCCGGCTGAGGAGCTTCCAATTAAGTGATTGAAGAAAGGCCCTGTCAAAGTTCCCATGAAGATGTCAATCAGCTCTCTGTCAGTTAAAGGGGGTTGCACCCTACCAGCCAGATCTCTCCACTTTTGAGCGTATCCTTTGAAGCTCTCGTCGGAACCCATGGTCATGTTCTGCAATTGCACACGAGTTGGTGCAAGATCAACATTGTATTGATACTGTTTGTAAAAAGCCATAGCTAAATATTCCCAGGTGTGGATGCGAGAACTCTCCAATTGATAGAACCACTCGAGTTGAGCCCCTACCAGGCTTTATTGGAAGAAATGGATCCAAAGCTTTGGATCAGTTGTGTATGGTTGAATCTTGCGGACATAAGACTTTAAGTGCATCTTAGGGCAAGAGACTCCATCGTACAGGGCCAAGGTAGGGACTTTGAACTTTGGAGGGATGACCAATCCAGAAACTAAACCCATGTCTCCTAAATCTAAGCCAGGTATTTGTTGAATCTCCATAGCATTGAGGCGATCCTCCAACTATTTGTACTTGTCATCAGTGGGAGGATATTGTTCTTCGCAGTAGTCAGCTTCAACTCCATCAATCTCCAAATTGTGGTCTTCTTCAAGACTAACCCCCATGTTGGATGGAGTTGAAAGATCTTGGGCTTTAAGTCTTCTTCTCAAGTTCAGAATGCCTGCTGCCCTGTTGGACTTCTTCTTCTTGTCTTTGAGAAGGAGAGCTTTCAGATCCTCTTGCCCTTTACCCATAGCCAGAAGCATTTGTTGGAATTGAGCGTTTTGAGCTTGGAGATCTTTCACCGTTTGTTCCATCTTACTGAAATAAACAGCAGGAGGATAAGGAGACCTGTATGGGAGAATCCTGTCATGATGCGATGCATGATATATGGATGCAATGTTTTCAAGGATCTCTCAGGGTAAACACAAGAAAATGTTAGAGGTTGAACTTTGACCAACATCTTTGATTGGAGAACTTTGTAATGGTGGATGTCTTTCCACGAGAATCAAGCTCACCATGTCTAGTGGGTCATAGCCCCTGATTCAAGTTGTTGCACTTGATCTTTGATGGCATTTGTTTAGAGGAAAACCTCTTGCCCCTTGGTAGACGTCTGGTTCAACGTGACCCTGCATCAAAAGACCCTCGAGATCCTTGAAATGGTTATTGTAAATGCTATGGTATGATGTTATGATGTTATGTACATGTATGCAAAAGTAAGCAAGTGTATATACAGGTAATCATATTCACACAAAGCAAACAAATCCTTAGGTTTAAGCTTGCATGGGGTTTGTAGGTAAGTACCCTCTTGAAGTTAGTTGGCTCATCCTGTCCTAAAATAAAAACTGGGTTCTAAGGAGCTCAATATCATTGGATTATTTTCTATGTTCATTGTTTTGGTTTAGCCACTTAACTGGAGACCAAAATATTCCAAGAAAACAACCCTCAATGAGTGTAGTATCGAGTATCTACCAACATCGGACTGCACCAAAGTCGGTCATCTCACTACCCCTAAAAAGGCCAAGATGGTCAAGTAAGGTTCTAGAGTTCGTTAGTGCTTCATGACATCACTCAGCGGCCCTGTATTCTCCTTGACTACTCAAGGGCTACCGGTACTCACAAATATGTCACACTAGCATAGCTTACTGCTTCAACCATGTCGATATACCCCGCACAGTTCCCTCGCAGTTTTATTGCTATTTACCTAAGAAGGTGCCCCCAAATTCGGGTGTAGGATTTATAACAAACCCAAACAAGGACCCAAAAAGTAAAGCAATCAAAGCAATCAAAGCAAGTATGTAAAGGTGATCTAAACCCTAAGGTAACCCCACTTTTAAATTAGTCCCCAACAGAGTCTCCAGTTCTGTGATACGGTGGGAGAACTGACTTGAGGTTTTGCGTTTGTATTCGCACTTGTTCGGTTTAGCAAGAGTCGCCACCGACTTTTTATTTTATCCTAAAGGAAAGGTTAAAAAGCACAGGAAAAACCTTTGAGATGTTTTCGTGGGTTCGGGGGGTAGATTATGAAAAGGGAAGGTGCTAGCACCCTTTTCATCCATGGTTATCCATGGGCTCTTAGTTACTTATTTTAGATCACTTGCATTGATTTTCAATTGTTTGAAATGGTGCTTTGTGTGTGTGGTTTTGAAAATGTTTTGAAAAAGATGCCTTGTCTAGGCAAACATTGTAACAATTCTTTACTCGAATGTTTTACAAAGGTGTTTGTCTTTTTGAAAAGATGTTTCAATGTTTTTGAAAGTTTGTTTTGAAGTTGTGTTGTGATGTGTGTTTTGAAAAATGGCAAGGATTGTTTTGCAAGATTGGTCAAGTAACCAAGAGCTATCTACCCTAAATTTCTCAAAGATCTTTCTTATGTTTTAACCCTTTTAACAGTGTTGTTTCAGCATTGTATTTGGTGAACAACCTTGTGTTAGGATGTTAACGGGACAGGCGCGGGTCATCGTTTAGACCATGAAAGCAATAGTGTCAAGTATCTTTGGCAATTTGCTTGAGGGACTATGATCATTTTGTTTAGGCAACTTCGAAAGCGTCATCGAGGGACTATGATCATTTTGTTTGTTCTTGTTTTGTTTTGCCAAAGTACTTGACATGCAAACATGGCCCATTTTAGAAGGCAACAAGTGGAGGAACCCTAGGGGTGCAAGTGTGAACGGTGTATTGATTTTCATGCATTTGTCTTGTATTAGGTTATCTAGCGGTTGATTTTGAATCTTCGCATACAAACCCTAATTACTATACAGTATATAGAAAGCGATAAATTGCGGGAATTTAAAGTCTAAGCTATTACAAATAAGTATCCGGGGATGGGGGTACAAATGTTTACAAATGGGGATGAGTCTTATCAGGATAGTAGTGCCAAATAATATTTACAACCAAATCGAATCGCATTCTCAATGTTAAAGTATAGCAAAGTATAAGAATCAAAGAGAAATAAAAGTATTAAAGATGCACATGATTATTTACAAGTGATGCAAATATTAACCTAATTTATTTATTAAGTATTTATTATTTATTTTTTGTATTTTTGTTAATTATATAAACAAAGGTTTTTAAAAAAGAAAAGAAAATTGTTTAAATTTAAGTATTCTATTATCTATGTATTTAGTTAATGCTTTTATGTACAAGAAGTTCTTAAAAGAAAAAATATTTTAACTTAATAAAAGAAATCTAATATTTACATATTTTGTTTAAAAAATAAAAAAAGACTATTAAAACATTTTTTTATACAAAAGTTCAATATGTTGTTTTTTATTTAATAAAAGAATTAAATTAAGTTATATGTATGAAAAGGAGGAAAAATAGAGTGATAAAATAAAAAATAGTATTGATTTATAAGTATAAGAAAAAATAAGAAGAAAAAAAAAAGGTTGAACGGGGCCTAAGGAGGCATTTGGCCCAAAGGTTAAAACAAACAGATGAAAGAAACGAGGGGGGCGGGTGCACACGCTGAAGGAGATTGGGCTTAGGGTTTAATGGGGATTAGGCCCAGCTGCGCTTGATAATGTTTTTGTTAGGGTTGGAATTAGTTTGTCTCAGAACTTAGGGTTACGGTTTTGAACGAACGGCGTCGCTTCTCTTCTTCGTTCTTCGTCCTCTTCATCTCCTCAAACCATGGCTTCTGACGCCTCATCCGTGCCTCAGCTGCTAGAGCGCCTCCTCCACCTCCCTCTTTCCATGGTCATACCCAGGCGGTGATAAAAGGTAACGATTTCTCAGTTTCTTTCGTCTTCGTGTTTTAGGGCTTTGGACACGTTTTTGATTTTTATGTTATTTGATATTTGTGTGAGGTGTTAAGGAGAAGGGAGGAGTTACTACCTTTGGAGAGGAGACGGAGGAGGACGGCGACGCGTCTCAGGTGGCCGAGGCGTGGGGACCGCTGATGAGGCTTGCTGGCTCCCTGGTATTCGTATCTTGCTTTTTTTGATGTTTTATGATGACTCTTTTCTGAAAACACGACTTTTTAGTTCTCTCTTCTGCTTGCTTGCCTGTTTCTGAGTTTGATGATGTTTGTGATACGGTGGGAGAACTGACTAGGGTTTTGCGTTTGTTTTCGCAAATGTTTCGGTTGAGCAAGAGTCGCCACCGACTTTTTATTTTATCCCAAAGGAAAGGTTAAAAAGCACAGGAAAAACCTTTTGAGATGTTTCGTGGGTTCGGGGGGTACATTATGAAAAGGGAAGGTATTAGCACCCTTTTCATCCATGGTTATCCATGGGATCTTAGTTACTTGGTTTTTTTTAGATCACTTGCCTTGATTTTCGATTGCTTGAAAATGGTGTGTGTGTGTGTGTGTTTTTGAAAATGTTTTTGAAGAAGATGCCTTGTCTTAGGCAACCAATGTAATTGACTCGTGTTTGAGTGTTTTACAAAAGTGTGATCTTTTCGAAAAGATGTTTCAAATGTTTTTGAGAGTTGTTTGAAAGTGTGTATGAAGTGTGGTTTAAAAAATAGGCAAGTGTTTTGTTTTGCAAGTTTGATTCAAGTAACTAAGAGTTTGTCTACTCCTAAATTTCTCAAATATTTCTCCTATGTTTTTAACCCTTTTAACAATTTTGTTCCACCATTGCATTTGGTGGACAATCTTGTGTTAGGATGTGAAAGGGACGGGTGCGGGTCATCGTTTAGACCATAATTGCAATGGTGCCAAGTATCTTTGGGCAATTTTTCTTTGGAGGGACTTGATCATTTTTAGGCAACTTTCGAAAGCGTCATCGAGGGACTATGATCATTTGAATTATGTTTGTTTTGCCCAAAGAGACCTAACATACAATATGGCCCATTATTGAAGGCAACAAGTGGAATACCCTAGGGGTGCAAGTGTGATTAGTGTTGTCCATTTTCATGCTTGATTATCTTGAAGTTAGGTCAAACTATTTTGGTTAATTGATTTGCATACAAACCCTAATTCTAGCATGGCATTATTAGAAAGCATTAAAGTGCAAAAAATAAAATTTCTAAACTATTACAACACAATATATGGGAAGGGGGGTACAAATGTTCAAATGGGGATTTTTTAGCAAGAAATTAAATCCTAACTATTACATCAAAATTTGAGAATTTACAAGGTATTTAATTGCACAAATTAAATAAAAATAAATATGTAAGATGCAAAAAGGCTTTTTATATGTATGAAAAAAAGTATTTTTATGTGTCAAATAAACAAAATAAAAAGTATTAATTTTTTTGGAGTTTTTATGTATTTAGGGCAAAACCCTAATTTTGCAAATAAAAGATATTTATTATTTAATATGTACAATATTTATTAATTATGTACAAAAATAAAATAAAAATGAAGTATATTTGTGAAAAAGGTATTTTCAATATTAAATATCAATAAAAATAAAAATGTATATATTTTCTATTTTTGTCTTAAATATTCTAAAATATATATATATATATATATATATATATATATATATATATATATATATATATATATATATATATATATATATATATATATATATATATATATATATATATATATATATATATATATATATATATATATATATATATATATATATATATATATATATTATATATATATATATATATATATATATATATATATATATATATATATATATATATATATATATATATATATATATATATATATATATATATATATATATATATATATATATATATATATATATATATATATATATATATATATATATATATATATATATATATATATATATATATATATATATATATATATATATATATATATATATATATATATATATATATATATATATATATATATATATATTTGTATTATTTACTAAATATATTAAATATGTACAAAAATAAAATATTTAATATTTACAAAAAAAAAGTATATTTTATATAAAATGTTTTCAGAAGATAAAAATAAAATAAAATTAGAAAATAAATGTATTTTGTTTTATTTCTAATATTCTAAACAAAAAGTAATAAGTATTTATTTATATATATAACTAACAAAAGCTAATAAATATCAAATAAAATGCAAGAAAAATGTGGAAAAATGTTTTTAATATTTTTTATGCTTTAATGTAAAATAACAAATCAGAATAAAAAAAGAAAAAATTGAAAATGGCAAACAAAACTCAAAATGGGCCAGGGGGGTGCAATTGTAAAAGCATGGTGCAAAAAGAATTCAAACTCAGGCCCAGCCCAAGAAGACTTTGTCTTCAACCTTCAGACAAAACCTTTGAAAACACGCGCATTTTCTTGCTTCAAACATAACTCCTGATTCCTGGACTTTTAGCACAAACTCATAACATGAAAAGTGTTAAGCATCAAGCCACGATTCTGGACATGTAAAGAACTCATCCTAACTCTCAGAAATGAGAGAGAATTTCTCCATTCCCAAATCTTAACCTAACTTTTTATCAATGTTCAGACCTCAAATTCTCTAAGCACACATAATATAAATGAAAACTAATGATATGGGCATGTTCAGGGCTATGAATGTGACATAATTTCTTTATAAACCTAAAGCTAAAAATGCCTGGATAGAGAGATACGAGTTCATGAACTTACCTGTTCAGCTTGAATCGTATCTGGTAATGGAGGTGTTTTCAGGACAAGATAAGGATTTGGACAGCTTGCTTGATGTATGAGGATGCTATTCCAATACTTGGTGTGCTTTGAAACCTTCTATATCGAGCTGCAGAAGTCAACCTGCAAGAGGAAGAAATGAAAATGGCAAAACTGATTAGAGGTGTTACAGTCCACTCCTAATGCCTTGGACAGTTTGTATGGATGGTAGGGAAAGTGTTTGAACTGGTCTTGGCCAAGATGCACGATGGAAATGAACTATGCCACTCAAACTGCAGGGATGCCCTGTTTTTGTACAGTTCAATGGTGATTCTGTGAATGGGGAGGTATTGGAGGTGATAGACTTGTGTCTCAGGTTAGGATGGATGATTAGAATGTGTTTTGTAAGTTTGCTTAAGTTGGTCTTGGCAGAAATGAGAGTTGTGTGTTGTTATGCTATGTTTCTTCACACTTAAGCAAGAAAATGTCCACTTGAGTTTTAGACTGATAGAGGCCCCCCTAATGTGCTGCACAACTTAGTCTTGATCAGTGTAATTAGTCTAATAACTTGTGCCAAAAGGATTTGCATTGTACTTGCTTGGATTTGCATTTGACATAAAGTTCTACTTTTCAAAAATGGCAAAAATGCTTTATCTAAAAATGGCTTAATCTTCCATGTAATGCTTAAACACATAAAACAAGGCCTTGGCACAATGAGTTAGCATTAAATTATTGATTGCAAATGGGATATAGGACCTGTAATCAAGGAAAGCAAGCTGAATTCAAAATAGCACAAATGTATGAACATGTAAATTGGCCAAATCAAAAGTGAGTTTTTCCCAACTTGCCAAATTCGATTCTCCCTAACCATGAGGTTGTTTGATGAGTTCTTGGACATTTTGGAAAGCTTGGAATGTGTACTATAATCCAACTTTGAAATTAAAATTGAAATTCCAAGTGGAAGTATGTGAAAAATGGTCTTGAAGTTAGGCAAAAATCCTGCCTAAAATAGGTCAAATTTCTCTAAGTTAAGAATGGTTTGGTACCCTTGTTCCAAAAATTGTAACTTGAGCTACAAGCTTCTTTTGAGGAAACTTTGTGAATCAAAGTTGTAGATTTTGAAATGGACTACAACTTTCATGTTTTGACTTTTGCTTGAATCCAAATGAATCTTGGTGAGAAAGGGGGACAAAGTTAGGAAAAAATTAGGGTTTTTCATAACTTAGAAAAATTCTAAGTTATGAAAAATCTTCATTTCAAAGCCTAATTTGCAATTCTTGATTTCTTGATGAACAAGTTTCATGATTTGGCATGTTTTGATGAAAAATGAATCTTGACACTTGATTTTGACCAAAAAGTCAAAGTTTGACTTTTCAATATACAGTCAAAATTGATCAATTGATTGGGAAATTCAACTGTCAATCTTGTGCATTTGGGATCTTTTGAACTTGTTGAGTATGTCAAGACAATTCCATGGGGTCCTTGAGTCCATATGTGAGCTTGGTTTGCCATTGGCTTGGTCAAACAGTCAAAAATTGCCTTTGTGCAGTCAAAACCCTAAAAATGACCATTTTGCCCTTTTGGGGATCTGATCAAATTTCTTGTGGAATTGTGATCCAAACTTGATCAAATGGTCCATGTGAGTTCATAATGTTGATATGGGTCAATTTTTATGAGATTTGACTGTCAATTGGCCACAATTGACTTTTTCCCCAATACAGTTGATTTCTAGGTCAACTGTCCAATTGACTGGGCAAAGTTTGGAATCAAGGCTTGAAACTTGGTATGGATAAACTTGGGAGTCCACCATGAAGCATGAAAGTCATCTTAGGCATTTTAGGTCAAAATATCTTTGTGCAAACACAAACCCTAATTTGGGTCAACAGTGCAAGGAGAAGTCTTGAGCAGAGGAAACCCTAACTGGACCTTGAGCTCCAAGGGTCTTGTGATGAGAAAATGTTGAGGAAATGGGAGGGAAAATTTTGGGGTACAACAGTTGCCCCTGTTCAATCTTCTTGAACCTGAAGAGTTAGATTGGCAAGTTTTCCTTTCGCGACTTGAAGGTAAAAGAAGATTGGACACTAAAGTGCCCAGAAAATTTGCACTCGGCGATGTGATGGTAGAGGTGAATGGGCTTAAAGATGCCATTTGGTGATGGGCTTAAAGATGCCATCTGATGCGATAGAATCTTGTCAGGGGATGGGCTTAGAGATGCCATCTGAGAATGGGCTTAAAGATGCCATTTGGTGACTGCTGGTAGGAGGATGGGCTTATAGATGCCATTTAGAAACGTTTGTTGGAGGATGGGCTTAAAGATGCCCTTTTGTGATGTTGAACTGTATGTCAATGGTGAGTGGACGGGCATTAGAAAGGCCTCCATGTTTCAGAACATCTCAAAACTGGGGGTCTGAATAAGCAATAGATTGACATCCGTTGTTGGGAAGAATCCATAAACTATTTTTGAAGTTGAGATTGAATAAGCAATAGATTGACATCCATGTTTGGAGAATCCGTAAACTGTTTTCAAAAGTTGCATCTGAACAAGTGATAGATTAACATCCGTTGCTGGGAAGAATCCATAAACTGTTTTCAGAAGTCTTGAAGTTGAATAAGCAATAGAGCAGCATCCGTTGTTGGGAAGCGTCCGTAAACTGTTTTCAGAAGTCTTGAAGTTGAATAAGCGATAGAGCAGCATCCGTTGTTGGGAAGCGTCTGTAAACTGTTTTCAAAAGTTGAGAAGAGTCTGAACAAGTGATAGGTTAACATCCGTTACTGGAGAACCCGTGAACTGTTTTCAGAAGTCTTGAAGTTGAAGAGGAACCGGTGTAGGGTTTCCTGATGATGCGTCCGTGTAAAACTGCATCTGAATGAATCTGGAATAAGTATCAGAATGTTGTTGTGTCCGGGTCACATCTGAACTATTTCTGGATGAATCTCGGAAGATGATCTTTGTCTGTCGACTGATCTTACCTGAAAAGGTAAAGGGTTAGTTGTATGCAATGTTATGATGCATGATGCAATGTATGTGACATCAATGTTTATGACATGAATGTGATGAATGCGCATGTAAGCTGATGAGCTATCTTGCTGAGGATAACTGAATCCTGGATGGCTGAAGATAAAAGAATCTTGACTGCTGCCGGGGAGAATAATTCTTTGGCTGCTGCTGTGGAGGGCAAGAATCTCTTGATTGTTGAAAAATGAGCAGTCTTGGGACCACTGTTGGGGGAATCAGAAGCTTAGGTTGTATGCCAAACTACTGGGGACTTCCTGTTTTGAGGAGATCTGTGCAGGATTTCCTGATGATGAGTCCGTGTAAAACTGCATCGGGTTTTTGAACACTTTTGACATTCGAATGCCCCAAGTGGTGATGTAGATAATTTCCTGGCTTGTTACAGGTGTTGATCTGGAATTAGTCGTCAATAGATATGCCCTGGCTGGATACAGGAATCGAATCTCCAAACTCTTCAGACGTGCCCTGGCTAGATACAGGAATCGAGTCTGGAAATAGTCATCAACAGATATGCCCTGGATGGATACAGGAATCGAATCTTCAAACTCTTCAGACGTGCCCTGGCTAGATACAGGAATCGAGTCTGGAAATAGTCGTCAACATATATGCCCTGGCTGGATACAGGAATCGAATCTTCAAACTCTTCAGACGTGCCCTGGCTAGATACAGGAATCGAGTCTGGAAATAGTCGTCAACAGATATGCCCTGGCTGGATACAGGAATCGAATCTTCAAACTCTTCAGACGTGCCCTGGCTAGATACAGGAATCGAGTCTGGAAATAGTCGTCAACAGATATGCCCTGGCTGGATACAGGAATCGAATCTTCAAACTCTTCAGACGTGCCCTGGCTAGATACAGGAATCGAGTCTGGAAATAGTCGTCAACAGATATGCCCTGGCTGGATACAGGAATCGAATCTTCAAACTCTTCAGACGTGCCCTGGCTAGATACAGGAATCGAGTCTGGAAAGAGTCGTCAACAGATATGCCCTAGCTGGATACAGGAATCGAATCTTCAAACTCTTCAGACGTGCCCTGGCTAGATACAGGAATCGAGTCTGGAAATAGTCGTCAACAGATATGCCCTGGCTGGATACAGGAATCAAATCTTCAAACTCTTCAGACGTGCCCTGGCTAGATACAGGAATCGAGTCTGGAAATAGTCGTCAACAGATATGCCCTGGCTGGATACAGGAATCGAATCCTCAAACTCTTCAGACGTGCCCTGGCTAGATACAGGAATCGAATCTGGAATTGTGATAGTTGATTTGTTGGTGATTGTAAATTCCAGCGGGTGGTGAAGGAATGATTGAACACTTTTGACATTCGAATGTCCCAAGTGATGATGAGTCTTGAATCAGATTATTCTGCGAATTGAGAGATTTCTTGAACTCTTGACTGGACTGCCCCAGGTTAACTGAATCTTGAAAGATCTGTTGAAACCTTGACTGGACTTCCCCAGGTTAACTGGATTTTGAAAGATTTGTTGGACCTTGACTGGACTGCCCCAGGTTAACTGGATGGTGCTATGTCATGCCTCTTGTTGATAGGAGATGTGTAATGGAAGTGTCGTCCTTTTGAAGTGATTCTGTTCACTGAGATAGTTTTCGTTCCTCTGAACATTCGCTGTATGAAATTCTTCGCTGTCAAACAAAAAGCCAAATGCAGACAGTGATATTCAAGCAATGCAAAGTTTATGTTTGTCTCGAAGTTTTGCAAAATGCGTTTTTTAGCAGAAAACTTTTTTATAAGACAGATCAACACAAGATTTAGAGCAAAGCCTTACAGGAGTCAGGATACCTTTTGTAACAGTATGCTTTCGAGCTAACCCATGCTTCAATTAGGACTTTTTGAAGGGTTGTAACGTGGCTTGGTTCACGGTTTAAGAAACAAAGGATAAAGGCTCAAAGTACATTTGTACCCACCCGCTCTTCGTGATATTCTTCATACCTAAGATCAGTTAATTGTGCGTCGCACTCTGTTTTGAGTTTGGAACGACTTTTGGGCGATGGTTCACCAGTTGAACTTTGGGAGACAGTCATCATCTCCTTTTTCTTTTTCAACATTTTCCATGTTGTTGAGGATTTTGTAATGACCTCACTATTTTGATTTTGATTTGTTATCCCTAACTTTTGCCTGACTGTCCCCATTTTTCGAGATTACAGTCAGCGGGATGCCCCAGCTTTCTTGAGACTCCTTTACAGGTTTTGGCTCAGTGGGCTTTTCTCTTTTGAGAGATTGACTGTCTATGTGATAGGGAACCACCCTTGTCTTTTGATTCCAAAGGAATGCTTTTCTTTTGCTTTGACATCGTTGCGTTACGAACTGAGAATTTGCGACTTCAATGCGCATTTTTCTTTTGAATTAACTGAGATACTACCCTGCCCCGGGTTTATATCAAAGGTTTTGATCGTTTAGAACAGAAAAACTCCTACTTCTTTGGCTCGAAGGGTTTGACTAGGGATTAACTTCCTTATAACTCCAGTGTTTGGGAATTGAAAGAAATGCCTGTACATCATCAGCAAGGTCTGTTCAAAAGCATACTGTATAAGATCATGGTATTGTTTCGTCATCCTCCCTCTACAGGCTTGCATCTTTTTATCAAGAGTCGAATATCATAAAGCAAACACAAGAGTAGTGAAAACGAATGGATGAATTCAAGACAAACATATGCAATGCATTAATGAAAACAGAGTTTAACATCAACAGATAATTGTTTGACAGCAAAAGAAATTACAACTTTGAAAATTCAAAATGAAGCAAAAGTCTTTCAGCTTGAGCTTTGTCACTCCAGGTGGAGAACTCTTTAACGGAAGATTTTCATCTCGCCGTCTGGCATGAATTCCAGCACTCCAATGTCGATCAGATCTTGAATCTTGTTCTTCAAGGCCCAACAGTCGTTGGTGTCGTGTCCCGGGCTGTAGGAGTGGTAAACACAAAATGCGTCGGAACGATAGTTAGGAGAGGAGGTATTGAGCTTCTGAGGAGGATCCCTTAAGGTAAGCAGGTTGACCTCCAACAGGCGCTTCAGTATGAAGAATGATGGTATTTCAGTCTCCGTGAACTGTCTTCCCGATGTTTCTGGCTTACGCTGATTACCCCGTTGACGCTGGCGAGGTTTTTGATGGGCTTGTGACCCTGAAGCAAGCGAAGGAGCCTTCCCCTTGTCTTCTTGAGTGGATGGAGGCTGAGCGGTGACTTGCTCTTCAACCTCAGATGTTTGCCCCAATTGGTTGTTTGGAAGCAGTTGGCGGACAAGAACTCTGAGTTCCTCTTATCTTTGAGATAGGTCTTGGATGAGAGCCATTTGACCCACCAACTGTCCCATCACTTGGGTCCTCAATGTTGTTAGATCAAACTGCAACTCCGCGAGCTGATCACTCCTGGCATTGTTTGAATTCTCCAAGCCCTTTGTGAGGAGAGCTTTCATTTCTTCTTGTCCCAGAGACAAGTTCAGGAACATTTCCTGCAGCTGAGCAGTCTGGTCTTGGATGTCTTTGACAGATCTTTCTAGAGCCATCTCTTACTGAAATAAACAGCAGGAGAGTAAGGAAACCTGAAAAAGGAAAGATCGTCAAGATGCAATGCATGATATGTGGATGCATGCTTTCAAGGATCTCTTGGGGTAAACACAAGAAAATGTTAGAGGTTGAACTTTGCTCCTGGATTGGAGAACTTTGCACCGGTGGATGTCTTTCTACTAGAATCAAGCTCACCAATGTCAAGTGGGTCATAGCCACTGATTCAAGTTGTTGCACTTGAACTTTGATTGGCATTGGTTAGAGGAGGAAACCTCTTGCCCTTTGGTAGACGTCTGGTTCAACGTAACCCTGCATCAAAAGAACCTTCGAGATCCTTGAAATGGTTATTTGAAAATGCTATGGTATGATGTTATGATGTTATGTACATGTATGCAAACAGCAAGTGAGTGTATATACCGGTAATCATATTCACACAAAGCAAACAAGTCCTTAGGCTTAGGCTTGCATGGGGTTTAGGTAAGTACCCTCTTGAAGTTAGTTGGCTCATCCTGTCCTAAAATAGAAACCGGGTTCTAAGGAGTTCAATATCATTGGATTGTTTTCTGTGTTCATCGTTTCGGTTTAGCCACTTACTGGCGACCAAAATATTCCAAGAAAACAACCCTCAAATGAGTGTAGTATCGAGTATCTACCAACTTCGAACTGCACCAAAGTCGGTCATCTCACTACCCCTAAAAAGGCTAAGATGGTCAATTAAGGTTCTAAGAGTTCGTTAGTGCTTCACGACATCACTCAGGGGCCCCGTACTCTCCTTGATTGAACTCAAGGGTTACCGGTACTCAAAAATATGTCACACTAACATAGCTTACTGCTTCAGCCGTTTCGGAATACCCCGCACAGTCCCCTCACAGATTTTTGCTATTTACCTAAAAAAGGTGCCCCAAATCCGGGTGTAGGATTTACAACAAAAACAAGAACCCAAAAGATAAAGCAATCAAGTCAATCAAAGCAAGAAAGTAAAGGTGATCTAAACCCTAAGGTAACCCCACTTTTAAGTTTGTCCCCAGCAGAGTCGCCAATTCTGTGATACGGTGGGAGAACTGACTAGGGTTTTGCATTTATTTTCGCAAATGTTTTGGTTGAGCAAGAGTCGCAACCGACTTTTTATTTTATCCCAAAGGAAAGGTTAAAAAGCATAGGAAAAACCTTTTGAGATGTTTCGTGGGTTCGGGGGGTAGATTATGAAAAGGGAAGGTATTAGCACCCTTTTCATCCATGGTTATCCATGGGCTCTTAGTTACTTGGTTTTTTTTAGATCACTTGCCTTGATTTTCGATTGCTTGAAAATGGTGTGTGTGTGTGTGTGTGTGTGTGTTTTTGAAAATGTTTTTGAAGAAGATGCCTTGTCTTAGGCAACCAATGTAATTGACTCGTGTTTGAGTGTTTTACAAAAGTGTGTATCTTTTCGAAAAGATGTTTCAAATGTTTTTTAGAGTTGTTTGAAAGTGTGTATGAAGTGTGGTTTAAAAAATAGGCAAGTGTTTTGTTTTGCAAGTTTGATTCAAGTAACTAAGAGTTTGTCTACTCCTAAATTTCTCAAAGATTTCTCCTATGTTTTTAACCCTTTTAACAATTTTGTTCCACCATTGCATTTGGTGGACAATCTTGTGTTAGGATGTGAAAGGGACGGGCGCGGGTCATCGTTTAGACCATAATTGCAATGGTGCCAAGTATCTTTGGGCAATTTTTCCTTGGAGGGACTTGATCATTTTTAGGCAACTTTTGAAAGCGTCATCGAGGGACTATGATCATTTGAATTATGTTTGTTTTGCCCAAAGAGACCTAACATGTAATATGGCCCATTATTGAAGGCAACAAGTAGAATACCCTAGGGGTGCAAGTGTGATTAGTGTTGTCCATTTTCATGCTTGATTATCTTGAAGTTAGGTCAAACTATTTTGGTTAATTGATTTGCATACAAACCCTAATTCTAGCATGGCATTATTAGAAAGCATTAAAGTGCGAAAAATAAAATTTCTAAACTATTACAACACAATATATGGGAAGGGGGGTACAAATGTTCAAATGGGGATTTTTTAGCAAGAAATTAAATCCTAACTATTACATCAAAATTTGAGAATTTACAAGGTATTTAATTGCACAAATTAAATAAAAATAAATATGTAAGATGCAAAAAGGCTTTTTATATGTATGAAAAAAAGTATTTTTATGTGTCAAATAAACTAAATAAAAAGTATTAATTTTTTTGGAGTTTTTATGTATTTAGGGCAAAACCCTAATTTTGCAAATAAAAGATATTTATTATTTAATATGTACAATATTTATTAATTATGTACAAAAATAAAATAAAACTGAAGTATATTTGTGAAAAAGGTATTTTCAATATTAAATATCAATAAAAATAAAAATGTATATATTTTCTATTTTTGTCTTAAATATTCTAATAAATATATATATATATATATATATATATATATATATATATATATATATATATATATATATATATATATATATATATATATATATATATATATATATATATATATATATATATATATATATATATATATATATATATATATATATATATATATATTTGTATTATTTACTAAATATATTAAATATGTACAAAAACAAAATATTTAATATTTACAAAAAAAGTATATTTTATATAAAATGTTTTCAGAAGATAAAAATAAAATAAAATTAGAAGATAAATGTATTTTGTTTTATTTCTAATATTCTAAACAAAAAGTAATAAGTATTTATTTATATATATAACTAACAAAAGCTAATAAATATCAAATAAAATGCAAGAAAAATGTGGAAAAATGTTTTTAATATTTTTTATGCTTTAATGTAAAACAACAAATCAGAATAAAAAAAGAAAAAATTGAAAATGGCAAACAAAACTCAAAATGGGCCAGGGGGTGCAACTGTAAAAGCATGGTGCAAAAAGAATTCAAACTCAGGCCCAGCCCAAGAAGACTTTGTCTTCAACCTTCAGACAAAACCTTTGAAAACATGCGCCTTTTCTTGCTTCAAACACAACTCCTGATTCCTGGACTTTTAGCACAAACTCATAACATGAAAAGTGTTAAGCATCAAGCCACGATTCTGGACATGTAAAGAACTCATCCTAACTCTCAGAAATGAGAGAGAATTTCTCCATTCCCAAATCTTAACCTAACTTTTTATCAATGTTCAGACCTCAAATTCTCTAAGCACACATAATATAAATGAAAACTAATGATATGGGCATGTTCAGGGCTATGAATGTGACATAATTTCTTCACAAACCTAAAGCTAACAATGCCTGGATAGAGAGATACGAGTTCATGAACTTACCTGTTCAGCTTGAATCGTATCTGGTAATGGAGGTGTTTTCAGGACAAGATAAGGATTTGGACAGCTTGCTTGATGTATGAGGATGCTATTCCAATACTTGGTGTGCTTTGAAACCTTCTATATCGAGCTGCAGAAGTCAACCTGCAAGAGGAAGAAATGAAAATGGCAAAACTGATTAGAGGTGTTACAGTCCACTCCTAATGCCTTGGACAGTTTGTATGGATGGTAGGGAAAGTGTTTGAACTGGTTTTGGCCAAGATGCACGATGGAAATGAACTATGCCACTCAAACTGCAGGGATGCCCTGTTTTTGTACAGTTCAATGGTGATTCTGTGAATGGGGAGGTATTGGAGGTGATAGACTCGTGTCTCAGGTTAGGATGGATGATTAGAATGTGTTTTGTAAGTTTGCTTAAGTTGGTCTTGGCAGAAATGAGAGTTGTGTGTTGTTATGCTATGTTTCTTCACACTTCAGAAAGAAAATGTCCACTTGAGTTTTAGACTGATAGAGGCCCCCCTAATGTGCTGCACAACTTAGTCTTGATCAGTGTAATTAGTCTAATAACTTGTGCCAAAAGGATTTGCATTGTACTTGCTTGGATTTGCATTTGACATAAAGTTCTACTTTTCAAAAATGGCAAAAATGCTTTATCTAAAAATGGCTTAATCTTCCATGTAATGCTTAAACACATAAAACAAGGCCTTGGCACAATGAGTTAGCATTAAATTATTGAGTGCAAATGGGATATAGGACCTGTAATCAAGGAAAGCAAGCTGAATTCAAAATAGCACAAATGTATGAACATGTAAATTGGCCAAATCAAAAGTGAGTTTTTCCCAACTTGCCAAATTCGATTCTCCCTAACCATGAGGTTGTTTGATGAGTTCTTAGACATTTTGGAAAGCTTGGAATATGTACTACAATCCATCTTTGAAATGCAAATTGAAATTCCAAGTGGAAGTATGTGAAAAATGGTCTTGAAGTTAGGCAAAAATCCTGCCTAAAATAGGTCAAATTTCTCTAAGTTAAGAATGGTTTGGTACCCTTGTTCCAAAAATTTTAACTTGAGCTACAAGCTTCTTTTGAGGAAACTTTGTGAATAAAAGTTGTATATTTTGAAATGGACTACAACTTTCATGTTTTGACTTTTGCTTGAATCCAAATGAATCTTGGTGAGAAAGGGGGACAAAGTTTGGAAAAAATTAGGGTTTTTCATAACTTAGAAAAATTCTAAGTTATGAAAAATCTTCATTTCAAACCCTAATTTGCAATTCTTGATTTCTTGATGAACAAGTTTCATGATTTGGCATGTTTTGATGAAAAATGAATCTTGACACTTGATTTTGACCAAAAAGTCAAAGTTTGACTTTTCAGTATACAGTCAAAATTGATCAATTGACTGGGAAATTCAACTGTCAATCTTGTGCATTTGGGATCTTTTGAACTTGTTGAGTATGTCAAGACAATTCCATGGGGTCCTTGAGTCCATATGTGAGCTTGGTTTGCCATTGGCTTGGTCAAACAGTCAAAAATTGCCTTTGTGCAGTCAAAACCCTAAAAATGACCATTTTGCCCTTTTGGGGATCTGATTAAATTTCTTGTGGAATTGTGATCCAAACTTGATCAAATGGTCCATGTGAGTTCATAATGTTGATATGGGTCAATTTTTATGAGATTTGACTGTCAATTGGCCACAATTGACTTTTTCCCCAATACAGCTGATTTCTAGGTCAACTGTCCAATTGACTGGGCAAAGTTTGGAATCAAGGCTTGAAACTTGGTATGGATAAACTTGGGAGTCCACCATGAAGCATGAAAGTCATCTTAGGCATTTTAGGTCAAAATATCTTTGTGCAAACACAAACCCTAATTTGGGTCAACAGTGCAAGGAGAAGTCTTGAGCAGAGGAAACCCTAACTGGACCTTGAGCTCCAAGGGTCTTGTGATGAGAAAATGTTTAGGAAATGGGAGGGCAAATTTTGGGGTACAACAATGTTGTTGTTCTTTTACAATGATGATGATTTCAAATCTGAGAGTTGTTTGCTTTCTTTTTGCTTCTGAGTAGCTTTTCCTCTCTTGATGTTGTGTTGGCTTTGTTACTCAATGATGAACTTTAGTTTTGAGAGCTTGGATTTGTTTTCTCAATGATGATGATATTGAAACTGAGAGTTTTGTTGGTGTTTTGATTTTTGAAATGGTTTGGATATTTGGATGTGTGGATATTGTATGAGTTTTAGTTTGGATAGGCTTGGGCAACTTGATAGGTTTTGTTGAAGGTTTGTTTTAGGTTTACTACTGATATAAGCAGGCTTCTGGTTTCTGGGGGTTTCAAAGCTTGTTGCTTTTGTTTTTATCACAGGTTTGGAGTTTTGTTTATGCAAGCTTGGATGCTTGTAACTGGTATTATGCAGGTTTTGAAAATGAACAAGCTTTTAGACTTGTTGTTCAGGCAGGCATGAGGTTTATCAGTTTGCTTGCTTGTTTAAGGCAGGCTTTGATAGGCTTGAAGGTTTACTGGTTTTTAGGATAGTTTATTGAAGCTTATGCAGGTTTGGATACTGAGTTTGACAGGTTATATGTTGAAACTGGTTTCTAAGCTTGAGGCAATTTTAAACTTGTTTGTTTTCTTGAGAGGCTTTTATGCAGGATGTGTTAGGCTTCTCAGTTTGCTTCCTTGAAAACAATTTTGAGGTTACAAGCTGTGTAATATTTTTCTATGTGTTCTCTGTATCCTTTTGTTCTGAACTGGAACTCTTTGTTATATCTTTTTCCTAAGCCTGCAAAACTGTAAGCCTCTCTACTTCTCTCTCTCTTTCTCTCTCCACAGGAAAAAAGCATTTTTTATTGCTTAAACTGTCCTTTTCTGAAAAAGTGTTTGGCTGGGAAATGATGATAATTTTAAATATATGCTTGCAATGTTAGCTTTGTTCTGCCTCTTGTACTTTCTTCTTTTCTTTGATGACAGCTTGATATCTTTTGATATCTTTTTGACAGTTTGGTTGACATTTTGAATTTGTGCAACTTGGTTTTGGCATTTCAGTTTGGTTTGCCTTTTCAGTTTGCAATTTGGTTTTAAATTATGCAGCCTGTTTTGGCATATTCAGTAGCTTATCCCTTTGGTTGACAGTTTGAATTTATGCAGTTTGTTTGGCATTTCAATTTGGTTTGCCTCTTTTTTTTTGCCAATTTGAAATTATGCAGCCTTGTATTCATATGCCTGCAAATAAATTGCTTTCCCTCTATATGAACCAAGAAGAGAGTCTTCTTGCGATTTGCAGAGAGGACGAACAAACTGATTCCGGCCAACACTTTTAATGATGAGTCTTTATTTATCTGTCTGAGAATGCATTTTTAAATTAATCTGTATTGACTTTTCTTTTTTCTGGCTTTGCAGATAAATATCAATTGAGCAAAGGATGCAATCAGTAGAAGATGAAGATTTCCAGAGATTTAGGATATAGTTTTAAATTACTTTTAATCATTGTAATAATATTAATTTAAACAACTGTAAATAAATTTACAGTGTTCAAATAATATTTGTAACAAACAATTAAAAATGAATAAAAATCTTTCTTTGTTAGATATCTCTTTTAATTCTTCTGCAATTTCTTATTTAATCATTTAAATCTCTTGAGTTATAATAATTGGGAATTATCCCAATAATCTTAACTTAGATAAAATAAATAATTAACAAACGTCGCAGTCTTACTGTCTTGCATTAACCAATAATAAACCCGTCGTTCCAAATAACTAATAGGAATGCACAGTCAATCAAACAAACATCCATACGTCTTTCACCTCACTGATCAACCAACACTTCAAACTCTCAATCAGAAGCCTCAGCTTCTATCCCAGATGTTTAAACTTTGAGAAACAAACAGTAATTTTGAACAAGCGTCAAAACCATGTGACAGTCAATTGAAAAGAACCGTAGAATTGATTCCTTCTAAGAATGCGCGCGCAAACCCTAATTCTTGATTTATTGTCAAAGAAACGTCCGCCTGATCAAACCCTGAGCCAAACTCAACCAAACCCTGAAGAAGTGAAAAACACAAGAAGGGGGGTTGAATTGTAAAACTGAAAATCAATTGCAATGAACACGATATTTTTATCCTGGTTCGTTTGATCTCAAACTACTCCAGTCCACCCGTCAAGGTGATTTCGCCTCTCTCCAACGAGGTCTTAATCCACTATATTCAATTGAATATTACAATCTGCTTTAACAACTGCTAAAGCCTTCTTGATTCAAACCACAGCTCGGTTTGTCAAGGAAACACTTTCTTACAAAGAAGATAAATCTAGGTGTGTGAATGTTTTCTACAAAACTGTTTATCACAACTGTGATATTACACAACTTAAGCTTATGATACTAGATTGCTAAAATACTGAGTGAGGAATTGTGAAGCGTTTAGCAAACTGAGATAAGGAAGATGATGATTAGCTTTTAGGCGTGTAATATGATTTAGAGCATTAGCCAATTCAATCTTCATTGTCTTGTTTATATAGCACTGAGATTGTTGAATGTTAGAGCAATAATCTTGATTCAATGCCAATAACAAACTTTCCTCATTGAGCAGATCTTGTCTGGAATGATGCCGTTGGTAATAATTCGCTTTCAATGCACAGTACCGTTGCAACTTCAAGCGTGGTCTGGCTTTGGCTCATTCTGACTCTGCTTAAGTGCTGATGAACTGTTGTTGTCTTTATCAGAGTGTTGAGCGCAGTTCTGTTCATCAAGCTTCAGCATTTGCGTGAGTTATTCTTCTGATTCTGGTATTCTGATATAGCATCTTCTGATGCTGACGTTGATGACCAATATTCTGATGTTGATTAAGTGTACTCCTTACTGATACCTATCAGAGTTTCTGCAAAACAGAACGTAATAATTTAGGTAGCAAATAGTTCTTATATAAATCACATAATTAATATCATTTCATTTTGTTATCATCAAAACTTAGACTTAGGGTAGTAGATTCAAACTTTGTTCTAACAATCTCCCCATTTTTGATGATGACAAAAACTAGATATTTTTAATTGAAAATAACGTGAAAAAGTATCAGAGATAACTAAATGATAAGATATATCAGAGTAAGAGGTTATCAAAGATAAGGGATAAAGAGATATCAGAGTTGAGAGATACTCCCCCTGAATTTATTACTTCCCTTTTTAATTCCAAGAGTTCTTCAGGATCAGATCTTTATTGCCTTTCTTTGAACATCAGAATATCAGAGTCTTTGACTATCAGAAGCTTTGGATCAGAATGTCAGAGCAGAGCTTCAGATTAGAGTATTAGAGCTTTGCTTTGGGTTAGAGTATCAGAGCTTTAGTCTTCAGAATATCAGAGAGCATTCTTGTACCTGTAGACTTAAGCAAAAACAGAACAACATATTCAAGTATATCAGAGTTAGAATGTTTGAGATTTTCTGTCTTAGTAATCCGTTATTGAAAATATCGTTCTTGTTCTCCCCCTTTTTGTCAGCAATCAAAAAGTGTAAGTGATGTGCTAAAACATTTAGATCAGAAAAAGAACTTGTCATATTAAAATATTCAAAACAGACAAAGCAGTACAACAGATAAGCAAAGAAAACATGAAAATGGCATGAATGAACATCTAAGGTTGGGGAGGAATGCGTGTGAACAGGTTCTCCAGCATTGCTTTGATCTGATCAGCAGTCTCATTCTACTTATGCACCATGCTGACTACTGTATCTATCTTGCTATCCTGCACATCCATCCTTTCTTTCATCTTCTGGTCATTTTCATCCATCCTTTGCTGCAGACGAATGTCATTCAGCTTCAGCTCTTCCAGAGTCTGCCTGTCCAAGGCAGCTTGAGAAACATCAAAAGCAGGGAGCTTCTGAGAGCTTTCTGCAATATCTTCAGCTTGAATAGTCTGATCTTCTTCTGGCTGCACCTTTGAAGCTGGACGCTTCTCAGACCAGAGCTGGTCAGAGGCAGCTGGATCAATCATTCCAGGACAGACTTGCTTCAGAGAAGCAATCCACTGCTGCAAACCTGTTTCAAAATTCATAATACCAGAGCCAACATCTGGCTGTTTTGGTTTTGGAATGGCTATTTTATTTTTCAGATCAGCAAGACGGTCAAGGATTGTTAAATCTATGAAGGTCCTGCTGGGGTCTTCTGTGGTTTGCTTGGGAGCTGTTTGTTTTGGAGATGGAGTGGGGGAATCAGAAATTATGATTGAACTGTTTGGGGTTTTGGGAGTATTTGGTGGTGTGGTTTCTGGCGAGGATGGCAGCTGGGCCATTGTGACCGTTGTTCCACATGGCAGGTGTATTGCCAGAGGTTGTGGCTCAGAGGATTGAGGAGAATGAGGTTCAGAAGGAGGAGGAGTTGGAGTTTCAGAGTGATGAAACTCAGGTTGAGGTGATGGTTGAGGTGATGGTGGATGAATTTCTGGTTGAGGAGAGGGAGAAGGAATTGCTGGTTGTGGAGAAGTTGTTGGAATTTCTGGTTGTTCAGGGATATGTGGTTCTTCTGGAATGGGTGAGAGAGGTTGTTCTGGTTGAGGAGAGTAGACAATTTGTGGTTCAGAGTTTGGATTATTGGTGGGGTGATCAGAAGCATGTTGATCAATATCAGACAGAACTTTGTCAATTGCTGATGTTGTTGAAATTGTTGTTTTGGGATGTTTGGTGCGGGGTCTTCTGAGTTTTAGTTCCTCAGAAGGGTCATCTTCTGGTTCGATTTCATCTATTGTTGGGATGGGGATTGAGATTCTATGAGAGGTTGGAGTTGGTATTGATGTTGGAATAGTAGAAGAATTTAAAACAGAAGCAGCAGATAAATTACCTCTTTTCTTGGGTGTCTGCTGGGATGTTCCTTCTGAAGGGGCCTTCCTTTTCTTCGTCTTCTTCAGTGTAACTTCTATTTCAGGTTGGTGCAGATCTTTGATATTCAGCTTAGGATCTGTACCATCAGCCTTGCACGCGTCCAAATATCTGAAAACCACCACTGGTTTAGATTCTATCTCAGAAAATAGAGGAAAGTCACTCAGTGGAACTCTTCTGCTAGTGATATCAGCAATGGGAGTAACGCTGGGTTCCTTCTTGATATGCTCTATTAACTTCATTTTCTTCAGATTCTTCGCGTTCAGAGGCTTGCCAATAGTTGGTTCAATGGTGCTTAACTCTTGAGCTTCAATCAGGTGCTCTATCAGCCTATTCTCAGTCAGAATATCTGATATTAACCTTCCAAAGGGTATCCAATCCCTCTTGGTTCTTTCTTCTTCCCTGGTTTCCTTCACGCTTGTTCTGAGGTGATTAAACAGAAGATGAGCCAAGTTGATTTTTACCTTCTGATTGATAAAATAGATCAGAAACTGCTGATCTATATTTATGTAATCAGGGGAACTGGATGGCTTCCTATGGTTAAAACACCCCAGAATGATCTTCGCCCAAACTCTATGGTGATCCTTGAGATCTCTGATTTTGCTGCTGGGCAACCCAAGGGTAAAAATCCTTTCTGCTATGACGCCCACGTCAGCACATCTCTCAGCCATATCAATACAGCGGACGCCACCGCCACTGTAACCAATTAACCTTGCTATGTGATCCTTCGTGATCACAATCTTCTTGCCCATTATGTAGGAGGTGACTTGATGCGTTGAAGCAGTTGCATGAATCCAGAACTCCTTGACTAGCATTGGGAATGTTGGTCCAACCAACCTGTCAAAATACCTTTCCCATTTCTGTGCCCTAACTTCTTCTGTCAAGTCAAAGCCATTTTCCTTCAGACTGCCAAAATCAATGATCAATTCAGATAACACTTCAAGATTCTTTACTGGAGTGAGGAGTGTTCGGAATGGGACTTGATACTTTTCAGATGATGCTTTCTTCTGAGAACCTGCAGAAGCACTGCTGGAGGTTGCCATGTTCACACTTAGGGATTTTGAGAAAAGCTGAGAAAATGGGTTTGAAAGAGATGAACACAGAAAAATGCAGAGAATATTTGAGAGATAATGAGAAACTGTAAAAGATTAAAGTGAGAAGTTAACGTGTTTAAATAGGGTTCAGAATATTTTGAAAGTGTAAACGGTTTCAATAAAGAGGAATGATTACGTTTTAAAAACATGATTACTTTCAATTAATGCTTGCTGATTTTGGGGGATTTGAGAAAGATACTTGAAACGGTTACCAGACATGTGTCTCAATGCACCCAATCAGCATTTTGCCTTCTCCGAATCGTGCACGCGTGTTCTGCTTCAGAGATATGCTGATGATTGGATGACACTTGTTTGATTTGGGAATCAGCACGTCTATCCTTGAGCTTGAACTCTCAGATCTTTAAGACTAGCATCTGATACAATCTGCATGTTCTATCTTTCTGAAAGGAGATTGATCAGAAGTTCACAGTAAAACAAGTACATTCTGAAGATAAATATATGAAATTAAAACATTTTCACTCTGGGCAGATTTTCATGCTGAGATGTTTCAGAATGAAATTAAACCTATCTTCAGAAAGGGGTTTAGTGAAGATATCAGCCCATTGATGGTCTGTATCTATAAATTTTAAGTTCAAAATTCCTTTCTGAATATATTCCCTAATGACGTGATGTTTTATTTCTATATGCTTAGCTCTAGAATGTAAAATGGGATTCTTACTTAAGCAAATAGCAGAAGTATTGTCACAGAGTACAGGAATGTTACTTTCAAAAATCTGGAAGTCTTCAAGCTGACTTTTCATCCAGAGCATTTGTGTGCTACATCCTGATGCTGCTATGTACTCAGCTTCTGCTGTTGATAGCGCAATTGTTGATTGCCTTTTGCTGGACCAAGAGATCAGATTTTCTCCCAAAAACTGGCAGCTTCCAGAAGTACTTTTACGCTCTACTCTGTCTCCAGCAAAGTCAGCATCGCAGTAGCCTACTAAACTGTAATCACTAGATTTTCTATAAAACAAACCCAGATTAGTAGTACCTTTCAGATACTTGAAAATTCGCTTAACAGCTGTTAAGTGAGATTCTCTAGGATCTGATTGGAATCTAGCACAAATACATACGCTGAATAATATATCAGTTCTTGAAGCTGTCAGATAAAGGAGAGAACCAATCATACCTCTGTAGACTTTCTGTTCTACATTTTTGCTTACCTCTTCTCTTTCCAGAATGCACGTGGGATGCATTGGAATCTTTGATGGCTTACATTCTGAGAGGTCAAATTTCTTCAGAAGATCTCTGATGTATTTGCTCTAATGAATGTAAGTTCCCTCTGGAGTTTGATTGATCTGAATTCCTAGAAAGAATTTCAGTTCCCCCATGAGGCTCATCTCAAATTCTGCCTGCATACACTTAGCAAATTTTCTTCCAAGAGAAGGATTAGTAGAACCAAAAATAATATCATCAACATAAATTTGACAGACTAAGATGTCATTCTTAACTGATTTACAGAATAAGGTAGTGTCCACCTTCCCTCTGGTGAATTCATTTTCTAACAGAAAGTTACTTAGTCTTTCATACCAAGCTCTGGGAGCTTGTTTCAGACCATATAGTGACTTCTTTAGTTTGAAAACATGTTCTGGATGTTTTGTATTTTCAAAACCAGGGGGTTGGTGCACATAAACCTCTTCTTCTATATAACCATTTAAGAATGCACTCTTGACATCCATCTAATACAGAGTGATGCCTCTATTAACAGCAAATGAAATTAAAAGTCTGATAGATTCTAACCTGGCGACTGGAGCAAAGGTTTCTGTATAGTCTATCCCCTCTTGCTGACTATAACCTTGTGCTACCAGTCGTGCCTTGTTTCTGATGACTTCACCTTGTTCATTTAGCTTGTTTCTGAACACCCATCTTGTTCCAATGACGTTGAATCCTTTTGGTCTGGGAACAAGATCCCATACGTCATTTCTGGTGAATTGGTTCAGCTCTTCTTGCATTGCCAGAATCCAGTCATTGTCCAGAAGTGCTTCATCAATGGAAGAGGGTTCAATCAGAGACACAAGTCCCATGAGGGTTTCTTCAGAGTTTCTGAAGCTTGCTCTTGTTCTGATTGGATCTTCCTTTCTTCCTAAGATAGTCTCTTCTGGGTGATCCAAGCTGCTTCTGGGTAATCTCTTCTGAGGTTGATCAGAAGCTGTTGTAGGATTGCTAGCAGTGCTCCTTTCAGACGTTGAAGGAGTGTCTGTGTTGAGAGCTTCTGATGACTTGTCTTCAGAACCTGTAAATTCAATTTCCATACCTGCAAAAACTTCATTCTGCTTTGACTTTTCAGAGTCAAGCTTATCATCAAAACGAACACTGATTGATTCTTCCACAATCTGTGTTTCTGTATTGTATACTCTGTACCCTCTTGAGCGTTCAGAGTATCCTAACATAATACACTTCTGTGCTTTAGAGTCAAACTTGTTCAAATAATTCTTTGTATTCAACATAAAACAGGTACATCCAAATGGATGAAAATATGAAATGTTGGGCTTTCTGTTCTTCCACAATTCATATGGAGTCTTTTCCAGAATAGGTCTTATTGAGATTCTATTCTGAATGTAGCATGCTGTGTTTATTGCCTCTGCCCAGAAGATCTTAGCAACGTTTGTCTCATTGATCATGGTTCTGGCCATTTCTTGCAATGTTCTGTTCTTTCGTTCTACAACTCCATTTTGTTGGGGAGTTCTAGGACAAGAGAAATCATGCAAAATGCCTCTGTCATTAAAGAATGACTCAAAATCTTTGTTTTCAAACTCTCCACCATGATCACTTCTGACTTTAACGATTCTAAGATCCTTTTCATTCTGAACTTGGTTACAGAAGGTAACAAACACAGAGTGTGACTCGTCCTTGTGTCTTAAGAACTTTACCCTTGTCCATCTGCTATAGTCATCTACGATTACTAACCCATACTTCTTGCCACTGACTGAAGCAGTTTTAACTGGTCCAAATAAGTCAATGTGCAGAAGTTCTAATGGCTTAGAGGTAGAAACAACATTTTTAGATTTAAAAGAAGGTTTTGCAAACTTGCCTTTCTGACATGCTTCACACAGAGCATCTGAATTGAACTTCAAATTAGGAAGTCCTCTGACCAGATTGAGTTTGTTAATCTGAGATATCCTTCTCATACTAACATGCCCCAATCTTCTGTGCCAGATCCACTGCTCGTTGTTAACAGACAGAAGGCACTTTACATTCTGACTTTTCAGTTCAGAAAGTTTGATTTTGTAAATGTTGTTTTTCCTCTTTCCATTAAACAGGATAGTCCCATCTTTCTGACTAACAGCTTTACATGATTTTTGATTAAAGATTATATCATAACCGTTATCACTTAATTGACTTATGGATAACAGATTATGCATTAATCCATATACTAGCAGAACATTATTAATAGAGGGAAGATTTCCATTACCTACAGTTCCAGAGCCAATGATCTTTCCCTTCTGATTGCCTCCAAAGCCAACGTGGCCTCCAGGCTTTGGAACATATGCCTTCTTCCCGTCATGTGTCGCGAGCAGCCAGAGTCCAGGTACCATGACTGGTGTTTCTGACTTGCTGCTAAAGATATCTGCAACATGTATTATTTTATCCTTAGGTACCCAGATTTTCTTGGGTCCTGATTTGTTAGATTTACCAAAACTCTGGTTGAATTTTGGTTTCACAGAGTACTTACTGCTAGTGTATTTAATATCATGTGTGTGGCCATACACAAAATGTGAATTCAGAGGAGTGTGTTTAATGGTTAAATCCATTACATTCTTTGGTGTAGGAACCTTACCTTGGTATCCTATTCCCTTCCTGCCGTTTCTGCTAACTCCATAGATCATTGAAGCCATTTTGCTTCTATCTATGCTTTTAGCGAGGAACTTCTGGAAACTGTGATCATACTCGTTGATGATCTCATCAGCGTTGCTGGGAGTTTCAGAAATTGGTTCCTTCTGAGAGTTTTGTAAAGTATTTTCTAATTTTGAAATTTTATTTCTCAGCTCAGAATTCTCCAATTTAAGACTCTCAGTCTTATTAGAGTCAGATTCAAGATTCCTTTTCAGGTCTCTGAATTTAACTCTAATTTGCTGATACCTTTCCAGAATTTAATTAAGGCTTTCAGCAAGTTCAGCCTTGGTAAAATTAACAGCAAAGTTAGGAAATACCTCTTCAGTATCTGATTCTGAGTCTGATTCAGAAGCTTCACTATCTTCTGAAATGTTGGCCATGAGAGCTATGTTGGCTCTCTCATCATCTGATTCTGAGTCAGCTTCAGACGAGTCAGAGTCATCCCATGTAGCCATGAGAATTTTCTTCTTCTCTCTTCCAAACTTCTTTTTGGGCTTTTCCCTCTGAAGCTTTGGGCAGTCACTCTTGTAGTGACCTTGCTCATTGCACTCATAGCAGATGATGTCCTTGGTGTTTGGCTTTCTGCTACTTGAGGAGCCTTCAGATCTTCTGTATCCAGAAGAAGAATCTGTCCTTCTGTATCTGGAAGAAGACTCGTTCTGATCAGATCTTCTGGGATTCCTGAACTTCCTTTGCCTCTGCTTCCACAGTTGATTCACTCTTCTGGAGAGGAGGGAGAGTTTGTCTTCTTCTGATGAGGATCCATCCGATGTTTCTTCAACTGCCTGCAAAACTTTAGACTCAGATTTTTTGTTAGATTTTAATGCTAAAGGCTTACCTTGCTTCTGGGGTTCATCAGCTTCTAGCTCTATCTCATGACTTCTGAGGGAGCTGATAAGTTCCTCCAGAGAAATTTTGTTGAGATCTTTTGCTAGCTTCAGAGCTGTAACCATTGGCCTCCACTGCTTGGGTAAGCTTCTGATGATTTTCTTGACATGATCAGCAGTAGAGTAACCTTTGTCCAGAACCTTGAGACCAGCTACCAGAATCTGGAATCTTGAGAACATTGTTTCAATGGATTCACTTTCTTCCATTTTGAATGCCTCATACTTCTGAATGAGCGCCAGAGCTTTAGTTTCTTTGACCTGAACGTTGCCCTCATGCGTCATTCTGAGTGAGTCAAACATGTTCTTTGTTGTGTCTCTGTTGGAGATCTTTTCATATTCAGCATACGATATGGCGCTGAGAAGGATGGTTCTGGCCTTGTGGTGATTCTTGAAGTCACGCTTTTGTTGGTCAGACATTGTTTTCCTATCAATCTTCTGACCGTTTGCATTCACAGGGTGCGTGTATCCATCTATCACCATATCCCACAGATCAGCATCATGTGCCAGAAAGAAGCTTTCAATTTTGTCTTTCCAGTAATCAAAGTTTTCTCCATCAAAGACTGGAGGTTTCCCGCTGAATCTGTCTCTGTCCTCATGGTTGTCATTGCTGGTGTGAGAATAAGTTCCTGCCATTGTGTTTTTCTGACGCTGGATCTTGTACTGACACGGTTAAGTGTTTTAGCTCAGAACCAGGCGCTCTGATGCCAATTGAAGAAGTGAAAAACACAAGAAGGGGGGTTGAATTGTAAAACTGAAAATCAATTGCAATGAACACGATATTTTTATCCTGGTTCGTTTGATCTCAAACTACTCCAGTCCACCCGTCAAGGTGATTTCGCCTCTCTCCAATGAGGTCTTAATCCACTATATTCAACTGAATATTACAATCTGCTTTAACAACTGCTAAAGCCTTCTTGATGCAAACCACAGCTCGGTTTGTCAAGGAAACACTTTCTTACAAAGAAGATAAATCTAGGTGTGTGAATGTTTTCTACAAAACTGTTTATCACAACTGTGATATTACACAACTTAAGCTTATGATACTAGATTGCTAAAATACTGAGTAAGGAATTGTGAAGCGTTTAGCAAACTGAGAGAAGGAAGATGATGATTAGCTTTTAGGCGTGTAATATGATGTAGAGCATTAGCCAATTCAATCTTCATTGTCTTGTTTATATAGCACTGAGATTGTTGAACGTTGGAGCAATAATCTTGATTCAATGCCAATAACAAACTTTCCTTATTGAGCAGATCTTGTCTGGAATGATGCCGTTGGTAATAATTCGCTTTCAATGCACAGTACCGTTGCAACTTCAAGCGTGTTCTGGCTTTGGCTCATTCTGACTCTGCTTAAGTGTTGATGAACTGTTGTTATCTTTATCAGAGTGTTGAGCGCAGTTCTGTTCATCAAGCTTCAGCATTCGCGTGAGTTAGTCTTCTGATTCTGGTATTCTGATATAGCATCTTCTGATGCTGACGTTGATGACCAATATTCTGATGTTGATTAAGTGTACTCCTTGCTGATACCTATCAGATTTTCTGCAAAACAGAACGTAATAATTTAGGTAGCAAATAGTTCTTATATAAATCACATAATTAATATCATTTCATTTTGTTATCATCAAAACTTAGACTTAGGGTAGTAGATTCAAACTTTGTTCTAACAAACCCTAGCAATCTGCTTGAACTGATTCAAAAGTTAATGGAAACCCTAATTTTGTCTGACTGATGAGAAAAGTCTATTTGACCGATTCTTAAGCCAATCTGAAACATCAGGAAAAGCCCGAAGCTGTGATTTCTTGTGAAAAAGAGAGAGAGCAAATTTTGGGGTACAACACAATCATTCAAATATAGTCAAGATATGATCCAGATGTCATTCTGTCACTCAAATATAGTCCATATACAATCACCTCTGGATGGCATTATAAGCCCATCTCCAACAACTGTCCATCATTTCTCCTTATGGCAACTTTAAGCCAATTCCCTATATAATTAACCACAACATCATCGAGCGTAAATTTCTGGGCATTCTAGTGTTCAATCATCTTCCACCTTCAAGTCACGAATGACAGATCCGCCAACCTACCTCTCCAGGTTTAAGAAGATTGAACAGGGACAGTTGTTGTACCCCAAAATTTGCCCTCTCATTTCTCAAGAAATTTCTCAAAAATATCACCCTGGACCCTCAGGCTTGCTTCTATCAAGTTTCAAGTCTTGAATTACAACTTTTCAAGAAAATCATTCACAAGGACAAAATGGTCAATTGCACACTGAAAAGTCAAACTTTGACTTTTGGATAAAAATCAAGTTTTAAGAATCATATTTCATCAAGACATGTTGGAATATGAAAATGTTCATCAAGAAATCAAGAAAGTCAAAATTCATTTTGAAAAGTAAAACTTTTCAAGACTTAGAAATTTTTCTAAGTGTTAGAAAGTTCTTTTTTATTCATAACTTCATGCCATTCTTTCACTAAGATGCAAGATGATTCAAGGAAAACTTTCAACATGAAAGTTGTAGATCCCGATGAGATCTACAAATTTTATTTGCTAATCAAATCCTAGAAGTGCTTGGATTTTAAGTTATAAATTCATGAAGTCATGACATATTCATTTAACACTTAGAGAAATTTTCAACAGATTTTGTTCAGGATTTTATCCCAACTTCTTAGCATTTTTTCACATAGTTCCAAGATGATTTTGTCAAAATGGAAAACATGAAAGTTATATAGGTTGTTTCAAGCTTTCCAAAACATCCAAGAGCATGAATTAATCATATTTGTGCTAGGAGATTCAAGGGCATGAAGTTGAGCATCCATTCTTGAATTACAAGCCATTTTTGTTGAAGAACACATAATCCAATTGGCAAGATGTGCTGCATAATCTTACTTTGCAGACCTTGTGACTTAAAAATCTCTACATAATTTAATGTTTACACAAGAGCTTGAGCTATTACCCAAGTGTTTGAGCCATTGACCAAAAGATCTTTCCATTTATGGCATAAATGCACCATTGCTACTCTTGAAAAGCAAGCCTTTTGGTACAAAGTTTATCTTAAGCCCATACCTTGCTTGTTGCTGATTATACTCCACCATAAATCATGGGAAGTGGCTCCACAATACCATCAACTTTGGTACTTCATCTTGGGACTATGGAGTACTTGACTTAGTTTGATCTTTGAAATCCAACCAAACCATAACATGCTGTTCTAAAAATCCAATCAACTCATATGCACAAACCCGTTGCCTATAAATAGAAGAAGCATTTGCAAGAGGAAGAGTTTGGAAAAAGGTTAGAAAAAAAAGGAGAGGAGGTAAAAATGGAGAAAGAAAATCAGAAGTTTTGTTGACAAACTCTCAAAAAATCTCATAACTGAAAAAGGTCATAACAGTCCACAAGGCAACACCTCAAGCTCAAAACATAAATTCTAGCTGCAAGGTAAGTCTCCTTAAATTTAAACTCTTCATTTCAATCATCATCATTTGGTTCATTTTTTAGGCTAAAATGTAGTGACCTTTGAAGAAAAGGTTTGTAAAAAAATCATGAACAATTGCCAAGATTGAGTGAAAAGTTTTCCATGAAATAGTATCATGAACAGGCAGGTGTAAGGCAGCTATTTTTCAAAACCATACAGCAGTAAATCCATTGCACCCTTCATGCAAATCGATTGCACGGGGTTCCAGTAGCCAGGTTTCCAAATATTTTGAGTGTGCAATCGATTGCACAACCATGCAAATCGATTGCACGGGGTTCCAGTAGCCAGATTTCCAAATATTTTGAGTGTGCAATCAATTGCCCAACCATGCAAGTCGATTGCATTGGAAGTCAGTAGACATGTTTTGAAAAAATGAAGCATGCAATTGATTGCACTAACATGCAAATCGATTGCACTCAAATGAAAATTAAATTTTTGCTTTGAAAAAACTTGAATAAAGAGTTGGACAATATAAAATGTTTCTTTTTGACCATTGAGCATCTATATCTTAAGTTCAAGGTAAGTATTATCATTATACCTTGAAATTTGCTTAGGGCTCGAACCAAAGACTTCATCCAAAGAGGCTTTTAGCTTGATCAATAATTTTTGCCTTCTTTATCAATCATGATTTGTCTTCATCAAAACAAAAGTGCATTCGAGAAGCTTGATTTTACGGCATGTGTCGACACATAATGATCCAAAATGTTTTCTTTTCCTTTCATTTTTCTTTATTTTTACATGCTTCATATATTTTCTTCATGGCTATTCAATATGGTTGTAATAGATAATTAGGACTTTAATTTCTTGCAATCCCCATTTGTAAATTTGTACACCCCGTCCCCAAATGATTGTAATAGCGTAGGATATTTACTTTCCGCAATTTATCGCTTTATATATAACATGTTAATAACTAGGGTTTGTATGGCAAGATAAAACCAATCAAATAGAAAACCCTAATTCAAGACAAAATCAAGCATGAAAATGACACACTTGCACACAAACACCCCTAGGGTTACTCCACTTGGTTGCCTTGAACAAAATGTCCATATTACGCATGTAAGGTATCTTAGAAAAACAAACAAAAAAACAAGATCATAGTCCCTCAATGACGCTATTCAAAGTTGCCTTAAAAAAATGATCTTAGTCCCTCAAAATGCTAAGATACTTTGCAACATTGCTAATCATGGTCATACGACGACCCACGCCCGTCCCATTTATACCCAAAGATAGGGTTACTTACCAAATCAATGGTAAGACAACAATATCAAAGGAAAAGAAAATGAACAAGAAAGACATTTGAGTAGGTAGATTACTTTTAGTTACTTGCTCCATTTCAAACAAATATCCTTGCTATTTTCAAAACAAACACACGCATTTCACAACATCTTACAAACTTGAAAACATTTTCAAAAAGACAAACATCTTTGTATACATTCTTACGAACGAGAATCATTACAAAGATTGCCTAAACAATGGCCTCTTTTACAAAATACTTTCAAAACCACACAAAGCACAATTTCAACTAAAGTAAGTGATCTAGCAAGTAACTAAGAGCCCATGGAAAACCATGGATGAAAAGGGTGCTAATACCTTCCCTTTTCATAATCTTCCCCCCGAACTCAAGAAACAATCTCAAAGGCCTTTCCTGTGCTTTTTCACCTTTCCTTTTGGATAAAAGAAAAGTCTGTGGCGACTCTTGCTAACTGCAAAATTTGCGATAAAACACAAAACAATCAAGTCAGTTCTCCCACCGCGTCACAATGTACAAGTGAGAGATAACCCGACTGTTGAGGCGTCACCCATACAGATAGAGAATCAGAAAGCGAAGCAGTTGTGTGGTAAAGATATTGTCTTGGTGAAGGTATTGTAGGGAGGACCAGATGATGGGAGAAAGACTTGGGAGCGTGAGGAGCAGATGAGAGAGTCATATCTGACTGTGTTTTCATTATGTAATTCTCGAGGGTGAAAGTTTCTAAAGTGTGGGAGAGTTGTTACACCCTATTTTCAAATAGTTTATTTTAATTGATTTAATTATGAATTGATTATGATTTTGATATTTTATTTGATTGATGGGTTATGGTAGTTAAATAATCAATTGGAGTATAAGTTAGTTGGAATAAATTAAAATTAATTAGAATTGTTTTTATAGTTAAATAATAAGAGTTTTTTAATTTAATTAAGTAAATATATTAAAATAATAGGAAAATAAAATGTGTAGAGAAATTGAGGGCAATGTTGGAATTAAGGAAACTATGGAGGATAGTGTTAGTTCTCTATTCTTATGATTGGCATTAATTATAGTAAAACAAATATAGCAGCAGTAAGTTAAATAGGACGTTCTAACTTGTTGAGAAAAACATGATAAACAAGAAGTCCTATTTTATGAAGAAACATGTCGAGTTGAGATGTTTCATCAACTGAAGCAACATGTTAGATAAGATGTCCTACATTGAATTATTCAACATCGTGATTGTGTTAGGCTGGGCTGTTGGATCAGTTTAAGATTTAACAGATGAAAAATATTCTGGGAATATTATGCTATCCTATATGGTTCTAATTTTAAGTTCTTGAAAATTCAAGCTGAAATCGAGAAGAATATTGATTTTCTAATTTTGGAGATAAATTAGGAAAGTCATGATTGAAGACCTATCTTAATACAAAAGATTTTGCAGATTTGTAGTAGCTGATATGCAGTGATTTGAAGCCGAAAATACAATTGGGTAAATGGTTATAAATAGAAGGTTTTAACCTAGAAGAAAGTAAGTCATGAATGTAAATATGTAATTTATTAGGGATTCGTTTGTGTGCCACTCTATAGGAGAGTTGGTCTGTGTTATTTGTGAGCCTCTTGACTATCATGTTGATAGAAGAGTGGGATTTTTCCTTGAGTTGTAAGATTTTATCCTTTATTCATAAGCTTTTAAGCATTAAATGTTTGTGTGTCAATCTCTCTTAAGCTTTTAAGCATAGAGTCAATTATTGTTATTAGATGAAGCTTTGAAGCAAATCCAAGTATGTTTCTTAGTCAAGAGTCTTGGCTAAACCTTATGGTTGTTAGATGTCACTGAGGTGATTTAGGAAGTGAGAAGGCGATTTCTCATATTTAGAGAGGACCTAAGTAAAGTGCCATTGGGTAGGGATTAGGCAATAAGTTGTAAACAGGGAAGTTTAGCTTTGAACTAATACTGTTGATAGTAGACTTTCTTCCTGGCTTGGTAGCCTCTAGAGTAGGTGTTGTTGTACACCGAAATGGATCATCATATCTTTGTGTCTTGATTGATTAAGATGTCTTATAAGATGTTGAAACATCGGTCACAACTCTGTTCTGATATGTTTATATCAGTATGTTTTATCTTGTTCAAGTGCTTTTACACAAAGATCAATGTCTTAGACATGTGTTAGGACATTAGTGATCTGTATACCAGAATTTCTATTGGTATCAGAGCAGGCATCCTGAACTATTCTTGGTGAGATCGAGGAAGATACTTTCTGGTACTTTGGACTTGAAGAGTAGAGTGTTGGTTGTAGCTGCTGCTATGATTGTGGTGTTAATTGTGAGGCGTCTCTCTGCTACTTGTTCCTCTATAGTATGAACATGGACAACTCATATTTTGTGACAAGGTGATTATTAGACCCGTCTTGAGTTGTTAGACATGTACCTTCGATTGTGAGTTATTGTGTTATGTTTGATTTATTTTCAAACATCTGGCATTCTGTTATCACCTGTATTGTGGTGATTATGTGAAAGGGTCATCTTGTTCTGCCCTGAAGGGTGTTGAGGAGTTGTTGATGTGTGATCCGCTTGTATGTATCTGAAAACTTCTGATGGTTTGGTGAATCATATGGTGTTATGGCACTTGAGGATAGCTTCGATCATCCTGCTAAAGTTACCAAAGATACTTAAGGTTCATCTCAAGTACACTCATAAAAGCACTTTCAAGTGAGTTTGTTGAATACAGACCTGAAAAAAGTAATAAGAAATTTATTTTCGCTTCCAACCCTAAAAGACCAATCTCTGGTCTTTGATAGAGGATCTCTTGTTGTGTGCCTTGGAATGATGTCCTACCAGATGTTAGAACATCACATCAGCAAGTTATGAAGATTTTTTTTGGCTAATGGAATGGCATTGCGGATGCTTTGGGTGCTAAACAAATGTGTGTTGATCACTTATGTTTAGAACCTTCTCCTGAACTGGAAGAGGATGTATCTTGGTTGTGTGTCTAAGAAGTTTCTATTCTAAAGACGGGTCTTAGGTATGTGTGTTGGTCAAGAGATGATCAACATCTTATTTACTCCTTGGGTTTGTTTGTTTTTTATCAAAGTATATAGGAGTGCAGAAGATGAGCTCAAAACTTCTAGAGGAGATTTATTTTCTCAATCAGGTTCTTCATAAGTGGATGTCAAGTATGTTGCACCCCAAAATTTACCCTCTTGATTTAGGCTTATGTTTCACCATGAATATCATATTGCATTGCATTCATACATTGTGATGGGATCAAAGTACTTTGGTTATCAAGTCTTCCTCAAACTTTGTAGAATGATTGCATTGACAAGTTGCTCAAGTAGAATATTATCATCTAAACCTCTGGATATTTCAAGCTCAAAATTTATTGCACATCCCAAGATATTCTATCCATCTCTTTGGATCATATGAGGATTGAAGTTTGTGTTTGATTACAAGGGGAATCACTCTTTTGATTCACCAGTCAAATTAGGGTTTTGCTTGATCAAGGCTATGGATCAATGTACAAGTCTTGATTTGGAAGCTACAACATTTAATTGGCATTTGAAAGGTCTTTGTACAAGAAATTGGCCAAGATGTCCAGAGGATTTTAGGTTTTGAAGATGGTTTATCAGTCTCCTAAGATGTTAACCAAAATTAGGGTTTGGTCCAAGTTGAGGTAATTGGGGTCTAGATAAGCCAATTCATGAAGCATCACTATCTTATCATCATTGAAATCAAATTTGATCAAGGAGTCTCTCATGATACTCAGTGGAATTAGGGTTTTGAAGCTTGATCAACTATCTCCTAGCACATGGCACAAAACTAGGGTTTTGGATTTAATCAGGATTTCTCTGACTTTTTCACCCAAACTTGTTTCCATGGTTCACCACATGTTATTAAGCATTTAGGATTGAAAGATTGAGGTTCAATTTGGATTGGAAATGGTTCAATTGGTCAAAAGGGGCAAATTGGTCATTTTGAACAAAGTCAGTAAAATCAGGAGTTGACTAAGTGGACTTTTGGTCAACCATCAATTTAAGCATCCACTTTTCATATCCCATGCCTAAATTCATCTTTGAATCATGAGAAAGGGTGAATTTGAGTGTAACTTGTTCAAGAAGTAATTTAAAATTTGAAAAAAATGGCAAGTGCCAAAATGACTTCTCTTGGGCAAGCCACGCGCGTAATTTCATCAAACACTTGGCATGCCATTTTGTGGAATCAATTTCTTGTGATTCAAGCTTCAATTTGAAAAATTAAAAAGAGCATTTTGTAGTCTCCCATGAGAACTTCTCATTGAACTTTGAATCATTCAATTTGGCCAAGAATTGAGTGAGTTGTGATGCTTTAAAGTTGGTATCTCAAAGCTGGCTTCAGGCACACCATGCATGCCCATGCACGCGCGTGGACCAGGCAGGCCAATTGCATTTTTTCCTCAAGTTTGCAACATCATTTCTCCATCAAGTCAGCATCAATTTGGAAAATTCAAAGCCCTGAGATGTTCTATATTTTGAAAGCTCTTGAAAGGCCCCTCAAGCATCCAAAATACATGAAGGAATTTTAAATGGCATAAGCATAAAGTCAGCTTGACAGATTATTGGAAAACCATGCCCATGTTACAGATTTTTTTTGCACAACTTCAGTTTTGATTGTTGTCAACATAGCCAGCTCACCAAGTGCACATGTTTTGCTCAAAATTCCACTCAACATGACATCACCAAAACGACTTCTAGGCTGGGCATAAGTAGAAACAAAACACATCACCATTTGGACAATCTTCATTTTTCTGTTTTTTGCAAATTCTGCTTCTAACGGCCTTGAGCTTTTCAAAGACCCTTATACCCTCAGCAGTCACTCTATATAAGCCATATTTCACTCCCTTTCAAGGCCCGCGTTCACTCTCTCAAAAAAATCAGAAGCTGCAATCTCTCTCTCTCAAAAAATTTCTGCTTCGAAGCTCCTTTATTCTCCATTCCAGAGCTCGATTCATGACGATTTTCACTTCATTGGAGCATTAGAAGCAAGGGACAAGGGTTTTCGCTTTATTTCAGAGGCCATAGTTGAGTTTATTTCTCAACTCGAAAGGTAATTTTAATATATTGATTCTCCATAATTTTGCTTGTTTCATGTGATTTAAAGCTTGTGATCATGTTCATAGCTGGCCAGATCTTACATCTGATGTATAAACTTGTTTGATTTTGAAGCACATGCAATTTGGTTAACTTCTGGTTTTTCAAGATTTAATGATTTTCTCAATTTTCTTGCTCTGATTTCTACTTCCATGGTCAATCATTTTGAATTTTGTAAGAAGCATGATGTAGTTGGTAATTTGAACTTTGATTAGTGATTGGAATCATTGATTTTGGTGGAAAAATGAGTATGTATGATGGACCTGAACATGAGCCCTAGAACAAGTCTTGCGCGCGTTTTGAGTTGGTCCGGAGGTTGAAGATGATGGTGTAGATTGATCTGATTGGTCCATGTGATTTTTAATGCATTTTTCATATTTTTGATTTTATTTTATTTTCTGATTTTATTTTTGTGATCAAAACATTTTCAAAAATCATGAAAAAATTACCATAGGCCAATAATAATTTTAGTATTTGTCATATTTTTTTTGAAATTTTTTAAAGTGATTTGATTGGTTTAAAAATTCATAGGTTTAATTAATTGATTGTTTAAAGATTATTTTTATTTTAATAGTTCTTTTGATCTAAAAATTCCACAAAAAATATCTTGGACTCATAAAATAATATAGAATTTGATTATGAAATTTATTTAGCATTTTTTCTATTTTTTATTAGAAATTTAATTTGAGAAGTTTATTTTGAATATTTGCTTCAGAATTTTTATTTTAATACTTCCCTTAATACAAAAATTCTAAAAAAAATCATACAAGCTTGTTTTCAATCATAAACTCTGAATATATTTTTATTTTTACCTTGTTGTGACTTTTGGACAGGGTTTGCATTTTTGCCCTTAAATAATATTTTAATTGTTATTTGTTTTGCTTGATTTTTATTTTAATACATCCGTTAATTCAAAAATTCCAAAAAAATCAGGGATGTATGTTTTTTAATTCTAACATTTGAATATATTTTTGGTTGGATGTTTTTTCTGATTTTTTACTAGAATTTCATTTTTGGATGTGTTTATTTGTTTAATTGATTATTTGTTTGAAATTGATTTTATTTTTGACTTTTCCTTAATTCAAAAAATGTGAAAAAATATGCATTCGGACATTTAGGGTTTCTTCGTGATTTGTATGATCTTGGTTTGAATTGTTTGAATTTTGATCTTACTTAATCAATATTTAAGATTAAAAGTCAAAAATTAGGGTTTTGTTGCTTGTGGTGCAAGTTTCTCTTTCAAAACCCTTATGCCCTGGATTTTTATTAGAATCCAAGTATTGATTATGGTTCATGAATGTGTTGAGGATCTGAAAACCATTTTTCTTGAATTATTTGACTTGGTTTGACATTTTTCCACAAATTATTTTGAAAACTTGTCTAGTTTGATAGTTTTTGCCAACTAGTCTTGAACTTTGTGCCTCATTTGAGTCCTTCCTCAATCATTCATGAACTTAGGGCTTTCTTTCTGACTTCTACACACTTCAAAGATGCTAAGAAGTTTTTGGTTTGATTTATTGATCCTTGTTTCTATTTTTGATGTATTTTTGAAGTGAAGGTACCCAATTAATGTTGCATGCCTTGTTGCAATTTGTTTGATGGCAAATGAACTTGAGTGAGGCCTGTAATTGGGCACCTAATGATCATGTTGATTCTTATTATCCACAATAACTCAAGTCATTTCACTTAATGCCCCATGTTTGAATGTTTGAACCTTTTGATGAACTATGTGGGATCCCACTTCTATTGTGCTTGTGAGCTATGGTTGACTTAATTATACATGATTGAATTATGTTTGCTACTGACCTATATGGTCTTCGATTGTATTCTTCTCAAGCTCCCATGATCCTTGATTGATATTCAATTGTCAATTCAATATGGTGATAGAAAGGAGCAACATTCCTCTGATTCTTTTGACCAAATTGTGCATATGCATGTTTCCTCTTGTTTATCATGTCTAATGTTTGATAATTGTTATCATGTTGTTCTCACTTCATCATGTTGCATCCATCCCTTATGTGAGTCACCGTTCACCTTATGGAATACTAACTTGGTTGTTGAATGTGCGAGGTACTTTGAGAAAGTTTCCATTTTTGGCTTGAGGCTACTGTGTTTCACTTTATTTGTGGAACACAACTTATTATATTGGCACTGCTATTGTGTTTGGCATGTTTGATATTCCATGCAGAATATATACATGTGATTGTGAATGCTATACATTGCCCATGGGATCTGTTCATATCTGATAATCTCATTACTTACATCCTGATGGCGTAATTTCTGACTTAATTTGTCTACTGATGCCAGCTTGCTTGAAGTTCTCTGGGTTTCTTTTATTCTTGATCAGTTTCTACGGATATTTATCCGATCGGTATTGCACTATTTCCTTTCTTCTATTTTCATGTTGCATAGTTCTCTGATTTCATGATGGGACCTTTGTTGCTGATAACTGTCAGGAGGCCCTCTGGTTTTTGTCTGATACATGTGTTGTGTTTGCTTTTGATCGATGAGTCACTCAATTTAGAAATTGAGATCACGACTTCGCTCTCAGTGCATGTTCCCTATAGAATGTTTATTGTTTTTCTCCTTTAATTGTTGATCGATGAGTCACTCAATCTTAGAAATTGAGATCACGACTCCGCTCTCAGTGCATGTTCCCTATAGGATGTTTATTGTTTTTCTCTTTTAATTGTTGATCGATGAGTCACTCAATTTAGAAATTGATATCGCGACTTCGCTCTCATTGCATGTTCCCTATAGGATAGTTTTGTTAAGCTTCCTTTAACATGTTGATTAAGGTAGGAATCCATGTATGCTAGCATAGGGTAGGAATTCCCTTTATCCTCAACCTTAGGGTCAATCATTGTATGATAACATTAGGGCTAGAGATTAGGATAGTCTCCCCTAGTTGTTTTCTTTTCCTTTGCATTCTGCATCTTAAAACAAAAATGGTTTTCTTGGAAAATCATAAGACATCTCTAATAAACTCAAACCCTTCTTCAAGGTAAAAGATACAAACCAATCTTACTTTGTCTGTGTGCCTCTTGGCTTTGCTTTTAAACCTGGTTTAGCCGATGTTTTGCCATCGTACATTTTTTTGAAGCCGGTGTTTTGCCATTGCACATGTTTGTTATCCTACTTTGATTCTCAATATCATTGTTAGGTGTGATGTTTTGTTATCTGTTTTATTGATGTTTCGCCATCTTTGCCATGATATCTTGTTATCTTAAAGCCGATGTTTCGCCATCGCACATGTTTTTTATCCTACTTTGATTCTCAATATCATTGTTAGGTGTGATGTTTTGTCATCCATTTTATCGATGTTTCGCCATCTTTTCCATGATATCTTTTTATCTTGAAGCCGATGTTTCGCCATCGCACATGTTTGTTATCCTACTTTGATTCTCAATATCATTGTTAGATGTGGTGTTTTGTCATCCGTTTTATCGATGTTTCACCATCTTTTCCATGATATCTTGTTATCTTGAAGCTGATGTTTCGCCATCGCACATGTTTGTTATCCTACTTTGATTCTCAATATCATTGTTAGGTGTGATGTTTTGTCATCCGTTTTATCGATGTTTCGCCATCTTTGCCATGATATCTTGTTATCTTGAAGCCGATGTTTCGCCATCGCACATGTTTTTTATCCTACTTTGATTCTCAATATCATTGTTACGTGTGATGTTTTGTCATCCGTTTTATTGATGTTTCGCCATCTTTGCCATGATATCTTGTTATCTTGAAGTCAATGTTTCTCCATCGCACATGTTTTTTATCCTACTTTGATTCTCAATATCATTGTTAGGTGTGATGTTTTGTCATCCGTTTTATTGATGTTTCACCATCTTTACCATGATATCTTGTTATCTTTAAGCTGATGTTTCACCATTGCACATGTTTGTTATCCTACTTTGATTCTCAATATCATTGTTAGGTGTGATGTTTTGTCATCCATTTTATTGATGTCTCGCCATCTTTGCCATGACTTTGTTATCTTTTAGCCAATGTTTCACCATCGCACATTTGTTTGAAGCCGATGGTTCGTCATCGCACATGTTGGTTATCCTACTTTGACTCTCAATGTCATTGTTAGGTGTGATTGTTTTATCATTTGATTTTTCGCCATCTTTGACATGTTACTTTTTTATTATTTAGTCGATGTTTTACCATCTCATTTGTTTGTTGTTTTATTTGATGTTTTTCCATCTTGACTGTTTTTGTTGTCTTAACTAAAAAACACAAACCAACCAAAATATGTAAGCCGAACTACGGCTGCTCTGATTCCTTAAAAGGGATACGTAGGCAAAGGGGTAGGGCCCAACCGAGCATAACTTTTATTTTCCCTACATTGTTTTCTTTTTCTTTCGCATGCATTCCCTTTTTATCTTTAAGCCATAGACATAGGATTTTAACCACACCCATTAGATTAGACAACAAGAGTGGATACCGTAGAGTACTACGGGCGTGTAGGGTGCTAATACCTTCCCCTTACGTAACATACTCCCTTACCCGATCTCTCGGTCGAAAGACCGTGATTTCTCCCTTTTCAGGTTTTCTCGATGTTTACCTTTCCCTTTCGGCGGGATAAAAGACGTTCGATGGCGACTTCATTGATGTTTCATTACATCTAGATGACAGGTTCCGGCCGGGTGGTTTCAGCTGGAGACTTCACTGGGGACAGGTTGACCTCTTGTTGGTCCATCCCGGAGTCGATCCTAGCTCTTGTTTGTTTTCTTTTTGGGTGTTTATTTTACCGCTTTGCATATTTATCTGTTTGCATTGCATCCTATGTGCGCTTTACTTTCTACATACTGGATTTGGTTAGACTGTTTGGATTCTGGGTTTCTTGGTGGGTGGGTTGTTCCATGAGGTAAAATGCCTCATACCCAGGCTATGAGTGAATTCCATAGGAACTAGGAATAGAGTGGCCATGGCAGCTATGAGGCGGATGCTTTGTAGACCTGACCATGAGACCCATGACTTCAGAGGTAGTTCGGATAGGTGTTATCGTATGATGATACCGATAGTCGAGCTCTTGTACTTTGATTTTGCTTTTAACCTTACCTTGACCTAGACTACACCCGTGAGAGGGGCGGGAAAATTTTTCTTACAGGTACTGTTGGTGACTTTGTGTTGCGAAGGTGACTCGGGTTCCCATGATAATTTTGAAGCTTTGGGGTTTTCTTTTGATCTTGAGTGGTGTTGTTCTGTAATTGTCCAGCCTCGATCTAGTGTGAAATTTTGATCCTGTCATGTTGCATCATAGCATATTTATTTCTAAAAAATGATGTATAAAAAATAACTAGCATGCGCATGTCATCTTCCAGGGACATTCGAGAGTCTTCTTTCCATCAGAAATGGCTGGCCTCCCGTCAGATGAGTTTGGTTCAGTTCGTGTTAAAGAGCCCACCAGGCATACATTCTCTTATCAGATTCCTCCGGCTGATGTGTCCGAATTGAAGAGGTTGAGTTCTTATCTGAAGGGTGATATTCTGAATAATTTCAACAAAAATTATGGCAATTTGTTACTAATCCTCAATACTCCAGTTGACCCAATGGCTTTGATCACCCTCTTCCAGTTCTATGACAAGGAATTACAGTGTTTTAATTTTCAAGATTATCAACTGGTTCCCACACTAGAAGAGTACACGTACCTGCTTAATATCAAGTTGTCCGATGAAGTTCCTTTTGTCCAAGTGCTGGAGAAGCTGAAGTTCGAAGTTATTGCTGAAATTCTTCATTTGAGTTGGAAAGAGGTGAAAGACAATTGGAAATCAAGTGAGGGTACTGCAGGGTTTTATTTGGATTTCTTAGTGAAGAAAGCTGAAGACTGGGCAAAGAAAGGGAATTGGAATGACTTCAGCTCTCTGTTTGCTCTCATGATATACGGGATCGTCCTCTTCCCTCACAAGAGAAATTTTGTGGATTTGGCAGCTATTTGTGTTTTTAGAAACAAGAACCCGGTACCGACACTTTTGGCAGATACTCTTTACACCATTCATTTCAGGCATGGAAAAGGAGGTAATGTAAACTTATGTCATTCAATGTTGTATCAATGGTTTAAGTTGCACCTACCGGTAAGTGGCCCTTTCGTGGATACCAGACATTCTCTTCAATGGTCATCCAGACTTGTCAACCTTACTTCATTCGATATCCAGTGGAATTATGACATGGGGAAGTACGAATTATTATCACTAGCTGCAGAGATTTCCCAAATGTTCCCTCATAGGAACTAAGGGGTGTATCAACTATAATCCTGTGCTTGCTTATCGTCAATTGGGATATGCAATGGATGGACCGCCAAAGGTTGAAGAGGTGTCTGAATCAGTGTATTTTGTTGGAGGAAGTGATCCTGTGATGTTGAAAAGAGTGACAAGTGCTTGGAAGGGAATTCACAAGAAGGATAGAACTACTTTGGGCAAGAAGGTTCCTATTGCTAGGGTTCCTTACTTGGAGTGGGTTAAAGCCAGGGCTAAGATTTTACGGTTACCATTTGCAAGGTCGGCTCCTATATGTGAGCAACCTCCTGCTGTTCTGAGTAACACGGTGCCTACCGAGGTGTTCACCCAGGTTCATGTTAAGAATATTCAACTGCGTGCAAAAGACCATGAGGCAGGAATGAAACTCTATTGGGTAGATCAAGAAAGGGCCGACTTAGCTCACAAACTCAAATAAGCTCAAGGGGAAACTTCTGATACAACCGGTTTTAGGAAGAGATCTCATGCTGAAATGGAAGAAGAGTTGAGTAAAACCCAGCAAGAGTACCATAAGCTTCAGGTATCTGAGAATAGCTACAAGAAGAAGATTCAAAGCTTGGAAAAACAGCTCAAAGACAAAGATGCTCAGCTTAAGAAGGAAGTAGCCCAGAGGTGTGTCGCAGAGGATCAGTTTCAAGAAAGTAAAGTAGTCGCATCACAACTTTTGAAGGAGAAAGCCAAGCTTGAAGAGTATTCTCAACACCTTGAAGCGTGCCTTGTTCCGGAGATTTAGTTTTGTTATTTACCTTTGGTGTATTTGGTCACCCCCAGGATTGTTGGAGGGGACCATCTGTTTGTTTTATTATTCAGTTTTTTGTTAAGTTTACTTTGAAACATGTATTTTGTTGTTTATCGCTACACTCTTAAAATATCCGAAGACACTCGAACATCGTTTCTTTTGTTTGTAAATAATTGAAGTGTTTGTCTCTCTGTCCTTTTTTCCTTTTATTGTAAGCTTTATTTTTGGTTGCGCGCCGTGATTGATGAATAAAAGGACTCTTGAATACCGGGAAATGACAAACATATCATGCATATCATAACATTACAGGTTATCTCAAGACGGTATTCTTATTCTTCTGCTTTTCTTATTCATAATTCAAGATGACTACTCATCGATATTCCACCAGAAACAATTTGCCAAGACAGATGGGACAAGTTCAAGCTGAACTCGCTGAAATGAGGGCCCAGATGGCTACTCATATGACCCAGTTCATGGAGGTCATCACCAATGTGAATCGCCGACAGGAGGAATTGGTTGCCTTTGTCAACAACCAGCGCGCTATCCAGGGGGTGGTGGAAATCAAGGGCTCTATCAGGACATTTCTGTAGGATTGGGGGATGTGCAAGATCAGCCTGCTGGAAATTTTCACGGGATGCCTGGAAACCCTTTTGTGTGCAACGTAGGGCAGTTTCCACCGTCTCCGAACCTCGTCTTGTGGGGAACAAAAGAGTTAATCAAGACGGTGTAAGGAACTATCAGGAGCAGGATTATGACTTTGACCAGGATGAAGATCAGTTTTTTGTTTGGCGTTCAGAGCCGGAGGTTCAGATTGAGGATATGAAGTATCGGTTATTGGAAGAACGTTTGAAGGCTGTGGAAGGGAAAGGAGTCCTTGGTATGGATGCTAATGATCTCGGGTTGGTGTCTGGGGTAAAAGTTCCTCCAAAGTTCAAACCTCCTACATTTGAAAAGTACAATGGAACGTCATGTCCTGTTACCCATGAAACTGCTTATTTCCGAAAGATGTCGGTGCATATTGAGGATCAGGGGATTTTGATTCACTTTTTCCAGAATAGCCTATCCGGGGCATCCCTGGAGTGGTACATGAAGTTGGAGAAAACCCATATTCGTTGCTGGAATGCTCTTGCTCGGGCTTTTGTCAAACATTATCAATACAATATGGATATGGCGCCTAATCGCACTCAGTTATAGAATATGACATAGGGACCAAAAGAATCTTTCAAGGAATACGCTCAGAAGTGGCGTGAGTTAGCTGCGAGGGTTCAACCTCCACTCATGGAGAGAGAACTCATTGATATGTTTATGAGTACCCTGCAAGGGCCATTCTATGAGCACATGATAGGAAGTACCTCGGCAGGATTTACAGACTTGGTTATGGAGGTGAAAGGATTGAGGTAGGTTTGAAATTGGGGAAAATTCATATTGGAGGTTCTAGTGGCTCATCAGGGGGCAGTAAGAAACCATTCAACACTTACCCTAAGAAGAGGGAAGGCAACACAACCGTGGTTTACTCTCATAGAGGAAGAAGAGAGGATCGTCATCACCAACAAATCAATTATGTTTCTATTCCTGTTAATGCCCCTCCGCAGCAGAGACCGAATACAGTGCCTAAACAACAAAGACAACAAGATGCTCCCCGTCAGTATAATAATCAACAGCAGAGATAGCCCAGAAAATTTGATCCCTTTCCAGTATCTCTTACTGAAGCACTCCGCCATTTGCTCGATTTAAAGTTGATCGATTTGAGAAATATGCCACCACCCCCCGCAAGACTTCCTCCTAACTATGATGCTAACGTAAGATGTAAATTCCATTCAGGCAGAGTTGGCCATTCTACTGACAATTGCTTTGCGTTGAAGTGAAAAGTACAAGACTTGTTGGATGCTAAGGCAATTGAGTTTACTCCAGTGACTGATCTGAATGTTACTCAGAACCCAATGCCTAGGCATGGAGGGGTGTTGTTAATATGGTTGATGATAATGGTGAAATGTTGAATTTAATCATGAATGTGGAACAAGTAACTACTCCGTTGTGGTATGTTAAGAGGTATTTGCTTGACAATTCTATTTTCCCGTGTTGTACTTCAGAGTGTGCCAAGTGTAGAGAGCAACTGAAGGGCTGTGATGATTTAAAAGCCGGTATCCAGTTGATGATAAAGGAGGGTTTCCTACAGTTTGATAAAAAACCGAGCTACTGCAAGGTTACGGAAGAAGATGTTGATGTGGTATCTATTCCTTACACCCATGTGCGCATTCCTACCCCATCTAGGGCACCTCCTTTGATGATTACGGTACCTGGTCCCATGTCATATACCAGTGAGAAGGCCATCCCATGGCATTACGGTGCCGATGTTTATTACCATGGGGTAAAGCAGGAGGTAAGTACCCATTTTCCTGAGGAAGAATGTGCTGAAGATAATGAAGGTGAAGTTCATAACTTTTCTGGTGTGGGTCGAATGGCTAGAAGCGGGAGAGTATTTGGTCCTTCCAATGTGCAAGATGCGGAAGATGCTTCTGCAAGAGAAAGAGGAAGACAACAGGCGATGATTGGTAATCCAAGGGTTACGCCAACCAATGTGACTCAACCAATTTCGATGCCAGAAGCTCCTTCGGTTCCCGATGAGGTTGAAGAGTTAATGCGAATTATCAGAAAGAATGATTATAGAATAATTGATCATCTGAGCCATACTCCTTCTAAGATGTCTATCTTGTCTCTATTGATTTATTCAGAACCTCACAGAAATGCTTTGATGAAATTGTTAAAGAATGTGTTCGTGCCACATGAGATAACAGTCAATCAGTTTGAGAATGTTTATGCTAACACATCTGCCAGGAATGGCCTGGGGCTTCACAGATTTTGATCTTCCTCCGAAGGGACCAGACCATAACAAAGCGTTGCATATTTCAATGGAGTGCAGGGGCACTACTTTATCCTGGGTTTTGGTGGACACAGGGTCGTCTTTAAATGTATTTCCCAAGTCAGCATTAACGAAGATTGATTATTCTGGACTGGAGTTGCGCCCTAGTGATTTGATGGTGAAGGCGTTTGATGGGTCTCGAAGGTCAGTGTTTAGGGAAGTGGAGTTACCAATCAAGGTCGGTCTGCGCACCTTCACAACTACATTTTTTATGATGGATATACAACCAGCGTATTGTTGTTTGTTGGGACGGCCATGGATTCATAGAGCAAGGGCAGTCACTTCTACTCTTCATCAGAAACTCAAGTATCCTGCAGAGGGAAAGGTAATAATTGTGTGCGGCGAGGAAGAATACATCGTGAGTCATTTGACATCATTCCGCTATGTTAAAGTTGAAGGCGATATACATGAGACTCTATTTCAGCGGTTTGAGACAATTCATGCTGTTAATTTTCCTCCTCCAGAGCAGAAAAGGAAACCTGAAACTATTATGTCTTCTCTCAAGGATGCGAGAGTTGTGGTGGAGAATGGCAACCCTGAAGGTTGGGGTCAGGTGCTGGATGTTACTCCAAAATTTGATAAATTTGGTCTTGGTTTTAGCCCAGGTCAGCAGAGTGCAGCTCCCAGAGCATCTAGTTTATCTACTCCTGTGAAGTTTTCCCGCCCTTGTGCTACTCAAGAAAGACACGTTGATGCAGTTGGCGACGACAGGGCTGATGGCTACAATACCAAAGATTGGATTCGTCCGAGTATTCCAGGCTAGACACTCAACAATTGGACTTCTGTGGATGTTATCCAAGTTTCAAGCGCTGAGGAGTAATTTTCTTGTTTTCTTTTATTATCATATCATAATTCCTACGCTCTGCCCAAGGCGTAGTGGATCATTTGTGTAGGGCCACCATGTTTATTTTTAAAATTTTATCATGAAATAAAGGACATTTTTGCATTCAAAATTTTGTTCCATTTCTTTTCTTTTATTTGAATGGCAATGTTTCTCTTTTCACACACCGTCACTAAAAAACGCCAAAATGTCATTAATGCAGATGCACTTCCACCACCGATCATATTGATAACGACTCTGCTATGGCTCATTATGACTTTGATACTCCTATTTATCAAGCTAAAGAAGAAGCATATGAGGATTGTGGTCTTCCTGAGGAATTAGCAAGATTGTTAAAACAAGAGGAGAAGGTTATCCAGCCGAATCAGGATTCGATTGAGGTGGTGAATATTGGCACAGAAGAGGTAAGAAGAGAAGTTAAGATAGGGGCAGATCTCGAAGAAAGTATAAAGGTCAGATTGATTGAGCTACTCCGTGAGTATTCAGATATCTTTGTTTGGTCTTATAAGGATATGCTTGGGATGAATACAGATATAGTGGTGCATCGACTACTGCTCAAAGAAGGTTGTTCTCCTATCAAGCAAAAGCTCCGAAGAACTCATCCTGAGATGTCCAAGAAGATCAAGGAGGAAGTCCAGAAGCAGTTGGACGCGAATTTCTTAAAGGTCATCAATTATCCGCCATGGATTGCAAATATTGTGCCTGTGCCCAAGAAAGATGGTAAGGTCAGGATGTGCGTGGATTATAGGGGTTTGAACAGGGTCAGCCCTAAAGATGATTTCCCCCTTCCGCATATTGATGTGTTGGTCGATAATACTGCTTATTCCAAAGTGTTTTCGTTCATGGATGGTTTTTCGGGTTACAATCAAATTAAGATGGCCCCGGAGGATATGGAGAAGACAACATTTATCACGCCTTGGGGAACTTTCTGTTATAAAATGATGTCATTTGGTTTGAAAAATGTCGGGGCAACATATCAGCGCACCATGGTCACTCTCTTTCATGATTTGATTCACAAAGAGATTGAGGTATATGTGGACGATATGATTGCTAAGTCTGACACGGAAGAGGAACATCTTGTTCATCTGGAAAAATTGTTCGAGAGACTGAGGCAATTCTTGCTAAGGTTGAATCCGAATAAGTGCACCTTCGGGGTGAGATCCGGCAAGCTGTTGGGTTTTATTGTAAGCGAAAAAGGCATCGAGGTGGACCCGGCCAAGGTAAAAGCGATACAGGAAATGCCTGAGCCAAGGACAAAGAAGGAAGTACGTGGTTTCTTGGGAAGGTTAAACTATATTTCTAGATTTATTTCTCATCTCACAGCCACCTGTGAACCTTTGTTCAAGTTGTTGAAGAAAAGTCAGACAGTGAAATGGAATGAGGATTGTCAGAAGGCCTTTGACAAAATAAAGGAGTATTTGCAGGAACCTTCGATACTCATGCCGCCAGTGGAAGGTAGGCCACTAATCATGTATCTAACTATGTTGGAGAGCTCAATGGGTTGTGTTCTCAGTCAGCACGCCGAAACAGGGAAAAAAGAGCAGGCTATTTACTACTTGAGTAAGAAGTTTACGGAATGCGAGTCGAGATACTCATTGCTAGAAAAGACTTGTTGTGCGCTTGCCTGGGCCGCCAAATGTTTGAGGAAATACATGTTAACTCACACCACCTACTTGATATCCAAAATGGATCCAATCAAGTACATTTTTGAGAAGCCAGCTCTTACAAGCAGGGTGGCCCGTTGGCAGATGATACTCATCGAATATGATATCCAATACACTACTCAAAAAGCAATTAAGGGTAGTGTATTGGCCGACCATCTTGCTCATCAGCCCATGAACGATTATGAACCGATGAAGTTTGATTTTCCAGATGAGGAAATTGTGTATATTCGGGATTGTAATATGCCAGACCCAGACGAAGGACCCGAGCCGGGATCACGTTGGACGCTTGTTTTTTATGGTGCCTCCAATGCCATGGGAAACAGTGTCGGAGCTATTATCACTTCCCCTGAGGGATACCACATTCCTTTCACGGCTCGTATTTGTTTCGATTGCACTAACAACATGGCCGAATATGAGGCTTGCATTTATGGCATTGAAGCAGCGATCGACCTGCGCATCAAATTCTTGAAAGTTTACGGGGATTCCAATCTTGTTATCAGCCAGATTAATGGAGATTGGGAGACTCGCCATCAGAACCTAATTCCCTATCGTGAGCATGTTATGAAGCTAATTTCGTACTTCGAAGAGATCATGTTTGAGCATATTCCCAGAGAAGAAAACAATCTAGCTGATGCACTGGCAACTTTGTCCTCCATGTTCAAAGTTAAGTGGGCTAATGAGGCACCTTCCATTACCATCAGACGTTTGAGTGAGCCAGCTTTCTGTTTTGAGGCTAGTTTGGAATCAGATGGTAATCCTTGGTTTTATGATGTTAAAAGATATCTCGAAACACAAGAGTACCCTGAAGAGGCATCTGTTACAGATAAGAAGTTTTTGAGAAAATTTGCAGCCAAGTTCTTTCTCAGTAGTGGTGTGTTGTATAGAAGGCATCATGACGGCTTACTGCTCAGATGTGTTAACGAGAAAGAAGCATCTAGAATCATTGAAGAGATACATGAAGGTTATTTCGGGACCCATTCCAAAGGGCATACCATGGCTAAAAAGATTTTGCGAGCAGGTTATTATTGGTCCACCATGGAGACTGACTGTTACAATCATGCACGGGTTTGCCACAAATGTCAAGTCTATGCTGATAAAGTGCATGTGTCGCCCGTACCTTTGAATGTCTTGACTTCCCCTTGGCCGTTTGCAATGTGGGGAATTGATATGATCGGCAAAATTGAACCGACTGCATCCAATGGACACCGTTTCATTCTGGTTGCCATCGATTATTTTACAAAATGGGTCGAAGTTGCATCCTATGCCAATGTCACCAAGCAGGTGGTAACTCAGTTCATTAAGCACATTATTATTTGTCGCTACGGAGTGCCTGAAAAGATCATTATCAATAATGGGTCTAATCTGAACAACAAAATGATGAAGGAGCTTTGTGAGTCCTTCAAAATCAAGCATCATAACTTTTCCCCATACTGACCAAAGATGAACGGTGTTGTCGAAGCGGCCAATAAGAATATCAAAAAGATCGTACAGAAGATGGTGGTAACCTATAAAGATTGGAATGAGATGTTGCCTTTCGCTTTGCATGGTTATCGCACCACTGTGCATACTTTGACTGGGGCAACCCCATTTTCATTGGTTTACAGCATGGAAGCAGTATTGCTGGTAGAAGTCGAGATTCCTTCTCTTAGGATCATGAGGGATGTTGAGCTGGATGAAAGTGAATGGGTATAGAATCGGCTGGATCAATTGGAACTTATTAACGAGAAGAGGTTGGCGGCCGTATGCCATGGTCAGGTATATCAATAAAGGATGAGAAAAGCTTTTGATAAGAGAGTACGACCTCAGTGTTACAAGCCAGGTGACCTTGTGCTAAAAAGGATAATTATCCCCTAGGGAGATCCCAGGGGCAAGTGGGTTCCGACTTATGAAGGTCCTTTCATGGTCAGAAAATTTTTCTCTGGAGGAGCGATGATGCTCACGACTATGGATGGAGAGTACTTCCCTCTCCCTGTGAATGCTGACGTAGTTAAAAAATACTTTGCCTAAAAAAATCCGCTAAACTGAAAACCCGAAAGGGCGGTTTAGGCAAAAAGAGGGTGTCCTGGTGAATCAAAAACCCGAAAGGGCGATTCAGGAAAAAGTTAGGGACTTAAAGCAAATGACTACTCTCGGCATGAGATCCTTTGTTTCTTTCCTTCATTCCGTCACCTGGCATAAGCTCGAGGCTAATCCAAGAATGATCTGTCCGAAAGCAGGAAGATGAGAGTCATAAGAGTCATAGCAGAGTCGAGACTTGATGGATATTCACATTCACATTGCCATTTGTAAACACTTGTTTACTTTGATTTTGTAATTACTCGCTTCCGAATGTAAATGCCTTTTTCACAGGCTGATTTCTCAAAGTCAATAGAATATCTTTCTTTCAAGTATACGTATATGTTTCTTTTCCCCCTCTTTACTATTTTGTTTGCAAAAACGTCCAATATTTTTGATAAGCATGTGCATATAAACTTCGTGGGCCTTACACGGAAATGGTAATCTAAGTCATGGTTAGTTGATCACTTGAAATGCGGATAACAAACACAACTACTACTGTGCAAGGGGAATGTTTAGTTCTATGATTGATGGGATTCTCTTTCACTTTACTGGTGGATGCCTTGCCAATTTGTTTCACAGCTCCATGTTGTTGGTAAAGGTCATGGGTCAGGGTAATATCGAGATTATGGCAGGTCAGCGAGATCGGCGAACCTAGTTGGAAACATTTCCTCCCCATAATGGCTTTCATAACATTTCTTTGCTGCACTCTCATGTGTTATCTTGATTGATTGTTTCAGCATTGTCTACATATAGGATTTTGTTTATAGCCGAATGTCAGTCTTGATGTGTTGAATATTTTTGCCTTGAAAAAAAAAATTTGTTTCATTTTACTTAATCCATCCAGTATCACTCTTTAAATCGTTTTTTTTTTGTGGGCATTTTGATACCAACTGTGCTGATTCTTTTGCCTAGCCAAGAGTTTGGAGGAAAGAGTTTAGCTAAAAACTATGACTGTAGTGGTATGCTTTTGAGTAGAACCTTGTTGACGATGTACAGGCATTGTTTCAATCCCCAAACACCAGAGATATAAGGGAGTTAGACCCTCGTTAACCCCTCTGAGCCTTCGAAGTAGGAGTTTCTTTTCTGTTCAAAAAAAACCTTTTTTAACCAGGGGCAGGGTAGATGTTCAATTGATTTGACCAAGCATTCAAATTTCAGAAGGAATGTCCCATCTGAGGGTCACCACATTTTATCTTTTGCATCGTAAGATCAGGAAAAATGTCTAAACCATGATGTTTTCTTTTCCTCACAAGGTCCTGAGGTCGAGATCGAATCGAAACAATAATGGATATCCCTCGCCGACCTAGGAATGAGGCGTTTGTTTTCTTCAGAAAAAAAAGAGAAAAAGAAAGAAAAGGTTCGAAGACCTAAAGTCATGTTAACTTGTTCAAAGTAGAAGGTGTGAATAAGAAAGAAACAAAAAGCCCCGCTAAGTCGAAACTTGAAAACAAGTCGCTTAGGCAAAAGTTAGGGCATCCCGCTGGACTCCCGAATTTGAAATTCAAAAGATTTTGTCCAGGCAAAAGTTAGGGAAAAGAGAGCCTAAAAGTCCAGAAAAAAAAGAGATTATCCAATAAAATCTTCATCAAAAGAAGAGGAACAACAATATAAAAAAAAAACAAAAGCAGCAAAAGTTAAGTGACAATCATGTTGGAGAATTTGTCGTGATCACTTAACCATTATAAATCCTTTTGAAAGATGAATGCTTGTGATAAGTCAACTGAATTTAGGACAGAAGAATATCACGAAGGGGGTGGGCACTAAATAACTTGAGCCTTGAAAAAAAAAACTTTTTTCTAAAAAAACCTTGAACCAGGCCACGTTACAACCTTTAAAAGTCCTAACTGAAACAAGGGTTTAACTCGAAAGCATACTACAACGGGATAACATTTCCTAAACTCATAAATATGAGTTGTATACTCATGTTGGTATCTTATCACCCGCATCTTGACTCGTTTTTCAAAAAAGGGGAAGAAAAAGTTTTGAAAATTTTTGCACTCTAGCCAGTGATTCATTCACAACAGAGATGTGACACCTTGTTAAGATTTTAAACTTCAAAGGCTTAAATAATCGTCGCATCAGGTCTGTCATTCCCAAAATAAACATCTTCCTGCATGCAAAACATTTTCCTAACATAAAAAAAAAAGAGTTTACATGTTGAACACTTGTAAAGAGCTTAATGATTGTCAAGAAGGGAATATTTGGACAGAGCCCATGTATGATTGGGACTCTATTTATCCCCAGGGAAGTTTCGTATCCCCGGTGAAGTTTCGTATCCCCAATGAGGTTTCGTTTCTGCAGCGAAGTTTTATTGCCCCAAGAATCTTCTTTCAAAAGCTTCATTCTAAGACTTCAGGTTTGGATATGTCGCACATCCCCAGTGGAGTCGTTTAAGTAGGAACTCACATTCTGAATAAGTTTTAACTTCTTAACAAAATTGCCAACAGAGATCCCTCTCATTTCCCAGCCAGTCTGCGGACTGGGGCATCCTTTTGTTAAAGATCTTTCCTTATCCCCAGTAAGTTTGATACTATGCGACTATCTGCACGATCCATCCATTGGTTGCATTCAAAGAAATCTCTCTTCAACAAGAATCTTCAACAGAGTTCTGTCTCCTCGGTGAAGTCCCGTTTCCTCAGTAGGGCTTTGTTCCCCCAACAAAGGTTTTCATCCCTCACATCGAGTTTGTTGTCTTGGTATCATCCTCAACACGGCCGCGCGCTGTCTTTTCCAGAGATTACAGTCTTGCCTTAATCTTCTCCCTCAATGTCTAATCTTCTCCAGAAGCTACAGTGTCGACCTGATCTTCTCTAGGAGTTTGTAATTTATTTTTGAAGCTCCTCTCAATGTTTGTGGCCCGTTTCTGCTGGTTGCTCGGTTGTTATTCCCTGTGAAGCTTCATCTCTTTGAGATTCCCTCTCTAGCGGTTCCCCCTATTTTCTCCTCTCCTTTGGATTTTCCAATTTATTTTTGCAAGTCATGTCAGATCCTGACTTCTTGGTTTTTGGTTTCTCAATTGGCCATTTCCCCAGTGAAACTTTTAAACATGCATCATTACATTGCATCTACCAAAACATGTAGCATTTCCATCATATGGAGCATTGTGCTATATAAAAAAGAATTTAAACATGCATTGGTACATAAGCCATTATGGTTTCTGTTGTCCCCAGTGAATTTGCTAATACTTCGGATTAAATCCTCGGAGAGGTCTTCGTCCTTATTATCTCAGTTTTCCCCCATACAAATATCTTTTTGACGTCAATCATTTGTTTGTTTGAGTGTCTACTCTTGACTGTAGTTCAGTTTCGCCCTGACGCGGTCTTCTCGGGTTTAGTCTTCACTACCCTTTCCGGTTCATTCCAATGTCTATTGATGCACCTTTCGAATACCAGTTTCGTCCTGATATTCGCTTTCAACAGGTTTTTAGGTGTACGCCCTAATTTCCTTGCTTTGGGTTGAGCTCAGAGTTTCGTCTCCTCACCTTGCGCATGAAATCCAGTTTCGTCCTGGTACTCATCTAGTTTAGTTTCGCCTAACTAGTTATTAAGTCAAGTTTCGTCTCGTTTTTGCTTTCGTACCTTGGACCCTTTGACGGTGTCCGTTTACCGAGTGCAGTGTTCGTACTGCGTCCCTGGTTTGAAATTAGTCTCTTTGTTCCTTGGATTCTTTTATCAGTTTTCATCACTGTTTATCCATCAATCTGAGACCAGCAGGTGCTCTGAGAAACATGCACTCTCATCACTTTTCTTTGGGTTGAGTTTCGCCTTGTTACCCGTGTGTGAAATCCAATTTCGTCCTGGTACTCATCTGGTTTAGTTTCGTCTAACTGGTTTTTGAGTCAAGTTTCATCTCGCTTTTGGTCCTCATTTTTGAGATTCTTTCAGTTCCTTCATACTGTCTATCTTAGTTGAGATTAGCAAGTGCTCCTAGAATCACGCACTCTAGCCACTTTTGCTTTGGGTCGAGCTCAGAGTTTCGCCTCCTCACCCACGTACGTTTTCTTGTCCAGAGCTTAGTTTCGCCTATACTCTGTAGTTTGAGTTTTATCTCACCTCCTCTTTTTGAAGCCCAGTTTTTCCCTGGCACATTCGTCTGGAAGTTTAGTTGCGTCTACTCTTCTTTGTTTTCGTTCTGTTTCAACCTGCATTACAGCTTCATTCTGACGCATGTCTTGGGGGTTTTCTGCTTCTTTTTCTTTCTTCTTCAAGAGTGTAAATTTTCGGGTTCTTTTGTATTCAATCATCTTCAACTCTGAATGCTCGAAAGTTGTCACTTTTCTCACTTATCATGTTGAAGATATTTGAAAAGGGGCAGCTGTTGCACCCCAAAATTTACCCTCTTGATTTAGGCTTATGTTTCATCATGAATATCATATTGCATTGCATTCATACATTGTGATGGGATCAAAGTACTTTGGTTATCAAGTCTTCCTCAAACTTTGAAGAATGATTGCATTGAATATTTGTGTGTCAATCTCTCTTAAGCTTTTAAGCATAGAGTCAATTATTGTTCTTAGATGAAGCTATGAAGCAAATCTATGTATGCTTTTTAGTCAAGAGTCTTGGCCAAACCTTATGGTTGTTAGATGTCACTGAGGTGATTTAGGAAGTGAGAAGGCGATTTCTCATATTTAGAGAGGACCTAAGTAAAGTGCCATTGGGTAGGGATTAGGCAATAAGTTGTAAATAGGGAAGTTTAGCTTTGAACTAATACTGTTGATAGTGGACTTTCTTCCTGGCTTGGCAGCCTCCATAGTAGGTGTTGTTATACACCGAACTGGGTCATCATATTTATGTGTCTTGATTGATTAAGATGTCTTATAAGATGTTGAAACATCGGTCACAATTCTGTTCTGATATGTTTATATCAGTATGCTTTATCTTGTTCAAGTGCTTTTACACAAAGATCAATGTCTTAGACATGTGTTAGGACATTAGTGATCTGTATACCAGAATTTCTATTGGTATTAAAGCAGGCATCCTGAACTATTCTTGGTGAGATCAAGGAAGATACTTTCTGGTACTTTGGACTTGAAGAGTAGAGTGTTGGTTGTAGCTGCTGCTGTGATTGTGGTGTTAATTATGAGGCGTCTCTCTGCTACTTGTGCCTCTATAGTATGAATATGGACAACACATATTTTGTGACAAGGTGAGTATTAGACCCGTCTTGAGTTGTTAGACATGTAGCTTCGATTATGAGTTATTGTGTTATGTTTGATTTATTTTCAAACATCTGGCGTTCTGTTATCACCTGTATTATGGTGATTATGTGAAAGGGTCATCTTGTTCTGCCCTGAAGGGTGTTGAGGAGTTGTTAATGTGTGATCCGATGTGTATGTATCTGAAAACTTCTGATGGTTTGGTGTATCATATGGTTTTATGGCACTTGAGGATAGCTTCGATCATCCTGCTAAAGTTACCAAAGATACTTAAGGTTCATCTCAAGTACACTCATAAAAGCACTTTCAAGTGAGTTTGTTGAATAGAGACCTGAAAAAAGTAATAAGAAATTTATTTTTGCTTCCAACCCTAAAAGGCCAATCTCCGGTCTTTGATAGAGGATCTCTTGTTGTGTGCCTTGGAATGATGTCCTACCAGATTTTAGAACATCACATCAGCAAGTTATGAAGATTTTTTTTGGCTAATGGAATGGAATTATGGATGCTTTGGGTGCTAAATAAATGTGTGTTGATCACTTATGTTTAGAACCTTCTCCTGAACTGGAAGAGGATGTATCTTGGTTGTGTGTCTAAGAAGTTTCTATTCTAAAGACGGGTCTTAGGTATGTGTTTTGGTCAAGAGATGATCAACATCTTATTTACTCCTTGGGTTTGTTTGTTTTTTATCAAAGTATACAGGAGTGCAGAAGATGAGCTCAAAACTTCTAGAGGAGATTTATTTTCTCAATCAGGTTCTTCATAAGTGGATGTCAAGTATGTTGCACCCCAAAATTTACCCTCTTGATTTAGGCTTATGTTTCATCATGAATATCATATTGCATTTCATTCATACATTGTGATGGGATCAAAGTACTTTGGTTATCAAGTCTTCCTCAAACTTTGAAGAATGATTGCATTGACAAGTTGCTCAAGTAGAATATTATCATCTAAGCCTCTGGATCTTTCAAGCTCAAAAGTTATTACACATCCCAAGATATTCTATCCATCTCTTTGGATCATATGAGGATTGAAGTTTGTGTTTGATTACAAGGGGAATCACTCTTTTGATTCACCAGTCAAATTAGGGTTTTGCTTGATCAAGGCTATGGATCAATGTACAAGTCTTTATTTGGAAGCTACAACATCTCATTGGCATTTGAAAGGTCTTTGTACAAGAAATTGGCCAAGATGTCCAGAGGATTTGAAGTTTTGAAGATGGTTTATCAGTCTCCTAAGATGTTAACCAAAATTAGGGTTTGGTCCAAGTTGAGGTAATTGGGGTCTAGATGAGCCAATTCATGAAGCATCACTATCTTATCATCATTGGAATCAAATTTGAGCAAGGAGTCTCTCATGATACTCAGTGGAATTAGGGTTTTGAAGCTTGAACAGCTATCTCCTAGCACATGGCACAAAACTAGGGTTTTGGATTTAATCAGGATTTCTCTGACTTTTTCACCCAAACTTGTTTCCATGGTTCACCACCTGTTATTAAGCATTTAGGATTAAAAGATTGAGGTTCAATTTGGATTGGAAATGGTTCAATTGATCAAAAGGGGCAAATTGGTCATTTTGACCAAAGTCAGTAAAATCAGGAGTTGACCAAGTGGACTTTTGGTCAACCATCAATTTAAGCATCCTCTTTTCATATCCAATTCCTAAATTCATCTTTGAATCATGAGAAAGGGTGAATTTGAGTGTAACTTGTTCAAGAAGTAACTTAAAATTTGAAAAAAATGCTAAGTGCCAAAATGACTTCTCTTGGGCAAGCCACGCGCGTAATTTCATCAAACACTTGGCATGCCATTTTATGGAATCAATCTCTTGTGATTCAAGCTTCAATTTGAAAAATTAAAAAGAGAATTTTGTAATCTCCCATGAGAACTTCTCATTGAACTTTGAATCATTCAATTTGGCCAAGAATTGAGTGAGTTGTGATGCTTCAAAGTTGGTATCTCAAAGTTGGCTTCAGGCATACCATGCATGCCCATGCACGCGCGCGGACCAGGCAGGCCAATTGCATTTTTGCCTCAATTTTTCAACATCATTTCTCTATCAAGTCAGCATCAATTTGGAAAATTCAAAGCCCTAAGATGTTCTATATTTTGAAAGCTCTTGAAAGGCCTCTCAAGCATCCAAAATGCACGAAGGAATTTCAAATGGCCTAAGCATAAAGTCAGCTAGCCAGATTATTGGAAAACCATGCCCATGTTGCAAATTTTTTTGCACAACTTCAGTTTTGATTGTTGTCAACATATCTAGCTCACCAAGTGCACATGCTTTGCTCAAAATTCCACTCAACATGACATCACCAAAACGACTTCTAGGCTGGGCATAAGTAGAAACAAAACGCATCACCATTTGGACAATCTTAATTTTTCTGTTTTTTGCAAATTCTGCTTCTAACGGCCTTGAGCTTTTCAAAGACCCTTCTACCCTCAGCAGTCACTCTATATAAGCCATATTTCACTCCCTTTCAAGGCACGCATTCACTCTCTCAAAAAAATCAGAAGCTGCAATCTCTCTCTCGCAAAAAAATTCTACTTCGAAGCTCCTTTATTCTCCATTCCAGAGCTCGATTCATGACGATTTTCACTTCATTGGAGCATTAGAAGCAAGGGACAAGGGTTTTCGCTTTGTTTCAGAGGCCATAGTTGATTTTATTTCTCAACTCGAAAGGTAATTTTCAGATCTTAATTCTCCATAATTTTGCTTGTTTCATGTGATTTAAAGCTTGTGATCATGTTCATAGCTGGCCAGATCTTACATCTGATGTATAAACTTGTTTGATTTTGAAGCACATGCGATTTGGTGAACTTTTGATTTTTCAAGATTTAATTATTTTCTCAATTTTCTTGCTCTGATTTCTACTTCCATGGTCAATCATTTTGAATTTTGTAAGAAGCATGATGTAGTTGGTAATTTGAACTTTGATTGGTGATTGGAATCATTGTTTTTGGTGGGAAAATGAGTATGTATGATGGACCTGAACATGAGCCCTATAACAAGTCTTGCGCGCGTTTTGAGTTGGCCCGGAGGTTGAAGATGATGGCGTGGATGGATCTGAATGGTCCATGTGATTTTTAATGCATTTTTCATATTTTTTATTTTATTTGATTTTCTGATTTTATTTTTGTGATCAAAACATTTTCAAAAATCATGAAAAAATTACCATAGGCCAATAATAATTTCTAGTATTTGTCTTTTTTTTTTGAAATTTTTTAAAGTGATTTGTTTGGTTTAAAAATTCATAGGTTTAATTAATTGATTGTTAAAAGATTATTTTTATTTTAATAGTTCCTTTGATCTAAAAATTCCAAAAAAAAAACATCTTGGACTCATAAAATAATATAGAATTTGATTCTGAAATTTATCTAGCATTTTTTCTATTTTTGATTAGAAATTTAATTTGAGAAGTTTATTTTGAATTTTTGCTTCATAATTTTTATTTTAATACTTCCCTTAATACAAAAATTCTAAAAAAAACCATACAAGCTTGTTTTCAATAATAGACTCTGAATATATTTTTATTTTGATCTTGTTGTGACTTTTGGATTGGGTTTGCGTTTTTGCCCTTAAATATTATTTTAATTGTTATTTGTTTTAATTGATTTTTATTTTAATACTTCCATTAATTTAAAAATTCCAAAAAAATCAGGGATGCATGTTTTTTAATTCTAACATTTGAATATATTTTTGGTTGGATGTTTTTTCTGATTTTTTACTAGAATTTCATTTTTGGATGTGTTTATTTGTTTAATTGATTATTTGTTTGAAATTGATTTTATTTTTGACTTTTCCTTAATTCAAAAAATGTGAAAAAATATGCATTCTGACATTTAGGGTTTCTTTGTGATTTGTATGATCTTGGTTTGAATTGTTTGAATTTTGATCTTACTTAATCAATATTTAAGATTAAAAGTCAAAAATTAGGGTTTTATTGCTTGTGGTGCAAGTTTCTCTTTCAAAACCCTTATGCCCTGAATTTTTATTAGAATCAAAGTCTTGATTATGGTTCATGAATGTGTTGACAATCTGAAAACCATTTTTCTTGAATTATTTGACTTGGTTTGACATTTTTCCACAAATTATTTTGAAAACTTGTCTAGTTTGATAGTTTTTGCCAACTAGTCTTGAACTTTGGGCCTCATTTGAGTCCTTCCTCAATCATTCATGAACTTAGGGCTTGCTTTATGATTTCTACACACTTCAAAGAGGCTAAGAAGTTTTTGGTTTGATTTATTGATCCTTGTTTCTATTTTTGATGTATTTTTAAAGTGAAGGTACCCAATTAATGTTGCATGCCTTGTTGCAATTTGTTTGATGGCCAATGAACTTGAGTGAGGCCTGTAATTGGGAACCTAATGATCATGTTGATTCTGATTATCCATAATAACTCAAGTCATTTCACTTAATGCCACATGTTTGAATGTTTGAACCTTTTGATGAACTGTGTGGGATCCCACTTCTATTGTGCTTGTGAGCTGTGGTTGACTTAATTATACATGATTGAATTGTGTTTTCTACTGACCTATATGGTCTTTGATTGTATTCTTCTCAAGCTCCCATGATCCTTGATTGATATTCAATTGTCAATTCAATATGGTGATAGAAAGGAGCAACATTCCTCTGATTCTTTTGACCAAATTGTGCATATGCCTGTTTCCTCTTGTCTATCATGTCTAATGTTTGAAAATTGTTATCATGTTGTTCTCACTTAATCATGTTGCATCCATCCCTTATGTGAGTCATCATTCACCTTATGGAATACTAACTTGGTTGTTGAATGTGCGAGGTACTTTGAGAAACTTTCCATTTTTGGCTTGAGGCTACTGTGTTTCACTTTATTTGTGGAACACAAATTATTATATTGGCACTGCTATTGTGTTTGGCATGTTTGATATTCTATGCAGGATATATACATGTGATTGTGAATGTTATACATTGCCCATGGGATCTGTTCATATCTGATAATCTCATTACTTACATCCTGATGGCGTAATTTCTGACTTGATTTTTCTATTGATGCCAGCTTGCTTGAAGTTCTCTGGGTTTCTTTTATTCTTGCTCAATTTCTACGGATATTTATCCGTTAGGTATTGCACTATTTCCTTTCTTCTATTTTCATGTTGCATAGTTCTCTGATTGCATGATGGGACCTCTGTTGCTGATACCTGTCATGAGGCCCTCTGGTTTTTTTCTGATACATGTGTTGTGTTTTCTTTTGATCGATGAGTCACTCAATTTAGAAATTGAGATCACGACTTCGCTCTCAGTGCATGTTCCCTATAGGATGTTTAGTGTTTTTCTCCTTTAATTGTTGATCGATGAGTCACTCAATTTAGAAATTGAGATCACGACTTCGCTCTCAGTGCATGTTCCCTATAGGATTTTTATTGTTTTTCTCCTTTAATTGTTGATCGATGAGTCACTCAATTTAGAAATTGAGATCACGACTTTGCTCTCATTGCATGTTCCCTATAGGATAGTTTTGTTAAGCTTCCTTTAACATGTTGATTAAGGTAGAAATCCATGTATGCTAGCATAGGGTAGGAATTCCCTTTATCCTCAACCTTAGGGTCAATCATTGTATGATAACATTAGGGATAGAGATTAGGATAGTCTTCCCTAGTTGTTTTCTTTTCCTTTGCATTCTGCATCTTAAAACAAAAATGGTTTTCTTGGCAAATCATAAGACATCTCTAATAAACTCAAACCCTTCTTCAAGGTAAAAGATACAAACCAATCTTACTTTGTCTGTGTGCCTCTTGGCTTTGCTTTTAAACCTGGTTTAGCCGATGTTTCGCCATCGCACATTTGTTTGAAGCCGATGTTTCTCCATTGCACATGTTTGTTTTCCTACTTTGATTCTCAATATCATTGTTAGGTGTGATGTTTTGTCATCCGTTTTATTGATGTTTCACCATCTTTTCCATGATATCTTGTTATCTTGAAGTCGATGTTTCGCCATCTCACATGTTTGTTATCCTACTTTGATTCTCAATATCATTATTAGGTGTGATGTTTTGTCATCCGTTTTATCGATGTTTCGCCATCTTTGCCATGATATCTTGTTATCTTGAAGCCGATGTTTCGCCATCACACATGTTTGTTATCCTACTTTGATTCTCAATATCATTGTTAGGTGTGATGTTTTGTCATCCATTTTATCGATGTTTTGCCATCTTTGCCATGATATCTTGTTATCTTGAAGCCGATGTTTCGCCATCGCGCATGTTTGTTATCCTACTTTGATTCTCGATATCATTGTTAGGTGTGATGTTTTGTCATCCGTTTTATCGATGTTTCGCCATCTTTGCCATGATATCTTGTTATCTTGAAGCCGATGTTTCGCCATCACACATGTTTGTTATCCTACTTTGATTCTCAATATCATTGTTAGGTATGATGTTTTGTCATCCGTTTTATTGATGTTTCGCCATCTTTGCCATGATATCTTGTTATCTTGAAGCCGATGTTTCGCCATCGTATATGTTTGTTATCCTACTTTGATTCTCAATATCATTGTTAGATGTGATGTTTTGTCATCCGTTTTATTGATGTTTCGCCATCTTTGCCATGATATCTTGTTATCTTGAAGCTGATGTTTCGCCATCGCACATGTTTGTTATCCTACTTTGATTCTCAATATCATTGTTAGGTGTGATGTTTTGTCATCCATTTTATTGATGTCTCGCCATCTTTGCCATGACTTTGTTATCTTTTAGCTGATGTTTCACCATCGCACATTTGTTTGAAGTCGATGTTTCGTCATCGCACATGTTGGTTATCCTACTTTGACTCTCAATGTCATTGTTAGGTGTGATTGTTTTATCATTTGATGTTTCGCCATCTTTGACATATTACTTTGTTATTATTTAGCCGATGTTTTACCATCTCATTTGTTTGTTGTTTTATTTGATGTTTTTCCATCTTGGCCGTTTTTGTTGTCTTAACTAAAAAACACAAACCAACCAAAATATGTAAGCCAAACTACGGCTGCTCTGATTCCTTAAAAGGGATACGTAGGCAAAGGGGTAGGGCCCAACAGAGCATAACTTATATTTTCCTTACATTGTTTTCTTTTTCTTTCGCATGCATTCCCTTTTTATCTTTAAGCCATAGACATAGGATTTTAACCACACCCATTAGATTAGACAACAAGAATGGATACCGTAGAGTACTACGGGCGTATGGGGTGCTAATACCTTCCCCTCGCGTAACAGACTGCCTTACCCAATCTCTCGGTCTAAAGACCGTGATTTCTCCCTTTTCAGGTTTTCTCGATGTTTACCTTTCCCTTTCGGCGGGATAAAAGACGTTCGGTGACGACTTTATTGATGTTTCATTACATTCAGATGACAGGTTCCGGCCGGGTGGTTTCAAAGTACAAATGTCGAGGATATTTACTCCGACATTTGAAAAATACTTCTATTAAAAGGAGCCATATTATGGAATCTTACATGTGTCTATCTGCTATAATGGACCAATTTTTGTTGGGGAGTTCCCGCCGTTTCTGGAGTTGGAAGACCTTGAAGAGATGTTCTGACATATTTGTATTGGGAATTTATTTTTCTCAATATGACTGGCTGGTGTTTTCTCTTAAACAGGATGGAGGTTGTTTACTTAAACTTGGTCTTATTATCAAGTCTATGAGAACATGGAACTCTTGCTTTGTTGTAGTGGAAAAGACATCTAAGGGCTGTATGGTTTGGAGATGTATCAACCTACGTTAATTTTCTTCAGGAAGATTAACTTACAATTATGGAAGAAGGCAGCATTATTTATGGGGAAATGTTTCTCTGATAAAGGTGTACATTTGATTAATGGAAAATACTTTGATGGGAGTTGTGTATTTGTCTGATGTGTTGATGCAGAAAGTATATGAGAATTTATTTCATGGTGCTTTTAAAGTTGTAGTCTATAGAGATCTTTTAGGTCTAGGACTTCTATACAAAATCAAGTCCTATGGATAGTGTCTTCAAAACCATAGTAATTGGTGAAATCCTATGATGTTTGAATTAAGTCTCAGTGGTTTGCTATTTCAGAAAAAGGAATTTGTCTTGAAGTTCATGGAATAAGGATGATGTCTAACACCTTAAGGTCAGACAAGAAATTTGGACAATGTGCATATGAGAATAAGGTTCTTGAAGTGTGCATGGTTCTGCAAGTATACATGATCTGGTCTTGAAGGTTGATCAGTTGTGGATGTATACAAGTGTGGTTCCCTTGTGTTTTCTGTAAGAGTTATGCTTGGATTACTATGGTTAGTGTCTACAATGCCATAGTAAATAATTAAATTCATGATGTCTGAACTGATGTTGGGACATCATTTCAATTGATTTCTTCTCTATCCAAGGAAGTTTGTTTTGTTCGAGGTGGAGTTTAAGGTCAAGCCACTAACCCAATCTGGAGTGGTTTGTGGGTTGTTTATTCGTCATGACTATCTGACATGATGAAGAATCCACTTATGCTAAGTGGTGTGTAGAAGAAGGATGTCAGACCAAATTTTCTACCTAGTGTAAGAAGGTAGTATTATCTATTGTCTGTTTTTCTCAGAGGGAACTGTGAAGAAAAGACCGTGAGCAAATTTTCCTCTGATGATGTTGCGAATTTAACTAATGACAAATACTTTGACGGGAGTTGAGTATTTGTTTGATGTGTGTGTGCAAGTCTGCAAATCTAAACTCTTTGTATAAGAGAATGTGCGAGAGATTATTTCTTTCTATGGTATTCATGTGTTTGTAATGACATGAATGAGCTACACTGGCTGTGTTTTATAAAGATCTGATGTCCTAATTGATGTTATGACATCATGCTTGTTGAAGATGCTTGGGATTTTGGATTAGAATGAGAATATTATGATATTGTCTAAAGTAGTATGGTTGTTGAATGTATGGCTACTATACAGCTGTTTTAAATAGGGTAAAAGGAATGATATTAGATAGTGTGACCTTATCATAAAGCTTATGTTGAAGTGGGTTTCTTTTGATGTAAAAGAATATGTTCAACTGGCATGTGAAGTTATAGTCCTCACTGTGAGAGTGTGAAGCCATTCATGTGCTCAAGTGTTCATCTTCAGCTTAAGTACTGGTTATCCATGATTGGGGAAGTGCAAGATATATTCTTCCTCATGTACACCGAATGACTTCAGGGCTTTCTACTCATTAATCCTGAAGTTGTTGTTGCAGTGGTAACTGAAGGTTTCTGTGTTGAGAGGGGGGTGCAAACTATCTTCTTCCTCATGTACACCAAATGACTTCAGGACTTTCTACTCCTTTATTCTAAGGTTTTTTTTTGTGTCGAGTCTTTGTGTTGCAATGGAGCTGATTTGGAGAAGATGTCGAACATGATGTCCTAACATCATTATGACGGTGAAGAGATGTTCCTCCATGTTGTTGTATTTAGTAGTTTCTTAAGACTGGAGACTAGAGCTTATGGTTGTAATTTTTATTGTTGTAATATGAGTTTATTTTTGTTTATTTCTTTTAGCCAAAATTTTCCAAAGGGGAATATTGTTAGTTCTCTGTTTTTAGGATTGACATTAATTTTAGTGAAACAAATATAGTAGCAGTATGCTAAATAGGATGTTCTAACTTGTTGAGAAAAACATGATCAGCAAGAAGTCCTATTTTACGAAGAAACATGTTGAGTTGAGATGTTTTATCAATTGAAGAAACATGTCGGATAAGATGTCCTACATTGAGTCATTCGACATCGTGATTGTGTTGGGATGGGTTGTTGGGTCAGTTTAAGATTTAACAAATACATAATATTCTGGGAATATTATGCTATCCTATGTGGCGCTGATTTTAAGGTCTGGGAGATTCAAGCTGAAATCAAGAAGAATATTAACATTCTAATTATGGAGATAAATTAGGAAAGTCGTGATTGAAGACCTATCTTTATGCAAAAGATTCTACAGATTTGTAGCAGCTGATATGTTGTGATTTGAAGCCCAAAATCTAGTTGGGTAAAAGGTTATAAATAGAAGATTGTTAACCTAGAAGAAACTAAGTCGTGAATGTAAAGATGTAATTTATTAGGGTTTCTTTTGTGTGACACTCTCTAGGAGAGTTTTTGTGTGTTATTTGTGAGCTTCTCGACTATCATGTTGATAGAAAAGTAGGATTGTTCCTTGAGTTGTAAGGTTTTGTCATTCATACATAAGCTTTTAAGCATTGAATGTTTGTGTGTCAATCTCTCTTAAGCTTTTAAGCATAGAGTCGATTATTGTTCTTGGATGAAGCTTTGAAGCAAATCCAAGTATGCTTATTAGTCAAGAGTCTTGGCTGAACTTTATGGTTGTTAGATGTCACTGAGGTGATTTAGGAAGTGAGATGGCGATTTCTCATATTTAGGGAGGACCTAAGTAAAAATGTAATTGGGTAGGGATTATGCAAGAAGTTGTAAATGGGGGAATTTAGCTTTGAACTAATACTACTGATAATGGACTTTCTTCCTGGATTGGTAGCCCCCGGAGTAGGTTGTGTTGTACACTGAATTGGGTTATCATATATTTGTGTTTTTATCATTATGCGTTGTTCACTTTTGTTTTTTGATTGATTGACATATCTTATAAGATGTTGGAACATCTTCCACGACTCTATTTTGATATGTTTATATTAGTATGCTTTATCTTGTTCAAGTGCTTTTACGTAGAGATCAATGTCTTAGACATGTGTTAGGACATTAGTGATATGTATACCAGAATTTCATATTGGAAGGGAATAGCCTAATTAGGGAATTAGTTTTTTCTTTTATTCAGAAGGAGATTGTAGAATAGAAATTGACAGTACGTAGAAACGTGAGAAGAGGCAAAGAGGCAAGAGAGACAAGGTTAGCTAGAGATAGGAGAAGGAGAATTTGAAAGAGAGGTTTTACTTGCTTGCTAGTAAAAACAAGTTAAGGGGGAGATGTGCTTATCTAATGGGTGTTAAAGAATGACAGATAGATGGAAGGACCCTTAACCTCCTTAGGATTGGGTGTTTTGATTCATAATGTTGAATTGTGATGCTATAATAGTTGTTATGTGATGATTGTTGAGTTTTCATGAATCAATGTTTGAATGATCACTTGTGGTGTTCATATGTATGATTGTGTGATTAAATTATATTTGATTTACCTTGATTTTATATGCATCAAAATCTCCCATTGATGGATGTTTGAAAGTTGTGACCTTAATTGTGTTAATGGTGATTTAGAGATGATGAACGTGATGATATTGTTGTAATATATCATTGATTCATGAAACCATGGAGTAATAGATGAGCTTAGGATGCTATAACAATAGGAAATTGGATTAATTTGATAGATTTTTGTAAAATAAGTTGCTATCATAAAAGGTAGTGTTTGCATAGTTTAAAAACTAGATTTTTTTTGGCAAAAACAACAGTTGGAGTCGACCCATACGTGTTTGGAGTCGACTCTAAACCAACATAAAAGGATTTTTTTAAACTGCACAGTAGGAGTCGACCCATAAGTTCTGGGAGACGACCCATACGTGTCAGGAGACGACCCATAGAGGCTGGGAGTCGACTCCAAACTGCTGGAATGTTTGTTTTGTTTTTGTTATTTTAATCCTAACTTTTGATTCGTAACTCCAAATTAATTATCGTTTTAAGCGTTAGAAAGATAACTCAGTTTACCATCACATGGAATTAGTTTCAGGGGATGGACGTGTCGTGATAACATGAGTACTTGATGAGAATTGTGTGTATTTGTTGATGTTATCTTGTGATGATGTTATGATGTTGAAAATGTTAGTTATAATTGGTTAACAATGTAAATGTTGAATATTAATGATGTTGTTATAATGGTGTGGTTATAATAATGTTATGATGAAAATGCTTATATGTGTCGATAATGAATTATTGAGTATGAATAATTGTGGTGATTGTTAAAAGTGTTTCATATTTAATTTTACATATGCTATATTTATATTGATTATGTTGTTGGTGGCATACACGGTCAGAAGAGAGGCCTGTGTGTGTGTGTTGTTGTTGCATGCTGAGAATTCATGCATTCATGTTGTTAGAATTTCGTTTCTTTTTGGCAAGCCTTGATCTTATGAGGATGGATCAGATGCGAGTAGCTAATTCCTATTATAGGGGATTGGTGAAGTGTTACATATGGTGATGGTGGAAATTTTAATGTGCTCTGGTTCCAAAACGGAATCTGATCTTATGGTGGGGATCAGAGAGCAAGATGAACCTGAATGTTCATATTTGGTACCACATGCATGTCAAGTCGGTGTTGATTACATTGCATATGTGTTTCATTTATGTTGATTGTCGTTGGCGTGTTGTTTGGATGATAATACTTAATATGTTGGTATTAGTTGATTAATATGTATGTTGTTGTTAAGAGATATTCTACTTCCACTTATTTTCACCATTAACTATTGAAGTATCATTTCTGAAGTAAGTGGAAGATAGCTCTCAGAGTGACTTTTGTTAGTTTATCATTTTATTAGTAGGGTCTTGGTCTGATCATGTAACAACATATTTGGAACATTTTATTCATTTGTTTTATTATTTTGGATTCCTTTTAAGTTGATTCATGTGTTTGTCGAAGTTAACAATGGATCTGTTGAATCGTTGAAGAATTGTTGAGAGTGGAATTTTACAACTCCTTTTGCTTATGTTATGAAATTGATGTTATGAGACTAAATGTCATAAGTTTAAATATTGCGTTTAATTGTTTTAATAATGATTTCTGTTGCGATGATACCCAAGTAAAGGCGAGCATGCGATGATATGTTATAGTTGTAACTCGTGTTACTGAGTAGGATATGTTTGATTGTGAGTGACACCCAAAATGGTTGTTGTAATACAGTGGGAGAACTAACTTGGTTTTGCATTTTATCGCAAATATTGGCGATAGCAAGAGTCGCCACCGAATTTTATTTTATCCAATATGGAAAGGGTGAAAAGAACAGGAAAGATCTTTGATATTTATTGAGTTCGGGGGGTAGATTATGAAAAGGGAAGGTGTTAGCACCATTTTCATCCGCAGTTATCTACGGGTTCTTAATCGCTAGCTCACTTTGTTTTGAAAATGCTTTATGAATGTGTTTGAAAATATTTTGAAAAAAATGCCAATAGTAAGAAAACTTTGTAATGATTCTTGTATTGGTTAAGAATGCGTACAAAGTGTTTATTTGAAAATATTTTGAAAGTGTTTGTGTAAAAATTGTTTGTTTCATTTGTGAGCAAGAGATTACGAGCTATCTACCTACTCAAAGTATTTATCGTTCTTTTCCTTCTCCTTTAAATAGTGCTACCCTACCATTAGGAATCCCTATCGTTGGATGTGAAAGGACAGACGCAGATCATCATATAGTCATTGAAGGCAACTCATAGGGGTGCTTTAGCATTTATCGTAATGGACTAGATCGTTTACTGAAGGCAGCATCGAAAGGGTCATCGAGGGACTACGATCTTTTTAACTGAGGGTCTTTGCTAAAGCCCCCACGTTCGAGGGACATGACTGTTTTCCTTCCAAGGCAACAAGGGAAGTTACCCTAGAGGTGTGAGTGTGCGAGTGATTGTATTCATTTATTTAATATTGCATTAGGTTAGCTATCGTTTGCTTTTATATCTTGCCATAAAATCCTATTAAACAAAACAATTATAAGGAAAGCGATAAATGTAGAAAGTAAAGGCAAAAATTAAAGATTCCTACGCTATTACAAGGCTTTGGGAATGGTGGTACAAATAGTAAAAAATGGGGGGAAAATAAACCATAATTAACTATTACAAGCCAAACGTGCGACCTATACAATTTGTTCTACAAATTTAAAGGCAAAAGAAAACACTAAAAGGATATTAAAGAAAAAATATTAACTATTCTAAGTGATCTAAGTATTAAAAAAAAACTTTGGCCGTTTTTGTTTAAAAAAAGAACTGAATGTTAATAAATGATTAAACCTAATTCTAATCGATTTTAAGAAAATTAAGTTAATAAAAACCCTAAGTCTAGAATAATTAATCAAAACCCTAATTCTAATTGGTTATTTTTATTTTAAAAAAATTAGGGTTTATGAGTGATAAATTTGAAAATAATGGGACAAAATTAGGGTTAGTAAACATAAAAAATGCAGGGAATGGGAGTCGAACCCACACCCCCAGCCTCCAGGATAGTACCCTTCACCACTGCACCATGATGCCTCGTTTGTTCAGGAATGGGATGCACTCAATATATTACATACCTGCATTAAAAAATTGTAAAAAACAAAGAAAAGTGATGAGAGCTGGGATCGAACTCATGTTCTCTGCTTTACAAGTCACGCCCTTTACCATTTGAGCTATACATGTTGTTTGTTATTCCATCAGTCACAAGTAATTATATAATAAACAATAATATAAAATCTGATGATTCAAAAATGTGCGCATGAGTGGGTCTAGGGATATTTGAATGGGAGAATCAGATGGCCCATAATGGCCACATAAGCCGTTGAGCATCCTGCCAAAAGTCAGACCGGCCAAAGGTGGTGGCGACCACCGTCTTCTCCAGCGGTCAACCTTGCAAATGTCCTCAAACCATAAAAATAAAAAGGCTATCCTGCTTAAAGTTTCCTCTGAGTTCAAATCTGGACTCAAAAAAGGAAAAAGATTAGTGAAAAGAAAGCTTTGAATGCAAGCTCAGTGGATGCCCTAATAATGGCGTCTCACTATTCACACGTACATTCTCCATGCTAACCATCCAGATTTGTTCCAAACATACATCAGAGCATGAATCGATCATTACATGGCTTTGAAAATACTTAAAACAAATGATTTGAGTTTGAAATTTTATACCTCAATCGGCGGTAATGGATACGCTTGATCTGGTGCATGTGCCTTGCAGAAACGGCCTGGATCGGCTCCTGGGAAGCTATAAAAGTGGTTGCAGTGCTGGACTTTGATATCTTTGGAACTTTTTCTCCTTCAAACCCTAGTGTTTCTTGTTGTCCAAAAACCGTCCCCTCTTGGCATGAACATGTTGGATATATATAGGGTGTATTAGGTTAGATTTTATGGGCTTGGACCTTGTGTAAGAAGTTTATCTTATTTATTTTTGAAATATTAATGAATAAATTAAAATTAAATAGGTAAATGTGTGCAAGAATAAGATTTTAGGTGTATAAGGAGTGTGATGCACGTTTGGACTTTAAAATAATAGCCTAATAGTCCAAAATATCAAGTTTGCTCAATTTGAACTTCATGCATTTGCTCAAAATTTCCCAACTTGCACTGGTTATAACTTTCTCAATTTTCATCTTTTGAAAGTGATCTTGGACTCTTTGGAAATATCAATATATCCTCTACAATCTCTATGTTGATCATTTTTTCTTTTGAAGACTTTATCTTGATGTAATTTGCCTTGACAAAAAGTGTCTTTTTGTTGACTTTTGAAATAACCTGTAATGTATTGGCTCATATCTCTCAAATGAAGCATTTTTTGGACTTGAGCTTACAGATACAGAGTTGTAGAGAATTGAATTTCTTTCAAAATTATCTTTGGTTTGGGAAAAACTGATGAAGCATGTGAAGTTATGCTTGGTAAAAGTTCAATTGACTTCTCCTAAGGAAACCCTAATTTGGTAACTTTTGACTTTTGATGATTTGAGAGTCTCCTTGATGAATCATGATCAAACTTTTATCAAATGATTAATATGACTTCAAAACCTTGATGTTGACAAAAAATCTTGAAGTTTGATTGTATGTTGACCACTGTTGACTTTTTACCCAATACAGTTAATTTTTAGTCATCTGAGCCATTGACTGGCCAAACTTGTGATGCAAGGCTTGAAACTTGATATGAGCATTCTTGAAGACATATAAGAAACCATGAATTCCATTTGAGACCTTAGAAACCCAAAATTCCTTGTGAAAGATGAAACCCTAGTTGTGGACTCATTGCTTAGAAGGAGAATTTGTCTGATCAATTCTTGAGCAACCTTAAGCATTTTAGAACCCTAGGAGAATGTTTTGAATAAAATGAGAGGGAAATTTTTGGGGTACAACATTTGCATTTTGTTTAATTAAATTCCATATTAAATTTTATGCGGGGTTTAGGGTTTTACATAATGACCGAAGTCTTAAGCTTTCCCATTTCTTGTGTTATTACTTCCTCATTAGGTTCCACTACATGAGTTTCTTCAGGGGATTCAGACACTCTCTTCCCTTATGTATAAGGGATAATTAAATTGTCTCTTGGTGATTATTCCCTTGTGGATTTTAATCCTTCACATTCTTTTCCACTTCATAACTTAATCACCTTGCACATTCAATAATCTTGGCTCTATATGTATATGATGAAGTTTTAGTGGAGCTAGGAAGTTCTCCCATAGTCCTTCAACTATGCAGAAACAATCTTACCCACTTGATTCTCCAAGTTTTTTATGCTTACTCCTTGAGTTTGAAACTAATTTTTGGTCTCTTGAATGAAGGATTTAAGTATTTTTTTTTTCTAACTAGTTGTTCCCTTTATTAGCCACAACATATTTTTGTGCAGAAAAACTAGGTGGAACTTGTGGTTCTTGGGGTTTAAGTTGCTTTTGATTATTTCTCCATGAAAATTTTGGATGATTACACCAACAAGGGTTGTAGGGGTTTTAATATTTATTGTTACGAACATAGTTAAAAGAAACATGATTTGCAGAACAATCTTCAAACAATTGAACACCTCCATAATAAACATAAGCAACTTCTGATGTGTCAATGACCACTTTGTCAGGTTTAGTTGTTGGCACATTAGGACTCGTCATCATGTTTTATATCATTTGGTGAATCTGAGCCACCTGAGCATATAGGGTTGTGGTCTCAGTGACTTCATAAACACCAACTGACTTCTTCTGAGTAGAGACAACAACAACTATTGTGACTGGACATTGGTATGTGTTGACTATAATGCTTTCAATCAACATGTACCCATCTTCATGTGACTTAAACAATAAAGCTCCACCACTAGAGGCATCTAACATGTTTCTTGACGAGGGAACCAATCCATTGTAGAATGTTTTTAGTTAGATGCAGATTGGTATCCCATGGTGTGGACATTATTTAATCAACTATTTAAATCTCTCCCAAGAATCAAATAAATATTCATCATCTCCTTTTCTAAATAAAGTTATTTCATTCCTCATCTTAGCATTCTTGACAAGAGTGAAGTATTTATCCAAAGAAATTTTAGCTAGGGCATTCCATGTGGCTATGGAATTGGGATCCAAGGAATTCAACCAAAGTATGGAAATAATCTCAACCTGAAGGCATCATCTGTAATATCAGGGATCTTGAAGTTACTTTCCACTTCTAGAAATTATCTTAAATGCAAGTGTGGATCCTCATTTGCAGAGCTTGAGTATTGACCAATGTCTTGCAACATTTGAAACATCATTGGTTTAAAATCAAATTAGGACACAATGATCTCTGGATGAATAATACCCATGTTTATGGCATTAGGATCAAAGTTTGCATTGTCTATGATGTTTCTTGCTCTATCATTGGCAATGGCAATGATGTCGTTATCTGCCATGACATTGTCTGCCTAAACTGCTTCCTCCTCTAGGTCAACAATAACAATGGGATAAGGGCTTCTTGGTAAGTGTATAGTAGCTTGAAATAAGCACTCTTAATGTTCTCTAAGGTTCAATATCTCCTATGTATACTTGTTTAAACAACTTGTGCATGCAACATCTAAGCACTTGTCGTGTCACCAGAGTACATAAAACGTGAAAAGCTCAAATTCTTATTTAACAAAAATAGTGTTTCATACAAAATCAAAATGTTATTTTTGACATATTCCCCGAAAATGGCACCAAAAACTTGTTGCTTGAAAACATGTGGTGTCACGTGCAAGTATACATGTATGTTTTAAGTAGCAGGTGATAAAATGGTAAGGATGTCAAACCCACAGAGAGTGGAAAGTAACTTAGATTAATTTTAGCAAAAATCTATCTTTTGTAAATAAGCATGAGCAAGATAAAAATAATTTATGAGTATCACATGTTCAGTTTAGTAGAAAAAAGAGTAAACAATGTTAAAAAGAAATCAGAAACAAGTGTATCACATGTTTAGTCTAATAAATCAAATTAGGCCCAAAAAGAAATCAGCAAAGTTCCCGCCTTTTCCTTCTCATTCGTAGAACATTGGAATCAGGTACAAACACTAGTGGGAGACAAGGTGTAGTGTGACAGTCTGTTGGTGTAGAAGGGCAGGCGACGCTGTCCTTTTTGCTGCATGGCATGCTTAGTGGTTATACTATGTATTATATTTTGTCTTCTAGCACCTTGTTCTCATCCTTTCAAATCAACTCTCCTTCCAACGCAGATTGTTGCCACAAGTGTCCTAAGAATGCAATTGTTATTTCTCTTTTTCTCTCAGCTGCTTCCAGCCTTCTACTTTCCTTTGACTACCAGCTATTGTCCCAGGATAACATGTCTGACCTCACCAGAGCTAACCTTTCAAAAGCAATAAACACATAAAAACTATAAAATAGAGCACTTATTGTGTGCTTTACAACTAATCTTAAAACAACAAAATGCAATAAATTTAACTACTGAGTGGTAAAACAAATAGCAGTATCCATGTATTAAGACTTATAATAAATCAAAAATATGGGTTATCAGGGACCCATGAACTTACGTTTCCTCTTGAAGAGACTTCAGCTTGCCTATCTCTTCTTGAAGAGCCAACACTTTCTTTTGTATTTGGGATTCATCTTGGTCAGTCGCCTCATATTTTCCCTTTCAGTTGTCTCTTTCCTTGGAAATATTTTCCATAGGTAAAACATCACCCCATCCAGTAACAACCAGGAAAATAGAAAATTCGTCTAGTAAGTATAAAAGTTGTCTCAAAAAAGAGTTTCATCTTCTCTGGCTCATGAAGGTTCTATAGATATGCAAGATCTTCCAAAAAGATTGGAGTAATCTCTTCTTGAGAGGTGTAGGGAATTCGGGATGATAGAATGGTCGATAACTTAGGCAGAGGTGCATATGATTCAGCATCGGCAAGAGCTAGTCCAACATAAGCACCCCCGAACAATCAAACCTACTTGTCCAAACTTTCCTTCTAAGGAGGCTCATATCTTGATTCAAATTCATCTTATTATTAATAGGAGGAGACAAATCCTGATCTTTGACACCCATATCAACATTCCTAGAAGAAGGTTGATCTCGACTAGAGAAGACCAAATGGGTTTTAGTAGTGGCAGAGATGCCAGACCCATCTAGAGGAGGAGTAGGGGCCCGAGCCAAAGAAGTCGTAACAACGACCTTAACCTCTTGTTCTTTACCCATATCAAAAACTTTCCTCAAGGAAGCCACCTTATCTGCAAATACAAAATAAACGCACATTAAAAAAGGAAGAAAAAAATAAAAAGGAGCAATTATGGGATAACTCTTTATCCTCACCATAAATATATTTCCTTTCCAGACTATTATCCGCTTCCACGATATCATGAGTATAAATTAATTGCTTCCTCTGCATGGATGGCTTTACCTCGGAAGGGAAAAACATCTCTTCATAGCTGAGACCCTGATATAAGGCATCAAAACCATCCTTCATCTTAAACTATTAAATTGTAAGAGAATCCAAGGATATGACATACTTTCTAAATCTATCTTTACATTTACTCTGAGGTAAGTCTTGAAAACTAGCAGGAAGAGGAAGCTCATCAGAAACCTGGTGGAAGGTGGAGTGGGCTTCCAATGTACGAAGTTTTACATGAACAAAGTGATCCTGGAAGTCATCCATGTTCTCAATGTAAGCATTAAACTAAGGAACATCCTAGTGTAGTTAGATGAACCCATGATCCCTGAATATTATTCATTGAAGTGTGCAACATGGAAAAAAGGTGGGAAAATAGCCTACATGAGGGCTTCCAAAGTCGGTAATCATCCCAGAATTATAAGTCCCTATTCAAGGCAGTATGTAACACTCGTGACTGCTTCCAAGATTACCGACTGACCCCATAAACCAACACATGTCTGTTGTACCCCAAAATTTTCACTCCCATTTTTTACAAGAAATCACGACCCTAGGGTTTTCTCATATACTCAAGATTGGCTCAGGAATCAATCAGACAGATTTTCTCCTATGGCAGTAAATCAAGAATTAGGGTTTTTCTCGCATTTCTCAGAAGAAACTGAATTCTCAGAAAGTCAATGGGTTGTCACATATTCTCATGCTCTTTCAAATTTACTGAAAAGGTAGTGTTTGTTTGATCCAGGTTAACCAGTTAAATTGCGTCTTTTCAAAACGTTTGCTCGTTTAGGGAATAAACATTTGCTTGTTTATTGGAATACACACTGCGTGTTTTGATTGGAATACTGTTGCAAGGTTATAAAATTACAGAGTTTTTGGATTACTTGGAGTTTAAGTTATCTGGATTGGAATTATTGGAATGCAGTTCAATTATTTTGATCAGGGAATCTTAAAGGATTAGTGAAGATGCAAAGAAAGAATTACAAGTTACTGACGGTTTTACAACTTATAGTACTTGAAAAATAAATTATTACAACTAATGGAAAATCTCTCTAAGTTACAAATCTAAGCCTAAGTTTCCATTGCTCCCATGCTCGCCACAAAGTCTCTGGCTTTCTCTGCTTTGCCACCATCCAGCTTGCGCTCACATGAAAGAAAGAAAAAAAAGATTAGTGCAGTTAATTGAACATAAATAAAAATTTCAAAAAAAAGAAAGATGTTCATCATTAAAGTTTTCCGTTTGGAATCAGAGGGGCTATTTTCATTTCATCATGTTTTTATTTTTCTCTTTGCAAATCACAAGAAGATTGCTCTTCTTGGTTCACAAAAAGAAAAATAAGAATGCAAAGCAAATGAAAACATATGCCAAACTGAATGTAACAAGGCCAAACTGAATGCAACAAGGCCAACAAGCAAGTAACACAGCAGGCGCGCAAATGCAACAAGGCAAACTGAAAACATATGCCAAACTGAATGTAACAAGGCCAAACTGAATGCAACAAGGCCAAACAAGCAAGTAACATAGCAGGCGCGCAAATGCAACAAGGCAAACTGAAAACATATTCCAAACTGAATGTAACAAGGAAAAACTGGATGCAGCACAAACAATGCAGTAACTAGACAATAGCATGGCAAGTACAAATAGCAGGAACGAAGTACAAACAAACAGCAGGCAATTAAAGAATGCAGTATGGTAAACCAAATAACAAGCAAGGGGCTTGCTTGTTTCATATTAGCTTTTCATCATTTTCCAAATTGTGGCAAACTTTTCAGAAAAAGTGAAAAAGCATTTCTTCTTTTATCATTGAGAGAGGAGAGAGAGAAAAGATATCACCTATTTTGTTGGGATTGTACAGTTTGGCTACTCTGTCACAAGTAAGTGATAAAACAAAAGGCAACTAGGATATAACAGTAGAGAGACTGCAAGGAGAAGAGGATATATTTTGTCAAAGCAGCAAAACATTTCACAGAAATCATCCCAAAAATTTGCAGAACAATAACAAAACCCTTCAACCTGTAACCCAGCCAAAACACTTAAAACATACAAACAGCCTGCAAACTGCAAAACATTCATAACAATCTCCCAAACCTGCATAGCAAGTTCAACAACAACAAACAGCCAAACCTGTGTACCTCAAACTACAGAAATAATCCCAAAATTGCAGAAAGTTCAAAAACCTGCATAACCATTTTGTCAAACCACCAAAACCAAGTTTCCACTGTCAAAATCAAAAACCTGCCAAAATACACAAAACACAACAACCAGTTTCCAAAACTTGCAAAACCAAAACTGCAAAAGGTTCAAACCATCAAAACTTTGTTCAATACCAAAAAAAAAACTTGAACTCATTTCAAAGCCAACAACCTTCAACAACTCAAACAACAAAAACCAACAATCATCCTCAAGCTAGCATACAGTCTAAACATATAGACAAGAGTTTCAGAAACCATCATTAACCAACAACAAAACAAAGTTTCAGAAACCATCATTAACCAACAACAAAACAAAGCTTGTCAAACAACAAACCATTATCCAACAAAGTCAGAAGAAAAGCATTATAATCATCATTCAAGTTCAAGGAACAAAGAAAAGATTACCGGAAGCTCACGCCTCACCATCATCATTTCTCCCCTTCCCGCTTCCGGCCGCCAAGGAGCACCGTCAGCTCAAATCTCTTTCCTCTCCATTTTCCAGAAAAGCTCCCAAGGTATGTTTCTCTTCAAACCTTTTCCTACATCTCGTGAGACAATAAAATTGATCAACAAAAGATATGAACAAGATTAACAAAAGAAAACAGAAATCGTTCAAACATTTAAATACATCAGAACATCACCTTCCTTTTTCACGAAAGAGATTATTTGAGCGTGGTTAGGAAGAGAACAAGGGGTGCTCCGGTGATGGGAATCAGGGAAGGGAAGATCAGAGAGGAACGAGAACGAGTGAGAAAGAGATGAAGGGAGAACGAAGGAGAAGCGGCGCCGCTGTAAATACAAACCCACGAACCCTAACTTTTCACAAAACCCTAATCAAACATTAAGTTGTAACTTAAGCGTTGGGCTTCCATTGCAAAGCCCATACACACAATTGTTGGGTCGCACCCCCTCCATCCTAGACTTATGTCTTTTTATTTGGGCCCAACACCTCATAATATTTTTTAAAAGCCCATTTTTGTTTTGTTTTCTTATAAGTTTACTAATCAGAATTTTTAAAACAAAAAAAAAAAAGAAAACATTTTCTTTAGTTTAATTTAAGTTTTGAAATTATTTCTTTTTATCATTTCTCTTATCTTTATTAATTTGTTACTAATAATAAAAACATCAAAAATTTTAATTTAATTAGTTTACTTTCTTTAAACCCTTTTTTTTATTGATTAATGAAAATACAAAAAAAAAACATTTAATTTAGTTTAATTAATTTTTCTTTCTTTAAATTTTTTTTCCTTTTAAATTATTAAGAAATAAGGAATAATAATAAAAAAATTTAATCTTTCTTTTTTAGAATAGATTTTATTTATCTCTTTTCAAGTAAATACATACATTTCATACTTTATTGATTTTATTTCCGTAAATTGTCTTAGCTTTATATTGAATCGCAATAATTTGATTTGGTTGTAATATTTGGACTTTGCTATTCTTGTGAGATTCATCCCCATTTATAATAATTGTACCCCCATTCCCGGATACTTTTGTAATAGTTTAGGCTTTTAATTCCCGCAATTTATTGCTTTCGATATACTGTGTAGTAATTAGGCATGTATGGCAAGATTCAAAAAAATTAATCGCTAGATGACCTAATCCAAGAATAAATAACTTGAAACCAACACACTTCTCACATGTGTACCTCTAGGGTAACCTTGCTTGTTGCCTCAGAAATACAATTATGTCCCTCGAATATGTGACACTCTAGCAAAGGACCCTTCGATAAACAAAGATCGTAGTCCCTCGATGACCCTCGATGTTTCCTTTGATAAAACGATCCCGTCCCTTACGAAATTGCTAGAGCGTCTCACAAGTTGCTTTCAATGATTGTAAGAATTGACCCGCGCCCATCCCGTTTAACATCCAAATATAAGGTTGTTTACCAAATACAATGGTAAAACAACACTGTAAAAGGGTTAAAAATATGTAGGAAAGATTTTTGAGTAGATAGGGTAGACAACTCTTAGTTACTTGATCAAAACTTGCAAATATCCTTGCTAATTTCAAACACACATCACAACACAATTTCAAAACATTTCCTAAAACAAACTTTCAAACAATGAAACATTTTTCAAAAGACAATACACCTTTGTATACATTCAAACAAGAATCATTACAAAGGTTGCCACAACGATGGCCTCTTTTCAAAATACTTTCAAAACCACACACAAAAGCACCATTTCAAACAATTGAAAAGCAAAGGCAAGTGATCTAAAACAAGTAACTAAGAGCCCATGGATAACCATGGATGAAAAGGGTGCTAGCACCTTCCCTTTTCATAATCTACCCCCCGAACCCAAGAAAACATCTCAAAGGTCTTTCCTGTGCTTTTTGACCTTTCCTTTGGAAAATAAAAAGTCGATGGCGACTCTTGCTAAACCGCACAAGTGCGAACACAAACGCAAAACCTCAAGTCAGTTCTCCCACCGCATCACAGAACTGGCGACTCTGCTGGGGACATTCTAAAAAGTGGGGTTACCTTAGGGTTTTAGATCACCTTTACATGCTTATTTTGCTTGACTTGATTGCTTTACATTTGGTTCTATTGTTTGGGTTTGAATCCTCTACCCGGATTTGGGAAACATTCATAGGTAAATAGAAATACATTATGGAAACTGTGCGGGGTATACTGACATGGTTGAAGAAATAGCTATATTAGTGCGACATATTTGTGGGTATCGGTAGCCTTTGAGTTAATCAAAGAGAATACAGGGCCGCTGAGTGATGTCATGAAGCACTAATGGACTTTTAGAACCTTTACTTGACCATCTTGGCCTTTTTAGGGGTAGTGAGATGACCGGCTTTGGTGCAGTCTGAAGTTGGTAGATACTCGATACTACACTCATTGAGGGTTGTTGTCTTGGAATATTTCGGTCGCCAGTTAAGTGGCTAAACTGAAACAATGAACACAGAAAACAATCCAGTGATATTGAGCTCCTTAGAACCCGGTTACTATTTATAGGACAGGTTGAGCCAACTAAACTTCAAGAGGGTACTTACCTATGAAACCCCATGCAAGCCTGAAACTAGGATCTTGTGTGATTTGCTTGTACATATACTTGTGCATAAACATCATGAGCATCATAAAGCATCATGTACATCCACTAACCATTTTAAGGGTTTGGATCTTCATCTTTGTTCCTATTTTGTAGGTAATGGATTCACTCCGCAGGAAAACTATTCAGGTCAACCTTGTAAGAATCCCTCCTCAACTCAAGGAGCTTACTTCCAAGATTCCAGAGAATTCTCCCTTCACTGAAAGACATGGTAGACTTCTCAACTTGGTCAACACCAACACTGAGGAAGACAAGGTGAAAGTTCTCTTCCAGTTCTTTGACCCCCTACACCACAGCTTCACATTTCCTGATTACCATCTTGTGCCTACGTTGGAGGAATTTTCTCAACTCCTGAGGATTCCTATTCTCCATCAACTACCCTACAACGGTACGGAAATAGATCCAAAGCCTGAAGATGTTTCTCAAGCCCTACGCTTGCAACCGCCTGATGTCAAAGGTCATTGGTAAACCATAAGTGGTGTCAAGGGTTTCTTGGCAAAGTTTATGTTTGAGAAAGCTCAAGAATGCTGGAATTCATTGGACTTACAAGCTTTTGAGGATATCGTAGCTCTTCTCATCTATGGGTTGGTCTTGTTCCCAAACCCTAACCAGATTATAGATGTAAGTGTTGTCAAGATTTTCATATCCCGGAATCCTGTGCCTACATTGCTTGGGGATATCCTCCACTCATTTCACACACGAACAATGAGGAAAAGGGGTGTTCTCATGTGCTGTACTCATCTTCTAGCAAGGTGGTTTATTTCTCACCTTCCCCAATCAGTTTTGAAGAATGAGCAAGGTTTGAGGTGGTCACAACGATTGATGGCCCTTACATATTCAGATATCTATTGGTGTTCTCGATCCCGAGAAAATGTTATCATCATTGATCGTTGTGGGGAATTCCCTAATTTCCCTCTACTTGGCATTAGGGGAGGAATTACCTACAACCCTTGCTTGGCTCTGAGACAGTTTGGGTATGCCCGAAGGGATGGCCCTCATGACATGCTGATTCCAGATTTGGTTTTTGACTTCGACAATGACGATCAAGGACTTCGACAAAGGTTTATCCGAGCTTGGAGGATGCCCAACAAAGTGGACAGTAAGACCTTGGGACACAAGAATTCCATCCCCCTTGATCCTTACCTCAAGTGGGTACGAACCAGCGCCCAAAGTCTTATGATGCCTTACCCCTGCATTCTGCCTGTGATCAAAGAGCCTGTTTTAGAAGGAGAAGTTCCATACACCCTCCTCCATCCTGACATGCCAACATCACTTGAAGATTTGCAAAGGAGTTGGATACAGCTCAAGGGAGAGCGTGATACGTTCGAAGCCCAATTTTACGCCAGTGAGAAGAAGGTTTTAGAACTTACTCGTCAACTTCATGAAGAGCAGACTCTCAACACTTACATTGCACCGAAAAGGATGCGCAACGTCTTTTTACATTAGAATTTTGTATTATTTTTCCCATGGGGCACTTGATGTACTAACAAATTCTTCTTATTAATATGACGTGTGTTGTTTTTGTCTACAACAAATTTGAAATTATGAATCCTTGAATGCATTACATGAATACATCTCATTCATCATATGCATAAGCAGGTCATCACACCAGGTTTCCTTATCTCTCTGCTGTTTATTTCAGCTAGATGGATATAGAGCAGACGGTCAAAGACTTACAAGCGCAGAATTCACAGTACCAACAACTCCTCATGACCTTGGCAAAGGGTCAAGAGGATCTTAAAGCACTGTTAGAAAAGGAAAAGGAGAAAAAGAAAAAGAAAAGAGTTGGTGTGGCTACTTTGGGTAGAAGATTTGAAGGTCAAACTAGAAGGGTCCTGGACTTCCCCTCAACATCTGATGAAGGGGTTGGAAAAGGTAAAGGAGTTGCAGTACCACCTGAGTCTGAGGAAGAAGAAGAAGAAGAGGATGAAGATTATTTTGAGCAGCAGTATCCACCTGCAGATGACAAGTACAAGAATCTGGATAAGCGTCTGGCTGCCATGGAAGTGCAGAGGGTGCCTGGGTTAGACTTTGAAGATCTAGGGCTGGTCTGGGATTGTCATTCCCCCTAAATTCAAGGTGCCTACATTTGCTAAGTACGATGGTTTATCTTGTCCAAAGATGCATATGCGGTCTTATGTCAGAAAAATCCAACCGCATTCTTCTGATAAGGATCTATGGGTCCATTTCTTCCAAGACAGTCTTTCGGGGACATAGTTGGATTGGTTTTATCAGCTAGAGAGATCTGATGTGCACAACTGGGAGGATTTGGCTGCCGCCTTCTACAGACAATATCAATATAATGCGGATTTAGCACCAACCCGTACTCAATTACAGAGTATGGGCATGGTATCAAATGAAGGTTTCAAAGAGTATGCCCAGAAATGGAGAGACTTGGCTGGAAGGGTGCAGCCACCATTGTCTGAGAGAGAGCTTATTGATATGTTCTTGGGTACACTGTCAGGTACATTTTTCAATCACCTGATTGGAAGTTCGTCTGCGGGGTTCACCGAGTTAATTCTGACTGGTGAGAGGGTTGAAGCAGGAATCAAGAACAGAAAAATTCAAAAGGATGCATCTACTTCCGCTGCCATCAAAAAGACCTTTCCAGCTAAGAAAGAGGTATTAGCTATCTACTCCCAAAGGAGTCAAGGAAGAGTTGAGCGCCGACCAGCGGTGGGGGCTGTAATGATTCAGAAGTTTGCAGCTGATCAGCCCAGAAATGTTCAACCTAGAACCAACCAAGCAAGGGTGGAAAGGCCTGCTAGACAATTCACCAAAATAAACATGACGCCTGCTCAGGTTCTCCCCCATCTCTTGAAGTTAAAACTTACAACCTTGAGAGAGGCACCACAGAATCCGAATACATCCTCTCCTTACTACCATGCTAATGCAAAGTGTGCTTATCATTCAAACAGTATAGGGCACGACACCAACAATTCTTGGGCCCTCAAAAACAAGATTCAGGATTTAATAGACGCTAAAGAGGTGGAATTCGACGCCCCTGAAAACCTAATATGATCTCTGCTCCAATGCCAAAACATGGTCACAATGCCCATGCTATAGAAGAGGATCAATTTGTTGCTACTGTTGATGATTTAATGACTCTACTACCGATAATCAAGTTGGATCTGCTTAAGGCCGGGATTTTCCCAGGCTGTGAAAAAGATTGCTACCTTTGTTCATCCTTACCAACCGACTGTCCGTTGTTGAAGTTAGGCATCCAACACCTAATGGATAATCAAGAAATCCTCTTTGAGAAAACTCCTGTTACTCCGACTCTTGTCAAAGATGTTTCTATAATTACCATTTCCTCCAATCTTTCCAAGGTCTCCAAAAGACCTGTTAAGATTACATCCGGTCCAAAGATTGTACCTCTGAAGATAACTATGTCGGGGCCTATCCCGTACAAGTCCAACAAATCAATACCGTGGAACTATGGGGGAGAGATCTTCTACCATGGTGTTAAACAAATTTAATTGACCGAAGAGAGTTCTGATGAAGAGACTTTTGACATTGGAAACATTGCCGGAACGAGTAAGATCACCCGCAGTGGAAGAATTTTCTCTCCGGAGATTGCGCCACCAAAGGCAATCTTCGGACCCTCGGCCGCTCCTAAGGTTACTCCTGCACCGATCAACATATCTTCGAGAACTCCAGTTATTGAAGAAGTTTTGACTCCTGTGGTTGTCCCCTCTGCTGCTGATGATGATAGAGGAAAAGGGATCCAAGAAGAGCCTGTCAGGACGAGGGCTCAGCCTTTGGCCATCCCTGAGACCACTCAAAAGGAAATGGAAGAGATTTTGAAAATAATCAAGAAGAGCGATTATAATGTTGTGGAGCAACTGGGGCAAACCCCCTCAAAAATCTATATGTTGGCCTTGCTCCTTTGTTCAGAAGCTCATGCCAAAGCTTTGATCAAATTCTTGAAGACGGCCCATGTGCCACAGGAAACCTCCGCGGACCAGTTCCAGGAATGTGTAGCTAGCCTAACAGCTGACAACGGTCTAGGGTTCTCCGACGCTGATCTAACAATCAAAGGGAGAAAACATAATGACGCTCTGCATGTCTCGGTAGAATGCAGAGGGACTACTCTGGCACACGTTTTGGTAGACATTGGTTCATCGCTGAATGTCCTACCAAAAAAGGCATTGGATAGGCTAGATTGTGAAGGTCTAACTTTGAAGCCCAGCAACATCATTGTCATAGCCTTTGATGGTTCTAAACGGATGGTCCACGGGGAGGTGGACATCCCGATTAAAGTGGGAACTGAAACCTTCAACTCCACATTCTATGTCATGGACATTCGTCCCTCCTATTCTTGCTTGTTAGGAAGACCCTGGATTCATCATGCTGGAGTCGTTACTTCAACTCTGCACCAGAAGCTCAAATACCCTATTCAGGGGAAAATTGTGACAGTTCACAGTGAGGAGGAATACATGATAAGCCATCTTAATTCTTTCTGCTATGTTGAATTAGATGGTGAATTCATCGAGACCCCCTTTCAGCACTTTGAAGAGGTTTCTCCTGAAGTTGCGGTAGCCAAGACAATGACTTATGTGCCCATCATTACCAAACGTGTGTCCCGGATGTCATCCCTTAAAGATGTGAAGGCTGTGATTGAGGAAGGAGGAAGCACAGTATAGGGTCAATTGCCAGATTTTCCTTTTAAGACAGATAAGTTCGGCTTGGGTTTCACTGCTGCTAGTCATAAGGTTGTGCGTCGCTCCCGGGCTGGAGGACCACCAGTGAAAATCACCCATCATGGGGTCAGTGCTTTAGAGGATGGTGAAGAGGAGAGCAACCTTGAAGACTGGATTTTCCCTACCGTTGAAGGAGGCTTGTGCAATTGGGAGGCAAAGGACTTTATTCCCATCACTTTCATCAATAAGTAATTTATCTTTCGAACATTTCTGTTGGTTTGTAATAATTCTTAAACAATTTGTACACTTTTAACCTTGTGCCTTACCCGAGGTACATAGGTCTATTTGTAAGGGTTTGATTTTTCATCTTCATATGCCATTTTAATGAATCATGGACGTTTTCATATATAAACTTGTGTTCATTTTCTTTCTTTTTACATTTTATTTGTTTAAAGGTGGCTATCCCTTACACACACCCACACTCACCAATGCAGGTACCCATCCATTCCGGATTCCATGGGTAACAATTATGCTATGGCCTTCAGTGACTCTGAAGATCTGGTCTACCATGCCAAGTACGAAGGTGATGAAGACTGTGAAGTGCCTGGAGAATTGGCTAGACTGCTACAACAGGAAGAAAGGGCTATTCTACCTCACGAGGAGTTGTTAGAGACTATCAACTTGGGTACAGAGGAAGACCGAAAAGAAATTAAAGTGGGTGCCAACCTAAAGCCAAGTGTCAAGGAGCGCTTAGTTCAGCTGTTGAATAAATATGTTGAGATCTTCTCCTGGTCATATGAAGACATGCCGGGACTGGATACAGATATTGTGGTTCACTGTCTCCCTACAAGAGAAGATTGTCCACCAATTAAACAGAAAGTCCGTCGAATGAGGCCCGATATGTCTGAAAAGATCAAAGCTGAAGTGATGAAGCAGTTCAATGCTGGCTTTCTTGCTGTTACTTCCTATCCACAATGGGTTGCTAACATTGTGCATGTGCCTAAGAAGGACGGCAAAGTCAGGATGTGCGTGGATTACAGAGACTTAAACAGGGCTAGCCCTAAAGATGACTTTCCACTACCGCACATTGACATCTTGGTTGACAATACAACTCAACACAAGGTATTTTCTTTCATGGATGGATTTTCAGGGTACAACCAGATTAAAATGGCCCCTGAAGACATGGAGAAAACTACCTTTGTTACACAGTGGGGTACGTTATGTTATAAAGTGATGCCATTCGGACTGAAGAATGTCGGGGCAACCTATCAACGCGCCATGGTGGCCTTGTTTCATGACATGATACATCATGAGATAGAGGTCTATGTAGACGACATGATAGCCTGTTCACAAACAGAAGTAAAACACCTCGACCATTTGCAAAAGCTGTTTGTCAGGTTGAAAGAGTACAAGCTCAGACTGAACCATAACAAGTGCACTTTCGGAGTCAGGTCCGGTAAACTCTTTGGATTCATTGTCAGTAACAAAGGCATCAAGGTTGATCCTGCCAAAGTCAAAGCTATACAAGAAATGCCTGCCCCTCGCACTGAGAAGGAGGTTAGAGGTTTCTTGGGACGCCTAAACTACATTGTAAGGTTCATCTCTCACCTAACATCTACCTGTGAGCCAATCTTCAAGCTGTTGAAGAAAGACCAGGTGGTTAAATGAAATGATGATTGTCAAGTTGCTTTTGATAAAATCAAGGAGTATTTGCTGGAACCTCCTATCTTGATGCCACCCGTCGAAGGAAGGCCTTTAATCATGTATCTGACTGTCCTGGAGAATTCAATGGGGTGCGTATTGGGCCAACTTGACGAGTCTGGCCGAAAAGAGCATGCCATTTATTACCTTAGCAAAAAGTTTACCGACTGTGAGACTCGCTACTCACTGCTCGAGAAAACTTGCTGCGCTTTGGTATGGGCTGCTCGCCGGCTAAGGCAGTATATGTTGACACATACCATTTTGCTGATCTCTAAGATGGATCCGATCAAGTACATCTTCAAGAAGCCTGCTCTATCCGGAAGAATCGCTAGATGGCAGATGATCCTCACCGAATATGATATACAGTATACGACCCAGAAAGCTATAAAGGGGAGTGTACTAGCCGATCATCTGGCCCATCAAGCTGTCGAAGATTACCAATCTATGAGGTTCGATTTCCCAGAAGAGGATATCATGACTTTGGGCAACATTGAAGAAAACAGACTGTATGACGGACCTGAAAAAGGATCCTAATGGACCCTATACTTTGATGGTGCCTCCAACGCACTTGGAAATGGTGTCGGCGTTGTACTTATCTCTCCCGAAGGTTGCCATACACCTTTCACCGCCAGACTCTGCTTCAGCTACACCAACAACATGGCCGAGTATGAAACTTGTATCTTTGGTCTCAAGGCTGCTATTGACTTGGGAATCAAATCGTTGATCGTATTTGGGGACTCAGCTTTGGTTATCAGTCAAATCAAAGGAGAGTGGGATACTAAACATCATAACCTCATCCCTTACAAAGAACATGTCCTGACATTGTTACCACATTTCGAGCAGATCACCTTCGAGCACTTCCCGCGAGAAGAGAATCAGCTAGCAGATGCGCTAGCTACAATGTCATCCATGTTTAAACTTAACTGGGATAATGAGGCTCCCCAAATCACCATCGAGCGGATGGACGAACCCGCACATTGTCACGAGATTAATACCGAAGAAGTAGTAGACCGACCTTGGTTTCATGACGTCAAAAGGTATCTCGAAGCACAAGAATACCCTGAAGGAGCTTCAGTCAACGACAAAAAGTTCCTGAGGAGGTTCTCAGCTAAGTTCTTCCTGAGCAATGGTATCCTATACAAGCGCAATCACGATTGCATTCTGCTCTGTTGTGTGGACAAGGTGGAAGCTGAACAAATTATGGCGGAATTGCACAATGGTACCTTTGGCACCCACTCAAGCGGTCATACAATGGCTAAGATTCTACAGGCAGGCTATTACTGGTCTACCATGGAAGCTGATTGCCATCAACATTCCCGTACTTGTCACAAATGTCAAATCTACGCTGACAAGGTACATATACCTCCAGTTCCTCTCAATGTCCTAATGGCTCCTTGGCCATTCGCGATGTGGGGAATCGACATGATTGGAGAGATCAAGCCTACAGCATCCAATGGACACTGTTTCATCCTGGTGGCCATTGATTACTTTACCAAGTGGGTCGAAGCAGCTTCCTTCGCATCCGTTACAAAGAATTTGGTTGCCCGCTTCATCAAGCAGAACCTCATTTGCTGGTATGGTATCCCAGACAGGATTATCACTGACAACGGTACAAACCTGAACAACACTATGATCACCGCTTAGTGCGAGCAGTTCCAGATTCAACACCATAATTCATCTCCCTATAGGCCAAAGATGAACGGTGTTGTCGAAGCTGCGAACAAAAATATCAAGAAGATCATTCAAAAGATGACAGTCACCTACAAGGACTGGCATGAGATGTTACTGTTTGCTCTGCACGGGTACCGTACCACGGCACGAACGTCAACTGGGGCAACACCTTATTCTTTGGTATACGGCATGGAAGTTGTCTTACCTATCGAGGTTCAGATTCCCTCCTTGAGGATCATGAAGGATGCTGGTTTGAGTGAAGATGATTGGATTCAGACCCGGCTTGATCAACTTAACTTGATTGATGAAAAGCGACTTACTGTTGTTTGCCATGGTCAGGCGTATCAGAAACGGATGATCAAGGCATTCAACAAGAAAGTCAGACGCCAGACATATCAAGTAGGGGATCTTGTAATCAAGCGGATCATCTTGCCGCAAAGTGATCCCATGGGCAAATGGACTCCTACCTACGAAGGACCATTTGTGATCAAAAACATCTTTTCTGGTGGTAAAATGATCCTATCCACCATGGACGGTGACGACCTGCCGCACCCTGCGAATGCAGACATAGTCAAAAGATACTACGCATAAACGACCCGACAAGTTGAAAACCCGAAAGGGCGACTTGGGAAAAAAATGGGCATCCCGGTGAACCGAAAACCCGAAAGGGCGGTTCAGGCAAAAATTGGGGATAAAAAAAAAATCTTTGTACACCCGGCAAGTTGAAAACCCGAAAGGGTGACTTGGGAAAAAAAAAGGTTTCCCGGTGGATCGAAAACCCGAAAGGGCGGTCCAGGCAAAAGTTAGGGAATTAAAGCGTATGACTATGTCTCATTGGATCACTTTAAGGACAATATCTTCACCAGACAAGCTCCTGGCTTCTGATCAATCCAGTCATCTTCGGACGAAGCAACGAATGGATAAGATATCCAGAGTTACGAAGGCTATAGCAGAATGGTAACCCCATGGAATTTTCACACGTAGCCATCTTTCTTTGTATAAATTTTTCTCAATTTTTACGACAACATTCTCTTACTAGGATGTCTGTCTCATTTGTACAAAATACTTACACAAAGTTAATACAAAGATACTTCAAAGTGCAGAAAATTATTTGCCTTTTCCTTTCTTTACACTTATGTTTTATTTGAAAACGTCCAATGGTTTATTAAATGAGCATATGCATTTGAATATAATCACTGTTTACAAATAAACGAAATGTGAAAGAATAATTACTGACAGGTTGAAAGGATAGGAAAACGTCTTTAGGCTATTCCAAGAGAGATCCCCTACAATACATCATCTGGATCCCCAGCGGAGCTAAACCTTGAAAAACATATTCCCAGCAGAATTAAATTTCAAAATCCTCGCCAGAGTCGAAACTTCAAACTCCCAATCCCCAGCGGAGCAAAACTTTGAACTACAAACCCTCAGCGAAGAAAAAACCTTCTTCCCCAACGGATTCAAAATTTCCATACACGATCGAATCAGCATGTCATTAAGATCCCCAGTGGAGCTGAGACTGTCAATCTACAACAGAAACCATCCAGTTTCTCCAAATTCCACAGCAAGTTATCTTAAAGTCTGAGAATCAACCAAATAACAGTTAACTTTTATCCCCAACCTAGGGTAATACCCCCAGTAGATTGGCATACAACCCGAACTCCTGAACTTTTTCCAAACAGAAATAAGCTTTTCCCAGAATAGCTTACTCTCCAGCAGTATAGTTATCCCCCACAGAGTTTTTACTCCCCCAACCGAATGAAGATTCTCATTCTTGGTTCCCCAGTGAAGTTGTCGAAGTCTTCACTACTCCCCAGCGTGAATTTGTCAGAATTTTTAATCCCCTGTAGATCAAAGATTCTCATTCTTAACTTCTCAGCATGAAGTCCCCAAGGATTCAAATTCCCCTAACAGATTGAAGATTCTCATTCTTGGTTCCCCAGTGAAGTTGTTGAAGTCTTCACTACTCCCCAGCGTGAATTTGTCAGAATTTTTAATCCCCTGTAGATCAAAGATTCTCATTATTAACTTCTCAGCATGAAGTCCCCAAGGATTCAAATTCCCCTAGCAGATTGAAGATTCTCATTCTCGGTTCCCCGCAGAAGCCATCAGAGTTTTCCTTATTCTCCAACAGATCAAGGTTTTCCTTTATTCAATCCTCGGTAGAGATCACTAGAGTTTCCTTATTCCCCAGTCGAGTAATGATTCCCTTTTGTGTAATCCCCAGCCATGGTCATCAAGGTTCTCGGGATTCCCCAAGCAGGATTTTTGTCAATACTACAACTCCGAAGACTTGAAGGATCCCTATGTCCCCAGGAAAGTCGTAAAGGATTCTCACATCCCCATAGAAGTTGTCAAAGTTTTTGATAATCCCCGCAAGCTGCCAAGGATTTTCTATCCCCAACAGTGGTCCAAGGGTTTCTGTTCCTCAGCAATCAAAGGTTTTGAATCTCCAACAGCGGTCAAGGATTTATTTTCCCTGGCAGCAGTCAAAGATTTTATTATCTCCAACGGTCAAGGATTTATTTTCTTCAGCAAGACAGCTAATCAACTTACATGCGCATACCTTACATTCATATATCATAAACATTGATAAAGAACATTTATTGCATCATACATTTCATGCAACATAACTTTGTGTTTCAGCTAATATTTTACCCTTTTCAGGATAAAATTAACAGCTATCTTTAACAGATATTCAAAGCTCAGAAAACAGCTTAGAGATGCTCCAGATACAGATGCTATTCTATTTGCTGATTCAAATCAATGCTCAGATTCTTGCTCCAGTTCAAGTTATGAAGCCCGGATTCGACCGAATAATATCTTGATTATACTGAAGCCCGGAGATTAACCGAAAAATAGTTGAATCCCCAACGAGTTATTGTGAAGCCTGGATTTTGACCAGATAGCAATACAAGACTGTGAAGCTTGGATTTTGACCAGATAACAGTAAGATACACTGTGATGCTTGGATTTTGACCAAATAGCAGTTTACTCAGCCAATTACTTTGAAGCTCGGATTCAACCGGATATTAGTAGGCCCCAAAATCAAAGGGAAGCCCGGAGGCGACCATATAACCATTTGATTTCCTTCTGAAGCCTGGATGTTGACCAGATAGGAAGTAAGGTATCGTGAAGCCTGGATTTTGACCAGATAGTAATACAAGACTGTGAAGCCTGGATTTTGACCAGATAGCAATACAAGACTGTGAAGCCTGGATTTTGACCAGATAACAGTAAAGTACACTGTGAAGCTTGGATTTTGACCAAATAGCAGTTTACTCGGCTAATTACTAAGAAGCCCGGAATCGACCGGATATTAGTGTGCCTTAAATTCAAGTTGAATCCCGGAGGCGACCGGATAACAATTTATATTTATTCTGAAGCCTGGAGTACGATCAGATAAGAATGGAGAAATTGCGAAACCTAGATTACAACCAGATAGAAAGTTTAATCTCATCCCCCCAGTAAGTCACTGTAAAGCCTGGAGCACGACCAGATAGCAGTTCATTTTCACCTTTTCAACCAGGAGATGATTCCCCAGTAGAATAACGGACGACTGAAGCTCCTAAAATTCTATTTCTACCACGACAGAGATCAGCATTCCCCGGTGTAATTCTCCTCAACAACAGGAATACAGGCTTTCGCAAAGGAATCTCTTATGCGATCAACGATTTTGGATATCATCTTTAAGCTCATCTCCAACAAGATTCACACTTCCAAATGGCATCTTTAAGCCCATTCCCTCAACTATACTTTGACGAGTGCAAATTTATGGGCACTCTAGTGTCCAATCATCTTTTACTTTCGAGTCACGAAAGGCAATCTCGCCAATCTAACTCTTCAGGTTCAAGAAGATTGAACAGGGGCAGCTGTTGTACCCCAAAATTTGCCCTCCCATTTTTTACAAGAAATCACGACCCTAGGGTTTTCTCAGGAACCAATCAGACAGATTTTCTCCTATGGCAGTAAATCAGGAATTAGGGTTTTTCTCGCATTTCTCAGAAGAAACTGAATTCTCAGAAAGTCAATGGGCTGTCACATATTCTTATGCTCTCTCAAATTTACTGAAAAGGCAGTGTTTGTTTGATCCAGGTTAACCAGTTAAATTGCGTCTTTTCAAAATGTTTGCTCGTTTAGGGAATAAACATTTGCTTGTTTATTGGAATACACAGTGCGTGTTTTGATTGGAATACTGTTGCAAGGTTACGAAATTACAGAGTTTTTGGATTACTTGGAGTTTAAGTTATCTGGATTGGAATTATTGGAATGCAGTTCAATTATTTTGATCAGGGAATCTTAAAGGATTAGTGAAGATGCAAAGAAAGAATTACAAGTTACTGACGGTTTTACAACTTATAGTACTTGAAAAATAAATTATTACAACTAATGGAAAATCTCTCTAAGTTACAAATCTAAGCCTAAGCTTCCATTGCTCCCATGCTCGCCACAAAGTCTCTGGCTTTCTTTGCTTTTCCACCATCCAGCTTGCGCTCACATGAAAGAAAGACAAAAAAAAGATTAGTACAATTAATTGAACATAAATAAAAATTGCAAAAAAAAAGAAAGATGTTCATCATTAAAGTTTGCCGTTTGGAATCAGAGGGGCTATTTTCATTTCATCATGTTTTTATTTTTCTCTTCGCAAATCACAAGAAGATTGCTCTTTTTGGTTCACAAAAAGAAAAATAAGAATGCAAAGCAAATGAAAACATATGCCAAACTGAATGTAACAAGGCCAAACTGAATGCAACAAGGCCAAACAAGCAAGTAACACATCAGGCACGCAAATGCAACAAGGCAAACTGAAAACATATGCCAAACTGAATGTAACAAGGCCAAACTGAATGCAACAAGGCCAAACAAGCAAGTAACACAGCAGGCGCGCAAATGCAATAAGGCAAACTGAAAACATATTCCAAATTGAATGTAACAAGGCCAAACTGGATGCAGCACAGACAATGCAGTAACTAGACAGCAGCATGACAAGTACAAATAGCAGGAACAAAGTACAAACAAACAGCAGGCAATTAAAGAATGCAGTATGGTAAACCAAATAACAAGCAAGGGGCTTGCTTGTTTCATATTAGCTTTTCATCATTTTCCAAATTGTGGCAAACTTTTCAGAAAAAGTGAAAAAGCATTTCTGCTTTTATCATTGAGAGAGGAGAGAGAGAAAAGATATCACCTATTTTGTTGGGATTGTACAGTTTGGCTACTCTGTCACAAGTAAGTGATAAAACAAAAGGCAACTAGGATATAACTGTAGAGAGACTGCAAGGAGAAGAGGATATATTTTGTCAAAGCTGCAAAACATTTCACATAAATCATCCCAAAAATTTGCAGAACAATAACAAAACCCTTCAACCTGTAACCCAGCCAAAACACTTAAAACCTACAAAAAGCCTGCAAACTGCAAAACATTCACAACAATCTCCCAAACCTGCATAGCAAGTTCAACAACAACAAACAACCAAACCTGTGTACCTCAAACTACAGAAATAATCCCAAAATTGCAGAAAGTTCAAAAACCTGCATAACCATTTTGTCAAACCACCAAAACCAAGTTTCCACTGTCAAAATCAAAAACCTGCCAAAATACACAAAATGCAACAACCAGTTTCCAAAACTTGCAGAACCAAAACTACAAAAGGTTCAAACCATCATAACTCCGTTCAATACCAAAAAAAACTTGAACTCATTTCAAAGCCAACAACCTTCAACAACTCAAACAACAAAAACCAACAATCATCCTCAAGCTAGCATACAGTCTAAACATATAGACAAGAGTTTCAGAAACCATCATTAACCAACAACAAAACAAAGTTTCAGAAACCATCATTAACCAACAACAAAACAAAGCTTGTCAAACAACAAACCATTATCCAACAAAGTCAGAAGAAAAGCATTATCATCATCATTCAAGTTCAAGGAACAAAGAAAAGATTATCGGAAGCTCACGCCTCACCATCATCATTTCTATCCTCCCCGCTTCCGGCCGCCAAGGAGCACTGTCAGCTCAAATCTCTTTCCCCTCCATTTTCCAGAAAAGCTCCCAAGGTACGTTTCTCTTCAAACATTTTCCTACATCTCGTGAGACAATAAAATTGATCAACAAAAGATATGAACAAGATTAACAAAAGAAAACAGAAATCGTTCAAACATTTAAATACATCAGAACATCACCTTCCTTTTTCACGAGAGAGATTATTTGAGCGTGGTTAGGAAGAGAACGAGGGGTGCTCCGGTGATGTTAATCGGGGAAGGGGAGATCAGAGAGGAACGAGAACAAGTGAGAAAGAGATGAAGGGAGAACGAAGGAGAAGCGGCGCCGCTGTAAACACAAACCCACGAACCCTAACTTTTCACAAAACCCTAATCAAACATTAAGCTGTAACTTAAGCGTTGGGCTTCCATTGCAAAGCCCATACACACAATTGCTGGCTCGCACCCCCTCCATCCTGGCCTTATGTCTTTTTATTTGGGTCCAACACCTCATAATATTTTTTAAAAGCCCATTTTTGTTTTGTTTTCTTATAAGTTTACTAATCAGAACTTTTAAAACAAAAAAAAAAGAAAGCATTTTCTTTAGTTTAATTTAAGTTTTGAAATTATTTCTTTTTATCATTTCTCTTATCTTTATTAATTTGTTACTAATAATAAAAACATCAAAATATTTAATTTAATTAGTTTGCTTTCTTTAAACCCTTTTTTTTATTGATTAATGAAAATACAAAAAAAAACATTTAATTTAGTTTAATTAATTTTTCTTTCTTTAAATTTTTTTTCCTTTTAAATTATTATGAAATAAGGAATAATAATAAAAAAATTTAATCTTTCCTTTTTAGAATAGATTTTATTTATCTCTTTTCAAGTAAATACATACATTTCATACTTTATTGATTTTATTTCCGTAAATTGTCTTAGCTTTATATTGAATCGCAACAATTCAATTTGGTTGTAATATTTGGACTTTGCTATTCTTGTGAGATTCATCCCCATTTGTAATAATTGTACCCCCATTCCCAGATACTTTTGTAATAGTTTAGGCTTTTAATTCCCGCAATTTATTACTTTCGATTTACTGTGTAGTAATTAGGCATGTATGGCAAGATTCAAAAAAATCAATCGCTAGATGACCTAATCCAAGAATAAATAACTTGAAACCAACACACTTCTCACACGTGCACCTCTAGGGTAACCTCGCTTGTTGCCTCGGAAATACAATCATGTACCTCGAATATGTGACACTCTAGCAAAGGACCCTTCGATAAACAAAGATCGTAGTCCCTAGATGACCCTCGATGTTGCCTTCGATAAAACGATCTCGTCCCTTATAAAATTGCTAGAGCGTCCCACAAGTTGCTTTCAATGATTGTAAGAATTTACCCGCACCCGTCCCGTTTAACATCCAAACACAAGGTTGTTTACCAAATGCAATGGTAAAACAACACTGTAAAAGGGTTAAAAATGTGTAGAAAAGATCTTTGAGTAGATAGGGTAGACAACTCTTAGTTACTTGATCAAAACTTGCAAACATCCTTGCTAATTTCAAACACACATCACAACACAATTTCAAAACATTTCCCAAAACAAACTTTCAAACAATGAAACATTTTTCAAAAGACAATACACCTTTGTATACATTCAAACAAGAATCATTACAAAGGTTGCCACAACGATGGCCTCTTTTCAAAATACTTTCAAAACCACACACAAAAGCACAATTTAAAACAATTAAAAAGAAAAGGCAAGTGATCTAAAACAACTAACTAAGAGCCCATGGATAACCATGGATGAAAAGGGTGCTAGCACCTTCCCTTTTCATAATCTACCCCCCGAACCCAATAAAATATCTCAAAGGTCTTTCCTGTGCTTTTTGACCTTTCCTTTGGATAAATAAAAAGTCGGTGGCGACTCTTGCTAAACCGCACAAGTGCGAACACAAACGCAAAACCTCAAGTTAGTTCTCCCACCGCATCACAATGTCTTTTCAACATGATTTTTCCTTACTCACATGCTTTTCGAGAAACTTCTCAGAAGGTCGCCTATCCAAATTCTACTCCAAGTCAAGTAAACTTAACTACAAAGTTCTTATTTATCAGGCTACTAAAAAGAAGATGCATATTGTTTTTGATATCCTGACAAATAAGAACTCCATAGTCAAGTGTGCTTGACTTAGAGTAGTATTTATATGGGTGACCTTATGGGTAGTTTCTCAAAAAGCGTGTGAATGAGGACAAAGAATACTGAAAAGACCCATATTAGTTTATGGGATCAACCGGTAATCCTTAAAATAGTCCGAGACTGTTATAAATTGTGTTATAGCAGGCCTCTCCTAGTATGATGTGGTTCGGGGAGGAACCAAGTGGAAGCTAGTGGGCATCTGACACCTGAGACCGAAGAGAGTAGAAAATGGATGTAACGCCATAGTCCAAAGAGGCATGGAGTGGTCGTCGGTGCCGAATTCACATCGGAATGAGAGGGATCATAAGGTTGTGTAGGTTTGGAATTGCATGGTTAAAGTAATGCATATAATGATTGATTGGTACTACCTATTTTCTCATTGTATATTCGAAAATATAGCGGTAAATATTTAAGACTAAGCCGTTAATTGACTTAACTCTTATCAGTGAAAGTCGCCACCAGACTTTATTATTTCCAAAGAGAAAATGGGAAAAGAGCGAATAAAACCCAAAGTGAAATAAAAGATCAGAGATCAAGGTACGAAGGTCGATTATGTAAGAGGAAGGTATTAGAACCCTAAGCAGTTATGGTACTCCGTAGGATCCACTTTGTTTGTTTTAATCAGAGAGTATGTTATCTAAAGCTTAAACTTGCTAAAGGAAAATGGATGAAAGAGTTATTAAAGAAACAAAAAAAGAAAAAGTTTTTTATTATTGTGCCCACCGCGACTGCGAACCTTTGTGCCTATGTACCCCTTTCATGCAATAAGGGATCAGAGCACTCATAGTTCTTCTAAAAAAGAACAAAACTTGATGTGTTGATTAATTTTAAAAGAAGATACAAGTCATCATTTTTAAGGAGAATGATCGTCTAATCGCCCACAAGGTATAAGAAAGAAAGACTACGCACCAACATGAGGGAGGGTTTGAGAACACCTCTAATATTTGATCAATTGTTTTTACACAGGTATTTAGCATTGATTTTAGCTATCATTTCTTTTAATTGATGAGTGTTTTATGTCATTTAACCATATTTTATGATTTGGTTTTTTTTTGTGTTTTCAGGTTCAAAAGAATAAAACAGGACAAATCGGGGCAGAAAAATGCAGAATTCAGAGTTTCGAAGGAAGTGCTACAGGAGCCCTTACACGGGTGTTCGTATCACCTAACACGGGCCATGTCAGGGGGAAGACTTGGGAAGCATGGAAACCATGGGCTGACACGAGCGGCCGTGTCGCCTGACACGGCCCGTGTCAAACCAACTGCACCAGAGCATGAGAAAGCAAAGTCACAGACACTGACACGGGTGCCTGTGTCGCACGACACGGCCCATGTTAAAACACCTGCATGGAAGCATGATTAGAAGCAAGAAACATACTCTGACACGGGTGCCCATGTCGCGTGACATGGCCTGTGTCAGCCAAGGCGCTAGGAATTTTGATTTTTGAGGTTTTAAGGATCTTGGATCATTAAGGGTACTTTAGACAATTTGTATTGTTGAAGGATGACGTAATACTATTAAAACCTATTTCTGAGAAGAAGAAGAAAATTTTTTGGCAGCGAAGAATAGTTTACACGACTGAAGATTGGAGAAGTCGAGATTTTCGGAGAGCGGAAGATTTTCATGCGCGGAAGCAATTGAAGATCAAAGGTTATCCCAATCCTTGTAATGTCTATATTTTGTATAGTGATTATTTTAAATAAAATGAGTATCTAAACCCCCCAATGCTAGGGGGTGTCCCTAATTTGAATATGTAATGATTATTGATTCTTGAGTTCTTTAATAAATTTAATTGTAAAATGTTTCTATACCTTCCTGATCGGACAAATTAGGATTGAATTACGGTTAACAACCAGCTGGATCATGGTTGTTAAGGTTTTTGTATAATTAGACTATAGTAGGTATCACCTAGGACTAGGGATATCCTATAGTTACCAGATTAAACCCTTGATAAAATAAAGGCCTGACTCCATCAGATATCTCTAAGGACTTAGGATTTAGGATGAATTGTTAAAGGTTTTCCCACTAAGGACTTAGGGGAAGATAATTTAAAGGGATGATAATTAAAGGAGATGCACTTGTTAAAGAGATCAAGATTCAAGGTTGTTATAGGTAAAATTATACACCATACCATAGCATTCTCCTCATATCTGTGAAAAAGCCCTAATTTACATTCTGCTTATTTGTATTTCTGCTAAGTGAAAATTCCTAAACCAAAACCCCAGTTAAAGTTTTTGTTTAATTGAACTGAATTGAACTCGGTAATTGCATGAAGTCCTTGAGATCAACATTTAAGGAATTTCCCATTATTACAGCAAGACAAAAATAGTACACTTGCTATTTTTTCCAACAAGTTTTTGGCGCCGTTGTCGGGGACTGCCGAGTTATTTAGTGTAATTTGAGTTCAATTAAAATTTTGTTGATCTATAACTAAAATTTCTTTTCTGTAATTTTTATATTTTTTTTTGTTATTACTGGTTTTTTCTAACCTTTGCATGCGAGGACAACCCTCAGCTTAATTTCCTTTGATATATAGACTCAGGTTCAGAATCAGAATCTGAAACTATGGGTCAAACCCACCACCACCGAAGAGACTTCTTAGGGACTACGGAGGAGCCAATGCTCCAGCAGGTCAGTTGACTATTGTGAATCAACCGGTCAATGTTGCAAATTTTCAACTGCATCCTTCAACCATCTTCCAGCTCGAGAACAGATCTTTCACCGGAAAGATCAACGAAGATGCCAATAAACATTTGTAAAGATTCCTCACCATGAGTACTACTTTGAAGATTGAGGGACACTCTAAAGAATCCAAGAAATTAAGGATGTTCCCGTTCACGCTTTCTGAAGATGCTGAAGAGTGGTTTTACTCATTACCTATTGGGAGTATTGCTACTTGGGAACAGATGGAGAAGACTTTTCTTGATGAATAATTTCCTGCTTCTATTTACATTTTCAAAAGATATGAAATTGTGAATTTTAAGCAGAACGAAGAAGAGTCACTAGGTGATGCTTACAAGAGGTTCAAGAGGTTACTGGTAGCCTGTCCCACACACATGAGTCAAACTGAGAAAATGCAGATGTTTGTGAACGGCCTCTGAATGAAGACAAAGCAACTTATTGATAGAGATGTCGTTGGCTCATCTAACTTTACAACAACCACTGGTGTGAAGAATATTATTAAAGTCATTGCTGCAAATGAGCATCTGGAGCTATATGACAGAGTTGTAAGAAAACCAGAGGGAGTGATTTACTTGAAGTTGGAAAGGAATAAGCAACTAAAAATTGAAGAGGTTATTGTTGCATAAGTGGAAAAAAAAAAGATGAAAGCAATGAACATTGGTACTCAATAGGTAGCTCAAGTTCAACAGACACACAAGGCATATTGTGAAATTTGTAGTGGACCACACCTTACTGTGAAATGTATTGTAACTCCATAACAAATTGAGGGGATAAAATTATTGAGGCAAAATAACCCATATTCTAACACCTATAATCTTGGGTGGAAGAATCATCCTAACTTCTCCTGGAAATATCAGCAACAACAAGCTCCTCAGAAGGCAGAGTGGGAGGTGGCTATTAAAAAGATAGCTACCCACACCTCTCAATTTCAAGAAGAGACAAGGAGTAATCACAGGAATACCACAACTGCAATAAAAAATTTGGAAGTTCAAATGGGACAGATTGCACAACAGCTAGCGTTGTGAGCACAAGAAAATCGGAAAAATCATGAGAATGTTAATGATATCACAATAAGGAATGAAAAAGCTGCCGCAGAGAAGAAAGATGAGGTAAAATTTGATGATAATATCATAGAAGTAGAGTTGGAAGTGAGAGAGAACGGGAAAAAATAGGAAGAAGTGATATCACCTGTGAAGCCAGTTAAAGATAAGACTAATCCAGTGATCAAGTTACCATATCCATCTTAAGTGGTAAAGAAGGACACAAAAGAGAAAGAGTTTGATAAATTTGTCCAGTTGTTCAAAAAGCTAGAGATCAATATACCATTCTTTGAAGCACTTGAGAAAATTATTGTGTATCATAAATTCATTAAGAAGGCATTACCAAAGAAGAGATCAACAAAAGAGAGATCGGTACCCTGTGATGAGAAATTATGTAATTACACCCGAGAGGAAAATACCTGTCAAGCATAAGGATCCAGGGTCAGTTGCAATACCATGTAGCATAAAAGACAGAACTTTCAAGAGGGTTCTGGTTGATTACGGCTCTAGTGTGAGTTTAATTCCATTATCGATTTTCAAGAAGCTCAGTATTTAGAAGATATGCGGGAGTGGGACAAAATTGAAATTTGTTGGATCACACTATCAAGCAGTCATATGGGATAACTGAAGATGTATTAGTGGAAATTGACTATTTTGTTTTCCCAGTTGATTTTCAGATCATGGACATACCTGAAGATGAAGAGACTCAACCATTCTTGGTCGACCATTTATGCTGACTAGTCGTTGTAATTTTGATATCGAGATAGGTAATCTGACACTGAAATCATTTGATGAGGAGATAACCTTGAAGGTGTTGGAAATCAAGAAGTAATATGCAGGTGGAAAGAATAAATCTTCAGTCGAAATGATCAAAGTAGAAGGAGAAAGCAACCGTTCAAAATCACTCCCAGAAGAAGTCTCAAGAAAAATATCTCAAGTGGCATCAATAAAAATTCCTAAGCTCAGTAAAGAAGAGAAAGAAAAAGGAACACCGAGCTGAGAAGATGGAAGTTGGAAGTGGTTGGAAGTACAAAGTGGTCAATGCTTTTGATCTGAATGAGTTCTGGTTGCGGAAAAGGCAAGCAAAAAGGTGTGGAAGAGGAAGTACCCCCCATAAGGGGAAGAACTGTCAAGTCAGGCGACGTTAAACGAAGCAATTCGTGGGAGGCAACCGACTCTTTTAAATAACTTAGTTTCTTTTTGTATTTGTTTCATTTTATCTGCATGTAATAAAAAGGGAGCCTTGCTGGTAAAAGCTAGGAGGCAGCAGCTGGTGTTGCATTTCTCTCTCTGAGTAACCATCATCGAGCTTGTTATGAAACATTGGGGCTAATGTTTAGTTTAAGTTTAGGGGGGTTTGATTGCTTTTCTTTTTATTGCTTTTCTGTTCGATCTGTTTGCTGGTTTTATGCTAAGTGTTGTGTAAATCCACGAGTTAAAGTACTTCCCAAATTTTGCCAAATTTATTTATTTTGTTTAACAACTTGTTTCTCATAGAGTCGGGAATAGTATATAGAGACAAAGGGAAGGTTGTTGGGAGGTAGGTAGTTTGAAATAATATGATAGTGATACGAGTCTAATGTGTAGAATTGTACCATAGTGCTTGAATCCTGAGAAGTACTTCTGAAGTTGTTTATCTTCACAATCTGGCATAACATAGATTCACATGCATGTATGATTGATGGAAAAATAAATAAATTTGGCACCAAGTGATGAAAAGGAGGTAAAAGACAACTGGCTCGCTAATTTTGGCAGCCTTCACCCAATTATTCATCCTAAAGGGGGTTGATCCCCAAACGTCATCCAAAAAGGACAATATATAACTGCAAAGTTTGAAAATTTCATCGATAATTAGAGGTAGTCAATGCTGCTATTTGGTGCCTAAGAAAAAATTCATGATTATTCTTGTGCATGTGATGATCATCATAATTCTCATTACCTTAATTTGATTGTCCAAATGAAAAAAGAGGAAATCAGAAAGAGACTTAAGTACAAAGCATAGTTAGAGAGGTATCTGAAGAGGAAGCTCTAGATTTAAAGGTTATTAAACAAACTCTTCGCGTCATGTGAACATCAGAAGGACTGCTTTTTGATTAATTTGAACGGATGTCTCACGTATGAGTATCGGGCTTCTGTGACTTTTATGAGTTCTTGTAATAGTCGCTTGAGGTTAAACAACGATTTGAGTTTGGGGAGTTTGATCAGTGGTTTTTACAAATGTATTTAAAATTTATTTTAGTTATCGTTTCTTTTAATTGAAGAGTGTTTTATGTCATTTTACCACATTTTATTCTTTGATTTTGTGTTTTTAGTATTTTCATATTCAAAATAATAAAACAGGACAGATCGGTGAAGAAAAATGCAGAATTCAGAGTTTCGAAGGAAGTTCTACAGGAGCCCTGACAAGGGTGGCCGTGTCACCTGACGCAGGCCGTGCCAGAGGGAATATTTGGGAAGCATGGAAACTAGGGGCTGACACGGGCTGCCGTGTCGCCTAACATGGTCTGTGTCAAACCAACTACATCAGAGCGTGAGAAAGCAAAGTCACAGACGCTGACACGGGTGCCCGTGTTGCACGACACGACCCGTTTCAAAACACCTGCATGGAAGCGTGATTAGAAGCAAGAAATAGATGTTGACACGGGTACTCGTGTCGTACGACATGGCCCGTGTCGGCCAATGTGCTAGGAATTCTGATTTTTGGGGTTTTTAATGTCTTGGATCATTAAGGGTACTTTGGACATTTTGCATTTTGAGGGATGATCTAATACTATTAAAACATGTTTGTGAGAAGAAGAAGAATTTTTTTGGCAGCGAAGAATAGTTTACACGACTGAAAATTGGATAAGTTAAGGTTTTCAGAGAGCGGAAGATTTTCATGCGCGGAAGCAATTGAAGATCAAAGTTCATCCCAATCCTTGTAATGTCTATATTTTTTCTTGTGATTATTTTGAACAATATGAGAAGCTAAATCCCCCAATTTTAGGGGGTGTCCCTGATTTGAATTTGTAATGATTATGAATTCTTGGGTTCTTTAATAAAGTCTTCTCTATTCGATTTAATTTTACAATGTTTTTATGTCTTCCTGATCGGATAAATTAGGATTGATTTACGGTTAACAACCAGTTGGACCACAGTTGTTAAGGTTTTTTATATAAATAGAATATAGTAGATATCACCTAGGACTAGGGATACTCTATGGTTACCAGATTTAACCCTTGATAAAATAAAGGCTTGACTCCATCAGATATCTCTAAAGACTTAGGATTTAGGATGAATGGTTAAAGGTTTTTCTACTAAGGACTTAGCGAAAGATAATTTAAAGGGCTGGTAATTGAAGGAGATGAATTTGTTGAAGAGGTCAAGATTCAAGGTTGTTACAGGGCAAATTATACACCATACCATAGCATACTCCTCATATCTGTGAAAAAGCCCTAATTTACATTTTGCTAAGTGACAATTCCTAAAACAAAACCCCAGTTAAAGTTTTTGTTTAATTAAACTGAATTGAACTCGATAATTGCATGCAGTCCTTGAGATCGACATTCGAGGAATTTCCCATTATTACTTCAAGGCAAAAATAGTACACTTGATATTTTTCCAACCAGTACTCAAGTGGAAAAGTCGACAACCATGGGATATAGGAATAACATATCGATTATAAAATAATCATGTCTAATCTTGGAAAATGTTTTAAAGGGAAAAGGTGCTCGAACGCACAAAAAAGTTTGAATGAGATTTGAATGTTTTTTAGTATTTGAAAAAGGATTTGTGATTTGAACCATACAAAAGACTATGAATGGAATGAAGGATAAGCTTCAGGAATGTATCCACTCATCCTTCTCTACTTCTTAAGGCTCGTGAAAGTGTGGTTCTCATCATTATTTATTAAGTGTTTTGAGAAGTTTGAAGAAGAAAAGAAGTTTGAAAAGTCACTCAACATAGTCGAGGTTTATGATGAAAGCGGTTAAAGTTTAAAAAGAAAGAAGTTTTGAAAAAGAAATATGTTTTTGAAAATGAAGAATGGGGTAGGAGATGAATAGACTATCCTATGTACAAGAAAATAAAAGTTAAGGTAAGGAAGGTCTGACCAAAAGGAAACCAATGTTTGACATAATAAAGTCAATAAGAATTCTCATCCTTTGAATTAAAGTTGCATGGAAAGAAATAAGCCAAGATTATATCAGGTATCATGTGAAAATAAGTCACAAGCAGGAAGTATTAGAGAAACCCAAAGCGTCAGATAAAACTCAGAGCATTGGATAAAGCTCAAAGCATCGGATAAAAATCTCTGCATCGTATAAAATTCTCAACAAACAGAACCGGGATAATAGAGAAATAATCTGAAGAGTTTAGAGAAAATACAAGCCAAAGTGTGTTAGGAACATGTATCAAAGATAAATGTACAAATGAAATATGAAGTAGATGTTTAATTAATTAATAAAATATTGATAGAATTAATTAATTAAATTAAGAAAAATTAATTATAAAAACTAATTAATTTTTAATAATCAAATCAACTAACTAATATCAATATTTGATTAATCAACTAAAAACAATAAGGTGCAAAGATGAGATCAAATAATCGAAAAGAAATAAATTAAATAACTAAATGATTTAAATCACACAATAATTAATTAAGTTAATTGAAATTATTTAATAAAACTAACTTGATCATTATTAGCTTAACTAAATAAAATCAATTATCAAAATTAATTATCAATTAGCCAATAGTAAAAACTAAAATAATTAAAGAAAATAAAAACAAAGAAAGAAATTAAAACAAACTGGGCTAGGTAAGAGTAGACAACGGGGTGTAGGAAATTCGAATAGGCTGACTGTGTTAGAGTGAGGCCCAACAGGTTTTTGTATTCTCTTGGTGAATTAAAATTAAAAAAAAAAAAAAAAAAAAAAAAAAAAGGAATTTGGGCTTAAGTTTTGTATTCTCTTGATGAATAATCTTTTCAACAGCACTTTGATCTCCTTCTTCAAACTTTTCCTCCCCCTTTTCTTTGTTGTGAAGCAGTGGTCGTATAGTGAAGATTGATGAAAATTAGGAGGGAGAATTTGAAGGTTGAAATTTGGTTTGAGAGGGATTTTTTGAAGTGTAATCCGTGTGACAATTTGATATCAATTTTCAGCCACCGATTGTTTTGAATGGAATGTGCAGATTGGGTTGAATTGGTTTTGGAGAGACACTAGGATAATGTGAAGAATAACTTGGATCTTGAATCATTTTTTGGTTTTTAAATGTGAATCAATTTTGATTTTACTGCTCCTGCTGCAAAAACGTGAGTTTCTTGAGTTGGTGAACTCGAGTTGGTGAACTCGGTTTGGTTTCCTTCTATTTTGGGACATAAAAACAAATAATAAAATAATAATAATAATAATAATAATAATAATAATAATAATAATAATAAAAATAATAATAATAATAATAATAATAATAATAATAATAATAATAATAATAATAATAATAATAATAATAATAATAATAATAATAATAATAATAATAATAATAATAATAATAATAATAATAATAATAATAATAATAATAATAATAATAATAATAATAATAATAATAATAATAATAATAATAATAATAATAATAATAATAATAATAATAATAATAATAATAATAATAATAATAATAATAATAATAATAATAATAATAATAATAATAATAATAATAATAATAATAATAATAATAATAATAATAATAATAATAATAATAATAATAATAATAATAATAATAATAATAATAATAATAATAATAATAATAATAATAATAATAATAATAATAATAATAATAATAATAATAATAATAATAATAATAATAATAATAATAATAATAATAATAATAATAATAATAATAATAATAATAATAATAATAATAATAATAATAATAATAATAATAATAATAATAATAATAATAATAATAATAATAATAATAATAATAATAATAATAATAATAATAATAATAATAATAATAATAATAATAATAATAATAATAATAATAATAATAATAATAATAATAATAATAATAATAATAATAATAATAATAATAATAATAATAATAATAATAATAATAATAATAATAATAATAATAATAATAATAATAATAATAATAAATAATAATAATAATAATAATAATAATAATAATAATAATAATAATAATAATAATAATAATAATAATAATAATAATAATAATAATAATAATAATAATAATAATAATAATAATAATAATAATAATAATAATAATAAATAATAATAATAATAATAATAATAATAATAATAATAATAATAATAATAATAATAATAATAATAATAATAATAATAATAATAATAATAATAATAATAATAATAATAATAATAATAATAATAATAATAATAATAATAATAATAATAATAATAATAATAATAATAATAATAATAATAATAATAATAATAATAATAATAATAATAATAATAATAATAATAATAATAATAATAATAATAATAATAATAATAATAATAATAATAATAATAATAATAATAATAATAATAATAATAATAATAATAATAATAATAATAATAATAATAATAATAATAATAATAATAATAATAATAATAATAATAATAATAATAATAATAATAATAATAATAATAATAATAATAATAATAATAATAATAATAATAATAATAATAATAATAATAATAATAATAATAATAATAATAATAATAATAATAATAATAATTAATAATAATAATAATAATAATAATAATAATAATAATAATAATAATAATAATAATAATAATAATAATAATAATAATAATAATAATAATAATAATAATAATAATAATAATAATAATAATAATAATAATAATAATAATAATAATAATAATAATAATAATAATAATAATAATAATAATAATAATAATAATAATAATAATAATAATAATAATAATAATAATAATAATAATAATAATAATAATAATAATAATAATAATAATAATAATAATAATAATAATAATAATAATAATAATAATAATAATAATAATAATAATAATAATAATAATAATAATAATAATAATAATAATAATAATAATAATAATAATAATAATAAAGGAAATTGTTAGTGAGACTTAAAAATAACAAAAAGATTAAATATAAGAAAAAAATGCAAAATAAAAGGACTTAAAAATTGGTTTTAGGTTTTAATAATAATCCAATTTTAAAAATTAAATTATAATTAAAATCAAATCAAAATTCAATATTGATTAAAAAGAAATAAAATCATGCCATAAACTAGAATTAAAATTGCAACAAAAAGACAACCCAAATGAACCTTTTTTTTTTAATTTTTTTTAATAATGATGTAAAAATATAAATTTAAATGGAACTAAACAAAAAATTTATTTGTTTATTTTTTGGATTTTTGAAATATAAGTTAAAAGAATGAACTAAAAGTCAAGAAAATATGTAAAAATGATTGATTTTTCAAAAAAACAAAGAATATGCGTCAGATGAAAAAAATAAGGGGGGAAAAGATTGAGTGCAACACTTATACAAATAAGATGCATCTTTTTTTAGATAGCTTGTCAAATAAGAACTTCATAGTTAAGCGTTCTTGACTAGGAGTAGTATTTGGATGAGTGATCTTATGGGAAGTTTCTCAAAAAGCGTGTCAGTGAGGACAAAGCATGCTAAAAATATTCGTGTTGGTTTGTGGATCAGTCGGTAATCCTGAAAGTAGTATGGGGCGTTACACAGTAACCTCCACTTCAATTGAAGTAAAAATAGGAATTGTTAAACCTTAGACAACTACATAGGGAGTAGACGCTAAATTGACAGTGAAATCACTTCTAATATCTATGTTATAGAGAAGAGCAATGAAGGAAAATTCATCAGAAGAACTTTTCCTATTAAGAGAATCACTATAGAACCTTTCTGACTCATTACTATTAGCATATTTATAATAACTGAAATGGAACGACAAGTAATTGAAAGGTTGGAGTCTGAACTAGCTAAGGTTTCTATTATAACTAAGTGAGAGGAACCACTACTCCCAATATCACTAGACAAGTTTATGGAATGATCATTTATATAAGTTGTAGCTAAAATAACGACTAGGTAGGAGAAAATAAGCTCAAGGTAAGAATGATACCTATAGAGAGTGAGATTAGGTGAAGAGAGTGGATATTAAATGCAGAATGAAAAGCTTCATTCCAAAAGAAGGCAAGCGCTCAAGAAAAAGACTTTTGCGAACGAAAGGAAAATCTCCCTCACAATATGGGAAACTAGTTTTCAGAAATGGCAACAAATTCACCCAAAGAACCTAGAAACCCTTATATAGAGGAAGCCAGAACCAAGTCAGATCAAGAGGAAAATGTAAAGTTAAAAATCAACGGATAAATATCAACTTGGGAACACAACCAAACTTAAGTGCACTTGAATGTCCTAGAGAAGAGTGTCACACCTTAACCTACAAGTCTAAGGCCATGTGCCTGAAAAATTGGTGAAATGTCTCAGTGATGGGAAATGCATTTAATGCACTTGTTCCCACTACTTATGCAACAGTCCCATGGACTTCCCACTTCTTCTTCTTATGATCGGTTTTGGTAACAAGATGTCGACCACAACTTCTGAAATACTTCTCGGCTGATTAAACACCCATCAAGAATTTGGGGCAACTGTTCTAGGTCAGCCAAATGTCCAATACAAATAAGATTAAAATGTCCACCCAAATAATGCAAAGACCAAATAAAACTATACATCATATATAATTGACACACGTGTGACTTAAGATACACTTTTTTTATCTCATACCTCACGTCACTCATTTTTGGACACTGTAACTAATTAGGCGTTAGAGTTCTAACCTTGCAGGTCCAGGCCTGCACTGTCGTATCGGAGATCCACATCACCGCTTCTGAAGTCCATTATCATCAATCAATCATAATTCTAGTTCCAGTATGGAACAAATAATATTTTAAATTTTAATATTTAAAAATTATAATAATCAATTAATTTTGAAACATATTTAATTAAAATAATTATTAAAACTAATAAAAACCAACAAATAGTAAAGTAATGTAATATATCATACTTCAAAAAATATATTTTATTTGATTTAAAAATATATGTATTTGATTTTTGTAGTGTTATATTTGCAAAAGGACTAGTAGGCCGCCCTAGGATAAGCGACAATAATATGTCTCCCCATGGAAGGTATCGCCATGCCCAGTTATGGGAAACGTGGGATAAGATGTTTATTAGATAGAGAGAAGTCAAAGTCATTAACTAATCACGCCCCCTTGAAAATAGGGATTCAACAGTCCACCATTGACTTGGTGGATAGTGACCCTTTCCAAGAGAACCCTAGGTCCAAAATGCCACTATAAATACTTTTGCTCTGTAGCTGAAAAGATAGATCTTAAGCCATACATATAACATCCCACACACGCTTATACATAAGCAAACCCTTCTGCTTACGTACCTTAGGCCCAATCCATGCAGACTTCTCAATTCCCTCTATCATGTTTTCCCATAATAACACTTGAATCACTTTAAAGGGATATCTTAAAACCCACCACCCTCATGCAACCTTTTATCAATTATGCCAACTTCCACATACAAAATCCAATTCCTTCTTACACCTAATGACTTTTCAAAGCATTGATCTTGCAACAAAGCCTACTGTACCTAACCCTTAAAATTTAACTACCATCATTCAACCAAATATTTTTTCCCTTATTAATAATTAGCTAACTACTTTTTAGGGTCCATACGGCCCTCCACCCCCAAGACCATATGGCCACCATATTTCTCTCCTATCAAATACATCACCCATATATGTGAAACCATATGGATATCCTCACTCCCAAAAGGAGGTCATGACCTCTATCATAAAGGATATGTTAATGGAATGTATGATAATCCATGTAACAACTCATTTTCCTCCCGAGTTCTACTAGTAAAAAATATGGAACTCGACGATTTTGTGTTGATTATAGGGCTCTCAATGTTGTTACAATAAAAGACTAATTTCTCATCTCCACAATCGATGAATTATTGGATGAACTTGATGTTGCATCAATTTTTACCAAGATAGACTTACACTTTGTCTATCATCAAATTAGGGTTGCATTGGAAGATACACATAAAATGTTTTTTGAATTTCTGATGGTCATTATGAATTTCTTGAGATGCCACTTAGGATTTTTAATGCCTCAACCCCCTTTTCAATATGCCATGAATGATTTATTATGTCCTTACCTCCGACTGATTGTTATATCTTAATTTATAGTTCAAATTTGAGTGATCACTTAGTTCATTTGCATATTATTTTTAACTTGTTAGAGTCACAAGCTTTTGTTTTCAAATTGTCCAAGTGTGTTTTTATGGTGAATAAAGTTAATTATTTAGGTCATAGATGTGGAAGTATGGTCCAATTAAATGATGGCGCCAATTTTTGATGGATTTTGTGATTGCATACTTCTTTCTCACATATAATGAAGTGGCTTGCATACGATGACTCATTTTCTTGCAGAAGAAAGTGAAGGATGGTCTTCTCAGAATAGAACAACTCTAATAGCAACGTCAAATGCATCTTGTCTCCACAATAAATGTTTTTGTAAAGTCAGATAAAGCCAACACCGACATGGCGATCATTTTTTAGTTCTGTAATAATTAGACTAGTCTATGTACTCCAAACAAACTTAATAGAATGCAACAAATTGGTGAGTTGCACATAAAGCATCTATAAAAGCCGATGAAGTCTAAAAATCCCTGGTTGTAATAGACTTCCTTCTAATGTTAGAGTTTGTTTTTTAGCCATCTCCTCATAAATTAAAACTAAAAAAAAAAACAATTCATTCTTTATAAAAAAATTCCTAAAAGATTAATCTATTAGTAAAAACAACTGGAAATTTCTTAATGCATCACATGCTTTTCTAGCGCACCGTGAAAAAATACAGTTATTTCCTCAGGTTCTAGTTATGCCCTAAGGAATGAGAAGCATCATAGTCCCAGGACACACATAAGGTACCCTAGTCTCAGTCCCCGATGGCACTTGAGATAGGAGAGGCATCCCAGTCCCAGGCCCAGACAGATGAGGTCGCACCTGCGGCCCCTCAGAGTTTTGTAGGAGGGTTGTCCGGCTTATCACTTCTGCCTCTTTACCCTAACCATATTGCTATACATATGAGGGACGGAGAGGTAAAAATTGGTTGGAATTGTTCATTTAAAAACGTGTTTGTATTTGTTTGAATCGTTCTTGTTAAACCATGTATGCAGGAACATGATCAGCTAAAAAACATCAATCATATATGGAGGATTAGTCGACTGGAATAGCCTAATGAGCGGTGGTTTTAGGATGTGTTGCAACTATCAGGGTTGAAAGATTTGAGCCATATTGGTTATACTACAGTTAATCATGGTATTATTAATGATTTTGTAGAGAGATGGCATGCTGAGATGTCATCCTTCCATCTACCACATGGTGAGATGACTATCACAATGGATAATGTCGTTTGTAGAGAGAACTCAGCCTAAGTCAGAGGCTCTTTTGGCTTCATAAAAAATGAAATTAAGAGTTGATCGTGATATGTTTCCAACCAACTGAGAATAGAGAAAGTTGTCTTTGAACCTGTGTTCCAAGACTGTGATACTACGACCAAATGATGTTTAAATTTTATTATGCTGGTTAAGTATCATTTGGTTCACGGATTCCCAACCTGTACACAAATCACCCTTTCTATTTCCAAACGAATTCTTCAGACATGCATGAGCCGACTCAACTCGGTTTGTTGTTGTATTTCCAAGATGCATAACATGATCTATCCATGCATAAATAATCTTCTCCTTCACCTGATCCAAAATTGTAGTCTCAACGTATTTCAACAAATTGGGATATTTATCGCACACCTTCCTGAAATGTATAACAACTTCATCATATAAATCTTTGGTAGATGTCTTTATAATAACATTCCAAGAATCCATAATTTTCTCCACAACAACGCCCTACTTAACTAGTTTACCCTCTTCAATCTCAATCTGACCTGTCCCTACCGCTGGTTTTACCCGGCTTCTCACATTTTTAGTAATGTGATACTTACAAAGCAATGCAAAAGAACTCGAAAACACCTTCGCAATGGAATTCATCAGTGTCGTATCGCGATCAATAATAATGACTTTTGGCATGTTTTCTTGGTCCTAAAGCATTGACCGACAAACCTCTAAAGCCCATGCAAAATTATCCTCTTTTTCGCACTCTAGAAATGCAAAACCAATGGAATATGTCATTTTAGTCGACGTAACACTGACAATTTCCAACGATTGCAACTTGTACCTGTTGGTCTTGTACGCCGAATCAATTATAAGCATGGAGGAAACATATTGAACAATTTAATGGAATTAATATGAGTCCAATATACATCTCTTATCGTTACTCCATGCTCACATCTCTGGTGCCTACAAACATAGTTATCATCTAAAAGCTTCAAGAGTTGTTGCATTTTGGTTCGATCCCCTATAAGCTCCAATTTTGTTTGGTAGCGTTGATTGTAAACTTTCCTGATGTTTGAAATATTCTCTGGTCTTTTGCGCTTCATCGTTGCAGGTATGTTTTTTGGAGCGACCAAATTTTGTGTCATGTCAGACACACATTCCTTCTCTTCCGCCAAGAGGCGACATGCACTTGGATGATCAGATAACTTTTCACTTAAATCATTATTATGTAAACCACTCATGAAATTGAACCTTAATTATTATTTGTCAACCGATACCCACGTAGCCTAAAAGGGCACTGACATTTTCTTGAACCAGTAACATCTCTTTTGAAATTCTTGATAGGCCGCCTATACATCTCACTTCTTTTGCATGTCAATGTCACAAATGTAGGTCGTATATCTAAACCACTATCGGACCTTCCTATCACAACATCAAAGCCTTGTTTGGCGGCCCCCGTACGAATCCAGTGTATCATGACATCTCGAGATTCATATTCTTGTACATTTGTAAAATGCTTTCGCATATCGGCTGCCTTTATAACTGTTCTGGACTAGGCCTGCACTTGGCCCAACTTCGTACGAGGCCCAATCCAACTATGTTGCTCGAGGAGGTCTGCTGATCGAGCATGCCCTCAACTATGTCGGGCAGCAACCTCACTGTGATACGGTGGGAGAATTGACTCGAGGGTTTTGTGTTTTATCGCAAATGTTGTGGTTATCAAGAGTCGTCACTGACTTTTCTTTTATCCAAAAGGAAAGGTGAAAAAGCACAGGAAAGACCTTTGAGATTGTTTCTTGAGTTCGGGGGGTAAATTATGAAAAGGGAAGGTATTAGCACCCTTTTCATCCATGGTTTTCCATGGGCTCTTAGTTACTTGCTAGATCACTTGCTTTTGTTTGAAAATATGCTCTGTGTGGTTTTTGAAAGTATTTTGAAAAGGCGCCATCGTTTGGGCAAGCTTTGTAATGATTCTCGTTCGTAAGAATGTATACAAAGTGTTTGATCTTTTGAAAATGTTTTCAAGTTTGAAAAGATTTTTTGAAAGTGTTGGTGTTTGTTTTGAAAATAGAAAGGATGTTTTTGAAATAGAGCAAGTAATTAGGAGCATTCTACCTACTCAAAAGTCTTTCTTGTTCATTTCCTTTTCCTTTGACATTGTTGTCTTACCATTGATTTGGTAAACAACCCTATCTTTGGATGTAAACGGGACGGGCGTGGGTCATCGTATAACCATGATTATCAATGTTGCAAGGTATCTTAGCATTCTCTTTAGGGACTAAGATCATTTGAAAGGCAACTTAGATAGCATCATCGAGGGACTATGATCTTGTATTTGTTTGTTTTTGCTAAGATACCTTACATGTGTAATATGGCCATTTTGTATAAGGCAACCAAGTGGAATAACCCTAGGGGATGCTTGTGTGCAAATGTATTGTTTTCATGCTTGTTTTTGTCTTGAATTAGGGTTTTCTAAGTATTGATTTTAGTCTTTCCATACAAACCCTAATTACTAGTATTTGTATATAAAAGCGATAAATTGTAGAATTTAAAGTTACTACGCTATTACAACATTTGTGGGGAGGGGGTGTACAATTTGTAAATGGGGATTGCAAGAATATAAACCTAGTTAATCTATTACAACCAAATTGAATTTGTATCAATGTACAAGAATTTAAATGAATATAATGTACAAAGAGAATAAATATGTGCAAAAATGCAAAATATGAAGTAAACGGATATTTGTTTGGATTTTTTTTTAGAAAAGGGATTTTGTATTAACTTAATTAATTAAAGAAATTAATTAAACTTAAGTTTATCAAGAAAAGATTTTAAATAAAACCCTAGTTCTATTATTTTATTAAAAGAAAATAAGTTTAAGAAAAAGTATTTTTTTGATATTTTTTCTTGAAAATATTTATGGTATTATAAAATATTTTTGGCCTTTTTTTATTAAAAACAAATATATTTTAATTGGTGTAAAAGAAAATTAGTAAATAACTTAGTTTTAATTAAATTTACAAGATAAGTTAATAAAAATAAATAATGTATAGTTAAATAAAATATTTTTTGTGAGAAAATAAAATAAACCAAGTTAAAAATAAAAATCTATTTTTTATTATATTTTTTAATATTAGGAAAAATAATTAAGAAAATATAAATGAAATAAATAAAAATAAAAAAATAAAATAAATAAACTTGGGCCAGGGGGCGCAAACAGCCTGTAGGGGGTTAGTTAGCAAAAATTTTAAAAAAAAACAAGCCAGACCCAAAGAGACCCAGCGCCTGCCAAAAATCAGAAAGCAAAATGTGAAAAAAATGAAAAGGGTACCACTGGGGCTCGAACCCAGGTCCCAAAGGTTACAATCGCGCGCTTCTACCACTGGGGTGGCTATACATCTGTTAACATAAGCAAAACAATAAATATGTAAGGCAAAACGCGCCCTGAAGACTTCATCTCCAACCTCCAGCTAGACCAACTGTAACTTGCTCATTTCTCATCAAAAATGAAAACTGTAAACATGAAACTTGTAGCAAATTTTCTCACGGTTTCAGAAATATAAAGCATTAAAACTATAGATCAAAGATAAGCATGAATTTTAATGGCCCTAATCTGACCCTAAAAATCTCAGAAATTTCAGTTCCAAAATTCTCTAAGCTCAAGCAAAATTAATGGAAACTATGGACATGGTTAGCTTCAGGGCAATGATATCTACATGTTTTGTTCACAAATAAACTATTGATGATGCCTGTATGAAGAGTTCCAAGTTGAGAAAACTTACCTCAAAACTGGAAATTATGTTTTGAGTTTGAGCTTGTTTCAAGTGATGGTGATGATCAGGTTAGCTTCCTTGATGTCCTAGGAAGATAATGCAATGATTAGCTTGAACAATAGATGGCTGAAATAGTCTGGAGAAGTCAATGTGCAGAGCTCTGTTTTTGGAAATGGAGGATGGTGTTAATGGTGTTACAGTTCTAAAACAGGGTGTGGGATTGATTCTATTTGATGTTTAGAAACTTTAGAAACCAAAAGGCCAAGAAATGCACGAGTAGATTATGAGTTTCAAGTTTTTGGTCAGTTTGTGTGAAAATGGAAGTGTGAAGTGTGATTCTGAGTTCTAGGTGTTTTCAGTGGTCAAGCATTCGTGTGTTTGTGTCAAATGGTTTGTGTATGTATAAACAAAAGTGTTTGAGTGCATTGGCAAGTCAGAAGTACAAGTTCTTAGCTTTTGGCTAGGTTACTTGATTTTGAAGAAAAGAGGAAAACAAGTTTCAAGGAGAGGTACAAGCATGGGATGGGTGATTGTAAGTGTTGAAACATTTATCATGAGTTATAGGACATGTTTGATCAGAAGAGAACAAGTGCAAGGCTCAAGAATAAAGCATGTCCATGCCTTGAATGATTGAAGTGAGGCCTCTAACAGTTGTGTAAACCATTAATTATGGAGTGCCTAACAATTTTGAGGCCTGCAAAGTAGTTATTATGCAGCATGGTTTGAATTTGAATTTTGTTCATCACTAAAATGACTTGTAATTAAAGTGATAAAATCCTAACTTCATTTCTTCGATTCTCCCTACTCAAGAATGATCTCAAGGATTTATTGGACATTTTTGAAAGCTTGCAATGTGCTCTACAACCTATCTTTTAATTGTGTTGTACCCCAAAATTTTCCCTCCCATATTTCTCAGGACATGTCAAGAATAATCTCCAAGTGACTCAAGTTGGCTCAAGAATTGGACAATCAAATCATCTCCTAAGGCAGTCAATTCAAAATAAGGGTTTTGTGTTGCATCAAGGTCCTTGCATCCAAATGACCTCAAGTTCTCCCCAATGTCCTAATATGTTCTCAATATCATCCATGTCAAATTTCAAGCCTTGCAGAGGAAGTTTGGTCAGCCAATTGCTCAAGAGGCCCAAAAATCGACTGTGCTAGGGCAAAAGTCAACTGTGACCTACATACAGTCAAACCTCAAGATTTTTTGTCAACATTCTCATTTTGAAGGATAATTCCTAATTTGATCAAGGGTTGATCATGATTCATCAAGGATTGCTCAAGATTCATCAAGATTCAAAAGTTGCTAAATTAGGGTTTTGTAGGAAAAGTCAACTCAACTTTGACCAAGCATAACTTTCTCATACTTTGTGAGAAATGACCCATCCAAATTTCATTTTTAAGAGGATTCAATTTCCTACAATCCATCTTCACACCCCAAGATCAAGAAATGCTCTCACAAAAAGTTACAAATTTGGACATTATAGGTCATTTTTGAAAGTCAACAAAAACACATTTTTTGCCAAAGCTTATAACTTGAGCATGGAATATCAAAATGAGATGAGACCAAAAGGGTTGGTTAGAGTACATCTCAAGGTTTTTAAAAAGTCAAAGAACACTTCCAAAAGTTCAAAATTGAAGAAGTTATTCATTGTTGAATTTGGGCATTTTCCCAAAATTGCCAAAAGTCAACTATCCCCAAAACTTCAAATTTTGACAAATGGGCCCACTTTTTTCCACTTGATTTGATCTTGTCACACAACACATGTGTCATATCTTCAATTTCATGTCCATTCATTAAATTTTCTATTTTATTTTATTTTTCTTGAATTAATTCATTTTAAATAAATATTAATTCAAATAAAATCCAAAAATTGATGGAATAGAATCTTTTTGATTGATATAGGCTTCAAGTATCATCATGGACCAAATCAAATCTGAATCATGCCATGTTATGTACAAAATATTTGATTTGAGACAAATATGGAAGCTTTGTTAATGGTGATCAAATCATATCTTGAATCTTCAATGCACAAGGATTGGAGGCCCAAAGTTTAACCTAATTGCTTCTAATATACACACACAAGCCAAAGGCATAAAAAGCATGAGCTGAAAGTGGTAGAAACGGCCAAACCAAAACTGAAAAAAAGCTTGAAAAAGTGTGAGATCAAAATCTTGGTTGGAGGCGAATTCAGTCAAAAAACTCAACACTATCTCCTTGCGTGAGGTTCACTGAAGCGATTACAATCAAAATCAAGTCCAAAAACCACCTGAAAAGCGTTGTAAGTTTTCTTGAACATAGCTCTAAACATGAGATCGTGATTCCATATTTTGGCATCTTCTGAACAAATCGTTTGTACATTCATGTTTACCATTCAATTTCCAATCATTCTGCATTATTCAATTGGATTTTTGTAGCCTATATCTCCCTACCCGAACCTAGGGTTTTGGAGGTTTGCATTTGGGGTTTTGTTTTGCAGGAACAATTAGGACGAACCATGGCCATAGTTGAACTCAGGAGGAAGAGACGATCACGTCCATGTTCTTGGAGTTAATTTTTATGGCTTAGGATGAATTTTGGATGCAAGCCACGGAGCTTCCTGCAGATAAAAATCCGCAGGTAAGAAAACCAGGGATTTGTGAAGAAGACGACTACGCGTCCTCTTCCCATTGGCCAATTTCAAATCAGCGCGCTTTTTTTTATTTTTTTTCCATGCATAATGCTTTGTTTCATATATAATAATTGTTACTTATCCTAATAACAAATGGACAAGTCAGTTGGATTGGCAAGCGCGCTAGTGGAAAACCCCATAGGACCTGGGTTCGAATCCCAGGTCCCCCCAAACGCTTATTATTAATTTTTTTTCAGGAGATCCAGTACAAGGCCAAGTGTGGGGATCACCATATACCATCATTCAATCAGGCGCCAGATGGCCTTCAGGCCAAATCCAAGGGCCAAGATTGAGCGTGCATCGTGTTCATCAGTCAACATGCCATGGAGAATTGCCAAAGTCAAACAGGCTTCCAGCGTGAATGGGCCTTGAACATGTTATCATACCTCCTGATTTGGGGCCCAAACCCCCCTTTGGTTCATTTTCTTTTACTTCTTATTATATTTATTTATTTTATTATTTTAATTAATAATTATTAATCACTAACCAAATAATTTATTTTTCTCATAAAGTTGAAAACCCAAAAAGTATTATTTATATTTATTAAAATTAAAATTGACTTTATTTTTGTATATAAATATTGATTAATTGATTTAGTTTTTGATTAGGAAATAACATTAATAATTTTGCAAATAATTAAAATCAATTTAGAATAACTAGGTTTTATTAACTTTTAATCATCTTTATTTTATTTCCTTAAATATTCAAACATCAAAAAATATTTTCATTAATTAATTAATTTAATTATTAACTTAGATCTAATTATTAAATTCAAAAAAATAACAAAAAAATCTTTTCTTTAATAAAAAGGGTCAAAACCCTAAAAATGCGTCGTTTTAATTTCTCGCACGCATCCATATTTCCAATATTGTAATTGCTTCCGGAATGTAATAGCTTTTAATTAGGAAATTTTTATTCGCTTTATTTTACTTTCTGCAATTTAAATTAAAGGGTTTGTTTTTGGCGATGTGAATACCCGACGCCTTGTAATAGTTTAGATTTAATTTCCGCAAATTTAAATACCGCAACTATAAACTGTTAGATGTTTGATAATAGGGAATGCATGACAAGATCAAATGTATGAACTTAAAATCAACAATAGCTCACCCATAACATGTACAAATAAAATTAACTGAACTAACACACTTGCACATACGCACTCTTAGGGTACACCTCACTTGGTTGCCTTCGAACGTGGTCATTGAGTATAGGAAGTTTTAGAGGTCGCCCTCTTGTCCAAAGATCATAGTTTCCTCGAAACGGTTGCCTCGGAAAAATGATCTAAGACATTAGGGTTACTGCTAAGGCGTCCTAACATTGCTTTAGTGACCACACGTCCCTTAATCGAATTGACCCTTAAACTCCAACGACGGTGCTACCTACTCATCAATAGTGGGTTAGCATTGTCTAAAGGACATTTGTACAGATTAATTCCTTTTTCGAGTAGGTAGATGGTTCTTAAGTACTTGCTCCCTTTTAAAACAAAACAAAACTTTTCGCACTTACACCTTTCAAACAAAAACTTCTTTCAAACCCACAAACACAAAAAAAGCAAATTTTGAAAACACTTTGAGCAAGTACCTAAGAGCCCGTGGATAACCACAGATAGAAAGGGTGCTAACACCTTCCCTTTCTATAATCTACCTCCCGAACCCGAGAAACATCTCGAAAAAGGAATTTTTCTGTGCTTTTGTCCTTTCCTTGTTGGATAAAATAAAAGACGATGGCGACTCTTGCTCACCGCGACATTTTGCGAAAACAAATGCAAAACACGAACCAACATTCCAAAATAGTCAGTTCCATTCCCACCGATCACAGAACTGGCGATTCTGCTGGGGAACAATTAATAAGTGAGGTGTACCTTAGGATTAGATCATTGTGTTTTCAATTGTATGCTTTGTATGATTTACATTTGTAGGTTTGTATTGGAGTTCTATAGATCCTAACCCGGATCTGGGGATACCCTTTAGGTAAGTAGCAATAAACTGTGAGGGAACTGTCCGGCGTAGACCGACACGGTTGAAGCAGTAGCTACGTTGGTGTGGCACTTTAGTCTGTACCGATATCCCTTGTGTTGAAACGAGGAGAATATGGGTCTTCTAAGGGGTCATTAAGCACCAACTGACCTTAGAACCTTAAATTGACCAACTTGGCCATAGAACAGTAGCAGTATGCTACACTCATTGAGACTAAACTCTCACGATGATTCCGGCCGCAAGAAAAGGTTGCTAAACTAGAATTATGACCGATTGAGGGTAGTCAGTGATATTGAGATCCTCTAGAACCCGATTACTATTTTTAGGACAGGTTTAAACCAACTGAACTGAAAGAGGGTAGTACCTAAGCTTCATGCCAGCCTGAAATCTAAGGGCTCTCAGTGTGACTTGTGTGCCTTTATCATGTTTTCTATTTGTGGATACTTGTGGGGTGCTTACTATCATGACATCATGACACCATAACATTGCATACATCTTGCATTGGACTAACCTATTTCAAAGACATGAGGGTTTCATCTTTGCTTTGTTTTGTAGGTCATCATGATGCCCATGCGTAAGAATACCATACGGATCAACTTTGTCCAAGTCCCTACCTTGCTTAAAGAGTTGGTTGCCAAGCTTCCTGACACTACTTCCTTCATCAGGAGACATGGTTCTCTTCTCAGTTTGGTCACCTCCAAATTGGATGAGCAGATGATAAGTGTCCTAGTCCAGTTCTATGATCCGCTGTACCATTGTTTTACTTTTCAAGACTATCAGCTGGTTCCCACCCTAGAAGAGTTCTCTGAGCTGCTCGGTATCTCTGTTCTGGAGTAGACCCCGTTTACTGGTTGGGAAAAGACCCTTAGGCCCGAAGAAATTGCTGCAGCCCTTCATTTGACCAAAGAGGAGGTAATGGCTAATTGGGAGACTAGAAGTGGAGCTAAAGGCTTTCTGACTAAGTTCTTGGTTGGCAAGGCTAACTACTTCTGAGATGGCCTAGACTTTAAGGCGTTCGAGGATATTCTGGCTCTTCTGATATATGGCTTGGTACTGTTTCCGAATCCTGACACTTTTGTTTATGTGAATGCGATAAAGATCTTCATCTCTCAAAACCCTGTACCCACTCTCTTGGGTGACATTCTTCATCAGCTTTATGCTCGTACTGCCCGAAAGCGGGGAACCTTGATGTGCTGTGCTCCTTTATTATCAAGGTGGTTTATTTCGCACCTCCCTAAGTCAGTACTGAAGAACAAAGAAGGAATGGGCTGGGCTTATTGAGTGATGTCTCTCTCGCATAATGACATCATCTGGACTCTCAAAGGTATGGATGAGGTGACTATCATTAATCACTGTGGAGAGTATCCTAATGTTCCATTAATAGGAACCCATGGAGGAATTTCTTACAACACATGCTTAGCTCTCCGTCAGTTTGGAAGAGCCAGAAGAGAAGGACCTCACGAGCTACTAATGCCTAATATCATCTTTGATTTTCAAGGGGATAGCGACGAGCAACGCTGCAGATTCATAAGGGCTTGGGATAGAGTTCACCAATCTGATCCACATGAGCTGGGCCCAAAGACTTCTTTGCCAATGGATCCATATCTCAGATGGGTCCATATCCGCGCCCAAAAGCTGGGTATGCCATATGAAGTCGTCCGGCCTGTAACTCTTGAAGTTGCTAATGAAGAAGGAGTTATTCCAACCATTCTCAATCCTTATATGCCCACTGACATTGGGGCACTGAAGAGATCTTGGATGCAACTGAGGGAAGAACAGGATTCTTACCGAGAGAAGTTCAACGAGCAAGAGAAAAAGATCCAGAAGCTGACTAGGCAGTTGGAGAACAAGCAGATTCTCAACGACTATGTTCGCACTGAGAAGAAGAGACCATGGGAGCATTAATGGGCCTTTGTTGATTTCCTTTCCAGTTTTATTTTTACTTTTCAGTATTTCCATTCTTGTAACGCCTTAAGGGCAATTTGTTGAACAATTTGAATTACAAAGTTATCTAATAAAGTGTGTTTCCTTTCTGGTTTACAAATTTGAATATCCCGATTGTCTTTGAAATCATAATCATGCGCATTTCATCCCATGCACTTCATAAACAGGCACCCATTACAGGTCTTTTATCTTCTTCGCTGTTTATTTCAGCACTCATCATGTCTGCTGAATCTTCAACTGAGCAAGCTATCAAGGCCCTCCAGGCCCAAAATGCCCAATTTTAAGAGTTGTTCATGAATCTAGCTAAGGGTCAGCAAGACTTGAAGACCTTGATTCTGAAAGAGAAGAAGAAGAAGAAGAAGAGGATCATCCTGTTTAACACAGGGCACAAGTTTGGAAACAGGCTACAGAATGAAGTTGATCTGACCACCTCATCTGGAGGGAAAGATAGTCCACAAGAAAGGAGGGCTCCTAGCCCTGTGGTCTCCGATAACGAGACGGACTACGATGAAGAACAGTATCCTCCGGCTGAGGATAGATACAAGCAACTGGAGGACCGGTTGAGCGCTATGGAAATTCAGAAGGTTCCTGGTTTGGACTTCGGAGATCTAGGTCTATCATCTGGGGTGGTGATTCCCCACAAATTCAAGGCACCAGCCTTTGCTAAGTATGACAGAGTTTCTTGTCCGAAGCTGCACCTCTGGTCATATGTGAGGAAGATCCAGCCTTACACTGCTGATAAGAACCTATGGATCCACTTCTTCCAAGATAGTCTCTCAGGGACTCAGCTTGAGTGGTTCTATCAGTTGGACGGAGCCAGTATCCGCAGTTGGGAAGATTTGGCTACTGCATTCTACAAGCAATATCAGTACAACTCTGACCTCGCTCCTACGCGTATCCAACTCCAGGGTATGTCAATGGGAACGGGTGAAGGATTCAAAGATTATGCTCAGAAGTGAAGGGACCTCGCCGGAAGAGTACAGCCACCCTTAGATGACCGGGAACTTGTTGATATGTTTCTAGGGACCCTGTCTGGTCCATTTTTCAACCACTTGATTGGAAGCTCTTCATCTGGGTTTACAGATATTATTTTGACCGGTGAGAGGATTGAGGCTGGTATTAAGGCTGGGAAGATACATAAGGGTGCCTCATCAAGCACCGAGAAGAAGCCGTTTAAGAAAGAGTCCAGTGCTGTCTACAGTTCGAGAAGACAGAATAGACCTGAACACCGCCAAGCTGTTAATGCGGTTGTTATTTCAAAACCTGCTGGTGCTCCTCAGCACAACAATCAACAGAAGGACGAGAGACCTCAAAGGCAATTCACTCTTCTCAGCATGACTTTGTCACAGATTCTGCCACAATTGCTGAAGACTAATCTGGTGGTTCTAAAGGAAGCCCCGAGGAGTCCAAATACCACATCACCGAGGTATAACCCTAATGCCCGTTGTGCTTTTCACTCTGATAGCCCGGGGCATAACACAGATGATTGTTGGGTTTTGAAGAAAAAGGTACAAGACCTAATTGATGCGAAGGAGATTGAGTTTGAGGCGCCCGAGAGGCCTAATGTCGTAACTGCTCCTATGCCCAAGCATGGAGTAAATGCTCTAGAAGAAGACTTGTTTGTGGTTTTTGTGGATGATATTGTTACCCCTTTGATGACTGTGAAGAAGAACCTTTTGCTAGCCGGTTTATTTCTGGGTTGTGATGAAGGTTGCCATATGTGTTCTATTTTACCTACCGGTTGCCCATTCTTGAAGTCAGGTATCCAAAACCTGATGGATAGTAAAGAGATCCTGTTTGAGAAGATTGTTGTTCCCTCAGTTCATTCTGAAGAAGTTGCTATTATTACCATTTTCGACAATTCTCCCAAGGCTCCCTCGAGGAAGCCTGTTAGAATTACATCTGTTCCGAGAATCGCATGTGTGATCATCACTATTCCGGGGCCCATCCCATACACCTCTGATAAAGCTGTCCCTTGGCACTATGGGGCTGATGTCTATTTTCATGGAGTCAAGCAAGAGCTGGATGCCGATACTGACATCAGCAACATTACTGGACCTGCTAAAGTCACCCGCAGCGGAAGACTTTTCTCACCTGATATTGCTCCACCAACTGCCCGAAGACCTGTTGTTATTACACCTGCCAGTGTACCTTCCATTCCTATTCAAGTTCCTATTCTTACCCCTGTCGCCGAGTTATCTGACGCTCGGGGCAAAGGGATCACCAGTGATGTGCCTGCCCAGACAGAGGCACCAAAGATAATTACTGTTGAAGCTTTTAAGCAAGAGATGGAAGAGATCCTGAAGATCATTAAAAAGAGTGACTACAATGTAGTTGAACAGCTGGGGAAAACCCCGTCTAAGATTTCTATGTTGTCACTATTGCTGTGCTCAGAGGCCCATGCCAAGGCTCTAATTACCTTTTTGAAAACTGCCCACATGCTACAAGAGACATCAACTGATCAGTTTACAGATTGTGTGGCTAATTTGACTGCTGATAATGGGTTGGGTTTCTCGGACACCGACTTGACTGCTAAAGGGAAGAATCACAACGATGCCCTGCATGTCTCCATTGAATGCAGGGGCACTACTCTTACAAATGTGTTGGTGGATACTGGTTCCTCATTGAACGTATTGCCTAAAAAAGCTCTAGATCGGTTGGATTGCGAAGGGTTGGAGCTAAAACCAAGTAACGTTGTTGTCAGGGCCTTTGATGGGTCTAAAAGGATGGTGCATGGAGAGGTTGATATCCCGATCAAGGTTGGTTCTCAGATCTTCAACTCTACATTCTATGTGATGGACATTCGGCCATCTTATTCTTGTTTGCAAGGTCGTCCATGGATCCACAAAGCTGGGGCCGTAACCTCAACGCTCCACCAGAAGTTGAAGTACCCGGTCAAAGGGAAGATTGTGACAGTACAAGGGGAGGAAGAATACATGGTCAGCCACCTCAACTCGTTCCGATATGTAGAAATGGATGGGGAGTTCATTGAGACCCCATTTCAGCACTTTGAAGAGGTTCCCCAGACACTGGCATCAGCTGAGACTATGGTTGAAGATTCTCCTATGAAGATGGCTTCTTTAAAAGATGCTCGGGCTGTTATCGAGAAGGGTGAGTGTGCGAATTGGGGCCGACTCCCTGATTTTACACAAAAGACTAACAAGTTTGGTTTGGGTTTCACTGCAGAAGCTCAAAGGGCTATTCGAAGTGCAAGGATCGGAAGACCTCCTATGTTCATCAACAACTCGGGAGTGAATGCCATTGAAGATGATGTGGAAGAGTCTGAGTTCGACAGCTAGATCTATCCTACGACCGACGGTGGACTAAGCAAATGGACAACAAAGGACTTCATCCCTATTACTTTTGTTACCCAGTAATGAAACTTTTGTTTTGAATTTGTAACAGACAATGTTTTAAACTTTATGGCCCGATGTCTTACCTGGGGCACTGTGGCTTCATTTGTGAGGGCTTTTGTGTGTCATTTTCATATATCATTAATAAAAGCATTGGACGTTCTTGCATTTCAAATTTTCCGCTCCTTGTTTTTCTTTATTATATATTGCAAAACAGTTATTTTACACACACTCACATATACAGGTCCACATCCACTCTGGATCTCACTGGTAACGACTCTACTACTACCAGTTATGACTTCGAAAATCCGATCAACTTAGCCAAATACGAAGGTGAAGATGATTGCGAAGTGCCTGGTGAACTTGCAAGACTGCTACTCCAGGAAGAGAGGGCTATTCAGCCACATGAAGAGCCGGTAGAATCAGTGAATCTGGGTACAGAGACAGATAAGAAGGAAGTCAAGATCGGTGCCAATCTGGAGCTTAGTGTGAAGCAACGGTAGATTCAGATGCTGCGTGACAACGTTGAGATCTTCTCCTGGTCTTACGAAGATATGCCGGGGTTGGATACCGAAATTGTGGTTCATCGCCTGCCTACCAAGGAAGACTGCCCTCCAGTAAAACAGAAGGTTCGCCGTATGCGCCCAGAGATGTCTGAGAAAATCAAGGCCGAAGTTATGAAACAGTTTGACGCCGGTTTTCTAGCAGTTACTTCTTACCCTCAGTGGGTGGCCAATGTGGTTCCAGTATCAAAGAAAGATGGTAAGGTCCGAATGTGTGTTGACTACATGGATTTGAACAGGGCAAGCCCCAAGGATGATTTCCCTCTACCTCATATCGACGTTCTGGTTGACAACACCGCTCAGCACAAGGTATTCTCCTTTATGGATGGGTTCTCCGGTTATAATCAAATCAAAATGGCTCCCGAAGACATGGAGAAGACCACCTTTGTTACTCAGTGGGGCACCTTTTGCTACAAGATCATGCCTTTTGGATTGAAGAATGCTGGGGCAACATATCAGCGTGCCATGGTTACTTTGTTTCATGACATGATCCATCATGAGATTGAAGTATACGTCAAAGATATGATTGCAAGGTCCCAGACTGAGGAAGAACACCTTGACCATCTACAGAAGCTGTTTGACAGGTTGAAGTTGTACAAGCTGAGGTTAAACCCGAACAAATGCACCTTTGGGGTGAGATCTGGAAAGCTGTTGGGTTTCGTCGTGAGCGACAAAGGTATTCAAGTTGACCCTGCAAAATTGAAAGCCATACAAGAGATGCCAGCTCCCAGAATAGAGAAAGAGGTCAGAGGCTTTCTGGGACGACTGAACTACATTGCCCGATTCATCTCGCACCTAACTGCTACTTGTGAGCCAATCTTCAAGCTGCTGAAGAAAGATCAAGTAGTACGTTGGAACGATAAATGCCAGGCCGCTTTCGAAAGGATCAAAGAGTATCTCCAAGAGCCACCTATTTTGATGCCTCCAGTTGAAGGGAGACCTTTGATCTTATACTTGACAGTACTCGACAATTCAATGGGGGTGTGTGCTGGGGCAGCATGACGAGTCTGGCCTAAAAGAGCATGCTATTTATTACCTTAGCAAAAAGTTTACCGACTGCGAGACCCGATACTCGTTGCTCAAGAAAACTTGCTGTGCTTTGGCATGGGCTGCTCGCCGGCTAAGACAGTATATGCTGACTCACACTACTCTATTAATTTCAAAGATGGATCCAATCAAGTATATCTTCGAAAAGCCTGCCTTGTCCGGAAGAATAGCAAGATGGCAGATGATCTTGAATGAGTATGACATACAATACACAACCCAAAAGGCAATCAAGGGAAGTGTATTGACAGACCATTTGGCACATCAGGCAGTGGATGATTACCAGTCTATGAACTTTGAATTTCCGGACGAGAATATCATGTTGATAACTGATTGTGAGACACCTGGACCGGATGAAGGACCTGAGGAAGGATCCCGATGGTCTATGTACTTTGATGGAGCTTCGAACGCTTTGGGTAATGGCATTGGCGCTATGATCATATCTCCTAAAGGCTCTCATACTCCGTTTACCGCCCGACTATGTTTCAACTGCACCAACAATATGGCGGAGTATGAAGCGTGCATCATGGGTCTTCGAGCAACAATTGACCTAAGGATTAAGTTTCTAAGTGTCTTCGGAGATTCCGCTCTCGTGATCAGTCAGATCAAAGGCGAGTGGGATACGAAACACCCAAATCTTATTCCTTACAAGGAGTATGTATTGACGTTGCTTCCCCATTTCAAGGAGATAACCTTTGAACACTTCCCTAGAGAGGAGAATCAGTTTGCAGACGCGTTGGCTATGATGTCTTCTATGTTCAAAGTCAATTGGGACAACGAGGCTCTCCGGATCATTATTGAAAGACTAGACGAACTTGCACATTGCTGTGATCTTGAGACTGAAGAGGTAACAGAAAAGCCTTGGTTTCATGAGCTAAGGAGATACCTTGAGGCTCAGGAATACTCCGAGGGTGCATCTGTTAATGACAAGAAGTTTCTGAGGAGGTTCGCGGCAAAGTTCTTCATCAGCAATGACATCCTTTACAAGCGTAACCATGATTCAACCTTACTGCGTTGTGTGGATAAGAATGAAGCAGAAAGGATCATGACGGAGTTACATGAAGGTACTTTCGGAACTAATTCCAGTGGACACACCATGGCAAAGAAGATCCTTCGGGCAGGATATTATTGGTCCACAATGGAAGCCGACTGTTATCAGCATTCTCGGACATGTCATAAGTGCCAAGTCTATGCTGATAAGGTGCACATACCTCCAGTTCCTCTGAACGTCTTGACGGCTCCGTGGCCTTTTGCAATGTGGGGCATTGATATGATCGGCGAGACAAGACCTACGGCATCCAACGGACATCGTTTCATCCTGGTGGCAATCGATTACTTTACGAAGTGGGTTGAAGCAGCTTCCTTTGCTACTGTAACCAAGAACGTCGTAGCACGGTTCATTCGGCATAATCTGATTTGTCGATATGGTGTACCAGAGAGGATCATTAAGGACAATGGTACCAATCTTAACAACAAGATGATCACTGAGCTCTGCGAGCAATTCAAGATACAACATCACAATTCTTCTCCCTACTGGCCGAAGATGAATGGGGCTGTAGAAGTGGATAATAAGAACATTAAGAAGATCGTGCAGAAGATGACAGTGACATACAAAGATTGGCATGAGATGTTACCATTCACTCTTAATGGGTACCGTACCTTAGCACGGACGTCAACAGGGGCAACACCCTATTCCTTGGTATATGGCATGGAGGCAGTCTTTCCTATTGAAGTTCAGATACCCTCTCTTCGAATCATGAAGGATGCAGGTTTGAGCGAAGATGACTGGATTCAGACCTAACTTGATCAGCTGAACCTAATCGACGAAAAGAGACTTACTGCTATTTATCATGGTCAGACGTGCCAAAAACGGATGATCAAGGCATTTAACAAGAAAGTCAGACGACAAGAGTATCAAGTTAGGGACCTGGTAATCAAGCGCATTATCTTACCTCAAGGTAATCCCAGGGGAAAATGGACCCCTACTTACGAAGGGCCATTCGTGGTTAAGAACATTTTCTCAGGAGGAGCAATGATTCTAACCACCATGGATGGTGACGACCTTCCCTACCCCGTCAATGCAGACATAGTGAAAAAATACTACGCATAAACAAAGACCCGCTAGGTTGACTGGCCTAGGAAAAAATAAGGGCTTCCCGGCGAACCAAAAGGGTTTGGGCAAAAATAAGGGATGAAAATGAAAAAAAATCTGTACACCCGGCAAGTCGAAAACCTGAAAAGGCGGCTTGGGCAAAAAAGGGTATCCTGGTGGACTGAAAACCCGAAAGGGCGGTCCAGGCAAAAATTAGGGATTAAAGCGTAACACTATGTCTCTTTGGATCACCTTGCACCCGGACTCCAGTGTCGACTATCAAGCTCAGACGGCACTAATCAATCTGATTTATCTTCAACTAGTAGCAAAGTGATGAGATGTTAGAGAATATACAAGCAATAGCAGAGTTAGAACCCAGTGGGATTATTCACATAGCTATTTTGTTTTCTTTTCACAAATTGTATAAACTCTATTTGTTCGGCGGCGTTCTCTTACTAGGACATCAGCCTCTTGTACAAAAACGCCTATTTACAGGCCAAACTTCAAAATCAATACAAAATCATTTTCAAAGAAATTTCAAACTGTTTTTCCTTTATCTGTTTTGATTTGCAAAGAGCGTCCAATGTTCATTTTTGATATATGCATTTGACATTAATTGTTGCTCATAAATATTTACATGCGAAACAAAAGATGAATTACTGGTAATATCAGAAGCAGGGGCGTAAGAATTATCCGAACTGTACAATTGCTTTGTCCACCAGGTACCAAGGTAGATTTAGCTGAAGAATACATCCCAGTAACATTCACTCCCCACAGAGTAAGACAGTAAAGATAGCTCTCCCCAGCTGAGACTTGCAACTATGAACAAATCAGCAATACTCTCCCCAAGCAGAGTTCATTTACCAGCAGCACTAGAAAGGCTCGGTATCCCCAGCAGGTCTTAATATTCCCCAGTGGAGTATAAGATATTCCCCAGCAAGTAGAAGAGCATCCCCGGCAGTCTTAAATTTCCTCAACAGAGTGTAAGAATGTTCCCCGGCGGAATACAAGATACCTCAGTGGAGTCAATTTTCCCAGCGCAGTCTAAAAAGCTTCCCCAACGGAGTTGAATCATCATCCCCAGTAAACTCTGGAAGCTTATCCCCAGTAAGTTGCAGCTGAAAGACCATCCCCCAGTGAACTTCTTTCCCTTCACAAACAGGACTTCAATCCTCAACAGATTCAATATCACCAGCAACGGTAATCCATCCCCAGCGGAGTTCATCATTGAAATCCCCAACAAAGCTTATCAACAGAATCCCCAGCGGAGTTTATCGTTAAAATCTTCAGCAGAATATCTCTCCCCACAGAGTAATTCCCCACAGAGTAATCTCTTCATCAGTTTATTCCCCAACGAAGTTATCCTCTCCTGCAAGTTTATCATCTTCGTTCATCATCCCCAGTGGAAGCGAATAATTCAACTCTATTTTCCTGCAACTCCGAGATTTATTTTCCCCAGCTAAAACACTATATTCCCATACATCATGACACATGCATATACGCATCATATGAATACAATCTCATTTATTTTGAGAACATTGCCTGATCCATATCATGCATTGCATATGACTGACCTTTACCTTTCAGGAAATATACAGTTAAAGTTCTCAGCTACATCGAATACCTGACCGGTTCTTAAATATCAATTGAATCATCCTCGGTTGAATTTCAGGTAAGGTTCTCAATCTCGACAGTTTCCTCCGTCATAGTGTGGACGAGTTCTCTAACCTCAACGGTATACTACGTTGAGTACCAGACAGTTCCTAGATCTTGATGAAGATGTTTCCCTACGTCAAAGTGTGGACGAGTGTTATAACCTCGACGGTATACTACGTCGAGCACTAGTCAGTTCCTAGATCTTGATGTTTTCCTCCGTCAAAGTGTGGACGAGTTATCTAACCTCAATGGTATACTACGTTGAGCACCAGACAATTCCTAGATCTTGATGAAGATGTTTCCCTATGTCAAAGTGTTGACGAGTGCTATAACCTCAACGGTATACTACGTTGAGCACTAGTCAGTTCCTAGATCTTGATGTTTTCCTCCGTCAAAGTGTGGACGAGTTCTCTAACCTCAACGGTATACTACGTTGAGCACCAGACAGTTCCTAGATCTTGATGAAGATGTTTCCCTACGTCAAAGTGTCGACGAGTTCTATAACCTCGACGGTATACTACATCGAGCACTAGTCAGTTCCTAGATCTGTATGTTTTCCTCCGTCAAAGTGTGGACGAGTTCTCTAACCTCAACGGTATACTATGTTGAGCACCAGACAGTTCCTAGATCTTGATGAAGATGTTTCCCTATGTCAAAGTGTGGACGAGTGCTATAACCTCAACGGTATACTACGTTGAGCACTAGTCAGTTCCTAGATCTTGATGTTTTCCTCCGTCACAGTGTGGACGAGTTCTCTAACCTCAATGGTATACTACGTTGAACACCAGACAGTTCCTAGATCTTGATGAAGATATTTCCCTATGTCATAGTGTGGACGAGTGCTATAACCTCAACGGTATACTACGTTGAGCACTAGTCAGTTCCTAGATCTTGATGTTTTCCTCCGTCATAGTGTGGACGAGTTCTCTAATTTCAATGGTATACTACATTGAAGACTAGACAGTTCCTAGATCTTGATGAAGATGTTTCCCCCTAATTGAATTATGGACAGGTTCTTAAGACTCAGCCGAGGCATTCTCTCAGTTGAAGTACAGGCAAGTTCCTAAATCTCAACAAAAGTTAGGCTTCCCCAGCGGAATCTTCTACAAACAACAAGTACGCAAATTCTCGCTAAGGAATCTCTTATGCGATCGACACTCCTGCAGATGGCATCTGTAAGCCTATCCTCCTATCAACAATATCCAAATGGCATCTGTAAGCCCATTCCCGACATCACAATGCTGATACTACACCATGCGAGTGCAAATTTCTGGGCACTCTAGTGTTCAATTATCTTCCACCTTCGGATCACGAAAGGCTCGAAAGCCAATCTATATCCTCAGGTTTAAGAAAATTGAACAGGGGAAGCTGTTGTACCCCAAAATTTTCCCTCCCATATTTCTCAGGACATGTCAAGAATAATCTCCAAGTGATTCAAGTTGGCTCAAGAGTTGGACAATCAAATCATCTCCTAAGGTAGTCAATTCAAAATTAGGGTTTTGTGTTGCATCAAGGTCCTTGCATCCAAATGACCTCAAGTGCTCCCCAATGTCCTAATATGTTCTCAAGATCATCCATGTCAAATTTCAAGCCTTGCAGAGGAAGTTTGGTCAGCCAATTGCTCAAGAGGCCCAAAAATCGACTATGCTAGGGCAAAAGTCAACTGTGACCTACATAAAGTCAAACCTCAAGATTTTTTGTCAACATTCTCATTTTGAAGGATAATTCATCATTTTATCAAGGGTTTATCATGATTCATCAAGGATTGCTCAAGATTCATCAAGATTCAAAAGTTGCTAAATTAGGGTTTGTAGGAAAAGTCAACTCTACTTTGACCAAGCATAACTTTCTCATACTTTATGAGAAATGATCCATCCAAATCTCATTTTGAAGAGTATGTAATTTCCTACAATCCATATTCACACCCCAAGATCAAGAAATGCTCTCACAAAAAGTTATAAATTTGGACATTATAGGTCATTTTTGAAAGTCAACAAAAACACCTTTTTTTCCAAAGCTTATAACTTGTGCATGGAATATCAAAATGAGATGAGACCAAAATGGTTGGTTATAGGACATCTCAAGGTTTCTAAAAAGTCCAATAACACTTCCAAAAGTTCAAAATTGAAGAAGTTATGCATTGTTGAAGTTGGGCATTTTTCTAAAATTGCCAAAAGTCAACTATCCCCAAAACTTCTAATTTTGACAAATGGGCCCACTTTTTTCCACTTGATTTGATCTTGTCACACCACACACGTGTCCTATCTTCAATTACATGTCCATTCATTAATTTTTCTATTTTATTTGATTTTTCTTGAATTAACTCATTTTAAATCAATATTAATTCAAATAAAATCTAAAAATTGATGGATAGAATCTTTTTGATTGATATAGGCTTCAAGTATCATCATGGACCAAATCAAACCTGAATCATGCCATGTTATGTACAAAATATTTGATTTGAGACAAATATGGAAGCTTTGTTAATGGTGATCAAATCATATCTTGAATCTTCAATGCACAAGGATTGGAGGCCTAAAGTTTAACCTAATTGCTTCTAATATACACACACAAGCCAAAGGCATAAAAAGCATGAGCTGAAAGTGGCAGAAACGGCCAAACCAAAACTGAAAAAAAGCTTGAAAAAGTGTGAGATCAAAATCTTGGTTGGAGGCGAATTCAGTCCAAAAACTCAACAATATCTCCTTGCCTGAGGTTCACTGAAGCGATTACAATCAAAATCAAGTCCTGAAACCACCTGAAAAGCGTTGTAAGTGTTCTTGAACATAGCTCTGAACATGAGATCGTGATTCCATATTTTGGCATCTTCTGAACAAATCGTTTGTACATTCATGTTTACCATTCAATTTCCAATCATTCTGCATTATTCAATTGGATTTTTGTAGCCTATATCTCCCTACCTGAACCTAGGGTTTTGGAGGTTTGCATTTGGGGTTTTGTTTTGCAGGAACAATTAGGACGAACCATGGCCATAGTTGAACTCAGGAGGAAGAGACGATCACGTCCATGTTCTTGGAGTTAATTTTTATGGCTTAGGATGAATTTTGGATGCAAGCCACGGAGCTTCCTGCGGATAAAAATCCGCAGGTAAGAAAACCAGGGATTTATGAAGAAGACGACTACGCGTCCTCTTCCCATTGGCCAATTTCAAATCAGCGCGCTTTTTTTATTTTTTTTCCAGGCATAATGCTTTGTTTCATATATAATAATTGTTACTTATCCTAATAACAAATGGATAAGTCAGTTGGATTGGCAAGCTCGCTAGTGGAAAACCCCATAGGACCTGGGTTCGAATCCCAGGTCCCCCCAAACGCTTATTATTAATTTTTTTCAGGAGATCCAATACAAGGCCAAGTGTGGGGATCACCATATACCATCATTCAATCAGGCTCCAGATGACCTTTAGGCCAAATCCAAGGGCCAAGATTGAGCGTGCATCGTGTTCATCAGTCAACATGCCATGGAGAATTGCCAAAGTTAAACAGGCTTCCAGCGTGAATGGGCCTTGAACATGCTATCATACCTCCTGATTTGGGGCCCAAACCCCCCTTTGGTTCATTTTCTTTTACTTCTTATTATATTTATTTATTTATTTTATTGTTTTAATTAATAATTATTAATCACTAACCAAATAATTTATTTTTCTTATAAAATTGAAAACCCAAAATATATTATTTTTATTTATTAAAATTAAAATTGACTTTATTTTTGTATATAAATATTGATTAATTGATTTAGTTTTTGATTAGGAAATAACATTAATAATTTTGCAAATAATTAAAATCAATTTAGAATAACTAGGTTTTATTAACTTTTAATCATCTTTATTTTATTTCCTTAAATATTCAAACATCAAAAAATATTTTCGTTAATTAATTAATTTAATTATTAACTTAGATCTAATTATTAAATTCAAAAAAATAACAAAAAATCTTTTCTTTAATAAAAAGGGTCAAAACCCTAAAAATGCGTTGTTTTAATTTCTCGCACGCATCCATATTTCCAATATTGTAATTGCTTCCGGAATGTAATAGCTTTTAATTAGGAAATTTTTATTCGCTTTATTTTACTTTCCGCAATTTAAATTAAAGGGTTTGTTTTTGGCGATGTGAATACCCGACGCCTTGTAATAGTTTAGATTTAATTTCCGCAAATTTAAATACCGCAACTATAAACTGTTAGATGTTTGATAATAGGGAATGCATGACAAGATCAAATGTATGAACTTAAAATCAACAATAGCTCACCCATAACATGTACAGATAAAATTAACCGAACTAACACACTTGCACATGCGCACTCTTAGGATACACCTCACTTGGTTGCCTTCGAACGTGGTCATTGAGTATAGGAAGTTTTAGAGGTCGCCCTCTTGTCCAAAGTTCATAGTTGCCTCGAAACGGTTGCCTCGGAAAAAGGATCTAAGACATTAGGGTTACTGTTAAGGCGTCCTAACATTGCTTTAGTGACCACACGTCCCTTAATTGAATTGACCCTTAAACTCCAACGACGGTGCTACCTACTCATCAATAGTGGGCTAGCATTGTCTAAAGGACATTTGTACAGATTAATTCCTTTTTCGAGTAGGTAGATGGTTCTTAAGTACTTGCTCCCTTTTAAAACAAAACAAAACTTTTCGCACTTACACCTTTCAAACAAAAACTTCTTTCAAACCCTCAAACACAAAAAAAAAAACAAATTTTGAAAACACTTTGAGCAAGTACCTAAGAGCCTGTGGATAACCACGGATAGAAAGGGTGTTAACACCTTCCCTTTCTATAATCTACCTCCCGAACCCGAGAAACATCTCGAAAAAGGAATTTTTCTGTGCTTTTGTCCTTTCCTTGTTGGATAAAATAAAAGACGGTGGCGACTCTTGCTCACCGCGACATTTTGCGAAAACAAACGCAAAACGCGAACCAGCATTCCAAAACAGTCAGTTCCATTCCCACCGATCACAAATTGCTTTTGAATATTCCCCTTGGAACTATATGAAAAAGTGCCATGAAGTTGGGTCAAAATCCTGACCAAATTAGGGCAAAATTTCACTAAGTGTTTAGTATCATGACCACATGTTCATAAAATTATAACTTGAGATCCAAGCATTTTTGGAAGAAGTTGTGTGAGGAAAAGTTGTATATTTCATGGAGATCTAAAAATTTCTTGTTGGAAGTTTATCTTGAATAATCTTGCATCATGGTGAAAATTTTGCTCAAAGTTATGAAAAAACATGAAATTTCCAACACTTAGAAAAATTTCTAAGTTTAGAATTTTTGACTTTTCAAAATGAAATCTTGACTTTTTGATTTCTTGATGAACAAGTTTTATATTTTGACATGTTTTGATGAATTGTGATCTTTGGCACTTGAATTTTACCAAAAAGTCAAAGTTTGACTTTTCAGTATACAATTGACTTTTGATCAGTTGACTGGAAAATTCATCTGTCAATCCAATGGACTTGCAATGTTTTGAACCATGCCATTAGGTAAAAATGATGCAATTGGAATCTTAAGATCATGCCTTAAACCAATTGACCATTTGCTAGGTCAAAAATCAGAAATTGCCCTTTCCCAGTCAAAACCCTAATTTTAACCATTTTGCCCTTTTGATTATTTGATCAAATTTCTTGAGGAATTATGGTCCAATTTTGATCAAATGATACATATGAGTTTAAAATGTTGATGTGGATAAAAAATCATGAAGTTTGACTGTAAATTGGCCATAGTTGACTTTTTCTCCAATACAGTTGATTTTTAGGTCAACTGCTCAATTGACTGAGCAAAAGTGTGATTCAAAGCTTGAAACTTGACATGAGTGATCTTGGGGATCCATAATGATCCATGAAATTCACATGGGATATTGTAAGTTCAAAAATCCTTGTGCAAACTCAAACCCTAATTTTGGTCATCAGTGCTTAAGGAGGTGTCTTGAGCTGATCAAACCCTAGTGCAGTCTTGAGTCAAGGAGATCTTGTGAGCAAATTATTGATAAGTAAAAGGGAAAATTTTGGGGTACAACAGCTGCCCCTATTCAATATTCTTAAGCCTAAGATTTAGATTGGCGAGTTTTTCCATTTGTGACTCGAAGGTGGAAGATGATTGGACACTAGAGTGCCCAGAAATTTGCACTCGGTGATGTGATGGTTGGGGGAATGGGCTTAAAGATGCCATTTAGAGAGATGATAGAAATTTGTTGGAGATGGGCTTGTATATTCCATCCAAAAGTGATTGTTGAATCTGAAAGAGAAATTGAATGAGTATCAGAATGGCATTCGTGTCTGGAGCGTATCTGAGTTGTATCTAAAAGAGACTCTGAATGAGTATTAGAAAGGCGTCCGTGTCTGGAGCATATCTATATTGTATCTGGAAGAGAATCTGAATGAGTATTAGAATGGCATCCGTGTCTGGAGCGTATATGTACTGTATCTGAAAGCTGACTATGAATGAGTATCAGAATGACATCCGCATCTAGAGCATATATGTACTGTATCTGAAAGTTGAATCTGAATGAGTATCAGAATGGCATTCGTGTCTGGAGCATATCTGAACTGTATCTGAAAGCTGACTCTAAATGAGTATTAGAATGGCGTCCGTGTCTGGAGCATATCTGAACTGTATCTGAAAGCTGACTCTGAATGAGTATTAGAATGGCGTCCGTGTCTGGAGCGTATCTGAACTGTATCTGCAAATTTTGAACTTTGTTAATGGTAGCTGTTAACCTTATCCTAAAAAGGGTAAAATGTTAGCTAAAATGCAAAGTCATGTTGTATGAAATGCATGGTATAATGTATTCGTGTTATCAATGTTTATGATATATGGATGCGATGTATGTGTATGCGAGCTAATTTGCTGCATTGCTTGTTGGATTTGGGGAAGATAAATCCCTGATTGTTGCTGAGGATATGGGTGTAAGTCTTCATGTTGTGAAGTTGAAGTGTTGATAAATTTCTGCTTAGAGAAATAAATTATGTTGTAAGGGAAATGCCATATGCTGCTTGTAAAATCCTGTTGGGGAATCCTGAGAAACTTGGTGACTTCCACTGGGGATTGATAACTGGAAGCTTTGTTCCACTGGGGATTAAGCTGCACATTGCGGGGATTTTTAGGGAAATAGCTTAGAGAGATTTCCCTACCTTAAATCCATCAATGATTGTCTTTATATTTTGTTTATTTATAAACAGTAATTATGTTCAAATGCATATGTTCAAAAATAAATCACTGGACATTTCTGTAAACAAAACACAAGAGTAGATAAAAACAGATAGTTTTGCACTTCCAAAGGAATGTCTTTGTATTGACATTGAGTAAGTATTTTTGTACAATGAGACAACCATTCTAGTAAGAGAATGTTGTCATAAAAAATGAAAATTTTGATACAAAGAAAAGATAGCTATGTGCAATAATCCCATGGGGTTCCCATTCTGCTATGGCCTTCATATCTCTGATCATCTTGTCTATTTGTTGCCTCGTCTGAAATGATTGAATTGATCAGAAACTCCGAGTTTTCCAGTTGAAGTCAAAGGTTGTCCGTAAAGCGATCAACGGGACATAGTCATACGCTTCAATTCCCTAACTTTTGCCTGGACTACCCTTTTGAGTTTTCAGTCCACCGGGAAACCCTTTTTTTTCCAAGCCGCCCTTTCGGGTTGTCAACTTGCCAGATGTATAGATTTTTTTTGTTTTATCCCTAATTTTTGCCCGGACCTTTTTGGTTCGTCGGGATGCCCTTGTTTTGCCTAGGTGTGTCAACCTAGAGGGTCTCTTATGCGTAGTATCTTTTGACTATGTCTGCATTCGCAGGGTGCAGCAGGTCGTCACCATCCATGGTGGTTAAGATCATTGCTCCACCAGAGAATATGTTTTTTATTACAAATGGTCCTTCATATGTAGGAGTCCATTTTCCCCTGGGATCACCTTGCGGCAGTATGATACGCTTGATCACCATATCTCCAACTTGATATACTTGGCATCTAACCTTTTTGTTGAAAGCCTTGATCATCCGTTTTTGGTACATTTGATCATGACAGACAACAGTAAGCCTTTTCTCATCAATTAAATTTAGTTGATCAAGTCGAGTCTAGATCCAATCGTCTTCGTTCAACCCTACGTCCTTCATAATTCTCAGAGAGGGGATCTAGACCTCAATATGCAAGACAACCTTCATGCCATATACCAAAGAGTAGGGTGTTGCCCCGGTTGATGTGTGTGTTGTGGTACGATACCCGTGGAGAGTGAATGGTAGCATCTCATGCCAGTCTTTGTATGTGACTGTCATTTTCTGTATGATATTTTTAATGTTCTTATTCGCGGCTTCGATAGCACCATTCATCTTTGGCTGGTAAGGGGAAGAATTGTGATGCTGGATCTTGAATTGCTCGTACAGGGCGGTGATCATAGTATTGTTCAGGTTCGTACCATTGTCTGTAATGATCCTCTCCGGGATACCATAACGACAAATGAGATTCTGCTTGATGAACCGGGCGACAACATTCTTGGTGACGGAAGCGAAGGAGGCTGCCTCAACCCATTTTGTGAAATAGTCAATAGCCACCAAGATAAAGCGGTGTCCATTAGAGGCCGTTGGCTTGATTTCCCCCATCATATCAATCCCCCACATATCAAAGGGCCAAGGAGCCGTCAAGATATTCAGAAGAACCGGAGGTACGTGCACCTTGTCAGCATAAATCTGACACTTGTGGCAGGTTCGAGAGTGTTGATAGCAATCTGCTTCCATGGTTGACCAGTAATAGCCTGCACGTAGGATTTTCTTCGCCATCGTATGCCCACTGGAATGGGTGCCAAAAGTGCCTTCATGTAACTCAGCCATGATCCTTTCAGCTTCAACCTTGTCTACGCACCGAAGTAACACAGAGTCATGGTTACATTTGTAAAGAATGTCGTTACTAAGGAAGAACTTAGCAGAGAATCTCCTTAAGAACTTCTTATCATTGACTGAAGCTCCTTCTGGATATTCTTGAGCATCGAGATACCTCTTGACTTCGTGAAACCAAGGCTGGTCCACTACTTCTTCAGTATTAATCTCGTGACAGTGTGTTGGTTCATCCATTCGTTCAATGGTGATCTGGGGAGCCTCGTTATCCCATTGAAGTTTAAACATAGATGACATTGTGGCTAGTGCATCTGCTAGCTGATTGTCTTCTCGCGGGAAGTGCTCGAAGGTGATCTTCTCATAATGTGGGTGCAATGTCAAAACATGTTCTTTGTAAGGGATAAGGTTAGGGTGTTTGGTGTCTCATTCCCCTTTGATCTGGATGATGACCAAAGCTGAATCTCTGAATACATTCAAAGATTTTATCCCCAAATCTATGGCAGCTTTAAGACCAAATATGCATGCTTCGTATTCCGCCATGTTATTTGTACAATTGAATCAGAGTCTTGCAATAAATGGAGTATGACACCCTTCAGAAGATATGAGTATGGCACCAATACCGTTTCCGAGCACGTTAGATGCGCCATCAAAAACCAGGGTCCATCGGGATCCTTGTTCAGGTCCGTCATATGGCCTGAATTCTTCACAGTTGTTTACCATCATGATGTCCTCATCTGGGAATTCGAACTTCATAGACTGGTAGTCTTCCACATCTTGGTGAGCAAGGTGATCAGCTAGTACACTGCCCTTTATTGCTTTCTGGGTAGTATATTGTATGTCATATTCTGTCAGGATCATCTTCTATCTCGCTATTCTCCCGAAGAGAGTAGGCTTCTCGAAGATGTATTTCATTGGATCCATTTTAGATATCAACAAGGTAGTATGAGTCAGCATATACTGTCTTAGCTGGCGAGCAGCCCATACCAGAGCGAGCAAGTTTTCTCGAGCAGTGAATGTCTTGTTTCACAGTCGGTAAACTTTTTGCTCAGGTAGTAAACAGCGTGCTCTTTTCGGCCAGACTCGTCATGCTGCCCCAATACACACCCCATTGAATTTTCCAAAACAGTCAGATACATGATCAATGACCTTCCCTCGACTGGTGGCATCAACACAGGAGGCTCTTGCAGGTACTCTTTGATCTTGTCGAAAGCAGTTTGGCATTCATCATTCCATTTGACCACTTGATCTTTCTTCAGTAATTTGAAGATTGACTCACAAGTAGCTATCAGGTGAGAAATGAATCTAGAAATGTAGTTTAAACGTCCCAAGAATCCTCTTACTTCCTTCTCGGTATGAGGAGCAGGCATCTCTTGTATCGCTTTCACCTTGGCAGGATCTACTTCAATACCCTTATTGCTGACGAAAAAGCCTAGGAGCTTACCAGGCCTTACTCCAAACGTGCATTTATTTGGGTTCAACCTCAGCTTCTACTTCTTTAGTCTCTCAAACAGTTTCTATAAACGATCAAGATGCTCTTCTTCTGTTTGAGATCTAGCTATCATGTCGTCCACATAGACCTCTATTTCGTGATGTATCATGTCGTGAAATAGAGCTACCATGGAACGCTGATAGGTTGCCCCAGTATTCTTCAGTCCAAATGGCATAACCTTGTAGCAGAATGTCCCCCACTGTGTGACACAAGTTGTCTTCTCCATGTCCTCAAGCGCCATTTTGATTTGGTTGTAGCCTGAGAAACCGTCCATGAAGGAAAACACTTTGTGTTATGCTGTATTGTCAACTAGAATATCAATGTGGAGAAGTGGGAAATCATACTTAGGGCTTGCCCTATTCAAATATCTGTAGTCCACGCACATTTGTACCTTGCCGTCCTTTTTGGGCACGGGAACAACATTGGCAACCCATTGCGGATAAGAGGTGACGACCAAGAATCCAGTGTTGAATTGTTTCATGACTTCAGCTTTAATCTTTTCTGACATGTCTGGTCGCATACGACGGGCCTTTTGCTTTACTGGTGGACAATCCTCTCTTTTAGGTAGACGGTGTACCGCAATATCTACATCGAGTCCTGACATGTCTTCATACGACCAGGCAAATACCTCAACATACTCGTGTAGCAACTGAATCAGACGCTCCTTGACACTGGGTTCCAGATTGGCACCCACCTTGACTTATCTTTTGTCTTCTTCGGTACCTAGGTTGATCGTATCCATGGGTTCCTCGTGGGGCTGAATGGTTCTCTCTTCTTGTTGCAGTAATCTGGAAAGTTCTCCTGGTACTTCACAATCTTCCTCACCTTCGTCTTTGGCTTGGTAGATTAGATTTTCAGAGTCACAGAAAGCCATAGTAGAACTGTTACCCATGGGATCCCAAATGGATGTAGACCTGCATTATGAGTGTGAGTGTGTGTAAGAGTATAGCTATCTTTGAAAGAAATGAAAATGTAAAAAGGAAAAACAATGAGCACAAAGTTTGTATGCAAAAACGTCCATGATTCATTGATGTCATATGGAAATGAGATAATAACCCTTACAAATGGACCATTGTGCCTCAGGTAAGATACAAGGTTTTAAGAGTCTGAATTGTTTTAATATTACAGATCAAACAAAATGTAAAGACAAATTACTGTGGGATAAAAGTGATCGGGACAAAATCTTTGGCCTCCCAGTTCCTGAGCCCTCCACTGACAGTTGGGAAGATCTAATCCTCTAGGTTGTAGCCATCTTCATCATCTTCCACCATGTTGACTTCACGGTTGCTGATCTTCAAGGGTGGTCCTCCAGCACGAGCGCGACATACAGCCTTCTGGGCACCTGAAGTGAAACCCAGGCCAAACTTGTCAGACTTGTATGGGATATCTGGGAGTTGTCCCCAAATAGTGCACCCACCTTCTTCTATCACTGCCTTGGCATCCTTTAAAGATGATATCTTGAGTGGAGGCCTTGTAATCTTGGGAACTTGAGACACAACCTTGGTTACTGCCATATCTTGCGGGACTTCTTCAAAGTGTTGGAATGAAGTTTCAATAAATTCACCATCTAATTCCATATATCTGAAGGAATTGAGATGTATGATCATATACTCTTCTTCTCCATGAACGGTGATAATCTTCCCTTGAATCAGATATTTCAGCATTTGGTGCAACGTAGAAGTAACAGCGCCAACATTGTGAATCCATGGTCGCCCTAGCAATCAGGGATATAAAGGGCGAATATCCATTACATAAAAAGTCGAATAAAATGTTTGGGTTCCAACTTTTATGGGGATATCCACTTCCCCATGCACCATCCTTTTTGAGCCGTCAAAGGCCCTCACTACTATGTTGCTTGGCTTTAATGTTAATCCCTCACAGTCAAGCGTATCAAGAGCCTTTTTAAGCAACACATTCAGAGACAAGCAAATGTCCACCAAAACATGAGCCAAGGTTGTGCCCCTACATTCAAATGAGACATGAAATGCCTCATTATGCTTCCTTCCTCTTGGCGTTAAATCAACATCTGAAAACCCTAGACCATTATCTACAGTCGAGCTGGCTACGCAGTCTTGGAACTGATCGGCAAATGTTTCTTGGGGTACATGAGCAGTTTTTAGGAATTTTACCAAGGCTTTTGCATGCGCCTCGGAACATAGTAATAAAGCCATCATGGAAATTTTAGATGGAGTTTACCCCAGTTTCTCTACTAGATTGTAGTCGCTTCTTTTTATGATTTTAAAATTCCATCCATCTCTTTCCGGGAGGTCTCAGGGATAGCCAATGATTGTGCCTTCGTCTGGAAAGGCTCAATCAGAATACATTTACCTCGAGTCTCAGTTGACTCGGCAGCAGGAATGTCGGTAGGGGTGATGACAGGGGTTGTAATAGCTTTGTCAGTCGGAGTACTAGCAGAGATGATTGTAGGACTGGGAACATCCTTTGGAGGAGCAACAACAACATGAATGATTACGGGTCCAGAAACTGCTTTTAGGGGAGTAATTTCTGGAGAGAATATCCTTCTGCTTCGGGTAATCTTGCTAGTCCCTGCAATATTACTGATATCAGAATCAAACTTCTCAGAATTTGAATCTTCAGCAGTTGGCCAATCTTGCTTGATACCATGGTAGTAAACATCTCCTCCATAATTCCATGGTACGGTTTTGTCTGACGAATACGGGATTGGTCCAGACATTGTAATTATCAAAGGAGCTACTTTTGGAACTGATGTAATTCTAACGGGTCTTTTGGTGGAGACCCTGGAAGAATTGGCGGAAATGGTAACGATGGAAACATCATTATAAGGAACAGGTGGAACAGAAGTCTTTTCGAACAAAATTTCCTTGTTGTCTATTAGGCATTGAATGTCTGCTTTCAATAAAGGACAGTTGGTTGGTGAGGATAAACAGAAATGAAAGCTTTCATCACAGCGTGGGAAAACACTGGAATTCAATACATTCTTTTTAATAATCAGGAGTGGGGTCATAAGTTCATCAACTGAAGTAACAAACATATCTTCCTCAATGGCGTTGGTATTATGGCCATGTTTGGGCATAGGGGAAGAAATGACATTGGGATTTTCTGGCGCATCGAATTCAATCTCTTTAGCTTCAAGGAGGTCTTGTACTTTGTTCTTTAGAGCCCAACAGTTATTAGTGACATGGCCGGGACTTTTAGAGTGGTATGCACAGCGGACATTAGGGTGGTAGTGAGGAGAGGTTGTGTTAGGATTCTTTGGAGCTTCTTTCAAAGTCACTAGGTTGGATCTTAACAAATGCGGCAATACTTGAGATAGTGTCATATTAGTTTGGGTGAATTGTCTGACTGGTATTTCCATTCTTGGCGGATTGCTTCTTTGTTGATCAGGCGCAGGTTTAGGAATCATAACAGCCCCCACCATTGGACGGCGTTCAGCCCTAACTTGATTTCTCTGAGGATATACAACAACCACTTCATTCTTTCTGATGAATGGCTCCCTTACAGCAACAGATGATGCATCTTTTTGAATCTTTCCATTCTTTATCCCGACTTCTACCCTTTCTCCGGTCAATATCAGTTCGGTAAAACCTGTCGATGAACTCCCAATCAAGTGATTAAAGAAGGGACCAGACAAGGTGCCCAAGAACATGTCTACTAATTATCTTTCAGATAGGGGAGGTTGAACTCTTCTAGACAAGTCCCTCCATTTTTTGTGCATAGTCCTTGAAGCCTTCACTTGAAACCATGGCCATACTCTGGAGTTGAGTACGGGTAGGTGCAAGATCAGCATTGTATTGGTATTGTTTGTAAAAGGCTGCAACAAGATCTTCTCAGTTATGAACATTGGCTCTTTCTAACTGATAAAACCAATCAAGTTGAGTTCCAGACAGGCTGTCTTGGAAGAAGTGTACCCATAAGTCTTTGTCAGCGGTATCAGGCTGAATTTTCCTCACATAGGACCGAAGATGCATTTTGGGGCGTGAGACTCTGTCATATTTGGCGAACACAGGTGCATTGAATTTTGGAGGAATGACAATCCCTGACACTAAGCCCAACTCTTCAAAGTCCAATCCATGCACTTTTTGGATTTCTATTGCACTCAAACGTTCTTCTAGATGCTTATACTTGTTGTCGGCTGGAGGGTATTGTTCTTCAGAATAGTCTTCTTCTTCCTCTTCCTCTTCCGACTCTAACTGGAAAACTGTTTCTTTGCCCTTCTCATCTTGATTGTCTTTCTCACCGGATGTCGTTGCAAAGTCTAAGGCCCTTCTTGTCTACCATTGGAATCTTCTTCCCATGTTTAGAACTCCGATTATCTTATTTGTCTTCTTTTTCTTCTCCTCATCCAGCAAGGTCTTTAACTCTTCTTGTCCTTTGGCTAGAGTTAAGAACAACTATTGAAACTGTGCATTCTGAGCTTGGAGGTCCTTCACCGTTTGCTCGAGATCCATCTTACTGAAATAAACAGTAGAGAGATAAGGAGATTTGTTGCAAGAAACCTGCTTATATTATGATGAATGATAAATGCATATGCAATGATTTCAATGATTTTAAGATTCAAATTTGTTTTAGACAAAAAGGAAACACACGTTATATTAATAAGTTAAAGTTTTGAGTACATCAGTGCCTCTTTGGGCAAAGAAAATACAAGAAAATCTAAGATAGAAAGGTGGTACGTGTTGTACCCCAAAATTTTCCCTCTCACTTTTTCAAGAATCTCCTCATAAGATTTCTACTGGGCCAAAACTGCACAAGATTTGACCAGCTCAAGTCGCCATGGATCATATTGGATTTTCAAGCATTAGGTCAAGGAGGAAGCTATTGAAAGAGCAAAGCAGATAAATTTGACTGCTTTTGACAAAATCAAAGAAAACAAGTTTTCTTCGACTGGTGCTTAACTTCAACAGAAGTTGCTCCTCCATTTTAGCTTCGACTGAGTTTGGTTTCCCTTTGGAACATTCTCCTTCGACTCAAGGAGGAAGAGTCTCGGGTAGCCTCATTCGACTCAAAAAGGAAGAGTCTCTGGTAGCCTCCTTCGACTTAAAGAGGAAGGGCCTCTTGTATCCTTTTTCGACTCCAAGAGGAAGAGTCTCTTGTAGCCTTTTTCGACTCAAAGAGAGAAAAGCCCCCTGTTGATGTCCTTCGACTCAGAACTTGGTGGATTCCTACTGCAGCTTCCCTTCGAAACATGCATAGCCTCTATACCATGACATGTCTGGATGTTCCAATCGAAGGTTATACCTTGGTGGCCCATCTAAAGAATTGCAAGATGCATATGTGGTCCATTCAAAGGACATTTTGAAAGAAACATTGTTATCTAAAAAGAAGTCTAGTCGAAAGCTAGAGCCAGTTGGTCCAAAAAAAGGAGAAGTAGTCCAGATGCTAGTAGTATCAGGTACAAATCTGTTGCACTGGCCACAACGTTCCAAAACTGCTACAAACTAGTCCTGCCACGCTGCCCCCATATTTGCACCAAATTGGTATATAAAAACTGTACCTCGAAGGCTACAAGAACAGCATACCCAATTTGTTCAAATTTCTTTTTTTTCCCTCCCAAACCTCAGCCAAACTCATCTATAAATAAGAGCCTCCATCACACGTTTTAGGGGCCCCTGATAGTCGAAAAAAACTCTGTTTGTGAAGAAATTACCAAATTCTCAAAAAAACTCTCAAACACTATTAAAAATTCTCAAACATTCCCAAACACTCAAACTTTAAACAACTCAGATCCCTTCATACATAAGCAAACCTTTCGACTCAATCCCCAACTGCCAGATAGTTAACCACAACTGACTGCCCAAACAAAACAACAACGAAACTAGCTTCGGGAAGGTTCCAGCAAAGCTCCATCCACCATCGAAGAGTTTTCAGGAATCCTTGAAGCTAGCTCCTTAAATTGTGGAGGGATCCTTACAAGATTGACTTGAATAGTTTTTCTGCAAAGAGAATCCATATCCTACAAAATAGAACAAAGATAAATCCCAAGATCCTTGAAATGGTTAGTGAATGAGTATGATGTTATGATGTTCATGATGTTACGTACAAGTATATATATACAAATAAAGAAAACAAGTCCTTAGGTTTAGGCTTGCATAGAGTTTTATAGGTAAGTACCCTCTTGAAGTTTAGTTGGCTCAAACCTGTCCTAGTAATAGTAACCGGGTTCTAAGGAGCTCAATATCACTGGCTTGTTTCCTTGGACATTGTTTCAGCACAAGCCTCTTTAATGAAGGCCGAAATATCCTAAGAAACCAAACCTCAATGAGTATAGTATCGAGTATCTACCAACTTCGGACTGCACCAAAGCCGGTCATCTCACTACATTCTAAATGGCCAAGTTGGTCAAGTAAAGGTTCTAAAAGTTCATTAGTGCATCGTGACATCACTCAGCGGCCCCATATTCTGTTTGATTAACTCAAAAGCTATTGATACCCACAAATATGTCGCACTAACGTAGCTATTTCTTAGACCATGTCGGTATATCCAGCACAGTTTCCACAACGTATTGCTACTTACCTATAATGTATCCCAAATCTGGGTAGAGGATTCAAACCCAAACAAAGAACCATAATATAAAGCATACAAGTCAAACAATGAAAGGAAGTAAATGTGATATAGCCCTTAAGGTAACCCCACTTTTAGAATTGTCCCCAGCAGAGTCGCCAGTTCTGTGATACAGTGGGAGAACTTACTTGAGGGTTTTGCGTTTGATCTCAAATGTTGCGGTTAGCAAGAGTCACCATCGACTTTTCTTTTATCCAAAAGGAAAGGTGAAAAAGCACAGGAAAGACCTTTGAGATTGTTTCTTAAGTTCGCGGGGTAAATTATGAAAAGGGAAGGTATTAACACCCTTTTCATCCATGGTTTTCCATGGGCTCTTAGTTACTTGCTAAATCACTTGCTTTTGTTTGAAAATGTGCTTTGTGTGGTTTTTGAAAGTATTTTGAGAATACGCCATCGTTTGGGTAAGCTTTGTAATGATTCTCGTTCGTAAGAATGTACACAAAGTGTTTGATCTTTTGAAAATGTTTTCAAGTTTGAAAAGATGTTTTTAAAAGTGTTGGTGTTTGTTTTGAAAATAGCAAGGATGTTTTTGAAATTGAGAAAGTAATTAGGATAATTCTATCTACTCAAAAGTCTTTCTTGTTCATTTCCTTTTCCTTTGACATTGTTGTCTTACCATTGATTTGGTAAACAATCCTATCTTTGGATGTAAACGGGACGGGCGTGGGTCATCGTATAACCATGATTAGAAATGTTGCAAGGTATCTTAGCATTCTATTTAGGGACTAAGATCATTTGAAAGGCAACTAAGATTGCATCATCGAGGCATTATGATCTTGTATTTGTTTGTTTTTGTTAAGATACCTTACATGCGTAATATGGCCATTTTGTATAAGGCAACCAAGTGGAATAACCCTAGGGGGTGCTTGTGTGCAAATGTATTATTTTCATGCTTGTTTTTGTCTTGAATTAGGGTTTTCTAAGTATTGATTTTAGTCTTTCCATACAAACCCTAATTATTAGCATTTGTATATAAAAGCGATAAATTGCGGAATTTAAAGTTACTACGCTATTACAACATTTGTGGGGAGGAGGTGTACAATTTGTAAATGGGGATTGCAAGAATATAAACCTAGTTAATCTATTACAACCAAATTGAATTTGTATCAATGTACAAGAATTTAAATGAATATAATGTACAAAAAGAATAAATATGTGCAAAAATGCAAAATATGAAGTAAGTGGATATTTGTTTGGATTTTTTTGAGAAAATGGATTTTGTATTAACTTAATTAATTAAAGAAATTAATTAAACTTAAGTTTATCAAGAAAAGAATTTAAATAAAACCCTAGTTCTATTATTTGATTAAAAGAAAATAAGTTTAAGAAAAAGTATTTTTTTGGTATTTTTGTCTTGAAAATATTTATGGTGTTATAAAATATTTTTGGCCTTTTTTATTAAAAACAAATATATTTTAATTGGTGTAAAAGAAAATTAGTAAATAACTTAGTTTTAATTAAATTTACAAGATAAGTTAATAAAAATAAATAATGTATAGTTAAATAAAATATTTTTTGTGAGAAAGTAAAATAAACCAAGTTAAAAATAAAAATCTAATTTTTATTATATTTTTTAATATTAGGAAAAATAATTAAGAAAATATAAATGAAATAAATAAAAATAAAAAAAAGAAATTAAATAAACTTGGGCTAGGGGGCGCAAACAACCTGCAGGGGGTTAGTTAGCAAAAATAAATAAAAAAACAAGTCAGGCCCAAAGAGGCCCAGCGCCTGCCAAAAATCCAAAAATCAGAAAGCAAAATGTGAAAAAAATGAAAAGGGTACCATTAGGGCTCGAACCCAGGTCCCAAAGGTTACAGGCGTGCTCTTCTACCTCTGGGGTGGCTATACATCCGTTAACATAAGCAAAACAATAAATATGTAAGGCAAAACGCGCCCTGAAGACTTCATCTTCAACCTCCAGCCAGACCAACTGTAACTTGCTCATTTCTCATAAAAAATGAAAACTGTAAACATGAAACTTGTAGCAAATTTTCTCACGGTTTCAGAAATGTAAAGCATTAAAACTATAGATCAAAGATAAGCATGAATTTTAATGGCCCTCATCTGAACCCTAAAAATCTCAGAAATTTCAGTTCCAAAATTCTCTAAGCTCAAGCAAAATTAATGGAAACTATGGACATGGTTAGCTTCAGGGCAATGATATCTACATGTTTTGTTCATAAATAAACTATTGATGATGCCTGTATGAAGAGTTCCAAGTTGAGAAAACTTACCTCAAAACTGGAAATCATGTTTTGAGTTTGAGCTTGTTTCAAGTGATGGTGATGATTAAATTAGCTTCCTTGAAGTCCTAAGAAGCTAATGCAATGATTAGCTTGAACAATGGATGGTTGAAATAGTCTAGAGAAGTCAATGTGCAGAGCTCTATTTTTGGAAATGGAGGATGGTGTTAATGGTGTTACAGTTCTAAAACAGGATGTGGGATTGATTTTATGTGATGTTTAGAAACTTTAGAAACCAAAAGGCTAAGAAACGCACGAGTAGATTATGAGTTTCAAGTTTTTGGTCAGTTTATGTGAAAATGGAAGTGTGAAGTTTGATTCTGAGTTCTAGGTGCTTTCAGTGGTCAAGCATTCGTGTGTTTGTGTCAAATGGTTTGTGTATGTATAAACAAAAGTGTTTGAGTGCATTGGCAAGTCAGAAGTACAAGTTCTTAGCTTTTGGCTAGGTTACTTGATTTTGAAGAAAAGAGGGAAACAAGTTTCAAGGAGAGGTACAAGCATGGGATGGATGATTGTAAGTGTTTGAAACATTTCTCATGAGTTATAGGACCTGTTTGATCAGAATAGAGTAAGTGCAAGGCTCAAGAACAAGTTTTGTACAAAAAGTCACTTTATCAAAATGATAATGTAACCTTTCTTCGAAAAATAGATATAAAGCATGTCCATGCATTGAATGCTTGAAGTGAGGCCTCTAACAGCTGTGTAAACCATTATTTATGGAGTGCCTAACAAGTTTGAGGCCTTTAAATTAGTGTTTATGCAGCATGGTTTGAATTTTAATTTTGTTCATCACTAAAACGACTTGTAATTAAAGTGATAAAATCCTAACTTTATCTCTTTGATTCTCCGTACTCAAGAATGATCTCAAGGAGTTATTGGACATTTTAGAAAGATTGCAATGTTCTCTACAACCTATATTTGAATTTCTTTTGAAGATTCCCCTTGGAACTATATGAAAAAGTGCCATGAAGTTGGGTCAAAATCCTGACCAAATTAGGGCAAATTTTCACGAAGTGTTTAATTTCATGACCATATGTTCATAAAATTATAACTTGAGATCCAAGAATTTTTGGATGAAGTTGTGTGAAGAAAATTTGTAGATTTCATGGAGATCTACAACTTTCATGTTGGAAGTTTCTCTTGAATAATCGTGCATCATGGTGAAAAGTTTGCTCAAAGTTATGAAAAAACATGAAATTTCCAACACTTAGAAAAATTTCTAAGTTTAGAATTTTTGACTTTTCAAAATGAAATCTTGACTTTTTGATTTCTTGATGAATAAGTTTTATATTTTGACATGTTTTGATGAATTGTGATCTTTGGCACTTGAATTTGACCAAAAAGTTAAAGTTTGACTTTTCAGTATATAGTTGACTTTTGATCAGTTGACTGGAAAATTCATCTGTCAATCCAATGGACTTGCAATGTTTTGAACCATGCCATTAGGTAAAAATGATGCAATTGGACTCTTGAGATCATGCCTTAAACCAATTGAGCATTTGCTAGGCCAAAAATCAGAAATTGCCCTTTCCCCGTCAAAACCCTAATTTTGACCATTTTTCCCTTTTGATGATTTGATCAAATTTCTTGAGGAATTGTGGTCCAATTTTGATCAAATGATACATATGAGTTTAAAATGTTGATATGGATAAAAAATCATGAAGTTTGACTGTAAATTTGCCATAGTTGACTTTTTCCCCAATACAGTTGATTTTTAGGTCAACTACTTAATTGACTGAGCAAAAGTGTGATTCAAAGCTTGAAACTTGACATGAGTGATCTTGGGGATCCCTAATGATCCATGAAATTAACATGGGATATTGGAAGTTCAAAAATCCTTGTGCAAACTCAAACCCTAATTTTGGTCATCAGTGCTTAAGGAGGTGTTTTGAGCTGATCAAACCCTAATGCAGTCTTGAGTCAAGGAGATCTTGTGAGCAAATTCTTGATAAGTGAGAGGGAAAATTTTGGGGTACAAGACTCACCCTTCGGGAAAACGCGGCCATGTTGTACGGGGATAAGTCCAGGAATCGCGAGGAGGCTCATCACCGGCTAAGAGGACCTCGCGAGCATCCTCCACTCTTCTTGTCGACCAAGACAAGCCCTCTTGGACGACCTCACAACTGACATGGAGGGCCCACGATGACCTAAGGACACCACAAACATCCTCCTCGTATGGTTGACTCACCACACCCTCTAATATCACAGAGTCCTCTTGGTCCTAAAAAGACTGCATCCATATCCTCCTGACTATTCGGGGGAGTCCATCCAGTTTGGGGACCACGTGTTGGCCCCACTACGCACGTAGAACCTAGAAGTCTCCATTTTGGGCCTGCTTGCTCGGCTCAACAATGGGGACCTTGTCCCAGCTTCGGGGTCTATAAATATCCTCTCTCTTGAGAGGGTCCGATATTCATTCTTTTATACTCACTCTCATAATTTCTGACACTGCTCTTAACCTTACTTTGGCATCAGAGTATCTTGCAGGTACCCCTTCCCCAATTCGTTTCCAATTGCTGCTCAACTCACAGCTCGTAGGCTTTGAAGATCCATTATGGTCAGGTACAATCTGTGGCGCCGTCTTTGGGAAACAAGCTTCCCCGTCTTTCATTAACCCAAGACTAAAGCAATTCTTCAAACTCTTTTAATTGTCATGGTCGACCCAACTACCAACAAAAACCTAGACGCCCATCTCGCCGACCCCAACAACAACTTCATCGATAATATAGGCAACAACAACAACGGGAACAACGTCGACATGGTCGATCTCATGCAGAATTACAGAGATGGAATGACCGCCTCTTAATTATCACGCTCTCGACTACACGAGGGAACCTATCCACCCTAGAACTATGATTCGAACGTTTTCTAGGAGGTCCCCGTCCCTGCGGGCACTGATGCCACGACTAGGGCTCTGTTCGCATCCATTAACCAGACGAATTACTTTATTTTCTCACAAGGTGAGCGACTAAGGGTGCTCGAGGACTCTTGTCGAGCCCCCGGAAGACCTAACACTCCACCTCCTCGTCACAACAAAGTTTGTCTTCAATCTCCCCCGTGGAGACACGGACGAGATAGGTTGCAGAGCCTCTCTCCCCGACAGACTGGGCGACGCCTCGCATTGGAGAGAACAATGCCTGAGGCTACCGGGAGACGCGACCTCAACCCCTCGCTTAGGGAACAAAGATCCCCTGAAAATAGAAACAGGGGAAACGTAGAAGCGCATCCTCGACCAAGGGATCCTCCCCGAGGCCAAGGACATCACTACAATTGCCACTACAATCGGTCTCCTTCCAACTCCCCCTACAGGAGCGACAAAGACGACCCCCGCATTCCCTTATCACAAGAAATCAAGGAGGCTCCCATTCCCAGGGGAATGGAAAAGCCTCCCCAACTGAAGGAATATGACGGCATTGCTGACCCTGTCGACCACATCGACGGGTTTGAGGCAATGCTCAACTATCATAATGACGGGGGACCGATCAAATGTCGGTTATTCCCTACAACCTTCAGGAAAAATGAAATGGACTGGTATAAAAATCTCCCCCCTCAGGGTCGATCAGCTCCTAATGGCTCGTCGACACCCGAAGACTGAGGCCGCCCTTGAGGCTATCTGTTGTACACTAAAGTTTTCCCTCTCATATTTTCCCAAGATTTTTCTCTTACATAGGTGATTACAAGCATTTGATTAAAAGAAAAAATAAATTTTTTGAAGATAAACAAGGAGTCTTCGGTTGGCATCTTAACAAAGTCTTTCGATTGGCATGTTAAAGGGCCTTTTCAATTGGTATTTGGACAAGATTCGATTGAGTGCCTAACCTTCTCCAAACTTGCCTCATATTTCCAAGCTTCGATTGAAGCCTTAGTCTTTGATTGTTGGCTGCATACCAGCTTCGACTGAGCATGTGTTTCCTTTAAAACAGCCTCTTTCGATCTAAAAAGGAAGGGCCTCCTATTAATGCTCCTTCAATTGCACCATTGGCTTTACATGCTGGCTTGATTTACAATGCAATGGCTACATGCATGAAAGTTGGATTTCTACTTCGTTTGGGCATTTTATTATCTTTGGAGAAAGCTTGATTCCTGCTTTGACTAGACAAATTATCCCTCTGTGTGTGCCTTCAGCGCACAAAGCAAGAACTTCTTCAAACTGGCCTTCAATTCACAAATCTCCCATTGGGAAAATGGCCCCTCAGTGTGTCACCAGTGCACATAAGCTTCTTCACGCCTGCCTTGGATTCAATAAGACAAATGCTTTATTTGTGCTTGCTTTCAATGCACAAGGCCAAGACTCCTCAGCTCAGTTTCTGCACTATAGCACAATATGGCCCCTTCGAAAGAGAATTCGAAAGGTCCAGTCAAAGGGCACACATTGGAGAGTCAGTCGAAGAAGGCACAAAGCATGCATGTGACCCCTTCAAAAGAGCATATATTTGGTTCAAAACAAAGAATACACAAAGGGCCCATTCGAAGGACACTTTGATGGAAAATGCATATTGTTGTCTAAAAAGGGGGTCTGGTCAAAGGATGGATCTAGTTGGTAAAAATGTAAAAAAAAAATATTCAAAGAGGCCTGCTGGTCCAAAAGCCAACATACTGCCAGTTTCAAGTTGTGATACGGTGGGAGAACTGACTTGGGATTTTGCGTTTGTATTTGCAAATGTTTCGGTTTAGCAAGAGTCGCCACCAACTTTTTATTTTATCCTAAGGAAAGGTTAAAAAGCACAGGAAAGACCTTTGAGATGTTTTCTTGGGTTCGGGGAGTAGATTATGAAAAGGGAAGGTGCAAGCACCCTTTTCATCCATGGTTATCCATGGGCTCTTAGTTACTTGTTTAAATCACTTGCTTTTGCTTTTCAATTGTTTGAAATGGTGCTTTGTGTGTGGTTTTGAAAGATGTTTTGAAAAGAGGCCATCGTTGTGGCAACCTTTGTAATGATTCTTGTTTGAATGTATACAAAGGTGTTTTGTCTTTTGAAAAAGATTTCAATGTTTGAAAGTTTGATTTGGAAAATGTTTTGAAATTGTGTTGTGAAGTGTGTTTGAAAATAGCAAGGATGTTTTGCAAGTTTTGATCAAGTAACTAAGAGTTATCTACCCTATTTTACTCAAAGATCTTTCCTATACGTTTTTAACCCTTTTGACAATGTTGTTTTACCATTGCATTTGGTAAACAACCTTGTATTAGGATGTTAAACGGGACAGGCGCGGGTCATCGTATAGACCATGATAGCAATATTTCCAAGTATCTTTAGCAAATTTTTGAGGGACTAGATCATTTTGTATAGGCAACCAAGATAGCGTCATCGAGGGACTATGATCTTTTGTTTTGTTTTTGTTTTACCAAAGTACTCAACATGCATAACATGGCCCATTTTTAAGGCAACAAGTGGATGTAACCCTAGGGGTGCAAGTGTGCATTGTGTATTGATTTTCATGCATTTTTGTCTTTGTATTAGGTCAAGCTACTTGTTAATTTTGGATTTTTTGCATACAAACCCTAATCTCTAATCATGGCATAATTGAAAGCGTAAATGCGTAAAATAAATCTACCACTATTACAACATGATTATGGGGAGGGGGATACAATTTTGAATGGGGAATATTTGACAAGAAATTAAAACCCTAGTTTTACTATTACATCCAAATTGAATCAAATGGCATAAATAACAAATGAATAATATTTAAATAAAAAAATTAAATAAATATACAAAATAATATGAATATGCATAAAGGTTTATGTTTTTTTTTTATGTATGTAAAAATGTTTAATGCAAATAAAAAGATTATATTTTTCATTAAGGGTAAAACCCTAATTTTTAAGAATATAAATATGTTGACTATATTATTTATATACAATAAAATAAAGTAGTGTATATACAAAAAATAAAATATATTTAGAAAAAAGTATTTTTTTAAGTATAAATAATAATAATAAAAATAAAAGTATAGTATTTTTATGTTTTTATTCTAAAGTATCTATTAAATAAAATAAAAGTATGTATATATATATATATATATATATATATATATATATATATATATATATATATATATATATATAATATATATATATATATATATAATATATATATATATATATATATATATATATATATATATATATATATATATATATATATATATATATATATATATATATATATATATATATATATATATATATATATATATATATATATATATATATATATATATATATATATATATATATATATATATATATATATATATATATATATATATATATATATATATATATATATATATATATATATATATATATATATATATATATATATATATATATATATATATATATATATATATATATATATATATATATTAGTTATGTTAATCATGTACAAAAAATAAAATAAAATTTATACAAGATAAAAATATATTTAGAATAATATTTTTGAGTGTAAATAAAAGAATAAAAATAAAAGGTATAATTATATTATTTTCAAGTTTTCAATAAATGGAAATATATATATTAATTAAATTGTTTTTTTATGTTAGAAAAAATAGAAATAAAATGCAAAATAAATGTAAAAAATTATAAAATATTATTTTGGGTATTTTTTATGTTTGAAAATAATAAAATAAAATCAGAAATGAAAATAAAATAACAAAACATAAAAATATGAAGAAATGGGCCAGGGGGTGTATTCAGCAAAAGGGGGTGCAAATAGTGATAGGACCAAAGCCCAGCCCAAGCCACTTCATCTTTAACCTCTGACTTCAAATTTCGCGTGCGCCCTGTACAATTGCTAGATCCTGCATACGAGCTCTATTGCAAAAACACATAACATCAAAGTTGTAGAGCTTTTCAAGACAAATCCAACCATATAAAATACTTGTCCTAACTCTCAAAGACCAGAGAGAATTTCTCTGGCTCTAAATCTTAACCTATTTTTTTCAGGATGTTCATGGACCAAATTCTCTTAGCATGCTTAATTAAAATGAAAACTGAGCATATGTACAACTTCATGGAAATGAATATTACATTTCTTATTCACAAACCTAAGTCTAAATGTTCCTAAATAGAGAGATAGGAAGTTGATAAAAACCTGTTTCAGCTGACTTCATGTATGGCAATGTGGAGCTTTTCAACAAGGCCTGAGATGCCTGGGAGCTTGCTTGAACTTCACTTGACCTACTCCAATGTCTAGCTTGCCTTGAATACACTTGAACAAGCCTACAGAACTCAACCTGCACAAGCTCAAATTGAAAATGGAAAACCCTGTAAATGGAGTTACAGTTAGTGTTTAAGGTTTGGGATAGCTTGGATGGATTGAATGGAAGGTGTTTGAACAGGTTTGGGGCAAAACGCACGAGCAAGTTGTGCTATGGAAGTCAAGATGCAGATGCTGCCCTGTTTTGCCAATGGAAGGTGATTTTGAGCTATGGGATGTTTGAGGGCTCAAAGGGTCGTGTTTCTGGTTAAAGGGGATGTGATAAAGATGTTTTAAAAGCTTGCACAAGTTAGTTCTAGCTGATGTCCAAGTTTTTGTGTTTTGGATATCTTTCTTGTATATGAAGCAAAAGTGGACAAGTGATGTGAAGCAGGCCTGTACAGGCTATCTATCACCTTGGATACTATCCTCTTGGCCCCTCAAATTTGTGGATTTTGTTTGCTGCATAAGATATGGACCAATGCTCAAGGGATTCAGTTTTGACATAAAGCACATTTTGACAAAAATGGTAATGTTGTTTTTTCTATTTAGGGATTAATCTAATGTGCAATGCTCTAATGACCAAAACAATGCCTTATACCAATGGTTTTGCACTTAATTATTGAGTGTGGAATGGTTTTGAGGCATGTAATCTAGTGCAAAGCAAGCTTATTTGAATTTACAACTTGTATCAATATGAACATGCCATGGATGAAAAATGAGTTTTTGCCAACTTCAAGCCTTCGATTCTTCCTAACCACAAATGATTTTGGAGATTTCTTGGACATTTTGGAAAGCTTGAAACATGATATACAATCCATATTTGAAATGCAATTTTAGATTCCAAGTGGAACTATGTGAAAAATGGCCATGAAGATAGGTCAAAATCCTGCCTAAATTAGGGCAAAATTTCACTAAGTTAAAAGTTTTAGGGACCCTTGTTCCAAAAATCATAACTTGAGATCCATGATTCTTTTTGGAAAACTTTGTGAATCGAAGTTGTATACTTTGTGGAGGACTACAACTTTTATGTTGGAAGTTTTGTTTGAATCCAATTGCATCATGGTGAAAATGTTGGGCAAAGTTAGGAAAAATTAAGAAAATTTCATAACTTAAATTCAAAGTTATGAAATTTTTCAACTTTAAACCCTAATTTGCAAAAATGGGTTTCTTGATGAACAAGTTTCATTTTTTGACACATCTTGATGAAAAGTGACCCTTGGCACTTGATTTTGACTAAAAAGTCAAAGTTTGACTTTTCAGTGTACAGCCAAATTTTGATCAGTTGACTGAAAAATTCATCTGTCAATCCAATGCATTTGAGATCTTTTGAACCTTGTGAATAGTTCAAGATGATGCCATTGAGTCCTTTAATCCATTCTTGAACCTAATTTGCCATTGGCTAGGTCAAAAATCAGAAATTGCCCTTGTGCAGTCAAAACCCTAAAAATGACCTTTTTGCCCTTTTAGTGATCTGATCAAATTTCTTGTGGAGTTGTGGTCCAAACTTGATCAAATGGTTCATATGAGTCTATAATGTTGATGTGGGTCAAAATTTATGAGGTTTGACTGTAATTTGGCCACAGTTGACTTTTTCCCCAATGTAGCTGATTTCTAGATCAACTGTTCAATTGACTGAGCAAAAATCTGATTCAAGGCTTGAAACTTGGTAGAGGTAATCTTGTAAGTTCAACATGAAGTATGAAAGTCACTTTGAGCATTGAAAGTCCAAAATTCCTTGTGTAAACTCAAACCCTAATTTAGGTCAACAGTGCAAGGAGATGTCTTGAGCAGAGCAAACCCTAGCTTGATCTTGAGTTCAAAGAGCCTTGTTGTTGTACCCCCAAAATTTGCCCTCTCATTTCATCAACATTTCTCATCACAAGACTCTTGGAACTTAAGATCAAGCTAGGGTTTGCTCTGCTCAAGACACCTCCTTGCACTGTTGACCTAAATTAGGGTTTGAGTTTGCACAGGGATGTTTTGACCTACAATTCCCAAAGTGACTTTCATACTTCATGTTGGACTCACAAGTTTGTCCATATCAAGTTTCAAGCCTTGATTCAAATTTTTGCCCAGCCAATTGGACAGTTGACCTAGAAATCAGCTGTATTGGGGAAAAAGTCAATTGTGGCCAATTGACAGTCAAACCTCATGAATTTTGACCCACATAAACATTATGAACTCATATGAACCATTTGATCAAGTTTGGATCACAATTCCACAAGAAATTTGATCAGATCACCAAAAGGGCAAAATGGTCATTTTTAGGGTTTTGACTGCACAAAAGCAATTTTTGACTGTTTGACCTAGCCAATGGCAAATCAATCTCACACATGGACTCAAGGACTCAATGACATTGTCTTGACCAATTCAACAAGTTCAAAAGATCTCAAATGCATAGGATTGACAGATGAATTTTTCAGTCAACTGATCAAAATTTGACTGTACACTGAAAAGTCAAACTTTGACTTTTTGGTCAAAATCAAGTGCCAAGAGTTATTTTTCATCAAGACATGTCAAATTATGAAACTTGTTCATCAAGAAACCCAAAAATGCAAATTAGGGTTTAAGATGGAAAAATTTCATAACTTAGAAATTTTCTAAGTTATGAAATTTTCTTATTTTTTCCTAACTTTGTCCCATTTTTTCACCAATATGAAAATGGATTCAAAGGAAACTTGAAACATGAAAGTTATAGTCCATCACAAAGTCTACAACTTTTGTTCACAAAGTTTTCTCAAAAGAAGCTTGTATCTCAAGTTATGATTTTTGGAACAAGGGTACCTAAAACTTTTAACTTAGAGAAAATTTGCCCTAATCTAGGCAGGATTTTGACCCATCTTCTTGGCCATTTTTCACATAGTTCTACTTGGAGTTTCAAGTTTCATTTCAAAGATGGATTATATTACATGTTACAAGCTTTCCAAATTATCCAAGAACTCCTCAAACACCCTTGTGGTTAGAGAGAATCGAATGCTTGAAGTTGGCAAAAACTCACTTTTGTCCATGGCCAATACATGTTCATACAAACTTGCAATTTCAAATCAGCATGTTTGGTGCTAGCTTGCAGGCCTCAAAACCAGTTTATATTCCATAATTTAATGCATAACCATTGATTTAAGGTGTTATCTTGGTCATTTGGACATTACATACAAGATTAATCCTTAAGTGGTAAAAGGTAAAATGCCATTTTTCTAAAGTTGCACTTTATGTCAAACCAAAATCCTTGAGGCATGGGGCTATATCTCTGAAGCAAGATTAAATCAACCAATTCCAAGAACCAAGAGAAAAGTATGCAGCATGATATAGGGCTTGTACAGGCCTGCATTGGGGGGACACACACTCTTGCTTGAAAAAGAAGAAAAGTTGCAAAACATATACCATCTCTCACATCTGTTGAAATCAGCTTACACAAACATTGTAAACCAGTTTCATACCTCCCAACAAGCCAAAAACACGACCCTTCTGCCTCCCAAACCCCCTTGTACACAAAATCCATGTTTTGCTGCAAAACAGGGCAAGCTCTGCAAACTTGAAGCCATAACCAATTTCCATCGTGCGTTTTGTCCCAAGATACTTCAAACACCTTCCAGTCAACTCACCTGAACTATCCCAGGCCTCCATTGCAAGCTGTAATACCATTAACACACTTTGCCATTTTTGTTTCAAAGCTTTGCAGATTGAGTTTTGTGGCACGATTCAAGTTGTTTCAAGACAAGCCAAGCATTGGAAAAGCTTCCTTGGACCTCAGGCAAGCTCAAAAGAAGCTCAAACACCATTGAAGGTTGCTACATTGACCAACTCGAAGTCAACTGAAACATGTATTTCATGGACTTCTATCTCTCTATCTAGGAATGGTTAGGCTTAGGTTTATGAATGAAATATTTTTTACTCATAGCCCTGAAGCCATACATATGCTTAGTTTTCATTTACATTAATCGTGCTAAGAGAATTTCACTCATGAACTTTTTGAAAAAACTAGGTTAGAAATTTGGGCCAGAGAAATTCTCTCTGGTCTTTGAGAGTTAATCCAAGTTTTTTATATGGTTGGATTTGTTGTTTAATACTCTACAATGTTCATGTTATGAGTTTTGTCAAAAATCAAAGAATCAGGAGATGGCATTTGTGTACAGAAGCGCGCGTGTTTTGTTCAAAGGAAGAACAAGAAGTGGATTTTGGGCTGGGTCTGGTTTCCTTTACTTTTGACACCCCTTTATTCAGTTTGCACCCCCCCTGGCCCATTTATTTGAATATTTATCATTTTGACATTTTTATTTTTTATTCTGACTTTATTATTTTTTGTCTAAATATAAAAAATGCCAAAAAATTATTTTCTATATTTTTCATATTTATTTCATATTTATTTTTATTTTACTAGTATAAATATGTAAATAAACTATTTTCTTTTTTTATTAAAACACAAAAATAATACAAAAAATATACTTATCTTCATTTATTATTTTTATTTACATTTTGAAAACATTTTCTTGGATATACACATTTTTTGTAAATAAATACTTTCTATTTTTATATATATTTAATATATTTAATATATATATATATATATATATATATATATATATATATATATATATATATATATATATATATATATATATATATATATATATATATATATATATATATATATATATATATATATATATATATATATATATATATATATATATATATATATATATATATATATATATATATATATATATATATATATATATATATATATATATATATATATATATATATATATATATATATATACTTTATTTTATTAAATAATTAGGGCAAAAATATAAAAATATTACATTTTCATTTTTATTAATATTTTGCACTAAAAATATCATTTTTACAATATACTTTTATTTTTTGTATAAGTTAATGTATTATTGTATATAATTAATAAATATCACTATTTTATTAAGAACTAGGGTTTTTGCCCTAAATAGAAAAATAATTAAAATTGACTTTTTCTTTATTTATTTTTACTTCACATTTAAAAATACTTTTTACATACATAAAAATCATTTTGCATAATACATCTTATTTGATATTTATTTAATTGTATTTATTTAAATATTATGCCTTGTACATTCAATTTGGTTGTAATAACTTAGAATTTAATTTCTTATCAAATACCCCCCAATTCAAATTTGTACCCCCCTCCCCATATCATGTTGTAATAGTGTAGCATTTAAATTCTCGCACATTTAAAAGCTTCCAATTATGCCATGCTTAGACTTAGGGTTTGTATGCAAAATGAAATCAACAATTAGCTTGACCTAATTCCAAGATAAACATGCATGAAAAACAAACACAATGCACACTTGCACCCCTAGGGTTTCAATCCACTTGTTGCCTTCAAAAATGGGCCATGGTTGCATGTCAAGTACTTTGGCAAAACAAAACAAAAACAAAAGAAAGATCATAGTCCCTCGATGACGCTATCTGAGTTGCCTAAACAAAATGATCAAGTCCCTCAAGAAAATTGCCAAAAATACTTGACACAATTGCTATCATGAGACTGAATCTGGAGACTGAATCTGTATGAGCAAAAGAATGGCGTCCGCGTCTGGAGCGTATCTGAGTTGTAACTATATTTGAACTTTGAATGAATATCAGAATGACTGTCGTGTCTGGAGTGTATCTGTATTGTATCTGAAGTTGAGATATGTATAAGTAGCAGAATGACTTCCGTGTCTAGAGTGTATCTGTACTGTAATTGGGATCTGGACAAGTGACAGAGTGACTTCCGTGTCTGGAGCGTATCTGTATTCTATCTGAAGTTAAGATCTGTATGAGTAGCAGAATGACTTCCGTGTCTAGAGTGTATCCGTACTGTAACTGGGATCTGGAAAAGTGACAGAATGACTTCCGTGTCTGGAGTGTATCTGAACTTGAAGTTGATAGTTGAATCTGAATGAGAAATAGAATGGCTTCCGTGTCTAGAGCGTATCTAGTCTGTATCTGATTGCTGGAGTCTGAATGAGTAGTAGAATGACCGCCGTGTCTGGGGTGTATCCATATTGTATCTGAAATCTTTGAACATTTGTTAAAGGTAGCTTTTAATCTTATCCTGAAAAGGCTAAAATGTTAGCTAAAACACAAAGTTATGTTGCATGACATGTACGACGCAATAAAATGTGTTCTATCAATGTTTATGATATATGGATGTAATGGATGCACATGTAAGCCGATTAGTTGTCTTGCTGAGGAAAATAAATCCTTGATAGTTGGAGATAATGAAATCTTTAACTGATGCCAGAGAAAATAAATCTTTGACTGCTGCTTGGGGATTCAAAACCTTTGATCGCTGAGAATGAGAAATCATGGGACCACTGCTGGGGATAGAAATCCTTGGCGACTCGTGGGGATTAATAGGAACTTTGACAACTTCTGCGGGGAATTGAGAATCCTTCATGACTTTCCTGGGAAATAAGGAAAACTCTAACGATCTCTACTGGGGAATTAAAACTTGGGAGGCTTCAACTTGGAGAAATGAGAACAAGAACCTTCGTTCTATTGGGAAATAACTCTGTGGGGAGAATGCTTATCCTGTTGGAGAGTTTTAAAAAGCTTGGGTTGTATGCCAATCTATTGAGGGAGCGAGAATGAGAATCTTCATTCAGGCGTTTGGGTCAGGAGGTTGGGTGTATTCCAATCTTCTGAGGTTTTAAGAATGAGAATCTTCAGTCTGTTAAGGGTATCAGGAGGTTAGGAGTATGCCAATCTTCAGAGGTTTTAAGAATGAGAATCTTCAGTTTGTTAAGGGTATCAGGAGGTTGGGAGTATGCCAATCTTCTGAGGTTTTATCCTTGGTTGGGGATAGAACAAAAGTTAACTATTATCTGGTTGATTTTCAGGTTTTAAGATAACTTGCTGGAGGATTTGGAGAAACCAGATGATCTCCACTGTGGTTTATAGGTTAAAGTTTTGGACTCCGTTTGGGAAGAAAGTTTCATCTTCACTGGGGATTGGGATTTTAGAAACTTAGCTCTGATGGCGATTTTGAAACTTAACTCCGCTGGTGATATGTGTTTCAAGGTTTTAGCTCTGTTGAGGATCTGAATGTCATATTGCAGGGGATTTCTTCTGGAATAGCCCTAAGACGTTTTCCTATACTTTCAACCTATCAGTAATTATCTTTTCTCATTTCATTTTATTTGTAGGCAGTGATTATATTCAAATGCATATGCTCATTTAATAAATCATTGGACGTTTTCAAATAAAACATAAGTGCAAAAAGAAAGAAAAGGCAAACAAATTCCTGCACTTTGAAGTATCTTTGTATTAACTTTGTGTAAGTATTTTGTACAAAGGAGACAGACATCCTAGTAAGAGAATGTTGTCATAAAAATGAGAAAAATTTATACAAATAAAGATGGCTATGTGTAACAATTCCATGGGGTTCCCATTCTGCTATAGCCTTCGTAACTCTGAGTATCTTGTCCGTTTGTTGCCTTGTTCGACGATGATTAGGTTGATCAGAAGCCCAGAGGTTGTCTATGAAGTGATTGTCCTTAAAGTGATCCGACGAGACATAGTCATACGCTTTAATTCCCTAAATTTTGCCTGGATCTCCCTTTCAGGTTTTCGATCTACCGGGAAACCCTTTTTTGCCCAAGTCGCCCTTTCGGGTTTTCAACTTGCCGGGTGTACAGATTTTTTATTTATCCTAATTTTTGCCTGAACCGCCCTTTTGGGTTTTCGATTCACCGGGATGCCCATTTTTGCCCAAGTCGCCCTTTCGGGTTTTTAACTTGTCGGGTCGTTTATGTGTAGTATCTTTTGACTATGTCTGTGTTCACAGGGTGCGGTAGGTCATCACCGTCCATGGTGGTCAGAATCATAGCCCCACCAGAAAAGATGTTTTTGATCACAAATGGTCCTTCATAAGTAGGAGTCCACTTGCCCCAGGGATCACTCTGCGGCAAGATGATCCGCTTGATTACAAGATCTCCGACTTGATACACTTGACGTCTGACTTTCTTGTTGAAAGCCCTGATCATCCGTTTTTGATACGTCTGACCATCACAAACAGCAGTAAGTCGCTTCTCGTCGATCAAGTTAAGTTGATCAAGCCAGGTCTGAATCCAATCATCTTCGCTTAAACCAACATCCTTCATAATCCTTAAGGAAGGGATCTGAACTTCCATAGGTAAAACAACTTCCATACCATATACCAAAGAAAAGGGGGTTGCACCGGTTGAAGTACGTGCCGTGGTACGATATCCATGCAGAGCAAACGACAACATCTCATGCCAGTCCTTGTAGGTGACTGTCATCTTTTAAATGATCTTCTTGATATTTTTGTTTGCAGCTTCAACAGCACCGTTCATCTTTGGCCGATAGGGAGATGAATTATGATGTTGAATCTTGAACTGCTCGCACAGAGCGGTGATCACAGTGTTATTCGGGTTCGTACCGTTGTCCGTAATGATCCTGTCGGGGATACCATACCGGCATATGAGGTCCTGCTTGATGAAGCGGGCAACCACATTCTTTGTAATGGAGGCGAAGGAAGCCGCTTCGACCCACTTGGTAAAGTAATCAATAGCCACCAGGATGAAGCGATGTCCATTGGATTCCGTAGGCTTGATCTCTCCAATCATGTCGATTCCCCACATTGTGAATGGCCAAGGAGTTGTTAGAACATTGAGAGGGACTGGAGGAATATGTACCTTGTCAGCATAGACTTGGCATTTGTGACAAGTACGGGAATATTCATGACAGTCAGCTTCCATGGTAGACCAGTAGTAGCCTGCCCTTAGAATCTTCTTAGCCATCGTATGTCCGCTCAAATGGGTACCAAATGTGCCACTATGCAGTTCAGTCATGATCAGCTCAACTTCAACCTTGTCCACACAACGAAGTAGAACACAATCATGGTTGCGCTTATATAGGATACCATTGCTCAGGAAGAACTTGGCAGCAAATCTCCTTAAGAACTTTTTGTCGTTGACTGAAGCTCCTTCAGGGTATTCTCGAGTCTTGAGATACCTTTTGATTTCATGAAACCAGGGTTGTTCCACTACTTCTTCGGTATTAATCTCATGAAAGTGCGCAGGTTCGTCCATTCGCTCGATGGTGATTTGGGGAGCCTCATTATCCCAGTTGAGTTTAAACATGGAAGACATTGTGGCTAGGGCATCTGCCAGCTGATTTTCTTCTCGCGGGAAGTGCTCGAAGGTAATCTGCTCAAAATGAGGTAACAATGTCAGGACATGTTCTTTGTATGGGATAAGGTTAGGATGTTTAGTGTCCCACTCTCCTTTGATTTGAATGATAACCAAAGCTGAGTCCCCAAATACAACCAAAGATTTGATTCCTAGGTCAATCGCAGCCTTGATACCAAAGATACAAGCTTCATACTCGGCCATGTTGTTGGTGCAGCTGAAGCAGAGTCTAGCAGTGAAAGGTGTATGGCAACCTTCTGGAGAAATAAGTACCGCACCGATACCGTTGCCAAGTGCATTTGAATCACTATCAAAGTACAGGGTCCATCGGGATCCTTGTTCAGGTCCGTCATACGGTCTGTTACCTTCAATGTTGCCAATGTCATAATGTCCTCGTCAGGGAAGTCTAACCTCATAGATTGGTAATCTTCGACAGCTTGATGATCTAGATGGTCATCTAGTACACTCCCCTTTATAGCTTTTTGGGTTGTGTACTGGATATCATACTCAGTCAGGATCATCTGCCATCTAGCGATTCTTCCGGATAAAGCAGGCTTCTCGAAGATGTACTTAATCGGATCCATTTTAGAAATCAATAGAGTGGTATGTGTCAACATATACTGCCTTAGCCGGCGAGCAGCCCATACCAAAGCGCAGCAAGTTTTCTCGAGCAGTGAGTAGCGACTCTCACAGTCGGTAAACTTTTTGCTAAGGTAATAAATGACATGCTCTTTTCGACCAGACTCGTCATGTTGGCCCAGTACTCACCCCATTGAGTTATCCAAAACAGTCAGATACATGATTAATGACCTTCCTTAGACGGGTGGCATCAAGATAGGAGGTTCCAATAAATACTCCTTGATCTTATCGAAAGCAACTTGACAGTTATCGTTCCATTCAACCACCTGATCTTTCTTCAACAGCTTAAAGATTGGTTCACAGGTAGATGTTAGGTGAGAAATGAATCTTCCAATGTAGTTTAGGCGTCCCAAGAAACCTCTAACCTCCTTCTCAGTGAGGGGGGCAGGCATTTCTTGTATAGCTTTGACTTTGGCAGGATCAACCTCAATGCCTTTGTTACTGACGATGAACCCCAAAAGTTTACCAGACCTGACTCCGAAAGTGCACTTGCTAGGGTTCAGTCTGAGCTTGTATTCTTTTAACCTGACAAACAGCTTTTGCAGATGGTCGAGGTGTTCTTCTTCTGTTTGTGAACGAGCTATCATGTTGTCTATGTAGACTTAGATCTCATGATGTATCATATCATGAAACAAAGCTACCATGGCATGCTGATAGGTTTCCCCGACATTCTTTAGTCCGAATGGCATCACTTTATAGCAGAAGGTACCCCACTGTGTAACAAAAGTAGTCTTCTCCATGTCTTCGGTGGCCATTTTGATCTGGTTGTACCCTGAAAATCCATCCATGAAAGAGAATACCTTGTGTTGAGCCGTGTTGTCAACCAAGATGTCAATGTGTGGTAGTGGAAAATCATCTTTAGGGCTAGCCCTGTTTAAGTCTCTGTAGTCCACACACATTCTGACCTTGCCATCCTTCTTAGGCACGGGCACAATGTTAGCAACCCATTATGGATAGGAAGTAACAGCCAGAAAGCCAGCATTGAACTGCTTCATCACTTCAACTTTGATCTTTTCGGACATGTCGGGCCTCATTCGGCGGACTTTCTGTTTGATTGGTGGACAGTCTTCTCTTGTAGGGAGACGGTGAACCACAATATCTATATCCAGTCCCGACATATCTTCATAGGACCAGGCGAAGATCTCAACAAACTCATTCAATAGTTGAACTAAGCGCTCTTTGACACTTGGCTCCAGGTTGGCACCCACTTTAACCTCTTTTCTGTCTTCGGCAGTATCCAAATTGATAGTCTCTAACAACTCTTCATGGGGCAGAATAGCTCTTTCTTCTTGTTGCAAAAGTCTAGCCAACTCTCCAGGCACTTCACAGTCTTCATCACCTTCGTACTCGGCATGATTGACCAAATCTTCAGAGTCACTGAAGGCCAAAGCAGAATAGTCACCCATGGAATCCGGAGTGGATGGGTACCTGCATTTTGTGAGTGTGGGTGTGTGTAAGGGATAGCCATCCTTAAACAAAATAAAATGTAAAAGGAAATAAAATGAACACAAAAACTTATAGATGAAAACGTCCATGATTCATTAAAAATGGCATATGAAAATGAAGAATCAAAACCCTTACAAATGGACCTATATGCCCCGGGCAAGGCATAAGGCAAAAAGAGTGTACGAATTGTTTAATAATTATTACAGACCAAACGGGAAATGTTCAAAAGATAAATTACTGATTGATGAAAGTAATGGGAATAAAGTCTTTCGCCTCCCAGTTGTTCAGTCCCCCTTCAATGGTTGGAAAGATCCAATCTTCAAAATTGCCTTCTTCATCATCATCTTCTAAAGCATGAACTCCATGATGAGTGATCTTTAAGGGTGGTCCTCCAGCCCGGGAGCGACGCACAGCCTTCTGGCTAGCAGCAGTGAAACCCAATTCGAACTTATCTGTCTTGTAAGGAAAATCTAGCAGTTGACCCCACATTGTACTTCCTCCTTCCTTGATCACAACCTCCGCATCTTTAAGGGATGACATCTGGGACACAGGTTTGGTAATGATGGGCACATCAGTCATTGTCTTGGCTACCGTAACTTCAGAAGAAACCTCTTCAAAGTGTTGGAAAGGTGTTTCTATGAATTCACCCTCTAACTCCATGTAGCGGAAAGAGTTAAGGCGGCTTATCATATACTCCTCCTCACCATGAACTGTTATGATCTTACCCTGGATTGGGTATTTGAGCATTTGGTGTAGAGTGGAAGTGACTTCCCCAGCGTTGTGAATCCATGGCCTTCCCAACAAGCATGAATATGAAGGACGGATATCCATCACATAAAAAGTAGAGTTGAAAATTTTTGTTCCCACCTTAATTGGGATGTCCACCTCTCCGTGAACCATCCGCTTAGAACCGTCGAAGGCTCTAACAATGATATTACTGGGCTTTAAGGTCAAACCTTCACAGTCTAGCCTGTCCAATGCTTTCTTTGGTAGGACATTTAAAGATGAACCGGTATCAACCAGAACGTGAGCAAGAGTGGTCCCTCTACACTCTACTGAGACATGCAGCGCATCATTATGCTTTCTTCCCTTAGAGGTTAGATCTGCATCAGAAAATCCCAGACCATTGTCGGCTGTAAGGTTGGCTACACACTCTTGAAACTGATCTGCAGAAGTTTCTTGAGGCACATGCGCCGTCTTCAGGAATTTGATTAAGGCTTTGGCATGAGCCTCGGAGCAGAGCAATAGAGCCAACATAGAGATTTTTGAAGGGGGTTTGCCCCAGCTGCTCTACGACATCATAGTCGCTCTTTTTAATTATCTTTAAGATTTCCTCCATTTCCTTTTAGGTGGTCTCGAGTATAACCAAAGTCTGAGCCCTCGTCCTGATGGGCGCTTCTTCGATTCCCTTACCTTTATTAGGAGTAACAGTAGAGGGTACAACTTCGGGAGTAACAATTTCTTTGATCACTGGACTTTCCACAGATATCTTGATAGGCACAGGAGCACTTGAGGGTCCGAAGACTGCCCTTGGAGGAGCAATCTTCGGAGAGAAGATTCTTCCGCTACGAGTTATCTTACTCGTCCCTGCAATATTTCCTACATCAGGAGTTTCTTCATCGGAATTCTCTTTGGCTGATTCGATCTGCTTGCCACCATGGTAGAAGATCTCTCCTCCATAATTCCATGGTATCGTCTTGTTCGACTTATATGGGATAGGCCCCGGCATGGTAATCTTCAGCGGTACAAACTTTGGATCAGGTGTAATCTTAACAGGCCTTTTGCAGTTCTTGGAAAGATTGTCGGAAATGGTGATTATAGCAATGTCATTGATTGGAGTAACAGGAGTAACATGAGTAATAGTAGCAACAGGAGTTTTCTGAAAGAGGATCTCTTGAGTATCCATCAGGTGTTGGATGCCTGATTTCAACAGCGGACAGTCGGATTGCAAAGTTGAACAAAAGTAACAATCTTTTTCACATCCCGGGAAAATCCCGGCTTTCAACAGATTCATCTTGATCATTGGCAATGGAGTCATTAAGTCATCAACAGCAGTAACATGAAGATCTTCTACAATAGCATGGACATTATGACCATGTTTTGACATAGGGGCGGATATCACATTAGGTTTTTAGGGAGCATCAAACTCTACCTCCTTGGCATCTATCAAATCTTGGATCTTGTTTTTAAGGGCCCAACAGTTGTTGGTGTCATGCCCCACACTGTCCGAATGATATGCACATTTTGCATTTGAATGATAATAGGGAGAAGAGGTATTTGGGTTTTCCGACGCTTCTTTCAAGTTGGTAAGGTTTAACTTTAACAGATGAGGGAGGACCTGAGCCAGTGTCATATTGATCCGAGTGAACTGCCGTTGTGGCCTTTCCACCCTATTTTGGTTAGCTCTAGGTTGACTGCTTCGAGGTTGATCGGCTGAAGAGTTCTGAATCATCACAGCTCCTACCGCTGGTTGGCACTTCGTTCTTCCTTGATTTCTCTGGGAGTAAACAGCATAAGCTTCTTTCTTGGTTGGGAAGGTCTTCTTGACAGCAGTGGAAGCGACTGCATCCTTCTGAATTTTACCACTCTTAATGCCAGCTTCGACCCTTTCACCTGTCATAATTAATTTGGTGAACCCTGCAGATGAGCTCCTGATCAAGTGATTAAAGAATGGACCTGACAGGGTCCCCAAAAACATTTCAATCAGCTCTCTATCTGACAATAGGGGTTGCACCCTTCCATCCAAATCCCGCCACTTCTGGGCATACTCCTTAAAGCCCTCATTAGAAACCATACTCATACTCTGTAGTTGAGTACGAGTATGCGCTAAATCTGTGTTATATTGGTATTGTCGATAGAAAGCAGCAGCCGAATCTTCCCAGTTATGAACATCATATCTCTCAAGTTGATAGAACCAGTCCAATTGCGTACCCGACAAACTATCTTGAAAAAAGTGGACCCACAGATCCTTATCAGAAGAGTGAGGTTGGATCTTTCTGACGTAGGACCGCAGATGCATCTTCGGACAGGATAAACCGTCGTATTTGGCAAATATAGGCACCTTGAACTTGGGGGGAATGACGATCCCAGTAACCAATCCTAGTTCTTCGAAATCCAGCCCGGGAACCCTTTGTACTTCCATGGCTTCCAACCGATCTTCCATATTTTTATACTTATCGTCCGCAGGAGGATACTACTGCTCAGAGTAATCTTCCTCCTCTTCTTCTTCTTTCTCTTCAGCTTCAGACTCGGAGGGCATTGCAACTCCCTTACCTTTACCAACCCCTTCGTCAGACGTCGAGGGGAACTCGAGGACCCTTCTAGCCTGGTTCTCAAATCTTCTTCCCATAGTGGCCACACCAATCCTTTTCTTCTTTTTCTCTTTGTCTTTTTCCTTCTCTTTCTCTAACAGTGCTTTAAGGTCCTCTTGACCCTTTGCCAAGGTCATGAGGAGTTGTTGGAACTGAGAATTTTGTGCTTGCAGATCTTTGATCGTCTGCTCTATATCCATCTTGCTGAAATAAACAGTAGAAAGATAAGGAAACCTGGTGTGAAGACCAGTTTATGCATATGATGAATGATATGTATTCATGTAATGCATTCAAGGATTCATAAATTCAAAGTTGTTGCAAACAAAAAGAACACACGTCATATTAATAAGAAGAAATTTGTTAGTACATAAATGCCCCATGGATAAAATATTACAAAATTCTTAATGTAAAAAGACATTGTGCATCCTCTTTGGTGCGATGTAAGTGTTGAGAGTCTCCTCTTCGTGAAGTCGGCGGGTAAGTTCCAAAACCTTCCTCTCACTGGCATAGAAGCTGGCTTCAAAAGTATTATGTTCTTCCTTGGCTGTATCAAACTCTTTTGCAACTCTTCCAATGTTGTTGGCATGTCTGCATGTAGGAGGGTGTATGGAACCTCTCCTTCCATAACAGGCTCTTTGATCATGGGGAGAATGTGGGGGTAAGGCATCATAAGACTCTGGGCGCGGGTTCGTACCGATTTGAGATAAGGCTCAAGGGGGGTGGAATTCTTGTGCCTCAGTGTCTTACTATCCACTTTGTTGGGCATCCTCCAAGCTCGGATAAACCTTTGTCAAAGTCCTTGAGCATCGTTGTCGAAGTCAAAAACCAAGTCAGGAATCAGCATATCATGCGGGCCATCCCTTCGGGAAAATCCAAATTGTCTCAGAGCTAAACAGGGGTTGTAGGTAATGCCTCCCCTAATGCCAAGTAGTGGGACATTAGGGAATTCTCCGCAACGATCAATGATGATGACATTTTCTCTGGATCGAGAACACCAATGAACATCAGAATGTGTGAGGGTCATCAACCGTTGTGACCACCTTAAACCCTGCTCATTCTTCAAAACTGACTGGGGAAGGTGAGAAATAAACCACCTTGCTAAAAGAGGAGCACAGCATATGAGAACACCTATTTTCCTCATTGTTCGTGTGTGAAATGAGTGTAGGATGTCCCCAAGCAATATAGGCACAGGATTTTGAGATATGAAAATCTTGACAACATTCACATCTATAAGCTGGTCAGGGTTTGGGAACAAGACCAGCCCATAAATGAGAAGTGCTACAATCTCCTCAAAAGCTTGTAGATCTAGAGAATTCCAGCAGTCTTGTGCCTTCTCAAACAGAAACTTTGCCAAGAAACCCTTGACACCACTTCTGGTTTCCCAATGACCTTTGATATCAGATGGTTGCAAGTGTAATACTTGAGCAACATCTTCAGGCTTTGGTTCTCTTTCCGTACCGTTGTAGGGTAGTTGATGGAAAATAGGAATCCCCAGGAGTTGAGAAAATTCTTCCAAAGTAGGTACTAGTTGGTAATCAGGAAATGTAAAGCAATGGTGTAGTGGGTCAAAGAACTGGAAGAGGACTTTCACCATGTCTTCTTCAATGCTGGATTTAACCAGGTTGAGAGGTCTACCATGTCTTTCACTGAAGGGAGAATTCTCTGGAATCTTGGGAGTAAGCTCCTTGAGTTGAGGAGGGATTCTCACAAGGTTGACTTGAATTGTTTTCCTACGAAGAGATTCTATGACCTACAAAACAAGAACAAAGATGAAGATCCAAACCCCTGAAATGGTTAGTGGATGCACATGATGCTTCATGATGTTCATGATGTATGCACAAGTACATGTACAAGCAAATCACACAAGATCCTAGTTTCAGGCTTGCATGGGGTTTCATAGGTGTTGTACCCCAAAATTTGCCCTCCCATATTCTTCAAGGTTTGCAAAGAGCATGCTTCAAAATATCCCAAGGGTTGCACAGTCCAATGGCCCCCTAACAGTAAAAAATTAGGGTTTTGGTTCTGGCAAAGAAATTGAAGTTTCCAAGGGTCCAAACAAGTCCCACATGCCTACAAACACGGTCAAGCATCCATATGCTAAGTTTCAAGACTCACAGCACAAAATTGCACAGTCAAAAACCCTAATTGCTCAACAGTCAACTGCAGGGGCAAAATGGTCATTTGACAGTCAAAAGTCAAAATTTTTGGTCAACATCTTATTTTGAAGCCACAAACATCATTTGATCAATTCTTGATCATGATTCTCAAAGCATGGCTCAAAAAGTCTCAAGATGCAAAAGTTTCTATTTTTGGACAGTTGAAAAAGTCAACTGTAAATTGACCAAGGCATAACTTCCACATGGTTTATCAGAAAAATTCCATCCAAAGCTCATTTTGAAGAGAATGACATTTCCTACAACTCCTCTTCACACTTCAAGTCCAAGAAATGCTCTCACAAAAAGTTATCAATCTCAACATTATAGGTCATTTTCAAAAGTCAACAAAAAGGCACTTTAAGTCAAAGACCATAACTTGAGATTGGTAAATCAAAATGACATGGGAACAAAGGCATTGGTTAGAGTACTTCAAGACCTTTCCAAAATGTCCAATAACATGATCAAAGCTTAAAAATTGAGCAAGATATGCCTTGTGGAAGTTGGGAAATTTTTGGGAATTTTGAAAAATCAACTTTGCTTCAAATGCCTCAAAATTGCTAATGGGCCACAATTTCTTCCAAGAATCATCACCCAAAAGCTATGCACGACCCATTAAGCCCAAAGGGATTTACTTTCTTATTTTTAATTAATTAATTGAATTTTTATTCTTATTTATTCATTTAATTAGTTTTAAATATAAGAAAAATATCAAATCATTGGTTTTAAATCTTTTTGTGCAGTAAATAGGTTTATCACATGCTCAATATTTCGTGTGCCAATCAACAAGGGCAAAATCTTCCAAACTTGGCATGTTCTTCATGAAAAAGATTGAAAAAGATTACATGGAAAATCAAGGATCCAAATCATCAATGCAAAGGTTGTTGGACTTGTTTTGTAAACCTAATTCACTCCACATATAAGCAGAAACCTAAACCTAATCAAAGGACCAAGAAGCTGCGCCTCAAACCAAAGAACCACTTTGCATTTTTTGTCAAAAAATTTGGAAACTGAAAACACCCATAGAGCACGTTTCAAAGCCAAATAAGGATTCCATTACACTCCTGACATATCAAGGAAGCGTTTGCAATTGAAACCAAGCTTCCACGCGCAGAGAAACGGTAGAACGCCATAGCCCTGTTCAAGAAAACTCTCATAATCATATTTTGATTTATATGCATATTTCATAGATTTTAAACGTTGATTTATATTAATATGGACCTTCTGAAACTCATGATACCATTTAATTGTTCTAACCATGCCTGTAGAGAAATATGCCATTAAAATTTTCTAGGGTTGCAGAAGCTGTGAATTGGGGTTTCTTTCATCTGGTAAAATTAGGCAATGAGACCTATACCATTGAAACCAGGATGCCCAGACGATTCGTTCCCACACCTCGCGCCCTTTTTCTTTTCAACCATGAGCTAATCGCTATTTTTGTATGTTAGGGTTAGTGGGGGTTTAAAACCCCCGCTATCTGTTTGTATTTTTCAGGCAAAAACGAAGAGGCCATGAGGAAGACGCTGAGGTGTAAGCACGCTACTGGGTAATTCAAATCCTGGCGCGCGTTTTGTTAAAGTTCCACTAACACTTGCTTTCTCTCTCTTATTATTCTTTATCCATTATATATCAAACAAACGCGTTTGGCTGGTTGGTGAGTGATGTGTCCTTCAAGCATTGGGACCTGGGGTCGATTCCCAAGTCCCCCATATTCTCCATATTTTTTCTTATAATGTATTCAGGTACATTTGCCTTCTGAACGTCTACCATGCATCCAATGCCTTGGCCTGCCAAATGTCCCAGGAGATGAATCCAAAGGCCATGATGAGAGTTCCAGGGTACACACCAGTCAAACGTTCCACACGCAATTCTGAAAAGTCAAAAAGGCCTCCATCTAATGGGCCAAACTGCTTTCTATAAACCTCCTAATTGGGTCAAAAAACCCCCCATGTTTGTATTTTCTTCCTTTTATTCTTTCTCTATTATTTATTTTAATTATTTCTTTTCTTTTGTTTTAATTAATTCCACAAATTAATTTTTATAACATAAAAATACAAAAAATCAGAAAAGTCAAAATAAAAATATGTTTTAATATTTAATTCACTAATATTTTATTTTGTAAATAAATTTAATAATCAATTTAGTTTAAATTTAGGGTTTAAATTTTAATGTATTTTCTAAATAACTAAAAAAGGTAGAAATTAGGTTTTAGATTTTTATTCTTTTTCTTAATAAAATAATCTCATCTTATTCTTATTATTAATAATTAATTATTTTGGTAAATAAAATTGTAATTAATTAATTAGGGTTAAATTAGGTTAAACTTAAACAATTTTCTTTAATAATTAAAAACAAACTAGAATTAGGTTTTTTTATTTAAATTTCTAATTTCAATTAATCTCTTTTTTATTAAATACCAAAAACCAAAAAAAATCACTTCTTTTTCTTTAATCATTAATTCACTTCTAATTTCATACTTAATTTCCTTAAAGGGTCCAACGCCCTCGCACCTTCGATCATAATTCCATTTCGCGCGTTTGCTGTTTATTTCCTTTTTAAATTTCATGTAATTGCCCCAAAGCTTTGTAATAGATAATTAGGACATTTACTTTCCGCATTTTATTTATTCAAATCGGGTCTTGGTTTAATTTGGCGATGTAGACCCGCGCCTTGTAATAACGTAGGACCTTTATTTTCCGCACTTTAAATTCCGCACCTTTAAATTGCTAACTATCACATGAAAGAATGTATGCCCAAATAAAAACAATGCATAGAACACTCAATGCATGATCAAGACAAATATAACTGAAAATGACACACAAATCACACATCACTCCTAGGGTACGCTTCACTGTTGCCTTGCCCCTCGAAACGTGGTCGTCGAGTAGAGGACGTTTTAGTAAGTCCTCATGTCCATGAACATGGAATGGGGGTAGCTTCTAAGGTATCCTCCTATTGCTCTGGTGACCACACTGTCCCTAAACTCGAATTGACCCGAACACCTCCAACGATGGTGCTACCTACCTCTCAATGGTGGGATGGCACTATCTTAAGGACATTTACACAGACGAATTCCTTAGAGTAGGTAGATGACTCATAGATACTTGCTCTAATTCAAAACAAATCAAAAACTCCTTTTCACACCGACACTTTGCAAAAAGCTTTCAAAACAACTTTTCAAACACTCTTAAGGACTGATACAAGAGTCGATCTGAAACTTTCAAAGAAACTTTTTCAAACCCACTCACATTGAAAAGCAAACAAACATTTTGAAAACACGAATGAACAAGTATCTAAGAGCCCATGGATAACCATGGATAGAAAGGGTGCTAACACCTTCCCTTTCTATAAATCTACCTCCCGAACCGAGAGCTAATCTCATAAGGAATTTTTTTGTGCTTTTGTCCTTTCCATGTTGGAGAAAATAAAAGACGGTGGCGACTCTTGCTTCCGCGACATTTCGCGAACCAGCGTTAAACAGTCAGTTCCAGATCCACCGATCACAGAACTGGCGACTCTGCTGGGGAATTCTTATAAAGTGAGGTGTACCTTAGGATAGTTCATAACTGTGTTTTCAATTGTTTTGACTTGTTTGCTTTAAATTGTGGGTTGCATCGGAGTTACATAGATCCTAACCCGGATCTGGGGATACCCTGTTTAGGTAGCATAAGTTGTGAGGGACTTGTCCGGCGTAGACCCACATGGGTGAAGCAGTGGCTATGTTGGTGTGGCACCTTGGTCTGTACCGATATCCCTTGTGTCGCAACGAGGAGAATATGGGTCTTCTTAGGAGTCATTAAGCACCAACAGACCTTAGAACCTTAAATGACACAACTTGGCTAATAGAACAGTAGCAGTATGCTACGCCCATTGAGGCTAAACTCTCGTGATGGTTCTGGCCGCAAGAAAAGATTGCGATGCTGGAGTTATGACCGATTGAGGGTAGTCAGTGATATTGGGATCCTCTAAGAACCCGGTTACTTTTGATAGGACAGGTATGAACCAACAAACTGAAAGAGGGTAATACCCAGACCCCGTGTTGGCCTAAACTCTAAGGGCCTCTCTTGTGTGACTTGTGTGCCTTCCAACTTGACTATTTGCATGCTATCTGACATTTGAGTTTCTTGCAGTTTTGTTTATAGTCCTTAATTGGGACTCATAACAGGGTTTACTGAGTTTCTTGCAGGTTTTGTTTATAGTCCTTAATTGGGACTCATAACAGGGTTTACTGAGTTTCTTACAGATTTTGTTGACAATCCTTAATTGGGACTCATTACAGGGCCTACTTACATCACTCCATGCATAGCATAACATCATACCATTGCATACATCCTGCATAAGGACTAACCCATTTCAAGGATCTCAAGGGTCTGTGATGCAGGTCGTGATGAATCAAAATGTCTAGCAAGGGGCAAAGGGGGTTTATTTTCCTCTAGCCAGGTTGATGAGCTGAGTCAGGGGCTATGACCCACTTGATATGGTGAGCTCTGACTCTTGAAGAAGGTTCCCCTAACCAAGGTTGTTTGGAAACCAAAACCAGACATGATGACTAAAGTCAGGGGCTATGACCCACTGGATATGGTGAGCCTTTTGACCCTTGAAGAAGGACTCTCAACAACATGCAGTTCCTTCAATCAAGCTATCGGACTCCAATTCTAACAATTTTCTTGTTTACCCCGCGAGATCCTTGAAAACATTACATGCATATCATACGTATCAGTGCATTATAGGTACCCTTGTTACAGGTCACTTACCTTCTCCGCTGTTTATTTCAGCAATGGCTCGCCAACAAGACAACCAGGACCTTCATTCTCAAGAGACTCGGTTCGAAGAAATCCTCCTGAATCTATCCAAGGGGCAGGAAGAGCTGAGAACCCTTCTCATGGGGACCTTGGTCAGGAACAGTGCTGAGGATGATAAGGACGAACGGCTGAAACATATGCAAGCCGAGGTGGATGCAATGAGAGCCCAGATGCTGGGGCAGGTGACTATCATTCAAGACTTAGCTCAAAGACAAGATGAGCTCGGGGTTCTCGTCAACCAACTGCTTCGGGGTAACCAACTGGGGCAAACATCTAAGGTTGAAGGGCCAGTCATCATTCAACCACCTTTGAGGCAAGAGGATAAGAGAGCTCCTCAAATGGCTTCAGTGTCACAGATTCAGCATCAACTTCACCAGCTTCAGCCAGACAAGCCCAGGAGGCAATTCACCCAGCTCAATATGTCGCTGTTTCAAGCTTTACAACGTCTGTTGAGATTGAATCTGATCACATTAAGGGCTCATCCCCGGAACCCCAACACATCAGCTCCTACCTATCATCCCAATAAAAGGTGTGCCTACCACTTTGCCAGTCCAGGACATGATACAAATGAGTGTTGGGCTCTGAAGAACAAGATCTAGGACCTGATTGATGAAGGAGCATTGGAGTTCACACAAGATGGTCAGGCTGAGTTTTTCTGCCATCCCTCCAAGGCTCACCATTTGAAGTAACAAGCCCTGAAGATGAAAAGACTTTTGTTCATTAGGATTTTCAAGTTGTTAATTTTCTTTTGTTCAAACATTTACTCATGATAAACGTTGTTATTCCATTAATGCATCGCATACGTCTGTTTTGAAGCAATATATTTGTCTTCACTATATGCAAATTATTTTCATATTTTTTTTCTGATGATCAACGCTCGATTAATAATTCTAAGCCTCTTGAGGGAGGATGACGAAAATGATACCGCTATCTTTACAGTATGCTTTTGAACAGACCCCGCTGATGAGGTACAGGCATTGTTTCAATTCCTAAACACTGGAGTTATAAGGAAGATAATCCCTCGTCAACCCCTTTGAGCCAAAGAAGTAGGAGTTTTTCTTTTCGAAAATTAAAACCCTTAATCATAACCTGGGGCAGGGTAGTTCTCTCAGTTGATCCAATGTGCATAACGAATGGCATCAAAAGAAGTCCTTCTGAAACAAAAGACAATGATGGTTCTGGATAATCATAAAGACAGGAAGTCATTACCAAAACAAAAAAAAAACTAAAGCCCAATAAGTCAAAACCTATGAAAGAGACTTACAAAACTGGGGCATCCCGCTGACTGTAATCACAAAAGAGACAGTTCAGGCAAAATTTAGGGATAGTAAAATCAAAAAGAAAGAGGTCATACAAACCCTCAACAAAAACAAAAATGACTGCCTATTCAGAATAAATCATCAATATCTGAACCATCACTGGAACGTCAGGACAAAGACTCAAACAAGGTCTAACACACGATCAACTGAGCTTAGGTTTGAAGAACATCACGAAGAGTGGGTGGGTACAAATAATTTGAGCCTTTATCCTTTGTTTCTTAAACCATGAACCAAGCCACACTACAACCCTTAAAAGTCCTAGCTGAAGCATGGGTTAGTTCGAAAGCATACTGTTACAAAAGGTATCCTGACTCCTTAAGGCTTGCGGTAAAATAACGAATTGACATCACTGTTTACAAAAAATTCACTTGTTTTTATGAAAAAGAATGCATTTTCAATATATTCAAGACAAACATAAGCTTTGCATTTTGATATAACAGTGTTTGCATATGACTTCTCGTTTGAACAGCAGAGAAATTCGCACGACGAATATCCAGTGAACAAAATCTTCTCAATAAAAACTCAAATGGAAGAAGCACTCCCAATTAAGGGGCAGACATGATCATTGTCCATCATCTGGGGCAGTCCAATCAAGATTCGGAGAATCTCTCAAAGATCAAATAGCCTGGGGCAAATCTCCGCCTGAGTCACTTGGGGAATTTCAACAATGAATCTTGCCTGATCAAAAATCTTCTGGTGGCATGACAAAACACTTCTAACATGGGCAACTCCTTGTATTCTGAGAGCATGGACATAGTCGTGAAAAATGCTACGCATAATCAAAGACCCGCTAGGTTGACACACCTAGGCAAAAATTAGGGCTTCCCGGCGAACCAAAAGGGTTCGGGAAAAATGAGGGATGAAATGAAAAAAATCTGTACACCCGGCAAGTCGAAAACCTGAAAAGGCGGCTTGGGCAAAAATGGGTATCCCGATGGACTGAAAACCCGAAAAGGCGGTCCAATCAAAAGTTAGGGACCAAAGCGTACGACTATGTCCTGTCATCTTGTCACCTGCCTACCAGAAGAAAGTTTGTCCATCAACAACTATCAGCACCTCACAGGCCTTCCTCTCCCACAGAAACAGGGGCAATAGTGAGTTGTCCAAACGATCTAATTGCTCTGTCCACCAGGGTACCAAGGTAAATTCGGCTGAAGAACGCAACCAATATATCTTAATTCCCCAGAGAGTGAGTCAGCAAGTCAATGCACTCTCCCCAAACAAAGCTATACAATCAGCCTTAAGGAAGTTGGGTATCCCCCGCAGATCTCAACAGCTCCCAACATAATATACGGACATTCTTAACAAGCATCCCCGGCAGTCTTGAGCTAAGATTGTTCCCCGGCGGTATACCAAACATTCAGCGGAGCCACTTCCCCAGCATATCAAATTAATTTCCCCAGGAGAGTCCAATCCAGATTTCCCCAGGAAAGTGGAATCCATCTCCCCAGCACGAAGCTTATCCCCAGTAGATTCTGAAAGCTGCCCCCCTACAGAGCACGAACGCGTCCCCCGTCTTTATTCAAAGGTTATTTCCTTACCAGGATATAACTAGGTTATCCTCAGCCAAAAGCCACGGAAAGATCGTCCTTGGCGAAGTCTTCCTATCCCCAGCGAAGTCTATTAAAGCTTCCAACATAACAACGATATTCCCAGCAAAGTTATCATCAATATCCCAGCAAGGTACCTCTCTTCCCACAGAGTATTGTTCCCCAGCAAGACCGCTAGAATAATTTTCTCCCCGCAGAGTAATCTCTTCATCAAGATTAATCCCCAACGAAGTTATCTTCTCCTACCAGTATTCTTGCAACCATCACTCCCCAGTGGAAACAAAGAATGCTATTCAACATCAGCCCAGGATGTGACTTCCCGGCACCCGTCAAGGATTTACTTTCCTAGATAAAAACATACATTCATAAACATCACATTTCCATACATTATAGCATGCACATATGCATCATATCGTACAATCTCATTTACATTGAGAACATCATTGCTTGATCCATATCATGCATTGCATATGACTGACCTTTACCTTTCAGAAAAGATCCAGTTAAGTTCTCAGCTAATTTCAAGACCTTCTCTGGTTCAGTCAGATCGACCCTAAGATCTCCCTGATTCTTATCCAGTTGAAGTTATTCCAAGACCTTTCCCGGTTCAGTTAAATCGACTCCTAAAGATTTTCCTGATTCTTATCCTGTCAAAGGCCTTCTCTGGTTCATTCAGATCGACCCTAAGATCTCCCTGATTCTTATCCAATTGAAGTTATTCCAAGACCTTGCCTGGTTCAGTTAAATCAATTCCTAAAGATTTTTTCTGATTCTTATCCAGTCAAAGGCCTTCTCTGGTTCAGTCAGATTGACCCTAAGATCTCCCTGATTCTTATCCAGTTGAAGATTCCAAGACCTTGTCCGGTTCAGTTAAATCGATTCCTAAAGATTTTTCTGATTCTTATCCAGTCAAAGGCCTTCTCTGGTTCAGTCAGATCGACCCTAAGATCTCCCTGATTCTTATCCAGTTGAAGATTCCAAGACCTTGTCTGGTTCAGTTAAATTGATTCCTAAAGATTTTTCTGATTCTTATCCAATCAAAGGCCTTCTCTGGTTCAGTCATATCGACCCTAAGATCTCCCTGATTCTTATCCAGTTGAAGATTCCAAGACCTTGTCCGGTTCAGTTAAATCGATTCCTAAAGATTTTTCTGATTCTTATCCAGTCAAAGGCCTTCTCGGGTCCAGTTAAATCGATTCCTAAAGATTTTCCTGATGAAGACTCAGTAGAAGACATCCAAGATTCTCTCATCGTTACTGTTGAGGTAGTAATCGCCCTAGGTTCTCTCATCGTTACTGTTGAGGTAGTAATCACCCCAGGTTCTCTCATCGTTAATGTTGAGGTAGTAACCATCCCTGACTCATTCATCACCGTCTGAAGCTCCAGACCCGATTCCTGTAACCAACCAGGGTGCGTCTACACAAAGAGTTTGAAGACCAGTTCCTGTAACAGGCCAGGTAATCATTTTCTTTTTCAGGTACGCAAGTTCTCGCTAAGGAATCTCTTACGCGATCGACACCCAGATGGCATCCATAAGCCCATCCACCTATCCATCACCTCTCAACATGGCATCTATAAGCCCATCTTCCTATCCATTAATCTCCAAATGGCATCTGTAAGCCCATTCCCACCATCACACTGCTAACATGTGAGCGCAAATTTCTAGGCACTCTAGTGTTCAATCATCTTCCACCTTCGGATTACGAAAGGCACGCCAGCCAATCTACATCCTCAGGTCTAAGAAGATTGAACAGGGGCAACTGTTGTACCCCAAAATTTACCCTCCCATATTCTTCAAGGTTTGCAAAGAGCATGCTTCAAAATATCCCAAGGGTTGCACAGTCCAATGGCCCCCTAACAGTCAAAAATTAGGGTTTTGGTTCTGGCAAAGAAATTGAAGTTTCCAAGGGTCCAAACAAGTCCCACATGCCTACAAACACGGTCAAGCATCCATATGCTAAGTTTCAAGACTCACAGCACAAAATTGCACAGTCAAAAACCCTAATTGCTCAACAGTCAACTGCAGGGGCAAAATGGTCATTTGATAGTCAAAAGTCAAAATTTTTGGTCAACATCTTATTTTGAAGCCACAAACATCATTTGATCAATTCTTGATCATGATTCTCAAAGCATGGCTCAAAAAGTCTCAAGATGCAAAAGTTTCTATTTTTGGACAGTTGAAAAAGTCAACTGTAAATTGACCAAGGCATAACTTCCACATGGTTTATCAGAAAAATTCCATCCAAAGCTCATTTTGAAGAGAATGACATTTCCTACAACTCCTCTTCACACTTCAAGTCCAAGAAATGCTCTCACAAAAAGTTATCAATCTCAACATTATAGGTCATTTTCAAAAGTCAACAAAAAGGAACTTTAAGTCAAAGACCATAACTTGAGATTGGTAAATCAAAATGACATGGGACCAAAGGCATTGGTTAGAGGACTTCAAGACTTTTCCAAAATGTACAAGAACATGATCAAAGCTTAAAAATTGAGCAAGATATGCCTTGTGGAAGTTGGGAAATTTTTGGGAATTTTGAAAAATCAACTTTGCTTCAAATGCCTCAAAATTGCTAATGGGCCACAATTTCTTCCAAGAATCATCACCCAAAAGCTATGCACGACCCATTAAGCCCAAAGGGATTTACTTTCTTATTTTTAATTAATTAATTGAATTTTTATTCTTATTTATTCATTTAATTAGTTTTAAATATAAGAAAAATATCAAATCATTGGTTTTAAATCTTTTTGTGCAGTAAATAGGTTTATCACATGCTCAATATTTCGTGTGCCAATCAACAAGGGCAAAATCTTCCAAACTTGGCATGTTCTTCATGAAAAAGATTGAAAAAGATTACATGGAAAATCAAGGATCCAAATCATCAATGCAAAGGTTGTTGGACTTGTTTTGTAAACCTAATTCACTCCACATATAAGCAGAAACCTAAACCTAATCAAAGGACCAAGAAGCTGCGCCTCAAACCAAAGAACCACTTTGCATTTTTTGTCAAAAAATTTGGAAACTGAAAACACCCATAGAGCACGTTTCAAAGCCAAATAAGGATTCCATTACACTCCTGACATATCAAGGAAGCGTTTGCAATTGAAACCAAGCTTCCACGCGCAGAGAAACGGTAGAACGCCATAACCCTGTTCAAGAAAACTCTCATAATCGTATTTTGATTTATATGCATATTTCATAGATTTTAAACGTTGATTTATATTAATATGGACCTTCTGAAACTCATGATACCATTTAATTGTTCTAACCATGCCTGTAGAGAAATATGCCATTAAAATTTTCTAGGGTTGCAGAAGCTGTGAATTGGGGTTTCTTTCATCTGGTAAAATTAGGCAATGAGACCTATACCATTGAAACCAGGATGCCCAGACGATTCGTTCCCACACCTCGCGCCCTTTTTCTTTTCAACCATGAGCTAATCGCTATTTTTGTATGTTAGGGTTAGTGGGGGTTTAAAACCCCCGCTATCTGTTTGTATTTTTCAGGCAAAAACGAAGAGGCCATGAGGAAGACGCTGAGGTGTAAGCACGCTACTGGGTAATTCAAACCCTGGCGCGCGTTTTGTTAAAGTTCCACTAACACTTGCTTTCTCTCTCTTATTATTCTTTATCCATTATATATCAAACAAACGCGTTTGGCTGGTTGGTGAGTGATGTGTCCTTCAAGCATTGGGACCTGGGGTCGATTCCCAAGTCCCCCATATTCTCCATATTTTTTCTTATAATGTATTCAGGTACATTTGCCTTCTGAACGTCTACCATGCATCCAATGCCTTGGCCTGCCAAATGTCCCAGGAGATGAATCCAAAGGCCATGATGAGAGTTCCAGGGTACACACCAGTCAAACGTTCCACACGCAATTCTGAAAAGTCAAAAAGGCCTCCATCTAATGGGCCAAACTGCTTTCTATAAACCTCCTAATTGGGTCAAAAAAACCCCCATGTTTGTATTTTCTTCCTTTTATTCTTTCTCTATTATTTATTTTAATTATTTCTTTTCTTTTGTTTTAATTAATTCCATAAATTAATTTTTATAACATAAAAATACAAAAAATCAGAAAAGTCAAAATAAAAATATATTTTAATATTTAATTCACTAATATTTTATTTTGTAAATAAATTTAATAATCAATTTAGTTTAAATTTAGGGTTTAAATTTTAATGTATTTTCTAAATAACTAAAAAAGGTAGAAATTAGGTTTTAGATTTTTATTCTTTTTCTTAATAAAATAATCTCATCTTATTCTTATTATTAATAATTAATTATTTTGGTAAATAAAATTGTAATTAATTAATTAGGGTTAAATTAGGTTAAACTTAAACAATTTTCTTTAATAATTAAAAACAAACTAGAATTAGGTTTTTTTATTTAAATTTCTAATTTCAATTAATCTCTTTTTTATTAAATACCAAAAACCAAAAAAAAACACTTCTTTTTCTTTAATCATTAATTCACTTCTAATTTCATACTTAATTTCCTTAAAGGGTCCAACGCCCTCGCACCTTCGATCATAATTCCATTTCGCGCGTTTGCTGTTTATTTCCTTTTTAAATTTCATGTAATTGCCCCAAAGCTTTGTAATAGATAATTAGGACATTTACTTTCCGCATTTTATTTATTCAAATCGGGTCTTGGTTTAATTTGGCGATGTAGACCCGCGCCTTGTAATAACGTAGGACTTTTATTTTCCGCACTTTAAATTCCGCACCTTTAAATTGCTAACTATCACATGAAAGAATGTATGCCCAAATAAAAACAATGCGCAGAACACTCAATGCATGATCAAGACAAATATAACTGAAAATGACACACAAATCACACACCACTCCTAGGGTACGCCTCACTGTTGCCTTGCCCCTCGAAACGTGGTCGTCGAGTAGAGGACGTTTTAGTAAGTCCTCATGTCCATGAACATGGCATGGGGGTAGCTTCTAAGGTATCCTCCTATTGCTCTGGTGACCACATTGTCCCTAAACTCGAATTGACCCGAACACCTCCAACGATGGTGCTACCTACCTCTCAATGGTGGGATGGCACTATCTTAAGGACATTTACACAGACGAATTCCTTAGAGTAGGTAGATGACTCGTAGATACTTGCTCTAATTCAAAACAAATCAAAAACTCCTTTTCACACCGACACTTTGCAAAAAGCTTTCAAAACAACTTTTCAAACACTCTTGAGGACTGATACAAGAGTCGATCTGAAACTTTCAAAGAAACTTTTTCAAACCCACTCACATTGAAAAGCAAACAAACATTTTGAAAACACGAATGAGCAAGTATCTAAGAGCCCATGGATAACCATGGATAGAAAGGGTGCTAACACCTTCCCTTTCTATAAATCTACCTCCCGTACCGAGAGCTAATCTCATAAGGAATTTTTCTGTGCTTTTGTCCTTTCCATGTTGGAGAAAATAAAAGACGGTGGCGACTCTTGCTTCCGCGACATTTCGCGAACCAGCGTTAAACAGTCAGTTCCAGATCCACCGATCACAATAGGTAAGTACCCTCTTGAAATTAGTTGGCTCAACCTGTCCTATAAATAGTAACTGGGTTCTAAGGAGCTCAATATCACTGGATTATTTTCTGTATTCATTGTTTCAGCTTATCCACTTAACTGGCGACCGAAATATTCTAAGAAAACAACCCTCAATGAGTGTAGTATCGAGTATCTACTAACTTCGGACTGCACCAAAGCCGGTCATCTCGCTACCCCTAAAAAGGCCAAGATGGTCAAGTAAGGTTCTAAGAGTTCATTAGTGCTTCATGACATCACTCAGCGGCCCCGTATTCTCTTTGATTGACTCAAAGGCTACCGGTACCCACAAATATGTCGCACTAATATAGCTATTGCTTCAACCATGTCGGTATACCCCGCACAGTTTCCACAATGTATTGCTATTTACCTACGAATGTTTCCCAAATCCGGGTAAGGGATTTCAAACCCAAACAATAGGACCAAATGTAAAGCAATCAAGGAAAACAAGATAAGCATGCAAAGGTGATCTAAACCCTAAGGTTACTCCACTTTTAGAGATATCCCCAGCAGAGTCGCCAGTTCTGTGATACGGTGGGAGAACTGACTTGGAATTTTGCATTTGTATTTGCAAATGTTTTGGTTTAGCAAGAGTCGCCACCGACTTTTTATTTTATCCTAAGGAAAGATCAAAAAGCACAGGAAAGACCTTTGAGATGTTTTCTTGGGTTCGGGGAGTAGATTATGAAAAGGGAAGGTGCAAGCACCCTTTTCATCCATGGTTATCCATGGGCTCTTAGTTACTTGTTTAGATCACTTGCTTTTGCTTTTCAATTGTTTGAAATGGTGCTTTGTGTGTGGTTTTGAAAGATGTTTTGAAAAGAGGCCATCGTTGTGGCAACCTTTGTAACGATTCTTGTTTGAATGTATACAAAGGTGTTTTGTCTTTTGAAAAGATTTCAATGTTTGAAAGTTTGATTTGGAAAATGTTTTGAAATTGTGTTGTGAAGTGTGTTTGAAAATAGCAAGGATGTTTTGCAAGTTTTGATCAAGTAACTAAGAGTTATCTACCCTATTTTACTCAAAGATCTTTCCTATACGTTTTTAACCCTTTTGACAGTGTTGTTTTACCATTGCATTTGGTAAACAACCTTGTATTAGGATGTTAAACGGGACAGGCGCGGGTCATCGTATAGACCATGATAGCAATATTGCCAAGTATCTTTAGCAAATTTTTGAGGGACTAGATCATTTTGTATAGGCAACCAAGATAGCGTCATCGAGGGACCATGATCTTTTGTTTTGTTTTTGTTTTGCCAAAGTACTCAACATGCATAACATGGCCCATTTTTAAGGCAACAAGTGGATGTAACCCTAGGGGTGCAAGTGTGCATTGTGTATTGATTTTCATGCATTTTTGTCTTTGGATTAGGTCAAGCTACTTGTTAATTTTGGATTTTTTGCATACAAACCCTAATCTCCAATCATGGCATAATTGAAAGCCCAAATGCGTAAAATAAATCTACCACTATTACAACATGATTATGGGGAGGGGGATATAATTTTGAATGGGGAATATTTAACAAGAAATTAAACCCCTAGTTTTACTATTACATCCAAATTGAATCAAATGACATAAATAACAAATGAATAATATTTAAATAAACAAATTAAATAAATATACAAAATAATATGAATATGCAAAAAGGTTTATGTTTATTTTTTTTATGTATGTAAAAATGTTTAATGCAAATAAAAAGATTATATTTTTTCATTAAGGGTAAACCCCTAATTTTTAAGAATATAAATATGTTGACTATATTATTTATATACAATAAAATAAAATAGTGTATATACAAAAAATAAAATATATTTAGAAAAAAGTATTTTTTTTAAGTATAAATAATAATAATAAAAACAAAAGTATAGTATTTTATGTTTTTATTCTAAAGTATCTATTAAATAAAATAAAAATATGTATATATATAATATTTATACAAGATAAAAATATATTTAGAATAATATTTTTGAGTGTAAATAAAAGAATAAAAATAAAAGGTATAATTATATTATTTTCAAGTTTTCAATAAATGGAAATATATATATTAATTAAATTGTTTTTTTATGTTAGAAAAAATAGAAATAAAATGCAAAATAAATGTAAAAAATTATAAAATATTATTTTGGGTATTTTTTATGTTTGGAAATAATAAAATAAAATCAGAAATGAAAATAGTGAGAGGACCAAAGCCCAGCCCAAGCCACTTCATCTTCAACTTCTGACTTCAAATTTTACGCGCGCCCTGTACAATTGCTAGATCCTGCATACGAGCTCTATTGCAAAAACACATAACATCAAAGTTGTAGAGCTTTTCAAGACGAATCCAACCATATAAAAAACTTGTACTAACTCTCAAAGACTGGAGAGAATTTCTCTGGCCCTAAATCTTAACCTATTTTTTTTCAAGATGTTCATGGACCAAATTCTCTTAGCATGCTTAATTAAAATGAAAACTGAGCATATGTACAACTTTATGGCAATGAATACTACATTTCTTATTCACAAACCTAAGTCTAAATGTTCCTAAATAGAGAGATAGGAAGTTGATAAAAACCTGTTTCAGCTGACTTCGTGTATGGCAATATGGAGCTTTTCAACAAGGCCTGAGATGTCTGGGAGCTTGCTTGAACTTCACTTGACCTTCTCCAATGTATAGCTTACCTTGAATGCACTTGAACAAGCATACAGAACTCAACCTGCACAAGCTCAAATTGAAAATGGCAAACCCTGTAAATGGAGTTATAGTTAGTGTTTAAGGTTTGGGATAGCTTGGATGGATTGAATGGAAGGTGTTTGAACAGGTTTGGGGCAAAACACACGAGCAAATTGTGTTATGGAAGTCAAGATGCAGATGCTGCCCTGTTTTGCCAATGGAAGTTCATTTTAAGCTATGGGATGTTTGAGGACTCAAAGGTTCGTGTTTCTGGTTTAAGGGGATGTGAGAAATATGTTTCAAAAGCTTGCACAAGTTAGTTCTAGCTGATGTCCAAGTTTTTGTGTTTTGGATATCTTTCTTGTATATGAAGCAAAAGTGGACAAGTGATGTGAAGTAGGCCTGTACAGGCTATATATCACCTTGCATACTATCCTCTTGGCCCCTCTAATTTTTGGATTTTATTTGCTGCATAAGATATGGATCAATGCTCAAGGGATTCAGTTTTGACATAAAGCACATTTTGGCAAAAATGGTAATGTTGCTTTTTCTATTTAGGGATTAATCTAATGTGCAATGCACTAATGACCAAACAATGTCTTAGACCAATGGTTTTGCACTTAATTATTGAGTGTGGAATGGTTTTGAGGCCTGTAATCTAGTGCAAAGCAAGCTGATTTGAATTTGCAACTTGTATCAATATGAACATGCCATGGATGAAAAGTGAGTTTTTACCAGCTTCAAGCCTTCGATTCTTCCTAACCACAAATGATTTTGGAGAGTTCTTGGACATTTTGGAAAGCTTGCAACATGCTCTACAATCCATCTTTGAAATGAAATTTGATATTCCAAGTGTAACTATGTGAAAAATGGCCATGAAGATAGGTCAAAATCCTGCCTAAATTAGGGCAAAATTTCACTAAGTTAAAAGTTTTAGGGACCCTTGTTCCAAAAATCATAACTTGATATCCAAGATTCTTTTTGGAAAACTTTGTGAATAAAAGTTGTATACTTTATGGAGGACTACAACTTTCATGTTGGAAGTTTTGTTTGAATCCAATTGCATCATGGTGAAAATATTGGGCAAAGTTAGGAAAAATTAAGAAAATTTCATAACTTAGAAAAATTCTAAGTAATGAAATTTTTCAACTTTAAACCCTAATTTGCAAAAATGGGTTTCTTGATGAACAAGTTTCATGTTTTGACACATCTTGATGTAAAATGACCCTTGGCACTTGATTTTGACCAAAAAGTCAAAGTTTGACTTTTCAGTGTACAGCCAAATTTTGATCAGTTGACTGAAAAATTCATTTGTTAATCCAATGCATTTGAGATCTTTTGAACCTTGTGAATAGGTCAAGATGATGCCATTGAGTCCTTGAATCCATACTTGAACCCAATTTTCCATTGTCTAGGTCAAAAATTAAAAATTGCCCTTGTGCAGTCAAAACCCTAAAAATGACCATTTTGCCCTTTTGGTGATCTGATCAAATTTCTTGTGGAGTTGTGGTCCAAACTTGATCAAATGGTTCATATGAGTCTATAATGTTGATGTGGGTCAAAATTTATGAGGTTTGACTGTAATTTGGCCACAGTTGACTTTTTCCCCAATGCAGCTGATTTCTAGGTCAATTGTTCAATTGACTGAGCAAAAATTTGATTCAAGGCTTGAAACTTGATATGGGTAATCTTGTAAGTTCAACATGAAGTATGAAAGTAACTTTGATCATTGAAAGTCCAAAATTCCTTGTGCAAACTCAAACCCTAATTTAGGTCAACAGTGCAAGGAGATGTCTTGAGCAGAGCAAACCTTAGCTTGATCTTGAGTTCAAAGAGCCTTGTGATGAGAAATGTTGATAAAATAAGAGGGCAAATTTTTTGGTACAACACAAGCCAACGTGTATAAGCACATTCATTAGCCAAGAAAGAGTTTTCATTTGGGCTAGCTAAATATGGGTTTCAAACAAAGAAGTCCCAGTGATGAGAACATGATCCAGTCGAAGGGTGCACAAGAGGTACACTCGAAGAAGCATGCAGAAGCCCCATTCGAAGGACACACCTTGGTGGCCCATTCAAAGAGGGAACAAAGCGTACACAGAAAGTCCATTCAAAAGAGCCAGTTGAAGGAGGCAACTTGAGGCCAATCGAAGGGAAAGGATTGAAGGCTTTTGAAAGAGGGAAGCGTGTCCAGGTTCATTCAAATTCAAAAATGGAAAAGTTTCCATGAATTTTGAAACATTGAAAAACTTCATTCATGGATTTGGAAACACTTGTTTATGGCTGTTTAAACATGTGTTCTCTTGTCCCCTCTATCCTCTCTATATAAGGAGACCAGAGACACAAGCCAAGGATGGAAATTTTTTCAGTTACACACATATGCTACCCCATAAACCACCCCAAAGGTATCAAATATTCCCAAACACTAGCCAATTCACGCCACAGTTGAAGCATCTCATCCTTGTTTGCAGAGAACGTGCCCAAGCACTAGGCATCTCCAACACCATAGATCCATACACCATTGTTGGTAAGGAAAAAGTAAGGAATTAAACTCCATTCTTTTTTCTTTGCATGTCATAGTCATTCGATTTTCATTCATGATTGAAGGGTCTGGGTGTGGTACCCAGGCCTGTATTTGTTTCCTTTTGTTTCTAACACTTGTTGCAGATTCAACATGAGTAAATCCAATATGCACATAATCGAAGGACCTGGGCTTGGCACCCAGGTCATGCTTTTCGTTTTGCTACCATATCTTTGCAGACCAATGCGCATAGGATCAAAGGACCTGGGTTCGACACCCAGGTCCAATATCTTTATTGTTCTAATTTTTGTCTTACATATATGACTCAAAAAGCAGATTGCCTCTCCTAGATCGAAAGGAAGCATTTCCTTCCGTCAAAACAGGAAACATTCCCCCTGGATCAAAAATCCCATTTTCCTCTGAATCGAAGGCACCTCTCTCGCTGCAATCGAAGGATACCTCCCTTTGCATTTTTACTTTTATTTTTTTATTTTTTTTATTGACTTCTTTTTCATTTTAACTTTAAATAAAAAAAATCACAAAAAAACATTAGGATACTTTTTATCAATCAAATTAATTTGTAAATAAATTAATTAATTATTTTAATCTTTTTTTCTTCTTGAAATTAAAATTAAATAGACTTAAGTTTTATTTTCTCTAATAAATATTTTTTTTTAAATAAAGCAAAAATATTTCTTGTCCTTAGAATTAGACGTCCATTTCAATTTGTTCACGCATTTATTTATTTTTGCATTATTTTACATTATTGTACATGTATACTATATGTAATAGTAATTAGGCTTTATTTTCTGCTTTTAAATTCTGCACTCCCCAAGTTTTGTATATTGTAAATCCCCCCCCCCCTGAAGCCATGTAATAGTCTAAGTTTACCTTCTGCATTTTATATTCTGCAATATATATTAACTTCTAGTAACTAGGCGGGTATGAAAAGATTGAAATCAAACGTTAGCAAACTTAACAAAAATACCAAAATAACTGAACATAACACACTTGCACATATACACCTCTAGGTTACCCCACTTTGGTTGCCTTCAGAAATAAAACAGTCATGATACAGGAACGCTTTAGTAAAGACCCATAAATCAAAAAGATCATAGTCCCTTGATGACCCTACAGTTGCCTTTCGGTAAATGATCTAGTCCTTAAACAAATTTTCTAAAACGTCTCCATAAGTTGCTTTGGTGACTGTATCGTCCCTTCGATGTCCCTCATACATCCAACGATAGGGCTACCTACTCACTAATAGTAGGATAGCACTGTCTAAAGGATAGGAGGAAAAGAATTACCTTTTCGAGTTCAAAGTAGATAGTTGTTAGAAGTTTGCTCAAAAACATTTAACACTTACACAAATACTACTTTTGAAAAAAACAATTTTCAAAACATTTTCTTTGTTAACACTCTTGAGGACTGATACAAGAGTTAAACGTAAAGCAAATCTCCGCACTAAGGAATTTTCTAAACATTTTCCAAACACACAAAGCACAAAGGTATTTTGAAAATGAGCAAACCTCTAAGAGCCCGTAGATAATTACGGATGGAAAGGGTGCTAACACCTTCCCTTTCCATAATCTATCCCCCTTACTCAGAATAATCTCGAAAAGGTCTTTTTCTATTGTTTTCACCCTTTCCTTAATTTGGATAAAAGAAAAGTCAGTGGCGACTCTTGCTTACCGCAACATTTGCAAATACAAATGCAAAACGAGTATATAAACAGTCGGTTCTGCTACCATATCATAGAACTGGTGACTCTGCTGGGGACTTATATAAAAAAAAGTGGGGTTACCTTAGAGCTTAGTTCATCTTTAAAATTTCTTTCATTGTGAGTTTTTATGCTTTACTTTTGAGGGCTTGTTTGGGTTGTTAGTATAGATCCTACACCCGGATTTGGGGCACCTTATTAGGTAAGTAGCAATAAATCATGGAAGTTGTACGGCGTAGACCGATATGGACAAAGTGATAGCTATGTTAGTGTGATACTTTGGTTTGTACTAATGTTCCTTGAGTCAGTCAAGGATACCATTAGGCTTCCTTAGTGTCATTAAGCGCTAACTGGCCTTTAGAACCTTTAATTGACTCATCCTAATCCATTAGAAAGTAGCGAGATGGCCGGCTTTGGTTCCGACCGAAGATTGGTTAATACTCGATACTACACTCATTGAGACTAGAATTTTGGGATATTATGGCCGCAATACTTCGGTGCTTGAGCTAGAACAATGCCTAAAAGAAAGGCCAGTGATATGAGACTCCTTAGAACCCGGTTACTATTAATAGGACAGGTTGAGCCAACTGAAACTTCAAGAGGGTACTTACCTTTAAAACTCATGCAAGCCTTTAAACCTAAGGTCTCTGTGTGACTTGTTTGTGTTTGATATACTTTTGATTTCAAAGCATAATCATAACATCATAAACAACATAACATGTCATTTACACTAACCATTTCAAGGGCCTGTGGATTTATCTCTTATCTGTTTTGTAGGTCGTGGATTCAGCTCGCAAAAAAACCATCCGGATCAATTTTGTAGAGATCCCTCCCAAACTCAAAGAATTGGTTTCAAAGGTTCCTGATAGTTCCTCATTCAACAAGAGATATGGCTACTTGCTTAGTTTGGTTACTACCGGTTTTGACGAAGGTCTGATGAGTGTCTTATTCCAGTTCTTGGACCCTAAGCACCACTGCTTCACATTTCCAGACTATGAGTTGGTGCCTACGTTGGAAGAATTCTCCAAAATACTCAGTTTGCCTATATTAGAGCAGATACCCTTTACCGATTTAGAACAAGATCCAACTGCTGAAGATGTTGCCATAGCTTTGCATTTGAAACCATCTGACATTGAGTCCAATTGGGAAAGGAGGAGTGGAGTTAAGGGCCTCCTCACAATTTTCCTGATGAAGAAAGCCCATGTATTCCTAGACTCCATGAGTTACCATACCTTTGAAGATGTGTTAGCTCTTTTGATCTACGGGTTGGTTCTGTTCCCCAATTCAGACCAGTTTGTAGATGTCAGTGCCATCAACATTTTCCTTGCTCATAATCCAGTGCCTACATTGCTCTGGGATATTCTGCACTCACTTCATACACGCACCATGAAGAAGCGAGGGACTCTTATGTGTTGTGTACCCCTACTCCATAGGTGGTTTATTTCGCACCTTCCTCGGTCAATAATGAAGAATGAATTAGGCTTAAGATGGAACCAGAGATTAATGTCTCTTTCTCACTCTGACATTTATTGGTGCCCTTTCTCCCAAGAAGACATCTCTTTCATTGATCGCTGCGGAGAATTCTCCAATGTGCCACTCCTTGGCATTAAAGGGGGCATAACCTACAACCCCTCTTTAGCTTTACGTCAGTTCGGCTACGTCCGGAGTGATGTCCTCGTGATATGCTCATTCAAGATAGTGTGTTCGACTATTCAAATGATCTGCAAGGTTATCATCAGAAGTTCATCTGTGCTTGGGGAATGGTTAAGAAGACTGATAGCAGGACTCTAGGGAACAAGAAATCCATCCATTTGGAGCCATACCTCAAATGGGTGCGAACTCGTGCTCAAAATCTTATGATGCCGTATGTTGCTATCCTACCAGTGATTTCAGAGCCTATTGTTCAAGGGGTCGAGTCTCGCATCATTCTTCATCCTGATATGCCAACAAACTTTGAAGAATTGCAAAAATCTTGGATACAGCTCAAAGAAGAACGAGATATCTTTGAGTCCCAATTCTATGCCAGTGAGAAGAAGGTGTTGGAACTGACAAAGCGACTTCACGAAGAGCATAATCTCAACGCCTACCTTAGCACAAAAAGGAAGCGTCCTTGAAAGACTTAGAAGTTTTAGAAGTTTCTTATTTGTTATTCCTTTGTAAACTTTGATTTCATTTGAGATTACTAATAAAAAGTCTGTTTTGGTTAAAAGAGTTTAAATTATATAAAGCCCTTGAAAACATTGCATACATATATCATACATATCATTGCATGAACAGGTTTTCAGGACAGGTTTCTTATCCTCTTTGCTGTTTATTTCAGCAATGGCTCTTGAACAAACAGTTAAGGAGCTTCAAGCATAAAATGCCCAATTCCAAGAAATGTTCTTGAATCTGGCTAAGGGACAAGAAGACTTGAAAGCTTTGATTCTCAAGGACAAGAAGAAGAAAAAGAGACCAGTGGGTGTTCTGAATTTGGGAAGAAGGTTCAAAGGACCAGTAAGGCAAGCTTCAGAGCTCACAACTCCATCAAGAAAGAGATACAATCAGGAAGGAGAGCCAAGAGAAGGAAACCACAACACAAGGGAGTCTGAAGAAGATGAGCCTGACTACTCTAAGGAGCAGTATCCTTCTGCTGATGATAAATACAAACAGCTGGAGGATCAGCTCAATGCCATGGAGATCCAAAGGGTGCCTGGGTTGGACTTTGAAGAACTAGGATTGCTCTCAGGGGTGGTCATCCCGCGGAAGTTCAATGTCCCTACATTTGCTAAGTACGACAATGTCTCCTACCCTAAGCTACATTTAAGGTCGTATGTCAGGAAAATTCAACCTCACACTACTGATAGGGATTTGTGGGTACACTTTTTCCAAGAAAGTTTGGCAGGGACTCAGTTGGAATGGTTCTATCAACTAGAAATAACCAATGTGCATAATTGGGAAGATCTGGCTGCTGCTTTCTATAAGTAGTACCAATATAATGTTGACCTCGCCCCGACTCGTACACAGTTGCAAAACATGTCTATGGGTTTCGGCGAGGGCTTTAAGGACTTGCCCAAAAATGGAGGAACCTTGCAGGAAGAGTCCATCCTCCATTGTCTGATAGGGAGCTGGTGGACATGTTCTTGGGCACACTATCCGGGCCATTCTTTAACCACCATATTGCTAGTTCTTCTTCTAGGTTTACAGAATTGATCTTGACAGGTGAACGAGTAGAGGTTGGTATTAAAAGCGGTAAGATACAGAGGGATGCATCCTCCAGCACTGCAAAGAAACCATTCACAAGGAAGAAGGAGGTTAGATTGCTTATGGCCAAAGAAATCTTAACAAAACTGAGTGTTGTCCGACGGTAGGGGCTGTTATGATTTCTAATTCTACATCAAACCGGCAACAGAATAATCAGTCCAGAACAGATAAGCCAAGGAGACAGTTTACCCGAATCAATATGAACCTATCTCAGGTTTTACCACATCTGCTGAAGTCTAATTTGGTTACCTTGAAAGAGGCTCCCAAGAATCCTAACACTACATCTCCTCACTATAATGCAAATGCTCGGTGTGCTTACCATTCTGAAAGTCCGGGCCATAATAAAAACGATTGTTGCACTTTGAAGAATAAAGTGCAGGATTTGATTGAAGCAAAGGAGATTAAATTTGACGCTCCTGAGACTCCTAATGTTATTACTGCCCCTATGCCCAAGCATGGTCGTGGTGTCAATGCTATTGATAATGACATGTTTGTTGCTTCTGTGAATGAACTAGCTACTTCGCTCCTGACTATTAAGAAGAATCTCTTGATGGCCGGTTTATTTCCTGGTTTCGGTGAAGGTTACCACTTATGTTTATCCTTACCTAATGGTTTTCATTTGTTGAAGGAAGGCGTTCAGTGCCTGATGGATGATAAAGAAATCCTTTATGAGAAGACTCCAGTTACTAGTGCTTCATGTGAAGATGTTTCTATCATTACCATTTCTGCCAATCCTCCCAAGGTATCCTCCAAAAGACCTGTCAGGATTACATTTATTCTGAAAGTTTCTCCGTTGATAATTACTTTCCCTGGACCTATGCCATATTCCTCGAATAAAGCTGTTTCCTAGAACTATGGGGCTGACGTCTATTACCATGGCATCAAGCAAGATTTGATGGCTGTTAAAGATAAAGATACCTAAGACTCTAATCTTGACATTAGTAATATCGTCGGGACCAATAAGATAACAAGAAGCGGAAGAGTTTTCTTCCCCGAGGTCTCTCCTCCTAAAATTGTTTCTACTCCTGTGATCATCCCTACTGCTACTCTTGTTAGTATTCCTATGACTACTCCTGCTGCTAGCCCTGCTGTTACCCCCGCTACCGAGTCGGCCGAGACTCAGGGCAAAGAGATATCGGTTGAGCCTATCTAGACGAAGGTGCACCTAGAAGTCATCCCAGAATCCTCTAAGCAAGAGATGAAGGAAATTTTAAAGATAATCAAGAAGAGTGACTACAATGTGGTTGAACAACTGGTGCAGACCACTTCTAAGATCTCAATGTTGGCCCTGTTATTGTGCTCTGAAGCTCATGCCAATGCTTTAGTGAAATTCCTCAAGACTGCTCACGTGCCTCAAGAAACCTCCGCTGATCAATTTGAAGATTGTGTGACCAGTTTGACTGCTGACAACGGGATAGGTTTCTCTAATGCTGATCTGACTCCCAGAGGAATGAAACATAATGATGCCCTTCACGTCTCTATCGAGTGCAGGGGAACTACTTTGTCCCATGTTCTAGTGGATACAGGTTCATCACTGAATGTTCTTCCCAAGAAGGCCCTTAACAGGTTAGATTGCGAAGGATTGACTCTGAAGCCTAGTAACATTGTGGTGAGAGCTTTCAACGGTTCTAAAAGAATGGTGCATGGGGAGGTGGACATCCCTATCAAAGTGGGCACTCAGACTTTTAAATCCACTTTCTATGTGATGGGAATACGCCCATCTTACTCCTGTTTATTGGGTCGACCCTGGATCCATGGGGCTGGTGCTATGACTTCCACCTTACATCAGATGCTGAAGTACCCAGTCAATGGGAAAATTATCACAGTTCATAGGGAGGAGGAGTACATGGTAAGCCACCTGAACTCTTTCAGGTACATTGAAATGGACGGCGAGTTCATTGAGACCCCCTGTCAGAACTTCGAGGAGGTTCCACAAACTATTGCTGCAACCAAAACCTCTGCCAGTGTTCCAAAGACTACTAGGCCTCCGCTGAAGATGGTCTTTTTGAAAGATGCCAGAGCAGTTATTGAAGAAGGTGGGTGTACAATTTGGGGCCATCTTCCGGATATTCCTTACAAATCTGACAAATTTGGTATGGGTTTTATATCAGGAGCTCAAAGGGTTGTTCGTCACGCTCGTGCCAGAGGACCACCCTTACGCATCAACAATCACGGGGTTAATGCTTTGGAAGACAGTGATTGTGATTGTGACATGGACCAGTGGATCTTCCTAACTGTCAGTGGAGGACTCACCAACTAGAAGGCTAAAGAGTTTGTGCCGATTACTTTTATTCAGGAGTAATTGTCCTTTTTTTGGATATGTAATAAATGAATTATACAAACTCTAAAACCTTGTGTCTTACCCGAGGCACAATGGTTTTTTTTAGGGTTATCATGTTTCATTATCATATGTCACTAATAAAGCATTGGACGTTTTTACATACAAATTTTGTGCTCTTTGCCTTTCTTTTTTGCTTTTTACTTTATAAACAGCTATGCTCTTACACACACTCACATATCAAAATGCAGATCCACGTCCACTCTGGATCCCATTGATAACAGTTCTACTATTGCTCATTATGGTTTTGAAAATCCGATCAACAAAGTCGAGGACGAAGGTGAGGAAGATTGTGAGGTACCGGGAGAGCTTGCCAGACTGTTACAACTGGAAGAAAGGGAAATACAGCCTCATAAGGAGCCAGTTGAGACAATGAACTTGGGTACTGAAGAGGACATAAAAGAAGTCAAGGTAGGTGCTAATTTGGAGTCCAGTGTCAAACAGCAGTTAATACAGATGCTACATGAATATGTTGAGGTTTTTGCCTGGTCATACAAAGACATGCCATGGCTTGACACCAATATTGTGGTTCATCGCCTACCGACAAAAGAGGATTACCCTCCAGTGAAATAGAAGGTTCGTCGTATGCGGCCGGATATGTCAGAAAAGATTAAGGCTGGAGTCATGAAACAGTTCAATGTCGGTTTCTTAGCTGTCATGTCTTATTCATAATGGGTCGCCAATGTTGTTCCAGTACCTAAGAAGGACGGTAAGGTACGTATATGTGTGGATTATAGAGACCTGAACAGGGCAAGCCCCAAGAATGACTTTCCGCTTCCCCATATCATTGTTCTGGTTGACAACACCGCACAACATAAGGTATTCTCCTTCATGGATAGTTTCTCTGGATATAATCAGATCAAAATGGCATATGAGGACATGGAGAAGACGACCTTCGTCACACAGTGGGGCACTTTCTTCTACAAGGTTATTCCATTTGGGTTGAAGAACGATGGGGCAACCTATCAACGGGCCATGGTAGCTTTGTTTCATGATATGATCCATCACGAGATAGAGGTCTACGTGGATGATATGATATCTAGGTCTCAGACTGAAGAGGAACACCTTGATCACCTGTAGAAGTTATTTGACAGGCTGAAGAAATACAAGTTGAGGCTGAATCCGAATAAGTGCACCTTTGGAGTAAGATCTGGTAAGCTCTTGGGTTTCGTTATCAGCAACAAAGGCATTAAAGTGGATCCTGCAAAAGTCAAAGCTATACAAGAAATTCCAACTCCTCGCACTGAGAAGGAAGTCAGGGGATTCTTGGGACGCCAAAACTACATAGCCAGATTCATTTCACAGTTGACCGCTACTTATGAGCCAATCTTCAAGTTATTGAAGAAAGATCAAACAGTGAAGTGGAATGACAATTTCCAGTATGCCTTTGACAAAATCAAGGAATACCTTCAAGAGCCTCTAATTATGATGCCTCCAGTTGAAGGAAGACCTCTGATCATGTACTTAACAATATTAGAGAACTCAATGGGGTGTGTGTTGGGGCAGCATGACGAGTCTGATCGAAAAGAGCATGAAATATACTACCTTAGCAAAAACTTGATGTGCTTTGGCATGGGCTGCTCGCTGACTAAGACAATATATGCTGATTCATACTACCTTATTGATATCTAAAATGGATCCTATCAAGTACATCTTTGAGAAGCCCGTTCTCTCCGGAAGAATAGCAAGATGGAAAATGATCCTGACCGAATACGACATCCAATACACAACCCAGAAAGTAATCAAGGGAAGTGTACTAGATGATCATTTGGCTCATCGGGCTATGGATGACTACCAATCCATGAATTTTGAGTTCCCGTACGAGAACATCATGCTAGTAACTGATTATGAAGAACCTGGACCGGATGAAGGACCTGAAAAAGGATCCTGATGGACTACAGTTTTTAGCGGAGCTTCCAACGCTCTTGGAAATGGAATTGGCACTATGATCATATATCCTAAAGGCTGTCATACTCCTTTCACTGCCAGGATATATTTCAGTTGTACCAACAATATGGCTGAGTATGAAGCATGTATCATGGGTCTCAAACCTGCAACCGATTTAAGGATAAAGTTCTTAAGCATGTTTAGAGACTCGGCTTTAGTAATCATCCAGATCAAAGGAGAATGGGACACGAAACACCCAAACCTCATCCCATAAAAGGAACATGTGTTGACACTAATCCCATACTTTGAGGAAATTACTTTTGAGCATTTTCCACGAGAAAAAAATCAACTAGTGGATGCACTAGCTACGATGTCACCCATGTTCAAGGTCAGATGGGATAATGTGGCTCCTCATATCACTATTGAGAGGATGGACGAGCCAGAATACTATCACGAGATTGGTACTGAAGAAGTAGCGGATAAGCCTTGGTTACATGAAATCAAAATATATCTCGAACTCCAAGAATACCCTGAAGGAGCTTCAACCAATGATAAGAAGTTCCTAAGAAGGTTCTCTGCTAAGTTCTTTCTCAGCAATAGAATCCTATACAAGCGCAACCACGACTCTACCTTGCTCTGGTGTGTAGACAAGAGTGAGGCAGAAAGGATTATGGTTGACTTACATGAAGGTACCTTTGGCACTCATTCCAGTAGACACTCAATGGCTAAAAAGATCCTACGGGCAGGATACTACTGGTCCACTATAGAGGCAGACTGTTATCAGCATTCACGAACTTGTCACAAATGTCAGATCTATGCTGACAAGGTACATGTACCTCCAGTTCCTCTGAACATCTTGACTGCTCCTTGGCCATTCGCAATGTGGGGCATCGACATGATTGGAGAGATCAGACCTACAGTTTCTAATGAGCACCGCTTCATCCTGTTTTCCATTGATTACTTCACAAAGTGGGTCGAGGTAGCTTCATTTGCTTCTGGTACGAAGAACATCGCAGCCCGATTCATCAGACATAACCTTATATGTTGGTACAGTATCCCTGAAAGAATCATTACAGATAATGGTACCAATCTCAATAACACTATGATCACCGAGCTTTGCACGCAATTCAAGATTCAACATCATAACTCTTCTCCCTATCGGCCGAAGATGAATGGCGATGTAGAAGCTGCTAACAAAAACATCAAGAGAATCATACAAAATATGGAGGTGACATATAAAGATTGGCTGAGATGTTACCATTTTCTCTTCATGGTTATCGCACCATAATACGCACATCAACGGGGGAAACTCCTTTCTCTTTGGTATACGGTATGGAAGATGTCCTGCCCATTAAAGTGCATATCCCTTCCCTAAGAATCATGAAGGATACAGGGCTGAGCGAAGACGAATGGGTCCAAACTTGACTTGACCAGTTAAACATGATTGATGAGAAGAGGCTCGTGGTTGTCTATCACGGTCAGATGTACCAAAAATGTATGATCAAAGATTTCAACAAGAAGGTCATACATCAGGTATATCAGGCTGGTGACTTGGTAATCAAGTGCATCATACTGCCACAAGGTGATCCCAGGGGAAAATGGACTCCCACATACGCAGGGCCATTTGTAATCAAGAACATATTCTCTGGTGGAGCCATGATCCTAACCACTATGGACGGTGACGACCTTCCACACCCGGTAAACGTGGACATAGTTAAAAAATACTACGCATAAACAAAGACCCGTTAGGTCGACTGGCCTAGGAAAAAATAAGGGCATCCCAGCGAACCAAAAGGGTTCGGGCAAAAATTAGGGATATACATAAAAAAATATGTACACCCGGCAAGTCGAAAACCTGAAAAGGCGGCTTGGGCAAAAAAGGGTATCCCAGTGGACTGAAAACCCGAAAGGGCGGTCCAGGCAAAAGTTATGGATTTAAAGTGTATAACTATGTCCCGTTGGATCACCTTACAGCCAATCTTCAGTATCAACTATCAAGCTCAAACGGTACTAACCAATCCAATCAGCTTTAGACGAGCAGTGAAAGGGATGAGACGCTCAAAGGCATAAAGACAATAGCCTAATGGGAACCCAATGGGATTATTTCACATAGTTGTTTTTCTTTGTGTACTATCTTTGTATAGTTTCTATTCTTACAACGAAATTCTCTTACTAGGATATCTGTCTCCTTGTACAAAAACGCTTATTTCAAGTTAATACAAAACTATTCCTTTGAAAGTGCAAAACTTCTGTTTTTATTTTCATGTTATATGTGCGAAAACGTCCAGTGATTATTCTTGAACATATGCATTTGAATATGATTACTGCTTAAAAATATACACCTAAGAAAAACAGAAAGGTAATTGCTAATGACTTTAAGAAATAGGATAATATCTAAGGGCCATCCACAAGATCCCCGCATATGTCTTCCCTGACAGATACCTTCTCCAACAGGTACAGAAGCAGTGGCATTTCAATACAAGGTCACTGCCATATTCTCAGCAGGTAACCTATTGATGTCAGTTGTTCTCGCATCACTGGCAGAAGCAAAAATCTCCAATTGCTTCTCTAAAATCCCCAGTGAAGTCGCCAAGCTTCTCAGGATTCCCCAATAGAATTTTGACAAAATCCCCAAGCATTTTGTGAAGTTCACCTTCAGCAACAGATTCTTATAAAAACTCAAGTAGTTTATAAATCCTTATCCCCAATAGAGTTTATTTCTCTAGCTGTGGAAGTTCATCTCCCAGTGGAGTTTATTTCTCCAAAACTGTTGAAACATTCCAACAGAGTTCTTCCTCTCGGAAAAATCATTCTCAAACAGAAGTCGAAGATCCTCAGAAGAGAAAGGGAATCGCCAACAAAACTGTCTCCATTCACTATCCCCAGTGGAAATTGAAGAATCGCTTTCTTCACTCACCAACAGCAGTCCGAGATTTATTTTCCCAGACAAAGATACCGCACAACAACATTACACGTTCATACATCATGGCATGTGCATACAAATACATATATCATAATCTCATTTATTTTGGGATCATCATGCAATTTATACATCATGACATCGCATGAAACTGATTTTACCTTTTCAGGTTAAATTAACAGACAGACAAACACTATCAATTTTTACAACAGGTCAAAGATTAATTCCCGAAACCAGACGGGGAAACTATATGTACGACCAAGTGGTATGAACTTCCGAAACAAGACGGGTTTACCAACAAATACAGCAGGCCACAGATTAATGCTCGAAACCAGACGGGGAAGCTATCTATGTGACCAGTAAAACAAGTTCCAGATTAATGCCTGAAACCAGCCAGGAAAACTATCTGTGGATGATCGATTGTAGATTAATACATGTAACAAGCCAGGAGAACTATCTACATGAAGAGATTGAAGATTAATACCTATAACAAGTCAGGAAAACTATCTTTCTTTCTTAAGTCATAGATTGATACCTGAAACCAGACAGGATAACTATCTCAACGACCAAACAAAAACATAGTTCCAGATTAATACACGTAACAAGCCAGGACAGCAATCTATGGACGACCGACAAATTTCAAATTCCAAATTAATACCTGAAACCAGACAGGACAACTATCTATGAACAAGCTGATTATAGATTAACACCTGAAACCAGACAGGAAAGCTATCTACATGACCAGACGAAGCAATCTTATATGAGTTCCTTCTTATATATCTCCAGGTGCAGACTAACACAGACTCATCCTGAAGCAGTCCTACACAGGCTCTTTCTAATACATTTTCAGGTAACGGATAATTCCATTACCCTCATCAAATCACTGGAAACCTGGACTTCAACCAGAATACAGCAAACGGTCATCTCTCCAGAGATAATTCTTCAGCAGAGCCTCGGACAACTGAAGTTCTAGACTCTATTCCCCATAAAGTTTTTCTCAAACAGGAGAACAACATAAACCCACATTCCTAACGGACTCCTACTCAAACAGAAGGAACAGGAACCCCCAAAGGGATCATGTGTGAAATCAACATCTACATTGGATGGCATCTTTAAGCCCATCTCTGATGAATCTCTGCCATCTCCTCCAAATGGCCTCTGTAATCCCATTCCCTACACCACGAACCATCAGTGTTATTTCATGCAAGTGCAAATTTTTGGGCACTCTAGTGTTCAATCATCTTCCACCTTCAGATCACGAAAGGCAGACAAGCCAATCTACATCTTCAGGTTTAAGAAGATTGAACAGGGGCAGTTGTTGTACCCCAAAATTTGCCCTCTCATATTTTCCCAAGATTTTTCTCTTACATAGGTGATTACAAGCATTTGATTAAAAGAAAAAATAAAATTTTTGAAGATAAACAAGGAGTCTTTGATTGTCATCTTAACAAAGTCTTTTGATTGGCATGTTAAAGGGCCTTTTTGATTGGTATTTGGACACGATTCGATTGAGTGCCTAAACTTCTCCAAACTTGCCTCAAATTTCCAAACTTCGATTGAAGCCTTAGTCTTTGGCTTATTGGCTGCATACCAGCTTCGATTGGGCATGTGCTTCCTTTAAAACAACCTCTTTCGATCCAAAAAGGAAGGGCCTCCTATTAATGCTCCTTCAATTACACCATTGGCTTTGCATGCTGGCTTGATTCACAATGCAATGGCTACTTGCATGCAAGTTGGATTTCTACTTCGTTTGGGCATTTGATTGTCTTTGGAGCAAGCTTGATTCCTGCTTCGACTAGACAAATTATCCCTCTGTGCGTGCCTTCAGCGCACAAAGCAAGAACTTCTTCAAACTGGCCTTCAATTCACAAAGCTCCCACTGGGCAAAAGGCCCTCATTGTGTCACCAGCGCAAGTAAGCCCCTTCACGTCTGCCTTGGATTCACTAAGACAAATACTTCGTTTGTGCTTGCTTTCAATGCACAAGGCCAAGACTCCACGGCTCAATTTCTACAATATGGCCCCTTCGAAAGAGCATTCCAAAGGTCCAGTCGAAGGACACACATTTGAGAGTCAGTCGAAGAAGGCACAAAGCATGTATGTGACCCCTTCAAAAGAGCACACATTTGGTTCAAAACAAAGAATACACAAAGGGTCCATTTGAAGGACACTTTGATGGAAAACTCATATTGTTGTCTAAAAAGGGGGTCTGGTCGAAGGATGGATCTAGTTGGTCAAAATGAAAAAAATATTCAAAGAGGCCTGCTGGTCCAAAAGCCAACATACTGCCAATTTCAAGCCAACATGCACAAGCACATTCATTGGCCAGGAAATAGTTTTCGTTTGGGCTAGCTAAATAGGGGTTTCAAACGAAGAAGTCCCAGTGATGAAAACATGAGCCAGTCGAAGGGTGCACAAGGGGTACATTCGAAGAATCATGCAAAGCCCTATTCAAAGGACACACCTTGGTGGACCATTTGAAAAGGGTACAAAGCATACACAGAAAGTCCATTCAAAAGAGCCAGTCGAAGGAGGCAACTTGAGGCCAATCGAAGGGAAGGGATTGAAGGCGTTCGAAAGATGGAAGTGTGTCCAGGTTCATTCAAATTCAAAAAGGGATAAGTTTCTATGACTTTTGCAAAGTTAAAAAACTTCATTCATGGCTTTGAAAACACTTGTTTATGGTTGTTTGAACATGTGTTCTCTTGTCCCCTCTATCCTCTCTATATAAGGAGACCAGAGACACAAGCCCGGGATGGAGATTTTTTCAGTTACACACATACGCTGCCCCATAAACCACCCCAAAGGTATCAAATATTCCCAAACACTAGCCAATTCACGCCCCAGTCGAAGCATCTCGTCCTTGTTTGCAGAGAACATGCCCAAGCACTAGGAATCTCCAACACCACAGATCTATACACCAATGTTGGTAAGGAAAAAGTAAGGAATTAAACTCCATTATTTTTTCTTTGCATGTCATAGTCATTCGATTTTCATTCATGATCGAAGGGCCTGGGTTGGTACCCAGGCCTGTATTTGTTTCCTTTTCTTTCTATCACTTGTTGCAAATTCAGCATGAGTAAAGCCAATGTGCATAGAATCGAAGGACCTGGGCTTGGCACCCAGGTCATGCTTTTCATTTTGCTACCATATCTTTGCAGACCAGCGCGGATAGGATCAAAGAACCTGGGTTCGACACCCAGGTCCAACATCTTTATTGTTCTAATATTTGTCTTACAGATATGAATCGAAAAGTAGATTGCCTCTCCTAGATCGAAAGGAAGCATTTCCTTCCATCGAAACAGGAAATATTCCCCCTGGATCAAAAATCCCATTTTCCTCTGAATCGAAGGAAGCTCTCTCTCTGCAATCAAAGGATCCTCCCTTTGCATTTTTACTTTTGTTTATTTCATTTTTTTTATTGACTTCTTTTTCATTTTAACTTTAAATATAAAAAAAATCACAAAAAAACATTAGGATAATTTTTATTAATCAAATTAATTTGTAAATAAATTAATTAATTATTTTAATCTTTTTTTTCTTGAAATTAAAATTAAATAGACTTAAGTTTTATTTTCTCTTATAAATATAAAAAAACAAAGCAAAAAGATTTCTTGTCCTTAGAATTAGACGTCCATTTCAATTTATTCGCGCATTTATTTATTTTCGCATTTTTTTACATTATTTACCTGTATACTATATGTAATAGTAATTAGGCTTTATTTTTTGCTTTTAAATTCTGCACTCCCCAAGTTTTGTATATTGTAAATCCCCCCCGAAGCCATGTAATAGTCTAGGTTTACCTTCTGCATTTTATATTCTGCAATATATATTAACTACTAGTAACTAGGCGTGTATGAAAAGATTGAAATCAAACGTTAGCAAACTTAACAAAAAGACCAAAATAACTGAACATGACACACTTGCACATATACACCTCTAGGGTGCCCCACTTTGGTTGCCTTCAGAAATAAAACAGTCATGAGGAATGAACGCTTTAGAAAAGACCCATAAATCAAAAAGATCATAGTCCCCCGATGGCCCTATAGTTGCCTTTCGGTAAATGATCTAGTCCCTAAACATATTTTCTAAAGCGTCTCCATAAGTTGCTTTCGTGATTGTATAATACCTTTGATGTCCCTCATACATCCAATGATAGGACTACCTACTCACTAATAGTAGGATAGCACTGTCTAAAGGATAGGAGGAAAAGAATTACCTTTTCGAATAAAAAGTAGATAGCTATTAGAAGTTTGCTCAAAAACATTTAACACTTACACAAATACTACTTTTGAAGAAAAAAAACAATTTTCAAAACACTTGCTTTGTTAACACTCTTGAAGACTGATACAAGAGTTAAACGCAAAGCAAATCACCGCACTAAGGCATTTTCCAAACATTTTCAAAACACACAAAGCACAAAGGTATTTTAAAAATGAGCAAACCTCTAAGAGCCCGTAGATAACTATGGATGGAAAGGGTGCTAACACCCTCCCTTTCCATAATCTACCCCCCTTACTCAGAATAATATCGAAAAGGTATTTTCTAATATTTTCACCCTTTCCTTAATTTGGATAAAAGAAAAGTCGGTGGCGACTCTTGCTTATCGCAACATTTGCAAACACAATGCAAAATGAGTATATAAACAGTTGGTTCTGCCACCGTATCACACTATCGTCCAAAGAAGCGATGAGACCCTCAGAGATTACATTGATCGGTTCAACCGCGAAGCCATTCAGGTCCCATACACCGATCACATGAAGAGATATTTGCTCAAGAGAGGACTCCTCTCGGGCACAGAGTTCAGGAAGGCCGTCGGTATCGAACCACCCTGGGCTTTCGATGCTCTCCTCGAAAAGACTAGAGCCTGTATGGACTATGAGGAGAGGGAAGCGGCCAACAAAGCCCGCGACTCGAGGAATCACATATCGACCAACACCCTGTGACACCAGGACGCAGGCCCTCCTCAATGAATGGGCGAGAAGAGAAGGGATGATAAACCGCGAGATCCCCGCGAGCACAGGGGACCTGTAAGGCGATTCACCAAATACACTTTGATGACAGCTTCCCGCAAGCGGATCTTGGCGGAGTGTGCTAATATCGACTTCAAGGATGGAAGCGTCAAACGTCCTTGATCTACTCCTGTGAAGCCCGAGGTTGTTAGGAGCAAATACTGTCAGTACCATCAAAGTCACGGGCACCTGACTGAAGATTGTGTCCATCTCAAAGACGCCATCGAAACCCTCATCAAGGGTGGTAGACTCGGGCAATATCGATGCAATGACGCCCCTCGTCGAGATGCCCGCGAGAAAAAAGAGATCGAGGAGAACACCCGACCATCGGATGAGAAGGCCGCCATCCAGATAGCTTTCTCTGTTACAAGGTCGGAGGACTTCTACATCCCCAACAGATGTAAGGAAGAACCTTTGTCCATGCACAGCAGGTGGGAGAAATTCCCCTCCGCCATGGTTATAATTGGCAAGCGATTAAACAACATCTCCATAAACTCCTCGAAAAGAAAGCTCGACGAGTTGGTCAACGCAGCCCCGACTCAAGCGGTGACATTCGAGAAGTTCAAGGGTAGATCAGAACCAATCACATTCTACCTTGAAGAGTTGCTTTGAGGGCCCTCTAACTCGAGCATCCCTCTGTTGGTGAGGGCAAGAATGACTAATTTCGATGTTCACCGTGTCTTGGTTGATGAGGGAAGTTCTTTCAATGTTATGTATAACCATTTGTTCCAAACCTTACAGCTCGATGACACCCACCTTTATCCATACGTGGGGTCTGACCTGCAAGGCTTCAATGGCTCGACCTCCAAACCATGGGGGTACGTTGAACTCTTCATCACCTTTGGGGAAGAAACTACATCCCACCAGATCAAGGTGCGATTTCTGGTCATCGACTTCCCGTCTCTCTACAACTGCATCCTAGGGAGACCAATGCTGGTTGAATTAACCGTTGTACCCTACATTGTCCATCTGAAGATGAAATTCTACACAAGAAGGGGACGCGTCACCACCATCCATAACGATATCTCATCTTCCCAAATATGTTTCAATGAGGCTTCTAAGGGACAGAGTACAGTCGACACTGGGGCGCGGCCTGCCAATAGAGCTGTTACTGCTCGACCTGAACCATAGCCTGTCAAGACAGAAGAATAAAGGGCTCCACCCAAGGTCGACTCTATCTCGCACGACACCTGCTTCGACAAGGATGAATCCCCCAACGACGAACAGGAACTCCTCCGACCAATCCCAGACGAAGATTTCGAGTTCGTCCCCCTCGGTGAAGACCCTCACAAAGGCGTGAAGATCGGCATCGGACTCCCTAACTTGGCGAGGAAGCAAATCAAAGCTTGCTTGAGGGAGAATGCGGACCTGTTTGCATGGAGCGCTGTAAAGATGCTCGGACTCGACCCTGAGGTTGCCTGTCACCAATTGGCCATTGATCCAGCCGTTACCGCGGTTGTACAACGTAGACGTAGGCAGTCTCCCGAGAAAGAGGAGACTGCTAAAAATGTTGTAAAAGACCTCCTAGAGGCTAATTTTATTTTTGAGGCCTGGTATTCAACCTGGCTCTCAAATGTTATACTTTTTAAGAAAAATAATGCAAAATGGAGAATGTGTGTTGACTATACTGATCTTAACCGGGCATGTCCCAAAGACGCTTTTCCTTTACCTAATATTGACATGATGGTCGATAATTCGGCCGACTATAAAATTTTATTATTTATGGACGCCTACTCGGGCTATAACCAAATCTAAATGGCGATGAGCGACAAGCATTACACTGCTTTCATGACCAGCTTAGGAAATTACTACTACAATATAATGCCCTTCGGTCTGAAAAACACAGGGGCAACATACCAGCGGATGATGAATAGAGTCTTCTGCGACGAGATCAGTGATATGCTCGAGGTATACATGGACGACATGATCGTAAAATCTTAAAAAATACCGACCATGCTGCCCACCTCAAAAAGGTCTTTGCCTAAGCGAGACAATGCAGAATGAGATTCAACCCTGAGAAATGCACCTTCGGGTTAAGGCGGGCAAATTCCTCGATTTCTATCTGATTGAACGGGGAATTTAAGCCAACCCTGACAAGTGTCGGGCATTCTCCGAGATTCCTATGCCTAGCCCAAAGAAATACATACAAGTCCTAAATGGCATGCTCACGTTGCTCTCTTGATTCGTGGCGAAACTCGCGCAATACGCTCTTCCATTTTTCAAACTATTATGCAAAGAGGAAGCCTTCGAGTGGACCGAGGAATGCGACCAAGCCCTCCTCCATCTCAAGAAAAGCCTTTCACAATCGTCCGTGCTGTCTTGACCTGAGAGTGGGGAAACCCTCTTCCGTTACCTGGACGTCTCCGCCGGGGCCGTAAGCGCAACCCTCGTTCGTGAGACTCCAGGCGGGAAAAAACCAGTGTATTTCACGAGCAAAGCGCTACAAGGGCCGGAGGTTAGGTATCAACAAATTGAGAAGGTGGCCTTGGCCCTTGTCAATGCGGAGAGGAGGCTTAGACATTACTTCCTGGCACACACGGTCGTCGTACGAACGAACCAACCCATAAGACAACTCTTATGTCGACCAGACATGACAGGTCGAATGCTAAAATGGTCCTTAGATCTATCAGAGTTCAACATCTAGTACGAGAGAAGGAAAGCCCTTAAAGCCCAAGCATTGGCCGACTTCGTCGCAAAGATGACTGCCCATGATTCCCCCATAGGGAAGAAGCATAAGTGGACCATCTTTGTGGATGGAGCTTCCAGCTCAACAGGGAGCGGAGCGGGAATCCTCCTCGAGAATGAGGAAGGCGTCATGATCAAACATTTCCTCACCCTTTCTTTTCCAACATCGAACAATCAGGCTGAATACGAGGCCCTGCTCGCAGGATTAAGGTTGGTCGAGGATTTGGATGCCCGAGAGATACAAATTTTCACTGACTCCCAACTTGTCGCATCTCAAGTTCAAGGGGAATACCAGGCTAAGAACAATAGCTTGATCGAATATTTAAACTTGGTCAGAGAACATATGAAGAAGTTTGATCGGGCAGAGATCATGCACGTGCCACACGAACAGAACACGCAGGCCGACATACTTTCAAAGCTCACAAGCACAAAGAAGAAAGGCGGTAACAAATTAGTCATCCAAGAATCCCTTTCTCTCCCGAGTATTCAAAAGTCCACTATGCCACCCGAGGTAAATTCCATTGGGGACAACTCGTGTTGGATGACCCCGATGTTCAACTTTCTGACAAAAAGGGGAACTTCCCGTGGACCAAAGAGAGGCATCTGCAACCAAACGACGAGCATGTTCGTACGTGGTACTCGAACACAAACATTACCGTCGGGGATTCTCCATCCCACTCCTAAAATGTGTCGAAGAATCGGCAATCCCCGAGATACTATGGGAAATCCATGAAGGAATCAATGCCCAACACATGGGTGGAAGATTCCTAGCATGAAAGGCGCTGCGAGCAAGCTACTACTGGCCGACCACTCAACAAAACTCCAAGGAGCACGTCAAGAAATGCGACAAGTGTCAGAGGCACGCAGACATGCACCTCGCGCCATCACACGAGCTCAACACACTATCCTCCCCATGGTCGTTCGCCTGGTGGGGAATGGACATCCTCGGACCTTTCGTGCAAGGGAGGTATCAAAGCAAATTCCTGGTCGTGGTCGTCGACTATTTCACGAAATGGATAGAAGCCGAAGCTCTGGAAAAATCACTTCACACAATATCCTTAGTTTCTACAAGCGAAACATGCTTGCCCGATTTGGGATGCCACAAGCGCTTGTCACTGACAATGGGACCCAGTTCACCGATCAAGGTTTCCAAAACTTCATTTCCAAACTCGGCACCTAGCAGCACTTCACCTCAGTCGAGCACCCACAAACTAACGGGAAAGTCGAGGCCGCGAATAGAGTCATCCTACGAGGACTCAAGCTCAGGTTGGGCGAGGCAAAAGGGGGGTGGGACGAAGAACTACATAGAATCCTATGGGCATATCGAATGACTCCCCACTTGACGACGGGCGAGACCCCATTCTGGCTAACCTATGGCAACGAGGTTGTCATCCCTGTAGAAATCTTGGAACCATCCAAATGAACTGAGGCCCCTCTAGACGAGGAACTAAATGACGAGGACCTAAGAGAAGAGCTCGATCAAGTAGAGGAAATCTATTTAGGAGAAGATTTTCGCGAGGCTGCACTAAAACAACATATAGCCCTTCGCCGTGACAACAAAGTCGTAAAGCAAGAATTCCAGCTCGACAGCCTAGTCCTATGGAGAAATCAGAGAGATTACCGCGAAGGTAAGCTGGCTGCGAACTGAGAAGGACCATACCACGTCCATGGAGCTACGGGCATCGAGGCATACTACCTCGAACATTTAAATAGAGAACCACTACCTAGACCATGGAACACTACAAAACTGAAACAATATTACAACTAAGTCCTTAGCAGTCGACCAGTCCTCTCCAACCGACGACGGGACGAGCTTGACCACATAGGCATGTTAAGGTATGGACATGGCCTCCAAACATCAACGTCGACGGGTTGTTGTTCATTTCTCGAGCAGAAACTTAGCTCGACAGGGACACCTCAATCGAGTTGTGTTGTTGAAGTACCCAACAGGCAGAAAAACCAGTTCGCGATGGGCAGTTCACGCCACGAACTTAAGATCCCGACCAAGATCTTGAGCTTGTTCCAAGGATCCCTACTCCACCCCCTCGACACATCCCAACATGTGTTGTCCACAACCAAGGTCGAACATAAACCTTCACTCGTGAAAATTACAAATTTTCACAAAACAAACAAGTCCAAAAAAAATGACGAACAGATAGCTAGCAAACATCAACGAAAGCGTAAAGGCATAAAAACAAAGCAAAAACATTTACATATGTCGACCATGAGGGCCTACGTTGTCTGAATATTACAAAAAGTATAGGCACGCATGCCCCAAATACAAACAACCAAAATATCATAGAAATACTAATCACTCAGTGGAGTGCTCACTTCGACCTCCACCTTGGGGGAATCAGGAGGAGGAACCACCCGGTCATCAATCACTTGGGATAATACTCTGACACCATTAGTGTTGAGCCCCGGATTCAGCACGGACAGCTGGGCCAGTGCATTCTCGAAGTCGTCTGTAATACGGTGGGAGAACTGACTTTAGGGTTTTGCATTTTATCGCAAATGTTGCGGATAGTAAGAGTCGCCGCCGACTTTTCTTTTATCCGATAAAGGAAAGAGTGAAAAGAACAGGAAAGACCTTTTGAGAATTTTCTGAGTAAGGGGGTAGGTTATGAAAAGGGAAAGTGTTAGCATCCTTTTCATCCGTAGTTATCTACGGGCTCTTAATCGCTAGCTCACTTTTGAAATGCTTTGTGTTTGTGTATGTTTGCAAATATTTTGAAAATGCCTAAGTGTGGAAATTTTGCAATGATTCTCGTATCATTGAGAATGTATACAAAAATGTTTGTTTTGAAAAAATTTATTGGGAGAAAATGTTTGTTTTGTGAAAAGATGTTTTGAAAATGAAAATTCAAGGCAATTTTCTTTATAATAACCCTTATATCAGTCCTCAAGAGTGTTTATAAAGCGTTTAAAAAGTAGTTGTTTTGAAAATATGAGGTGTGAAAGTTTTCTAAATTTGTGAGCAAGTGATGACGAGCGATCTACCTACTTAAAAAGTCTTTGTTTTTTTCCTCCTCCTTTAGATAGTGTTATCCTACCATTAGTTAGTAGGAAGTCCTATTGTTGGATGTTAGGGACAAGCGTGGGTCATCGTACAGTCATAGAAGGCAACTTGTAGGACAATTTAGCAATTTTTGTAAGGGACTAATATTGTTTACCGAAGGCAGCATCGAAGGGTCATCGAGGGACTACGATCTTTTAACTGAGGGTCTTTGTTAAAGCATCCCACGTTCGAGGGTCATGACTGTTTTTTCATCTTTGGCAACAAGTGAAGTTACCCTAGAGGTGCGTGTGTGCGAAGTGTTTTGATTTCAAGTATTTGTCTTGAGATTAGGTTTTCTATTGTTTGTTTTTAATCTTGTCATACATGTGTGTATATATATATATATATATATATATATATATATATATATATATATATATATATATATATATATATATATATATATATATATATATATATATATATATATATATATATATATATATATATATATATATATATATATATATATATAGCAGAAAATAAAAATGCGAGAAATAAACTACGCTATTACATCGCTTCAGGGATGGGGAGTACAAACCATAAATTGGGGAGAAAAATATAATGAAAATCCTAATTTATCTATTACAAGCTTTGAGCAATTACGTAATTGTATAAGTGAGAAAATAAGCAAACGCGCGGAGATGATGAAGAGAAGATATGTCAAAACCCTAAAACATTTTCTAAGTGTTTTAGAAAAAAGTATTTTTGGTGTTTTTTGTTTAGAAAAATAATTGATAGTGTAAAATAATAACAAAACCTAATTCTATTTATTTTGCAATTTAATTAAAAAAATAAAACAAAGTGATTAAATTAAATAATTTTTATTTATGAAAATTAAATTAATTAATTAAAAACCTAAATCTAAATTTTTTTGTGATTTTTTTATTTTTGGTAATTAAATAAAAATGAAATTAAAAAAAGAAAAGAATTAAATTAAAACAAACAAAAACAAAAGAAAATTAATGGGCCTGGCGTTGTAAAAGAAAAGTGGGGGTATGAAAAGAAGAAAACATTAGGCCCAAGATGATGAGCCTGAGCGCCTGTATTGAGATCCAATGAGGATGAACTCAGGAGGTACACCATGGGGCACGTGTTTGGTGCCTTGGATCTGATTGCATGATAATCTGATGGTGTTGATGATGGGGGTACATGATGAGCGTGTATGCTTAGTTCACACTGGATCTGCAATGAAGATGTTAGAAAAATAAAATGCCCTACGTCTGGATCAAACCCAGGACTAGGCATAGGTATGACTTAAACACGCGTGCGCTGCCACTGGGGTGGCCATTAAATTCGGTCATAAAATAGTTTCAGTTAAATATATTATAAAACTTGTTTTTTAAAAATGAAGAAATGGCGCCATAGCCATCATCTTCTTCGCTGAAACAAAGACAACAACATTCATGGCTTGATCTTTGTAACACTCATTTCCTAACCAAACACAAAAGTATAAACATGAAACTTGCTCAAAATTTCCTTACAAATTCAATGGTATAATTCTCAAGAGCTAATAATCAAAGATAACCACAAATTTCATCTAGTACCAAAATAAAACCCTAACAGTTCTGAGTCAAAATTCTCATTTAAATGAGAACTAAGGCCATGGTTAGCTTCAGGGAATTGATATCTACATTTTATCTTTAGAATGTATTTGAAAATGTTGCTTAAATGGAGATATCATAGTTTGGAAAACTTACCTCTTGAAGTGGAAACTCAGAACGCGTATGGATGCTCCCAGGTGCAATGTGATGATTGATTAAGCTTTCTTAGACCTCCCTGAACGTGTTACAATCCTTACTTTGTGCTGAAAGTGTTTAAATCTACCCAACCAAGTCAACTTGCAAGCTTCGGTTATGGAGTTTAGGGGATGAGGATGATGATGTTATAGAAGTGTAACAATGGTATGGACAAGTTCTAAATGATGATTTTGAGGTGTTTGGATGGTTAGCTTGAAAAGATATGGCAAGGGTGGTGAATTTAAAAGTTAAGGTCTTCAAGGTTCAAAAATGGAGTTTTTGATCCAATTCTGAATTTAAGGGAGTTTAAAGGTGTTTTAGAGCTGTGAATTCCTGTCTTATAAGTGCAAGGATGACCTCTATTTATAGGGAAAGGTTGGAAGGAATGAGAACATTAGTTTTGAAAGTTGAAGAGTTATGGTTTGGTTGGAAGTGAACTTTGAAGTTTCTTGCAATATTATGGTGCTAAGACATGGTACAACTCCTCTAGGGTGGTTCACAAGCTTAGAGATTTTGCTTCTGAGTATTCTTGTTGAGTGTGATCAGAAGAAGCAATTGAGAGGCTCAAGGAGAGTGGACTTTGCATAAAGCATGCTTTTCCAAAATGGAAGTGTTACCTTTCTCCCTTAAATGGAAAGTAAACTTGGATAAAGCTTGAATACTTGGATAATGGCTCAAAAGTTTGTGTAATCTTCTGATTAGAGATAGATTTACAAGTTTAGAGACCTGAAAAGTGAGATCTCTAAGCATGGTGTGAGATATGGTTACGAGTTCATCACAAAAAATGACCTATAATTCAAGAATGAAATGCCAACTTCACGTCTTCGAATCTCCTAGCTCAAGCATGATCTTTTTATTCCCTTGGACATTTTGGAAAGCTTGAAACATGGCCAAGAAGTTGAGAAGAAAAAATTGACCAAAACTTGTTGAAATTTTTTCTAAGTGTTAGATAAAAATATCACAACTTCATGGGCTCATATATCTTAATCCAAGCACTTCTTGAGGATCATCCCACATTAACAAAGTTGTAGAATTCATCAATGCCTACAACTTTCATGTTGAAAGTTTTATTTGAATCAACTTGGATCTTAGTGAAAAATGGCCATGAAGTAATGATTTTGTTAAGAACAAAATACTTAAAAAAATTCTAAGTGTTGGAAAATTTTCCAACTTTTGACTTTTGTTGACTTTATTTATTTATTTTTGATGATCTAGTTTGATAGTTCTGAATATCTTCATGATTCTTGATTTTTGAACTCCAATGTTGACCAAAAAGTCAAAGTTTGACTTTTGTGTGACTGTTGACTTTTCATCAATTGATTCAATTCTTCAACTATTAATTACTTATATCTTTGGAAATGTCTCGAGCCATGTAATTAGGTCAAGATGTTGTATTTGAGCCCTTAAGATCATGCTTCAAGTCATTAAGTAATGCACTAGATCAAAAGTCAATGATCAGTCATCTTCAATCAAAACCCTAATTTGGCAATTTCTTGACCTTTGATGATTTGAGGGATTTCCTTGAGGAATCATGGTCAACCCTTGATCAAATGATGAATATCACCTTAAAATGTTGATGTTGACAAAAAATCTTAAAGTTTGACTGTATGTTGACCATAGTTGACTTTTTACCCAATATAATTGATTTTCAATCATCTGAACCATTGACTGAGCAAACATGTGATGCAAGACTTGAAAATTGACATAAGCATTATTGATGACCTATGATGAACCATGAAATTAATTTGAGACCTTTGCAACCCAATCTTCCTTGTGAAGCATAAAACCCTAGTTGAAGACCCTTGCTTAGGAGGAGGTTTGACCACTTAACTCTTAAGTGGCTTTGAGTATTTGAGACCTTTGTGAGTATGTTTTGAAAAAAATGGGAGGAAAAATTTTGGGGTAGAACATCGTCGGTCAAATTATCGACGTAATATGATTCGAGGATCTGGATCCAAGCAACTAGCTTCGCCCGAGAATGTAAGTCAGCGACTCCTTCAGGTTCTCCGTCCACAGGTTACATGAAAGCCTTTAAATCGGTGACCTCATTTTCCAACCGTTCCCTCTAGAGCAACAGGGAATCCCTTTCCTCATAAGCTTTGACCATTTTTTCCTTCTCCCTCACTAACTCGTCGGCTTGCACCCGAAACTTCTCCTCGCTCTGCTCGAGGTCACTTTTTAGCTTCTGTGTCTTCGCCTGAAGAGTCGCCTTCTCCGACTCCAATTCCCTCACTAGCCAAGAAGAGATATCTCCTTCACTTGCAAGGACACAAACCATCTCCGCGACCTTCATCACACCGACCATCCCGAAAGCCATGTGCTTCCTTCGACTCTCTTCATCGAGGCGTCTGATAATATCAGACTCAGCATGAGACATTGTCGGAGGGAAATCCTCGACGAAATATTTTTCCACGAAACAAGGGGGAAGGTTGAAGGCCTGGGCAGTCACCCCCTCCTCAGTCGCATTTGCAAGTCCACCGTCGGGGCAACCTCTCTTCTTACTCAACACAACTATGTGTTGGGGGGTGTCGCGGGCACCTAATGACCCACTCGAACCATCCCTGACCGGCTCTGAGACCGAACCAAGGCGTGTGGGCTAGTGCGGCTTCACCAACCTCTTGTGATTCTTCTTTTCCTGGGTCAGCTTCAACAGTCGTTCACGATGCTCCGCCATGTTACCCGCAAAAACAAAAATAATATCATCGGGTTAGTCTCGTTAAAAGGACATAAGCAAATAGCTCAAGAAGTAAAAATATAATAAATCACGCGAGCAGAAACATAGAAGGTTCACGACATGCCCGTAGGTTTGACATTCAACGAGTGCCTTGGTGTTGATCGGGCGCGCCTCGAACGTCGGTTCGCCATCTTCATCAAGAATGTCATGTCCTTCCCTCGTGACCTACCTCGAGGGAAAGAACCCATCGACGAATCGGTTAAGGACACCGGAGGACTCTTCATCCTCGGCACTCATACTGCCGTCAAGAGTATGGTAATGGCCAGGATTATGCTCGTAGTGGCCCGAACACCTGGGGATAGGGAATTTTGAAATTCGCCCAATCTCTGGATTGCCGTCCCCGTCATAGCATACCTCCCCGTCTTCATCTACTACTTGAACCGGGTCGAACATGACATCTACGGCCGCCTGAGATGAGGGTTGTACGACGTACCATCTATCCTTAAAGTCACGAACAGAATCCATGTACATCCTAAATAGTCTCTTCGATTGTTTTAAGGAAACCCAGCTATGTTTCCCACCCCTAGATTGTCGTTAGAGGTGGAAAACCCTAAAGAACAAAGGAATGGTCGCCCCGATCCTCAGGAACCGACAAGTGATTTCGGAAGCCCGGGTGAAGGCGATCGCATTAGGATGTAATTGAGAGGGTTCCAAGATCAAATGGTTAAACACATCCATCTGAAAATCATTAAAGAAAAGACGAAGCCCCAAGTCTTTGAAGACAACCTCATACATAGGGAAGCGATCCTCCTCGAACTCCGTGCATATCCTGGCCGTGGGAGTCGGTCGCAGGATCGTGAAGTTCCAATGAAAACCTTCCATATCACTGACATGCTTGACAACGGTATATGTTTCCCTTCTTCTATAATTATAGACCGAAGTTATCCCTCTAGGTTCTGGCCCGACCCAGGACAACACAGGGTCATCGATCGTGTCGACCAAATGGAGCCCTTCCTCGGTTGTGCTTGTCTCTTCGGCATCTATGTGCTCAGATGATTCGGGAGTATCAACCATTTCACCTATAAAGCATAGGAAACCAGTGAATTCGACAGCAAAATCACATCCACCCTTCCACCGCAGCATGGGCGAAAGGGGAAAATTGCGTCCATACTAGGTCATGATCACTCGTGCAGTGGAGAACATACATGACCCACGATCAACACATGGAATTTATACAAATCTCGTAAGACCACTCAACAATGATAATAACAAAACACATATTTCATGGGTAACAGGGGCACGGGATAAATATCGCGAGCATCTCCATGAATGCTGCAAGGAACATACGAATTTTCTGGATAAATTCATGAGTTCATCGGGGAGTATATAAATTCCCCGCGCAGAATTCATGAATTTCACGGGGAACAGATGAATGTCACAGGTATTTCCATGAATTTCGCAGAGAAGAAATGAATATCACGAGCCAACTCGCAAATGTTACGCATGAATGTATGAACGCCCGAGCAAAAAAACCCGATAAAGAAATTCTATAAAGAATCATCAATATATAGGTGAAATGAAATTTTGCTTGACTTTTTCCAGATATGTATCTCCAGTTTCTTACATTTCCAATATATTTCTTACATTAAACAAGAGTGTAACAAAATTTTGCTCGACTTTTTCCGAGGGCATATTTGATTTTACATAGGGTATTTTTTTTTCCATATATAGGGTGCCATGAGAAATTCTCCGGAGCATAGATTATATCTTATACTATATCCACAATAAAGCAATGATCTAACAGTCAAAGCTAACGTGAAACTTGCAACAAAAAAAGAAGCTTTTCCTGGTAAAGTGAAGCACGTTTGGCAACAAATTGCAAAGCTTTCTCACTAACCAAAACAGATTAAATAAATACTTTAGCACTCTCTTTTGTAAGTCTATTCATATTAAACATAGAACAATTGAAACAATGAAGAAAACCTCATACATATATAATAAACTGTGAATTATATAATCATTATTCCCCTCCTAAAATTTTCTCCATCTGTCAAAAGATGCAAAATATCCAACAGATGGTAAATTGTTTTACTCACTTCATGCCAATAGCATGCAATCTCATGAACATTATGGATCATTCATTTTATCACCCATCTTCCATTCATGACCCACCTTATATAGTTTTGATTCTAAAATATTTATATATTTTTTTATAATTATTTCTAGCTATATTTTTTTGTATTAAATTGAGGGGACACCTTCCATAAAACACACATAAATGTCCTTTTTTGGGGAAAAGTAAACTTATGGAATATGGTAAAAATTTCCAATGCTTCATAACTACAAAAGCTCTGATCCACAGCTTTTGTTTAGCTTCCTCCTCTTAGCATCTGGACTACTATTATGGGAAGAAGAACATGGACCATCACCACCATTGGTTGTGTCATCACTCTTGTAGCTGAAGCACAATGTGGTTTCCAACACACCTATTGGACTTTGTGGCACACTAGGGACAGATGCACTTGAATTCTTGCCAGTTACAATACTGTTCAATGACATCACCTTTTCAATACACTTCATTAATCTCTCCTGCATAATAACATCGCATACTTTATCACATTATTACATAAGCTATCGAGTAATCAATAAATCATAACTAGTTGTGACTAAAATTCGCACTATAAAGAAAGTTTACGCAGAAAGTGTATGTGAATTAAAGTCATTTCTATTCGATATAGATTATGTTGTTCTGAATATGGAATGGACCACAATCTTTACCTTTTCCATGTATCGAATCAGAGTCGAAATTGATTTGCTAGCATCAATTGCTTGGGTTTCCCCTACAACATATGTAGCCACTGCTGCTGCAATCTCTGATGGTTTGAATTCCAAGAATTCAATTCCTGCATTGAATTCACAACATCTAAATTAATCAATGATGCAACAGATTGGTTATTCTAGCATTTTAACAATTCATTTGTGAGATGAAGTAATGGTAGGAAATGTTTATGTACCTTTAACGGTGTTTGATATGAGTTTAGTGGATTGTGAAATGGAAGAACTTAATGAACTCTTATTACTATCATTAATCTTAGTAAGGAAATATTCGATGAATGAGAAAGGAGTAATTGATTGCATTCTCCACTTCAATGTGCTTAGTACAAGAAGTTCCATTCTCTGAATAGTTTTCGCTTCAAATAGAAACTTAGATTCACCAATCTGCGCACAAGAAAAAGATTAACACATGCAACATGAATAGATTGTTTTAACAAACACCCGGCATTGAAAAAAAGGCAAGTTCCTAGTCCTACCTGCAAATCAAGAATCATAGGAACATCAGTTTCCTCTAATTTGGCTGCCAAAGACAAACAAGCTATAGCCAACAATTGCATTGTCCAAACTCGACCTTTCTGCGCAATTACAAACATAACATTAGATCAATCAAAACCAATGCAGGACACATAAACCTGCTTCTCTTCATTCATTAACTTACTGGTAATTCATATGCAGAAAGGAACCGATCCATGTAATTAATGGATAGATAAATGCATAAAGGACCGAAACCGAAATGGGCACCAACCTATAAATCACAAAGAAAATAGCAATTAGATGAACATGAATCTGAACTTGTCTCAATCCAATCCAATCTAATCCAACCCAAACTAATCCAATCCAATCCAATCCAATCCAATCTAATCTAATCTAATCAATTCATAAATTGCATGAACAGAAGAAACCATTCAATTGATCATCTCAGCAAAAATAAACAGAATCCAAGACTAATCAAGCAATGGATCATCATCAACCACAGAAAATGGTATGCATCCATAAAGAGACACTTCATTAAACCGATGTTCATTTTCCATTTCAGACCCATCAAAACAAATCCAAAAAAAAAAAACCATTTTTATCACTTTCAGGATCAAAAACATTAAAATCAACAACCTTAACAAAGATTCAAACCGAAAAACATGAAACAAAAACCAACCTTTAGAATCCAATCAATCGCTTCATTTCTAGCACCAAAATCCAAATCCCCAAAGTGAAACCTATTAAAGTAATCCTCACCAACCCATTGTTGACATTCCTTTTCCAACATCAGGCCAAAACACTCCTCACTCTGTAATGGCAACTCATCAGCAACGCCACCAGAGTCATCTCCACCCCTCCGATGATCGAACCTCGGACGCCACGAATCCTCGTACACCTCAACAGTACCCTGATTCTCACCATCATCGAAAACACTGGTATCCTCAGTGCAAAGAAGGCTAGAAGCACAATCAAAACTGGGTGCCATTTGAACAACCCTTTTACTTAAATTAGATAAAAATGAAATCTTTTTTAGATTATAGATTTGGGTTTGTGTTATTAAGACAGAAGAAGCTGTGTTGGATTGAAATAAGAACAAAATGAGTGGTGATGGTGTGGCCAGTAACACACAGTGAGGGTCTCTGGTTTCGAAGTTTCGCTGAATAGACAAAGTGCAGAGAGAGTGAGTGAGAGAGAGAGAGAGGGGTTTATGAAGGAAGTGATGGCTGCTTTTTAGGGTAAAAGGTGAGTGGGGTTCAAGGACAGAGAGACGGGTCTGTACAATGTGGATCGTTGCGTATGTTTAATCGTATAAAACAAATTACTATAATTAATTACTATAATTACTATTTCATTGGTAAAAATGGAAATGTTACTACTTGTTCTCGGTTTAAAAAAAAACAGTCAAACTTATGTCAAACATTTAATCAAAAGGAAAAACAACATGTTCACTAGGTTAAAATGAACTAGTGTATGTTTTTCTTTTTAAGTTTTGAGGTGAAAGTTATATAAATTCATAGACATGGAACTTAGGTTTGGTCCAATTCAGAGACCATAATGTTTTTAGGTATTGGTTTATGATTTTTTATATATTATTTTTTATCAATGAGTTTTGATATATTTGAAGAATACACGATGAGTTTTTATATTATTTTTTATCAATGAGTTTTAATATATTATTTTTTAATTATTTTAAGAAGTTTTTAAATTTTAAATATTGAGATGATTTTGTTAGAGATATTTTATTTGATATATTTCGGTAGATGGTAAAGAAAGATGTGTTGGTGAATTTTTTGAGTGACCTATAGAAGGAGAAAAAGAGATTGACACTTAAATTATCAGATGTTCTGATGTATAATTGTGTAGGAGAAAAACATACATGAATTTGACTAGGGTTTTTTCACATATAGGACTGAGGACACATACATGAATTTGACTAGGGTTTTTCCACATATAGGACTGAGGGCTAGAGGTTTTGATGTTTTTGTACCATTTACCTTTGACATTTTTGTCTTTCTACCATTAGAGGTAATGAATTCTCCCACTTACTCTTCTGGTCCCTTTCTCGAATCAAAGGCTCTCTCTTTCTCGAACCAAAGGCTCTGATACCATTGTTGGGCGGAGATACTAGGAGCAAAGGTTCTGATACCATTGTTGGGGGAAGATACTAGGAGCATCGAAACATAGTGTTACCATTGTTGGGGGAGATACTAGGAGCATCGAAACATAGTGTAGGAATAAACACATTTGTGAGAGACACACCACTTATCCATCTAAAATCTTAAGATGATAGGTGAGTGGGTTCTCCCACTTATATATGTTTAAGTCTCCGCATTCATATCTAATGTGTGACTATTTTCCCACTTACTCACATTTGCTATATTATTCAAACATCTTTTACATAAAAAAATTAATAACTCATATATAACAATTTTGTGTCTTATAAATCAATTGATATAATTTTTAACATAATTGATTTTGTTGTCTAAAAAAATATAGTGACAAATCCAATTAAACTAATTCAATTCATAATTATGCAAAAATATCAAATATAAGAGACTTAGATTCAGATTTGCGACATTTTACTTATTTACTTTTAAATAGTAAAATTTTAGTCAACTAACATTTTAAAAAAAACAACAACACAATTTATTACTAATTCGATCATTTATCCTATTTTTAATCTTTATTATATATAAAAACACTTTCACTCTCGTTTACATTAACCAAACAAAAATTAAACATGCGTGCTTAGGAAAGGACATCATACGGATTAGTGGTTGATTTTGATCAAAAACATTTCTAGTACATGAACTTATTCTTAAAGATATTATTTATATTGTTGTAGGTAATTGAGAACTATTAACTACAAACAAAATACAATAATTCAATTTTATGTGCGGGTACAAGAATTCCACATCAACCCCCTTAATTAATTTTATCAAAACTATATTCATCTAATTATTACTATTCACCTTGATTCAAACAAGTAGAATAAGAAGCCTAATACAATTTCCAAATTTACAAACACAGCGACGGTTGGTCAATTCAATTCATTCCACCATACATTTAATAGACTCCAAATTTTCCACTTCAATTTTCACTACTATATTTCATAAATGAAAATTACCAATGGTAAAAACTGTTAAAGTAAAAAGTAAAAAGTAAAAAAAAAAATATAACAGTGCATGCAGTGTGTTGTATTCTCCTGTGACGACGCGTGTACTACGCTGACATTTGAAGCGTCGTTTCGTTCTTAACTTTTTTTTTTTCTTTCATTTTCTGTATTACTAGTTGTCATTTCCCTCCATCATTCCGCGCCAAATATTAATATTTTTTTCGTTTTATTTCGTATATAGTGTTTAAAAATTTAAATTTCGATGATAATTTGTTAAAAGTTAAATTTTTTATCAGAAATGGAAATTCTTACTTTTAATATACGACAGCGATTTTCGCATGATTGGATCCAATCGCACATGAATTGGGGTAATGTTTCAGATTTTTTTTTTTTTGAATTGAAAACTAATAATGTGAATCAATGATGCTTTTTATCATGATTTCACGAGGTTTATTTTTCACTCAATATCTTGTTTCGGAATTACTTTGCACTTTTTTTTTCAACTGCTCAGCTGGCAAATTTCATCTTTTTTAGTGAAAGATTGGATTTTTTTACAATTTTTTTTTATAATAACTCATTGATAATAATGTTTGATACAACTTGATATATCAATTAACATTTGAATGTTATATATGGATGTGGGTGGATTCAAGCATATTAAAAAATATGATGTGTGATTAAGGATGTTTGTGGGCCGATTTAGTTAGGTTTTGAGAAAATTCAATATTTAAATCGATCAAAAATATATGGATTGATTTGAATTAGATTTTCATGAATTTTTTATAAATATTTTTTCAATAAAATTCAAACCGAACCAGACCAAAAAATAATATATTAGTTTAGATTGATCGGAAAATGCAAAAATATTTTAAAAAAATATTTTATTTATGTCAACTAATTTATCATAATAATATAATAATAATATAAATTTTTTAATATTTTTCGTCAATCCATATAAGTTGTGAATATCAAATTGTATTATCGTAAAATTTTGAGTAATTTCTAACTCTTTAATCATATATCTTAATCAAATGGCTTTATTGACCCTTCTAACTAGGAAAATATATTTCGCTTGAGTTGTAGATTAAGCAGTAACAGATTGTTGATTTGTCTTTCAACTGATAGTCGTTCAAAATAATGTAAACGCAAAATCATGAAAAGATTTTCTAACATCCATATTTTATGCATAGTTTGCATCCATATATCCCTTAAAAACGTCTTTTGCTTGAGTTGTTATTATGCACTTCGAACCACCTTTAAATGAACCAGTCTAATATCTTAACACCAACTTTGTAATTTAACAATGCATTTTTAGTGATATATTTGTAAAAGGCTTAGTAAGGACGGGAGGACTACAACCATCCATGAGAGGTGACTCTGACCTACCGCCCACAATTAGGGATTATCTCACCTTAAATGCCTGCTATTCGCCAAGTCGTGAGAAACGTGGGAAATGACGTTCCTTAGTCAGAAAGAAGTCAGGATCAACATGTTAATCCACGTCTATTTATGAAATATAGATTCAACGGTCCACCAATGACCGAGTGAGCGACCATCGTTCTCAAGGAAAACCCTAACTCTAGGCCTAGAGTCTCTATAAATACTTCATCCCTAACATGAGAAAATAAATCATAACATACTCAAAATATCGCCTAAACACGGAGCTTCTTCATGTGAGTTTTCTCTCTATAGTCAAAAACACCACCTAACATGGTTACTCACCACTGTGAACAAGCCCTACACCACCAGAAAATATTAAGGCCACTAATCATCCCTACCCACGTAGGGATACCATGTAGTATGTACTTTTTGACAAGTACAACATTTGACTCATATTTGCCATAAACCAACCTACTATGCTAATGACATATGCTAAGTCCTATTTACTACAAACCATCTTATACATATGCTTATAACTCCATTTGTATAAGGATTACTCCTATATTATTCTTCTCATCCTTAATAGTTTTAGCATAAAGCATTATAAGCCACTCCACCACTTTCTTCGAATAAATACTTTAAGATAAGAACACTTCACAAGTTCTTGTGGTATTCGTCTATAGAATCCTCTTAAGCCTCACCAAGATTTTTCAACAAAAACTCTATATTGAATATCTCCTTGAGCTTATCAATTTATTTCATGCTGAAACTTATTATCAAGATATTACCGACTTATAGAAGTAGGTAGAGAATGGCTTTCATATTCATCTACAATATGCATACACATTTGTCCTACCTAGTTCTCACAAAACCGTTATTTAGAAAAAAATTAATCAAATCAAGGATACCATTTCTTAGGGGTTTGTTTCAACCATACAAATATTTATTCAAAAAAATACTTATTCAAAAGGAATACCTTAGACTTGTCCTTTACAAAATTTTCATGTTGTTCCATGTAGGTTGTCTCTTTAAGGTCTATGTATAAGAAAAATATTTAAACATCCTTTTGTTTCAACTCTATGTTATATTGATTCACGGTAGTGATATATACCTTTTTGGAACAAATGTTTTATTAAAGGTGAAAGTTTAATTGCAATCAATCCCCTCCACTTATGTAAAGCCCGTTTACCACAAGTCTTGTTTTATACTTTTGGGCTTCACTTTCCTAAATTCCTTCCTCCTTCTTAAAGATCCACATACAACCTACCACCCTTTGTCTCTCATGTAATTTCACAAGTTCTTATTCTTATCCAATATGTATTTCCTTATTCATTTACTTCAACTGTTTCTGACTCGTTTTGCTTTCAAATGGCTCTTTAAAAGTCTTTGATTCTGATTCTTGCAACCCTTCATCCACATTTAAAGTATACAAAATAAGATAAAATGATAAGTTTCATTTTTATTGTTTTTAAGGGTTTGATTTTATCGTTTATTATCGTACAATTGTTATATTTTTGTTCTATTTTTTTTCTTTCATTTTCCTATTTTCTCTGAATTTTAAAATTTTTTAAGGTGTAAAGGTATGATCAAATGAATATGATCTGAGCTAGGAAAGATACAAGAAGAATTCCAAAGACAGCACAAGAAAGCAGAGTTTTAGCACAAACCATGGGACATTACGACCTGGCCGTAATGGTCCTAGAAGGTGTCATACCCCAAATTTATCCTTCCTTAGAGCTACCGTCAAATTTATTTTTGAACTTGAGTTTTAAAATTCATTTGATTTAATTATATTAATATTTTGGGGTTTTATAAATATTCATTCTCAAGTCCAATTAAAAATATAATAATTTATTTCAAATTACTTGTATTTTTAAATAATAAATACTTGCTCGTCTTCATGTATTTTCAATTGACTCTTTATTTTGAATAAGTAACATAACACAATTAGTAAAGAATGAAGCTTGCAAATATGAGGTCGTGGGTCCGAATCTCTTATGTTGCACTTTTTAACATTTTTCCTATTTCTTTTTTTTATTAATTTTCTTTCCTTTTTTGAAAATCGGGTTGGGTTTTTCATACATTTTGGATAACTTAGTCTCTAAGTTTTTTCTAACCTAATTCAAGTATATAAACAGGATTCTTATTTTTCATAAAAATTCATCCATAATTTTGCAATTTCATATACAATCAACAATTAATCAACAATTCACACAATTTGCACTATGCATCACATTTTTCTCAATACATTTTTTTAAACCTTTTTTCTGTATTTTTTATCAACAAATTTTGGCCAATGATTTCATATGAGGCCTCTCTTTGATTTTCAAACTTTCCATTTTAATTTAGTTATTTTTAAACCATATGATGATTTCTGATGTTTGTTTTTGTCGCTTTAAAATTATGTTGTTTATATCATAATCACTACGTTGCAAATACACGTACGTACTTTTACTTTTGGTTTTGGTCTTATACATACACTTTTGGTTAGCCTATAAACCTAATTATTTTTAAACCCCTTTTTTACATCACTAGCATACACCTATAGAAGGTAAACTCATAAACAATTCTCACGGACAATACAATACATCACTTTCACTTCCATTCACCTCTAAATTCATCATTAATTCTTAGCATCAACAATCCAACACTACATGTTCCTAACTTGTCACATAAAAAAAAAGAGTTTTTGTACTTTTGGTGTTTTCTTGCTGTGGCACATGGTTTGAATCAAAAATGTCAATGAAAAACAACAATGACAAGCAGTGAGACAAACAAATTACAGAAGAAAGGACAGGCGAATCGATGGTGTCGGTCACTCCGTGAAGCATCAAATGTCGCAAATTCAAACTCATCACGACAGACTTCCTCCGCCGATCTCCGAAACTCCACCGCCAGTATGTATTGATGCTCTTCCTTCTCATATTTTGATTCTTAGAGTGTGTTTTGTTTGTTTTTTGGTGGATTATCTTAATCTATTGAATGAATAGAGGTAGAAAAGAGATAAATTATAGTTTCTTTTCTTTTCTTTTTTTCTTTTCTCTGTAACTCAGAGATGAAGAGCAACTTTTGAGTCACACTTGCTATTGTTTGCCTCTTATTAAAAATTATGTTTTTTATTATTTAGCTTAATTGCTTTGAAAATTTTAAACCTATTTTCTAATTTATTTGTTTGTTTACCGTATAAATAGGTAGATTAGGACTTGTCATTTATGGAATTTTGATATATGATATTGAATTGAGATTGAGTCATATTACTCTTTAATACTTCTTAATGCTATTAATTTGCTTGTATTTATTTCAATAATTTATTTATTTTTAAGGAAAAACTCATGATGAATGCACATTTCCAAAGTTAAAGAGTATCAACATGATATTTGCTTTCCTTTTTTCTTTCTCTAAACAAGTTTTCACCTTTATGTTTTTCTGATTCAATTAATTACTCTTTTTCAAATAGTTAAGGTATGTGTAAATGTGGAGTTTATTTAATTTTGCAAATTCAATATCTGAATTTGAGGCATTACTTTCTAGAGGATACGTAGGCATACAACTAAAATCGTGGCGAGTTCCCCTAATAAAATTAAAACTCTATTTCCTAAAGATTGCGCTTTTAACCCTAGTATCCTTGTGATCAAGGTAGATTAGAGGTGCCTAACACCTTCACTTCGTCTAGAACCGAGTCTAAAAAACCTAAAACCTCTAACTTTTTAGGGTTATCCTTTATATTCATTTCCTTAGGATAAAAATTAAGGGTGACGACTCTTATTTTAAAACTAGTCACAACAGCAGGTGACTCTGCTGGAGACTCAACCCTAGGTTTAGAAGCCTTGTCTTTTGGTTTTAGGGTTTTTCTTATTTTTCCGGTTTTTTATATTTGTTTATTTAACTATTTATTTATTCATTTATTTATCTATTGTTATTTTTATCATATTGTTATATCTGTGGTGAGATTTAAATTTTGCAAAAAATATTTACGAAAACCCTTAGAAAGAAGGTTCGTCTATTAACCAAGGGGATACATCAACCCTATGAGTTTATGTGACAACTTCGCCTAGAGTCGGTAAAATTCCGCGAAAAAAATACGTCTCAAGAGACATCCTCTTGGGAAGTAGGGCTTTAGAATGACACCTATGACTCTTTGTACAATCTTCAAACCAAAATTTCATGATGAGACCTTTCATGACCTAGAGACAAAAGTTTTGGTCTGCAAAGATGCTCCACTTAAGGGAGGCCTTGTGCATTTCCCTCTAGTTTTATTCATGATACCCTTAAGGAAACCACCTTATGAGGAGGGTAGACCAATGTTTTAAAACCCAGATCGGTGATCGACTCGGTAAAGTTACTGGGTCACTAGGTTACTGGTCGGACCAGTGGGTCACTGGTCAGACCGCATGGCTTTTGACCCGGTTTCTATAAAAAATATATTCATTACCTGAAATTTGTAACTATAATAATATAGAAAATTATAAACTCAAATAATTTAGAATAAACAAAAGTATTAGTAACAATCAAAATAAGTGATAGAAACTTAATGTAGCAAATTATAAATTCAAAGAAGTGATAGAAACTTAACAATTCATAAGTTATAGTATTATAATAAGTCACAAAAATCCATACTCAACGATCCATAATTTTTTATGTCCATGAAGTCAAATTGTCATAATCTTGATATTCATATCCATCTTCAACTTCATTGTCTTCTCCATCAACTTCATCTTCTCTGGTGTTGCTTTTTTCTTTATTCACAGTATCAACAATAGTATCTTGTGCATTACCCATATCTCCATCTTCATCCTCATCTAAATCTATTTGATCTATAATAATATTTTAAAAAATAATTAACAAAAAAATTTTAGAGATGGTAAATATGAGACATTAAATTGATTCACAACCACAAACTATATTAAGCTCATATTATAACATACCAATATCACTTGAAATTGGTTGGATGGTCATATTTGCATGGTCATTCCGCAATGCTTCCAACTCTTCATTGGTTAAGAGAGGTGGTGAATCCTCTAATATCCAACTAGAATGGTCGGCAATTGTTTCAATATTGATAGGATCATAACTCCCATTTCTTATTTTCCTAAGCACACATGAATTAAATCTAAGTATATGTATTTAAATATAAAAATATAATGATCAGAGAAAAATAACCATAATAATACCTATTTTGAAGTCTCAAGTTGTAACGAACAAACACTAAATCATTAAGATTTTGGTGCTCCAATCTATTTCTTTTTTTGGAATGAATATGCTCAAATATACTCCAATTGCGTTCACAACCCGAAGCACTACAAGTTTGGCTTAAAATACGAATAGCTAACCTTTGCGAAGTTGGTGTACAAGTGCCATAAGTTTCTCACCATTGATCTGTTTATACCATGTGATTAAATAAATTTATAATCATATTTAAATATAAAATAAAATATATATCAAGAGTTAGAAGTTATGAAATTACCTGCCCTCACAATACATCGTTCATCCACGACTGATTTCCTTCCAAAATCTAATTCACCATCTTTGAATATTCTCATCTCATCTGTTAACTTCAATCGAAGTTCAGAATTTCCATTAGCGTGCTTTTTAATGACATCTAAAAGTCCTGATGTTGTGGATGCATGTTTTTCAAATTCTACATCATTATATCTACAAGCTGGATTCAACCAATAACCGACAACATGAAGATTTTTGCGGAGCTGTGAATCCTAATGTTTATCTAAGATTTTCAAGTAAGGATCCACTTTCTTCTTATTTCTTTGAAACCTCCTCACCATCTCCTCTCTAGCTTTGAATATAGATTTGTATAGAATGCCCATAACAGGTTTATCTTCACTATCAACAATATGCAACACACGCACAAGTGGTTCAGTGAGTTTCACTACATCAACACATTTACTCCAAAATCCAGAATCTAAAACTTGATCCACAAATTGTTTTGCCTTTGCTTCTTTGGCATATGATGAGCTTGTCCATTCTTTAGATGTTACCATGGCTCTTAGTGAGTTTTTGTGAGACAAAATACTTTGCAAAGCAATGAAATTAGTGGCAAACCGAGTTGGAGCAGGACGAAGGATTTCTCTTCCACCTGTTTGCTTTCTCATTAAATACAATGCATAATAATGGTTATAAATATATTTGGTAACATTAGAAGCATGTGACGATGTCTCACTTACTTCCTCTAATTTTCCCATGTCTTGCAACATCAAGTTAATGCAATGTGCCGCACAAGGAGACCAAAATAAAGTAGGAAACTCATTTTCTAATAACCTTCCAGCAGCAACATAATTTGCAGCATTATTTGTCACTATGTGAACTACATTTTCAGGCCTAACAAATAAAACCACCTCTCTAAAAAGCTTATACAATATATCTGCAGTTTTTGAAGCATGAGAAGCATCAACGGATTTTAGAAAAATAGTACCTTTGGGACAATAAACTAGAAAGTTTATAAGAGTTCTTCTTTTTCGATCAGTCCATCCATCGGCCATTAGAGTACAACCAGTTTTCTTCCAAATCTCACGATACTCCTCTATCAATTTGTTCACATATTCAACCCATTTATTTAACAAATAGCCACGAAGACTATGCATAGTTGGAACTTTATACCCCAGACTCATGCTGCAAAGTGCACCAGCCATAGATTGAAAATACGCAGAATTAGCTGCATTGAATGGCACAAAAGAATCAATGAACCATCTTGCAATAGATAGATCACACTTCTCCACCAATTCCTTACTTTGTAACACACTTTTTAAAGAAGGTTGAGCTCCAGGAGTTGTTCTAGGCATAAAATAATTACCAATATGACTAGTATTCTTTCTCTTTTGAGACACAATCACCGAATTTGATCTTGATTGTTCTACATCCAATTCTACTACACCATCCTCTTGAGTAGTAAGATCAACATCAAAATTTTGTGCTTGAGTCTTTCTTCTCTTATTTGCACCTTCATCAAGATTTTGTTTCATTTGATATTGAACATCTGGAGGCACCTTTTTACATGTTTCAACTTGACCTTTTATACCAGCCAAATGGAATTTGAACCTATTAATCCCCCCTCCTCTAATAATGTTATCACAATAAATACACAAATTAACAAGTTTTCATTTCTCTTCAATTTGTTTACAATGACCCCAAGCTATATCAGTTTTTCCCCTACTGCTCTGGAGTTGGGTTAGATTTTGAGATGTAACTTCTTCTGAAGTTATTACTTCAGCGGGTGATGCCATATCTAATATCAATCAAAATTTAAAAATACAAAAATATATTACAAAAATATTAACAAAACACAATTCTAAACAAAAATTATTGAATTTATAAAAACATTATAAGAAACATTAAATATGTAGCATATCTAAATCCAAAATATATGAATATGTTGTTGTATATTACATATAGGCTACCAAGCATCGTTACTGTGCATCACCATATATAATAAAAAAATAGAAACTTTGCTTTCCAGCCTTTGCTATATATTTTAGATTAATAAAATCCTGAAACTTTTCTTTGTTATATAATTTAAATTAATAAAAAACAGAAAACTTTGTCTTACTATATAATTTAGATTACATAGTTTTAAACTCAATTTCTATCTCCATAATATATACAACGACTATTACAGTAATATATATCTATCCCAATTTCTATCTCCAATATACAACAACTTCATTACCAGTCTATAATAAGTTAATTCATAAAAGTATAAAGCTGCTTCATTCATACAAATTCTATCTCAATTTGTTAAACTAAAAGACCCAATTTTATAGAAAATGATCAAATTTAATCATTTATTTTCTATATAAATTAATCAACAAAATGAAACAATATTATTCATATTGAAAAACATCAATGCAAATTAGACCAAGTAAAAAAGAAATAACCTGTTTTTGATGTTTTGATGAAATTTTTGACGGCAAACAAGGAATATCAAATAACAGCAGCAAGTGAGAGTTTTTGTTGGTAGAGAAAATTGAGAATATGACTTCAATTAGAAAAATAAAAGACAAAATAAAAAAGAAAACCTTTCAAATGCCTAGGTTGGGGAAACGAGGAGGCAAAGCGTTTATGTTAATTTTTTTTTCAAAAGCCCTAAAAAATAAAATAAATAGTCAAACCCGTCGGTTCAGTAAAAACCACCGGTTCACTAGTTTAATCGGTGATCCGGCCGGTTCACACCAGTTTCATCCGGTCTAAATGTAATTTCGGTCTTATCCCTTAATCGGACCGCCTGGCCCACCGGTTCTCGGTTAGACCGGTCCGACCGGCCGGGTCGGACTGGGTTTTAAAACACTGGGGTAGACTATTCGTAGTTCAATACTAGGAACCTACCAACTAAGGATACCTATCACAAGTCCCACTACAATCCCTAAACTCACAAGGGTTATCTTTTCTTCCACTACTATCTTTAGCCCGTATGGCTTCTGTATATGTCATAATCCCTAACTTGTAGGGATTTCTCATCGTCTTTCATTAGGCCATAATCCTAAAGAAATTCATGTTTGTCTCAATCTCTGAGACAATGTAGGATATCATCATATCCATTTCTATTGTTATCTACGTCCTTAAGGAGTTCCTGCCTGTCTCAATCTCTGAGTCAGTGTAGGACATCATCATTTCCATATCTACCATTAAACATGTATAGGGTATCCCTACGTCTACCCTCATACTACGTCTACATCGCATTGCATATCCATGAAACTTTTTTTTGCATACCCAAAAGCCAAAAAAATAATTTTGCATACCCATGCATTTTCGTACATTCATACATTTGCATGTCATGCATTTCCACCTTCGCCCTTGGTCATTATCAATCCGGCTAACAAATTTCTCAATGCTCAAGAACAAAGTCCAAGCATTTCAAGAAAATCTGAGATTGGTGAAGGAAAGGTCAAACGTTAGATATCCAAAGGAGCTTGATCCTACAAATCTTATTATGGATGGAAGGCATCCATTCAGTATACAAGCCTATGCAACACCTCGATTTAAACTTTCATGGGTGATTCTCCCATTTCCCTATCAACGAAATAAGTATGCCTAAGAAAATTCAAGGGTCACCCCCGTGCTTTGACAAGTCAAAGAACATCCAGAAGCTATCCTAAAGTCAAGTGGATTGAACTAAAAATCTCTTCGATATGATCATTAGACATTATCAATTTCAAATTATGGTTTCCAAGTTGCTAAATTGTATTTGGCGTGAACTTGTATTTTTGGATTAATAATACTAATAAAATGAGCATGTACGTTTTTGAAATCAATTCATTCGTTTCACTCTTCATCTTTCATCATTTTCCATAAATAAACAACGACTTTCCATTCTCACTATTCTTTTCCATTTTCAAATTAACTTAACAAACTTTGAGGGAGAATGACGAAAACTAAATAATTGAATTTTGCTGATGGATGCCTTTTAATAGTAAGACTTAGCTGACGATGTAAGGCATTATTTCACTTCCTAAACATTGGAGAAATAAGGGAGATAATCTGTAGTCAACCCCCTCAAGCCAGGAGTTGGAGTTTTGTTCTATTTTTCTATAAAAAAAACCTTAATTTCAACCAGGGGCAGGGTAGTCTTTTAATTAATTCAATGGCGCATTCTATTATCAAGAGAAGTGATTTTTCTAAATAGAAGGTTCAAGCATAGCTCCTTCCTTGATACATCATTGGGGAAATGATCTAAGCAAAGGTTCAAGTGCATCCTTTTCCTCGCGTTCATCATCCCAGATTGAGGAATCAACGAAGACAAAGTCCATGACGTCTTCTTCCTCAGTACATCAATCAAGATCGAGGAAACAATGAAGATGAAGCTTACAATACCAACATAGGCAGTTACAAATGTTCAAAATCAAAAAGAAAAAAATAAATAAATTCAAAAGGAGAAAGCCTGCTAAGTCAAGTAAAAATAAAAAACTTAACTTATGCAAAAGTTAGGGTATCCCGATGGACCAAAATTAAAAAGAATAGGTCCATGCAAAAATAAGGGATTGAAAACAAACAAATTGGAGAACAATCTTATGACTGCCACCTTAAAAATATTCAAGGCTTCTCATCAATTTTTGGATCTTATCAATGCTCAGATCTTATCAATGCTTTTCATCGGTGCTTGGATCTTTATCTACGCTTCTCATCATTTGCGTGATTAGAAAATTTCTCTTGGAGATTAAACGCATCTATTGCATTAATTAAAATTAGGACTGGAGAATATCTAGGAGAATGGGGTGGGCTAAATAAATTTTGAGCCTTATATCTTTTATTTCTTAAACCGTGAACCATGGCCACGTTACAACCTTTAAAAGTCCTAATTGAAGCAAGGTTAACTATGAAAGCATACTCGAAAAAATTTGCATTAAACTGACTCCCGTGTTTGTTAAAATTACTACTAACCACTTCTTCGAATATCCATCTCTAATCATCCATTTCTATTCAAACTTCGATTTCAAAACTTGCATGTGCATCAAACAAAATTACTTTTTCAAAATGTACAATTTTATCAATACTTAGCATCAAGGAGATCTAAAAAAAATTGGTTTAATCAAAAGCGATCCATTTCAGGGGGGAAAAGTATCTAAGGAAGAACCATATAATCATAGGTGTGATACAGTGGCAGAACCGACTGTTTAATACTGGTTTGCGTTTTGCGTTTTTTGTTCGCAAAATGTCGCGGTAAGCAAGAGTCACCACCGACTTTTATTTTATCCAACCGGAAAGGAAAAAAGCACAGAAAAATTCCTTTTTCGAGATTTTGAGTACGGGGGGTAGATTATAGAAAGGGAAGGTATTAGCACCCTTTCTATCCGTAGTTTTCTACGGGCTCTTAGGTACTTGCTCATCATTTTAAAATTGCTTCCGTGTTTGTGTGTTTTGAAAAGTTTTGTTTTACTTTGATTTAACCCTTGCTTTTGTCTTCAAGAGTGTTACGAAGTCGTTTTGAAAACTTTGTTTGAAAAGAGTGTAAGTGTGGAAAAGTTTGTTTTTGAGCAAGTACCTACTAGCATCTACCTACTCGAAAAAAGAATGTTTCTGTTCTTGTTTCCTTTAGACAGCGCTATGCCACTATTAAGGAGTAGGTAGCACCGTCGTTGGAGTTGTAAGGGTCAATTAGAAAGAGACATACAATCACTAGAGCAATGTTAGGACGTCTTAGTAATAACCCTAATGTCTTAAGATCATATTCGAGGCAACATTTCCGAGGCAATCTTTCCGAGACAACATTTCCGAACGGGACATTTGATCTTTGTTTAGACAAAAGAGCGACCACTAAAACAACCTATACTTAATGATCGTTTACCGAAGGCAACCGAAGTGGGAGTATATCCTAGGAGTGCGCATGTGCGAGTGATTTAATTTCAGTTATTATCTTTGCACATTTAGGGTTTACTAACCATTTTAAAATTAACATACATTCTTGTCGTGCAACCCTATTATCATACATCTAACAGTTAATATTTGCGAAAATTAAAACGCGAGAAATAAAACTATGCTATTACAAGGCTTCGGGGAGGGGGATTAATTACATAGTCAAAAACCCGTAAAAACGATAAATAAACGAAAAGTCCTAATTAAACTATTACATCCCATGAGCAGTTACATTAATATTTGCAAAAAATAAATAAACACGCGCGATGAATCGAGGACAAGAGAAAATTAGGGTTTTGACCCCGTCTAAACCTAATTAAAAGAAAAATCATTTTTTGTTGTTTTTTGATTATTTTAGGAAAATAAGATTTTAAATTAAATAGATACAAACCTAATTACTAATTAAATTAAATTAAGAAAATTAATTAATTATGCCCTATTTTTGTATTTTTGTTATTTCAAGAAAATAAAATAAAAACTAAATTAAACAAAACCCTAATTTTCTAATTAATTTTAATTTATTTACAAAAGACTAAAATTTCCCTAAAATTAAATTAAACTAATTAAATTAATTTTGACAAAAAATATATAAAACCTAAATCTAATTTGATGAAAATTGATTTTATGAATTTTTGTTAAAAAAGAATTAAATTTGTGTGAGAAAATAATTTAAACAAAAATAAATTAAATAAAGAAAATATAAAAGAAAATAGAGAATTGGGCCTGGTATGTTAGCAATTGAGGGGGTATCCATAGCAAATTCTGAGCCCAAAAGCCTTGGTCCATGTTGACTTTCCTGCTTCCATGTTGCACACTTGACCAGGCCTTGGGTAGACCTTTACATACCAAGCGTTGGATTTGGTTAGCTTTAGATCTAGTGGTTGCAAGCTGATGGCATATGGTGGATGCCCTGGAAACATGCGCATGGAATTATGCATAGAAAAATAATATTGAAGAACAAGAGGACCTGGGTATCGAACCCAGGTCCTTTGGCTTTTTCTCTCTCCCACTGACCAACCCTGCTAGCATGCCTTTGTATATCAAATAACAAATAAACATTATATTAAAAAACGCAAATTAACATATGCCAGCGTGCAAATTTTTAAATGGACGAATGGTGCGTTGCTACGCCACCTTCTTCTTCCTCTCTCCGTTGGTAAAAGTCCAAGACTTTTACCTACAGACAAAAGTCTGTAGCTATAGCCCCTGTGATTTCCAAAATCTACACGCACCATAAATGAAACCTAATGCTACAGACCAGTTCGTCTTGGCCTTGTGAACGTCATGGTACCTCTCTTTTGGGCCAATTTTGCCTGCATAAGAAAACCCTAAAACGAGCACAGAAAACCTAACAATGGTGGATCTTTGTATAGTTAGTAAAAATGCAATTAATTGTTACCATTAGCTTGCAAATGTTTCAATGAACAAGAATATATAAATAATTCATGCTACAAATGCCAAATTCATGAGATTCGATTTCAAGAAGGTAGGGATGTCGTGAGGCACTTACATTGCGTTTATGGGCACTAAAACACTTGTTGGTGATTGGTATAGACTCCTTGAACACCCAGGAAGCGAATGAGATAGCTTGGAAGGCTTGAGAAAGCCTGGAACTATGAAATCTGATTGTCACTTTTCTTGAGTTTTTGCAAATTTCTTCTCAGCTTCTCACGCCTCTAACTCCTGTGCATTTGGTCTAGATTTGTTCTATGTGTAGCCTTGAGTGAATTAGGTTTACAAGTTTGCATCCAATCTTTGTGATTATGAAGATTTGATCCTTGATTCATACTTATATCCAATGTTTCCAAAACAAGAAAAAATCAATCTTTTTGTGTACAAACATGCCTTGCACGATTTGATCTCATTTCCAGCTATTCATGGACCTGAAATGTGCACAAAATCTCAAGGTTTAAATGATTTTGATATTTTCATGATTTTATTTTGATTTAATTTGATTTAATTGAAGTAAAAATCAAAATAAATGACAAAAATAAAATAAAGGCTAGTGGGAAGGATCATGGGTCGTGGACCATGTTACAAACTTAATACAAGCACAAAAAGTTGGGCCCATTTGACAAAAATTGCAATTTGAGACATATTTGACTTTTGGCAATTTTGCAAAAAAGGTCAACTTCACCAATGCATAACTCCTTCAATTTTGATCCTATGAGGGTGTTCTTTGACTTTTTAGAAAGCTTGAGATGTCCTATAAGCAACCCTTTTGGTCCCATCTCAATTGAATCTTCCATGTTCATGTATGAAGCTTTGACAAAAAAAGTGTTTTTGTTGACTTTTCAAAATGACCTATAATGTCCAAATTCATAACTTCTTGCGAGTGCATATTTTGAACTTGGTAGATGAAGATGAATTGTAGGGCATTGCATCCTCTTCAAAATGAACTTTGGATGGGTCATTCTTGATAAAGTATGAGAAAGTTATGCTTGGTCAAAGTTGAGTTGACTTTTCCTACAAAACCCTAATTTAGCAACTTTTGGGTTTTGATGAATTATGAGCAATCCTTGAGGAATAATGATCAAACATTGATCAAATGATGAATAAAACTTCAAAATGAGAATGTTGACCAAAAATCTTGAAGTTTGACTATATATGGGCCACAATTGACTTTTGCCCTAGCACAATTGACTTTCAGGCCTTTGAGCAATTGATTGAGCAAACTTTCTATGTAGGGCTTGAAACTTGACATGGATGACCTTGAGAACATATTAGGACAATGGTGAGTATTTGGGATCCCTTGGACTCAAGTTCTTGATGCAACATGAAACCCTAATTTGAGGTAGACTGCCTTAAGAGAGAGTTTGTCTGGTCAACCCTTGGACTTCCTTGGGCAAATTGAGGATCTAACTTGAAATGTTTTGAGAAATATGAGAGGGCAAATTTTGGATTACAACAGCTGCCCCTGTTCAATCTTCTTAAACTTGAGTGTGTAGATTGGCTTGCTTGCCTTTCGTGATTCGAAGGTGGAAGATGATTGAACACTAGAGTGCCCAGAAATTTGCACTCGCATGAAGTGGTATTTGTCTTGTGATGTCAGGAATGGGCTTATAGATGCCATTTGGAGATTGATGACGGGGGATGGGATTAAAGATGCCATCTGAAGGAGTGTCGATCGCATAAGAGATTCCTTAGCGAGAGCTTGCATACCTGTTATTGAGGAGGGTTCCGCTAGGGAATGCTGGTCTCTGTCTTAGTAAAAGTTGAATTTTAGGAGTTTTGGTCGTCCGTTATTCTACTGGGGAATCGTCTCTTGGTCGAAGAGGTGAAAATGAACTATTATCTGGTCGTGATCCAAGCTTCATAGTGATAAGATCGACTGTTATCTGGTCGTGCTCCAGGTTTTACAATGAATTACTAGGGAGATGATATTAAACTTGCTATCCGGTCTAAATCCAGGCTTCACAATTTCTCAATTCTTATCTGGTCGTATTCCAGGCTTCAGAAAGACTTAAGTTGTTATCCGGTCGCATCCAGGCTTCAACTTGAATTTACGGCATACTAATATCTGGTCGACTCCGGGCTTCTTAGTAATTGTCCAGGTAATCTGCTATTTGGTCGAAATCCAAGCTTCGCAGTGTCCCTTACTATTATCTGGTCGCAATCCAGGCTTCAGTGTCTTTTACCGCTATCTGGTCGTAATCCAGGCTTCACGATGTCTTATACCATTATCTGGTCGAATCCAGGCTTCATGGTGTCCTGTACTGCTATCTGGTCGATTCCAGGATTCACACTACCTTACTTCTTATCTGGTCGTATTCCAGGATTAAGAAGAAATCAAGTGGTTATCCAGTCGCATCCGGGCTTCCATTTGATTTTAAGGCCTACTAATATCCGGTCGATTCCGGGCTTCATAGTAATTGGCCGGGTAGACTGCTATTTGGTCGAAATCCAAGCTTCATAGTGTCCCTTACTGTTATCTGGTCGTAGTCTCAGGCTTCAGTGTCTTTTATCGCTATCTGGTCGAAATCCAGGCTTCACGATGTATTATACCATTATCTGGTCGAATCCAGGCTTCATGGCGTTTGGAGAAATCAAGATATTATCCGGTCGAATCCAGGCTTCATAACTTGCATTAAAGATATACCACTATCTGGTCGACTCCAGGCTTCGTAGTATTCTTGGCTGCTATCTGGTCGTAATCCAGGCTTCACAACGTTTTATACCATTATCTGGTCGAGTCCAGGCTTCATGGTGTCTTGTATTGCTATCTGGTCGTAATCCAGGCTTCATAATAACTTGTTAAGCTGTTATCCGGTCGATTTCCGGGCTTCACGGCTTGTGTTTATGATATACCACTATCTGGTAGATTCTAGGCTTCATGGTGTCTTTGTACTGCTATCTGGTCATAATCCAGGCTTCACATCAACTTGCATTGCTATCTGATCGTTCTTCAGGCTTCACAATAACTTGCTGGGGATTAAACTATTATCCGGTTGAATCCGGGCTTCATAGCTTAAATTCGAGATAAACCACTATCTGGTCGATTCCAGGCTTCGCGGTGTTTGATACTGTTATCCAGTCGTTCTCTAGGCTTCACAATATGATGGAGAAATCAAGATACTATCCAGTCGGATCCGGGCTTCATAGCTTGAACTGGAATAGAAATCTTTAGCATTGATTTGACTGAACTAGAGAAAACCTGTGAGAATTTGATTGTATCCTTCCCTTAATGGTAAATAATTAGTCATATGTAATGTCATGATGTATGAAATGTATTGAGCAATGATGTTCTCAAAATAAATGAGATTATGCTGCATGATGCGTATGCGCATGCCATGATGTATGGATATGTAATGTTTCTGTGATGTTCTTTAGCTAGGGAAAATAAATCCCGGACTACTGTTGGAGAATATAAAGAGTTGAATTCTTTGTTCTCACTGGGGATAACAATCGAAGATGATTTGAGAATAAATTGGCGGGAGAATAACTCTGCTGGAGAATAAATTGGCGAGAAAATGACTCTGTGGGGAAGAGAGATACTCTGCTAGAAGATCTACTGATTTGGAGAAATAATCTTGGCTGGGGATGAATTACCGTTGCTGGCGATAATTCAACTTTGTTGGGGATTGAGTTCCTGCTTGTGGAAGAAATAAACTCCACTGGGGATAGTCTTCCATTGTTGGTGGTAGATGAACTCTGCTTGGGGAGAATTAACACCACCGTTTTTAGATACCTTTTACTCTGCGGGGAGTGTATGTATTTTTAATCATATTCTCCAGCTGGGTCTATCCTTGTACCTGGTGACCAGAGCAACTGTAAGGTTTGGACATTTCTTATTTGCCCCTGTTCCTAGAATTACGAGTAATCGTCCTTTATTTCGTATGTAAATATTTATGAGCAACAATTATTTTCAAATGCATATATAAAAAATGAATCATTGGACGTTCTTGCAAAATAAAACAGGAAAAGAAAAATAATTTTGAAATTATTGTAAAAATGAATTGTATTGATTTTGAAGTTGGCCTGTAATAGGAATTTTGTACAAGAGGTTGACGTCCTAGTAAGAGGATGCCTCCGAATGATAGAAATTGTACAATTTGTGTAAAAGAAAGAAAAACAGCTATGTAAAATAATCCCACTGGGTTCCAACTCTGTTATTGCCTTTATATCTTCGAGCGTCTCATAACTTTGCAACTTGGTTGAAGGTAGATCAGATTGATCGGCGCCGTCCGAGCTTGATAGTCGATACTGAAGTCTAGTTGCAAGATGATCCAATGAGACATAGTGTTACGCTTTGATCCCTAATTTTTTCCTGGACCGCCCTTTCGGGTTTTCAGTCCACCGGAATACCCTTTTTACTCAAGCCGCCTTTTCAAGTCTTCGACTTGCCGGGTGTACAGTTTTTTTTCTTCATTTTCATCCCTTACTTTTGCCCGAACCCTTTTGGTTCGCTGGGAAGCCCTTATTTTTGCCTAGGCCAGTCAACCTAGCGGGTCTTTGATCATGCGTAGTATTTTTTCACTATGTCTGCATTGACGGGGTGAGGAAGGTTGTCACCATCCATGGTGGTTAGAATCATAGCTCCTCCCGAGAAAATGTTCTTAACCACAAATGGCCCTTCGTACGTAGGGGCCCACTTTCCCCTGGGATCACCTTGTGGCAGTATGATGCGTTTGATCACCAGATCCCCGACTTGATATTCTTGTCGTCTAACTTTCTTGTTAAATGCCTTGATCATTCGCTTTTGATACGTCTGACCATGACAAATAGCAGTAAGTCTCTTCTCGTCGATTAGATTCAGCTGATCAAGTCGGGTCTGGATCCAATCGTCCTTGCTCAAACCTGTATCCTTCATAATCTGGAGAGAGGGTATCTGGACTTCAATGGGTAAGACTGCCTTCATGCCATATACCAGAGAGTAGGGTATTGCCCCTGTTGACGTCCGCGCTGAGGTGCGGTACCCATGAAGAGTGAATGGTAACATCTCATGCCGGTCTTTGTATGTCACCGTCATCTTCTGCACAATCTTCTTGATGTTCTTATTAGCCACTTCAACAGCCCCATTCATCTTCGGTCGGTAAGGAGAAGAGTTGTGATGTTGTATCTTAAACTGTTTGCAGAGCTCGGTGATCATTGTATTGTTAAGATTTGTACCATTGTCCGTAATGATCCTCTCTGGTACACCGTATCGATAGATCAGATTGTGTCGGATAAACCGCGCCATGACATTCTTGGTTACTGTAGCAAAGGAAGCTGCTTCAACCCATTTTGTGAAATAATCAATAGCTACCAGGATGAAACGATGCCTGTTAGACGCAGTAGGTCTGATCTCGCCAATCATATCGATGCCCCACATTGCAAAAGGCCAAGGAGCTGTCAAGACATTCAGAGGAACTAGAGGTACATGCACCTTATAAGCATAGATTTGACACTTATTTTGACCTCTTTCCTGTCTTCCTATGTACCCAAATTCACTTATTCCACTGGCTCTTTGTGAGGCTATATGACCCTCTCTTCCCGTAGTAACAGTCTAGCAAGTTCTCCAGGTACCTCACAATCATCCTTACCTTCATCCTCAACTTGGTTGATCGGATTTTCGAAGTCATAACTGGCAATAACAGAGTTGTTATCAATGGGATCCAAAGTGGATGTGGATCTGCATTATGATATGTGAGTGTGTGTAAGTCAATAGATGTTTTGATAAAGTGCGAGATATAAAGGAAAAACAAGGAGCGCAAAATTTGTAATGCAAGAAAACGTCCAATGCTTTATTGATGATATATGAAAATGGCAAATAATAAGCCCTCACAAACAAAGCCCAGGTGCCTCGGGAAAGGCACCGGGCCGTAAAGTTTCAAACGGTTTGTTACAAATCTCAAAACAAAAGTCTATTACTGTGTAATAAAAGAAACTGGCACGGAGTCCTTCGCCGTCCAGTTGTTCAATCCACCATTGGTAGTCGGGTAGATCTAGCTGTCGATATCTGGGTTCTCCTCATCAGCATCTTCTGTGGCGGAGACACCTCAATAGCATTGATTCCCGAGCCAAGTTTGGGCATGGGTGCAGTTATGACGTTGGGCTTCTCCGGAGCGTCGAACTAAATCTCTTTGGCTTCGATCAAATCTCGCACCTTATTCTTCAAGGCCCAACAGTTGTTTGTATCATGACCTGGGCCATCAGAGTGATAGGCGCAACGGGCATTCGGGTTATACAGTGGAGATATGGTGTTGGGATTCTTCGGGGCTTCCCTCAGAGTTACCAGGTTGGTCTTTAATAATTGTGGTAGAATTTGATCTAGGGTCATATTGAGCCGAGTGAACTGTCATTGTGGTCTCTCCATTCTTTGCTGATTGTTGCGTTGTGGGGCAACGGTGGGTCTTGATATTACTACCGCATTCACTTCTTAGCGGCATTAAGGTCTGCTTTGGCTCCTCGAGCCATAGACTGCACTAGCTTATTTCTTACCGGTGAAAGGCTTCTTTACTGCACTTGACGACGTATCCTTCTGTATCTTACCACTTCTGATACCAACTTCTACTCTCTCCCCAGTCAAAATTAATTCAGTAAACCCAAATGACGAACTACCGATCAAATGATTGAAAAATGGACCAGACAACGTCCCTAGAAACATATCAACCAACTCCCTGTCAGACAAAGGGGGTTGGACTCTTCCAGCAAAACCTCTCCACTTCTGAGCATAGTCCTTAAAACCTTCACTTGCACCCATAGACATACCCTGAAGCTGAGTACGTGTGGGAGCAAGGTCGGCGTTATATTGGTACAACTTGTAGAAAGCAGCAGCAAGGTCCTTCCAGTTTCGGACATTAGCTCCTTCCAGTTGATAAAACCATTCAAGCTGAGTCCCTGATAGACTATCTTGAAAGAAATGTATCCACAAATTTCTATCAGCAGTGTAAGGTTGGATTTTTCGGACATACGAGTGGAGATGGAGTTTTGGACAGGATGCCCCATCGTACTTGGCGAAAACCGGAGCTTTAAACTTATGAGGGATCACCACCCCATATGCTAGTCCCAAATCTCCAAAGTCCAAACCAGGGAACTTCTGAATCTCCATAGTGCTCAGACGGTCTTCGATTTGTTTGTACCTATCCTCAGTAGGAGGATACTATTCTTCATCATAATCTGTGTTATTATCAGAGACTACAGGACTAGGACCTTTTTCTTCTTCTTGGTTCTCCTCTCCTTTGGATGAAAGAGACAGATCAGCTTCATGCCGCAACCTATTCCCAAATCTGTTACCCATATTCAGAAGAACCACCTTCTTCTTCTTATTCTTCTTCTTCTTCTCCTTCAGGATGAGAGTCTTCAAATCCTCTTGCCCTTTAGCCAAGTTCAAGAACATCTCTTGGAACTGGGCATTCTGTGCCTGAAGAGCTTTGATGGCTTGATCGATAGGTATTTCAGAAGACATTTCATGCTGAAATAAACAGCGAAGGAGATAAGAAACCTGTAATGATACCTTTAATGATGTTCATGATAATGGGATGCATATGTAATTCTTTTAAAGACTTTGGGAGATTTAAATTTGCAAACCAAGAAATAAACAAACTTTATTAGACTAAACTTGTAAAAAGGTTCAACAAATGCCTTTAAGGCGTTTACAAAGAAATAAACGGAAAACAAATCTAAGCTAGAAAAAGAAAAATCAGAAATCCCATGGACGCTTCCCCTTGGTGCTGACGTAGTCATTGATCGTTATTTCATTCTCAAGTTGCCTGGTGAGCTTCAAGATCTTCCTCTCTTGCTCATGGTACTTTTCCCGGTAGGTATCCCTCTCCTCTTTCAACTGAATCCAGGATCTCTTTAATGCTCCAAGATCAGTGGACATGTAGGGATAAAGGACTGTATAAGGAACACCCTCTTCATTGGTGGGCTCCACAATCACTGGAAACACAACTTCATAAGGCATCCCAAGCTTCTGGGCTCGAGCTCGGACCCACTGGAGATAAGGTTGCATAGGGAGAGAAGTCTTTGGTCCTAGCTCTTGAGGGTCAGACCTGTTCACCATGCCCCAAGCTCGTATAAACCTTCGGCGATGCTCGTCAACGTCTCCCTTGTAGCCAAAGACAATATCTGTAAGAAGTAGCTCATGAGGACTGTCCCTCTGAGCGCGACCAAACTATTGTAAGGCCAAGTAAGAACTGTAGGTTATTCCCCCTATGACTCCAAGCAACGGGACATTAGGGTATCCCCCACAATGATCAATGACAACAGTGCTTTCCATAGCCTTAGAACTCCAAAGAATGTCTGTATGGGCAAGAGACATTATCCTGTAAGACCACCCTAAACCTTCCTCATTCTTCAACATGGACTTGGGGAGGTGCGAAATAAACCACCTCGCCAGTAGCGGAATGCAACACATGAGGGTCCCTCTTCTTCGCACAGTATGAGTATAGAGGGCATATAGGATATCACCCAGAAGAGTAGGTACAGGATTGCGAGACAGGAAGATCTTAACCGCATTCTCATCTATGAAGGAATCTGGATTCAGAAAGAGAACCAAACCGTAGATAAGGAGAGCCAAGATGTCTTCAAAAGCCTGAAAGTCCAAGTTATCCCAGAATAGTTGAGCTTGATCTATTAGGAACTTGGATAAGAAACCTTCAACCCCGCTTCGTGTCTCCCAGTTGGATACTACATCAGCCCTTGTCAGATGAAAAGCTGAAGCAATGTCCTATGGTCTTGGAGCCTCTTCCAAACCTGTAAAGGGCATCTGCTCAAGGATGGATATGCCCAGTAAGTGAGAAAAGTCTTCCATAGTGGGAACTAGCTGATAATCCGGGAAAGTGAAACAATGATGCACCAGATACAAGAACTGGAAAAGCACACTCATCATCTGCTCATCAAACTTTGAGGTAACCAAGCTAAGAAGCTGACCATTTCTTCTAATGAATGAAGAAGTATCAGAAACCTTTGAGACTAATTCTTTGAGTTGAGCAGGTATTTGCATAAAGTTAACACGAATGGTGTTTCTGCGCATAGAAGCCATAATCTTCAAAACAGAACAAAGATAAATCCCCTCGGTCTTTGAAATGGTTAGTATAATGAAGTATTCATGCTATGTTATGATGCATGATGTTATGATAAAACACACAACAGGTATAGAAAATAACATACATGGTAAAGGAAAACAAGTCACACAAAAGCCCTTAAGTTTCAGGCTTGCATGGGGTCTAGGTACTACCCTCTTGAAGTTCAGTTGGTTTCAACCTGTCCTAAGAATAGTAACCAGGTTTTAGAGGTTCTCAATATCACTGACCATCCTCCATCGGTCATGGTTTCAGCTCACGCAATCTTTTCTTGCGGCCGGAACTATCTCGAGAGTATAGTCTCAATGAGTGTAGTATCGAGTATCAACCAGTTCTCAGCTTTACACCGAGGCCGGCTATCTCACTACTTCCTATGGCCAAGTTGGTCAATTATAGGTTCTAAGGTTAGTTGATGCTTAACGACCCATATAGCAGCCCCGTATTCTCCTCGTTTCTCCATAAGGGATACCGGTACCAATCAATGTGCCACATCAACATAGCTACTGCTTCAACCGTATCGGTCTATGCTGTATAGTTCCCTCACAATTTATTGCTACTTACCTAAAAGGTGTTCCCTAGATCCGGGTTAGGATCTATAGTAACTCCCAATACAAAGCCCTCAAAAGTAAAGCAATCAAATCAAACAAGAGAAGCAATTTATGATGATCTAATCCTAAGGTATACCCCACTTATTATCTCCCCAGCAGAGTCGCCAGTTCTGTGATACGGTGGCAGAACCGACTGTTTAATATTGGTTTGCGTTTTGTGTTTTTTGTTCGCAAAATGTCGCGGTAAGCAAGAGTCGCCACCGACTTTTATTTTATCCAACCGGAAAGGAAAAAAGCACAGAAAAATTCCTTTTTCGAGATTTTGAGTATGAGGGGTAGATTATAGAAAGGGAAGGTATTAGCACCCTTTCTATCCGTAGTTTTCTACGGGCTCTCAGGTACTTGCTCATCATTTTAAAATTGCTTCCGTGTTTGTGTGTTTTGAAAAGTTTTGTTTTACTTTAATTTAACCCTTGCTTCTGTCTTCAAGAGTGTTACGAAGTCGTTTTGAAAACTTTGTTTGAAAAGAGTGTAAGTGTGGAAAAGTTTGTTTTTGAGCAAGTACCCACTAGCATCTACCTACTCGAAAAAAGAATGTTTCTGTTCTTGTTTCCTTTAGACAGCGTTATCCCACTATTAATGAGTAGGTAGCACCGTCGTTGGAGTTGTAAGGGTCAATTCAAAAGGGACATACGATCACTAGAGCAATGTTAGGACGTCTTAGTAATAACCCTAATGTCTTAAGATCATATTCAAGGCAACATTTCCGAGGCAACCTTTCCGAGGAAACATTTCCGAACGGGACATTTGATCTTTGTTTAGACAAAAGGGAGACCATTAAAACACCCTATACTTAATGATCGTTTACCGAAGGCAACCGAAGTGGGAGTATATCCTAGGAGTGCACATGTGCGAGTGATTTGATTTCAGTTATTATCTTTGCACATTTAGGGTTTGCTAACCATTTTAAAATTAACATACATTCTTGTCATGCAACCCTATTATCATACATCTAACAGTTAATATTTGCGAAAATTAAAATGCGAGAAATAAAACTACGCTATTACAAGGCTTCGGGGAGGGGGATTAATTACATAGCCAAAAACCCGTAAAAAATGACAAATAAACGAAAAGTCCTAATTAAACTATTACATCCCATGAGCAGTTACATTAATATTTGCAAAAAATAAATAAACGAGCGCGATGAATCGAGGACAAGAGAAAATTAGGGTTTTGACCCCGTCTAAACCTAATTAAAAGAAAAATCATTTTTTGTTGTTTTTTGATTAATTTAAGAAAATAAGGTTTTAAATTAAATAGATACAAACCTAATTACTACTTAAATTAAATTAAGAAAATTAATTAATTATGCCCTATTTTTGTATTTTTGTTATTTCAAGAAAATAAAATAAAAATTAAATTAAACAAAACCCCAATTTTCTAATTGATTTTAATTTATTTACAAAAGACTAAAATTGCCCTAAAATTAAATTAAACTAATTAAATTAATTTTGACAAAAAATATATAAAACCTAAATCTAATTTGATAAAAATTGATTTTATGAATTTTTGTTAAAAAAGAATTAAATTTGTGTGAGAAAATAATTTAAACAAAATAAATTAAATAAAGAAAATATAAAAGAAAAGAGAGAATTGGGCCTGGTATGTTAGCAATTGAGGGGGTATCCATAGCAAATTCTGAGCCCAAAAGCCTTGGTCCATGTTGACCTTCCTGCTTCCATGTTGCACACTTGACCAAGCCTTGGGTAGACCCTCACATACCAAGCGTTGGATTTGGTTAGCTTTAGATCCAGTGGTTGCAAGCTGATGGCATATGGTGGATGCCCTAGAAACTTGCGCATGGAATTATGCATAGAAAAATAATATTGAAGAACAAGGGGACCTGGGGATCGAACCCAGGTCCTTTGGCTTTTTCTCTCTCCCACTGACCAACCCTACTAGCATGCCTTATTGTATACCAAATAACAAATAAACATTATATTAAAAAACGCAAATTAACATATGCCAGCGCGCGAATCTTTAAATGGACGAATGGTGCGTTGCCACGCCACCTTCTTCTTCCTCTCTCCGTTGGTAAAAGTCCAAGACTTTTACCTACAGACAAAAGTCTGTAGCTATAGCCCCTGTGATTTCCAAAATCTCATACACGCACCATAAATGAAACCTAATGCTACAGACCAGTTCATCTTGGCCTTGTGAACGTCATGGTACCTTTCTTTTGGGCCAATTTTGCCTGCATAAGAAAACCCTAAAACGAGCACAGAAAACCTAACAATGGTGGATCTCTGTATGGTTAGCAAAAATGCAATTAATTGTTACCATTAGCTTGCAAATGTTTCAATGAACAAGAATATATAAATAATTCATGCTACAAATGCCAAATTCATGAGATTCGATTTCAAGAAGGGAGGGATGTCGTGAGGCACTTACATTGCGTTTCTGGGCACTAAAACACTTGTTGGTGATAGGTATAGACTCCTTGAACACCCAGGAAGCGAATGAGATAGCTTGGAAGGCTTGAGATAGCCTGGAACTATGAAATCCGATTGTCACTTTTCTTGAGTTTTTGCAAATTTCTTCTCAGCTTCTCATGCCTCTAACCCCTGTGCATTTGGTCTGGATTTGTTCTATATGTAGCCTTGAGTGAATTAGGTTTACAAGTTTGCATCCAATCTCTGTGATTATGAAGATTTGATCCTTGATTCATACTTGTATCCAATCTTTCCAAAACAAGAAAAAATAAATCTTTTTGTGTACAAACATGCCTTGCACGATTTGATCTCATTTCCAGCTATTCATGGACCTGAAATGTGCACAAAATCTCAAGGTTTAAATGATTTTGATATTTTCATGATTTTATTTTGATTTAATTTGATTTAATTGAAATAAAAATCAAAATAAATGACAAAAATAAAATAAAGGCTAGTGGGAAGGATCATGGGTCTTGGACCATGTTACAAACTCAATACAAGCACAAAAAGTTGGGTCCATTTGACAAAAATTGCAATTTGAGACATATTTGACTTTTGGCAATTTTGCAAAAAGGTCAACTTCACCAATGCATAACTCCTTCAATTTTGATCCTATGAGGGTGTTCTTGGACTTTTTATAAAGCTTGAGATGTCCTATAAGCAACCCTTTTTGTCCCATCTCAATTGAGTCTTCCATGTTCATGTATGAAGCTTTGACAATAAAAGGTGTTTTTGTTGACTTTTCAAAATGACCTATAATGTCCAAATTCATAACTTCTTATGAGTGCATATTTTGAACTTGGGAGATGAAGATGAATTGTATGGCATTGAATCCTCTTCAAAATGAGCTTTGTATGGGTCATTCTTGATAAAGTATGAGAAAGTTATGCTTGGTCAAAGTTGAGTTGACTTTTCCTACAAAACCCTAATTTAGCAACTTTTGGGTTTTGATGAATTGTGAGAAATCCTTGAGGAATCATGATCAACCCTTGATAAAATGATGAATAACACTTCAAAATGAGAATGTTGACCAAAAATATTGAAGTTTGACTGTATGTGGGCCACAATTGACTTTTGCCCTATCAAAGTCGACTCTCAGGCCTTTGAGCAATTGAGTGAGCAAACTTTCTCTGTAGGGCTTGAAGCTTGACATGGATGACCTTGAGAACATATTAGGACAATGGTGAGTATTTGGGATCCCTTGGACTCAAGTATCTTGATGCAACATGAAACCCTAATTTGAGGTAGACTGCCTTAGGAGAGAGTTTGTCTGGTCAACCCTTGGACTTCCTTGGGCAAATTGAGGATCTCACTTGAAATGTTTTGAGAAATATGGGAGGGAAAATTTTGGGGTACAAAAATAGGCAAGACTAATGATCTTAGGGGTATATCACATGAAGATACTATTTACAAGGGGTGATCATTATGAGATTCAATCAACGTGTTTCAAGTTTCAAAGCACTATTCAATCAGGGGCATACCTTTCGAAGATGCATTCCTTAATCAAGTCATATCACAACATGGAATGACTAGGTTTCCTCATTTTAACAAACCTCTCAAGACCTTGATAATCAGGGGTAACCTTCCAAGATTCAAATGTTGGGGCAGTACGTACCAAGTTCATCCTACTGCACGTAGGGTACAACTTCCCCTTCAAGCAACTTCAAGTACAAAATTTTCAAGCTTTGAATACTTGGGGAAATATATGTCAAGTTCATGGTGAGGTCTAAGTTCTTTTTGAAGGTACTTCCTCCAGATCATGGAGATTGAGGGGCACATCTTTCAAAATTCGAATGTTGGGGAAAACCACTGCAAGGCTCGATCAAAAAGAGTTAATTCAAAATGGTTCATCAAAGCCAAACATTTGTAAGAGTCTTTTAATCAGGGGAATAATTAAAAATAGTGTGGTCATTCATATTATGATCAAACTATTTCCAATCTCATATCACTAAGGATCTCCTCCAAGACCCTACCAACAAATTAAGGAAAGACAGCCCACATAGGTGCAAGCTCTCCGCGTACTTTCATAACCTCTAGTGGATCTTTCTCCTACATTAGCAATCTTCAAGTTCAAATTGAGTATCAAGAAATCATGATAGCACAATATTCAACCACCATGTGACAAGCAACCTTGTCACATAGGCAAACCTCTACTCTTTAATCATCCACGACCCATCACAAGGGCACCATTCAAAAAACATTCGAGTCATAATCATAAAGCATAAGGCTACATAAATCATGCATTAGGGATCTTCAATCCAGAATCAAGCTATACTTATCATCTCATCCATCTTACGACTTCTGATAGCATGGATCTAACAAAGAGCCCAATTTTCATTGGCACATCAAATTTTCAACATCCATTGACGCATATCCAAGTCATCCATTACATGCATTGGTCAGTCATTCTACACATTAACACCCTCATCTGCATGCATACATGACATATCATAGACTGATACTCGGGACCCGTAAAAATATAAAGTCGATTTCTAGGGGAGTCATTATTATAATCTTTAACATCTCTCCAGTTATCCCTCTCAGTGAGTCTATGATACAAGCGCTCTTAGTAAAACTAAGGCATGAGTAGCCTCACACAAAGTCATTTCTTTGTCCATACGTAATCAGCCTTATGTAAAAGTCGTGAGCAGCCTCAGACTTTCCAAATCACCAGATTAATGTCTCTAGGTAACCTTACCAATGTTAGCGACCTTGCTATCCATTTCACCTTTCCAAGCCACCAAGCTGACACTATTCTAGTAGTCCTAATAATGTTGGTGCAAAGCCTAGTTCTCACCTAGAACATCTTTTCAAAAGCCCAGCCCCTAATTGGCATGGCTTCTCAGAAAAAATAGTACTTGGTTGATAGCCCGCCTTAAGCATTGGTTCTGCAGTTCAAATAATTGGGACATTGCATTTATCAACCCTTTCATCATTTGAATTCATAACATTATCATGTTAAGAATACATATCATACATCATACATACATCAAACATAATCATATCAAACGTGCATACATGCATTACATTCAAATCATATATGCCCATGAAAAACTGCGGAAAAATCTCAAGGCATAACTACCAGCTAAGACAAACTCAAATTCAAAACCAAGCTTAGCATTATCCATTCGTCTTGCTATAGCTACCTCGCTTGAGAACAGATACAACCATCAAAGGTACCGCTATCAAAATGTCACTAGGTAGTTTACCCATGATTCATATCCAAGGCCTAGTCATCACCAGCCTCTGGGAATTACACTTGCGATTATCAAATTCAAACTTTTCAAGTTTGAACATCTCAAAACATTCAAATTTATTTGGTCATCATGTTAATCAAGCCTCGGCTGAGAACAAACACAACCAACTTCATTCATTTCTTCATGATGATAGTCTTGGTTGAGAATAGACACAAACGATTTCATCAGCGAATTTGGGGTTCATTTCTTTATGATGATATTATTGGTTTAGGAAAACACAACCAACATTATCACTGAATTTTGGGGTTCATTTCTTCATGTTTATAGCCTTGGTTGAGAACAGACACGACCGACATCATCAGTGAAACTTCGGTTTCAATCTTCAAACCTAGCATTTTTATGCTAAACATTTACCTTGGTTGAAGACAGACACAACCGGTAAAAATCCGATCTCATCTTTGATCTAGTTATCTAAGATTTGATCATCAAAAAATAGCTTTTTCTGTGATATAACCCATTATGTCAGTCTCTATGCAACAATGTGGGAAATCTGCAATACAACTCATTACGTCAGTTTCCATGCAACAATGTGTTTCCTCCTCTGTGATATAACCCATTGCATCAGTTTCCATGCAGCAATGTGTAAAATCTATGATATAGCTCATTACGTCAGGCTCCGTGCAGCAATGTGCGAAATCTTCAATATAACTCATCGCCTCAGTCTCCATGCAGCGATGTAGTTATCAAGCTTTTTTCAGTTATATATCCCCTAGGTTGCCATAGATATGCAAATAAATCTGCGTAATCCATTGCATCAGTCTCCATGCAGTAATGTATTATCAAATGGTGTTTTATTTATCCCCTAGGTTGTGATAAATACACAATTTCGTCCTCTGTGATATAGCTCATTACGCCAGGCTCCATGTAACAATGTGCAAAATCTGTAATATAACTCATCACCCCAGTCTCCATGCAGCGATGTAGTTATCAAGATTTTTCAATCATTTACCCTCTAGGTTGCAATAGATATGTGAATAAACATGCGTAATCCATTGCATCATTCTCCATGCAATAATGTATTATCAAACAATGTTTTATTTATCCCCTAGGTTGTGATAAATACACAATTTCCTCCTATGCGATATAACCCATTGTGTCAGTCTCCATGCAGTGATGTGAGAAATCTGTGATATAAATCATTATATCAGTCTACATGCAGAGATGTTGTTATCAAGATTTTTCAATCATCTACCCCCTAGGTTATGGTAGATGTGCGAATTGCCGGTTCATATTATTCATTATCTAGGTTGTAATGAATACATGAATTCATCCTCAAATTATTTTCTCTTTCAGTTGTAGTAAACATAACAAAGTCGACAATATAACTCATTGCGTCAGGCCCCATGCAGCAATGTAGTTATCGAGCTCTTTTCAAATATCTACCCCTAGGTTGTGATAAATATGCAAATAAATCTGCGTAATCCATTACATCAGTCTCCAGGCAACAATGTGTTATCAGACTTTATTTTATTCATCCCCTAGGTTGCGATGAATAGACAAAATCAAATCAAATCCAAATTCATTATATTAGTCTCCAAGCATTAGTAAGTCAACTTTTTCAAAACTTGTATTTTTGTAAATATTCAAAAAAAAAATTCTACAATCTCTTAGATACTGACGAGTCATCCGCGACGTCGTGTCTAAGTTCTAATCAAAACTTTGGAACGCTGGTAAGATGATGCATTATCATCTATGCCTACTCTTCATACCCATGGGAACACTGTACAACACATCCTTATAGTCTTTAAACTTGTGTTGTTTACCTCCTAGGTCATGGTAAATACACAAAAAACTACGATCTCTTTTCTAGGTATTAGCGAGTTATCTGCATCGTTATATCTAGGTCAAACTTACTCTTCAATCACATCTCTCTATTCAAAATCTGGTAGGATGATACATCGTCATCTTTGCCTATTTCTTTATCCAAACTCTGGTAGGATGATACATCATTATCCTTGCCTATTTCTTTGGGCTCTAAGGTATGCTATATCAATGTATCCTTGTTTAATAAATCTTGGGGTCCAAATTTTGGGGTCTTCCATTATTTAATAACCCTCTGATATGAATGTGCGATACCTGCACGTTCTTGCACCATTCAATCGAAAGGTAAGTAAAGAGGGGAAGCTTTCATACCCCAAATTTGTCTGCCTTTAGTGCTACCGTCAAATTTATTTTCGAACTTGGGTTTTAAAATTCCTTTGGTTTAATTATATTAATATTTTGGGGTTTTATAAATATTTGTTCTTAAGTCCAGTTAAAAATATAATAATTTATTTCAAATTATTTATATTTTTAAATAACAAATACTTGCTCGTCTTCAAGTAGTTTCAATTGGCTCTTTATTTTGAATAAGTAACATAGCACAGTTGATAAAGAATGAAGCTTGCAAATATGAGGTCGTGGGTTTGAATCTTTTATAGTGCACTTTTTAACATTTTTCCTATCTCTTTTTGTTACTAATTTTCTTTCCTTTTTTGGAAATTGGGCTTGGGCTTTTCATACATTTTGGATAATTTAGTCTCTAAGTTTTTTCTAACCTAATTCAAGTCTATAAATATGACTCTTATTTGTCCTAAAAATTCATCCACAATTTTGCAATTGCACACACAATCAACAATTAATCAACAATACACAATTTACACTACACATCACATTTTTTTTAATACATTTTTTTAAACCTTTTTTCTGCATTTTTCTATCAAAAAATTTTAGCCAATGATTTCATATGAGACCTCTATTTGATTTTCAAACCGTCGATTTTAATTTAGTTATTTTTAAATCATATGATGATTTCTGATGTTTGTTTTTGTCGCTTTAAAATTATGTTGTTTATATCATAATCTCTACGTTGCAAATACACGTACATACTTTTACTTTTGGTTTTAGTCTTATACATACAATTTTGGTTAGCCTATAAATATAATTATTTTTAAACCCCTTTTTACATCACTAGCATACACCTATAGAATATAAACTCATAAACAATTCTCACGAACAATACAATACATCACCTTCACTTCCATTCACCTCTAAATTCATCAGTAATTCTTAGCATCAACAATCTAACAAAACATGTTCCTAACTTGTGTCATATAAAAATGAGTTTTTGTACTTTTGATGTTTTCTTGATGTGGCACATGGTTTGAATCACTCAGGTCAATGAAAAACAACAATGACAAGCAGTGATACAAACAAATTACAGAAGAAAGGATACGCGAATCGAATGTGTCAGTCACTTCGTGAAGCATCAAATATCGCAAATTCAAACTCATCACGACGAACTCCCACTGCCGATCTCCGAAACTCCGCTGCCAGTATGTATTGATGCTCTTCCTTCTCATATTTTGATTCTTAGTGTGTGTTTTGTTTGTTTTTTGGTGGATTATCTTAATCTATTGAATGAATAGAGGTAGAAAAGAGATACATTACAATTTTTTTCTTTTCTCTGTAACTGAGAGAGATGAAGAGCAACTTCTGAGTCACAATTGCTATTGTTTTCCTCTTATTGTAAATTGTGTTTTTTATTATTTAGTTTAATTGCTTTGAAAATTTCAAACCTAGTTTCTAATTCGTTTGTTTGTTTACCGTATAAATAGGTAGAGTAAGACTTATCATTGATGGAATTTTGATATATTATATTGAATTTAGATTGAGTCATATTACTCTTTAATACTCCTTAATGCTATTAATTTGCTTGTATTTTTTTTCAATAGTTTATTTATTTTATGGAAAAACTCATGATGAATGCACATTTTCAAAGTTAAGAGTATCAACATGATATTTGCTTTCTTTTTTTCTTTCTCTAAACAAGTTTTCACCTTTATATTTTTTTAATTCAATTAATTACTCCTTTTCAAATAGTTAAAGTTATGTGTAAATGTGGATTTTATTTGTTTTCGCAAATTCAATATCTGAATTTGAGGCCTTACTTTCTAGATCCTCGGAATTATTAAGCCTAAATAGTATACACCCCCCCCCCCCGTTTATTCAATTACTTTATTTTTATAATTAATTAATTTGTTTATTGGTTTGATTATTTATTTATTATCAATTTATCAGTTTTTGAATTAATTATATTTTTTTGCATTTTTTTAATTTTTTAATAATAATAATAATTAAAATACTTATTTATTAATCAAAATTAATTCAAACATTCTATAAATAATAGGATGTCCATCTTCAACTAATTAAATCGGCCGACACATTGTCTACTAGTTTACTATTCAAAATCAAACAATTAAAATCCACGTAACTCACCAAATTCACCATCCACGAGCGACACGTGGCCAATATCTGGCCACAGGATGAGGAGACTATATCATACTTCCTCTGCTCTGTGTCATACCACATACTTTAATCAAATTAAACTTAAAACCGCTAACCAACAATCAACTTTTTTTCTACTAACTTAATCAAAACCTCAAGAACATTTTCGAAAAAGAATTAAGGCAAATTACTTTCAAAATTAACTGTGAAATGCGTCTATGATTACTCAACTTACAACCCATACAAGGTTCTAGGATAAATCTGAAAGCAATTCTATGTAATCCTATATAAAACACCAACCCACTGCGAACTACGAATTGAGACTCTGATTCCTCATAAGATGATATGTAGGCATACGACTAAAATTGTGGTGAGTTTCCCTAATAAAATTAAAATCCTATTTCCTAAATATCGCGCTTATAACCCTAGTATCCTTGTAAACAAGGTAGATGAGGGGTGCCTAACACCTCCCCTTCATCTAGATTCGAGTCCAAAAAACCTAGAATCTATAACTTTTTAGGGTTATCCTTTATATTCCCTTCCTTAGGATAAAAATTAAGAGTGACGACTCTTATTTTAAAATCAATCACAACAGAAGGAAACTTCCATATTTTGGCATTTCATTGTACAGGGAAGGGGGTTTCAATATGATATTTCATAGCACAAATAGGGGGCATTTTAATAAAATGATGCATAATCTCAATGTTTTTTGTCCGAGAGTGAAGTGTCATATTTTTAGTAATACTTATTGTGCTAGTGTTATCGCATTTTATCGAGAGAGTTCTTAAATGAACTATATAATCACTTATTTGTTGTTTCATTTGAATAACTTGGTGTGATACGGTGGGAGAACTGACTTGGATGTTTTGTGTTTTATTGTAATTATTGTGAATAGCAAAAGTCGCTACCGACTTTTCTTTTATCCAATAAGGAAAGGGTGAAAAAACAGGAAAGACCTTTGAGATATTTTCTTGAGTTGAGGGGTAGGTTATGAAAAGGGAATGTGTTAGCACCCTTTTCATCCGTAGTTATCTACGAACTCTTAGTTTCTAGCTCACTTTTGAAATTGCTTTGTTCGAAATGTGTTTGTGATGGGTTTTGAAAGTATTTTTGAAAAGCGCCTTCGTTTAGGAAAAATTTGTAATGATTCTCGTCTCTATAAGAATGTATACAAAGTGTTTTGACTTTTGAAAATATTTCATGTTTTGAAAGTGTTGGTGTGCTTTGAAAGATGTTTTGAAAATGGATTGTGAGCAAGCAACTAAGAACGTTCTACCTACTTAAAAGTCTTTTATTAATTTCTTCTTTCCTTTGATATTGCTATCTTACCATTGATTGGTAAGAAGCCCTATCTTTGGATGTGAAGGAACATGCGTGGCTCATCGTATAGTCATGGATATCAATGTAGTGAGATATCTTAGAAATTTTCTTAAGGGTCTAAGATCATTTGTAAGGCAACATTCGAAGCGTCATCGAGGGACTATGATCTTGTATTTTTTGTTTGTTTTTGCTAAACTATCTCACGTGCATAACATGACCATTTTTAAGGCAACACAGTGGAGTTAACCGTAGAGGTGTAAGTATGCAAGTGTTTTGTATTTCATACTTGATTTATCTTGGATTTAGGGTTTTATAAGTATTGATTTTATCTTTCCATACAAACCCTAATTACTAGCAATTATATTAAAGCGATAAATTACGAAAAATAAATGTCCTACGCTATTACATCATTTGGGGGATGGGGTATACAAATTTACAAATGGGGGATAACAAGAAATTAAAGTTCTAATTATCTATTACAACCATATTGAATTGAATAATGTACAAGAAATGAATAAATATAATGTACAAGGATATAAAATGGAAAAGAAATGGATTTTTGTTAGCATTCTTTGTATTAAAAGGTTTTGACCTAATTAAATTAAAAGGGAAAAATTAATTAAATTTAGAAAATTTAAATCTAAATTAACTAAGAAAAGAAATTAATTTGATCAAAAGAAATATTTTTTAGGATTTTTTTTGTAGAAAATGGTTTTGAGTTTAATCAAAATAGTATGGAAGTTAATTAACATAAATTATAAATTAATTAATTAAAAAAATAAGATAAACCTAAATCTAATTATTAATTTATTAAGAAAAATAAATTAAGTTTTTATAAGAAAAATGTTGTCTTTTTGTATTGAAAAATAAAATAAGTATATAGTATAATAAATAAAATAATTTTTGACCTTTTTTTATTAATAAAAATAATAATTATGGTAATAATAAATAAAATAAAAAAGGAAAAATAAAAAGAAATATAAAAAAATAAAGTCAGGGGGGTGAAAAACAAATTTGAAGTGTTTCTTGTGTAAAAGAGGTTTTTTGTTGACTTAGGCCCAAGTTTGTTTTTTTGTATGCAAACAGAAAATGAAATAAAAAGTGATTGGGCCTGTGTGGTATTAGTGAGGCAGGGGGTGATACTGGATGTAAAAATGCCAAGCCCAAAGGCCTTAAGCCCAAACGCGCTGTGTTGTGAAACAAAAAGAGAAAGAAATGTTAGAAAAATAGCAAAATGGCAGCACTGGGGCTTGAACCCACACCCTTACCAATAATACACGCGTGCTCTACCACTGGGGTGGTTATACATCCGTTAACTTAAACAAAACCATAAATATATATTACAAATTCATTCATAGGCCTGCATTTCATCTTCTTCCTCGCGCTATGATTGAACCTGTATCTTTCTCATTTCTCAACAAAAATTGAAACTGGAAACATAAAGTTACTCCATTTTTTCTCACGATTCCAGAAATGCAAATATCTTAAACTATAAATCAAAGATGAGCAGGAGTTTTATTGTCCCTAATCTGAACCCTAATTTTTCCAGAAATTTCAAACTCAAAATTCTCTAAGCTCAGGAAATATAAATGAAAACTATGGACATGGTTAGCTTCAGGGCAATGATATCTACATTTTATCTTTGAAAATGACAGCCTAATAATGCCTAAATGAAGAGATGAAAGTTCAGAAAATTACCTCTAAAATTGGAAATCGTGGAATGAGTTTGAGTTTGTTTCAAGTGATGATGATGATCATGTTAGCTTCCTCAAGTTCCTAGGAAGCTAATGCAACCCTTACTTTGTGCTGGAAGTGCTTGAGTCGTGCTAGAGAAGTCAAGATGCAAGCTCTATTTTTTGGTTCTGGAAGTTGATGAAGATGGTGTTACAATTGGATAACAGGTGTTGGGACTGTTTATATATGATGTTTAGAAGCTTTTGGAAGTAAAAGGCTAAGAAGCGCACAAGTGGTTTTTGATTTTCGGATTCTTGGCCAGAATATGCAACAATGGAGGTTTGTTATTGAATTCTGACTTTGGGGGTGTTTGAGGGATTGTGCATTCGTCTGTTAGCTTGCAAATGGTGTATGTATTTATAGGCAAGAGGTTTTGTATGCTACAATAAGTCAGAATTTGAATTATCAAGTTGTAACACCTTTACTTGTTTTTGAAGCAACCATGACAAACATCTTCCCAAAGCTTGTACCATGCTATTGTAGAGTGGTTAACACTTTAAACATGGATGTTATAATTCGTAGATGTTGAGTATGATCAGAACAACAAGTGAGAGGCTCAAGACAAGTTGACTTTGTGATTAAAGTCACTTTTCAATAATGGATATGTTACTTTCTTCCAAAAATGGAAAATTGGTTTGGACAAAGCTTGAAACACTTGGATAAGGGCACAATCAGTTGTGAAAACCATTAATTATGGAGTGATAAACAAGTTTGAGGCTTGAAAATTGAAGATTATGCAGCATGGCTGTGGATTTGGTTCATGTTCATCATAAAATCTGCCTTGCAAAACAAGTTTGAAACCCTAACTTCATGGCTTCGATTCTCTTAGCTCAAACATGATCTCAATGAGTTATTGGATATTTTGTAAAGCTTGAAACATCCTCTACAACTTCTCTTTTGATAATTTTTTCAAAATCAAATTGAGACTATGTGAAACTTGTCCAAGAAGCTAGGTCAAAAATCTGCCTAAACTAGGTCAAAATTTCACTAAGTATTTTTGCTTCATGTACATGTCTTTATGAATTTATAACTTAAAATCCAAGAATTTCTTGGATTTGATTTGTGAACAAAAGTTATATATTTTATCAAGATATACAACTTTTATGTTGGAAGTTTTCTTTGAATCATTTTGCATCATGGTGAAAATTTGGCACAAAGTCATGAAAAAAAGTAAAATTTCCAACACTTAGAAAATATTATAAGTCTTACAAATTTTGACTTTTCAAAGTGAATTTTGACTTTTTGATTTCTTGATGAACAATCTTCATATTTTGACATGTCTTGATGAAATATGATTTTTGAAACTTGATTTTGATCAAAAAGTCAAAGTTTGACTTTTTAGTGTACAATTGACTTTTCCATCAGTTGACCAAATTTCCATTGTCAATCAATTGATCTTGGGAAGTGTTTTGAACCATGCCATTAGGTGAATATTGTGAATTTTAACCCTTTATATCATGACTCAAACTAATAAGTCATGTATTTGGTCAAAAGTCAAAAATCAAGCCTTCTTAGTCAAAACCCTAATTTTGACTATTTTGCCCTTTTGGTGGTTTGATCAATTTTCTTGGTGAATTATGATACAAACTTGATCATTCGATACATATGAATTCAAAATGTTGATATGGGCCAAAAATCTTGAAGTTTGACTGTAATTTGGCCATAATTGACTTTTTACCCAATACAACTGATTTTAGGTCATCTGATCAATTGACTAAGCAAACTTGAACTGCAAGGCTTGACATTTGACATGAGCAATATTGAAGGTCCATAATGATCCATGAAAGTCATTTTAGGCATTAAAAGTTTAACTTACCTTATGAAAACTCAAACCCTAATTTGAGGTATCAGTGTTGAGGAGGTGTCTTGAGCTAGTCAGCCTTTGTGCAAGTTTGAACTATTGAAGATCTTGTGGGAAATATCTTGAGAAATGAGAGAGCAAATTTTGGGGTACAACTCTTGGGCCTAACAACTACCCGCGTTGACATATTTTTCTTCAGTTGTGGATAACACACCACTTACTTGTTTCTTGCTATGATAGGAAAGAAGCGAATTCCCAAGTAATTGACACATATCGCTTGTACTTTTCTGATTTAATTTATAACCAGAAAAATTAGAGCCATAGTATCTTACTAAAGTATAATCCGTCTCTTTGGGGTACCATAAACCAATAAATGGTGTGCTAATGATATAATTCATTATACATTAGACCGTGGATAGGTTTGATTCTTAGGGTTTTGCTTGAAAGCAGGCATATAGCAGACAACACACATAATATTAAGACGAGATGCAATAAGATAAAGAAGGGAACCGATCATACATCAGTTTTTCTTTCTTTAGATGATTTTCCTTCTTCGTCTGTATCTAAAGTGCTTGAAGTACTTATTGGGTTGAGATTGGTTTTGCTTTTTCCATGCCAAATATTTTTAGTTGCTCTTTGCAATATTTCTCTTGATTGATGGATATGCCTCCTTTGATTGATGAAAATGTAACCCTAAAAAATATTTAAGCTCCTCCATCATAGAAATTTCAAATTCACTATGCATCGTATCAAAAAAAATCTTGCACTAGGACTCATTAGTAGCACCGAATAAGATATTATCGGCATATATTTTCACAAGTAAAATGTAATGCTCGATTTCTTTAAAAAAGTGTTGTATCAACCTTCCCTTGTTGAAAAAAAATTAACAATTTTTTTTTCAAACGTTAATACTAAGCTATGGTGGCTTGTTTCAGATCGTAGAGAGCCTTTTTCAACTTGAAAACATGATTAGGATAAGAGAAGTTTAAAAACTCGAGAGGCTAGTCAACATAAACTTCATCTTAGGTGTAACTATTTAATAGCACACTCTTTACATCCATTTAGAAGTGTCTGAAATTTAAAATGCATAAAAAAAAATCTAAATGTGACATTGCGGTATCCGATCTATCTACAAGGGAATATGTCTCATTGAAATCTATGTCTTTTTGTTGATTGTATCCTTTCTAAATGAATCTTAATTTATTTCTTAAAACATTTCCATTTTTGACAAGCTTGTTGCAAAAGACCCATCTTGTTCTAGAGTCTGTTTGGTAAGACAAAATTTTGAGCTTATGGCTTATAACTTATAGCTTATAAGTTCATATGACATTTTAGACTTGTTTGGTAACAATATTTTAATCACGGGCTTATAGATTTTTTTGCTAGCTTATAGCTTATTTTCCAGACGCTATTTCAAATAGTGTTTTAGCTTATAGCTTATAGTTTAATATTTTTTCTTCCTTTTTCATCCTTATTATTTTAACAAAAACCCACTTTTACCCTCAATAATTTATTTTAAAATAAAATAATTACATATTAAATATCTTTTATGTTATTTTACATTTATAAGTTAGTTGAACCACTAATGTTATCAAACACTTCAATTAGCTTATCAGCCATCAATCTCAACCATCATCTATAATTATACGCTATCAGTCATCAGCCATCATCTATAAGCTATAAGCTATCGGCTAAGTTATCAGTCAACCGCTATTTTTACCAAACAAATCCTTCCAATCACTATTTTAGATGAAGTTTTGGAAATGAGCTCACAAACATTGTTTCTCTCAAATTGATTTGATTTATCTTGTATAGGAAGAGACCAATGTCCATCAATGACAGGCTCATTAACGTCCTTTGTTCAATTTTGGAAACAAAGGCCATAAATTTGCATACATATTTAAGAGAGTGTTGAGTTGTGATCCCTTAGAAATATCTCCAATGACGTTCTTGATTTGATAATCTTGTGTAGTCCTTCGTTCCTTAGGTAGACCCTGATGGTCATTTTATGTTTCATCAGTTTGATTGATTTCACTTTGATTATTTTTTAGATCTTGGTCTTGTTATTGATCAAGATCATTATCTTGATCCTTTTCTTCTAGAATCATGTTTTCCAAGATACATACACAATTAAGCATTTCTACCTCTATCTATTTTAGGTTAGTTTCATCAAAGGTAACATGAACGGATTCTTTTATAGACAGAGTTCTTTTATTAAATACTTAACATTTTTTACTAGAAGTGAAATATATCCTAAGAATAACCCTTTCATCGGTGTTAGCGTCGAATTTTCTAAGACTGTCCTTTTCGTTATTAGGAACAAAGCATTTGCATTCAAAGACATATAAGTGATAAATAATATGCTTTCTTCCACTATACAACTCATAGGAAGTATTCTTTAGAATTGGTCTTATCAAGACATAATTCATTACGTAGCACACAATGTTTTATCTGTTCAAAAGTACTTAGGAAGTTAGTCTCATTGAGCATTGTCATTCCTAGTTCTTTAAGAGATATATTTTTCCGTTCCACTACCCCATTTTATTGAGGATTTCGTGGATAAGAAAATGTGTGCTTAATTCCATTCTGTTTATAATAGTTATAGAATTCCTCATCTTGAAATTCACCTCTATTATCACTTTAGATAGTTACGATGCTTAATCCCTTTTTGTAAATGAAAATTTTGGCTAATTTCTGAAATGAAACAAACGCATCTTATTTATGAGATAGAAATAATGTCCATGTATAGTGAGAATAGTCATCCATAATTACAAGGATATAATAACTCCCAATAAAACTCATGGTTCTAGATGGGCCAAAAAAATCCATATGCAATAGTTATAAAAGCCTATTTGTAGAAATAATATTTTATATTTAAAGGAGACGTTTACTTGTTTACTCTTTTGGCATGCATCACATAACATGTTCATTTGAAAACGTGAGTTTGACAAACATTACTAAATCCTATAACTTATTAAGATGGTCCATGTGGATATGGACTACTCTCCTATTCCATAGGCGTGATTCATCCTCATTACTTAAAATACATATAGCATTTAAGGAGGTTTTATCAAAATTTACAACATAAATATTTTCACTTCTTGAGCTAGTAAAAAGAGTTTGATTTGATTTAAATTTTATAAACATACTGTTTACCTTGGGTTTTGGTAAACAACCGCTGATCCTCCAAATGGTTACTTATTTGGTTACTCGCAGGATCGATCAGATTGATCCTAGGACATAGGTTGATTTTGAAGTTTGATTGAATTGGATAAGGCTTTAAATAAATTGGCTTTAAATGAATTGCATAAAGGAAAGACTTGGTAAAATAAACAAGGCTTAAAGTAAAAGGTTCGACAGGAATGTAAAGAGGAAAGCAAGTAAATTTCTGGAAAAGTAAATGACTTTGATAAATAAAATTGGTGTTTCACACATACATTTCTCAACAATTCTTTCTCACACGCTGGGTACTCGAATCTATATGAGTGACTTTGTATAGAATTGTGAACACACGCGAGAAACTACATGTCTACTCCTATTTATACTAAAACATCCCAAGTAACCGTCGGGCAGTTACACTGCTTCGAGATCAATCCACTTGGCACGTTCTCCATGCTCGACGCCTCAGATCCTTGCACGTTTGCACGTAGTAACTGCTGGAAACCGTTTTCCCTCCAAAAGCTTTGAATTTCAAACTGCTCCACCCTGAACCGTCGAACACTTTCGTCAAGAGACATCTTCGACGAGAAACTCCTTCGACGTCGAAGGCAACCAGCCTTCTTCCTTTGAAGAAATCTTCTAAGTACTTTGCCATCTTTCGACGGGCATTTCGACAGACTTAACCAGTCGAAGACATCCTCCAGCTTTAATGGCTGACATCAATCAAAACAGAGGTGTCGAATTTAGGAGCCAACAAATTGCCCCCCAAGAATGCCTTATTTCGACTCTGAAAGAAAAAGGCATTCTTTGAAACGCCATTCGACACCTGTCTTTCCACGCTTAGTCACAAATTAACTTGTGCACTTTTTGTTGCTTTTTACCAACTATTGGCAATCCCAAGAAAACCATCATTGATTTGATCCTAGGACGTCACTTTCAGTACGGCGTGCAGTACCAAACGTCATTTCAGAATTTGTCATTATGGCAATTCCCAAAAACGAGGACGCACGCTGCGTCCCTCTATTTCTGCAGAAACGGCCAAAACAACAGGGGGCTGCCACGCGTCCCACTAACTCCTGCAGCATTAAATGGCATTTAATGTCCTCGTTATTGGGTATTTTTCCCACCACTATAAATAGTAGTAAGTACCCCATTGTGGGACTTTTTACGCCATCTAGCCTTCCAAACTTCTCTGTCTTCACACAAGCTTGTTATCTTTGCAGAAACTCTTCCTCTTTCACTTCGTCCTCAACCTCATTTCAAACTTAACACTAATCCATGGCATCTGGTTCTACTGCTCCCAGTGCTAACGCACCAACTGAACATGCTAAACCCAAGGTTTTCGTCACTGCTCCGGTAGTGAACTCTACAGGCAAACGAAGGGTTCCTGAACCTTCTGACATCGCCGTTCGCGATGCTTATTCGCGCCACTTGATGATCCCGGTTGGATACTCCAACCAGATCTTTGCAATGTCTGGCCCCATGAATCCAAGTATTTCTGAGGCTCTGAAGATCAAGAGCTATTTCCCGATAGTCGAGAAACTCAAACCAGTCGCATGCGCTAAGAAAGACGCAGAAGACAATGAAGACCCAGCACGTGAAAAAATCGACCTCCGCTTCTTCAACAGAGGTGTTAGGGTCTTTAGGTCTTGCCCTAACCTTACCTCAGATTATGTTGCTTGGCTAACAAAGTTGGAGAAGCACCAAACTTCGATCTGGAAGGATATGGGAATCTTCGACCTAGTGATGCTGTCGAAGACGGGTTTGAACTACTCCCCGGAGATGCTGATAGCTTCACTGTTGTTCTGGGACTACTCCCACTTTACTTTTCATCTTCCCTGTGGGATGCTAACCCCCACACTCTTCGATGTGGCCGCTATTACTGGCCTTCGACCAACCGGGGATTACTTCGATCCGGAGGAGATGTCGGAGGACCAAATTGGCTTCTCTGAGACCAAACCAACATACACCACTTTCATCAACCATTATCATGACAGGTCGACAGATGCTGTGTCGGATGTCGAACACATAGCGTTTCTAGCCTTATGGCTGACTCGCTTTGTGTTTTGCTCGAAGTCTCTACAAGTGACCAAAAAGATGGTCACTCTTGCTACTCAACTGCATCACCGCCAAAACATCTGTTTGGCAGAACTGATTCTGGCTAGCCTCTATGATTCGATCAGCAATGGGGCAACTCTTCTGAAACATATCGAGGACAGGGCCAGTTTGCTACTTGCTGGGCCCTTTTGGCTGCTCCAACTGTGGCTCAACGCCACTTTCGAATCTTTCTTGCCCAAGAAGGTTCAGATAAATGAACAGGCTCCAGCGATAGCGAATAGACGCGTCGAGGGAACCAGGCTGGCTCTGCTGACACCTACAGAAGATGGACTGGAGTTTCAGCAAACCTTCACCAACTTCGTTCTAATGTTTGCTCGAAGGAAGGAGTTTATTTCAACTATGGCCCCATTTGCTCGACGGCAGGTAGGCCCAGCATGGTTCACAAGGCCACATCCAAGGGCGTCGAGTGGTCCCAATGTCGATGAGCATACAATACTTTGGGAGGCGTTCCTTACACCAAGGATCATGCCTCTTCGATTCAAGAGTTCTAAGACTCATCTGAGTCTGATTGCATACCAACCAAACCTGGTATCTCGCCAGTTTGGTATTATCCAAACCCTACCTTCTCCGATTTTTCAAAGAGAGAAGTCAATGTTGTACTTCTGCAATGATTATACAGAAGAAGCTGCCATCAAGCATATCGGAAGATATGCTGGTCGAACAGTCCTCTCGCTGTTTGACTACCAGCTCAATTTCCTTTGCTCACCATCCTTCGAGGAGTGGTGGAAAAGCTATTATGCTGAGTACTTCTTCGATGAGAAGGACTTCATGGATGAGCTGCAGAAGTCTTTTGTCCTTGTGTTGGACAAAATAAAGAAATGTAAGTTCATGTTCTCACATTACTTTTTGTCTTTTTCGACTGCTAGCCTGTTAATTTTTTTCATTTGCTTTCAGTTGTTCGAAAGCCTGTAGCCAAGAAGGCTACAGAAGGCCAACAAGGAGGAGGCCCTTCAACAAAACCTCCACCGCCGGCGAAAACTACAGCGCCGGCGAAGACCACGAGCAACCAACAGGGGGAAGGCCCTTCGAAGAAGCCTTCTATATCGGTAACCAGACTTCCTTCATTTTCCTTCTGGCTTTCGATTTTTGATTTTCGATGCAATTATTCAATCGAATTCCTATTGGTTTTCTAGGCACCTTCGCCCAAGAAACGGCCAGGACTGGTGGTCGAATCTGGGAGTGATGAAGAAAGTGATTCCCCTCCTGCCCCTCTAAAGAGGCGTAAGTTGACGAAGGATGCTTCTGTTCCTGCTCCTGCTCCTGAAGGTCGAACTGTCAGAATAAAGGTTGCTGTGAGAAAGCCTAGGCCACCTCCAGTGATCATCGAGGAGCCAACTGAGGAGGAACTAAACATTCTTCTTAACAAGCCTGTCGAAAGCGACAATTCCAGCCCTGGGGCTGAAACTAATCCACAGGTAATCTTTTAGACCCTTTTATAACTTAGGTATAGATACCCATATTCGATTGTGTCTCTTTCGATCTCTGAAGATTTGTCTTCTTTCCCTTTTCAGGATACTACTGAAAGTTTTCCGCCAAGGACCTCAGAAACGCTGGAATCCGCTGACCTTAGCAGGCCTCAGGAAAAAGGCTTGGGCAATGACAAAGCCCATACTGAGAATGAGGCCAATGCTGAAACGGTAGAGAAACCAACAGAGGAACCCCTGGTGGAGGAACAACAGCCAGAAACGGTTCAGGTGGTGGATTTGTCAGAAGAGAATCATGAAGAAAGGGACCAAGGCAATGATGGCGAAGAAAATCAAAATGCTGCCGACGAAGAGAACCAAGGTGGCACTGGCGAAGGACACCAGGGTGACGCCATCGAAGAACACCAAGATGACGCTGGCGAAGGGCCCCAGGGTGATGCTAGCGAAGAACCACAAGTCGACGCTGGTACTACCCCAGTCCGAGTCGAAGAGCAACCAGTCGAGGCACCTAACACTCAAGAACCTCAAACCCAAGACAATACTGTTGCAAGGGTTACCTCCTCGAAGCACAGGTCAAAAGAGGACTTAGAACTCTTGAAACAAACTGACCCTGTTAGCTATCTCAACGCAATCATCGAGAGTAAGAGTTCGTCTGACGCTAGTCAGGAAATTCCTACCCTGTCGGGGAAGTCTACTGAAACTTCTCCCCTTGATGATGCTTTGGCGAAGGTTAAGGCCCAGTTCTTCAAGAGGGACTTGATGAAGGCTTTAGAGGGGGACCCCACTGCTCCATCGTGCTTGAAAGAGGTCTTGAATGCTGTCGACTTTGAAGCTGTAGCCCCAGAAGTCTCAGGCTTGATCATGGAGTTACACTCTATGATTGATCAAGTCTCAGCAGATTACAGGCGCCAAAGAGGGTTTAACAGTCAGCTTGAGGTGTTGTATGGCAAAAGCTCCTCTGCATGGACTGCTGTCTCAGATTCGACTTCTCGAATTGCTGAGTTTTCGAAACAAAAAGCATCTGCGCAGGAAAGAGTCGATGCCATTGATCGAGAGAATGCTTCCTTCCGGGCACAAATCGCAGAAATAGAGGCGAAGATAAACGCCAACACTGTACTCAAGGAGTAACTTCTTTCGACCATCTCAGACACCGAGAGCCAAACTGAGATCAAACAAGGCCTGGAATTCGCTGAGAGGGCCCAAAGCCTCGACGCTCAAATTGCCAAACTAGTGCAGGAAAACTCCTGGTGCAAGAAGAGGTTGGAGCTGCAGCAAGCCAAGTATCTTCGACTCAAGAACTCTCTTACCTTTTGATTGATTCTCTTTTGTAACCATATTCTGTAATCGTTATTCGACAACAATTGCCATCTTGGATGAAATTTATAAAATTTCTATTTTGGCATTTTTATGGTTAATTTAGACTTGTTCTTTTATTATTTTATTTTTATCTCTTGAAGTATAGGTTTGTATTTTTTCAAATATTTACCATTTACTCTCAAGAGCCTTTTATCTCCACTTAACTCTTCGACTTCATAGGCTCCACCAGAAAAGTTTGGATAACTCTGAAGGGTCCTTCCCATTTGGGTGACCATTTCCCCATGCTTCGATCCCTTCGATCCATGGGAAGAATTACCTTCCAAACTAGTTCTTCAGGCAAAAATACCTTAGGTTTTACCTTTCTATTATAAGAGTCTTCTACTCTTTTCTTCTGAAGCCTGAGTAGGTCGAGAGCGTGTAATCTCTCTTCGTCTAAATCCACCAATTCATCTAACATCATGTTCCAATAAACTTCAGAAGGAATATCATAATGCCTCTGAACCCTTGCAGATTGAAGACAAATTTCTGCTGGTAACACTGCATCATGGCCAAAAGTTAGCCTATACGGTGTTGTACCAGTGGCTTCTTTTGGGGACGTTCGACAAGCCCATAAAATCTGGTCTAACGTCTTATGCCAATTCTTTGGTTTCTTCCCAACATGTTTCTTTATCAAGCCAATCACCACTTTGTTAGCTGCTTCGACTTGACCATTCGCCTGTGCATAATAAGGCGTTGATGTTAGGAGTTTGAAACCTGTTTCCTGAGCAAATTCCTGCATCTTTCGACCAGTGAAAACTGACCCTTGATCAGTTGTTATTGTCTCAGGAATTCCATATCTAAAGATAATGTTCTTTTGAATAAATTCAATGACATTTTCTTGGTCCACATTGACTAAAGGGACAGCTTCGATCCACTTAGTAAAATAATCAATGCCTACCAATATATATTTCTGACTCTTTGATGATGCTGGTCGAATCTCTCCAATGAGGTCCAACGCCCATCCTCTAAAAGGCCAAGGCTTCACTATCGAGTGAAGTTCGCTTGCTGGTACATGTTGGATGCCTGTATGGACTTGACACTCTTGACAACCCTTGGCGAACTCAACACAATCTTTCAGCATAGTGGGCCAATATAATCCTTGTCGAAACAACAACCATTTCATCTTATGGCCTGCTTGGTGAGCCCCACATGCCCCAGCATGCGTAGTCGAAAGGGCTATGTATGCTTCAGTCTCACTTAAACATTTCAGCAACACCCCTTCAGGCGTCTTCTTGAATAACTCATTACCCATGAGTACAAAACTCAACGCCCTGTATTTTGTTTTTCGTTCTGTCGAAGCTCCTGGATTTTGAAGATAGTCCACAATAGGTTTCCTCCAATCTTACTCTGACAAATTATCAATGAACGAAATCTCGAAGTTACTGCGATCAGCATATCCTAGTCTCGTCGATTCCAAGTCTGATGGTGATAGACAAGTTGCTTTTATCTTTTCTCGAACTTCGATTGCTCTTTGTAATCTCGTTTTTGAAATCTTATACCCAGATGCAATTTGTGCCAAGTCATTGGCTATTTGATTTTCGACTCTGGGTATGTGTCGAATATTGATCGCTTCAAATTGTTTCAATAAACGATTTGCTATCACAAAGTACATAATGAGATTCTCCCTTATGCATTTATATTCCTTTGTGACTTGCTTGATGACTAACTCTGAGTCTCCCATTATTTTGACTCGAGTTGCCCCCAATTCCAACAATATCTCAAGGCCAGTAATTAGAGCTTCATACTCAGCCTCATTGTTCGAACAAGAACCAGATATTTTGTAGTTGAATGTTGTTGGAATTTTATCTGGAGAAATAATCAAGACTCCTACCCCTGTTCCATCTTTATGGCTGGAACCATCGAAGTAGAATTTCCAAGGCTCTATCTCCACATAATTAATATCCTCGACTTGAATTGAGTGGTCGACTATGAAATCTGCAACCACTTGTCCTTTTACCGCCTTAAGAGGCATAAAGGTCAAGGAGTATTCAGTTAATGCTAATGCCCATTTGCCAATTCGACTATGCAAGATAGGTTTCGACAACATATATTTGAAAACATCAAAATGAGACGAAACATAAACATCAACTGGTTTTATATATTGCTTGAGTTTTGTACAAGAGAAATACAGACATAGACACAATTTTTCAACTTCGCTATATCTAGTTTCTGCATCATTCAAAACTCGACTGAGATAGTAAATGGGTCTTTCGACTCCATTCTCATCCTCTTGGGCTAACATACTTCCCAGAGTTTTGTCAGATGCAGCTATGTACAATCTCATACTCCTATTGCTACAAGGAGGCACCAAAATAGGTGGCTTAGTAAGGTACCCTTTGATTTTGTCGAAGGCTTCTTGTTGCTCCTGCCCCCATTCGAACCCTTCTTTATTCAGTCGAAGTAAGGGTGAAAAGGCCTGAGCTTTCCCACTTAGATTAGATATAAACCTCCTTAAGAAATTTATCTTGCCTAAGAGAGATTGCAATTCCTTCTTATTCGATGGCGCTTTCGCTTCCAGAATTGCCTTTGTCTTGTTCTGGTTGATTTCGATTCCTTTCTTGTGGACAACGAAGCCCAAGAAATCTCCAGCTTTCACACAGAACGCACACTTCAAAGGGTTCATCTTCAGACCATGTTCTCTCATTCTTTCGAATGATTGTCGAAGGTGGTCAATATGATTCTTCCTGGAAACAGATTTTATAACAATATCATCAATATATACTTGCATAAAAGTGTCAATAAAATCATGGAAGATAGTATTCATTGCTCGCTGGTATGTTGCCCCAGCATTCTTTAGGCCAAAAGGCATCACTACCCATTCGTAAGTGCCTAAGGCCCCAGGGCATCGAAAAGCTGTTTTCGACACATCCTCTTCAGCAATGAATATTTGATTATATCCTAAATAACCATCGAGCATACTCAGGTATTCATAACCAGCGGCAGAATCGACTAGCATTTCCGCCACAGGCATAGGATATTCATCTTTGGGGGTGGCAGCATTCAAATCTCTGAAATCTATGCACACCCTTAATGTGCCATTTTTCTTAATTACTGGCACAATATTTGCAATCCATTCGACATACCTTGTAACACGGATGAATTTGCATTTCAGAAGTCTTTCGACCTCCGTTTTGATCTTCGACAGTATTTCTGGAGCGAAGCGCCTTGGATTTTGCTTGATTGGCTTCTTCCCAGGTTTGATTGGCAACTGAAGTTCTACCAATCCTCTGTCGAGACCAGGCATTTCGTCATAATCCCATGCAAAACAGTCTTTAAACTCTTTCAGCAATTGGATTACTTCCAACCTAAGTTCTGGATCGATTTTGGCGCTGATGTAAGTTGGCCTTTTCTCTGGTCCTTCGCCTAAGTTGATTTCTTCTAAAGGGTCTTGTGCTAACATTTTAATGTTGTTCGCCAAGGGATCCTTTTCGAAGCCCAAAGGCTCATCGTCATAGATGGCGTCGAGCCTCTGTTCCTGCATTTCTTCTGGCATGATATCAGGAGGTTTTGGATCGAAATCCTTTCCTGGGCCTACAGCAGATAATTGTTGATCATTGGCCTGTGTGGCCATGTACTTTACTTCGGCTTCAAGAGCCGTTATCATCTTGGTTTCGGCTACATAAGCCGAAATTCGCTTCAAAGATTGTGACTCAGTCATTATCACTGAATTCACTTCCCCAACCAGTTGGTTGGATATCAGTCAACCCACTGAAGTCTATGTGGGACAAGTCTTCTCTGTCCCATTGGAAACCATGCTCAGGATGCAGGTATAGGGAACAAAAAGTGTTTGGCGCTGGCGCCATGTCGAAGTCAGGTGTTGGACATGGCCCTATGTGAGCCAAGTTTTTGTCGAAATCTGCCAAACCCAGGTGATTTACTTCGCCAAGGTAGTAGCTTTGATCTGCCTCTATGTTTTCGACCATCCCATCTGGACGCCATAGCAGCAGCCTTTGGTGCATCGATGAAGGCACAGCGCCAACACCATGAATCCATTCACGGCCCAACAAAAGGTTGTAGTTAGGTTTGGCCGATATGACCATGAACATCGTTGGTCGAAGGATAGACCCTACTTTAATATCTAGCTGGATCACTCCCATGGTGGTCCCAATGCCGCCCTCATAGTTCGACAGGACCATGTTGTGAGGTTTAATGTCCTCATCTCTTTTGCCAATCTTCCTTAGCATAGAGTGAGGGATAATATTGATGGTTGCCCCACAATCGACCAATATTTTGTTCACAGTAGTTTCTTCGAGTTTAGCCCTTATGAATAAAGGCTTGAGGTGATTTTTCATCGCCTCTATAGGTGGCTCGAAGAAGCCATTTTGTTCCTCAGTAGTGCCATTGTCCATGACAAAATAGCACACTGGCCTATGTTTGGCCATTTCTTGTTCCACTTCCCAGTCACTTGCTTCGACTTCTACCTGTCGATTGAATTCCCTGGGCAACACTGAAACTATATTCACCATTATATCCAAAGTATCGTCAGACTCAGCATCGTCTTTGTCTTCGACTTCACTTTGGTTAGGCCAAACTAGCCTGTTGGTAACTGGCTCTCTCTCTAGAGGCTTCCTTTGTTTCCTTTGAGGAACATTCGAACTAGTTTCTGCCTTAGGTTCGTTGGCAGCCTCCCTTTCAGCTTTTCGTCTCCTTTGATATCTCCTCCATTGAGATCGAGACATGGGATTTTTACCCTTGTAGTTGCTGGACACTTGTGCAACCTTAGGTGCAGCAACTTGAGGCTCTTTCTTTTGAGTCAAAGAGGAACCTCTTGGCACATCGAAAGAATGCCATTTCTCCTCACTTGGCCTTTTCCGGCCAGAGGTTTTGTACCAAGTGTCTACTGGCACATTTGTCGGAGGCCTAAAAGTCAATGGCCTCTTTTCTTGGTTAGAACCCCTTCTGGGATCATGTCGAGGGTCAGCATTCTCCCTTTTCTTATTCGCTGCTCTCACGCCTTGAATGTGCTCAACAGCTTTTTTATCAAAGATCGAACTGCATCTTGGACACAGCATCACCTCTGATTTCTTTTTCTGGCATCTTTGTAAAAAATCTGCCAAGTTTTCGTTTTCCCGAGGGAAAGCAGTCTTATTAGCCTGTTCTTGCCTCATGGCCTCTTCTGATGCTTTTGGGTCAGAGAGTTCGACCATGTTGATATTCATTGTATCTTTGTTAGCAAGAGTTAACTGCTTCATTTGTATCTCCAGATTCTCCGTCTGGCCTTGAACGGTGGCCAAGTGGGAACTGGGCTTTGATCCAGTTTTTTGTGCTTCAGCAGTCTCCGACTTCGGGTTCTCGACCGCTTTCTGGACAGCTTCAATTGTCTTCCTGGATAAATTTCCGGAAAAACTGCCAAAGATTGGCATGTTGATGTGGTCCTTTGAGACTTCGACCATAGTAATTCCTGGCTTCTTCGACTGGATCCTGGTTGCCTCTATCATGTTCACCTCAGAGGGTTCAGCATAGTGGGCTTCAGCCTTCAGTGGATTGGAGTCGATAGCCATGGGGGATTTGTCTGCAAACTTTAATCTCCCTTCCTCAATAGCGTCTTGCACAAGGTTCCTGAAAAGAAAACATTGAGAAGTTTTATGGCCCAAAAAATTATGATATTTGCAAAAACCTCTCTTCTTTCTTTGATCAAGAGGAGGCACTTTTACCCCTGGGGGTACTATCATTTGGCCATCTTTAACTAGCAAGTCGAATATTTCATCACACTTTGTGATGTCAAAACTATAAGTCTTTTTTGGGAACCTATCGTTGGTCCTTTCTGGACCAATGGGATTTTTCCCATTTGAGGGGACTAACAGTTTACAAGAGTATGGTGGCCCTTGTTTTAGTTCTGCTAAATCGACTTCTCCTTCTTCGACAGTTAAAGTATCGTCGAAGGATTCTAGATCTTCGTCATCCATCTCAACGTACGCTATTCTCTCTCTCTTGTGAGTTTTCGTTGCCTTAGCTTTTTCAGCTTTGAGGCGTTCTACCTGTCGAACTCTATCGGCCAATTGGGCCATGTCTCTTAGGTATTGGGTGTCTAGCTTCTTCCTAATGGAATAATCTAAACCGCCTGCGGCTATTTCGACCAACTCATGTTCTGGCACTTGTGTAAAACATCTCGCCTTGAGCAACCTAAACCTATTCAGATATTCGTCTATAGGTTCAGTGAAACGTCTCTTCACACTGGCCAGTTCTTTCAGGCTTATCTTGGTTTGCCCCATGTAGAATTGTTCATGGAACAATCTTTCCAACTGGGTCCAATGATGGATCGAATTGGGGGGGAGAGTTGTAAACCAAGTAAAAGCGTTCTTGGTTAAAGAACTTGGGAAGTATTTGATCCTTAGGTTTTCGTTATTCGAAATGTCTCCTGCTTCGATCAAATATCTCGCCACATGCTCGACAGTAGATTCTGTCGTGTCCCCAGAGAACTTAGTAAATTTGGGGACTTTGCATCTAGGAGGTAAGTCCGTTTGTAACACGTATTCTGACAATGGAGATGTAAAGTTGGGCCTTCGAAAGCCCATGTTCATCCTATTCTGAGTCATGATCCGTTCGATCATGGTTGCCAGATTGTTTTCCAAACCCATGTTTTGGTATTGGATATGCTGAACCACTTCGTCAGCATTTTGGTTTCTGTTAACTAACCTTACCTCTGGGGCTATTACCCTAGGTTCTTCGACAGTTTGTTCTAATCGTGCCCTAAGGTTTTCTTCGACAGGCTGTTGAGCCTGGTTAATGGTGGTTTCTTCCTCTAAAAATATCCCCTGATTTCCCCTTATTTGCGCCCTTTGGGGCTGTCGAACAGGTTGGGGTACTCCAAAGAAGTCAGCCAAACGCGTCATTTGCGCTGTCACTTGCTGATTCGATTGAGTAGTGTTTTGTATTAGAGGGTTTAGCACTGTACTCAAAGTTTGTGCCAACATTTGCACCATATCATGGTTGCTTTCGTCCATCTGTTGCCTCAAGACTGCTGTCGAGGCATTTGTAAGGCCATGGGCTACTTGGGACGTTCCTCCTAAGAGTTGGGTCCTATTTCTATTCGCCATGCCTACTCCAGAGCCTTGGAGTGGCGAAGAGGCACTCACGAAAGGGTCTGAAAAAGTGGACGCAGCATTCGTCAGGCTTGCCACTTCAGAAGTTGGCATACCATAGAATGGAATAAATCCTGGGGGAACCAAAGGCCTTGTGCCTAAATTTCCCCTTGGTGGGGGAGTTCCCAAAGGTATCCTGGGGCCTGTTGACGAAGGTATTGGCCCCGTGGTTGTGACCGACACTGCTGGTGTCGAACCAACATTCGTCGCTTCACTTACGGTCATACTAACCGTTGCTCCCACACTCGTTTGTGGGATTTCGTTATTGTTTGGTGGATTCGCCATCTCTTCCCTTCTTCTGGCAGTATTGTTATCGTTAGTGTATATTCTACCACTTCTCAATAACATACAACTCGAAAAGATGAGATTATTTTCAACAATCAACACACAGTCCCACTGGGCGTGCCAATTTGTTTACCTTGGGTTTTGGTAAACAACCGCTGATCCTCCAAATGGTTACTTATTTGGTTACTCGCAGGATCGATCAGATTGATCCTAGGACATAGGTTGATTTTGAAGTTTGATTGAATTGGATAAGGCTTTAAATAAATTGGCTTTAAATGAATTGCATAAAGGAAAGACTTGGTAAAATAAACAAGGCTTAAAGTAAAAGGTTCGACAGGAATGTAAAGAGGAAAGCAAGTAAATTTCTGGAAAAGTAAATGACTTTGATAAATAAAATTGGTGTTTCACACATACATTTCTCAACAATTCTTTCTCACACGCTGGGTACTCGAATCTATATGAGTGACTTTGTATAGAATTGTGAACACACGCGAGAAACTACATGTCTACTCCTATTTATACTAAAACATCCCAAGTAACCGTCGGGCAGTTACACTGCTTCGAGATCAATCCACTTGGCACGTTCTCCATGCTCGACGCCTCAGATCCTTGCACGTTTGCACGTAGTAACTGCTGGAAACTGTTTTCCCTCCAAAAGCTTTGAATTTCAAACTGCTCCACCCTGAACCGTCGAACACTTTCGTCAAGAGACATCTTCGACGAGAAACTCCTTCGACGTCGAAGGCAACCAGCCTTCTTCCTTTGAAGAAATCTTCTAAGTACTTTGCCATCTTTCGACGGGCATTTCGACAGACTTAACCAGTCGAAGACATCCTCCAGCTTTAATGGCTGACATCAATCAAAACAGAGGTGTCGAATTTAGGAGCCAACACATACATACATCATTTAAATGGATTTTATTAAAATTCACAGTGTAAATATCTCCACTTCTTAAAGTAGTAAAAAGAGTTTAATTTGATTTAAATTTTATAAATATGCATCCAAACGAATCAAAAGTCACAATATCATCTTTTTCATACAGTTGGTTGATATTCAACAAATTATATTTTAATCCAATGTCTAAAAGAACCTCCTTAATTGTTAGATTGAGAAACTTACTGACGACACCGAAACCAATAATCATTTATTTGTTGTTATAACCATAAGAAAAAAAATCCTCCCCTTTTAGGAGATAAGGAACATAATAAAATTTGTCTCCAGTCATATGTTTTAAACAACCGCTATCAAGATATCACTTAGCATTTACTACTGTAAAGCATTCCTATATTGAGAGCTCAAGTCTTAATCTTAGGTACCTTAATCATCTTAGTTTCTTTAATGTTAGTGTAATTTAATTCTCTTTAGATTCCCAACTATGATCATAATTACACAAGTATGATGTAACATACATATTTCTCAGTTTTTCTTTCATGAAATTCTTTGTAAAAGCAAGATGGCACATAAAAATTTTTCCTACCATGACTTTTCTTAACAAAGTGAAACAGAGTGACATGGGATTTTTATTGCATTAATTACATTTAATAATATTTAATTTAGAGGTCTTATTATCAAATCATGTGTTTCTAAAACTTCTAATAATATTTTTAGGTTCATAATATAGGCCGGCTTTGTTATAAGTTGCTTTTTGATTACCTAGAAGATTTAAGTTATTTCTTTCTTTGGTAAACTTATCAAGTGTATTATGAAAATAATCAATTTTATTTTTCCAAAAATTGCACTAATAACACTTGGTAGGTTACACCATACTCTCACGAGAAGGAGAAGAAGAGGAAGAGTTTTGAATTAAAATATTTTTTCTTTTTAAGGCTATCAATTTATTCCAACAACTCTTGATTTTCTATTTCAAGGGAATAAATAGTAGTCTTAGAGTTAGGAAAAACACATTTTAATTTACTTTATTCTTTATCTAATTTTTTACACACGAGAAATAATTCATTATAAGTAAAGTAAGAGGTTCCCTCATCATCTTCGTGTTTTCTATGAAATATATGTTTGCGTATTCTTTATCTGATTCATTTGAGGATTCCATATAATTGTCATTTCAAGCTATGTATGCTTTATTTGTTTCTTTTTGAGGTATTTTAAATTTTGCAGCCTTCTTTTAATTATGATTTTGAGAGAAATTCAACTTTATATGACCTTTCTTTCCACATTGAAAATAGGTTGGGACAAATGAATATTTTCATTCTTTTTTATGTTGAAAATATTGTTGCTTGTCACACATCATGGATCATTTGAAATTCTGCACCAACAATGCCACTTCTTCATCAGTATTTGAATCTTTTTTGTCTTCGACTTTGAGAGTTAGGCTTTTCTTCTTTTCGTCTCCTTCTTTATCACCCTCTAATATTTTCATCTACATTTCATGTTCTTGCAACTTCCCAAATAAAGTAGCCAAATTCATAGAAGACAAGTTTCTATATTCAAAAATCACTATGACTTTAAGTTTCCAACTATGGTTTAAACATATAAGAACTTTTATAACTAAATCCTTATTTTGGAAAACTTTACTCAAAGTTCATATGATTCACAACTTGAATAAAATGTTTTTTTATATCTTGAATGTTTTCTTCAGGTTTCATTATGAAAATTTAGTATTCATGGGTCAATATATTTATCCTAGTATTTTTTACCTCAGTAGTACTCTCATGGATAATTTGAAGGGTGTCCCACATTTCTTTTGTAGTTTCACAGTAAAAAATATACAATATCTCTTCAATACCTATGGTGATAATCATAATGGTTTTTGCTTTCAAACCGAGCTGCACTTTTTCTTTATCCTCTTTGGTCCAAATATATCCATCTTTATTTTCCACAACACCATCAACTATATGTGTGATAATAAAGGGACCATTTTTTATAGAAGTATAGATATCACAATCCACCCCCTTTATAAAGATTCTCATATTCTCTTTCCACAAAGTGCACCCTTCTTCATTGAAGAATGGGGATATATTCAGTGAATCATTTGAAGTAACTTCTACCTCATAGAATGATTATTATTATAATGAAAGTTTGACTCGGATGCAAATTGTTTCCCAAGTGACTCATAACACAAGAAGGGGAGTTGAATTGTGATATTCAGATTTTTAAAAATTGGTTTATAAAAACTCTATGATTAAAAAAGTGTTTATGTTAGAAGAGATAATAGGCATAGATGAATTAGTGGAATAAGATAAATAATAAAAATAAATGAGATGAGGGATAGAAAGTTCACACCTTACATTTATCCTGGTTTGACCTAAATCATTTGCCCTACTCCACTAGTCCCTAAGATTTCCCCCTTCAAATTTTCTCTAAAAACAAACTCAAGCTTTTTTCAAGTTTAGCTTAAAACCTTAAATTCAGTTACAAATAAATCACAAGAGAACTACCCTATTGAATAACTAATTAAGACAAAACACCAGTACAACACAACTCTCATATGAAACTTTTCCCTTTATCCGCACTAAGTCACTTGAGTGAAAAATAAATTTTATAAAATAATGAGAGAAAGAAGAATAGTAAAAAGTTTATATTAAAAAAAATGATGTATTTTGAAATTGAGGAGAAACCTCGTGTATATAGGAAAAATATGGCTAAAAAGTAACAAGCCATGTACCTTTTTAATTATTTAATCGACTAACACCATATACTAGTATATTAACCAAACTAAAATAGGAAATTTTGAGTTTTAATGCCACTTAATCGAATACCATACTACTTAATCATTTAGAAGGTGTTACACTCTGAATTAATCGATTAGAAATATCTTTTAATCAATTAGACAATGTATTTTACCTTCTTAATTGATTAAACAAGCTTTTAATCAATTAATCACTTGCCCAAATTGATTTTAATAAGCTTTATAAAAAGAGAAGAGGTTTAAAAACACTTTTTTTTGTGTTTGTATGTGAGCATTTCCTTAGTACCTCAAGACTTACTCTTGTTCCTTTTACAATTGAACCAGTCAAAACTAGATATAACCATGAGTGCGAGACCATAAAAACTTTCATAATTTCACATCTTTGAAATCACATCTTCAACGTCACAACTTCAAGACTTCAAGTTCCTTTGATTTACTCAACAATGAAACTTTCAACTGGAACTTGAAACATTTAAATGACGATGCTTGAGATATCTCTTTCTTATTCATATATCATCATCAAGAACCTTTGGAGGAGTTGTCATGATCAAAACCATTTAACAATTGTCACCAACACAATTAATTGACAATTATCATAAACACATCCATTGATAGTTGTCATCATCAAAAAAATTTGATGATAATACATTTACAACACATAAAATCCCATGATCCTCTATATTAGGCATGTCAATGACCCATATAGCAAGATTTATTTAGTATGAATATGGGTTGAAGAAATGCTTTCTAACGAGATTAAGTTAAACTAATTGTGAACCAAGATACACAAGTCCGCTTAAGTCTTCATACTTTTCGTGTCAGAAATCATGATGGATATGTTTGGAGGAAATTGAGGATCCCCATTCATGTCAACCTGTTGTGGGATGCTTTGTAAGTGCAAGTATACATAATTAAACTAGTAGCCAGTCACGAGAAAATAGTAATGATACCATGAGGATTGTATTAAGTTTAATAGTTTTCATGCAAGGGTTTGGAAATAAAACATTAGTAATGGTAAAAAAATAATTGTGTGTCACAATGTCAGCATTAAGAAAGTCTGGAAATAAGATCAGGATTTTAACAGAGTGGATTAATATGCTCTACAATGATCCATTTGATGATTACTTGTGGTGCATGAATATGACGTGTGGTGTCATGACATATGTGGTCAGAACAAAACTTTTTGGTGCATGTCTACAATGTAAAATTATGTATTGATTCATTAGATAACTTATGTCTAATCCTCACAATAGAACCATTACACTTCATGTAAAACTTGTTTTGTTTACCCATGTTGCTCTCTAAAATGCGTTGTCACATGTAAGTATACATGTATATTTGAAAGTAGCTAGTGATAAAAAGTAAGTATTTCGTACCCATAGGGAGTGAACGTATTTAGATTGATTTTGTAAGAAACTATCTTTTAAATTTAAGCATGAGCAAGGATAAGAAAGAGGATATGAGAGTCACAAGTTTAGTTTTCTTCTTAAACAAGATATAAAGAATGTAGAATGATTATTGTGAATATTTAAGAGATTGTAAGTTGAGCTATAATCCATTAATATTAATGAAGTAACTATGCGTTCATGATGTGCAATGTCATGCCAAGAAAGGACAGAAAGTGATCTATGTGTGTATTTTTACAACATCAAAAGCATGTGTAACAAGACTAGAGAACAAATCTCTAAGTCACACTTATAACCCCAAAACTCGTCTATTATATTCTGAAAGTCCTTTATAGTTGTAGTTCCTTATCTCTAAGTGAACTAATCAAGTGAATATCTCCATCCTACTCTTTTCAACTAATTTTATTATGAAATCCATTTGTTGTTGGATCTCTCATAACAGCAAGCTTTTATCCTTTTCTAAGTTGATCATTCAAAGAATCATATTTTTATAAGAGTTAACACATAATAAAACAAGGCACTTAATAACACACCACTTAACATGAAAAGACCATAATATTAAGTTCCAATTTCTCAACAAATAAAAGGTTTAGCTCACGACGAGCTGAGTACAAACTACAAATATGGTTCTTAAAGGAAACATTCTTAAACAAATAATGAAAAAGAAATGTAAACCTAAAAGTAACGTGAAGCTTCCTTGTGATGGATAATCAACAAGATATGAATTCACTCGCACTAGGACTCAACAAAAGTTACTAGGAATGGTGAGAAGAAGAAACCCTATTTTCTCTCTACAAACCCTCACACAATTTTTCTTCTCTATTTCTGTTCAAGTTGCTGAAATCTCTTTTCAATCTTCAACATGTTCTATTTATAAGTCTCTACTAGGGTTCCTTGCATTGTCTTGGATCATGGGCCCTGTGAGAAAATCACATCAAGTCCAATGTATTCTTCAGTGAATTCCCTTCATTCCTTCTACTTTGCATGCAAGGAATCAGATACAGGGACAATAGTGGGGGAAAAGGTGTCTTGTGACAGTCTGCTACAACAGGGGTACATGCATCGCTGTTCTTTCCTTGCAGAGCGCTCTTGTAGTGGGTGTACTATGTACCTCCTTTTGTATTCTATCACATCTTGATCTTATCCCATTGATTCAAAGGACTTTTTCTTCAATGCAACAACAAATATTCCATCCAATGCATATTTCCTTCCATGTTTTCCCTAGGAACCCAACTGACTGCTCAATTTCCTTCTTTAGATGAGTTCATCTTATCGCTCCAGCTTGTACTCCCAGATACTGTCCATTACAGTCTTACCTCATCTCGATAGAACTAACCTTGTATCAAGCAACAAACACATCAAAGCTACAAAAGGGAGCACCTATTATTCTCCAAGTAAATTACTACAAAAATAGATAAAGTGCAATAAAACAACTACCAAACAACAAATTAACTAAAGTAGAAAGAAATATTAAGATATATAATAACTCACAAAATGTGGGTTATCAATCCATATGACCATAGCCCTTTATACCTAAAGTAAGTAAGTAAACAATGTATATCTACTTGCGACTTAGCCATCTTATTCCTAAATTCTATTTATTAGACGATACCTCAACCTAATTAACTATTATCTACTCCTATTGTAAGCATACAAAGTCATTAAGATATTGCAATAAATCAAAAGAACAAAATAGATCAAAACGACACACTCATATCATTGAAAATATTACTATTTCATTAAACTTTACATTATCCAACAACATGAGTTTAATGCATACTGAGCAAAATGAATACAATAGAGAGGGAACCTATAACACCCGAGGCCAACAAGCGAGGGGAGTGGTTGTCAGTGCACAAGGCATGACAATGAGACACTCCTGTGTCCGAAGAGGGAGAGGAGTGGTCAGCAAATTCACATCATAATTAGAGGGATCCTGAGGTTGTGAGGTATGAGACTGCATGGTTGAAGGAAGGCTTATAAGGATTGATTGGTACTACATATAGCAATGATATGCACCTTTTTTTAGGTAGCCTAACAGATAAGAATTCCACAGTTAAACATGCTTGACTTGGAATAGAATTTGGATGGGTGACCTTCTGGGAAGTTTTCTGGAAAGCGTGCGAATAAGGATAAAACATATTGAAAAGACCCGTGCTAGTTTGTGGGATCAGTCGATAATCCTGAAAGTATTCTCAAGAATTACAAATGGTATCAAAGCAGACCTCTCCTAATACAATATAGTTTGGGGACGAACCAAGCAGAAACTGGTGGGCCTGTAACAATTGAGACCAACAAGGGCGGGGAATGGTTTTCGGTGCACGAGGCATGCCAATAATACACTCTCAAGGATGAAGAGGGCGAGGAATGGCCACTGGATTCACATTAGAATGAGAGGGATCCTGAGGCTGTACATGTATGAGACTGCATGGTTGAAGAAAGGCTTATAAGGATTTATTAATACTACCTATACCAACAAGATGCATCTTCTTTTCGGTAGCCTAACATATAAGAACTCCATAATTAAGCGTACTTGACTTAGATTAGTATTTGGATGGGTGACCTTTTGGGAAGTTTCCTAGAAAGCATGTGAGTGAGGACAAAGCATACTAAAAAGACCCGTGTTAATTTGTGGGGTCAATTGATAATCCTGAAAGCAGTCTGGGGTGTTACAGGACCTAAGATATACATTCCAAAGAAAAAAGATAGAAATGATAAACCTAATAATAAAACTTCAACCACTTGTAATATGTCAACAACAAGTGACTTCCAGTGACATGCCTTTCAAATTTGTAATCCTTTTATAAATGACGAGGGCATAATATGGAATTGGAAAATCGGGTTCTTCCTTCTTCTTTTCTACAAATTTTTCTCTATGTTTTCAAACCTTTTTCAATTCCATTTCAGGCCTATTTATAGAAGGTTTTCAACAACTATAGATGTTATTTCTTTTGGGTTCTTGGGAACTTAGATTTACCCATTATTCGAGAACTAAAGAGTAAAGCAAATTCCCTTTTGGTAGTAATGTGTACTAGGATAATACATGAGAAACAACTTGACCCTTAGGAAACAAAACAACATTTACACAACTCCATTTGAATAATTTTCCTTCTTTTAAGTTTGTGTGTGAATGTAATCCATGACCCATAATGCTGCACTAGTAGATTTCATTAAAGATAAACAACATAGATTCTAATTTGGGCTGAATTATGCTATGGTCCAATACTTAAATTTATGCTTTAATAAGGGGTTGAACTATTTCAAGAGCTTTTTTATTTTATTTTATTTTGCTTATAGGGATTCTACTGGGATCTCTTATTCTATTTTGCTAGGTATTCTGAATTTTTACCTAACAAGATATCCCTTTTAAAGAGTTCAACTTGTTAATTTGAGTGAAACACCTATTATTTTTCTAGTTTCGGGCACATGAACTTATTCATATCTTTGCTAGTTTTCTACTTTTTTTAAACATGCATATGCAAATGCAGTAGCCCTTTATTCTTAGCCTATTCAATAATGTCCTCTATCATAGACTTAGTCTTAAAATAAGATTATTCCATAAACAAAATAACTCAACCTAGTTTAAATGCTGAAAACATTTCTGTTTTCTAGAGGCGTGACATGGGACCAACAATACTTGAAGGTTACATTTGTGCAAAAGTATTCATTATTTTATATTTTATATCTTCGTTTTTCAAAAACAACCATCATTTAAACTTAAACAAAATTTTCTTTTAATATTAATCATTGGGGTACAACAAACAATAAAGGAAAATAAAAATAGCAAACAAAAGTCAACATCACACTCCCAAACTTAACATGAGAACAATGTCCCCACTGTGAAGAGATGGAGAGCATAATGGCGCGATACTTGACAATAAAAAAATTAAAAAAAGGAAATAATCAATCATATGTACTTTGTTATAAGGGTAATGTCGTCATGCTACAAGCATGTTACTTTTATTGGTATCCAATTTATGCATCTTCCTTTTCTTTCCCCATTCTTCTTTTTCTCCATCAATTGTTCACCCCCTCAGGAGGCACGACATTTATCGTATCTTGGACAATAACATCTCTTAATTTTTCCTTCTGGGTATTCAGTTTTGAGAAAGCCACAAAGGCTTTCCCATGCTCAACTGTAGGTTCAATAATGACATTGAGTGTAATTTCAATTTACTGAGCTTATTTTTCCTTTTATGCTTTCCTTAGGATATGTTTATGTTTTTTCTTTATTTCTACATGAAATTATTTTGTAGTCTCTTTGTTTCTAATAATCAATACTAGAGCATGTCTGGAATGACAATGCCTTTATCAGATGGTTCCTCCTCTACTTACTTCTCCTCTTGTTCTCACTTATCTTCTTCTTGTTCTTCCTCTCGGTCTCCTTCATTCTTCTCTATTCCTTCATCAAACTCCAATTCATCTTATTATATTATACGACCCATTTCTTCATTATCTATTTCTTCCTCTTAATTCTTTTCTTCTTCTTCTTCAACTAGTTTATTAATATCCAAAACCTTACGCGTTATGTCTTTCTGAGCATTCTATATTTATTATGTGCTTTACTAGTGCCTCTTTCTTAGGTATTTTGTTAAGCATGTATTATGGGTAAGTGACCACCTCTAGAGGCATGCCAGTTATCACCTCCTAATGAATAGTGTTAGCAGCAACAAACTTCACTTTCTTATTTTTATTCACTTTTTTTTTCTCTTTTGTTTTAGCAGGGCTCACCCCTGGTTCTTTTTATAGGGATGGCATTTGATCTTCTTCTACTTCTACCAATCTTCCCAGAATATAATTTAGTAATATATATGGTCTATTCATCAGCCTATTATTGTAACCGGTTTTAAATTGAGAGTCGCCACTACTAGTTTTTATCCTAAGGAAGGGAATCTAATAGAAAACTGTAATTTTGTACACAGAGATTCTAGGTTCTTACTTTGTTTTAGACGAAGGGAAGGTGTTAGGCACCCATCATCTACCTTGTTCACAAGGATACTATGGTTTATGTTTTAAAGGTTTTAGGTAAGGGTTTTAATCTTTTATTAGGGGAACTGACCACGATTTTTAAGTCGTATGTCTACGTATCCTCTTATGAGGAATCAGAGTCCCAATTCGTAGTTTGCATGGGTTTGTGTTTTTTATGGATTACACATATATTTTAATTCCCCTCGTCCTTAGTCCAGGTGTGTGAATAGTGGAGATTTTGGACCCAGTGCGCAGTTAGTTAAAATATGCTTCGTAATCTTTTTCGAAAATTAATTATTGGCTTAATTTAATTATGAAAAATAATTTATTGTTGGTTAAATGTTTTTTATGTATTAAGTATAGAAATATCTTATTTAAATGCATGATTAAAAAATAATTTAATGTAATAAATAAAATATATATTCGGATGCATTTTTAGAAAAAAATAATATTTGATCATATGATAATAATAATTAATATATTATTAAAATTATAAATATATTAAAATAGAAAATATAAAAAAAAAATAAATAAAATAAATAAACTAAAAATGCAGGGGGGTGCGAATAATGTTTAGGTAGAAAAATAGGGAGGTGTTAACAGCATAGGCCCTGAATTCAGGCCCAAAAGACATGGGGTATATTTTTGATCTACGCAGTAAAATGGGGGGGGGGGGGGGTGAGCAGTATGGGGCCCAAATCCAGATTTTTTACTTGTCCCATCAAGCATGGGGGGGTGTGAATCTGCGTGTGTTTGCAAAACAAAAATGAAGGAGGGTGTGGATAAAGACTGGACCTGGCCCAAAGAGGTTTGAGTCTGTTTGGACTAGGTGTGGATGGACATGCTGTAATGTCATGGGCATGCACATCGGGGACGTTGGATTGAGATCATGTGGTTACGATTGAAGGAGTATGGTAATACAGTGAGACTCGTGCATATGATATTACTGAACTTAATATATTTTTTTACACAATCATTTTCACCATTTCTCTTTGTTCCTCTCTCTCTTCCTGTCTCTTATTTCTCTCTTATCTCCCAACGATAAAACCGTAGCACAACAAATCCCTAACTCCAAACCGGCGGCGACGCCACTTCAAACCAAACCATTCACACCCTAATCATAACCCTAACCTAAATTCAACGTGACAATGAAATAATAGATTGCAAAAGCTAAGAGTTCTCAATAGTTTATCTCTATTGTGCATTGTGTGCTTGTTTTTGTCTGATTCAGAGTTTTGATCTCCTCTTCTTCTTCTGTTTCACAGGTTTGACAGTGGCGATTCTAGTATCTCGGAGACGGCGACTCAAAGCTCTTAGCGGTGATGATTGAATATTTTAGGGTTTCAGATATTGAAACCCTAAACAACGATAAGCGAGGGTTTCCAGTGCTCCAACTTTCTTCTTCCTTCTGGATCTCCCTCTCCGGTCTCTGCTTAGATTTTCTTTTTGTCAATTTTTTTCTTTCAAATTTTCCTCCCTTGTTTCTGTCTTAGTTTTAGGTATTTATAGTTTTTTGGATTAGATGATTTAGGAAATAGTTTTATGATATTAGGCGTTACTTGCAGTAGATTAGGGTTTTGTGGATTGTAATTGTTTGAGATTAATACATATCTGTATAATTTTTAGTTTGATATGATTCTATTTTAGTTATTATTTGTTTTGTTCTATTTTTTGATTCGATCTGATTTTGGACTGTAAAGATTATGAATAAGGAAAATATATGATTTGATTCTGTTTATGATTTGAAGAGTAATTGTTATTGAGACATGCATTTTTTGCTTAAAGCATGCGTTACATTCCTTCAATTTGCACAATGTCCGTTTGCATACTTTGGGCGATGCGTTTTTCTCTTATGAACTAGGCCTGTTTGGTTTTGGATTGTGAGTTCTTTTTCTTTAATTAACAAAACAAATATCATTTTTAATTAATAAAACAAAACACTATTCTTTTTAAATTAAGTTTAAAAATATAATGTTTTATAATGAACAAAATCTTCACAAAAACCTGATAATGGGCTGAACCATTTGTTATTGGGCCTTAAACAAAAACATGACTTTATATGGGCCTCAATTTGATTAAAACAAATAAAAGCCCCCCTGGTTTATTATTCAACAACCAAAAACAAATGGACCAACTGAACAACTTAATGGGCCTGTGCTAAGAAACTTATACCCCCCTCTTTATTGAAAACTAGCTAAAAAACCTTAATGGACCTCTCTATTCAACAACAACCTCTTTAAACATCACACCTCCTTTTCTAAAAAACTCACAAATAGACCTAAAATTTTAACTAAAACACCCTTCTTTCTAAATGGGCTATCATTTTTAACAAATACCCCCCCCCCCCCCCCCCTGAATGGGCTTTAAAAATCACATGGGCTAAGAAACTAAAATGAGTATTGTTAGAAACCTAATGGGCCGTCAGATATTGATGGTCCATTTTGAATCAATACACCCCTCTTTAACAATTAACCCCCCTATAAAAATAACACTCCAACAAACAAATATTGTGACTAATAATTAGAATCAACAGTAATAATACGACTATCAAATTGATAGGGTAAATTTGGGTTATGACAACAACCCCTATTTAATTACCTTTCGATTGGATAGTGTGAGAATACGCAGGTCTCTCACATTCTGATAAGAAGTTCCTTAAATATTGGAAGACCCCAAAATTTGTCTGAAAGATTATAAGGATATGTTGTACAACATTCCCCTGAGTATGAAGGGTAGGCATAGATGATGATGTATCATCTAACCAACGTTTGAACCAAAGTTGATTTGACTTAGATATGACGACGTGGATAACTCGTCAGTATCTAAGAAGAGATCGTTTTCATATTTACCATAACCTAGGAGGTAAAATAATACAAGTTTCGTAAAGCTCACTTACTAATGCTCGGAGACTAATATAGCAAGTTTGTGACGCATATTATGTATATTCATCGCAACCCAGGGGATGAATAACATAAAGCTCGATAATATATCACTGCTTAGAGACTAACACAATGAGCAAAATATTTTTTTGTATACCTACCTGTTGTACCCCAAAATTTTACCTCTCATATTTTCCAAGTTTTTTTTCTTATATGGGTGGTCACAAGCATTTGATTAAAGGAAAAAATAATTTTTTGAAGATAAACAAGGAGACTTCAATTGGCATCTTAATAAAGTCATTCGATTGGCATGTTAGAGGGCCTATAGATTGGTATTTGGACAAGATTTGATTGAGCGCATAACCTTCTCCAAACTTGCCTCAAATTTCCAAGCTTCGATTGAAGCCTTGGCCTTTTGCTTGTTTGCTGGATACAAGTTTCGACTGGGCATGTGTTTCCTTTGAAACAGCCTCCTTCGATCCAAGAGGGAAGGGCCTCCTGTTAGTGCTCCTTCGATTGCACCACTGGCTTTGCATGCTGGCTTGATTCACAATGCAATGGCTACCTGCGTGCAAGCTTAATTCGTGCTTTGATTGGGCATTTGATTTCTTTAGAGCATACTTAATTCCTGCTTCGACTAGGTAAACAATCCCTCTTAAACTTGCCTTCAGCGTACAAGGTAAAAAGGTTTCTTTCGACTTGCCTTTGATGCACAAGGCAAGAACCCCATACAAGTGTGTTTTGATTCATCAGGCCAAAAGCCCCTTCAAGCTTGCCTTGGATTCACTAAGACAAAGACTTCCTTTGTGCTTGCCTCTAATGCACAAGGCCAAGACTCCTCAGTTTAGTGTCTGCACTATAGCACAATATGGCCCCTTCGAAAGAGCATTCCAAAGGTCTAGTCGAAGGACACACATTAGAGAGTCATTCGAAGAAGGCACAAAGCATGCATGTGACCCCTTAAAAAGAACACACACATTTGGTTCAAAACGAAGAATACATAAAAGGCTTATTCTAAGGGTACACAAAAGGACCATCTAAAGACCCATTCGAAGGAAGTAATACTAGATCTGGTTGAAGGGTACACAAGAGGTCCAGTCGAAAGAGGCAACTTGAGGCCAGTCGAAGAGCAACACTAGAGGGCATTCGAAGGAGCCAAAATGTCCAGGTTCATTCAAATTCAAAAAAGAGACAAGTTCCCATGACTTTGGAAATGTTACAAAACATCATTCATGGCTTTGAAAACACTTGTTTATGGATGTTTAAACATATGTTCTCTTGTCCCATCCATCCTATCTATATAAGGAGACCATATACACAAGCCTAGGGGAACCATACACACTATACACACATGCTGCCTCATAAGCCACCAAAATTGTCAAAAAAAATCTTGAGTAATCCAAATCGAAGGAATCTTCAACAAACACTCCACTCACTCCTTGGAGTTTGCAGAGAACGTGCCCAAGCACTAGGCATCTCCAACACCACAACTCCATACACCACTGTTGGTAAGGAAAAAGTAAGGAATTAGACTCCATTCCTCTTTTGCATGTCATAATCATTCAATTTTCATTCATGATCGAAGGGAATGGGTGTGGTACCCAGGCCTGTATTTGTTTCCTTTTGTTTCTAACACTTGTTGCAGATTCAACACGAGTAAGGCCAATGTGCACAGAATCGAAGGACCTGGGCTTGGCACCCAAGTCATGCTTTTCATTTTGCTACCATATCTTTGTAGACCAGCGCGCACAAGATCAAAGGACCTGGGTTCGACACCCAGGTCCTTCATCTTTATTGTTCTAATATTTGTCTTACAGATATGAATCAAAAATCAGATTTCCTCTCCTAGATTCAAAGGAAGCACTTCCTTCCGTCGAAACAGGCAACATTCCTCCTAGATCAAAAATCTCATTTTCCTGTGAATCGAAGGCAACTCTCTCCCTGCAATCGAAGGATACTTCCTTTTTCATTTTTACTTTTGTTTTCATTTCTTTTTTGGCTTCTTTTTCATTTTAACTTTCAATAAAAAAAAATCACAAAAAACATTAGGATAATTTTTATTAATCAAATTAATTTGTAAATAAATAAATTAATTATTTTAATCTTTTTCTTAAAATTAAAATTAAATAGACTTAAGTTTTATTTTCTCTTATAAATAAAAAACAAACAAAAAGATTTCTCTTCCTTATGATTTATACGTCCGTGTTATTTTGTTTACGCATTTATTTACCTTTGCATTTTTCATCTTATTGTAACTGCTTCCCAGTTTGTAATAGTAACTAGGACTTTACTTTTCACACTTTCTATAATGTAACTCTCACAAAGCCATGTAATAGCGTAGGATTTACATTCCCGCACTTTACATTCCTGTATATATATATATATATATATATATATATATATATATATATATATATATATATATATATATATATATATATATATATATATATATATATATATATATATATATATATATATATATTAACTGCTAGTAACTAGGATTGCATGACAAGACTAATAACAAAAGTTTAGCAAACCTAAAACAAAAGATAAAAAATAACTGAATTTAATCAATTTCACATATGCACCTCTAAGGTACGCCCACTTTGGCTGCCTTCGGAAATAAAGCAGTCATGTCCCTCGAAACGGGGACGCTTTAGCAAAGACCCGTAAATCAAAAAGATCATAGTCCCTCTATGACCCTACAGTTGCCTCTCGGTAAATGATCTAATCCCTAAAAAAATTTGCTAAAGCGTCTCCACAAGTTACTTTCGTGACTGTATCGTCCCTTTGATGTCCCTCATACATCCAACGACAGAGCTACCTACTCTCTAATAGTAGGATAGAATTGTCTAAAGGATAGGAGGAAAAGAACTACCTTTTTGAGTATAAAAGTAGATAGCTGTTAGAAGTTTGCTCAAAAACATTTTGCACTTACACAAATACTACTTTTTCAAAAACAATTTTCAAAAACATTTGTTTTTGTTAACACTTTTGAGGAATTATACAAAAGTTAAACACAAAGCAAATCGCCACATTAAGGCATTCTCAAGACATTTTTCAAACACATAAAGCACAAAGTACTTTCGAAATGAGCAAACCTCTAAGAGACTGTAGGTAACTACGGATGGAAATGGTGCTAACACTTTCCCTTCCCATAATCTACCCCCCTTACTCAGAATAATCTCAAAAAGGTATTTTTATGTTCTTTTCACTCTTTCCTTAATTTGGATAAAAGAAAAGTCGGTGGCGATTATTGCTTACTGCAACATTTGTAAACACAAAACACAAAACCCGTATTAACAGTCAATTCTGCCACCGTATCACAGAACTGGAGACTCTGCTGGGGATAATAAAAAGTGGGGTTACCTTAGAGCTTAGTTCAGTTTAAAATTTCTTTCATTGTGTGTTTTTATGCTTTACTTTTTGAGGTTTTGTTTGAGTTGTTACTATAGATCCTACACCCGGATCTGGGGCGCCTTATTAGGTAAGTAACAATAAATCATGGAAGCTGTACAGTGTAAACCGATATGGACAAATTGATAACCATGTTAGCGTGATACTTTGGTTTGTACTAATGTTCCTTGAGTCAGTTAAGGATAACATCGGGCTTCCTTAGTGTCATTAAGCGCTAACTGACCTTTAGAACCTTTAATTGACTCATCCTAAGCCATTAGAAAGTAGTGTGATGACCGAATTTGGTTCCAAATGAAGATTGGTTGATACTTGATACTACACTCATTGAGTCCATAATTTTGGGATATTCTGGCCGCAATACCTCAGTGCTTAAGCTAGAAAAATGCCTAAAAGAAAGGTCAGTGATATGAGGTTCCTTAGAACCCGATTACTATTAATAGGACAAGTTGAGCCAAGTGAAACTTCAAGAGGGTACTTACCTATAAACCTCATGCAAGCCTAAACCTAAGGCTACTTGTGTGACTTGTTTGCTTTTAACTTGAACTACTTGCAGGGTTTCATTATCTAACAACATGATTTCCTTGCAAAATTTGTTCACAGTCATTATCCAGTAACCTGGACTTCTTAGACTCACTTGTCTTCATCACCTTACATTTTTTTCTTAACGCATAACATACACATCATAAACATCATACCATAGCATTTCCTTAACCATTTCAAGGATCTCAAGGGTTTGTGATGTAGGTTATGATGAACCAGACGTCTAACAAGGGGCAAGGGGATTTATTTTCCTCTAACCAAATGCCTTTAAAAGACCAAAACACGACAACTTGAGTCAGGGGCTATGACCCACTCGATATGGTGAGCTTGACTCTCGTAGAAGAACTTTCAACGATGCCAAGTTCTTCAATCAAAGCTGCAAAATTCAACTTCTGACATTTTCTTGTTTAACCCGCGAGATCCTTGAAAACATTTGCATATCATATATCTCATTGCATAACAGGTATTCCCCAGGCAGGTTTCTTATCTTTTTGCTGTTTATTTCAGCAAAAATAAATTTCTCTTGAACAAACAGTTAAGGAGCTTCAGGCATATAATGCTCAATTCCAAGAAATGTTCTTGAATCTGGCTAAGGGACAAGAAATCTGAAGGCTTTTTTTCTCAAAGACCAGAAGAAAAAGGCAAAGAAACCAATTTGTGTTTTGAGTGTGGGAAGAAGAAGACCAGCTAACCGAGCTCTTGATTTCGCAACCCCATCAAAGTGGAGGGATAATCAAGAGAAAGGTGATGAGAAATCCGAGGAAGGAGACAACAATCCAGCGTCTGAGGAAGATGAAGCCAACTATACTTAAGAGCAGTATCCTCCTGCTGATAACAAATACAAGCAGTTGGAGGATTGCCTTAATGCAATGGAAATTCAGAGGATACCTGGTCTAGATTTTGAAGAATTAGGGTTGGTTCCAGGGGTGGTTATTCCACCTAAGTTCAAGGTCCCTATCTTTGCAAAATATGATGGTGTTTCCTGTCCCAAGCTTCACTTGAGATCATATGTCAGAAAGATCTAGCCTCACACTGCTGACTGGAAACTATGGGTCTATTTCTTCCAAGAAAGTTTGGCCGACACTCAACTGGATTAGTTCTATCAACTAGAAGGAATTGACATCCATACATGGGAAGACTTGGCTGCTGCTTTCTACAAGCAATACTGTGATACAGTGGGAGAACTGACTTGGTTATTTTGCATTTTATCGCAAATTTTGCGGTAAGCAAGAGTCACCACCGACTTTTCTTTTATCCAATAAGGAAAGGCTAAAAAGAACAGGAAAGACCTTTGAGATTATTTCTTGAGTTCGGGGGGTAGATTATGAAAAAGGGAAGGTGTTAGCACCCTTTTCATCCATAGTTATCTATGGGCTCTTAGTTTCTTTCTATATCACTTGCTTTTGTTTGAAAATGTGCTTTGTGTGGTTTTTTGAAAGTATTTTGAAAAGGTGTCATCGTTTAGGCAAACTTTGTAATAGTTCTCGTTCCTAAGAACGTATACAAAGTGTTGATCTTTTGAAAATATTTCAAGTTTGGAATATGTTTTGAAAGTGTTGGTATTTGTTTTGAAAATAAGCAAGAGTGTTTGATTTGAAATTGAGAAAGCAACTAGGAACAATCTACCTACTCAAAAGTCTTAGTTCATTTCTTCCTTTCCTTTGATATTGTGGTCTTACCATTGATTAGGTAAGAAGTCCTATCTTTGGATGTAAAGGGACGGGCGTGGGTCATCGTATAGCCATGATAGCAATTTTGTGAAATATCTTAGCAATTCTCTTTGAGGGACTAAGATCATTTTGAAAGGCAACTTTGATAGCGTCATCGAGGGACTATGATCTTGTATTTTTTGATTGCTTTTGCTAAGATACCACACATATATAACATGGCCATTTTTATAAGGCAACAAAGTGGATTTACCCTAAGGGTGTAAGTGTGCAAATGTGTTGATTTACATGCATTGTTTTTGTCTTGAATTAGAGTTTGCTAACTTGTTGATTTTAATCTTTCCATACAAACCCTAATTTACTAGCATTTATATATAAAGCATTGAATTGCAGAAAATAAAAATACTAAGCTATTACATCATTGAGGGAGGGGGTATACAAATTTATAAATAGGGGAATTGTAAGAAAATTAAATCTAATTAACTATTACAACCATATTGAATAAATATACAAAATTGAAGATAAAATGCAAGAATGCAAAATGGAAAAAGAAATGATTTTTGTTTGATTTTATGACAGGTTTTAACCTAAACCTAATTGAGAAAATAATTAATAATATAAAAAATTAAATAAAATTAACTTAAAATAATTAAGAAAATAAATTAATTTAAAAATGATTTTTTTAGGGTTTTTTATGAAAAGGTTTTAAATAATGAAAATAACATGAGAATTGATTAATTAAAAGAGAAATCTAAGTTTTAAATTAATTCTTAATTTACAAGAAAATAATGTGATAATTAACTTAAGTCTAAATATTAATTATTATTAAAAAAGAATTAATTTGTTAAAAGAAAATATTTCGGTCTTTTTGTTTTATGGAGAAAAATAAAATATTAATGAACATTTTTTTAATATGTAAATAAATAAATAAAAATATATTTTTGGATTTTTATTAATAAAAATGATAATAATAATAATAATAAAAATAATAAAATTAATATGAAAAATAAAATAGAGGAAAAAGAAATAGAAATAAAAAAGTCTGGGGTGAAAATATGAGACTGGGGTATGAAGAAGCAAACAAATTGCCAGGCCCATGTTAGAGGCCCAGCGCTGCAAATAAAAATCAAATGGAAGTGAAAAATATGAAAAAAGGTAAAAGGGTACCACTGGGGCTCGAACCCAGGTCCCTAAGGTAACAAGCGCGCGCTTTAACCACTGGGGTGGTGATACATCTGTTAACTTAAACAAAACAATAAATATATGATACAAGATTTGTCCTGACTGTACTTCATCTTCAACCTCAAGACAATGTACCTGTAACTTGTTCATTTCTCAACCATTTTCAAGAGTGTAAACATGAAACTTGTGCATTTTCTCACCATGAATCCAACCGCGGAACTAACTTAAGCTAACATTCAAAGATAAGGATGAATTTATGAAAGTACCAAATTTTGACCTAAATGTTTCAGCAAGTTCAAACTCAAAATTCTCCTTGCTCAAGCAACATAAATGAAATCTATGGACATGTATAGTTTCAGGGCAATGATATATACATTCTATCTTCACAAATGCAAGCCTAACAATGCCTAAATAATGAGGTAGAAGTTCAAGAAAAATACCTCAAAACTGGAAATCGTGAAATGAGTTTGAGCTTGTTTCAAGTGATGGTGATGATCAAGTTAGCTTCCTTGAACCTCTAGGAAGCTAATGCAAGGGCTGGCTTGAACTGAAAGTGGCTGGAATGATCTGGTGATCTGGAGAAGTTCAACTGCAATGCTATGCTTTTGAACTTGGAAGTTGATGAAGATGGTGTTACAGTCTGCAAATAGGGTCAGGGATGGTTTGTATTTGATGTGAGGAAGCTTTTGAAATTGAACGGCCAAGAAACACACGAGGGAAATGGAAGTTTGAAGTTCTTGGTCAGAATGTGCAACAATGGTGGTTTATGATGTAGTTCTGAGTTTTGGGAAGTTTGAGAGCTTGTGTATTCGTGTCTTAGCTTGCAAATAACTTGTCCATATGTATGGAAAAGGTTAGTGCACTTGAGAGGGTCAGAAACACAAGATATAGACTTATGGCTATGTTACTTGATTTTGAAGAAAAGTGGAAATATGGTTTCAAGGCATGGTACAAGCATAGCCTGAGTTTATGGGAGGCTCTAGACATGTTACTTTTGCCTTTGACATTTCTTGTGATCAGAAGGAACAAGTGCAAATCTCTATGCATTGACTTTGTGATTAAAGCTTCTTTACAAGAATGGAATGGTAACTTTGTGCCATAAATGGAAATGCAACTTGGATAATGGCTCAAATGCTTGGATGAAAGCTCCATCAGCTGTGTAAACATTTAATTATGGAGTGACAAACAAGTTTGAGGTCCGTAAAGCAAAGATTATGCAGCCTAGCTGTGAATTGGTCAAGTGTTCATCACAAATTCTGCCTTGTAAGAATGAAACCCTAACTTCATCTCTCTGATTCTCTTAGCTCAAGCATGACCTCAATAAGTTCTTGGACATTTCGGAAAGCTTCTAACATCCTCTACAACCTCTATGTTAGTCACTTTTGAAAATTACTCTTGAAACTATGTGAAAAATTGCCATGAAGTTAGGTCAAAATTCTGCCTAAACTAGGGCAAAATTTTACTTAGTTTCCAAGTTTCATGAACATGTATTCACAAAATCATAACTTTAAATCTATGAATTTATAGGAGAAGTTGTGTTCTATAATGTTTTACATCTCATTGAGATCTAAAACTTTCATTTTGAAAGTTTCCTTTTAATCATCTTGCATCATGGTGGAAAATTGGCTCAAAGTTGTGAAAAAATATGACGTTTTCAACACTTAGAAAAATTTCTAAGTTTAGAAATTTTGACTTTTCAAAATGAAATCTTGACTTTTTGATTTCTTGATGAATAAGTTTCATATTTTGACATGTTTTGATGAATTGTGATCTTTGACACTTGATTTTGACCAAAAAGTCAAAGTTTGACTTTTTAGTGTACAATTGACTTTTGATCAGTTAATTGAAAATCAATTATCAATCAATTGATCTTGAGGGAAGTTTTGAGTCATGCCATTAGGTAAAAATGATGCAATTGAATCCTTGAGATCATGTCTCCAACCAATCGACCACTTGCTAGGTCAAAAAAAACAGAAATTGCCCTTTCTCAATCAAAACCCTAATTTTGACCATTTTGCCCTTTTGATGATTTGATCAAATTTCTTGAGGAATTATGGTCCAAACTTGATCAAATGACATATATGAGTTCATAATTTTGATATGGAACAAAAATTATGAAGTTTGACTGTAAACTGACCATAATTGACTTTTTCCCTAATATAGTTGATTTTTAGGTCAACTGGCCAATTAATTGAGCAAAAATGTGATCCAATACTTGAAATTTGATATGAACAATCTTGAGGGTCCAAAGTTATCCATGAAAGTAATATGAGGCATTATAATTTCAATTATCCTTGTGCAATCTCAAACCCTAATTTTCAATCATCAGTGCTTGAGGAGGTGTCTTGAGTTAATCAACCCTAGTGCAGTCTTGAACCAAAGGAGATCTTGTGAGAGATTGCTTGATAAATGAGAGGGAAAAATTTGGGGTACAACAGCTGCCCTTATTCAATCTTCTTAAACATGAAGAGTTAGATTGGCGGATCCGCCATTCGTGACTTGAAGGTGAAAGATGATTGAACACTAGAGTGCCCAGAAATTTGCACTCGAAGATGGATTGTGAATGGGCTTATAGATGCCATTTGGAGGAATGTTGGTAAACATTGGAAGAAGTATCAGCACAAGTATCTTGTTGATTTATACTAAAAATTGATGTTTTACCTGTGAGGAAAAGAGTTAGTAAAGTGCAGATGTATGCATGATGTTCACCAGATGTGGTATTATGCTAAATGCATCTTGTATGTACATGCTATGATGTATTAATGTGAGATGTATGTTTTTGTCCATGAAAATAAATCCCTGATTGTTGCTGAGGAAATTCTGGGAGGTCGAATCCCTGATTGCCGTTGCAGATGAAGAATATACACATCTTCAAACTTTGTTGAAAAGATGCTTCCGCTGGGGAATATCTCTTGAATGTCAACTGTTACCTGGCCAGATCCAGGCTTCACAACTTGCTAAGAATGAGGAAGTCAACTGCTATCTGGTCGGGTCCAGGCTTCATGCTGACTTACCGGGGAAGAAATAAATTAACTGTTATCTGGTCGGATTCTAGGCTTTGTAGAAAATTTCTTGAAATTGAATAGCTATCTGGTCGGATCCAGGCTTCACAACATCTTGCTGGGGATAAGGAAGTTAATTGTTATCTGGTCGGATCTAGGCTTTGCAGTAACTTGAAGTGGTAACTACTATCTAGTCGGGTCCAGGTTTCATGGTTTTTTGGAAAGTTGTACTATTATCTGGTCGGGTCCAGGCTTCATAGTGTCTCTCTGGGGATCACAGTTAATTGTTATCTGGTCGGGCTCCAGGTTTCACAATAACTTGCTTGAAAGCTGACATCTGGTTGGGTCCAGGCTTTATAGATTTCTGAGGTTGATGAGTTTAATTATTATCTGGCCGGGTCCAAGTTTCACAATAAACTGTTTGGGGATTTAGTTGTTATCTGGTCGGGTTCCAGGTTTCATAACGAATTTCTGAGGGTAATTGCTATCTGGTCGGATTTAGGTTTCACAAAAACTTGTTGGGGTGGAGATAAACTCTACTAGGGAAAAGAAGTTCAACCTTGGTTTGGTTGAGTCCAGGTTCTTCTATATTTTGAAGAGTTAAACTATTATCTGGTCGGGTCCAGGCTTCATAGTATTTGAAAGATTACACTATTATCTGGTCGGATCCAGGCTCTATAGTGACTTGATAAGTTGAATATTATCTGGTCGGATCCAGACTTCCAGTAGTTTGAAAGTTGTACTAATATCTGGTCGGGTCTAGGCTTCATAGTAGCTTTTGGAGATAGTAAATGTTTTGTTGATGACTTTACCGGGAATTAGGGGTTGTGGCCCTATGATTTGCAATAGTCTGAAAGGCAAACTCAAGCTGGAGAGTGTAGACTCAGTTGGGGAGGACAAACTCAGCTTGGGGAGAATACACTCAGTTGGGGGTAACAAGTTCAGCTGGATAAGATAGACCAAGCTGGGGAATTTTGTACTCGGCTAGGGAGTTATGCTAATCATTGTTTGTTGGGGAAATAAACCCTGTTGGGGAAACAAACCCCGTTGATAAACTGCTGAAGAGGCGAGTTCTTCCATGATGTTTCTACTTGTAGGATCAACTTAACTGGGGAGAGAGATGCCAAGAGATTGAGACTCTGGCTTGGAGATTGGTCTATTGTATCCGATATGTGGGGGATAATGTTAATGAAATAACTTTTATGGGGATATTCCAATATACGTTAAAGAGATGTTTGCTGCTGCTTAGCAGGTCACATGTGTCAAACAGTTTTAATTATGTTCATATGCATATGTTCGTTCAATTTTAGTCATTGGACAAATTTGCATTCAAAACAAAGACAAAGTTTGCACTTCAAAGCATATTTGTATTGATATTTTGCCCATGAATATGCGTTTTTTGTACAAAGAGACGGAGATCCTAGTAAGAGGAAATCATCAAAAGGAAAATAAAATTGAAAACAAACAAATAGCCATGTGAAATGCTCTCATTACCTTCCAACTCTACTATTGCCCCAATGTCTTCGAATGCCCCTTGCCGTTGACAGAAATTGACTAGATTGATCTTGGACCATTTGAACTCGGACCTTGGTGATAAAGTTGACTGTGGTGAATCCACGGGACATAGTCATACGCTTGTAATCCTTAACTTTTGCCAGGACCGCCCTTTCGGGTTTTCGTCCCACCAGGATACCCATTTCTGCCCAAGTCGCCCTTTCGGGTTTTTAACTTGCCAGGTGTACAATCTTTTGCATATATCCCTAATTTTTTCCCAAACCTTTTGATTTTCCGGGATGCCCTTATTTTTCCTAGGCGTGTCAACCTCGCGGGTCTCTTACGTGTAGTATTTTTTAACTATGTCCGCGTTTATAGGATGTGGAAAGTCTTCACCATCCATGGTAGTCAGCATCATGGCACCGCCAGAGAAAACTCTCTTGACAGGAAATGGACCTTCGTGGGTGGGAGTCCATTTGCCTCTGGGGTCGTGTTGTACCCCAAAATTTGCCCTCCCATATTTCTCAAAACATTGCAAGAAAAATCTCCAAGTTGCTCAAGGGTGCTCAACAATTGGTTAGACAAGCTCTCTCCTAAGGCAGTCTACCCCAAATTAGGGTTTTGTGTTGCATCAAGATCCTTGAGTCCAAATTACCTAAAGTGCTCCCCAATGTCCTAATATGTTCTCAAGGTCATCCATGTCAAGTTTCAAGCCTTGTAGAAGAAGTTTGCTCAATCAATTGCTCAAAAGTCCAAAAATCGACTGTGCTAGGGCAAAAGTCAACTGTGACCCAAATACAGTCAAACTTCAAGATTTTTTGTCAACATTCTCATTTTGAAGGATATTTCATCATTTGATCAAGGGTTGATCATGATTCATCAAGGATTGCTCAAAATTCATCAAGACTCAAAAGTTGCTAAATTAGGGTTTTGTAGGAAAAGTCAACTCAATTTTTGACCAAGCATAACTTTCTCATAATTTATGAGAAATGACCCATCCAAAGCTCATTTTTAAGAATATTAAATTTCCTACAATCCATCTTCATACCCTAATATCAAGAAATGCACTCACAAGAAGTTATAAATTTGGACATTATAGGTCATTTTTGAAAGTCAACAAAAACACATTTTTTCCAAAGCTTATAACTTTAGCATGGAACATCAAAATGAGATGAGACCAAAAGGGTTGGTTAGAGTACATATCAAGCTTTCTAAAAAGTCAAAGAACACCTCCAAAAGTTCAAAATTGAAGAAGTTATGCATTGTTGAAGTTGGGCATTTTTGCAAAATTGCCAAAAGTCAACTATCGTCAAAACTTCAAAATTTGTCAAATGGGCCCATTCCTTTCCACTTAATTTGAGCTTGCACCGTTGCACACGTGTGCTAGCTTCATCCTTGAGATCATATTTCTTTTTTATTATTTTATTTGATTTTTTATTGAATTATTTCATTTTAAATCAAATTAAATCATATAAAATCCAAATATTGATTACTTAAGATCTTTTTGGTTGTTTCAGGTCTTAATTATCATCATGATCAGCATCAAATTCGTATCTCACCATATCATGTACAAAAAGATGGAGATTTGATAAATTTGGCAAGCTTTAAAGGGTGAATCAAATCAAATCATAAGGCATTGATTTAGAGGGATTCCATCCAAATTTGTTACCCTAGCACATTCCATAATACATAAAGAAGCCAAAGGACACGAAATAGAGGGGGGAGGCTGCAAGAAAAGGCAAAACAAAACTTGAAAATATACAAAAAAACTTAAATTCGAATCCATAGCTAGAGATATTTTCAGAAGCTGAGACCGGTCCCAAACGATTCCTGGGTGCTCACTCAGTCTACCTGGATCAAGAATAAGCATTCTCAGACCACCTAAAGCATTGTAAGTGTCACGATAATCCCCTTGGTTCTTGAATTCGGTTTGATCCGTTCTTGCATCTATAACAAAAATTAACTGCATATTCATGATCACCGTGTCATTTGCTAACCTTTTGTAATAGCCAATTCCATTTATAGGCGCTGTAACCCCAAATCGCCATAGCTAGGGTTGCGTTTTTGTTTTTAGGGTTTTCTTTTTCAGGAAAAATTAGGGCTCAAGAAGGGTATAATGTTAATCAGGAAGCCAAGACGAACTCAGCCATGTGTTTGGAATTGATTTATGTGGCCTAGAATGGATTTTAGAGCAAGCTTGCACATTTAGTTGCGGATCCAAATCTGCAGGTAATATTTGCAGGGGTTGGAGGTAGGGGACGATGGTGTGTCGCTTCCCCAATGGCTAATTCAAAAACCACGGGCGCTTTTTATTATTTACCGGCATATTAACTTGTTTAACATATTATATTTTGTGCGTATATTATTAACAATTGAAGTAATACAACCTAGTGGTAAAGCGAGCTGGCAATCACGTTCAGGACCTGGGTTCGAATCCCAGGTCCTTCACTTCTTTGATAATTTTGCTTTTCGGACGATCTTGTACATGTTCAAGTCAACAACTCACCATACACCATCATTCCCAGATGGCCATGGGCCAAATCTGGTGGCCAATAGCTGATGGTCCACCATAGACCAAGTCAACATGCGCGCATAGAATCAAAAAAGTCAAACAGGGCCAATGCAAATGGGCCTCAGCATTGCTATGTGCACCATCAAAATTCAGGCCCAAACCTCTTTTCTCTCTTATTTACTTATTTTATTTTAAATAATTGTTTTTATTGTTTTATTTAATTTCTAACCAAGTGAAAAATTCTTTTCTTTTATAAAAATAAAATCTCCAAAAATATTTTTTATCAAATCAAACTTTAACTTTTATTTTTTATTAATAAATACTAATAAATAAATTTAGGTTTTAATTCTAGAATAATTTTAACATATTTTTGTAAATAATTAAAATTAACTAGACTTAATTAGGTTTTACTAATTCAATTAATTTTTTATTTCTTTCTTAAAATACCAAAAATCCAAAAACAAAATTTTTTCATTTAATTAATTAATTAATTTAATTCAATTTAATAATTAACTTTTAATTTATTTCTCTCTTAAATTAAAAAAAACAAAAAAAGATACTTTCTTCAAAAAAGGGTCAAAACCCTAACTTGCGCTCGATTTAATTTCCCGCACGCGATTTATTTTCTTTTATCATATTAATGTACTTGCCTCCGGTTTGTAATAGTTAATAGGACCTTTATTTATTTTTTATCGCTTTATTTATTTTTAAAAGGTTTTTCTTTGGCGATGTAAATACCCGACGCCTTGTAATTTAAATTCCGCAATTTATTTTCCGCAAAATATAACTGTTAGATGTTTGATAATAGGATGGCATGACAAGACTGAATGTTTTAACCTAAAATCAACTTAGGTCACCCTTAACATGTACAAAGATAAAATTAACTGAAAACGACACACTCGCACATGTGCACTCTTAGGGTACACCCCACTTGGTTGCCTTCGTACGCGGTCATTGAGTATAGGTCACTTTAGAGGTCACTCTCTTGTCTAAAAGATCATAGTCGCCTCCAAAAAGATGCCTCGGATATTGTTGCCTCAAAACAAATGATCTAAGACATTAGGGTTACCGCTAAAGCGTCCTAACATTGCTTTGGTGACCGTAAGTCCCTAAAATCGAATTGACCCTTAAACTCCAACGACGGTGCTACCTACTCATTCATAGTGGGATAGCATTGTCTAAAGGACATTAGCATAGAACTTTTTCGAGTAGGTAGATGGTTCTTAAGTACTTGCTCTTTCAAAAAACAAAATCTTTTTCACACTTACGCTTTTCGAACAAAGTTTTCAAAAACACTTCATACGCTCTTGAGGACAGAAGCAAGAGTTAAATCGAAGTTTCAAAACAAAAACTTTTTTCAAACCCACAAGCACAAAGAAAGCAATTTTGAAAACATTTGAGCAAGTACCTAAGAGCCCGTGGATAACCACAGATATAAAGGGTGCTAATACCTTCCCTTTCTATAATCTACCCCTCGAACCCGAGAAATATCTCGAAAAAGGAATTTTTCTGTGCTTTTTTCCTTTCCTTGTTGGATAAAATAAAAGTCAGTGGCGACTCTTACTTACCGCGACATTTTACGAATACAAAACGCAAAACGAAAACCAGCATTCCAAAAACAGTCAGTTCTTCCCACCGTATCATAGGTCGCCTTGTGGTAGAATGATGCATTTTATCACCAAGTCACCAGCTTGATATACTCGAGGTTTGATCTTTTTGTTGAAAGCCTTGATCATCCGTTTTTGGTACGTCTGACCATGACAAACAATAACCAATCATTTCTCATCGATCAAGTTTAGCTGATCAAATCTCATTTGAATCAACTCGTCTTCGCCTAGGTTTGCTTCATTCATAATCCTCAGCGAGGGAATCTGAACTTCCATTGGAAAAACAACTTCCATGCCATAAACTAGAGAAAAGGGAGTTGCCCCAGTTAATGTTCTAGCTGAAGTGCGGTAGCCATGTAGATAAAATGGTAACATCTCATGCCAATCCTTATAGGTTACTACCATTTTCTGCATAATCTTCTTGATATTTTTGTTGGCCGCTTCGACTGCACCATTCATTTTTGGTCTATATGGAGAAGAATTGTGATGCTTGATCTTAAATTGAGTGAAAAGCTCAGTAATCATAGCAATGTTGAGGTTAGTCCCATTATCGGTGATGATCCTTTCGGGGATACCGTAGCGGCAGATGTGGTTGTGTTTGATGAATCTGGCTACCACATTATTGGTGACTGAGGCAAAAGAGGCGGATTCGACCCACTTGGTGAAATAATCAATAGCGACCAAAATGAAATAATGTCCATTGGAAGCGGTTGGCTTGATTTCTCCAATCATATCAATGCCCCACATTGAAAATGGCCATGGTGCGGTCATGATGTTCAGAGGGATAAGATGCACATGGACCTTATCAGCATAGATTTGGCATTTGTGACAAGTCCTAGAGTGTTGATGGCAATCAGTCTCCATCATTGACTAATAGTAACCAGCTCTCAAGATCTTCTTAGCCATCATATGTCCACTTAAGTGAGTACCAAAGAGACCATCGTACATGTCTTCCATGATTTCCTCTGCCTCCTTCTTATCCATACATCGGAGTAGAGTAGAGTCATGGTTGCGTTTGTACAATATCCCGTTACTTAGGAAGAATTTGGCTGCAAATCTTCGTAAGAATTTTCTATCATTGATGGATGCTCCCTCTGGATAATCTTGTGCTTTAAGATACCTCATCACCTCATGGTACCATGGCTTTTCCGCGTCAGTGTCAAGCTCAGAGCAATGTGCAGGTTCGTCGAATCTCTCAATTGTAATCATAGGGGCCTCATTATCCCATCTGACCTTGAACATTGAAGTCATGGTTGCCAAAGCGTCAGCCAACTGATTTTCTTCCCTAGGGAAGTGCTCAAAAGTGATTTCTTCAAAGTAGGGGATTAGGGATAGCACAAGTTCCTTGTAAGGGATGAGATTAGGGTGCTTAGTGTCCCAATATCCTTTTACTTGGCTAATCACTAGAGCGGAATCCCCAAACACATTCAAATGCTTGATCCTCAAGTCAATAGCATCTTTCAGAGCCAAGATGCACGCTTCATATTCGGCCCCGTTGTTCGTGTAATCGAAGCATAGTCTGATAGTGAAAAGAGTGTGGAAACCTTCAGGAGAGATAATCACAACACCGATTCCGTTACCTAAGGAATTGGAAGCCCCATCAGAAACCATAGTCCATCGGGATCCTTGTTCAGGTCCGTCATACGGTCTAAGTTTCGCGCAATCGGTCACCAGCATAATGTTCTCATCAGGGAAGTCGAAGTTCATAGACTGATAATCATCCACAACTTGATGATCCAAATGATCTGCTATTACACTTCCTTTGATTGCCTTTTGTGTAGTGTATTGAATGTCGTACTCGGTTAAGATCATTTTCCATCTGGCTAACCGTCTGGAAAGGACAGGTTTCTCAAAAATGTACTTGATTAGGTCCATTTTAGAAATCAATAGAGTGGTATGAGTCAACATATACTACCTTAGCCGGTGAGCAGCCCATGCCAGAGCGCAACAAGTTTTCTCGAGCAGTGAATATCTAGTTTCACAGTCGGTAAACTTTTTGCTCAGGTAATAAATAGCATGCTCTTTTCGGCCAGACTCATCATATTGGCCCAAAACACACCCCATAGAATTCTCTAGTACTATCAAGTACATGATCAAGGGTCTTCCTTTAACTGGAGGCATGAGAATAGGAGGTTCTTATAGGTATTATTTGATTTTTTTGAAGGCAACTTGGCACTCATCATTCCATCTGACTACCTGATCTTTCTTCAAAAGTTTGAAGATTGGCTCACAAGTAGCAGTCAAGTGAGATATGAAGCGGGCGATGTAATTGAGATGACCCAAGAATCCTCTAACTTCTTTTTCAGAATGGGGAACTGACATTTCTTGGATGGCCTTTACCTTGGCAGGATCAACTTTAATGCCTTTATTGCTGACAACAAAACCTAGAAGCTTTCCAGATCATACTCCAAACGTGCACTTGTTAGGGTTTAACCCCAGCTTGTACTTTTCCAGCCTTTCAAATAGTTTGTACATGTGATCAAGATGTTCTTCTTCAGTTTGTGATATAGAAATCATATCATCCATATAGACCTCTATTTCATGATGAATCATATCATGAAACAAAGCTACCATAGCTCTCTGATATGTTTCCCCTACATTCTTTAATCCAAACGGCATGACCTTGTAGCAAAAGGTGCCCCATTGCGTGACAAAAGTTGTCTTCTCCATGTCTTCGGGAGCCATCCTTATTTGATTATAGCCTGAGAAGCCATCCATGAATGAGAAGACTTTATGCTGAGCAGTATTATCAACTAAGACGTCAATGTGTGGTAGAGGGAAGTCATCCTTGAGACTTGCCCTATTCAGATCCCTATAGTCCATGCACATGCAAACTTTTCTGTCCTTTTTCAGCACTGGAACCACATTAACAACCCATTGGGGATATGATATCACAGCTAGGAACCATGCATCAAACTATTTCATTACTTTAGCTTTGATCTTCTCAAACATATCAGGCCTCATGCGATAAACCTTTTGTTTGACGGGAGGACAATCTTCTTTTGTCGGTATACAATGAACTATGATGTCAGTATCCAACCCATGCATATCTTCATAAGACCAAGAAAATACTTCCACATAATCATGCAACATCTGAACCAATCTGCTCTTGACACTGTCTTCCAAGTTAGCACCATCTTGATTTCCTTCTTATCTGCCTCAGTACCCATATTGATGACTTCAACTGACTCTTCGTGCGGCTGAATAGCTTTTTCCTCTTGTAATAGAAGTCTGGTCAGTTCTCCTGGTATTTCACAATCTTCCTCGCCTTCGTCTTTGGCTTGGTTGATTGGGCATTAAAAGTCATAGTCGGTAATAGTAGAGTCAATGGAAATAGGATCCAGAGTGGATGAGGACCTACAAGAATGTGTGTGTGTGCATGTAAGATACATGGCTATTTTTGAAAATGTATTTTTAAGAAAAGAAAGATAATGAACAAAAATATTTGAATGCAAAAGAGTCCAATGTACTGAATGATCATATGATTAGATGAACATAAATAAAACCCTTGACAAATGGACCATAGTGCCTCGGGCCAGGCACATGGCTTAAAAGTCATTGTTGAATATTATAGACAAAATGTTCTTGAATTGAAAGAAAAGAAATAATAAGTAGATTACTCCTTAATGAAGGAGATGGGCACGAAGTCCTTTGCATGCCAATTCTTCAGTTCCGTTTTAGTTGGATATACCCAATCTTCAAATGCAGCTTCTTCATCCGAATCACCCACAACGTTGACTTCATGGCCTCCAATGCAGAGAGGTGGCTTTCCAGCACGAGCACGCCTCACTTCCTTATGATATTTGACGGTGAAGCCCAGACCAAACTTGTCTGCTTTAAATGGTATATCGAGGAGTTGCCCCCAAGTATCGCAGTTTCCTTCTTCAATTTCTGCACGAGCATCTTTGACTGAAACCATTTTTGGTGTGACTTTAACAGCTCCGGATTCATTAGAGGAACATTTGGTAGCAGCGATCATTGGTGGTACAACCTCAAAGGCTTGACATGGGGTCTAAATGAATTCCCCATCCATCTCTACATACTTGAAAGAGTTAAGGTGGCTCACCATAAACTCTTCCTCACCATAGACGGTGACTATTCTTCCCTTGACTGGATATTTGAGTTTCTGATGCAGAGTTGAGGTTATTGTCCCAACTTTATGGATCCACAGGCGACCCAACAGACAAGGATAGGCAGGACGAATGTCCATAATGTAGAAGGTGGAGTTGAAGATTTGGGAACCCACTTTTATTGGAAGATCTACTTCCCCATGAATAGTCCTCTTTGATCCATCGAACGCCCTTACGATGATATCACTTGGCTTCAAGACAAAACCTTCACAGTCTAGATGGTCTAACGCCCCCTTGGGTAATACATTCAGAGAAGAACCAGTGTCAACTAGAACATGTGCTAAGGTGGTCCCTTTGCACTCGACAAAAACATATAAGGCTTTATTGTGATTCTTCCCAAGAGGTGTTAAGTCAACACCTGAAAATCCCAAGCCATTATCAGCCGTCAGGCTAGCCACGCAATTTTCAAATTGGTCTATTATTGTCTCATGGGGGGACATGAGCTTTTTTCAGGAACTTGATTAATGTCCGAGCATGGGCATCAAAATAAAGCATCAATGACAACATTGAGATTTTAGAAGGGTTTGCCTCAACTGTTCCACAATCTTGAAGTCACTTCTTTTTATTATCTTCAAGATCTCGTCCATCTCACGAGCGGAGGGCTCTCCATATGCAACATCCTTTGAGGGTATTTCAGTTACAACTGGCTCAACAACTTTTTACTTCCCTCTTGTATCAGTATTTGGCTTGGCAGTAATACGGATGGACGCCTTTGTAATAACTGGTGGTGAGACATTGGATGAAAATATTCTCCTAGTTCTAGTTACTTTGCTTGAGCCAGCTATGTTACCAACATTGTCATCTTTTTCTTCTTCGATCCAAGCGTCTTGTTTAATCCCATGATAGAACACCTCAGCACCATAATTCCATGGTACTGCCTTGTTTGAAGAGTAGGGAATTGGTCCGGGATTGGTAATTATTAAGGGAGCAACAGTGGGTTCGTTTGAAATCCTAATAGGACCTTTGGAGGTGGTCCTAAGAGGCTTGTTTGAGATGGTAATAATGGAGAGGTCTTCACATTTGTTAATTAAACTTTTGGTAAGTGGAGTCTTCTCAAATAGAATTTCGTGGCTATCCATCAGGCGTTGAATTCCTTTCTTCAGTGCTTCACATCCATTGAGTTGTTGGGTACAAAACACACAGTTTTTTACACAGCCAGGGAAGATCCCAGCTTTTAACAGATTGTTTTTGATGATATTCAGCGGAGTAGTCAATTCTTCAACAGAGGCAACAAAAATTGTATCTTCGACAACATTAACACCCTTGTCATGCTTCGACATTAGAGAAGTGATTACATTCGGAGTTGGAGGAGGATCAAACTCAATAGTATTGTTATCAATCAAATCCTGAATTTTATTCTTCAAGGCCTAGCACTGGCCGGTCTCGTGCTCGGGGCTGCTTGAGTGGTAAGCACATTTAACATTCAGATTATACTTTGGTGACGAGGTATCAAGGTTGGCAGGTAGATCGCGCAATGTTACCAAATTAGCCTTTAGCAAATGTTGAAGGGCTTCGTAAATTGTCTTCTTGGAGTTTCAAAATGTTGATGATTTGCAGATGGTCTTGGAGTAGGAGTTGGACTGGAGATTCAGACGACATTGATAGACGGATGATCATTCTTCTTGGTACGGGCCCTTGCCCCGTACACAACATTGACTTCCTTATTTGCAGCAAAAGGTTTCTTGATAGGATCGGAAGTGGAGTTAGACGCCACAAAGATCTTCCCACTTTTTATGCCGCTTTCAACTCTTTCACTGGTTAAGATTAATTCGGTGAAACCAGAAGAAGAGCAACCAACCAACAGATTAAAGAAGGGACCAGATAAAGTGCCCATGAACATGTCGATGTGCTCCCTATCAGTCAAGGGTGGTTGAACCCTACTGGCGAGGTCTCTCCACTTTTGCGCATATTCCTTAAATCCTTCATTCTTTCCCATGGCCATATCTTGTAATTGAACCCTCGTTGGTTCCAAGTCGGTGTTATACTGATACTTATCATAGAAAGCAGTAGCTAAATCCTCCCAAGTATTGATACGGGATCCATCCAACTGATAAAACCATTCAAGTTGCATTCCAGCCAAGCTCTCTTGGAAAAAGTGAACCCAAAGCTTCTTATCAGCAGTGTGCGGCTGTATCTTGAGCACATAAGATTTTAGGTGGAGTTTTGGACAAGAAACTCCATCGTATTTTGCAAAGATTGGTATTTTGAATTTGTGGGAAATGACTATCCCAGAGATCAAACCCAAATCATCAAAATTTAAACCGGGGACGACTTAGATTTCAACAACTTTCAATCTGTATTCTAACTGCTTATATTTGATATCGGCGGGTGGATATTGCTCGTCGAAATAATCATCATCAGATACTTGGTCATTAACATAGTCAGCCTGTGTACTCTTGACCTCACCAATTTGGTTCTCGTCCTCTTCAGATGAGTTTTCTCCTACTGGGATCTGATGGACTGTCTCCTTGAACTTCTACCCATGTTGAGTAGAGCTTTCTTCTTGGGCTTCTTCTTAACTGCCAGCAAAGCCATCACGTCTTTCTTCCCCTTGGCTAGGGCCAGTAGAGTCTCTTGGAATTGAGAGTTTTGGGCCTGGAGATACTTCACAGTTTTCTCTATATCCATCTTGCTGAAATAAACAGCAGAAAGATAAGGAAACCTGTTATGCCAAAACCTGGCATGTTATGATGCATGGAGTATGTACATGCAAATGATTTCAAGGATTAATGAGATTTAAATTTGTATAGATAAAAGAATAAAAAAACGTCAAATTTCATTAAAAAAAACAAGAAAGATTACATCATGCCTCTTGGGCTTACAAAATAAACTTTATAAGATAAAAAGACTGAACGCATCCTCTTTGGTGCAAGATAGGCGTTCACACTTTGCTCTTCCTGTAGATGCTTCGTAAGCTCCAAGACCCTCTTCTAACCAGAACAGAATTGAGCTTCAAAAGTATCACATTCTTCCTTCAGCTGAATCCAACTCTTTTGCAAGTCTTCGAGAGAGGTAGGCACATCGGGATGGAGGATAGTGTAGGGAATATCTCCTTCAAACATAGGTTCCATGATGACTGGTAAGATGGAAGGATAAGGCATCACAAGTTTCTGAGCACGAGCTCACACCCATTTATGGTAAGGCTCGAGGGGAATGGAATTATTGTGTCCTAGTGTCTTGCTATCCACCTTGTTCAACATCCTCCAAGCTTGGATAAACCTCTGACGGTAACCTTGATTGTCATTCTCATAGTCGAATACCACTCCTTGGATAAGCATCTCATGTGGACCATCCCTTCGGGCGTAACCAAACTGTCGTAAGGATAAGCAGGGGTTGTAAGTGATACCTCCTCTAATTCCAAGCAAAGGTACATTAGGGAATTATCCACAACGGTCGATGATAGTAACATTCTCCAAAGATCAGGAACACCAATGAATATCTGAATGTCTGAGGGTCATCAACCTATGGGACCACCTTGAACCTTGCTCATTCTTCAATACAGATTGGGGAAGATGAGAAATAAACCATCTTTCCAAGAGAGGAGTGCAACACATGAGGATACCTCTCTTCCTCATAGTGCGAGAGTGAAAAGAATGTAGGATGTCTCTTAACAAAGTAGGTACCGGGTTACGAGACATGAAGGTTTTGACAGTGTTTACATTTATGAGTTGGTTAGGATTTGGAAACAAAACCATCTCATAGATGAGAAGAACCACAATTTCTTCAAAAGATTTTAAGTCCAAGGAGTTCCAATAATCTTGAGCTTTCTCAAACAAGAACTTGGCTAAAAAACCTTTGACACCACTTCTTGTTTCCCAATTAGTTGTGATATCAGATTGTTGCAAGTGTAGTGCTTAGGCAATCTCTTCAGGTTTTGGATCACTTTCCGTACCGTTGAAGGGTAGTTGATTGAGAATGAGAATCCTCAAGAGTTGGGAGAATTATTCTAGAGTAGGAACAAGTTGATAATCGGGAAAAGTAAAGCAATGGTGTAGAGGATCAAGGAATTGGAAAAGCACCTTCATCATATCTTCATCAGTATTGGAAGTAACCAAGTTTAGGAGGCGACCATATCTTTCGGTGAATGGAGAATTCTCAGGAACCCTTGATGCTAACTCTTTGAGTTGAGGAGGAATCCTTAAGAGATTGACTTGAATGGTTTTCCTGCGAATAGAAGCCATGTCCTACAAAACAGAACAAAGATAAATCCCAATAATCCTTGAAATGGTTAGTGAGAATGAGTATGATGTTATGATGTTTATGATGTTATGTACAAGTAAATATATACAAACAAGACAAAACAAGTCCTTAGGTTTAGACTTGCAAGGAGTCTCATGGGTAAGTACTCTCTTGAAGTTTAGTTGGCTCAAACCTGTCCTAGAAATAGTAATCGGGTTCTAAAGGAGTTCAATATCACTTGTTTGTATTCTCGGGCATTGTTTCAGCGCAAGCCTTTTTCACGGCGACCGAAATATCCCAAAAAGCTAAACCTCAATGAGTGTAGTATCGAGTATCTACCAACTTCGGACTGCACCAAAGACGGTCATCTCACTACGTCCTAATGGCCAAGTTGGTCAAGTAAAGGTTCTAAAGTCAGTTAGTTCTTTATGACATCACTCAGTGGTCCCGTATTCTCCTTGACTACTCAAGGGCTACCGGTACCCATAAATATGTTACACTAACGTAGCTATTTCTTAGACCATGTCACTGTATTAAAATTATAAATATATTAAAATAGAAAATATAAAAATAAATAAATAAAATAAATAAACTAAAAATGCAGGGGGATGCGGATAATGTTAAGGTAGAAAAATAGGGAGGTGTTAACAGCATAGGCCCTGAATTCAGGCCCAAAAGACACGAGGTATATTTTTGATCTACATAGTAAAATGGGGGGAATGAGCAGTATGGGGCCCTAACCCAGATTTTGGACTTGTCCCATCAGGCCTGGGGGTGTGAATCTGCGTGTGTTAGCAAAACAAAATTGAAGGAGGGTGTGGATAGAGACTGGGCCTGGCCCAAAGAGGTTTGAGTCTGTTTGGACTAGGTATGGATGGACATACGGTAATGCCATGGGCATGCGCATCAGGGATGTTGGATTGACATCATGTGGTTACGATTGAAGGAGTATGGTAATACAGTGAGACTCGTGCATATGATATTACTGAACTTAATATATTGTTTTACACAATCATTTTCACCATTTCTCTTCGTTCCTCTCTCTCTTCCCGTGTCTTATTTCTCTCTTATCTCCCAACGATAAAACTGTAGCACAACAAATCCCTAACTCCAAATCGGCGGCGACGACACTTCAAACCCAACCATTCACACCCTAATCACAACCCTAACCTAAATTCAACGTGACAATGAAATAATAGATTTCAAAAGCTAAGAGTTCTCAATAGTTTACCTCTATTGTGCATTGTGCGTTCATTTTTGTTTGATTCGGAGTTCTGATCTCCTCTTCTTCTTCTTCTGTTTCATAGGTTTGACGGTGGCGATTCTAGTATCTCGGAGGCGGCGGCTCGAAGCTCTTAGCGGTGATGATTGAAGATTTTAGGGTTTCAGATATTGAAACCCTAAATAGCGATAAGCGAGGGTTTCCAATGCTCCGACTTTCCTCTTCCTTCTGGATCTCCCTCCCCGGTCTCTGCTTAGATTTTCTTTTTGTCAATTTTTTTCCTTTCAAATTTTCCTCCCCTGTTTCTGTCTTAGTTTTAGGTATTTATAGTTTTTTGGATTAGATGATTTAGGAAATAGTTTTATGATATTAGGAGTTACTTGCAGTAGATTAGGGTTTTATGGATTGTAATTGTTTGAGATTAGTACAGATCTGTATAATTTTTAGTTTGATATGATTCTATTTTAGTTATTATTTGATTTGTTCTGTTTTTTGATTCAATCTGATTTTGGACTGTAAAGATTATGAATAAGGAAAAAATATGTTTTGATTCTGTTCATGATTTGAACAGTAATTGTTATTGAGACATGCATTTTTTGCTTAAAGCATGCGTTACATTCCTTCAATCTGCACAATGTCCATTTGCATACTTTGGGCGATGTGTTATTCTCTTATGAACTAGTCCTGTTTGGTTTTGGATCGTGAGTTCTTTTTCTTTAATTAACAAAAAAAATATCATTTTTAATTAATAAAACAAAACACTATTCTTTTTAAGTTAAGTTTAAAAATATAACATTTTATAATGAACAAAATCTTAACAAAAACCTAATAATGGTTGAACCATTTGTTATTGGGACTTAAACAAAAATGTGACTTTATATGGGCATCAATCTGATTAAAACAAATACAAGCCCCCCTGGTTTATTATTCAACAACCAAAAACAAATGGGCCAACTGAACAGCTTAATGGGCCTATCCCAAGAAACTTATACCCCCTCTTTATTGAAAACTAGCTAAAAAAACCTTAAAGGGCCTCTCTATTCAACAACAACCTCTTTAAACATCACACCCCCTTTTCTAAAAAACTCACAAATAGACCTAAAATTTTAACTAAAACACCCTTCTTTCTAAATGGGCTATCATTTTTAACAAATACCTCCCCCCTGTATGGGCTTTAAAAATCACATGGGCTAAGAAACTGAAATGATTATTGTTAGAAACCTAATGGGCTGTCAGATATTGATGGTCCATTTTGAATCAATACACCCCTCTTTAACAATTAATACCCCCTATAAAAATAACACTCCAACAAACAAATATTGTGACTAATAATTAGAATCAACAGTAATAATACGACTATCAAATTGATAGGGTAAATTTGGGTTATGACAACAACCTCTATTTAATTACCTTTCGATTGGATAGTGTGAAAATACGTAGGTCTCACACATTCTGATAAGAAGTTCATTAAATATTGGAAGACCCCAAAATTTGTCTGAAAGATTATAAGGATATGTTGTACAGCGTTCCCCTGAGTATGAAGAGTAGGCATAGATGATGATGTATCATCTAACCAGCGTTTGAACCAAAGTTTATTTGACTTAGATATGACGATGTAGATAAATCGTCAGTATCTAAGAAGAGATCATTTGCATATTTACTATAACCTAGGAGGTAAAATAATACAAGTTTTGTAAAGCTGACTTACTAATGCTCGGAGACTAATATAGCAAGTTTGTGACACAGATTTTGTATATTCATCGCAACCCAAGGGATGAATAACATAAAGCTCGATAATATATCACTGCTTAGAGACTAACACAATGAGCAAAATATTTTTTTTGTATACCTACCTGTTGTACCCCAAAATTTCCCCTCTCATGTTTTCCAAGTTTTTTTTTCTTATATGGGTGGTCACAAGCATTTGATTAAAGGAAAAAATAATTTTTTTGAAGATAAACAACGAGTCTTCAATTGGCATCTTAATAAAGTCTTTAAATTGGCATGTTAAAGGGCCTTTAGATTGGTATTTGGACAGGATTCGATTGAGCGCCTAACCTTCTCCAAACTTGCCTCAAATTTCCAAGCTTCGATTGAAGCCTTGGCCTTTTGCTTGTTTGCTGTATATAAGTTTCGACTGGGCATGTGTTTCCTTTGAAACAACCTCCTTCGATCCAAGAGGGAAGGGCCTCCTGTTAGTTCTCCTTCGATTGCATCATTGGCTTTGCATGCTGGCTTGATTCACAATGCAATGGCTACCAGCGTGCAAGCTTAATTCCTGCTTTGATTGGGCATTTGATTTCTTTAGAGCATGCTTAATTCCTGCTTCGACTAGGCAAATGATCCCTCTTCAGCTTGCCTTCAGCACACAAGTCAAATATGTTTCTTTCGACTTGCCTTTGATGCACAAGGAAAAAACCACTTACAAGTGTGTTTTGATTCATCAGGCCAAAAGCCCCTTCAAGCTTGCCTTGGATTCACTAAGACAAAGACTTCCTTTGTGCTTGCTTCTAATGCACAAGGCCAATACTCCTCAGTTCAGTGTTTGCGCTATAGCACAATATGGCCCCTTCGAAATAGAATTCCAAAGGTCTAGTCGAAGGACACACATGGAGAGTCATTCGAAGAAGGCACAAAGCATGCATGTAACCCCTTCAAAAGAACACACACATTTGGTTCAAAATGAAGAATACACAAAAGGCCCATTCAAAGGGTATACAAAAGGACCATCTAAAGATCCATTTGAAGGAAGTAATACTAGATCTAGTTGAAGGGTACACAAGAGGTCCAGTCAAAAGAGGCAACTTGAGGCTAGTCTAAGAGCAACACTAGAGGGCATTCAAAGGAGCAAAAATGTCCAGGTTCATTCAAATTCAAAAAAGAGACAAGTTCCCAATGTTACAAAACATCATTCACGGCTTTGAAAACACTTGTTTATGGCTGTTTAAACCTTTTTTCTCTTGTCCCCTCCATCCTCTCTATATAAGGAGACCAAAGACACAAGCCTAGGGGAACCATACACACTATACACACATGCTGCCTCATAAGCCACCAAAATTGTCAAAAAACATCTTGAGTAATCCAAATCGAACGAATCATCAACAAACACTCCACTCACTCCTTGAAGTTTGTAGAGAACGTGCCCAAGCACTAGGCATCTCCAACACCACAGCTCCATACACCACTGTTGGTAAGGAAAAAGTAAGGAATTAGACTCCATTCCTCTTTTGCATGTCATAGTCATTTGATTTTCATTCATGATCGAAGGGAATGGGTGTGGTACCCAGGCTTGTATTTGTTTCCTTTTGTTTCTAACACTTGTTGCAGATTCAGCATTAGTAAGGCCAATGTGCACAGAATCGAAGGACCTGGGCTTGACACCCGTGTCATACTTTTTTTTTGCTACCATATCTTTGCAGACCAACACACACAGGATCAAAGGACCTGGGTTTGACACCCAGGTCCTTCATCTTTATTGTTCTAATATTTATCTTACAGATATGAATAAAAAATCAGATTTCCTCTCCTAGATCGAAAGGAAGCATTTCCTTCCGTCGAAACAGGCAACATCCCTCCTGGATCAAAAATCCCATTTTCCTCTGAACCGAAGGCAGGTCTCTCCCTACAATCGAAGGATACCTCCTTTTGCATTTTTACTTTTGTTTTCATGTCTTTATTGGATTCTTTTTCATTTTAACTTTCAATAAAAAAAATCACAAAAAACATTAGGATAATTTTTATTAATAAAATTTATTTGTAAATAAATAAATTAATTATTTTAATCTTTTTTCTTGAAATTAAAATTAAATAGACTTATGTTTTATTTTCTCTTATAAATAAAAAACAAACAATAAGATTTCTCTTACTTAGGATTTAGACGTCCCTGTTATTTTGTTTACGCATTTATTTACCTTCGCATTTTTCATCTTATTGTAACTGCTTCCCAGTTTATAATAGTAACTAGGACTTTACTTTTCGCATTTTCTATAATGTACCTCTCACAAAGCCATGTAATAGCGTAGGATTTACATTCTCGCACTTTACATTCATGCACTTTAAATTCCTGTATATATATATATATATATATATATATATATATATATATATATATATATATATATATATATATATATATATATATATATATATATATATATATATATATATATATATATATATATATATATATATATATATATATATATATATATATATATATATATATATATATATATATATATATAAACTGCTAGTAACTAGGATTGTATGACAAGACTAATAACAAAACATTAGTAAACCTAACACAAAAGATAAAAAATAACTGAATTGAATCAATTTCACATATGCACCTCTAAGGTACGCCCACTTTGGATGCCTTCGAAAATAAAGCAGTCATGTCCCTCGAAACGGGGATGCTTTAACAAAGACCCGTAAATAAAAAAGATCATAGTCCCTCGATGACCCTACAGTTGCCTATCGGTAAATGATCTAGTCCCTAAACAAATTTGCTAAAGCGTCTCCACAAGTTGCTTTCGTGATTGTATCATCCCTTTGATGTCCCTCATACATCCAACAATAGGGCTACCTACTCTCTAATTGTAGGATAGCACTGTATAAAGGATAGGAGGAAAATAACTACCTTTTTGAGTATAAAAGTAGATAGCTGTTAGAAGTTTGCTCAAAAACATTTTGCACTTACACAAATACTACTTTTTCAAAAACAATTTTCAAAAAAAATTGTTTTTGTTAACACTCTTAAGGACTGATACAAGAGTTAAACACAAAACAAATAACCATATTAAGGCATTCTCAAAACATTTTTCAAACACCAAAAGCAAAAAGTACTTTCAAAATGAGAAAACCTCTAAGAGCCCGTAGGTAACTACAGATGGAAAGGGTGCTAACACCTTCCCTTTCCACAATCTACCCCCTTACTCAGAATAATCTCGAAAAGGTATTTTTATGTTCTTTTCACCCTTTACTTAATTAGGATAAAAGAAAAGCAGGTGGCGACTCTTGCTTACTGCAACATTTGCAAACACAAAACACAAAACCAGTATTAACAGTCAGTTCTGCCACCGTATCACATAACTGGCGACTCTGTTGGGGATAATAAAAAGTGGGGTTACCTTAGAGCTTAGTTAATTTTAAAATTGCTTTCATTGTGTGTTTTTATGCTTTACTTTTTGAGGGTTTGTTTGGGTTGTTACTATAGATGCTACACCCGGATCTGGGGCGCCTTATTAGGTAAGTAGAAATAAATCATGGAAGCTGTACGGTGTAGACTGATATGGACAAAGTGATAGCCACGTTATCATGATACTTTGGTTTGTACTAATGTTCCTTGAGTCAGTCAAGGACAACATTAGGCTTCCTTAGTGTTATTAAGCGCTAACTGACCTTTAGAACCTTTAATTGACTCATCCTAAGCCATTAGAAAGTAGTAAGATGGCCGAATTTGGTTCCTACCAAAGATTGTTTGATACTCGATACTACACTCATTGAGTCTATACTTTTGGGATATTCTGGCCGCAATACTTCGATGCTTAAGCTAGAATAATGCCTAAAAGAAAGGTCAGTGATATGAGGTTCCTTAGAACCCGGTTACTATTAATAGGACAAGTTGAGCCAACTGAAACTTCAAGAGGGTACTTACCTACAAACCCCATGCAAGCTTAAACCTAAGGCTGCTTGTGTGACTTGTTTGCTTTCAACTTGAACTACTTGCAGGGTTCCATTATCTAACAACATGATTTCCTTGCAGGATTTGTTCACAGTCATTATCCAGTAACCTGGACTTCTTAGACTCACTTGTCTTCATCACCTTACATTTTTTGCTTAACTCATAGCATACACATCATAAACATCATACCATAGCATTTCCTTAACCATTTCAAGGATCTCAAGGGTCTGTGATGCAGGTTATGATGAACTAGACGTCTAACAAGGGGCAAGGGGATTTATTTTCCTCTAACCAAATGCCTTCAAAAGACCAAAACACGACAACTTAAGTCAGGGGCTATGACCCACTCGATATGGTGAGCTTGACTCTTGTAGAAGAACTTTCAACAATGCCGAGTTCTTCAATCAAAGCTGCAAAATTCAACTTCTGACGTTTTCTTGTTTAACCCGCGAGATCCTTGAAAACATTTGTATATCATACATGTCATTGCATAACATGTATTCCCCAGGCAAGTTTCTTATCTTTTCGCTGTTTACTTCATCAAAAAGAAATGGCTCTTGAACAAACAGTTAAGGAGCTTCAGGCACATAATGCTCAATTACAAGAAATGTTCCTGAATCTGGTTAAGGGACAAGAAGACCTGAAGGCTCTTGTTCTCAAAGACCAGAAGAAAAAGGAAAAGAAACCGGTTTGTGTTTTGAGTGTGGGAAGAAGAAGACCAGCTAACCGAGCTCTATATTTTGCAACCCCATCAAGGAGGGGGATAATCAAGAGGAAGGTGATGAGAAATCCGAGGAAGGAGACAACAATCTAGCGTCTGAGGAAGATGAAGCCGACTATACTGAAGAGAAGTATCCTCCTGCTGATAACAAATACAAGAAGTTGGAGGATCACCTCAATGCAATGGAAATTTAGAGGATACCCGGTCTGGATTTTGAAGAATTAGGGTTGGTTCCAGGGGTGGTCATCCCACCTAAGTTCAAGGTCCCTATCTTTGCAAAATATGATGGTGTTTCTTGTCCTAAGCTTCACTTGAAGTCATATGTTAGAAAGATCTAGCCTCACACTGCTGACCGGAAACTATGGGTCCATTTCTTCCAAGAAAGTTTGGCCGATACTCAACTAGATTGGTTCTATCATCTAGAAGGAACTGACATCTATACCTGGGAAGACTTGGCTGCTGCTTTCTACAAGCAATACTGTGATACGGTAGGAGAATTGACTTGGTTGTTTTGTGTTTTATCGTAAATATTACGGTTAGCAAGAGTCGCCACCGACTTTTCTTTTATCCAATAAGGAAAGGCTGAAAAGAAAAGGAAAGACCTTTGAGATTATTTCTTGAGTTCGGGGGGTAGATTATGAAAAGGGAAGGTGTTAGCACCCTTTTTATCCATAGTTATCTACGGGCTCTTAGTTGCTTGCTAGATCACTTGCTTTTGTTTGAAAATATGCTTTGTGTGGTTTTTTGAAAGTATTTTGAAAAGGTGTCATCGTTTAGGCAAATTTTGTAATAGTTCTCGTTCGTAAGAACGTATACAAAGTGCTGATCTTTTGAAAATGTTTCAAGTTTGGAAGATGTTTTGAAAGTGTTGGTGTTTGTTTTGAAAATAAGCAAGAGTGTTTGATTTAAAATTGAGCAAGCAACTAAGAACAATCTACCTACTCAAAAGTCTTAGTTCATTTCTACATTTCCTTTGATATTGCTATCTTACCATTGATTTTGTAAGAAGCCCTATCTTTGGATGTAAAGGGACAGGCGTGGGTCATCATATAGCCATGATAGCAATGTTGTGAAATATCTTAGCAATTCTCTTTGAGGGACTAATATCATTTTGAAAGGCAACTTTGATAGCGTCATCGAGGGACTATGATCTTGTATTTTTTAATTGCTTTTTCTAAGATACCCCACATACATAACATGGCCATTTTTATAAGGCAACAAAGTGGATTTACCCTAAGGGTGTAAGTGTGCAAATGTGTTGATTTACATGCATTATTTTTGTCTTGGATTAGGGTTTGCTAACTTGTTGATTTTAATCTTTCCATACAAACCCTAATTTACTAGCATTTATATATAAAGCATTAAATTGCGGAAAATAAAATACTAAGCTATTACATCATTGAGGGAGGGGGTATACAAATTTACAAATGGGGGATTTGTAAGAAAATTAAATCTAATTAACTATTACAACCATAATGAATAAATATACAAAATTAAAGATAAAATGCAAGAATGCAAAATGGAAAAAGAAATGATTTTTGTTTGATTTTATGACAGGTTTTAACCTAAACCTAATTGAGAAAATAATAAATAATAAAAAAAATAACTAAAATGAACTTAAACTAATTAAGAAAAGAAATTAATTTAAAAATGATTTTTTAGGGTTTTTGTATGAAAAGGTTTTAAATAATGAAAATAACATGAGAATTGATTAATTAAAAGAGAAATCTAAGTTTTAAATTAATTCTTAATTTACAAGAAAATAATGTGATAATTAACTTAAGTCTAAATATTAATTATTATTAAAAAAAAATTAATTTGTTAAAAGAAAATATTTTGGTATTTTTGTTTTATGCAGAAAAATAAAATATTAATGAGCATTTTTTTTAATATGTAAATAAATAATTAAAAACATATTTTTGGATTTTTATTAATAAAAATGATAATAATAATAATAATAATAATAATAATAAAATAATAATAATAAAATTAATATGAAAAATAAAATAGAGAAAAAAGAAATAGAAATAAAAAAGTCAGGGGTGCAAAAATGAGACTGGGGTTTGAAGAAGCAAACAAATTGCCAGGCCCATTTTAGAGGCCCAACGCTGCAAACAAAAATCAAATGGAAGTGAAAAATATGAAAAAAAAAGCAAAATGGTATCACTGGGGCTCGAACCCTGGTCCCTAAGGTAACAGGCGCACACTTTAACCACTGGGATGGTAATACATCCGTTAACTTAAACAAAACAATAAATATTTGATATAAGATTTGTCCTAACTGTACTTCATCTTCAACCTCCAGCCAAAGGATCTGTAACTTGTTCATTTCTCAACCATTTTCAAAAGTGTAAACATGAAACTTGTGCATTTTTCCACCATGAATCCAACCATGTAACTAACTTAAGCCAACATTCAAAGATAAGGATGAATTTATGAAAGTACCAAATTCTGACCTAAATGTTTCAGCAAGTTCAAACTCAAAATTCTCCATGCTTAAGAAACATAAATGAAATCCATGGACATGTATAGTTTCAGGGCAATGATATCTACATTCTATCTTCACAAATGCAAGCCTAACAATGCCTAAATAATGAGATAGAAGTTCAAGAAAAATACCTCAAAACTGGAAACCGTGAAATGAGTTTTAGCTTATTTCAAGTGATGGTGATGATCAGGTTAGCTTCCTTGAACCTCTAGGAAGCTAATGCAAGGGCTGGCTTGAACTAAAAGTGGCTGGAATGATCTGGAGAAGTCCAACTGCTATGCTCTATTTTTGAACTTGGAAGTTGATGAAGATGGTGTTACAGTCTGCAAACAGGGTTAGGGATGGTTTGTATTTGATGTGAGGAAGCTTTTGAAACTGAAAGGCCAAGAAACGCACGAGGGAAATGGAAGTTTGAAGTTCTTGGTCAGAATGTGCAACAATAGTGGTTTATGATGCAGTTTTGAGTTTTGAGAAGTTTGAGAGCTTGTGTATTTGTGTCTTAGCTTGCAAATAACTTGAGCATATGTATGTAAAATGTTAGTGCACTTGAGAGGGTCAGAAACACTAGATATATACTTATGGCTATGTTACTTGATTTTGAAGAAAAGTGGAAATATGGTTTCAAGGAATAGTACAAGCATGGCCTGAGTTTATGGGAGGATCTAGACATGTTGCTTTTGCCTTTGACATTGCTTGTGATCAGAATGAACAAGTACAAAGCTCTATGCATTAACCTTGTGATTAAAGCTTATTTACAAGAATGGAATGGTAACTTTGTGCCATAAATGGAAATGCAACTTGGATAATGGCTCAAATGCTTGGATCAAAGCTCCAACAGCTGTGTAAACATTTAATTATGGAGTTACAAACAAGTTTGAGGCCTGTAAATCAAAGATTATGCAGCCTGGCCATGAATTGGTCAAGTGTTCATCACAAATTTTGCCTTATAAATCAAGAATGAAACCCTAACTTCATCTCTTCGATTCTCTTAGTTCAAGCATGATCTCAATGAGTTCTTGAAAATTTTGGAAACCTTGTAACATCATCTACAACCTCTATGTTGGTCACTTTTGAAAATTCCTCTTGGAACTATGTGAAAAATTGCCATGAAGTTAGGTCAAAATCCTGCCTAAACTAGGGCAAAATTTCACTAAGTTTCCAAGTTTCATGAACATGTATTCAAAAAATCATAACTTTAAATATATGAATTTATAGGAGAAGTTATGTTCTACAATGTTTTAGATCTCATTTATATCTACAACTTTCATGTTGAAAGTTTCCTTTGAATCATCTTGCATTATAGTGAAAAATTGGCTCAAAGTTGTGAAAAAATATGAAGTTTTCAACACTTAGAAAAATTTCTAAGCTTAGAAATTTTGACTTTTCAAAATGAAATCTTGACTTTTTGATTTCTTGATGAATAAGTTTCATATTTTGACATGTTTTAATGAATTGTGATTTTTGACACTTGATTTTGACCAAAAAGTCAAAGTTTGACTTTTCAGTGTACAATTGACTTTTGATCAGTTGATTGAAAATCAACTATCAATCAATTGATCTTTAGGTTAGTTTTGAGTCACGCCATTAGGTAAAAATGATGCAATTGAATCCTTGATATCATGACTCCAACCAATCAACCGTTTGCTAGGTAAAAAAAAACAGAAATTGCCCTTTCTCATTCAAAACCCTAATTTTGATCATCTTGCCCTTTTGATGATTTGATCAAATTTCTTGAGGAATTATGGTCCAAACTTGATCAAATGACATATATGAGTTCATAATGTTTATATGGATAAAAGTTTTATGAAGTTTGATTGTAAATTGACCACAATTGACTTTTTCCCCAATACACCTGATTTTTAGGTCAACTGACCAATTAAGTGAGCAAAAATGTGATCCAAGACTTGAAATATGATATGAACAATATTGAGGGTCCAAAATGATCCATGAAAGTCATATGAGGCATTATAAGTTCAATTATCCTTGTGCAATCTCAAACCCTAATTTTCAGTCATCAATGCTTAAGGAGGTGTCTTGAGCTAATCAATCCTAGTGCAATCTTGAACCAAAGGAGATCTTGTGAGAGATTACTTGATAAATGAGAGGCCAAATTTTGGTGTACAACAAATACCAATACAATGCTGACCTGACACTAACTCAAGTGAAATTGTAGAATATGTCCATGGACTCAAGAGAAGGGTTCAAGGAATATGCACAGAAATTGAGGGATCTAGCCGATAGGGTACAACCTCCTCTGAATGACCGGGAAATGGTAGACATGTTCATGGGCACTCTGACAGGCCCATTCTTTAATCTGCTGATTGGGCGTTCTTCATCCGACTTCACAAAGATTATTTTGACTGAAGAAAGGATCGAAAACGGTATCAAGAGTGGGAAGATTCCAATGGATGCATCCTCTAATGCTGAGAGGAAGCCATTTGGTGGTAAAAAAGAAACTAATGTTGTCTATGGTCAAAGGCTCCATAATACAAATAACCACCACCAGTCCGTGGGAGCAGTGTTAACTTCTAATCCTACACCTGTTCAACATCAACAAGGAAATAGGCGTAGGATAAAGTTTCAAGAGAGGACGTACGTTGATATTAATATGCCATTGTCTCAAGAATTACAACAATTTCTAAAAGTGAAGCTGATTACACTAAAGGATCCTCCTCAAAAACCTGATACTTCTTCTCATAACTACAATCCTGATGCAATATGTGCCTACCATTCCAATAGTCCAAGACATGATACGAATGACTGTTGGGCTTTGAAAAATAAGATTCAAGACTTGATCAACAAAGGAGTGTTGGAGTTCACACAAGATGGCCAGACTGAATTCTTCTGCCATCCCTCAAAGGCACGCCATCTGAAGTGACAAATTCAAACAAATAGGCTTTTTGTTCATCTGAATTCTTAATTTGTAATTTTCTTTTGATTGTTAGAACATTTGTTTCATGTAAAACTTTGTTAATTTATCAATGCATTGCATATGTCTGTTTTGAATTAATTCATTCGTATTCACTATATTTAAACTACTTTCCTTTTTGTGATATTCAACTCTCAATCAAAAGCTCTAAGCCTTTAGAGGGAGGATGACGAAAATGATACCAAAATCTCTACAATATGATTTTGAGTAGACCCCACTGGCGATCTACAAGCGTTGTTTCAAATCCTAAATAGTGGAGTTATAAGGAAGATAATCCCTAGTCAACCCCTTTGAGCCTAAGAAGTAGGAGTTTTTATTTTCATAAAAATTAAAACCCTTAATCATAACCTGGGGCAGGGTAGTTTTCTCAGGTAATTCAGATGTGCATTCAATCGCAAGCTTTCCTTTCATACATGATAAATAGTGTAGAAGATGCTCTCCAAAAGATAGTGATGGTTCCACATAATCATTAAGACAGGAAGTTATCACCTCTCAAAATAAAATCCCGCTAAGTCAAAACCTATGAAGGAGACTTAAGAAAAACTGGGGCATCCCGCTGACTGTAGTTACAAAAGAAATAGTTAAGGCAAAAACAGGGATAATAAAAAAAAAATAGGTCGCTACAAATCCTCAAAAAAATAAAAGGTTATAAAAATGATTTCCTTCTCAAACAAACGTTCAATTTCCGAACCATCACCAAGTATCAGAGCAAAGATTCCAGACTCAATTGGGATCTAAACACACAATTAACTGGGTATAGGACTGAAGAACATCACTAAGAACGGATTGGATACAGATAAATTTTGAGCCTTTATCCTTTGTTTCTTAAAACCGTGAACCAGGACACGTTATAACCCTTAAAAGTCCTAGCTGAAGCATGGGTTAGTTCAGAAGCATACTATTACAAAAGGTATCCTGACTTCTATAAGACTTGCTACAAATCCTGAGTTGATATCACACTCTTACAAAAATTTGTTTGTTTTACTAAAAATGAAATTTCAAACTTCAAGATAGACATAAGCTTTGCATTCTTTGAGTGACATTGTTTGCATATGGCTAATTGTTCAAACAATAGAGAAATTCACACAATGAATATTCAGTGAACAAAGATCCTCTCGATGGACAGAATCACCTCAGATGGAAAAGACATTTCCAATAATAAGACCTTTGTAATCAAGGGGCATAGCATGGTGTCCAGCTGATCTGAGGCAGCCAAGTCAAAGTTTAAGGAATCTCTCAAAAATGCCAAATAACCAGGGGCAGAGTTCCGTTTGAATCACTTGGGGGATTAGACATGAATTCTAACAATGAATCACGTGCAATCAAGCAAACATATTCTGGAAGTGTGGCAACACTTACCACTATGGATAGTGACAATCCTCCGTACCCAGTAAACGTGGACATAATCGGAAAATACTACGCATGAAGAAAGAACCGCTAGGTTGACGGGCCTAGGCAAAAATTAGGGATATACATAAAAAAATCTGTACACCCGACAAGTCGAAAACCTGAAAAGGCAGCTTGGGCAAAAAGGGGTATCCCAGTGGACTAAAAACCTGAAAGGGCAATCCAGGAAAAAGTTAGGGATTAAAGCGTACGATTATGTCCCGTCATTTCGTCATTTGTCTATCAGTAGAACACTCCCTGATCAACATACACCAAGGACTCTAGATGTTGGGATAACAGTCAAAATCGTCTACAAAATCCCAGTCGATACCTTCTCCAGCAGGTACAGAGGCAGAGGCATCCTCCTAAAAAAGGGTCACTTCCATATTCTCAGCATTCATCCTAATGATGTCAGGTGTTTTCACATCCCCGACATAGCAAAAATCTCAAATTACTGCTCCAAAATCCCCCAATGAAGTCGCCAAGCTTCTCAAGATTCCCCTACAGGATTTCAACAAAATCCCCAAGCAGTTTATGGAGTTCACCTTCTGCAACAGAGTTTTATAAGTCTTAAGTAGTTTATAAATACTTATCCCTAGTAGAGTTTATTTCTCTAGCTACGGAAGTTCATCCCCCCAGCAGAGTTTGTTTCTCAAAGTTGGTAAATTTTTCCAACAAAATTCTTCCCCTTGGCAAAATTATTCTCAAACTGAAGTCGAAGATCCTCGGCAGAGAAAGGGAATCGCCAACAAAACTATCCCCATTCATTATCCCCAGCGAAAATTAAGGAATAACTTTCTTCACTCACCAATAGCAGTCCGGGATTCAGCTTCCCGGTACTCTCCAGCAACAATCAGGGATTCATTTTCCCTAGTTCAACAATACAACAATGGAATGACTGACATGTGCATACATCACATTCATAATCATTTATGTCATAACATAGGCAACAAGAATGCATATATTATAAATCTCATTCATTTTGAGAACATCATTTGCACTCCATGCATCATGACATTGCATGCAACTAAATCTTTATCTTTTCAGGTAAAGTCTATACACAAAAGAATTTTTCATTATCCATTGAGGTAGAAATCATCAAATATTCCTTCATCATCTTTTGAGGTAGAAATCGTCAAATATTCCTTCATTATCTGTTGAGGTAGCAATCATCAAAGATTCCTTCATTATCTGTTGAGGTAGCAATCGTCAAAGATTCCTTCACTATCTGTTGAGGTAGCAATCGTGAAAGATTCCTTCATCATCTGTTAAGGTAGAAATCGTCAAAGATTCCTTCATTATCTGTTGAGGTAGTAATTGTCAAATATTCCTTCATTATCTATCGAGGTAGAAATCGTCAAAGATTCCTTCACTATCTGTTGAGGTAACAATCGTCAAAGATTCCTTCATTATCCATTGAGGTAGCAATCGTCAAAGATTCCTTCATTATCTGTTGAGGTAGCAATCATCAAAGATTCCTTCACTATCTGTTGAGGTAGCAATCGTCAAATATTCCTTAATTATCTTTTGAGGTAGCAATTATCAAAGATTCCTTCACAATTTGTTGAGGTAGCAATCGTCAAAGATTCCTTCATTATCTGTTGAGGTAGTAATCGTCTTATATTCCTTCACTATCTGTTGAGGCAGCAATCGTCAAAGATTCCTTCATTATCTATTGAGGTAGCGATCGCCAAAGATTCCTTCATTATAACCCTCCAGAGGTAGTCCAACACGGACTCATCCTGAAACACCACTACGCAGGCTCTTCCCAATATATTTTTCAGTTAAGAGATAACTCTTAAGCAGAGCCTTGGACAACTGAAGTTCCTAGGCTCTATTCCCTATAGAGTTTTTCCTCAATCAGGAGAACTCCAGAAACCCACATTTCCCAGAGGACTCCTCCTCAGACAGCAGGAACAGGAACCCCCAAAGGGACCATGTGTGGAATTAACATCTACCTTGGATGGCATCCTTAAGCCCATCTTCGACAACTCTCTGTCATCTTATCCAAATGCCATATGTAATCCCATTCCCGCCATCATCAATAATCAGTGTTACTTCATACGAGTGAAAATTTTTGGGCACTCTAGTGTTCAATCATCTTCCACCTTCAGATCACGAAAGGCAGACAAACCAATCTACATCTTCAGGTTTAAGAAGATTGAACAAGGCCAGCTGTTGTACTCCAAAATTTGCCCTCTCATGTTTTCCAAGTTTTTTTTCTTATATGGGTGGTCACAAGCATTTGATTTAAGGAAAAAATAATTTTTTTGAAGATAAGCAAGGAGTCTTCAATTGGTATCTTAATAAAGTCTTTCGATTGGCATGTTAAAGGGCCTTTCGATTGGTATTTGGACAGGATTTGATTGAGCACCTAACCTTCTCCAAACTTGCCTCAAATTTCCATGCTTCGATTTAAGCCTTGGCCTTTTTCTTGTTTGCTGTATACGAGTTTCGAATGGGCATGTGTTTCCTTTGAAACAACATCCTTCGATCCAAGAGGGATTGGCCTCCTATTAGTGCTCCTTCGATTGCACCATTAGCTTTGCATGCTGGCTTGATTCACAATGCAATGGCTACCTGCGTGCAAGCTTAATTCCTACTTCGATTGGGCATTTGATTTCTTCAGAGCATGCTTAATTCCTGCTTTGACTAGGCAAATAATCCCTCTTCAGCTTGCCTTTAGCGCACAAGGCAAAAAGGTTTCTTTCGACTTGCCTTTGATGCACAAGGCAAGAACCCCCTACAAGTGTGTTTTGATTCATCAGGCCAAAAGCTCCTTCAAGCTTGCCTTGGATTCACTAAGACAAAGACTTCCTTTGTGCTTGCCTCCAATGCACAAGGCCAAGACTCCTCAGCTTAGTGTCTGCGCTATAGCATAATATGGCCCCTTCGAAAGAGAATTCCAAAGGCCCAGTCGAAGGACACACATTGGAGAGTCATTCGAAGAAGGCACAAAGCATGCATGTGACCCCTTTAAAAGAACACACACATTTGGTTCAAAACGAAGAATACATAAAAGGCCCATTCGAAGGGTACACAAAAGGACCATCTAAAGACCCATTCGAAGGAAGTAATAGTAGAGTCAGTCGAAGGGTACACAAGAGTTACAATTGAAAGAGGAAACTTTATGCCAGTCAAAGAGCAACACTAGAGGGCATTCGAAGGAGCCAAAATGTCCAGTTTCATTCAAATTAAAAAAAGAGACAAGTTCCCATGACTTTGGCAATGTTACAAAATATCATTCATGGCTTTGAAAACACTTGTTTATGGCTGTTTAAACCTATGTTCTCTTGTCCCCTCCATCCTTTCTATATAAGGAGACCAGAGACACAAGTTCAGGGGAACCATACACACTATACACACACGCTACCTCATAAGCCACCAAAATTGTCAAAAAATATCCTGAGTAATCCAAATCGAAGGAATCTTCAACAAACACTCCACTCACTCCTTGAAGTTTGCAGAGAAAGTGCCCAAGCACTAGGCATCTCCAACACCACAAATCCGTACACCACTGTTGGTAAGGAAAAAGTAAGGAACTAAACTCCATTCTTTTTTGCATGTCATAGTCATTCGATTTTCATTCATGATCGAAGGGCCTGGGCGTGGTACCCAGGCCGATATTTGTTTCCTTTTGTTTCTAACACTTGTTACAGATCCAACATGATTAAATCCAATATGCACAAAATCGAAGGACCCGGGCTTGGCATCCAGGTCATGATTTTTGTTTTGCTACCATATCTTTGCAGACCAGCGTGCACAGGATCAAAGGACTTGGGTTCGACACACAGGTCCTGTATCTTTATTGTTCTAATGTCTGTCTTACAGATATGAATCAAAAAGAAGATTCCCTCTCCTAGATCGAAAGGAAGCATTTCCTTCTGTCAAAACAGGTAACATCCCTCCTGGATAAAAAATCCCATTTTCCTCTGAATCGAAGGCAGCTCTCTCCCTGCAATCGAAGGATACCTCCCTTTGCATTTTTACTTTTGTTTTCATTTCTTTATTGACTTCTTTTTCATTTTAACTTTAAATAAAAAAATCACAAAAAACATTAGGATAATTTTAATTAATCAAATTAATTTGTAAATAAATAAATTAATTATTTTAATCTTTTTTCTTGAAATTAAAATTAAATAGAGTTAAGTTTTATTTTCTCTTATAAATAAAAAACAAACGAAAAGATTTCTCTTCCTTAAGATTTAGACGTCCCTGTTATTTTGTTTACGCATTTATTTACCTTCACATTTTTCATCTTATTGTAACTGCTTCCCAGTTTGTAATAGTAACTAGGGCTTTACTTTTCACATTTTCTATAATGTATCTCTCACAAAGCCATGTAATAGCGTATGATTTACATTCCTTCTCTTTAAATTCCTGTATATATATATATATATATATATATAAACTGCTAGTAACTTGGATCGCATGACAAGACTAATAACAAAACATTAGCAAATCTAACACAAAAGATAAAAAAAAAACTGAATTGAATCAATTGCACATATGCACCTCTAAGGTACGCCCACTTTGTTTTCCTTCAGAAATAAAGTAGTCATGTCCCTCGAAACAGGGACGCTTTAGCAAAGACCCGTAAATCAAAAAGATCATAGTCCCTCGATGATCCTACAGTTGCCTCTCGGTAAATGATCTAGTCCCTAAACAAATTTGCTAAAGCGTCTCCACAAGTTGCTTTCGTGACTGTATCGTCCCTTCGATGTCCCTCATACATCCAACGATAGGGCTACCTACTCTCTAATAGTAGGATAACACTGTCTAAAGGATAGGAGGAAAAGAACTACCTTTTCGAGTATAAAAGTAGATAACTGTTATAAGTTTGATCAAAAACATTTTGCACTTACACAAATACTACTTTTTCAAAAACAATTTTCAAAAAAATTTGTTTTTGTTAACACTCTTGAGGACTGATACAAGAGTTAAACATAAAGAAAATCGCCGCATTAAGGCATTCTCAAAACATTTTTCAAACACACAAAGCACAAAGTACTTTCAAATAGAGGAAACCTCTAAGAGCCCATAGGTAACTACAGATGGAAAGGGTGCTAACACCTTCCCTTTCCATAATCTACCCCCTTACTGAGAATAATCTCGAAAAGTTATTTTTCTGTTCTTTTCACCCTTTCCTTAATTTGTATAAAAGAAAAGTCAGTGGCGACTCTTGCTTACCACAACATTTGCAAACACAAAACACAAAACTAGTATTAACAGTCGGTTCTTCCATCTTATCACACTACCATAGCTTAGAGGATAGATAATAAGAGCTTCAAACCAGATATTTGGAACTTGGAAAGACGATGTCGGTTGTTTCATCCCTCGATTAAGACTCGATTACCAAATGAAATATGCTAGATTTGAAGCAATGAAACCAAAAATTCTCTGATGGTATCGGTTGTTTCGTCCTTGTAGTTGTTTAGGTATTGGCTTGCATTTTTGGTAAAACCCAAGTGTATGTGTGAATGTCATGACTGATGTCATAACATTCTAGTTTAGTTTGTACTGATTCATTAGGTACCTTTGCAGAAAAATATTGTCATTCAGGAACTGATGTTTATAAGTGTGTATCTGAGCATTTTGCAAAATGATCACATTTTGCTAAATCAGTAGACAGGTTTACTCAGATGTCATAACAGATGTTAAGACATCCTGTTCTGAACTAACAGGTTTGCAGGTTGGATAAGTCTGAGTTTTTTCAGGAAAATAACTCAGTCTTTCCAGAACAGAATCCTGCGTTTTCTGAGGGGTAACCCAGCTCAACCCTAACTGAAGTTGCAGCCGCTATATATTCAACAGAGCTGCAGTTTTGCAAGTAATCCCTTTTTGATCAGAAGATCATTTGTAATCTGTATAGGTTTGATTATTGTACTTCAAGCATTTATCATTGTGATAAGTGACTTGGAATAGGTTTTTAATTGTAAGGGTTGTGTAGCACTCAAAGCTTTGAAGCAAGAGTGTTTGAATGTTCCTTGACTAAAGCTGTGAAGCAGAGTCAAGTTAGTTGTGTCCATCACTCAAAGCTGTGAAGCAAGAGTGATTGTGTTGCTTGATTAAAAAGCTGTGAAGCTTAATCAAGTGTTTGTTTTTGAAGAGTGTCTTCATCAAATCATTAGTCAAATTGTTTTATGTATCACTGCTGTGATTGAGGGGGAGTGAGTAGGAACTCAGGTTTAAGTTGTACTTAGATTGAAATTGCATTGGGTAGGTTTTAAGTGAAGGAGATAAACTGGTTGGTTTATTCCTGAATTAACATCTCTTATAGTGGATTTCCTCCCTGGCTTGGTAGCCCCCAGAGTAGGTGTTGTTGCACACTGAACTGGGTAAACAATTGACTGTGTTCTTTATTGTTTTTGTATTTACTGTCATATAGTAAGTCAGATACGGTGTCATAACATTGAACGTGACATTGAGTATCTGCAGCCAGAATTTAAGTCCTCAACCATGACTATCAACATGAAGAAAATAAACCCAAAATTCATCGATGATGTCGGTTGTGTTGTCTTCAACCATGACTATCAACATGAAGAAAATAAACCCCAAATTCATCGTTCATGTTGTTTGTGTCGTCCTCGACCATGACTATCAACATGAAATATAAACCCCAAAATTCATTGCTGATGTCGGTTGTGTCATCCTCAACCATGACTATCAACAGGAAGAAATGAACCCTAAATTCACAATGATGTCAGTTGTGTCACCCTTAACCATTACTATCAACATGAAGAAAATAAACCCAAAATTCACAATGATGTCAGTTGTGTCGTCCTTAACCATGACTATCAACAGGAAGAAAATAAACCCTAAAATTCACTGATGATATCGGATGTGTCGTCCTCAACCATGACTATCAACATGAAGAATAAACCCCAAAATTCATTGTTGATGTCAGTTGTGTCATCCTCAACCATGACCATCAACATGAAGAAAATAAACCCCAAAATTCATCACTGATATCAGTTGTGTCGTCCTAAACCATGACTATCAACATGAAGAAAATAAACCCTAAAATTCATTGCTGATGCCGGTTGTGTCGTCCTCAACCATGACTATCAACATGAAGAAAATAAACCCCAAATTCATTGCTGATGTCGGTTGTGTCGTCCTCAACCATTACTATCAACATGAAAAAAGAAACCCTAAATCACTTAAAGTTTGAACTATTTAGTCCGCATAAATAAGCATGCTAATGATGAACCCCAAGAAGATTCATAAACTAACTAAGGTAGTTTTTGAAAGATGTCATGCACGATGTATATACATAATGCCCTAAATTGATGTGTTACCCAAGTGTGATGTATGCCCCAAATGTTTTAAATGCTCATGTACCAACATGCTTATTTTTGTATATGCCCCAAATGTTTTAAATGCTCATGTACCAAAATGCTTATGTGTGTATATGCCCCAAGTACATGTGTATACCCAAAGTATTTTGAAAATATTTCTGATAATTCTCCTTTGTTAAACCACCAGGTTCTCGTAGTCACCAACTTCCCAATGTTGTTTGTTGCTAATTGTTGTATCTCCAAGTTGATTTGAATTTTGATAAAGCATGGTGAATAGTGTCATTGTGTCATAGGTAATTTGTATCACAAGCGCATGCATAGGCAGGGACATAGACATGGATTTTCTTTCGACGTCTTTCTAACCAAAGTTCTTTTTGATGTTTTATCAAATGCTTTTATTTGTATGTCAATTCGCCAAAAATAATTTTAAACAATATTCACAAAAATAATCGTAGTTTTTTGCGAACAAGTCTGTAAAGAAAAAAAACGTAATTGAAAGACTTGAAAAAGTCAATGTTTTATTGATAAATATGCCTTTGAATAGGCGAGCGTACAAGATGCAATTCCTAGAAAAAGGTAATTACATAAAGCTTTAAACTGAAAATGGCAATGAAAAATGATAATTGTTACTGTTGTTTCTCCAATGTCCTTTTGATAACTCCAATCTACTTTGCTTCTGAGTCGAATGATTTTGGATCCATCTCTCTCCTTCATGGTTTGTAGTCGTAATTCTTAGATCGCAGTCTTTTTGTTCTTCATTTTTTTGAATGAGATCCCTAATTTTTTGTCTGGATCTCCCTTTTGGGTTTTTAATCCATCGGGATAATTATTTTTGTATATGTCCCTAATTTTTGCTTGGACCGCCCTTTAGGGTTTTCGATCCACCGGGACGCTCATTTTTGTCTAAGTCGCCCGTTTAGGGTTCAAGCTTAGTGAGCCTTTTATACATAGTAGTTTTTGACTGGATCTAGATTTACCAGATGTGGTAATTCTTCCCCATCCATTTTTGTTAGGATGAGACCACCACGGGAGAATGCTATTTTTACCACATATGGACCTTTGTAGTTGGGTGTCCATTTACCACGTGAATTGAGGCGAGGCGGCAAAATCTTTTTGAGTACAAAATCTCCTTCTTTGAACACTCGAGGGTGGACTTTCTTATTGAAGGATTTCTTCATTCACTTCAGATATAATTGACCATGGCACAAAGATGTTAAGTGTTTCTCTTCAATGAGGATAAGCTGATCAAGTCGTGTCTAAACCTAGTCTGCTTCTTCAAGATTTGTTTCCATTAGAACTTAAAGTGATGGAATCTCTATTTCAAATGGGAGTATTTCCTCCATTCCATATACTAGAGAGAAAGGAGTTGCACTTGTTGATGTGCACACAAAAGTACGATAGCCATGTAGAGCGAAAGGAAGCATTTCGTGCCAATCTTTGTATGTATTCTCCATTTTCTGAATGATTTTCTTGATATTTTTGTTGACAGCTTCAACGACCCTATTCATCTTGGGTCGATATGGTAAGGAGTTATGATGCTCGATCTTGAAATTATCGTATAGCTCCTTCATCATTTTGTTGTTCAGATTGGACCCATTATCAGTAATGATTCTGCTTGGGACCCCATATATGCATATGCGATTTTGTTTGATGAATCGAGTAACCACTTGACTTGTCACATTCGCGTAGGATGCCGCTTCTACCCATTTGGTGAAGTAATCAGTGGAAACCAGTATGAACCGGTGTCCGTTATATGCTTTTGGTTTGATCATACCTGTCGTGTCAATTCCCCACATCGAAAATGGTCAAGGAGAGCTCATGAAATTCAGAGGAGTTGGTGGCCCGATCATTTTGTCGGCATAAATTTAGCACTTATGACATGTCTTCGTATAATGGTAGCAATCGGCTTCCATTGTCAACCAATAATAACCCACTCGCAGGATTTTTCTTTCCATGGCGTGCCCATTTGTATGTGTTCCAAAAGTACCTTCATGGATTTCTCTCATAAGCGTATCTGCTTCCTGTTTCTCCATACACCTAAGTAGCACTATATCGTAGTTTCTTTTGTACAAGACATCACCACTTAGAAAGAATTTTGAGGATAGCTTCCGTAGAGTTTGCTTGTCAATGGTAGAGGCATTTTATGGATATTCTTGCTTTTCAAGGTACCTCTTGATGTCATAGAACCAAGGCTTGTTATTCGATTCCTCTTCAATAGCAAGGCAGTGTGCAGGCTCTTCAAAATGTCTAATTGTGATGCATGGTTCATGGTTTTGCCAAGTTACTTTGAACATGGCTGATAGAGTTGCTAAGGCATCTGCCATCTGATTTTCTTCTCGTGGGATATGACTGAAGGTGATCTCAGTGAATTTCGCAACTTGCTTTAGAACATGGTCCCGATATGGGATCAATTTGGGATGTTTAGTGTCCCATTCACCATTGACTTGGTATATAACTAGCGTAGAGTCTCCAAATACTTCGAGATGTTAGATTCTTAGATCGATGACAACTTCTAGATCTAGGATACAAGCTTCATATTTGGCGATATCCTTGGTGCAGTCAAAACATAACCTTGTAGTATAAGGTTTATGATAATTCTTAGGAGAAGTCAAAACTGCCCCAATGCCGTGCCCCAATGTATTTAAGGCTCCGTCAAACATGAGTGTCCAACGTGCCCCTGGTTCAGGTCCTTCGTCGGGCCCTGGTATTTCGTAGTGACCTATAACCATGACATCTTTGTCCGGAAAGTCGAACTTCATTGGTTGATATTCTGGTAATGGCTGATGAGCTAGGTGGTCAGCTAGTACACTATTTTTGATGGCCTTTTGAGTAACATATTGAATGTCATATTCTGATAGTAACACCTGCCATCGGGAAATCCTTCCTGTAAGAGCCAATTTTTTGAACAGCTACTTTAAAGGATCCATTCTTTCTATTAACCATATGGTGTGAGTTAAGATGTATTATCTCAATCTTTTAGTAGCCCAAGCCAGTGCTCAACAAGTTTTCTCGAGAAGTGAGTACCTGGTTTCGCAGTCAGTGAATTTCTTGCTGAGGTAGTAGATTGCATGCTCTTTTCTACCTGTTTTGTCATGTTGTCCCAATACACATCCCATTGATCCTTCGAGTACTATCAGATACATGATGAGTGGTCTTCTGGGAACTGGTGGCATTAAGATCGAGGGCTATTGTAAATATTACTTTATTGTCTAGAAGGCTGTTTGGCAATCATAATTCGATACCACTGTCTGATCTTTTCGCAGTAATTTGAATATAGGCTCGCACGTAGCAGTTAGTTTCAATATGAACCTTGAAATGTAGTTCAATCATCCTAAGAAACCACAAACCTCTTTCTCTGTTCTTAGAGCTGGCATTTCTTGTATGGCTTTTACCTTGTCAGGGTCTACCTCGATACCACAATGACTTACAATGAAACCCATTAGCTTTCCTAACTTGACACCAAATGTACATTTATTCGGATTCAACCTTAGTTTAAACTTGCACAGATGCTCAAATAGCTTTTGTAAAAGTATGATGTGTTCCTCCTCCGTATGGAATTTGACAATCATTTGATCTACGTACACCTCAACCTATTTGTGAATCATATCATGGAATAGTGTGACCGTAGCCCGTTGATTAGTTACCACTGCGTTCTTCAGACCCAACGACATTACCTTGTAACAGAAAGTTCCCCAAGGCGTCATGAAAGTGGTCTTTTTCATATCTTCGGGTGCCATTTTGATTTGATTATAGCCTTAGAAACCATCCATGAATGATAATACATAAGCTTGAGCTGTATTATCCACCAAAACATCTATGTGAGGTAACGGGAAATCGTCTTTGGGACTTGCTTTGTTCAGATCCCGATAATCCACACACATGCATACTTTACCGTCCTTTTTGAGTACTGGAACAATGTTAGCTATCCAAGGTGGAAAATCTACCACCGCTAAGAACCCTGCGTCAAATTTTTTAAGGAGCTCTTCTCGAATTTTGTTGGACATGTCTGAACGAGTTCTTCTGAGCTTATGCCTAACTGGAGAGCAACCTTCTTTTAGAGGTAGTTTGTGCACCACAATGTCTGTATCTAACCCCAAAATTATCTCTGTAGGACCAGACAAATATATCCACGTATTCATGTAACAACTTGACAAGCCTTTCTTTGATGCTTTTCTCTAATGTTTGCTCCTAGCTTGATCTCCTTCGGATCTTCCTCTATGCCAAGGTTAATAGTCTTAATAGATTCCTAGTATGGTTGTATATTGTCGGCTTTCTGCCCTATTTCCCTCACTAATTCTTTAGAAAGTTCAAGATCTTCATCATCTTCCTCTTCAGCTTGGTTGATGGGAGCATCAAAATTATATCGGATTGCAGCAATAACATTATCGGTGGTTTTGGGCATGGATCTACACATTTATCATGTTTTGGTGCAGTTTTTAGTATGTAAATTTGGAGAATGCATATGAAGAAAAGTATTGCCATTTAAATGTAAGAGATAAATGCAATAGAAAGACAGGGATCTTAATTGAATGTGAAATATAACTTTTATTAATTGTGAATACTGTGTGAAACAAAATGGGGGACCCATACAAGCAACCCCTATGCCTCAGGCTTCACATAGGTTCTTTCAAAAAAAAAAGAAAAATTGCTTTGGAAAGTAAAAGATCTATGGAATATCCATAGCTGTCCAATTTTTGAGTTCTTCACCTGGGGCGCATTCATGGATGAAATCAATTTCCTTTCTAATGTTGCTTTTGTTATATATTATTGCCATCTGTCCACCATGCTCTACTCCTTTATTGGTGGAAGTCTCCCGGATTGGAGGAAACCGTGCTTTTCCATTTAGAGTATCCTTTGATAATTTGTAACCCAAACCAAAGTGATTCTTCTTCTCAGGTATTTTCGGGAGCTTTCCGCAACCCTTTGAGGCACCACTTTCAACCGCTATTTGCAAATCTCTCAACGAAGTCACAATAGGTTTCTTGATTTTTTCCACTGGTAGGGTAACTATTGAGGCAACCTCTAGGACTTGAAATGATGTGGCTATACACTCTTCATCAATGCTGATATGCCTGTAGGATTCTATGTGACTTACAAAGAAATTATTGTACCCCAAAATTTGCCCTCCCGTATTTCGCAACACATGGCAAGTGAGGTCCCCAAATTGCTCAAGGAAGTTCAAGAGTTGTCCAGACAAACTCTCTCCTAAGGCAGTCTACCTCAAATTATGGTTTCATTTTTCATCAAGATGCTTGAGTCCAAAGGATCCCAAATGCTCACCATTGTCCTAATATATTCTCAAGATCATCCATGTCAAGTTACAAGCCTTGCAGAGGAAGTTTGCTCAGTCAATGGCTCAAATGCCTGAAAATCAACTATGCTAGGTCAAAAGTCAACTGTGGCCCACATACATTCAAACTTCAAGATTTTTGGTTAACATCCTCATTTTTAAGTATCATTCATCATTTGATCAAGGGTTGATCATGATTCATCAAGGATTGCTCATAATTCATCAAAACCCAAAAGTTAATAAATTAGGGTTTTGTAGAAAAAGTCAACTCAACTTTGACCAAGCATAACTTCCTCATACTTTATCATAAATGAATCATACAAAGCTCATTTTGAAGAGGATGCAATTCCCTACAATTCATCTTCAGCTCCCAAATTCAAAATGTGCACTCACAAGAAGATATGAATTTTGAAATTATAGGTCATTTGGAAAAGTCAACAAAAACACCTTTTGGGTCAAAGCTTCATACATGAACATGGAAGACTAAATTGAGATGAGACCAAAAGGGTTGCTTAAAGGACATCCTAAGCTTTCTAAAAAGTCCCAGAATACCTCTCTAGGGTCAAAATTGAGAGAGTTATGCATTGGCCAAGTTGACCTTTTTTGCAAAATTACCAAAAGTCAACATTGATCAAATTTGCATTTTTTTCCAAAGGGGCCCATGTTTTATTGTTTGAAACATGTTTCTAATAGGACCCACGACCCCTAAGTTTTCCTATATTTTATTTTGTTATTTTTATCATTTATTTTGATTTTTTATTCATTTAAATCAAGATAAATCAAATTAAATGGTAAAATAATAAAATAAAATCAAATCTTGGATTTTTTGTGCATCTTTGGAGTCTATGTACAGCTAGTAGGACAACCAATTCGTGCAAGATTGATTTGGGTAGAAAAAGATTGGATTGAAGCAAATTTGGAAAGATATCATATGCCATGAAAGACCAAATCAAATCTTCATAATGGGCAAGAGTCAATTTGTTTTTGTTGACCTAATATGTTGCACTAAATATACAGAAGGAATCCAAGGCAAGAAAGGAGGTTGAGCAGTCGTGAAAGAGGCAGAACAAACTTCAAAATGTCAAAGAAAAAGTGCATATCGAATTCCAAGCTACAGGCCATCTCAAGCCATCCTAACCTTACTGAAATTTTGGAAGCAGATACTCAATGTCACAGTGAATGTTATGACATCGTATCTGACTTTCTATAAGACAGTAAATAAAAACAGTAAAGAACACAGTCCAATGTTTACCCAGTTCAGTGTGAAACAACACCTACTCTGGGGGATACCAAGCCAGGGAGGAAATCCACTATAAGAGATATTAATTCAGGAATAAACCAACCAGTTTATCTCCTTCACTTAAGACCTACCCAATGCAACTTCAATCTAAGTTCAACTTAAACCTGAATTCCTACTCACTCCCCCTCAATCACAGCAGTGACACTTAAAACAATTGACTAATGATATAATGAAGACACTCTTCAGAACATACACTTGATTATGCTTCACAACTTTTTAATCAAGTAACACAAACACTCGTGCTTCACAGCTTTGAGTGATACATAAACCTAACTTGACTTTGCTTCAAAGCTTTAGTCAAGAGACACAAACACTCTTGCTTCAAAGCTTTGAGTGATACAAAAACCCTTACAATCAAAACCTATTCCAAGTCACTTATCACAATGATACTTTCTTGGATTACAGCAGTTAAAACTATACAACTCCTAATTGATCTTCAGTCAAAGGAGTTTTTTTCCAATCAGCAATCCTGTTGAATATATATGCAGCTGTTTCTTCAGTTTAGGGCTTCCACGAAAAGCTAGGGTTAATTAGGGTTAACCTCAAGACTATGTCATAAGACTTTATCAACCAGATTAGGGTTGAGCTAGGTTAACCCAAAGTCCACGTGAGATTCTGTTCTGGAAAGAATGAGCCATCTTCCTGAAAAATCTCAGAATTAGCCAAACTGCATATCTGTTAGATGAGTACAGGATGTCTTAACATTTGTTATGACATCAAAATTCCTATTTATTGATTTTGGTAGAAGGCAATAAATGTGATCATTGCAAAATGCTTAGATACACACTCATAAACAGTAGCTACTGCATGCCATACTTTTTCTGCATAAAGTACCTAATAATCCAGAATGTTATGACATCCGTCATGACATTTACACACCTGGTTTTACCAAAAATACATGCCAATAACTAAACACTTACAAACTCCCCCTTTGGCAGATTTTTGGCTAAAACCCCTAAGCAATCAGAGAATAGAGAGCAGCAGAATGAATATGACTGCAGAAAAAATATGATGTCTACCAAGTAATTAACACAAAATATCTCCCCCTCTTTAGCCACAAATAGGCCAAAGATACATGTACTTATATGTTATACAGTAATCCAAAATAAGTAATAAAAACAACAAATAAAATCTGAAAACACTTGCATCAACAGGAACCAGCATCAGGCTTGTCAACTCCACCAAACTTTAAGCACTGTCATCTTCAGAGGAGCTACTTTCTTCAGCATTGAGCTGATCTTCAGCAGCACCCTCTTCCCTTCTGTTTCCTTCAGTCTCCTCCTATTCTAATCTGGCAATTAGGTTTTCTAGAGTCTTTTTCCTTGTCTCCAGCTCTTTGCAGGTCTCTTTCAATACAGCTATAACATCATATGTCTTGGACTGAGTTTTTACAGATGATGTCTCAGCTGATGTTATGACAATGTCAGGAACATGAGATCCCTGAAATAGCTTGTAGTGTAACCCAAGAGCAGGAGCTCTTTTGCAAGCAGTATCTCTTTCCACCAGGATATCAGGGTACTGAGCAAGGATAATTCCACATAGGAGGGAGGGAAAGGCAATAAGGCCTTTAACAGCATAGCTACCAGCATGTTTTAAAGTTTGATCAAAAATATACCTGGCATAGTCAAATTCAGTCTTGGTTCCAACAACATAAATGAATCTCCCCAATCCTGTGGAGATGGTTGATTTATGGTTGGTAGGGACCCAGTTGGTTGCACCAATCTTGTGCAGGATGGCAAATTTCATGCTTAGTTTGGTGGCATTCAGCTTGCCTTTTAAGGGCCAGCACTTGACTTGTCTTGCTGTGATGGTTTGGCATACTTCATTGTCAGTGACTTCTAGTTCAGGGCAAGCCTCATTTGATCTTCCAAGAAATTTGTTAATTTCAGATGGAGAGAAATTAACCCTTCTTCCTCTCACATAGACACATTCAAAGTCAGCTGACCTTCCATCAGCACATTCATCAGACAGATTCACTATGAATTCCTTGACCAGATTTTCATAGCATTTGGTAAATTTTACCACAGTCTTCATTAGTCCAGCAACTTTGATCAGGTCCATGATTTCCTTACAATCCATGGCACCATTGTTTAGTTCTCTTTCCAAGGCTATTCTCTTCAAGCAAACATACTTCCATCTGTTGGCATTTTCAGGGTGGTGAAATGAAATGTTGTCAGTGGGGACTTCAGGAACTCTAGCCATTTTGCTTGAAGGGAGTTTCCTTCTGAGAGGAATGTCTTCAGCATCAATTTCAAATTCCGATTCCTCATCAGAATCAGAAGGCTCAGGTTCTTTTCTCTTCTTTGTTATTGGTTGTCTCGCAGGCTTTGAGAGAATCCCAGTATGCACTTGGGCTTTCACCTTCACTTTGGACAGTCCAGTCTTCACAGTTTCTACACCAGTCTTGCCTTCAGACCTGGTTTTCTTATCAGCAGGTTTCTCTTTGGTCAGACATTTTGCAGCATCCTGATTACCCTTTCTGTTCATCATTCTCCTAGCTATGCTAGGGTTGATATTTGCAATTAGGTCATTGTATGAGTATTCCTCATCCACATCAATAACAGGTGGTTCAACATTCTTCTCTGAAGGGTTCTGAATATCATCAAGGTTTTCAGATGATTTCTGAATGTTGTCATTTGGTGTCTCAACATTCTCAGAGACATCTGGATTTGCTTCAACATTTGGGCTTGCTGATTCTTGATTTAATGGAACAGAAATCCCCGGTACAGAGTGGTTCTCACTCAGTATTCTTGTAACAAGCCTAGCTATTGCTTGATGTACATAAGCTTATCCTTCCCTATTTGGTACAGAAGATGAAGGTTGAGAGGGATTACCGGATGAAGTAGCTTGAGACCTTCCTGCATGCCTTGTTCTCAGCTTTTTGACCTTGGAGGGGTTAGTTGCCATTTCTCTAAGAGGAGTAATCTCCAGGACTTCAGAATCCATGCATGAGGTGATTTCCCGAGAATCTTGATCAGATGATGAAGATGAAACGGTCGTCTTGGATGAGGATGATGTTTGAGACATTTTGATTGACTTAGAAAACCAGTAGCAACTAGAGAGAAAACTTTGATTGAGAGAAAGTGATTTGTTGCAAAGTCGAGAGAGGAAGGAGGCAAATGAGTGTCTATTCAACTTCTTAATAATTTTGAAAGAATTGGGAAAACATATGATTAACCCACTCAAAATAGACTTAACAAAAATAACTCCTTCAACCCTTGTTTTAAGCAAAATTAATTGCTACAATTTCTCATGTTGGCAAATACCCAACTTGCCCCTCAAGTTTTCAATTTGATTTGCATCAAGTGCATTGGTAAAAATGTCAGCCAGCTGTAGCTCAGTGGCAACATGTTCCAGATTAATTGTTTTCTCCTCTACAAGGTCTCTGATTAAGTGATGTCTAATGTCAATGTGCTTGGTCCTGCTATGTTGAATAGGGTTCTTGGAAATGTTGATTGTACTCAGATTGTCACAGTACAATGTCATAACATCGTGTGTGACATTACACTCAGTGAGCATCTGTGTCATCCAGATAATTTGAGACCAGCTACTACCAGCTGCAATGTATTCAGCTTCAGCACAAAAATGAAAATGAAGTCTTTTTGCATGTATCATAGCTCTGGTAGATTCCTGTATGGTCCTATTTTTCCTCTCTTCAACTCCATTTTGTTGAGGAGTTATAGGAGAAGAGAATTCATGACTAATTCCTTCTGAGGAACAGAACTCATTAAACTTACTGTTTTCAAATTCCTTGCCATGATCACTTCTGATTCTGACAATACACCCTTCTTTTTCTCTTTGAATTCTTTTGCACAGTTCTTTAAAAACTTCAAACACATCATATTTTTCCCTAATGAAGTTAATCCAGGTGAATCTCGAAAAGTCATCCACCACAACATAGGCATATCTCTTTCCACCAAGACTTTCCACCTGCATTGGTCCCATATGAAGAAGTTCTAGAACCTTAGAGGTGGTCAGATGTCTTGACTTTGGATGTGACATCCTAGTCTGCTTACCAACCTAACATTCACCACAAACTCTCCCTTCATCAATTTGCAGTCTTGGAATCCCTCTGACTGCCTCCATGGAGATACTCCTTTTCATTCCTCTTAGATGAAGATGGCCAAGTTTTTGGTGCCACAGTTTCACCTCTTTTTCTTCTTTGGCAATAGAACACACAGTGGAGTAATTAGTGTTCTCAGGCTCCCACAAGTAACAGTTGTCTTTAGATCTGACTCCTTTCATTACAACTTCTTGTTTTTCATTAGTTACAAGACATTCAGATTTTGAGAAGTTGATCTTGAATCCTAGATCACATAATTGACTGATACTAATGAGATTAGCAGTCAGGCCTTTTACCAATAGTACTTCATTTAGATTTGGAACTCCAGGGCAGTCTAAATTACCAACTCCATTGATTTCACCTTTAGCACCATCTCCAAAGGTCACATAACTAGTGGTGTGAGGTTTAACATTATTGAGAAGGTTCTTGATTCCAGTCATGTGTTTAGAACACCCACTGTCAAAGTACCAGTCTTCCTTTGCAGAGACTCTCAGGGAAGTGTGGGCTATCAGGGCAGTAGCCTTTTTCTTCCATTGAGGAGTATGTGGTACCCTGTTAGACTTAGGTTTGACACCTGGGTTCTGAATAGGGTATCCATACAATCTGAAGCAGAAAGGCTTTATGTGACCAAACCTCCCACAATGATGACATCTCCATCTTTGGTACTTTTTCTTCATATTTCTCTGTTCCCGATGTTGAGTGTTATGTTGTGACATCTGCTTTGACATTTGTTTATCAGACCTGATCTTCTTGTCTGCACCAGATTTCTTTGCTGTCACAAATCCTAGACCATACTTGTTTCCCACATTTTGTCCAACCTGAAGGATTTCTTCCAATTTGTCAGTTCCATTTATCAGCATCTTGACAGATTTGGTCATCTGGTTCAGTTTTGAGTTCAGCATTTGAACTTCCCCTTCTAGATGACTTATAGTTTCAAGGTCTGCCCTTTTTTCAGCCTCCAACTTTATGATGAGTTTTGTTTATCTCTCATTTTGCACACAGACTTCAGCACTTCTGATACACAATTTCTTGTAAGTATCAGCCAGTTCTTCAAATGTCACTTCCTCATCACTAGTGTCACTTTCAGAGGTACAAACACCAGTTAGTGCAGTAACTAGTTTGGCAGATTCTTCTTCAGAATTACTTTCTGAATCACAGTTAGACCAGGTAACAGTCATTCCTTTCTTTTGTTTCTTAAGAAAGGTAGGACATTCAACTCGAATATGCCCATATCCTTCACAACCATGGCATTGAATTCCTCTGCCTTGATTTCCCTTATCTTCAGACCTTGGTCTTCTGCTGGAGTCATAAGATCTGTTAATGTCAGAGGGGATGTTCTCAACATTTGACCTTGACTTTGGATCCATTCTCTTGATGAGTTTGTTGAATTGTCTTCCAAGCATGGCTATAGCTTCTGAAATATTTTCTTCTTCATCCTCCTTGTTTTCATCTTCAGTGTTGGATACAAGTGCTATGCTCTTGTTTTTCTTGTCAACATTGTCAATGATCCCCATCTCAAAAGTCTGAAGAGACCCAATGAGTTCATCCACCTTTAACTTGCTGATATCCTGGGCTTCCTCTATAGCAGTTACCTTCATTGCAAATCTTTTAGGCAGGGATCTGAGAATCTTTCTCACCAGTTTTTCTTCAGACATCTTTTCACCCAATGCTCCTGAGGTGTTGGCAATCTCCAAGATGTTCATGTGAAACTCATGAATGGTTTCATCTTCCTTCATCCTTAGGTTCTCAAACTTGGTAGTCAGCATCTGAAGCCTTGACATTTTTACTTTGGATGTGCCCTCATGGGTAGTTTTGAGAGTGTCCCACACTTCCTTGGCCAGTTCACATTGTTGTACTAGTCTGAATATGTTTCTATCAATTCCATTGAACAAGGAATTTAAAGCTTTGGAATTACCCAGGGCTAACTCATCTTCTTCTTTGCTCCATTCTTCCTCAGGCTTCAGACTGATTGTCCCATCTTTCTCAGTTATGGTGGGATGGTTCCATCCTTTGTCAGCAGCTTTCCAAGCCTTTTTGTCCAATGATTTTAAGAAGGCAATCATACGAGGTTTCCAGTAGTCATAATTTGTTCCATCCAGAATGGGTGGTCTGTTTCCAAAAACTCCTTCTTTGTCCATAGTGCCAGAAAGTGATATCCCTAGATCTCACCCAGTAATACAGGCAGGGTGCCTGCTCTGATGCCAATTGAAATTCTGGCAGCAGATACTCAATGTCACAGTGAATGTTATGACACCGTATCTGACTTTCTATAAGACAGTAAATAAAAACAGTAAAGAACACAGTCAATTGTTTACCCAGTTCAGTGTGAAACAACACCTACTCCGGGGGCTACCAAGCCAGGGAGGAAATCCACTATAAGAGATATTAATTCAGGAATAAACCAACCAGTTTATCTCCTTCACTTAAGACCTACCCAATGCAACTTCAATCTAAGTTCAACTTAAACCTGAGTTCCTACTCACTCCCCCTCAATCACAGCAGTGATACTTAAAACAATTGACTAATGAATTAATGAAGACACTCTTCAGAACATACACTGGATTATGCTTCACAGCTTTTTAATCAAGTAACACAAACACTCGTGCTTCACAACTTTGAGTGATACATAAACCTAACTTGACTTTACTTCAAAGCTTTAGTCAAGAGACACAAACACTCTTGCTTCAAAGCTTTGAGTGATACAAAAACCCTTACAATCAAAACCTATTCCAAGTCACTTATCACAATGATACTTGCTTGGATTACAGCAGTTAAAACTATACAGCTCCTAATTGATCTTCAGTCAAAGGAGTTTTTTTCCAATCAACAATCCTGTTGAATATATATGCAGCTGTTTCTTCAGTTTAGGGCTTCCACGAAAAGCTAGGGTTAATTAGGGTTAACCTCAAGACTAGGTCATAAGACTTTATCAACCAGATTAGGGTTGAGCTAGGTTAACCCAAAGTCCACGTGAGATTCTGTTCTGGAAAGAATGAGCCATCTTCCTGAAAAATCTCAGAATTAACCAAACTGCATATCTGTTAGATCAGTACAGGATGTCTTAACATTTGTTATGACATCAGAATTCCTGCTTACTGATTTTGGTAGAAGGCAATAAATGTGATCATTGCAAAATGCTCAGATACACACTCATAAACAGTAGCTACTGTATGCCATACTTTTTCTGCATAAAGTACCTAATAATCCAGAATGTTATGACATCCGTCATGACATTTACACACCTGGTTTTACCAAAAATACATGCCAATAACTAAACACTTACACTTACCAATCCGTTGTTGGACGTCTCAGGAACGTGTTCCAATCACTAGCAAGCCTCCCCACGTCCTGAAACACTTTGTAGGAGCATCACATTTTGCTCTTTTTCTTGGAATTCGATTATCATGATTTACACATCATTTGCATGTTTTGATTATATATTCTTGATCCTTATTGAGTTTGCAAGCTAATCATTCTATTCAATTGCATTTTTGATGACTGTATGTAAAACTGCCATGGCTAGGGTTTCTTGGTTAGTTTTAGGGCTTTGCAATATAAGTTAAATTGGACGTTGATTCTGGTACCATGATACTCGTGAGGATGAGACGAGTTAATTGATACCAGCCATGGTCATTTATCTTGCTTGTGGATAATTTTTGAGATACATAGGTCTATACCTATAATGAAACGTCTGTAGGTAAAAGTCTGTTTACCTAAGACGACGGTTCCTTGGAGAAGAATATGCGTGTCAGCCACTCACTCGCCCATTCAAATTTTCGTGCGTTTGGGTTCCAGCGTTTTTGTTTTCATTATATCATATTTTGCTTTTATTATATATGCAAATAAAAATTGCAGCTCAGTTGGCAAGCGTACATTAGAAATATGCATAAGGACCTGGGTTCGATCCCCAGGTTCCAACCTTTCTTTGCATTATTTTATTCCATGTGATTAGGTGCACTGCTCATCAGAAGGTTCACCATGTACCATCAACATCTGGCCATCAAACACGTCTCTAGCCCAGATCCAAGGCTTTTCCCTTGAAGGTCCACCATACGCCACAGGTCAACATGGACACCAGATCCAGCCAAGTCAAACGGGCTGAGATTCATTTGAGCCCAGAATTTCAATAGCACACCCCCACCATTGCTGAATGATGCCAAACCCACTTACTTCTTTTTTATTTCTTATCTTTATTTTATTCTTTATTCTTTTAATTTCCTTTATTTATTTTAATTCACAAATTAATTTATTTTCCATAAAATCATAAAATCAAAACTTAATAAAAACAATTATGATTAGTTCTTTTTTTTATTATCAAGATTAATTAAATTTGGTTTAATTTAGGGAAATTGTAATTTATTTTCATAAATAAAATCGAATAGAAATTAGGGTAAAACTTTTGATTTAATTTTATTTTGCTTTTTTTTCTCAAATAAATAAAAAAAATACAAAAATAGGTTTTAGAATAGATTAATTTATTTTTCTTAATTTAAAATCAATTAGAATTAGGATTTTCTTTTTAACTTAATGATTTCTTTATTTTATTAAATAACAAAACATGACAAAAACATTTTCTAAATCAATCGCAATTAGGTTTAGCCAAGGGTCAAAACCCTAGTTGTCTCATATTTAATTCATCGCGCGCGTGTTAATTATTTTTGCCAATATTTCTGTAACTGTTCATGGTTTGTAATAGTTTAATCTAGGACTTTTTACTTATCTCTTTTCCCCGGGTTTTTGTCTATGTAATTAATCCCCCTCCCCGAAGCCTTATAATAGCGTAGATTTACTTTCTCGCATTTTAATTCCCGCAAATATTTGACTGTTTAGATGTATGATAATAGGATTGTATGGCAAGAATGCATGACAAATTAATACGGTTTGAAAACCCTAATGTGCAAAGACTAAATAACTGAAAACAGATCACTCGCACATATCACTCTTAAGGTATACTCTCACTTCGGTTGCCTTCGGTAAAACGATCATTAAGCATAGGATGTCTTAGTGGTTGCCCTCCTGTCTAAAAAAGATCAAACGTTCAATTCGAATGTTGCCCCGAAAATGTTGCCTCAGAAATGTTACCTCGGAAATGTTGCCTCGAATATGATCTCAAGACTCTAGGGTTATTACTAAGATGTCCTAACATTGCTTTAGTGACCGTACGTCCCTTTTGAATTGACCCGTACAACTCCAACGACGGTGCTACCTATTTCTAAATAGTAGGATAGTGCTGTCTAAAGGAAACAAGAATAGAAACGATCCTTTTGTCGAGTAGGTAGATGCTAGTAGGTACTTGCTCAAATCAAAACTTTTCACACTTACACTTTTCAAACAAACTTTCAAAACAAACTTCGTCACACTTTTGAGGACTGATACAAGGGTTATCACGAAGTTAAAACTCTTTTAAAAAACAAAGCACATACACAAGCAATTTTAAAAAGATGATAAAGTACCTAAGAGCCCATGGAAAACCATGGATAGAAAGGGTTATAACACCTTCCCTTTCTATAATCTACCCCCCGTACTCAGAATATCTCGAAAAAGAATTTTTTTTGTACTTTTTTCCTTTCCAGTTGGATGAAATAAAAGTCGGTGGCGACCCTTGCTTACCGCGACATTTTGCAAACAAAAAGCGCAAAACGCAAACCAGTATTAACAGTCGGTTCTGCCACCGTATCACAGAACTGTCGACTCTGCTAGGGATGTAAAATAAGTGGGGTATACCTTAGGATCTAGTTCATCATATTTGCTTCTCTTGATTGCTTTGTTTGCTTTATTTTTGAGGGTTCTGTTTGGGGTTACTATAGATCCTAACCCGGATATGGGGATACCTTTTAGGTAAGTAGCAATAGACTGAGGGAACTGTAAATTATAGACTGATACGGTTGAAGCATTAGCTACGTTGATGTGGAACATTGGTTGGTACCGGTATCCCTTATTGAGAAACGAGGAGAATACGGGACCGCTGCATGGTGTCGTTAAGCATCAACTGACCTTAGAACCTTTAATCGCCCAACCTGACCATTAGAAAGTAGTGAGATAGCCGACCTCGGTGTAAAGCTGAGAACTAGTTGATACTCGATGCTACACTCATTGAGACCATACTCTCGAGATAGTTTCGGCTGCAAGAAAAGATTGCGTGAGCTGAAACCATGACCGATGGAGGATGGTCAGTGATATTGAGATCCTCTAGAACCCGGTTACTTTTTCTAGGACAGGTTTGAACCAACTTAATTTCAAGAGGGTATTACCTTTTACCTCATGCAAGCCTTAAACCTAAGGGCTTTGTGTGATTTGACTGTGTTTGCAATATCTGTGTTTGCTATACTTGTGGTTTACCATGACATCAATGCATCATAACATGGCATTCATGCTTCATTACACTAACCATTTCAAAGACCAAGGGAATTTATCTTTGTTTTGTTTTACAGATCATGGCTTCCGTGCGTAGAAATACCATCCGAGTCAACTTTGTTCAAATAACTTCCCAACTTAAAGAGCTAGCCTCAAGAGTTTCAGAGACTTCCATGTTCATTAAGAGACACAGTCAACTTCTCAGCCTGGTTACTTCAAATATTGATGAGCAGATGATGAGCGTACTATTTCAGTTCTTCAATCCCATGCATCATTGCTTCACCTTTCCAGATTACCAGCTGGTACCCACCTTGGAAGTGTTCTCTCATCTATTGGGCATATCCATCCTTGAACAGGTACCCTTCACAGGTATGGAAGAAGTTCCTAGACCAGAAGACATTTCCTCAGCTCTGCATTTGAAACGGGCTGATGTAGTATCCAATTGGGAAACACGAAGTGGGTTAGAAGGTTTTCTAGCCAAGTTTCTGATAGACCAGGCTCAACTATTCTGGGATGATTTGGATTTTCAGGCTTTTGAAGATGTCTTGGCTCTTCTTATCTATAGTTTGGTGCTCTTCCCTAACCCGGACTCCTTTGTAGATGTGAATGCTATAAAGATTTTCCTTTCTCGCAACCCTGTGCCTACCTTGCTTGGAGATATCTTGCATGCTCTCCATACTCGTACTATGAGGAGAAGAGGGACCCTTATGTGCTGCATGTCGTTGCTGTCGAGGTGGTTTATTTCTCACCTCCCTAAGTCTGTGATGAAGAACGAAGAAGGTTTGGGTTGGTCGTACAAAATAATGTCACTTGCTCATACAAATATTCTTTGGTGTTCCCGGGCTATGGAAGACACTGCTGTTATTGATCGCTGCGGGGGGTACCCTAATGTCCCATTACTTGGTATCAGAGGAGGTATAACTTACAATCCTTGTCTAGCTTTGCGATAATTTGGTCGTGCTCGAAGAGATGGTCCCCATGAGTTACTTCTTGAGGACATTGTATTTGACTATAAGGAGGATGTTAAGGAGCATCTCCAGAGGTTTATACGAGCTTGGGGCATGGTGAACAGATCTGACCCCCAAGAGTTGGGACCGAAGACTTCCCTTCCTATGCAGCCTTACCTCCAATGGGTCGGAGCTCGTGCCCAGAAGCTTATGATGCCTTATGCGGCCGTATTACTAGTGATTGTGGAGCCCACTGATGAAGAAGGCATTCCTTACACGTTTCTCTATCCTTACATCCCCGCTGATCTTGGGGAGTTGCAGAGGTCTTGGATTCAGTTGAGGAATGAGCGGGATACTTACCGGGAACAGTACCATGAGCAAGAAAGGAAGATTTTGAAGCTCACCAGGCAGCTCGAGGAAGAAAGAGTGATCAATGACTACATTAGCACAAAGAGGAAGCGACCATGGGACTTTTGATTTTGCTTTTTCTAGTTTTAGATTTCGTTTTATTTACTTCTTTGTAACACCTTAAAGGCATCGTTGAACCTTTCAAAGTTAAGATAATAAAGTTTTATTTGTTTTTGGTTTACAAATTTAAATCTCCCAAAGTCTTTGAAATCATTACATGCGCATCCCACTATCATGCACATCATTACAGGTACCCTTACAGGTTTCTCATCTTCTTCACTATTTATTTCAGCAGAAATGTCTTTTGATCAAGCCATCAAAGATCTTCAGGATCAGAACGCTCAATTCCAACAGATGTTCATAAATCTGGCTAAAGGGCAAGAGGATCTGAAGACCATTATTCTGAAAGAGAAGAAGAAGAAGAAGGCCGGTATTCTGAACATGGGTAGAAGATTCAGAGAAAGGTTAAGACAACTAGCTGATCTGACCTCCTCATCCAAGGACGGGGAGAACCAAGAAAGGGCAAAGGACCCTAGTCCTGCAGTTTCTGCCAATAATACTGATTACGACGATGAGCAATATCCTCCTACCGAGGATAAATACAAGCAGCTAGAAGACCGTCTGAGTGTTATGGAGATTCAGAAAATCCATGGTTTGGATTTCAGAGAATTGGGACCGGTATCGGGAGTGGTCATCCCTCATAAGTTCAAAGCTCCGGTTTTTGCTAAGTATGATGGAGTATCCTGTCCAAAACTCCATCTTCGCTCGTATGTCAGAAAAATCCAACCTACACTACCGATAGAAATTTGTGGGGTGCATTTCTTTCAAGATAGTCTGTCAGGGACTCAGCTTGAATGGTTCTATCAGTTAGAGGGGGCCAGTGTCCGAAACTGGGAGGATCTTGCTTCTGCTTTCTACAAGCAGTATCAGTACAACGCCGACCTTGCTCCTACTCGTACTCAGCTCCAGGGTATGTCCATTGGTGCAAGTGAAGGTTTTAAAGACTATGCTCAAAAGTGGAGAGACTTGGCTGGAAGAGTCCAACCCCCTTTGTCTGATAGGGAGTTGGTTGACATGTTTCTAGGGACGCTATCTGGTCCATTTTTCAATCACTTGATCGGGAGCTCGTCATCTGATTTTACTGAGTTGATTTTGACTGGAGAAAGAGTAAAGGCTGGCATTCGAAGTGGTAAAATACAGAAGGATTCCTCTTCGAGTTCGGTAAAGAAACCGTTCGCTGGTAAGAAAGAAGCTAGTGCAGTCTATAGCCCAATGGGCTAGAGCAGACCTGAACACAGTCAAACAGTAAATGCTATAGTGATACCAAGACCCGTAGTTGCTCCACAATGCAACAATCAACAAAGGGTGGAAAGACCACAGCGGTAATTTACCCGCATCAACATGACTTTGGTTGAAGTTTTGCCTCATCTATTGAAATCCAACTTGGTAACCTTGAAAGAGGCTCCCAAGAATCAAAACACTACTTCTCCCAGATACAATCCCAACGTGCAGTGCGCCTACCATTCTGAGAGTCCAGGCCACAATACAAATGATTGCTGGGCTCTGAGAAATAAAGTACAAGATTTGCTGGAAGCTAAAGAGATTGAGTTTGATGCTCCGGAAAAGCCGAATGTTATAACTTCTCCCATGCCCAAACATGGTCGTGGAGTTAATGCTGTTGACACCGATTTGTCTGTAACCTCAGTTGAAGAAATTTCTACTTCTCTGATGACTGTTAAGAAGAATTTGCTGTTGGCCAGTTTATTTCTGGGTTGTGGAGAAGGTTGCCACATGTGTTCGATTCTGTCTTCCGATTGTTGTTTATTGAAATCAGGTGTTCAGCGCCTGATGGATAATAAAGAGATTTTGTTCGAGAATACTATGATCCCTGTTGTTCCCATTGAAGACATTGTCATTATAACCATTTCCGCCAATCCTTCCAAGGTTTCTTCGAGAAAACCTGTTAGGATTACACCTGTTCCGAGAATTGCTCCGCTAATAATCACCGCTCCTGGTCCCATCCCGTACACCTCAAATAAGGCTATCCCATGGCATTACGGTGCTGACGTGTATTACTATGGTGTTAAGAAAGAATTGAAGAATGAAGAAGCTGATACTGATGTCAATAATATTGTCGGGACTAGTAAAGTTACTCGAAGTGGAAGGGTCTTCTCTCCTGAGATTTCCCCGTAGACTATCATCAAGCCTACTATTATTCCAACTGCTTCTCCAACCAGCACTCCTGACACTTCTCCTGTTCCTACTCCAGTTATTACACCTGCTACTATTCCTATTCTTACTTCCATTTATCACCCCCGCTACTGAGCCATCTGGGACTCGGGGCAAGGAAATCATAGGTGAGCCTGCCCGAACAGAGGCACCTAGGAAAATCGTTGTGGAAACCTCTAAATAAGAAATAGAGGAAATACTGAAGATTATCAAGAAGAGCGACTACAAAATAGTCGAGCAGCTGGGGTAGACCCCGTTAAAGATCTCCATGTTGTCCCTGCAGTTGTGTTCTAAAGCCCATGTGAAGGCTTTTATTGCATTTCTCAAGACCGCGCATATGCCGCAGGAAACTTCAGCGGATCAGTTGAAAGATTGCATGGCCAACCTGACTGCTGACAATGGGCTGGGTTTCTCAGATGCGAATCTGACACCGAAAGGAAGAAATTATAATGATGCTCTACATGTCTCGATTGAGTGCAGGGGCACCACTATGGCCTATGTGCTGGTAGATACCGGGTCTTCATTGAATGTTCTGCCAAAGAAAGCGTTGGACCATTTGGATTGTGAGGGTTTGACCTTAAAGCCGAGTAACATTGTGGTAAGGGCTTTTGATAGATAAAAAAGAATGGTGCATGGGGAGGTGGACATTCCTGTCAAAGTGGGTTCTCAGACCTTTGGGTCCACCTTCTACGTAATGGATATAAGACCATCGTATTCTTGCTTGCTGGGTCGTCCTTGGATACATAAGGCTGGGGCAGTTACTTCCACACTCCATCAAATGATGAAGTACCCAGTGAAGGGGAAGATTGTCACAGTGTAAGGTGAAGAAGATTATATGGTGAGTCATCTCAATTCCTTTCGCTACATGGAGATGGATGGGGAATTCATAGAAACACCTTGTTAGAACTTCGAAGAGGTCCCTCAGACTTTGGCATCAACTGAAGTTACTACCGGCAAACCTCCATTGAAGATGGATTCTCTCAAAGACGCCAGGGCTGTAATTGAAAAAGGTGGGTGTACCAATTAGGGCCAACTCCCTGATTTCACTCACAAAACTGACAGGTTTGGTCTTTACTACAGGGGCTCAAAGGGCTGTTAGGCGCGCAGAGATTGGAAGACCTCCTCTACACATCAGCAATCGGGGAGTTAATGCAATTGAAGACAATGAAGAGGATTAATACATCGACAACTGGATCTACCCAACAACCAATGGTGGACTGAATAACTGGAAGGTGAAGGAGTTCATACCTGTTTCTTTTATTCCGCAGTAATTGACTTTTGTTTTAAGATTTGTAATAAACAGTTTGGAACTTTGTGGCCCGATGCCTTGCCCGAGGCACCTTGGCTTTGCTTGTGAGGGCTTATTATTTGTCATTTCATATATCATTAATAAAACATTGGACGTTTCTTGCATACAAATTTTGCGTTCTTTGTTTTTCTTTTATGTCTCTCACTTTATCAAAATAGCTATTCTCTTACACACACTCATATATCATAATGCAGATCCATATCCACTATGGATCCCATTGATAACGACTCTGCTACTGCCAGTTATGACTTCGAAGATCCGATCAACCAAGCCGAGGATGAAGGTGAGGATGATTGTGAGGTGCCTGGAGAACTTGCTAGACTATTACAGCAGGAAGAGAGGGCCATACAGCCTCATGAAGAGCCAATGGAGTTAGTGAATTTGGGTACGGAGGAAGACAGGAAAGAAGTTAAGATAGGTGCGAATCTGGAGCCTAGTGTCAAACAACGGTTAATACAGATGCTACACGATTATGTTGAGATCTTGGCCTGGTCCTATGAAGACATTCCTAGTTTGGACACTAATATTGTGGTACACCGCCTGCTGACTAAAGAAGACTTCCCTCCGGTAAAGTAGAAGGTCCGTCGTATGCGCCCTGAAATGTCAGATAAAATCAAGGCAGAGGTCATGAAACAGTTCGACGCGGGATTCTTAGCTGTCACTTCCTACCCGCAGTGGGTTGCCAACGTCGTTCCGGTGCCTAAGAAGAACAGTAAGGTACGGATGTGTGTGGACTACAGAGATCTGAACAGGGCAAGCCCCAAGGACGACTTCCCACTTCCTCACATTAATGTTCTAGTCGACAACACCGTGCAACACAAAATCTTCTCTTTCATGGATGGTTTTTCTGGCTACAACCAGATCAAGATGGCTCTTGAAGACATGGAGAAGACAACCTTCATTACACAGTGGGGAACCTTCTGTTACAAGGTAATGCCTTTTGGGTTGAAGAATGCTAAGGAAACCTATCAGCGCGCCATGGTAGCCTTGTTCCACGATATGATTCACCATGAGATCGAGGTGTATGTGGATGACAGGATAGCTAGGTACCAGACTGAGGAAGAGCACCTTGATCATCTCCAGAAACTGTTTGACAGGTTGAAGACGTACAAGCTGAGGTTGAATCCGAACAAGTGTACCTTCGAGGTAAGATCTGGTAAGCTTCTGGGTTTTGTTGTCAGTGACAAAGGTATTCAGACAGACCCTGCAAAGGTAAAAGCCATACAAGAGATGCCAGCTCCCTGTACAGAAAAATAAGTTAGAGGTTTCTTGGGACGTCTGAATTACATCGCCAGGTTCATTTCACATCTGACTTCTACTTGTGAGCCAATCTTCAAGATACTGAAGAAAGATCAAGTGGTAAGGTGGAATGATGAATGCCAGACCGCTTTTGAAAGAATCAAGGAATACCTTCAAGAACCACCAATTTTGATGCCTCCAGTTGAAGGAAGACCTTTGATTTTATACATGACAGTGCTAGACCATTCAATGGGGTGTGTGCTGGGGCAGCATGACGAGTCTGGCCGAAAAGAGCACGCTAACTACCTTAGCAAAAAGTTTACCGACTGTGAGACCCGATACTCATTGCTCGAGAAAACTTGTTGCGCTTTGGCATGGGCTGCTCGCCGGCTGAGACAGTATATGCTGACTCACACCACTTTGTTGATATCAAAGATGGATCTGATCAAGTATATTTTTGAGAAGCCCGCTCTCTCCGGAAGGATAGCAAGATGGCAGATGATCTTAACCGAGTACGACATCTAATACACAACAAAGAAAGCAATCAAGGGGAGTGTATTGGCGAATCATTTGGCGCATCAGGCCGTGGATGACTACCCGTCCATGAATTTCGAGTTCCCAGATGAGAATATCATGTTGGTAACCGACTGCGAAGAACCTGGACCGGATGAAGGACCAAAGGAGGGATCCCGATGGTCTATGTATTTTGATGGAGCCTCGAACACATTGGGTAATGGCATTGGCGCTGTAATCATATCTCCTGAGGGATGTCATACTCCATTCACCGTCCGATTATGTTTTAACTGCACCAACAGTATGGAGGAGTATAAAGCATGTATCATGGGTCTTCGAGCTGCTATTGACCCGAGGATTAAGTTCTTGAGTGCATTCGAAGATTCCGCTCTGGTGATAAGTCAGATCAAAGGAGAGTGGGATACGAAGCACCCGGATCTCATTCCTTACAAAGAGTATGTACTGACATTGCTCCCACACTTTGAGGAGATAACCTTTGAACATTTCCCATGAGAAGAGAACCAGTTAGTGGACGCACTAGCTACCATGTGTTATATGTTCAAAGTCAGGTGGGACAATGAAGCTCCCCAGATTACCATTGAGAGGTTGGACGAACCCGCACATTGCTGTGATGTTGAGACTGAAGAGGTAGCAGATAAACCCTGGTTTCACGAGGTAAAGAGGTATCTTGAGGCCCAAGAATACCCCGAGGGGGCATCTGTTAATGATAAGAAGTTTCTAAGTTCTAAGAAGGTTCGCTGCGAAGTTCTTCATCAGTAATGGAATCCTCTATAAGCGTAACCATGATTCGACTTTACTACGGTGTGTAGACAAGAGCGAGGCAGAAAGGATCATGACATAGTTACATGAAGGCACCTTCGAAACTCATTCCAGTGGACATACCATGGAAAAGAAAATCCTACGGGCAGGATATTACTGGTCCACTATGGAAGCCGATTGTTATCAGCATTCTCGAACCCGTCATAAGTGCCAAGTCTATGCTGATAAGGTGCATGTACCTCCAGTTCCCATGAATGTTTTGACGACTCCTTGGCCCTTTGCAATGTGGGGCATCGACATGATTGGCGAGATCAGACCTACTGCATCTAATGGGCATCGTTTCATTTTGGTAGCAATTGATTACTTTACAAAGTGGGTTGAGGCAGCTTCCTTTGCTATAGTAACCAAGAACGTCGTGGCGCGATTCATCCAACACAATCTGATCTGTCGATATGGTGTACCCGAGAGGATTATTACTGACAATGGTACAAATCTCAATAACACAATGATCACCGAGCTCTGCAAACAGTTCAAGATTCAACATCACAACTCTTCTCCCTACCGGCCGAAGATGAATGGCGCTGTTGAACGGCTAACAAGAATATCAAAAAGATTGTATAGAAGATGACAATGACATACAAAGACTGGCATGAGATGTTACCATTCGCTCTTCATGGGTACCGTACCTCAGCATGAACATCGACAGGGGCAACACCCTACTCTTTGGTGTATGGCATGGAGGCAGTCCTACCCATCGAGGTCCAGATACCCTCTCTCAGAATTATGAAGGATGCGGGTTTGAACAAAGATGACTGGATCCAAACCCGACTTGATCAGCTGAACCTAATCAATGAAAAGAGACTTACTTCCATCTGTCATGGTCAGACGTATCAAAAACGAATGATCAAGGTTTTTAACAAGAAAGTCAGACGTCAAGAATATCAAGTCGGGGATCTAGTGATCAAACGCATCATACTACCGCAAGGTGATCCCAGGGGCAAATGGACCCCCACATACAAAGGGCTATTTGTGGTTAAGAACATTTTCTCGGGAGGAGCTATAATTCTAACCACCATGGACGGTGACGACCTTCCTCACCCCGTCAATGCAGACATAGTGAAAAGATACTACACATAATCAAAGACCCGCTAGGTTGGCTGGCCTAGGAAAACAATAAGGGCTTCCCGGCGAACCAAAAGGGTTCGGGCAAAAGTAAGGGATGAAAATGAAAAAGCTGTACACCCGGCAAGTCGAAAACCTGAAAAGGCGACTTGGGCAAAAAAGGGTATCCCAGTGGATTGAAAACCCGAAAGGGAGGTCTAGGAAAAAATTAGGGATCAAAGCGTAACACTATGTCTCATTGGATCATCTTGCAACCGGTCTTCGGTATCGACTATCAAGCTAAGACGGTGCCAATCAATCTGATACACCTTCGGCCAAGCAGCAAAGTGATGAGACGCTTGAAGATATAAAGGAAATAGCAGAGTTGGAACCCAATGGGATTGTTTCACATAGATGTTTTTTATTTTTGTTACACAAATTGTAGTTTCTACCTTTCGGAGGCGTTCTCTTACTAGGACTGCAGCCTCTTTGTACAAAACGCCTATTATAGGCCAACTTCAAAAATCAATACAATTCATTTTCACAAGAAATTCCAAATAGTTTTTCTTTTTCTGTTTTGTTTTGCAAGAACGTCCAATGATTCATTTTTGATATACGCATTTGAAAATAATTGCTGCTGATAAATATTTACATAAGAAACAAAAGATGACCACTCGCAATTCCAGGAACAGGGACAAACAAGAAGGGCCCAAACCTTACAGTCACTCTGCCCATCAGGTATTGGGATAGAGCCATCTCGAGAACATGAGTAGTGATACATACACTCCCCACAGAGTAAAAAGTATCTAAAGATAGTGATGTTAGTTTTCCCGAGCAGGACATAACTCTCCCATACTGAAGTTCACAATCGCGAGTGAGTCGGTAAATTTTTCCCAAGCAGAGTTTATTTCTCTCACAAGTATAAATTCAATCTCCAACAGAATTCATTATCACCAGCAACGGAAATTCATCCACAACTGAGTTTATTTCTCCAAATCAGCAGGTCTGTCAGCAGAGCATCTCCTCTCCAACATAATGATTCCCCACAAAGTTCTCCCCAAACAGGGTCACTTCCAGCAAGAATATTTACCAGCCAAGGGGCAAATCCCCAGCATAGTCATATTTGTTCACCATCCCCAACAGAAGTAGAGGAACTATGGTTTTATAGCAATCAAGGATTTATTTTCCCAGACTCAGATTATTATATCAGCATTTCATGTTCATACATCATGACATGTGCATGCATTACATATAGCATGGTCTCATTGATCTTGAGAAACATCATCATACAATGCATCTCATGCATCGCACATAACTAACCCTGTATTTCTTCCAGGAAAAGACAGTTATTATCAACAATTTCCAGCAGGTACATGATCAACACTCGAAGCTAAACAAAGTAATCACCAGCAACAATTGCAACCTATCCAGGTTCCTTCTCACAACCCAACTATCCAGGCTTTCACATCGAATTAACCCTACTATCCAGGTTCCTCCTCACAACCCTACTATCTAGGCTTTCATATTGAAGAATCCTACTATCCAGGTTCCTTCTCACAGTCCTACTATCCAGGATTTCACATCGAAGTAACCCTACTATCCAGGTTCCTTCTCACAACTCTACTATCCAGGCTTTCATATTGAAGAAACCTACTATCCAGGTTCCTTCTCACTGCCCTACTATCCAGGCTTTCATCTCGAAGTAACCCTACTATCCAGGTTCCTTCTCACAGCCCTACTATTCAGGCTTTCATCTCGAAGTAACCCTACTATCCAGGTTCCTTCTCACAACCCTACTATCCAGGCTTTCACATCGAAGTAACCCTACTATCCAGGTTCCTTCTCACAGCCCTACTATCCAGGCTTTCATCTCGAAGTAACCCTACTATCCAGGTTCCTTCTCACAACCCTACTATCCAGGCTTTCACATCGAAGTAACCCCACTATCCAGGTTCCTTCTGAAATCCCTACTATCCAGGCTTTCACATCGAAGTAACCCTACTATCCAGTTTCCTTCCCACAGCCCTACTATCCAAGCTTTCATATCGAAGAACCCTACTATCCAGGTTCCTTCTCACATCCCTACTATCCAGGCTTTCACATTGAAGTAACCCTACTATCCAGGTTCCTTCTTACAGCCCTACTATCCCGGCTTTCATATAGAAGAACCCTACTATCCAGGTTCCTTCTTACAGCCCTAATATCCAGGCTTTCATCTCGAAGTAACCCTACTATCTAGGTTCCTTCTCACAGCCCTCCTATCCAGGCTTTCTTATTGAAGTAACTCTACTATCCAGGTTCCTTCTCATAACCTTACTATCCGGGTTCTTCCTCTCTTATCCCCAGACAGCAGTCCACAACACTGTAAGACCGGGACCCGATCACACACGATTAGCTTCACATTTCCCCAGAAAGTCGCGGTGCAGCATATACCCCGACCAGACACACAGTTCACTTCCGCTTCCTAAACCGGAATTATTCCCCAGTTGAGTAACGGACAACAGAAGCTCCTAAAACTCTATTTCTCTCAAGACAAAGACCAGTATTCCCCAACGAAGTCCTCCTTAACAATAGGTATACATGATATCGCAAAGGAATCTCTTACGCGATCGACACCTCTTCGGATGGCATCTTTAAGCCCATCTCTGACAATTCTCTAGCAACTTCCAAATGGCATCTATAAGCCCATTCCCGATATCACAAACCAAATGCCACTTCATGCGAGTGCAAATTTCTGGGCACTCTAGTGTTCAATCATCTTCCACCTTCAAATCACGAAAGACAGACGAGCCAATCTACATCCTCAGGTTTAAGAAGATTGAATAGGGGCAGTTGTTGTACCCCAAAATTTGCCCTCCCATATTTCTCAACACATGGCAAGTGAGATCCCCAAATTGCTCAGGGATGTTCAAGAGTTGACCAGACAAACTCTCTCCTAAGGCAGTCTACCTTAAATTAGGGTTTCATTTTTCATCAAGATGCTTGAGTCTAAAGGAGCCCAAATGCTCACCATTATCCTAATATGTTTTCAAGATCATCCATGTCAAGGGCTCAAATGCCTGAAAATCAATTGTGCTAGGTCAAAAGTCAACTGTGGCCCACATATAGTCAAACTTCAAGATTTTTGGTCAACATACTCATTTTTAAGTATAATTCATCATTTGATCAAGGGTTGATCATGATTCATCAAGGATTGCTCACAATTCATCAAAATCCAAAAGTTGCTAAATTAGGGTTTTGTAGGAAAAGTCAACTCAACTTTGACCAAGCATAACTTCCTCATACTTTATTATAAATGACTCATCCAAAGCTCATTTCGAAGAGGATACAATTACCTACAATTCATATTCAGCTCCCAAATTCAAAATGTGCACTCACAAGAAGATATGAATTTTGACATTATAGGTCATTTTGAAAAGTCAACAAAAACACCTTTTGGGTCAAAGATTCATACATGAACATGGAAGACTAAATTGAGATTATACCAAAAGGGTTGCTTAGAGGACATCCTAAGCTTTCTAAAAAGTCCAAGAATACCTCTCTAGGGTCAAAATTGAGAGAGTTATGCATTGGCCAAGTTGACCTTTTTTGCAAAATTACCCAAAGTCAACATTGATCAAATTTGCATTTTTTCCAAAGGGGCCCATGTTTTCTTGTTTGAAACATGTTTCTAATAGGACCCAAGACCCCTAAGCTTTCCCATCTTTTATTTTGTTATTTTTATCATTTATTTTGATTTTTTATTCATTTAAATCAAGATAAATCAAATTAAATGGTAAAATAATAAAATCAAATCAAATCTTGGATTTTTTGTGCATCTTTTGAGTCTATGTACAGCTAGTAGGACAACCAATTCGTGCAATATTGATTTGGGTAGAAAAAGATTGGATTGGAGCAAATATGGAAAGATATCATATGCCATGAAAGACCAAATCAAATCTTCATAATGGGCAAGATTCAATTTGTTTTTGTTGACCTAATATGTTGCACTACATATACAAAAGGAATCCAAGGCAAGAAAGGAGGTTCAATAGTCGTGGAAGAGGCAGAACAAACTTCAAAATTTCAAAGAAAAAGTGCAGATCAAATTCCAAGCTACAGGCCATCTCAAGCCATCATAACCTTACCAATCGGTTGTTGGAAGTCTCAGGAACATGTTCCAATCACTAGCAAGCCTCCCCACGTCCTGAAACACTTTGTAGGAGCATCACGGTCTGCTCTTTTTCTTGGAATTCGATTATCATGATTTACACATCATTTGCATGTTTTGATTATATATTCTTGATCCTTATTGAGTTTGCAAGCTAATCATTCTATTCAATTGCATTTTTGATGACTGTATGTAAAACTGCCATGGCTAGGGTTTCTTGGTTAGTTTTAGGGCTTTGCAATATAAGTTAAATTGGACGTTGATTCTGGTATCATGATACTCGTGAGGATGAGACGAGTTGATTGGTACCAGCCATGGTTATTTATCTTGCTTGTGGACAATTTTTGAGATACACAGGTCTATACCTACAATGAAACGTCTGTAGGTAAAAGTCAGTTTACCTAAGACGACGGTTCCTTGGAGAAGAAGATGCGTGTCAGCCACTCACTCACCCATTGAAATTTTCGCGCGTTTGGGTTCCAACATTTTTGTTTTCATTATATCATATTTTGTTTTTATTATATATGCAAATAAAAACTGCAGCTCAGTTGGCAAGCGTACATTGGAAATATGCATAAGGACCTGGGTTCGATCCCCAGGTCCCAACCTTTCTTTGCATTATTTTATTCCATGTGATCAGGTGCACTGCTCATCAGAAGGTTCACCATGTACCATCAACATCTGGCAATCAAAAACGTCTCTAGCCCAGATCCAAGGCTTCTCCCTTGAAGGTCCACCATATGCCCCAGGTCAACATGGACACCAGATCCAGCCAAGTCAAACGGGCTGAGATTCATTTGAGCCCAGAATTTCAATAGCACACCCCCACCATTGTTGAATGATACCAAGCCCACTTACTTCTTTTTTATTTCTTATCTTTATTTTATTCTTTATTCTTTTAACTTCCTTTATTTATTTTAATTCACAAATTAATTTATTTTCCGTAAAATCATAAAATCAAAACTTCATAAAAACAATTAGGATTAGTTCTTTTTTATTATTATCAAGATTAGTTAAATTTGGTTTAATTTAGGGAAATTGTAATTTATTTTCATAAATAAAATCGAATAGAAATTAGGGTAAAACTTTTGATTTAATTTTATTTTGCTTTTTTTCCTCAAAAAAATAAAAAAATAAAAAAATAGGTTTTAGAATAAATTAATTTATTTTTCTTAATTTAAAATCAATTAGAATTAGGATTTTCTTTTTAACTTAATGATTTCTTTATTTTCTTAAATAACAAAACATGACAAAAACATTTTCTTAATCAATCACAATTAGGTTTAGCCAAGGGTTAAAACCCTAGTTGTCTCGTATTTAATTCATCGCGCGCGTGTTAATTATTTTTGCCAATATTTCTGTAACTGTTCATGGTTTGTAATAGTTTAATCTAGGACTTTTTACTTATCGCTTTTCCCCGGGTTTTTGGCTATGTAATCAATCCCCCTCCCCGAAGCCTTGTAATAGCGTAGATTACTTTCTCGCATTTTAATTCCCGCAAATATTTGACTGTTTAGATGTATGCTAATAGGATTGTATGGCAAGAATGCATGACAAATTAATACAGTTTGAAAACCCTAATGTGCAAAGACTAAATAATTGAAAACAGATCACTCACACATATCACTCTTAAGATATACTCTCACTTCGGTTGCCTTCAATAAAACGATCATTAAGCATAGGATGTCTTAGTGGTTGCCCTCCTGTCTAAAAAAGATCAAATGTTCCATTCGAATGTTGCCCCGGAAATGTTGCCTCGGAAATGTTACCTCGGAAATGTTGCCTCGAATATGATCTCAAGACTCTAGGGTTATTACTAAGATGTCCTAACATTGCTTTAGTGACCGTACGTCCCTTTTGAATTGACTCGTACAACTCCAACGACGGTGCTACCTATTTCTAAATAGTAGGATAGTGCTGTCTAAAGGAAACAAGAATAGAAACGATCCTTTTGTCGAGTAGGTAGATGCTAGTAGGTACTTGCTCAAATCAAAACTTTTCACACTTACACTTTTCAAACAAACTTTCAAAACAAACTTCGTCACACTTTTGAGGACTGATACAAGGGTTATCACGAAGTTAAAACTCTTTTCAAAAACAAAGCACATACACAAGCAATTTTAAAAAGATGATAAAGTACCTAAGAGCCCATGGAAAACCATGGATAGAAAGGGTTATAACATCTTCCCTTTCTATAATCTACCCCCCGTACTCAGAATGTCTCGAAAAAGAATTTTTTCTGTACTTTTTTCCTTTCCGGTTGGATGAAATAAAAGTCGGTGGCGACTCTTGCTTACCGCGACATTTTGCAAACAAAAAGCACAAAACTTAAACCAGTATTAACAGTCAGTTCTGCCACCGTATCACAGATATCCTCTTCACCATAAAATATGACCAATCTTCCTTCAATGAAGAATTTCAGTTGCTGATGTAAAGCCGAAGTGACTGCCCCTGCTGCGTGAATCCAAGGTCGCTCAAGTAAACATGTATATGCTAGTTCTATATTCATGACTTGGAAAGTGAAATAGAACATATGTGGGCCGATCTTGACAGGAAGGTCCACTTCTCCAAATACTGAACTTTGAGAATTGTCAAAGGCTTTAACTATCATAGAACTTGGTTGTGATACGGTGGGAAAACTGACTTGGGTGTTTTTCATTTTATCGCAAATGTTGTGGATAACAAGAGTTGCCACCGAATTTTCTTTTATCCAATAAAGGAAAGGGTGAAAAGAACATAAAAAACCTTTTAAGAATTTTTCTTGAGTTCATGGGGTAGGTTATGAAAAGGGAAGGTGTTAGCACCCTTTTCATCCGTAGTTATCTACGGGCTCTTAATTGCTTGATCACTTTAAAATTCTTTGTGTTTATATAAGTTTTAAAAATATTTTGAAAATGCCTAAGTTTGGCAAACTTTGCAATGATTCTCGTATCGTTGAGAATGTATACAAAGTGTTGATTTTGAAAATATTTGTTGAAAGGAAGTGTTTGAAAATGCCAATGTAAGGCCATTTTGTAATGATTCTCGTGTCGTTGAGAATGTATACAAACTTTTTGTTTTGAAAAGTGTTTTGAAAGTTATTGCGATTGGTTTTAAATACACAGTCACCAATACTAGTTTTTATCCTAAGGAATGGCATCTAATAGGAAACCCTAATTCTCAAAGACAATGATTCTAAGTTCGGACATCATTAGACGAAAGGAAGGTGTTAGGCACCTTTCATCTACCTTATTCATAAGGATATTAGGTTTAGGTTTAAGTTTTGGGTAAAATAGGGTTTTAAGTTAAATAGTGGAACTCACCACGATTTTTGATTGTGTGCCTACATATCCTCTTATGAGGAATCGGAGTTCCAATTTGTAGTTCGTTTGGCGTTTGTGTTTTTTAGGGGTTGCAAATGTATTTTGAACTGCCTCGCATTTTGACCGGGTGTAGAGATTGCGGAATTTTGGACTAAATGCGTTATTAGTCAAAATATATTCGAACCCTTTAGCAAAAAAAAGTTTGTTTAGATTAGTTTATTGCGAAAAATAGTTTGAGATTTGTTGAATATTTTTGATCATACTAATTGCAAAAATCTTAATTAATGCATGATATAAAAATATTTTAATGTGATAATATAGAAAATAATATATGCATGAGTTTTTTTCCAAATAAAATAATTTAAACAATAATAATAATAATAATAATAATAATAATATGATAATGAGTAAATAAAATAAAGTATTAATAATAATTATTATAAAATAAATAATAAGAATAATAAATAATATGTATATAGAAAATAATTAAAAAAAAATAAAATAGTAATTAATACTAGGGGGTGCAGTTTTATTTGAGCTAGTAAAAGATGGGGGTGTTGAAAGTTAAGCTAGGCTAGGCCCAAACGCAGTTCTGGGAAGGCGGTGTATTATTGTATGGCATTTTAGTAAAACAGGGAATGCGGGTGTTAAAAATACTGGGCTAGGCCCAATACAGATTTAGAGAGAGACCCGGTTGATTGTGTGAGGCGAGGGTGTATGGGGCTTAGGGTGGAGACTTGGCCTATGGCCGTATGATGGTAATCTGATGGATGAAATTGAGGGAGCATCATTATTATTATGTACGCACGTGCATTTGATCCTAACGGAATACAAAATTTTGTTTAACATTTCATCTTCATTTGTTTTATAGTAAAGCTTTCATCTCTCTCTCTCTCTCTCGCGCGACACCCAAACCCTTTTTCTCTCTTTACCCCTTTCTAACCCTAAACCTAAATCCCTCGCGGAGGCGTTCATTATTAGCCCTTCCCCGATCGCGAATTCGAACCCCAAATACCCCAAATTGTGACGACAAACAAATAGAAGCAACAAAGCTAAGTTACAATATACCTCTAATCTCTGTTATCCGGTACGTCGCGTTTCTGGTTATTGACCTCCGTCTCTCTTTTTTAATCCGTAGGCAGTAAAGATGATAACGGAGAAGGAATGAAGGTGGCGATGCAACAACGATTAGGGTTTCAGATGTTGAAACCCTAATCGTCCTCCCTTTGGATTCTTCTACAAACTTGGTTCGTCGTTTCTCCTTGATTCTGCACTCAAACCCTTTTCTGTTCTTCTTAATTGTTCTTCTTGGTTCTTCCTCCCAATTTAGTAATCTCCCCCCTCTATATATTTCCATTCGAATCCCCCTTTCTACTGTATTTTCAATTAGTATTTATAGGTTTTTAGATTAGGGTTTTACTAATTGCTGTTACAAATTAGATTAGTACAGATTTTAGGAAATTAGAAAGAATTAGGGATTCAAAATTGTGTAATTTGATTGAGATTGATTGCTATGTAATAAATTATTCGGTTTGGATTTGCAATATTTATGGATTGAAATTGATTTGTTTTTGTAATTGATTTGATTGTTAACTGTAAATTTCAGATTTTGTAACATATGGATTTTCTGTTAATAGCTTTGACTGTAGATAAAGATTTAATTTGGAACGATTTTTATAGTAGTTGTTAATTGGTATCAAAACGTGCGTTAATTTAGGATAATTGGTACAATACTTGTTTTTAGTTTGGACTGGCATCGATTGTTCTCAATATGGGCCTTGCGCGTTAATTATTGTATATTCAGCCCAACTTATTATTTTTCTTTTACAGCAAAAAAAGTTTTTTAACACAACCAGGCCCAAATGGCCTTTTTTTCGTAACCCAATGATGATTGTCTCAAAACAAAATATTTAATGAATTATAAAAAGTTTTATCAAACATAACGTTAAAGAAATATGTTCTCTTTTTTCTTTATAACAAGACATTATATATAAAAAAACCTTTTAACAGTTTAATCACAGCAGTAAAACATTTGACGGGCTGATTGCTTAATGGGCCTTTAATTTGTATCCGCACCCCATCCATGCTATCTAACAACGCAAATGGAAATGGACCAACCGAATTGGGCTTATAAATTGTATTTTCACCTTCCCTTTTACTAACAATGATAACGCTTAAGTGGGCCTAGATATATATTTAATAATTATTTTTAAAATAATTTCCCATTTTCGAATCTCATGGGCCATTGGGCAACGTGTTTCACAAATGGGTTTACGGATATATGGGTCTTTCTGATTTAGAAAGCCCCACTTTCCTGAATTAACATACATCCCTTGATTATCTTGGATTTAAGAATGGACCATCAAATATTGCTGAACCATCCTTAACTAAACATTTCTTTTATTTTAAATCTTGAATATTTAATTGTCGACGTAGGGCAAATTTGGGGTACGACAAAAGTGTGAGGTGTAAATGGTTTTGTTTGTGAGCAAGCAATTACGAGCAATCTACCTACTCAAAAGGTATTTGTTCTTTTCCTCCTCCTTTAAACAATGCTACTTTACTATTGTTTGGTAGATAGCCATATCATTGGATTTGAGGGACGGGCGTGGGTCGTCATACAGTCATAGAAGGCAACTTGTGAGATGTTTTAGAAATTATCATAAGGGACTAAGATCATTTTCCGAAGGCAACATTAAAGGTTCATCGAGGGACTATGATCTTTTAATCGAGGGTCTTTGCTAAAACATCCCACGTTCGAGGGACATGACTATTTTTATTTGAGGCAACAAGTGTGGTTACCCTAGAGGTGCATGTGTCAAAGTGTGTTTGATTCAATTATTTTATCCTGTATTAGGGTTATCTAATGTTTGATTTTTATTCTTGCCATGAAAACCCTAATTACTAGCAATAATAAGGAAAGCGATAAATTGTGGAATTTAAAGGTCCTACGCTATTAAAATACTTTTGGGGATGCGGATAAAAGTTTGTAAATGAGGATGACAAGTAAAAATAAACCCTAATTACTATTACAAGGCTTTGGCAATTACATAAATTGTAGCGCAAAATAATAAATTGTACAAAAATGTAAAGATGAAGAAAAGAGATTGCTTTTTAGGGTTTTTTTGATAGAAAACAAAGTTTGACAATTAACCTAAGAAAGCTAATTAGTTTTAATTAAAAGAAAAGTTAACTAATTATTTTTAACAAAACCTAAATAAAACTAAGTTAATTGAAATTAAGGAAGTTAAAATAAAACCTAAGTCTAACGGTTTTTAATTGTTTTAGAAAATAATTTGAATGTTAACGCAAAAATGTCTGATGTACCCTTAATGATCTAAAATTATGGCAAAAAGTCTCAAAATTAAGATTTCTAATGCCTAGGCTGACACAGGCCGTGTCACCGGACACGGGAACCCGTGTCAGAATCTGCCCAAAGCTTCCTGCACATTATTGTTCCCAGCTGAATTAACACGGTTCGTGTCGTCTGACATGGGCACCCGTGTTAACTTTTGTCTTGCCTTCTTGCCAAGTTTTCAATCTCAGTTAAGTTGACACGGGTCGTGTCGTGTGACACGGGCACCTGTGTCAGCATCTGCCCTGCCCTTTTTGAATATTTTCTCCCTGACAAGGCCCGTGTCAAGTGACACGGCCGCCTGCGTCAAGGCTCCTGAAATGTTTTCTTTGAATTTTGGATATTTGCACTCTTATGCCTTGATTTGTCCTGTTTTATTCTTTTGAAAAATGAAAAAAAATGATGTATGGATAAAGATATCAAAGTTTGAGGAAACTTACCTCTCTTGGAGAAAAATATGAAGCCTCTTCTAGCTATTCCAGGTGTAATATTATGACTGATTAAGCTCCCTTGGACCTTCTTGAAGCTATGCCAATCCTCACTTTGTACTGAAAGTTACTGGATCACTCCAACCAAGTCAAGTTGAAAGGTACTATTTTTGATTTTGGAACAACTTCTATATGATATTTGTTAAGAATTTGGATGGTTTGTTTGGACAAAACTTACAAGGTTTGAGAGGTTCAAAGATTTGGGCTTCAAGGCTTAAAAATGGAGGTTTAATGGACAATTATGGTATTTTGAGAGTAAAGGGGTTTTGAGGGATTGTTCATCTCTTATTTATCTTGCAATTGATCTCTTTATTTATAGGCAAGAGATTTGGGAGATTGGAGTAATCAGATTTGCAAGATAGCCTCTATGGTTTCGTTGAAAGTGAAAAACCAAGTTGGATGAATTTTCATAGTTTCAATGTTTCAAGTACAAGCATGTTCTGAAGTTGTTGGATGCAGAGGGTTTTCTCCATGCTTTTGAGCTTTCTTATAATCAAATATAACCATTACAAAGCTCAATTCATTGGCATTTTGCAAAAGTATGCTTTTCAAAAATGGAAGTTGTAACTTTGTGCCATTAATGGAATTATGCTTTGGACAATGCTTAAATCAAATGGAACATAGCTCAAAAGTTTATGTAAACATTAAATCATGGTGATATTTTCAAGTTAGAAGGTCTGAAAAGCAAGATTATGCAGCATAGCATGTAGATTGGATTATGTGTTCTTCACCAAAATGACTTGTAATTCAAGAATAAATTCCCAACTTCATGCCTTTGAATCTCCTAGCTCAAGTATGATAAATTAATGCTCTTGTACATTTTGGAAAGCTTGAAACATTGTCTACAACTTTCATTTTGACCACTTTTCCTAAGTTAAATTGAAACTTGATGAAAATTGGCTAAGAAGTTGGGACAAAAATCTGACCAAACTTGTTGAAAATTTCTCTAAGTGTTTATACAAAAATGTCATGATTTCATGAGCCTATATCTTCAAATCTAAGCATTTTTAGACATCAACCCTCTAATATAAATTTGTAGAATTCATCAAGATCTACAACCTTCATGTTGAAAGTTTTCTTTGAATCATCTTGCATGTTGGTGAAAAAAATGTCATAAAGTAATGAAATTATCAAGTGTAAAAACACTTAGAAAATTTCTAAGTATTGAAAACTTTGACTTTTTGTTGTCTTTCTTGACTTTCTTGATTCTTGATGATCAAATTTGATATTTTTTAGTGTTTTCATGAATTTTGATCTTTGAAAGGTAATGTTGACCAAAAAGTCAAAGTTTGACTTTTTTTGTGTATCAGTTGACTTTCATCAGTTGATCAAATTTCAACTATCAATCCAATGATCTTAAGAAGTGATTTAAGCCATGAAATTAGGTCAATAAATTGTGTTTGAACCCTTAAGATCATGCTTTAAGCCATTAGGTCTTGTAATAGGTCAAAAGTCACTGATCAGTCATCCTCAGTCAAAACCCTGATTTTGATAATTTTACCCTTTTGATGATTTGAATGCTTTTCTTGAGGAATTATGATCAACGATTGATCAATTGATGAATATGACTTCAAAATGTTGATGTTTGTCAATAATCATGAAGTTTGACTGTATGTTGACCATATTTGACTTTTTATCCAATACAGTTGATTTTCAATCATCTGAGCAATTGACTGAGCAAATTTATGATGCAAGACTTGAAACTTGGTATGAGAAATCTTGGACACATATAATGAATCACTAAAGTCATTTGAGGCACCAAAAGTAAAATTGTCCTTGAGAAAACCAAAACCCTAATTTGTGGGCTAAGTGCTTAGGAGGTGAACTTGTCTGATCAAACTCTTGAAACTTCTTGAGCATTTGAGATCTTTTATGAGAAATGTCTTAAGAAAAAAGAGGGAAAATTTTGGGGTACAAGAGCTTCCCCTGTTCAATCTTCTTAAACCTGAAGAGTTAGATTGGCTTGTCCGTAATTCATGACTTGAAGGTGGAAAATGATTGAACACCTAAGTGCCTAGAAATTTGCACTCGTTCGTGAATGAAATAAAACTGTTTCTTGGTTATATTGGGAATGGGCTTAAAGATGCCATTTGGAAATATGATGGAGATTTTTCGGAAATGAGCTTAAAGATTCCATCCAAAGTAATTGTTGATATAAATATCAGAATGAGTCTACTCTTGACTGTATCTGAGGAGTATCAGAATAAATCTTTGGTTGATTTAATCTGAGTAAAAAAAAGGTCTACTGGGAGAAGTATTAGAATAAATCTTTTGTCAATTTAACCTGAGCTAGCCAATGTTTTGTGTCGTCTTTAACTGGTAAGAATCAGAATAAACCTTTAGTCGATTTAAACTAAACCAGAAAAAGTGTCTATTGGAAAAGAATCAGAATAAATCTTTAGTTGATTTAAACTGAACTAGCAGATGTCTGTATTTGTCTTTAACTGGATAAGAATCAGAATAAATCTTTAGTCGATTTAAATTGAACCAGAAAAAATGTCTACTGAAAAAGAATAAGAATAAACCTTTGGTTGATTTAAGCTGAAACAACAGGTGTCTGTGTTGTTTTTAATTGGAAAAGAATAATAATAAATCTTTAGTCGATTTAAACTGAACTAGAATAAGTGTCTACTGGAAAATAATCAGAATAAATATTTGGTTAATTTAAGCTGAACCAGTAGATGTTTGTATTTTTCTTTAACTAGATAAGAATCAGAATAAATCTCTAGTCTATTTAAACTGAACTAGAAAAGTTCCTACTGGAAAGGAATCAATATAAATCTTTGGTCAATTTAAACTGATCCAGCATATGTCTTATGTTTGTCTTTAACTGGAAAAGAATCAAAATAAACCTTTAGTCGATTTAAACCAAATGAAAAAAAGTGTCTACTGGAAAAGAATCAGAATAAATCTTTGGTCAATTTAAACTGAACCAGCAAATGTCTAAAGGAAGTGTTTGTCATGTAGATAGTCTCCCCATCATGTTTCAGGAACTGATCCATAATCAGTTTATTCTTCATATATAGTTTCCTGTCTTGTTTCAGGAATTAATCTGATACCTGCTTTTTGTTGGCCGTAAATAGTTGCCTTGTCTTATTTCAGGAATTAATCTCTGACCTGGTGTCGTAGATAGTTTCCCCGTCTTATTTCGAGAATTAATCTAGAAATTGTTGTTCACATATGGTTTCCCTGTCTTGTTTCAGGAATAAATCTGGAATTGTTGAAAATTATTGATGATATTCGTCTGTTGATTGATCTTTCCTGAAAAGGTAAAGAGTTAGCTGTATGCAATGTCATGATGTATGAAATATATTGTGTAATGATGTTCTCAAAGTAAATGAGATTGTGCTATATGTGTTTCGTATGCATATGCTATGATATATGAGTGTGTAATGTTGTTGAAGTGTATCTTCGTCTGGGAAAATAAATCCCTAACTATTGCTGGGGATGAAGTGTATGTGTATCTTCAATCTGGTATAGAATGCTTCCGCTGGGGATTCCTGCTTTCTTGCAGGGGATGTATTGATTTCTGTTTGGGAAGTAGAGTTTAGGAACATTGGTCGTTTGTGGCTCTATTGGGGAATTTATTTCTTATATACTGATTGGGGATAAAAGAGATGGTTAAACTTTTGACTCGTCTGGGGAGGATAAAGTTAACTGTTATCTGGTCGGGTTCCAGGCTTTGCAACAATTTTCCGGGGATAGAATTTTGTCAGTGATTTGTACTAGTCTGAGGAATTTGCAGATTGTTAGGGAAATAAACCCCTTTGGGGAAATAAACCCTTGTCGATGGAGAAGTGCTCTACTGAGGAAACTAACTCTCTTGGTTATTGAAATTGTTAAAGAGAAGAAACTCTTCATGGTCTCTTTCTTTGGTTTTGGAGGAACAAACTCACCTGGGGAAGAGAATTTACATAAGTTGTACTGATTGAGACTCCGCGGGGAGATTTAACGGGAGAAGATTATACTCCTTTATTTGTTAAAGTGATCTGCCAGGGAGATTGTGGGGAATGTACCCTTATTTGTGAACATTACTCTGTGGGGGATAATCTCATATAGGTGGCTCTGGCGACTTCACTGGTGGTAACCTTATGAAAGAGATTTTGTGGGGATTTACAGACAGCTTGAGTGTCATCCCAGCTCTTAGAGTTTCTTGAGTAAATGTTTATTCATGTTCTTATGCATATGTTTGTTAATAGTTAATCATGTTCATATGCATATGTTAATTCAATTTTAGTCATTGGACGTTTTTGCAAACAAAATAGAAAAACAAAAAGTCTGGACTTTAAAGTATATTTGTATTGATAATTTGCCTATAAACACGTGATTTTGTAAAAAGAGACAAAAATCCTAGTAAGAGAAAGTTGTCGTAAAGTGAAAGAGTGAAAACAAGTGTATATAGCCATGTGGAAAATGATCTCATTGAGTTCCAACTCTGCTATTGCCCCTATGTCTTTGAACATCTTGTCCTTTGCCATCAGAATAAGTTGATTGAACCTTTTGAAATTTTGACCTTGGTAATAAAGCTAGAATGTAAGTGATCCAATGGGACATAATCGTACGCTTTTAATCCCTAATTTTTTCCTGGACCATCTTTTCAGGTTTTCTGTCCACCAGGAACCCTTTTTTTGCCTAAGCCGCCCTTTCAGGTTTTCGACTTATCGGGTGTACAATCGTTTGTATATATCCCTTGATTTTGCCTGGACCATTTTGGTTCATCGGGATACCCTTATTTTTTCATAGGTATGTCAACCTAGAGGGTCATTCTTATGCGTAGTATTTTTTGACTATGTCCGTATTCACAGGATGCAGGAAATCTTCGCCATCCATAGTGGTTAGCATCATAGCACCTCTCGAGAATACTTTCTTGACAATAAATGGACCTTTGTAGGTGGGAGTCCATTTTCCCATATGATTTCCTTGTGGTAGAATGATACACTTTATTACCAAGTCACCATCCTGATATACCCGATGCTTGATCTTTTTGTTGAAAGCTTTGATCATGCGCTTCTGGTACATCTGACCATGACAAAAAACATCCAGTCTCTTTTTGTCAACAAAATTCATTTGATCCAACCTTGTTTGAATGCATTCATCTTTGTCTAGCTATGCTTCTTTCATAATCCTTAGAGAAGGAATCTGAACTTCGACAGGCAAGACAACTTCCATGCCATAGACCAAAGAGAAAGGGGTTACCCCAGTTGATGTTCGTGCCGAAGTACGGTATCCATGAAGAGAAAATGGTAGCATCTCATGCCAGTCCTTATAGGTCACCACCATCTTTTGCACAATCTTCTTTATATTCTTCTTAACAGCCTCCACTGCGCCATTCTTCTTAGGTATGTATGGAGAAGAATTGTGATGCTTGATCTTGAACTGCATGCAGAGCTTAATGATCATGGATTGTTAAGGGTTGGTGCTATTGTCAGTGATGATCCTCTCAGGGATACCATACCGGTAGATGAGGTTGTGCTTGATAAATCGGGCTACAATGTTTTTGGTAACTGAGGCAAATGAAGCTGCTTCAACCCACTTGGTAAAGTAGTCAATGGAGACCAAAATGAAATGGTGTCCATTAGAGGCAGTAGGCTTGATCTCTCCAATCATGTCAATGCCCCACATTGCAAATGGCTAAGGAGCAGTCACTATGTTCAAAGGAATTGGAGGCACATGGACCTTGTCAGCATAAACATGGCACTTATGGCAAGTCCATGAATGGTGGTGACAATCAGTTTCCATGGTCGACCAATAGTAACCAGCTCTCAGAATCTTCTTGGACATAGTGTGTCCACTGAAGTGAGCTCCAAAGATACCTTCATGCATGTCCCCCATGATCTTCTCTGCTTCTTTCTTTTCCATACAACAGAGCAGAATTGAATTATGGTTGCGTTTGAATAAGATCCCATTGCTCAGGAAGAACTTGGCTGAGAATCTTTGTAGGAATTTCTTGTCGTTGACTGATGCCCCTTCAGGATACTCTTGAGCTTCAAGATATCTTTTCACCTCATGAAACCAAGGCTTCTCCTCTACACCATCAGTGTCAATCTCATAGCAGTGCACTGGTTCGTCAAATCTTTCGATAGCAATTCAGGGAGCTTCGTTGTCCCATCTGACCTTAAACATAGAAGACATGGTAGCTAAAGCATCTGTCAACTGATTTTCTTCCCTCGAAATATGTTCAAAGGCAACCTCTTCAAAGTACGGGATCAAAGTTAGCAAAAGCTCTTTGTAAGGGATAAGATTTGGATGTTTTGTATCCCACTCTCCTTCAACTTGACTGATGACCAAAGCTGAGTCTCCATACACGCTTGAGAATTTGATTCTTAGGTTAATAGCAGCTTTAAGACCCAAGATACACACTTCATATTCAGCCACATTGTTAGTACAGTCAAAGCAGAGTATGGCGGTGAAAGGAGTATGGAAACCTTCGGGAGAAATAATCACAACCTCAATTCTGTTACCAAGAGCGTTGGAAGCTCCATAAAAAACCATAGTCCATCAGGATCCTTGGTATGGTCCTTCATACGGTCCAGGCTTTTCATAATCCGTAATCAGCATGATATTCTCGCCGGGGAATTCAAAGTTCATGGATTGGTAGTCATCAAATGCTTGATGTGCCAAATGATTTTACAATACACTTCCTTTTATTGCTTTTTATGTAGTATACTAGATATTGTATTCAGTTAAGATGTATTTGATAGGATCCATCTTAGAGATCAATAGAGTGGTATGAGTTAACATATACTATCTTAGTCGGCGAGTAGCCCATGCCAAAGCCCAGCAAGTTTTCTCGAGCAATGAATATCTTATTTCACAGTCGGTACACTTTTTCCTAAGGTAGTATATTGCATGCTCTTTTTGACCAGACACATCATGCTGCCCCAACACACACCCCATTGAATTCTCTAACACGATTAAGTACATGATAAGAGGTCTTCCTTTAACTGGTAGCATTAGGATTGGTGGTTCTTGTAAGTATTCTTTGATATTTTCAAAAGCTATTTGATAGTCGTTGTTCCATCTTACCACTTGATCTTTCTTCAGCAACTTGAAGAGTGGTCCACAAGTAGAGGTTAAGTGAGAGATGAATCGATAAATGTAGTTTAGATATCCCAAGAAACCTCTAACTTCCTTCTCAATACGAGGAGCTAGCAGTTCTTGGATAGCTTTGACTTTTGTAGGATCGACCTCAATTCCTTTTCCACTAACAATGAAGCCTAGGAGCTTTCCAGGCCTTACCCCAAAGATGCATTTGTTGGGATTCAAACTCAGCTTGTATTTCTTCAACCTCTCAAACAACTTGTGCAGATGATCAAGGTGCTCTTCCTCAGTTTGGGACCTTGCTATCACGTCATCGACATAGACTTATATCTCATGATGAATCATATCATGAAATAAAGCCACCATAGCCCGTTGATAAGTTGCACCTGCATTCTTCAACCCAAAAGGCATGACTTTATAACAGAAGGTTCCCCATTGTATGACAAAAGTAGTCTTCTCCATGTCTTCAGGTGCCATTTTGATTTGGTTGTAACCCGAGAAGCCATCCATGAAAGAAAACACCTTGTGTTGAGTAGTGTTGTCAACTAAGACATTAATATGCGGTAGTAGGAAGTCGTCTTTGGGGCTTTCCCTATTCAGATCTCTATAGTCTACACACATACGGACCTTACCTTCTTTCTTTGGCACTGGAACAACATTTTCAACCCATTGGGGATACGACACCACTTCTAAGAAACCTTCATTGAAATGTTTCATTACCTCAACCTTGATCTTCTCAGACATATCAGGATGCATGTGACGAATCTTTTGTTTGGTCGGGGAACAACCTTCTTTCATTGGTAGATCATGAACCACAATATCAGTATTGAGCCCCGACATGTCTTCATATGACCAAGCAAAGACCTCAACATATTTGTGCAACATCGGAACCAATCTATTCTTGACATTGTCTTCCAGGTTGGCGCCAATCTTGATTTCTTTCTTATCTGCCTTAGTACCCAGGTTTATCACTTCGACCGGTTATTCGTGCGGTTGGATAGCCTTTTCTTCTTGGCTCAGAAGTCTGGCGAGTTCTCTAGGTATTTCACAATATTCTTCACCTTCATCTTCGGCTTGATAGATTGGATTTTCAAATTCATAGATGGAAATATCAGAATTGTTGTCAATGAGAGTCGGAGTGGACGTGAATCTGTAAATGTGTGTGTGTGCATGTAAGGTCACATGGATATTTGAAAATGCAGTAAAATAAAAGAAAGACAAGGAGTGCAAAATTTGAATGCAAAATTGTCCAATGTTTTCATTAAATGAGCATATGATATATGAAATGACAAACCCTTAACAAATGGACCATTGTGCCCTGGGAAAGGCACATGGTTTAAAGTCATTGTTTTTTTGAAGGAAATTATACAGATAAAGTTCTTAAAGCAATAAAAATAGGAAATAACAATTACTTCTGGTTGAAGGAGATTGAGATAAAGTCTTTGGTCCTCCAGTTGTTGAGTCCACCATCAGCAGTTGGGAATATTCAGTCGTCCAAGTCACCGTCACTATCAGTGTCCTCCAAAGCATTGACTCCATGGTTTCTAATATGGAGAGGTGGTCTACCAGCACGAGCACGTCGAACCTCTTTTTGAGCCTTTGAAGTAAAATCTAATCCAAATTTGTTAGATTTGTAGGGGATGTCAAGAAGTTGTCCCCAGATAGTGCAACCTCCATCTTCCACAACAACCCTAGCATCCTTCATAGAGGCCATTCTTGGTGTGTCTTTATAGATTTTAGGATTACCAGGAGTAACAACAACAACCATTGGAGGGATTACCTCAAATGCTTGACATGGGGTTTCAATGAATTCGCCATCCATTTCAATGTATTTTAAAGAATTCAAATGACTGACCATATATTCTTCCTCTCCACAGATTGTGGCAACCTTCCCCTTTACTAGGTACTTCAGCATGTAATGTAATGTAGAGGTAACTGCACCTTCCCCATGAATCTTGGGCATCCTAGCAAGCATGAATAGGCCGGGCGGATATCCATTTACATAGAAATTTGAATTGAAGACTTGAGATCCTACCTTGATCGGGAGATCAACCTCTCCGTGGACCATCCTCTTGGAACCATCAAAGTTTCTTACTACAATATTGTTGGGTTTCAGCACCAGCCCTTCACAGTCCAGTCTATCCAAAGCACCTTTAGGCAAAACATTAAGGGAGGACCAGTATCTACTAACATATGCGCCATAGTGGTGCCTTTGCATTCAATAGAGATGTGGAGAGCCTTGTTGTAATTCTTCCCCGCTGGAGTTAAATCTACATCAGAAAATCCCAAGCCATTATCAGCAGTTAGGCTTACAACACAATTCTCAAATTGATCAGCAATGGTTTCTTGTGGAACATGGGCATTCTTCAAGAATTTCAGCAAAGCTTGGGCATGTGCATTGGAGCATAACAACAAGGACAACATAGATATCTTTGATGGTGTCTGCCCTAGTTGTTCCATTATTTTGTAGTCACCTTTTTGGATGATCTTCAGAATTTCTTCCATCTCCTGCCTAGATTGGTCTTCAATTGTCACTTCTTTTGGTGGTTCCTCCGTCAGGGCAGGCTCCGTTACTTTCTGTTTAACTTGATTGTCAACAGTTGGTCTAGTAGCAGGAACACAAACAAGTGTTGTAGTAATTTTTGGAGGAGAGATCTCCGGAGAGAAGATCCTTTCTGTTCTAGTGACCTTACTAGTTCCTGCAATGTTTGTAATTTCAGGCTCTTCATTTTTAGTAATCCATAGCTCTTGCTTGATACCATGATAATAAACTTCTGCCCCATAGTTCCAGGGAACAACTTTGTCAGAGATATAGGGGACTGGTCCCGGTGTAGTGATAATCATGGGAGCCACTCTTGGCTCAGCAGAGATCCTTATAGGGCCTTTAGAAGTGATCCTAATAGGATTATTTGACATGGTGATTATGGAAACATGTTCAAGTATACTTTCAGGCAAACTTTTCACGGTTGAAGTTTTCTCAAAAAAAATTTCATGGCTATCAATCAGGCGTTGAATGCCTTTCTCCAGCCACATATAACCATTAACTTCGGAAGCACAATGGTAACAATTTTCAAGGCAACCAATAATTAAACTAGCTCTTAGAAGACTCTCCTTAACAGTCAATAAAGGAGTAGTCAAGTCATCGATAGAGGAAACAAAGGAGGCATCGTCAATGGCATTGACACCTTTATCGTGACTAGGAATTAGTGCGGTAATCACATTAGGGGTATGTGAAGGGTCAAACTCAATCAATTTGTTATCAATCAAATCTTGGATTTTGTTCTTCAATGTCCAACAGTTGTTGGTATCATGTTCGGTACTATTTGAATGATAGGCACATTTCATATTCAGATTATATTTTGGAGAGGCAGTATTGAGATTTGGAGGAGGATCTCGCAGTGTCACCAAACCTGCCTTTAACAAATGTTGTAAAGCTTGAGATAGTGGCATGTTGATTCTAGTAAGCTGCCTCCTTGGTGCACATGGCCTTTGTTGATTATTTGATTGTTGTGGTTGTTTAACTGAGGTTGGGTTTGAAATCAACATAACTCCTACTGACTGATGACGATCATTCTTGATATGACTCCTTTGTCCGTAAACATAATTAGTATCTTTCTTACCAACAAATGGTTTCTTTATAGCATTAGAGGTTGAGGATATTGGAATCTTTCCACTTTTGATTCCGCTTTTCACTCGCTCGCCAGTCATAATCAACTCAGTAAACCCAGATGATGAACTCCCAATCAGAAAATTTAAGAATGGACCAGTCAAGGTGCCCATGAACATGTGCACTAATTCTCTGTCAGTCAATGGGGGTTGCACCCTTCCAGCCAGGTCCCTCCATTTTTGAGCATACTCTTTGAAGCCTTCATTTGAACACATAGTCATATTTTACAACTACACGCGAGTTGGTGCAAGATCAACATTATATTGTTTGTAAAATGCAGCAGCTAGATCCTCCAAGGTGTGGATATTAGTCCCCTCAAGTTGATAGAACCATTCCAACCGTGTCCCATATAAGCTTTCTTAGAAGAAGTGCACCCATAACTTCCCATTGGCGGTGTGGGGTTGAATCTTGCGGACATATGACCTTAGATTCATCTTTGGACAGGAGACCCCATTGTATTTGGCGAAGATAGGGACCTTGAATTTGTGGAGAATAACCACCCCAAGGACCAGACACAAATCTCCAAAGTCCAAACCAGACACTATTTGGATCTCTACAGCCTTAAGTCAGTCTTCTAGTTGTTTGTATTTTTCATCCACCGGTGGGTATTTCTTCTCGGAATAGTCTTCTTCCTCAGTAGCCTGGTTATTTCCTCCCCCAGCTCTAGTGCTTCTAGCTTCCTCTTCTTGATTGTCTTCTTCCTCAAAAGAAGCCTCTTCTATTTGAGCTAGTCGGGCAGACCCCTTGAACCTTCTTCCCATGTTGAGGATGACAATTGTGATACGGTGGGAGAAGTGACTTGAGGGTTTTACGATTGTGTTCGCAAATGTCGCGATTTAGCAAGAGTCGCCACCAAATTTTCTTTTATCCAATAAGGAAATGTGGAAAAAGCACAGGAAAGACCTTTTGAGATGTTTTCATTAGTTCGGGGGGGGGGGGGGGGGGGGGGTAGAGAATGAAAAAGGAAGGTATTAGCACCCTTTCCATCCATGGTTTTCCATGGGCTCTTAGTTACTTGTTAGATCACTTGCTTTTGTTTGAAAATTGTGCTTTTGTATGGTTTTGAAAGTATTTTGAAAAGGTGCCATCGTCTAGGCAAACTTTGCAATGATTCCCATTCGTAAGAATGTATGCAAAGTGTTGAGCTTTTGAAAATATTTCATGTTTGGAAAGTGTTTTAGAAATAGCAAGGATGTTTGTTTTGAAATTGAGCAAGTAACTAAAAGTAATCTACCTACTCAAAAGGTTTTAGATGTGTTTTTCCTCCTCCTTTAGATGTTGCTATCTTAACATTATTTTGATAAGAAGCCCCATCGTTGGATGTGAAGGGATGAGCATTGGGTCATCGTATGACCATGATAGAAATGTTGTGAAATGACTTAGCACTTTTATGTAGGGACTAAGATCATTTTGAAAGGAAATTTGATAGTTTCATTGAGGGACTATGATCTTTTTCGATTCGTTTGTGCTAAGAAATCCCACATGCATAACATGGCCATTTTTGTAAGGCAACAAGTGGAATTACCCTAAGGGCGTAAGTGTGCGAGTGTGTTTGATTGCATGCATATTTTATCTTTGATTAAGGTGATCTATTTGTCAATTTTTATATCTTGTCATATACCTTAATTACTAGCATATATTGAAAGCAAATAACAATACAGAAATGTAAAGTTCTACACTATTACAACATTAAAGGGGATGGGGGTACATATTTTATGAGTGGGGGTTGCAAGTTTAAAATTCTGGGTTACTTATTACAACCATATTGAAATAGACAAGAATGTACAGGAAATGTAAAATATTTGTCTGTTTAAAAATAAAATAACTTTTGCTTAAGAAAATATTTTTGGTCCTTTTCATTAAAAGAAAATATATCATGCAAATATAAAATATTTTTGGTGTTTTTGTTGTTGATTAGAAATAGAATATAATGTAATGGAAAAGATAAAAGAAAAGAAAACATAACCAACACAAAGTAGAAGAGGTCAGAAGTTCTGACATTAACTTGCTGCACAAACAGAAACATGTTAGCAAAATATGGAAGTTCATAAGTTTTGGACCTTCGCAACTGTCAGAACTTTGCCTCTCTCCTGGCCAGTCAGAACATCTGCAGCTTAGTCATTTACAGAACAGAAGTTGCATGCATAATAGTTATGACAAATTTCATGAAATATCAGAAGCAAGAATAAAAGGCAACATGTATTTGCTAGTTCTAATTCTGAGTCCTATTTTCTTAATGAAACTCTGAACTGGGATTTCTTTTACTCAGGCAAGCAGATGCATGAATTTTCAGATCAGAATATCTACATTGTGCTGAATATGTAAAATCTGATAATGCTTAATCAGTTATGATGAGAGTCAGCAAAACTTACCTTGCAGCTGGAAATGATTCTGTGAACTGGGGATTGTTCTTGACTTCTGGTGATGTTCTGAGTAGCTTTTTCACGTACTCAGCAGGATGGAAGTGTGCAACTTCTGAAGCAGCCAAAGGGGTGATATTCTAACTCCTTTGTGGTGAAAGTGAATGGAGAACGTGTTACTGTTTTGATTACAGAATCTGGGATGGCTTAAATCAAGAACACTTGAGGAAAAATGGAGTTTGGATATAATGAATCAATGCTAAGATTTTGGTATTTTGTGTTTATAGTTTCTTAGGTTCTTGGAATTTTTGCAGTGGTTCAAAGCCTTCTTTCTCAATTCTTTTGTCTCTTTCACAAATTTCTGGTAAAAGGGAGAGAGGTCTGGTCAAGAGAGAGGTGGGGGGGGGGGGGGTTTCAGTGTGCAAATTATGTTCTATTTATAGGGAAATTTTTGCAGTTGGGGCGGTCAAGTGGCACCAACATTACCTGCTTGATGCTGACTTACTCTTGAAGTAAGCTTAAACAAGTGGTGGTTCATTGCATTCAAGTTGGATGGTTAACAGCGCCTCAGCTGGATTTAGCAGCGTGAATTAAGGAAAAGTATAGACAGTGCATTAGCCTAGTATACTTTTGCACAAAAATTTGTCTTCCCAAGACAGTAGGGGTACACGTGGAAAGACTCCCTTGGATAAAGACTCAGAGGCAGTTTGTGAGTATTAAATGAGTTCCCATGTGATATTATGGATTCTTGCTCGACTCTAGATTAGAAGTTCTGCTTCAGCATGGCATCTCATCTTCTGATCCTCTTATCTTCTGACTTCAGCATGTTCTAAGGGATCCTTCAGAATTTCCAGTATACTTACAGCACACTTTGTTACCTTCTTTGACTTAAACTCTTTAAACTCTGATTGGACCGTTATGAACACTGGCTCAGAAGTTCTAACTAAACTCTGTCTTGAGAACATCCAGAATTTGCTGACTGTGAACAATGGCTCAGAAGTTCTGAAATTGTTATGTTTCTTAAATACTTAGAAAAATTTCTAAGTCTTTAGAATTTGATTCTTCCAAAGTAAGATTTAACTTTTAAAACTCTTGATGAAGCAAACTTCATATTCCAACATGTCTTGATGAAATATGATTTTTCTGATTTGATTTTGATCCAAAAGTCAAAGTCATACTTTTTCAGCATGCAAATGACCATTTTCCCCTTGTGAATGGTTTGCTTGGAAAAATTGGTAATTCAAGGCCTGAAGACTTGATTAAGGAACACTTGAGGATCCAGGGTGATCCCTTGAGAAATGAGAGGGAAAATTTTGGGGTACAACAGCTACCCCTGTTCAAACTTCTTGAGCTTGAAGAGTTAGATTGGCGGATCCGGCATTCGTCACTTGATGGTGAAATATGTTTGAACACTAGAGTGCCTAGAAATTTGCACTCGAAGATGGATGGTGAATTGGCTTATAAATGCCATTTGGAGGAATGTTGGTAAACTCTAGAAGATGTATCAGCATAAATCTCCTGTTGATCCATACTAGACTTGCTGTTTTACCTGTGAGAAAAGGGTTAGAAAAATGCAGATGCTTGCACGATGCTCACCAGATGTGGTATCATGCTAAATGCATTGTTATGTACATGCTATGATGTATGAATGCGAAATGCATGTTTTCATCCGGGAAAATAAATCCCTGACTACTGCTGAGGAAATCTTCGGAGGTTGAATCCTTGATTGCCTCTTGGAAATGAAGAATATGCATATCTTCAAATTCTATTGAAGAGATGCTTTTGCTGGGGAGCATCACTCAAAGATCAGCTCTTATTTGGTCGGATCCAGGCTTCACAGTTGCTGAGGATGAAGTAGTCGGTTGCTATATGGTCGGGTCTAGGTTCCATGGCAACTTGCTGGGAGAAGAGATGAATTAACTGTTATTTGGTCGGATCCAGGCTTTGCAGAAAATTCCTTGAAAACTGTTATCTGGTCAGGTCCAGGTTTCATAACAACTTGTTGAGGAGGTGGAGGTTAACTGTTATCTGGTCGGATCCAGGCTTCACAGTAACTTGTTGGAGGTAAAGGTGAATTAACTATTATCTGGTCGGATCCAGGCTTCATAGTAACTTCTTGAAGACTTGTTATCTGGTCGGGTCCAGGCTTTATGGTCTTTTGGAAAGTTGTATTATTATCTGGTTGAATCCAGGTTTCATAGTGTCTTTCTGGGGATCAGGGTTAATTGTTATCTGGTCGGGTCCAGGCTTCACAATATACCGTTCGAAAACTGTTATCTGGTCGGGTCCAGGCTTTGCAGATTTCTGAGGTTTGATGAGGTTAATTGTTATCTGGTCGGGTCCAAGCTTTCACAATAGACTGCTTGAAAACTGTTATCTGGTCGGGTCCAGGCTTTGCAGATTTCTGGTGAAGTTAATTGTTATCTGGTCGGGTCCAGGCTTCACAATGAACTGCTTGGGGATTTAGTTGTTATCTGGTCGGGTCCAGGCTTCACAACGAATCTCTGAGGATGATTTCTATCTGGTCGGATCCAGGCTTCACAATGAATTTCTTGAAAAGATGGAAATGAGGAATGATATCTGGTCGGATCCAGGTTTCTCAGTCCTTTGTCGGGGAATAAAGAGGCAACTCTACTGGGAACAAGTGGTTAAAACCTTGGTTGGATTAAGTTTAGGTTCTTCTATATCTTTGAAGAGTTGGGCTGGTTTTCATAACTTTTTGAGGAATGAGATCAACTGTTATCTGGTCGGGTCCAGGCTTCAGTAACTCAAAAAGTCAAACTGTCATCTGGTCGGTCCAGGCTTCAGAAATTGAAGAAGTCAAACTGTTATCTGGTCGGGTCCAGGATTCAGTATAAGTTGAAAATTGTGCTAATATCTAGTCGGATCCAGGCTTCATAGCATTTCTTGGTAATAATAAAGGCTTTGTTGAAGACTTTACTAGGGATTAGGGGTTATGGCCCTATGATTTGCAGTCATTTGAAGGGGAAATTCTGATTGGAGAGTATAGACTCAGTCAGGCGAGGCCAACTTATCTTGGGGAGGATATACTCAGCTGGGGATGATGGACTCATCTGGGGAGGATAGATTCTGTTTTGGAGAAAATAACCTTGGTGGGAAAAGATGTACTCAGCTGGGCGATTCAGACTCAAATGGGGAATTTGGGTTCCGTTAAGGGATTTATACTCCGCTGGGGGAATAGAATCTTGGTTGGAAGATGTACTCCGCTGGGGAAGATGGACTCAGTGGGGAGTGTTTATTCAGCTGGACTCATCTTGGAGAATAAAATCTCGGTTGGAGGATACACTCTACTGGGGATAAAAACTCCTGGTTGGGAGATATACTCCACTGGGGACAGAAAACCCTGGTTGGGAGATATACTCCACTGGGGATGATGGGATTATCTGGGAAGTTTTGGACTCAACGGGGAGTGCTTACTCGACTGGGGAAATCAGGGTGTCTTGTACATTGAGGAATTTGCACTTGACCCGGGGAAATAACTTTGTTGGGGAAATAAACCCTGCTGAGGAGATGAATTTCTTTTAGACAGAGACCTCTAGGCTTCAAATTTGTAGAAGTTGTCGAGAGATTGAGGCTCTGGCAGGGGGTTTATCCTTTGTGAAGAAATTTTCGTAGGCAATTCCGCTGGGGAAAGGTTGCATTGGGGTTGTTCCGATAGGGATAATGATGACGAGATAACTCTGTGGGGAATAAAATCTGCTGAGGAGATGGATTCCCTTTAAGAAGAGATCTCCTAGGCTTTAGCTGGAAAAAAGCTGTCAAGAGATTAAGACTCTGGCCAAGGATCGTCCCGTGCAAGGATATTTTGCGGGCAACTCCATTGGGGAAAGGTTTATTGCCAACGCCCCAGTGGGGATAATGATGGTGAGATAACTCTGTGGGGCTACTTCATATTCATTAAAGGGATGCTTACTGCAGTTGTGCACTGATGCCCTGTTGAGGCTGCTGCTTGGTAGGACACATGTGCCAAATAGATTTAATTATGTTCGTATCCATATATTCATTCAATTTTAGTCATTGGAAAAATTTGCATTCCAAACAGAGATAGACAATTTTGTATTTCAAAGTGTATTTGTATTGATATTTTGCCCATGAATAAGCGTTTTTGTACATAGAGACGGAAATCCTAGTAAGAGGAAATCGTCGAAAAGAAAATTGAGAATGAAAAACAAATAGCCATGTGAAATGATCTCATTGCCTTTCAGCTCTACTATTGCCCCGATGTATTTGAACGTCCCTTGCCGTTGATCGGAGTTGATTGGATTGATCCTGGACCATTTGAACTTGGAACTTGGTGATAATATTGACCGTGTTGATTTCACGGGACATAGTCGTACGCTTTTAATCCTTAACTTTTGCCTGAACCGCCCTTTCGAGTTTTCGGTCCACCAGGATACCCTTTTTTGCCCAAGTCTCCCTTTCGGGTTTTCAACTTGTCGGGTGTACAATCTTTTGTATATATCCCTAATTTTTGCCCAAACCTTTTGGTTTGCCGGGATGCCCTGATTTTGCTTAGGTGTGTCAACCTAACGGGTCTCTTATGCGTAGTATTTTTTAACTATGTTTGTGTTTATAGGATATGGGAAATCTTCGCCATTCATGGTGGTCAGTATCATGGCACCGCCAGAGAAAACTCTTTTGACGAAAAACGGCCCTTTATAGGTGGGGGTCCATTTTCCTCTGGGGTCACCTTGTGGTAAAATGATGCGTTTTATCACCAGGTCACCAACTTGATATACTCGAGGCTTGACCTTTTTGTTGAAAGCTTTGATCATCCATTTTTGAAACGTCTGACCATGGCAGATAGCAGCTAATCGTTTTTCATCGATCAAATTCAGCTGATTCAATCTCGTTTGAATCCATTCGTCTTTACTAAGGCCTGCCTCAATCATAATCCTCAGCGAGGGGATTTGAACTTCCACTGGCAAAACGGCTTCCATGCCATAGACTAGAGAGAAGGGAGTTTCCCCAGTTGATGTTCTAGCTGAATTACGGTAACCATGTAGAGCAAATGGTAGCATCTCATGCCAATCTTTATAGGTCACTACCATTTTCTGCATAATCTTCTTGATATTTTTGTTGGCTACTTCGACTGCGCCATTCATTTTCGGTCTATACGGAGAAGAATTGTGATGCTTGATCTTAAATTGAATGCACAATTCCCTGATCATGGCATTGTTGAGGTTAGTCCCATTGTCGGTGATAATCCTTTCGGGGATACCATAACGACAAATAAGATTGTGTCTAATGAATTTGGCTACCATGTTTTTGGTGACTGAGGCAAATGAGGCGGCTTCGACCTATTAAGTGAAATAGTCGATATCAACAAGAATGAAGCGGTGTCCGTTAGAAGCTGTGGGCTTGATCTCTCTGATCATGTCGATACCCCACATTGCGAATGGCCACAGAGTGGACATGACATTCAGAGGGATCGGAGGTACATGGACCTTGTCAGCGTAAATTTGGCATTTGTGGCAAGTTCTTGAATGTTGATGGCAATCGGTCTCTATAGTTGACCAATAGTAGCCAGCTCTTAATATTTTCTTAGCCATTGTATGTCCACTTGAGTGAGTACCGAAAAGGCCATCGTGCATGTCTTCCATGATCTCCTCTGCCTCTCTCTTATTCACACATCGGAGTAGAGTCGAATCATGGTTGCGCTTGTACAATATCCCGTTACTTAGGAAGAATTTGGTTGCAAATCTTCGTAATAACTTTCTGTCATTGGTAGGTGCTCCCTCTGGATACTCTTGCGCTTCAAGGTATCTCATTACCTCATGGTACCACGACTTTTCCGTATCGGTGTCAAGCTCATAGAAATGTGCAGGTTCATCAAATCTTTCAATTGTAATCATAGGGGCTTCATTGTCCCATCTGACTTTGAACATTGAGGACATGGTTGCCAGAGCATCAGCCAACTGGTTTTCTTCTCTAGGGAAGTGCTCGAATGTGATTTCTTCGAAGTAAGGAATTAGGGATAGCACAAACTCCTTGTAAGGGATAAGATTAGGGTGTTTAGTGTCCCAATCTCCTTTTACTTGGCTGATCACCAAAGCGGAATCTCCGAACACATCCAAATGCTTGATCCTTAAGTCAATAGCAACCCTTAGTCCTAAGATGCATGCCTCATACTCAACCATATTATTTGTACAATCAAAGCATAGTATGGAGATAAAAGGAGTGTTGCAACCTTCAGGAGAGATGATCATAACACCAATTCCGTTACCTAAGGCATTGGAAGCCCCATCGAGTACCATAGTCCATCGGGATCCTTGTTCAGGTCCGTCATACGGTCTAGGTTTTGCACAGTCGGTTACCAGCATAATATTCTCGTCAGGGAAGTTGAAGTTCATTGACTAATAATCATCTACAGCTTGATGGGCCAAATGATCTGCTAGTACACTTCCTTTGATGGCTTTTTGATTTGTGTATTGAATGTCGTACTCAGTCAAGATCATTTGCCATCTGGCTATTCGTCCGGAAAGGGCAGGTTTTTCGAACATGTACTTGATCGGATCCATCTTAGAAATCAACAAAATGGTATGAGTCAACATGTATTGCCTTAGCCGGCGAGCAGCCCACGCTAAAGCACAACAAGTTTTCTCGAGCAGTGAATATCTGGTTTCACAGTCGGTAAACTTTTTGCTTAGGTAGTAAATTGCATGCTCTTTTAGGCCAGACTCGTCATGTTGGCCCAAAACACACCCCATAGAATTCTCTAGTACCGTCAAGTACATGATCAACGGTCTTCCTTCAACCGGAGGCATGAGAATATGAGGTTCTTGCAGGTATTCCTTGATTTTGTCAAAGGCAATCTGGCATTCATCGTTCCATTTGACTACCTAATCTTTCTTCAAGAGTTTGAAGAGTGGCTCACAGGTAGCAGTTAAGTGTGATATGAAACGGGCAATGTACCCAAGAATCCTCTGATTTCTTTTTCAGAATGAGGGGCTGGCATTTCTTGGATGACCTTTATCTTGGCGGGATCTACTTCAATGCCTTTATTGCTGACAACGAATCCTAGAAGCTTTCCAGAGCGTACTCCGAATGTGCACTTGTTAGGGTTTAACCTCAATTTATATTTCTTCAGTCTCTCAAATAGTTTGTGCAGGTGACCGAGATATTCTTCTTTGGTTTGTGATTTGGCGATCATATCATCCACATATACCTCTATTTCATGATGAATCATGTCATGAAATAAAGCCACCATAACCCTTTGATATGTTGCCCCTGCATTCTTTAATCCGAACGGCATGACCTTGTAGCAGAAAGTGCCCCATTGTATAACGAAAGTAGTTTTTTCCATATCTTTGGGAGCTATCTTTATTTGATTATAGCCCGAGAAGACGTCCATGAATGAGAAGACTTTATGCTGAGCGGTATTGTCGACTAAGACGTCAATGTGTGGTAGAGGGAAATCATCCTTGGGGCTTGCTCTATTCAGATCCCTATAGTCTACGCACATGCGAACTTTCCCGTCTTTCTTTGGCACTGGCACTATATTAGCCACCCATTGAGGATAGGATGTTACAACTAGGAATCCTGCATCAAACTGTTTCATTACTTCAGCTTTGATCTTTTCAGACATGTCAGGCCTCATGCGACAAACTTTTTGTTTAACAGGAGGACAACCTTTTTTAGTTGGTAGATGATGAACCACAATGTCGGTATCCAACCCAGGCATATCTTCATACGACCAAGCAAATACTTCCACAGAATCGCGCAACATCTGAACCAAACGGCTTTTGACAGTGCTTTCCAAATTAGCACCGATCCTGATTTCCTTCTTATCTGACTCAGTACCCAAGTTGATAACCTCAATTGACTCTTTATGTGGTTGAATAGCCTTTTCCTCTTGTAACAGAAGTCTGGCTAGTTCTCCTGGTATGTCACAATCTTCTTCGCTTTCGTCTTCGGCTTGGTTGATAGGACATTCAAAGTCATAGTTTGCAATAATAGAGTTGTTGGCAATATGATCCAGAGTGGATGTAGACCTGCAAGAGTGTGTGTGTGTGTGTGCATGTAAGATACATGGCTATCTTTTGGAAATGTATTTAAAAGAAAAGAAAGACAATGAACACAAATATTTGAATGCAAAAGAGTCCAATGTACTGAATGATCATATGATTAGATGAACAAAATATAAAACCATTGAAAAAAGAAACAAAGTGCCCCATGCTAGGCACATGGCTTAAAAGTCGATATCAAAATATTACAGACAAAGAGTTCTTGAATTGATTAAAATCAAAAACAAGTAGATTACTCCTCAATGAAGGAGATGGGCACAAAGTCCTTCGCATGCCAATTGTTGGGCTTCCCCTCGGTTGTTGGGTAGATCCAGTCTTCGGAGGCACACTCATCATCGGAATCCTCTGCGGCGTTTACCTCATGACTCTTGAGGTGGAGAGACGACTTTCCAGTATGAGTGTCTCTAACTTCTTTCTGAGCTTTGGAGGTGAAACCTATCCCAAACTTATCTGCCTTGAACGGGATGTCGGGGAGCTGACCCCATATCTCATTGTTTCCTTCTTCTACCACCGCACGAGCATCCTTAAGAGAAACCATCTTGGGAATAACTTTATCGGCTTTTGGAGTGTCGGAGGAGATTTTGGTCGTGGCCACAACTTCAAATGTCTGGCAAGGAGTCTCTATGAATTCGCCCTTCATTTCTACGTACTTGAAAGAAGTGAGGTGGCTTACCATAAATTCTTCTTGACCGCAAACAGTGACAACCTTCCCTTGAACTGGGTATTTTAACTTCTGGTGGAGAGTAGAAGTGACCTCACTTGCTCCATGGATCCATGGGCGCCCAAGCAAAGAAGAATACGCAGGCCGTATGTCCATTATGTAGAATATGGAGTTGAAAATCTGTGAACCAACCTTAATTGGGAGATCCACCTCTGTATGAACCATCCTTTTCGACCCATCGAATGCCCTTACAACAATGTCACTTGGCTTCAAAACTAAACCTTCACAGTCTAGCCGATCTAAAGCGCCTTTAGGTAACACGTTTAAAGATGAGCATGTGTCCACCAAAACATGTGCCAGAGTGGTCGCCTTACATTCAACAGAAACATGCAAGGCTTTATTGTGATTCTTTCCCATGGGAGTTAAATCTGCGTCGGAGAATCCCAGACCATTGTCAGCTGTCAGATTTGCTACGCAGTTCTCAAACTGGTCGACTGTGGTTTCTTGAGGCACGTGAGCCTTTTTCAAGAACTTAATTAAAGCTTGTGCATGGGCGTCGGAACATAGCAATTGGGACAACATTGATATTTTAGAAGGGGTTTGTCCCAACTTCTCTACTATTTTGAAGTCTCTTTTTTTGATGATTTTCAGAATCTCCTCCATCTCTTGAGTGGGTGGTTCTTCTATAACAGTCTTTTTAGCAAGTGCCTCTTCCCTGGCAGGCTCACTTTCTTTGTCTTTCCCTCTAGTACTGGCACCAACATTGCCGTTGGTTATACGGATTGGAACTGCGGTAGTGGTTGGTGGTGAGATATCAGGGGAAAAGATTCTTCCTGTTCTTGTGACTTTACTAGAACCAGTAATATTGGTAACATTATCATCAATCGAAGAATCTTGTTTTACCCCATGGTAATAAACCTCGGCACCATAATTCCATGGAACCGCTTTATCAGAGGTGTATGGAACGGGTCCGGCAACACTGATTATGAGAGGAGCAATGATTGGTTTGTTTGAAATCCTGATAGGACCTTTGGATGAGATCCTAAGAGGTTTGTTTGAAATTGTTATGATGGCCAATTCTCCAGCTTTGTCGATTGAATTTTTGATGGCATGATTCTTTTCAAATAGAATTTCGCGGCTATCCATGAGGCATTGTATACCTTTCCACAGTTTTTCACACCCATCAGATTGTCTCATACAACCCACACAGTCTTTTTCACAGCCGGGGAAAGTCCCAGCTTTCAACAGATTGATCTTGATTACATTCAATGGAGTAGTTAACTCTTTGACAGAGGCAATGAAAGTTATATCTTAGATGGAATTAACACCTTTGTCGTGTTTCAGCATCGGAGCGGTAATTACATTTGGCGTTGGAGGAGGATCAAGTTCAATAGTCTTGTTGTCAATTAAATCCTGGATTTTGTTCTTCAGAGCCCAACATTGATCAGTCTCATGCCCTGGGCTATTTGAATGATAAGCACATTTTTCATTTGGATTATATCTTGGTGACGAGGTGTCAGGATTGACGGGAGGATCCCACAATGTCACTAAATTGATCCTGAGCAGATGTTGAAGGGCTTGAGATAATGACATGCCTAACCTCGTGAACTGTCTTCTTGAAGCTTCAACTCGTTGATGATTGGTAGATGGTCTTTAAGTAGAAGTCAAATTGGAGATTTGGACCGCATTGATAGACGAATGATTATTCATTTTAGTACGGGACTTTGCTCTATACACAACATTAACTTCTTTCTTCGCGGAGAAAGTTTTCTTGACAAGATTGGGAGTGGAAGTAGATGCCACATAGATCTTTCCATTCTTAATGCCACTTTCTACTCTCTCACCGGTTAGGATTAATTCGGTGAAACCAGAAGAAGAGCAGCCAACCAACAGATTAAAGAAAGGCCTAGATAGTGTGCTCATGAACATGTCAACATGTTCCCTATCAGTCAAGGGAGGTTGGACCCTACTTGCAAGGTCTCTCCATTTCTGTGCATACTCCTTAAATCCTTCATCCTTCCCCATGGTCATACCTTGCAATTGAACCCTCGTCGGTGCCAAGTCGGTGTTGTACTGATATTTATGGTAGAAGGAAATAACTAGACCCTCCCAAGTATTGATGCAAGATCCATCCAACTGGTAAAACCATTCAAGTTGTGTTCCAGCCAGACTCTCTTGGAAAAAGTGAATCCATAGTTTTTTATCAGCATTGTGCGGTTGTATCTTGCGTACATAAGACTTCAAATGGAGCTTTGGGCAAGAAACCCCATCGTATTTTGCGAAGGTTGGTATTTTTAACTTGTGGGGAATGACTACTCCAGAGATTAAGCCCAAATCGTCAAAATTTAAACCGGGAATAGCATGGATTTCAACTTCTTTCAATCTGTCTTCTAGCTGCTTGTATTTGATGTCTGCGGGTAGGTATTGTTCATTGAAATAATCATCATCAGATTCTTGGTCATTGATACAGTCAGCCTGAGTACTCTTGACTTTACCAATTTGGTTCTCGTCCTCTTCGGATGAATCTTCCCCTATTGGAATTTGACGGATTGTCTCCATGAACCTTTTACCCATGTTGAGCAGAGCTTTCTTCTTTGGCTTCTTTTTAGCGGCCAACAAGGCCATCATATCCTGTTGCCCCTTGGCCAGGGCGAGTAAAGCTTCCTGAAATTGAGAGTTCTGAGCCTGGAGTTCCGTCACAGTTTTCTCTAGATCCATCTTGCTGAAATAAACAACAGAGTGATAAGGAAACCTGTTATGCGGACGCCAGTCATGTCATTATGCATGAATATACAATATGCAAATGATTTCAAGGATTTAAAGAATTTAAATTTGTATAGACAAAGGGTGAACAAACGTTAACTTGCATTAAAGAAATCTTGATTTGAATACAAACATGCCTCTTGGGCTCACAACAATAGAAATAAGCATAAAGTAAACTCCTAAGACAAAAAAGTTATGCGCATCTTCTTTGGCGCAATGTAGGTGTTTAAGCTCCTTTCTTCATGAAGTTCCCTTGTAAGATCCAATATCTTCTTCTCGTTTTCATAGAACTTAGCTTCAAATATGTCTCTCTCTCCTTTTAACTGAATCCAAGCGTTTTGCAAATCTTCAAGAGAAGTAGGCATATCAGGATAGAGGATCGTATGTGGAATGTCTCCCTTGACTACTGGCTCCATGATAATAGGTAAGACGGCTTCATAAGGAATCTTGGGACTTTGAGCGCGAGCCCTTACCCATTTAAGACAAGGTTCCAAAGGAATGGAATTCTTACGCCCCAATGTCTTGCTATCAACTTTGTTAACCATACCCCAAGCTCGTATAAATATTTGACGGTAACCTTGGGTATCGCTTTCGTAGTTAAATGCAATTCCTTAGATGAGTACCTCATGAGGGCCATCTCTTCTAGCATATCCAAATTGTCGCAAAGCTAAACACGGGTTATAAGTAATGCCTCCCCTAATGCCAAGTAGAGGGACATTAGAGAATTCCCCACAACGGTCAATGATGGTAATGTCTTCTAAGGAGCGATAATACCAACGGATATCAGCATGTGAAAGTGACATCAGTCTTTTAGACCATCTCATACCTTGTTCATTCTTCACCACTGATCGAGGTAGGTGCGAAATAAACCACCTAGCCAACAAAGGAGTGTAACACATCAAAGCCCCCATTTTCTTCAAAGTGCGAGAGTGAAGAGAATGCAATATGTCTCCAAGAAACGTAGGCACCGGATTACGAGATATGAAAACCTTAATCGCATTCACATCTATAAATTGGTAAGGATTTGGAAATAATACCAATCCATAGATGAGAAGAGCCAGAACTTCCTCAAAGGCTTGTAGATCCAAAATATTCCAACACTCTTGATCCTTCTCCAACAAAAACTTTGATAGTAACCCTTTAACACCACTCCTTATTACCCAATTTGCTACTATGTCAGATGGTTGCAAATGTAGAGCTCGAGCAATTTCCTCAGGTTTGGGGTCTCTTTTGATACCGTTGAAAGGTAACTGATTGAGAATAGGGATCCCTATGAGTTGAGAAAATTCCTCCAAAGTGGGCACAAGTTGGTAATCAGGAAAAGTGAAGCAATGATGCAAAGGGTCGAAGAATTGGACAAGCACCTTTATCATCTCTTCTTCAATACTTGAGGTAACCAAACTAAGGAGTCGTCCATGTCTTTTAGTGAACGGGGAATATTCAGGGACCCTTGATACTAAATCCTTGAGTTGCGGAGGTATCCTCACAAGACTAACTTGGATAGTGTTCCTACGAGTGGAGGCCATGTCCTACAAAACAGAACAAAGATAAATCCAAAAAATCGTTGAAATGGTTAGTGATGTTTATGATGTTTATGATGTTATGATGTTTATGATGTTATGATGTTTATGTACAAGTGCATATACAAAGCGAACAAGTCCTCGGTTTAGGCTTGCATGGGGTTTCAGGTAAATACCCTCTTGAAGTTTTAGTTGGCTCAACCTGTCCTAGTTAAAAGTAACCGGGTTCTAAGGGATCTCAATATCACTGATCTTTCCCCCAAGTTTCGTTCGATAAGAGATTGACTCTCAACCAAACAAAACTCAAGAGTCCAACCTCAATGAGTGTAGCATCGAGTATCAACCAACTTCGGACTGCACCAAAGCCGGTCATCTCGCTACGTCCTAATGGCCAAGTTGGTCAAGTAAGGTTCTAAGATTAGTTGATGCTTTATGACACCACGCGGCGGCCCCGTACTCTCCTTGATTGACTCAAGTGTTACCAGTACCAACCAAAGTGCCACATTAATGTAGCTACTACTTCAACCGTGTCGGTATACCCCGCACAGTTCCCTCACAATTTATTGCTACTTACCTAAAAGGTGTCCCCAAATCCGGGTGTAGGATTTTTTAACAGTAACCCAAACAAGGAACCAAAATATAAACCAAGCAAATCAAACAATATAAGAAAGTAAATATGATCTAACCCAAAGGTAACCCCACTTTAGATAAATTTCCCAAACAGAGTTGCCAGTTCTGTGATACAGTGGGAGAACTGACTTGAGGGTTTTGCGATTGTGTTTGCAAATGTCGCCACCGACTTTTCTTTTATCCAATAAGGAAAAGTGGAAAAAGCACAGGAAAGACCTTTTAAGATGTTTTCATGAGTTCGGGGGGTATATTATGAAAAGGGAAGGTATTAGCACCCTTTCCATCCATGGTTTTCCACGGGCTCATAGTTACTTGTTAGATCACTTGCTTTTGTTTGAAAATTGTGATTTTGTATGGTTTTGAAAGTATTTTGAAAAGGTGCCATTGTCTAGGCAAACTTTGCAATGATTCCCGTTCGTAAGAATGTATGCAAAGTGTTGAGTTTTTGAAAATATTTCATGTTTGGAAAGTGTTTTGAAAGTGTATGTGGTTGTTTTAAAAATAGCAAGGATGTATGTTTTGAAATTGAGCAAGTAAGTAAAAGTAATCTACCTACTCAAAAGGTTTTAGATGTGTTTTTCCTCCTCCTTTAGATGTTGCTATCTTACCATTGTTTTGATAAGAAGCCCCATCGTTGGATGTGAAGGGATGAGCGTTGGGTCATCGTATCACCATGATAGCAATGTTGTGAAATGACTTAGCACTTTTCTGTAGGGACTAAGATCATTTTGAAAGGCAACTTTAATAGCGTCATTGAGGGACTATGATATTTTTCGATTCGTTTGTGCTAAGACATCCCACATGCATAACATGGCCATTTTTGAAGGCAACAAGTGGAATTACCCTAAGGGTGTAAGTGTGCGAGTGTGTTTGATTGCATGCATATTTTGTATTTGATTAGGGTGATCTATTTGTCAATTTTTATATCTTGTCATATACCCTAATTACTAGCATATATTGAAAGCAAATAACAGTACAAAATTGTAAAGTTCTACACTATTACAATATTAAAGGGGATGGGGTACATATTTTATGAGTGGGGGTTACAAGTTTAAAATTTTGGGTTACTTATTACAACCATATTGAAATAGACAAGAATGTAAAGGAAATGTAAAACATTTGTCTGTTTAAAAATAAAATAACTTTTGCTTAAGAAAATATTTTTGGTCCTTTTTCATTAAAAGAAAATATATCATGCAAATATAAAATATTTTTGGTGTTTTTGTTTTTGATTAGAAATAAAATATAATGTAATGGCAAAGATAAAAGAGAAGAAAACATAACCAACGCAAAGTAGAAGAGGTCAGAAGTTCTGACGTTAACTTGCTGCACAAACAGAAACATGTTAGCAAAATATGGAAGTTCAGAAGTTCTGGACCTTCGTAACTGTCAGAACTTTGCCTCTCTCCTGGCCAGTCAGAACATCTGCAGCTTAGTCATTTACAGAATAGAAGTTGCATGCATTATAGTTATGACAAATTTCATGATATATCAGAAGCAAGAATCAGAGGCAACATTTATTTGCTAGTTCTAATTCTAAGTCCTATTTTCTTTATGAAACTCTGAACTGGGATTTCTTTTACTCAGGCAAGCAGATGCATGAATTTTCAGATCAGAATATCTACATTGTGCTGAATATGTAAAATCTGATAATGCTTAATCAGTTATGATGAGAGTCAACAAAACTTACCTTGCAGCTGGAAAGGATTCTATGAACTGAGGATTGTTCTTGACTTCTGGTGATGTTCTGAGTAGCTTTTTCATGTACTCAGCAGAATGGAAGTGTGCAACTTCTGAAGCAGCCAAAGGGGTGATATTCTGACTCCTTTGTGGTGAAATTGAATGGAGAACGTGTTACTGTTTTGATTATAGAATCTGGGATGGCTTTAATCAAGAACACTTGAGGAAAAATGGAGTTTGGATATAATGAATCAATGCTAAGATTTTGGTATTCTGTGTTTATAGTTTCCTAGGTTCTTGGAATTTTTGCAGTGGTTCAGAGCCTTCTTTCTCAATTCTTTCGTCTCTTTCACAAATTTCTGGTAAAAAGGAGAGAGGTCTAGTCAAGAGAGAGGTGGAGGGGGTTTCAATGTGCAAATGATGTTCTATTTATAGGGAAATTTTTGCAGTTGGGGCGGTCAAGTGGCACCAACATCACCTGCTTGATGCTGACTTACTCTTGAAGTAAGCTTAAACAAGTGGTGGTTCATTGCATATAAGTTGGATGGTTAACAGCGCCTCAGCTGGATTTAGCAGCGTAAATTAAGGAAAAGTATAGACAGCGCATTGACCTAGTATACTTTTGCACAGAAATTTGTATTCCCAAGACAGTAGGGGTACACGTGGAAAGACTCCCTTGGATAAAGACTCAGAGGCGGTTTGTGAGTATTAAATGAGTTCCCATGTGATATTCTGGATTCTTGCTTGACTCTGGATTAGAAGTTCTGCTTCAGCATGGCATCTCATCTTCTGATCCTCTTATCTTCTGACTTCAGCATGTTCTAAGGGATCCTTTGGAACTTCCAGTATACTTACAGTACGCTTTGTTACCTTCTTTGACTTAAACTCTGCAAACTCTGATTGGACCGTTATGAACACTGGCTCAGAAGTTCTGACTAAACTCTGTCTTGAGAACATCCAGAATTTGCTGACTGTGAACAATGGCTCAGAAGTTATGAAATTGTTATGTTTCTTAAATACTTAGAAAATTTTCTAAGTCTTTAGAATTTGATTCTTCCAAAGTAAGATTTAACTTTTGAAACTCTTGACGAAGCAAACTTCATATTCCAACATGTCTTGATGAAATATGATTTTTCTGATTTGATTTTGATCCAAAAGTCAAAGTCAGACTTTTTCAGCATGCAAATGACCATTTTGCCCTTGTGAATGGTTTGCTTGGAAAAATTGGTAATTCAAGGCCTGGAGACTTGATGAAGGAACACTTGAGGATCCAGGGTGATCCCTTGAGAAATGAGAGGGCAAATTTTGGGTGCAACAACAACCCTTTTCTTAGTCTTCTTTTTGGTGACAAGGAGTGCCATCATTTCTTGCTGGCCTTTAGCTAAGTTGAGGAGAGTTTCTTGGAACTGTGCGTGTTAAGCTTGCAGATCTTAGACGGTTTGCTCTAGAGCCATCTTATACTGAAATAAACAGTAGAAAGATGAGGAAACCTGTATCAGATGATATGATGCATGCTATGTGGATGCAATGTTTTCAAGGACCTTAAGGAATTTAATTTTTCTTAGCAAAAAAGGAAACAAACATCACAATTGTATTAATAAGTTCAAAGCTTACAATTGCCCCTTGAACTTACAATGAAAAAGCAAAAAGGTCTCAAAGAGACAACATAATAGACTCCTAAAACAAAAGACTCAATGTAGGCATTCAGGCTTTACTCCTCGTGAAGTTGCCTTATAAGCTCTAACACTTTCTTCTCGCTTGCATAACATCATGCTTCAAAGGTGTCTCGTTCCCCCTTGAGTTGAATTCACAATCTCTGCAATTCTTTGAGGTCGGTAGGAATGTTAGGATGGAGAATAGTATAATAAGTATCTCCCTCGTTAACAGGCTCCACAATTATTGGTAAGATAGCTGGATATGGCATCATGAGATTGTGAGCGTGAGCCCGCACCCATTTGAGATAAAGCTCCAAAGGAATGGAGTTCTTATGCCCCAAATTCTTTCTATCAACCTTCTTCACCATGCCCTAAGCTCGTACAAACCTTTGACGATAAACCTTGGAAATTGTTCTCGTAGTCGAATACAATACCTTGGATAAATGCATCATGAGGACCATCTCTTCGAGCACACCCAAACTATTATAGAGCTAGTGAAGGGTTATAAGTAATACCTCCCCTAATGCCCAATAGTGGAACATTAGGGAACTCCCCACAACGGTCAATGATAGTAATGTCCTCTAGAGATCAGGAACACCAACGAATATCTGAATGAGAGAGTGACATCAATCTTTGAGACCATGTCAAGCCTTGTTCATTCTTTAATATTGATCGAGGAAGGTGCAAAGTAAACCACCTAGACAACAACGTTATGCAACACATAAGAGCTCCTCGCTTCCTCATAGTGCGAGTGTGAAGACAATGTAAAATGTCTCCAAGAAAAGTAGGCACGGTGTGATACGGTGGCAGAACCGACTGTTTTGAAATGCTGGTTTATGTTTTGCATTTTTATTCGCAAAATGTCGCAGTAAGCAAGAGTCGCCACCGACTTTTATTTCATCCAATCGGAAAGGAAAAAAGTACAAAAAAAATCTTTTTTCGAGATATTCTGAGTACGGGGGGTAGATTATAGAAAGGGAAGGTGTTAGCACCCTTTCTATCCATGGTTTTCCATGGGCTCTTAGGTACTTGCTCATCTTTTAAAATTTCTTGTGTATGTGCTTTGTTTTTGAAAAGTTTGACTTCGTGATAACCCTTGTATCATTCCTCAAAGGTGTGACGAAGTTGTTTTGAAAGTTTGTTTGAAAAGTGTAAGTGTGAAAAGTTTTGATTTGAGAAAGTACCTACTAGCATCTACCTACTCGAAAAAAGACTGTTTCTATTCTTGTTTCCTTTAGACAACGCTATCCTACTATTGAGAAATAGGTAGCACCGTCGTTGGAATTGTAAGGGTCAATTCGAAAGGGACGTACAATCACTAAAGCAATATTTGGGCACCTTAGTAATAACCCTAGAGTCTTAAGATCTTATTCGAGGCAACATTTCCGAGGCAACATTTGAATGGGATGTTTGATCTTTTTAGACAGGAGGGTAACCACTAAGACGCCCTATACTTAATGATCATTTATCGAAGGCAACCGAAGTGTGAGTATACCCTAAGAGTGATATGTGCGAGTGATTTGTTTTCAGTTATTTATCTTTGCACATTAGGGGCTCGCCCTATTCTGATCTCTATAGTCCACACACATCCGTACCTTACCATCCTTCTTAGGTACCAGAACAATATTGGCAACCCACTGCGGATAAGAAGTGACAGCCAAAAATCCTGCATCGAACTGTTTCATGACTTCTGCCTTGATTTTCTCTGACATTTCAGGGCACATACGGCGGACCTTCTGCTTTACCGGAGGGCAGTTCTTTAGTCGGAAAGCGGTGAACCACAATATAAGTTTCCAAACCAGGCATATCTTCGTAGGACCAGACGAAGATCTCAACATAGTCGCGTAGCATTTGTATCATCCGTTTCTTGACACTAGACTCTAGATTCACACCTATTTTGACCTCTTTCCCGTCTTCTTCTGTACCCAAATTTATTGACTCAATTAGCTCTTCATGAGGCTGTATGGCCCTTTCTTCCTGCAGTAACAGTCTAGCAAGTTCTCCAGGCGCCTCACAATCATCCTCACCTTCGTCCTCGTCTTGGTTGATTGGATTTTCAAAGTCATAACTGGCAGTAGCAGAGTCGTTATCAATGGGATCCATAGTGGATATGGATCTGCAGTATGATACGTGAGTGTGTGTAAGAAAATAGCTGTTTTTAAGAAATAAACCCAAGCATAACCCACAAATGTAAAGCAAACAAGGAAAACATGTAAATAAAATAAAGGTGATCTAGATCTTAAAGTAACCCCACTTTAGAAACCAACATTCCCCAGTAGAGTCGCCAGTTCTGTGATATGGTGGGAGAACTGACTTGGGTGTTTTGCGTTTTATCGCAAATGTTGCGGATAGCAAGAGTCGCCACCAACTTTTATTTTATCCAATAAAGGAAAGAGTGAAAAGAATAGGAAAGACCTTTTGAGAATTTTTCTTGAGTTTGGGGGATAGGTTATGAAAAGGGAAGGTGTTAGCACCCTTTTCAGTCGTAGTTATCTACGGGCTCTTAATTGCTTGATCACTTTGAAATGCTTTGTGTTTGTGTAAGTTTTGAAAACATTTTGGAAATGCCTAAGTTTGGAAAACTTTGCAATGATTCTCGTATCGTTGAGAATGTATACAAAGTGTTGATTTTGAAAATATTTGTTGAAAGGAAGTGTTTGAAAATGCCAATGTAAGGCCATTTTGTAATGATTCTCATATCGTTGAGAATGTATACAAAATGTTTGTTTTGAAAAGTGTTTTGAAAGTGTGAGGTGTAAATGGTTTTGTTTATGAGAAAGAAATAACGAGCAACATACCTACTCAAAAGGGCTTCGTTCTTTTCCTCCTCCTTTAGATAGTGCTACTTTATCATTTTTTGGTAGAGAGTCATATCATTGGATGTGAGGGACGGGCGTGGGTCGTCGTATAGTCATCGAGGGACTATGATCTTTTAATCGAGGGTCTTTGCTAAAACATCCCACATTCGAGGGACATGACTATTTTTATCCGAGGCAACAAGTGTGGTTACCCTAGAGGTGCATGTGTGCAAAGTGTGTTTGCTTTAATTATTTTTATCTTGTATTAGGGTTATCTAATGTTTGATTTTTATTCTTGCCATACAAATCCTAATTACTAGATTTAATAAAGAAAGCGATAAATTGCGGAATTTAAAGGTCCTACGCTATTACAATACTTTTAGGGATGGGGATACAAGTTTGTGGATGAGGATGACAAGTAAAAATAAAATCTAATTACTATTACAAGTCTTTGACAATTACATAAATTGTAGCGCGAAATAATAAAATGTACAAAAATGTAAAGATGAAGAAAAGATATTTCTTATTAGTTTTTTTTTATTATAGAAAACAAAGTTTGCCAATGAACTTAAGAAAGCTAATTAGTTTTAATTAAAAGAAAAGTTAACTAATTATTTTTAACAAAACCTAAAAAAAAAAGTTAATTGAAATTAAGGAAGTTAAAATAAAACCTAAGTCTAATGGTTTTTAATTGTTTTAGAAAATAATTTGGATGTTAATGTAAAAATGTCTGATGTACCCTTAATGATCCAAAATTCTGGCAAAAAGTTTCAAAATTAAGGTTTCTAATGCATAGGATGACACGGGCCGTGTCACCGGACATGGACACCCGTGTCAGAGTCTGCCCAAAGCTTCTTGCACTTTCTTGGTCCCAACTGAATTGACACGGGCCGTGTCATGTGACACGAGCACCCGTGCCAGCTCCTACCTTGCCTCCTTGCCAAGTTTTTAATCCCAGTTAAGTTGACACGGGAAATCGTGTCAGCATCTGCCCTGCCCTTTTTGCATATTTTCTCCCTGACACGGCCCGTGTTAGGTGACACGGCCGCCTGTGTCAAGGCTCCTGAAGCGTTTTCTTTGAATTTTGGATATTTGCACTCTTATGCCTTGATTTCTCCTGTTTTATTCTTTTGAAAAACAAAAATAAATTATGTATGGATAAATATATCAAAGTTTGAGGAAACTTACCTCTCTTGGAGAAAAATCTGAAGCCTCTTCTAGCTATTCCAGGTGCAATATCATGATTGATTAAGCTCCCTTAGACCTTCTTGAAGCTATGCCAATCCTCACTTTGTGCTAAAAGTTGTTGGATCACTCCAACCAAGTCAAGTTGCAAGGTACTTTTTTTGAGTTTGGAAGATGGTGATAATTATGTTACAGAAGTTGTTCTTGTTTTTGAACAACTTCTATATGATGTGTGTGAAGTATTTGGATGGTTTGTTTGGACAAAACTTGCAAGATTTGAGAGGTTCAAAGATTTGGACTTCACGGCTTAAAAATGGAGGTTTTATGGACAATTCTAGTTTTTTGAGAGTAAAGGGGTTTTGAGGGATTGTTCATCTCTTCTTTATATTTAAATTAATCTCTCTATTTATAGGCAAGAGGTTTGGGAGGTTGAAGTAATCAGATTTGCAAGATAGCCTTTATGGTTTGGTTGAAAGTGAAAAACAAAGTTGGATGAATTTTAATAGTTTCAATGTTTCAAGTACAAGCATGTTCTGAAGTTGTTGGATGCAGAGGGTTTTCTCCATTATTTTGATCTTGCTTGTAATCAAATATAACCAATGTAAATCTCAATGCATTGGCATTTTGCAAAAGCATGCTTTTCAAAAAAGGAAGTGTTAACTTTATGCCATTAATGGAATTATGCTTTGGACAATGCTTAAATCAAATGGACCATAGCTCAAAAGTTTGTGTAAACATCAAATTATGGTGAGATTTGCAAGTTATAAGGCCTGAAAAGCAAGATTATGCAGCATAGCATGTAGATTAGATTACGTGTTCTTCACCAAAATGATTTGTAATTCAAGAATGGATGCCCAACTTCATGCCTTTGAATCTCCTAGCTCAAATATGATAAATTAATGCTCTTTTACATTTTGGAAAGCTTGAAACATTGTCTACAACTTTCATGTTCACCACTTTGCCTAAATCAAATTGAAACTTGATGAAAATTGGCTAAGAAGTTGGGACAAAAATATGACCAAACTTGTTGAAAATTTCTCTAAGTGTTTATACAAAAATGTCATGATTTCATGAGCCTATATCTTCAAATCTAAGAATTTTTTGGACATCAACCCTCTAATACAAAGTTGTAGAATTCATCAAGATCTACAACCTTCATGTTGAAAGTTTTCTTTGAATCATCTTGCATCTTGGTGAAAAAAATGTCATGAAGTAATGAAATTATCAAGTGTAAAAACACTTAGAAAATTTCTACGTATTGAAAACTTTGACTTTTTGTTGGCTTTCTTGACTTTCTTGATTCTTGATGATCAAGTTTGATATTTTTGAATGCCTTGATGAGTTTTGATCTTTGAAATGTAATGTTGACTAAAAAGTCAAAGTTTGACTTTTTTGTGTATCAGTTGACTTTCATCAGTTGATCAAATTTCAAATATCAATCCAATGATATTGAGAAGTGATTTTAGAAATGAAATTAGGTCAAGACAATGTGTTTAAACCCTTAAGTTCATGCTTCAAACCATTAGGTCATGTACTAGGTCAAAAGTCACATATCAGTCATTCTAAACAAAACCTTAATTTTGACAATTTTACCTTTTTGATGATTTGAATGCTTTTCTTGAGGAATTATGATCAAACCTTGATAAATTGATGAATATTACTTCAAAATGCTGATTTTGGCCAATAATCATTGTGATACGGTGGGAGAACTGACTTGAGGTTTTGCGTTTGTGTTCGCAAATGTTTCGGTTTAGCAAGAGTCGCCACCGACTTTTTATTTTATCCAAAGGAAAGGTCAAAAAGCACAGGAAAGACCTTTGAGATGTTTTCTTGGGTTCGGGGAGTATTTTATGAAAAGGGAAGGTGCAAGCACCCTTTTTATCCATGGTTATCCATGGGCTCTTAGTTAATTGTTTAGATCACTTGCTTTTGCTTTTCAATTGTTTGAAATGGTACTTTGTGTGTGGTTTTTGAAAATGCTTTGAAAAGGAGGCCATCATTGTGGCAACCTTTGTAATGATTCTTGTTTGAATATATACAAAGGTGTTTGTCTTTTGAAAATATATTTCAATGTTTGAAAGTTTGTTTTTGGGAAATGTTTTGAAATTGTGTTGTGAAGTGTGTTTGAAAATAGCAAGGATGTTTTGCAAGTTTTGATCAAGTAACTAAGAGTTGTCTACCCTATTTTACTCAAAGATCTTTCCTACACGTTTTTAACCCTTTGGACAGTGTTGTTTTACCATTGCATTTGGTAAACAACCTTGTGTTTGGATGTTAAATGGGACAGGCGCGGGTCATCGTATAGACCATGATAGCAATTGTGTTAAGTATTTTTTAGCAAATTTTCCGAGGGCCTAGATCATTTTGTATAGGCAACCAAGATAGCGTCATCGAGGGACTATGATCTTTTTGTTTTGTTTTTGTTTTGCCAAAGTACTCAACATGCATAACATGGCCCATTTTCAAAGCAACAAGTGGATGAAACCCTAGGGATGCATGTGTGCATTGTGTCATCATTTTCGTGCATTTTGTCTTTGTATTAGTCAAGCTATTTGTTTGATTTTGGATTTTTGCATACAAACCCTAATCTCTAATCATGGCATAATTGAAAGCATAAATGCGTAAAATAAATCTACACTATTACAACATTTGATATGGGAATGGGGATACAATTTTTGAATGGGGAATATTTGCAAGAAAATAAAACCCTAATATTTACTATTACATCCAAATTGAATAATTGGTACAGATAATAAATGAACAATATTTAAATAAATTAATTAAACAAATATACAAAATATCATGAATATGCAAAAAATGTTTTGTTTATTTTTATGTATGTAAATATATTTAATGTAAAAAGAAAGAAATAAAAAGATTATTTTTATTTTATCAATTACGGGTAAAAAACCCTAATTTTCTTTTAAGAAGTATATTTATTAATATTATTTATTTATGCACAATAAAAATCTATTCAAGTGTAAAAAAAAATATATTAAAAAAAAGTATTATTTTTAATAAGGGTGGAAACCCTAGTTTTTCTTTTAAGAGAATAAATATATTAAATATATTATTTATGTATAATAAAAGTGAAATAATGTATATACAAAAATAAAAAGTATATTAGAAAAATATCATTTAAGTATAAATAATAAAAATAAAAGTATAATATTTTTATATATTATTTTTAGGTTTTCATCAAATAAAATAAAAGTATATAATCACTAAATTAATTTTATGTTAGAAAAAATAAAATAAAATACAAAAATAAATGTGAAAATTTATGAAAATATTTTTGAGTATTTTTTATGTTTGGAAAATATAAAATAAAATCAGAAATGAAAAAATAAATAGGAAAATACAAAAATATAAAGAAATTGGGCAAGAGGGTGCATTCAGCAAAATGGGGGTGTCAAAATCAAGGCCAAAACCAAGCCCAGCCCACTGACTTCATCTTCAACCTCTTGTTCAAACAAAACACGCGCCCTGTACAAAATGCCAGATCCTGCATATGTGCTCTAATGCAAAAACTCAAAACATCAAAATTGTAGCATTTTTCAAGACGAATTCAACCATATAAGAAACTTAAACTAACTCTCAAAGACCAGAGAGAATTTCTTTGGCCCTAATTTCTAACCTAACTTTTTCAGAAAGTTCATGGATCAAATTCTCTTTGCACGCTTAACTTAAATAAAAACTGAGCTTATGTACAACTTCATGGCTATGAATACTACATTTTTCATTCACAAACTTAAGCCTAATTGTTCCTAAATAGAGAGATAGGAAGTTGACAAAAACCTATTTTAGTTGACTTCGTGTATGGAAATGTGGAGCTTTTCAGTGAGGCCTGAGATGTTTGGGAGCTTGCTTGAATTTCCTATGACCTTCCCCAATGCCTAGCTTGCCTTGAATGTGCTTGAACAAGCCTATAGAACTCAACCTGCACAAGCTGAAATATAAAATGGCAAACCCTGTAAATGGAGTTACAATCAATGTTTAAGGGTTGGGATAGCTTGGATAGGTTGTATGGAAGGTGTTTGAACTAGTTTGAGGCAAAATGCACGAGGGATTTGTGCTATGGAAATCAAACTGCAGGGGGTGCCCTATTTTGCCAATGGAAGATGATTTTGTGCGATGGGAGGTTTCAGGACTCAAAGGCTCGTGTTTTAGGCTCAACGGGATGTGAGAAACTTGTCTCAAGTGCTTGCAAAAGTTTGTTCTTTCAGATGTTCAAGTTGTGTGAATTTTGACATGTTTCTTGTATATGAAGCAAAAAAATGAGAAGTGATGGAAGACAAGCCTGTACAGGCTATCTATCAGCTTGCACACTATGCCCTTGGCCCCTCAAGTTGTTGGATTTGATTTGGTGCATAAGATATGGCTCAATGCTCAAGGATGCAGCTTTGACATAAAGCAAGATTTAAGCAAAAATGGTAATGTACCTTTTACCATTTTTGGATTAATCTAATGTGCAATCCTCTAATGACCAAAACAATGCCTTAGACCAATGGATTTGAATTTAATTATTGAGTATGGATTGGTTTTGAGGCCTGTAATCTAGTGCAAAGCAAGCTGATTAGAATTTGCAACTTGTATCACTAAGAAAATGCCATGGATCAAAAGTGAGTTTTTGCCAACTTCAAGCTTTCGATTCTCCCTAACCACAAATGATTTTGGAGAGTTCTTGGACTTTTTGGAAAGCTTGCAACATGATCTACAATCCGTATTTGAAATTCATTTTGAGATTCCAAGTGGAACTAGGTGAAAAGTTGCCAAGAAGATAGGTCAAAATCCTGCCTAAACTAGGGCAAAATTTCACTAAGTTAAAAGTTTCATGGACCCTTGTTCCAAAAATCATAACTTGAGATCCAAACTTCTTTTGGGAAAACTTTGTGAATAAAAGTTGTAAACTTTTGGAGGAATACAACTTTCATGTTGGAAGTTTTGTTTGAATCCAATTGCATCATGGTGAAAATGTTGGGCAAAGTTGGGAAAAAATAAGAAAATTTCATAACTTAGAAAAATTCCAAGTTATGAAAATTTTTCAATTTTAAACCCTAATTTGCAAAATTAGGTTTATTTATGAACAAGTTTCATGTTTTGACACATCTTGATGAAAAATGACCCTTGGCACTTGATTTTGACCAAAAAGTCAAAGTTTGACTTTTCAGTGTACAGTCAAATTTTGATCAGTTGACTGAAAAATTCATCTGTCAATCCAATGCATTTGAGATCTTTTGAACCTTGTGAATAGGTAAAGATGATGCCATTGAGTCCTTGAATCCATGCTTGAACCCAATTTGCCATTGGCTAGGTCAAATGCCGGAAATTGCCCTTTTGCGGTCAAAACCCTAAAAATGACCATTTTGCCCTTTTGGTGATCTGATCAAATTTCTTATGGAGTTGTGGTCCAGACTTGATCAAATGGTTCATATGAGCTTATAATGTTGATGTGGGTCAAAATTTATGAGGTTTGACTGTAAATTGGCCACAGTTGACTTTTTCCCCAATACAGCTGATTTCTAGGTCAACTGTCCAATTGTCTGGGCAAAAATTTGATTCAAGGCTTGAAACTTGGTAGAGGTAATCTTGTAAGTCCAACATGAAGTATGCAAGTCACTTTGAGCATTGAAGGTCCAAAAATCCCTGTGCAAACGCAAACCCTAGTTTAGGTCAACAGTGCAAGGAGATGTCTTGAGCAGAGTGAACCCTAGCTTGATCTTGAGTTCAAAGAGTCTTGTGATGAAAAATAATGATAAAATGAGAGGGAAAATTTTGGGGTACAACAGTTGCCCTGTTCAATCTTCTTGAACCTGAAGTGTTAGATTGGCGAGTTTGGCCTTTCGTGACTCGAAGGTAAAAGATGATTGGACACTAGAGTGCCCGTAAATTTGCACTCGTCGAAGTAGTTAAGGGAATGGGCTTAAAGATGCCATTTGGAGGTGTGACAGAATCTTGTCGGTGATGGGCTTAAAGATGCCATCGAAGAAAATTTATCGCATAAGAGATTCCTTTGCGAGAGCCTGTACACCTGTTGTTGAGGAGGACTATGCCGGGGAATGCTGGTTTCTGTTGTGGTAGAAATAGAACTTCAGTCGTCTGTTATTCTACTGGGGAGTCATCTCTTGGTTGAGGAGATGACAGTGGACTGCTATCTGGTTAACATCCAGGCTTTACAGTCTTGTATCGCTATCTGGTCAATGTCCAGGCTTCACGATACTTTACTTCCTATCTGGTCAACGTCCAGTCTTTAGAAGAATATTAAATGGTTATCCGGTCAACATCCGGGTTTCCATTTTAATTTTGGGGCCTACTAATATCCGGTTGAATCCAGGCTTCAAAGTAATTGGCCGAGTAAACTGTTATTTGGTCAACGTCCAAGTTTCACAGTATACCTTACTGTTATCTGGTCAACATCCAGGTTTCACAGTGTTGTATTGCTATCTGGTCAACGTCCAGGCTTCACAATGCTTTTCTTCCTATCTGGTCAACGTCCAGTCTTCAGAAGAAATCTCAAACGGTTATCCGGTCAACATTCGGGTTTCCCTTTTGATTCTGGGGCCTACTAATATCCAGTTGAATCCGGGCTTCAAAGTAATTGGCCGAGCAAACTGTTATTTGGTCAACGTCCAAGTTTCACAGTATACCTTACTATTATCTGGTCAACATCCAGGTTTCACAGTGTACCTTACTGTTATGTGGTCAACGTCCAGGCTTCACAGTCTTGGATTTACTATCTGGTCAACGTACAGGCTTCACAATACTTCACTTCCTATCTGGTCAACATCCAGTCTTCAGAAGAATTTGCAGGGGATTTAACTATTTTCCGGTCGATCTCCGGATTTTAGTATAATCAAGGTATTATCTGGTTGAGTCCAGGCTTCATAACTAGAACAGGAATCTGCCCCTTGATTTGAATAAACAAATAGAGAAGCTTCCGTGTCTGGAGTATCTCTAAGCCGTTTTCCGAGCTTTGAATATCTGTTTTAGGTAGCTTATTAATTTCATCCTGAAAAGGGTAGAATGTTAGCTGAAACACAAAGTTATGTTGCATGAAATGTATGATGCAATACATGTGTCTTGTCAATGCTCATGATTTATGAATGTAATGTATGTGCATGTAAGCTGATTAGCTGTCTTGCTGAGGAAAATAAATCCTGGATAGCTAGAGATAATAAAATCTTTGACCGCTGTCGGGGAAAATAAATCCAAGATCACTGCTGGAGATTTCGAGATATTTGACAAACTCTGCGGGGAGAAGCTATACTGCTGGGGAGATCAGGAGTTTGGGTTGTATGCCAATCTACTGGGGATTCCAAGAGTGAGGATCTCCATTCTGTTGGGGATATCAGGGGAAAACTGAATGGTTTCCGCTGGGGATTAGTAGATCAAAGTTTCATCTCCGCTGGGGATCTTCATGATGTGCTGATTTGATCGGCGACTTCACTGGGGAAGGATAACTTTCTGGGGAATTATCTGGTTTTAAAGTGACTCTTCAGGGATAATGGAGAAAACTGGATTTCCCCGGGTGTTCAAAGGATGAAGTTTTGGCTCCTCTTGGGGAAGAAAGTTTCATCTTCACTGAGCGTTTGTAGTTCAAAGTTTTTCTCCACTGGGAATTGGGAATTTGAAAACTCAACTCTGATGGGGATTCTTGAAACTTAACTCTGCTGGGGATATGCATTTCAAGGTTTTAATTCCCCCGAGGATCTGGATGATGTATTGCAGGGGACTTCTCCTGGAATAGCCTAAAGATACCTTCATATATTTTCATCCTATCAGTAATTATTCTTTCTCATTTCGTTTTATTTGTAAGCAGCAATTATATTCAAATGCATATGTTTCATTTTAATAAATCATTAGACGTTTTCAAATAAAACACAAGTGTAAAAAGAAAGAAAAGACAAACAATTTTCTGCACTTTGAAGTATCTTTATATTAACTTTGTATAAGTATTATATACAAAGGAAATAGACATCCTAGTAAGAGAATGTTGTCATAAAATTGAGAAAAGATTTTATACAAAGAAAGATGGCTATGTGCAACAATTCCATGGGGTTCCCATTCTGCTATAGCCTTCGCAACTCTGAGTATCTTGTCCATTCTTCGCTTCGTCCACAGATGATTGGATTGATCAGAAGCCTGAAGCTTGTCCGTGAAGAGTTTGTCATTAAAGTGATCCGACGAGACATAGTCATACGCTTTAATTCCCTAACTTTTGCCTGGACCTCCCTTTCGGGTTTTCGATCCACCGGGAAACCCTTTTTTTCCCAAGTCGCCCTTTCGGGTTTTTAACTTGCCGGGTGTACAAATTTTTTTTGTTTATCCCTAATTTTTTCCTGAACTGCCCTTTCGGGTTTTCGATTCACCGGGATGCCCATTTTTGCCCAAGTCGCCTTTTCGAGTTTTCAACTTGTCGGGTCGTTTATGCGTAGTATCTTTTGACTATGTCTGTGTTTGCAGGGTGCGGAAGATCGTCGCCGTCCATGGTGGTTAAAATCATAGCCCCACCAGAAAAGATGTTTTTGATCTTAAATGGTCCTTTGTAGGTAGGAGTCCATTTTCCCCTGGGATCACTTTGCGGCAAGATGATCCACTTGATTACAAGATCTCTGACTTGATACACCTGACGCCTAACTTTCTTGTTGAAAGCCTTGATCATCCGTTTTTGATACGTCTGACCATGACAAACAGCGGTAAGTCGCTTCTCGTTGATCAAATTAAGTTGATCAAGCCGGGTCTGAATCCAATCGTCTTCACTTAAACCAACATCCTTCATAATTCTCAAGGAAGGGATCTGAACTTCCATAGGTAAAACAGCTTCCATGACATATACCAAAGAAAAGGGGGTTGCCCCAATTGAAGTATGCGCCGTGGTACGATATCCATGCAGAGCAAACTGTAACATCTCATGCCAGTCCTTGTAGGTGAATGTCATCTTTTGAATGATATTCTTGATATTTTTGTTTGCAGCTTCAACAACACTGTTCATCTTTGGCCGATAGGGAGATGAATTGTGATGTTGAATCTTGAACTGCTCGCACAGAGCGGTGATCACAGTGTTATTTAGGTTTGTACCGTCGTCCGTGATGATCCTGTCGGGGATACCATACCGGCATATGAGGTTCTGCTTGATGAAGCGGGCAACCACATTCTTTGTAACGGAGGCGAAGGAAGCTGCTTCGACCCATTTGGTAAAATAATCAATAGCCACCAGGATGAAGCAATGTCCATTGGATTCCGTAGGCTTGATCTCTCCAATCATGTCAATTCCCAACATTGCGAATGGCCAAGGAGCTGTTAGAATATTGAGAGGAACTGGAGGAATATGTACCTTGTCAGCATAGACTTGGCATTTGTGACAAGTACGGGCGTATTGATGACAATCAGCTTTCATGGTAGACCAGTAGTAGCCTGCCCTTAGAATCTTCTTAGCCATCGTATGTCTGCTCAAATGGGTGCCAAATGTGCCACTATGCAATTCAGTCATGATCTGCTCAGCTTCAACCTTGTCCATACAACGAAGCAGAACACAATCATGGTTGCGCTTGTATAGGATACCATTGCTCAGGAAGAACTTGGCAGCAAATCTCCTTAAGAACTTTTTGTCGTTGACTGAAGCTCCTTCAGGGTATTCTCGAGTCTTGAGATACCTTTTAATTTCATGAAACCAGGGTTGTTCCACTACTTCATCGGTATTAATCTCATGATAATGTGCAGATTCGTCCATTCGCTCGATGGTGATTTGGGGAGCCTCATTATCTCAGTTAAGTTTAAACATGGAAGACATTGTAGCTAGAGCATCTGCTAGTTAATTTTCTTCTCGCGGAAAGTGCTCGAAGGTAATCTGTTCGAAATGAGGCAACAATGTCAGGACATGTTCTTTGTATGGGATGAGATTAGGATTTTAGTGTCCCACTCTCCTTTGATTTGACTGATAACCAAAGAGGAGTCTCCAAACACAACCAAGGATTTGATTCCTAAGTCAATCGCAGCCTTGAGACCAAAGATACAAGCTTTATACTCAGCCATATTGTTGGTGCAGCTGAAGCAGAGTCTAGCGGTGAAAGGTGTATGGTAACCTTCTGGAGAGATAAGTATCGCGCCGATACCGATTCCAAGTGCATTTGAAGCACCATCAAAGTACAAGGTCCATCAGGATCCTTGTTCAGGTCCGTCATACGGTCTGTTACCTTTAATGTTGTCCAATGTCATAATGTCTTCGTCGGGGAAGTCGAATTTCATGGATTGGTAATCTTAGACAGCTTGATGAGCTAGATGGTCAACTAGTACACTCCCCTTTATAGCCTTTTGGGTTGTGTAGTGGATGTCATACTCAGTCAGGATCATTTTCCATCTAGCGATTCTTCCAGATAAAGCGGGCTTTTCGAAGATGTACTTGATCAGATCCGTTTTAGAAATCTGCAAAGTGGTATGTGTCAACATATACTGCCTTAGTCAGCGAGAAGCCCATACCAAAGCGTAACAAGTTTTCTCGAGCAATGAGTAGCGAGTCTCACAGTCGGTAAACTTTTTTCTACGGTAATAAATGGCATGCTCTTTTCGGCCAGACTCGTCATGTTGGCCCAATACGCACCCCATTGAATTATCTAAGACAGTCAAATACATGATTAACGGCCTTCCTTCGACGGGTGGCATCAAGATAGGAGGTTCTAGAAAATACTCGATTTTATCAAAAGCAACTTGACAGTCATCATTCCATTCAACCACCTGATCTTTCTTCAACAGCTTGAAGATTGGTTCACAGGTAGAAGTTAGATGAGAAATGAACCTTGCAATGTAGTTTAGGCGTCCCAAGAAACCTCTGACCTCTTTTTCAGTGCGAGGGGCAGGCATTTCTTGTATAGCTTTGACTTTGACAGGATCAACCTCAATGCCTTTGTTCCTGACGATGAATCCCAAGAGTTTACCAGACCTAACTCTGAAAGTGCACTTGCTAGGGTTCAGTCCGAGCTTATATTCCTTCAACCTGACAAACAACTTTTGCAGATGGTCGAGGTGTTCTTCTTCTGTTTGCGAACGGGCTATCGTGTCGTATACGTAGACTTCAATCTCATGATGTGTCATGTCCTGAAACAAAGCTACCATGGCTCGCTGATAGGTTGCCCCGACATTCTTTAGTCCGAATGGCATCACTTTAAAGCAGAAGGTACCCCACTGCATAACAAAAGTAGTCTTCTCCATGTCTTCGGGGGCCATTTTGATCTGGTTGTACCATGAAAATCCATCCATGAAGGAAAACACCTTATACTGAGCTGTATTGTCCACCAAGATGTCAATGTGTGGTAATGGAAAATCATCTTTAGGGCTAGCCCTATTTAAATCTCTGTAGTCCACACACATTCTCACTTTGCCATCTTTTTTTGGCACGGGCACAATGTTAGCAACCCATTGTGGATAGGAAGTAACAACAAGAAACTCGGAATTGAACTGCTTCATCACCTCGGCTTTGATATTTTCAGACATATCGGGCCTCATTCGGCGGACTTTCTGTTTGATTGGTGGACAGTCTTCTCTTGTAGGGAGGCGGTGAACCACAATATCTGTATCGAGTCCCGGCATGTCTTCATAGGACCAGGCGAAGATCTCAACATATTCATTCAACAGTTGAACTAAACGCTCTTTGACATTTGGCTTTAGGTTGGCACCCACTTTAACCTCTCTTTTGTCTTCGACAGTACCCAGGTTGATAGTCTCTAACAACTCTTCATGGGGCAGAATAGCCCTTTCTTCCTGTTGTAGAAGTCTAGCCAACTCTCCAGGCACTTCACAATCTTCATCACCTTCGTATTCGACATGATTGACCAGATCTTCAGAGTCACTGAAGGCCATAGCAGAATGGTTACCCATGGAATCCGGAGTGGATCGGTACCTGCATTTTGTGAGTGTGGGTGTGTGTAAGGGATAACCATCCTTAAACAAAATAAAATGTAAAAGGAAATAAAATGAACACAAAAGTTTATAGATGAAAACGTCCATGATTCATTAAAAATGGCATATGAAAATGAAGAATCAAAACCCTTACAAATGGACCTATATGCCTCGGGTAAGGCACAAGGCAAAAGAGTGTACTAATTGTTTAAAAATTATTACAGACCAACGGAAAATGTTCAAAATTTAAATTACTGATTGATGAAAGTAATGGGAACGAAGTCTTTCGCCTCCCAGTTGTTCAGTCCTCCTTCAATGGTTGGAAAGATCCAGTCTTCAAAATTTCTCTCATCTTCAACATTCTCCAAAGCATGAACTCCGTGATGAGTGATATTTAATGGTGGTCCTCCAACTCGGGAGTGACGCACAACCTTCTGACTAGCAACATTAAAACCCAAACCGAACTTATCTGCCTTGAAAGGAAAATCTGGTAGCTGAACCCATACTGTACTTCCTCCTTCCTTGATCACTGCCTTCGCATCTTTAAGGGATGACATCCGGGACATAGGTTTGGTAATGATGGGCACATCAGTCATTGTCTTGGTCGTTGCAATTTCAGGAGAAACCTCTTCAAAGTGTTGGAAAGGTGTTTCTATGAATTCACCATCTAACTCCACGTAGCGGAAAGAGTTAAGGTGGCTTATCATATACTCCTCCTCACCATGAGTTGCTATGATTTTACCCTGGACTGGATATTTGAGCATTTGGTGTAGAGAAGAAGTGACTGCCCCAGCGTTGTGGATCCATGGCCTTCCCAACAAGCATGAATATGAAGGACGGATGTCCATCACATAAAAAGTAGAGTTGAAAATTTTCGTTCCCACCTTAATTGGGATGTCCACCTCTCCGTGAACCATCCGCTTAGAACCGTCGAAGGCTCTAACAATGATATTACTGGACTTTAAGGTCAAACCTTCACAGTCTAGCATGTTCAATGCTTTCTTTGGTAGGACATTTAAAGATGACCCGGTATCAACCAGAACATGAGCAAGTGTGGTCCCTCTGCACTCTACTGAAACATGCAGCACATCATTATGCTTTCTTCCCTTAGATGTTAGATCGGCGTCAGAGAAGCCAAGACCATTATCGGCTGTAAGGCTAGCTACGCACTTTTGAAACTGATCCGCAGAAGTTTCTTGAGGCACATGCGCCGTCTTCAGGAATTTGATCAAGGCTTTGGCATGAGCCTCAGAACAGAGTAATAGGGCCAGCATGGAGATTTTTGAAGGGGTTTTCCCCAATTGTTCTATGACATCATAGTCGCTCTTCTTAATTATCTTTAAAATTTCCTCCATTTCCTTTTGGGTGGTCTCGGGGATAACCAAAGGCTGAGCCCTCGTCCTGACGGGCGCTTCTTGGATTCCCTTACCTTTATCAGCAGTAACAGTAGAGGGTACAACTTCAGGAATAACAATTTCTTCGATCACTGGACTTCGCACAGATATCTTGACTGGCACAGGAGAATTTGAGGGTCCGAACACTGCCCTTGGAGGAGAAATCTCTGGAGAGAAGATTTTTCCGCTACGAGTTATCTTACTTGTCCCCGCAATATTTCCTACGTCAAGAGTTTCTTCATCAGAATTCTCTTCGACTAATTCGATCTGCTTAACACCGTGGTAGAAGATCTCTCCTCCATAATTCCATGGTATCGTCTTGTTGGACTTATATGGGATAGGCCCCGGCATAGTAATCTTCAGCGATACAAACTTTGGATCAGGTGTAATCTTAACAGGTCTTTTGCAGACCTTGGAAAGATTGTTGGAAATGGTGATTATAGCAACATCATTGATTGGAGTAACAGGAGTAACAAGAGTAATAGTAGCAACAAGAGTTTTCTGAAAGAGGATCTCTTGATTATCCATCAGGCGTTGGATGCCTGACTTCAATAGCGGACAATCGGATTGTAGAGACGAACAAAAGTAACAATCTTTTTCATAGCCTGGGAAGATCCTGACTTTCAACAGATTTATCTTGATCATTGGCAAAGGGGTCATTAGGTCATCAACAGCGGCAACATACAAATCCTCTTCAATAACATGGACATTATGACCATGCTTGGGTATTGGGGCAGAAATCACGTTCGGCGTTTCGGGCGCATCGAATTCTACCTCCTTGGCATATATTAAATCTTGGATCTTATTTTTGAGGGCCCAACAGTTGTTGGTGTCGTGCCCTATGCCGTCTGAATGATAGGCACATTTAGCATTGGCATGATAAAAAGGAGAAGTTGTATTCGGATTTTGTGGCGGATCTCTCAAGGTTGTAAGGTTCAGCTTCAATAGATGGGGGAGAACCTGGGCAGGCGTCATGTTTATTTTTGTAAACTGCCTAGCAGGCCTTCCCCCTCTTTTTTGGTTGGTTCTTGGTTGATCATTCCTAGGCTGATCAACTGTAGTCTTTTGGATCATTACAACCCCCATCGTTGACCGACGCTCTTTTCTTCCTCGACCCTTTTGAGTGTAAATAGCTGACACATCCTTCTTGGCTGGAAAAGGTTTTTTGACAGCAGCAGAAGCAGATGTATCTTTCTGAATTTTACCAGTCTTGATTCCAGCCTCAACTCGTTCACCAGTCAGAATTAATTCAGTGAACCCTGCCGATGAACTCCCTATCAGGTGATTAAAGAATGGACCAGACAACGTCCCCAAAAACATATCAACCAGCTCTCTATCAGACAATGGTGGCTGCACCCTTCCAGCCAGGTCCCTCCACTTCTGGGCATACTCCTTAAAGCCCTCATTAGAAACCATGCCCATACTCTGCAGTTGAGTACGATTAAGTGCTAAATCTGCGTTATATTGATATTGTCGGTAGAAGGCAGTAGCCAGATCCTCCCAATTATGTACGTCGGCCCTCTCAAGCTGGTAGAACCAGTCCAATTGCATACCCGAAAGACTATCTTGAAAAAAGTGGACCCACAGATCCTTATCAGAAGAATTAGGTTGGATCTTTCTGACGTAGGATCGTAGGTGCATCTTCGGGCAAGACAAACCATCGTATTTAGCAAATGTAGGCACCTTGAATTTAGGGGGAATGACAATCCCAGCAACCAACCCTATTTCTTCGAAATCTAACCCAGGCACCCTTTGCACCTCCATAGCTGCCAACCGCTCTTCCAGATTCTTATACTTGTCGTCTGCATGAGGGTATTGCTGCTCAGAATAATCTTCGTCTTCTTCCTCTTCTTCTTCAGCCTCAGACTTGGATGGTACTGCAACTCCCTTTCCTTTGCCAACCCCTTCATCAGAAGTTGAAGGGAAGTCCAGGACCCTTCTAGCTTGGTTCTCAAATCTTCTACCCAGAGTGGCCACACCAACCCTTTTCTTCTTTTTCTCCTTTTCTTTTTCCTTCTCTTTCTCTAACAATGCTTTAACGTCCTCCCGACCCTTTGCCAAGGTCACGAGGAGTTGTTGGAACTGAGAATTTTGTGCTTGCAGATCTTTGACCGTCTGCTCTATATCCATCTTGCTGAAATTAACAGCAGAAAGATAAGGAAACCTGGTGTGAAGACCTGTTTATGCATATGATGAATGATATGTATTCATGTAAGGCATTCAAGGATTCATAAATTCAAAGTTGTTGCAAACAAAAAGAACACACGTCATATTAATAAGAAGAAATTTGTTAGTACATAAATTCCCCATGGGCAAAATATTACAAAATTATTAATGTAAAAAGATGTTGCGCATCCTCTTTGGTGCGATGTAGGTGTTAAGAGTCTCCTCTTCGTGAAGTCGGCGGGTAAGTTCCAAAACCTTCTTCTCACTGGAATAGAAGTTGGCTTCACAAGTGTTCCGTTCTTCCTTGAGCTGTATCCAAATCTTTTGCAATTCTTCTAATGATGTTGGCATGTCAGGATGTAGGAGGGTGTATGGAACCTCTCCTTCCATAACAGGCTCTTTGATCACGGGGAGAATGTAGGGGTAAGGCATCATAAGACTCTGGGCGCGGGTTCGTACCCACTTGAGGTAAGGCTCAAGGGGGATGGAATTCTTGTGTCCCAGTGTCTTACTATCCACTTTGTTGGGCATCCTCTAAGCTCGGATAAACCTTTGTCGAAGTCCTTGAGCGTCATTGTCGAAGTCAAAAACCAAATATGGAATTAGCATATCATGAGGGCCATCTCTTCGAGCATATCCAAATTGTCTCAAATCCAAACAAGGGTTGTAGGTAATGCCTCCCCTAATGCCAAGTAGTGGGACATTAGGGAATTCCCCATAACGATCAATGATGATGACATTTTCTCTGGACCGAGAACACCAATGAACATCAGAATGTGTGAGAGTCATCAACCGTTGTGACCACCTCAAGCCTTGCTCATTCTTCAAGACTGACTGGGGAAGGTGAGAAATAAACCACCTTACTAGAAGAGGAGTACATCACATGAGAACACCTCTTTTCCTCACTGTTCGTGTGTGAAATGAGTGTAGGATGTCCCCAAGCAATGTAGGCACAAGATTCCGAGATATGAAAATCTTGACAGCATTCACATCTATAAGCTGATCAGGGTTTGGGAACAAGACCAACCCATAGATGAGAAGTGCTACAATCTCCTCAAAAGCTTGCAGATCTAGAGAATTCCAGCAGTCTTGTGCCTTCTCAAACAGAAACTTTACCAAGAAACCCTTGACACCACTTCTGGTTTCCCAATAACCTTTGATATCAGATGGTTGCAAGTGTAAGGCTTGAGCAACATCTTCAGGCTTTGGTTCTCTTTCCGTACCGTTGTAGGTTAGTTAATGGAGAATAGGAATCCTCAGGAGTTGAGAAAATTCCTCCAAAGTAGGTACTAGTTGGTAATCAGGAAATGTAAAGCAATGGTGTAGGGGGTCAAAGAACTGGAAGAGGACTTTCACCATGTCTTCTTCAATGTTGGAGTTAACCAAATTGAGAAGTCTACCATGTCTCTCACTGAAGGAAGAATTCTCTAGAATCTTGGAAGTAAGCTCCTTGAGTAGAGGAGGGATTCTCACAAGGTTGACTTGAATTGTTTTCCTGCGAAGAGATTCCATTACCTATAAAACAAGAACAAAGATGAAGATCCAAATCCTTGAAATGGTTAGTGGATGCATATGATGCCTTATGATATTCATGATGTATGCACAAGTATATGTACAAGCAAGTCACACAAGTTCCTAGTTTCAGGCTTGCATGGGGTTTCATAGGTAAGTACCCTCTTGAAGTTAGTTGGCTCAACCTGTCCTATAAATAGTAACCGGGTTCTAAGGAGCTCAATATCACTGGATTATTTTCTGTGTTCATTGTTTCAGTTTAGCCACTTTACTGGCGACCGAAATATTCCAAGAAAATAACCCTCAATGAGTGTAGTATCGAGTATCTACCAACTTCGGACTGCACCAAAGCCGGTCATCTCACTACCCCTAAAAAGGCCAAGATGGTCAAGTAAAGGTTCTAAGAGTTCATTAGTGCTTCATGACATCACTCAGCGGCCCCGTATTCTCTTTGATTGACTCAAAGGCTACTGGTGCCCACAAATATGTCGCACTAATATAGCTATTGCTTCAACCATGTCAGTATACCCCGCACAGTTTCCATAATGTATTGCTATTTACCTATGAATGTTTCCCAAATCCGAGTAGAGGATTCAAACCCAAACGAGAGAACCAAATGTAAAGCAATCAAAGCAAACAAGATAAGCATGTAAAGGAGATCTAAACCCTAAGGTTACTCCACTTTTAGACTAATCCCCAGCAGAGTCGCCAGTTCTGTGATACGATGGGAGAACTGACTTGAGGTTTTGCGTTTGTGTTCGCAAATGTTTCGGTTTAGCAAGAGTCGCCACCGACTTTTTATTTTATCCAAAGGAAAGGTCAAAAAGCACAGGAAAGACCTTTGAGATGTTTTCTTGGGTTCGGGGAGTAGATTATGAAAAGGGAAGGTGCAAGCACCCTTTTCATCCATGGTTATCCATGGGCTCTTAGTTACTTGTTTAGATCACTTGCTTTTGCTTTCAATTGTTTGAAATGGTGCTTTGTGTGTGGTTTTTGAAAATGCTTTGAAAAAGAGGCCATCATTGTGGCAACCTTTGTAATGATTCTTGTTTGAATATATACAAAGGTGTTTGTCTTTTGAAAAGATATTTCAATGTTTGAAATTTTGTTTTTGGGAAATGTTTTGAAATTGTGTTGTGAAGTGTGTTTGAAAATAGCAAGGATGTTTTGCATGTTTTGATCAAGTAACTAATAGTTGTCTACCCTATTTTACTCAAAGATCTTTCCTACACGTTTTTAACCCTTTTGACAGTGTTGTTTTACCATTGCATTTGGTAAACAACCTTGTGTTTGGATGTTAAACGGGACAGGCGCAGGTCATCGTATAGACCATGATAGCAATTGTGTTAAGTATTTTTTAGCAAATTTTCCGAGGGCCTAGATCATTTTGTATAGGCAACCAAGATAGCGTCATCGAGGGACTATGATCTTTTTGTTTTGTTTTTGTTTTACCAAAGTACTCAACATGCATAACATGGCCCATTTTCAAAGCAACAAGTGGATGAAACCCTAGGGATACATGTGTGCATTGTGTCATCATTTTCATGCATTTTGTCTTTGTATTAGTCAAGCTATTTGTTTGATTTTGGATTTTTGCATACAAACCCTAATCTCTAATCATGGCATAATTGAAAGCATAAATGCGTAAAATAAATCTACACTATTACAATACTTGATATGGGAAGGGGGATACAATTTTTGAATGGGGAATATTTGCAAGAAAATAAAACCCTAATATTTACTATTACATCCAAATTGAATAATTGGTAAAAATAATAAATGAGCAATATTTAAATAAATTAATTAAACAAATATACAAAATATTATGAATATGCAAAAAATGTTTTGTTTATTTTTATGTATGTAAAAATATTTAATGTAAAAAGAAAGAAATAAAAAGATTATTTTTAGTTTATCAATTAAGGGTAAAAAACCCTAATTTTCTTTTAAGAAGTATATTTATTAATATTATTTATTTATGCACAATAAAAATCTATTCAAGTGTAAAAAAAATATATTAAAAAAAGTATTATTTTTAATAAGGGTGGAAACCCTAGTTTTTCTTTTAAGAGAATAAATATATTAAATATATTATTTATGTATAATAAAAGTGAAATAATGTATATACAAAAATAAAAAGTATATTAGAAAAATATCATTTAAGTATAAATAATAAAAATAAAAGTATAATATTTTTATATATTATTTTTAGGTTTTCATCAAATAAAATAAAAGTATATAATCACTAAATTAATTTTATGTTAGAAAAAATAAAATAAAATACAAAAATAAATGTGAAAATTTATGAAAATATTTTTGAGTATTTTTTATGTTTGGAAAATATAAAATAAAATCAGAAATGAAAAAATAAATAGGAAAATACAAAAATATAAAGAAATTGGGCCAGGGGGTGCATTCAGCAAAAGGGGGTGTCAAAAGCAAGGCCAGAACCAAGCCCAACCCACTGACTTCATCTTCAACCTCTTGTTCAAACAAAACACGCGCCCTGTACAAAATGCTAGATCCTGCATATGTGCTATAATGCAAAAACTCAAAACATCAAAGTTGTAGCATTTTTCAAGACGAATTCAACCATATAAGAAACTTAAACTAACTTCAAAGACCAGAGAGAATTTCTCTGGCCCTAATTTCTAACCTAACTTTTTCAGAAAGTTCATGGATCAAATTCTTTTTACACGCTTAACTTAAATGAAAACTGAGCTTATGTACAACTTCATGGCTATGAATACTATATTTTTCATTCACAAACTTAAGCCTAATTGTTCCTAAATAGAGAGATAGGAAGTTGACAAAAACCTGTTTTAGTTGACTTTGTGTATGGCAATGTGGAGCTTTTCAGTGAGGCCTGAGATGTTTGGGAGCTTCCCCAATGCCTAGCTTGCCTTGAATGTGCTTGAACAAGCCTATAGAACTCAACTTGCACAAGCTGAAATCAAAAATGGCAAACCCTGTAAATGGAGTTACAGTCAATGTTTAAGGGTTGGGATAGCATGGATAGGTTGTATGGAAGGTGTTTGAAATAGTTTGAGGCAAAACGCAAGAGAGATTTATGCTATGGAAATCAAACTGCAGGGGGTGCCCTGTTTTGCCAATGGAAGATGATTTTGTGCTATGGGAGGTTTCAGGACTCAAAGGCTCATGTTTTAGGCTCAAGGGTATGTGAGAAACTTGTCTCAAGTGCTTGCAAAAGTTTGTTCTTTCAGATGTTCAAGTTGTGTGAATTTTGACATGTTTCTTGTATATGAAGCAAAAAAATTAGAAGTGATGGAAGACAAGCCTGTACAGGCTATCTATCAAAATTGAAAATTAGGCTTGTCTTCCATCACTTCTAATTTTTTTGCTTATAATGTTGGACTTACATGAGCTTATAATGTTGATGTGGGTCAAAATTTATGAGGTTTGACTGTAAATTGGCCATAGTTGACTTTTTGCCCAATACAGTTGATTTCTAGGTCAACTGTCCAATTGACTGGGGAAAAATTTGATTCAAGGCTTGAAACTTGGTAGAGGTAATCTTGTAAGTCCAACATGAAGTATGCAAGTCACTTTGAGCATTGAAAGTCCAAAAATCCCTGTGCAAACTCAAACCCTAGTTTAGGTCAACAGTGCAAGGAGATGTCTTGAGTAGAGTGAACCCTAGCTTGATCTTGAGTTCAAAGAGTCTTGTGATGAAAAATAATGATAAAATGATAGGGCAAATTTTGGGGTACAACAATCATGAAGTTTGACTGTATGTTGACCATAATCGACTTTTTACCCAATACAATTGATTTTCAGCCATCTGAGCAATTGACTGAGAAAATTTGTGATGCAAGACCTGAAACTTGGTATGAGTAATCTTGGAGACCTATAATGAACCATGAAAGTAATTTGAAGCATCAAAAGTCCAATTGTCCTTGAGAAAACCAAAACCCTAATCTGTGGGCTCAGTGCTTAAGAGGTGAACTTGTCTGATCAAACTCTTGAAACTTCTTGAGCATTTGAGATCTTTTGTGAGAAATGTCTTGAGAAAAGAGAGGGAAAATTTTGGGGTACAACATTGGTCTTATCATCACACCATCCAATGTTAACTTCATCAAGCTGTATTTCGATAACACATTAAGGGTATAACCAGTATCAGTGAGTACCCTGGACAGGCTTGTAGTACCTATCTCGATAGAGATGTGCAGTGCTTTGTTGCCATCTCGGCCTTATGGAGGTAACTCACTGTTATTGAAACCGAGATATGATCTAGACGTTAGATTTTCTACAACATTGTCAAATTTATTCACAGTAATTTCTTCTACGACATGGGCAAACGTCAGAACCTTCATTAAAGAATCTCAATGCGCTTATGAATTAATGAATAGTGAGAGTATATAAATTTTGGTTGGGGTTCAGTGAAGCTGATCCACCATCCTATAGTCACTCCTTTTGATTAGCTTCATAAATTCATTAGCCTCTTGATCAGTAAAGTTCTTGCTCGGAGGTTCTAGACCTTGACTTGCTTCCAACACTGCTTTTTCTTTGTCCTTCACCAACATATCATTTTTTTTTACCATAACATCATTATTCTTTGGAGGTTCTGATCCAAAGACTCGACCACTGCGGGTCATGCCTCTTTTTCCTGCTATGTTTGTGATTGCAGGTCCTTGACTTAATGATGGCTCACATTCTTGTTTTAAGCTTTCGACGTACGCAGTTGAATCATAAATCCATGGTAACTCTTTGTCACTCTCATAAGGAGTAGGAGATGGCCCCCTAATTACTATTGTAGCCTTTGGAACTACTAGTATCCTCAAAATTTGCTTCGGTGTTATTACCGGTGTTTCTGCTGATTCTCCCTACAGAATCACTAGAGTCTTCTTGTTAAGGTTCAACCTTTAGCAAGGAATTACCAATGGCTTCTTTGTACTTCCCTCAATCGCATATATATATATATATATATATATATATATATATATATATATATATATATATATATATATATATATATATATATATATATATATATATATATATATATATATATATATATTCTCCTTTAGGGTATGATCCGAATTGGACTATCCCATGGTCCACCAATTGTTGTAATGTCCTTTCACAATCTTCATTATGTTCTAAAAGGAATCCACACTCCAACATATATTCTTTTAACAAATTTATTGGGGCCTTTACTCGTCGGGCTGCCCCAAAGTAAGTGACTACTTCGATTGCATTTATTGCTGGTCCACCGTGAGGAGGCATAGGGTTTGACTTGACATTGGGTTTATCAAATGTGATATCTTGGGCATCCAACAAATCTTGAACCTTATGTCTGAAATCCTAACATTTATCTATGGTATGCCCTAGAGAATTTACATGATATTCGCACCTGGCATTGGCATCGTACCTTGGTGGGAGTGCCCTAACTGAAGGAGCTAAAGGTTTTAGCTCTACCAAAGATGCCTTGACTAAATGTTGTAATAATTGATTATGCGGCATGGGTAGAGGATCAAATTTTCTTGGAGGCCTCTCAATCCTGTTTTGTTGTTGTTCTCATGGAATCACCAATGGTTGTTGTGCCCTTGGATGCAATGCTACAACATTGACTTCTTCCTTATTTTTCAAGAAGTTAGAAATATGTCTTTTTGAATTATAAGGGGTACTAGGTGATGCCCCTTGTATCTTTCCACTTTTCACACATGCTTCAATCCTTTCACCAATGGTCACTAAATCAGAAAATATGGATGAGATGCTTCCTACCACATTTTCATAATATACCCTTTGCAAGGTTCCCATGAACATATCGGCTAGATCTTTCTCTATAAGTGGTGGCTGCACACAGGATGCCATTTCTCTCCACCTTTGCACATACTCTTTGAAAGATTCTTCCTTCTTCTAAGATAGGTTCTGGAGTTGCATACAGGTAGGTGCCATGTCCAAATTGTATTTGTATTGTTTTAGGAAGGCATTAGCAAGATCTTCCCATGTCTAGATATAGACTCGCTCCAACTGCATATACCAATCTAAAGACGCCCCGCTCAAACTGTCTTGAAAACAATAAATCATCAGCTTTTGGTCATGAGCATATGCATGCATCTTCCTGCAATACATGCGCAGATGGTTCCTTGGGTAGGTGAATCCCATGTATTTCCCGAAGTTAGGTACTTTGAATTTGGGTGGGATCGCCACATCAGGAACTAGACCCATTTCAAGGGCATCTACATCGAAAGTATCATAACCCTCCATAGCTTTTAACCTTTCCTCCAGAGCTCTGTACTGCTTGAGCACCAAGGGATTCTCAGTATCATGAGTATGGGTTATTCTCTGAGGCACTTGATTAACATCCTCTAAGTCGTAGTCTCCATACTACAAGTCCAAGTAGTTGCCTATGTTATTAATTGAAATCTGTAGGGTGTGAGATGCCCCTACTTTTGGTGGAGGTGTGACAAACCCTTCAAGATCTACTTGTCTTGTCTCTTGTTGGGCCATATTTGACTTTTGAGGTCCTGCCTCCGGTTCTCTCCTCGGTTGGTGACTGCTTGATGCATCAATGGTCTGGGATACTTCTTCAAAGGCTGCCCTAGGAATTTGCTCATGTCTTTCAATGATGTTCTTCAAGGCTAGAAGAACCTGACTCATGTCTCCTCCTATGGAGTTAATGTTTATTTTGACTTGTTCCAAATCCTCTTTGAATGCTGCTTGATTTTCTTTAATTTGTTCCATCACTTTCAGTTGATGAGCTCTTGTTTGGTACGGTGGTTGGAGAAGTGGTGCTTTTCGTCTACCAATTGTTTAACTGGAGATTTTTTTTTGTAAAAAAATGAGTTTTGTATGAAATGAAGATGTTTGTGAATGTATGGATGCGTATGAATACGCTAAATTTTTTTTTAATGTCTTGGATATATATATATATATATATATATATATATATATATATATATATATATATATATATATATATATATATATATATATATATATATATATATATATATATATATATATATATATATATATATATATATATATATATATATATATATATATATATATATATTTAGGTTTCACTTTTTTATTGGTGAGCATCTAAAAAATAAATATGTAAACGAGATACGGAAACAAAATGCCTTTATTGAAAGTAATAATTATCTTTAAAAAGAGAACATAATTCAGATATTGAAAAATATTACAGCTTTAAAACAATAAACTCACTAAAAGAAAATAAACAAAGGGAAATAATCTTCTAAGCGCGCCTCTAGATGTCTACCCTGAAGCGATCGACCATTGTTCGGCAAAGCTTAAGAAAGTTTTCAACATCTTTTGGAAGAGGAACCATCACATTTTCTGCGTCTCTCAACCTTCTAGAGATGTCTTCGATGAGCCTGTTGGCTAAGAAGGAATGCTTGGCGTGCTTGCCTTTGTAGTATTGGTATTCACGGTAAAAATTGGGAATTATCTTATGATTATTCTTTCCCGCTTCGGCGATCTTCATATATTGCTCTTCCCAATATAACTTCTCAGCCCTTATCTTTGTATAAAGTCTTCGTTGTATTAGGAAATCTTTTCGAAGGCCTTCTAATTCAAGGCACACTTTCTCATACTCCTTGGTCTTTTGGCTGAGCATCCTTTCTGCCAACATCCTTTTGTGGTGTTCCCCCACTTCCTATTCTTGGCTATCTCAGAGTCTGGTGGTGAGGTACATCATTTTCTCTTCTTGGTCTAGAGAGGCTTATGCCAAAATTTGGATTTGGGCCCTTAAACTCTCCTCTATTTCCTTCTTATCCTGCATTGCTTTTTGATACCACCTGTTTAATCTCCCGATTTCATTAGCAGCATCCTCCAAGTGTTGATTGTGAAAATCCAAGTTGAAAGTAACACTTAACACCCCTTCAGTTGAATGCTTCAGTTTAAGGCTATCCTTATCAAATGCTCCACGTTCTTACTGAATCTGTTGATCTTTTGACTCAAGGATGTGTTGCATCTGTCTTTTCTCCTTGGCTAAGTTATGAAGGTTAAGCTTGTTGCACCCTAAAATTTACCCTTTTGATTTAGGCTTATGTTTCATTATGAATATCATACTGCATTGCATTCATACATTGTGATGGGATCAATACTTCGGTTATCAAGTCTTCCTCAAGCTTTGAAGGTTGATTGCATTGACAGATTGCTCAAGATTGAACCTTATTATCTAAGCCTATGGATCTTTCAAGCTCAAAAGTTATTGCATATCTCAAGATATTTTATCCATCTCTTTGGATCATCAGAGGTTTGAAGTTTGTGTTTGATTATAAGAAGAATCACTCTTCTGATTCACCAGTCAAGTTAGGGTTTTTTTAATCAAGGCTATTGATCAATGTATAAGTCTTGATTTGGAAGCTATAACATCTCATTGGTATTTGAAAATTCTTTGTACAAGAATTTGGTCAAGATGCCCAGAGGATTTGAAATTTTGGAGATGATTCACCAGTCTCCTAAGGTGTTAACCAAAACTAGGGTTTGGGATTTCATCAAGATTTCTTGAGAATTTTGAAGTGAAACTTTGTACATGGCCTCTATATGTTTGGAAGATAATATGTTTGAAATCTTGATCATTAATTTTGAAGGGAAGTGGATCAATTGATTCAAAGGGGAAAAATGGTCATTTTAGTCAAAATCAGTCAAAATCAGGAGTTGACCAAGTTGGACTTTTGGTCAACTATCAATTTAAGCATCCTCTTTTCATATTCCATACCCAAATTCATCTCTGAATCATGAGAAATGGTAAATTTGAGTGTAACTTGTTCAAGAAGTAACTTAAAAATTAAAAAATTTATAAGTGTCAAGATGACTTCTCTTGGGCAAGTCACGCGCATAATTTCATCAAACACTTGGCATGCCATTTTGTGGAATCAATTTCTTGTGACTCAAGCCTCAATTTGAAAAATTAAAAAGAGGATTTTGTTGCCTTCCATGAGAGCTTCCCATTGAGCCTTGAATCATTCAATTTTGCCAAAGTTTGAGTGAGTTGTAACACCTCAAAGTTGGTACCTCAAGGCTGACTTCATGCACACCATGCAAGCCAGACGCGCGCGCGGACCAGGCAAGCCAAATCACACTTTTGCCTCAAGTTTTCAACATCATTTCTCCATCAAGTCAGACTCAATTTGAAAAATTCAAGGCCCTGTGATGTTCTATATTATGAGAGCTCTTGAAAGGCCCCTCAAGCATCCAAAACGCACGAAGGAATTTTAAGTGGCCTAAGCATAAAGTCATCTAGCCATAATATTGGGAAACCATGTCCATGTTGTATATTTTTGCACAAATCCAGTTTTGATTGATGTCAGGTAGCATTCAACATGTGTTTAGCACGAAATTTACACTCTTTGTTTGCCAAAACAAGTCAAGCCAAGTCACACCATGTTCATGACCCCCCTTCTTCATGCTTGGCCAAAATGGAAAGTTCCTCCTCTCTCATTTTTTTCCTCACGTGATCAGCATAACCAGCTCACCAAATGCACATTCTTTTCTCAAATATCCACTCAACATGACATCACAAAAACGACTTCTAGGCTGGGCATAACAGAAGCAAAACACATCACCATATATCACTCTCTTCATTTTTTATGTTTTTTGCAATTCTGCTTCTAACGGTCTTGAGTTCTTCAAAGACCTTTTTACCCTCAGCAGTCACTCTATATAAGGCATATTTCACTCTCTTTCAAGGGACGGATTCATTCTCTCAAAAGATCAAAAGCTACTATCTCTCTCTCTCTCTCTCTCGAAAAGTTTTCTGCTTCGAAGCTTCCTTATTCTCCATTCCAGAGCTCGATTCATGACCATTTTCACTTCATTGAAGCATTAGAAGCAAGGGACAAGGGTTTTCGCTTTATTTCAGAAGACATAATTGAGTTTACTTCTCAACTCGAAAGGTATTTTCAGATCTTGATTCTTCATAATTTTGCTTGTTTCATGTGATTTAAAGCCTGTGATCATGTTCATAGCTGGCCAGATCTTACATCTGATGTATAAACTTGTTTGATTTTGAAGCATATACGATTTGGTGAACTTTTGGTTTTTCACGATTTAATGATTTTTTTCAGTTTTCTTGCTCTGATTTCTACTTCTATGATCGATCATTTTGAATTTTGTGAAAAGCATGATGTAGTTGATAGTTTGAACTTTGATTTGTGATTTGGATCATTAATTTTGGTGGAGGAACGAGGCAGAAATTGCAAGTAGAACATAGGTGTCTGAAACTGAGAAAACGCGCGTTAGGGCTTGTCTTGAGGAAGAAGATGAAGGCGTGGCTGGATCTGATTGGTCCATTGGATTTTTAATGCAATTTTTCATATTTTTGTTTTTAATTGATTTCTTCTGATTTTATTTTGTGATCAAAACATTTTCAAAAATCATGAAAAATTACCATAGGCTAATAATAATTTTTAGTATTTGTCATATTTTTTTTGTAATTTTTCAAAAATGTTTTGATTGGTTTAAAATTTCATAAGTTTAATTAATTGTTTGTGCAAAGATTATTTTTATTTTAATAGTTTTTTTGATATAAAAATTCCACAAAAATTATCTTTGACTTTAGAAATTGATTCTTATTTGGGTTTAGAATTTTTTCTATTTTTGATTAGGAATTTAATTTGAGAATTTAATTTGAAATGTTTGCTTCATAATTTTTATTTTAATACTTCCTTTAATTCAAAAATCCTCAAAAAAATCATATAAGTTTGTTTTTAATCATAGTATCTGAATATAATTTAGTTTTGACCTTTTTATGACTTTTGGCTAGGGTTTGCATTTTTGTCATTAAATAATAGTTTAATTGTTTAATTGTTTGTTTGGTTTTATTTTAATATTTCCTTTAATTCAAAAGTTCCACAAAAAATCAGGGATGTGTGCTTTTAATTCTAATATTTGAATATAATTTTGGTTGGTTTTTTTCTTCTGATTTTTTATTAGAATTTTATTTTGAGATGTGATTATTTGTTTAATTGGTTAATTGTTTGAAGTTGATTTTATTTTTGACTTTTCTTTAATTCAAAAAATATGGAAAAAATAGGTATTCTGACCTCTTGAGTTTTGTCATGTTTGATGTATATTTGTTCTGTTTTTTTATTTATTTTGATCTTATCTAATTAATATTTAAGATTAAAAGTCAAATAATTAGGGTTTTATTGCTTATTGTGTAAGTTTCAATTCAAAAACCATTATTTGACTTGGTTTGATATTTTTTTCCATAAATTATTTTGAAAACTTGTCTAGTTTTGATAGTTTGGCCAACTAATTTTTAACTTTGGGCCTCATTTGATCCACTCCTCAACCATTCATGAACTTAAGACTTGCTTTTTGACTTCTACACACTTCAAAGATGCTAAGAAATTTTTTTGTGTGAATTATTAATCCTTGTTTCTATTTTTGATGTATTTTTGAAGTGAAGGTACCCAATTAATGTTGCATATCTTGTTGCAATTTGCTTGATGGCCAATGAACTTGAGTGAGGCCTATAATTGGGCACCTAATGATCATGTTGGTTCTGTTTATCCACATAAACTCAAGTCATTTCACTTAGTGCCCCAAGTGTGAACGATTGAACCCTTTGATGCATTGTATGGGATTCCTCTTCTATTATGCTTGTGAGCTGTGATGAAGTAATTGAGTATGATTGAATTGTGTTTTCTACTGACCTTCATGGTCTTTTGATTGTATTCTTCTCAAGCTCCCATGATCCTTGATTAATATTCAATTGTCAACTCAACATGGTGATAGAAAGGAGCAACACTCCTCTAATTTTTGACCAAATTGTGCATATGCCTATTTCTTTTTGTTTATCATGTCTAATGTTTGATAATTGCTATCATGTTTTCTCACTTCATTATGGAGTCATCATCCATCCCTTATGTGAGTCATCATTCAATTTATGGGAATACTAACTTGGCTGTTGAATGTGCGAGGTACTTTGAGAAAAGTTTTCCATTTTTGACTCGAGGCTACTGTGTTTCACTTTATTTGTTGAACATAATTTATTGTATTAGCACTACTCTTGTGCTTGGAATATTTGATAGTCTCTACAGGATATATATGTGATTATGAATGCTATGCATTGCCCATGGGATCTGTTCATATCTGAAAATCTCAATACTTACATCCTGATGGCGTAATTTCTGACTTGATTTGTCTACTGATGCCAGCTTGCTTGAAGTTCTCTGGGTTTCTTTTATTCTTGCTCAGTTGCTACAGATAGTTACCCGTTTGGTATTGCACTATTTCCTTTCTTCTATTTTCATTTTGTATAGTTCTATTTTTCATGATGGGACCTCTGTTGCTGATATATGTCAGGAGGCCCTCTGTTTTGTTTGATACATGTGTTGTGTTTGTTTCTTTAACTTATGATCGATGAGTCACCTAATTTAGAAATTGAGATCACGACTTCGCTCTCAGTGCATGTTCCCTATAGGATATTTATTGGCTTTCCTTCTTTAACTTTTGATCGATGAGTCACTCAATTTAGAAATTAAGATCACGACTTCGCTCTCAGTTCATGTTCCCTATAGGATGTTTATTGGCTTTCCTTCTTTAACTTTTGTTCGATGAGTCACTCAACTTAGAAATTGAGATCACGACTTCGCTCTCAGTGCATGTTCCCTATAGGATGTTATTGTTTTTCTTCTTTAACTATTGATCGATGAGTCACTCAAGTTAGAAATTGAGATCACGACTTCGCTCTCATTGCCTGTTCCCTATAGGATAGTTTTGTTAAGCTTCCTTTGACATGTTAATTAAGGTAGGAATCCATGTATGCTAACATATGATATAATTTTCCTTTATCCTCAACCTTAGGGTCAATCATTGTATGATAACACTAGGGATAATGCTAGGCTATTTTCCCTTAGTTGTTTTTCTCTTCCTTTGCATTTTGCATCTTAAAACAAAAACTGTTTACTTGGCAAATCATAAAACACCTCGAATAAACTCAAACCCTCCTTCAAGGTAAAAGATACAAATCAATCTTATTTATTTGTGCGCCTCTTGGCATTGTTTTTAAACCTGGTTTATCGATGTTTTGCCATCACACATTTGTTTGAAGCCGATGTTTCGCCATCGCACATGTTTGTTATCCTACTTTGATTCTCAATATCATTGTTAGGTGTGATGTTTTGTCATCCCTTTTATCGATGCTTCACCATCTTTTCTATTATACCTTGTTATCTTTTAGCCGATGTTTCGCCATCACACATTTGTTTGAAGCCGATGTTTTGCCATCGCGCATGTTTGTTATCCTACTTTGATTCTCAATATCATTGTTAGGTGTGATGTTTTGTCATCCGATTTATCGATGCTTCTCCATCTTTGCCATGATACCTTGTTATCTTTTAGCCGATGTTTCGCTATCGCACATTTGTTTGAAGCCGATGTTTCGGCATCGCACATGTTTGTTATCCTACTTTGATTCTCAATATCATTGTTAGGCGTGATGTTTTGTCACCAGTTCTATTAATGTTTCGCTGTCCTTGCCATGATATTTTGTTATCTTTTAGTCGATGTTTCGCCATCGCGCATTTGTTTGAAGCTGATGTTTCGCCATCGCACATGTTGGTTATCCTACTTTGACTCTCAATGTCATTGTCAGGTGTGATGTTTTATCATTTGGTGTTTCTCTATCTTTGACATGTTACTTTGCTATTATTTATTCGATGTTTTACCATCTCATTTGTTTGTTGCTTTATTCGATGTTTTGCCATCTTGACTGTTTTTTGTTGTCTTAACTAAAAAACACAAACCAACCAAAATATATGAGCCGAATTACGGCTGCTCTGATTCCTTAAAAGGGATACGTAGGCAAAGGGGTAAGGCCCAACCGAGCACAACTTTTATTTTCCCTACATTGTTTTCTTTTGTTTCTTTTGCATGCATTCCCTTTTTAGCTTTAATCCATAGACATAGGATTTTACCACACCCGTTATATTAGACAACAAGAGTGGATACCATAAAGTACTACGGGCGTGTGGGGTGCTAATAGATTCCCCTCGCATAACAGAATCCCTTACCCGATCTCTCAGTCGAAAGACTGTGATTTCTCCCTCTTCAGGTTTTCTCGATGTTTACCCTTCCCTTTCGGCGGGATAAAAGACGTTCGATGGCGACTTCATTGATGTTTCATTACATCCAGATGACAGGTTCGTCCAGGTCGTTTCAAAGCTCCAATTCTTCCTTTTCCCTCTGAGCTTGCTTCAAGGAATTCTTCAGACCGTCCATCTCTTCCAAGGACATAGGCGGAGCCTCTGTCACCTCTGGCTTGTATTCATGATCTATGTCAAATGGTAGTTTAACAATTTGTACTCTATCCAAAACCCATAGAGTGTAGGGCTCTTTTGCCACAACATTCTTCTTTTTTATCTTTTCTTTTATTAACCTTATTCCAAGCCCGGATGACTTTGTCTAGCAACTCTTGGTCATATTTACCCATGTCATGAATGATTAATTGTTGAAGCTGTTTGTCCGAGGGTTTATCTTCTAGAGGATACTCTAGTTGTCATAGGGCTAAGGTATGGTTGTAATTAATGCAACCTTGTGATTCGATCAATGGAACATTAGGAAAGTCCCCACAACTATAAATGGTATCACCAATGTCCAGCTTCCTTGCATACCATAATATAATATTAGCAGTAAGAGAACTTAATTTTTTAGGCCACTCATATCTTGTCAGATTTGAAATTACGTAGTCTTCCTTGTAGAGATGAATCATAAACCAAGAGTACAACAATGGAATGAAACAATTCAGAGCACCCCTTCTTTTTTTGTACCGCGTATGAATTGTATAATAAATGTCAGCAAGCAAAGCGGGAATTGGATCCATATTAAAAGTTTTGCACCCCAAAACACGCTAATAACCGCAAGGTCAATATAGTCCAAAGTCCGTGGAAATAAAATTACACCGAATACAAGTAGTCCTAAAAAATTGATACAAGATTCTCACTCTTTGTTATTACCAAGATCCAAAGCCTCAGTCTCCAAGTAGACTCTCTTAATCCCTCGTATGTCACCTTCTTTCTTGTAATTAAGTGACAATTCGGGATAAGGGATCCCTAAGCCTCCTGCCAAGATTTTGACGTCAATAGTCTGCCCTATACCAACATAAGCTTTTTTATTTAGAGAAGTTCAGAATTCTATCAAATTCTTCCAGAGTCGGCGCTAGCTGAAAGTCTTGAAAGGTGAAGCATCTTAGTGGAGGGTCCTAGAACTGAATTAGGGTAGAAATAAAATCCAGTTGCACTTCTACTATGGTCAAGTCAAGGGTATCTCCATAGCAACGAGTCAACATTTTCAGAGCCTTTTCAGAAAGTTTTCCTTTTATAGCCTTGATTTTGGACATATCTGGCTTGATGGTATTGATGCAGACAAGTCGTTTCCCTTTTTTATTCATTTTTCAAGACACTCACCAAAAACCTTTTGTTATTACTTTTTTAACCCTGTGAATAAGACAAACAAAAGAAAATAGAGGATGACGAATATATGAAATGAAAAAAAATGTACGAATGCATGAATGTAGGGCTTAGTGACGGGATTTTATGAATGGTACCTTTAGAAGGTAGGCTCCTAGTTTTGGCCTATGAATATTCTACCCTCCCCATAAGGTGGTTTCCTTAAGGGTATCATGAATAACACCAGAGGGAAAGGGACAAGGGCTCTCTTAAGTGGAGCCTCTTTAGAGACCGAAACATTCGTCTCTAGGTCATGAAAGGTCTTATCATGAGATTTGGTTTGAAGGTTTGTACAAAGCGTCATAGGTTTCATTCTAAAGTCCTACTTCCCAAGAGAATGTCTCTTGAGACGTATTCCTTTTGCAGAATTCCACCAACTCTAGGTGAAGTCGTCACATTAACTCATAGGGCTGATGTAACCCCTTAGCTAATAGACGAACCTTCTTTCTAAGGGTTTTTGAAAATATTTTTGCGATAATACAAATACCACCAATGAATAAATATTATAATAAATAAATGCAACAACTAAACCAAAAATGAATAAATAAAATAGAAACAAAATTTGAAAACACCAAAACCCTAAACTCAAAATAAACTAAACCCTAGATTTGAAATCCCCAGCAGAGTCGCCAACTGTTGTAATCAGTTTTAAATCGAGAGTCGCCACTACTAGTTTTTATCCAAAGGAAGGGAATCTAATAGTAAACCCTAATTTTGTACACAAAGATTCTAGGTTCTTACTTTGTTTTAGACGAAGGAAAGATGTTAGGCACCCCTCATATACCTTGTTCACAAGAATACTAGAGTTTATATTTTAAAGGTTTAGGGTAAGGGTTTTAATCTTTTATTAGGGGAACTCACCATGATTTTTAAGTCGTGTGCCTACGTATCCTCTTATAAGGAATCAAAGTCCCAATTCGTAGTTCGCATGGATTTGTGTTTTTTATGGATTGCACATATATTTTACTCCCCCTCGTCCTTAGTCCGGGTGTATGAATAACAGAGATATTGGACCCAGTGCGCAATTAATTAAAACATGCTTCATAATCCTTTTCGAAAATTAATTGTTGGATTAATTTAATTATGAAAAATAATTTATTGTTGGTTAAATGTTTTTTATGTACTAAGTATAGAAAATATCTTATTTAAATGCATGATTAAAAAATAATTTAATTCAATAAATAAAATATATATTTGGATGCATTTTTAGAAAAAATAATATTTGATTCTATGATAATAATAATTAATATAATATTAAAACTATAAATATATTAAAATAGAAAATATAAAAATAAATGAATAAAAGAAATAAATTAAAAACGCAGGGGGGGTGCGAATAATTTTAAGGTAGAAAAATAGGGAGGTGTTAACAACATGGTTCCTGAATTCAGATATTAAATTCAGGCCCAAAAGACAGGGGACATCTTTTTGATCTACGCAGTAAAATGGATGGGTGTGAGTAGTAGGGGGCCCAAATCTAGATTTTGGACTTGTCCCATCAGGCCTGGGGGTGTGAATCTGCGTGTGTTAGCAAAACAAAATTAAAGGAGGGTGTGGATAGAGACCGGACCTGGCCCAAAGAGGTTTGAGTCCATTTGGACTATGTGTCGATAGACATACGGTAAGGCCGTGGGCATGCACATCAGGGACGTTGGATTGAGACCATGTGGTTATGATTGAAGGAGTATGGTAATACAGTGAGACTGGTGCGTATGAGATTACTAAATTTAATATATTATTTTACACAATCATTTTTGCCATTTATCTTCGTTCCTATCTCTCTCTTCCCATCTCTTGTTTCTCTCTTATCTCCCAACGACAAAACCGTAGCATAACAAATCCCTAACTCCAAACCGGCGGCGGTGCCACTTCAAACCAAACCCTTCACACCATAATCACAACCCTAAACCTAAATTCAACGTAACAATGAAAGAGCAGATTTCAAAAGCTAAGAGTTCTCAATAGTTTACCTCTATTGTGCATTGTGCGTTTGTTTTTGTTTGATTCAGAGTTCTGATCTCCTCTTCTTCTTCTATTTCAAAGGTTTGACAGTTGCGATTCCAGTATTTTAGAGGCGGAGGCTCGAAGCTCTTAGTGATGATGATTGGATATTTTAGGGTTTCAAATATTGAAACCCTAAATGGGGTTAAACGAGGGTTTGCAGTTCTCCAGCTTTCTTCTTCTTTCCGGATCTCCCTCTTCGGCCTCTGCTTAGATTTTCTTTTTGTCAATTTTTTTCCTTTCAAATTTTCCTCCCTTGTTTCTGTCTTAGTTTTAGGTATTTATAGTTTTTTGGATTAGATGATTTAGGATATAGTTTTATGATATTAGGTGTTACTTGCAGTAGATTAGGGATTTGCGGATTGTAATTGTTTGAGATTAATACAGATCTGTATAATTTTTAGTTTGATATGATTCTATTTTAGTTATTATTTGATTTGTTCTGTTTTTTGATTCGATCTGATTTTCGACTGTAAAGATTATGAATAAGGAAAAAAAATATGATTTTATTCTGTTCAAGATTTGAACAGTAATTGTTATTGAGACATGCATTTTTTGCTTAAAGCATGCGTTACATTCCTTCAATCTGCACAATGTCCATTTGCATACTTTGGGCCATGCGTTTTTCTCTTATGAACTAGGCCTGTTTGGTTTTGGACTGTGAGTTCTTTTTCTTTAATTAACAAAACAAATATCATTTTAATTAATAAAACAAAACACTATTCTTTTTAAATTAAGTTTAAAAATATAATGTTTTATAATGCCTTGTTGTTGACTTGATCCCTGGCTTGGTAGCCCCCAGAGTAGGTGTTGGTTTACTCCGAACTAGGTTAACAATCCTGTGTTTTTTACTTTTCTGCACTTTATTTATCATATACCTAGTCATTATGTGTTTGTTTAGAGAAAGGTGTCTCGAAATCTTTTATGACATCTGAGATCTGAATACTAGAATTTCAATAATAACAAGAAATAGCCTATGAAATTTTACCAATGTGGAAATTTAGACATATAAGGCCTTACTATTATGAACTGCATGGATATCTGCATCTTGATAGTCCATCGAAGCTGAAGAAAAGAGGATGTAAGAGAGCCCATGCTAAGAAGAAGTGGAAACCTAATGCTACTTCAATTGGCTCCATAGCTCATACAACACATAAAGGTTCCTCAAGTAAGGGACGGTATTGTAATAGTGGGGGTACCAGAAAGACGACTAGAGAAAAGACAGTGCATGTCAGTCCTAGCAATATAGCAAAGGGAGGAATCAAGAGCCTAGGGAAATTGGTTAGTTCTGGTTGAGAAGAGGTACTTTTGAGAAAAGGCTCAACTGCCAACGTGATCAGGATAAACCAACTATGTGATCAAAGGTGGAATATGAACTTCAACAAATCTAAACATGGTAAATGAGTTCTTATGAAAAATTTCATATATGAGGAAGACATAAGGGGTTTACAAAGATTGATAGAGGTAATATTCAGGAAGAAGAAAGGCCAACCAATATGACAGATAAGTTGTCTCAATAATCATATCTTGAGGATAGTTTTAGACTTAAGAAAGAAGGTGACATTGAGAGGAAGGTTGCTGGTCAGGATGGAGGTTCTCCCAAATTTGAACAAACTATAATGGTTCAGATGAAAAAGATAAATAAGAAAAGTGATTCTGGTATAATTCATCCTATTAAAAATTCATTCTCATAAGTTTGGAGGTTTGATTAACCAAAAACATGATAGGGAGTTTGGTGAAGCTAAAACTGGTGTAATAAAGCCTAATTATAACATGTATGCATGAGATATTTCTCTCAACAATATTCCACTTGTTGTTAAGTCTGATCTATATGTTGGTGGAAATATGAGTGATGTTCTACTCTTGTATGGGCCTACGAGAAATCATCATGTCATTCAAATGTCTTATGGCGGGGACTCCCATGAAACAAATGTGAGAAATCCTGATTGTTATTACCATTGTTTTATGATTGGATAAATTTTGGAAAAATATGGTTTGACATAATAGGTTTGCTGTTATGTGATTTTCAACCAGATGTCGATGACAATGTCATGACATTTTGGTCTGGTACAACAGGCGCTGCTGTTTGGTATTTCTTGACAAAATTTGATTTTCTGAGATTATTTTTGGATATATCTCAGTTATTTTTGCAAATCAAGAAGATGAAATATGGAACAAGTGAATCAAATCTCCAACAACATTAAATTTTCTAAATTTGGTTGTTGAGCTAATTTAGGATACTTGAAGATTTGTTCCAAGATTTAATTAGATCTTCTCTGCAACAATCAGCGCATGGATCAAGGAATAATTGGGCAGAGAATTTGAAGCCCATAGACAACTAAAGCTTATAAAAGGAATACCAAGACCTAGGGAAAAGTAGTTTTTAGTTTTGAAGTTTTGTAAAAAATAAGGGTTTAGGTTTGAGAGTCTCTTGTGTTCTTTGTGGTGTAAGTCACTCTTTGTATCTTTTGTACATTGTTGTAGACATATTATTCTCACTCAAAAACCTTTAGGTAATGAGTTGAGTATTGTTCTCCTCTAAGATTTTAAGCAAAGAGTCGACTATTGTTCTTGGAGGAAGCTTTTAAGAAAACCAAGTATTGTTCTTAGTCAAGAGTCTTAGCTAAGTATTGTAATTGAAGTGTAAGATTCATTTTTGTTTCTTGAGACATTCCCTGGGATTGGCAGTGTTAATTCTAGTCACGAGAGTTGTGACTGTAGATTCTAGCCACTGGAATTCTAACAGTAGATATCATTGCAGTGATTGGAAGTGAGATGGCGATTTCTCATATCTAGGAGGTGCCTATCTAGAAGTTGCACTGGGTAGAGATTAAGCGAGAAGTTGTAAACCGAGATTGTTTAGGCTTTGAATTAATACTAGTAATAGTGAATTTCCTTCTTGGCTTGGTATCCCCCGGAGTAGGTGAGTTGCACCAAAATGGGTTAACAATTCCTTGTGTTCTTTTACCTTCTGCATTTAAATTCTGCATAGCTTTTAGTTTGGTAAAAGTTTTGTTTTTTTGGCCAGCAGATGTTATAACATCTGTTGTGACATTGTGCATTGTTGAGACACCAGCCTTGACTTCTGTTATTGTATGTGTTCTAGAATTTCAATTGGTATCAAGAGTGGGCACCCTATTTTGTCTATTGGGTGAGCTTCAGAGATATTTCTGGTACTATTTGGCTATTGGAAAGCTAGGATGATGAATTTCTTTGATTTAGTATGACAACTACCAATGGTTGTCTTATGCTTCTGTATAGCTACTGTTGGCTCTGCTATTGACAACTACTGATGGTTATCTTTATGCTACAACTACTAAAGGTTGTGTTGTTGATATGACAACTACTGATGGTTGCTTGTATGTTGATGCTATTACAGCTACTGAAGGTGGTATATATGCATAATGTCCTATCATATGTTCTGACATCTCATCCCAAAAGCTTGAAGGAGAAAGATGATGAAAGCAATTCATGACCTTTCATGAGTTTCCTTGTTATATCAAATGCTTTTATCTATTTTGGAGAATAATTTTTAGAAGATAAGCTGAATTGGAATATTCTCATGTCTCTTATCAAGAGAGTTGGCTTAAAAGTGACAGATTATGGATAATTTCAAATCATCACCTGTTGGGAGTAAGATAAATGGGAGGGCATTATGATCTGGTTTATGATGATGGGTTATCCTATGATGTTGTGTTACTTAGGAGATAATTTCAACCAAGTATCATGAATAATAGATAGAAGGTCTAATCCAAATGTCTAGAACATCAGTTTTGACATAAAAAGGGTTTTCTATCAAGGTGGTAATTGTGTTACTGGACCTGTAAACCCTGATCTAGATATTCAGTTGAAGAATCATGATATCATGTTGAGCTGGCTACTTCCTTCAAAAATATTATGCTTCAAAAGTGAAGAAATTTGTCAACAAGAAGACAATTTAAAGTTATCAAGTTTCTCAAGTAAAGGTCAAGTCTTGCATTTATGACGTCAATTTTAAAAACACGTTCCTTAATTAAAATGGGCGAGCGAGAGAAAAATCTTATGTTCAGAGAGTATGACTTTAATCAATAGCGCGAGTGTGAGATAGAGTCTTTAAATCTATATTTTATATTGAATATAATTTAACGTTAAATTAACGCCAATGAGTTAGAGTCCCTGAGGTACACATAACCCACATTTCGGCCTCTCCTTTCTGTTATATTTTCTTAGTTTTAATTTTAGTTCTAGTCTTAGTTTACCTTTAATAAATTATTCATTAGCCTTAGCTTTACAAAGCAATGATAGATTACAGTAGGTTGACATTGGTCTCTGTGGGTTCGATAATCTTTTATATTACTTCGATATTTTCGTGCACTTGCGCATGCATCAAGTTTTTGGTGCCGTAGTCGGGGACCAACAATCCATATTTTTATTCCGTTGTTACACTGTATAGACTAAGGCACCCTCGTCTCTTTTACTATGTATCACCAAAATTTTCTAGATAACTATCACTCCCAGTATTTTGAGGAATTGCAAGATTCCCATAAATCTGACCTTGAAATATTAATGGAAAATTTTATTGAAACACAAACTCTCTTTAGGCTAGAATCTATGATGGAAAGATTTGTAGTGACACAAACTGTCCAAAATAAAGAGTTTAGCAAACAAAGTATCCATATTAGTGAAACCCTTAGGCATCTGAATAATGCGTTTGAGTCCCTTGTGACTCACAACATGACCTTGGAGACTGAAATCTCCCTGCTTGAACAAAAACCTCTAGGACCCTTTCTTGAGGGACATGTAGATGTTATAATAACCAGCAGTGAAAAAATATAGAAAATCCTAAGGAGAGTGATAATGAGGATGAGGAAAGTTCGGGTGAGAAAAAAGTAGAGATTAAGAAAAATCCACCGACACCACCCGAAAGGGAGGTTGTCGAAGAGGTAGAGAAGGAAGCACCTTATGTTGTTCCTCCTCTCTATAACCCAACTTTTTATTTCCCACAAATATTTGTGGAAGCTAATGTAGATGCCCAATCCAAAAGGTATATGGAAAATATCCACACCAATGCACCTTTGTCCGAGGTCCTGCATAAAAAGAGAAAATTTGAGGACCATGAAACTAGGGAAATCATTAGTATTAAGAAGGGAAGGTTAACCTTTAAGGTGGTGGATGAAATAACTTATCCCAAACTTGAAAAATTGATATTCAGGATAGATCCAGAGAAACCAAAGAAGAAATAAAAGAAAAGGTGAGGGATATGTGAAATGAATTGATATGTGGCCTTGGAAACCAAAGAAGATTAAAAGTGCGATCGATGAGTCATTTTCGAAAGAGTCACAATGAGTGCTGACACTCTTGAGTTGTCGAGCTACCGACGTTGAAAGAAGCGCTGCATGGGATGCAACCCACGGGATTTTAATTTAATATTTTTGCTTTTGTTTGAGTTTGCAGAAAATAAGAATATCGATCACTTGACACCTATCAGTTGCATGTAGGAAACTATTGAGGCGAGCATTAATCATGTTCTTATTCCTTTTCCCACTTTTACTGAAACATTAAGGACAATGTTTGGTTTAAGTGTGGGGGATGAAACTTATCTCTTTCCATTTATTGCTTCTTATTTTGATTTATTATTTTCTAGTTTATTTCATGTTTTTAAGATTTTATCTGCTTTCAGTATTAGGTCGATTCATTTCATGTGATGTCGAGTCTGTATGCCTGTTTTTCAGTTCTTACTGAATTTCCCTGAAATTTTAAAATTTTAACCTCCAACAAAAAATTTCTTTTCTAATGCATGGAACACACTCTAAAAGTATATAGGTTGTCACACTTTAGGCTGAATTAGAGAGACTTGGGTAAGTCTCAATACCATCGATACCTTTATGACACCCTAAACCCCCTCATTAGGTGATGATCAATTTAGTTACCCATTATGCCGAGATCTTAGGTTCAAGTTTTCAAAGTAGCTCTTAAGTAGTTTATATTAACCGTCATCACGATCTTAAGCACAAACTACATAGGGAAGCTGATGAAAATAAGTGAATGATGATGAATTAAGTAATTGAAAGAATAGTAGGGAATGCGCCTTCTAAGTTAGGTGACCCTCACCCGATCATTTAGCCCAACGGTTGTTAAACCAATAAAACACAAATCATAACACCCATTATTATCCGGTCTATTGGTCTCTGGTGTTGGACTTTATAGGCGGATTACAATCTGATCCCCCGCGACTACAATTGGGTAAAAAGGGGTGCACCACTTTAGCTACCAGAATCCCGTTCTAATAAAGATCATAATTACTAACAGGTTTCCTTACTATGTGCATGTACAGATAACTGGCTTAATGTGATTTCCCTTGAATGAAAAAGAGTGAAACAAAGCGAGAGATATATGTTGAGTTATAATGGCATGATTCGAATTGTATTGCATAAAGAGGGAGTTTTTGAACATTGTGTCATTACGATATCCTTGGTATTGATTCTTAGTCCCGGTTGATTTAACATAGCCTAGAAACTGCATACGATTAGAGTTTTGTGTGTATTTTTTTCGAGTTGCGATTAATTCTTTCTTTTTACCATGTTAGTTGATTGTTTGAGGACAAGAAATGGTTTAAGTGTGGGGGAATTTGATAACGTGAAAATGTATCATGATTTTAGACCCGTTTCACATGTTATTTGATGTCATTTTTTATGTTTTACCGCTTTTAGTCTTCTTCTATTTGTATTTTAGGTATAAATAAATTATGGAGCAACTATGCGAAGAAACCAGAAAAGGAACAAGAAAGGAGTTGCGCCGAACTGGGTTAACAATTCCTTGTGTTCTTTTACCTTCTGCATTTAAATTTTCCATAGCTTTTAGTTTGGTAAAAGTTCTATTTTTCTGTCAGCTGATGTTATAACATTTGTTATGATATTGTGAATTGTTGAGACATCAACCTTGACTTCTGTTATTGTGTGTGTGCCAGAATTTCACCGATGGTGATAAACATGTGCCTGACATCTTGTCTGACATGATGAGAGAGTCGTAAGTGCATAACGAGAATGATGGTCATGTTCATAAAGATGTTGAAGATGGTCTTGTTATTAACCATTATTATGCATTATAATATGTGAAGACACTAGGGGAATTAATGATAAGTAAGAATTAAAGCACTTCTACTGGAAAATGAGTATAAATTGATTTTAAAAAACACACAATGTATAAATGATATGACTACCCATCATGATAAAAGTATTAAACTCATTGGCCTAGTAAACTCAAGAACCTCTATGATATATATTGATGAAGATGGAAGTATCTATGATCCTATTATCGATCTTAGGGCCATCAAATTAATTCCAAGAATATGATGTATTTTGAAGGTAAAAAATCATTAGATGAATGCAAAACGTGCTTTCCTAAATAGAATGACATATGATTTTTTTCCAACAAATGTTAATTGAGTATGAGTTGAGCATGGTATAAGATGTTAGATACTTTCTTGATTTTCAAGGAAAGTAAATAAAGGACTACATTAGTGGTTCCCAAGGTTAACTTACTGAAAGGAGTGACACTCAAGTCTTGTGGAGTAACCAAGGGCTCAAATATGGTAAAGAAAATATCTACTACAATGTGCCACAAATCTTGAGTGACATAGTGGAAACCGAGTTCCCAATTCAGAGGACGGATTAGTAAGCTATCATTGGGGATTTTTAAGAAACTAGTATGCTTAAATCAGTGACAGGCGCTGAAGAAAATTCCTTGGACATGATGTTCATCATATATAAAATGATGGATAACAAAGAGATTATCACAACCAAATTGTCCTTCTATCATGAGGAAAGTATGATGCAGAGGAAGTGGTTATGTAACAAGATGATAGGCCTTGAAAGGAAGCTATCAAAAGAAGTTTTGACATTTGAAGAAGTTCTTCATATGTTGGAGGAAGTTTGAAGGAAAGACAAGAAGAACCTCTTAATATCTTAGGTCAACAAGGAGCAAAATAATGTGACCTTATCATATGATGAAGTCGAATACATTATTGTAGGGAGAAGTGGTTCTAAATTACTCTGGATGAAGCAAATGTTAAAGGAGTATAATATGAGACAATATGTCATGACATTGATCTGGGACATTTTCACTAAATTTGTGGATGCAAATAGTTTTGAAAAACTAAGGTGTGCCCTTGGTAATTTTAGCTATAAGGGTCTATAGAAATCAATTCTAGGGAGTTATTCCAAAAGAGAAAAAGTGTTTCTCTCTCATAAGACTAGTTTGACACGAAAAATAAGGTGGATTCTTTTGTTATCTCAAGTGTGGTATAATTGGGTTGTCGTTACAAGAAAGAAAAACAAACATCCTGCCTATTCCTACTCCCAGATTGCAGATCTCTCTCTGATCATTCAAGCTTATCCTTACAACATGAATCAATCCTTTGGTGATTAATCTAAACAATCTAGTGGGACCATATTTTCAAAGAAATTTAGGTTCCTAAGGATGTTGGTGATATGCTAGAGTCTTGGTTAAATAAGGCCAAGGAAGCTAGAGATGTTAGGAATAATATCACCATTGTTAAACCTTATAGTGGAATGTCTGGAACTAAGAAGATTATCATTACAAATTTGAATCATGAGAACATAAGAAAGATAGAAGTTGTTATTTCCGAGCTAATGAAATCAAGTGATTCTAAGTCAGATGATGACAACTTGATTTGTCTTTTAATCTAAGAAGCTGAAGTGTGAAGTCGTCTACATGCAAATTAAAGGCTAGTTTGCATATGTTTTTCAGTTCAGTCTATTGGACATTTCTTTTGGATCTGTAAATTCTTCATAACCTCTTAATGATTATGTACAACAACTAGTCTAATGCTTATGTATCTCTTGATATTGTTTTGGTCTTTCTACTCCTGATCTGGTTGTGTATGTACTAACATACTAACCAATGCATGACTAACCTCTAAATTCTATTATGAAGTGCTAACCCTTTGCCAAATTATGGCAAAAAATGGTAGTTGTGATCTATGTTAGTTAGTGTGACTAACTAATAGGTAACATGTAATTGTTAGTGCTGACTATCTGGTAACAACTAATGATTTGCTCATATATTGGAGCATCGGGAAAGACATATGGCCCTTTTGGAGTGAGATTTTGTGTTAGTAGTATTTTTCATATCCTAATACTAACTACTAACTGTTTGTGTTCTGCATGACTAAGTATGTGAATGATTGCATACTGCTAATTGTTAGTTGGTAGGATTTCATGTTGATAACTATGTGTTAACTAACAAACATGCATGACTAAGATCATTGATGATTGCATGACTAACTGATTAGTTATGGAGAATTGTTATTATGTGTCATTTGTTATGATGCTACTGATTTTCTACTGTTGTGCTACAAATCTGATGAATGCAGCTGCTGATGATGATAATGAAGGTGCGAGAAACACAAGAAAGAGGGGTTTGAATTGGGTTGCACCAATTTAATATTTTCACAACTTAACCACAAAGATAATAAGTGAATAAATAAAGGATGAACACAATTATTTTTATCATGGTTCACTATTAACTAAGTTACTCCAGTCCACCTCGCAAGGTGATTTACCTTATACACAAGGACTTAATCCATTATAATCAACCATATTACAAATAACCACAATAAGTTTAATCAACCTTATTGCACCCTAAAAAGTTCTTCGATCCTTATTAAAAATCCACTATGACCGCAACTAAAGTCTTCTTGAGAATCTAGACTACGCAGAGTCTCTCAAAGAACCTATCAATAACAGTTGATTACAAAGATGTGTATACAAAGATGCTTCTACACAAGCAGATTACACAATGTTTAAGTACAACAACAAAAAAGTATTTGATAGCAAGATACGAACAAAAGCTCCTTGCTTATTTACAAAACTATACAAAGAATTACTCTATAGAGTTTGTGCAACAATTTGGTGTAGTTTTGTAGAACTGATTCATTGATTTCAAATTCTTCCAAGTACTCTTTTTATATCTGAAAGAAGAGATCCGTTGGAGGTTAGAATAGGAAACACAAATACAACTATTTTGTTCCCAAAAGTCATGGTGAGACTGGTAGACAATAGTATAAAAAGGTTTGTCCTTGCATCACTCTAGAGAGTAGAGGTCATAATATACTTTTATATTTTTATGCTCACCATCATACGCAATCCCTTTAGTCTTGATCTTTGTTTTCTATATCTTTAGAGGCTTCTGATTTGCTTGTTTATGAAGCATGTTGTAGAAGGATCAGAACTATGTATCTTTAGAACCTAAGTCTTTGAGCCTTTTAGGTCTTGTTCAGAGAAAATTTTCCTTTAGAGTCTCCAGCACTTGGTCTTTAGAATGTGCTCAGATCTTTAGAACTTGCTCAGTAAAACCTTTGTCTTCAACATCTTCAGAACTTAGAACAATAAAAGTAAAGCTTTAGAAGGCGTCCAAAGATTCCTTGCATAAGTCATGACCAGAAGCTATTTTACTAATGTTCCTTAGAACTATTTCATAAGAAGCATTCAAAAACCTTGAATTTACTTGTAACACACCATAGGTATTCTTCCATAGTGTTGAGTTTAGAACCTGATGATGTCGCACACCTTCTTACCACATTCAGAACCTGTTTAGCAAAATATACACACTAGAATAAACCATTAGAGTATACAATTTTCCTCTAATATAACATTTAAAGTTATCATTAAAACTTAAGGTCAGATGCATAACCAATCTTGTTCTTACAGATAATGCATCTTATTTGTTCAGTTTGAATGAGTGTTAATTGTCTTGAAAAGTTGCTATGCCACAATTTTCCAATGGAGGATTGTTGTTCCTTTTTACATTGGATACGTTATGCAAAACAATAACACGTATGAGTGTTAAAGCTTAATATAACTTGTTTAAGTTGCATGGAGGTGTAGAAGGTACACATGTTGGACACGATGTCACAACATATGGGTACGACATCTGGCATTATTCAATAGACCAGGATATTGCATTTTGGATGGATTTTTTTGTTGAAGATGTTATTCCTATTATTTAGCAATATGAATATATGATTTATTGGACAAATGTGAAGATGAAATCAGATTTAAATAGATATTTAAATTTGAAACAAAATCATATGTTTTTGCTGGAGAGATTTATAGAACAAATCATATCCAACTGATTGTGCAACTATTCTGGACGAAGTCAAATCATATATTCAAGGAGAAAAGCCCATAACGCTTTTTCTATATAAGGAGATAAAACCTAAATTAGAAAGAAACAATAATTTGAAGATCTTTTGAGTTTAAAGGTTTATTTGAGTGCTTATTATTTTTGTTTGTACACCACACTATGTTTTAGTAACTTGGTGTAGTTGTAGGTTTATCTAGTTGAGTTACATATCAACATTCGTGTTGTTAAGCGAAGTTGACAACTAGGGGTTAATGATTAGGAGAAAGTGAGATGGGTTCTCATATTTAGGGAGAGACCTAAATAAAAGGCATTGGGTAGTGTTAGGAAGCACTACACTATATAAGGGAATAGACAACGCTTTTTTTTGCCATAGACAGCGCTTATAAGCGCTGCCTATTCCTGCACTGCTGTAACCATAGACAACGCTTTTTGTCTATTTGAAAGCGCTGCTTAATGTAGACTTTAGACAATGCTTTATTGAATAAGCTCTTTCTAAAGGCCCCTATAGGCAGAACTTTTAACATTATAAGTGCTTCCTATAGTGTGCCTATAACAACACTTTCACTTTAGACAACCCTTTAGAAAGCGCTGTGTAATGTATTTTTCTCTCTCTTTTTTTAATATATTTTAGGCAGCACTTTATTTTAAAGCGCTTTCTAAAGTCCCCTTTAAGGCATCGCTTGGTATTTCACAAGCGCTTTCTATTCCCCATCATAAGCAGCGCGTTTTAGTTTAAAATGTTGTCTAATGTTCACAGATTTTTTAATATATTCAGCTTATATTTTAAGCGCCCTGTACACATAATCACTTAAAATTTAATCACTGTCTTTCAAATTTGCACCAGATTTTATAAATTTGAAGCTTCAATCCAATAAGTATGCACAGAATTTACATATTTATATATACAACTTTAATCCAATAATTTATATATACATAAATGGGATACAACTTAAAGAATTCAATAATTTATATATACATAAATTTAAATATTTACATATACAACTTTATAAACCAATAAATATGCACCAAATGTACATATTGTTATCTTCTAGAGCTGCTATATTCTCTACTATCTTCTCTACAAACAACAACAATGAAGAATCCTAAATGAATCTATATATTTTCTACATATGCACCTACCTGAAACAAAACCAACAAAGGCATATATATCAGAACCAAGCTATATATATATAACACTTAAATCTTATAACTATTATAATTTAACACAAATCAATGTAACAAAACAAAAACAAAAACAAAATTTTATTTGAATTTAAATCCAATACCATCCTAACTAACCTTCCACATAACAAAAACAACATTGTAACAATTTACCACACTATGACGACATAGTATCTCATCAAAACTCAAACTTATATATACTCAAAATTCTCATCAATGAAAGTATGACAATATCTTATAAAATTCTCATCTCAATAATGTATTGACACCAATCCTCCTTAATTTCGTCCAAATGATCTTTCAAATAAGTAGAAGACTTGTATTCGTCAAAGTACTACATAATATAACATAATATGATTTAGTTAAAAATAATTAATTAGATGAAATGTGTTAAATATATTAAAATAAATCATAAGTTAGAAACTCATACCATGGTTAGAATCTCTATTTGATTCAAAAGAATAATTTCTTTCATAAACATCAACATAAAATAACCGCAATCTATACCATTGCACTGACGAGGACACTACACATAGAAAAATATAAAAATATATATTAGTATATATAGTTTAACTTATTTTATCAAGTAGCATCACTAATATAATCAAAATTGTGAAAATATACTTGCACTCTAATCCATGTAATTTTGTTTTCCTTACTCTTTGGTACTTGAATATCTCTTTGTAATCTAAAAATTTGTATAACCCCAACAAAATATAAACGAATATTTAGAATAATCTCACATAAAAAAAATAAGTATACAAACGAATATTTAGAACAATCTAACTTACGTATCAACCATCTCCTTCAAATTTGGGTATTTTGTCCAATCACATTCTAATTAATCCAAATAATATACAACTTCTCTTATTGGATTAATCGCAAGCAACAACCAGTGTCCACTGTAAGATTAACAAAGGTTAGATGGAAACTTTCTACAGAATGTCAAAACACAAAAAGTTATAATATATGAAGTTTGAATAAAAAACTTACCCATTGCCAGTATTAAATGAAAAAAAAAATTATGTATCTTTGTTTGCCATAAATGTACAGACAAAATACTCTTTAACATCATCTGGTCTTTGTTCGATTAATAGCGCGTCGATATTGTTTGGAGATGAGAAAGAGAATCTTTGGTCCAATTGATGCGGGCGCATCAAGTTGGCATACATGAAACTTAAATAAAAACATCATTAACATTAAGACCGTTCATTGAAATGAGTAGATAAATTGTTCAATAAATTAAATAAAGTTGATCAGAGAATACCTGATGTATGTATTAACAACACCGAGGCCTAATTCTTCATGTCTAAGAACTTGATCCATATCCTTTTTACTTATTGTTTCATAATAGGAAAAACCAAAAATACCTTTCTTCATAGGTATATTATGAGCACATTCGTCGACCGAATATGAAATTCCCATTAATTTCAGAAGGTACGACCTATACCAAGAAGCAGGCTTTTTTCCAGCCGCAGACTTTTCCACATCCTTTTTTTTTGTGCGGACACGTAGCCAATTTCGGGCTTCTTACTCATATTGACTTGTTGCATGTATTTAACATGAATCTAAAGATAAAATGCATATAATAAGCTAGGTTAAGTATACAATCGTGAATTAACTTTTTCTATGTATAACATATATCAATTTACCACTTTTTTGGATGCAACTGACTCGGTCTACTGCTTTATCCCCTTATCTTTTGATTTGGATTTTGTGGGAGTCTAACATTACCATGAAAAAAATGTACGTTAAATGGTTGTAAAAAATTTGAATACTGAAAGGTTCATAATAGTTTTCAACATACCTTACCATCTATGCAAATGAGGCTTGACGGGCATGCAACATAAGATCTTAATGCCTTTCCCACCAATGTTGCATATGAAATATTGTCAGGCAACAGTAATGGTACATCCCTCTCTAAAGCAATATTTGATACTTTCAAAAATCCAGCGGGGAGCGGTTTATGGTGAAGTACTTCTCCCAAGGTGTTATACACTTTCCCTTGCCAACCATGCGATAAGTCGGTGACGATAAATATAGCTGACAAGGTGAAATACCCTAAACCAATAATAAATATGAAATTGATAATGTTTATATATGTCAATTAAAAAAATTGTGCTAAATCATAATAATATATGTTACGTCGGGAATTTTCTGTTGGAAATCACAATTGATACTATCTTTGTCACTAGTATTCTTGAACCCTAAACCTTGCCTTTCTGAAATGTATCTTTCTTTGTCCTTTTCCAACTCACAAACTTTAGCTTTTAATTTTTCTAACTCTTCCATCACTTCTTTATTGCTATGCCCTTTCCTCTTTTGATGGTTACCCAAAGATGTTTAAGTCACCCCAAATCCCTTACCTCTCACACTGTTAGACGATGTGATCGATCTAGAAGGGGGGTTGAATAGATCGTTTAAAATAGTTTGCGCTTTTTAAAATTGTTTTCAGAAAAACATGCGAAAGCTTCCTGGAATATCAAATCGTCTAAATGATCCTCTATTGAAAAGATCGGATATGCGTAACGTATGGGATATAATGACAAAATAAAAACCAATACGTTTTACTCAATTGATCAATCACTTATACACCCTCAATGATTATTAACTACTTACAATGAGTTGAATGAGATAGGGATAAGCAAAATGAATAATTTGTGTATTAGTCAATTTGTCAAACACCTTGTGAGCAAAGTACCTTAGGTTTTATTTTACTAAATTACAGTGGTAAGTTTTCTTAGGTATCAATCAAAAGGATTGTTACCAATGTTTTTAAATGAACTCAACACACTACCATTTCAATAAATGCAGATCTAACAAATTAATTTTCGCACAGTATAGTAATAAAGTACAGAGATAAATAAAAATCAGAAGAACACACGATTTGTTAAGGAAGTTCCCCTTGTCGTCCTCGCGTAGGGTACGCCTGTCCCCAATTCTAGAATCTAGAATTGAGATATTTGATATTAAGTTGAAAATGATAGAAACGAAGAGATAGTTCATAATACAAACAAACCAATGTTTTTGATGTAACAGTCTTCTTCCCTTTCCTTGGTTTGAGCAAAACCAAGTGCCAAATTCTTCGAACAAACCTTCGGTTACCGCTACTTGATTAAGGAAACCCACCGTTTCTTAATCCTTTAACTCGGTTGATTTCGATCACAAGTAATTTGACCCCACATCAATCTTCACAATCCTTCGGTTACCGCTACTTGATTAAGTAAACCCACGTTTCTTAATCCTTTCACTCGGCTGAATTCAATGAAGCAAAGACTTGTGCAAAAACCCCCGCACCAATAGGAATCTTGGAGGAGAAAATCTAAATGATTTTATTCAAAAACAGCCCACAATTGCTCAACCCAAATCTGAATTGAATCCTTGATTTAAACGTTATCACCATAACAATTTTCTTGAATCAACAATCATGATTATGTGTAGATGTTGATTTTTGAGAAGAGAGGATGAAGATGATGAGCACTATGTGTATCTTTCACTAGTTCTTGTTAACTTCAAATAATGATGCATAACGAATATATATATGTTACCTAATAGCCAAGACCCACAAACATAGCAGAAAATCAGATGAGGCTAGCGAGCGGTCGATTGAACCAGAAGTAGGGGTCAGCGCGACACAACCCACACCCGGAGAAAAAACTGTTTTTAAGTGCAATGCGTCGACCACTTCAGGACTTACGTCGATGCAAACTTTGAATATTCTGATTCCCAGTTTGAGTCGACTAGAAGGGTCGACGCGATACATCAAGCAGTCAGAGAGAATTCCATTTTAAAGTGCAGTTCGTCGACCGCTTCAGGGCTTGCATCGATGCAAACTTTAAATGTTTTGATTTCTAGTTTGAGTCGACCAGAAGGGTCGACCTGACACATCCAGAGCTTGATTGAAGATGATGAGTCGACAACACATATCTTTGAGTCGACGCACAGATTGAAATTTCTGAAAAATAAGTGTTTCTGGAGATTTTCATTCCAATCATTCCATTGCAAGATTGTTCATAGGACCAACCTCAAATAGAGAGAGATTAATAATTATTTTGACATCATTAAAATACTTATAGAGGGACTTTTCCCTCACATACCCCCCCCCCCCCCTTTTTGATGATGGCAAAACAATGCTCAAATATGCTCACTCTGAGTTCGTGCGTTCCGTTTGTAAGCTATATATAGTCTTCTATGTTATGTTCATTTCTCCCCCATTGACAACATCAATAAGAGAAAAAGCACAAGGTCAAGAGTAACAAAATATATTAAATGCAACATAGTTTTCCATTTGCAACTAAAACACCAACAATCATTCACATAAAATGAAATTAGTGTGATTCATAAAATGAAATAATTAGACAAATGTATGTAGAATATTACAAACCAGTTAATAAGGATAAGTGGATGAGGTTATCAAAAGAGGGGTAGATAAGAACTTAAACAGAATTACATATATAAACATGAATCAATTTTCTAGGTTGTCGGTATCATTGTTTTCTGGAGCATCAGGTGGAAGGTTTGGAAAATGATGAAGGAAGGTGGAATGAAGGGAGGCAAGGTTCTCAGCTTGTTATTGAAGCATGCCTTCCAACATGGAGTACCGCTGATTTTGAATATTTGAATAGTTTGAGAAAACTTTATGTTTGACTTTGACAAGGTTGTAGATGTTAGAAATCCTCTCATTTTGAAGGAATGCGTCTTTGTTGTACCCCAAAATTTGCCCTCCCATATTTCTCAGCACATGGCAAGAGAGGCCCCCAAATTGCTCAAGGAAGTTCAAAAGTTGACCAGACAACCTCTCTCTTAAGGCAGTCTACCTCAAATTAGAGTTTCTACTTTCATCAAGATATGTGAACCACAAAGGACTCAAATGCTCACCATTGTCCTAATATGTTCTCAAGATCATCCCTATCAAGTTTCAAGCCTTGCAGAAGAAGTTTGCTCAGTCAATTGCTCAAATGCCTGAAAATCTGTGCTAGGTCAAAAGTCAATTGTGGCCTACATGCAGTCAAACTTCAAGACTTTTGGTCAACATCCTCATTTTTAATTATTATTCATCATTTGATAAAGGTTTGATCATGATTCCTCAATGATTGTTCACAGTTAATCAAAACCCAAAAGTTGCTAAATTAGGGTTTTGCAAGAAAAGTCAACTCAACTTTGACCAAGCATAACTTTCTCATGCTTTATCAGAAATGACCCATCCAAATCTCATTTTTAAGAGGATGCAATTCCCTACAATTCATATTCATATCCCAAGTTCAGAATATGAACTCACAAGAAGATATTAATTTTGACATTATAAGTCCTTTTGAAAAGTTAACAAAAACACTTTTCGGGTCAAAGCTTCATACATGAACATGGAAGACTCAATTGAGATGAGACAAAAAGGGTTGCTTAGAGGACATACTAAGATTTCTTAAAAGTCCAAGAACACCTCTCTAGGGTCAAAATTTTATGCATTGGCCAAGTTCGCCATTTTTGCAAATTTTCCAAAAGTCAAATGTGCTCAAATTTGCATTTTTTGCTAAATGGGTCCAACTTTTTATGCTTGCACCTCAATTATAATGTGGTCCATACTCAAATACTTATCCACAAATTATTTTCTTCATTTTCAATTTATTTTGATTTTTCATTAATTAAAAAGTGATTTAAATCAAATAAATGATGAAAATTATCAAAGATATGATTTGATTTGTTTTTTTGACAGGTTAGCAACCAAGATATACTGAGCTTGCAAGATCAATTCGAATCAATGGCAATTGGTACAAAAAGAGTATGATTAGGCCAAATTTGGAAGGATATCATACACCATAAAAACCAAATCAAATATTCAAAATTTATAAAATTACTAGTGGTTTTTACAACCCTAATTCACTCTAGTACATATAGAGAACGCATCCAAAGCAAAAAAGAGGGTTAGAGGTCGTGGATTTCCAGGAAGAAAACTAAAAAATTCAAGAAAAAGTGGGAATCCATTTTCAATCTACAAGGCGTTTCAGAGCATTTCAATATCACAATCTCTTCCTAGACATCCCAGGAAGCTGTTTCAATCATTCCCAGGGCCTGAAGCATTCAAAAATTCGTTCTACAACTCACACGGTTTGGTACACTTTTCAAATTCGATTTTTGCAATTTACGCATCATTAGCACTTTTGATTTATATATTCTTGTTCATCATTGAGTTTGCAAGCTATTGGTACAACTTAATTGCATTTTCAGTGCAGGAATCATGATATGCCATTGTTAGGGTTCCTTTGCTCATTTTAGGGGTTTTCAACATAGGCAAAATTAGGCTTTGATTCTGGTACCATGATGCTCGTGAGGATGAGACGAGTTGATTGGTACTAGCACTTGTCATTTATCTTGAGTGTATACAATTATTTAGATGAACATGTTTGTACCTACAACAAGCGTCCATAGGTAAAAGCTTTGTCGGTTAAAGCGACGGAGGGAGCAAGAAGAAGCTTGCATGGCAGTGTGTGACTCGTTCATTTGAAATTTCGCGCGTTTGGCTTACCCCACTAGCTTGTTTTGAATATTATGTTTTATTATTATCATATTTACAACTAACCATCATGGCTCAGTTGTCAAGCAAGCGCTGGAATTGAGTATAAGGGCCTGGGTTCGACCCCCAGGTCCCAACATTTGTTTCATGTTATTTTTCTTCACATAATCAGGTGCGCTGTTGTCCAAACATCCACCATGCAACTCAATGATCTAGCCATCAAACGCATCTCCAGCCAAGATCCAACGTGCTATCATTGAAGGATCACCATATACCTCAGGTCAACACACGCACCAAACCAAGCGTGGTCAAACAGGCTTGGATTACTTGGGCCACAAAAATCAGATCTACACCCCCCATAATTGCTAAAAATCAGACCCATCTCTAACTTGTTTTTATTTCTTTTATTTAATTATTTTAATACTTTCTTTAATTATTTTTAATTCACAAAATTAATTACTATTTTTTCATAAAAAATCATAAAATCAAGAAATCATAAAAATCAGAATTAGATTTTTTTATCAAATTTAGTTTTGTTAATATAATTTAATTTAATTTAACTTAGGGCAATTTTAACTTGTTTTTATAAATAAAATCAAATAGAAATTAGGTTAAATTCTTGATTTAATTATTTTATTTTTTTTTCTCAAATAAATAAAAATACAAAAATAGGTTTTTAAAGTGAATTGATTTATTTTTCTTAATTTAAAATTAATTAGGGCTTAGGATTTTCTTTTTAATGTGATTATTTCACTATTTTCTTAAATAACAAAACATGACAAAAACATCTTTTTTTTAATCAATCCCAAATAGGTTTATTCAAGGGTCAAAACCCTAGTCGTTTCATATTCAATTCATCGCGCGCGTGTTAATTATTTTTGCCAATATTTTTGCATCTGTTCATGGTTTGTAATAATTTAATTTAGGGTTTTATTTACTGTTTAAAATTCTCGAGTTTTGGCTATGTAATTAATCCCCCTCCCCGAAGCGTTGTAATAGTGTAGATTTATCTTCTCACACTTTTAATTCCTGCAAATATTTAACCGTCTAGATGTATGATAATAGGATTTGTATGACAAGAATGCATGACAAATTAATACAGTTAGAAAACCCTAATGTGCAAAGATAAATAACTGAAAATAAATCACTCGCACATATCACTCTTAGGGTAAACTCTCACTTCGATTGCCTTCGGTAAACGATCATTAAGCATAAGGTGTCTAAGTGGTTGCCCTCCAGTCTAAAAGATCAAACGTCCCATTCGAACGTGGCCTAAAAAATGTTGCCTCAAAAATGTTTCCTCGAATAAGATCTTAAGACTCTAGGGTTATTACTAAGGTGTCCTAATATTGCTTTAGTGATTGTACGTCCCTTTCGAATTGACCCTTACAATTCCAACGACGGTGCTACCTATTTCTCAGTAGTAGGATAACACTGTCTAAAGGAAACAAGAATAGAAACAATCTTTTTTCGAGTAGGTAGATGCTAGTAGGTACTTGCTCAAATCAAAACTTTTCACACTTACACCTTTCAAAACAAGCTTTCAAAACAAACTTCATCACACCTTTGAGGACGGATACAAGGGTTATCACGAAGAAAAAACATTTTTCAAAAGAAAAGCATACAAACACAAGCAATTTAAAAATGAGAAAGTACCTAAGAGACCATGGAAAACCATGGATAGAAAGGGTGCTAACACCTTCCCTTTCTATAATCTACCCCCCGTACTCAGAATATCTCGAAAAAGGATTTTTTTCCTGTACTTTTTCCCTTTCCGATTGGATGAAATAAAAGTCGGTGGCGACTCTTGCTTACCGCGACATTTTGCAAATAAAAAACGTAAAACGCAAACCAGTATTAAACAGTCGATTCTTCCACCCTATCACAGAACTGGCGACTCTGCTGGGGATTAATAAGTGGGGTATACCTTAGGATCTAGGTTATCATAATTGCTTCTCTTGATTTCTTTGTTTGCTTTACTTTTAAGGGTTTTATTTGAGGTTACTATAGATCCTACACCTGGATCTGGGGAATACCTTTTAGGTATGTAGCAATAGACTGTGAGGGAACTGTACAACGTAGACCGATACGGTTGAAGCAGTAGCTACGTTGGTGTGGCACTTTGGTTGGTACCGGTATCCCTTGTGGAGAAACGAGGAGAATACGGGGCCGCTGCATGGTGTCGTTAAGCATCAACTGACCTAAGAACCTTTAATTTCCCAACTTGGCCATTAGAAAGTAGCGAGATAGCCGACCTCGGTGTAGAGCTGAGAATTGGTTGATACTCGATGCTACACTCATTGAGATCATACTCTCGGAATAATTTCGGCCGCAAGAAAAGATTGTGTGAGCTGAAACCATGACTGATGGAGGATTGTCAGTGATATTGAGATCCTCTAGAACCCGATTACTTTTCTAGGACAGGTTAAACCAACTTAACTTCAAGAGGGTATTACCTTTGACCTCATGCAAGCCTTAAACCTAAGGGCTTTGTGTGATTTGACTGTGTTTGCAATATTTGTGTTTGCTATACCTGTGGTTTATCATGACATCATGCATTATAACATGGCATTCATGCTTCATTACACTAACCATTTCAAAGACCAAGGGAATTTATCTTTGTTCTGTTTTGCAGATCATGGCTTCCGTATGTAGAAATACCATATGAATCAGCTTTGTGCATATGCTTGCCCAACTTAAAGAGCTAGCATCAATAGTTTCTGAAACTTCTACTTTCATTAAGAGACACGGTCAACTTCTCAGCCTGGTTACTTCAAACCTTGATGAACAGATGATGAGCGTACTTTTTCAGTTCTTCGATCCCAAGCATCACTGCTTCACCTTTCCAGATTATCAGTTGGTACCCACCTTGGAAGAATTATCTCATCTATTAGGCATATCCTTTCTTGAATAGGTACCCTTCACAGGTATGGAAGAAGTTCCTAAGCCAGAAGTTATTGCCTCAGCTTTGCATTTGAAACGGGCCGATTTGGTATCCAATTGGGAAACTCGAAGCGGAGTCAAGGGTTTTCTAGCCAAATTTCTGATAGACCAGGCTCAGCTATTTGTGGATGATTTGGATTTTCAAGATTTTGAGGATGTCTTGGCTCTTCTTATCTATGGTTTAGTTCTCTTCCATAATCCAAACTCCTTTGCAGATGTGAATGCTGTCAAGATTTTCCTTTCTCGCAACCCTGTGCCTACCTTGCTTGGAGATATCTTGCATGCTCTCCATACTCGTACTATGAAGAGAAGAGGGACTCTTATGTGTTGCATGTCGTTGCTGTCGAGGTGGTTTATTTCTCACCTCCCTAGGTCTGTGCTGAAGAATGAAGAAGGTTTGGGTTGGTCGCACAAAATAATGTCACTCGCTCATACGGACATTCTTTGGTGTTCCCGGGCTATGGAAGACATTGCTGTTATTGACCGTTGTGGGGGGTACCCAATGTCCCATTACTTGGTATCAGAGGGGGTATAACTTACAGTCCATGTCTAGCCTTGTGACAATTTGGTCGTGCTCGAAGGGATGGTTCCCATGAGTTACTTCTCGAGGACATTGTATTCGACTATGAAGATGATGTTAAAGGGCATCGCCGGAGGTTCATACGAGCTTGGGGCATGGTAAACAGATCTGACCCCCAAGAATTGGGACCAAAGACTTTCCTTCGTATGCAGCCTTACCTCCAATGGGTCCGAGCTCGTGCCCAGAAGCTTATGATGCCTTATACGGTCGTATTACCAGTGATTGTAGAGCCCACTACTAAAGACGACATTCCTTACACGATTCTATATCCTTACATGCCCACTAATCTTGGGGAGTTACATAGGTCTTGGATTCAGCTGAAGAATGAGAGGGATACTTATCGGGAGCAGTTCCATGAGCAAGAGAGGAAGGTTTTAAAGCTCACCAGGAAGCTCGAGGAAGAAAGAGTGATCAATGACTATATCATCACAAAGAGGAAGCATCCATGGGACTTTTGATGTTCTATTTCTAGTTTTAGATTTGTTTTATTTACTTATTTTGTAAAGCCTTAAAGGCATTGTGAACCTTCAAAGTTTAAGCTAATAAAGTTTATTTTATTTTGGTTTGCAAATTTAAATTTCCCAAAGTCTTTGAAATCATTACATGCGCATCCCATTATCATACACATCATTACAGGTACTACTACAGGTTTCTCATCTTCTTCGCTGTTTATTTCAGCAGAAATATCTTCCGATCAAGCCATCAAATATCTTCAGGCACAAAATACCCAGTTCCAACAGATGTTCATCATTCTGGCTAAGAGGAAAGAGGATTTGAAAACCCTTATTCTAAAAGAGAAGAAGAAGAAGAAGGTCGGTATTCTGAATATGGGCGGAAGGTTTGGAGAAAGGTTGAAGCATCAAACTGATCTGGCCTCTTCATCCAAGGAAGGGGAGAACCAAGAAAGAGAAATGACCCTAGTCCTGCAGTCTCTGATAATGATACTGATTTTGATGATGAGCAATATCCTCCTGCTGAGGATATATATAAGCACCTAGAAGACCGTCTGAGTGCTATGGAAGTTCAGAATATACCTGGGTTGGATTTCGGAGAATTGGGACTGGTATCAGGAGTGGCCATCCCTCATAAGTTCAAAGCCCCAGTTTTTGCCAAGTATGATGGATTGTCCTGCCCAAAACTCCATCTCCGCTCGTATGTTAGGAAAATTCAACCCCACAAAGCTGATAGAAATTTGTGGGTCCACTTCTTTCAAGATAGTTTGTCAGGGACTCAGCTTGGATGGTTCTACCAGTTGGAGGGAGCACGTGTCCGAAATTGGGAAGATCTTGCTGCTGCTTTCTACAAGCAGTATCAGTACAATGCCGACCTTGCTCCCACTCGTACTCAGCTCCAGGGTATGTCCATGGGTGCAGGTGAAGGTTTTACGGATTATGCTCAAAAATGGAGAGACTTGGCTGGGAGAGTTTAACCCCCGTTGTCTGATAGGGAGTTGGTTGACATGTTTCTAGGGACGCTATTTGGTACATTTTTCAATCACTTAATAAGGAGTTCGTCATCTGGTTTCACTGAGCTGATTTTAACCAGAGAAAGAGTAGAGGCTGGAATTCGGAGTGGTAAAATACATAAGGATGCCTCTTCGAGTTCGGTAAAGAAATCTTTTACTGGTAAGAAGGAAGCCAGTCTAGTTTATAGCCCGAGAGACCAAAGCAGATCTGAACACCATCAAACGATAAATGCTGTAGTGATACCGAGACCCGCAGTTGCTCCACAATGCAACAATCAACAAAGGGTGGAAAGACCACAACGGCAGTTTACCCGCATCCACATGACATTGGCTGAAGTGTTACCTCACCTGCTGAAATCCAACTTGGCGACCTTGAGAAAAGCTCCCAAGAATCCAAACACTACTTCTCCCAGATACAATCCCAACGCGTGGTGCGTCTACCTTTCTGAGAGTCCTGGCCACGATACAAATGATTGATGGGTTATGAGAAACAAAGTACAAGATTTTCTTGAAGCCAAGGAGATAGAGTTCGATGCTCCAGAAAAGCCGAATGTTATAACTGCTCCCATGCCCAAACATGGTCATAGAGTTAATGTTGTTGACACTAATTTGTTTGTGACCTCAGTTGAAGAAATTTCCACTCCTCTTATGACTGTTAAGAAGAATTTGTTGTTGGCAGATTTATTTCCGGGTTGTGGTGAAGGTTGCCACATGTGTTCGATTCTGCCTTCCGGTTGCTGTTTGTTGAAGTCAGGTGTTCAGCGCCTGATGGATAATTAAGAGATTTTGTTCGAAAAGACTATGATTCCTATTGTTCCAAATGAAGACGTTGCCATTATAACCATTTCCGCCAATCCTTCCAAGGTTTCCTCGAGAAAACCTATTAGGATTACACATGTTCAAAGAATTGCTCTGTTGATAATCACTGTTCCTGGTCCCATCCCGTACACCTCAGATAAGGTTGTCCCATGGAATTATGGTGCTGATGTGTACTATCATGGCATTAAGCAAGATCTGAAGAATGAAGAAGCTGATACTGATGTCGGCAATATTGTCGGGACTAGTAAGGTTACCAGAAGTGGAAGGATCTTCTTTCCCGAGATTTCCCCTCTGACTGTCAACAAACCTATTGTCATTCCATCTGTTGTTCCCGTTAGTACACCTGCTACTATTCCTATTTTTACTCCAGTTATCACCTCTGCTGCCGAGCCATCTGGAACTCGGGGCAAAGAAATTATAGGTGAGCCTGCCCGGACGGAGGCACCTAAGAAAATCGTGGTGGAAGCCTCTAAACAAGAAATAGAGGAGATACTGAAAATTATCAAGAAGAGCGACTACAATATGGTCGATCAGCTGGGGCAGACCCCATTAAAGATATCCATGTTGTCTCTGTTGTTGTATTCTAAAGCCCATGCGAAGGCTTTGATTGCATTTCTCAAGATTGCGCATGTGCCGCAGGAAACTTCAGCAGATCAATTCAAAGATTGTGTGGCCAACCTGATGCTGACAATGGGCTAGGTTTTTCGGATGCGGATCTAACACCGAAAGGAAGGAATCATAATGATGCTCTGCATGTCTCGATTGAGTGCAAGGGCACCATTATGGCTCATGTGCTGGTAGATATCGAGTCTTCACTGAATGTTCTGTCGAAGAAGGCGTTGGACCATTTGGATTGTGAGGGTTTGACTATGAAGCCTAGTAACATTGTGGTTAGGGCTTTTGACGGATCGAAGAGAGTGGTGCACGGGAAGGTGGTCATCCTTGTCAAAGTGGGTTCTCAGACTTTTGGGTCCACCTTCTACGTAATGGATATCAGGATGTCGTATTCTTGCTTGCTGGGTCGTCCTTCGATCCATAGGGCTCGAGCAGTTACTTCCACACTCCATCAAATGCTGAAGTATCCGATGAAGGGGAAGATTGTCACAGTGCAAGGTGAAGAAGAATATATGGTGAGTCACCTCAATTCCTTCCGCTACATAGAGATGGACGGGGAATTCATAGAAACTCCTTGTCAGAATTTCGAAGAGGTACCTCAGGTCTTGGCATCAACTGAAGTGACTGCCGACAAACCTCTGTTGAAGATGGCTTCTCTCAAGGATGCCAGGGTTGTAGTTGAAGAAGGTGGGTGTACCAATTGGGGTCAGCTCCCTGATTTCACTCACAAAACTGACAAATTTGGTTTGGGCTTTACTACAGGGGCTCAAAGGGCTGTTAGGCGCGCACGGATTGGAAGAACTCCTCTACACATCAGCAATCATGGAGTTAATGCAATTGAAGATAGTGAAGAGAATTCAGACATCGACAACTGGATCTACCCAACAACCAACGGTGGACCAAATAACTGGACGGCGAGGGACTTCATACTTGTTTCTTTTATTCCACATAAATTGACTTTTGTTTTAAGATTTGTAATAAACAGTTTGAAACTTTATGGCCCGGTGCCTTTCCCGAGGCACCTTGGCTTTGCTTATGAGGGATTATTATTTTTCATTTCATATATAATTAATAAAGCATTTGACGTTTCTTGCATTACAAATTTTGCGCTCCTTGTTTTTCTTTTCTGTCTCCCACTTTATCAAAACAACTATTCTCTTACACATACTCACGTATCATACTGCAGATCCATATCCACTCTGGATCCCATTAATAACAGCTCTGCTACTGCCATTTATGACTTCAAAAATCCGATCAACCAAGCCGAGGACGAAGGTGAGGAAGATTGTAAGGTGCCTGGAGAACTTGCTAGACTACTACAACAGGAAGAAAGGGTCATACAGCCTCATGAAGAGCCAGTTGAGTCAGTGAATCTGGGTAAGAGGAAGACAGGAAAGAGGTTAAAATAGGTGCGAATCTGGAGCCTAGTGTCAAACAACGGTTGATACAGATGCTACACGACTACGTTGAGATCTTTGCCTGGTCCTATGAAGACATGTCGGGTTTGGAAACTGATATTATGGTACATCTTCTGCCAACTAAAGAAGACTGCCCGCTGGTACAGCAGAAGGTCCGCCGTATGCGCCCTGAAATATCAGAGAAAATCAAGGCAGAGGTCGTGAAACAGTTCGATGCGGGATTCCTAGCTGTCACTTCTTATTCGCAGTGGGTTGCCAACATCGTACCGGTACCTAATAAGGACGGTAAGGTACGGATGTGTGTGGACTACAGAGATCTGAACAGGGCAAGCCCCAAGGATGACTTCCCACTTCCTCACATTGATGTTCTAGTCGACAACACCGTGCAGCATAAGATCTTCTCCTTCATGGATGGTTTTTCTGGCTACAACCAGATCAAGATGGCTCCTGAAGACATGGAGAGGACAACCTTCGTTACGCAGTGGGGAACCTTTTGTTACAAGGTAATGCCTTTTGGGTTGAAGAATACTGGGGCAACTTATCATCGCGCCATGGTCGCTTTGTTCCACGATATGATTCACCATAAGATCGAGGTTTATGTTGATGACATGATAGCTAGGTCCCAGACTGAGGAAGAGCACCTTGATCATCTCCAGAACTGTTTAACAGGTTGAAGACGTACAAGCTGAGGTTGAATCCGAACAAGTGTACCTTCGGGGTAAGGTCTGGAAAGCTTTTGGGTTTCGTTGTTAGCGATAAAGGTTTTCAAGTGGATCATGCAAAGGTAAAAGCCATACAAGAGATGCCGGCTCCCCGCATAGAAAAAGAAGTTATAGGTTTCTTGGGACGCCTAAATTACATCACCAGGTTCATTTCACATCTGAATGCTACTTGTGAGCCAATCTTTAAGCTGCTGAAGAAAGATCAAGTGGTAAAATGGAACAATGAATGCCAGACTGCTTTCAAAAGAATCAAGGAATACCTTCAAGAACCACCAATTCTGATGCCTCCAGTTGAAGGAAGACCTTTGATATTATTCTTGACAGTGCTAGACAATTTAATGGGGTGTGTGCTGGGGAAGCATGACGAGTCTGGTCGAAAATAGCACGCTATTTACTACCTTAGCAAAAAGTTTACCGACTGTGAGACCCGATACTCATTGCTCGAGAAAACTTGTTGCGCTTTGGCATGGGCTGCTCGCCGACTGAGACGGTATATGCTGAACCACACTACCTTGTTGATATCAAACATGGATCCGATCAAGTATATTTTTGAGAAACCCGCTCTCTCCAGAAGAATAGCAAGATGGCAGATGATCTTAACCGAGTACGACATCCAATACACAACCCAAAAAGCAATCAAGGGGAGTGTATTGGTGGATCATTTGGCCCATCAAGCTGTGGATGACTACCAGTCAATGAATTTCGAGTTCTCGGATGAGAATATCATGTTGGTAACCGACTGCAAAGAACCTGGGCCGGATGAAGGACCCGAAGAGGGATCCTGATGGTCTATGTATTTTGATGGAGCCTCGAACGCATTGGGTAACGACATTGGCGCTGTAATTATATCTCCTGAGGGCTGTCATACTCCGTTCACCTCCCGATTATATTTTAACTGCACTAACAATATGGCGGAGTATGAAGCGTGTATCATAGGTCTTCGAGCTGCTATTGACCCGAGGATTAAGTTCTTAAGTGTATTTGGAGATTCTGCTCTGGTGATAAGTCAGATCAAAGGCGAGTGGGATACAAAGAACATGAATCTTATTCCTTACCGAGAATATGTACTGACATTGCTCCCACACTTTGAGGAGATAACCTTTGAACATTTCCCACGAGAAGAGAACCAGTTGGAGGACGCGCTGGCTACCATGTCTTCTATGTTCAAAGTTAGGTGGGACAATGAAGCTCCCCATATTACCATTGAGAGGCTGGATGAACCCGCACACTGCTGTGAGATCGACACCGAAGAAGTGGCAGATAAACCCTAGTTTCATGAGGTAAAAAGGTATCTTGAGGCTCAAGAATACCCCGAGGGGGCATCTGTTAATGATAAGAAGTTTCTGAGAAGGTTCGCTGCGAAGTTTTTCATCAGTAATGGAATCCTCTATAAGCGTAATCATCATTCAACCTTACTGCGGTGTATAGACAAGGGCGAGGCAGAAAGAATCATGACAGAGTTACATGAGGGTACCTTCGGAACTCATTCCAGTGGACATACCATGGAAAAGAAAATCCTACGAGCAGGATATTACTGGTCCACCATGGAAGCCGATTGTTATCAGCACTCTCGAACCTGTCATAAGTGCCAAGTCTATGCTGATAAGGTGCATGTACCTCTGGTTCCCCTGAACGTTTTGATCGCTCCTTGGCCTTTTGCAATGTGGGGGCATCGACATAATCGGCGAGATCAGACATACTGCGTCTAAAGGGCATCGCTTCATTCTGGTAGCCATTGATTATTTTACGAAGTGGGTCGAGGCAGCTTCCTTTACTACAGTAACCAAGAACGTCGTGGCGCGGTTCATCCGACACAATCTGATCTATCTATATGGTGTCCCAGAGAGGATTATTACTGACAATGGTACAAATCTCAACAACACGATGATCACCGAGCTCTGAAAACAGTTCAAGATACAGCATCATAACTCTTCTACCTATCGGCCGAAGATGAATGAGGTTGTTGAAGCAGCTAACAAGAACATCAAAAAGATTGTGCAGAAGATGACAGTGACATGCAAAGACTGGCACGAGATGTTACCATTCGCTCTTCAAGGGTACCGTACCTCAACACGGACATCGACAGGGGCAATACCCTACTCCTTGGTGTATGGCATGGAGGCAGTCCTACCCATCGAAGTCCAGATACCCTCTCTCAGGATTATGAAGGATGTGGGTTTGAACAAAGACGACTGGATCCAAACCCGACTTGATCAGCTGAATCTAATAGATGAAAAGAGACTTACTGCTATCTGTCATGGTCAGACGTATCAAAAACGAATGATCAAGGCTTTTAACAAGAAAGTCAAATGTCAAGAATATCAAGTCGGGGATCTGGTGATCAAACGCATCATACTGCCGTAAGGTGATCCTAGGGGCAAATGGACCCCCACCTACGAAGGGCCATTTGTGGTTAAGAACATTTTCTCGGGAGGAGATATGATTCTAACCACCATGGATGGTGACGACCTTCCTCATCCTGTCAATGCAGACATAGTGAAAAGATACTACGCATAATCAAAGACCCGTTAGGTTGACTGGCCTAGGCAAAAATAAGGGCTTCCCAGCGAACCAAAAGGGTTCGGGCAAAAGTAAGGGATGAAAATGAAGAAAAAAAATGTACACCCGGCAAGTCGAAAACCTGAAAAGGCGACTTGGGCAAAAAAGGGTATCCCGGTGGACTGAAAACCCGAAAGTATGGTCCAGGCAAAAATTAGGGATCGAAGCGTAACACTATGTCTCATTGGATCATCTTGCAACCAGACTTCGGTATCAACTATCAAGCTCGGACAGCGCCAATCGATCTGATCTACCTTCGACCAAGCAGCAAAGTGATGAGACGCTTGCAGATATAAAGGCAATAGCAGAGTTGGAACCCGGTGGGATTGTTTCACATAGCTGTTTTTCTTTCTTTAACACAAATTGTAATTTCTATCTTTCGGCGGCGTTCTCTTACTAGGACGTCAGCCTCTTTGTACAAAACGCCTAATACATACCAACTTCAAAAATCAATACAATTCATTTTCACAAGAAATTTCAATTTGTTTTTCTTTTTCTGTTTTGTTTTGCAAGAACGTCCAATGATTCATTTCATATATATGCATTTGAAAATAATGGTTTCTCATAAACATTTATATAAGAAACGAAAGACAATTACTCGTAATTCCAGGAACAGGGAAAACAAGAAGTGCTCAAACCTTACAGTTACTCTGCCCATCAGGTACCGGAATAGAGCCAACTTGAGAACATGAGTAGTGATACATACACTCCCCACAAGATGAAAAGTATCCAGAACAATGATGTTAGCTTTCCCGAACATGACATAACTCTCCCCAACTGAGGTTCACAATCGCGAGTGAGTTAGTAAATTGTTCCCCAAGCAGATTTTATTTCTCTCGCAAGCAGGGATTCAATCTCCAACATAATTCATTATCACCAGCAACAGAAAATTCATCCCCAGTGGAGTTTATTTCTCCAAATTAGCAGATCTGTCAGCATATTCGTAAACGAGGGGAAAACCCCCAGCATAGTCATCTTTGTTCACCATCCCCAATAGAAGAAGAGGAATTATGTTTCTTTACAAGCAGTCAAGAATACTATTTCTCATACTCTCCAAACGACAATCAGGGATTTATTTTCCGGGACTAAGATTATTACGTCAGTATTTCATGTTCATACATCATGAAATGTGCATACATTACATATAACATAACCTCAGTTATTTTGAGAATCTCATCACAAGGCATCTCATGCTTCGCACATAACTAACCCTGTATTTCTTTCAGGAATGATGGTTATTATCAACAATTTCCAGCAGGTCCATGATCAACACTCGAAGCTAAACAGAGTAATCATCGGTGCGACAAAAGCAACCTTACCCAGGTTCTTCACAAAAGTCCTACAAAGACTCATCACAAAGCAACCTTACCCAGGTCCCCTCTGCAGTTTTACCCAAACTCATGTCGAAGTAACCCTACCATCCAGGTTCCTTCTCACGGACCTACTATCCAGGCTTTCATATCGAAGTAACCCTACTATCCAGGTTCCTTCTCACAACCCTACTATCCAAGCTTTCATATTGAAGTAACCCTACCATCCAGGTTCCTTCTCACAGCCCTACCATCCAGGCTTTCATATCGAAGTAACCTTACTATCCATGTTCCTTCTCACAGCCCTACTATCCAGGCTTTCACCTCGAAGTAACCCTACTATCCAGGTTCCTTCTCACAACCCTACTATCCAGCCTTTCATATCGAAGTAACCCTACTATCCAGGTTCCTTCTCACAACCCTACTATCCAGCCATCATATAGAAGTAACCCTACTATCCAGGTTCCTTCTCATAGCCCTACCATCCAGGCTTTCATATCAAAGTAACCCTACTATCCAGGTTCCTTTTCACAACCTTACTACCCAGGCTTTCACCTTGAAGTAACCCCTACTATCCAGGTTCCTTCTCATAACCTTACTATCCGGGTTCTTCCTCTTTCATCCCCAGACAACAATCCACAACACTGTAAGACCAGGACCCGATCAAACACAATTGATTTCACATTTCCCTAGAAAGTTGCAGTATAACATATACCCCGACCAAACTCACAATTCACTTCCGCTTCCCAAACCAGAATTATTTCCCAATAGAGCAACGGACAACTGAAGCTCCTAAAACTCTATTTCCCCCAAGACAGAAACCAACATTCCCCAGCGTAGTCCTCCTCAACAGCAGGTATACGGGTTCTCGCAAAGGAATCTCGTGTGCGATCGACACTTCTTCGGATGGCATCTTTAATCCCATCTCCGACAACTCTCTAGAAACTACCAAATGGCGTCTATAAGCCCATTCCGGATATCACAAGTCAAGTATCACTTCATGCGAGTGCAAATTTCTGGGCACTCTAGTGTTCAATCATCTTCCACCTTCAGATCACGAAAGGCAGACGAGCCAATCTACATCCTCAGGTTTAAGAATATTGAACAGGGGAAGCTGTTGTACCCCAAAATTTTCCCTCCCATATTTCTCAACACATGGCAAGAGAGGCCCACAAATTGCTCAAGGTAGTTCAAAAGTTGACCAGACAAACTCTCTCATAAGGCAGTCTACCTCAAATTAGGGTTTCTAATTTCATCAAGATATGTGAATCAAAAAGAACTCAAATGCTCACCATTGTCCTAATATGTTCTCAAGATCATCCCTGTCAAGTTTTAAGCCTTGCAGAAGAAGTTTGCTCAGTCAAATGCTTAAATGCCTAAAAATCAACGGTGCTAGGTCAAAAGTCAACCGTGGCCCACATACAGTCAAACTTCAAGATTTTTGGTCAACATACTCATTTTAAAGTATTATTCATCATTTGATCAAGGGTTGATCATGATTCCTCAAGGATTATTCACAATTCATCAAAACCCAAAAGTCGCTAAATTAGGGTTTTGTAGGAAAAGTCAACTCAACTTTAACCAAGCATAACTTTCCCATGCTTGATCAGAAATGACTCATCCAAAGCTCATTTTTAAGAGGATGCAATTCCATACAATTAATCTTCAGCTCCCAAGTTCAGAATATGCACTCACAAGAAGATATGAATTTTGACATTATAGGTCCTTTTGAAAAGTCAACAAAAACACCTTTTGGGTCAAAGTTTCATACATGAACATGGAAGACTCAATTGAGATGATACCAAAAGCGTTTCTTAGAGGACATCCTAAGCTTTCTAAAAAGTCCAAGAACACCTCTCTAGGATCAAAATTGAGAGAGTTATGCATTGGCCAAGTTGGCCATTTTTGCAAAATTGCCAAAAGTCAAATGTGCTCAAATTTGTATTTTTTTGCTATATGGACCCAACTTTTTATGCTTGCACCTCAATTATAATGTGGTCCATGATTCAAATACTTATCCACAAATGATTTTCTTCATTTTTCAATTTATTTTGATTTTTCATTAATTAAAAAGTGAATTAAATCAAATAAATGATGAAAATTATCAAAGATATGATTTGATTTGTTTTTTTGACAGATTAGCAACCAAGATATGCTGAGCTTGCAAGATCAATTCGAATCCATGGCAATTGGTACAAAAAGAGCATGATTAGGCCAAATTTGGAAGGATATCATACACCATGAAAACCAAATCAAATCTTTAAAATTTGTAAAGATACTAGTGGTTTTTACAACCCTAATTCACTCTAGTACATATAGAGAATGCAACCAAAGCAAAAAAGAGGGTTAGAGGTCATGCATTGCCAGGAAGAAAACTGAAAAATTCAAGAAAAAGTGGGAATCGGTTTTCAATCTACAAGGCGTTTCAGAGCATTTCAAGATCACCAATATCTTCCTAGACATCCCAGGAATCTGTTTCAATCATTCCCAGGGCCTGAAGCATTCAGAAATTCGTTCTACAACTCACACGGTTTTGTACACTTTTCAAATTTTATTTTTGAAATTCACGCATCATTAGCACTTTTGATTTATATATTCTTGTTCATCATTGAGTTTGCAAGCTATTGGTACCACTTAATTGCGTTTTTAGTGCAGGAATCATGATATGCCATTGTTAGGGTTCCTTTGCTCGTTTTAGAGGTTTTCAACATAGGAAAAATTAGGCTTTGATTCTGGTACAATGATGCTCGTGAGGATGAGACGAGTTGATTGGTACCAGCACTTGTCATTTAACTTGCTTGTATACAATTTTTGATATGAACAGGTCTGTACCTACAGCAAGTGTCTGTAGGTAAAAGCTTTGTCTGTTAAAGCGGTGGAGAGAGGAAGAAGAAGCTTGCGTGGTAGTGTGTGACTCGTCCATTTGAAATTTCGCGCGTTTGGCTTACCCCACTAGCTTGTTTTGAATATTATGTTTTATTATTATCATATTTACAACTAACCATCATGGCTCAGTTGGCAAGCAAGCGTTGGAATTGAGTATAAGGGCCTGGGTTCGACCCCCAGATCCCAACATTTGTTTCCTGTTATTTTTCTTCACATAATCAGGTGTGCTGCTGTCCAAACATCCACCATGCAACTCAATGATCTGGACATCAAACGCATCTCCAGCTAAGATCCAACGTGCTATCATTGAAGGATCACCATATACCTCAGGTCAACACACGCACCAAACCAAGCATGGTCAAACAAGCTTGGATTACTTGGGCCATAAAAATCAGATCTACACCCCCCATAATTGCTAACAATTAGGCCCATCTCTAACTTATTTTTATTTCTTTTCTTTAATTCTTTTAATACTTTCTTTAATTATTTTTAATTCACAAAATTAATTACTATTTTTTCATAAAAAAAATCATAAAATCAAGAAATCATAAAAATTAGAATTAGATTTTTTATCAAATTTAATTTTGTTAATATAAATTAATTTAATTTAACTTAGGGCAATTTTAACTTGTTTTTATAAATAAAATCAAATAGAAATTAGGTTAAATTCTTGATTTAATTCTTTTATTTTTTTTCCTCAAATAAATAAAAATACCAAAATAGGTTTTTAGAGTGAATTGATTTATTTTTCTTAATTTAAAATTAATTAGGGCTTCAGATTTTCTTTTTAATGTAATTGTTTCACTAATTTCTTAAATAACAAAACATGACAAAAATATTTTTTTTTAATCAATCGCAAATAGGTTTAGTCAAGGTTCAAAACCCTAGTCGTTTCATATTTAATTCATCGCGCACGTGTTAATTATTTTTGCCAATATTTTTGTAACTGTTCATGGTTTGTAATAGTTTAATTTAAGGTTTTATTTACTGTTTAAAATTCCCGGGTTTTGGCTATGTAATTAATCCCCCTCTCCGAAGCATTTTAATAGTGTAGATTTATCTTCTCGCACTTTTAATTCCTGCAAATATTTAACTGTCTAGATGTATGCTAATATGATTTGTATGACAAGAATGCATGACAAACTAATACAGTTAGAAAACCCTAATGTGTAAAGATAAATAACTGAAAATAAATCACTCGCACATATCACTCTTAGGGTATACTCTCACTTCGGTTGCCTTCGGTAAACGATCATTAAGCATAGGGTGTCTTAGTGGTTTCCCTCCAGTCTAAAAGATCAAACGTCCCATTCGAATGTTGCCTCGAAAATGTTGCCTCGAAAATGGTGCCTCGGAAATGGTGCCTCGAATAAGATCTTAAGACTCTAGGGTTATTACTAAGGTGTCCTAATATTGCTTTAGTGATCGTACGTCCCTTTCGAATTGACCCTTACAATTCCAACAACGGTGCTACCTATTTCTCAATAGTAGGATAGCGCTGTCTAAAGGAAACAAGAATAGAAACAATCTTTTTTCGAGTAGGTAGATGCTAGCAGGTACATGCTCAAATCAAAACTTTTCACACTTACACCTTTCAAAACAAACTTCGTCACACCTTTGAGGACTGATACAAGGGTTATCACGAAGAAAAAACATTTTTCAAAAGCAAAGCACACAAACACAAGCAATTTAAAAATGAGCAAGTACCTAAGAGCCCATGGAAAACCATGGATAGAAAGGGTGCTAACACCTTCCCTTTCTATAATCTACCCCCTCCCCCCCGTACTCAAAATATCTCGAAAAAGGATTTTTTCTGTACTTTTTCCCTTTCCGATTGGATGAAATAAAAGTCGGTGGCGACTCTTGCTTACCGTGACATTTTGCGAATAAAAAACGCAAAACATAAACCAGTATTAAACAGTCGGTTCTGCCACCGTATCACGGTCTTCCTTTTGTTGGATCTGCATTTTCTCCAAAAGAGCTATCACATTTGCATTGTTTTCTTGAGGAACCGGGGCATCCTCATCCATATTTGCTTCATTTTCTTCTTCCTCGGACTCTTCTTTTTCTTCTTCATTATCATCCTCTTCGCCATCACTATTTTGGAATGAAACAAATGTACTTCTCATAAAATAACAATATCTTTGTTCCTTGTGATCCCATTGGAAGCCTATCAAAGTAAGTGATTTCTTTGTGAATTCAAGATCAGAAGTCATACCAACATAAGGAATTTCTGGAACTTTAATCTTTTCTCGATTGAGAACTCTTTGAATGAAAGAGGGATAGCATAGTGTCGTTCCTCTTCCTATGCAGATCAAACATTTGGCTAGCAAAATAATGTGGCCAATGAACCTTTATTTTATGTTTTAAAATATAAGGCAGTTGAACCTCAACTTTATCCACACGAGAAAGACCTCCCTTCTTGGGTCGAATAATGTGGAAAACGATCCAAAAGATAATTCTATCAAATGGGGCTAGGGCACCAGTTGTTACAGATCTTGGAAATAAATCACTATTTACAATTCTGTCATTGTAAGGTTTCTTGAGCATGGAGTTTAAAGCAGACTTAAATTCATAGTTAGGAGCAAGAACAGTATCAGAGATTTTAATAGCATCAGAATCAACTGGCCACATACCAAATAGGTCTTTCCATACATGCGAGCTAACCATATAATATTTGTTATTGATTCTAAATTTAAATTCAAAACCCTCAAACTTTCCTTGCATTCCAGCATAGAACGTTTTGACTAAATCCTCATTATGAGGTGTATCACATTCAAGAAATAAGTGTAAGTTCTGAAATCTTAACAATTCAATAATTTCAGGAAGATACATGTGACCCAAGGTTTTCAGATATAAAGTCTATTGTATAACTATGTTTCTCTTACCAAAAGTGTCTACGAAAGTACCAACAACATCATCAGAGAGAAGTAAAAGAGCAGTTACCAGAATATCCGATGGAACATTGGAGGAGCTGCCTCTGAAGGTTCTCTTCTTAGCTACCCTTGAATCCATTAGGGAAATTTCTTAATAAAAATGGGTATGTGAGGGAGATGTTAAGAAAGATGGGTTTTGAGAGTTTTTAGGGTTTTGATAGAAGAGAGTGAATATAGAAAACAAAAGAAAAAAATGATAAAGAAATATAAATCAGACATTTTCGCGATGCGTCGACCGCTTATAGAGAGTTATGTTGATGCAAGAATTGTTTTAATTGAAGCTGAGTGAGATATAAAGTACACATCGATGCATGCAAGCTATGAGTCGACTCAAAAGTAAAGAATTTTGATTTTATGAAGCTTTTTCAATTTATTTCATGCAATTTATATAACTCTTAGAGTCCCTATGTACTTTAACAATAAAGTTAAAGAAGAACAAGTTTACCATTTACACATGGTTAAAAGTAGAGAATAAATGAGGACGATATTACCTTCATGAGAGTTGATAAGAGCTTTAACCAAGGCTATCCATAAGTGCATCAAGCATTAAGAGAATATGTTCAATAAAATAAAAGGTATGCAACTTACTTAAGTTACAACCTATCCGACATATCGAGAACACCAAGTTCCCTACGGATGTGATGGAAGGGATCTGTAGCGAGTGGTTTAGTAAAAATGTCAGCAAGTTAATTTTTTCTATCAACATGCTCGAAAATAACATCACCCTTTTCCACATGTTCCCTTAGAAAATGATGCCTTATCTCAATATGTTTTGTGCGAGAGTGCAAAATTGGATTTTTGGTTAGGCTGATGGGATTTGTATTGTCATAGAAAATAGGAATATGATCAAGTTGGACATTAAAGTCGAGTAATTGTTATTTGAGCCATAAGATTTGGGCACAATAATTACCGGCTGCAACGTATTCCGCTTTGGCGGTTGATAATGCAACTGAACTTGCTTTTTGCTATGCCAACTTACCAAAGAATTTGAAAATAAATGACAAGTACCACTAGTGCTTTTCCTATCCGATTTGAAACCTGAAAAGTCTGAATCGGAATAGCCAACCAAAGAACAATCACTACCCTTGGAGTACCAAAGTCCATACTTAGTTGTACAACGAAGGTACCTAAGTATGTGCTTTACGGCTTTTAAATGTGACTCCTTAGGACATGATTGAAATCGAGCACACATGCAAACACTAAACATAATATCTGGATGGGAGGCCATAATATAAAGAAGGGAACCAATCATATATCTATACCTTTTTATATCGACGGGTTTACCATTATCATCACGGTCCAAGTTCACGGCCGTAGGCATAGGAGTATCGATTGCTTTAGAGTTTGCCATGTCAAATCGCTTAAGTAGGTCTAGATAATATTTGGTTTGACTCACAAATGTTCCATCATTTAATTGCTTGATTTGAAGTCTAAGTAAGTAGTTTAACTCTCCCACCATGCTTATCTCAAATTCTCCATGCATCATCTTAGAGAATTTCTTGACCAAAGATGCGTTAGAAGAACCAAAAATAATGTCATCTACATAAACTTGAACTAAAATAAAATTCTTTCCTTCATGCTTAATAAAAAGGTTTGTGTCAACCTTTCCTCTTGAGAATCCTTGATCTAATAAGAATTTGCTAAGACGTTCGTACCAAGCCCTAGGGGCTTGTTTAAGACCGTATATCGCACACTTAAGTTTATAAACATAGTTAGGATTCTCAAAATTCTCAAAACCAGGAGGTTTTGACACATAAACCTCTTCATTAACGTATCCATTTAAGAAGACACTTTTTACATCCATTTGGAATAATTTGAAGTTTTGCGAGCATGCATATGCAAGCAAAAGGCGTATAACCTCAAGTCGGGCCACTGGAGCATAAGTTTCCTCATAATCTATGCCTTCCTGTTGGTTATACCCTTGGGCAACAAGTCGAGCTTTGTTGCGAGTTATAATTTTGTTTTTGTCTAGTTTGTTCCTAAAAACCCATTTAGTTCCAATAACTCGATGATCTCGCGGAGGGGGGACACGGTCCCAAACCTCATTTCTTTTAAATTGATTTAGTTCCTCTTGCATGGCTAAAAACCAATGTTCATCGAGTAAGGCATCTTTAGATTTTTTGGGTTCAGTTTGAGAGACGAAAGCAAAATGATAACAAAAGTTACTTAACTTAGAGCGAGTTGTTACTTCATTTGATATATCTCCTAGGATGTTGTTGATGGGATGATCCTTAGAGGTTTTCAATTCCAAAGGAAGATCATTTTTATTGCTTGGATGATCTTCCTCTCTTTCTTCGGGTACTTGATCCAACTCTTCTTCAATTTTAGTAGATTCCGAGTCCTTTTCTTTGGGATCTTGTAGTATGCTTTCCGAAGACACACCCGCACCATTATAAACACTACCCTTTCCGACTAACTTCGGATTAGATTCATCAAAGGAAACATGTACAGACTCTTCAACTATATGTAATCTTTTATTAAATACTCTATAGGCCTTGCTTGATTGAGAGTATCCGAGAAAGATACCTTCGTCAGCTTTTGAATCAAATTTACCTAAATTTTCTTTACCATTATTTAACACAAAGCATTTACATACGAAGACGTGAAGATGAGAAATATTTAGTTTTCTTCCTTTCAAAAGTTCATAGGGAGTTTTGTTTAGAATAAGACGTATTAGAACTCTATTCAAAACACAACATGTCATGTTAATCGCATCAGCCCAAAAGTATTTTGGAAGACGGTGTTCATTGATCATAGTTCTTTCGATTTCTTCTAAAATACGGTTTTTACGTTCCACTACTCCATTTTGTTGAGGAGTACGTGGAGCGGAAAAATTAAGATCAGTATCGTATTTTTCACAAAATTTATCAAAGAGATCATTCTCAAATTCACAACCTTGATCGCTTCGAATAGTAACTATTCTAGTGTTCAATTTGTTTTGAGAAAACTTGGCAAAATTTTCAAAAGCCGGAAAGGTGTCACCTTTATTTTCCAAGAAAATTGTCCAACAAAATCTTGAGTAGTCATCTACAATAACGAATCCATAGTAGTTACCACCTAGAATTTTAATTCCAAATGGTCCAAAAAGATCCATATGAAGAAGTTCAAGAGGTCTCATTGTAGAAAAAATGTTTTTAGATTTAAACAAGATTCTAGTTTGCTTCCCCATTTGGCAAGCATCACATAAGTGATCCTTGTAAAATTTTAGTTTTGGTAAACCGACTACTAAATATTTAGAGACAACTTTATTTAACAAATCAAAATACAAGTGATCTAGACGTCTATGCCACAACCATTAATCCTCATTTAAAGTGACTAGACATTTAGTTCCAGTTAGAGATACATTATTCAAGTCAAGCATGTATACATTTTTTACCCTCAAGCCTTTGAGCACACCATCTTTCTTATCATTGTGTTCAATTATGCAACAGTCTTTTGAAAACGATACATTGTATCCTTTGTCACATGATTGACTAATGCTAATAAGATTGTGTTTAAGACCATCGACTAATAGGACATCTGAGATAGTAGTAGAAGAGGGATTACCAACACTACCTTTACTGAATATTTCTACCTTGTTATTGTCACTATAGGTAACAAATCCTTTCTTTTTCGCCACAAAGTCAAAAAATAGGGTGATGTCGCCCGTCATATGTCTTGAGCATCCACTATCAAGAAATCATCTTTTCTCTGTAGTCTTAAGACATTCCATATTGCTTTTCTTCTTTTGATGAGCCATGAGGCAAAGGTTGACCGTTTATTCTTCGTCACTAGAGTCACTTTTGCTTGAGGCTTCACTATCACTATCCCAAGCAATGTATGCTCTTCTTTCTTTGTTAGGTCTCTTTTGAAATTTGTCTTTTTCCTTTGTCTTTCTTGAGCAACGGGCATTCTGGTTTGTAGTGGTCGGGTTTTCCGCAGTTGAGACATGATCCACTTGATTTAGATTTCTTACCTTCATCTTGTCTTGAAGGTTTTGATTGATTTCTATAATTGATGATATTTTTTTCCAAGTGTTAGACTTTATTCTTTCGGAGATATCTGTGATATTTCCTCACAAACAGCCCCATGTCTTCACTTGAGCTTTCATCTTCATCACTAGAATCACTCACACAAGAGTTATTGGTGGAGGACTTTGAGCTTGAAGCCTTTAATGCGACAGACTTATTTTCAATGTCTTTTGGTTTTTCTTTCTTTTCCTTTTTCTCATGCTTATTGAGATTGATGAGCTCTTGCTCATGCTCTTGAAACTTTCCAAACAATGTTGTTATGTCGAGTGTAGCTAGATTGTTTGCTTCCTTGATTGCTGTAAATTTAGGCCGTCATTTCCTATTAAGACATCTTAAAATTTTGTTAGCAGCAACAACATTTGGAGTAACATGACCAAGAGTGTGTAAGCGATTGATTATATGAGAAAATCTCTTTTGCATATTAGCAGTGGTTTCACCATGCTTCATGTGAAAGAGATCAAACTCTTGAGTTAATGTATTGATTCTAGAAATTTTAACATCATTTGTCCCTTCATGGGAAATTCGAAGAGCATCCCACATTGCTTTAGCACTTGCACAATGTGATACTCTAAAATATTCATCAACACCTAAAGAAGCAATAAGCATATTTCTACCTTTCCAATCATAACTATACTTTTTCTCATCTTCCTCATCCCATAGTGCTTCCGGTTTTGGTATGGTAATGTTATCCTCATTGGTAATGGTTATTTGAATAGGACCATCCTCAATAACTTTCCATATCTTTCTATTTACAGAGTTAATATGCACACGCATACAATCTTTCCAATAGTTTTAGTTTTCACCGGTGAAAATATGAGCTCTCGTATAAGTCCCTTTTGGATCGTTCTCCATTTTCTACAAAGTAATATATGAAGCACCAGATGAACCGATGCTCTGATACCACTTGTTAGACGATGTGATCGATCTAGAAGGGGGGTTGAATAGATCATTTAAAATAATTTGCTATTTTTAAAATTGTTTTCATAAAAACATGTGAAAGCTTCCTGGAATCTCCAAGCATCTAAACGATCCTCTATTGAAAAGATCAGATATGTGTAACCGTATGGGATATAATGAAAAAATAATAATCAATACGTTTTAATTTGTGTATTAGTCAATTTGTCAAACATCTTGTGAGCAAAGCACCTAAGGTTTAATTTTACTAAATTGTAGTGGTATGTTTTCTTAGGTATCAATCAAAAGGATTGTTACCAATATTTTGAAATGAACTCAACACACTTCAATTTCAATAAATGCATATTTGACAAATTAATTTTCGCACAATATAGTAATTAAGTATAGAGATAAAGAAAAAGCAGAAGAATACACGATTTGTTAAGGCTGTTCCCCTTGTCGCCCTCGCGTAGGGTACGTCTACCCCCAATTCTAGAATCTAGAATTGAGATATTTGATTTTAAGTTGCAAATTATACAAGATAAGAGATAGTTCACAATACAAACAAACCAATTTTGCTGATGTAACAATCTTCTTCCCTTTCCTTAGTTTGAGCAAAACCAAGTGTCAAATTCTTCGAACAAACCTCCGGTTACCGCTACTTGATTAAGCAAACCCACCGTTTCTTAATCCTTTCACTCGGCTGATTTTGATCACAAACAATTTTACCCAAAATCAATCTTAACAATCCTCCGGTTACCGCTACTTGATTAAGCAAATCCACGTTTCTTAATCCTTTCACTCGACTGAATTCAATGAAGCAAAGACTTGTGCAAAACCCCCCACACCAATAGGAACCTTGGAGGAGAAAATCCAAATGAGTTTATTCAAGAACATCCCACAATTTCTCAACCCAAATCTGAATTTAATCCTTAATTTGAATGTTATCACCACAACAATTTTCTTGAATCAACAAGCATGATTATATGTAGATGTTGATTTTTGAGAAGAGAGGATGAAGATGATGAGCATTATGTGTATCTTTCACTAGTTCTTGTTAACTTCAAATAATGATGCATAATGAATATATATATATATATATATATATATATATATATATATATATATATATATATATATATATATATATATATATATATATATATATATATATATATATATATATATATATATATATATATATATATATATATATATATATATGTTACCTAATAGCCAAGACCCACAAACATAGTAGAAAATCAGATAAGGCCAGCGAGCGGTCGACTCAACCAGAAGTTGGGGTCGGCGCGACACAACCCGCACCCAGAGAGAAAACTGTTTTGAAGTGCAATGCGTCGACCGCTTTAGGACTTGCATCGATGCAAACTTTGAATATTCTAATTCCTAGGTTGAGGCGATTGGAAGGGTCGATGCGATACATCCAACAGTCACAGAGAATTCCATTTTGAAGTGCAGTGCATCGACTGCTTCAGGGCTTGCGTCAATGCAAACTTTGAATGTTTTGATTTCCAGTTCGAGTCGACCGGAAGGGTCGACCTGGAACATCCAGGGCTTGATTGAAGATGATGAGTCGACCACACATATCTTTGAGTTGACACACAGATTCAATTTTCTCAAAAATAAGTGTTTCTAGAGATTTTCATTCCAATCATTCAATTACAAGATTGTTCATAGGACCAACCTCAAATAGAGAGAGATTAATAATTGTTTTGACATCCTTAAAATACTTATAGAGGGACTTTTCCCTCACACACACGACCGGTATACCCAAGAACATTTAATACTCGACTAAGTATGCTCCTACAATCATTGTCTTCAGCTTGAGTTAAAGATTGAGATAGACTCTCCTGAAATTCATATGCATAGAGAAATAAATTAGTGGTGATTAAACTCATAAATTTTGTATTTTAATAAACTTTTGATTTAATTATATGAAAATTTTGCATATTTGGGGTTTAAGTCATTCATACTTGAAATGTGCATTACTTCAGCTAAAACAGTGACACCACTATTTTGCATAGTACTTTTATCATCTTATTCTTTGGTATAAAATGTGTATCCATTAATTTCATATGTGCTATAAGAAAACACGAGCAAACTCAGACCATATGCTAAACATCTCAACCTTTCTTTTATTGAAGCGAGATCTAAATCAAACTTTGAATAAATATGATCTTTGAAGCATTGTATAAAACTTTGATTATGCTCTCGTACTATCCAGTTTTCATTTCTATTCGGATATAAACCCCGAAGTACATCCTTGTGCTTTTCAACATACGACTCAACCTCATTGTCATTGTACAGAACATATAAATGCACTTGATCCCGTTCAATCCTTGATACTGTCATAATTTTATTTTTGATTAAATTTTTTCCTTCCTCCCTTTCGAAAAAATGAGGGAGGAAAATATATTTCAAGCTCACACAAAGTAATAACTATTTCTTTTTGCAATATTGGCAAGATCTCAGGATCGATTACCTTACTACAAATTGACCTGAAGAAAAAACACAATTTAGTTATGGCGCTTCTTACTTTTTCTGGAAAAATAGAACGTATACCTATTGGTAGAATATACTCCATTATAACATGACAATCATGTGTCTTTAAACTCTTTAACTTGAGGTCTTTCATAGAAACAAGTCTTCTAATATCTGAAGAGTAACCTTCTGGAACTTTAACTTCACTTAGAAACTTACACAATATTTTTTCCTCCTTTCTAGATAAAGTATAAGCAGCAGGCGGCAGATATGTTCGTTTTCCTTTCTTCATGGGTCCTATTCAATTCTTATTCCCATATGTATCAAGTCCTTTCTTGCTTTAAATCCATCCTTAGACTTTCCTTGTATATTGAGTAACATACCAATAACATTTTCAAATACATTTTTTCAATATGCATAACATCAAGAAAATGTCTTACATACAACGACTTCCAATATGACAATTCAAACAAAACTGACCTCTTTTTCCACCCACCTTTGACAAGAGTATGTGCAAAAGGCTTGCCAAACTGAGTACTCATATCTTTCACCTTCTCAAAAATCTGGTCACCTGTCAACGTAGGTGGAGCTCTATCATGTTCTGGATTTCCATTGAATGCCTTTCTCCACCCACGGTAGTGATGATTAGAATTCAAGAATCTATGATGATCGAGAAATACATTCTTTTGAAAAAATTCCAATCGCTTCCAATTTATGTGTTCTTCACAAACAGGACACACTTTTTGACCTTTAATGTTATACCCTGATAGATTTCCATATTCTGGAAAATTATTAATTGTGCCAAACAACATCGCCCTTAAATTGAAACTTTATTTCCTATATCCATCATAAACATCCACACCGTTCTTCCAAAAAATCTTTAAATCTTTGATTAACAGTGTCAAGTATACGTCTATGTCATTTCCTGGTTGTTTAGGTCCAGAAATTAACATAGATAACATCATGTACTGGCGCTTCATACATAGCCATGAAGGTAGGTTATAAATCATAATAATCACAGGCCATGTGGTATGTGATATACTTTGAAGACCATGTGGGTTCATTCCATCAGTAGATAATGCCAAGCAAAGTTTTCTTGCTTCTCCTCCAAAATCAGGATAATCATTATCGATTTTTGACCACTGTGTTGAATCTTCCGAATGTCAAAAATTTCCATCAATAATTCTTTCATCTGCATGCCAAGTCAAGAGTCTTGCATCAGTTTCACTATGAAACATGCGTCTAAATCTCAGGATTATAGGAAAATACCATAAGACTTTTGTTGGGGATAATTTTTTCTTATATCGAGATAAACCGCATTTAGGATACTCATTTAATGATCATATTTGTTTTTAAATAAAATGCAATCATTTGGACAAGCATGTATCTTATCATAGCTCATGCCAATAGAGCACAACATTTTTTTGGCCTCATATGTTTGATCAGGAAGAACATTATCCTCCGAAAGCATATCTTTCATAAGGACTAATAACTATGTGAAACTTTTATCCGACCATCCATTGGCCGCCTTTAAGTTGTATAACTTTAATACCGCAGACAATCTTGTGAATTTAGTGTAACCTTTATACAATGGTTTCTCTACATCGCTTACCAACCTCTTAAACATTTTGGGATAATCCTGATGATCTTCTACAAGTGCTTCTGCAATATCTTTGACACGATCACAATCGTATGTGTTGTACCCCAAAATTTGCCCTCTCATATTTCTCAATACATGGCAAGAAAAATCTCCAAGTGGCTCAAGATTGCTCAAGAGTTGGACAGTCAAGCTATCTCCTAAGGCAGTCAACCTCAAATTAGGGTTTTGTGTTGCATCAAGATCCTTGAGTCCAAATGACCTCAAGTGCTCCCCAATGTCCTAATATGCTCTCAAGATCATCCATGCCAAATTTCAAGCCTTGCAGAGGAAGTTTGCTCAGTCAATTGCTCAAGGGGTCCAAAAATCGACTGTGCTAGGGCAAAAGTCAATTGTGACCCAAATACACTCAAACTTCAAGATTTTTTGTAAACATTCTCATTTTGAAGGATATTTCATCATTTGATCAAGGGTTGATCATGATTCATCAAGGATTGCTCAAAATTCATCAAGACTCAAAAGTTGCTAAATTAGGGTTTTGCAGGAAAAGTCAACTCAATTCTGACCAAGCATAACTTTCTCATACTTTATGAGAAATGATCCATCCAAATCTCATTTTGAAGATGATGAACTTTCCTACAATCCATCTTCATACCCCAAGATCAGAAAATTCACTCACAAGAAGTTATAAATTTGGACATTATAGGTCATTTTTGAAAGTCAACAAAAACACATTTTTTTGCCAAACTTATAACTTGAGTATGGAATATCAAAATGAGATGAGACCAAAAGGGTTGGTTATAAGACATCTCAAGCTTTCTAAAACGTCTAATAAAACTTCCAAAAGTTCAAAATTGAAGAAGTTATGCATTGTTGAAGTTGGGCATTTTTGCAAAATTGCCAAAAGTCAACTATCCCCAAAATTTCAAATTTTGTCAAATGGGCCCATTCTTTTCCACTTGATTTGGACTTGCCACGTTCGACATGTGTCCTAACTTCAGCCTTGTGTCCATTTATCAATTTTTCTATTTTTATTTGATTTTTTATTGAAGTATTTCATTTTAAATCAATTTAAATCAAATAAAATCCCAAAACTTGATTACATGATATCTTTTTCTATTCTCAGTACCTAATCATCATCAATGTTATAATCAAATTCGTATCAATCATTCCATGTGCAAAAAGATTGGATTTTTTGCAAATTAAGCAAGTTTTCAATGGAGGATCAAATCCAATCTCAAAGCATTGATGTGCAAAGATTCAAGACCAATTTGTTGACCTAATACATTGCAGCATACATATACAATCCAAGGCACACGAATTTGAGAGCTAGAGACTGCAAGAATACTAAAAACCAAACTTGAAAAAAGGTGGAAAAAGTGTGAAACCAAAATCACACTTAGAGGAAAATTCAGGAGCAAAAATCAATACCAATCGCTTGCTGGAGGATCACTGAAGCAGAACCAACCTAAAGCCAATCTCCATACACGCTCTAAAGCTCTGTAAGTATCTCAAACTACCGCCCTTTTCTTGAATTCACAACTCTTATTTCTTGCATCTTTTGCACAAACTATGGACATATTCATAATCCTCGTCCAATTTACAAGCATTCTGCATTAGCCAATTGGGTTTATCTGGTCTGTAACCCCATAGCCGAATCTAGGGTTCGTGGTTTGTTTTTTTGGGCATTTCTTTTACAGGAAAAATCAGCTTCATTGACGGACATAGGTGTGACCAGGGGAGATAGACGAACACAACCATGGTCTTGGGGGTTGTTTTCATGGCCTAGATTTAATTTTTGGAATGTCCTGCGAATTTAGCTGCGGATATAAATCCGCAGGTAAATATACAGGGTTGAAGGAAGAAGACGAAGACGTGTCTCCCCCTGGTTGGACGGTTCAAACTTGGCGCATTTTATTTTTGTTCTGGCATAATGACGCATTTTTATATATTATATTTAGTTTGTGTTATATTAACAATTGAGGCATAGTGGTGCAGTGGTAGTGGCGTGTGTTAGAAATCCAACAGGACTTGGGTTCGAATCCCAGGTCCCCGCATATGCTTTGTATTATTTTTCTTCAGGTATTACAGCGCGCTTCAGGAGTTGTAGCCTATCATGCTCCATCACTCAATCAAGCACCAGATGGCCCAAGGCCAAATCTGGCAATCCAGGGATGATGGCCTATGGTGGGATCTAGTCAACCAGTGCACACAGAATCAGGAAAGTCAAACGAGGCCAGCTTGTGATGGGCCTTGAATTTGCCATTCTCACCCCCTAATCAGGCCCATACCCTAACTTTTTCTCTTTTCTTTTATTATTTCTTTTAATTATTTATTGTTATTATTTTTATTATTTAACTAACCAATCAAACTTTTTTTTCTTAATAAAATTAAAAACCAAAAAATATTTTCTTATTTAAATTAAATTTCAGCATTTTATTTTTGTTAACAATATTAATTTAATTAATTTAGTTTAATTAGGAATAACTTTTGATATATTTTGCAAAAATTAAAATTAATTTAGACAATTAGGTTTTAGTTAACATTGATCAAATTTATTTTTATTTCTTTAAATACCAAAAACCCAAAAATATTTTTATTAATTAATTAGTTTATTAATTTAATAATTAATCCAATTTAATTTCTTCCATAAATTCAAAATAACAAAAATCTTTTCTTTAATTAAAGGGTCAAAACCCTAAAAACCTGCGCCCGATTTAATTTCCCGCACGCAATCCATTTTATTCAATATTGTATCTGTTTCCAGAATGTAATAGTTTAATAGGACTTTACTATTTTTACCGCTTTATTTATTTTCCGCATTTTAATTTCAAGGGTTGTTTTTGGCGATGTAAATACCCGATGCCTTGTAATAGTTAGTTTAATTTCCGCAATTTAATTTCCACAACTTATATAACTATTAGATGTTGGATAATAGGGAATGCATGACAAGATTGAACGTTTAAACTTAAAATCAACATAGATCACCATTAACATGTACAAAGATAAAATAAACTGAAAACAACACACTCACACATGTGCACTCTTAGGGTACACCTCACTTGGTTGCCTTCGTACGCGGTCATTGAGCATAGGAAGTTTTAGAGGTCGCCCTCTTGTCCAAAGATCATAGTTGCCTCGAAACGGTTGCCTCGGAAAAATGATCTAAGACATTAAGGTTACCGCTAAGGCGTCCTAACATTGCTTTAGTGACCGCACGTCCCTTAATCGAATTGACCCTTAAACTCCAACGACGGTGCTACCTACTCATTCATAGTGGGATAGCATTGTCTAAAGGAAGATAGCATAGAACGATTCCTTTTTCGAGTAGGTAGATGGTTCTTAAGTACTTGCTCTTTCAAAAAATAAAAATACTTTTCACACTTACACTTTTCGAACAAAGTTTTCAAAACACTTCGTACGATCGAAGTTTTCAAACAAAAAACTTTTTCAAACCCACCAACACAAAGAAAAGAAAATTTTGAAAACAATATGAGCAAGTACCTAAGATCCCGTGGATAACCACATATATAAAGGGTGCTAATACCTTCCCTTTCTATAATCTACCCCCCGGACCCGAGAAACATCTCGAAAAAGGAATTTTTCTGTGCTTTTTTCCTTTCCTTGTTGGATAAAATAAAAGACGGTGGCGACTCTTGCTTACCGCGACATTTTGCAAACACAAACGCAAAACAAAAACCAGCATTCCAAAAAACAGTCACTTCTTCCCACTGTATCACAGAACTGGCGACTCTGTTGGGGACGCTTATAAATGGGGTGTACCTTAGGAATAGTTCATAATGTTTTCAATTGATTGACTTGTATGCTTTATCTTTGTGGGTTGAATCGGAGTTACTATAGATCCTAACCCAAATCTTGGGGATACCCTTTAGGTAAGTAGCAATAAACTGTGAGGGAACTGTACGATGTAGACCGATACAGTTGAAGCAGTAGCTACATTGGTGTGGCACTTTAGATGGTACCGATATCCCTTGTGTTGGAACGAGGATAATATGGGTCATCTAAGGGGTCATTAAGCACTAACTGACCTTAGAACCTTTAAATTGACCAACTTGGCCATAGAACAGTAGCAGTATGCTACACTCATTGAGACTAAACTCTCGCGATGATTCTGGCTGCAAGAAAAGGTTTCTAAACTGGAATTATGACCGATCGAGGGTAGTTAGTGATATTGAGATCCTCTAGATCCCGGTTACTATTTTTAGGACAGGTTTGAACCAACTGAACTGAAAGAGGGTAGTACCTAAGCTCCTTGCCAGCCTGAAATCTAAGGGCTCTCTGTGTGACTTGTGTGCCTTTAACATGTTTGCTATCTGTGGATACTTATGATGTGCTTTCTATCATGACATCATGACATCATAACATTGCATACATCGTGCATTGGACTAACCTATTTCAAAGACAGGAGGGATTCATCTTTGTTCTGTTTTGTAGGTCATGATGCCCATGCGTAGGAATACCATCTGGATCAACTTTGTCCAAGTTCCCACCATGCTTAAAGAATTGATTGCAAAGATGCCTGATACTACCTCCTTCATCATAAGACATGGGTATCTTCTCAGTTTGGTTACCTCCAAATTGGATGAGCAGATGATAAGTGTTTTGGTCCAATTATATGATCCGCTGTACCATTGCTTTACTTTCCAGGACTACCAGTTGGTTCCCACCCTAGAAGAGTTCTCTGATCTACTCGGTATCTCTATTCAGGAGCAGACCCCGTTTACAGGTTGGGAAAAGATCCTTAGGTTGGAAGAGATTGCTTCAGCCCTTCATATGACAAAGGATGAGGTAATGGCTAATTTGGATACTAGAAGTGGAGCAAAGGGCTTTCTGACTAAGTTCTTGGTTGGTAAGGCTAATTATTTCTGGGATAGTCTAGACTTCAAGGCATTCGAAGATATTCTGGCTCTTCTGATATATGGCTTGGTATTGTTTCTGAATCCTGACTCCTTTGTTGATGTGAATGCGGTGAAAATCTTCATCTCTCGTAATCATGTACCCACTCTCTTGGGTGACATTCTTCATCAGCTTTATGCCTGTACTGCTCAGAAGCGGGAAACCTTGATGTGTTGTGCTCCATTATTGGCGAGGTGGTTTATTTCGCACCTCCCCAAATCAGTGCTGAAGAACAAAGAAGGCATGGGCTGGGCCTATAGGGTTATGTCTCTCTCTCATAATGACATTATCTGGACTATTAAGGGTATGGACGAGGTGGCTATTATTGATTGTTATGGGGAGTACCCCAATGTTCCACTGATAGGAGGAACCCATGGAGGAATTACCTATAATCCGTGCTTGGCCTTACGTCAGTTTGGGAGAGCCAGAAGAGAAGGACCTCATGAGCTGCTAATGCCTAGTATCATCTTTGATTTTTAAATGGATAGTGACGAGAAACGCCGCAGATTCATAAGGGCTTGGGACAGAGTTCACAGATCTGATCCACACGAGTTAGGCCCAAAGACTTATCTTCCGATGGAGCCATATCTTAGATGGGTTCGTATCCGTGCCCAAAAGCTGGGTATGCCGTATGAAGTCGTCCTGCCTATCATTGTTGAAGTTGCTAATGAAGAAGGGGTTCTTCCGACCATCCTCCATCCTTACATGCCCACTGACATTGGGGCACTGAAAAGGTCTTGGATGCAGCTGATAAAAGAACGGGATGCTTACCGAGAAAAGTTTAACGAGCAAGAGCAGAAGATCTAGAAGTTGACTAGGCAGCTGGAGAACGAGCGGATTCTCAATGACTATGTCCGCACCGACAAGAAGCGACCATGGGAGCACTGATTGTCCTTTGATTATTTCCCTTCCAGTTTTATTTACTTTTCAGTATTTCCATTCTTGTAACGCCTTAAGGGCACTTTGTTGAACAATTTGAATTTCAAGTTTACCTAATAAAAGTGTGTTTCATTTCTTGTTTACGAATTTGAATCTCTCGATTGTCTTTGAAATCATACCATACGCATTTCATCCCATGCACTTCATAACAGGTACCCATTACAGGTCTCTTATCTTCTTCGCTGTTTATTTCAGCACTCATCATGTCTGCTGAACCATCAACTGAGAAAGCGATCAAGGCCCTGCAGGCCCAGAATGCCCAATTCCAAGAGCTGTTCATGAATCTAGCTAAGGGTCAGCAAGATCTGAAGACCCTGATTCTGAAAGAGAAGAAGAAGAAGAAGAAAAGGACAATCCTGTTTAACACAGGTCACAGGTTCGGAAACAGGCTACAAGATGAAGTTGATTTGACCACCTCATTTGGAAGGAAAGATAGTCAAGAAGAAAGGAGGGCTCCTAGCCCTGTGGTCTCAGACAATGAGACGGACTTTGACGAAGACTAGTATCCTCCGGCTGAGGATAGATACAAGCAACTGGAAGACCGGTTGAGTGCAATGGAAGTTCAGAAAGTGCCTGGTCTGGACTTTGGTGATCTGGGTCTATCATTTGGGGTGGTAATTCCCCACAAGTTCAAAGCACCAGCCTTTCCTAAGTATGACGGAGTTTCTTGTCCGAAGCTGCACCTCTGGTCATATGTAAGGAAGATTCAGCCATACACCGCTGATAAGAACCTATGGATACACTTCTTTCAAGACAGTCTCTCAGGGACTCAGCTTGAATGGTTTTACCAGTTGGACGGAGCCAGTATCCGCAGTTGGGAAGATTTTGCTACTGCTTTCTACAGGAAGTCTTAATACAATTCCGACCTCTCTCCCACGCGTACCCAACTCTAGGGTATGTCAATAGGAACAGGAGAAGGTTTCAAAGATTATGCTCAGAAGTGGAGAGACCTCGCCGGAAGAGTGCAACCACCCTTGGCTGATCGGGAGCTTGTGGATATGTTTCTGGGGACCTTGTCTGGTCCATTTTTCAACCACCTGATTGGAAGCTCTTCGTCTGGGTTTACAGAGCTAATTATGACCGGTGAGAGGATTGAGGCTGGTATTAAGGCTAGTAAGATACAAAAGGGTGCTTCATCAAGCATCGAGAAAAATCCTTTTAAGAAAGAGTCCAGTGTTGTCTACAGTTCGAAAAGCCAGAATAGACCTGAACGCCGCCAAGTTGTTAATGCAGTTGTTATTTCAAGACCTGCTAGTACTCCTCAGCACAACAATCAGCTAAAGGCCGAGAGACCTCGAAGGCAATTCACCCATCTCAACATGACTCTGTCTCAGATCCTTCCGCAGTTATTAAAGACCAATCTAGTAACTCCAAGGGAGGCTCCAAAGAATCCCAACACTACATCACCAAAGTACAGCCCTAATGCCCGTTGTGCTTTTCACTCTGATAGCCCGGGACATAATACAGATGATTGTTGGGCTTTGAAGAACAAAATACAGGACTTAATTGATGCTAAGGAGATTGAGTTCGAGGCGCCCGAAAGACCTAATCTTGTGACTGCTTCTATGCCCAAGCATGAAGTGAATGCTATAGATGAATACTCGTTTGTGGTTTCTGTGAACGACATTGTTACCCCCTTGATGACTGTGAAGAAGAACCTTTTGCTAGCCGGTTTATTTCCGGGCTGTGACGAAGGTTACCGTATGTGTTCTACCCTACCAACTGGTTGCCCACTTTTGAAATCAGGTGTCCAACGCCTGATGGATAGCAAAGAAATTATGTTTGAGAAGACTGTTGTTCCCTTAGTTCATACTGAAGAAGTTGCTATTATTACCATTTTCGACAATTCTTCCAAGGCTTCCTCGAGAAAGCCTGTTAGAATTACATTCGTTCCAAGAATCGCACCATTGATCATCACTGTTCCTGGGCCTATCCCCTACCCCTCTGATAAAGCTGTCCCTTGGCATTACGGGGCTGATGTTTATTTTCATGGAGTTAAACAAGAGTTGGATGCTGATACTGACATCAGCAATATTGTTGGACCTGCTAAAGTCACCCGCAGCGGAAGACTTTTCTCACCTGATATCTCTCCGCCAACTGCCCGAAAACTTGTTGTTATTACACCTGCCAGTGTACTTGCTGCTATTCCTGTTCAAGTTCCCATTCTCACCCCTGTCGCCGAGTCATCTAATACTCGGGGCAAAGGGACCACTGATGAGCCTGCCCAGACGGAGGCACTAAAGACGATTACTGTTGAAGCTTCTAGACAAGAGATGGAAGAGATTTTGAAGATCATTAAAAAGAGTGACTACAATGTAGTTGAACAGCTGGGGCAAACCCCGTCCAAGATTTCTATGTTGTCACTGTTGCTATGCTCAGAGGCCCATGCCAAGGCTCTGATTTCATTCCTGAAGACTGCACACGTACCATAAGAGACATCAGCTGACCAGTTTAAAGATTGCATGGTTAGTTTGACTGCCGATAATGGGTTGGGTTTCTCTGACGCCGACTTGAACGTTAAGGGTAAGAATCACAATGATGCCTTGCATGTCTCCATTGAATGTAGGGGCACTACTCTTGCTCTTGTATTAGTGGATACTGGTTCCTCATTGAACGTTTTGCCTAAGAAAGCTCTAGACCGGTTGGACTGTGAAGGATTGGAGCTGAAACCAAGCAACATTGTTGTTAGGGCCTTTGATGGGTCTAAAAGAATGGTACATGGAGAAGTGGATATTCTGATTAAGGTTGGTTCTCAGGTTTTTAACTCTACATTCTATGTGATGGACATTCAACCATCTTATTCTTGTTTGCTGGGTCGCCCATGGATCTACAAAGCTGGGGCCGTAACCTCAACGCTCCACCAAAAGCTGAAGTACCCGGTCAAAGGGAAAATCGTGACAGTACAAGGAGAGGAGGAATACATGGTGAGTCATCTCAACTCTTTCTGATATGTAGAGATGGACGGGGAGTTCATTGAGACCCCGTTCCAACATTTTGAAGAGGTTCCCCAGATGTTGGCATCAACTGAGACTGTTGTTGAAGATTCTCCTATGAAGATGGCTTCCTTTAAGGATGCCTGGGCTGTTGTTGAGAAAGGTGGGTGTGCGAATTGGGGCCAACTCCCTGATTTTACAAAGAAGACTAACAAGTTTGGTTTGGGTTTCACTGCAGAAGCTCAAAGGGTTATTCATAACGCACGGATCGGAAGACCTCCCGTGTTCATCAACAATTCGGGAGTGAATGCCATTGAAGACGATGTTAAAGAGTCTGAGTTCGACAGTTGGATCTATCCTACGACCGACGGTGGACCAAGCAATTGGACAGCAAAGGACTTCATCCATATTTCTTTTGTTACCCAGTAGTGAAACTCTTTGTTTTGAATTTGTAACAGATAATGTTTTAAACTTTACGGCCCGGTGTCTTACCCGGGGCACCGTGGCTTCATTTGTGAGGGCTTTTTGTGTGTCATCTACATATATCATTAATAAAAGCATTGGACGTTTCTTGCATTTCAAATTTTGCGCTCCTTATTTTTCTTTTATTACATATTGCAAAACAACTATTTTACACACACTCACATATACAAGTCCACATCCACTCTGGATCTCACTGGTAATGACTCTGCTACTGCCAGTTATGACTTCGAAAATCCGATCAACTTAGCCGAAGACGAAGGTGAAGATGATTGCGAAGTGCCTGGTGAACTTGCAAGAATGTTACTTCAATAAGAGAGGGTTATTCAGCCGCACGAAGAGCCGGTGGAATCATTGAATCTGGGTACAGAGGTAGACAAGAAAGAGGTCAAGATCGGGGCAAATCTGGAGCTTAGTGTGAAGCAGTGGTTGATTCAGATGCTGCGTGACTATGTTGAGATATTTGCCTGGTCTTATGAAGATATGCCTGGGTTGGATACTGATATTATGGTTCACCGCCTGCCTACCAAGGAAGACTGTCCTCCCGTGAAACAGAAGGTCCGTCGAATGCGCCCAGAGATGTCTGAGAAAATCAAGGTTGAAGTTATGAAACAGTTTGACGCCGGTTTTCTAGAAGTTACTTCTTACCCTCAGTGGGTGGCCAATGTGGTTCCTGTGCCGAAGAAAGATGGCAAGGTTCGAATGTGTGTTGACTACAGGGATCTGAACAGGGCAAGCCCCAAGGATGATTTCCCTCTGCCTCATATCGATGTTCTGGTTGACAACACCGCTCAGCATAAAGTCTTCTCCTTTATGGATGGTTTCTCCAGTTATAATCAGATTAAAATGGCTCCCGAAAACATGGAGAAGACAACCTTTGTTACTCAGTGGGGTACCTTTTGCTACAAGGTCATGCCTTTTGGATTGAAGAATGATGGGGCAACGTATCAGCGTGCCATGGTTGCTTTGTTTCTTGACATCATCCATCATGAGATTGAAGTATACGTCGACGACATGATTGCAAGATCTCAAACTGAGGAAGAACATCTGGACCACCTTCAGAAGTTGTTTGACAGGTTGAAGTTGTACAAGTTGAGGTTAAACCCGAACAAGTGCACCTTCGGGGTGAGATCTGGTAAGCTGCTGGGTTTCATCGTAAGCGATAAGGGTATTCAAGTGGATCCTGCAAAGGTGAAGGCCATACAAGAGATGCCAGTTCCCCAAATAGAAAAAGAAGTCAGAGGTTGAAGGAAAATTGCGATCAAAACGCAGCGGAATATAAAATTTTCCTTTAGAGATCCTTACGAATGAGCATGGTCAGTGATAGAAAGTTTTACCTCTTGTGGCGATTCAGACCTTTGATGTCGTGATCACGAGCGTTGATGAAGAACAACGCCTCTACTCAGTCCACACGAACAGATTGCTTCCGGTCACAGTGCTAGCTGATCACGAACGGAAACCTTGAGTGAGAGAGAGAGAGTCAAAAACGAAAATGCATCAAGTGAAAAAACTTCATCACAAGGGATCTATTTATAGAATCACTCGTGTGGGCTACAAGCTAAAAGCCCAATTAAGGCTATAAGCTAAAAGCCCAATTAAGCTTATGGACATCATACCTTATGATGTACCATATATCACTCATCCACGTGGTACCTTACCACTTTCCGTATTACACTTAAGTGCACCGTACCTTACGGTGTTCCTTATTTATTCTATCTCTCATCAACCTGTCCTTATGTGTGTGACCCTGTAGGTTTTCGCGACGTTGGCAATTATATTAAATTACACATTTAATATAATAAACAGTGAGCGGTATCTAGCAACACTTCACTGTTACCCAAGTCACGAAAATGTCATGTGATCTGACCAAACCTTTTCCGTGATAATATTTGTGTTGTACAATTACCCTTTTGCCCTCATGTCTATATTGAACACAAGGCATACACTGTGTCACCCTTGTCCAGTTCAATATTGGGCCCTTAGACATTTATCCTGTTATGCAGGATGAGCAAATTCCATCTAGGTCACTCATGTCCCTTAGCATGCTTTGTGAAGTACCCATCAACCATCTTTATAGTCATCCAGTTACGGATGACGTTTGATCATCAATAAAGTACTTGACTCTACATCTAGGGTCCATAGTGGTTTCAGGTCGAAGGGTGGTATACACCATTATCATCATGAGAATAATTTATGACACTTTGCATAACATTCTATGTAGTATTCTCATAACGGGTCAATCCAGTATAAATATTACTCCTAATATTCATACCTATGTCAAGACTTGATAACTCCTTATCTATGATCCATGAGATGTGATCATCAATCTATCTTCATAATAATCTTAATGCTTTAATGTTATCCCACTTCACATTAAAGCTTGACTACGGATACTTTAAGAATAGTTTCTTATGTTTAATAGGATCTCATGATTAAGTCACACTTAACATTTCATTAAACCAATAAACCATTCTAGGGACTTTATTATTTTGGAAAACATAATAAAGAAATGCCTTTTATTATTAATAAATAATTCGATACAAGTACCAAAAGTATTGGCCTCTAGGGCTTACACCAACAATCTCCCACTAGCACTAGAGCCAATCAGGCATACCCCTAATACCCATAGATCTAGTATGTACATCATGCTTCAGCTGCGCAAGAGGCTTTGTTAATGGGTCAGCAACATTGTCAAGTGTAGGTACTCTGCATATTTTCACATCTCCCCGATCGATTATCTCTCGAATGAGATGATAACGCCTAAGTATGTGTTTGGATCGTTGGTGAGATCTAGGCTCCTTAGCTTGTGCGATAGCACCATTGTTATCACAATAGAGATCAATGGGATCCACAATGCTATGGACTATGCCAAGTTCACTAATGAACTTCTTGATCCAAACAGCTTCCTTTGCTGCAGTTGAGGCAGCAATATACTCAGCCTCGGTTGTAGAATCAGCAACTGTATCTTGCTTTGAACTTTTCCAGCTCACAGCGCCACCATTTAAACAAAACACATAACCAGATTGCGATCTAAAGTCATCCTTATCTGTCTGGAAGCTAGCATCAGTGTATCCAATTACAGCAAGCTCTTCCTGACCTCCATATATCAAGAATGAATCCTTAGTCCTTCTCAAGTACTTAAGGATATTCTTGACAGCTACCCAATGAGCATCACCGGGATTAGACTGGTACCTACTCGTTGCACTTAAAGAATACGAGACATCTGGTCGAGTACATAGCATGGCATACATGATAGATCCTATTGCAGATGCATATGGAATCTTATCCATGCGATCCCTTTCTTCCTTACTTGAAGGGGATTGTGTTTTTGAAAGACACATGCCATGTTGCATAGGTATGAATCCTTTCTTGGAATCATGCATATTAAAGCGTCTCAACACTTTTTCTATGTATGTACTCTGACTTAGGCCAAGCAGTTTTTGTGACCTATCTCTATAGATCCTGATTCCTAATATATAGGCTGCTTCACCTAGGTCCTTCATTGAAAAGCATTTCCCTAACCAAGTCTTCACTTGTTGCAAGGTAGGGACATCGTTTCCAATGAGTAATATGTCATCTACATATAATACCAGGAATACGATCATGCTCCCACTAACCTTCTTGTAGACACAAGGCTCATCTTCATTCTTGATGAATCCATATTGTTTTACTGTTTCATCAAAACGAAGATTCCAGCTTCTGGAAGCTTGCTTCAATCCATAAATTGATCGCTGTAACTTACATATCTTTTGGGCTTCCTCTGGTATGTCAAATCCTTCAGGTTGTGTCATGTACACATCCTCAAGAAGATTCCCATTAAGGAAAGCAGTTTTGACATCCATCTGCCATATTTCATAATCATGATATGCAGCGATAGCAAGTAAAATCCGAACAGATTTAAGCATTGCAACTGGTGAAAAGGTTTCATCATAGTCCACGCCATGAATTTGTTTATAGCCTTTTGCAACCAGTCTTGCCTTATAGGTATGTACCTTACCATCCATGTCAGTCTTCTTTTTAAAGACCCACTTGCATCCTATAGGGTTAACTCCTATAGGAGGCTCTACCAAGGTCCAAACCTGGTTTGTGTACATGGAATCCATTTCAGATTTCATGGCTTCTAGCCACTTCTCAGACTCAGGACCAGTTATGGCCTCTTGGTAGGTCACAGGCTCATCTTGATCCATGAGTAATACATCACCCTGATCACTTATGAGATATCCATATCTCTCAGGTTGTTGACGTATCCTGCTTGACCTACGCTGGTCTTGTTCTACTTGAGCAGGTTGCTCTTCCACAACTACTTGTGTTTCCTGCTCTAATTCCTCCATAGGTGTATCAATGCTTTGTGGTTCTTGAATTTCTTCAAGCTCTATTTTCCTCCCACTGATTCTTTTGGAAATAAAATCCTTTTCCAGAAAAACTCCAGTTCGAGCGACAAACACTTTGCCCTCAGAAGGATTGTAGAAGTAATACCCTCTTGTTTCTTTAGGATACCCAACAAATAAGCATTTGTCAGATTTGGGCTCAAGCTTAGTTGAAATTTGTCGTTTCACATAAACTTCACAACCCCAAATCTTCATGTAAGACATATGTGGTTTCTTACCACTCCATATCTCATATGGTGTCTTCTCAACCTTTTTGGATGGAACTCGGTTAAGTGTGTAAGCTGCAGTCAATAGTGCATGTCCCCAAAAGGAGTTCGGAAGATCGGCGTGACTCATCATGGATCGAACCATGTCTAACAAGGTCCGATTTCTTCTCTCGGATACACCATTCCATTGTGGTGTTCCGGGAGGAGTAAGTTGGGATAAAATCCCACATTCCTTTAGATGGTCATCAAACTCTAGGCTTAAATATTCACCGCCTCGATCTGATCGAAGAACTTTAATATTCTTACCTAGTTGGTTTTGTACTTCATTCTTGAATTCCTTGAATTTTTCAAAGGTTTCAGATTTGTGTTTCATTAAATACACATAACCATATCTACTGAAATCATCAGTAAATGTGATGAAGTATTGAAAACCTCCTCTGGCTGGTATGTTCAGTGGTCCACATACATCAGTATGTATGAGGGCCAAAAGATCATTAGCCCTTTCACCTTTTCCTGTGAATGGGGACTTTGTCATCTTTCCAATTAAACAAGATCTGCATGTCTCATATGATTCATAATCAAAAGAGTCCAAGAGTCCATCTTTATGGAGTTTGGAAATGCGTTTCTCATTTATGTGGCCTAAGCGACAGTGCCAAAGGTAGCTTGGATTTAACTCATTAGGTTTAATCCGTTTAGTATTAATGTTATAAATTGGCATTTCAAGATCAAGGACATATAGTCCATTGTTCATTTGTGCAGAAGCATAGAATATATCATTCAAATAAATAGAGCAACAATTGTTCTTTATTATAAATGAAAAACCAAACTTGTCCAAACAAGAAACGGAAATAATATTCCTACTAATTGCAGGTACATAATAACAGTTCTCTAACTGAATTATTAAACCACTAGGTAAAGTCAAAACATAAGTTCCTACGGCTAAAGCAGCAACCTTTGCTCCATTTCCAACTCGTAGGTCAACTTCACCTTTTGCCAAATCTCTACTCCTTTTTAGCCCCTGCACATTAGTACAAATGTGAGAACCGCATCCAGTATCTAATACCCATGATGCAGAAGTAGATAAATTAATTTCAATAACAAAAATACCTGAATTTGAAGTCCCTACTCCATTGTTCTTATCTTCCAGGTACTTTGGGCAGTTTCTCTTCCAATGTCCGGTCTTACCGCAATGGAAGCAAGTGCCCTCCTTTGCTATGCCTCCACTAGGCTTCAAAGCAGGAACAGTAGGTTTAGGCTTGGCAACTTCCTTGCCTTTCCCTTTACCAAACTGCTTGGTAGGCCTCTTGTTCAGCTTCTTTCCATTACTGACCATCAGAATGGACTTCCCTTTTGTCTTCATATTCTGCTCAGCAGTTTTCAACATGCTTAGCAATTCTGGAAGACTCTTATCCATGTCATTCATGTTGAAATTCATGACAAACTGATTAAAGCTATCTGGCAACGATTGCAAGATAAAATCAGTTGCAAGTTCCTTTCCAAGCGGAAACCCTAACCTTTCAAGGTTCTCCACATACCCAATCATTTTGAGTACATGGGGACCTACAGGGTTTCCCTCAGATAACTTGCTGTTAAAAAGGGCCTTTGAAACCTGAAACCTCTCATTTCTTGCCTGCTCTTGATAGAGCATTTTCAGATGTCCGATCATATCGAACGCTGACATGTTCTCGTGTTGCTTTTGCAACTCCGAGTTCATAGTAGCTAGCATGAGACAAGCGGCTTCATTAGCATCATCGAGATGCTTCTTATAAGCTTCTCTTTCTGCCTTAGGTGCCGAACTAGGCGGTTCCTCTTCAGGAACAGGTGTCTCCAAGACATACAGCTTCTTATCGTGCTTGAGGACAATCCTCAGATTTCGGTGCCAATCCAGGAAATTTGTCCCAGACAATTTTTCCTTATCTAGGATTGATCGCAAAATATGGTTGTTTGTTGTCATGGTAATCTACAAAAAAAAAAAAAAATGAAAATATAAGTATCATTAAAACAACATATTTAATTAGGCCTTTAATCAAATATGCTCCCACTATTTTACTCAAACCAAATGACCCTCATCATTTGATTCGGAAAATCCCGTTGGAAGACTTTCTAGTGGGTCGAGATCCACATTTCACTTCGTTCTAAGTCAGCGTTAGGCTGATTACACAAAACTAGGTTATTTAGGTAGGAACTCCTTCCAATTGTATCTCATACAACTCTCGAATATTTTCAGTTGGGTGAATAACTCCTTATTCTAATTCATCATATGAATCATTCCCAACTCTTGCTTCTAAACATGTATAATCTTATTATAATGTGTTTAGTTAAGTTTGACCCATTGTTTTAGCAGTTGGATATTACAATTATCCCATCGCACCTTACTAATATAGAACATGCACCTCGCGTAGGCGAAACCTACATTATTCGATACTAGTCTTGATGAGTGCTAAAACTTGGAAAGCATGAACTTAATATTTAAATTGAGGGATTTTGTTATTAGTTTGATCTCACCGGCTTAACATGCAATTCGTCTCTCTCATGCATCAACATACAAACACATGCATCAGTATACATAAAAAAAAAAAAGATACAGTTATGGCCCCTAGCGCAATTGTTCTCCCAAGCCAATGAGAGAACCTAAGCTAACCTAATAACGATCTAAACTTCTCCAAGCAAGATCTCCAAGGTTATCCTCCTTTGATATTGTATTCTTCTCTTTCTTCATAACATTACATTACATAAAAGAAACTCGTTTTACATACGAGGGAGTGAGATGAGAAAAGAAGTTACATCAAGAATTTTAGAGAGAGGCACGACACGCAGGCCGTATTTTACAATCCCAAAACAAAATAAAGGAAAAAAAAACTAAGGCCATAACTGATCACCACAAGACAATAATAATAAACACACTTTTATTATTAGTTTAAATTTCTTTTAATTAAAAAAAAGGCAAATTAAATTTCGATGATTGATCACACTACGCAGAGTTAGCCGGGGGTTCCGCTGCCCGGTCAGCGGACGGTGGTTCCGCTGACCGTTCAGCGGACGGGGGTCAAGGGGGCAGCGCCCCTTTGCGGGGTTGTCAGGGGCAGCGCCCCGGCGCAAAATTTTAATGAACAATTCATTTGAAATCAGCGTCATTTTCGCACAACTCTTGTGCATTCACAACCCTAATCGCATGACTCTGCAACAACACAACCCTTGTGCCGTCATGAACCCTAATGCAACAGTTTCATGCTGTCAAACACATCTCGATTGATAATTCAGTATGATTAATCACATGCCATTGCTTCACCATACTAATGTCGGATTCCGAAGCATATGAACAGTGATCGGTCAAAGGAATAACAATCATCAAGTGTTTGAATGAACGAAACAGAAACAGTATATCACATATACCATCGTTGCATTAGATTTACTTATATCATATATAAGAGTGATCGATCTTATTGTGTAACCTATGGACGATCGATGTATCGCTGCTTCACCATACTAATGTCGGATTCCGAAGCATAGTCAACATCAATCATCCAAATCGTACACAACAGATGCCAAATTTAATTAATCGTTTATTATTCAATTCATTCTGGTTTTAATCGAATCAAAACAGAAAATATAGAACATAAACAACTATCAGATCCATGGTTTCGTAAGTGGCTCTGATACCACTGAAGGAAAATTGCGATCAAAACGCAGCGGAATATAAAATTTTCCTTTAGAGATCCTTACGAATGAGCATGGTCAGTGATAGAAAGTTTTACCTCTTGTGGCGATTCAGACCTTTGATGTCGTGATCACGAGCGTTGATGAAGAACAACGCCTCTACTCAGTCCACACGAACAGATTGCTTCCGGTCACAGTGCTAGCTGATCACGAACGGAAACCTTGAGTGAGAGAGAGAGAGTCAAAAACGAAAATGCATCAAGTGAAAAAACTTCATCACAAGGGATCTATTTATAGAATCACTCGTGTGGGCTACAAGCTAAAAGCCCAATTAAGGCTATAAGCTAAAAGCCCAATTAAGCTTATGGACATCATACCTTATGATGTACCATATATCACTCATCCACGTGGTACCTTACCACTTTCCGTATTACACTTAAGTGCACCGTACCTTACGGTGTTCCTTATTTATTCTATCTCTCATCAACCTGTCCTTATGTGTGTGACCCTGTAGGTTTTCGCGACGTTGGCAATTATATTAAATTACACATTTAATATAATAAACAGTGAGCGGTATCTAGCAACACTTCACTGTTACCCAAGTCACGAAAATGTCATGTGATCTGACCAAACCTTTTCCGTGATAATATTTGTGTTGTACAATTACCCTTTTGCCCTCATGTCTATATTGAACACAAGGCATACACTGTGTCACCCTTGTCCAGTTCAATATTGGGCCCTTAGACATTTATCCTGTTATGCAGGATGAGCAAATTCCATCTAGGTCACTCATGTCCCTTAGCATGCTTTGTGAAGTACCCATCAACCATCTTTATAGTCATCCAGTTACGGATGACGTTTGATCATCAATAAAGTACTTGACTCTACATCTAGGGTCCATAGTGGTTTCAGGTCGAAGGGTGGTATACACCATTATCATCATGAGAATAATTTATGACACTTTGCATAACATTCTATGTAGTATTCTCATAACGGGTCAATCCAGTATAAATATTACTCCTAATATTCATACCTATGTCAAGACTTGATAACTCCTTATCTATGATCCATGAGATGTGATCATCAATCTATCTTCATAATAATCTTAATGCTTTAATGTTATCCCACTTCACATTAAAGCTTGACTACGGATACTTTAAGAATAGTTTCTTATGTTTAATAGGATCTCATGATTAAGTCACACTTAACATTTCATTAAACCAATAAACCATTCTAGGGACTTTATTATTTTGGAAAACATAATAAAGAAATGCCTTTTATTATTAATAAATAATTCGATACAAGTACCAAAAGTATTGGCCTCTAGGGCTTACACCAACAGAGGTTTCCTGGGACGTCCGAACTATATTGCCCGATTCATCTCGCACCTGACTGCTACTTGTGAGCCAATCTTCAAGTTACTGAAGAAAGATCAAGTAGTACGGTGGAATGATGAATTCCAGGCCGCTTTCAAAAGGATTAAAGAGTATCTCCAAGAGCCGCCCATTCTGATGCCTCCAGTTGAAGGCAAAACTTTAATCTTATACTTGACAGAACTCGACAATTCAATGGGGTGTGTGCTGGGGAAGCATGACGAGTCTGGCCGAAAAGAGCATGCTATTTATTACCTTAGCAAAAAATTTACCGACTGCGAGACCCGATACTCGTTGCTTGAGAAAACTTGCTGCACTTTGGCATGGGCTGCTCGTCGGCTGAGACAGTATATGCTGACCCATACTACTCTGTTGATATTAAAAATGGATCCAATCAAGTATATCTTCGAGAAGATTGCCTTGTCCGAAAGAATAGCAAGATGGCAGATGATCTTGACTGAGTATGACATACAATACACGACCCAAAAAGCAATCAAGGGAAGTGTGTTGGCAGACCATTTGGCACATCAGGCAGTGGATGATTACCAGTCTATGAACTTTGAATTCCCGGACGAGAATATCATGTTGGTAACTGATTGTGAGACACCTGGACCGGATGAAGGACCTGAGGAAGGATCTCGATGGTCTATGTACTTTGATGGAGCTTAAAACGCTTTGGGTAATGGCATTGGCGCCGTGATCATATCTCCTAAAGGCTCTCATACTCCGTTCACCGCCCAACTATGTTTCAACTGCAATAACAACATGGCGGAGTATGAAGCGTGCATTATGGGTCTTCGAGTAGCAATTGACCTAAGGATTAAGTTTCTAAGTGTCTTCGGAGATTCCGCTCTCGTGATCAATCATATCAAAGGCGAATGGGATACGAAACACCCAAATCTTATTCCTTACAAGGAGTATGTATTGACGTTGCTTCCACATTTTGAGGAGATAACCTTTGAACACTTCCCTAGAGAGGAGAATCAGTTGGCGGACGTGCTGGCTACGATTTCTTCTATGTTCAAAGTTTATTGGGACAACGAGGCTCCCCGGATTATCATTGAAAGATTGGACGAACCTGCACATTGCTGTGATCTTGAGACTGAAGAGGTAACAGAAAAGCCCTGGTATCATGAAGTGAAGAGGTATCTTGAGGCTCAGGAATACCCCGAGGGTGCATCTGTTAATGACAAGAAGTTTCTGAGGAGGTTCGTGGAGAAATTCTTCATCAGTAATGGTATTCTTTACAAGCGTAACCGTGATTCAACCTTACTGCGTTGTGTGGATAAGAATGAAGCAGAAAGGATCACGGCGGAGTTACACGAAGGAACTTTTGGAACTCATTCCAGTGGACACACCATGGAAAAGAAAATCCTACGGGCAGGATATTATTGGTCCACATGGAAGCCGACTGTTATCAGCATTCTCGGACATGTCACAAGTGCCAAGTCTATGCTGATAAGGTGCACATACCTTTGGTGCCTCTGAATGTATTGACAGCTCCGTGGCCTTTTGCAATGTGGGGCATCGATATGATCGGCGAGATCAGGCTTACCGCGTCCAACGGGCATCGTTTCATCCTGGTAGTAATCGATTACTTTACAAAATGGGTTGAAGCCGCTTCCTTTGCTAGCAGTTCAAGATACAGCATCGCAACTCTTCTCCCTACCGTCCAAAGATGAATGGGGCTGTCGAAGCGGCTAATAAGAACATTAAGAAGATTGTGCAGAAGATGACAGTGACATACAAAGACTGGCATGAGATGTTACCGTTTGCTCTTCATGGGTACCGTACCTCAGCACGGACGTCAACAGGGGCAACACCCTATTCCTTGGTTTATGGCATAGAAGAAGTCTTGCCCATTGAAGTTCAGATACCCTCTCTTTGGATTATGAAGGATGCAGGTTTGAGCAAAGATGACTGGATTCAGACCCGGCTTGATCAGCTGAACCTAATCAACGAAAAGAGACTTACTGCTATTTGTCATGGTCAAACGTATCAAAAACGGATGATCAAGGCATTTAACAAGAAAGTTAGACGACAAGAGTATCAAGTTGGGGATCTGGTAATCAAGCGCATTATTCTACCTCAAGGTGATCCCAGGGGCAAATGGACCCCTACTTACGAAGGGCCATTTGTAGTTAAGAACATTTTCTCAGGAGGAGCTATGATTCTAACCACCATGGACGGTGACGACCTTCCTCACCTCGTCAATGCAGACATAGTGAAAAGATACTACGCATAATCAAAGACCCGCTAGGTTGACTGGCCTAGGCAAAAATAAGGGCTTCCCGGCGAACCAAAAGGGTTCGGGAAAAAATAAGGGATGAAAATGAAAAAAATTTGTACACCCGGCAAGTCGAAAACCTGAAAAGGAGGCTTGGGCAAAAAGGGTATCCCGGCTGACTAAAAACCCGAAAGGGCGGTCCAGGAAAAAATTAGGGATCAAAGTGTAACACTATGTCTCATTGGACCACCTTGCATCCAGACTTTGGTATCAACTATCAAGCTCGGACAGCACTAATCAATCTGATCTACCTTCAACCAAGTAGCAAAGTGATGAGATGCTCGAAGACATAAAGGCAATAGCAGAGTTGGAACCCAGTGGGATTATTCACATAGCTGTTTTGTTTTGTTTTTCACAAATTGTGTAAATTATATTATTCGGCGGTGTTCTCTTACTAGGACGTCAGCCTCTTGTACAAAAACGCCTATTTACAGGCCAAACTTCAAAATCAATACAATTCATTTTCAAAGAAATTTCAAACTGTTTTTCCTTTATCTGTTTTGATTTGCAAAGAACGTCCAAGGTTCATTTTTGATATATGCATTTGACATTAATTGCTGCTCATGAATATTTACATGCGAAACAAAAGACGATTACGGGTAACATCAGAAACAGGGGCAATAAAAATTGTCCAAACTATAAAGTTGCTCTGTCCACCAGGTACAAAGGTAGATCCAGCTGAAGAATATGGCTAAGACACATTCACTCCCCGCAGAGTAAGGCAGTAATGGTAGCTTCCCCCCAGCTGGGACTTGTAACTATGAACAAATCAGCAATGCTCTCCCCAAGCAGAGTTGATCTACCATCAGCACTAAAAAGGCTTGATATCCCCGGCAGTCTTAATATTCCCTAGTAGAGTATAAGAATGTTCCCCGTTAGAATACAAGATACCCCCAGTGGAGTTAAAATTTTCCCAGCGCAGTCTGAAAGAGCTTCCCCAACGAAGTTGAAGCATTATCCCCAGTAGACTCTGGAAGTTTATCCCCAGCGGAGTACAAAAATAAATCTCCCCAGCCGAGCTCAAAGGATTATCCCCACAAAAGTCTAACAAGTCATCCCCAGTGACGTCGCCACTGAGAGATCGTCTCCAGCGGAGTTCCTCCCTTTCACAAACAGGAATTCAATCCCCAATAGGATTCAATATCACCAGCAACAATAATTCACCCCGACAGAATTTATCAGTGGAATCCTCAGCAGAGCATCTCTTCCCCACATAGTAATCTCCTCATCAGTTTATTCCAACAGAGTCATCCTCTCCTGCAGGTTTATTCTCTTCGTTCACCATCCCCAGCAGAAACGAAGAATCCAGCTCGTCTCCAGCAGCTATCCGGGATTTATTTTCCCCAGCTAAAATATCACATTTCCATACATCATGATACATGCATATACGCACCATACCACACAATCTCATTTATGTTGAGAGCATCATTTCTTGATATATATCATGCATTTCATACATCATGACATTGCCTATGACTGACTCTTTACCGTTTCAGGGAAAGACGAATCAGTAAACACCGCTGACTACTCATATGACCTAGTAGTCCCCTCAAAAGAAAAACTACATCTATGGAAGACTTTTGTCTGGTTCAGTTAAATCGATCCTAAGATTTTTCTGATTCTGATCCAGTCAAAGTTAATCCAAGACCTTCTCTGGTTCAGTCAGATCGACCCTAAGATCTCCCTGATTCCTATTCCAGTTGAAAATATTCCAAGACTTTCGGCTGGTTCAGTTAAATCGATCCTAAGATTTTTCTGATTCTGATCCGGTCAAAGTTAATCTAAGACCTTCTCTGGTTCAGTCAGATCGACCCTAAGATCTCCCTGATTCCTATTCCAGTTGAAGATATTCCAAGATTTTCGTCTGGTTCAGTTAAATCGACCCTAAGATTTTTCTGATTCTTATCCAGTCAAAGTTAATCCAAGACCTTCTCTGGTTCAGTCAGATCGACGCAAAGATCTCCCTGATTCGTATTCCAGTTGAAGATATTCCAAGACTTTTGTCTGGTTCAGTTAAATTGATCCTAAGATTTTTATGATTCTGATCCAGTCAAAGTTAATCCAAGACCTTCTCTGGTTCAGTCAGATCGACGCGAAGATCTCCCTGATTCGTATTCTAGTTGAAGATATTCCAAGACTTTTGTCTGGTTCAGTTAAATCGATCCTAAGATTTTTCTGATTCTGATCCAGTCAAAGTTAATCCAATACCTTCTCTGGTTCAGTCAGATCGACGCGAAGATCTCCCTGATTCGTATTCCAGTTGAAGATATTCCAAGACTTCTATCTGGTTCAGTTAAATCGATCCTAAGATTTTTATGATTCTGATCCAGTCAAAGTTAATCCAAGACCTTCTCTGGTTCAGTCAGATCGACCCTAAGATCTCCCTGATTCGTATTCCAGTTGAAGATATTCCAAGACTTTTGTCTGGTTCAGTTAAATCGATCCTAATATTTTTCTAATTCTGATCCAGTCAAAGTTAATCCAAGACCTTCTCTAGTTCATTCAGATCGACGCTAAGATCTCCCTGATTCATATTCCAGTCGAAGTTCAGACCACCTATCAACAGTCTCCAAATGGCATCTGTAAGCCCATTCCCGACATCACCAGGCTGATACCACTTTATGCGAGTGCAAATTTTTGGGCACTCTAGTGTTTAATCATCTTCCACCTTCGGATCATGAAAGGCCTGAAAGCCAATCTATATCCTCAGGTTTAAGAAGATTGAACAGGGGCAGCTGTTGTACCCCAAAATTTTCCCTCTCATATTTCTCAATACATGGCAAGAAAAATCTCCAAGTGGCTCAAGATTGCTTAAGAGTTGGACAATCAAGCTATCTCCTAAGGCAATCAACCTCAAATTAGGGTTTTGTGTTGCATCAAGATCCTTGAGTCTAAATGACCTAAAGTTCTCCCCAATGTCCTAATATGCTCTCAAGATCATCCATGCCAAATTTCAAGCCTTGCAGAGGAAGTTTGCTCAGTCATTTGCTCAAGGGGTCCAAAAATCGATTGTGCTAGGGCAAAAGTCAACTGTGACCCAAATACAGTCAAACATCAAGATTTTTTGTCAACATTCTCATTTTGAAGGATATTTCATCATTTTATCAAGGGTTGATCATGATTCATCAATGATTGCTCAAAATTCATCAAGACTCAAAAGTTGCTAAATTAGGGTTTTGTAAGAAAAGTCAACTCAAATTTGACCAAGCATAACATTCTCATACTTTATGAGAAATGACCCATCCAAAGCTCATTTTGAAGAGGATTCAATTTCCTATAATCCATCTTCATACCCCAAGATCAGAAAATTCACTCACAAGAAGTTATAAATTTGGACATTATAGGTCATTTTTGAAAGTCAACAAAAACACCTTTTTTGCCAAAGCTTATAACTTGATCATGGAATATAAAAATGCAATGATACCAAAAGCGTTGGTTAGAGGACATCTCAAGCTTTCTAAAAAGTCCAAGAACACTTCCAAAAGTTCAAAATTGAAGAAGTTATGCATTGTTGAAGTTGGGCATTTTTGCAAAATTGCCAAAAGTCAAATATCCCCAAAACTTCAAATTTTGTCAAATGGGCGCATGCTTTTCCACTTGATTTGTACTTTCCACATTCCACACGTGTCCTAACTTCAGCCTTGTGTCCATTTATCAATTTTTCTATTTTTATTTGATTTTTTATTGAATTATTTCATTTTAAATCAATTTAAATCAAATAAAATCCCAAAACTTGATTACATGAGATCTTTTTCTATTTTCAGGACCTAATCATCATCAATGTTATGATCAAATTCGTATCAATCATTCCATGTGCAAAAAAATTGGATTTTTGGCAAATTAAGCAAGTTTTCATTGGAGGATCAAATCCAATCCCAAAGCATTGATGTGCAAAGATTCAAGACCAATTTGTTGACCTAATACATTGCAGCATACATATACAATCCAAGGCACACGAATTTGAGAGCTAGAGACTGCAAGAATACTTAAAACCAAACTTGAAAAAAGGTGGAAAAAGTGTGAAACCAAAATCACACTTAGAGGCAAATTCAGGAGCAAAACTCAATACCAATCGTTTGCTGGAGGATCACTGAAGCAGAACCAACCTAAAGCCAATCTCCATACACGCTCTAAAGCTCTGCAAGTATCTCAAAATACTGCCCTTTTCTTGAATTCACAACTCTTATTTCTTGCATCTTTTGCACAAACTATGGGCACATTCATAATCCTCGTCCAATTTACAAGCATTATGCATTAGCCAATTGCGTTTATCTGGCCTGTAACCCCATAGCCGAATCTAGGGTTCGTGGTTTGTTTTTTTGGGCATTTCTTTTACAGGCAAAATCATCTCCATTGACGGACATAGGCGTGACCAGGGGAGATAGACGAACACAACCATGGTCTTGGGGGTTGTTTTCATGGCCTAGATTTAATTTTTGGAATGTCCTGCGAATTTAGCTGCGGATATAAATCTGCAGGTAAATATACAGGGTTGAAGGAAGAAGACGAAGACGTGTCTCCCCCTGGTTGGACGGTTCAAACTTGGCGCGTTTTATTTTTGTTCTGGCATAATGACGCATTTTTATATATTATATTTAGTTTGTGTTATATTAACAATTGAGGCATAGTGGTGCTGTGGTAGTGGCGTGTGTTAGAAATCCAACAGGACTTGGGTTCGAATCCCAGGTCCCCCCATATGCTTTGTATTATTTTTCTTCAGGTATTCCAGCGCGCTTCAGGAGTTGTAGCCTATCATGCTCCCTCACTCAATCAAGCGCCAGATGGCCCAAGGCCAAATCTGGCAATCCAGGGATGATGGCCTATGGTGGGATCTAGTCAACTAGTGCACACAGAATCAGGAAAGTCAAACGAGGCCAGCTTATGATGGGCCTTGAATTTTCCATTCTCACCCCCCTAATCAGGCCCATACCCTAACTTTTTCTCTTTTCTTTTATTATTTCTTTTAATTATTTATTGTTATTATTTTTATTATTTAACTAACCAATCAAACTTTTTTTTCTTAATAAAATTAAAAACCAAAAAATATTTTCTTATTTAAATTAAATTTCAGCATTTTATTTTTGTTAACAATATTAATTTAATTAATTTAGTTTAATTAGGAATAACTTTTGATATATTTTGCAAAAATTAAAATTAATTTAGACAATTAGGATTTAGTTAACATTGATCAAATTTATTTTTATTTCTTTAAATACCAAAAACCCAAAAATATTTTTATTAATTAATTAGTTTATTAATTTAATAATTAATCCAATTTAATTTCTTCCATTAATTCAAAATTACAAAAATCTTTTCTTTAATTAAAGGGTCAAAACCCTAAAAACCTGCGCCCGATTTAATTTCCCGCACGCAATCCATTTTATTCAATATTGTATCTGTTTCCAGAATGTAATAGTTTAATAGGACTTTACTATTTTTACCGCTTTATTTATTTTCCGCATTTTAATTTCAAGGGTTGTTTTTGGCGATGTAAATACCCGACGCCTTGTAATAGTTAGTTTAATTTCCGCAATTTAATTTCCACAACTTATATAACTATTAGATGTTGGATAATAGGGAATGCATGACAAGATTGAACGTTTAAACTTAAAATCAACATAGATCACCATTAACATGTACAAAGATAAAATAAACTGAAAACAACAACTCGCACATGTGCACTCTTAGGGTACACCTCACTTGGTTGCCTTCGTACGCGGTCATTGAGCATAGGAAGTTTTAGAGGTCGCCCTCTTGTCCAAAGATCATAGTTGCCTCGAAACGGTTGCCTCGGAAAAATGATCTAAGACATTAAGGTTACCGCTAAGGCGTCCTAACATTGCTTTAGTGACCGCACGTCCCTTAATCGAATTGACCCTTAAACTCCAACGACGGTGCTACCTACTCATTCATAGTGGGATAGCATTGTCTAAAGGAAGATAGCATAGAACGATTCCTTTTTCGAGTAGGTAGATGGTTCTTAAGTACTTGCTCTTTCAAAAAACAAAAATACTTTTCACACTTACACTTTTCGAACAAAGTTTTCAAAACACTTCGTACGATCGAAGTTTTCAAACAAAAAACTTTTTCAAACCCACCAACACAAAGAAAAGAAATTTTTGAAAACAATATGAGCAAGTACCTAAGAGCCCGTGGATAACCACGGATAGAAAGGGTGATAATACCTTCCCTTTCTATAATCTACCCCCCGGACCCGAGAAACATCTCGAAAAAGGAATTTTTCTATGCTTTTTTCCTTTCCTTGTTGGATAAAATAAAAGACGGTGGCGACTCTTGCTTACCGCGACATTTTGCAAACACAAACGCAAAACGCAAACCAGCATTCCAAAAAACAGTCATTTCTTCCTACTGTATCACAGTATGTATCTCTGCCATTATCGTTTAAATCATATGTCGTACTATCCCCCGGTTCAACATTCCCGTTACTTTTCTAAACATGAAATATCCAACATGTATAACTCCGATCAATTCCATTCCTCAGTAAATGTGATTCCAACCCAACTGCGTCAACCCGACCCCCATAACAACAACCCAAGCAAGGACATTTCATTTGACTGGGGTTTTCCGCATGTTCAATAGCAAACTTAACGACTTCTAATACCCCATTCTCGTACTCTTTTGACAATCGATTTGAAGACATCCATTTTTTATCCATGGTTTTACTACTAACTATCCTAAACAAAAACACTATAATTAATCACGTAGCTATAACAAAAGAACAATTAATTACCTGTAGAGAAGTCAACAACTTATGGAACCACACAGCATAAGATTGTGAAAGGGGCTATGAAATCAGGCAACACCTACACATAAACAATTAGGTTCACTAATTCAATTTCAAACATGTTTAAAATAAAACGTGTTTTGAGTGTATCGTGTAATATATTCATGAACCTCACTTTGTAAACTCCTAACCTGAGATATTGATCTTTTAGAAAGACAAGCTAATTAATATCACAACTCTCAACTTTATCTTTGGCCTAATAACAAAATAAAAACTAAATCGTGATGAAGAACTTACATAATCGCGGAAAACTTACAGAAATATATGAAAAGAATCGCGTTGAAGTTACGAAATATATGAACAAAATCGCGTTATGAACAAAATAACATTATGAACAAAAATATATGAACTTATGAAAATAACTACAACAATATATGAAAACATAATCGCATTGAAGAACTTACAAATTCGTGAAAAACTGTTCGAAATCAGAGTCTCAGAGAACAAAACAGAATTGCGGAAAACAAAAAAGAATCACGGAAACTGTTTGAAATCGTTGTTGGAGAAAGCTGTTCGAAATCTCGTTGCAGAGAAATCTGTTTTGAGAATGAAACCTGAGTTGTAGGGTTTAAATAAGACATTAATGACTTTAGGCAGCGCTTTTTAGAAAGCGCTTTATGATGTATTACCTTTAGCAGCGCTTTCTCATTAAAAGCGCTTTCTGGTGTATGCCCTATAGCGGTGCTTATGGCCTTAAGTATCGCTTCTTAAAAGTGCTTTCTAAAGTAGGCTTTTAGCAGCGCTTTTTCTCAAATTTATTTTAAGGCTATAACAACGCTTTCTAAAATAAGCCTTTAGCAGCGCTTTGGGCCTATGACAGCGCTCCCTACTGTTGGGCCTATAGCAACGCTTTGAGTTTAGGCAACGCTTCTAGAATTTTTATTTATTTCAATATTAATTGACCTTAGACAGCCCTTTCATAAAGCACTGACTAAAGTGAGGCTTAGGCAGCACTTTTTCTTAACTTTAGGCAGTGCTTTATTCCAAAGCACTGTCTAATATTTATAATTTATAATTTATAATTTTATCCTGGTATTTAGCAGCGCTTTCATAAAGCGTTGCCTAAAGTGAGACTTAGGCAGCGCTTTTTCTTAACTTCAGGCAGCCCTTTTTTCCTAAGCGTTGTCTAATATATATAATTTTAAATTTTAAATTTTATTGTGACATATAGAAGCACTTTGATTTACAAGCGCTGTCTAAAGTGCGCTACCTAAGAGTTGTTTTGGCGTGGTGAAGATGCATTGGATAACATAGGGGTTGTTGTTTCTAGCAAGTCTAAGTGTACTAAACTACTAATAATGATTTTCCTTTCTTTGGTTTGAAGCCAACTCTCCATGCAAAGGTGTTGCTTCATCAAACTAAGTTATGAAGGTTCAATGAAACACAAAAGGGGGGGGGGGGGGGGGTTAAATTGGGTTTCAAGATTTTATGATTTTTAGAACACCAAAAAAAAAACTAAAGGATAGTAGAAAGGATAAATAACACACGATTTTTATCTTGGTTCAACGTTAACATGGCTACTCCAGTCCACCCAACCCTTGTGATTTTCCTTATCGCCAAGGACTTGATCCACTAATAAAAAACCTTTGATTACAACTACAAAGACAACCGATCGAAGTCTTCTCTAGGTTCCTGACTAAACCTACAGTCCCTCAAGGAATCTTAACCAATCTGATAAAATGTTACAAAGAGATTGTGTTTATAAAGTGCTTCTTAATAAGTTGATACACACATTTACTATACAATGAGATTTACAAAGAATGAAATTTATAAAGCTTTCAGAAAAATATATCAATTTTCTTATTTGCGTTGATGCTTAAATTTTTGTGTTTCTCTCTTTAGACTCGTTGTAATGGGTTTCTTTGTTATACTTCTTCAATTTCCATGGCTTTAGACACTCCTTTAAATAGATGAAAAATATAGTTGTTGGATGGTGAACTTGGAATTTTGAAAACCACAGCTTGTATGGAGACAATAAGTAGCACAGTAGTAGAGTGGCTGTAGTAACATTGTAGAAGGTGAGGATGTGACATTTTGAAAAAGTTGGTACTGAGACAGTCCTTTTATCCTCTTTTACAAGTAAGTGGACATGATGATGATTTGAACTTATTTTATTATTTCCAAAAGAAACTTCCTTCGTATTAATCTATTTCAAACATAGGCTTCTGATATATTTGAAATGAAGCTTGTTCAAAAAGTATATTGTGCTTTGGGAAATGTCGAGTCTTCATAATCTTGAGTTATCAGAGTCGATATGGATAAAATTTGTTTAATATATGACTTGATACTTTGTATAAAAAGATTTGTCATTTTAAACACTTGTTTCTTCAACAGTTCAGAGTGTGTTAGGATAACCCAGAGTCCAAAGTTTCTTTAGTTTAGAATCCAGAACTACACTATCTAGAGTGTGCAACTTGCATACTGAGATTCCATAATCTATGAAAAACATCTGAACACTTAAACAAACTGTTAGAGTACAAAATTATTCTCCATACAAAAGTACTTGTTATCATCAAAACTCTAAGAATTTGTTGACGAACCAAACTTGTTCCAACAAGTTACCTATTATTATGTTCATTATTTCTTTTCTACTCCATCATCGTGTATAAGTTATGTTAGTTGTCTGGTTTTAGGATTGATGTTAATTTTAGTAAAACAAATATATCAGCAATATGTTAAATAGGATATATTAACTTATTGAGAAGAATAGGTTGAACAAGAAGTCCTATTTTATGGAGAAACATGTTGAGATGAAATATTTCATCATCTAGAGCAACATATGAAATGTTTCATCATCTGGTGCAACATGTAGGAAAATATGTCGCATGCAGAGTCATTCGACATCATGACTGGTTTGGGCTGGGCTGTTGGATCAGTTTAAAATTTAACAGATGCAAAATATTATAGGAATATTATGCTATCCTATATGGATCTGATTTTAAGGTTTGGAAGATTTAAGTTAAAATCAAGAAGAATATTGAATTTCTAATTATGGAGATAAATTATGAAAATCATGATTAAAGACATATCTTTATGCAAAAGACTCTGCAGATTTGTAGCAGCTGGTATGCTGTGATTTGAAGCCCAAATCCAATTGGGAAAAAGGTTACTAATAGAAGGAAATTAACCTAGAAAAGGTACTACCCAAAGATGCAAAGTTTATATTATTAGGGATGAGTCTGTGAGCTTCTCTAATATCCTATTGATAAAAGAGTAGGATTGTTCCTTGAGTTGTAAGGTTTTGTGGTTCGTTCTTAAGCTTTTAAGCATATAATGTATATTGTTCTAGGATGAAGCCTTGAAGCAAATCCAAGATTATTGGTTAGTCACGAGTCTTGAATAAACTTTATAGTTGTTAGATATCACTGAGGTGGTTTAGAAAGTGATATGGAGATTTCTCATATTGAGGGAGGACCTAAATAAAGTGTTATTGGGTAGGGATTAGGCGAGAAGTTGTAAACAACGGAGTTTAGCTTTGAACTCATATTGCTGATAGTGGATTTTCTTCCTAGTTTGGTATCCCCCAGAGTATATGTTGGTTTACACAAAACTGGATCATTATATCTTGGTGTTTTTATCATTCTGCATTATTCAATTTTGTTTCATGATTGATTAACATGTCGCATAAGATGTTGGAACATCTGTTACGACTCTGGACTGATAAGTTTGTATCAGTCTGTTATATTTTGTCCATGTGTTACTTTTTAGAGATCAATGTAGCAACATGTGTTAAGACATGTGTAATATGTATACTAGAATTTCAATTGGTATCAGAGCAATCACCCTGTCTGTTTCTAGGTGAGATCAGGGAAGATACTGTCTAGTTCATGGACATGAAGGAACATAGTGATGTTTGTAGCTTTGGTGGTGAGCTGTTGTGTTACGTTTGAATTATTTTCAAACCTATGTTATTCTGTTTAGGGGTGGAAAGCGCGCATGCCCGCCCCGTAAAAGCCCACAAAAAAATAGGGCAGGATGGGGCGGGCATAGTTGAGGATGGGGACCTAAAACCTAGGCTTGCCCCGCAAAAAAGTGAGTGTAGGGCGGGGAAAGCCCGCGGGAACTACACCTTTTAGGCCTAAAAATGCAAAATTTTATGCTAATAACCATGCCCGCAAAAGCCCGTGAAGAAAATGTGGCAGGGTGGGGAGGTCACATTAGAGGGTGAGGGCCTAAATTCTTTGCCCGCCCCACACTTAAGTGCGGGTAAAATGGGCATGCCCAACAGGCCGTACCCGTTTTTCCACCCCTAATTCTGTTGGCACCTGGACTATGGTGCTCTTGTGCAAGGGTGTTTAAGTCGTGCTTGAAGGTTGTTGAGGAGTTTTTGTTTGTTCCGCTGCATCTGATAGAAAACTCTTGTTGGTTCCTGGTGTGTCTGGTATTTAGGCTGTAAGGAGGTTTTCCCTTGTAATTATCTAAGGGATGAATATGTGATTTGTTCCTCTCTAAAGGTGTGTTGTGAGGATATCTTAAACCAATCAGCTAAATTTTCCAAAGATACTTGAGGTTCATCTTAAGTCCATTCATAAAGGCACTTTTATATGAATTTGTTGAAAAAAAATATGAAGAAAGTTAGAAGCAAATCATCATTGCTTTCAACACTAAAAGGCCAATCTCTAACCTTTATTAAAGGATATCTTGGTTTGTTCCTGGGAATGATGTCCTATCAGATATTAGAACATCACATCAGCAAGTTATTTAGAACTCTGTTGGAAAAAGGAATGGCATTGCAGATGCTTTGGGTGCTAAACAAATGTGTGTTGATCACGTATGTTTAGAACCTTCTCCTAATATGGAAGAGAATGCATCTTGGTTATGTGTCTAAGAAGTTTTTTCCCTAGAGACATATCTTAGATGAGTGTGCTGGTCAAGGGCTTACTTACTCCTTGGTTCAGTTTATTTCTAATCAAAGTATATAGGAGTGCAAAAGCTGAGCTCTTTTCTCTTGTTTAAGGGGGTGTCTCTAATCTGGAGTTCGAAGACCTTGAAGAAATGTCATATATAATGCTTGACATCTTTGTGGTGAGAATTTACTTTTCTCAATATGTCTGGGTAGTGTTTCTCTCAAACAGGATGAAGGTTGTTTACTCTAACTTGATATCCTCATCAAGTCTATGAGAACATGGTACTCTTGTTCTGCTGAAGTAGAAGAGACATTCAAGGGGCGACACACAATGAAGTTGTGTCAATCTGAGTTAAGGGAGATTAATTATCTGTTGTGGTGTGTAGCATTCAAAGTGGTTGAGTGTTGTACGCGTCACCAAAATGTTCCTCTAATTATGAAGAGGACATGATCATCTGCTATTTCTGTGTAGGGAAAAGTTTCTTTGGTAAAGGTGTGCATCTGATTGATGGAAAATACTCTAACGGGAGTTGTGTGTTTGTCTGATGTGTTAATGCAGAAAGTATATGATAATATGTTTCTTGGTGCTTCTTTATCTGGTCCCTTTTTGGTTTTTGCAAGATTTATGTTTGAATTACTATGGGTGATGCCTTCAAAGCCATAGTAAATGATTGAGTCCTTGATGTCTGAAATGATGTCGGAACATCATTTCAGCTGATTGCTTCTCTAGCCAAACAAGGTTGCTTTGTTTGAGGTGGAGTGTAAGGTCAAATCACTTATCTAATCTAGAGTGGTATGTGGGTTGTATATTTTTCATGTTTGTTTAGCATGATGAAGAATCCACTTATGCTAAGTGTAAAACCTGGAAATTCATTAAATTATTTAAATGAATTACTGAGGATTTAATTGTTGGAATTTAGTCGAAGAAGGAATTATCGGAATAATTAGGTTATGATATATAGAAGTTAGCAGCCAAAAACCAAAAGAAAAATAATTATCACGTAGATGTAGAAGAAACAAGGGTTTTGGAGGCACCAAGTGGGAGGTAAGAAAATTTAGAGAAGTTGTCGTCAAACCAGTTGCAGTTTCAACCGGAGAACTCGACCGACCGGAAAACCAAAAGGTAAGGATGGGGTTCGTATTTTATAACCGGGAATATAATGGTTAATATGTGTGGATTTAAGGCGTGAATTAATTATTGTTTGTGTTTGTTTATGGCAATGGATGAATTAATTAGTGTTGATTATTGGTGAAATTTCATGTTCCTGTGTTACGTGTTGGTTAGTCTGTGAATCGTTATACGTTGGTTCTGTGAATAGAATTAAACTAACAGGAAGTTGCAGAAAATTATTCATAATAGGGCATGTCGATCACGTTATTTTTGGATGTCGTTTGGCAAGGTGGGGAGGGAGAGTGACGGCCAGCAAGGTGTGTGGGTAGAGGTTGCCGGTCAGCATCCTTGAGAGAGAGAAGAGTGTCGTTCGGCACTGGGCATTTGGTGGATGAAGGGTGCGGTTTGGCACTGTGTATTATTGTTGAAAGGGAGTGCCATTTGGCACTGGTTGTTGGGCACACACTTATTTTCCTGCAGCTTAGTTATATATTATCAGTAGCCTACATATTTTAGCATAGAATTTATAAATACAAATGAGTTAAACTATTCTTATCAGTAGTATGCTATATCAGAAGCAACTTTTATAGAAGTAGTTTATATGTCAGTAACCTTAAATTAGTAGTTTCAATATAATTTTAACAACCTGTAGAAATAAGACAGAGTTGGAAATAATCAGTAAAGTTGCAATAATTGTTTTAGAGGATTAATTAAATGGCCGAAGAAAATATATTTCCATGGAGTGGATTTTAGAAGTGAATATTAGGAGAATAATTAAGTAATAAAGAACTAATACATAGAGATTTATGGGAGCGTTTTGGAAACGACTATCATGTTTGAGTTTTCCTTTGTGATGTACGTTGATGTTATGATGTTGCGAATATTTTTGTGAAGTTGCAGGAATGGTTATGACGAATATTTACCTCTATTAATTGGTAATATTAGTGATATAGGCGTATGCCTCATGAAGCGTTTAATGATATTGTTGTATGTGTTGTACATTCATACATTTGCATTTGTGAATGCCTGTATTGGTGGATTTGTGAAGTAGGCTTATTCCTAGGGCCTCTTTTAATTGGCAATTAGTGAAGAGGGTTGAAGCCCTGTTGGTACCACATGCATATGCATAGTTGTGTCGCATTCGAATTTCATTTTGAATCGCTAATGATAATTGTGAATGTTTATTGATTGTTGTGGGTTGTTGAGAAGCGGTGAAATTCATAATGTTCTTGTCTAATATATTAGTTATCATAATCTTATTTATATTATTCGATATCTCACCCCTTTATTTGTTTCGCCATTGCCTTTATACTGGTAACGTGCAGGTAACGAGGAGTAGAGACTTAGTAGCTTGTTGGTGTCGTTGCTCTGATACATAGAACTTGGGGGGATGAACGCTTATTTTATTTTATGATGTTTTCACTTTAATCCAAGTTGTTATTTTAAGAAGTTGTTTTCTTTGAATTAAGTTGTTTAAAAGACACTATGTTTCTTTTGAAGTTTTAAAGTTGTGAATCGGCTGCGTATTTATGGAATCAAGTTGAAATATTTTTGAAGACTAATTAATTGTTATAAGTCCTTTGGATTAATATGTGATATGTATTTATTATGATAGGTTTTTATGTTTTTGGTTTTTGAAATGAGAATGTAATGCCTCATGTTTGCGGAAATTTTGGCACTTTGATTTTAATATAACTGTGGGGCAGATTTGGGGTGTTACATTAGTGGTAACAGAGCAGGTTGGTCTGTCCGGCCAAAGTTATTGAGTCTTTAACAATAGAGTATTGTTAATTATTTTGACCATTGTTTGTGTTGTAGTTATAAGTTGAGATGGCTGGAAGGAACGATGTTATGATTGCTGCTGCTTTGGAAGCAATGGCTCATGCTATGGAGAGTCAGTCGAATGCTGGAGGGGATGCGGGATTCCGTAGCTTGGCGACTTTCCAGAGGGAGAATCCTCCTACCTTCAAGGGTAAGTATGATCTTGATGGGGCTTTGAGTTGGTTGAAGGAGATGGAGATAATCTTCCGTGTGATGGACTGCACTCAAGCGCAGAAGGTTCGGTATGGTACTCATATGCTGGTAGTCGAAGTTAATGACTGGTGGCTAGAGACTCGTCTGAGGTTGGAAGCTGCAGGTGAAGATATCACTTGGGTTGTGTTTCGTAGATAATTTTTGCGGAAGTATTATCCTGAAGATGTTCGGGTTAAGAAGGAAATTGAATTCCTCCAGCTGAAGCAAGGGAACAAGTCTGTTACCGAGTATGCTGCAAAGTTTATGGAGTTGGCTAAGTTTTATCCGCATTATAGCGCGGAAACTGCTGAATTTTTGAAGTTGATCAAGTTTGAGAACGGGTTGCGCTCGAAGATCAAGAAGGAAATTGGATATCAGAAGATTCATGCTTTCTCTGATTTGGTGGATAGCTGCAGAATTTATGAGGAGGATAACAATGCTCATTACAAGATAGTTAATGTGAAGCGAAGCAAGAATCAGAGTCGTGGTTAGTCGTACGATGCTCCAGCTGGTAGAGGTAAACAAGAAGTTGCTAAGGGTGAAATAACAAGTGAGGGAGACACTCCTGCTAGTGTGACTTGTTTCAAGTGTGGGAAACCTGGTCACAAGAGTAATGTGTGCACTACTGCTGAGGTAAGGAGGTGTTTTCATTGTGGTAAGGTTGGATATGCAGCTCCTGAGTGTAAGCATAAGGCAGATGTTTGTTTCAATTATGGTGAAGAAGGCCATATTAGTACTCAGTGTCAAAAACTGAAGAAAGCGCCTAGTGCAAGGGTGTTCGCGTTAGTGGAAACTCCAACGGGTAACGAGGACAGGGGTACCAGAGGTACGTGTTTCGTCGATAGAACTTTGTTAGTTATTATTATTGATGTTGGATGGGTTGAAATAGAATAGCACATGTGCGTTAGATTCTAATTATAGTAAGTTGTGATTATATCGGAAGGAAAGAGGTGGATGTGAAGTTAAGGATAGTGGTGTCAGATGAATTTTTGAGGACGAAAATATTCTAAGTGGGGGAGAGTTGTAACACCTGGAAATTCATTAAATTATTTAAACGAATTACCAAGGATGAGATTGTTGGAATTTAGTCGAAGAAGGAATTATCGGAACAATTATAAGGAGAATTGTTGGAAGTTAGAATTGATAATCAAATAATTAGTCAATTTAGTCAAGAGAAATTAATATTGGAAATAATGTTGATTTTAATAGAATATTATTTTATTAGTTGGGTCAAGTTGGGGGTGTGAAATAGCAAGATTAGAAATAGCATTAACAGGGCCATTAAAATTACTAGTAGCCTATTATTACTATATTAGGTTATGATATATAGAAGCTAGCAGCCAAAAACCAAAAGAAAAACAATTATCACGTAGCAGTAGAAGAAACAAGGGTTTTGGAGGCACCAAGTGGGAGGCAAGAAAATTTAGAGAAGTTGTCGTCAAACCAGTTGCAGTTTCAACCGGAGAATTCGACCGACCGGAAAACCAAAAGGTAAGGGTGGGGTTCGGATTTTTTAACCGGGAATATGATGGTTAGTATGTGGGGATTTAGGGCGTGAATTAATTGTTGTTTGTGTTTGTTTATGCCAATGGATGCTAGGAATTAATTAGTGTTGATTATTGGTGAAATTTCATGTTCCCGTGTTACGCGTTGGTTAGTCTCTTAATTATTATACGTTGGTTATGTGAATAGAATGAAACTAACAAGAAGTTGCAGAAAATTATTCATAATAGGGCATGCGATCGCGTTGTTATTGGATGTCGTTCGTCAAGGTGGGGAGGGAGAGTGACGATCGACAAGGTGTGTGGGTAGAGGTTTCCGGTCGGTAGCCTTGAGAGAGGGAAGAGTACCATTCAGCACTGGTAATTTGGTGGATGAATGGTCCCGTTCGGCACTGTGTGTTGTTGTTGAAAGGGAGTGCCATTCGGCACTAGTTGTTGGGCAGACACTTATTTTCCTGCAGCTTAGCTATATATTATTAGTAGCCTACATATTTTAGCATAGAATTTATAAATACAAATGAATTAAACTATTCTTATCAGTAGTATGTTATATCATAAGCAACTTTAATAGAAGTAGTCTATATGTCAGTAACCTTAAATTAGTAGTTTCAATATAATTTTAACAACCTGTAGAAATAAGACAGAGTTGGAAATAATCAATAGAGTTGCAATAACTGTTTTAGAGGATTATTTAAATGGCAGAAGAAAATATATTTCCATGTAGTGGATTTTAGAAGTGAATATTAGGAGAATAATTAAGTAATAAAGAACTAATACATAGAGATTTATGGGAGCGTTTTGGAAACGACTATGATGTTTGGGTTTTCCTTTGTGATGTACGATGATGTTAAGATGTTTCGAATATTTTTGTGAAGTTGCAGGAATGGTTATGACGAATATTTACCTCTATTAATTGGTAATATTAGTGATATAGGCGTATGCCTCATGAAGCGTTTAATGATATTGTTGTATGTGTTGTACATTCATACATTTGCATTTGTGAAGGCCTGTATTGGCGGATTTGTAAAGTAGGCTTATGCCTTGTGCCTCTATTAATTTGCACTTAGTGAAGAGGGCTGAAGCCCTGTTGGTACCACATGCATATGCATAGTTGTGTCGCATTAGAATTGCATTTTGAATCGCTAATGATAATTATGAATGTTTATTGATTGTTGTGGGTTGTTGAGAAGCGGTGAAATTCATAATGTTCTTGTCTAATATATTAGTTATCATAATCTTATTTATATTATTCGATATCTCACCCCTTCATTTGTTTCGATGTTGCCTTTATACTGGTAACGTGCAGGTAACAAGGAATAGAGACTTAGTAGCTTGTTGGTGTCGTCGCTCTAATACGTAGAACTTGGAGGGATGAATGCTTATTTAATTTTATGATGTTTTCACTTTAATCCAAGTTATTATTTTAAGAAGTTGTTTTCTTTGAATTAAGTATTTTAAAAGATGCTATGTTTCTTTTGAAGTTTTAAAGTTGTGAATCCGCTGCGTATTTATGGAATCAAGTTGAAATATTTTTGAAGACTAATTAATTGTTATAAGTCCTTTGGATTAATATGTGCTATGTATCTATTATGATAGGTTTTTATGTTTTTGGTTTTTAAAATGAGAATGTAATGCCTCATGTTTGCGGAAATTTTGGCACTTTGATTTTAACATAACTGTGGGTTAGATTTGGGGTGTTACATTTGTGGTATCAGAGCAGGTCAGTCCGTCCAGCCAAAGTTATTGAGTCTTTAACAATAGAGTATTGTTAATTATTTTGACCATTGTTTGTGTTGTAGTTATAAGTTGAGATGGCTGGAAGGAACGATGTTGTGATTGCTGCTGCTTTGGAAGCAATGGCTCATGCTATGGAGAATCAGTCGAATGCTGGAGGGGATGCGGGATTCCGTAGCTTGGCGACTTTCCAGAGGGAGAATCCTCCTACCTTCAAGGGTAAGTATGATCTTGATGGGGATTTGAGTTGGTTGAAGTAGATGGAGAGAATCTTCCGTGTGATGGACTGCACTCAAGCGCAGAAGGTTCGGTATGGTACTCATATGCTGGCAGTCGAAGTTAATGACTGGTGGCTAGAGACTCGTCCGAGGTTGAAAGCTGCAGGTGAAGAGATCACTTGGGTTGTGTTTCGTAGAGAATTTCCGCGGAAGTATTATCCTGAAGATGTTTGGAGTAAGAAGGAAATTGAATTCCTCGAGCTGAAGCAAGGGAAAAAGTCTGTTACCGAGTATGCTGCAAAGTTTGTGGAGTTGGCTAAGTTATATCCGCATTATAGCGCAGAAACTGCTAAATTTTCGAAGTGCATCAAGTTTGAGAATGGGTTGCGCTCGAAGATCAAGAAGGCTATTGGATATTAGAAGATTCGTGCTTTCTTTGATTTGGTGGATAGCTGCAGAATTTATGAGGAGGATAACAATGCTCATTACAATATAGTTAATGAGAAGCGGAGCAAGAATCAGAGTCGTGGTAAGTCGTACGATGCTCCAGCTGGTAGAGGTAAACAAGAAGTTGCTAAGGGTCAAATAACAAGTGAGGGATACGCTCCTGCTAGTGTGACTTGTTTCAAGTGTGGGAAACCTGGTCACAAGAGTAATGTGTGCACTACTGCTGAGGTAAGGAGGTGTTTTCATTGTGGTAAGGTTGGACATGTAGCTCCTGAGTGTAAGCATAAGGCAGATGTTTGTTTCAATTGTGGTGAAGAAGGCCATATTAGTACTCAGTGTTAGAAACTGAAGAAAGCGCCTGGTGCAAGGGTGTTCGCGTTAGTGGAAACTCCAATGGGTAACGAGGACAGGGGTACCAGAGGTACGTGTTTCGTCGATAGAACTTCGTTAGTTATTATTATTGATGTTGGATGGGTTGAAATAGAATAGCATGTGTGTGTTATATTTTAATTATAGTAAGTTGTGATTATATCGGAAGACTAGAGGTGGATGTGAAGTTAAGGATAGTGGTGTCAGATGAATTTTCGAGGACGGAAATATTCTAAGTGGGGGAGAGTTGTAACACCTGGAAATTCATTAAATTATTTAAATGAATTACCAAGGATTTAATTGTTGGAATTTAGTCGAAGAAGGAATTATCGGAATAATTATAAGGAGCATTATTGGATTATATATATTGTTAGAATTTATAATCGAATAATTAGTCAATTTAGTCAAGAGAAATTAATATTGGAAATAATGCTGATTTTAATAGAATATTATTTTATTAGTTGGGTCAAGTTAGGGGTGTGAAATAGCAAGATTAGGAATAGCATTAACAGGACCATTAAAATTACTAGTAGACCTATTATTATTATATTAGGTTATGATATATAGAAGCTAGCAACCAAAAACCAAAAGAAAAACAATTATCACGTAGTTGTAGAAGAAACAAGGGTTTTGGAGAAGTTGTCGTCAAACCAGTTGCAGTTTCAACTGGAGAATTCGACCGACCGAAAAACCAAAAGGTAAGGGTGGGGTTCGGATTTTATAACCGGGAATATGATGGTTAGTATGTGGGGATTTAGGGCGTGAATTAATTGTTGTTTGTGTTTCTTTATGCCAATGGATGCTAAGAATTAATTAGTGTTGATTATTGGTGAAATTTCATGTTCCTGTGTTATGCGTTGGTTAGTCTCTGAATCGTTATACGTTGGTTCTGTGAATAGAATGAAACTAACAGGAAGTTGCAGAAAATTATTCATAATAGGGCATGCGATCGCGTTGTTGTTGGATGTCATTCGGCAAGGTGGGGAGGGAGAGTGACGATCGACAAGGTGTGTGGGTAGAGGTTGCCGGTCGGCAGCCTTGAGAGAGGTAAGAGTACCATTCGGAACTGGTAATTTGGTGGATGAAGGGTTCCGTTCGGCACTGTGTGTTGTTGTTGAAAGGGAGTGCCATTAGGCACTGGTTGTTGGGCATACACTTATTTTCCTGCACCTTAGCTATATATTATTAGTAGCCTACATATTTTAGCATAGAATTTATAAATACAAATGAATTAAACTATTCTTATCAGTAGTATGCTATATCAGAAGCAACTTTAATAGAAGTAGTCTATATGTCAGTAACCTTAAATTAGTAGTTTCAATATAATTTTAACAACCTGTAGAAATAAGACAGAGTTGGAAATAATCAGTAAAGTTGCAATAACTGTTTTGGAGGATTATTTAAATGGCAGAAGAAAATATATTTCCATGTAGTGGATTTTAGAAGTGAATATTAGGAGAATAATTAAGTAATAAAGAACTAATACATAGAGATTTATGGGAGCGTTTTGGAAACGACTATGTTGTTTGGGTTTTCCTTTGTGATGTACGTTGATGTTAAGGTGTTGCGAATATTTTTGTGAAGTTGCAGGAATGGTTATGACGAATATTTACCTCTATTAATTGGTAATATTAGGGATATAGGCGTATGCCTCATGAAGCGTTTAATGATATTGTTGTATGTGTTATACATTCATACATTTGCATTTGTGAAGGCCTGTATTGGCGGATTTATTAAGTAGGCTTATGCCTTGTGCCTCTATTAATTGGCAATTAGTGAAGAGGGCTGAAGCCCTGTTTGTACCACATGCATATGCATAGTTGTGTCGCATTCGAATTGCATTTTGAATCGCTAATGATAATTGTGAATGTTTATTGGTTGTTGTGGGTGGTTGAGAAGCCGTGAAATTCATAATGTTCTTGTCTAATATATTAATTATCATAATATTATTTATATTATTCGATATCTTACCCCATTATTTGTTTCGCCGTTGCCTTTATACTGGTAACATGCAGGTAACGAGGAGTAGAGACTTAGTAGCTTGTTGGTTTTGTCGCTCTGATACGTAGAACTTGGGGTGATGAACGCTTATTTGATTTTATGATGTTTTCAGTTTAATCTAAGTTGTTATTTTAAGAAGTTGTTTTCTTTGAATTAAGTTGTTTAAAAGATGCTATGTTTCTTTTGAAGTTTTAAAGTTGTGAATCTACTGCGTATTTATGGAATCAAGTTGAAATATTTTTGAAGACTAATTAATTGTTATAAGTCCTTTAGATTAATATGTTCTATGTATCTATTATGATAGTTTTTTATGTTGTTGTTTTTTTTTAAATGAGAATGCAATGCCTCGTGTTTGCGAAAATTTTGGCACTCTGATTTTAATATAACTGTGGGGTAGATTTGGGGTGTTACACTAAGTGGTGTGCAAAAGAAGGAAGTCAGGCCAAATGTTCTACCTAGTGTGATAAGGTGGTACTATCTATTCTCTCTCTCTCTCTCTCTCTCTCTCTCTCTCTCTCTCTCTCTCTCTCAGAGGGAACTGTGAAGAAAGGATCACGAGAACATGCTATGTTGATAAAGATATGCATATGACTGATTGCAAATACTCTGTCGGGAACTGGGTATTTGTCTTATGTGTTCGTGTAGAATTGTGTTTATGAATACTATGATTCAGAAAGTGGTTGGGAGTTCATTTATCTTCATGGTTATCTAGTGTCTGGTAGCATCACCTGTTGTGTTTTTATGAAGATATGTTCCTCTGATGAAGATGTGCATGCATATGATGGCAAATACCTTGACGGGAGCTGGATATTTGTATGATGGGTGTATGCAAGTATGCAATTTGTTTTCTTTGCTTTAGAAAATGTTTGAGAGCTTATTTATCTTCATGGTATACTGGTGAGTATGGTGAATGCATAACTAGTGTTACATATTCCTCTTGTACCAGTAATTTCTACTTGGTGCAAGGAAAGGCTATTAGATAGTGTGATCTGATCAGAGTGTCTGTAGGGAGATGGTTTCTTCAGCTGCAAGGGAGGATTGTATAAGAAAACTTGGAATTTAGGTTCTGGATTTTGTGAGCTGTCAAATCAAGTGTACATGACATCTTGCCTATCCAAAGAGTCATGGTAACTCGAAGCAGTAAGTAGACTTGGGTGTGTTCTTAATGAGCTGGTGCATCAAGTTCAGGGTTATTTTTCACAATGTGTGAATATGTTCAGCTAGTGTGTGAAGTCGTGATCCTTCACCATGAGAATGTGAAGTTCTTCATGTGACTTCATCTGGAGGTTAAGTGCTCTTCTTCAACAGGATCACTATTTATCCATGACAGGGGAGTTAAATACTATTGTTGCAATGGTGCGTGGCATATGGAGCTTAAATGATTTTCAAGTTTGAGGAGATTATTCACTTCCTATGAGGATGTGTTGTCAGGAAAGATGGTCATACATCTTTCTATTGGTGTTGTTCATGGAGGACTTGGTCGTTAGAGCTTGATTATGTCATTGGGAAGTTAGTGGGTTGAATCAAACTATGGTCATGTTTCTTAGGATTAACCTGAGAATTATTTTAGAGAATTTATTTTTCTCTGCAGTTTGAAGACAAGATCAATGGAAGTTCTCTGTTGATAATTAGTCATGTTCATAAGTGATAATTCTTCAAAAGGTCTCTTTATCCACATTGTTACCCTAATTTGAAAAATTTCTGGCAGAATGAATGAAAAAGGTGTTGTTACCTTTTAAGACAAGAGAAAGTAGACAATTTGTGATTGAATGTCAAGACATTGTTCAGGACTTGGCTCTATGAAAATAAACAAGTGATGCTTATGGACAATGTATTCAAGAACACGTATGATGGAAGTATGACACATGTGTTTGACCATGCATGCGTATTCATTGGAGTTTTATATTCCAAGATAAAATAATCCAAAGTAAATTAAGGCATGGAGAATGCTTTGTGGATGGTGCACACGTTATTTTTGGTATAATTTGTTTCCTCGAAAAACACTCTTTTTGACCAAGACTGTTGCTACAGTAAAGAGTCGTTAATCCCTAAGTAATAACTCAGGTATTTAAAGGTGCCATCACTTTATTTTCATTCATCTTTAGCTAGTCTGTTTTCATTAAAGCACTTATAGATTTTATCCAAGTCTGGCTGAGTATAATTTGGGTATGGTTTTGTGGGGGATTTCTTTGTAAAGTTTTGGCTAAAAAGGGGGAGAAAGGATATGTTCAGTTGTTTAATCTGGACTTTTTTTTTCCAAATTTGTCACAAAGATGTTGGATAGGATGTTCGATCCTATGTCTGTTTGAGATTGATTAATGTCTTGTGATCTGAGTTATGAACACAATTGTAACCTGTGTTCTGAGTTACCAGAGGTGGTGGATGATTTGAACTTAAGTTTGCTCTTATTCCATAGGTTGACTGGTAGATGCCAATTGGGGTTCTACTATGAAGCTTAATGGTTCTCTTATTCCCCTAGGAGAAAGAGTTATCCTGCAGTGGTAATTGTAGGTTTCTGTGTTGAGGGGGAGTACAAGCTATTTTCTTCCTCATGTACACCAAATGACTTCATAACTTTCTACTCCTTTATCCCGAGGTTGTTGTTCTTTGGCATTGAGGTTTTCTACTATAATGAAGCTCATTCAGATTGTGCTGAAGAAGATGTTGAACTTGATGTTGAGACATCAATAAGACTGAAGACATGTTGTTGTGGTCAGGTGCTTCTGAAGATCGAAGACTAAAGTTGTGATTGTTATTTTTATTGCTGTAATCTGAGTTGTAATTGTATATTTGTTTTAGCCAAAATTTTCCAAAGGGGGATATTGTTATTTCTCTGGTTTTAGGATTGGCATTAATTTTAGTAAAACAAATATAACAACAATATGTTAAATAGGATGTATTAACTTGTTGAGAAGAACATGTTGAACAAGAAGTCATATTTTATGGATAAACATGTTGAGATGAAATGTTTCATCATCTGGAACAACATATGAAATGTTTCATCATCTGAAGCAACATGTCAAATAAGATGTCCCATGCAGAGTCATTCGATATCGTGGCTGGTTTGGGTTGGGCTGTTAGATCGGTTTAAGATTTAAAAGATCTAAAATATTCTGGGATATTATGCTATTCTATGTGGTGCTGATTTTAAGGGCTGGAAGATTTAAGCTAAAATCAACAAGAGTGTTGACTTTCTAATTATGGAGATAAATTAGGAAAGTCATGATTGAAGACCTATCATTATGCAAAATATTACGGAGACTTGTAGTAACTGATATGTTGTGATTTGAAGCCCACATCCAATTGGTAAAAAGGTTATAAATAGAAGGATATTAACCTTGAAAAGGTACTAGCCAGAGATGCAATTTTTAGATTATTGGGGTTGAGTTTGTAAGCATAGTTATTATATGTGAGCCTCTCTAATATCATGTTGATAGAAGAGTAAGACTGTTCCTTGAGTTATAAGGTTTTGTTGTTCATTCTTAAGCTTTTAAGCATAGAATGTATATTGTTCTTGGATGAAGCTTTGAAGCAAATCCAAGTGTGTTGGTTAGTCAAGATTCTTGACTGAACTTTATGGTTGTTAGATATCACTGAGGTGATTTAGGAAATGAGATGACAATTTCTCATATTTTGGGAGGACCTAAGTAAAAGGGTCATTGGGTAGGGATTAGGCAAAAAGTTGTAAATGGGGGAGTTTAGCTTTGAACTACTAGCGCTGATAGTGGACTTTCTTTCTGACTTGGTATCCCCCAGAGTAGGTGTTAGTTTTCACCAAACTGGGTCATCATATCTTGGTGTTTTTATCATTATGCATTGTTCAGTTTTGTTTCATGATTGATTAACAAGTCGCATAATATGTTGGAACATTTGTTATGACTCTGGACTGATAAGTCTTCTACCAGTCTAATGTATTCTATCCATGTGTTAAGACATGTGTAATATGTATATCAGAATTTCAAGTTATACTGTGTTAATTGTGTGATTTTGATTTAACTTGTTGAACTAGTTTCCAGGACATCGCATTCGACATCTATCCCTTGAGGAACAAAATTTCAGAGAGAGAGAGAGAGAGATAAAGAGAAACACTCACACAATAAAGCAAGAATGGAGAAGAAAATATATGATGCAAGATAATGAAGAATAGTTACCTATTTATATCAGAGCTTCTAAAGATTTTTATGCGTGTAAAACTCGCACAAAACAAATAAGGATTTTGTATACTCAAAATTATAGCGAAATCTTTCCTAAAGCGCTTGCCAAGTCGATTTGGTTAAGGCTCCAACAATGGGGTCATCAAATCTTTAGAGATATTAAGCAATTGTCATCAATGCACAAAATTTATTGACTTATAGGCGAGGTTTCTATCAGATTTGATTTGAATTTTGAAGCACCAAGGTGCTCCAATCAATTGGCTTTAGGACCTAATTGTATACGCTAATGCAAATCCACTTCCTTGGTGATTTTTAGGCCTTGTGCTGGACTTGGTTTAGTTTTCTCACTTTTTGAACCTCTAGCCAACTTATTTGCACCTCTTTCTATAAAACACTAAAGAACTCATATATTTGGTTAGAAAAAAATATTTGAAATAGTGAGCAAATATTAAACACACTATTTTAAAGAATTATCAGAGTTTTTTTATCATTCATCTTTAAAATAATGTTCTACCTTGATTATCAAGAAATCTTGATAAAACATACCCCTTTCGAGGGAATTCCAACATAATATGGCATATCCATATCCACAGATCATTGGATACGAGAGTTGGTTAAACCACGATATAGATATGTCCTTCACAAATTTATGTTCTCAATTGTCCAAGAGGTTAGTAGATCATCATAGATCAGAGATGTTGAGACCATCCTCAATGAAATACTTACTTTGATTACGATCATTGATATACATCATCAACGGGCATCCTTGAATAAGAGACTTCAAACCAAATCCTAATTGTATACCTGAGAGTGTACCCTTTTCTTTGCACAACTTAATTTAATATGCGTCAAGGCTTCAAAAAATCTGCAAAGTATCGATATCGAACATAATAGGGTTTCACCTTAGGTGCTCAAGTTTTCTTGGGTCCATGTGCATTAGTATTTATATAAGGTCTAGGGTTATTACCTTTAAACCTATTTAATTTATAAAAAAAGGTTCTAAATGGCCAAATCTTTTACAATTAGAGCATTTATGAACATGTCAATTCACTTTCTTCCTGTTTACTTCTTTACTATGTCCTCCTACCAGATTTAAACCCTAATCCAGTTTAATTTAAGGAAGGCCTTTGAATTGATAAAATTAAGTCAAGGTTTTCTTTCCCCTTAGTAAATTTACTTAGAGTTTCATGCAATTTTGTTACTTCCTTTTTCATAGAGACACAACTCTCACATGTTCCAATTGAGTTTCTAATATTAGCTATTTCAAACTTAAGCAATTCATTACTCTTTTCCATAAATTCAAGATACTCCTTAAGGTCTAAGTTTGAAATTTTGTTATTATAATTTTGTTAAATTAACTTGGCATTTAATTTAAACAACATCTTGTATGATAGCTTTGTTACCTCATGGTTATCTTCCTCGTGACATACTTTTAAGTAGACTTCATCTTCTTCGAAGGTTCTTCCCGAGGTTAACTCTTATTGATTTATGGAGGCTTTGTTCTCTCTTATTTTATATAATATTCCAATAAATGAGGATTTCTTTACATCCTCTCACATACGAAGTTCCATGTTTTGATGTTGTATCCTCTGAGGATCGTTCAACTACTAAGACTGTTCTTTTGAAGGAAATCACATGATTTGTTTGGTTGGAGTTTTATGAATTTGTTGAGAATTCTTCAATTTTTTAGCTTATGTCTTCATCTTTAAGTAATTGAAACAACTAGTTCAATTTCTCTTTAATTTCTTTCTTATTTATTTTTTAATGAGATTCATAAACACTCCCATCTTTTGATTTAAGGATTGAATTAGTTTTCTAATTCCAATTCTTAACTCTTAGATATTTGTTAGTGACAAACGTTTTAATTTAATTTATAACATTTATAAAATTAGAAAAATATTTATGAATAAAAAATTCATTTTCTTTTCCTCCTATGTTCATTCACTCTTGTTCGATACTCGGAGAAATTCCATAAATTATTTCAAAAGTATCCCACATTTCCTTGGCGGGTAGGGATAAACGAATCGTTGATTATCGTTTCCCATTATGTCAAAATAAATACTTTGAATTCAAATTTTAAATATAACTTTCTATAGTTCAAATCTATCACCATTAAATGGTGCATTTGTGTTTAGGAATGATCTCTTGTTAGAAATTTATTTGGCAATCATCTTATTCTTGAGACAATTAGTCTTTGAGTATGAATTAGGCTCTAATACCACTTGTTGGACATGTGAATCCACACACAAGAGTAGCGAGGGGGGGGGGGGGGTAAATTATGGGGGTTTGAAAAATGATTTCTTAAAACAAAAGTATTTTCAATTTTAGAGTTATAAAACATTTTTGAGAAAAAGTTTGGATAAAGCAACAGAAAGCAAAGGTGAAGAAAATATGCCGAAAATAAAAATATAAGGGAAAAGAGAAGACACCAGAAATTATAGAGGTTCGCTCAAAAGTTAAGTAATGTTATCTTCTCCCAAAGACTTGATCTTGAGAGTATCTAGTAATCCATACGAGCTTTTAGTTGGTTAAGCTTGTGAACCCTCGCATATAAGGAAAAGTGAACTTTTGGGTTAACTTCAAATCTAACAATGAATGATGGACTGAAGCGATTAGTATTCCTTCCAAGCACGAACAAAGCTTTGAGAAATTAGTATCCAAGCTTAAACCCTTGAGATTTTATACAGGCTAATCATAAACTAAAGCGGAGTTTCATACTGGCTACCCTCCTAATTAAATTGGAATTTTACACGGACTGACCATAAACTAAATAGGGGTTTTACACAGGCTGACCACGAACCAAATTTGGATTTTACACTAATCTTAAAAGAAGTTGAGCATTTACATGGGCTGAGCTTTCGAACCAATTTGAGTTTTCACACAAGCTGAGCTCACAAACCTAATGATGAACTAAACTAAATCCCTGATTCAAAGATGATCTCCATCTTTGATGCATCTTCTGAGTTTGATTCTACAAACCCTGAGAATCTTAAGCCTATTGCCAAAGACTGGTTTCACTTTATCTTGACAAATCTATGTCCTCGTGGTGTTAACACAAATTTCCTGACCAATGATGATAAGATTTTGATCTTCTGTTTGTTCAATTGTGTTCCGATTAATATTTCTCAGATTATCTTTAATTATCTTACAAAGTTTATCGTTTCTTCTAGAAATTCATATAAATCTTTTATTTCTGACGGTAGAATCTTTTCAGAATTTTTTGTTCAAGGTGAGATTGTAAGAATCATTCTTAGGATTTGGGCTGGACCTAGTGATGTTTTGAAAGAAGATGTGTGTGAAATTTTGATAATCAGTGGTTCAATTAAGTGTTAATTTTGTTATGTCTTTATGATATTTTTCACTGTGTCTTTTGTTTACTATTTTTTTTCTAATCCAATGTACTTTGTAATCGTATGAAATATAGTTTCTTGCTTTGTTTAATCTCAATTCAGTCAAATGTTTTATTTTTGGCACTTCTTTTATCTTTTTTATTATGACAAAAAAGGGGGGAAGAATAATGATTTTAAGTAATAACAATTCTTTAACCCAATGAGTTATATAACATTATAACATGACACAAACTATAAAATTACTTATAATGTGCATAACTGCTATAAAGAACATTGAAAATGAAATTGAATTCACTCAGATAAATCAAGTTTCAAATGTTCTGAGAAAGCGTGGATAATCTGATAAGCTTAAAGGTAAATTAATAATGATAGATCAGATTCAGAAAGGATAATAATTCTCTTAAGCTCTAAAATATCATAAGTGTATGATTCAGGGGGAGATTGTATATCCTAGGGGGAGTTTCCAACTCAGGGGGGGGGGGTTCTAAACTCTTACTTTACTTTATTTATGATTTAACCCTGTAAAATTGTTTAATCAAAATACATGGTTTTGTCATCATCAAAACGGGGGAGATTGTAAGAACAAGATTTGGATATGTGTTTGATCTCTGAGTTTTGATGATAACAAGCATATATTTTATGAAGGACAATTTTAGTTCTAATGGTTTCATTGAGTGTGAAAATAAATTATTACAATTCTGGATAGTCTTAATCATGATATCATCATAATCACTTTATAACTCAGAAGAAGAACCATTGAGTTCTGTTTCTAATATAACATTAGAAGTTCTTTGGGATGTTGAATGTTCGACAAGAAAATAATCTCAATGAGTTTCCAAGAAGAAAGAGTTTCTGATAAGCTGCTGCTTCAAGATTAGAAATCAAGACTGAACAAGAAACAAGCTTCCAACACAGAATATCGGAAATCAAGATTCATTTATTAGAAGAGCTCATGCTTGGATTCTAAAGATGAAGTCAAGATTCTGAAAACATGTGAAGAAAGATACTACTCCAAGATCAGAAGTCAAGATTTGCTCATCAGAAAAGTTGTTGCTCATATTTCTGAGGACAAAGTCAAGATTCTAAAGACTCAGAGAGTTCAAGCAATACACACCTTCATTCAACGTCAAAAGTATTCCATCAAAAGAAAGGATGCAAAGAAAGATCTTGTGGACTCATATCTAATCAACATCTCAAAATCCATTAGAAGACAAGATCAAAAGAGGATATCTTCTCAAGCCAATCTACTCAACATAAATAATATTTGTCAGAACACAAATATCATTAGAAAGACCACAACACTCAATAGAATAAATATTGTGACCATTTATATAGAAACATCAACAGTTATAAGGAATGTTGAATGTTCATCAGAAAGGGAATCAATCCAAAGATAAGGAGATCAGAAAGAAGGAAGTTAACATTAAAATCAAATGTACTGATATAAGTTGTTGCTTCAGAAATGAGACATCAAATCTGCAGATTAGAAAATACGATTATCAAGGTATCAAGACAAGGTCAAGATAAAGTAGATCAGAAAAGCTTTCACTTAAAGAAGTTGTTCATCAGATAAGTTGTTGCTTATATATCTTAAGACAATGTTCAAATATATGAAAGACTATGACTCTACAACAAAGAAGAATCTTCTGGATCATTATCACTCCTAAATCAGAATCAATCCAACAAGAAGAAAAGAATCAAAGCTCGAGAATTCAAAGACCTGAGAATCCGATAGGAAGTTGTCAGAATATCTAATTTCAAGGTCCATCATCAGAAAAGCTTTTAATATCTTCATCAGAAAATATTTCACGTACAACCACAAGAATTCTTTCTTAAATAGGCTAATGTCGATCATTCTGAAAATAAGAATCCACTATTGAAAGTATCTGAAGAGACACATCTTCTCAACACAATCTTCATCTCTTATATCAGAAAAGAAATATGCCTTGAAGAGTAATTCTAAATCAAAAGAAAAACTGTGTTACAGATAAGTTATTGCCCATAATTCTGAAGACAAGATTTGGTTCTGACCACTCTGATGTTCTTGCGCTACAACAACAAAGTAGTTTCTAAACTGCTCATCAGTCAATCATCAGAAGAACGAAGACAAGTGATTGATCTCTTCCAAGCCTAATACTTCAGAATTAGAAGTACATCATCAGAAGATAAAGATCAAGATACTTAGTCAAGAAGAAAATAGTATAATAATAGTATTATTTAAATAATTTGTTCTCCCACTTATGTACGCTATCTATTCAAGCAACATGTATAGGAAACTGACGTTTCATAGTGTTCCAAACCTCTTATGAATATATCTATTGGGAATCAACTGTTGGAAGGAGAAAACACTTCTGTATCCTTAAAACGACTCTTTTTTTAAGGCTATAAAAGGAGAAATATGATATGTAGAAAATTTGCTGGAAATCTATGAATGCAGACGCTGTTGGAGCTGTTACGCTGAACATGTTGAAGCTAACAAAATAAGATGAAGAAGAAGAATTCTACAAGATGGAATTCAAAATACTAATCATATACATCTTGGCAGAGTTATGAAAAAGCAAGGATTTGTTTCTCATATCTTGCTTAATGAAGAAAGAAGATGAAGATGAATAATTCTACAAGATGTCATTCAAACTATCAATCATATACATCTTGGAAGAATTATGAAGAAGCAAGGAGTTGTTGCTCATAGATTTCTTAAATTAAGAAGATGAAGACAAAAAGACTATAAGATGCTACACTCAATTTGGTTAATATTCATCTTTGTATAAATAAGTAAAACACAAGAGTTGTTGCTCAGATTGTGTTATTTCTTAAGATTTTCATGTAAATTATTTGTACACAAGCGTTGTTGCTTAGAATTATGTCAAATAATATGTACTTTAATTAGGAGTAATCTTCTTGATAAGAAGCACTCATGTAATATCCAGAAAAACAATTATGTTTAGAATTGGTTGGTTCCTCAAGTGATAGAGTGAAGATCAAAATACTTGAGAAGAAGTTGGCTGAGTTTATCGTAGATGAAAACCTATTCTAAGGGACCAGTTTGGTCAGAAACCTTATGGAGTCAATGATCGCTAGGTTACCAGGAAGGTCAAAATTCTTAAGAGATCACTGGCTGAGGGTCATTGTGAGAAATCCCGCATAGAAAGATCAAGTAGATCATATTTCTGATAGGGTCAACGATTGTTATATCTCGTGGAGATCGGTGAATGTATCATTGTGTTGTTCCTTAAGTGACTAGTGTTAGTCAGAAGACTCAAGATGACAATGGCGGCGAGTAATTGTGAAATCCTGTTAAGAAATATCGGGTAGGTCAGACTTCTTAAGGGGTCAATGGTTGTTGATCATTGGTTGATTGTTAGTCACTGACGGGTAGACCTTGCATCTGTAATGAGTTTGGTTATAGTGGATTAAGTCCCTATAGAAGGAAAATTCACACGAGGAGGGTGGATAAGAGTAGCCTATTTAACGGTGAACCCGGATAATTGAATGTGTCTCTTTATATTTATTGCATTATATATTCTTTCATAGTTCAATCAAATAATTTTCTAAAGGGGAATATTTTCTTGAAACCCAATTCAAACCCCCCCTTTCTTGTGTTTTTCTCTACCTTTAATTAGTATCAAAGTCCGAATCTGTTATTGATTTTTGAATCAAACACTTAACTGTGTAGAGATATACGAAAAGAGAAAAACTATGGATGTTATAGATTAAAATGTGTTATACCCCAATTTTTTTCCTAAGATCTCTAATCATCTCATATCATCAATACATCAAGATCACACATTAAGGGTTATTTCTCTCTCCACTATCCCTTATCTTTAAGTTTGCTCTTGATGGATCACCAAGCACCTTGAGTTGTGAATCTTGTATATATGTTCTTTAAACTAACATCAAAGTATGTGTATATGTCTCTTTGAATGTTCATATTGCAGGTAATGGCACAATCACATTCATCTCATCATCTCCTAGCATAGAGAGTCAAAATTAAGGTTTTGAGTTTAATCAGGAAATCTCTGAATTTTTGGACAAGACTTGATTTCATGCTTCTCTACATGTTCATGAGCATCTATGATTAAAGGCTTGATCACCAATTTTGATTTGAAAAGGTTCAATTGATCAAAATGGATAAAATGGTCATTTTTTCAAAAGTAAACCAAAGTCAACTGTTGACCAAGTGGACTTTTGGTAAATCATCAATTCAATGTCCTTATTTTCACATTTCATGGTCAATGGTGGCATAAAATCAAGAGGAAGTGTTGAATTAGAGATACACTTTGGATGATCATAACTTCTTCATTTATTATTGGAAAAATGCAAACTTTACATGTTTTGAAAGAGGATACAAATTTCTTCAACTTTGTCATTGAGGGCTCAAATCCAAAAAGTGAAACAAGAAGACGTTATTGAGCTTGGAAAATTCTGGACACCTGGTGAAATTTTTTAATATATGCACAAATCCTGATTTCTTCATGGTTAATTTTGAATGTCCATTTGAGCTCAAATAAAAAAGTTTTACACATCAAAGTTGGAGTTTGAAGCATTCTCTTCATTTTTTATTCAAGAATAATCTCGAATGGTCAAGTGTAGAGAGATCTACAATGCTTAAGATTTGGAGCCTTGAGATGTCATGTTGCCCAGTCACGCGCGCTAGGCCAAGCATTTCATCAAATAGTTCATGGGCACACGTTCATCATCATTTTTTCTCTTTGAAATTTTGATTATTTTGAAAAATGTCCAACATCAAAGATGAAGCTCTTAATGTCATGTACAACTTTGCTTCATGAATTTTCTCAAAATAATTCCTACATTTCAAGATACGATCATGAGAAGTAGGTGACATGTAAACTAAATTTTTCCCACCAACAAGACATGCCGTGCGCACATACCAGGAAAGCATTTCATCAAACACGTGATGTGCATAGATTTATAACCATTTATCTCATTAATTTAAACCTTGCTTTGAAAAATTTTGAACATGAAAGTTAGAGTATGTTATTCCCTCTTCAATTTTGATTCAAATTTTGTTTCATTTCATGCACTATAGAGAGAGATACGATGAATTGAAGTCATGATCCCAAAACTATTAAAATTTTAATATTCTGCATGGTCACTACACTAGTGCATTTTCCAGCATCTTGAGGTTGACTTCATGGCCATTTTGAAATAAATTCAAGGCCTCATTTCAACTTGTGGTTAACATGAAAATTTCTCCATTAGTGGACCTCTTTCTAACAAGCCAAACTTCATTTCAAATGGTCACGATTTCATCAATATCAAAGAAGGGAAATCTGTTTGCATGAAATTGCATGATGCTTTCTCCAAACAGCACCAAGTTGCCAACTCATCATGCATAATTATTTAACTAAAACATGCTCCCCTTTTCTCACTCAAAAACTACGGAATAGCTACACAAGCCAAGCCTCAACATGTAAGACACATCACACCACCATATTTTTGATATTTCTGACTCCTTTTCCATTTCTACCCCCAAGGAAGCTTCCTCAATACTCTTTCCACTCTATATAAACCCTCTTTATTATCTCATTAAGAAGAGTAGAATAGAATTTGAAAACCACACCTCCCTCTCACACAAGGTTTCTTCTTCCTCCAAATCAGATTTGGCATCTTGAAACCTCTTTGAATTTTTGTGCAAGCTCCAATATCTGCTCAATCCCATTGTGTTGAAGATTGAAAGTGAAGGATCATCAAGTTTCTTACTGAATTCAGAAGCACCTTGTGAATTTATTTTTCATAATTTATGGTGAGCATCTTTAAACTCAAACTCGCAATTTAGATTTCATACTTGTTAAATATTATGTATATCATGGTTTAGATGGCCAAATCTTAGATCTGAAGTATGCTCCCATGCATCGTATTGCTTAATTTTCTATTCAAAAGTTGTCTGAAACTCTGTTTGAATCAGTGATTTAATACTAATTTTTCATTCTAATCTTGCATCATTCAAAATAATCATAAGCATCATTGTGTTCCTTGTCATTTGGTGATGAATTTTAATGTTTGGATCATTTGATTTGGTTGAGAAACGAATGAGAAAATTGAGTCAGAAAACGGTTTGTTCATTTGCTTAACTCAAAGTCATGTTCATGCAGAAATCTTCGTGCCATAATTTCTCCTTGAATCTTGCATAATTTCATGAAATTTTTTATCCTATTGTGTTCTATGCATTTTAATCTTGGAGTTTGATGTTTACATCTTGGATTTTCATGGAGAAACGAGTTAGATATCATGATCTGAATACCTTATTTTAAAACTGCAAAAGAAAATAGGGTTTGGTGTTTTGGTAGGGACGATTATGTGTCCTCTTTTAATTGAACATGATCTTATTTTGTTTTAAAGCGCAATTTGCAAGTAATAAGTGTAATAGAGTTTCAACATATTTGAATTTTCTTTGTTTTCTCAAATTTTGTTTTAATATTTTTCTTAATTCAAAAATCACCACAAAAATATTTTAAACTCTATTTTATATATATCTTCATATTCTGGTTTTTATTTCATAGTTTCATCATTTTTTTTATGATTAGATAAATTCAAGTAGTTTAATTAGGGTTTAAATCATTCTATAGGTTGTAGAATTTTATTTTCCTATTTCTACTAATCAAAAAATCCATAAAAAATATTTTCTAGCTTCCCTCTGAGTCTTCTTATTGAAAATAATTTTTTTCCAATTTTGTAAAATTCGTGGGATGCCAATTAAATCAATTGATTGGTTTTATCGCGTTTTCTTTGTTTTTTTGACATATTGTGTAACTAATTTTTTGTTTAATTCTTCCTTGAGATAAAGTTCAAGAAAAATATACTCACTAATTCTTAGGTATTGAACTAATTTTTTATGATTTTTAATTGGGTTTACATGTCAGTTTTCTTATTTTTCAAGATTTTTGAAGTTAATTGATATTTTTGAGGTCTTTTCTTGCTTAAATATAAAGAAACAATTAATTCCATAATTTCCCTCTTTTCTAAAAATCAAAGAAAATATGTTCAAAGTTTCTGGATGAGTCAAGATCATTTAAAACTTTTTTTCTTCTGATTTTTTATAGTTTGATCTTCCATTTTATTCAAAATATTTCGTAAAGCATGCCTAGTTTTAGTCTTTGACTAGCTAGTTTTGATGTTGGAGTTTCAAAAACATATTTTATCTTCTTTTCAGGAACTTTTGACTATGCCTCTGACTTTTAGAAATCTTTAGGGAATTATAATTAAGTTGACATAGTTTTGCAAGTCATTTTCCTATTTTAACCTATTTTTGACTTAGAAGTATACTTAGGGTTTTATCGTTGATTAAAGTTTGTGTTTGAGAACTTTTGTGCATATTTTTTGTTTAACTTTTAATATCGCAGATGCAGTGAGTTATTTTGGAACAAATTCCTCAACCTTATTGGATATTGGGTGTTGATAGGTTAAAAAACCAAATCCACCTGGATGAATGGTGTTGATGATATTTGAAACCTCAATTTTATCTAATACATCCCCTCCCTCTTCATCTTATCCCTTTCTTACTTGTGCTACATTTTGTTAAAGAATGATCTACATATCATCTCTCTAAACATATGGTACATAGATTTCTATTGACCGGCCTCAAAATAGGTGTGACTTCTACATAAGTCTACTTACGATTGCTTAACATAGCGCTAAATTTTGTCTCGGTTCGAGAAATGATCATTTGTGGCCCAAATCTATGTTTGCAAGCCCAAGTATGTTTAATTTGAAACATTTGGTCCAATAACCTTGGATTTCTTTGTTAGGAGGCTTTGATCTTATCAATCCTCTAATGAACCTTCATAAACTTTCATATAAGTGAATCATTTAAACATTGTTGATCATAAGTTATCACCTCAAGAACTTGAAATGAATGATATACTTGACAAAAAGCAAATGAAACTTGTTGTTGAGAAGCTTTGATTTTATCAATCTTCTAATGAGTTTTGAAATGCAAGTTTCAAGATGGTCATTCAACTAACCTCTAACTTCTAATTCACTAACAATTGACTTTTACTTTGTGCTTTTACTTGACGCCTTTTACTTTATGCTTTTATTTTTATGCACCACTTACTTTAACATTTACGTTTTTTATGCTTTCTTCATCTTTGCTCACTTGAACTTTCATTTTCTTTTTGAAGACACTTAATAATCAACTTGAAAACTAAAAAACTTTAATGTTACTTGGACTATTTGGTTACTATACTTGGCATTATGGAGATTGTGGACCTCTCGGACTTAGGATTAGAAGCCTTGACTCTTTGGGACCATGTGACTCTGTTTTTATTTTGTCTGGAGTTCTTGGGGTTTACCCCAAGACATTTGGTTGATTTTCTTTGTGTGCAGGTTATTCAGATTATGTGCTTTATTTGTGATTGGGAATTTCTCTGTATACAGAGGTTACTCTGCCCAATTTTTGATATGACTTAATGCATCTGAGGCTTGGTATTCTTAAGAGGTTTAGTATCTTTGTTTTCTTAGTTTCAATCCAAAGGATGGTAATTCTACATTGACTCTTTATGTCAAGTGTTGGCTTATTGTTGGTTAGCCGGTTCTTTTCCCTAGCTTTTACCTTATTCTTTAGGATAGTCCCTCCATCTCCTCCCAACTTATTTAATTTCAAAAATCTTCTCCCTCATTTTCAAAACTCTTCTTGTTTTCTAACTTGAATCTCTTTCACAATAAAATTGGACCTAGGTCCATGCATTTTTAAAAAGATATTTTCTTAAATCAAACTTTAACCAACTTAATCATACTTCGACATTTTTTATGAGAATACTAAAAGTCAATCAACCTCATTCAAACCATTTTTGCCACATTGGCTTTTTACGTTTTAATTTTCTCAAAAGATTAGAATCTTATCAATCCTTGTAGTGATGCAAGCTACTATAATCTATGATATGTAGTGAAGTGAGATATTTTCCACTTGGGTGTCGAGTGAGGCTTTGTTGATTTTAAAATCCAAACTATATCCTACACTTTGAGATGACGCAAATTCTCCCTTCTCATGATTGTGGGTAGTAAGTAAGTTCTTCCACTCAGACATGATGATGATGTCTCATCTCTTAAAATTAACCAACACACTTGTGTTTTAAAATTTTTAAAGGAGAACTACGAGTACCCTTATCCCTTATTGCATGAAAGGTGGTACATAGGAACTAAAGGTTCACAATCGTGACGGGTGCAAAAATTGTAAAAAAATACTTCTTTTCTCATCTCCACCATCTATTTTTATACAACATTTATAGCCAAATACATAAATTTGCAAAGAGGTTCTTGCGGAGTACCATAGATTTTTAGGGTGCTAATACCTTCCCTTTGTATAACCAACCCCCATACCTATATTCTCTCCCCCTCTTTTTTGGGTTATTCGCTCTTTTCCGATTCCTTTGGAAATTATAAAGCACAGCGGCGATTTTTATTTGATCTATGCGAGTTAAGTTAATCCAATGGCTTAGTCTCAACATTTCTACCGCTACAGAAAAATGGAGACTTCACTGGGGAAAGATCAACCAAATGTCGGTCCATCTCTAAGTGGGTTGAGCCTAAATTTGTTTATTTTGTATGTACTATTATTTGTTATATATTATATGTTGTATATATGTTTGTCTAGATTTTCCTAGTTTTCAGGGTGCTTTATGATTTCTTATAAGTCCTCTACCTGGACTTGGGTAAATTTAAGACAGGACGGACGGTATAGTCATGTTAACTTTGAGGGAGTAATCCCAAAAAAGGAGACATGAGTTGTCCTCATATGTGACACATCCTATGGCCTATTAGATTTGCAAATTTGCTTATACCTCCCATCATATGCTTGGATCAACCAATTATTAAGATATTAAAGATTTTGAAGTGGTCTTCAAGCAAACCTATAAAACAAGTTAAGTTTTTCTAGGTACCCAGAGTGATTTGGGTCCTTCATGGTTAGTTCCTTTCTAGACCCACACATAATATTCACTAGTAGCATTATAATTTCTTGCAAGATAAGCATTATGTGTGTGACCAATAATACCATAATATAAACAAGTAGGAAGAAAGTTGCTGGTAACATAATTTTTCTTTTTAGATACTATTTTCTTAGGATTAAAATTTCTAACCTTTTCTTCCTCTTCACCATCGGAATAATGTAATGGCATAAAAGCAAGATTTGCATATTCTTTGTTTTTCGAATCGGATGAAGAACTTGTATCACTTTCTTCATTGTAAACTTTGTTGGATTTTGAGAATTTTCTTCCCTTGTAAGCCTTTTTCTTGGACAACTTTGGGCACTCCATCTTTATGCCAATTTTCCAAAAGTCAAAGTATTCACCACAAAACAATGGAGGACTGTTGTTACTGTAACACCTCAATTCCACCCGAAAATTATTATAAAAATCAGAGTTATAAAATTCAATAACTAAATCAGGATGCTACAATTTCAACTTAAAACAACAACATTCATTACAGATACATAACACATTAACATTGGATGAACTAACAACAACATAAATTAATCTTTTGAAACCAACAACTTTCACAACTATGCAGCAGAATCATAATATTCAACTAAAAAGGACATAACATCTTTGTCCAACTGAAACAACCTTAAAAACAACAAAGTACTTCAAAATTCAGCAACAAAATTAAAAATAGCAATAAAGCAATAAGCTTCCATCCCTCTAGTATCACGTATCAGAGCAATGACATCGACTCGAACTACTGAAGGTAAACCGCCTTCACTCTAGATTACCTGCACGTTACCAACATAGGAGTAACATTCAAAGAAAAGGGGTGAGATATCTAAAAATATAATTGAATGCATGATAAACATTATATTAGAATCAGTTCATGCAAAATCACCGCTTCATAACTTATAAACAACAACAATCACAATAAAATATCAACAGAACATAATGATTAATTCATCAACACGACAACTTAAATATGCAACATGGAATGCAACTCGTTTTTATGCACATTCATGTGGTACCAATGGAGCATAACTCCGAACTTAATAATTTTCCAATTAATAGAGACGGCAACAAGGCATAAGCCTTCAACTTTATAGTTTGTCAATCCAGGCCAACTTAACGAGCATCAGCTTCCAACATGATATGCTATGTATGGGACATCATGATTAATAGCAACAACAACATCAACATATAACAACTTTGGCATAAGCCTACAACTTAATAATTGCCAATTATAGAGGCAACACAACAAAATTCATCACCTGTAACTTTAACAATTAATAATAACAACATTACAACAACTTACACATGCCAACACTGTTATTAACACGATCATACTAAAATACTTCTACTAAATTATTCTGTTGATAAGCCTTATTAATAGTTTTCTGCTAAATTAATGAAGCTATTATTTTCCTGCTACTTAAATTATCTCTATTTCCACTATATTTTTGTTACTACCGTTTCTGTTATTTACTACTAGCTCTGCAACTAAAACCATACCAGTTACTAATTCTATAACTTATTAATCTTACCTGCTAAATATCTACTACTATTACTTTCGTAAATTACTATTGTCATAATTTATCATTATATTGTCTGCTACTACTAATTTTCTGCTAATATTTACTAACTATTTTACATCCATTTCTGTAACTAAATATTAAAGTAACAGACATGCAGGAAAGACACAAACAATTAGAAGTGATGGGTTTATGCCCCTCAGTATGTAAAACGGTGCCCCTCGGTATAAAACATGGTGTCCGTCAACACCCTTCACCACCATACGTGTGCCGCTCGGCACACCATTCATATTCCTCCCAGTTCTGCATCTTGTCCAGATCTTTCCTGCGATTAATAGTTTCTTCCCTTCCCATGATCTCAGACCAACATTAAACGTATTCACAGCAACATAACAACTATACCCACATCAATACATGATAATTTTCAACACTCGATTCATCGATTGAATCACTGCAATGTTAGCACAATTATTACAGATACCAAACAACAATTTATTCATACAACAATTACACACAACAACAATTTTACACAACCCAATTCCTATGTAACCTATATCATAATTCCCATTATAGAGTCAGAACCCCACCCTTACCTTGGATTGAATGTTGCTCTATAATTTTCCGATCAAACCTAACTTTTCCTCTTTTCCTCTTCTCTGTAACTTCTCACGTACAACACTTCTTCAACTCTCTCTCTTAAACCTTTTTAATTAACCTAATTTCTATTATTTAACTAAACTCAATAATATTATTATTTCTATTAGGCCTAATATTCACACCCCCTTAGTACTACGTTTATCACCAAAACAAGCCCAACCCCTAATATTATTAATATTCTACAATTCTAATATTATTACTAATATTATTAATCAACTAATTTAACCGACTAATAACAAAACCATAACTTATGTCAACAACTCATAACATAACACAACATATCAACGATTTCAACAAATAATTCACAATTAATCGAAAATATCTAATTAAATTATTAATTAAATTAACGGACGTTACAGTTACTATGACCATCTTTGAAAGTTGGATGTGTGGAAGCCATTATGGATCGAATAGGAACAAGTTACCTTAACTTGCTCTGACGCCAAATGTTAGTTTTTGAGTGCGCCTAAGTCAGGGCTGAATAAAGTAGATTGCAGATTTTTATTCTTTCATGTTATGGTGTTCTTATTTTCTTGTTTGTGTATGAGTATGAAAGCGGTAAATACAGAAAATAAATAACACAATAGATTTATATTGGTTCCCCTCACACTGCGAGAGTACTCCAGTCCCCTTACCAACATGTAAGAGATTTCACTATAGTTAGAATTATTGTCTAACCTACCCACATCCAAATGTGATTCTTACTATCTAACCTATAGGGAGATCAAAGGATTTAACTATCCTTTAAGATCCAACCAAGTACATGAAGAACAATCCTCTTCAATGTACACACTTGTTTCCAACAATTCTGAAAATAAGGTAACCAATACAAAGTAAAAAGAAAATAATCCTCCATTAATAATCTCTTGCTTCCAACAATCCTGGAAAGCAAGGTTACACCACAATCACTTTGGAAAATTGATTAGAAACAACTTCTTGAAGTAGATATGAAAGTTGATAATCAATGTCAATATAAAGTATTAATCTCTTCTCTTTCAAGACAAATATTCAATGAATATATTACACAAGTGCTCAATACATATGATGAAAATTTTCTAATGATGTATTTGAAAATGTAAGAGTAAAAGTTTCATGCAGTATCAAAATATTAATCCATGCACTTGTTTGAAAATGAGAAACAAAATGTTGATTGTATGTTGTGATTGTTTTTATTTTGTGTGTGTTTCTACTTTAGAAATATTTGAATTATATACATGTATCGCACCCTTTTAAAAGGTTCTAAATGAATGTAGAAGTACAATGGTTCATGGATAAATGCAACAAACAAACAACATTCAAAACAGTCTTGTTTTCCAAATTTGTTTCAGCGGTAACCGGTTACTAGAATGCAGTAACCAGTTACTCAGTGCAGGTAACGTATATTTTTTGAAATGTTGAAACCTGTAACTGGTTACATGAAACCTGTAATCGGTTAACACTGTATGAAAAAGTGAAATAACCTTTTTAATGACTTGGAAATGCAATGCTAGTGATATTAAAAGCCATGAAACATGTATGCATAATATTAGACATATTTTGAGCACTATAGTAACATACTATATTGAATTGGAGTCTTGTACCATAGTTAAGATCAAATACAAAAAAATTCTTTAAGAGTAACTTAGCATGCTAGCCAAAAGTCCATATTGAGTAGATAATTTTTCTTCTTCTTTTTTATAATGCCTTTTGTGTTGATCATGATATTTGTAATCTTAAAGACATAAACTTGCTGAAGCATGACTTTACATTCTCCCCCTTTTTGATGATGACAAACACTTGTTATGTGAAACGCTTTGGATCGCTTGAAAATGCAATATGCTCCCCCTATTAATGATAACTCCCCTTGACCAATGCCTCTCCTTGATCAATAGAGTATATTGACAATTTTTGCAAGAGATAGAGACAAAATATACACATATATATTCTCCTCCTTTGTCATTAGCAAAAAGGAAGGAAAAAAGAAACAAAATGATATCATAATCAAAATAGAATAATAGCATGATATTAGTTTACTTATCCATTAGAAGATTTTGTCTTAATCCATCATTATGAAGTACTTCTTAATTGGATATAAAAGTTAGTGCTTATATTTTCCTTGTCAAGAATCTTTCATTTGATGTTGTCCTCATATGTGACACATCCCTTGGCCTATTAGATTTAAAAATTTGCTTATACCTCCCAACATATGCTTGGATCAACCACTTATTAAGATATTAAAGATTTTTAAGTGGTCTTCAAGCAAACCTACAAAACAAGTTAAGTTTTGATAGGTACCCAAAGTGATTTGGGTCTTTCATGGTTAGTTCCTTTCTTGACCCACACATAATATTCACTAGTAGAATTAGAATTTCTTGCATGACAAGCATTATGTGTGTGACCAATAATATCATAATATAAACAACTAGGAAGAAAGTTTCTTGTAACATAATTTTTCTTTTTAGCAACTATTTTCTTAGGATAAAAATTTCTAACATTTTCTTCCTCTTCACCATAGGAATAATTTAATGCCATAAAAGAAAGATTTGCATATTCGCTGATTTCCGAATCAGATGAAGAACTTGTATCACTTTCTTCAACGTAAACCTTGTTGGATTTTGAGAATTTTCTTCCCTTGTAATCATTTTTCTTGGACAACTTTGGGCACTCCATCTTTATGAGAATTTTCCAAAATTCAAAGTATTCACCATAAAATAATGGAGGCTTATTATTACTACCACCATCTTTGAAAGTTAGTTGTGCGGAAGCCATTATGGATCGAATAGGAACAAGTTACCTTAACTTGATTTGATGCCAAATGTTAGTTTTTGAGTGCGCCTAAGACAGGGCTGAATAAAGTGGATTGCAGATTTTTATTCTTTTATGTGATAATGTTCTTATTTTCTTGTTTGTGTATGAATATGAAAGCGGTAAATACAGAAAATAAATAATACAAGAGATTTATACTGGTTCCCCTCACACTTCGAGAGTAATCCAGACCCCTTACGAACATGTAAGAGATTTCACTATAGTTAGAATTACTGTACATCCTATTAACATCTAAATGTGATACTTACTATCTAACCTATAGGGAGATCAAAGGCTTTAACTATCCTTTAAGATCAAACCAAGTACATGAAGAACAATCCTCTTTAATGTACACACTTGTTTCCAACAATCCTAAAAATAAGGTAACCAATACAGGGTAAAAAGAGAACAATCCACCCTTAATACTATCTTGCTTCCAACAATCTTGGACAGCAAGGTTACACCACAATCACTTTGGAAAAATGATTATAAAAAACTTCTTGAAGTAGATATGAAAGTTGATAATAAATGTCAATACAAAGTATTGATCTTTTCTCTTTCAAGACAACAATTCAATGAATATATTACACAAATGCTCAATGCATATGATGAAACTTTTCCAATGATGTATTTGAAAATGTAAGAGTAAAAGTTTCATGCAAGATCAAAATATTCATCCATGCACTTGTTTGAAAATAAGAAACAAAATGTTAAATTGTATGTTGTGATTGTTGTTATTTTGTTTATGTTTCTACTTAAGAAATATTTGAATTATATAAATGTATTGCACCCTCTCAAAAGGTTCTAAATGAATGTAGAAGTGTAATGGTTCATGGACAAATGCGACCAACAAACAACATTCAAAACAATCTTGTTTTTCAAATTTGTTTCAGCGGTAACTGGTTACCAGAATGCAGTAACCAATTACCCAGTGCAGGTAACATATATTTTTTGAAATGTTGAAGCATGTAACCGGTTACCACAAACCTGTAACCGGTTAACATTGTATGAAAAAGTGAAATAACCTTTTTAATGACTTGGAAATGCAATGCTAGTGATATAAAAAGCCATGAAACATGTATGCATAATATTAGACATATTTTGAGCACTGTAGTAACATACTATATTGAATTGGAGTCTTGTACCATAATGACGATCAAATACCAAAGTCTTCTTTAGGAGTAACTTAGCATGCAATCCAAAAGTCTATATTAAGTCGATACTTTTTCTTCTTATTTTTGATAATGCCTTTTTCTTTGATCATGATGTTTGTAATCATTAAAACATAAACTTGTTGAAGCATGCCTTTACAAAGTACAGTTTCAAGGATCCTAAGATAGAGGAACTGATGATTTTGATTCTCGAGATCGAGAGCTCTGCAGATTTTAGGAAGAAGTATGGATCCATCGTGTCTCTTATGAAGATCAAGATGAAGGAGGGTATTCTTTCTACATTGGTCTAGTTCTATGATTCGTTGTGCCAGTGTTTTACTTTCCCTGATTATTAGTTAATACCCACATTGGAGGAGTATTCTTACTTACTTTGTTTACCTATTTTTGATTGTGTTCCTTTCACCAACTTAGAGGGATAACTCAAGTCTTATGAGATTGGTGTCATGATTCATTTGGGGAAGTCTGAGATTGAGGCTAACATGACTAGCAAATGAGGAATCAGAGGTTTACCTGCTCAATTTTTATTGGATAAAGCTCTCTACTTTGCTAAGATGAAGAGTACAATTTCTTGAGGATATCTTTGCTTTGCTTGCTTATGGGTTGTTCTTATTTCCTAACATCGACAAATTTGTGGATGTCAACGCCATTAGGATCTTTTTGATTGGGAATCTAGTCCCTACACTGTTAGGAGATGCTTATCATTCCATTCATCTTCGAAATTTTTATCATGGAGGGATGATAATTTGTTGCACACTATTGTTATATCAATGGTTTATTTCTCACCTACCTCGGTCTGTTGCTTTCTGGGATATCAAGAAGGAACCTTGTTGGGCCCCGAAGATTATAGCTCTCACTCATTCTAAAAAATTTTGGTATCATCGGGCTTATTATGATGTGGATATTATTGATAGTTGTGGTAGTTTCCTCAATGAGCCTCTTCTTGGTACAAAGGGAGGAATTAACTATAATCCCATTCTTGCGCGTCGTCAACTTGGATATCCAATGAGAGATAAGTCAAAAAACATTGATCTGAGTGGTTTCTTACTCAAAGAAGGAGAGGATCACAAGGAAGCTAAGGAAGTGATTGCAAAGGCTTGGCGCCATATTCATAAAAGAGTAGAAAAGATTTGGGACCAAGAGGAGATGTTTCTTTGGAGCCTCATCTTCGTTGGGTACAAGCAAGGGAAATTCAGTTGAAGATGCCATATTCCCATAAAGAACCTATACCTGATATGTTTATGAAGACTACTCCTCCCCTTATGGATGATGCAGAAGAACTTCAGCTTGCCCTGGTTAGGATGCAACAAGAGAAAGAAGCATGGAAGAACAAGTGATAGACCTTAGAGATGTCCTACCAAACAGAATTGAAAGAGAAGGATGACTTGATCGAGATTCTTGAAAGTCGTGTTGTGGAAATGATGGAGAAGTAAGAGGATTTATTTCCCTCTATAGCTCATCCAAGTCCCAATTGCTCATCCTCTGACTCTGGTGGTTGGAAAGAAGTCGCTGACAGGTATGTAGAAGAGAACAAGCAGTTGAAGGCTCGAGTTGTAAGACTCATGGGAAATCGTCAGTGTGTGGAGGGATCTTCATCAGCTTTGGCTCCTTAGGATTTTAGATTATATTTTTATTCTCTTGTACTTAGGATTATTAAAACTTGTACTAAAAGTTGTAATCCATTCCGAAGTTATTATAATTGAATTTTCAGCATATCAAAATGTGTTAGTACTTTAATATTTGCAAATCGCCTATAATTCTTTTGAGTTCCTTGAAATAATAATAATGATAAATAAATCATATGCATTGCATATCATGCATCATTTTTCACATTTGTTTACATTTATGTTCATACCCATGTATCTTACTGTGTTTCTCTACTTCGTTCAGTCAAGCAAGTTGTCTCATCGTTACAATACTTGGGCTAATTCCAGGAAGAAAATGGAGAATCTTGAACAAGAGAATCACAAGTTGCACGAAGAAGTTACTGCTTTGAGGGCCGGTATGGCCAATCTGACTGATTTGGTGGAATCATTGGTGGATACTCAGAATCATCCACCACCTGCTCCTCCATCTCCTCATGCTACTCAAACACAACAGATAACTGTTGCATCCGAGGTTCCGTCGGTTCCCATTTCTGTTACTCCAGTTACCGCGGCTCAATACTGTATTCCACAAGGTTACCCATGGGTAATGCCTGAGAATTTCATGCCAGAAGGTTACAATCCCGATGCTTAAGTTTCTTCATTTACTCAAATTGCTGCTATTCCTGCACCTCCTTTAGTGCAGGTTACTCTTGCTACTAAAAATGAGATCCATTATACTGCGCCTCCTATGGTGAATATTATACCATTTATTAATGATGAAGTTTATTGTCATGTTCCTCCACCAAGTGAAAGTGTGAGCTTCTATGATCAATTGGATGACTTTCAGGACTAATTCAATGAAATGCATAAAGAAATGAAGGCTCTTCGAGGGAAAGAATTATTCTGATAGAATGTCAGTGAACTCTGCTTGGTTCCTAACATAAAAGTGCTAGCAAAGTTTAAGGTGCAGAAATTTGAGAGGTACAAGAGCAACTCCTGTCCCCGTGATCACCTGGTGATATATATCAGAAATATGTCCACTCATACTGATGACCAACGCTTTCTTATTCATTTCTTCTAGAATAGTTTAACAGGTGCCACTTTAAAGTGGTATATGGGTTTGGACAGTAGAAACATCCACACTTTCAATGATTTGGGTGAAGCTTTTATCAAGCAGTATAAGTATAATATGTTTATGGCACCCGACGGTGACCAATTAAGAGCAATGGATCAGAAAGATAAGGAGTCATTCAAAGAGTATGTGCAGCGTTGGCGCGAGGTTGCTGCCCAGGTTGCACCCTCGATGGGAGAACAAGAGATAACCAAGGTCTTTCTAAAAACTCTTGAATCATTTTATTATGAAAGGATAGTTTCCAGTGCGCCAAGTGATTACACAGAGATGGTAAGTATGGGTGTTCGTTTGGAAGAAGTTTTTAGGTAAGGATGCTTGACAAAGGACGAAGTAACGAAGAAATCATCATATGGGTTTTCTAGAAAGAAGTAAAGCGAAACAAATGCTATCATTAGGGAAAGGAAGTTTATACCTCTAAGAATATGTCATTAGCACCAACAACAAGTTGCTTCTATGACTCCAATCGTCAATGCAGCTCCAACTACTGTTGCCTATCAGATACCACCTCCTCAAGGAAATCAAGGGCAAGGTAAGAGGAGAGAAGCTTTTGATTCTATTTCAATGGGTTATGCAGAATTGTTTTCTCCTTTAATTCAAAAGAAATTGGTGCAGACTAGGCCTCCCTCTACTATACCTTCACCTTTACCATGGTATTATAAGGCGGACAAGACTTGGGATTTTCATCAAGGATCTCCAGGGAACACCATCGAAAATTGTTATCCCTTGAAGTCTGAAGTGCAGAAGATGGTGAGATCTGGTCTCCTATCTTTTAAATATATTGGTCCTAACGTGAAAGATAATCCATTACCCAAGCATGGAGGTGGAATACCGTAAATATGATTGCTGGTTATCCTGGGGACTTCTGGATTTTTGATATCAACCTGGTTAGAGGTGATTTAGTGAAGATGCATATTGATCTCAGTGAATTCAGCTATTATACACATGACTATACTGGTTGTAGTATTTGCAGTACAGATATCCATGGATGTGATAAAGTGAGAGTTGATCTTCAAGAGATGATGGATGAAGGTCTTATCCATATAATTAGACCAAGGCTGATAATAAAGAAGACGTGAATATGGTTTATGAATTTCCCAATGAGTTCCGGATTTTTGATGTGAATATATGAATGATGATCTGGTACAATTGCACTCTATGTTTTGTCACATGGATGGCCAAGAAGAACATCATTATGGGTTCTGTCAGATCTGCTGTAGGGATTGTCGTGGTTGTTATATTGTAAGAAGAGGTGTTCAATTAATTTTAGATACTATCAAAGTCACATGCAATAGAGGTGATTACAATGGAGTTAACGTGATTGAAGATTACTCAATTGAGGCCATGTCTGATGATGAATATGTTTCTGTTGATGAGTTATTTTTTATGATGAAGGTATGTTCTCTGATAATGAGTCTGTGATGCCTAAGTATTCTGAAGTAGGGGTGAATGCCATTGTGTCGTGTTTTGGTGTTCACGCTCCTATAGAGATTGAGTACCATATCAAGCCTGATGTTGCTCCCGTGGTTATTTGCATGCCTGGTCCTATCCCATATGAATCAGACAAAGTTGTGCCTTATAAGTACAATGCAACTATCCTAGAAGATGGTGTGGAAAGTCCTATCCAGCCTTTGTCCCATGTCGAGAATATTATTGAAGCTAGTCGGGTAACCCGCAGTGGTCGTGTCTTCGCCCCTACCTTTCGAGGGGATGTCAATTATCATAAAAAGGTTGTTAAGGATATTGAACCTAAGAAAATGGTAGGAGGATCTAGTGGCACTGCCTTGGTAAAGGATGTGGATGACTTGTTGAAAATCGTCAAGATGAGTGATTACAAGATTGTGGATCAGTTGTTGCAAACTCCATCTAAGATTCCCATTCTAGCCTTGCTAATGAACTCTTCTTATCATTGGGAATCTTTGATGAGAATGTTGGATCATGCTTTTGTTGAAAGAGATATGTCTCTGGATCAGTTCATCAGTGTTGTTGGAAATATTACATCTTGTAGTAATCTGAGCTTTTGTGATGATGAGTTTCCTAATGAAGGAAGAAACCATAACCTATCTCTCCATATTTCCATGAACTGTAAGAATAACTCTTTGTCCAATGTGCTAATTAAAAATGGGTCTGCTTTGAATGTCATACCAAGGAGTACACTCATGGAGCTTAAGTATCAGGGAGCTCCCATGCCCCCAAGTGGTATTATAGTGAAAGCATTTGATGGTTTGAGGAAGTTTTTCATTAGAGAAGTAGATTTTCCTATTCATATAGGTCCACACTTATTCCAGATTACTTTCCAGGTTATGGATATTGTCCCCGCCTACAGCTGTTTATTGGGACGACCATGAATCCATGAAGCAGGAGCTGTTACTTCAACCTTGCACCAGAAGCTAAAATTTGTTCGTGAAGGGAAGGTGGTCATTATGAACGGTGATCAAGCTCTGTTTATATCTCATTTGTCTTCCTTTAGAATTGTAGAAGCTAAAGAAGTCGCTGTTAAAACTCAATTCCAAGCTTTATCCATTGATAATATAAGGAAGAATTAGAATTCCATCGCCTCATTTAAGGTGTGGGGGCTAGTTATCGATCCTCTTGTGAACAAGAATGGCACTGGTTTGGGTTTCTCCATGAAGAAAGAAGTTGTGAAGCCTAAGTCCGCTTTGAGTAAATATCAGGATCTCTTCTGCAGTGCAGGATATCTTCATCCAACTACTCTAAGGATCAACACTATTCTCGAATATGAATCACAGTAAGATATGCCAAACTTCGTGATACATAGAGTCAGAGTCTAGAATTGGATCATTGTTGATGTTCCTTCTTACATTCATATTTCAAAGTAATTTGTTTTTTGTTAGTCTTTTCAAAATCCTTCACTTTACTCAAAGTGAAAGTATTGATGTTGTATGGGCATATATGTTGTTTTGATTTTTAAAATCATTAATAAAAGTTGTTTTTGATTCCCAAAAATATGTCTTTATTTTATACTTTTTCTTGGAAAATGGTAATCAGAAGAAAAAAAACCTTTCGAAATAAATAGTAACTGTAAATAAATCTGCATAATCACTTGTTACATGTGTCGGTTTCTAAAATCAATCATAAATCACATGTGCAGATTAATTAAAAAACTCGTTGATTACAATGACCCTTCACCCTCTCCCAACTTTGAATATCTTGTGTATGTGGCTGAAGAAGAAGAATATGATGAAATCCTAGAAGAGGTTTCACAGTTGCTTGAGTGTGAGGGAAGTACCATTCAACCGTATAAAGATTCGTTGGAGATGATTAACTTGGGTTTATAGGAAGATCCAAAGGAAGTCAAGATTGGAGCATTGCTTCATCCCGATGTGAAGAGCGGGTTGATTGAATTGTTGAAAGTGTATGTGGATATCATTGCTTGGTATTATCAGGACATGTCTAGTTTGGATATTGATATTGTGGAACAATTATTTGCTGCTAAAGCCAGAATGTCCACCAATCAAGCAGAAGTTGCGAAGAACTCACCCTGACATGGCAGTGAAAATTAAAGAAGAGGTTTTGAAGCAGATTGTTGCTGGTTTTCTTATGACATCAGTATACCCTCAGTGGATTTCCAATATTGTTCCAGTACAAAAGAAATACGGAAAAGTCTGCATGTGCGTTGATCATAGATATTTAAACAAATATAGTACAAAAGATGACTTCCCATTACCGTAAATTGATATGTTGGTTGAAAGTACAACAAAATTCATAATTTTATCGTTCATGGATGGATTTTCCAGACACAATCAAATCAGTATGGCTCCTGAGGACATAGAAAAAACAACGTTTATCACACCCTTGGGAACATTCTGTTATAGAGTGATGCCCTTTGGGTTGTAGAACGCTGGTGCAACGTACTAGAGGGTCGTGACAACCCTATTACATGATCTGATGCATAAGGAAATTGGGGTATATGTTGATGATATGATTTTCGAATCTCAGACTGAGGAAGGGCATATAGAAGATTTGTTGAAATTGTTTCAGCATTTGAGGAAGTATCGTCTCCGCTTGAATCCAAATAAAGAACTTTTGGTGTTTGTTCAGGAAAATTGCTAGGTTTTATTGTCAGGGAAAAAGGAATTGAAGTTGATCCTGATAAAGTTAAGGTAATTCAAGAAATACCTGCACCAAGAACTGAAAAGCAAGTTAGAGATTTCTTTGGATGTTTGAATTACATTTCCAGATTTATCTCCCACATGATTGCAACATATGAACCGATCTTCAAGTTGTTAAAAAAAGATCAAGGTTGTGTGTGGACAAACGATTGCCAAAGGGCATTTGAAAGCACTAAAGAATATCTGCTTGAACCTCCTATCTTACTCCCTCCTGTTAAAGGAAGACCATTTATTATGTATCAGACTGTGTTAGATAATTCTATGGGCTATATTTTGGGACAACAAGATGAAACGGGAAGAAAAGAATATGCCATTTATTATCTCAGTAAGAAGTTTACTGACTGTGAGTCACGATATTCTATGCTGGAAAAACATGTTGTGCTTTGGCATGGGCGGAAAAACGGTTGTGGCAATATATGTTGAATCATACCACTTGGTTGATTTACAAAATGGATCCAATCAAGTATATTTTTGAAAATCCTGCTCTTACTGAAAGAATTGCCCATTGGCAGATGTTGTTGTCTGAATATGATATTGAATACCGTACTCAGAAGGCTATAAAAATCAGTATGTTGGCAAATTATCTTGCTCACTAACCAGTTTATAATTATCAGTCTGTTAAATATGATTTCCCTGATGAGGATGTGATGTATTTGAAAGTAAAAGATTGTGATGAACCTTTTCCTGAGGAAGGTCCTGATCCTGAATCCCGATGGGGTATGGTGTTTGATGGAGTTGTGGATGCTTATGGGAAAGGAATTGGTGTCGTGATTATCACTCCCCATGGGTCACATATCCCTTTTATTGCAAGGTTGGAATTTGATTGTACCAATAATATGGCAGAGTATGAAACTTGTATCATGGGTCTTGAAGAGGCTATAGATCTTAGAATCAAAATTCTAGATGTATATGGCGATTCAACTTTGGTAATAAATCATATTAAAGGATAATGGGATACTCATCACGTTGGCTTGATTCCCTACAAATATTATGCAAGAAGATTATTACCTTTCTTTAATAAAGTTGAATTCCATCATATTCCCAGAGATGAGAATCAGATGGCATGTGCTTTAGCCACTTTGGCTTCTATGTACCAAGTAAATGCTTGGAACGATGTACCTTAGATCACAGTTCGATGTCTGGATAGGCCAGCTCATGTGTTTGCGACAGAGGGAATGTTACACGAAAAACCTTGGTATTATAATATCAAGCACTTTCTCCAGACTCAGGAATACCTGGTTGGTGCGTCGAACAAAGATAGAAAGACATTGAGAAGGTTGGCAGAAAGCTTTTTCCTCAATGAAGATGTGTTATACAAAAGAAATTATGACATGGTCTTTCTCAGATGCGTGGATAGACACGAAATAGACATGTTGATACATGAAATCCATGAAGGTTCCTTTGGTACCCATGCCAATGGACATTCGATGGCAAAGAAGATGCTTAGGGCAGGTTACTATTGGCTGACAATGAAATCTGATTGTTACAAATTTGCCAAGAAGTGCCATAAGTGTCAGATTTATGCTGACAAGACTCATGTGCCTCCGACATTTCTCAATGTTATTTCTTCCCGGTGCCTTTTTCTATTTGGGGTGTTGATATGATTGGAATGATTGAACCCAAGGCGTAGAATGGACATCGTTTCATCTTGGTGGTAATTGACTACTTCACAAAATAGGTGGAAGCAGCTTCCTATGCTAATGTCACAAAGCAGGTGGTAGTATGCTTTATCAAGAACAATCTTATATGTACGTATGGTGTGCTAAGCAGGATTATCATTAACAACGGCTCCAATTTGAACAACAAGATAATGGCAGAACTTTGTGAAGAATTCAAGATTGTCCATCACAACTCGTCTCCTTACAGGCCTAATATGAATGGGGTTGTTGAAGCTGCTAACAAAAATATTAAAAAGATCATCTAGAAGATGGTAGTTACCTATAATGATTGGCATGAGATGCTCCCTGTTGCTTTGCATGGGTATTGTACATCTGTTCACACTTCAACAAGGGAAACCCCATTCTCTCTTGTGTATGGTATGAAAGTAGTGCTCCCCGTCGAGGTTGAGGTTCCCTCTTTGCGTGTGATAATGGAAACCAAATTGTCAGAGGATGAATGGGTCCAAAACAGGTTTGACCAATTGAATTTGATTGAAGAAAAAATAATGACGGCCTTGTGTCATGGTCAGTTATATCATAAGAGAATGAATACAGATTTTGATAAGAAGGTCAAGCCTCGTGAATTCAGAGAAGACGACCTCGTGCTCAGAAGGATCATGTCTTTTAACACTGATTCTAGGGGCAAGTGGACTCCCAATCATGAAGGCCTACATGCTGTCAAGAAAGCCTTCTCTAGCGGTGCATTGATTCTTGAAACTATAGATGGAGATGAGTTCCCACGTCCCATGGATGCTAACGCGGTCAAGAAATACTTTGCCTATAGAAATAAAAGTACAACTCGCTAAGTTGAAAAACCGAAAGGACGTATTAGGAAAAAAAATCGTCTCGGTAGGCTGAAAACCCGAAAGGGCGGTCTTGGCAAAAGTAAGAGACACAAACAGAATAATTTTCCTGCTAGATCGAAAACCCGTAAGGGAAACCTAGAAAAAAGTTAGGGATTTCTTGGAAAGTAATTGCGTCAGACAAGACTTGGTCATTGAAGCAACAATCTTCTCGGATCCTCATCACACTTCAACCGAAGTCTTTTCTCAGGAGTTCAAAGTTGTTAGGGAGAATAGTGGTCATTGTATTTCAATGTATCTTTTCTATAAATGACCATTTTCCAAACTTTGTAATCATCCATGAAGTCTCGCCATTCGCAGACTACCATTCTATGAATAAAGTTTGAGCCTTTATCCAATTCTTTGTAGTTTTTATTTTATTCCGTTTGCAAAAATTTCGTTTATTATTGATAGTAATTGTCAAAACAAAAAGATTTAACAATAAAATATTTCAGAAAAGAATTTACAAATTACTTTTTACTTTAAATTTTGTGATTCAAGTGGAACAAAAGTAGTGATTTCAAGGGTTGACGAACTTTGAAGTTTTGAAAAAATTCCCCAAGAAAGCTTTCCCATATTACTCTTATTGATATACGCATGATCCTCTTGTGTTTCTTTCCTCGGATAGTTGGAGTTCATACCAATTGATATATGGTGTGGTGTTGGGCATGTAATCCTATTTTCCCCAATCAAATTTTGGTTCAGATTTTTCTCTAGATTGTTTATTTGGTTTTGTGTTTATGTGGTTTGATACTTCTATCCCATATTCCCCAGTTAGGACTTGACACAGATTTTCCTCAACTAAATAGTCAGACAAGGGAAATATCTTTTCTAAGAAGTGTTGGAACAACTGTCAACTTTTTGGGTTTTCTCTTGCCAAGTGTTGAGTTTAATTTAAAATCCCCATAATTCTGACTTCTTGATGTATTGTTAAACTTATTAGATCCCCAAATGAATTCGTGATGATGCTTCTCTCTAAAATTTGTTACCCCTATGAAGCTTCATAATTTCTCCCCAGAAAATTTTATGCAACCATTAATCTTTATATCAAAGAATGTATTTAGGCTCCCCTCATTGACGCGGTGTTGTACTCCCCAATGATGTCAACATGATATTTCTAGTTGAAGTCTCAACAATGTGGTTTTCAGCTTCCCCGGTGAAGTCGGTATTATAATATCCAGTGGAAGTCTAAACGATGAGGCATTGTCTTCCCTAGTGAAGTTTGTATGATATTCCCCGGTGAAGCCTTAAGAAAGGTGATATATACTTGCATCTGTATTGGTTTATTGCTATCAAATTTTCACTTTGATTATTTTTCAAGCTATATTTATTCCCAGTGAAGTTAAGCCGTGAAGTAGGAATTTGTTTCCTAAGTTGGTTCTTACTCTCTTATTAAATCTATATCCTGGATGTGATTTAGCCGAGTATTGACTTTACCTAAGTTGGTTTTGTATGGTTATTCCCAGTTCCGTATGTCTGTTTTATCATCATATACATGATAACATTCATACATTCATACATACATCATGCATAGCTGAATTAAAATTCATTGCTGGTTTGAATTCATTTTTGTTTTTGTTGGCATATTCCCCTATTTGTAGAGTTATATTACCCTCTCTCCAATAGTTTGTATACCTTAAGTTGAAAGTGTATATCCTTTAAATTTCCCCACTAGTTCATCTCTTGTAGAAGAAATTTGCTTTAGCCTTCCTATTCAGCTCATTTATTTGGATGGAATGTGATCCCTATTTGAGCTTATTCCTGAATGGGTGCTGTCTTGGTTGACTGTTTCACTCCAGTTTATTTTCGGTTTGAATCTATGGTCTCCGGCAATGTTGTTATTATGATTTCTACAAGCTTTGAGCCCTGGTTTGAGAATGTGCATTTATTTTGCATGGGAAGACTTTACCTCCTAAGTAGGAATATATTGGCATTTCCCCACAAAAGTCATATTTCTTTTTCCAACATGCTTCTTATAACAGTAAATGGCAGGTCTCTTTATTTGAGCAACCTGTTCTTCCCCAGTAAGTCTGTTAGTTCCCAGAAAAGATTGATTTGTTACTCCGATGAATGATAGTCTCATCATTATGAGAGATAGTTCATTGTTGATATTTGTTACTCTGATGAATGGTAGTCTCGTCATTATGGGAGATAGTTCGTTGTTGATATTTGTTACTCTAATGAATGGTAGTCTCGTCATTATGGGAGATAGTTCATCGTTGATATTAGTTATTCCAATGAATGGTAGTCTCGTCATTATGGGAGATAGTTCGTTGTTGAGATTTGTTACTCCGATGAATGGTAGTCTCGTCATTATGGGAGATAGTTCGTCATTGAGATTTGTTACTCCGATGAATGTTAGTCTCGTCATTATGGGAGATAGTTTTTGTTGAGATTTGTTACTCTGATGAATGGTAGTCTCATCATTATGGGAGATAGTTTGTCGTTGAGATTTGTTACTCCGATGAATGGTAGTCCCGTCATTATGGGAGATAGTTCGTCATTGAGATTTGTTACTCCGATGAATGTTAGTCTCGTCATTATGGGAGATAGTTTTTGTTGAGATTTGTTACTCTGATGAATGGTAGTCTCATCATTATGGGAGATAGTTTGTCGTTAAGATTCACTTTGCTCTAAGGAAGTTCATTTGTTTCCAGTCATAAGTATTGATGTCAATCATTTGTTACCAACTCTATTTTGATATTTACAGGTATCATATTTCTATTCCCTGTGAGTCGATGTTACTTTTTTTCTATCTTCTCTGTGAGTCGATAGTTCACAATTATCTATCGATCATTGTTATCCATTGCTTTTTCCTCTTTATTTGAGTTGATGATGCCTTATCTCCTCCTTGAGTTTTACCCCAGTAGAGTTGAGTCTTTTGTTCACCAGTGATTTATTTTCTTGGTCGAACTTTTCTTTTGATAATTTATTTTATTTCCATATCCCAAGTTGTGTCCTGTGTCACTTTTGGATTTGTTCATTTGCATTCATTATCATAAGCATTTCATGGCATCTTAGGGCCAAAAATAGAGCTTGTTTTATATTTAAGTATCTTCAATCGCGTCGACATGAAGATTTTAACCTTTGTATCTCCAAATAGAAGAAACTTAAATAAGGGAAACTATTATACCCCAATTTTCCCCCTAAGATCTCTCATCATCTCATATCATCAATACATCAAGATCACACATTAAGGGTTGTTTCTCTCTCTCTCTCTCTCCCTACTATCCCATATATTTAAGTTTTCTCTTGAGGGAACACCAAGCACCTTGAATTGTGTATCTTGTATATATGTTCTTTTAAATAACATCAAAATATGTGTATATGTCTCTTTGAATGTTCATATTGCAGGTAATGGCACAATCGCATTAATCTCACCATCTCCTAACATAGAGAGTCAAAATTAGGGTTTTAAGTTTAATTAGGAAATCTCTGACTTTTTGGGAAAGACTTGATTCCATACTTCTCTACATGTTCATGAGCATCTATGATTTAAGGTTTGATCATCAATTTTGACTTAAAAAGGTCCAATTGATCAAAAGGGGTAAAATGGTCATTTTGTCAAAAGTCAACCAAAGTCAATTGTTGATCAAGTGGACTTTTGGTCAATCATCAATTCAATATCCCTATTTTTCACATTTCATGGTCAATGGTTGCATAAAATCAAGAGAAAGTGTTGAATTAGAGATAACTTGTCAAAGAAGTTATTTGAACTTTTGAAATTTTACAAGGGTTCCTAGTACTAAACTTTGGATGATCATAACATCTTCATTTATTTTTGGAAAAATGCAAACTTTAAATGTTTGGAAAGAGTATAAAAAGTTCTTCAACTTTGTCATTAAGGGCTCAAATCTAAAAAGTGAAAGGAGAAGAAGTTATTGAGCTTGGAAAATTCTGGACACTCAGTGAAATTTTTGAATATGTGCACAAAACCTGATTTCTTCATGGTTAATTTTGAATGTCCATTTGAGTTCAAATCAAAAAGTTGTCAAAATCAAAGTTGGAGTTTGAAAATTTCTCTTCATTTTTTATTCAAGAATCATCTCAAGTGGTCAAGTGTAGAGAGATATACAATTCTTAGGATTTGCAGCCTTGAGATGTCATGTTGCCCAGTCACACGCGCGCCAGGCCAAGCATTTCATCAAACAGTTCATGGGCACATGTTCATCATTTCTTTTCTCTTTGAAATTTTGATTATTTTAAAAATGCCCAACATCAAAGATCAAGCTCTATGTGTTATGAACAACTTTGCTTCATGAATTTTCTCAAAATAATTCCTACATTTCAAGATACGATCATGAGAAGTAGGTGACATATAAACTAAATTTTGCCCAATAACAAGGCATGTCGTGCACGCATACTAGGTAGACATTTCATCAAACACGTGATGTGCATACATTCATAACCATTTATCTCATTGATTTAAACCTTGTTTTGAAAAAAATTTGAACATGGAAGTTAGAGTATGTTATGCCCTCTTCAATTTTGATTCAAATTTTGTTTCATTTCATGAACTATGGAGAGAGATATGATGAGTTGAAGTCATGATCCTAAAACAGTTATAATTTCATTATTCTGCAGGGTTACTACACTAGTAGATTTTCCAGCATCTTGAGGTTGACTTCATGGCCATTTTCAAATAACCTCAAGGCCTCATTTAAACTTGGGGTTAACATGAAACTTTCTCCCTCAATGGCCCTCTTTCTAACAAGCCAAACTTCATCTCAAATGGTCACAATTTCATCAAGCTCAAAGGAGGGAAATCTGTTTGCATGATGCTTGCTCCAAATAGCATCAAGTTTAAAGCTCATCATGCACGATTATTTCACTTAAATATGCCCCCTTTGCTCACTCAAAAATGACAGCATAACTACACAAGCCAAGCCTCAAAACTCAAGGCACATCACACAACCCTATTTTTGATATTTCTGACTCTTTTTGTATTTCTACCCCCAAGGAAACTTCCTCAATACTCTTCCCACTCTATATAAACACTTTCTATTATCTCATTAAGCAGAGTAGAAAAGCATTCGCAAGCTACACCTCCCTCTCACACAAAGTTTCTTCTTCCTCTAAATCAGATTTTGCATCTCCCAACCACTTTGAATTTTTGTGCAAGCTCCAATATCTTCTCAATTCCATTATGTTGAATATTGAAAGTGAAGGATAATCGGGTTTCTTAATGAATTCAGAGGCACCTTGTGAATTGATTTTTCACAAATTATGGTGAGCATCTTCGAACTCAAACTCGCAATTTAGCTTTCATACTTGTTGAAGATTATGTGTATCATGGTTTAGCTGGCCAGATCTTAGATCTGAAGTATGATCCCATGCATCGTGTTGCTTAATTTTATATTCAAAAGTTGTCTGAAACTCTGTTTGAACCAGTGCTTTAATGCTCAATTTTCGTTCTAATCTTGCATCATTCAAAATAATCATAAGAATCATTATGTTCCTTGTCATTTTGTGATGAATTTTGATGTTTGGATCATTTGATTTGGTTGAGAATCGAATGAGAAAATTGAGTCAGAAAATTGTTTGTTGATTTCGTTAACTCAAAGTCATGTTTATGCAGCCATCTTCTTGCCCTAATTTCTCCTTGAATCTTGCATAATTTCATGAAATTTTTTATCCTATTGTGTTTTATGCATATTAATCTTGAAGTTTGATGTTTACATCTTGGATTTTAATGGAGAAGCGTGTGAGATATCATGATCTGAATACCTTGTTTTAAAACTGCAAAAAAAACTATAGGGTTTGGTGCTTTGATAGGGACGATTACGTGTCCTCTTTTAATTGAATATGATTTTATTTTCTTTTACAGTGCATTTTGCAAATAGCAGGTGTAATAGACTTTCAACATATTTGAATTTTCTTTGTTTTCTCAAATTTTATTTTAATAGTTTTCTTAATTAAAAAATCACCACAAAAATATTTTAAACTCCATTTTCAATATATTTTCATATTCCGACTCTTATTTCATAGTTTCTTCATTTTTTTTCATGATTAGAAGAATTCAAGTAGTTTAATTAGGGTTTTAATCATTCTCAAGGTTTTAGAATTTTATTTTCCTATTTCTACTAATAAAAAAATCCATAAAAAATATTTTCTAGCTTCGCTCTGAGTCTTCTTATTGAAAATAATTTTTTTTCCAATTTTATAAAATTCGTGGGATGCCAATTAAATCAATTGATTGGTTGTATCACTTTTTCTTTGTTTTTTTGACATATTGTGTAAATAATTTTTTGTTTAATTCTTCCTTTTGAGATAAAATTCAAGAAAAATATAATCACTGGTTCTTAGATATTTAAATAATTTTTATGATTTTTAATTGGGTTTACATGTCATTTTGCTTATTTTTCAAGATTTTTGAAGTTAATTGATGTTTTTGAGGTATTTTCTTGCTTAAATATAAAGAAACAATTAATTCCCTAATTTCCCTTATTTCTAAAAATCAAAGAAAATATGTTCAAAGTTATTGGGTGAGTCAAGATTATTTAAACCTTTTTTTTATTTTAAAGTTTGATCTTCCATTTTATTCAAAATATTTTGTAAAGCATGCCTAATTTTAGTCTTTGACTAGCTAGTTTTGATGTTTGAGTTTCAAAAACATATTTCCTCTTCTTTTCAGGAACCTTTGACTATGCCTCTGACTTTTAGAAATGTTTAGGGAATTAGAATTAAATTTACATATTTTTTCAAGTCATTTTCCTATTTTTAACCTATTTTTGACTTAGAAGTATACTTAGGGTTTTGCCTTTGATTAAAGTTTATGTTTGAGAACTTTTGTGCATAGTTTTTGTTTAAATTTTGATATGGCATATACTACTGACTTGGGAGTTATTTTGGGACAAATTCATCAACCTTATTGGATCTTGGGTGTTGATAGGTTAAAAAACCAAATCCACCAAAATTGATGAATGATGTTGATGATATTTGAAATCCTAATTTCATCTAATACATCCCCTCCCTCTTCATCTTATCCCTTTCTTACTTGTGCTACATGTTGTTAAAGAATAATCTACATATCATATCTCTAAACATATGGTACATAGATTTCTATTGACCGAACTTAAAATAGGTGTGACTTCTACATAAGTCCACTTACGATTGCTTAACATAGGGCTAAATTTTGTCCCGATTCGAGAAATGATCATTTGTGGCCCAAACCTATGTTTGCAAGCCCATGTATGTTTAGTTTGACACCTTTGGTCCAATAACCTTGAATTTAATTGTTAGGAGGCTTTGATCTTATCAATCCTCTAATGAACCTTCACAAACTTTGGTCTAAGTGAATCATTTAAACATCGTTGATCATATGTCATCGCCTTAAGAACTTGAAATGAATGATATACTTGACAAAAAGCAAATTAAACGTGTTGTTGAGAAGCTTTGATTTTATCAAACTTCTAATGTGTTTTCAAATTCAAGTTTTAAGATGGTCATTCAACTAACCTCTAACTTCTAATTCACTAACAATTGACTTATACTTTGTACTTTTACTTGATGCCCTTTACTTTATTCTTTTACTTTTATGAACCACTTACTTTAACATTTACATTTTATATGCTTTCTTCATATTTTCTCACTTGAACTTTCATTTTCTTTTTGAAGACACTTAATAATCAACTTGAACACTAAAAAACTTTAATGTTACTTGGACTATTTGGTTACTATCATTGGTATTATAGAGATTGTGAACCTCTCGGATTGAGGATTAGAAGCCATGACTCTTTGGGACCATTGACTCTATTGTTATTTTATCTGGAGTTCTTGGGGTTTACCCCAAGACATTGGGTTGATTTTCTTTTTGTGCAGGTTGTTTTGATTATGTGCTTTGCCTGTGACTGGGAATTCCTCTGTATACAGATGTTACTCTGCCAAATGTTTGAGAAGACTTAATGTATCTGAGGCTTGGTATTCTTAAGAGGTTTAGTATCTTTGCTTTCTTGGTTTCAATCCAAAGGATGGGAAATCTACATTGACTCTTTATGTTAAGTGTTGGCTTCTTGTTGGTTAGACGGTTCTTTTCCCTAGCTTTTACCTTATGCTTTAGGATAGTCCCTTCATCTCCTTCCATCTTCTTTAATTTCAAAAATCTACTCCCTCATTTTCAAAACTCTTCTTATTTTCTAACTTGAATCTCTATCACAATAAACTTGGACTTTGGTCCATGCATTTTCAAAAAGATATTTTCTTAAGTCAAACTTTAACCAACTTAATCATACTTCGACATTTTTATGAGAATACTAAAAGCAAACCAACCTCATTCAAACTATTTTTGCCACTTTGGCTTTTTATATTAAAATTTTCTCAAAATATTAAACTCTTGTCAATCCTTGTAGTGATGTGAGCCACTATAATTTTATGATATATAGTGAAGTTAGATATTTTCCACTTGGGTGTCGAGTGAGACTTTGTTTTTTTTAAATCCAATCTACATCCTCCACTTTGAGATGACGCAAATTCTACCTTCTCATAATCATGGGTAGTAAGTAAGTTCTTCCACTCGGACATGACGATGATGTCTCATCTCTTAAAATTAACCAACACACTTGTGTTTTAAAATTTTTAAAGGAGAACCACGAGTACCCTGATCCCTTATTTCACAGAAGGTGGTACATAGGAACTAAAGGTTCACAACCGCGAAGGGTGAAAAAATTGTAAAAAAATACTTCTTTTCTCATCTCCACCATCTATTTTTATACAACATTTATAGCCAAATACACAAATTTTCAAAGAGGTTCATGCGGAGTACTGTAGATGTTTAGTTGCTAATACCTTCCCCTTGCATAACCAACCCTCGTACCTAGATTCTCTCCCCCTCTTTTTTGGGTTATTCGCTCTTTTCTCATTTCTCTGGAAACAATAAAGCGCAGTGGCGATTTTTATTTGATATGTGCGAGTTAAGTCAATACAATGGCTTAGTCTTAACATTTCTACTGCTACAAAATGAAAGAAATATGGATCCCTTCAAACATTCAGGTTTATCTAAAAAGGCAGGTCCTGAAAGTAACTCATGTATATCAAGACAAGATGCATCATAAAATTTTCTTCCATCAGCTAGCTGAACATATGTTAAGAAGGGTGTATCTGAAGTGCACTCACCTTAGTATATCTTAAATTAATGATTAGAAATAAGACTTAATGAAGAAGAATTCATCTCAAGTCACCAGGTTTGCAATTTATTTGTTTTCTAACAAAATCGACCAGATTCTTCTACAAGTTAGAAGCTACTTGTTAAGAAAAAGTCTTTACCTTCAGTCTAGAATGTTAATAATTCTCTTCAACCCTTTTATCACATTTCTTTTTTCATATATTTGACTATGTAATAATTTTTTTAGTCTAAAAATTTTATGACTCTACCTGCCTGTTATGATTTTCTAGATTCCTAAAATTTCATCTTTCCTTCAAAAAAATTTCAAATTAATGAAAATTTACTTGTATTTTTTATGTGTGTAGTAATTAATGTGACTGATGCACTTGGTAAAAAATGAGTTATTGGAAATAGGATATGTTATCACGCTTTATCTCTTTATATTCAAGTGTCTTTTCCCTCTCTATCTCTCATCTTGAAACTCATCATTTCACTCTTCCCACAAGTCTTCATTTATTGCAGTATCAACCTTATTATGTCTTATTATCTTATCATATCCTTTCACCAGTCAATCTCGTTCTCTGTTCATCCATTTTAAATCCTTTTTGGTCCCTTCCCTGACATCCATCCTTATTTTCATCAAAATCTCTTTTACTCCTTATGGCTTCAAAAACATTCCATGGCTTTGAGGAACTCCTTGAAGTTATCTATGAACTTCGTCCATTTTTTCTCGGCTAAGCAGCGATGATCTTAGTTTTATACAATGCACCACTGTGCAAAGGTGGTCCCATTACATTGTTATGTTGCAAGGGCCTATTTACCCTTATCTTGTCAATGATTTTTGGTTATACACTTTTGTTAATGACTCATCCATTTCCTCTACTGTTTTCGGTAATACCATCACCATCACTCCAGCATCTATTGCAACCATAATTGGATGCACTCAAGATGGAACCACTGTTGAGGTTTTTCAAAATTATTACTCCTTCGTGGAAAGACTCAACACCATTCATGACACTTCAGAGAGATACGAACCAAACAATCCTGAAAACCTTACTTCTATTGCCATTGTTTGGTTTCAGCTTTTGTTAACCAACCTTCATCCTAGAGGAGTAAACCTAGATACCTTAGCCTATGAAGACAGAGTTCTAATCTACTTCCTTGTAAATAATGTCAAAATCAACCTGCCTCAAACCATCTTCATCTATCTAAGGGATTCAATTGTTGCTTCTAGAAATCAGCATCATTCCTTTATTCCTTTTATAAGAGTTCTCCCTTCTCTCTTCTCCAATGCTAGGATTGTTGAAGTAGTTTATCATGTCGGTCCTGAAGATGCTCTTGAAGAATATAGATGTAAATTCCTTAGGGTTTTCTTGAGTACTAGTTATGTCTTCCAATTGTGTTGTGTTATTAGTTATTTAGTTTTTGCACAATAATCGTATTCTCTATTTTAATGTTATGAAAAGTGTGTTGTTTCCATTATAATATAAAATATTACATATAACTATCTGAATGATCCGTCTCATAAAGTTTTTTTTAACAATCACAACATTTAAATATGAAGTTATTCTCAATAAAATTCATATGCCACCAACATTTTTTGTTTTTGTTTTTGATTATTAGTGATGCTTAGTGATGCTTTGAAAGAAGATGTGTGTGAAACTTTTGATGATCATTGGTTTAATTAAGTGTTAATTTTGTTATGTATTTTTGATATTTCTCATTGTGTATTTTGATTACTATGTTTTTTTCTAATCCAATGTACTTTGTAATCGTATGAAATCTAGTTTCTTGGTTTGTTTAATCTCAATACAGTCAAATTTTTTTCTTTTGGAATTTCTTTTATCTTTTTTATTATGAAAAAAAGGGGGAGAAAGAATAATGATTTCAATTTATAACAATTCTTTAACCATATGAGTTAAATAACATTTTAACATGACATAAACTGTAAAATTACTTAGAATATGCATAACTGCTATAAAGAACATTGAAAATGAAACTGCACTCACTCTGATAAATCAAGTTTCAAATGTTCTAAGAAAGCGTGTATAATTTGATAAGCTTAAAGGTAAATCCATAATGATAGATCATATTTATAAAGGATAATAATTCTCTTAACCTCTAAAAGATAATAAGTATATTATTCAGGGGGGATTGTTTATCCCAGGGGGAGTTTCCAACTCAGTGGGAGTTTTCTAAACTCTTACTTTACCTTGTTTATGATTTAACCCTGTAAAATTGTTTCATCAAAATACATGGTTTTGTTATTATAAAAAATGGGGAGATTGTAAGAATAAGATTTGGATCTGTGTTTATTCTATGAGTTTTGATGATAACAAGCATATATTTTATGAAGAACAATTTTAGTTCTAATGGTTTCATTGAGTGTGCAGATAAATTATTATAATTCTGGATAGTATTAATCAAGATATCATCAGAATCACTTTATCACTCAGAAGAAGAATCATTGAGTTCTGTTTCTAATCTTACATCAATAGTACGATGAAATGTTGAATGTTCAAAAAGAAAAGAATCTCAATGAGTTTCCAAGAAGAAAGAGTTTCTGATAAGATGCTGCTTCAAGATCAGAAATCAAGACTGCACAAGAAATAATCTTCCAACGTAGAAGATCAGAAGTCTAGATTCGTTCATTAGAAGAGCTGATGCTTGAATTCTAAAGACGCAATCAAGATTTTGAACACATGTGAAGAAAGATTCTACTCCAAGATCATAAGTCAAGATTTTCTCCTCAGAAGAGTTGTTGCTCATATTTCTGAGGACAAAGTCAAGATTCTGAAGACTCAGAGAGTTCATGGAATACACACCTTTATTCAACATCAAAAGTATTCCACCAGAAGAAAGGATGCAAAGAAAGAAAGATATTGTGGACCTATATCTAATAAAAATTTCAAACTCCATCAGAAGACAAGATCAAAAGATGATATCTTCTTAAGCCAATCTAATCAACATAAGTAATATTCGTCAGAAGAAAAATATCATAAAAAAGACCACTAAACTCAACAAAATAAATATTATGACCATTTCTATAGAAACATAAGAAGTTCCAAGGAATAATGAATGTTCATCAGAAAGGGAATCAATCCAAAATCATGAGATCAAAAAGAAGGAATTCAATGTTAAAATTAGATGTACTGATATAAGTTGTTGCTTCAGAAATCAGACATCAGATATGCAAATTAGAAAAGATGATTATCAAGGTATCAAGACAAGGTCAAGATAAAGTATATCAGAAGAGCTTTCACTCAAATAAGTTGTTCATCAGATAAGTGTTGCTTATATATCTAAAGACAATGTTCAAATATCTGAAAGGCCATGACTTTAAAACAAAGAAGAATCTTCTGGATCATTATCACTCCTCAATCAGAATCAATCCATCAAGAATAAAATAACCAAAGCTCAAGAATTCAAAGACTTGAGAATCCAATAGGCTTTTGTCATAATATCTGATTTCAAGATCCATCATCAGAAAAATTTTGATATCTTCATTAGAAAAGCTTTCACGTACCTTGATAATACTGAAAACAAAAATCCACTATTTAAAGTATCTGAAGAGAAACATATTATCAACACAATCTTTATCTCTTAGATCAGAAAAGAAACATGCCTTAAAGAGTAGTTCTAGATTAGAAGAAAAGCTTTGTGTTTTAGATAGGTTGTTTCCCATAATTTTGAAGACAAGATTTAGTTCTTTCCACCCTGGTGTTCCTTCACTACAACAACAAAGTAGTTTCTGAACTACTCATCAGTCAATCATCAGAAAAACGAAGACAAGTGATTGATCTCTTCTAAGCCTAATACTTCAGAATCAGAAATACATCATCAGAAGATAAAGATCAAGAAACTTAGTCAAGAAGAAAATAGTACAATGATATTACTATTCAAAGAATTTTTTCTCCCACTGACGTACGCTATCTACTGCAAACAAAAAGTATAGGAAAGTAACGTTTCGTACTATTCTAAACCTCTCTTGAATATATCCGTTGGGAATCAACCGTTGGAAGGAGAAAATACTTCTCTATCTTTACAACGAATCTTTTATTTGAAGGCTATACAATGAGAAATATGATATGAAGAAAAGTTGTTGGAAAGCCATGAATGAAAACATTGTTGGAGTTGTCACGCTGGACATGCTGAAGCTAACCAAATAAGATGAAGAAGAAGAATTCTACAAGATGTTATTCAAACTAAAAATCATATACATCTTGGCAGAATTATTAAAAAGCAAGGAGCTATTACTCATATCATTCTTAATGAAGAAAGAAGATGAAGATGAAGAATTCTACAAGATGTCATTCAAACTATCAATTACATACATCTTGGAGGAATTATGAAGAAGCAAGGAGTTGTTGCTCATAGTTTGCTCAACAAAGAAGATGAAGACAAGAAGACTATAAGATGCTACACTCAATTTATATAATATTCATCTTTGTGTAAATGTCTAAAACACAAGAGTGGTTACTAAGATTGTGTTATTTCTTAAGATCTTCATGTAAATTGTTTGTACATAACTGTTGTTGCTCAGAATTGTGGCAAACAATATGTACTTAAATTAGGAGTAATCTGCTTGATAAGAAGAACTCATGTAATCTCTAGAAAAACAATTATGTTTAGAATAGGTTGGTTCCTTAAGTGGTCGAGTAAAGATCAGAATACTTGAGAAGACATTGGTTTAGGTCATCGTAGATGAATCCTATTCTAAGTGACCAGTTTGATCAGAAACTTTACGGGGTCAATGATCTCTATCTCTTAGAGGACCAAGAAGGTCAGAATTATTAAGAGATCACTGGTTGAGGGTCATTGTGAGAAATCCCTCATAGAAAGATCAAGTTGATAAGATTTCTAATAGGGTCAATGGTCACTATATCTCGTGGAGATCACTGAATGTAACAATGTGTTGTTCCTTAAGTAAATAGTGTTAGTCAGAAGACTCAAGATGACAATGGTTTTGGGTCATCGTGAAATCTTGTTAAGAAAGACCTGGTAGGTTATATTTCTTAAGGGGTCAATGGTTGCTGATTGTTGGTTGATTGGTAGTCAACGGCGGGTAGTCCGTGCATATGTAATCAGTTTGGCTATAGTGGATTAAGTCCTTGTAGAAGGAAAAATCACCTGAGCTGGGTGGACAGGAGTAACCTAGTTAACGGTGAACCTGGATAACTCAATGTGTCTCTTTGTATTTATTGCATTCTGTATTCTTTCATAGTTCAATCAGATAATTTTCTAAAGGGGAATATTTTCTTAAAACCCAATTAAAACCCCCCCTTTCTTGTGTTTTTCACTACCTTCACAAAATTCCTCACTCAAACACAAGACTTTCTTGAAGCGCTATGACTAAATTATAGTGAGAGAAAGTTGAAAAATGTTTTTAAAGAGTGATAACTACATTTTACACCATCTTTTTCGACTCTATTTGCTTTTCTTTTAATCCATTTTTACCATTTATTCCGTAGTGTTATGCCATTTTTTTATTATTGCAGGTATTTTCCAAAGATAAGAAGTCGAGCGAGAAATCGACCAAAGGTGCAAAATAGTGAAGAAAATGCAAAATCTGCAAGTTTCTGGTGCATGGCGTTCAACCCTAGTTATTTTTTATGAAGTTACATTGTATTTTGATTAGGGTTTGTGTGCTTATTGTGAGCCTCTCGATTATCATGTTGATAAAAGAGTATGACTTTTTTGTTTTTGTAAGTTCTATCAATATTTCCAAAGCTTGTATGCAGTGAATGATTGTGTGTCTTTGAAGTATGACTTATGTGTTTTTCTAAGTGTTTAGAATGGTTTGGTCACTAGTTTGTGACTGAAAGGGTTTCAGAAGGGTCTCATACCTAGGTGAGTCTTAGGTAGAAGTTAAGTGAGGATAGTGATTAAGTGAGAAGTTGTAAACGGGGGAGTTTAGCTTCAAATTAATACTGTTAATCGTTAACTTATTCCTTGGCTTGGTAGCCCTCAGCGTAGGTGTTGGTTTACCCCGAACTGAGTTTACAATCCTGTGTGTTCTTTACTTTTCTGCACTTTGATTATAGTTTATCTTGTCATTGCTTGTTTGTTCAGAAAAAGGTGTCTCAACATCTTTTAGGACATTTGTGATCTGAATACCAGAATTTCAAGAAGTATATAACATTATAACCCATTGCTATAACTCTCTTTATGGAGGTCACACAAGCATGTATAAGACTTGTGCAAAGATCTTATAGTGTGGCCTTTATTGTCCTAGCCTTTGGAAAGATGTTTACAATGCAATTTCTAAATGTGACCGGTGTCAACGCAGTGGAAATATCTCCAGGCGAGACGAAATGCTATTGAAAAACATCCTAGAAGTAGAAGTCTTTGATGTGTCGGGAATTGATTTTATGGGCCCCTTCCCATCATTTTTTGGAAATAAATACATACACATTATTGTCGACTATGTTTCAAAATGGATTGAAGCCATAACTTATCCTATAAATGCCGCACTAGTTGTAATCAGACTGTTCAAAAATAACATCTTCCCTAGGTTTGGTATCCCGAAACTCGTCATTAGTTACGACGAATCTCACTTCATTTTGAGAATCTTTGAGAAATTATTCCTTAAATATGGAGTAAGACACTGATTAGAAACCCCTTACCATCCACAAACTAGTGGACAAGTTAAAGTCTCTAATAGGGAAATCTATCAAATTCTAGAAAAAATGGTTTCCATATCTAGGAAACACTGGTCATCTAGACTCCACAAAGCTTTGTGGGCTTATAGGACAGCTCATAAGACACCAATAGGTACCACACCATTTAAAATTGTCTACAGAAAATGTTGTCACCTTTTGGTTGGACTTGAACATAAGGCTTATTGGACTATTAAATCCCTTAACATGTATTACACTTTTGTCGATCAAGAGACTGTGTTCTGGTGTGCATCAGTCAAGGCGCTGTTGTATTTTTAAATCTTGACCTATTTGATTTGTTTCTGTTATATTTCCTTTGGATATGTATAAGAGATTTTCGCAGGTCAAGAGATTTGTTTTGGAACAAGATTATATCTCCAGTTGTACAAAAGATACTGATTTGGGCCTTGAGACAAATTAGGAAACTATGTGTTAGTGTTTTCTAAGATTAAAGGAGATTGTTTGCACAATTAGTGCATCACCCAGCTTATGGATCAAGAAACTTATGGACCATAATACCAAAGCCCATGGACTGCAGAGGTGTATAAATAGAGGAATCCTAACCTAATGTATTTTAAGTTTTTCAACAATTGTAAAATTAGGGGAAGCATAAGTCTTAGGTTTTGTGAGTCTCTCGTGCATATTATAAGTCACCCATGTATCTTATGATACTATGTGGTAGACAAATTGTTACTTGACAGTTTGTCAAGTTATTATTCTCACTCGAAGCTTTTAAGCAATAGTTTGGGTTATTGTAATGGAAGTATGATCTTTTAAATTAGGTTGTTTTTGTTGAAGTTACTGGAATTGTGACTGTTAGATATCACTGAGGTGATTTAGGAAGTGAGATGGCAATTTCTCATATTTATGGAGGACCTAGGTAGAAGTTGCATTGGGTAGGGATTAGGCGAGAATTTGTAAACGAGGGAGTTTAGCTTTGAATGAATATCGCTGATAGTGAACTTCCTTCATGTCTTGGTAGCCCCCAAAGTAGGTGATGTTGCACCGAACTATGTTAACAAATTATTCTACTATTTATCATTCTGCAGTTTTTTATTTTCTGTATCATATTCCATTTGATTGATCTGGTTTTTTACGAGATGTAGTAACATTTGTCTCGACATCGTCTGCTGTTAAGACAATTTTTGTTTGTATGTGTTGCCTGTATTGGAATTTCAATTGGTATTAAAGCATGCGCCCTGGTCTATTGGGTGAGCTTCAGGGAGGTATATTTTTGGTATTATTTGTCTTAAGGAAAGCTAGAGTGATACCATTCTGGTTATCAATGAACAATATAATTGTGAAGTTTATCAAGTTAGAAGAATCCTGGTGCTTAGAAGATAAGAAAAGATCAGTTATCAATGCCATTATCATGGAATTGATAAGTGTTTTATTCCAGACTGTACACCACTTAAATTGGGGCCAACGACACTTGGGAATTTCTCAATTCCACTCATAAAGGCACATCTAAGCATGTTTAGAAGAAAATGTTCAGATGTGAGGTAGATCAAGAAGAAGTTTCTCAAGTCTCTACTCTAGAGGTTAGACACGAAAGTAACAAGCTATTAAAGAAAGACAAGAGCAATTTATTTTTTCTTTCAACTCTGAAGGAGCTTAGGTTCTGGTTTCTATTAAAAGGTTTCTTTTTGCTATTATGTTCCTTGGAAAGTGATCCAATTAGGAGTTGAGAAGATTGGAGAGGATGTATACACTAAATGTCAAAGACATTTGTACTAACTTCAGCATGTCTATGATACTAAAAAGAATGCTGAAACTAAAGTAAAAGATCGATCAATGTCTAAGGATTCATATAGATGTGGAGATCTTGGATCTTTGGGAAGCATAATGCACTACTTATCTCAAGAGCGACTGTATGGGTTTTCTATATTTGGTTTGACTGAAAGATGGACTTCTTATGAAGATTTTTTAACTAGAGATTTATCTCATATATAGCTGGAAGTTTGTTTGTATGATTTGTATCTAGAATGAAGCGAGCTGCCAATTGTGAAGAAATATAAGGTTATTTATTTCTGATCTTATGTCTTAAGAGAATGAAGAAGTATCCACTATCTATGTTTTTGTAAGGTGATATGACTATATTTGATCCTATAGTTTGATGTCTTGATCGAGTTTTGTAAGGATAGTCCAAGTCAGTTGGAGGAGTTTCTTCAAGAGGGGAGATAATTGGAAGTTTAAGGAGGATAAGTTTTCTTCTAAGCTAATTAGCAAAGAGAAAACTCAAAGCGACAAAAGACTGTTTTTATCAAAAAGGTAAGCTAAGTCAAGGATGTCATGACATTATGTTGGGCATTCTGCTTACTCATGCTAAAAAGGATTTACTTGCACTGAAGAATCTCTTCTGTGTTGAGTTGATTTTAATAGTTTTTGGTTATTTTATCAAAGGTCAAGCTCAGTATTGTTTAACCAAGAAGTGGTTAATACTCAGGGAAGGTGGTTATTTCCTTCTCTCTTATTACCTTTGTTAAGTCTCCAATTAAGATGATTGGTATCTTGACACTAACTGTTCCAGACACTTAACTGTAGTAAAAGTGTTCTTGGTGCTTTGTTTAAGTCTCATTCTGATCAAATGTTACTTTGTGGATGATGATAAAAGGGAGTTTAAGGACATTGGATAACTAAATAATTCAGTATGGATTCTCTAAGTTTTTGGTAATTGGTTTTACTTAACGAATGATTCAACTAAGTCATCAAGGAAGAATTTTATGTCTCTAATGAGATGTTTTAAGTCCCTATGAGGATTTATGAACTATTTATATTAGTTAAATTCACAAGTATTTATTTTTTTATTCTCTTACTTGATGTTCAAAGAAAGAAGAAGTTAAGATGTCACACTAGAAGGTGTAATATCATACAATTGCAAAAGCTCAAAGAACCTATTTTATAGATCTGATTTGTGCAATACAAGATGAGTATCACGGTGTATAGAAACTTATGTATATTATTTTCTATAGCAACAGGAAATTATACTATTGGCGATATCTTCAAAGGGTCTTATCTACTCCTTTATGAGAACAAGGTATGTTTCTGAGTTACTCTATTGAGAAAAATATTGTTGGTGATAGGTTCAATTCTAGATTAAGTGATGTTTTCATTGAAAGAAACTGATGTTCAATCCGATGTTGGGACATTATCTCAACAGTTTTATACTCTAGAGATGGTAGAAGATTTAAAAAAAGGCTAGCTAACACTGAATGAGAAGGTTCTCTAGAAAACAAGTTGTTTAAAAAGGGAGCTCATTATTTGGAGGTTATTTTAGTCTATGCTCATTAGTTGTTTTAGAGATGAAATAGATAACAAAGGAGTTTTCTGGAGTAAAAGCTTAGCTAAGTCTGAAGAAGATTGTATCATTGGAGGATATCTTGATCTCTAAGATTAGAATTAATTGAGTCCTGGTATGTCTTGAAGATTAGGTACATTGTTAAAGGATGGTGTTTTCTGTATTGGGTTGGTCACTAAGAGAGTATAATGTCTAAACGGAGGTCATAACATTATAGTGTAACATTCTACTGCAACTAAGGGACAAGGATTTTATTCTCTTGCAGAACAAAGGCATTGGATTTGTCACCATTATGTCAAAGGTCTTGCTATAGTATATTGGCACTCCCATGCTTGGTCTGGCTAAGGAGCTTTGAAAAGGATTTTATCACAACTTGAGGTGCAAGTTATTTTGAGTATACAAGGGGTACTTTGGAATTGCACTATTGGAGATTTTTTTGGTTTTAATTGTGTGATCAAGGATGCCGACTATGTTCCTCCTTGTTTTTTGTGCAGTCTCAGAAGAAGCATGTTTAATGGCATGAAGAATGTCATTTCTATTATTGTAACATTTTCAGCAGTCAAAGTTTAAAAAAAAAGGAAAGTTTGGACAGGGCGTGTCTCTCTCTCATTGAGTGGTACACTGTTTCTAATGATGATTTTATCTCCTTCCAGTAACACTTTTATTGACTGATTTATCGTTACAAGCAAGGTTTTCATTACAATAAAAGTAACTCACCTTGTATTTATATGCTTTGCTTCCTCACATTTCTCATATACTATGTTTCAGCATGAGTAAATCTTCCAAAGATACTGGTGTAAGAATGGTCTTTTCCTGGAATCCAACAAGGATAAGGGTTGTGATCCTAAGAAGGATGGGTTCAACATTACAACAAATGTTGTAACATCAGTTAGAGCATCCTAGACATGGAAAATATTTGTGACATAAATGAAATCCTTGAAGAAGAATCAGTTTTATTTACCTGATTCAAATTCATATGCTGATGAAGACTAGGTTAATTTTATTGACTCATGAGGGAAAATTGGATAGCTAACACCCGATGTCTGGTGTGTACATATTTGAGTCTGTTTGTTTTTAGTTTGCTTTATTTTGAAGATTCTTCTTGATTTTATTTTGTTGTTTGTTTGGAAACTTAGACTCACTCTTAGTTTCCTTGGGTTATTTTCTTTGGGAAAGAAACTGAAACTTACTCTTTGTTTCTTTGGGTTTGTTTGTTTGCTTGTTTGAGTTAGTCCTGCTTGGGGGAGTTGTTTTTCCCTTAAGTCAGCTTGATGCTTTTTGTTCATCAACATTTTATAAAGTTAAGTTCCTTTGTATCTTGAATCAATTCTTTCCGATTTTGATTCTCTTTGTGTCAGTTTCTTTTCACTTAGTTTTTTTGTGTCAATTTTTGGCTAAAAAGGGGGAGAAAAATGTTATAGAGTCTAGGTTAGGTGTTGTTGCATGTTTTATGGGGAGCATGACAGTCCATCATGTGAGTCTTGAGTTTGTTCTTACAATTGTTTTACAAGGATGTTTAATATAATTTTCTAACATTCTCTCTTTGTCTATGTCATGTTTGTGTCTGTGTCAGCCTGTGTTTCCTTTCTCTGTATGTTTCCTTTCTGTTGTGTCATGTGTTCTGAGTTATCCAAAATTGAAGTCTGCTCCTGTAGGCTTTAACATGGAGAGTTCAGGATGGAAAATCGGGACTGTGTTTGAGGGGGAGTATCACTTATCTTCTTCCTCGTGTACAAAGTTTACATGATAAGCATGTAACTTGTATTGGCATTCTATGGTTTTATTCCTCTTCCCATGTTATTTTGTCTTTGGTTGTTTTAGACAAAATTTGTCAAAGGGGGAGATTGTTAGTACCATGGTTTTGGGATGGCCAACTTTTTCCTAAAACATGCTTCTGACCAGATGTCGAACAAGATGTCATGACACCATGTTCTGGCATGCAGCAGTCAAGGCACTATTGTATTTTTAAATCTTGACAGATTTGATTTGTTTCTGCTATATTTCCTTTAGATATGTATCAGAGATTTTCGCAGGCCAATAGATTTGTTTTAGAACAAGATTATATCTCAAGATGTACAAAAGATATTGATTTGGGCCTTGAGATAAATTAGGAAACTATGTATCTTTTTGTTCCAAGATTGAAGGAGATTATTTGCACAATTGGTGCATCACTCATCTTATGGATCGAGAAACTTCTAGATCAGAATATCGAAGCCCGTGGACTGCAGAGGTGTATAAATAGAGGAATCCTATCCTAATGTATTTTTAGTTTTTCAACAATTGTGAAATTAAGGAAAGCATAAGTCTTAGGTTTTGAGAGTCTCTCGTGCATATTGTAAGTTACCCATGTATCTTATGATATTATGTAGTAGACAAATTGTTACTTGAAAGTTTGTCAAGTTATTGTTCTCACTCGAAGCTTTTAAGAAAGAATTTAAGTTATTGTAATAGAAGTATGATCTTCTAAATTGGGTTATTTTTGTTACAGTTACTGGGATTGTGACTGTTAGATATCACTGAGGTGATATAGGAAGTTAGATGGAGATTTCTCATATTTAGGAGGACATAGGTAGAAGTTGAATTGGATAAGGATTAGGCGAGAAGTTGTAAATGGGGGAGTTTAGCTTTGAACTAATACGTCCGATAGTGGACTTTCTTCTTGGCTTGGTAGCTCCTAGAGTAGGTGATGTTGCACCAAACTAGGTTAACAACTCATTGTTATTTATCATTCCACAGTTTTATTTTTTGTATCATATTCAGCTTGATTGATCTTGGTTGTTACCAGATGTTGTAACATATGTCTCGACATCGTCTTCTGTTAAGACAATTTTTGTTTGTATATGTTACATGTACCAGAATTTCACAAGCTGCCATGACTCTGCAATTTCAACACCAACAAGCGGAAAATCAACGCAATTCAAAATGGTGTTTGCAAACTAGGAAACTATGAAAGGAAATATTTAGGGCTTACAAGAGTCCAACGCTGCTTTAGAATAGCAGATTAGGCAGATGTCCTTGACCCGTACATCCTGAAGCCGCAGCAGAAGTCATACACCACAACATGATTATTACGGGTAGGATCAGGGAGGAGATGACCATGAAGGCCAGCAGTAGTGCACATGTTCTACCTTCCTCTTTCACCTTTTATCAAAACATTGGGGATAATGTTTGGTTTAAGTGTGGGGGAGGAAGTTTTATCACTTTTGTTTATCACTTTCTAGTTAGTTTTATTGTTTTCTTAGCTTTGCATGCTGTTAGGATTTTTCTTGCTTTTAGTGTTTTAGTTGAGTCTTTTGTATGTGATGTTGAGTCTTTATGCATGTTTTTGTGTTTTTTTATCGATTCTACCATTTCTTGAGCCATACCAAAAAAAAATTGAAAAATTGAAAACATGTTTTATTTGAATGTTCAGGCTAAGGTTAGGTTGTGGAGACTTGGGAAATTCCTAAAAATCGGTATTGTTTTAACACTATAAGTCTCCTAATTATGGTGATTGGTCCAAATACTTGTTATAATACGGCCTTGAAATCTCACCCCTAAATAGTCCTAAAGTAGTTTATCTTAGCAGTCAACACCATTTCATACACACTCTACAAAAGGAAGTCGATGAGTATAAGTGAATGATCCTAGTTTTAATGCAAATTAATTAAAATAGGGAATGCAACTTTTAAGTTGGGTGGCCCTCACCCGGTACCTTTACCCAATGGGTGCGGAACCTTAAAAACATATAATCACTCGTTGTTGGTTAGTTCAGAGGTATCTGATGCTGAACTTGATAGGGTGGACTACGGTCTGATCCCCCGCGACTACAATTGGGATAATTAGGGGTTATGCCATTTAATTACCAGAACCCCATGCAAAAAGGATCAAAATCACTAATCGGTTGCCTTACTATGTGTGTGTAGAGATAACGGGCTTAATGTGATTGTGCTTAAATGAAAAGGGACGAAAAATGGGATGAGTAAATTAGGCCTAAGCATAATAACATGATACGAATTGGTTTGTATAGGAAGGAGATTTATGACTGCAAAAGTGGAATGTTTGATTATGATATCTTTATTTTCTGAGTTAGTACCTATCTTTAGTTTCTGAGTTGCTACTATTTTTCTCTTATGTGTAAAGGTTTTGCTTGAGGACAAGCAAAGGTTCAAGTACGTGGGAGTTTGATAACTACATTTTACACCGTATTTTTTCGACTCGACTTGCTTTTCTTTATATCCATTTTTAGCATTTATTATATAGTGTTATGCCGTTTCTATTTGATTATTACAAGTATTTTCCAAAGACAATAATTTGGGCGAGAAACCGACAAAAGGTGCAAAATAGTGAAGAAACTTCATAATTTTCAAGTTTCTAGTGCATGGCATTTTCCATGGCCTCATGGCATTCACCATGAACCCCATGGCCATATCATTCACTCACTTAACCATGGTGTTCTCCATGGTTGTGCAGAATAAAAATATCAGGAAGCAACCACTTCACCTATTTTCTCTCCATGATTCCACTAAGATTTTGAACGTGTTTCAGAGGCTGTAGTGACTATATAATAGTAGTTTTAACCTATTTTTCATATCCAAGTTTACACATACAAGTTTTAGTTTCTAAGCAAATATTTTCACCATTCCAAAGTGATAGAACCTCACATCGGGGGACTATCACACATTATCTTATGTTTTTCATTATGTTGCTTGGATCAAACTAAAGCATGCTGACATTAGAAGATTTACAAGTTTCTTTTATGTTTGTTATATTTAGAGTATTCTCCGTTTGTACCTCACTTGAAGTATTCCATTAATTTAATTCCATCTTTATTCCACATCATCTTTTATTTTCAATATTTACAGTTTTATGCTTCATTGTGTATGATCTTGATATATGCTCGTGTTGTTGTTGTCCTGTACCTTTACCATACTAGAATTGATCTATTTTAGATCTTAATCATGTTTAGGTTTGTGTATGTTAATTATAATCGCATGTTTAATTCAAATACCATGTCCGACTAATTGTTTTGAGTCTGGTATGTGAGGACCATTATTGCAGCGGGACTCAGTAATAATTTGGCACAAATACTTTTGACTTTTCATAAAAATAACTCTTCTTTGGTTTAGTTTTTATTTTAATATTTCCAAAAAAAATCGTGATGACGAATTCAATAAGGTTTCAAACTAATAAAAACGAGAGTGTGAGGTTTGTACCGGATAGTAAAAATTAGACATCAATTCTAAACAGAGCGATAACTCTTTAGAATTGATTAGGACTTATTAGTTTTCAAAGAGTATTTCATAAACTTAAAATTGAGCGAGAGAAAAATATTGGCTGTTTGGAAATATAAAAAAGGTCAATAAAAACGAGAGTGTAAGACCGATGTTTTTAAACTAATATTTTTCTTCAAACAAGTAGACTTTAAATTATAACATGCACCAATGATTTTATTGAGTCCCTCGGGCACATAGGAAACTACATACATTAATTATTTTATTAATTCTAAATTCTTTAATTTTTGTTTGATTTTTCATAAAACCTCTATTTTCATTAGCCTTAGATTTACACTGCATAAGGAGGAAATAGTAGAATTGACAATTGGTCATTGTGGGTTCGATATCTAATTAAAACTACATCAGTATTTTTGTGCACTTGTGAATTGACCCCATCAGAGAGAGAGAGAGAGAGAGAGAGAGACAGAGAGAGAGAGAGAGAGATCATAATTATGGATATGAAAAGTGAAGGGAGACTCCGCTAGTTATAGGCTAAAGTTTTGTACAAAAAAGGAAAAGATATATGGGCCAATTTAATATTCCAATAGATTGGGACCTTAAGCCAATGAACTGGATGAAAAAAATAATCGATTACAAATGTGAATTTTGGAAAGTTTTGATAGATAGCCATTTCCCTTTAAGACAATGTTACAATCGATTATTAACATTATTTGCACTAACCCAATCGATTGGGAATATTCTCCAATCAATGGGACCGTCCAAAAAACTTGTCCAAATTATTATGACAGTTCCTGATTCATCTAGCTAGGCTCTAAAACATTCTTAAGTTGTTTTCTTTGAGAAATAGAGGATTTTTAAAAATCTTTTAGTGAGTCTGTTATTTTTGCATATTAATTTACCAAAACGCCTTTGTATTTTTACAAAACACCAATCACTCCAAAATGATTGGGCGAGCTTGCACACTTCCTCTCTTTCACATTATGAAGCTTCAAGAATTTTCCAAATATACCAATAATATAAGAACTTTCTTAAATATTCTTGAGGCTTGAGATATCCTCAAGTTGAATGTCATTATTAGAGTACATTACTTAAATCCTCAAACCCTAGCTCATCAGCCTGATTCCGAGGAATAACTTGAATAAGTTGTCTTGTGCATCTTTGACCACTTGAGATAGATGTAGTACTTACTTGGATTTATGGTTTGTTGTCAAGTTGTCACCAATTCATCTCCTTAAAAAATTATTAAGTATATATAGTATTGATTTATCATCACCAAAACCATCATTAAAACCATGAAAGGTTTATGCATGATTCATTTAACTTCGATCACTTTCTGATTATCCTGTAAACACCTGGTTCCAAAAATATTTCCTTATGCGTGTGACCATGTAGGTTCTCATGACGTGTAAGTTCTACTAAATCCCATATTTAATATAATAAATGATGAGAGGTATCTAGAAACACATCACTACTATCCAACTCACAAAAATGTCATGTGATATAACAAAATCTTTCTATGATAATGTTTTTATTTAGAATCACCCTTTTGAACTCATGTTTATATTGAACACAAGGAATGGAATGTGTCACACTTTCCCAGTTCAATATTGGGACCTTTGGCCTATATCTTATTACACATGATGAGAAAATCCCATCTAGGTCACTCATGTCTCTCAATATGATTTGTGGAGTACCCATCGACCATGTTTATTACGCACAATGTTTGATTGGAAACAAAGTACTTGAATCTTCATCTAGGGTCCATATTGGTTTCAAGTTGAAGGGTGGTATACACCACTATCACTATGAGAATAACTTATGACACTTGCATAAAGTTCTATGTAGTACTTGTCATACCCCCAAATTTGCCCTACTAGTTTATATTTCTTAATTTCCAAAATTATATTTAAGTCATTATAGCCATGGGGGTTTAAGGTTTATAGAGGGGAATTTTAAGAAATCATGGGTATTTCTTAATTAGAAAGGGCCCATGCAATTTTAGTCAATTTCAAAATATTAAAGAAAAGGTGTTTAAAGAAATTAAGTTGTATTTGTTAGGGCCCAATAAATTGAATTGGTAAGGACCGTTCAATTCCGCTTTGGTTTGAGAATTGTTCAATTTCCTTATAATTAATTATTATTACCATTTTTTCTCATTATAATTTAATTAAAATTTTGTTTTGGTATTAAACAAAGAAGGTTTTTTGCAAGCCCAAATTTCTAGCCCATTTCAATTTTTGGGATCTATTTTGGAAAAGAATGTTTGTTTAATTGTTGATATTAACATCATTTTCACTATTATTAGATATTGATTTTATTTAAAATATTATAATAAAGTTTGATTTATGTTTCTTTTATTATTTAAAGTGTTGGATAAAGAAAAGGGCTATCAAATAACTCTTTTACTTAGGTCCATTGGGATTTTCATGTTGCTGTTTCAGATAAACAAAAAAAAACATCAGACCCAATGTAGAGGCACATTGAGTCTTGATTTTCTTTGAGTTCTAAGTTATTTTAAAATATTGAAAACTATAATTATTATTTTTTTCATTTTTGACTTACTTTTAAGTATCAGTTTGGCTATGTTTTGAGAAAAAGGTAGTGATTAAAAATAAGGCCCAAATATTGAGCCCGGTTCCAATCCGGATTAACAAAAATGTCGTTACAAAGAAAAATACACATGCCCATTAACAATTAAGATACTTTTGTTTCAGACAGCAAGAAAATGTATGGCCCGGATGGATCAAAAAACGTGTGGCCCAAATCACGAAAGACTTGGCCCAAAACCTCATAAATGTCACTGTTCAAATCTTGAACGGAATCAACCTTTTTCCTTTATTCAAAATATGTTCAAATAATTAAAATAGTCTGTAATAAATATAGGAACTTATCTTCATCATCAACCGTGAAATAAAGAAAACAGAAATAGAAAATCAAATCCTTCCCTATTATGTTGATATTCGGAGATAGTATTGGATTTATATGGAAACAAATTGAACTACTAATTACAAAATCAAACAAAATCAGATGAATTTCACACCTAATTAATATATTCCCTAAAATACAAACTCTAAGAACACTATAAAAGAAACAACAAATTATAGAAGGAGAGGTACAAAAAAAAGAAGATTAATTCAGAGGAGGAAAAAGAAAAGAAAGCAGAGGATAAATTTTAGAGGAGGCACAAGAAGAAAAGAAAGAGGAACGGATTACAGAAGGAGGGAAGAAGAATAGACGATCTTCGTAACCGTCATCTCAGGGTTTCGACATCCGAAACCCTCTTCCACCGTCACCTTCTTCATCATCCATCACACGTATTCACCGCATCTCCACCTATATCACCTGTGGTACCTGTCAAAATAAAAGATGAGGGATTAGCCAAACAAATCAGAACGGAAGCAAGCAAAAACAAACACGGCCCGAGAGAAGAAGAAGAACAAAGAGACGGAAGGAGAGAGAGAGAGGAGACATGTGATTTCAAAAGAGGAAGTATCAATTGACGAAGTTGTGCTATCTTTGTTGATTGGTGGCGGAAGTGGGTTGGATAAATTAGATGAATGGAAGAAATAAACAGAGGAAGTATAGCGCAAAAGTTTGAGATGAAGAAAGAAGTGTGTGAGCAGCCTTGTGATTGAGGAGTTGTAGATTTAGGGTTAACACGATCCGTGCTTTTGTTTTAAGTTGATCAGGTTTGAGTCCATCCTGGCCCGGTCTGGTACATAGTTATTTTTGTAATTTGTTTTATATGTCTATGGGCCCCGCCTCACACCAATAACTTAAGCCCATATCCATTTGCACCCCTCCCTTTTTGTTTTACAAACATCAACAACAAGTGCACCCTCCTTTTCCTAAACGGGCCACGTCCAAAATCTGGACTGGGGCCCCTACTGATGATACACCCTAATTATTATTGCTTAGTTCTAAAATGCACCCTCTTATCATTTGGGCCTGAACTCAATATCTGAATCAGGCCCCTTCTATTAACACCCTTTTATTTTACTACTTCATTTATAATTACCCCCCCCCCCCCCCCCCCCCCGCATTTTAATTTAATTTTCTTTTATTATTTTATTATAATTATTATATTTATATTTTAATAGTATATTTATTATTTATTGTAAATTGAATTAATTATTTTCAATTCATAAAAAATATTTTTTTTATTATTGCATTAAATTGTTCTTTTAATCATGCACTAAAAAATATTTTTCATAATATAAGTTAATTTAATATTTTACACCAAAATATTAAAATCCGCGTAATTCACCATATTACTATATCCACGAGCGACACGTGGCCAATATCTGGCCACGTGATGAAGGGACTATATCATACTCCCTCACTCTATGTCTTAATACAACTAACCAACCTCAAATCAATTTTTTTACTAATATAATCAAATTTATATTTATTTTCCAAAAGGGTTGTATTAATATCTTTTATCGACTGCGAGCTATATCCATGATTCCGCAATTTACAAACTCAGATTTGGCTCAAAGAGAATTTGAGGTATTTCTACAACCCATAAAAAACACAAACAAAACCGTGAACTACAAAATGGGACTCTGATTCCTCCTAAGAGGATACGTAGGCATACGATCAAAAATTGTGGCGAGTTCCTCTATTAAACTTAAACCCCTTCCCCCCTATTAAATACTAAAACCCTTTTTCCCCTAAAAGATTTTAAAACCCTTTTTCCCCTAAAAGATATTAAAACCCATTTTCCCCTAAAAAATATTAAAACCTTTTTTCCCCTAAAAAATATTAAAACCCCTTTTTCCCTTAATAAAACTTAAAACCCTATTTTCTTAAAATGTGCTTCTAAACCTAGTATCCTTGCAAACAAGGTAGATAAGGGGTGCCTAACACTTTCCTGTCATCTAGAACCGAGTCCAAACTTAGAATCTCTGACTTTTTTGGGTTATTCCTTTATATTCCCTTCCTTAGGGTAAAAATTAAGGGTGGCGACTCTCGAATTAAAAATCAGTTACAACAGCCGGTGACTCTGCTGGGGACTCAACTCTAGATTTAGAAGCCTCTCCTTTAGGTTTTAGGGTTTTTTCTTATTTTTTGGTTTTTATTTATTTTGCTTTATTTATTTATTCATTTATTTTGTTTATATATTTTATCATATTATATCTGTGGTGAGATTTAATTTTCGTAAAAAATATTTTCAAAAAACCTTAGAAAGAAGGTTCATCTATTAGCCAAGGGGATACATCAATCCTATGAGTTTATGCGAGGACTTCGCCTAGAGTCGGTAGAATTATGCAAAAGGAATACCTCTTGAGAAACATCCTCTTGGGAAGTAGGACTTTGGAATGACACCTATGACTCTTTGTACGACCTTTAAACCAAAAACTCATGATGAGACCTTTCATGATCTAGAGACGAAAGTTTCAGTCTATAAAGAGACTCTGCTTAAGGGGGGCCCTTATTCCTTTCCCTCTAGTGTTATTCATGACACTCTTAAGGAAACCACCTTTTAGGGAGGGTAGGATATCCATAGGCCAAAACTAGGAGCCTTCCTTCTAAGGGCACCATTCATAAATCCCACTACAATGTGTAAACCCGCAAGGGTTATCTTTTCTTCTACTACTATCTCTAACCCGTAGAGCTTCCTTCTATGTCATAATCCCTATCCGTAGGGACTCCTCGTTGTCTTTCATTTGCTATAATACTCAAGGAATTCCCATTTGTCTCAATCTATGAGATAATACAGGATATCAACAAATCTATGTCTATTATTATCTTCATCCATAAGGAATCCATGCCTGTCTCAATCTCTGAGTCAGTGTAGGATATCATCATGTCTATCATTAAACCTGTATAGGGTACCCCTACATCTACCCTCATACTATGTCTACATCGCATTGCATATTCATGAAACTTTTTGTGTACCTAAAAGCAAAAAAATAATATATTTTTGCATACCCAAGCATTCTTCATACATTTCCATTTTCATCCATCTGCATAAAGCTCATATCTCTTCCACTTACAAAAAACATCCACCCTTATCCAACTGTGATCCAGCAAGCAAGATTCCTGATAGTCATAAGCAAACTCAAAGCATGTATCAAGAAGCCATGGAGGAACTCAAAAGAGACCAAGAACCGATGAAGGAGGAGGTCCACCAGTTGAAGACTCATATGAACTTAATCATGCAATTATTACTGAGGAGCGAAGATAATCCTTCGTCATCCCAGCCACGGGCCTATTCAGCACCACAGATGCCACCATCGTGGGGAGTTCCCCCACCTCAACAACAACTACGACAACCTTATCAACATAAGGGAAATGCCCAACATAGGTGAAGACAAAAATTACCACTAAGAATATTTGATCCACTTCCCATACCGCACAGTCAGCTACTACAACATTTACTCAAGGTATATTTGGTAGAGCAGATGCAAATGCAAATGCCAGGTGCGAGTATCATGCCAACTCTCCAGGACATACCCTTGAAAGATGTTGGGGTTTCAGACACAAGGTCCAAGATTTTTTCGACAATAAGTAGTTGACTTTTGAAGAAGGGATCCCATTGGTGAACGGTCGCCCATTGCTTTGAAAATCCAGAGACTAAGAAGAATTCCCTAAAGTCAGTGGATCAACAAGGGGGCTTATCTCTAGATCATTAGGCCTTTATCATTTCGATTTGTAATTAATTTCCTAGTTGTTAATTTTCATTTTCTATAAATTTGTATCTTTGGATCAATAATTCTAATAAAATCATCATGCATGTTTTGAAATCGTCCATTCCACAAATAATCTACGACTTTCTAATCTTTTCTATCTTCTATTTGCATAACTTTAACAAAATTTGATGGAGAAAATACAATATAATTGAATTTTATTGACGTATGCTTTTTAATAGTAAGGCTTAGCTGACTATGTAAGGCATTGTTTCACTTCCCAAACAATGGAGAAATAAGGAGTTAATCTGTAGTTAACCCCCTCAAGCCAGAAGTCTGAGTTCTTTCTATTATCTAAAAAACCATTAATCTTAAACAGGGGCAGGGTAGATTTCAATTAATCTGACGATGCATTCAAATCCCAGGAGAACCGAAACGATCTAAGAAAAAGTTCAAGCATATCTCTTTCCTAGATACATCATTGAGAGAATGATCTAAGCAAAGATTCTAGAACATCATCTTCCTCGTGCTCATCATCCAAGATTAAGGAATCAGCAAAGACAAAATCCAACGTCTTTCTTCTCAGTACATCAATCAAGATCGAGGAAACGATGAAGACGAAGCTTACAATATTAGCATGACAGTTACAAGTGTCAAAATAGAAAGGCAAAAAGAAATTCAAAAGAAGAAAAATAATAAATCTCGCTAAGTCAAGTAAAAATAAAATAAAAACTTGACTTTGGCAAAAGGTAGGGCATCCCGATGGACCGGAAAGTTCAAAAGAACCGGTCCATGCAAAAATAAGGGATTGAAAATAAAACAACTTGGATATCAATCTTATGACTTCCACCTAAAGAATCATCAAGGCTTCTCATCAATGCTTAGATCTTATCAATGCTTATATCTAGTCAATTCTTTTCATCGGTGCTTGGATCTTTACCTACGCTTCTTATCATCTGCGTGACTACGAAATTTCTCTTGGGAATTAAATGCATTTGTTGGATTAATCAAATTTAGGATTGGAGAACATCGAGGAGAATGGGAGGGATAAATAAATTTTGAGCCTGATATCTTTTGTTTCTTAAACCATGAACCATGGCCACGTTACAACCTTCAAAGGTCTTAATTGAAGCTAGGCTCACTATGAAAGCATACTCATCAAGATTTGTGTTAAACTGACTCCTATATTTGTTAAAATCATTAATCATCTTCGCTTCTTCGAATATTCATTTTCTAATCTTCCATTAATCAATTTCAATTTCAAGAACTTGCATGTGCATCAAACGGAATTACTTTTTCAAAATGTACAATTTTATCTATGAATCAATACTCAGCATCAAGGAGATTTCAAAAGATGGTATGATCAAAGGTAACATTTCCAAGAAGCTTCTAACTAGGGGCAAGTCATCTAAGAGAACCCCATTAAACAGTGGAAAATAATAATGATCGTAGGGGTATATCACATGAAGATACTATTGACAAGGGGTGATCATTCTGAGATTAAATCAACTTGGATCAAATTTCAAAGCACTATTTAATCAGGGGTATACCTTTCGAAGGAGAATTCCTTAATCAAGTCATGTCATAACAAGATATGACTCGGTTCCTCATTTTAACAAACCTCTCAAGGCCTTGATCTAGGGGAAACCTTAAAAGATTCAAATGTTGGGGCAGTACGTACCAAGTTCATCATATTGCGTAGGGTCCAAATTCCCCTTCAAGCAATTTCAAGTGAAAACTTTTCAAAACTGCAAATACTTGGGGAAATCTATGACAAGTTCATGGTGGGGCCTAAGTTCCTTCTGAGGGTGCTTCCTCCAGATCCTGGAGATTGAGGAGCACATCTTTCAAAATTAGAATGTTGAGGCAAACCACTATGAGGCTCAATCAAAGGAGTTGATTCAAAATGGTTCATCAAAGGCAAACATTTTCAAAAGTATTTTAATCAGGGGCATAGTGCAAAATAGTGGGGTCATTCATGTTATGATCAAACTATTTCCAAGTTCATATCATTGAGAATCTCCTCCAAGAACCTACCAACAAATTAGGAAAAGATAGTCCACATAGGGGCAAGCTCTCTGCATACTTTCATAACCGCCAGTGGGTCTTTCTCCTACATCAACAATCTTCAAGTTCAAATTGAGTATCGGAAAATCATGGTAGCACAACATTCAACTGCCATGTGACAAGCAACATTGTTACATAGGCAAACCTCTACGCTTTAATCATCCATGACCCATCACAGGGGCACCATTCAAAAAAAAGCATTCAAGTCATAATCATAAAGCATAAATCTGCATAAATTATGCATTAGGGCTCTTCGATCTAGAATAAAGCTACACTTATCATCTCATCCATCTACGAATTCCGATAACAGGGTTCAAGCATATCCCATAAAGCCCAATTATACATTCTCATTTCAAAATCCAACATCCATTTACATATATTTGATTCATTCATCACATACATCAATTAATCATTACATTTCATACATCAATCAATCATTACATTTCACGCATCAATCAAATTTGTGCGCGTAGCATAGAACCTTGTTTTATGTGAAAATAATCATCCTTGTCGATCAAGCTATCAATTCTACATCGAATCTCGGCAATAGATTCCCCTGGTGAATCACGGCGTTTGATTATCCAGAAGACCTTGGCATAAGGTATATTTCAATTGAATCTCGGCAGAAGATTCCCCTGGTTGATCACGACAATTGATTATTCGGAAGACCTCGGCAGAAGGTAATTCAAATTGAATCTTGGAAGTAGATTCTCCTGTTCGATCATGATAGTTGATCATCCAGAAGACCTCGACAGAAGGTATTTCATATTCGAATCTCGGTAGCAGATTCCCTTGGTGGATCACGATAGTTAATTATCTGGAAGACCTCGGTAAAAGGTATATTTCACATTCGAATCTCGACAACTGATTCCCCTGGTTGATTACGACAATTGATTTTCCGGAAGACCTCGGCAAAAGGTATATTTGAATTGAATCTCGGCAGTAGATTCCCCTAGTGGATCACGACAGTTGATTATCCAAAAGACCTCGGCAGAAGGTAGTTGTTGTACCCCAAAATTTGCCCTCTCATTTCTCAAAGGATCATTCTAGACCCTCAGGTTTGCTTCTGGCAAGTTTCAAGTCTCAAATCATAATTTTCTAAAGGAAATCATTCACAAGGGTAAAATGGTCAAAAGCACACTGAAAAGTCAAACTTTGACTTTTAGATCAAAAAATCAAGTTTCAATAATTATATTTCATCAAGATATGAAATTAGTTCATCAGAAGTCAAAAAGTCAGAAATTACTCTGAAAAATCCAAATTTCTAAACATTTAGAAATTTTTCTAAGTGTTAAGAGAATATGGTACTTCAGAACTTCTGGGCCAGCTCTCCACGCAAGCGCAATCAGAATTTGTAAAGATGATTCAGAATATGACCCTTCAATCAGAACATAGGGAAGCAATGTTCTTCGGTCAGAACATTGGCTCTTCAGCATACAGAGGCTATGTTTCTGGTCTTCTGCGATCAGAACATCACCAGATCCCAAAACCTCATTTAAACAACTTGTTGCACTGCTACAACACAGTCCTATAACTATCAGTTAATCCAGTCCACGCCTGCATTTTCCCAAATCCCATATTTGCACCAAATACAAAAAGCTATGATCAAAAAGCAATGGAACAGTATGCCAAAAAATTTTAAATCCCATTTGTTTTCCCCCCAAAACCACAACAAATTCACCTATAAATAAGTTGCTCCATCATACTTGCAAGGGGTTGGCTTTGAGAGAGAGAGAGAGAGAGAGAGAGAGAGAGAGAGAGAGAGAGAGAGAGAGAGAGAGAGAGAGAGAGAGAGAGAGAGAGAGAGAGAATTGTCAAAAGAGAGAAAAGAAAACGGTGAAACCTTCGCCAAAATCTAGAATTCCCAAACAGAAAACCAAACCTTCATTCTTCCATTTGAAAAAGAACATAATCTTTTCTTTTCCTTTACTCTCACTGGCTTTGAGAGAGAGAGAGAGAGAGAGAGAGAGAGAGAGAGAATTGTCAAAAGAGAGAAAAGAAAACGATGAAACCTTTGCCAAAATACAGAATTCCCAAACAGAAAACCAAACCTTTGTTCTTCCCTTTGAAAAATAACATAATCTTTTATTTTCCTTTGCTCTCGCTGACTCCAGAACATCTGAAGGCAGTAGCTCAAGTTCCAAGAACACGCTACAGATTCAAGGTAAGTCTTTCTGACTTTGCATATTTTCATTCAGAACATCCTTAAATATGTAAATATCATAGTATTGATGTTGGCCATATCATTGCATAAGTAGAAGAAACTATGGATCATAGCTTCTTGAATAAAGCTAGGCTCAGAATTAGAATTAGAGCTTCTATAAACTGCTATGCTTTTATCCTTCTGATTTGCTGTTAAGAACTGAATAAATTGTTGATGTGCTGATTAATATGAGGAAAGAGTTGAAATGTAACACAACTTCTGGGTTCTCTTCACTGTTTTAACACGAAAACTTCTAGGATCTCTTATTGTTTTAACACAAAACTTCTGATTTTCACTCACTGTTTAACACAACACATAACTTCAGATTTTCACTCATTATTTAGCATAACACAGAACTTCTGAGTTCTTCTCACTGTTTTAACACACCAGAAATCTTAGTTTTTACACGGTTGTGACACGGTAACAGATCTTCTGACTTTTACTCACTGCTTAAACAACACAGAACTTCAGATTTTCACTCATTGTTTAACATAACACAAAACTTCTGAGTTCTTCTCACTGTTTTAACACACCATAATTCCTATGTTTTTACACTGTTGTGACACGGTAACAGAACTTCTGACTTTTACTCACTGCTTACATAACACAGAACTTCTGACTTTTCACCCACTGTTTAATAAGACACAGAACTTCTGACATTTTGAACACCACCCAGAACTTCTATTTTCTTTCCCTCTAACGCTTCTTGCAAGACCTCAGAGTGTATCAATCTAGAACTTCTGATTCCCTCTGAACCACAATGCGCCTGGCATCAGAGCTTCTGATCCCCTTTGTTTTTTGCTTTCAGCAACACGCTGATTCCATCTCTCATTATTTTCCCTTTTATCATTGTAAACATTAATACCCTTTTTATTAATATAAAAAAGACATAAAAATATTTCATTTTTTATTAATTAATTTATTTCTTTTCTTTCTTAATTCATTAAGACAAAAGAACCACTTTCAAAATAAGTCATTTTTCTTCTTATATTGTACATTTCAATATGGTCGTAATAGTTAATTAGGATTTCATTCTTGCAACCCCCAATTTGTAAATTTGTACCCCCATCCCTAATTGATGTAATAGCGTAGGACCTTTACATTTCTGCAATTTATTGCTTTCAAATATAAATGCTAGTAAGTAGGGTGTGTATGGCAAGACATGAACTCAACAAATGGATAACCCTAATCAAGACTAAATGCATGTAAATCAAACACACTTGCACACTAGCACCCTTAGGGTAATTCCATTTTGTTGCCTATCGGAAAATAGCCATGTCCCTCGAATAGGGGAGTTTTAGCAAAGACCCTCAATAAAAGATCGTAGTCCCACGATAACCCTTAATGTTGCCTTCGGTAAACGATATAGTCCCTAAACGGCATTGCTAAAACGTTCCATAGGTTTCCTTCTATGACTATACAAACGTCCCATGCCCGTCCCTTCACATCCAACGATGGGGTTTCTTACCAAAACAATGGTGAGATAACAACATCTAAAGGAGGAGGAAAAGAACATTTAAGACCTTTTGAGTAGGTAGATTCTCTCCTAGTTGCCTCGCTTGCTCACAACTAAACATTTTACACCAACACTTTCATATTAAAACCTTTTCAAAAGACAAATACTTTGTACGCGTTCTTATAGAAACGAGAGCCATTACAGAGAAGACACATTTTCAAATCACTTTAAAAACACATTCCACAAACATCTCTTTGAACTATTTTTCAAAACAACACTTTGTACGCGTTCTTATAGAAACGAGAACCATTACAAAGACATTTTCAAAATACTTTCAAAACGCACACCACAAGCACATTCAAACAAAAGCAAGTGATCTAGCAAGCAACTAAGAGCCCGTAGATAACTACAGATGAAAAGGGTGCTAATACCTTCCCTTTTTATAATCTACCCCCCGAAATCAAGAAAACATATCTAAAGGTCTTTCCTGTTTCTTTTCAGCCTTTCCTTTTGGACAAAAGAAAAGTCAGTGGCGACTCTTGCTATTCGCACAATTGCAATCAAAAGAAAAACACCAAGTCATATCTCCCACCGCGTTACAGAACTGGCGACTCTGCTGGGGAAAAACTTAAAAGTGGGGTTAGCTTAGGGCTAGATCACCTTTACTTGCTTTCTTTGTTTGACTTGTATGCTTTACATTTTGGTTCTTTGTTTGGGCTTGAATCCTCTACCCGGATTTGGGATACCTTATAGGTAAGTAGCAATACATTATGGAAACTGTGTGGGGTATACTGACATGGTCTAAGCAATAGCCACGTTAGTTTGACATATTTGTGGTTACCGGTAGCCCTTGAGTAGTCAAGGAGAATACGGGGCACGCTAAGTGATGTCATGAAGCACTAACTGACTTTTAGAACCTTTACTTGACCAACTTGGCCATTAGGACATAGTGAGATAACCGGCTTTGGTGTAGTCCGAAGTTGGTAGATACTCGATACTACACTCATTGAGGTTTGGCTTTTTGGGATATTTCGGTCACCGTGAAAGAGGCTTGCGCTGAAACAATGCCAGAGAAGACAAATCAGTGATATTGAGATCCCTTAGAACCCCGTTACTATTACTATGACAGGTTGAGCCAACTAAGCTTCAAGAGGGTACTTACCTATAAAACCTCATGCAAGCCCAAACCTAAGGATTTGTTTGATTTAACTTGTGCATATGCTTGTACATAACATCATGACATCATGCCATAGCATTTTAAACTAACCATTTCAAGGATTTCGAGATTCATCTTTGTTCTGTTTTGTAGGATATGACTCCCACTCGCAGAAACACAATCTAAGTCAACCTTGTACGAGTACCTTTTCAGCTCAAGGATTTAGCGTCAAGGGTCCCTGAGAATTCTCCGTTCACCAAAAGACATGGACGACTTCTCAACTTGGTTACCTCGAGCTTTGATGAAGACATGATGAAGGTTCTTTTCATGTTCTTTAACTCGTCGCACCATTGCTTTACCTTCCCCAATTACCAGCTTGTACCAACTATGGAAGAGTTCTCTCGGCTCTTGGGGATTCCTATCCTCGAATAACTACCTTTCAACGGTATCGAAAGAGACCCAAGCCCTGAAGAGGTTTCTCGAGCTTTGCACTTGCAATAATCCGACGTCACGGCTAATTGGGAAATAAGAAGTGGTGTCAAAGGGTTCTTAGCCAAGTTCTTACTAGAAAAAGCTCAAGATTGTTGGAACATCCTGGATTTACAAGCTTTGGAAGAAATTTTGGCTCTTCTCATCTATGGGTTGGTACTGTTTCCAAATCCTGACCAACTTATAGATGTGAATGCTGTCAAAATCTTTTTATCTCACAATCCCGTGCCTACTTTGGTGGGAGATATCTTGCATTCTCTCCACACTCGCACCATGAGGAGAAGAGGAACCCTCATGTGTTGTACTCCTCTGTTGGCTAAATGGTTTGTTTCGCATCTTTCCCGATCCGTTGTGAAGAATGAGTAAGGTTTGAGGTGGTCTAACAGGCTGATGTCACTCAGGCATTCAGATATCTACTGGTGTTCTCGATCCTTGGAGGACATTACTATCATCGATCATTGTGGGGAATTCCCTAATGTTCCTCTTTTTGGCATTAAGGGAGGAATCACTTATAACCCTTGTTTAGCTCTGCAACAGTTTGGGTACGCACGAAGAGATGGTCCACATGATGCGCTCATCCAAGGTGTAGTGTTCGACTATGAAAGTGACGATCAAGACTACCGTCGGAGGTTCATACGAGCTTGGAGGATGGTAAGCAAGGTGGACAATAGGACATTGGGGCACAAGAATTCCATTCCCCTTGAGCCTTACCTTAGATGGGTACGGGCTCGCGCTCAGAGTCTCACAATGCCTTACCCCTCCATTCTCCCAGTTATCATAGAGCCTATTGTTGAAGGAGATGTCCCATACACTGTCCTTCATCCTAACACGCCCACTTCTCTCGAAGACTTGCAAAGGGATTGGATACAGCTTCAGGAAGAGCGAGACACTTTCGAAGCCCAATTCTACGCTAGCAAGAAGAAAGTTTTGGAACTCACCAAGCAACTTCGTGAAGAGCGGAGTCTGAACGCCTACATCGCACCAAAGAGGATGCGCTCAACTTTTTTGTCTTAAGAGTTTTTGTATTTTATTTCTTTCATTGTAAGCCCAAAGAGGCATGATGTACTCGAACTTTTATTTATTAATATAACGTGTGTTTCCTTTTTAGTCTAAACAAATTTAAATCTCTAATTTCCTTGAAATCATTTGCATATGCATTTTCATTCATCATAACACAAACATGTTTCTTACAACAGGTCTCCTTATATTTCTACTGTTTATTTCAGTGATATGGATATTGAACAGACAGTAAAAGATCTCCAGGCGCAGAATGCCCAGTTTCAACAAATGTTCTTGACTCTGGCAAAAGGACAAGATGAGTTGAAAACTCTGCTGATCAAAGAAAAGAAGAAGAAAGTGAAGAAATCAATCGGTGTTTTGAATCTGGGAAGAAGGTTCAAAGGACCAGCCAGACGGACTTTAGGATTCGCAACATCATCAGGTGAAAGGGATAATAAAGAAGGGAAAAACAAGGAAGTGACTGACCCTCCAGAATCTGAAGAGAAAGAGGAGGTTGACTACTCTGAAGAGCAGTATCCTCCAGTCGACGACAAATACAAACAGTTGGAAGATCGCCTCAATGCTATAGAGATCCAGAAGGTACCCGGGTTGGATTATGAAGATCTAGGACTTGTCTCAGGGGTTTTCATACCGCAGAAGTTCAAGGTCCCTACTTTTGCTTAATATGACGGTGTCTCTTGTCCAAAGTTGCATTTGAGATCATACGTCAGGAAAATTCAACCCCATACTACAGATAGGAATCTATGGGTGCATTTCTTCCAAGAAAGCTTGTCAGGAACGCAGTTGGATTGGTTCTATCAATTGGAAGGGACCAACATCCGCAATTGGGAAGATTTGGCAGCCGCTTTTTACAAGCAATATCAGTATAATGTTGAATTAGCTCTAACACGGACACAGTTGCAAGGCATGCCTATGGGTACAGGTGAAGGTTTCAAAACCTATGCTCAAAAATAGAGAGATCTTGCAGGAAGGGTCTAACCCCCTATATCTGACAGAGAATTGGTGAATATGTTCTTAGGCATGCTATTTGGTCCATTCTTCAAACACTTGATCGGAAGCTCCTCGGCTGGGTTTATTGAATTAATCATGACCGGGTAACGGGTATAAGAGGGTATAAAAAGTGACAAAATTCAAAGATATGCATCCTCGAGCGCGGTAAAGAAGCCCTTTACCAAGAAGAAGGAGGTCAGTGTTGCATATGACCATAGGAATCAGGACAGAACTGAACACCATCCAGCGGTAGGGGCTGTCATGATCTCTAAGCCTGCACCTACTCAATAAAGGAACAATCAGTCTAGAATGGAAAGGCCGGTAAGACAGTTTACCCGGATAAATATGACGTTGTCTCAAGTCTTGCCACATTTGTTGAAATCTAATCTGGTAACCTTGCGGGAAGCTCCGAAGAATCTCAACACTGCCTCTCCCCGTTATAACCCAAACGCTCGTTGTGCTTACCATTCAGGAAGTCCAGGTCATGATATAAACGACTGCTGGGCTTTGAAAAACAAGGTGTAAGACCTTCTCGAGGCAGAGGAAATTGAATTTGACGCTCCTGAGATCCCAAATGTTATCACCGCTCATATGCCCAAGCATGGTCGTGGTGTTAACGTTGTTGAAGATGATGTGTTTGTTATTGTTGTTGATGAACTTGTTACTCCTCTCCTAACCGTCAAAAGGAACCTGTTGAAGGCCAGTTTATTTTCGGGATGTGGCGAAGGCTGCCACCTCTATTTATCCCTACCAACTGGTTGTAATTTATTGAAGGCTGGTGTCCAACGCCTGATGGATGACAAAGAGATTTTGTTTGAAAAGACTCCCGCTCCAACCATTGCTTACAAGGATGTTTCAATAATAAACATTTCCGCCAATCCTCCCAAGGTCTCCACCAAAAGACCCGTTAGAATTACATCTGTTCCGAAGGTAACTCCATTGATAATTACTATGCCAGGGCCAATCCCGTACTCCTCAGACAAAATTTTTCCCTGGAACTATGGGGGTGACGTCTACTACCACGGTGTTGTACCCCAAAATTTGCCCTCCCATATTTCTCAAAACATTTCAAGAAAAATTCACAAGTCCAACCTGGCGCGTCATATTCAGGTATTCTTTCGCCAAGATATCTCTGATAACATATTCTCAAATTCAGGTTCGGCTCAAGAGTCAATTCTTTAAAGAAGGTATCCGAATGTGTGAGTTTTCTTGAAGAAATATAGTGAAAAAGTGTGCTGAAAGTGCAGTTTTTACGCGCTAAAAAATTCATAACTTGAAGATCGTGACTCGTTTTGAACCCGTTCCGGTGGCCAAAATTCCGTCTTGACATTATCTACGTTTTCATCTCTCACGGCTGGAAGCCAATTTCGATCAGAAGGTCTTCAAAAATGTGGATTTATCAAGTATTTTCGTGCAGAAAATTTGTGACAGAAGTTTATTTGCGTCATGTTCAAAAAATCATAACTTGGTCGATTTTCATCGTATCGAGCTGGTTCCGGTGCCAAAATTTCAGAAATTGAGTTGGCTACATTTTCACAGAAGGTATTGAGTTCAAACGGTATTCAAAAGGCCTTCGTTTTTTGCTCAGAGTGCGTGACACGCTGAAAATCTTGAATGCTGAATATTATTTTATCTGGGCCGAAACTTCGAAAATTCATAACTCGGTCAATTTTTATCGGATTGGACTCATATTTTTACACAAGGTTACTGACTCATAGATTTAAAACTTTGCTTTAAAAGTCGAGACCAAATTATGCACCGATCAATACCAGTTTTTTATTGAAGAACGTGTCAGAGTCGACACTGAAGCCCAAAATAAGTTTGTCTGAGCTGAAACTTCAAAAATTCATAACTAATTCACCGTTTATCCGATTGAGTCGATTTTCGGACAGGAGTTAGTTATCGATGCCGGCTACATTTTGTTTTCACATTTCAACTTCAAAAAATGCACTTAAGTCCCTGCGATTTAGCCTGGAAAGTGACGAATTCAAGTGAATATTGGAGACCCAATTGCACATTCAAAGCCCATTTGCTTTACCCTAATTTCCATTATATAATCACCTTTTCACACAAACCAGAGGAGAAAGAGGAGGAGAAAAAGAGAGAAAAAACCTTGCCACAACACTGTTAGAATATCAAATTCTTTCAAGAACCCTAAAACCTTGAAATCCTTATTACAAATCCCTCTCTCACTACAAACAAGTCATCTCAGTTACAAACCAACATCTTATTACTTCTTCAGTAAGGGTAAGGCTGGCTTGATCTCCATGATCTAAAGGGCATAAAAGCATTCATGTCACTACTTTTCCAGTAAGGGTAAGGTTGATTTGATCTCCATGATTAAAAGGGTATAATCATTCATACATGCCATATTGTGCCTAAACATTAAATTTCTTCATATATTGGCTTTATTTGCATTTTATGATTTTATTTAATGTGTTCGTGAGATTCAACACTGCATATTTAGACAGGATCCCATGCAGGTTCATTAAGGAACGTTGAGGCCAAAAGCCAAATGGCCAAAAGCCAAAAGCCAAATGGCCAAAGTAGAAAAACTTATGCATGACACTAATACATGGCGAGACAGACATTCTGAGAAGATTAAGGAACGTTGAAGCCAAAACGCAAATGACCAAAAGCCAAAAGCCAAATGGCCAAAGTAGAACAACTTATGCATGATGAGGCCAGAACACAAATGGCCAAACCACTCCAATTCACCTCCAAAAAGGGGACAGAAACCCCCCAAGGTATTGTATTTTCTTTCTTTTCCTTATTTTATTTATTTCAATTATTTCTTTTTTTAATTAATTCCTTTAATTTAACTTATTTTCATAAAATATAAAAAAATAGTAAAAAACAGAAAAGTCATAAAAATCAAAATATATTTATTTAATTAATATTTTTTGTAAATAAATTTCACTAATAATTAATTATTTATTTTTATAAATCAAATTGCCATTAATTCATTAATTTAATTTTAGGTTTAAACTTTAACATGTTTTTCTTAATAAATAAAAGTTGTAGAATTAGGGTTAATTAGTTAATTTCATTTAATTCACATAAAAAACCATAAATCCAAAAAATCTCAAAATAATTTCTTTTTTCATTTTAATTTAATTAATTTAATAATTTAATTTAATTTCATTAAAAAGGGTCCAACGCCCTCGCTTCCAATTTTAATTCCAATTCGCGCATTTTATTTTGCTTCTTATAATATTAATGTAATTCTCCCAAAGCCTTGTAAACTCGGACATTTTATTTCTCGCACTTTACTTCTTTATTTTCTGTCAAACCGGGTCCTGGATTAAATTTGGCGATGTGGACCCGCGCCTTTGTAATAGTTTAGAACTTTTAATTTCCGCATCTTTTTAACTGTTAACAAATGCATGCAAGAATGAATGACAAAAATAAAAACAAACGCATAGATCACTTTGACATGAACAAGATAAAAATAAATGAATCTGACACACAAATCACACACCACCCCTAGGGTACGCCTCACTGTTGCCTTGCCTCGAAAGGTGATCGTCGAGTAGAGGATGTTTTAGTAAGTCCTCATGATCCGGGAACCTGGCATGAGGGTAGCTTCTAAGGTATCTTCCCATTACTCCAGTGATCACACTGTTGCCTTGTCCCTCGAAACGTGGCCGTCGACTATAGGACGTCTTAGTGAGTCCTTATGTTCCATTGATCTGGTTGCCTCAAAACAAGTTGCCTCGGAATAGTTGCCTCGGAATAAAAAGGATCAATGGCATAAGGGTAGCTCCTAAGGTATCTTACCATTGCTCGGTGACCATACTGTCCCAAAACTCGAATTGACCCGAACACCTCCAACGGTGGTGCTACCTACCTCTCAATGGTGGGATGGCACTACTTTAAAGGACATCTACACAGACGAATTCCTTAGGGTAGGTAGGTTCTCGTAGATACTTGCTCTAATCTCAAAACAAATTCAAAATACTTTTCACACCGACACCTTTTCAAAAAGCTTTCGAAAGCATTTTTCAAACACTCTTGAGGACCGATACAAGAGTCGAACTGAAATTTTCAAAGAAACTTTTTAAAACCCACACTTGAAAAGCAAACAAACCATTTTTGAAAACACAAGTGAGCAAGTATCTAAGAGCCCATGGATAACCATGGATAGAAAGGGTGCTAACACCTTCCCTTTCTATAATCTACCTCCCGAACCGAGAGCAATCTCTATAAGGAATTTTTCTGTGCTTTTGTCCTTTCCATTTGGAGAAAATAAAAGACGGTGGCGACTCTTGCTTCCGCGACATTTCGCGAACCAGCGTTAAACAGTCAGTTCCAGATCCACCGATCACAGAACTGGCGACTCTGCTGAGGACATTTTATAAAGTGAGGTGTACCTTAGGACTAAGATCACTTGTGTTTTCAATTGTTGTGCTTGTTTGCTTTATTATTGTGGGCTGTTTCGGAGTTACATAGATCCTAACCCGGATCTGGGGATACCCTGTTAGGTAGCATAAGCTGTGAGGGACCTGTCCGGCGTAGACCGACACGGGTGAAGCAGTGGCTACGTTGGTGTGGCACCTTGGTCTGTACCGATATCCCTTGTGTTGCAACGAGGAGAATATGGGTCTTCTGAGGAGTCATTAAGCACCAACAACCTTAGAACCTTAAATGACACAACTTGGCCTTTAGAATTGTAGCAGTATGCTACGCCCATTGAGGCTAAACTCTCGTGATGGTTCTGGCTGCAAGAAAAGATTGCGATGCTGGAGTTATGACCGATTGAGGGTAGTCGATGATATTGGGATCCTCTAAGAACCCGGTTACTTTTATAGGACAGGTATGAACCAACAAACTGAAAGAGGGTAGTACCTAAACCTCATGCTGGCCTAAACTTTAGGGGCTTGCCTTGTGTGACTTATGTGCCTTACCATGTTTGCCTTTGTATCTATTTGTGGTGTGCTTTATCATAACATCATAACATCATGAGCATTGCATGCATCCTGCATAAGGACTGACCATTTCAAAGACAAGAGGGTTTCACCTTTGCTCTGTTTTGTAGGACATCATGATGCCTGTGCGAAGGAATACTATCTGGTTCAACTTTGTTCGTTCACCTGAGTTGCTTGAGGAGTTGGTTAGCAGAATTCCAAATACCACTTCCTTCATTCAGAGGCATGGTTCTCTTCTCAGTTTAGTCACTGCAAAGCGGGATCAACAGTTGATGAGTGTTCTGACCCAGTTCTATGACCCCCTGTACCAGTGCTTCACTTTTCAAGACTTCCAGTTGGTCCCTACCCTGGAAGAGTTCTCTGATTTTCTTGGTATCCCTATCTTGGATCAGACTCCCTTTACTGGTTGGGAAAAGACCCTCAGGCTTGAGGATGTTGCTGCAGCTCTTCCCCTGACACATCAAGAGGTAATGGACAACTGGGTAACTAGAAGCGGAGTTAAGGGTTTCTTGGCCAAGTTTATGATCGGTAAAGCTAATAGTTTCTGGAATGACCTGGACTTTAGGGCATATGAAGACATCTTGGCTCTCTTAATCTATGGGTTAGTCTTGTTTCCTAATCCTGACAACTTCATCAATGTCACTGCCATAAGGATCTTTATGTCTCAGAATCCGGTACCCACTCTCTTGGGTGACATCTTGCAACAACTTCATGCTCGTACTACCCGAAGACGAGGAACCCTATGGTGTTGTATCCCTTTGTTGGTGAGGTGGTTTATTTCGCACCTCCCTAAGTTCGTACTGAAGAACCAAGAAGGAAGAGGTTGGGCTCACAGGTTAATGTCTCTCACCGACAAAGACATCATTTGGACTTGCAGAGGTTTGGATGAGATAGTTGTCATTGATCGATGCGGGGAATACCCTAATGTTCCTCTGATTGGTACCCAAGGAGGGATCTCTTACAATCCATGTCTAGCGCTCCATCAGTTTGGAAGAGCAAGAAGAGCAGGCCCCCATGAGATGTTGGTGCCTCACATCAGTTTTGAGTTTCAGGTGGATAGTGACGAGCTGCGTCGTAGGTTCATCAAGGCTTGGGACAAAGTTCATAAAGCTGACCCACAGGAGTTAGGGCCAAAGACTTCTTTACCTATGGAAGCCTACTACAAATGGGTTCGCATCCGTGCTCAGAAGTTAGGTATGCCGTATGAAGCTGTCAGACCTATCATTCTTGAGTGTCCTGACAAGGATGGTGTTCCTCCAACTGTCCTTCCTCCTCAGATACCTACTGATTACGAGACATTGAAGAGATCTTGGTCGCAACTGCGAGAAGAGCGGGATTCTTACCGGGAAAGGTTCAACGAGCAGGAATTAAAGATCCAGAAGCTGACAAAGCAGTTGGAGAATGAGAGAGCTCTGAATGCCTACATCCGTACTAAGAAGAGGAGACCATGGGATCAATAAGGAGCTTCGGATGTTCTTTTACAGTTTTATTTCCCTTTTCAGTATTTCCTTTCATGTAACGCCTAAGGGCAACCTGTCGAATAATTTCAGTTTCAAAGTTGAATCTAATGAAGTGTGTTCCTTTTTGTTTACGAAGTTGATTCCCGATTGTCTTTGAAAACATAAATCATACGCATTCCATTCATCATGTGCATAGCAGGTTTTCTCCTTTTCAGGTTGCTTACCGTTCTTCGCTGTTTATTTCAGCATCATGAATCCTGACTCATCATCAACTGAGACATCCATCAAAGCTCTTCAGGCGCAGAATGCGCAATTTCAGGAATTAATCAAGGGTTTGGCTCAAGGCCAAGAAGAGCTGAAGGCTCTGCTCCTGAAGAAGGAGAAGAAGAAGAAGAGAAGAACTGTTCTGTTCAACTCGGGCCGAAGGTTTGGCGACACTCTGCAGAATGAAGAGGCTGGTTCTTCTGTTGGCAAGAGTACTCCTCAAGCGGAAAAAGGTCCAAGTCCAGTAGTCTCTGACAACGAGACTGATTTTGATGAAGAGCAGTATCCTCCGGCAGAAGACAGATACAAACAGTTGGAAGATAGGTTGAATGCTATGGAGATACAACAGGTAACTGGGCTGGATTTCGGAGATTTGGGTTTGTCCACTGGTGTGATTATTCCTCGGAAGTTCAAAGCACCATCTTTCACTAAGTACGACGGGGCGTCTTGTCCCAAGCTACATCCCAGGTCCTATGTTCGAAAGATTCAACCGTACTCAGCGGATAAGAATTTGTGGATCCACTTCTTCCAGGAGAGTCTTTCAGGGACTCATCTCGAATGGTTCTATCAGCTGGATGGGACCAAGGTTCGTAACTGGGAGAAGTTGGCTACTGCTTTCTATAAGCAGTATCAATATAATGCCGACCTTGCCCCTACACGTACCCAACTCCAGGGTATGTCGTTAGGTTCAAGTGAAGGTTTTAAAGAGTACGCTCAGAAGTGGAGGGATCTGGCTGGCAGGGTGCAGCCTCCGTTGACTGATCGGGAGTTGGTAGACATGTTCTTGGGGACCCTATCTGGGCCATTTTTCAACCATCTTATCGGGAATTCGTCTGCAGGGTTCACTGATCTGATCCTGACTGGAGAGAGAATTGAGGCTGGGTTGAAGTCTGGTAAGATTCCAAAGGGTGCATCTACAGGTTCAGAGAAGAAACCCTTCAAAAAAGAGGCCAGTGTGGTGTATGGGCCTAGAAGGCAAGACAAACCAGAGCGCCGCCAATCTGTCAACGCATTGGTGATTGCGAAGCCTGCAGCCGCTCCTCGGCAAGCTAACCAACCAAGGGCTGAGAGACCCAGAAGGGAATTCACCCGTTTGAGTATGACCTTGTCGCAGATCTTACCACAGTTGCTCTCAACCAACTTAGTAACCGTCAGAGAGGCTCCGAAGTTTGCAAATACTACCTCTCTTAAATACAACCCAAATGCTCGTTGTGCTTATCATTCTGATAGCCCGGGGCATTCCACTGATGACTGTTGGGCATTAAGGAATAAGGTGCAAGACCTTATCGACGCGAAGGAGATACAGTTCGAAGCGCCTGAGAGGCCGAATGTGGTTACTGCTCCTATGCCTCAGCATGGGGTAAATGTTGTTGATGAAGAGGCTTACGCTGTTTCTGTGGATGACCTAGCTACCCCTCTGAAGACTGTCAAGAGGAACCTGCTGCTGGCCGGTTTATTTCCGGGTTGCAGTGAGGGTTGCCTGTTCTGTGCTGTTTCCCTATCTGGTTGTCCCTTGCTGAAGTTAGGTATCCAAAGCCTAATGGATAGCAAGGAGATTCTGTTTAAGAAGTCTGTTGTTCAGTTGGTTCCGGTAGAAGAAGTTTTTGTGGTTACTATCTTCAATAATCCAATCAAGGCTCTCCCGAAGAAGCCTGTTCAAATCATGACTGTTGCACCCGTGGTTATCACTGTTCCGGGACCTCTTCCCTACGTATCTGATAAAGCTGTCCCCTGGCACTATGGGGCAGATGTGTATGTGAATGGGATCAAACAAGAGTTCAACACTGGCGCCAGTATCTGTGATATCACTGGCCCAGCCAAGGTTACCCGCAATGGCAGGCTCTTCTCGCCTGACATTGCACCGCCTGCTACCCAAAGACCCCTCCTTATAACACCTACAAGTGTACCAGTTCCTGTTTCAGATCAAGTTGTTTCCCCTGCTGCCGAGTCATCCAATGCTCGGGGCAAGGGAGTTGAAGATGAGCCTGCCCGGATGGAGGCACCGATACCTGTAAATGCTGAGGCCTCCCAACAAGAGATGGAGGAAATCTTGAAAATCATAAAGAAGAGTGACTTTAATGTTGTGGAACAGCTGGGGCATACGCCCTCCAAAATCTCCATGCTCTCTTTATTGCTGTGTTCAGAGGCCCATGCTAAGGCCTTAATCTCATTTCTCAAGACGGCCCATGTGCCACAGGAAACATCTGCAGTCCAGTTCACTGATTGCGTAGCAAATCTAACAGCGGACAATGGCTTAGGTTTCTCATATGCTGACCTGACTACAAAAGGAAGAGAGCACAATGATGCCCTGCATGTCTCTATCGAATGCAGGGGCACTACTCTGGCACATGTATTGGTGGATACTGGTTCTTCCTTGAATGTTCTACCAAAGAAGGCTTTAGACCGTTTAGATTGTGAAGGCCTGGAACTGAAACCCAGCAATATCATCGTCAGGGCCTTTGACGGTTCAAAAAGGATGGTTCATGGAGAGGTTGACATTCCTATTCGCGTGGGCTCTCAGGTGTTCGACTCTACTTTTTATGTGATGGATATCCGTCCATCGTACTCTTGTCTACTGGGTCGACCTTGGATCCATAAAGTTGGGGCAGTGACCTCTACCTTGCATCAGAAGCTGAAGTACCCCGTCAGAGGGAAGATCGTCACTGTGCAACGAGAGGAGGAGTATATGGTAAGCCATCTGAATTCCTTCAGATACATTGAGATGGACGGGGAGTTCATTGAAACCCCCTTTCAGCATTTCGAGGAGGTGCTTCCAATTTCAGCAGCAGTAGAAACAGCAGTAGAAGAGAATGTTCCTTTGAAGATGGCTTCCCTGAAGGATGCCCGGGCTGTGGTTCAAAAAGGTGAATGTGCTAACTGGGGCAGGCTTCCCGACTTTACACAGAAAACGGACAAGTTTGGGCTGGGTTTTACTGCAGAGGGTCAGAAAGCTATGCGGAAGGCGAAGACTAGAAAACCTCCTGTGCTCATTACAAATCCAGGAGTGAATGCTGTCGGGGAGGACAATGAAGTGGACGAAGCTGAGTTCAATAGCTGGATCTACCCAACGACCGAAGGCGGATTGACCAATTGGATTGTCAAAGACCATACTCCTGTTACTTTTGTTACGCAGTAATAAACTTCTTTGTTTTGTTATTTGTAATAAACAATAAATAAACTCTATGGCCCGGTGTCTTACCCGAGGCGCCGTGGTTTCATTTGTGAGGGCATATAAATTGTCATTTCATATATCATAAATGAAAATCTTGGACGTTTTCTCGCATTACAAATCTTATGCTCCTTTTCTGTCTTTCCTTCCTTTACATATTTTTCAAAACAGCTGTATTTACACACACTCACTCATACAGGTTTCAATCCACTCTGGATCTCACTGGTAACGACTCTGCTACTGCCAATTATGACTTCGAAAATCCGATCAACTTAGCCGAAGACGAAGGTGAAGATGATTGCGAAGTGCCTGGAGAGCTTGCAAGACCTCTACTTCAGGAAGAGAGGGCAATTCAACCACATGAAGAGCCGGTGGAAATAATAAACTTGGGTACTGAGGCAGACAAGAAAGAGGTAAAGATTGGTGCCAACCTAGAGCTCAGCGTGAAGCAACGGTTGACTAAGATGCTACATGATTATGTGGAGATATTTGCCTGGTCCTACGAAGACATGCCCGGGTTGGATACCGATATTGTGGTCCATCACTTGCCAACTAAGGAAGACTGCCCTCCGGTTAAGCAAAAGGTTCGCCGTATGCGTCCAGAGATGTCTGAGAAGATCAAAGCCGAGGTAATGAAACAGTTTGATGCTGGGTTCCTTGCAGTGACTTCTTACCCTCAGTGGGTTGCTAATGTGGTGCCGGTACCAAAGAAAGACGGTAAGGTCAGAATGTGTGTCGACTATAGGGATCTGAACAGGGCCAGCCCCAAGGATGACTTCCCTTTACCTCACATTGATGTCCTTGTTGATAATACAACTCAGCATAAGGTGTTCTCTTTCATGGATGGTTTTTCAGGGTACAATCAGATCAAGATGGCACCTGAAGACATGGAAAAGACTACATTTGTTACTCAGTGGGGCACCTTCTGTTACAAGGTCATGCCATTCGGGTTGAAGAACGTTGGGGCAACCTACCAACGTGCCATGGTTGCTTTATTTCATGACATGATCCATCATGAGATAGAAGTGTATGTTGACGACATGATCGCAAGGTCCCAGACTGAGGAAGAGCACCTAGATCATCTGCAGAAGTTGTTTGACCGGTTGAAACTGTACAAGCTGAGATTGAACCCGAACAAGTGCACCTTCGGGGTAAGATCTGGGAAGTTGCTAGGCTTCGTTGTAAGTGATAAGGGCATTCAAGTGGACCCTGCTAAGGTTAAAGCTATTCAAGAGATGCCAGTTCCTAGGACAGAGAAGGAGGTCAGAGGCTTTTTAGGACGCCTGAATTACATTGCTCGCTTCATCTCACACCTAACTGCTACCTGTGAGCCAATCTTCAAGCTGCTGAAGAAAGATCAGGTAGTACGTTGGAACGATGAATGTCAGGCTGCTTTTGACAGAATCAAGGAGTACCTCCAAGAACCACCTATCCTTATGCCACCGGTTGAAGGGAGACCTCTGATACTATACCTGACGGTGCTCGACAACTCAATGGGGTGTGTGCTGGGGCAGCATGACGAGTCTGGCCGAAAAGAGCATGCCATTTATTACCTTAGCAAAAAGTTTACCGACTGTGAGACCCGATACTCACTGCTCGAGAAAACTTGTTGCGCTTTGGTATGGGCTGCTCGCCGGCTGAGACAGTATATGCTGACTCACACTACCTTGTTGATCTCAAAGATGGATCCTATAAAGTACATATTCGAAAAGCCTGCTCTGTCTGGGAGAATTGCAAGATGGCAAATGATCTTGACGGAATACGACATTCAGTACACAACCCAGAAAGCCATCAAGGGAAGTGTATTGGCAGACCACTTGGCACATCAAGCCGTAGATGACTATCAGTCAATGAACTTCGAGTTTCCGGATGAAAGCATCATGATAGTGACTGATTGTGAAGTACCTGGACCGGATGAAGGACCTGAGGAAGGATCCCGATGGTCCATGCACTTTGACGGAGCCTCCAACGCTTTGGGAAACAGAATCGGCGCTATAATCATATCACCGCAAGGCACTCATACTCCGCCCACTGCCCGACTATGCTTCAACTGTACCAACAACAGGGCAGAGTATGAGGCGTGCATCATGGGTCTTCAAGCTGCGATCGACCTAAGGATCAAGTTTCTAAGTGTCTTCGGAGATTCCGCTCTCGTGATCAATCAGATCAAAGGAGAGTGGGATACGAAACATCTGAATCTTATCCCTTACAGAGAATGCGTGTTGACCTTGATCCCCCACTTCACAGAGATAACCTTTGAACACTTTCCGAGAGAAGAGAATCAGTTGGCGGACGCGTTAGCTACAATGTCTTCTATGTTCAAAGTCAAATGGGATTATGAGGCTCCCCGGATCATCATCTGGAAACTGGACGAACCGGCATACTGTTGCGATCTCGAGACTGAATTGGTGACTGAGAAGCCTTGGTACCATGAAGTGAAGAGATATTTGGAAGCTCAGAAATACCCTGAAGGTGCCTCAGTCAATGATAAGAAATTCCTGAGAAGGTTCGCGGCAAAGTTTTTCCTTAGCAATGGCACCTTGTACAAAAGAAACCATGATTCAACCTTACTGCGTTGTGTGGATAAGACTGAAGCAGGAAAGATCATGGAAGAGCTACATGAAGGGACCTTTGGTACACATTCCAGTGGACATACAATGGCAAAGAAGATCCTTCGGGCAGGGTATTTTTGGTCCATAATGGAAGCTGACTGTTACCAACATTCCAGGACATGCCATAAGTGCCAGATTTATGCAGACAAGGTGCATGTTCCTCCAGTTGCTCTGAATGTTCTGACTGCGCCTTGGCCGTTTGCAATGTGGGGCATAGACATGATCGGTGAGATTAAACCTACGGCATCTAATGGGCATCGCTTCATCCTAGTGGCGATTGATTATTTCACGAAGTGGGTCGAAGCAGCATCCTATGCTACGGTAACCAAGACTGTTATGGCACGGTTCATTCGGCATAACCTGATCTGTCGATACGGTGTCCCTGAGAGAATTATTACAGACAACGGTACCAATCTGAATAATAAGATGATCACTGAGCTCTGCGAGCAGTTCAAAATACAGCACCACAATTCTTCTCCTTACAGACCGAAGATGAATGGGGCTGTAGAAGCAGCAAATAAGAACATCAAGAAAATCGTACAGAAAATGACAGTGACTTATAAAGATTGGCACGAGATGTTACCGTTCGCTCTACATGGGTACCGTACCTCAGCTAGGACGTCAACCGGGGCAACTCATTTCTCCTTGGTTTATGGTATGGAGGCCGTCTTGTCGATCGAAGTGCAAATACCCTCTCTCCGGATAATGAAAGATGCAAATCTGAACGAGGATGATTGGATCCAGACACGACTTGATCAGCTCAACCTTATTGACGAAAAGAGACTTGCTGCTATCTGTCATGGTCAGACGTATCAGAAACGGATGATCAGGGCATTTAACAAAAAGGTCAGACCACAGGAATATCAAGTTGGGGGTCTGGTAATCAAGCGAATCATCCTTCCTCAGAGTGATCCAAGGGGCAAATAGACCCCCACGTACGAAGGGCCATTTGTGGTTAAGCATGTGTTCTCAGGAGGAGCCATGATTCTAACCAACATGGATGGTGACGACCTTCCTCACCCCGCCAATGCAGACATAGTAAAAAGATACTACACATAAAAAGACCCGCTAGGCTGACATGCCTAGGCAAAAATTAGGGCTTCCCGGCGAACCAAAAGGGTTCGGGCAAAATGAAGGGATGAAATGAAAAAAATCTGTACACCCGGCAAGTCGAAAACCTGAAAAGGCGGCTTGGGCAAAAATGGGTATCCCGGTGGACTGAAAACCCGAAAGGGCGGTCCAGGCAAAAGTTAGGGATAAAAGCGTAATACTATGTCTCATTGGATCACTTTGCATCCAGAATCCGGTATCTACATCAAGCTCAGACGACATCGATCAGTCAGCTTCACCTTCAACCAAGGTCATCAAGTGATGAGATGCTCAGAGTTATAAAGGCAATAGCAGAGTTGAAACCCAGTGGGATCACTCATTTCACACAGCTGTTTTATTTTCTCTTGTACAAAATTTGTATAAACTCTTTTGTTCGGCGGCGTTCTCTTACTAGGACGTCAGCCTCTTATACACAAACGCCTATTTACAGGCCATTCAAAAATCAGTACAAATATATTTTTCAGTTAAAAGTGCCAATTGTTTTTCCTTTTCTGTTTTGTTTTGCGAAGAACGTCCAAGGTTTAATTTGTGATATATGCATTGACAATAATTTGCTAACTCATAAATATTTGCATGCGAAACAAAGAATTAATTATAGGTGACATTAGAAACAGGGGCAATAAAAAGTTGTCTAAGCAATCTAATTGTTCTGTCCTCCAAGGTACCAAGGTAGGTTCAGCATGAAGAACACAACCAGGCATCTTAATCCCCCAGAGAGTGAGCCAGCAAGCAATACACTTTCTCCAAGCAAAGTTATCAAATCTTAAAGAAGTTGGGTATCCTCCAGCAGATCTCAACATTCCCCGGCAGCATGTATATTCTTAACAAGCATCCCCGGCAATCTTGGTCTAAAGATTGTTCCCCGGCGGTATATCAAACATTCAATGGATTCACTACCCCCGCAGTTCAAAGCTTCCCCAAGAGAGTCCAATCCAGTTTCCCCAGGAAAGTTGGAATCCATCTCCCCAAGCGGTAAGCTTATCCCCAGTAAATTCTGGAAGCTTATCCGCGCAGAACACGAATGCGTCGCCCGGCTTTATTCAAAGAGTTATTTCCCTACCAGGATATAATTGGGTTATCCTCAGCCAAAAGCCACGGAAAGAGTGTTCTTGACGAAGTCTTCTTATCCCCAGCGAAGTCTGTTAACACTTCCAACTCAACAATGGTATCCCCAGCAAGTTACTATCAACAGCTCAACAAAGTACTTCTCTCCCCACAGAGTATTGCTTCCCAGCAGGATCGTTAGAGTACTTTTCTCCCCGCAGAGTAATCCATTCGCCAGGTTTATTCCCCAACGGATTCATCTTCTCCTACCGGTATTCTTGCAACTATCATCCCCGGCGGAATCAGAATCTATTCTTCAAACAATCAGCCCAGGAGTGACTTCCCGGCACCCGTCAAGGATTTACTTTCCTAGACGAAAGATACATTCATAAACATCTTCATACATTATAGCATGCATATACACATCATGAACATACAATCTCATTCATTCTGAGAACATCACGCATGTCATACATCATGACATTTCATACAACTAACGTTTTGTCTTTTCAGGACAAAGGTTAATATAAAGATGATTACTATCAACAGTCGCAACTAAAGGTCCGATTCCTGTATCTTGCCAGGGTGTATCTGTTGACGACTAATTCCAGACCCGATTCCTGTATCTTGCCAGGGCATGTCTGAAGAGTTTGAGGATCCGATTCCTGTATCTTGCCAGGGTGTATCTGTTGACGACTAACATTACCAGACTCGATTCCTGTATCTTGCCAGGGCACGTCTGAAGAGTTCGAAGATCCGATTCCTGTATCTCGCTAGGGTGTATCTGTTAACGACTAACATTACCAGACTCGATTCCTGTATTCTTCCAGGGCACGTCTGAAGAGTTCGAAGATCTGATTCCTGTATCTCGCCAGGGTGTATCTGTTGACGACTAATATTACCAGACTCGATTCCTGTATCCTGCCAGGGCACGTCTGAAGAGTTCGAAGATCTGATTCATGTATCTTGCCAGGGTGTATCTATTGATGACTAACATTACTAGATTCGATTCCTGTATCCAGCCAGGGCACATCTACATAAAGAGTTTGAAGATCAACTCCTGTAATAGGCCAGGTAATTATTTTTCTTTCTCAGGTACGCAAGTTCTCGCTAAGGAATCTCTTACGCGATCGACACTTAGATGGCATCTATAAGCCCATACACGCAACAACGGTCTCCAGGTGGCATCTATAAGCCCATCCTCCCATCCATCAGTCTCCAAATGGCATCTATAAGCCCATTCCCTGCATCATACTGCTGACACTCTACTATGCGAGTGCAAATTTCTGGGCACTCTAGTGTTCAATCATCTTCCACCTTCGGATTACGAAAGGCACGCCAGCCAATCTACATCCTCAGGTTTAAGAAGATTGAACAGGGGCAACTGTTGTACCCCAAAATTTGCCCTCCCATATTTCTCAAAACATTTCAAGAAAAATTCACAAGTCCAACCTGGCGCGTCATATTCAGGTATTCTTTCGCCAAGATATCTCTGATAACATATTCTCAAATTCAGGTTCGGCTCAAGAGTCAATTCTTTAAAGAAGGTATCCGAATGTGTGAGTTTTCTTGAAGAAATATAGTGAAAAAGTGTGCTGAAAGTGCAGTTTTTATGCGCTAAAAAATTCATAACTTGAAGATCGTGACTCGTTTTGAACCCGTTCCGGTGGCCAAAATTCCGTCTTGACATTATCTACGTTTTCATCTCTCACGGCTGGAAGCCAATTTCGATCAGAAGGTCTTCAAAAATGTGGATTTATCAAGTATTTTCGTGCAGAAAATTTGTGACAGAAGTTTATTTGCGTCATGTTCAAAAAATCATAACTTGGTCGATTTTCGTCGTATCGAGCTGGTTCTGGTGCCAAAATTTCACAAATTGAGTTGACTACATTTTCACAGAAGGTATTGAGTTCAAACGGTATTCAAAAGGCCTTCATTTTTTGCTCAGAGTGCGTGACACGCTGAAAATCCTGAATGCTGAATATTATTTCATCTGGGCCGAAACTTCGAAAATTCATAACTCGGTCAATTTTTATCGGATTGGACTCATATTTTTACACAAGGTTACTGACTCATAGATCTACAACTTTGCTTCAAAAGTCGAAACCAAATTATGCACCGATCAATACCAGTTTTTTATTGAAGAACGTGTCAGAGTCGACACTGAAGCCCAAAATAAGTTTGTCTGAGCTGAAACTTCAAAAATTCATAACTAATTCACCGTTTATCCGATTGAGTCGATTTTCGGACAGGAGTTAGTTATCGATGCCGGCTACATTTTGTTTTCACATTTCAACTTCAAAAAATGCACTTAAGTCCCTGCGATTTATCCTGGAAAGTGACGAATTCAAGTGAATATTGGAGACCCAATTGCACATTCAAAGCCCATTTGCTTTACCCTAATTTCCATTATATAATCACCTTTTCACACAAACCAGAGGAGAAAGAGGAGGAGAAAAAGAGAGAGAAAACCTTGCCACAACACTGTTAGAATATCAAATTCTTTCAAGAACCCTAAAACCTTGAAATCCTTATTACAAATCCCTCTCTCACTACAAACAAGTCATCTCAGTTACAAACCAACATCTTATTACTTCTTCAGTAAGGGTAAGGCTGGCTTGATCTCCATGATCTAAAGGGCATAAAAGCATTCATGTCACTACTTTTCCAGTAAGGGTAAGGTTGATTTGATCTCCATGATCAAAAGGGTATAATCATTCATACATGCCATATTGTGCCTAAACATTAAATTTCTTCATATATTGGCTTTATTTGCATTTTATGATTTTATTTAATATGTTCGTGAGATTCAATACTGCATATTTAGACAGGATCCCATGCAGGTTCATTAAGGAAAGTTGAGGCCAAAAGCCAAAAGCCAAATGGCCAAAGTAGAAAAACTTATGCATGACACTAATACATGGCGAGACAGACATCCTGAGAAGATTAAGGAACGTTGAAGCCAAAACGCAAATGGCCAAAAGCCAAAAGCCAAATGGCCAAAGTAGAACAACGTATGCATGATGAGGCCAGAACACAAATGGCCAAACCACTCCAATTCACCTCCAAAAAGGGGACAGAAACCCCCCAAGGTATTGTATTTTCTTTCTTTTCCTTATTTTATTTATTTCAATTATTTCTTTTTTTAATTAATTCCTTTAATTTAACTTATTTTCATAAAATATAAAAAAATAGTAAAAAACAGAAAAGTCATAAAAATCAAAATATATTTATTTAATTAATATTTTTTGTAAATAAATTTCACTAATAATTAATTATTTATTTTTATAAATCAAATTGCCATTAATTCATTAATTTAATTTTAGGTTTAAATTTTAACATGTTTTTCTTAATAAATAAAAGTTGTAGAATTAGGGTTAATTAGTTAATTTCATTTAATTCACATAAAAAACCATAAATCCAAAAAATCTCAAAATAATTTATTTTTTCATTTTAATTTAATTAATTTAATAATTTAATTTAATTTCATTAAAAAGGGTCCAACGCCCTCGCTTCCAATTTTAATTCCAATTCGCGCATTTTATTTTGCTTCTTATAATATTAATGTAATTCTCCCAAAGCCTTGTAAACTCGGATATTTTATTTCTCGCACTTTACTTCTTTATTTTCTGTCAAACCGGGTCCTGGATTAAATTTGGCGATGTGGACCCGCGCCTTTGTAATAGTTTAGAACTTTTAATTTCCGTATCTTTTTAACTGTTAACAAATGCATGCAAGAATGAATGACAAAAATAAAAACAAACGCATAGATCACTTTGACATGAACAAGATAAAAATAAATGAATCTGACACACAAATCACACACCACCCCTAGGGTACGCCTCACTGTTGCCTTGCCTCGAAAGGTGATCGTCGAGTAGAGGATGTTTTAGTAAGTCCTCATGATCCGGGAACCTGGCATGAGGGTAGCTTCTAAGGTATCTTCCCATTACTCCGGTGATCACACTGTTGCCTTGTCCCTCGAAACGTGGCCGTCGACTATAGGACGTCTTAGTGAGTCCTTATGTTCCATTGATCTGGTTGCCTCAAAACAAGTTGCCTCGGAATAGTTGCCTCGGAATAAAAAGGATCAATGGCATAAAGGTAGCTCCTAAGGTATCTTACCATTGCTCGGTGACCATACTGTCCCAAAACTCGAATTGACCCGAACACCTCCAACGGTGGTGCTACCTACCTCTCAATGGTGGGATGGCACTACTTTAAAGGACATCTACATAGACGAATTCCTTAGGGTAGGTAGGTTCTCGTAGATACTTGCTCTAATCTCAAAACAAATTCAAAATACTTTTCACACCGACACCTTTTCAAAAAGCTTTCGAAAGCATTTTTCAAACACTCTTGAGGACCGATACAAGAGTCGAACTGAAATTTTCAAAGAAACTTTTTAAAACCCACACTTGAAAAGCAAACAAACCATTTTTGAAAACACAAGTGAGCAAGTATCTAAGAGCCCATGGATAACCATGGATAGAAAGGGTGCTAACACCTTCCCTTTCTATAATCTACCTCCCGAACCGAGAGCAATCTCTATAAGGAATTTTTCTGTGCTTTTGTCCTTTCCATTTGGGGAAAATAAAAGACGGTGGCGACTCTTGCTTCCGCGACATTTTGCGAACCAGCGTTAAACAGTCAGTTCCAGATCCACCGATCACACACGGTGTCAGGAAAGAATGGATGGTTGTTGAAGACCCGGTTTTTGAGAAGGCTGACCCCGACATCGGCAACATTGTGGGAACCAACAAAATAACCAGAAGTGGAAGAGTGTTATCCCCTGAGATTGCTCCTCCGAAAACTGTTATCGGTCCTGTGATCATTCCTGCTTTTGTTCCTATTGATACTACTACTATAGTTCTTGTGGTTACCCCTGCAGACACCCCTATCACCGAGTCGACCGAGACTTGGGGCAAAGGCATTTTGGTTGAACCTGTCGGGATGAAAGCGCAATCAGCATCTATCCCAGAGGCTTCTAAGAAAGAGATGGAAGAAATTTTGAAAATTATAAAGAGAAGCGACTACAATGTAGTCGAACAGCTAGGGCAGCCCCCTTCAAATATTTATATGCTAGCTTTAATGTTGTGCTCTGAAGCTCATGCGAAGGCCTTGGTAAAATTTCTTAAAACCGCCCATGTGCCACAGGAAACCTCTATTGACCAATTCGAAGATTGTGTGGCCAGTTTGACAGCTGATAACGATTTGGTACTTTTTGATGTTGATCTGACACCTAGAGGGAGGAAACATAATAAGGCATTGCATGTATCTGTCGAATGCAGGGGAACTACTTTGGCCCATGTCCTGGTAGATATTGGTTCATCATTGAATGTTCTGCCTAAGAAGGCTCTGGATAGACTAGACTGTGAAGGTTTTGAAGATGTGAAAAACACAAGAAGGGGGGTTGAATTTTTAAGACTTGAAATCAAATGCAGACAACACGTTATTTTTATCCTGGTTCGTTTGACCTCAAACTACTCCAGTCCACCCGCCAAGGTGATTTCGCCTCTCTCCAACGAGGACTTAATTCACTATATTCAACTGAATATTACAACTGCTTTAGCAACTGCTAAAGCCTTCTTGAGTCCGAAACCACAACCCGGTTTCCTCAAGAAAATTCACTAAATAGATAATTGTATATAAAAGTGTACAGAGGTGTTTCTAAATAAACAGTATCACAAACTTGTGATGTATTACACAACTTAATATTGTATTGATGAAGATGAAGAGCGTTTGTAGCTTTACTGACTTTTCACGTTTTGTGTCGTTGTTCATCTCTTCTGAAATCTTCTTCTAGTCTTCTTTATATAGGCTTTGCAATAGAGACATAAGAAGATACTTTTGGTATGTCCATAACACGCGTTTAATGAGCTTTCCAAAACAGGAGATTCTTGTCTGTTTGTAGCCGTTGCATATGATCTTGCATTGATGGAGTTGTAACGCTTGAGAGACAGTATCAGATATTCTGTTTTGCTGCGCTGGTGCATTCAGAAGTTCAAACAGAACTTCTTCATATAAACGTGTTATGCATATTTGATGCTGCTGAATCTTTCATGATCCGCTTAACTTCTGTGCTTGCATAATTAGAACTTCTGATAATGTTCTGGCAGATCTTCCAGTTGCATTAGAACATCTTTTTCACATCAGAACTTCTGCATGTAAAGATACTTATTATTAGCAAGCATATTTGTTCTTTATATCATGTGTTTGTTATCATCAAAACTCTTGCTGGGCTGTAGAACTAAATTATGTTCTAACAATCTCCCCCTTTTTGATGATGACAAAAACTAGTATATTTTGATGGAAAATAAAGAACAAAAATTAAAAGGAAGGCTCCCCCTGAGTAGAGTACTCAGCTATGAAGAAAATAAAATAAAATACTTCCCTGACGATCTTCTGATATGAGTCAACACAAAATATTCTCCATTCTCCCCCTTTTTGTCAGGAATCAAAAAGTGGTAAAGACTCTTATTGGCTTGCTCTGACAGAAGTGCTTTAAACAGTGTGACATCCTCTTCTGGATACTTCTGAGATTCTATAGAGAGCTTCTGATGCTGTATTTCCATTCCTGTTTCAAATAGTTTCAGAGCCAGTAATCTTCTGTTTCTGATTGCCTCTGAAACCTGCGAATCTTTTAAATTCCAGGCTTTGGAATATATGCTTTCTTTCCTCTATGTGTAGACAGCATCCATAGTTCAGGTGTTAATACTGGAGTTTCAACCTTGCTGTTAAAAATACCTGCAACATATATTATTTTGTCTTTTGGTACCCATATCTTTCTGGGTCCATGACTGTTAGAGTTTCCAAAATTCTGTTTGAATTTTGGTTTAGTATGAAACGCCTTACCAACATGTTTGATATCGTGTGTTTGTTCAGTGGTGAAGTGAGAATAGAGAAAAGTGCGTTTGATAACCAAATCCTTGACTGTCTTAGGTTGGGATTCTTTTCCTTTGTATCCTATACGTATTCTGCAATTCTTGCTGACTCCATAGATCATTGAAGCCATTTTGCTTCTATCTATGTTGTTAGTCATAAACTTCTGAAAGCTTTGATCATATTCCTTTATGATCTTATCAGCATTAATGGGATCCTCTAAGATTATTTCCTTCTAAGAGTTTTGTAAATTATTTTCTAGTTTTGAAATTTTTTCTTTTAACTCAGAGTTTTCTAATCTCAGACTCTCAGTTTCTTCAGATTCAAAGGCAATATCCTTTTTCAGGTTCTTGCATTTGACTGAGCTACTGATATCGTTCCAGAATCTCGCTCAGACTTTCTGCAAGATCAGTTTTAGACAGATTAATTGCAAAGTTAGGGAATACCTCTTCAGTGTGTGATTCTGAGTCTGAACCAGAGGCTTAACTGTCTTCTGATATGTTTGTCATGAGAGCTATGTTTTCTCTTTCATTATCTGACTCTGAGTCAGTTTCAGAGGTATCTGAATCGTCCCATGTTGCCATGAGGCTTTTCTTCTTCTGCTTGTGCTTCCATAGATGATTGATTCTTCTAGATAGAGAAGACAGTTCTTCTTCTTCTGATGAGGATTCTCTTAAGTTTTTTGCTTCTGCTTCTGCCTGCAAAATTTTGGTTTCATATTTGTTAGATTTCAGAGCGAGAGACTTACATTGCTTCTGAGGCTCATCGTCTTCGAGCTCTATCTCGTGACTTCTGAGGAAGCTGACAAGTTCCTCCAGAGAGATTTTGTTGAGATCCTTAGCTAGCTTCAGCACTGTGACCATTGGCCTCCACTGTTTTGGTAAACTTCTGATGATCTTCTTTACATGATCAGCAGTTGAGTACCCTTTGTCCAGCATCTCTAGCCCTGCCACCAGAGTTTGGAATCTAGAGAACATTGTTTCAATTTTTTCGTCTTCTTCCATTCTGAAGGCTTCGTACTTCTGAATGAGCGTAAGGGCTTTGGTTTCTTTTACTTGCAAGTTGCCTTCATGCGTCATTCTTAGAGAATCAAACATGTTCTTAGTTGTTTCTCTGTTTGTGATCTTCTCATACTCTGAATATTAGATGGCACTCAGGAGAATCGTTATGGCCTTGTGATGATTTCTGAAATCACGTTTTTGCTGATCAGACATTGCTTTCCTGTCAATCTTCTGACCGCTTTCAGCAACAGGATGTATGTATCTATCAGTTACCACATCCCAGAGGTCAGCATCATAGGCTAGGAAGAAACTTCTGATCATATCCTTCCAGTAGTCAAAGTTTTCACCATCAAATATTGGAGGACTAATGTTGATGTTCTGACTCGTTCCCACCATAGTGTTTTTCTTACGCTGGATCTTGTACTGACATGGTTAAGTGTTTATGAACTCAGAACCAGGAGCTCTGATGCCAATTGAAGATGTGAAAAACACAAGAAGGGGGGTTGAATTGTTAGGACTTGAAATCAAATGCAGACAACACGTTATTTTTATCCTGGTTCGTTTGAACTCAAACTACTCCAGTCCATCCGCCAAGGTGATTTTGCCTCTCTCCAACGAGGACTTAATTCACTATATTCAACTGAATATTACAACTGCTTTAGCAACTGCTAAAGCCTTCTTGAGTCTGAAACCACAACCCGGTTTCCTCAAGGAAATTCACTAAACATATAATTGTATATAAAAGTGTACAGAGGTGTTTCTAAATAAACAGTATCACAAACTTGTGATGTATTACACATCTTAATATTGTATTGATGAAGATGAAGAGTGTTTGTAGCTTTACTGACTTTTCACGTTTTGTGTCGTTGTCCGTCTCTTCTGAAATCTTCTTCTAGTCTTCTTTATATAGGCTTTGCAATAGAGACATAAGAAGATACTTTTGGTATGTCCATAACACGCGTTTAATGAGCTTTCCAAAACAGGATATTCTTGTCTGTTTGTAGCCGTTGCATATGATCTTGCATTGATGGGGTTGTAACGCTTGAGAGACAGTATCAGATATTCTGTTTTGCTGCGCTGGTGCATTCAGAAGTTCAAACAGAACTTCTTCATATAAACGTGTTATGCATATTTGATGTTGCTGAATCTTTCATGGTCCACTTAACTTCTGTGCTTGCATAATCAGAACTTCTGATGATGTTCTGGCAGATCTTCCAGTTGCATTAGAACATCTTTTTCACATCAGAACTTCTGCATGTAAAGATACTTATTATTAGCAAGCATATTTGTTCTTTATATCATGTGTTTGTTATCATCAAAACTCTTGCTGGGTTGTAGAACTAAATTATGTTCTAACAGGTTTGACCTTAAAACCCAGCAATATAGTGGTAAGGGCCTTTGATGGTTCGAAGAGAATCGTGCACGGGGAGGTGGACATCCCCATCAAAGTTAGAACTCACAACTTTGATTCAACTTTCTATGTGATGGATATTCGTCCTTCCTATTCCTGTTTATTAGGCCGACCTTAGATTCATGACGTTGGTGCTGTCACCTCTACATTACATCAGATGTTGAAATATCCAATCAAGGGAAAAATCATCACTGTCCATAGAGAGGAGGAATATATGGTCAGTCACCTGAACTCTTTCAGGTATGTGGAAATGGATGGTGAATTCATCGAAACTCCATGTTAGCATTTTGAGGAAGTCCCACAAATAGTTGCGGAAACCAAAATTGTTTCCAAAGTCCAGAAGATTATCAGACATCTGTTGAAGATGGCTTCTCTGAAAGATGCCAAGGCAGTAGTCGAAGAAGGTGGGTGTACCATTTGGGGCCAACTCCCAGATATTCCCTACAAATTTGATAAATTTGGTTTGGATTTTACTTCAGGAGCCCAGAAAGTTGTTCGTCGTGCTCGTTCTAGGGGACCACCTGTGCGGATCAGCAACCATGAAGTCAACATAGTGAAAGATAGTGATGATAGTTGTGACCTGGAAGAATGGATTTTTCCAACTATCTGCGGAGGACTCAACAACTGGGAAGCCAAAGAATTTGTCCCTATTACTTTTATCTAATAGTAATTATCTTTAAATTTTTGTCGAACTTGTAATAATTAAACAATTTAGACTTTAAAACCTTGTGTCTTACCCGAGGCACAACGGTCCATTTGTGAGGCTTGTTACTTCATTTTCATATGTCATCAATGAATCATGGATGTTTTTACATGCAAATTTTACGCTCTTTGTTCTTCTTTTTTCTACATCTTTATGTTTTTTAAAGATAGTTATGCTCTTACACACACTACATATCAAAATGCAGATCCACATCCACTCAGGATCCCATGGGTAACGATTCTGCTATGGCCTATTATGACTTTGAAAATCCGATCTACCAAGCCGAAGACGAAGGTGAGGAAGATTTTGAGGTGCCAGGGGAACTGGCTAGGTTACTACAACAGGAAGAAAGGACCATACAGCCCCATGAAGAACCGGTTGACACAGTTAATTTAGGTACCGAAGAGGACAAGAAAGAAGTCAAGGTAGGTGCCAATCTGGAACCTAGTGTCAAGAAGCGCTTAACTCATTTACTACATGACTATGTTGAGGTCTTTTCCTGGTCATATGAAGACATGCCAGGACTTGACGTTGATATCATGGTCCATCGTCTACCGACAAAAGAAGACTGCCCTCCGGTAAAATAGAAAGTCCGTTGCATGCGGTCAGAAATGTAAGAGAAGATCAAGACTGAAGTCATGAAACAGTTCAACGACGGATTCTTAGCTGTCACCTCATATCCACAATGGGTCGCCAATGTTGTTCCAGTGCCTAAAAATGACGGTAAAGTACGTATGTGTGTGGATTATAGAGATTTGAATAGGGCAAGCCCTAAGGATGATTTTTCGCTTCCCCATATCGATATTCTGGTTGACAATACTACACAGCAAAAAGTATTCTCCTTCATGGATGGTTTCTCCGGGTACAATCAAATCAAAATGGCACCCGAGGACATGGAGAAAATGACCTTTTTCATACAGTGGGGCATGTTCTGTTACAAAGTTATGCCATTCGGGTTGAAAAACGCTGGGGCAACTTATCAGCGCGCCATGGTAGCTCTGTTTCACGATATGATCCATCACGAGAGAGAGGTCTACGTGGATGACATGATAGCCAGATATCAAACTGAAAAGGAACATCTTGACCATTTGCAGAAACTGTTTGAAAGGCTAAAGAAATACAAGCTAAGGTTGAACCCGAGTAAATACACATTTGGAGTGAGGTCTGGTAAACTCCTAGGCTTCATCGTCAGTGATAAAGGTATCGAAGTGGACCATGCAAAGGTAAAAGCAATACAAGAAATGCCTGCACCTCGCACCGAGAAGGGAGTCGGAGGATTCTTAGGACGGCTAAACTATATCTCCAGATTCATTTCTCACCTGACTGCTACTTGTGAACCAATCTTCAAATTACTGAAGAAAGATCAAGTGTTGGATTGGAACGACGACTGCCAGGCTGCATTCGACAGGATCAAAGAGTACCTTCAAGATCCTCTTGTTTTGATGCCACCAGTCGAGGTAAGACTTTTGATCATGTATCTAACTGTCTTGGAAAATTAAATGGGGTGTGTGCTGGGGCAGCATGAAGAGTCTGGCTGAAAAGAGCATGCAATATACTACCTGAGTAAAAAGTTTACTGACTATGAAACCAGATATTCACTGCTCGAGAAAACTTGCTGCACTCTGGCATGGGCTGCTCGCCGGCTAAGACAGTATATGTTGACCCATACTACCTTGTTGATATCCAAGATGGATCCAATTAAATACATATTCGAGAAGCCCTCCATCTCTGGAAGAATATCAAGATGGCAGATGATCTTGACTGAATACGACATTCAATACACTACCCAAAAAGCAATAAAGGGCAGTGTGCTAGCCGATCACCTTGCTCATCAGGTTGTGGATGACTACCAGTCCATGGAATTCGAGTTCCCGGATGAAGAAATCATATTGGTAAACAATTGTGAAGAACTCAGACCATATGACGGATCTGAACAAGGATCCCGATGGACCTTGGTTTTTAACGGGGCTTCCAACGCACTCGGCAATGACATAGGTGTTGTGATCATATCCCCTGAAGGATGCCATACTCCCTTCACTGCAAGACTTTTTTTCAATTGTACCAATAATATGGCGGAATATGAAGCATGTATTATGGGTCTCAAAGCCGCCATAGATTTGGGAATCAAGTCCTTAAGGTTATTTGGAGATTCAGCCTTAGTCATCAGTCAGATCAAAGGAGAATGGGACACAAAGCACCCAAATCTCATCCCGTACAAAGAACATGTGTTGACATTAATCCCATATTTTTAGGAAATTACCTTTGAGAATTTTCCACGAGAGGAAAATCAACTAGCAGACGCGCTAGCCACTATGTCATCCATGTTTAAAATCAAGTGGGATAATGAGGCTCCCCAGATCACCATTGAGTGGATGGACAAACCAGCTTACTGTCACGAGATCGATACTGAAGAAGTAGTGGACAAGCCTTGGTTCCATGAAGTTAAGAGGTATCTCGAGACCCAAGAGTATTCGGAGGGAGCTTCAGTCAATGATAAGAAGTTCTTGAAAAGATTTTCGGCTAAATTTTCCTCAGTAACGGAATCCTCTATAAACGCAACCTTGATTCTACTTTGCTTCGTTGCGTAGACCAGAGTGAGGTAGAAAAGATCATGGCTGATTTACATGAAGGTACCTTTGGCACTCATTCTAGTGGACACACGATGGATAAAAAGATCCTACAGGCAGGATACTACTGGTCCACCATGGAAGTGAATTGTTATCAACATTCACGAACTTGTCACAAGTGCCAGATCTATGCTGACAAAGTACATGTGCCTATGGTTCCCCTAAATGTCATGACTGCTCCTTATCCCTTCACAATGTGGGGCATTGAAATAATTGAGGAGATCAAACCTACATCTTCTAATGGACACCGCTTCATCTTAGTTGCCATTGATTACTTCACGAAGTGGGTCGAGGCAGCTTCATTCACTTCTGTTACCAAGAACATTGTGGCCCGATTCATCAAACAGAATCTCATCTGTTGGTACGGTATCCCGGAGAGAATCATCACGGATAATGGTACCAATCTCAACAATACTATGATTACCGCACTATGCGCGCAATTCAAGATCCAGCACCATAACTCCTCTCCTTACCGGCCGAAGATGAATGGTGTTGTAGAAGCCGCAAACAAAAACATCAAGAAGATCATACAAAAAATGATAATGACCTACAAGGACTCGCATGAGATGTTACCATTTTCTCTCCATGGTTAGCGTACCACGGCACGCACGTCAACAGGGGCAACTCATTTCTCTTTAGTATACAGTATGGAAGTCGTCCTACCAATTGAAGTCCAAATACCTTCTCTGAGAATCATAACAGATGCAGGGTTGAATGAAGATGAATGGATTCAAACTCGACTTGACCAGTCGAATGTGATCGATAAGAAGAGGCTTACGGTTGTCTGTCATGGCCAGATGTACCAAAAATGCATGATCAAAGCTTTTAACAAGAAGGTAAGACGTCAGGTATATCGGGTTGGTGACTTGGTAATCAAGTGTATCATATTGCCACAAGGTGATCCCAGGGGAAAATGGACTCCTACATACGAAGGACCATTTGTGATCAAAAACATATTCTCTAGTGGAGCAATGATCTTAACCACAATGGATGGCGACGAACTTCTGCACCCTGTAAACGCGGACATAGTTAAAAGATACTACGCATGAATAAAGACCCGCTAGGTCAACTGGCCTAGGCAAAAATTAGAGCGTCCTGCCGAACCAAAAGGGTTTGGGCAAAAATTAAGGATAAAACACAAAACAAATCTGTACACCCGGCAAGCTGAAAACCTGAAAGGGCGGCTTGGGAAAAAAAGGGTATCCCGGTGGTATGAAAACCCAAAAGGTAGTCCAGGCAAAAGTTAGGAATTGAAAGCGTATGACTATGTCTCACTGGATCACCTTACAGACAATCTTTAGTATCAGCTGACAAACTCAAATGGTTCTAATCAATCCAATCAGCTTCAGACAAAGAAGAGTGGGAACCCCATGGGATTAGTTCACATAGCTATCTTTTCTTTGTATCAATTTTCATTTTCTACAACGACATTCCCTTACTAGAATGTTCGTCTCTTTGTATAAAAATACTTATTCAAGTTAATACAAGGATATTCCTTTGAAAGTGCAAAACTATTTGTTTTCTCTTTTATTTCCCTGTTTTGTTTGCAAAAGCGTCCAATGATTATTTTTGAACATATGCATTTGAATGTAATTACTGTTTACAAATGAGCTCAAAAAAGGGAGGAACTAAACAAAAAGACAATTACTAATGGTTTTAAGAAACAGGACAATATTTATGGACCATTTCACAAAACCCCCACAGGTACGTTCTCCAGCAGAGCAGAGGTAAGAACATCTTGCTGCAGGATCATTGTAACATCCCCAGCAGGTAGCTTAATGGTGCCTTTTGCCTTCATATCTCCGACGGAGCAAAATTTCTAGTTACCACCTCAAAAACTCTTCAGCAAAAGTCGCTCAGCTTCTCAGGATTCCCCAGCAGGATTTCATAAAGTCCACGGACAATGCACGACATTTCTCTTCCCCAACAGAATTTATTTCTCTAATTATGAAAACCCATCCTTCAACATTTCAACTTCTAATAGAACATGAAGACATACACTCATCATTCTCAGTAGCAGTCAGGGATTTATTTTCCCTAATCCAACGACACTACATTAGAACAATTAATATGTTCAATACATTGCATTCATACGTCATAAAATTGACAACGCAAATGCACATCTATCTCTTCACTTTTTCGGGAAAGATCAATCAACAGAAAATTATCGTCAAATTTTCAACAAGACAAGGCAAATATCTGTGAACAAACCGATTACACATCAATTCCTGAGAAAGGAATGGTCGACCATCTACATAACAAATATTTCCTTCAGACCCCTGCTGGTTCAGTTTAAATCTCTCAACGGTTTATTTTGATTCTTTCTTGCAGACATATTCTCTGGTTCAGATAAGTCGCTTCAAGATTTTTTCTGATTCTTCTCCAGACTCCTGTTGGTTCAATTTAAATCTCTCAACAGTTTATTCTGATTCTTTCCCGCAGATATCTTCTCCGGTTCAGATAAATCGCTTTAAGATTTATTCTGATTCTTCTCCAAACCCCTGCTGGTTCAGTTTAAATCTCTCAAAGGTTTATTCTGATTCTTTCCCACAGACATCTTCTCTGGTTCAGATAATTCGCTTCAAGATTTATTCTGATTCTTCTCCAGACTCCTGCTGGTTCAGTTTAAATCTCAACGGTTTATTATGATTCTTTCCCGCAGACATCTTCTCTAGTTCAGATAAATCGCTTTAAGATTTATTCTGATTCTTCTCCAGGCCCCTGCTGGTTCAGTTTAAATCCCTCAATGGTTTATCCTGATTCTTTCCTAGTAGACACTTTCTCTGGTTCAGATAAATCGCTCAAAGATCTATTCTGATTCTCTCCAATTAAAGAATACCCAAGACCTCTTTTGGTTCAGTTTAAACCTCTCAACGGTTTATCCTGATACTTTCCAAATAGACGTTTTCTCTGGTTCAGATAAATCTCTCCAAGATTTATTATGATTCTTTCCAGTCAAATAATATTCAAGACTTCTGCTAGTTTCAGTTTAAATCGACCAAAATTTTATTCTAATTCTTTTCCAGTTGAAGTCAAGTTCAGACTTGTCTAATTTCTGTCAACAATCACCTTTGGATGGCATCCTTAAGCCCATCTCTGACAACTCTCCATCATTTCTCCAAATGGCATCTTTAAGCCCATCCCTTACACCTCAACCACAGTATCGTCAAGTGCAAATTTCTGGGCACTTAGTTTTCAATCATCTTCTACCTTCAAGTCACGAATGGCAGATTCGCCAATCTACCTCTTCACGTTTAAGAAGATTAAACAGGGGCAGCTGTTGTACCCCAAAATTTTCCCTCTCATTTCTCAAAGGATCATTCTAGACCCTCAGGTTTGCTTCTGGCAAGTTTCAAGTCTCAAATCATAATTTTCTAAAGGAAATCATTCACAAGGGTAAAGTGGTCAAAAGCACACTGAAAAGTAAAACTTTGACTTTTAGATCAAAAAATCAAGTTTCAACAATTATATTTCATCAAGATATGAAATTAGTTCATCAAAAGTCAGAAATTACTCTGAAAAATCCAAATTTCTAAACATTTAGAAATTTTTCTAAGTGTTAAGAGAATATGGTACTTCAAAACTTCTGGGCCAGCCCCCCACGCAAGCGCAATTAGAATTTGCAAAGACGATTCAAAATATGACCCTTCAATCAGAACATAGGGAAGCAATGTTCTTCGGTCAAAACATTGGCTCTTCAACATACGGAGGCTACGTTTCTGGTCTTCTGCGATCAGAACATCACCAGATCCCAAAACCTCGTTTAAACAACCTGTTGCACTGCTACAGCATAGTCCTATAACCAACAGCTAATCCAGTCCACGCCTGCATTTTCCCAAATCCCATATTTGCACCAAATACAAAAAGTAATGGAATAGTAAGCCAAAAAAGTTTAAATCCCATTTGTTTTTCCCCCCAAAACCACAACAAATTCACCTATAAATAAGTTGCTCCATCACACTTGCAAGGGGCTGGCTTTGAGAGAGAGAGAGAGAGAGAGAGAGAGAGAGAATAAAAGAAAGAGAGAGAGAGAGAGAGAGAGAGAGAGAGAGAGAGAGAGAGAGAGAGAGAGAGAGAGAGAGAGAGAGAGAGAGAGAGAATTGTCAAAAGAGAGAAAAGAAAACGGTGAAACCTTTGCCAAAATCCAGAATTCCTAAACAGAAAACCAAACCTTTGTTCTTCCCTTTGAAAAAGAACATAATCTTTTCTTTTCCTTTACTCTCGCTGGCTTTGAGAGAGAGAGAGGGAGAGAGAGAGAGAGAGAGATAGAGAGAGAGAGAGAGAGAGATAATTGTCAAAAGAGAGAAAAGAAAACGGTGAAACCTTCACCAAAATACAGAATTCCCAAACAGAAAACCAAACCTTTGTTCTTCCCTTTGAAAAAGAACATAATATTTTCTTTTCCTTTGCTCTCGCTGACTCTAGAACATCTGAAGGCAGCAACTCAAGTTCCAAGCACACGCTTCAGATTCAAGGTAAGTCTTTCTGACTTTACACATTTTCATTCAGAACATCCTTAAATATGTAAATATCATAGTATTGATGATGGCCATATCATTGCATAAGTAGAAGAAACTATGGATCAGAACTTCTTGAATAAAGCTAGGCTCAGAATTAGAATTAGAGCTTCTATAAACTGTTGTGCTTTTATCCTTTTGATTTGTTGTTAAGAACTGAATAAATTGCTGATGTGCTGATTAATATGAGGAAAGAGTTGAAATATAACACATAACTTCTGGGTTTTCTTCACTGTTTTAACACAAAAACTTCAAGGATCTCTTATTGTTTTAACACAGAACTTCTGATTTTCACTCATTGTTTAACACAACACAGAACTTCAGATTTTCACTCATTGTTTAGCATAACACAGAACTTCTGAGTTCTTCTCACTGTTTTAACACACCAGAATTCCTAGGTTTTTACACTGTTGTAACACGGTAACAGAACTTTTGACTTTTACTCACTGCTTACACAACACGGAACTTCGGATTTTCACTCATTGTTTAGCATAACACAAAACTTCTGAGTTCTTCTCACTGTTTTAACACACCAGAATTCCTAGGTTTTACACTGTTGTGACACGATACCAGAACTTCTGACTTTTACTCACTGCTTACACAACACAGAACTTCTGACTTTTCACCCACTGTTTAACAAGACACAGAACTTCTGACATTTTGAACACCACCCAAAACTTCTATTTTCTTTCCCTCTAATACTTCTTGCAAGACCTTAGAGTGTATCAATCCAGAACTTTTGATTCCCCCTGAACCACAATGCGCCTGGCATCAGAGCTTCTGATCCCCTTTGTTTTTTTGCTTTCAGTAGCACGCTGATTCCATGTCTCATTATTTTCCCTTTTATCATTTACAACATTAATACCCTTTTTATTAATATAAAAAAGACATAAAAATATTTTATTTTTTATTAATTAATTTATTTCTTTTCTTTCTTAATTCATTAAGACAAAAGAACCACTTTCAAAACAGGTCCTTTTTCTTCTTATATTGTACATTTCAATATGGTTGTAATAGTTAATTAGGATTTACATTCTTGCAACACCCCATTTGTAAATTTGTGCCCCCATCCCTAATTGATGTAATAGCATAGGACCTTTACATTTCCATAATTTATTGCTTTCAAATATAAATTCTAGTAAGTATGGTGTGTATGGCAAGACATGAACTCAACAAATGGATAACCCTAATCAAGACTAAATGCATGTAAATCAAACACACTTGCACACTAGAACCCTTAGGGTAATTCCATTTTGTTTCCTATCGGAAAATAGTCATGTCCCTCGAATATGGGCGTTTTAGCAAAGACCCTCAATAAAAGATCATAGTCCCTCGATGACCCTTATTGTTGCCTTCGGTAAACGATCTAGTCCCTAAACTACATTGCTAAAATGTTCCATAGGTTACCTTCTATGACTATACAAACGTCCCACGCTCGTCCCTTCACATCCAACAATGGGGTTTCTTACCAAAACAATGGTGAGATAACAACATCTAAAGGAGGGGGGAAATAACATTTAAGACCTTTTAAGTAGGTAGATTCGCTCCTAGTTGCCTCGCTTGCTCACAACTAAACATTTCACACCAACACTTTCATATTAAAACCTTTTCAAAAGACAAATACTTTGTACGCGTTCTTATAGAAACGAGAGTCATTACAAAGAATACACATTTTCAAAATCACTTTAAAAACACATTCCACAAGCATCTCTTTGAACTATTTTTCAAAACAACACTTTGTACGCGTTCTTATAGAAACGAGAACCATTACAAAGACATTTTCAAAATACTTTCAAAACCCACACCACAAGTACATTCAAACAAAAGAAAGTGATATAGCAAGAAACTAAGAGCCTGTAGATAACTACGGATGAAAAGGGTGATAATACCTTACCTTTTTATAATCTACCCCCCGAACTCAAGAAAACATCTCTAAAGGTCTTTCCTGTTTCTTTTCAGCCTTTCCTTTTGGACAAAAGAAAAGTTGGTGGCGACTCTTGTTATCCGCACAATTGCGATCAAAAGTAAAACACCAACTCAGTTCTCCCACCGTGTTACAGTAGTGCTCAACAGAATCTCGATAGTAGATTCCCCTAGTTAATCACGGAAGTTGATTATCCATAAGACCTCGGCAGAACGTAGTTCTCGACAGAATCTCGGCAGTAGATTCCTTAGAAATCTCGACAACAAATTTTCCGTTAAAAATACTCATATCAAGCATGATGTACCCATAACCATATAAAAATCTCAAGGTCATTCACAATCATTTGGTGCATCTAACATACGGTAACACCAAAGAGCATTTGATAAAGCATCAAAGTTTATTCTGGTTAGAAAAACATCAAAGGAAAATCCACGCCTATTTCCAAGTCTACGCTTCTCTCATGCGCCTATGCTATGCCTACGCCTATGATACAAACATCAAGATCTATGTTCAAATCAATTCAAAAGATACCATGACGTCGCAACACGCAATTCCAGGGGGTTGGTAACTCAAAGCCAATGGTTTAAAATGGAGAATACAAAAGCATTTTCCACAACATTTAGGGCATACATACACGGTTTGCGCTATTCTATATATTTGAGGCATACATACATTCATTACATATGCATCCCAAAGTCCATATTTCCATACATATGTATCACACATGACATTCCTTGAAACCTACTACGAGCAGAGCCAATATCTTAGGGCCCACCATCAGTTTTTACCTCAGTTGGAGGAAAATAACCAATAAAAATCCGATCTCATCTCTGATTTAGTTATCTAAGATTTTGATCATTCAAAACAACTTCCTCTATATTCAACATATTGCGTCAGTCTCCACGCATCAATATGTTCTTTCTTTGTGATCTAGCTCATTGTGTCAGACCCCAGGCAGCAATGTTGTAAAATTATAAATTCCACCCATTGTTCCAGTCTCTATGCAACAATGTGTGAATTTTCTATATTTAACTTATTATGTCAGTCTCCATGCAACAATATGTTTTTCCTTTGCGATCTAGCTTATTGTGTCAGACTCCAGGCATCAATGTTGTGAAATCAGCAATTCCACCCATTGTGTCAGTCTCTATGAAACAATGTCTGAAATTTTCAAATTAACTTATTGTGTCAATCTCCATGCAAAAATATGTTCTAGCTCATTGTGCCAGACTCTATGCGTCAATGTGTGAAATTTTCAAATTAACTTATTGTGTCAGTCTCCATGCAACAATATGTTCTAGCTCATTGTGTCAGTCTCTATGCATCAATGTGTGAATTTTCAAATTAACTTATTGTGTCAATGTCCACGCAACAATATGTTATAGCTCATTGTGTCAGTCTTTATGTGTCAATGTGTGAAATTTTCAAATTAACTTATTGTGTCAATCTCCATGCAGGAATATGTTCATTCTTCGTGATCTAGCTCATTGCGTTAGCCTCCATGCAGCGATATCGTCATCAAAACTTTTTTCCATTTTGTTAGTCTCTAAGCAACAATGTTATTACCAAACCTTTTCCATTATATCAGTCCCCATGCAGCAACGTTATTGTCAAATATTTTCCATAACATAATCCATTGCATCAGTCTCCAGGCAACAATATCATTATCAAGTTTCTTCCCTGGTTTAACTCATCACATCAGTCTCTATACAACAATATTTGTTATCATTTTTTTTCTACAATATAGATCTATTATGTCGGTCTCCATGCAGTAATATGTTGTCAAACTTTGTTTCTTCCATCCCCTAGGTTGCGATGAATAGACAAAGTGAAATCAAACCTTTCTATATTAGTCTCTAAGAATTGGTAAGTTAACTATTCAAACTTGCATTATTTACCTCCTACGTTACGGTAGATATGAAAATGATCTTTTCTTAGATACTGACGACTTATCTGCGTCGTCATGTCTAGGTCAAATTGACTTTGGTTTAAACGCAAATTAGATGATACATCATCATCTATGCTTGCTCTTCGTATCCATGGGAGCGTTGTACAACGTATCCTTATAAATATTTCAAGAAAAACTTGAGGTCTTCCAATATTTAATAAACTTCCGATCAGAACATGCGAGACCTACGTATTCTCTCACTATTCAATTGAAATGCAATAAAATAGTGGCAGCTGTCATAACCCAATTTTTCCCTGCTAGTTTCTATTTCTTAATTTCAATAATTATCTTTAAGTCATTATAGCCATGGGGGGTTTAAGGTTTATTAAGGGGGGTTTTAAGAAATCATGGGTCTTTCTTAATCAAAAAGGGCCCATGCAATTTTAGTCCATTACAAAATATTGAAGAGATGGTGTTTAAAGAAATTAAGTTGTATTTGTTAAGGTCCAATAAACTGAATTGGTAAGGCCCCTTCAATTCCGCTTTGGTTTGAGAATTGTTCTATTTCCTTATAATTAATTATTATTACCATTTTTTCTCATTATAATTTAATTAAAATTTTGTTTTTGTATTAAACAAAGAAGGTTTTTTGCAAGCCCAAACTTCTAGCCCATTTCAATTTTTGGGATCTATTTTGGAAAAGAATGTTTGTTTAATTATTGATATTAATATCATTTTCACTATTATTAGATATTGATTTTGATTAAAATATTATAATAAATTTTAATTTCTGTTTATTTTGTTATTTAAAGCGTTGGATAATGAAAAGGGCTATCAAATAACTCTTTTATTTAGGCCCATTGGGATTTTCATGTTGCTTATTCAGATAAATAAAAAAACCACCAGACCCAATGTGGAGGCCCATTGAGTCTTGATTTGCTTTGAGTTCTAAGTTATTTTAAAATATTGAAAAACTATAATTATTATTTTTTCATTTTTGACTTACTTTTAAGTATCAGTTTGGCTTTATTTTGAGAAAAAGGTAGTGATTAAAAATAAGGCCCAAACATTGAGCCCAGTTTCAATCTGGATTAACAAAAATGTCGTTACAAATAAAAATACACAGACCCATTAACGATTAAGATACTTTTGTTTCAGACAGCAAGAAAACGTGTGGCCCAGATGGATCAAATGCGTGGCCCAAATCACGAAATGCTTGGCCCAAAACCTTATAACAGTCATTGTTCAAATCTTGAACAGAATCAACCTTTTTCTTTATTCAAAATTTGTTTAAATCATTAAAACAGTGCATAACAAATACAGAACTTATCTTCATCATCAACCCTGCAATAAAGAAAACAGAAACATAAAATAAAACCTTTCCCTGTTATGTTGAGATTTAGAGATAGTATTGGATTTGTATGGAAACAAATTGAACTACTCATTAAAAAATCAAACAAAATCAGACGAATTTCACACCTAATTAATCTATTCCCTAAAATACAAACTCTAAGAACACTATAAAAGAAACAACAAATTACAGAATGAGGGGTACATAAAAAAGAGAAGAAGATTAATTCAGAGGAGGAAAAAGGACAGAAAGTAGGGGATAAATTTTACAGGAGGGACAAGAAGAAAATAAAGAGGAACGAATTACAAAAGGAGGGACGACATTCGAAACCCTCTTCCACCGTCACATTCGTCATCATTCGTCCCGCGCCTTCACTGCATCTCCACCTACATCACCCGTGGTACCTGTCAAAACAAAAGATGAGGGATTAGCCAAATAAATTAGAACGGAAGCAAGCAAAAACAAACACGGCCCGAGATAAGAAGAAGAACAAAGAGACGGAAGGAGAGAGAGAGAGGAGACAGATGATTTCAAATGAGGAAGTATCAATCGAAGAAGTTGTGTTATCATTGTTGATTTGCGGTGAGAGTGGGTTTGATAAATTAGATGAACTGAAGAAATAAAATAGGAAGTATAGCGCAAAAGTTTGAGATGAAGAAAGAAGCAGGGGAGAAGCCTTGTGATTGAGGCGTTGTAGATTTAGGGTTAAAACAACCCATGCTTTTGTTTTAGGCTAGCTGGATTCGGGTCCAGCCTTTTTTGTAATTTGTTTTATATGTCTATGGGCCTCGCCTCACACCAATAACTTAAGCCCATATCCATTTGCACCCCTCCCTTTTTGTTTTTACAAACATCAACAACAAATGCACCCTCCTTTTCCTAAACGGGCCAAGTCCAAAATCTGGACTTGGGCCTCTACTGATGATACACCCTAATTATTACTGCTTAGTATTGAATTCAGGCCCCTTCTATTAACACCCTTTAATTTTACTACCTCATTTATAATTACCCCCTCCCCGCATTTTAATTTAATTTTCTTTTATCACTTTATTATAATAATTATTTTTATATTTTATATTTATATTTTAATATTATATTTATTATTTATTGTAAATCAAATTAATTATTTTCAATTCATAAATTTTTTTTATTATTGCATTAAATTGTTCTTTTAGTCATGCACTAAAAAATATTTTTCATAATATATGTTAATTTAATATTTTACATCAAAATATTAAAACCCGCGCAATTCACCATATTACTACATCCGCGAGCGACACGTGGTCAATATCTGGCCACGTGATGAGAGGACTATATCAGACTCCATCGCTCAACATCTTAATACAACTAACCAACCTCAAATCAATTTTTTTACTAATATAATCAAATTTTTATTTATTTTCAAAAAGGGTTGTATTAATATGTTTTATCGACTGTGAGCTATATCCACGATTCCGTAATTTACGAACCCGGATTTGGTTCAAAGAGAATTTGAGGTATTTCTACAACCGATAAAAAACACAAACAAAACCGCGAACTACGAAATGAGACTTTGATTCCTCCTAAGAAGATACGTAGGCATACGATCAAAAATCATGGTGAGTTCCCCTATTAAAATTAAACACCTTCCCCCCTATTAAAAACTAAAACCCTTTTCCCCTAAAAAAATATTAAAACCCTTTTTCCCCTAAAAAATATTAAAACCCATTTTCCTCTAAAAAATATTAAAACCCTTTTCCCCCTAAAAAATATTAAAACCCATTTTCCCTTAATAAAACTTAAAACCCTATTTTCTTAAAACGTGCTTCTAAACCTAGTATCCTTGTGAACAAGGTAGATAAGGGGTGCCTAACACCTTCCCCTCATCTAGAACCGAGTCCAAACTTAGAATCTCTGACTTTTTTAGGTTATTCCTTTATACTCCCTTCCTTAGGATAAAAATTAAGGGTGGCGACTCTCGAATTAAAAACCAGTTACAACAGTACTCTCATGGTGGGTCAATCTATTATAAGTATTACTCATAACATTCACACATATGTGAAGAATTGATAACTCGTTATCCATGATCCATGAGATGTGATCATCATTTTATCCGTATAATATTCTCAAGATTTAATGTTATCCTACTTTACAATAAAGCTTGACTATGTACTTAAATTAGGAGTAGTATACTTGATAAGAAGCACTCATGAATCTCCCGAAAAACAATTCTGTTTAGAATTGGTTGGTTCCTAAAGTGATCGAGTGAAGATCAAAAGACTTGAGAAGATGTTGGTTGAGGTCATCGTAGATGAAATTCTATTCTAAGGGACCAGTTTGGCCAAAAACCTTATGGGGTCAATGATTGTTATATCTCTTAGGGGACCAGAAAGGTCAGAATTCTTAAGAGATCACTGGATGAGGTTCATTGTGAGAAATCCCTCATAAAAAGATTAAGTTGATCAGATTTCTGATAGGGTCAATGATCATTATATCTCGTGGAGATCACTCAATGTATCATTGTGTTATTCCTTGAGTGATTAGTGTTAGTCAGAAGACTCAAGATGATAATGGTGGTGGATCATTGTGAAATCCTGTTAAGAAAGACCGGCTAGGTCAGATTTCTTAAGGGGTCAATGGTTGTTGATCATTGGTTGATTGTTAGTCATTGGCTTGTATCCTGTGCATCTGTAATCAGTTTGGTTATAGTGGATTAAGTTCTTGTAGAAGGCAAAATCACCTGAGGAGGGTGGACTGGAGTAAGCTAGTTAACGGTGGACCTGGATAACTGAATGTGTTTCTTTATATTTATTGCAATATATATTACTTTATAGTTTAATCAAATAATTTTCTAAAGGGGAATGTTTTCTTGAAACCCAATTCAACCCCCCCCCCCCATTTCTTGTGCTTTTCTCTACCTTTAATTGGTATCAGGGCCCGACAGTGTTATTGATTTTTGAATCAAACACTTAACCGTGTAAAGAGACTTGGAAATAGAAAAACTATGGATGCTATAGATTGAAATGAAAGAAATAGGGATCCCATCAAACATTCAGGTTTATCTAAAAAGGCAAATCCTAAAAGTAACTCCTGTATATCAAGACAAGATGCGTCAGAAAAGTTTCTTCCATCAACTAGCTGAACATATGTTAAGAAGGATGTATCTCAAGTTCCCTCACCTCAGTGTCTATTAAATGAATGATCATAAACAAGACTTAATGAAAAAGAAATCGTCTCAAGTCACCAGTTTTGCAGTTTAACTGTTTTCTGACAAAATCGACCAGATTCTTCTACAAGTTAGAAGTTGTATTGTTAAGAAAAAGTCTTTACCTTCAGTCTAGAATGTTAATAATTCTATTCAACCCTTTTTGCACATTTATTTTTCATATATTTGAATCTATACAATAATTTTTTTTGTCTGAAACTCTTATGACTCTGCCTGCCTGTTATGATTTTCCGGATTCCTAAAATTTCATCTTTCCTTCATATTTTTTTTCAAATTAATGAAAATTTACTTGTATTTTTTATGTGTGTAGTAATTAATGTGACTGATGCACTAGGTAAAAAATGTGTTATTGGAAATAGGATATGTTAGCACGCTTTATCTCTTTATATTCAGGTGTCTTTTCCCTCTCTATCTCTCATCTTGAAACTCGTCATTTCACTCTTCCCACAAGTCTTCATTTATTGAAGTATCAACTTTATTATCTCTTGTTATCTTCTCATATCCTTTCACCCGTCAATCTCGTTCTCTATTCATCCATTTTAAATCCTTTTTGGTCCCTCCCCTGACATCCATCCTTATTTTCATCAAAATCTCTTTTACTCCTTATGGCTTCAAAAACACTCCATGGCTTTGAGGAACTCCTTGAAGTTATCTATGAACTTCGCCATTTTTTTCTCGGCTAAGCAACAATGATCTCAGTTTCATACAATGTATCACTATGAAAAGGTGGTTACACTACATTGCTATGTTGCAAGGGCCTATTAACCCTTATCTGGTCAAAGATTTTTTGTTATACATTTTTGTTAACGACTCATTGTTGTACCCTAAAATTTTCCCTCTCATTTCTCAAGAATTTTCTCACAAGATTTCTATTGAGTCAAGACTGCACAAGGTTTGATCAGCTCAAGATACTTCCTCAACACTGATGACTCAAAACTAGAGTTTGAATTTGCATAAGTACAATTGGACTTTTAATGCCCCATGTAGTTTCCATGGATCATATTGGGCTCTCAAGCATCAAATCAAAGAAGAGCAAGTTAGCTTTGGTTCACAAGCTTCAATTGGGAATTTTTCCTCCTTCGAGCAAGTTTAATCCACAAGCTTCGATTGGGCATTTGGCCTCCTTCGAGCAAGTTTAATCCACAAGCTTCGATTGGGAATTTGGCCTCCTTCGAGCAAGCTTTTATTCACAAGCTTCGATTGGGAATTTGGCCTCCTTCGAGCAAGCTTTGGTTCACAAGCTTCGATTGGGCATTTGGCATCCTTCGAACAAGTTTAATCTACAAGCTTCGATTGGGAATTTGACCTCCTTCGAGAAAGTTTAATCCACAAGCTTAGATTGGGCATTTGGCCTCCTTCAAGCAAGCTTGGTTCACCCGCTTCAATTGGGAATTTGGCCTCCTTTGATGCAAGCTTGGTTCACAAGCTTCAATTGGGCATATGGCCTCCTTCGGTCAAGTTTAATCCACAAGCTTCGACTGAGGCATTAGTTTCCTTCGAAGCAACCTACTTCGAATCCATCTCTAAATCCTTCGAGCAACCTGCTTTGAAGAACATTGATCAAATCTCATAACCTTACCCTCCAAATCTCACTTGTCAGGCTATGTTGCTTCTAAATATTTACATAATCAGAAGTTTACACAAATTTGAGATGCATTACACAAAGATTCGAAGCTTTATCCACTGGATTATACCATTTTTGGATGAATTGGCAAAAAGCTACGTATCTTTTTTTTCATAAAGATTACTTTAATCACAAAGTCAGCTTTTTTAGCTCTCAACCTGATTTTATTTGAACACAAGCAGTGTCAAAAGCATAAGTCAAATCTCTTACACCCAACAAACATCAGGCCGCGTTTGTACTTGAACTTGGGAACCATGAAAATTCATTTAACTTGATTTTTTCGTTTTCAACCAAACCATAGTTTGTTATCTTACAAATCTGGTTACTCTAACATCTCTAACCTTTTCTCTATAAATTTAGAGACCATTTGCAAATCAAAGGGGCCAGATTCTTTATGGTGTTGAAAAAATCTTCAAACACTCTCAAACTCTCAAAAACTCAGGACCTACACACAAGCATAAAACTTGGCACATCCTGACCTTACCCACAAAAATCTCAAATCCCTTCATACGTTAGTGAGCCTTTCAATTCACCACCTAGCTCCCATATATCAGCCTTTCGATTCACCCCTTAGCTTCCATATACCAGCCTTGGAATACTCCCAAAGCCCTCAAAAAAACCCACTCAAGGAAGTTAGTGAGCCTTTCAATTCACTCCTAACTTCCATATACCAACCTTCGATTCAGTGACTTTTTTTAAAGCAAGGTAGTGATCCCACTAGCTCAAGGGAGATCAAAGCAGGCTTAATCCATCATCAAATTGTTCCTGGAGGTTTTGTCGAAGTCCCTCAAGTCTCACTCCAAGAGGTAAGTTATCTAAAACTTAGAATTCTTCATTCAAATATCATTTGTATACACTTTGTGAAGGAAAAATGTAGATATCATGTCTAAGAAGTTGACCATGTCCATATTTTTGATTCATTGCTTGTACATTAAAATTTTCATCTCTGAACAGTTAGGTCTTAGTTTTGGTATTTCATGCTAACCTTCGACCCTTAACCTTTGAAATTATATGGTTAAATTCGTTTTCAAACTTTAGGAAGGCTTGATACTTACATCTTTCGATTGGGCTGAGAAATGAAGCCTTTCGAAACTCAAACAGTAGAGTCATGCATCCCTGCACTTGAAGGAATAAGATGAGGCCACGTTTAAACATTCAGAGCTGAATTCATTTTATATTTAGTGCAAGCTGTATATATCTTAACATGATAGCAATATTGTGAAATATCTTAACATTTATCTTTGAGGGACTAAGATCATTTTGAAAGGCAACATTGATAGCGTTATCGAGGGACTATGATCTTGTATTTTTGATTGCTTTTGCTAAGATATCTCACATGCATAACATGGCCATTTTTGTAAGGCAACAAAGTGGAATTACCCTAGGGGTGTAAGTGTGCAAGTGTGTTTTATTTACATGCATTGTTTATCTTGAATTAGGGTTTGCTACTTGTTGGTTTTAGTCTTGCCATACAAACCCTAATTACTAGCATTTATATTAAAGCGATAAATTGCGGAAAGTAAAATTACTACGCTATTACATCATTAGGGGAGGGGGTATACAAATTTACAAATGGGGATTGCAAGAATATTAAACCTAATTATCAATTACAACCATATTGAATAATATACAAGAATTGAATAAATAATGTACAAGGATATAAATGGAAAAAGAAATGATTTTGTTTGGTTTTTTGTTAAGAGTTTTAACCTAATTAAGAGAGATGATTAATTAAAAATAAACAAAATTAAACTTAAACTAATTAAGAAAGAAATTAAGTATAAAAAGGATTTTTTAGGGGTTTTTTGTGAAAGGTTTTAAGTTAAATAATAATAGTGTGAAAATTAGTTGATTAAAGGAAAACTTAAATTCTAAGTTTAAATAAAAAAGAAAAATAATAATTAAACCTAAATCTAAATATTAATTTACTAAGAAAAAGAAATTAATTTATTAAGAAAATGTTTTTTAGTCTTTTTTTTTGTTTTATAAAGAAAATAAACATATAAATATGAAAATAATAGATAAAAATATTTTTGGATTTTTTTATTAATAAAAAAAATAATAATAGTAATAAAAATAATAATAAAAGAAAACTGAAATAAAATAAAATAAAATGAGAATGAAATAATAAAAAACAAATGGGTCAGGTGCAAAAGTAAATGGTAGGGGTTAGAAGGAGCAAAAAAGGCCAGGCCCAAAGATGGAGGCCCAGGCGTTGTAGCTTGTGACAAAAAAGAGAGAAAAAATGTGAGAAAAATACACAAAAGGTAGCGTTGGGACTTGAACCCCTAACCCTCAGCATACACGCGCGCTACCTTTGCCACTGGGGTGGCTGTACATCCGGTAACATAAACAAAATAACAAATATATAACACAAGTCAAGTCATGAAGATGACTTCATCTTCAACCTCCAGCCTGAACACATGTAACTTCACCATTTCTCAACAAAAATGAAATATGCAAACATGAAAGTTGCTCCATTTTCCCATACGAATCCAACCATATAAGTATCATAAGCTATAAATCAAAGATGAATGAGAATTTCTAAAAGTACCAAATTCTGACCTAATTATTTTCAGAGATTCAAACCTAAAATTCTCTAAGCTCAATCAATATAAATGAAATATATGGACATGTACAGTTTCAGGACAATGATTTCTACATTTTATCTTCACAAATGCAAGCCTAACAATGCCTAAATAAAAAGATAGAAGTTCAGAAAATGTACCTCAAAATTGGAAATCGTGAAATGCAAATGAGCTTGATTCAAGGTGTTGGAATGATCAGGTTAGCTTCCTCAAGTTCCCAGGAAGCTAATGCAATTGTTAGCTTGAGCAATGGATGGCTGGAGTGGTCTGGAGAAGTCAACTTGTAGTGCTCTATTTTTGGTTATGGAAGATGATGGAAATGGAGTTACAGTTATGAAACAGGGTCAGGGATGGACTATGCTTGATGTATATGAGCTTTGTGATTGATTAGGAAGGAAAGCGCACGAGGGAATTGTGAGTTCTGGTTTCAAAGTCAGAAATCGTGCATCAATGGTGTTTTTGGACAATTTCTGGCTTGAGGGAGTTTGGGAGTGTTTCAGGATGCTTAAGCATGTGCCTTAGCTCACAAGTAATGCCTCTATTTATAAGCAACAAGTTTGGAGGCTTATATTTGATCAGAATTCAAAATCACATGTTTAAGCTCAACATGTGATTTTCTTGAAGAATCAAGTTTCAATGCCTTTATACTTGCTAATGTAGAGTGGTTATGCTTTAAACAAACTTGCTTCTGACTTTGTAGATGGAATGTGATCAGAGGGAACAAGTTTGAGGCTCAAGAAGTGACTCTGTGCATAAAGCTTGCTTTTCAAGAATGACATTGTTAACTTTCTTCCCAAAATGGTAATTTGAATTGGATTAATGCTTAAACAATTCTTCCCTTGACCAGATATTTGAGTTTTTGATAAAGAGTTAAGGTTACTGCCCTAGCTTCATGGATTCAAGGGCGACCCAACAAACAAGAATAGGTAGGAAGGATATCCATGATGTAGAAGGTGGAGTTGAAAATTTATGAGCCCACCTTGATTGGAAGATCTACCTCCCCGTGAATTATCCTTTTTGATCCATCGAAGGCCCTCACAATGATATCACTTGGTTTCAAGACTAAACCTTCACAGTCTAGACGTTCTAACGCCCCCTTGGGTAGTACGTTTAAAGAAGAATCAGTGTCAACCATAACATGTGCTAGGGTGGTCCCTTTGCACTCGACAAAAACATGTAGAGCTTTATTGTGGTTCTTCTCAAGCGGTGTTAGATTGGCATCTGAGAACCCCAAACCATTATCATCCATTAAGCTCTCCACGCAATTCTAGAACTTGTCCGTTGTGGTCTCATGAGGGACATGAGCCTTTTTCAAGAACTTGATTAGTGCCCGAGCATGAGCATATGAACAGAGTAGCAAAGACAGCATAGAAATATTTGAAGGGGTTTGCCCCAACTATTCCAAAATCTTGAAATTTCTCCTTTTTATTATTTTCAAGATTTCGTCCATCTCACGAGCAGAAGGTTCTCCATCAGCAATGTCCTTTGTAGGTATTTCTGTCTCGACCGGCTCAACAACTTTCTCCTTCCCTCTTGTATCAGTACTTGGCCTAGCAGCAGTGATGCGGACGGGTGCCTTTGTAACAACTGGTGCTGAGATGTTAGGTGAAAAGATTTTCCCAGTTCGGGTTACCTTACTTGAGCTAGTTATGTTACCGATGTCATCAGCTTTGTCTTCTTCGATCCAAGTGTCTTGTTTTATCCCATGGTAAAACACCTCAGCACCATAGTTCCATGGCACTGCCTTGTTTGAAGAGTAGGGAATTGGTCCGGGATTGGTAATTATTAGGGGAGCAACAGTTGGTTCATTTGAAATCCTGATAGGACCTTTGGAGGAGATCCTAAGAGGCTTGTTGGAGATGGTTATAATTGAGAGATCTTCACATTTATTATTCAAACTTTTGGCAAGCGGAGTCTTATCAAATAGGATCTCGTGGCTATCCATCAGGCATTGAACGCCTTCCTTCAACCCTTCGCACCCATTGAGTTGTTTGGAACAGCAAACACAGTCCTTTACACAGCCAGGGAAAATCCTAGCTTTCAACATATTCTTTTTGATGATATCCAGCAAAGTAGTCAAGTCTTCGACAGAGGCAACAAAAGTTATATCTACAACAGCATTAACACCCTCGTCATGGTTTGCCATATGTGCGGTGATTACATTCAGAGTTGGAGGAGGATCAAATTCAATAGTCTTGTTATCGATCAAATCCTGAATTTTATTCTCCAAGGCCTAGCATTGGTCAGTCTCATGCCCGGGGCTACTTCAGTGGTAAACACATTTGGCATTCGGATTATACTTTGGTGAAGAGGTATCTGGGTTGGCAGGTGGGTCGCGTAATGTCACCAAATTAGCCTTTAGTAAGTGTTGTAAGGCTTGAGATAATGACATACCTAACCTCGTGAATTGTCTTCTTAGAGTTTCAAAACGTTGATGATTAGCAAATGGTCTTTGAGCAGGAGTTGGATTGGAGATTCGACGACATTAACAGACTGGAGGTCATCCTTCTTGATACGGAGCCTTACCTCATACACAACATTTATTTCCTTCTTTGCAGCAAAAGGTTTCTTTACAGGATTGGAAGTGGAGGCAGATGCCATGGGAATCTTCCCGCTTTTGATACCCCTTTCAAATCTTTCACCGGTTAGGATTAACTCGGTGAAACCGGAAGAGGAATAACCAACCAATAAGTTAAAGAATGGACCAGATAAGGTGCCCATAAACATGTCAATGTGCTCCCAATCAGTCAAAGGTGGTTGGAACTTACTGGCAAGGCCTCTCCATTTTTGTGCGTATTTTTTAAATCCTTCATTCTTCCCCATTGTCATATCTTGCCACTGAACTCTTGTGGGCGCCAAGTCAGCATTATACTGGTACTGATGGTATAAAGCGGTGGCTAAATCTTTCCACTTATTGACACGGGAGCCATCCAATTGGTAGAACCACTCTAGTTGCGTCCCGGCCAAGCTTTCTTGAAAAAAGTGAACCCAGATTTTCTTGCATACATAAGATTTCAGGTGAAGTTTTGGATAAGAAACTCCATCGTACTTTGCAAAGACTGGTATTTTGAATTTGTGGGGAATAACAACCCCAGAGATCAAACCCAAATCATCAAAATCTAAACCGGGAATGGCTTGGATCTCGACGACCTTCAATATGTCTTCTAATTGCTTGTACTTGACATTGGCGGGTGGATACTGCTCGTCAAAATAATCATCATAAGATGCTTGATCATTAACACAGTCGGCCTAGATACTCTTAACTTCACCAATCTGATTATCGTCTTCTTCAGATGAGTCTTCCACTACTGGGATCTGACGAACCGACTTTTTGAACCTTCTACCCATGTTGACTAGGGCGTTCTTCTTGGGTTTCTTCTTGGCTGCCAACAATGCCATCATATCTTGTTTCCCCTTGGCTAGGGCCAGTAGCGTCTCTTGGAATTGAGAGTTTTGTGCCTGAAGGTCCTTCACAATTTTCTCTAGATCCATCTTGCTGAAATAAACAGCAGAAAGATAAGGAAACTTGTTGTGTGAAAACCTGTTATGTTATGATGCATGGAAGATGTGAATGCAAATGATTTCAAGGATGTATGAATTTTAAATTTTTATAGACAAAGCATGAACAAACGTCAAATTTCATTAATTAGTTCAAAATGGGTACATCATGCCTCTTGGGGCTTACAAAATAAATCTCTAAGATAAAAAGACCAAACGCATCCTCTTCGGTGCAAGGTAGGCGTTCACACTTTGCTCTTCATGTAGTTGCTTTGTAAGCTCCAATACCCTCTTCTCACTAGCATAGAATTGAGCTTCGAAAGTATCTCTTTCTTCCTTTAGCTAAATCCAACCTTTTTGCAAGTCTTCGAGAGAAGTAGGCATGTTGGGATGGAGGACAGCGTACAGGACATCTCCTTCAACCATAGGTTCTATGATGACTGGTAAGATGGAGGGATAAGGCATCACAAGTTTCTGAGCACGAGCTTGTACCCACCTAAGGTAAGGCTCAAGGGGAATGAAATTCTTGTGTCCCAGCGTCTTGCTATCCATTTTGCTTACCATCCTCCAAGCTCGTATAAACCTCTGGCAGTAACCTTGATCGTCGCTCTCGTAGTCGAAAACCACTCCTTGGATGAGCATCTCATGTGGACCATCCCTTCGGGCATAACCAAGTTGTCGCAAGGCTAAGCAATGGTTATAAGTGATAGCTCCTCTAATTCCAAGCAAAGGGACATTAGGGAACTCCCCATAACGGTCGATAATAGTAACATTCTCCAAGGATCGAGAACACCAATGAACATTTGAATGTCTGAGTGTCATCAGCCTATGAGACCACCTTAAACCTTGCTCGTTCTTCAACACAGATCAGGGAAGATGCAAAATAAACCATATATCCAAGAGTGGAGTGCAACACACGAGGATCCCTCTCTTTCTCATAGTGCGAGAGTGAAAAGAATGTAGGATATCTCCTAACAAAGTTGGCACCGGATTGCGAGACATGAATATTTTGATAGCGTTTACATCTATAAGTTGGTCAGGGTTTGGAAACAAAACCATCCCATAGATGAGAAGGGCCAAGATTTCTTCAGAAGCTTGCAAGTCCAAAGAGTTCCAACAATCTTGAGCTTTCTCGAACAAGAACTTGGCTAAGAAACCTTTGACACCACTCCTTGTTTCCTAATTAGTTGTGATATCAGATTGTTGCAAGGTAAGAATGACTCTTTGTCCAATGTGTTGATATAAAATGGATTTGTTTTGAATATCATGCCGAGAAACACTCCCATGAAGCTTAATTACCAAGGAACTCATTGCGCTCTAGTGGCATTATAGTAAAAGCTTTTGATGGTTCGAGAAAATATGTCATTGGAGAGGTGGATTTACCTATTCACATAGGTCCGCACTTATTTCAAATCACCTTCCAGGTTATGGACATTATCCCAGCCTATAGTTGTTTATTGGGACGACCCTGGATCCATGAAGCAAGAGCTATTACTTCAACCTTGCATCAGAAACTAAAATTTATCTATGAAGGAAAGGTAGTCATTGTGAATGGTGAGCAAGCTCTGTTGATATCTCATTTGTCTTCCTTTAACATTGAAGAACCTGATGAAGCTGCTATTAGAACTCAATTCCAAGCTTTGTCTATTGATAATATAAGGAAGAATGAAGATTCTATCACCTCATTTAAGGATGCGTAACAGGTAGTGCAGAAAGGCCCTAGCAAGGTGTGGGCGAGGTTATTAATCAAACTGTGAACATGAATAGGAAGGGTTTGGGATTCTCCATGAAAAAGGAAGTTGTGAAACCAAAGTCCTCTTTGAGTAAATATCAAGATATCTATCACATTGCAGAATATCTCCATTCGACTACTCCAAAGATCAATGCTATTCTCGAAGATGAGTCAGAGCAAGAGATGCCGAACTTTATGACACATGGAGTCAGAATCCAGAATTGGATCACTGTTGATATTCCTTCTTGCATTCACATTTCAAAGTAATTTATTTTTTCAAAAATCTTTCACTATGCCCAAGGTGAAAGTGATGATTTTGTTAGGGCGTGTCAGTTGTTTTGAATTTTAAAATCATTAATAAAAGTTGTTTTTGATTTCTGAAATTGTGTCTTTATTTTCTGATTTTTCTTGGAAAATGGTAATAAAAAAAACCTTTCAAAATAAATAATAATTGTAAATAAATTTGCATAATCACTTGTTACATGTGTAAGTTTCTAAAATCAATCATAAATCATATGTGCAGATTAATTTAAAAACTCGTTGAGTGCAATGATATTGCACCTTCTCCCAACTTTGAATATCCTGTGTATATGGCTAAAGAAGAAGAATATGACGAAATCCCATAAGAGGTTTCACGATTGCTTGAGTGCGAGGAAAATACCATTAAGTCGTATAAAGAGCTATTGAAGACAATTAACTTGGGTTAAGAGGAAGATCCAAAAGAAGTCAAGATTGGGGTATTGCTTCATCCCTATGTGAAGAGAAGGTTGATTGAATTGCTGAAAGAGTATATGGATATATTTTCTTGGTCTTATCCATACATGCGTGGTTTGGATACTGACATTGTGGAACATTATTTTCCACTAAAGCCAGAATGTTCACCAATCAAGCAGAACCTGCAGAGAACTCATCCTGATTTGGCCGTAAAGATTAAAGAAGAAGTTTTAAAGCAGATTGATGTTGTTTTTCTTGTAATATTAGTGTACCCTCATTGGATTGCCAATATTTTTCCAGTTCCAGAGAAAGACAGAAAAGTCTGCATGTGCGTTGATTATAGAGATTTAAATAAATCAAGTCCGAAAGATGATTTCCCATTGCCATATACTGATATGTTGGTTGATATCACAACAAAATTCAAAGTGTTCTCGTTCATGGATGAATTTTCTGGATACAATCAAATTAGGATGGCTCCTGAGAACATGGAAAAAAACAACATTTATCACACGCTGGGGAACATTTTGTTACAGAATGGTGCTCTTCGGGTTAAAGAACGCTGGTGCAATGTACCAAAGGGCTGTGAAAACCCTATTTTATGATCTTATGCATAAGGAAATTTAAGTATATGTTGATGATATGATCGCCAAATCTCAAACTAAGAAAGGGCATGTAGAATACTTGTTGAAATTGTTTCAGTGTTTGAGGAGATATTGTCTCTGCTTGAATCCAAATAAGTGTACTTTTGGTGTTTTTTCAGGAAGGTTACTAGGTTTCACTATCATCCAAAAAGGAATTAAATTTGATCATGGTAAAGTTAAGGAAATTCAAGAATTTCCAGCACCAAGAACTAAAAAGCAAGTTAGACGCTTCCTTGGACGTTTGAATTACATTTCTAGATTTATTTCCCATATGACTGCAACATGTGAACTAATCTTCAAGTTGTTGAAGAAGGATTAAGGTTGTGTGTGGATGAATGATTTCCAAATGGAATTTGAAAGTATTAAAGAGTATCTTCTTGAGCCTCCTATCTTGCTCCCTCTTGTTGAAGGAAGACCATTGATTATGTATCTAATTGTGTTGGATAACTCCATAGGCTGTATTTTAGGACAACAAGATGAAACAGGAAGAAAAGAATATGCCATCTATTATCTCATCAAGAAGTTCACTGACTGCGAGTCACTGTATTCTATGCTAGAAAAAACATGTTGTGCTTTGTCCTGGGCGGCAAAGCGATTGCAGCAATATATGTTGAATCACACTACTTGGTTGATTTGCAAAATGGATCCGATTAAATATATTTTTGAAAAGACTATTGTTGTACCCAAAAATTTTCCCTCTCATATTTCTCAATACATGACAAGTGAGGTCCCCAAATTACTCAAGGAAGTCCAAGAGTTGACCAGACAAACTCTCTCCTAAGGCAACATACCTCAAATTAGGGTTTCACTTTTTATCAGGATATGTGAACCACAAAGGACTCAAATGCTCACCATTGTCCTAATATGTTCTCCAGATCATCCATGTCAAGTTTCAAACCTTGCAGAAGAAGTTTGCTCAGTCAATTGCTCAAAGGCCTGAAAGTCGACAATGTTAGGTCAAAAGTCAATTGTGGCCCACATATAGTCAAACTTCAAGATTTTTGGTCAACATCCTCATTTTGAAGTATTATTCATCATTTGATCAAGGGTTGATCATGATTCCTCAAGGATTGCTCATAATTCATCAAAACCCAAAAGTTGCTAAGTTGGGATTTGTAGGAAAAGTCAACTCAACTTTGACCAAGTATAACTTTCTCATACTTTATCATAAATGACCCATTCAAAGTTCATTTTAAAGAGGATGCAATTCCCTATAATTCATCTTCAGCTCCCAAGTTCAAAATATGCACTCACAAAAAGATATGATTTTTGACATTATAGGTTATTTTGAAAAGTCAACAAAAACACATTTTGGGTCAAAGCTTCATACATGAACATGGAAGACTAAATTGAGATGAGACCAATGGGGTTGCTTATAGGACATCCTAAGATTTCTAAAAAGTCCAAGAACACCTCTCTAGGATCAAAATTGAGAGAGTTATGCATTGTCCAAGTTGACCTTTTTTGTAAAATTGCCAAAACTCAATATTGATCAAATTTGCATTTTTTTTTTCAAAGGGGCCCTTGTTTTCTTGTTTGAAACATGTTTCTAATAGGACCCACAACCCCTGAGCTCTTCCACCTTTTATTTTATTGTTTTTATCATTTATTTTGATTTTTTATTCATTTAAATCAAATTAAATGGTAAAATAATAAAATCAAATCAAATCTTGGATTTTTTTTGTGCATCTTTTGAGTCTATGTACAGCTAGTAGGACAACCAATTCATGCAAGATTGATTTGGGTGGAAAAAGATTGGATTGAAGCAAATTTGGAAAGATATCATATGCCATGAAAGACCAAATCAAATCTTCATAATGGGCAAGATTCAATTCGTTTTTGTTGACCTAATATGTTGCGCTACATATACAGAAGGAATCCAAGGCAAGAGAAGAGGTTGAACAGTCGTGCAGAGCAAGAGCAAAACTAAAAAATTTCAAGAAAAAGTGGTGATCCAATTTTTATCCTAGAGACCAATTCGAGCCATTCTCATAATACCAACAGATTCCTGGACATCTCCAGAAGGGATTTCAACCAATTGCAAGCTTTCTCACGCCTGGAATCAAAGGTACAGAAGTCACGGTTTGCCTAAAAAATTCATTTTTGTTTTCATTGATTTATACATCATTTGCACGTTTTGATTATATATTCTTGTTCCTTATTGAGTTTGCAAGCTAATCATTCTATTCAATTGCATTTTTTATGACTGTATGTAAAACTGTCATGGCTAGGGTTTCTTGTTTAGTTTTAGGGCTTTGCAATACAGGTTAAATTGGACGTTGATTCTGGTATCGTGATACTCGTGAGGATGATACGATTTTATTGGTACCATCCATGGTTATTTATCTTTCTTGTGGACAATTTTTGAGATACACGGGTTTGTAGCTACAGCGCAGCGTCCGTAGGTAAAAATATCTTGGGCTAAAACGACGGTTGGGAGGAAGAAGATGATGCGTGGCACTCCCTGGTTGGGTGGTTTGAATCTTAGTGCGTTTTTTTCAATAACCATTATTTTTCATATATTATAGTTTGTTTTCATTATATGTACAAACAAGTCAAGTAGCTCAGTTGGCAAGCGTGTATGGGAAATATGCCTAAAGACCTGGGTTCGATCCCCATGTCCCAACCTTTCTTTGCATTATTTTGTTTCATGTGATCAGGTGCACTGCTTGTCAGGATGTCCACCATATGCCCTCAACATCTGGCCATCAAACACGTCTCTAGCCCAGATCCAAGGCTTCTCCCCTGAAGGACTACCATGCGCCTAAGGTCAACATGGACACCAGATCCAGCAAAGTCAAAACGGGCCATTAACCTTGGGCCCAGAAAATTCATATTCCAACCCCCTAATTGCTAAGCACAGGCCCATTATTCCTTTCTTTTTCTTTTATTTTATTTAAATCTTTCAATACTTTTTATTTTTTTAATTCACAAATAATCTTTTTATAAAGTCATAAAATCAATAATTCACAAAAAGTAGGATTAGTTTTTTATTATCATCAAAAATAATTTAATTTAGTTTAACTTAGGAAATTGTAATTTGTTTTCATAAATAAAATCAAATAGAAAATTAGGTTATCTCTTGATTTAACTTTATTTTCTCTTTTTTCTCAAAAAATAAAAATACAAAAATAAGTTTTAGAGTTAATTTATTTTTTTTCTTAAATTTAAATTTATTAGAATTAGGATGTTATTTTTTAATCTAATAATTTCTTTGTCTTCTTAAAAAACAAAACATGACAAAAACATTTTCTTAATCAATCGCAATTAGGTTTAGTCAAGGGTCAAAACCCTAGTTGTCTCGTATTTAATTCATCGCGCGCATGTTAATTATTTTTGCCAATATTTCTGTAACTGTTCATGGTTCGTAATAGTTTAATTTAGGACTTTTTACTTATCGCTTTTCCCCAGGGGTTTTTTGCTATGTAATTAATCCCCCTCCCCGAAGCCTTGTAATAGCGTAGATTTACTTTCTCGCAAATATTTGACTGTTTAGATGTATGCTAATAGGATTGTATGGCAAGAATGCATGACAAATTAATACGGTTAGAAAACCCTAATGTGAAAAGACTAAATAACTGAAAATAGATCACTCGCATATATCACTCTTAAGGTATACTCTCACTTCGGTTGCCTTCGGTAAAACGATCATTAAGCATAGGATGTCTGTGATACGGTGGCAGAACCAGACTGTTTTTTAGGAAAATGTTGGTTTGCGTTTTGCGTTTGTGTTTGCAAAATGTCGCAGTAAGAAAGAGTCGCCACCGACTTTTATTTTATCCAACAGGAAAGGACAAAAGCACAGAAAAATTCCTTTTTCGAGATTTTGAGTACGGGGGGTAGATTATAGAAAGGAAAGGTATTAGCACTCTTTCTATCCGTAGTTTTCTACGGGCTCTTAGGTACTTGCTCATCATTTAAAAAAATTGCTTCCGTGTTTGTGTGTTTTGAAAAGTTTTTGTTTTACTTCGTTTTAACCCTTGTATCAGTCTTCAAGAGTGTTACGAAGTGTTTTTGAAAACTTTGTTTGTAAAAGTGTAAGTGTGAAAAGTTTGATTTTTGAGCAAGTACCTACTAGCATCTACCTACTCGAAAAAAGAATGTTTTTGTTCTTGTTTCCTTTAGACAGCGTTATCCCACTATTAGTGAGTAGGTAGCACTGTCGTTGGAGTTTTAAGGGTCAATTCGAAAGGGACGTACGATCACTAAAGCAATGTTAGGACGTCTTAGTAATAACCCTAGTGTCTTAAGATCATATTCGAGGCAACACTTCCGAGGCAACCTTTCCGAGGCAACATTTCCGAGGCAACATTTCCGAACGGGAAATTTGGTCTTTGTTTAGACAAGACGGAAACCACTAAGACACCCTATACTTAATGATCGTTTACCGAAGGCAGCCGAAGTGAGAGTATACCCTAGGAGTGCGCATGTGCTAGTGATTTGATTCCAGTTATTATCTTTGCACATTTAGGGTTTGCTAACCATTTTAAAATTAACATACAATCTTGTCATGCAATCCTATTATCATACATCTAACAGTTAATATTTGCGAAAATTAAAATGCGAAAAATAAAACTACGCTATTACAAGGCTTCGGGGAGGGGAATTAATTACATAGCCAAAAACCCGTAAAATGATAAGTAAAAGCAAAATCATAATTAAACTATTACATACGATGAGAAGTTACATTAATATCGCAAAAAATAAATAAATGCACGCAATGAAACGAGAACGAGAAAATTAGGGTTTTGACCTCGTCTAAACCTAGTTGAAAGAAAAATCATATTTTTGTTGTTTTTGATTATTTTTTGAGAAAATAAGGTTTTAATTGAATAAACACAAACCTAATTACTAATTAATTTAAATTAAGAAAAAAAACAATTAATTTTGACCTATTTTTGTATTTTTGTTTTATTGAGAAAAGAACTAAAAATTAAATCAAGAATAAACCCTAATTTTCTAATTGATTTCAAATTATTTACCAAAAAAAAGGATTATAATTACCCTACAATTAAACTAAACTAATATAAAATTAATTTTGATGAAAATAAAACCTAAATCTAAATTTGTGAAAAATTGATTTTATGAGTTTTTTGCAAAAAAGAATTAATTTGTGTTAGAAAATAATTTAAACAAAATAAATAAATAAAAGGAAAAAAAACATAAGAGAAAAAGAGATGGGCCTGGTTTAGTAGAAATAGAGGGGTGTCAATTGCATTCTCTGACCCCAAAACTCCTTGGCCCATGTTGACTTTCCAGATCTTATGCATTGGCTTGACTCACGCCCATGATGAGCCCTCATGTGAGAAGCCTTGGATTTGGCTTTCTATGGATCCAATGATTGACAGCTGATGACTCATGGTGGTCTCCTTGTATGCGTGTATACCTGATTATGTAAAAGAAAATAACATTGGCAAATATGGGGACCTGGGAATCGAACCCAGGCCCTTTGGCAATTTCCCTTGTACACTGACCATCTGAGCTAGCGCGCCTTTGTGTATATGGAACAACAGATAATGATTATATTGGAAAAACAAAATAATGGATTATAAAAATGCGCGCAGTTTGAATAAGCGAATCAGGGGGTGCCACGCCACCCATCTTCTTCCTCCCTCCGTTGGCAAAAGTCCAGAACTTTTACCTACGGTTTTCTGGGCGTAGGTACAGCCCTTTGATCCTCCAAAATCATCTGCAGGCATGGTAAATCAATTCCAGTGGTACCAATCAACTCGTTGCAATCTCACGAGCATCATAGTACCACTTTCCATGGCCAATTGTACATGTAACAAAAAACCCCAAAAATGAGCCAAGAACCCTAACTATGGCATCTTGCTCTACAATTAATAAAAATGCAATTGAACATAACCAATAGCTTGCAAATGATTCAATGATCAAGAATATGTAAAGAAATCATGCTACAAATGCCAGAATCGTGATATTTGATTTCAAGAAAGTATCAATGTCGTGAGGTGCTTACAGTGCGTTTTTGGATGTTATGAGGCTTGTTAGTGATTGCAATATGACCCAGAGATATCCAGCAAGCGATTAAGACAGCTGGGAAGGCTTGAGATGGCCTGAAAATTGGAATTTGATTCACCACTTTTGTTGAGTTTTTGCAAGTTTTCTTTCTGTTTCTCACGCCTCTAATCCTTCTACTTTTGGCCTGCCAGTCTTCTATATGTACCCTAGAATAAATTAGGTTACAAACTTGCTTCAAATCTTTCTCAATTAAGAGGATTGAATCATGATTTGATTCTTATGTAAATCTTTCCAAATCAAGCCAAATCCAATCTTTTTGTGTCCATTTGAAGCTTGCACAATTTGATTCTCTTTCCAGTTGTATAAGAGACCTAAAAATGCACAAAATCTCAAGCTTTGATTAGTTTTGATATTTTTCATGATTTTATTTTAATTTTATTTGATTTAATTGAAATAAAATTCAAATAAATGACAAAAATAAAATAAAGACAAGTGGGAAGGATCATGGGTCGTGGGTCATGTTACAAACTCAATGCAAGCACAAAAAGTTGGGCCCATTTGACAAAAATTGCAATTTTGGCCACTTTTGACTTTTGGCAATTTTGCAAAAAAGGTCAACTTTGCCAATGCATAACTTCTGCAATTTTGACCTTATAGGTGTGTTCTTGGACTTTTTAGAAAGCTTGAGATGTCCTATAAGCAACACTTTTGGTCTCATCTCAATTGAGTCTTCCATGTTCATGTATGAAGCTTTGATAAAAAAGGTGTTTTTGTTGACTTTTCAAAATGACCTATAATGTCCAAAATTATATCTTCTTGTGAGTGCATATTCTGAACTTGGGAGCTGAATATGGATTGTAGGTAATTTCATCCTCTTCAAAATGAGCTTTGGATGGGTCATTTTTGATAAAGTATGAGAAAGTTATGCTTGGTCAAAGTTGAGTTGACTTTTCCTACAAAACCCTAATTTAGCAACTTTTGGGTTTTGATGAATTATGAATAATCCTTGAGGAATAATGATCAAACCTTGATCAAATGATTAATAATACTTCAAAATGAGAATGTTGACCAAAAATCTTGAAGTTTGACTGTATGTAGGACACAATTGACTTTTGCCCTAGCACAGTCGATTTTCAGGCCTTTGAGCAATTGACTGAGCAAATTTCCTCTGCAAGGCTTGAAACTTGACATGGATTATATTGGGAACATATTAGGACAATAGTGAGCATTTGGGATCCTTTGGAATCAAGTACCTTGATGCAAACTGAAACCCTAATTTGAGGTAGACTGCCTTAGGAGAGAGTTTGTCTGGTCAACCCTTGGACTTCCTTGAGCAATTTGAGGACCTCACTTGACATGTATTGAGAAATATGGGAGGGAAAATTTTGGGGTACAATAATGTCTTAGTGGTTGCCCTCCTGTCTAGAAAAGATAAAACGTCCCATTCGAATGTTGCCCCGGAAATATTGCCTCGGAAATGTTGCCTCGAATATGATCTCAAGACTCTAGGGTTATTACTAAGATGTCCTAACATTGCTTTAGTGATCATACGTATCTTTCGAATTGACCCTTACAACTCCAACGACGGTGCTACCTATTTCTCAATAGTAGGATAGCGCTGTCTAAAGGAGACAAGAATAGAAATGATCCTTTTTTGAGTAGGTAGAAGCTAGTAGGTACTTGCTTAAATCAAACTTTTCACGCTTACACATTTCAAAACAATTTTCAAAACAACTTCGTCACACCTTTGAGGACTGATACAAGGGTTATCACGAAGTTAAAACTCTTTTCAAAAACAAAGCACATGCACAATCAATTTTAAAAAGATAAGCAAGTACCTAAGAGCCCATGGAAAACCATGGATAGAAAGGGTGCTAACACCTTCCCTTTCTATAATCTACCCCTCGTACTCAAAATCTCGAAAAAGGATTTTTTTTTCTGTACTTTTTTCCTTTCCGGTTGGATGAAATAAAAGTCAGTGGCGACTCTTGCTTACCGCGACATTTTGTGAACACAAAACGCAAAACGCAAACCAGCATTAAACAGTCAGTTCTGCCATCGTATCACAGAACTGGCGACTCTGCTGGGGAATAAATATAAGTGGGGTATACCTTAGGATCTAGTTCATCATATTTGCTTCTCTTGATTGCTTTGTTTTCTTTATTTTTGAGGGTTATGTTTGGGGTTACTATAAATCCTAACCTGGATCTAGGGATACCTTTTAGGTAAGTAGCAATAGACTGTGTGGGAACTGTACAGCGTATACCGATACGGTTGAAGCAGTAGCTACATTGATGTGGCACATTGGTTGGTACAGGTATCCCTTGTGGAGAAACAAGGAGAATACGGGGCCGCTGTGTGGTTTCGTTAAGCATCAATTGACCTTAGAACCTTTAATCTCCCAAATTGGCCATTAGAAAGTAGTGAGATAGCCGGCCTCGGTGTAGAGCTGGGAACTGGTTGATACTCGATGCTACGCTCATTGAGACGATACTCTCTAGATAGTTCCGGCCGCAAGAAAATATTGTGTGAGCTGAAACCATGATCGATGGAGGATGGTCAGTGATATTGAGATCCTCTAGAACCTGGTTACTTTTTCTAAGACAGGTTGAAACCAACTTAACTGCAAGATGGTACTACCTTTGACCTCATGCAAGCCTTAAACCTAAGGGCTTTGTGTGATTTGACTGTGTTTGCAATATCTGTGTTTGTTATACCTGTGGTTTACCATGACATCCTGCATCATAACATGGCATTCATGCTTCATTACACTAACCATTTCAAAGACCAAGGGAATTTATCTTTGTTCTGTTTTGCAGGTCATGGATTCCGTGCGTAGAAATACCATCCGCGTCAACTTTGTGCAAATACCTGCCCAACTTAAAGAGCTCGCCTCAAGAGTTTATGAGACTTATATGTTAGTTAAGAGACACGGTCAACTTCTCAGCCTGGTTACTTCAAATCTTGATGAGCAGATGATGAGTGTACTTTTTCAGTTCTTTGATCCCGTGCATCATTGCTTCACCTTTCCAGATTACCAGCTGGTACCCACCTTGGAAGAGTTCTCTCATCTATTGGGAATATCCATTCTTGAACAGATACCCTTCACAGGTATGGAAGAAGTTCCTAGACCAGAAGACATTGCCTCAGCTCTGCATTTGAAACGGGATGATATAGTATCCAATTAGGAAACACGAAGCGGGGTCGAAGGTTTTCTAGCCAAATTTCTGATAGACCAGGCTCATCTATTCTAGGATGATTTGGATTTTCAGGCTTTTGAAGATGTCTTGGCTCTTCTTATCTATGGTTTGGTGCTCTTCCCTAAACCAGACTCCTTTGTAGATGTGAATGTTGTCAAGATTTTCCTTTCTCGCAACCCTGTGCCTACCTTGCTTGGAGATATCGTACATGCTCTCCATACGCGTACTATAAGGAGAAGAGGGACCCTTGTGTGCTGCATGCCATTGCTGTCGAGGTGGTTTATTTCGCACCTCCCTAAGTCTGTGCTAAAGAATGAAGAAGGTTTGGGTTGGTCCTACAGAATAATGTCACTTGTTCATACGGATATTCTTTGGTGTTCACGGGATATGGAAGACACTGTTGTTATTGACCATTGTGGGGGATACCCTAATGTCCCATTACTTGGTATCATAGGGGGTATAACTTACAATCCTTGTCTAGCTTTGCGACAATTTGGTCGTGCTCGAAGGGATGGTCCCCATGAGTTACTTCTCGAGGACATTGTATTCGACTATAAGGATGACGTTAAGGAGCATCGCCGGAGATTCATACGAGCTTGGGGCATGGTAAACAGATCTGACCCTAAAGAGTTGGGACCGAAGACTTCCCTTCCTATGCAGCTTATCTCCAATGGGTCTGAGCTCGTGCCCAGAAGCTTATGATGCCTTATGAGGCCGTATTACCAGTGATTGTGGAACCCACTAATGAAGTAGGCGTTCCTTACACGGTTCTCTATCCTTACATGCCCAATGATCTTGGGGAGCTACAGAGGTCTTGGATTCAGCTGAGGAATGAGCGGGATACTTACCGAGAACAGTACCATGAGCAAGAAAGGAAGATTTTGAAGCTTACCAGGCAGCTCAAGGAAGGAAGGGTGATTAATGACTATATCAGCACAAAGAGGAAGCGTCCATGGGATTTTTGATGTTCTATTTCTAGTTTTAGATTTGTTTTATTTACTTATTTTGTAAAGCCTTAAAGGAATTGTGAACCTTCAAAGTTTAAGCTAATAAAGTTTTGTTTATTTTGGTTTACAAATTTAAATTTCCCAAAGTCTTTAAAATCATTAGATGCGCATCCCATTATCATACACATCATTACAGGTACCACTACAGGTTTTTCATCTTCTTCGTTGTTTATTTCAACAGAAATGCCTTCTGATCAAGCCATCAAAGATCTTCAGGAGCAGAACGCCCAGTTCCAACAGATGTTCATCAGTCTGGCTAAGGGGCAGGAGGATTTGAAGACCCTTATTCTGAAAGAGAAGAAGAAAAAGAAGAGGACTGGTATTCTAAATATGGGTAGAAGATTCGGAGAAAGGTTGAAGCATCAAACTGATCTGACTTCTTCATCCAAAGAAGGGGAAAACCAAGAAAGGGAAAAGGACCCTAGTCCTACAGTTTCTGACGATGATACTGATTACAATGATGAGTAATATCCTCCTGCCGAGGATAGATACAAGCAGCTAGAAGACCGTCTGAGTGTTATGGAAGTTTAAAAGATACCTGGCTTAGACTTCGGAGAATTGGGGCTGGTATCGGGAGTGGTAATCCCTCATAAGTTCAAAGCTCTGTTTTTTGCTAAGTACGATGGAGTATCCTGTCCAAAAATCCATCTTCGCTCGTATGTCAGGAAAATCCAACCCCACACTGCTGATAGAAATTTGTGGGTGCATTTCTTTCAAGATAGTCTGTCAGGGACTCAGCTTGAATGGTTCTATCAGTTGGAGGGAGCCAGTGTCCAAAACTGGGAAGACCTTGCTGCTGCTTTTTACAAGCAGTATCAGTATAACGCCGACCTTGCTCCCACTTGTACTCAGCTCCAGGGTATGTCCATGGGTGCAGGTGAAGGTTTTAAGGACTATGCTCAAAAGTGGAGAGATTTGGCTGGAAGAGTCCAACCCCTTTTGTCTGATAGGGAGTTGGTTGACATGTTTCTAGGGACGCTATCTGGTCCATTTTTCAATCACTTGATCGGCAGCTCGTCATCTGGTTTTACTGAGTTGATTTTGACTAGAGAAAGAGTAGAAGCTAGCATTCGAAGTGGTAAAATACAGAAGGATGCCTCTTCGAGTTCGGTGAAGAAGCCTTTTGCTGGTAAGAAGGAAGCTAGTGCAGTCTATAGTCCGAGGGGCCAAAGCAGATCTGAACACCGTCAAACGGTAAATGTTGTAGTGATACCAAGACCCACAGTTGCTCCATAATGCAACTATCAACAAAGGGTGGAAAGACCACAGCGGCAGTTTACCCGCATCAACATGACTTTGGCCGAAGTTCTGCCTCATCTGTTGAAATCCAACTTGGTAACCTTGAAAGAGGCTCCCGAGAATCCAAACACTACTTCTCCCAGATACAATCCCAACGCGCGGTGCGCCTACCATTCTGAGAGTCCAGGTCATGATACAAACGACTGTTGGGCCCTGAAAAATAAGGTGCAGGACTTGATTGAAGCCAAAGAGATTGAGTTTGATGCTCCGGAAAAGCCCAATGTCATAAATGCATCCATCCCAAGCATGGCTTGGGAATCAATGCTATTGAGGTTGTCTCCTCCACAGAAGATGCTGATGATGAGAACCCGGATGTTGATAGCTGGATCTACCCAACAACCAACGGTGGACCAAATAACTAGACGGCTAGAGACTTCATACCTGTTTCTTTTATTCCGTAGTAATTGACTTTTGTTTTAAGATTTGTAATAAACAATTTTAAACTTTACGGCCCGGTGCCTTGCCCGAGGCGCCTTGGCTTTGCTTGTGAGGGATTATTATTTGTCATTTCATATATCATTAGCAAAGCATTGGACGTTTCTTGCATTACAAATTTTGCGCTCCTTGTTTTTCTTTTCTATCTCTCACTTTATCAAAACAACTATGCTCTTACACATACTCACGTATCATACTGCAGATCCATATCCACTCTGGATCCCATTGATAACAACTCTGCTACTTCTAGTTATGACTTCAAAAATCCGATCAACCAAGCCGAGGATGAAAGTGAGGATGATTGTGAGGTGCCTGGAGAACTTGCTAGACTATTACAACAGGAAGAAAGGGCCATACAGCCTCATGAAGAGCCAGTTGAGTCAGTGAATTTAGGTACAGAGGAAGACAGGAAAGAGGTTTAAATAGGTGCAAATCTGGAGCCTAGTGTCAAATAACGGTTAATACAGATGCTACACAACTATGTTGAGATCTTCGCCTGGTCCTATGAGGAAATGCCTGGTTTGGACACTGATATTATGGTACATTGCTTGTCGACTAAAAAAGACTGCCCTCCGGTAAAACAGAAGGTTCGCCGTATGCGTCCTGAAATGTCAGAGAAAATCAAGGCAGAGGTCATGAAACAGTTCGGCGCAGGATTCTTAGCTGTCACTTCTTATCCACAGTGGGTTGCCAACGCCGTTCCGGTACCTAAGAAGGATGGTAAGGTACGAATGTGTGTGGACTACAAAGATCTGAACAGGGCGAGCCCCAAGGATGACTTCCCACTTCCTCACATTGATGTTCTGGTCAACAACACCGCGCAGAACAAGATCTTCTCCTTCATGGATGGTTTTTCTGGATACAACTAGATCAAGATGGCTCCTGAGGACATGGGGAAGACAACCTTTGTTACACAATGGGGCACCTTCTGTTACAAGGTAATGCCTTTTGGGTTGAAGAATGCTGGGTCAACCTATCAGCGCACCATGGTCGCTTTGTTCCACGATATGATTCACCACGAGATCGAGGTTTATGTTGATGACATGATAGCCAGGTCCCAGACTGAGGAGGAGCATCTTGATCATCTCCAGAAACTGTTTGACAGGTTGAAGACATGCAAGTTGAGGTTGAATCCGAACAAGTGTACCTTTGGGGTAAGGTCTGGTAAGCTTTTGGGTTTTGTCGTCAGTGACAAAGGTATTCAGGTAGACCCCGCAAAGGTAAAAGCCATACAAGATATGTCGGCTCCCCGCACAGAAAAAGAAGTTAGAGGTTTCTTGGGACGTCTGAATTACATCGCCAGGTTCATTTCACATCTAACTGTTACTTGTGAGCCAATCTTCAAGCTGCTGAAGAAAGATCAAGTGGTAAGGTGGAATGATGAATGCCAGACCGCTTTCGAAAGAATCAAGGAATACCTTCAAGAACCACCAATTTTGATGCCTCCAGTTGAAGGAAGACCTTTGATTTTATACTTGACAGTGCTAGACCATTCAATGGGGTGTGTGTTGGGGAAGCATGACGAGTCTGGCCGAAAAGAGCACGCTATTTACTACCTTAGCAAAAAGTTTACCGACTGTGAGACCCGATACTCATTGCTTGAGAAAACTTGTTGCGCTTTGGCATTGGCTGCTCGCCGGATGAGACAGTATATGCTGACTCACACCACTTTGTTGATATCAAAGATGGATCCGATCAATTATATTTTCGAGAAGCCCGCTCTCTCCAGAAGGATAGCAAGATGGCATATAATCTTAACCAAGTACGACATCCAATACATAACCCAGAAAGAAATCAAGGGGAGTGTATTGGCGGATCATTTAGCGCATCAGGCCGTGGATGACTACCAGTCCATGAATTTCGAGTTCCCGGATGAGAATATCATGTCGGTAACTGACTGCGAAGAATCTGGACCGGATGAAGGACCTAAGGAAGGATCCCGATGGTCTATGTATTTTGATGGAGCCTCAAACGCACTGGGTAATGGTATTGGCCCTATAATCATATCTCCTGAGGGCTGTCATACTCCGTTCACTGCCCAATTATGTTTTAACTGTACCAACAATATGATGGAGTATGAAGTGTGTATCATGGGTCTTCGAGCTGCTATTGACCTGAGGATTAAGTTCTTGAGTGTATTCAGAGATTCTGCTATGGTAATAAGTCAGATCAAAGGCAAGTGGGATACGAAGCACTTGAATCTTATTCCTTACAAAGAGTATGTACTGACATTGCTCCCACACTTTGAGGAGATAACCTTTGAACACTTCCCACGAGAAGAGAACCAGTTGGCAGACGCGCTAGCTACCATGTCTTCTATGTTCAAAGTTAGGTGGGACAATGAAGCTCCTCAGATTACCATTGAGAGGCTGGACGAACCCGCACATTGTTATGACATTGAGACTGAAGAGGTAGCAGATAAACCCTGGTTTCACGAGGTAAAGAGGTACATTGAGGCTCGAGAATACCCCGAGGGGGCATCTGTTAATGATAAGAAGTTTCTTAGAAGGTTTGCTGTGAAGTTCTTCATCAGTGATGGAATCCTTTATAAGCGTAACCATGATTCAACCTTACTGCGATGCGTGGACAAGAGCGAGGCAGAAAGGATCATGGAAGAGTTACATAAAGGTACCTTCAGAACTCATTCTAGTGGACACACTATGGTGAAGAAAATTCTATGGGCTGGATATTATTGGTCCACTATGGAAGCCGATTGTTATCAGCACTCTCGAACCTGTCATAAGTGCCAAGTCTATGCTGATAAGGTGCATGTACCTCCGGTTCCCCTGAATGTTTTGACGGCTCCTTGGCCCTTTGCAATGTGGGGAATCGACATGATTGGCGAGATCAGACCTACTGCATCTAACGGTCATCATTTCATTCTGGTAGCAATTGATTACTTTACAAAGTGGGTTGAGGCAGCTTCCTTTGCTACAGTAACCAAGAACGTCGTGGCACAGTTTATCCGACATAATTTGATCTATCGATATGGTGTACCAGAGAGGATTATTACTGACAATGGTACAAATATCAATAACACGATGATCACCAAGCTCTATAAACATTTCAAGATACAGCATCACAACTCTTTTCCCTACCGGCCGAAGATGAATGGAGCTGTCGAAGCAGCTAACAAGAACATCAAGAAGATTGTGCAGAAGATGACAGTGACATACAAAGACTGGCATGAAATATTACCATTCGCTCTTCATGGGTATCGTACCTCAGCACGGGCGTCGACAGGGGCAACACCCTACTCTTTAGTGTATGGTATGGAGGCATTCCTACCCATCGAATTCCAGATACCCTCTCTCAGAATTATGAAGGATGCGGGTTTGAACGAAGACGACTGGATCCAAACACGGTTTGATCAGCTGAATCTAATCGATGAAAAGAGACTTACTGCTATTTGTCATGGTCAGACGTATCAAAAACGAATGATCAAGGCTTTTAACAAGAAAGTCAGATGTCAAGAATATCAAGTCGGGGATCTAGTGATCAAACGCATCATACTACCGCAAGGTGATCCCAGGGGCAAATGGACCCCCACATACGAAGGGACATTTGTGGTTAAGAACATTTTCTCGGGAGGAGCTATGATTCTAACCACCATGGACGGTGACGACCTTCCTGACCCCGTCAATGCAGACATAGTGAAAAGATACTACGCATAATCAAAGACCCGCTAGGTTGACTGGCTTAGGCAAAAAATAAGAGCTTCCCGGTGAACCAAAAGGGTTCGGGCAAAAGTAAGGGATGAAAATGAAAAAGTTGTACACTCGGCAAGTCGAAAACCTGAAAGGGCAACTTGGGAAAAAAAGGGTATCCCGGTGGACTGAAAACCCGAAAGGGCGGTCCAGGCAAAAATTAGGGATTAAAGTGTAACACTATGTCTCATTGGATCATCGCGCAACCAGACCTCGGTATCGACTATCAAGCTCGGACAACGCTAATCAATCTGATCCACCTTCGGCCAAGCAACAAAGTGATGAGACACTTGAAGATATAAAGGCAATAGCAGAGTTGGAACCCAATGGGATTGTTTCACATAACTGTTTTTTCTTTCTGTTACACAAATTGTAATTTCTATCTTTCGGTGGCATTCTCTTACTAGGACGTCAGCCTCTTTGTACAAAACGCCTATTATAGGCCAACTTCAAAAATTAATACAATTCATTTTCACAAGAAATTCCAAATTGTTTTTCTTTTTCTATTTTGTTTTGCAAGAACATCCAATGATTCATTTTTTATATATGCATTTGAAAATAATTGTTGCTCATAAATATTTGCATTTGATATATGCATTTGGATTCTTTGATCGTGGTTTTGGCTTTACCTGTTTATAGCCATCCCCAAAATCGTGTTGTTCCCCAGCGATTTATTTTCCTAGTCGAACTCTATTTTTGGCTCGTTGGTTTTATTTTCTGCTTCCCCGGTGGTGTTCTTTGTCACCTTTGGAGTTGGTCATTTGCATTCATAATCATAAGCATTAAATGGCATCTTAGGGCCAAAAATAGGGTTTGTTTTATATTTAAGTATCTTCAATCGCGTCGAGATGAATATTTTAACCTTCGTATCTCCAGATAGAAGACACTTAAATAAGGGTAGTTGTTATACTCCAATTTTCCCCTAAGATCCCTCATTATCTCATATTATCAATACATCAAGATCATACATTAGGGTTGGTTCTCCCTTTCTACTTCATCCTATCTTCAAGTTTGCTCTTGAGGGATCACCAAGCACCTTGAATTGTGTATCTTAAACATGTGTTCTTTTAACTAACATCAAGATATGTATACATGTCTCTTTGAATGTTCATATTGTAGGTGATGACACAATTGCATTCATCTCACCGTCTAACCTAGGGTTTAAGGGGTGGTCTTCATTCAAATGGTTCTTTAATGGATTACAAGAGTTCAAGCTTCAAGACTATGTCTATGATATCAAAGATTTGTGGTTCAAAGGGCTCCCTCAATTTATTTAGGTCAAGTTCTCCTCAAAGTTGATGGTGGAATTCATCAAGAAGATTCATAGGTTCATGTGTTTATTTCCATGCCTTCTTCAACAATATTCATTGAGACTTTAGGTCCATCTTTGAGTGTGCTTCAAAATAACATCATTCAAGGCCTATTGTGATACATCAAGCTTTATTTTTCCAAGAAAGTTCAAAAGATTCAAGGTTAATTCAACAAGTTTTACCTAATTGAGTAAATGCTTGATTCGGTGATCACATGTGCATAACTCTATAAATTTTAAACATTTTGAGTTGGTTCTTTTTTATGGATTATTATCATCGTCTACAACAACCTCTCTTCACATGACAAGATCTACTTGTGCAAGAAAAATCATCAAAAGTTGAAAGGGATTTCAAGTCCTTTTGACACTCTCTATGCTAGGGTTTGTGTTAGAACAAAGTTTGAATCTACTACCCTATGTTTAAGTTTTGATGATAACAAAATGAAAAGATATATTATTTATATGATTCATGTATGAACTATTTGCTACCTAAATTATTACGTTCTGATTTGCAGAAACTCTGATAGGTATAAGCAAGATCACACCTAATCAGCATCATAAATTTGGTTCTTGACATCAGCATCAGAAGTTGCTATATCAGAATACCAGAATCAGAAGATCAACTCACGAGTATGCTGAAGCTTGATGAACAGAACTGCGCTCAACACTCTGATAAAGAAAACAACAGTTCATCAGCAGTTAAGCAGAGTCAGAATGAGCCAAGCCAGAACATGCATTAAGTAAGCAACGGTACTGTGCATTGAAAGAAAATTATTACCAACGGCCTCATTCCAGACAAGATCTGCTCAATAAGGAAAGTTTGTTATTAGCATTGAATCAAGAATATTGCTCCAACGTTCAAGAATCTCAGTGCTATATAAACAAGACTATGAAGATTGAATTGGCTAATGCTCTCCAACTCTTTACACGCCTAAAAGCTAATCATAATCTTCCTTCTCTCAGTTTTCTAAACACTACATATCTCCTTACTCAATCATTGTTTAGCAATCTAGTTTCATAAGCTTAAGTTGTGTATACATCACAGTTGTGATACAGTTTTGTAGAAAACATTCACACCTAGATTTATCTTCTTTGTAAGAAAGTGTTTCCTTGACAAACCGGGTTGTGGTTTGCATCAAGAAGGCTTTAGAAGTTGTTAAAGCAGTTTGTAATATTCAGTTGAATATAGTGGATTAAGACCTCGTTGGAGAGAGGCGAAATCACCTTGACGAGTGGACTGGAGTAGTTTGAGATCAAACGAACCAGGATAAAAATATCTTGTTCATTGCATTGATTTTCATTTTTACAATTCAACCCCCCTTCTTGTGTTTTTCACTTCTTCAATTGGTATCAGAGCGCCTGGTTCTGAGCTAAAACACTTAACCGTGTCAGTACAAGATCCAGCGTCAGAAAAACACAATGGCGGGAAACTATTCTCACACCAGCAATGACAACCATGAGGACAGAGACAGATTCGGCGGCAAACCTCCAGTCTTTGATGGAGAAAACTTTGATTACTGGAAAGACAGAATTGAAAGCTTCTTTCTGGCACATGATGCTGATCTGTGGGATATGGTGACAGATGGATACACGCACCCTGTGAATGCAAGCGGTCAGAAGATTGATAGAAAAACAATGTCTGACCAACAAAAGCGTGACTTCAAGAATCACCACAAGGCCAGAACCATCCTTCTCAGCGCCATCTCCTATACTGAATATGAAAAGATCTCCAACAGAGACACAGCAAAGAACATTTTTGACTCACTCAGAATGACGCATGAGGGCAACGTTCAGGTCAAAGAAACTAAAGCTCTGGCGCTCATTCAGAAGTATGAGGCGTTCAAAATGGAAGAATCTGAATCCATTGAAACAATGTTCTCAAGATGCCAGATTCTGGTAGCTGGTCTCAAGGTTCTGGACAAAGGATACTCTACTGCTGACCATGTCAAGAAAATCATCAGAAGTTTACCCAAGCAGTGGAGACCAATGGTTACAGCTCTGAAGCTAGCAAAAGATCTCAACAAAATCACTCTGGAGGAACTTATCAGCTCCCTCAGAAGTCATGAGATAGAGCTAGAAGCTGACGAGCCTCAGAAGCAAGGTAAGCCTTTAGCATTAAAATCTAACAAAAAATCTGAGTCTAAAGTTTTGCAGGAAGTTGAAGAAACATCTGATGGATCCTCATCAGAAGAAGACGAACTCTCCCTCCTCTCCAGAAGAGTAAATCAACTGTGGAAGCAAAGACAAAGGAAGTTCAGGAATCCCAGAAGATCTGATCAGAACGAGTCCTCTTCCAGATACAGAAGGACAGATTCTTCCTCTGGATACAGAAGATCTGAAGGCTCCTCAAGTAGCAAAAAGCCAAACACCAAGGACATCATCTGCTATGAGTGCAATGAGCAAGGACACTACAAGAGTGACTGTCCAAAGCTTCAGAGGGAAAAGCCCAAAAAGAAGTTTGGAAGAGAAAAGAAGAAAAGTCTCATGGCTACATGGGATGACTCTGACTCGTCTGAAGCTGACTCAGAATGAGATGATGAGAGAGCCAACATAGCTCTCATGGCTAATATTCCAGAAGATAGTGAAGCTTCTAAATCAGACTCTGAATCAGACACTGAAGAGATATCTTTAGCAGCAAGTCAGAAACACCAGTCATGGTACCTGGACTCTGGCTGCTCGCGATACATGACGGGAAGAAGGCATATATTCCAAAGCCTGGAACTTAAGCCTGGAGGCCACGTTGGCTTTGGAGGCAATCAGAGGGGAAAGATAATTGGCTCTGGAACTGTAGGTAATGGAAATCTTCCCTCTATTAATAATGTTCTTCTAGTAGATGGATTAATGCATAATCTGTTATCCATAAGTCAATTAAGTGATAACGGTTATGATATAATCTTTAATCAAAAATCATGTAAAGCTATTAGTCAGAAAGATGGGACTATCCTGTTTAATGGTAAGAGGAAAAACAACATTTACAAAATCAAACTTTCTGAACTAAAAAGTCAGAATGTAAAGTGCCTTCTGTCTGTTAACAACGAGTAGTGGATCTGGCACAGAAGATTGGGGCATGTTAGTATGAGAAGAATATCTCAGATTAACAAACTCAATCTGGTCAGAGGACTTCCTAATTTGAAGTTCCATTCAGATGCTCTGTGTGAAGCATGTCAGAAAGGAAAGTTTGCAAAACCTTCTTTTAAATCTAAAAATGTTGTTTCTACCTCCAAGCCATTAGAACTTCTGCACATTGACTTATTTGGACCAGTTAAAACTGCTTCAGTCAGTGGCAAGAAGTATGGGTTAGTAATCGTAGATGACTATAGTAGATGGACATGGGTAAAGTTCTTAAGACACAAGGACGAGTCACACTCTGTGTTTGTTACCTTCTGTAACCAAGTTCAGAATGAAAAGGATCTTAGAATCGTTAAAGTCAGAAGTGATCATGGTGGAGAATTTGAAAACAAAGATTTTGAGTCATTCTTTAATGACAGAGGCATTCTGCATGATTTCTCTTGTCCTAGAACTCCCCAACAAAATGGAGTTGTAGAACGAAAGAACAGAACATTGCAAGAAATGGCCAGAACCATGATCAATGAGACAAACGTTGCTAAGATCTTCTGGGCAGAGGCAATAAACACAGCGTGCTACATTCAGAATAGAATCTCAATAAGACCTATTCTGGAAAAGACTCCATATGAATTGTGGAAGAACAGAAAGCCCAACATTTCATATTTTCATCCATTTGGATGTACTTGCTTTATGTTAAATACAAAAAATTATTTGAACAAGTTTGACTCTAAAGCACAGAAGTGTATTATGTTAGGATACTCTGAACGCTCAAGAGGGTACAAAGTATACAATACAGAAACACAGATTGTGGAAGAATCAATCAGTGTTCGTTTTGATGATAAGCTTGACTCTGAAAAGTCAAAGCAGAATGAAGTTTTTGCAGGTATGGAAATTGAATTTACGGGTTCTGAAGACAAGTCATCAGAAGCTCTCAACACAGACACTCCTTCAACGTCTGAAAGGAGCACTGCTAGCAATCCTACAACAGCTACTGATCAACCTCAGAAGAGATTACCCAGGAGCAGTTTGGATCACCCATAAGAGACTATCTTAGGAAGAAAGGAAGATCCAATCAGAATAAGAGCAAGCTTCAGAAACTCTGAAGAAACTCTCATGGGACTTGTGTCTCTGATTGAACCTTCTTCTATTGATGAAGCACTTCTGGATAATGACTGGATTCTGGCAATGCAAGAAGAGCTGAATCAATTCACCAGAAATGACGTATGGGATCTTGTTCCCAGACCAAAAGGATTCAACGTCATTGGAACAAGATGGGTGTTCAGAAACAAGCTAAATGAACAAGGTGAAGTCATCAGAAACAAGGCACGACTGGTTGCACAAGGTTATAGTCAGCAAGAGGGGATAGACTATACAGAAACCTTTGCCCCAGTCGCCAGGTTAGAATCTATCAGACTTTTAATTTCATTTGCTGTTAATAGAGGCATCACTCTGTATCAGATGGATGTCAAAAGTGCATTCTTAAATGGTTATATAGAAGAAGAGGTTTATGTACACCAACCCCCTGGTTTTGAAAATACAAAACATCCAGAACATGTTTTCAAACTAAAGAAGTCACTATATGGTCTGAAACAAGCTCCCAGAGCTTGGTATGAAAGGCTAAGTAACTTTCTGTTAGAAAATGAATTCACCAGAGGGAAGGTGGACACTACCTTATTCTGTAAATCAGTTAAGAATGACATCTTAGTCTGTCAAATTTACGTTGATGGTATTATTTTTGGTTCTACTAATCCTTCTCTTGGAAGAAAATTTGCTAAGTGTATGCAGGCAGAATTTGAGATGAGCCTCATGGGGGAACTGAAATTCTTTCTAGGAATTCAGATCAATCAAACTCCAGAGGGAACTTACATTCATCAGAGCAAATACATCAGAGATCTTCTGAAGAAATTTGACCTCTCAGAATGTAAGCCATCAAAGATTCCAATGCATCCCACGTGCATTCTGGAAAGAGAAGAGGTAAGCAAAAATGTAGAACAGAAAGTCTACAGAGGTATGATTGGTTCTCTCCTCTATCTGACTGCTTCAAGACCTGATATATTATTCAGCATTTGTATTTGTGCTAGATTCCAATCAGATCCTAGAGAATCTCACTTAATAGCTGTTAAGCGAATTTTCAAGTATCTGAAAGGTACTACTAATCTGGGTTTGTTTTATAGAAAATCTAGTGATTACAGTTTAGTAGGCTACTGCGATGCTGACTTTGCTGGAGACAGAGTGGAGCGTAAAAGTACTTCTGGAAGCTGCCAGTTTCTGGGAGAAAATCTGATCTCTTGGTCCAGCAAAAGGCAATCAACAGTTGCGCTATCAACAGCAGAAGCTGAGTACATAGCAGCAGCAGGATGTAGCACACAAATGCTCTGGATGAAAAGTCAGCTTGAAGACTTCCAGATTTTTGAGAGTAACATTCCTATACTCTGTGATAATACTTCTGCTATTTGCTTAAGTAAGAATCCCATTTTACATTCTAGAGCTAAGCATATAGAAATAAAACATCACTTCATTAGGGACTATATTCAGAAAGGAATTTTGAATTTAAAATTTATAGATACAGACCATCAATGGGCTGATATCTTCACTAAACCCCTTTCTGAAGATAGGTTCAATTTCATTCTGAAACATCTCAGCATGAAAATCTGCCCAGAGTGAAAATGTTTTAATTCCATATATTTATCTTCAGAATGTATTTGTTTTACTGTGAACTTCTGATCAATCTTCTTTCAGAAAGATAGAACATGAAGATTGTATCAGATGCAAGTCTAAAGATCTGAGAGTCTAAGCTCAAAGACAGACGTGTTGATCACTACATCAAACAAGTGTCATCCAATCATCAGCAAATCTCTGAAGCAGAACGCGTGCACGCTTCTGAGAAGGCAAAACGCTGATTGGGTGCATTGAGACACATGTCTGGTAACCGTTTTTAAGTACCTTTCTCAAATCCCCCAAAATTAGCAAGCATTAAATGAAAGTAATCATATTTTTAAAACGTAATCATGATTTTATTTCTCTCTCTTAAAAACATTTACTCTTTCAAAATATTATGAACCCTACTTAAACACGTTAACCTCTCATTTTAATCTTTTACAGTTTCTCACTATTTTTCAAGCATTCTCTACATTTTTCTGTGTTCATCTCTCTCAAACCCATTTTCTCAGCTTTTCGTCTCAAAATCTTTTAGTGTGAACATGGCAACCTCCAGCAGTGCTTCTATAGGTTCTCAGAAGAAAGCATCATCTGAACAGTATCAAGTGCCATTCAGAACACTCCTCACTCCTGTGAAGAATCTTGAAGTGTTATCTGAATTGATCATTGATTTTGGAAGTCTGAAGGAAAACGGTTTTGATTTAACAGAAGAAGTTAGGGTACAGAAATGGGAAAGGTATTTTGACAGGTTGGTTGGACCAACATTCCCTATGTTAGTGAAGGAGTTCTGGATTCATGCGACGGCTTCAACGCATCAAGTCACCTCCTACATTATGGGGAAGAAGATTGTGATCACTGAGGATCACATAGCAAGGTTAATAGGTTACAGTGGCGGTGGCGTCCGCTGTATTGATATGGCTGAGAGATGTGCCGACGTGGGCGTCATAGCAGAAAGGATTTTCACCCATGGGGTGCCCAGCAGCAAAATCAAAGATCTGAAGGATCATCACAGAGTTTGGGCGAAGATAATTCTAGGGTGCTTTAACCATAGGAAGCCAACTAGTTCCCCTGATTACATAAATGTGGATCAGCAGTTTCTGATCTACTTTATCAATCAGAAGGTAAAAATCAACTTGGCTCATCTTCTGTTCAACCACCTCAGAACAAGCGTGAAGGAAACCAGGGAAGAAGAAAGAACAAAGAGGGATTGGATACCCTTTGGAAGGTTGATATCAGATATTCTGACAGAGAATAGGCTGATAGAGCATCTGATAAAAGCTCAAGAGTTAAGCACCATTGAACCAACGGTTGGGAAGCCTCTGAACGCGAAGAACTTGAAGAAAATGAAGTTGATAGAGAATATCAAAAAGGAACCCAGCGCTACTCCTATTGCTGATATCACCAGCAGAAGAGTTCCACTGAGTGACTTTCCTTTATTCTCTCAGATAGAATCCAAGCCAGTAGTAGTTCTCAGATATATGGACGCGTGCAAAGCTGATGGTACAGATCCCAATCTGAAGATCAAAGATCTGCACCAACCTCAACCAGAAGTGACTCTGAAGAAGACGAAGAAAAGGAAGGCACCTTCAGAAGGATCATCCCAGCAGACACCCAAGAAAAGAGGTAATTTATCTGCTGCTTCTGTTTTAAATTATTCTACTATTCCAGCATCAATTCCACCTCCAACCTCTCATAGAATCTCAATCCCCATCCCAACAATAGATGAAACTGAACCAGAAGATGACCCTTCTGAGGCATTACAACTCAGAAGACCCAAAACTAAACATCCCAAACCAACAATCTCAACAACATCAGCAATTGACAAAGTGCTGTCTGACATTGATCAACACACTTCTGATCACTCCTCCATTAATCCAAACTCTGAACCACAAATTGTCCCTTCTCCACAACCAGAACAACAGAAATCTGCTGAAGAACCACAACAAGAACAACAACCTCTCTCATCCATTCCATAAGAACCTCTTATCCCTGAACAACCAGAAATTCCAACAACTTCTCCACAACCAGCAATTTCGTCTCCCTCTCCTCAACCAGAAATTCATCCACCATCACCTCAACCTGAGTTTCATCACTCTGAAACTCCAACTCCTCCACCTTCTGAACCTCATTCACCTCAACCATCACCTCTGGCAATCCAGCTGCCATATGGAACAACAGTCACAATGGCCCAGCTGCCATCCTCATCAGAATCTACACCACCAAATACTCCCAAAACACCAAACAGTTCAATCATTATCTCTGATTCTCCCACTCCATCTCCAAAACAAACAGCTCCCAAGCAAACCACCGAAAACCCCAGCAGGACCTTCATAGACTTAACAATCTTTGACCGTCTTGCTGATCTGAAACATAAAATAGCCATTCCAAAACCAAAACAACCAGATGTTGGCTCTGGTATTATGAATTTTGAAACAGGTTTGCAGCAGTGGATTGCTTCTCTGAAGCAAGTCTGTCCTGGAATGATTGACCCAGCTGCCTCTGACCAACTCTGGTCACAATTCAGAATTTGGGTACGTGCTGAAGCCCTCAAGTTGCAGGATATCAACTATGAACAGGCACAACAGAACTTCAGCAAGCTGCTGAAGGAAGTTGAAAGTCAGCTGCCACAGGAAGACGTGCTCCCTCTGGATAGTGAGCCATGGTCTGAGAAACATCTAGCTTCAAAGGTGCAACCAGAAGAAGACAAGACCATTCAAGCTGAAGCAAGTCAAGCAGAAGATGTTGCAGAAAGCTCTCAGAAGCTCCCTGCTTCTGATGTTTCTCAAGCTGCCTTGGATAGGCAGACTCTGGAAGAGCTGAAGCTGAATGACATGCGTCTGCAGCAGAGGATGGATGAAAACGACCAGAAGATGAAAGAAAGGATGGATGTGCAGGATAGCAAGATTGACACAGTTGTCAGCATGGTACACAAGCAGAATGAGACTGCTGATCAGATCAAAGCCATGCTGGAGAACCTGTTCACACGCTTTCCTCCCCAACCTTAGTTTTTCATTCATGTCTTTTTCATGTCTTCTTTGATTATCTGTTGTACTGTTTTAATATGTTTTGTTTGATTCTGAACCTTTTAATATGACAAGTTTTTCTGCCTTAACTGCTTTAGCACATCACTTACACTTTTTGATTACTGACAAAAAGGGGGAGAACAAGAATGATATTTTAAATTATAACGGATTACTAAGACAGAAATTCTCGAACATTCTAACTCTGATATACTTGAATATGTTTTTTGTTTTGCTTAAGTCTACAGGTACAAGAAAGCTCCATGATACTCTGAAGACTAAAGCTCTGAAACTCTGACCCGCTCTGATACTCTGACCCAAAGCAAAGCTCTGACAAGAAAAGCTCTGATACACTGATCTGAAGCTCTGCTCTGATATGCTGATCTAAAGCTTCTGATAGTCAAAGACTCTGATACTTTGATGTTCAAAGAAAGGCAAAAAGATCTGATCCTGAAGAACTCTTGGAATCAAAAAGGGAAGCAATAAACTCAGGGGGAGTATCTCTCAACTCTTATCCCTTATCTTTGATAACCTCTTACTCTGATACATCTCTCTGATACCTTTTCACGTTATTTTCAATTAAAAATATCTAGTTTTTGTCATCATCAAAAAGGGGGAGATTGTTAGAACAAAGTTTGAATCTACTACCCTATGTTTAAGTTTTGATGATAACAAAATGAAAAGATATATTATTTATATGATTCATGTATGAACTATTTTCTACCTAAATTATTACGTTCTGATTTGCAGAAACTCTGATAGGTATAAGCAAGATCACACCTAATCAGCATCAGAAATTTGGTTCTTGACATCAGCATCAGAAGTTCTATATCAGAATACCAGAATCAGAAGATCAACTCACGAGTATGCTGAAGCTTGATGAACAGAACTGCGCTCAACACTCTGATAAAGAAAACAACAGTTCATCAGCAGTTAAGCAGAGTCAGAATGAGCCAAGCCAGAACATGCATTAAGTAAGCAACGGTACTGTGAATTGAAAGCAAATTATTACCAACGGCCTCATTCCAGACAAGATCTGCTCAATAAGGAAAGTTTGTTATTAGCATTGAATCAAGAATATTGCTCCAACGTTCAAGAATCTCAGTGCTATATAAACAAGACTATGAAGATTGAATTGGCTAATGCTCTCCAACTCTTTACACGCCTAAAAGATAATCATAATCTTCCTTCTCTCAGTTTGCTAAACACTACATATCTCCTTACTCAATCATTGTTTAGCAATCTAGTTTCATAAGCTTAAGTTGTGTATACATCACAGTTGTGATACAGTTTTGTAGAAAACATTCACACCTAGATTTATCTTCTTTGTAAGAAAGTGTTTCCTTGACAAACCAGGTTGTGGTTTGCATCAAGAAGGCTTTAGCAGTTGTTAAAGCAGTTTGTAATATTCAGTTGAATATAGTGGATTAAGACCTCGTTGGAGAGAGGCGAAATCACCTTGACGGGAGGACTGGAGTAGTTTGAGATCAAACGAACCAGGATAAAAATATCTTGTTCATTGCATTGATTTTCAGTTTTACAATTCAACCCCCCTTCTTGTGTTTTTCACTTCTTCAGTTTGTTGACTTCCAAGGACCATATCTTGCTCATGTTTTGAGATTTTTGATTAAATCCAAAGCCATGATTCTCTTTAAAGGGTCCTTAATAAGTTCTCTTTAAGGATCTAAGGCAAAGTTTTAATGGAAGATCACTAATGGTTGAGAAAGATTACAAGTCTCTTTGAAAAGCCTTTGAATTTCAGGGTTTGACTTAAAATGATCATAACTTAGTCAATTTTTATCTCCTTGAGACCATTATTTTTCCACAATAATCTTTGAGATGTATACTACAACTTTATTTCAATTTGCAAGACTTTAAAATTCTTGGAAAGTGGTTGAAGAATTGAAAAGATTATAGGTCTTTTGTGAATTTTCCCAAATTTGTCATCATCTTTCAAATACCATAACTCTTTCAATTTTTATGATTTTTGAGTGATCTCAATTCCAAAATTCAATTCAAGAGGTCTACTTCACTTCAACCTCAGATATCAAGAGCAAATTTTGAGTGGAAGGTCATGTAATTTTGAAAAACATTATAGGTTATTTTGAAGTTCAACACTTAGAAATATTTCTAAGTACAAAAATCAGTTTGTTTTTCACGATTTTAATTGGACATAACTTCCAGCTCAATTATCCAAATGAAGTCTTTCTTGGCATATTGTAAATATTGTGCCCTTGTCTTTCAAATGCTTCAATAATCATGTGATAAAGACTCCTGAGTTGTGTGTACCATGGATTCAAAGTTGGTACATTAGAACTAAAGTTTCACTTACAGTCAGATTGCAATTTCCATAATATGACTTCTAATCACTAAATTTGTGTGTGTTTTCCACTTAAACATGATTAGCATAAATGTTTGGATCATTTAAAGTGTCAAAACACATCATTTGGATGAGTTTTGATGCATATTATAATACGGTGGGAGAACTGACTTGGGTGTTTTACGTTTTATCGCAATTGTTGCAGATAGAAAGAGTTGCCACCAACTTTTCTTTTATTCAATAATGGAAAGGGTGAAAAGAACAGGAAAGATCTTTTAAAAAAATTTCTTGAGTTTGGGGGGTAGGTTATGAAAAGGGAAGGTGATAGCACCCTTTTCATCCGTAGTTATCTACGGGCTCTTAGTTGCTAGCTCACTTTTGAAATGCTTTGCAAAATGTGTTTGTGTTTGTTTGAAAGTATTTTTGAAAAGCGTCTTTTTTTAGGAGAACTTTGTAATGATTCTCGTCTCTATAAGAATGTATATAAAGTGTTGTCTTTTAAAAATATTTCATGAAAGTGTTGGTGTGTTTGAAAGATGTTTTGTTTTGAAATGTTTGTGAGCAAGCAACTACGAGCATTTTACCTACTCAAAAGAAAGTCTTTGTTCTTTTCCTCCTCCTTTAGATAGTGTTATCTTACCATTAGTTAGTAAGAAACCATATCATTGGATGTGAAGGGACGGGCGTGGGTCATCGTACAGTCATAGAATGCAACATTGTAGGATACTTTAGCAATTTGTCGTCATGGACTAAGATCGTTTACCGAAGGCAACATCAAAGGGTCATCGAGGGACTACGATCTTGTAATCGAGGGTCTTTGCTAAAGTATCCCACATTCGAGGGACATGACTGTTTTAATCTAAGGCAACAAGTACGGGTTAACCCTAGAGGTGCAAGTGTGCAAAGTGTTTTGTTTTCATTTAATTTTGTCTTGAATTAGGGTTATCTAGTATTGATTTTAAGTCTTTTCGTACAAACCCTAATTACTAGCAATAATATGGAAAGCGATAAATTACAGAAAATAAAAGTCCTACGTTATTACAATATTTTGGGATAGGGGATACAAATTTGCAAATGGGAATGAAAGCAATTAAAACCTAATTACTATTACAACTAAATTGAAAAATGCAAAACAAAATATACAAGAATGTGAAGATAATGTAAAAGAAAAGAAAATTATTTTTATGGTTTTTTGGTATGAAAAGAGTTTTAATTACCCTAATTGATTTGGAAAAAAAGTTGATTAATTAGAAACCTAAAGTCTAATTTGATTTAATTAAAAGAGAAAATTAAAATAAAACCTAAGTATAAATTAATTTTAAAAAAAGAAATTAATTTGTTAAGAAAAATTTTTTTAGGTCTTTTGTTTAAAGGAAATAAAATAAAGTGAATAATTTTTATTTTAAGTATTTTAATAAAATATATTTTTTGTATAAAAAATAATAATAAAATAAAATAAAACAAAACAAAATAAAATTAAAAATAAAATATGAAGTCAAGGGGTTTCAAAAGGAAATGAGTCGTTAGAAAGTAAAACAGTTTTTGTGTTTAGGGCCCAAACAACTTTTTTGTTCAAGTCAGAAAATAAAACAAAATAAAATAAAATGTGATGGGCCTATGTGGTGTTAAGTAATCATGGGGTGATGGTGAGAAAAATATGATGGCCCAAGAAAGAGAAGCCCAAGCGCGCTAGCAAACAAAAAAAGAATCATAAATTGAAGTGAAAAATAACAAAATGTGGTATTGGGGCTCGAACCCAGGTCACAAAGGTCATAGGCGCGCGCTTTAACCACTGGGGTGGTAACACATCCGTTGATTTATGCACAACCATCATGCTATATTATAAACGCGCTCCTGATTATGTCATCCTCTTCTTCCTCGTGCCAGAACCAGAGCAACATGTTTGAATCTGTAACTTACTCATTTCTCAACCATTCTAGAAATTGTAAACATCAAACTTGTTAGAAATTTCACCATAATTTCAAATATGTAAATAAATTAAGCTATAGATTAAAGATGAACACGAATCTTGCTTGGTACCAAATCTGACCTAACTTTTTCAGGAAGTTCAAACTCAAAATTCACATTACTCAAGAAATATAAATGAAATCTAAGGGCATGGTTAGCTTCAGGACTATGATGTCTGCATTTTATCTTCACAAATCAGAGACAAATGATACTTGTATAAAGAGATAGAAGTTCAGAAAACTTACCTTGCAGATGGAGATCATGTTTTGAGTTTGAGCATACTTCAAGATGTTGTAATGATCTGGTTAGCTTCACTGAACCTCCAAGAAGCTATTTCAATAGTTACTTTGAGCTGAGAGTTCCTGAATCATGCTGGAGAAGTAAAAGTGCAAGGTGTTATTTTTGAAAATGGAGGATGGTGATGGGGGTGTTACAGTTCCAAAACAGGGATGGGGATGAGTTATATTTGATATAAGGAAGCTTTAGGATTTATTTGGGGAAGAAACGCACGAGTGGATTATGAGGTGGAAGTTTTTGGGCAGAAAATGACAAGTTATGGAAGTTTGAATGCAACTCTGGTTTGAGGGAGTTTTAGGGAGCTTTCAGGCTTGAAAATTTGTATTAGCTTGCAAATAATGTCTCAATTTATAGGCAAGAGGTTTGAAGGTTTTGAGGGATCAGAATCAAGAGTTCACATGTTATGGCAATTTGACTTATTTTTGAAGCAAGCTTGACAAACATTGTTCCAAGGCAAGCTACAAGGCTATCTAAAGTGGTTAGGAACTTTAAACATACTTATCTGATTTTGTAGAGGAAGTTTATGAAGAAAGAACAAGTGCAAATCTCAAGACAAGTTGACTTTGTGATTAAAGCAACTTTACTAGAACGACAATGTTACTTTGTGCCAAAAATGGATGAATCTCTTGGACAATGGCTCAAATGCTTGGATCAAAGCTCTAATAGTTGTGTAATCAATTAATTATGGAGTGAAACATAAGTTAGAATCCTCCAAAGTGAGATTATGCAGCATGGCTATGAGATTTGGCCAAGGGTGCATCATCAAAATGACTTGTAATTCAAGAATGGATGCCCAACTTCTTGCCTTCGATTCTCTTAGCTCAAGCATGATCTCTTCAAGTTCTTGGACATTTTGGAAAGATTGAAACATTATCTACAACCTTAATGTTGACCATTTTGGCTAAATCATAATGGATCTAGGACAAAATTGGCCAAGAAGTTAGGTCAAAAATCTGCCTAAACTTGTCAAAATTTTCACTAAGTGTTTTTATGAAAAATGTCATGACTTCATGGGCTTATATCTTCAAACCTAAGAATTTTTTGGAAATCAGTCCTCTAATACAAAGTTTTATAATTCATCAAGATCTACAACTCTCATTTTGAAAGTTTTCTTTGGATCATCTTGCATCTTGGTGAAAAGGGTCACGAAGTAAAGAATTTATCAAGTATAAAATGTAAGAAAATTTTCTAAGTCTTGAAAACCTTGAAATTTTGTGGACTTTCTTGATTTTCTTGATTCTTGTTGACCAAGTTTGATATTTTTGAGCATATTGATGAATGTTGATCTTTGAAACTCAATGTTAACCAAAAAGTCAAAGTTTGACTTTTGGTGTAACAATTAACTTTTTCCTCAGTTGATCAAATTTCAACTATCAATTATTTGATCTTGAGAAATGATCTGAGCCATGAAATTAGGTCAAGATATTGTGTTTGAATTCTTAAGGTCATGCTTCAAACCATCAGATCATGTATTAGGTCAAAAGTCAAAAATCAGTCATTCTCAATCAAAACCCTAATTTTGACTATTTTGTCCCTTTGATGATTTGGACACTTTTCTTGAGGAATTATGATCCAAGCTTGATCAATTGATGAATGAAATTCTGGCAACAGATACTTAATGTCACAGTGAATGTTATGACACCGTATCTGACACACTTCAAGACAGTAAATTAAAAACAGTAAAGAACACAATCAATTGTTAACCCAGTTCAGTGTGTAACAACACCTACTCTGGGGGCTACCAAGCCAGGGAGGAAATTCACTATAAGAGATATTAATTCAGGAATAAACCAACCAGTTTATCTCCTTCACTTAAGACCTACCCAATGCAACTTCAATCTAATTTCAACTTAAACCTGAGTTCCTACTCACTCCCCCTCAATCACAGCAGTGATACTAGACTATTGATTAATGAGATTATGAAGACACTCTTCAGTACACACACTTGATTTTGCTTCACAGCTTTAATCAAGTGACACAAACACTCGTGCTTCAAAGCTTTGAGTGATAAACAACCCTAACTTGATTTTGCTTCAAAGCTTTAATTAAGTGACACAAACACTCGTGCTTCAAAGCTTTGAGTGATACACAACCCTTACAATCAAATACTACTCCAAGTCACTTATCACAATGATAATTTCTTGACTCACAGTAGTTACAACTATACAATCCCTTATTTGATCTTCTGTCAAAAAGTATCGCTAACCATTAATCTTCATGAGGAATATATAGGCAGACTATTCTTCAGTTAGGGCTTCCATGAAAATAGCTAGGGTTAACTAAAGTTAACCTAAAGACTTGGTCTTAGGCTTTCATCATTCCAGTTTAGGGTTAAGCAAGGTTAACCTAATGTCCACGTGAGCATCTGATCTGGACTGTATATATCAACTCAGAGAAGCATATCAGATTCCTGAAAAATCTCTGGAATAACAAATATGCACAAATGTTAGATCAGTACAGGATGTCTTAACATTGGTTATGACAACAAGAATCCTGCTCACTGATTTTGGTAGAATACACTATATATGATCATTGCTTAATGATCATGATAAACACCTCATACTGAGTAGTTCCTGTATGACATTCTTTTCTGCATGATGTACCTTTAACCCAGAATGTTATGACATCAGTCATGACATTCGCAACTCTGGTTTTAAAAAAAAATGCCAACAAACAAACACTTACAAACTCCCCTTTTGGCAAATCTTTGGCTAAAACCCTTAAACAATCAGAGATTAGAATGCAGCAGAATTTTTAATAACAGCTACCAAGTCTAATTCTACCAAAATTACCACAAATTCTTCTCCCCCTTTTTAGCCATAAAGAGGCCAAAGATACTTGTACTTTTAAGTTATACAGTCATCCAAAAGGAATAAAAAAAACACAGAAAAAATATGAAGTCATTTGGCAGCAACAAGTTCCAGCAGCAATCTTTTCAACAACACTGACCTTCAGGCACTGTCATCTTCCGAGGAAGCACTATCTTCAGTATTATGCTGGTCTTCATCAGCATCCACTTCCCTTATTTGTTCTTCATTCTCCTCATGTTCTAGTCTAGCAATCAGCTCTTCTAGAGTCCTTTTTCTTGTATCAAGCTCTCTGCAGGTTTCTTTTAGCACAACTATAACATCAGTTTTCTTGGAATGAGATTTGACAGTTGATGTCTCAGCAGATGTCATAACAATGTCAGGGACATGTGTTCCCTGAAACAGCTTATAGTGCAAACCAAGAGCAGGGGCTCTTTTGCAAACAGAGTCTTTTTCAACCAGAATATCAGGATACTGAGCCATGATTATACCACACAGGAGATATTGAAAAGCAATAGGGCCTTTAATGGCACAACTTCCAGCATGTTTCAATGTTTGATCAAAGATGTACTTGCCATAATCAAAGTTTGTCCTGGTTCCAACAGCATAGATAAATCTTCCCAATCCTGTGGAAATGGTGGATTTGTGGTTGGTGGGAACCCAGTTAGCTGCACCAATTTTGTGCAGCATGGCAAACTTCATGCTCAGCTTGCTTGCATTTATCTTTCCTTTCAGGGGCCAGTGCTTGACTTTCTTGGCAGTGATGGTTTGACAAACTTGGTTGTCAGTAACTTCAAGCTCAGGTTGAGTATCATCAGGCCTTCCTAGGAAATTGTTTATCACATTAGGAGAGAAATTTACCTTTCTTCCTCTCACATAAACACTCATAAAATCAGCTGACTTTCCATCAGCACATCCATCAGACAAATTTACTATGAATTCTTTGACAAGAATCTCATAGCAGTTGGAAAACTTGACCACTGTTTTCATCAGGCCAGCATCTTTGATTAGATCCACGATTTCCTTACACTCAATAGCACTGTTGTTCAGCTCTCTCTCCAAGGCAATCCTTTTCAGAAACACATACTTCCACCTGCTTTCATTTTCTGGATGGTGAAAAGAGATGTTGTCAATGGCAACTTCAGGGACTTTAGGAAGTTTGCTAGAAGAGGGTTTCTTCCTGAGAGGAATGTTTGGAACATTGCTCTCAACATCAAAATCAAAGTTTGATTCCTCATCAGATTCAGAGGGTTCAGGATCCTTCCTTTTCTTGGCTATTGGTTGTCTCAAAGGTTTTGAGAGACTACCAACAGGTACTCTAGCTTTTACCTTCCCTTTCCCTTTCGACATTCCAGCTTTTTGATCCTTCTCAGCTTCTACTCTAGTCTTGTTCTCAGACCTGGTTTTCTTATGAACAGCTTTAGTAGCCTTCTCTTTGGAGGGGCTTTGGGCAGAATTTTGCTTTTCTTTTCTTCTCGTCATCCTTCTAGCTATGATAGGGTTGATATTAGCAATTAAATCATTGTCAGAGTATTCTTCATCAACATCAATAACCGGGGGTTCAACAGCCTTGTCAGTAGGGTTCTGGTGATCATCATGTTTTTTTGGAGATTTCCTAATGTTGTCATCAGGTGTCTCAACATTCTGAGTGACATCTGGATCCATTTCTACATTAGGACTAGCAGTTTCTTGGTTCAAAGGTACAAAAATGCCAGGAACAGAGTGATTCTCATTAAGAATCCTAGTGACTAGTCTGGCAATAGCTTGATGTACATAAGCAGAACCTTCCCTATTTTCTATCTCTGGAGGAACAGAAGATGATGGTTGAGAAGATTTACCAGATGGAGAGGCTTGTGATCTTCTTGCATGTCTGGTTCGCAGCTTCTTGACCTTAGTGGGATCAACTGCCAGTTCACGAAGAGGAGTTATCTCAAGAACATCAGTATCCATGCAGTTTGTGATTGCCCTAGGTTCGCTGTCAGAGGATGCGGAAGAAGCAGTCTCCTTTGAAGAAGATGATGACATGGATTGTTGAGACATTTTGAGTGATTTAGAAAACAAGTAACAGCGAGAGTGAAATCTTCGTTTGAGAGAATGAAGATTGTTGCAGAAACGCGAGAAGAGGGAGATATATGAATGTCTATTCAACTTCTTAAAATTTTGGAAAGAAATAGGGAAACAGATGATTAGGCCAATCAGAATAGACTTAACTAAAATATCTCTTTCATCCTTTGTTTTAAGCAAAATTAATTGCTACATCTCTTCATATTGGCAAATACCCAGCTTGCCCCTCAAATTTTCAAATTGACTAGCATCAAGTGCCTTGGTAAAAATGTCAGCCAGTTGTAGTTCAGTCGCAACATGTTCCAGCTTAATCACCTTTTCCTCCACAAGATCTCTGATAAAGTGATGTCTAATGTCAATATGCTTAGTCCTGCTGTGCTGTATAGGATTCTTGGAAATGTTGATAGTACTCAGATTGTCACAGTATAATGTCATGACATCTTGTGTGACATTATACTCAGTTAGCATTTGTTTCATCCAGATCATTTGAGAGCAGCTGCTACCAGCTGCTATGTATTCAGCTTCAGCAGTAGATAGAGACACACAGTTCTGTTTCTTGCTAAACCAAGAGACAAGATTATTTCCCAAAAAGAAGCATCCTCCAAAGGTGCTCTTTCTATCATCAGCACTACCAGCCCAATCAGCATCACAGTAACCAGACATAATTGGTTCACATCCATGAGAGTACAGCAAGCCATAGTTGTAAGTTCCACTCACATACTTCAGAATTCTTTTCACTTGGTTGATGTGACTTACTTTGGGTTCAGCCTGGTATCTTGCACATACTCCAACTGCAAAAGCAATGTCAGGTCTGCTGGCTGTTAAGTATAGCAGACTTCCTATCATGCTTTTGTACAAGCTTTGGTCCATATTTGCCCCACTTGTGTCTTTGGACAACTTTAAATGAGTAGGTGCAGGAGTCCTTTTGTGACTGGCATTCTCCATTCCAAACTTCTTGAGAATATTCTTTGCATACTTGCTTTGAGACAGAAAAATTGAGTCTTCCATCTGTGTGACTTGCAGTCCAAGAAAGTAGGTCAATTCTCCCATGAGGCTCATTTCAAATTCAACTTGCATCTGGTCAGCAAAATGTTTAACCATTTTATCTGACATTCCTCCAAACATTATGTCATCAACATAAATTTGAGCTACCATTATCTTTCCTCCTTCATTTTTGACAAAAAGAGTTTTATCCAATCCTCCTTTCCTGTATCCTTTGTCAGTTAGGAATTTTGTCAATCTGTCATACCAGGCTCTAGGAGCTTGTTTCAGACCATATAGAGCTTTCCTCAATTTGTAAACATGATCAGGACAGTTTGGATCCACAAATCCTTTAGGTTGTTCCACATATACTTCCTCATTTAAATACCCATTTAGGAAGGCACTCTTTACATCCATCTGAAATAGCTTAAACTTAAGGAGACAAGCAACTCCCAAAAGAAGTCTGATTGATTCCAGTTTGGCTATAGGAGCAAAAGTTTCATCAAAATCAACCCCTTCAACTTGAGTGTAGCCTTGAGCAACAAGCCTTGCCTTATTCCTGGTGACAACTCCTTCAGCATCTGATTTGTTCTTGTAGATCCATTTTGTGCCAATAATGTTTGTTCCTTCTGGTCTAGGAACTAACTCCCATACTTCATGTTGCTTGAATTGGTTCAATTCATCTTGCATTGCTCCAATCCAGTATTCATCAGTCAAAGCCTCTTTAACATTTTTTGGTTCAATCTTAGAGACAAAGCAAGAGTTTGAGATGATTTCTCTAGATCTTGTAATGACTCCACTGTTAGGGTCTCCTATGATGAGTTCCTTAGGATGATCTTTCTGAATTCTGATGGAAGGATCTTTGTTAGCTTCCTTTGATTCAGACTCTGATGAAGTAGTTTTAGGTACATCATCCTTTTTAGACACTTGGGTTGAAGTCTCAAAGAATGTCTCAACATCATATGGAACATTTGTTTCCTCATGGTAATCATCAACTATGACATTTATAGATTCCATCATAGCTTTGGTCCTGGAATTGAATACCCTATATGCTCTGCTATTGGTAGAGTATCCTAGGAATATTCCTTCATCACTTTTAGGATCCATCTTTCTCCTTTGTTCACGATCTGTCAGAATATAGCATTTGCTTCCAAAGACATGGAAGTACTTTACTGTAGGCTTTCTTCCTTTCCATAGTTCATAAATGGTGGATGATGTTCCCTTTCTCAAGGTGACCCTGTTATGGACATAACAAGTTGTATTCATAGCTTCAGCCCAAAAATGAATAGGAAGTCCTTTGGCATGTATCATTGCTCTGGCAGATTCTTGTATAGTCCTGTTTTTCCTTTCCACAACTCCATTTTGTTGAGGAGTTATGGGTGATGAAAATTCATGATTGATTCCTTCTGAGGAACAGAACTCATCAAACTTACTGTTTTCAAATTCCTTGCCATGATCACTTCTGATTCTGACAATGCATCCTTATTTTTCTCTTTGAACTCTTTTGCACAGTTCCTTAAATACATCAAATACATCAGACTTTTCCCTAATGAAGTTAATCCAGGTGAATCTGGAAAAATCATCCACAACAACATAAGCATATCTCTTTCCTCCAAGACTTTCCACCTGCATTGGACCCATCAGATCCATATGTAGAAGTTCTAGCACCTTAGAGGTGGTCAAATGTCTTGTCTTTGGATGTGACATTCTAGTTTGCTTTCCAACCTGAAATTCACCACAAACTCTCCCTTCATCAATTTGAAGCCTTGGAATTCCTTTGACTGCCTCCATGGATATGATCTTTTTCATACCTCTTAGATGTAAATGACCAAGTTTTTGGTGCCACAATTTCACTTCCTTTTCTTCTTTAGCTATAGAGCATACATAAGAGTAATTAATGTTTTCAGACTCCCATAAGTAACAGTTGTCTTTTGATCTGACTCCTCTCATTACAACTTCTTGTTTTTCATTAGTTACAAGACATTCAGACTTGGTGAAGTTGACCTTGAATCCTAGATCACATAATTGACTGATACTTATGAGATTAGCAGTCAAGCCATTTACCAGCAACACTTCATTTAGGTTTGGAACTCCAGGGCAGTCTAAGTTTCCAACTCCTTTGATTTCTCCTCTAGCACCATCTCCAAAAGTGACATAACTAGTAGTATAAGGTTTAACATTATTCAGAAGATTCTTGATTCCAGTCATGTGTTTAGAGCATCCACTATCAAAGTACCAGTCTTCCTTGGCAGAAACTCTGAGGGAGGTGTGAGCTATCAGGGCTGCAGACCTTTTCTTCCACTGTTGAGTATATGGTGCCTTGTTAGACTTAAGTTTGACAACTAGGGTCTGATTAGGATAATAATCTGAAGCAGAATGGCTTTATGTGACCAAACCTTCCACAATGATGACATCTCCATCTTTGATACTTTTTCTTCATATTTCTCTGTTCTCGATGTTGAGTGCTATGTTGTGACATCTGCTTTGACATTTGTTTACCAGGCCTGATCTTCTTCTTGTCTACAGTAGATTTCTTTGCATCCACAAATCCTAGACCAGACTTGTTTCCCACATTTTGTCCAGCCTGAAGGATTTCTTCCAACTTGTCAGTTCCATTTGTCAGCATCTTAACAGACTTGGTCATCTGATCAAGTTTTGAGTTTAGCATTTGAACTTCACCTTCGAGATGGTTTATAGTATCAATGTCTGCCTTCTTTTCAGCCTCCAATTTTACTATGAGTTTTTTCTGTTTCTCATTTTGCTGGCTGACTTCAGCACTTCTGATACATAGCTTCTTGTAGGTGTCAGCGATTTCTTCAAATGTCACTTCCTCATCACTAGAGTCACTATCAGAGTTACAAATACCAACTAGTGCAGTGACTAGTTTAGCAGATTCTTCTTCAGAGTTACTTTCTGAGTCACAATCAGACCAAGTAACAGACATTCCTTTCTTTTGTTTCTTAAGAAAGGTAGGACATTCAGCTCGAATATGCCCATATCCTTCATATCCATGACATTGGATTCCTCTGCTTTGATTTCCCTTTTCTTCAGACTTAGGTCTTCTGCTGGAGTCATAGGATCTGCTAATGTCAGAGGGAGTGTTCTTGACATTTGACCTTGACTTTGGGTCCATTCTCTTGATGAGTTTGTTGAACTGTCTTCCAAGCATAGCTATAGCTTCTGAAATATTCTCTTCATCACCCTCCTTGTTTTCATCTTCAGTATTGGATACAAGTGCTATGCTCTTGTTTTTCTTGTCAACATTGTCACTGATCCCCATCTCAAAAGTCTAAAGTGACCCAATGAGTTCATCAACCTTCAAGTTGCAGATATCCTGAGCTTCCTCTATAGCAGTCACCTTCATTGCAAATCTTTTAGGCAAGGATCTGAGAATCTTTCTCACCAGCTTTTCTTCTGACATCTTTTCTCCCAATGCTCCTGAGGTCTTGGCAATTTCCAAGATGTTCATGTGAAACTTATGAATGGTCTCATCTTCCATCATCCTTAGGTTCTCAAATTTGGTAGTAAGCATCTGAAGCCTTGACATTTTTACTTTGGATGTACCCTCATGGGTCGTTTTGAGAGTGTCCCAAACATCCTTGGCCAGTTCACATTGATGTACTAGTCTGAATATGTTTCTATCAATTCCATTGAACAAGGAATTTAATGCTTTGGAGTTACCCAGGGCTAACTCATCTTCTTCTTTGCTCCATTCTTCCTCAGGTTTCAGACTGGTCGTCCCATCTTTCCCAATTATGGTGGGATGGTTCCATCCTTTGTCAGCAGCTCTCCAAGCCTTTTTGTCCAGTGATTTCAAGAAGGCAATCATACGAGGTTTCCAGTAGTCATAATTTGATCCATCTAGAATAGGTGGTTTGTTCCCAAATCCTCCTTCCTTGTCCATAGCGCCAGAAAATAATATCCCTAGATCTCACCCAGTAAGACAGGTAGGGTACCTGCTCTGATGCCAATTGAAATTCTGGCAACAGATACTTAATGTCACAGTGAATGTTATGACACCGTATCTGACACACTTCAAGACATTAAATTAAAAACAGTAAAGAACACAATCAATTGTTAACCCAGTTCAGTGTGTAACAACACCTACTCTGGGGGCTACCAAGCCAAGGAGGAAATTCACTATAAGAGATATTAATTCAGGAATAAACCAACCAGTTTATCTCCTTCACTTAAGACCTACCCAATGCAACTTCAATCTAAGTTCAACTTAAACCTGAGTTCCTACTCACTCCCCCTTAATCACAGCAGTGATAATAGACTATTGAGTAATGAGATTATGAAGACACTCTTCAGTACACACACTTGATTTTGCTTCACAGCTTTAATCAAGTGACACAAACACTCGTGCTTCAAAGCTTTGAGTGATAAAAAACCCTAACTTGATTTTGCTTCAAAGCTTTAATCAAGTGACACAAACACTCGTGCTTCAAAGCTTTGAGTGATACACAACCTTTACAATCAAATCCTACTCCAAGTCACTTATCACAATGATAATTGCTTGGCTCACAGTAGTTACAACTATACAATCCCTTATTTGATCTTCTGTCAAAAAGTATCGCTAACCATTAATCTTCATGAGGAATATATAGGCAGACTATTCTTCAGTTAGGGCTTCCATGAAAATAGCTAGGGTTAACTAAAGTTAACCTAAAGACTTGGTCTTAGGCTTTCATCATACCAGTTTAGGGTTAAGCAAGGTTAACCTAATATCCACGTGAGCATCTGATCTGGACTGTATATATCAACTCAGAGAAGCATATCAGATTCCTGAAAAATCTCTGGAATAACAAATCTGCACAAATGTTAGATCAGTACAGGATGTCTTAACATTAGTTATGACAACAAGAATCCTGCTCACTGATTTTGGTAGAATGCACTATATATGATCATTTCTTAATGATCATGATAAACACCTCATACTGAGTAGTTCCTGTATGACATTCTTTTCTGTAGGATGTACCTTTAACCCAGAATGTTATGACATCAGTCATGACATTCGCAACTTTGGTTTTACCAAAAAAAACGCCAACAAATAAACACTTACAATGAATATGACTTCAAAATGTTGATATTGGCCAAAAATATTGTAGGTTGACTTTAGGTTGACCACAATTGACTTTTTATCCAATACAACTAACTTTCGGTCATCTAATCAATTGACTCAGCAAAATTGTGATCCAAGACTTGAAACTTGGCATGGGTATTCTTGGAGACCCATAATGAACCATGAAAGTCTTTTTAGGCATTATAAATCCAATCTCCCTTGTGAAAACCAAACCCTAAGTTGTGGCCTCAGTGTTTAGGAGGTGAGTTTGTCTGATCAAACCTTGAGAAATGTCTTGAAGAGAGGGAGGGAAAATTTTGGGGTACAACACACATGTGATCACTTTTTCCTCATGACCATAAGTGTGCACGAATTTCACTCAAATTGCATCATTCACCCCCTCCTTTTATTCCATTCACTTCTCCTATAAATACAGACCATATTCCACTCATTTTCGCAAGCTTGAACAACCAGAATCACCATGCCAAACTCTCTCCATAGCTCATAATTCTGAGATTTCGAATTCACTATTCCCTTATTTTTAAATACAATTCTTTTTTCATTCTTCATCCTTGAACTTCAGTGAAGCTAAAAGAAGAAGAACCAAGCCTTGAGTTGTCCTAAATCGTGCTAGCCAAGTCAAGTTTCAGAGCTCTGAAGTTGAGCTTCAACATGTAGATTCCTCCATCAATTCTCTCCAAACTTGTTACCACAATGTAGCTCTCATCACTCTGATACTCATAGCATCGTTGGTTTTTAATTGGAAGTGAGTTTTGCTTATGAATTTTCAAATCCCTTTTCATTCTTTTTCTTCTGGTTTTTTGCAAATCGACTGAGCTATAATTTATATAAATTTTTGCGAGGGTACCACTGGAATCGTCTTGAAGTGACGAAGTGAATGATGCCGGTCTGAGCTTCTAATTTTACAGTTTGTGGAAGCTTCATTTCACACGTGGCTGGAGGTTGAAGACGATGACATGCCTTCCCTTCAGCCAATAGTATCACGCCACCTATTTTTTTCAAAATCGGTTTTAAATAAATGATATGTTGGTTTATTAACTAATATCCATATCATGCACAATGCGTCTGATCCATTGGATTGGCTTACTAATGCCTTTTGACATTGATCCAATTACTTTTTTTTGGCTTTATTTTTATTTTCTGATTTTTCTATTTAATTGTTTTAAACTTCAAAAATTCATAAAAAATTCATTTCAACTTCAAAAATTGTGAAAAAATTAGCAAAAATACTTTTGATTTTTCTCTTTCTGATTTTTATTTTTTCATAATTTTATTTTTTGATTTGGTATTTTTTAGGATTTTTCACTTTATTTGACTTATTTTAATTGTTTAAAAATATTTTTCTTGATTTAAAATTCTTGAAAAATTATTGAAGGATCCAATGACCTTTTTTCAAATATTGGTAACCTTATTTTATGTTAATTTTTTTATTTTACTATTTTACACAAATTTTGGTTTGTTTTCCTTATTTCTTTAAATTTTAAAAATAGTTTCTAACTTTAAAAATTCTGAAAAAATTTGTCAAAACTTGTTGTCTCATGTTTGACCTCTGACATTTTTTTAGGATTTTTATTTGGTGTTTTAATACACGTTGTGTATTTTACCAATTATTTCCTTTTTAAATCATTTAAGTTTTGTTTTATATTAAATGTATTTTCTTATTTTTTATTTGTCCTGGTTTGGAGACACTTGATTGTTATTTTGGGACAAGTTCCTCAACCTCATTGGATCTTGGGTGTTGATAGGTTGAAAAACCAAATCCACCAAAATGGATAAATGATGTTGATGATATTTGAAACCCTAGTTTCATCTGATACATCCCTTCCCTCTTCATCTTATTCTTTTCTTGTTTTTACTTGTGCTACTTGTTTTTGGAGAATGATCTATATATCATTTCTCTAACATGTTGGTACATAGATTGCTATTGATCAGCCTCAAAATATATGTGAGTTTTATATAAGTCCACTTACAATTGCTTAACATAGCGTTAAATTTGTCCCAATTTGAAAAATGATCATTCGTAGCCCAAACCTATGTTTGCAAGCCCAAGTATGTTTAATTTGAAACCTTTGATCCAATAACTTTGAAGTTTATTGTTAGGAGGCTTTGATTCTATCAATCCTCTAATGAACTTCATGAACTTTGGTCTAAGTGAATCAGTTGAACATCATTGATTATATGTGGTTACTTTGAGCACTTGAAATGAATGATATACTTGACAAAAAGCAAATGAGAGTTATTGTTGAGAAGCTTGGATTTTATCAAACTTCTAATGAGTTTTCAAATGTAATCTTCAAAATGGTCATTAAACTAACCTTGTAACTTCTAATTCACTAACAATTAACTTTACTTTATGCCTTTATTTTGTGCCTTTATTTTTATGTACCATTTACTTTAACATTTATATTCCATGCCATTTCTCTTTTTCTCATTTGAGCATTTATATTTATGTCATTTTATTTTTGCTCATTTGAGCTTTTATTTTCTTTTGAAGACACTTAATAATCAACTTGAACATTAAAAAACTTTAAGGTTACTTGGACTATCTAGTCACTATCCTTGGCATTCTTGAGTTGTGGATCTCTCAAACTTAGGATTAAAAGCCTTGATACTTGGGGACCTTGTTTCTCCGTTGTTATTTTGTCTTAAATCCTTGACTTGGGCATTGGTTTGAATTTTTTTCCTGTGCAGGTTATTTTGATTTTCATACTTTATTTGTGATTGAGAATTCCTCTGTGTCATTTGTTATTCTGGCCAATTTTTGTCAATGAAGACTCTGCTTGGTTCTTAATTCATTTGAAGCTTGGTATTCCTCGGAGGTTTAATATGTTTGCTTGCTTGGTTTCAATCCAAAAAGATAAGAATTCTACATTGACTTCATATGTCAAGTGTTGGCTTCTTGTTGGTTAGAATGTTCTTTTCTTTGGCTCTTACTTTATGTTTTAGGATAGTCCTTCATATCCTCCTATCTTCTTTAATTTAAAAAATATTCTCCCTCCTTTTCAAAACTCTTCTTGTTTTCTAACTTAAACCGCTTTCATAATAAACTTAGACTTAGGTCCATGTATTTTTAAAAATATTTTTTTCTCAATCAAACTCTAATCAATTTAATCTTACTTTGTCATTTTTCTCAAGACTATAAGTCAGTTAACCTCATCCAAACCATTTTTCCACTTTGGCTTTTTACTTTAAAACATTTTCTCAAAAGATTAGACTCTTATCGATTCTTGTAGTGATGTGAGCTACTATACTTCTACGATATGTAGTAAAGTGAGATATTTTCTACTTGGGTGTTGAGTGAGACTTTGTTGATTTTAAAATTCAAGCTATATCCTCCATTTTGAGATGATACAAATTCTCCTTTATCATAATCGTGGGTAGTAAGTATGTCTCCCACTTGGATATGACGGTGATGTCTCTTCTCTTAAAATTAACCAACACACATGTGCTTTTAAGAACTTTTGAGGTGAACTACGAGTACCCTGATCTCCTATTACACGGAAGATGGTACGTAGGCACTAAAGATTAGCAACCGCGGTGAGTGCAAAAATTATAAAAAATACTTCTTTTCTCATCTCCATCATATATTTTTGTATACACTTTTTATAGCCAAAATACACAGATTTTCAAAGAGGTTCTTGCGGAGTACCGTAGATGTTTAAGGTGCTAACACATTCCCTTTGGTTAACCAACGTCCATACCTAGATTCTCCCCCACTTTTTTAGGTTTATTCGCTCTTTTCCCATTTCCTTTGAAAACAATAAAGTGCGGTGACGATTTTTATTTGATCTGTGTGAGTTAAGTCAATCCAATGGCTTAATCTCAACATTTCTACCGTTACACAAAAGAAGAGAAATTTTTTGGAAAATTCATGGAGATCTTGAAATAACTACTCATTAACATACCATTAATTGAAGCCATGCAAAAAATGCCAAACTACTTCATGTTCATGAAATATGTTTTAGGTAAAAGAAGAAGAGTGTGGAATTCGCTACTGTAGCACTGACTCAAGAGTGCGTCCATTTTTTCTAAGGAAATTTACCTACTAAGTTGAAGGATCTAAGAAGTTTCAACATACCTTACAACATAAGATATACATTTTGTGGCAAAGTATTATGTGATCTTAAAGCAAGTAATAATCTAATTCCTTTGTCTTTCTTTAAGAAACTTGAAATTGGACTTGCATGACCAACAACCATTACACTTTAGCTAGCAAGTATGAGTATTAGTTATCCCCACAAAATAAAAATGTATGATAAGAGTGGATAAATTTGTGTTACATGCTGGATTTATTTCATGGACTTTAGTGGTGATGAAGACATAATTGTTCTCTTAGGAAGGCCATTCCTTAAAACTATAATAACCTTAATAATTATGGGGAAATGGGAGTATACCATGAGATATAATATGTATAAAATGGTATTTAATGCCATTAATGAATTAAAATACACAAAATAAGGCATTTATGATTGCTCATTAATCTCTAGTTGGAGTTGTCTTATACACAAACAACTCATTAAGAGTAAGCATGGGTTAGATAAAGAATTAGGTGAAACAGAAAATAAATAATTGGAGAGATCAAGTATTGTAAGTGTACTTTTACCACCACTTAAAGGAAGGGTGAATCACATTGAAACTCTAGAAATTACAACTGAATTGGTGAAGAACAATATTTCATCCATAAAAAAAACCACCTGATTTGGAATTGAAGTAATTACCTTCTCACTTTCAATATGCTTCCCTAGAGAGAAGGACATGAGTTGTTTGCCTGTGGAACTATGTGTTTGCAGGTTCAATCAAGAAGTGATCAAAGCTAAGCAGGTCATGACTACCATGGTAGTTTTTTGTCGTGGCGCGAAAAATATCGAACTTTATTTATTCCCAAAGGGAAGGGAAAATATTGATAAAACCAACGAAATAAAAGAAAAATAATCGTCGTAACTAGATCAGTTTTGGGAGTTGGTTATGCAAGGGGAAGGTATTAGAACCACTCACATCTTTTATACTCAATGGGATCCATTTAGTTAGTTTTTTGAATGAATGTTAGTGTGATGTCATCTACGATCTTCTACTTATTACTCGATGAGAAAGCAAGAAAAATGTTTTTGGTTTTTTATTTAATATTGTGCCTGATAAGATTTCAAAATCATGCTCCTACATATATCCGGGTACAATGGAGAACTAAAGGCTACGTAGTTATGGGTAGCGGATGTTTGTGTGTTGGTCGATTTTAGAGAAGGATTCTCATATTGCATTCAAATGGAAAGCATCACTAGCCAAAGCATGGATAATTTAACATTTGTGTTAACTTCAAGAATGGATGACTTAATATGAATCAATACAAATTTATACGATCATCCATTTGATGGAAAACATTTGATATTCTCGTGTGGAAGCATTGTTTGCATCGTCGCGTAATGGACATCATGTATTTTGTTTTAAAATGATTTTGAATTGAAAGCCAAAAGGAAAAAGGCTTGAATAAGTTGAAATTGATTTTATCTGGAGTCGAGTAACTGGTTTATCAAGGTGTGCACCAAGAACTCGTTTACCCAAGGTTCTCAAAAGGATGTGCATCCAATTGTCACTTGTCGTCCGTTTTTATGAAAATTAATCTTTGTGGAATATTAGTAAACGTTTGAACAAGGTGTGCACCAAGCACTCGTTTAGTCGGGTTTCACATGGATGTGCATCCAATTGACCCTTTATTCCAAGTTTAATTAAAGTATTTTAAGTTGATTGATCAATAGTAATTTTGAACAAGGTGTTCACTGAGAGAGCCTGACTATTAAGGTTTCAAAAGGATGTGCATCCTTCGGTCCTTTGTCTTTCGATTTTATTACGAAAAGATTTGAAAGCGTTAAAAACAACTTGACGTTGGATCAAATATTTAAAGAATTATAAAAAGATTTGAATTGATTGTGAAAAAGTACTTGATATTGGATCAAGCATTCATATTGTATTCGATTAAATTTATTTTAAAAAATAACTCGACGTTGGATCAAACATTTTTATTTTGAAAGAATTGATTTTAGAAGCCAAGTTACTTAATTAAATCAAATGAATTAATCAAGAAGTAATGATAATTATTTAGCAAAATTAATTGATTTAATTAATTAATTATATTAATTAGAATGATTTATCAAAAATAGTTAATTAAAAACTAAATCAATTAATTAATCAAGATAATTAAATTTAATTAGAAAAATTAACTCATTAAGACAAAGGGGGATGCACTTGAGACATGTAAGTATGTGTGTTGCAGGAAACAAAGGCCCAAGAAAGAATGGCCCAAGAGTTGGGTCAACAGCTTGACTAGTCAAGGCGACACATGGCACGCTAAGAGATGGCACGTGGTAAAATTAAAAAAAAAAAAAAAATGATAATTCAATTGCGCTCAGCTTTCTCTCTCATTTATCACGTTTCATCTCCTTCAACCTCTCCGTCTGAAGTTCCGGGAAACCACCACCACCTCCGCCATAACGTTTTTCTTTAAAACTCAACCAAATCAAAAATGGATGCTACTGTCTTGTTCAATTTTCTCTCTTCTAAACGAATCTTGTCCCTAAATATACCAATTCAAAACCATGTTTATTTGTTTTCAAAAATTATCTGCGAACCCTAGAGTTTAGGACAGAAATTAAATGGCAATGATAAGAGATTTCATGCAATTGATAGGCGTATTATGCTCAGTACAACAAGGGGAACCTGCGAATCCAACGACGGTCAAGGTAAGCTTCGTTTACTCTTTTCTCCTCTTTTCTTCTTTTCTACACTTATTCTCTTCTTCTTTGCTGGATTTTGCTTTTGGTGGTAATTGGTTGTGTTGTTGCGTTTTCTGAAATGCTTGCAGCTGCTATGTTTGAAGCTCAAAACTAGTTAGAGCTTCAATTTGTAGCTCTAACAGTTGTTTTATGGAGCTCTGAGGTGAATTTGATTGGAGGAAGTTTCTTGAAATTTTTGCAGCAGTACTGTGTATTTTCTTCCTGCCTCTAGCAGTAACTCAGTTGGCTTCTTTTATATTGTGAAATGGATAAAAATTGAGGGAAATTTGAGGGAGAAATGAGTGAAAAATTAGAAGAAGTCTTTTCGAGATTGGAGGGGTGTTACACTTCCATATTGTCGCAGCCAGAAAATTGAGATTAAATTATTGATTAACTTAACTCGAAATAAATAAGAGTCGTTACCAAACTTTATAGTTTTCAAAGGAAATGAAAAATATCGAGAAATCCCATCACGAAAAATAAAACGAAAGAGAGATCTAGATAGAGGTTGATTATGTAAAGGAAAAATATTAACACCTCTCACATGTATGGTACTTCAAAGGAACTTCTTGAAAATCAGTGTTATGATAAAAATTGAGTTGTTTGCAAAAACATTGGGGTGATGAAAAAAGAAGTATTTTATTATATTTTTACTTGCCAAGACTTCAAGAGTCTTGTGCCTACGTATCCTCATAGTGCAATAAGGAATTCAGAGCCTCGTTTTTCATGCTAAAAATAACCACGAAAGTTTGTTGATTGATCTTAGATTGAGAAGACATTTCATCGTATTCTAGTGGAAAACGCAACTTACTACCTGTTTACCGTGGTTATTGGTAAACAACCGCTGATCCTCCAAATGGTTACTTATTTGATTACTCGTAGGATCGATCAGATTGATCCTAGGACATAGGTTGATTTTGAAGTTTCGACTAAATTGGATAATGGTTAAATGACAATAAAGTAAAGAGGCTTTAAGTAAATTGCATGAAGAAGTAGGCTTGGTAAAATAAACGAAGGCTTAAAGTAAAGGATTTCGACAGGAAAGTAAAGAAAGCAAGTAAATTTCTGGAAAAGTAAATAACTTTGATTAATAAAGTTGGTGTTTCACACATACATTTCTCAACAATTCTTTCTCACACGCTGGGTACTCGAATCTATATGAGTGACTTTGTATATTATTGTGAACACACGCGAGAAACTGCGTGACTACTACTATTTATACTAAAACATCCCAAGTAACCGTCGGGCAGTTACACTGCTTCGAGATGATTCCACTTGACACGTTCTCAACGTTCGACGCTCCAGATCTTTGCGCGTTGCACTTGGTAACCGCTGGAAACCGTTTTCCCTCCAAACGCTTGAATTTCAAACCGTTCCACTCTGAACCATCGAACACCTTCGTCGAGAAGCATCTTCGACGAGAAACACCTTCGACGTCGAAGGCAACCAACTTCTTCCTTGGAAGAAATCTTCTAAGTACCTTGCCATCTTTCGATGGGCATTTCGACAGACTCAGCTGATCGAAAACAACCTTCAGCTTTAATGGCTGACATTAATGAAACAAGGATGTCAAATTTAAGAGCCAACAAATTGCCCCCCAAGAATGCCTTATTTCGACTCTGAAAGAAAAAGGCATTCTTTGAAATACCATTCGACACCTGTCTTTTCATTCTTAGTCACAAATTAATTTGTGCACTTTTTGTTGTCTTCTACCAACCACTGACAATCCCAAGAAAAATCATCATTTATCCGTACCTAAGACGTCACCTCAGTACGGCGTGCAGTGTGCCAAACGTCATTTCAGAATTTGTCATTATGACAATTCCCAAAAACGAGGGCGCACGCTGCACCCCTCCATTTCTGCAGAACGGCTAAAACAACAGGGATACGCCACGTGTCCCACTACCCTCTGCAACATTAAATGGCATTTAATGTCCTCGATTTTGGGGATTTTCCCCCACTACTATAAATAGCAGTAAGTACCCATTGTGGGACTTTTTACGCTATCTAACTTTCAGACTTCTCCATTTGCATACAAACTTGTTAACTTTGCAAACCCCTTTTCTTCACTTCGTCTTCATCCTCACCATTAACAATGGCATCTGGTTCCTCCAATGCTCCTAGCGCCACCGTACCATCTGGAAACGTCAAACCTAGGGTGTTCTCGACCGCTCCAGTAGTAACTCCCACGGGCCAGCGAAGGGTCCCTGAACCTTTGGACATCGCTGTTCGTGATGCTTACTCACGCCACCTTATGATCCCGGTTGGATATTCCAACCAGATCTTTGCTATGTCTGGCCCACTGTACCCAAGCATTGCTGAGGCCATGAAGATCAAGAGTTACTTTCCGGTAGTTGAGAGACTCAAACCGGTTGCATGCGCCAAGAAAGATGCAGAGGATAATGAAGACCCTGCTAAAGAGAAAATCGACCTCCACTTCTTCAACAAAGGTGTTAGGGCTTTCAGGTCTGGCCCTAGCCTTACTCCTGATTACAGTGCTTGGCTGGAAAAAATGGAGAAACGCCAAGCTTCGATCTGGAAGGATATGGGGATTTTCGACCTGGTTATGCTGTCGAAGATAGGCCTCAACTATTCCCCAGAGATGCTGATAGCTTCTCTACTCTTCTGGGACTACTCCCACTTCACCTTCCATCTTCCCTGTGGAATGCTGACTCCCACACTCTTCGATGTGGCCGCCATTACTGGCATTCGACCTACTGGGGACTACTTCGACCCGGAAGAAATGTCGGAGGATCAAATTGGATTTTCTGCCACAAAACCAACCTACACCACCTTCATCAATCACTACCACGACAGGTCGACAGATGCTGTGTCGGATGTCGAACACATTGCGTTTCTAGCCTTATGGCTGACACGCTTTGTATTTTGCTCCAAGTCCTTGCAGGTGACCAAGAAGATGGTCACTCTCGCCACTCAACTCCATCATGGCCAAAATATCTGTTTGGCAGAATTGATTTTGGCTAGCCTGTATGAGTCGATTAGTAATGGAGCGACTCTTCTGAAGATTATCGAGAACAGGGCCAGTTTGCTGCTTGCTGGACCCTTTTGGCTGCTCCAACTGTGGCTCAACGCCACCTTCGAATCTTTCTTGCCTAAGAAGATTCAAATAAATGAGCAGGCTCCAGAGGTAGCGAACAGACGTGTCGAAGGAACCAGACTGGCTCTGCTGACTCCAATGGAAGATGGACTGGAGCTTCAGCAAACTTTCACAAACTTCGTTCTGATGTTTGCTCGAAGGAAAGAGTTTGCTTCGACTATGGCTCCGTTTGCTCGACGGAAGGTAGGCCCAGCATGGTTCACAAGGCCACATCCTAGGACGTCGAGTGGTCCTCAGGTTGACGAACATACAACAATGTGGGAGGCGTTCCTCACACCAAGAATCATGCCTCTTTGATTCAGGAGCTCTAAGACTCACTTGAGTCTGATTGCATATCAACCAAACCTGGTGTCTCGCCAGTTTGGTATTATTCAAACACTACCTTCTCCAATTTTTCCAAGGGAGAAGTCTATGTTATACTTCTGCAACGATTACACCGAAGAAGCTGCCACTAAACATATCGGAAGATATGCTGGTCGAACAGTTCTTTCGTTGTTTGACTACCAGCTTAACTTTCTTTGCTCACCATCCTTCGAGGAGTGGTGGAAAAGTTATTACGCTGAGGAGTTTTTCGACGAGAAGGACTTCGTGGATGAGCTTCAGAAATCTTTTGTCCTTGTCTTGGACAAAATAAAGAAATGTAAGTTCATCCTTTCGAATTACTTTGTCTTTCTCTTTCGACTGCTAGCCTGTTAATTATTTTATCTACTTTCAGTTGTTCGAAAGCCTGCAGCCAAGAAGGCTGCAGAAGGCCAACAGGGAGGAGGCCCCTCAACAAAACCTCCACCGCCGGCGAAGACTATAGCGCCGGCGAAGACCACAACAAACCAACAGGGGGAAGGCCCTTCGAAAAAGCCTTCTGTATCGGTAACCAGCCTTTCATTATTTTCTTCTGGCTTTGACTTTTGATTTTCGACGTAACTGCTAAATCAAATTCCCATTGGTTTTTTAGGCACCTTCGCCCAAGAAACGGCCAGCACTGATGGTCGAATCCGGGAGCGACGAAGAAGATGATTCTCCCCCTGCTCCTCTAAAGAGGCGAAAGCTGACGAAGGACGTTCCTGCTCCTGAGGCTGCTGGTCGAACAATTAGAATAAAGGTTGCTGGGAGAAAACCCAGGCCACCTCCAGTAATCATTGAGGAGCCAACGGAGGAGGAATTAAACGTTCTTCTCAATAAGCCTGTCGAAAGCGACAATTCCAGCCCTGGGGCTGAAGCTAATTTACAGGTAATCTCTTAGACCTTTTTGTAATTTAGGTGTAGACCTACATTCGACTATGTCTCTTTCGAATTCTGAAGACTCTTCTTCTTCTCTTTTCAGGACACCACTGAAAGCTCACCGCCAAGGACTTCTGAAACATTGGAGTCTGCTGAACTCAGCAGACCACAAGAAAAAGGCTTGGAGAATGACGAAGCCCATACTGAAATAAATGAGGCCAATGCTGAGACGGCAGAAAAACCAGCAGAAGATCCTCAAACAGAAGAGCAACAGCCAAAAGAGATTCAGGTGGTGGATCTGTTGGAAGAGAATCGTGACGAAGGGGACCACGACAACGCTGGCGAAGGGGATCAAGGTACCGCTGGCGAAGAGAACCAAGGTGACGCTGGCGAAGGGCACCATGAAGATGCTGGCGAAGGACACCAAGATGACGCTGGTGCTGCCACAGTCCGAGTCGAAGGGAATCAAGTCGAGGCAACTGTCATTCAACAGCCTCAAACCCAAGACAATGTTGTTGCAAGGGCTGCTACCTCAACAAAGCACAGGTCGAAAGAGGACTTAGAACTCTTGAAGCAAACTGACCCTGTTAGCTATCTCAACGCCATCATCGAGAGTAAGAGTTCGTCTGATGCTAGTCAGGAGGTTCCTACCCTGTCGGGGAAGTCTACTGAAACTTCTCCTCTCGATGAGGCTTTGACGAAGGTTAAGGCTCAGTTTTTCAAGAAGGACTTGATGAAAGCTTTTGAGGGGGACCCTACTGCTCCATCATACTTGAGGGATGTTTTGAATGCTGTAGACTTGTTAGCTGTAGCTCCAGAAGTTTCAGGCTTGATCATGGAGTTACACTCCATTATCGATCAAGTCTTAGCAGATTATCAGCGACAAAGGGGCTTTAATAGCCAGCTTGAGGTGTTATATGGCAAAAGCTCTTCTGCATGGACTGCTGTTTCGGAGACAACTTCTCGAATTGCGGAGTTGTCGAAGCAAAAAGCATCTACACAAGAAGAAGTTGATGCCATCGATCGAGAGAATGCTTCCTTCAGGGCGCAAATCGAAGAAATAGAAGCTAAGATAAATGCCAATACTAAGCGCAAGGAGGAACTTCTCTCGACCGTCCCAGACACCGAAAGTCAAACTGAAATCAAACAAGGCCTAGAATTTGCTGAGAAAGCCCAAGGCTTCGACGATCAGATTGCCAAGCTTGTGCAGGCGAATGCCTGGTGCACCAAAAGATTGGAGCTGCAGCAAATCAAATACCTTCGACTCAAGGACTCCATTCCCTTCTAATTGATTCAGCTTTTTAACCATATTTTGTAATTTGTATTCGACAACATATTTGTATTCGACAACATTGCCATCTTGGCTAAATTATAAAAAATTTCCATTTTGGCTTTTTTATGGTTAATTCAGTCTTGTTATTTTATTTTTATCTCTTGGAGTGTAGGTTTGTATTTTTTCAAATATTTACCATTTACTCTCAAGAGCCTTTTATCTTCACCTAGCTCTTCGACTTCATAGGCTCCACCAGAAAAAGTCTGGATGACTCTGAAAGGTCCTTCCCATTTGGGTGACCATTTTCCCACGCTTCGATCCCTTCGATCCATGGGAAGAATCACCTTCCAAACTAGTTCTTCAGGCGAAAATACCTTAGGTTTCACCTTTTTATTATAAGAGTCTTCTACCCTTTTCTTCTGAAGCCTGAGTAGGTCAAGAGCGCGCAATCTTTCTTCATCTAAATCCACTAGTTCGTCTAACATCATATTCCAATAAATTTCAGAGGGAATATCATAATGTCTCTGAACCCTTGCAGACTGAAGACAAATTCCTGCTGGCAACACTGCGTCATGGCCAAAAGTTAGCCTATATGGTGTTGTACCTGTGGCTTCTTTTGGGGATGTTCGACAAGCCCACAAAATCTGGTCTAACGTCTTATGCCAATTCTTTGGTTTCTTCCCAACATGCTTTTTTATCAAGCCAATCACTACTTTGTTTGCTGCTTCGACTTGACCATTTGCCTGTGCATAATAAGGCGTTGATGTTAGGAGTTTGAAACCTGTTTCCTGAGCGAATTCCTGCATCTTTCGACCAGTGAAAACTGATCCTTGATCAGTAGTTATAGTCTCAGGGATTCCATACCTATAAATAATGTTCTTTTGAATAAATTCAATGACATTTTCTTGGTCTACATTGACTAAAGGGATAGCTTCGATCCATTTAGTAAAATAATCAATGCCTACCAGTATATACTTCTGACTCTTTGATGATGCTGGTCGAATCTCTCCAATGAGGTCCAACGCCCATCCTCTAAAGGGCCAAGGTTTCACTATCGAGTGAAGTTCGCTTGCTGGTACATGTTGGATGCCTGTATGTACTTGACATTCTTGGCAACCTTTGGCGAACTCAACACAATCTTTCAACATAGTGGGCCAGTATAGTCCTTGTCGAAACAACAACCATTTCATCTTATGGCCTGCTTGATGAGCCCCACATGCCCCAGCGTGCGTAGTCGAAAGGGCTATGTATGCCTCAGTTTCACTTAAGCACTTTAGCAATACCCCTTCAGGCGTCTTCTTGAATAACTCATTACCCATGAGTACATAACTCAACGCCCTGTACTTTGTTTTTCGTTCTGTCGAAGCTCCTGGATTTTGAAGATAATCCACAATGGGTTTCCTCCAATCTTGCTCTGACAAATTATCTATGAACGAAATTTCGAAGTTACTTTGATCATCATATCCTAGCCTTGTCGATTCCAAGTCTGTTGGTGATAGACAAGTTGCTTTTATCTTTTCTCGAACTTCGATTGCTCTTTGTAATCTCGTTTTTGAAATCTTATACCCAGATGCAATCTGTGCCAAGTCGTTGGCTCTTTGATTTTCGACTCTGGGTATGTGTCGAATATTGACCGTTTCAAATTTTTTCAATAAACGATTTGCTATCACAAAGTACATAATGAGATTTTCTCTTATACACTTATATTCCTTTGTGACTTGCTTAATGACCAACTCTGAGTCTCCCATTATTTCGACTCGAGTTGCCCCCAATTCCAACAATATTTCAAGGCCAGTAATTAGAGCTTCATACTCAGCCTCATTGTTCGAACAAGAACCTGATATCTTGTACTTGAATGTTGTTGGAATTTTTCTGGAGAAATGATCAAGACTCCTACCCCTGTTCCATCTTTATGGCTGGAACCATCGAAGTAGAATTTCCAAGGCTCTATCTCCACATAATTGATATCCTCAACTTGAATTGAGTGGTCGACTATAAAGTCTGCGACCACTTGTCCTTTCACTGCCTTAAGAGGCATAAAGGTCAAGGAGTATTCAGTTAATGCTAATGCCCACTTGCCAATTCGACTATGCAAGATAGGTTTCGACAACATATATTTGAAAACATCAAAATGAGACGAAACATACACATCAACTGGTTTTATGTATTGCTTGAGTTTTGTACAAGAGAAATACAGACATAGACACAATTTTTCAACTTCACTATATCTAGTTTCTGCATCGTTCAAAACTCTACTAAGATAGTAAATGGGTCTTTCGACTCCATTCTCATCTTCTTGGGCTAACATGCTTCCCAAAGTTTTGTCGGATGCAGCTATGTACAATCTCATACTCCTATTGCTACAAGGAGGCACCAAAACAGGTGGCTTAGTGAGGTACCCTTTTATTTTGTCGAAGGCTTCTTGTTGCTCTTGCCCCCATTCGAACCCCTCTTTATTCAGTCGAAGTAAGGGTGAAAAGGCCTGAGCTTTCCCACTTAGGTTAGATATAAATCTCCTTAAGAAATTTATCTTGCCTAACAGAGATTGCAGTTCCTTCTTATTCGATGGCGCTTTCGCTTCCAGAATTGCCTTCGTCTTGTTCTGGTTGATTTCGATTCCTTTCTTGTGGACAACGAAGCCCAAGAAATCTCTAGCTTTCACACAGAATGCACACTTCAAAGGGTTCATCTTCAGACCATGTTCTCTCATTCTTTCGAATGATTGTCGAAGATGGTCAATATGATTCTTCCTGGAAACAGATTTTATAACAATGTCATCAATATATACTTGCACAAAAGTGTTAATAAAATCATGGAAGATAGAATTCATCGCTCGCTGGTATGTTGCCCCAGCGTTCTTTAGGCCAAAAGGCATCACTACCCATTCGTAAGTGCCTAGGGCCCCAGGGCATCGAAAAGCTGTTTTCGACACATCCTCTTCAGCAATGAATATTTGATTATATCCTGAATAACCATCGAGCATACTCAGGTATTCATAGCCAGCGGCAGAATCGACTAGCATTTCCGCCACAAGCATAGGATATTCATCTTTGGGTGTAGCAGCATTCAAACCTCTGAAATCTATGCACACCCTTAATGTACCATTTTTCTTAATTACTGGCACAATGTTTGCAATCCATTCGACATACCTTGTAACACGTATGAATTTGCATTTCAGAAGCCTTTCGACTTCCGTTTTGATCTTCGACAGTATTTCTGGGGCGAAGCGTCTTAGACTTTGCTTGATTGGCTTCTTCCCAGGTTTGATTGGCAACTGAAGTTCTACCAATCCTCTGTCGAGACCAGGCATTTCGTCGTAATCCCAAGCAAAACAGTCCTTGAACTCTTTCAACAATTGGATTACTTCCAACCTAAGTTCTGGGTCAATTTTGGCGCTGATGTAAGTTGGCCTTTTCTCTGACCCTTCGCCTAAGTTGATTTCTTCTAAAGGATCTTGCGCTAACATTTTAATGTTGTTCGCCAAGGGGTCCTTTTCGAAGCCCAAAGGCTCATCGTCATAGATGGCGTCGAGCCTCTGTTCCTGCATTTCCTCTTGCATGATATCAGGGGGTTCTGGATCGAAATCCTTTCCTGGACCTGCAGCAGATAACTGTTGATCATTGGCCTGTGTGGCCATGTACTTTACTTCGGCTTCGAGAGCCGTTATCATCTTAGTTTCGGCTACATAAGCTGAAATTCGCTTCAAAGATTGTGACTCAGTCATTATCACTGAATTCACTTCCCCAACCTGTTGGTTGGATATCAGTTAACCCACTGAAGTCTATGTGGGACAAGTCTTCTCTGTCCCATTGGAAACCATGCTCAGGATGCAGGTATAGGGAACAAAAAGTGTTTGGCGCTGGCGCCATGTCGAAGTCAGGTGTCGGACATGGCCCTATGTGAGCCAAGTTCTTGTCGAAATCTGCCAACCCTAGGTGATTCACTTCGCCCAGGTAATAGCTTTGATCCGCCTCTATGTTTTCGACCATCCCATCTGGACGCCATAGGAGCAGCCTCTGGTGCATTGATGATGGCACAACTCCAACACCATGAATCCATTCACGGCCCAACAACAGATTGTAATTAGGTTTGGCCGATATGACCATAAACATTGTTGGTCGAAGGATAGACCCAACTTTGATATCTAGCTGGATCACTCCCATAGTGGTCCCTATGCCGCCCTCATAGTTCGACAGGACCATGTTGTGAGGCTTAATGTCCTCATCCCTTTTGCCAATTTTCCTTAGCATAGAGTGAGGAATAATGTTGATGGTTGCCCCACAATCCACCAATATTTTATTCACAGTAGTTTCTTCGAGTTTAGCCCTTATAAATAAAGGCTTGAGGTGATTTTTCATCGCCTCTGTGGGTGGTTCGAAGAATCCATTTTGTTCCTCAGTGGTGCCATTGTCCATGACGAAATAGCACACTGGCCTATGTTTGGCCATCTCTTGCTCCACTTCCCAGTCACTTGCTTCGACCTCCACCTGTCGGTTGAATTCTCTGGGGAGCACTGAGACTATATTCACCATTATGTCCAAAGTATCATCAGACTCAGAATCGTCTTCGTCCTCGACTTCACCTTGGTTAGGCCAAACTAGCCTGTTGGTTACTGGCTCTCTTTCTAGAGGTTTCCTTTGCTTCCTTTGAGGAACATTCGAACTGGTTTTTGCCTTTGGTTCGTTGGCAGCCTCCCTCTCAGCTTTTCGTCTCCTTTGGTATCTCCTCCATTGAGATCGAGACATGGGATTTTTCCCTTTGTAGTTGCTTGACACTTGTGCAACTTTAGGTGCAGCAACTTGAGGCTCTTTCTTTTGAGTTAAAGATGAACCCCTTGGCACGTCGAAAGAGTGCCACCTCTCCTCACTTGGCCTTTTTCGACCAGAGGTTTTGTACCAGGTATCTACCGGCACATTTGTTGGAGCCCTGAAAGTCAATGGCCTCTTTTCTTGGTTTGAACCTCTTTGGGAGGCTCTTTTGGGGTCATGTCGAAGATCAACATTTTCCCTTCTCTTATTTGCTGCTCTTACGCCTTGAATGTGCTCAGCAGCTTTTTTGTCAAAGATCGAACTGCATCTTGGACACAACATCACCTCTGATTTCTTTTTCTGGCATCTTTGCAGAAAATCTGCCAGATTTTCATTTTCCCGAGGGAAAGCAGTCTTATTAGCTTGTTCTTGCCTCATGGCTTCTTCTGATGCTTTTGGGTCAGAGAGTTCGACCATATTGATATTCATTGTATCTTTGTTGGCAAGGTTTAACTGCCTCATTTGGGTCTCCAAATTCTCCGTCTGGCCTTGAACTGTGGCCAAGTGAGAACTGGGTTTTGGTCCAGTTTTTTGTGCTTCAACGGTCTCTAGCTTTGGATCTTCGACCGCTTTCTGAACTGCTTCAATTGTCTTTCTGGATAGATTTCCAGAAAAACTGCCAAAGATTGGCATGTTGACATGGTCCTTTGAGACTTCGACCATTGTGATTCCTGGCCTCTTCGACTGGCTCCTAGTTGCCTCTATCACGTTCACCTCAGAAGGTTCAGCATAGTGGGCTTCAGCCTGCAACGGATTTGAGTCGACAGCCATGGGGGTCTTGTCAGCAAACTTCAACCTCCCTTCTTCGATAGCGTCTTGCACAAGATTCCTGAAAAGAAAACATTGAGAAGTTTTATGGCCCAAAAAATTATGATATTTGCAAAAACCTCTCTTCTTTCTTTGATCAAGAGGAGGCACTTTTACCCCCGGGGGTATTATCATTTGGCCATCTTTTACAAGCAAGTCAAAGATCTCATCACATTTTGTGATGTCAAAACTATAAGTCTTTTTGGGGAACCTATCGTTGGTCCTTTCTGGACCAATGGGATTTTTCCCACTTGAGGGGACTAACAGTTTACAAGAGTATGGTGGCCCTTGTTTTAGTTCCGCTAAATCGACTTCTCCTTCTTCGACATTTATAGTATCGTCGAAGGATTCTGGATCTTCGTCATCCATCTCAACATACGCTATCCTCTCTCTCTTGTGATTTTTCGTTGCCTTTGCTTTTTCAGCTTTGAGGCGTTCTACCTGTCGAACTCTATCGGCCAGTTGGGCCATGTCTCTCAGGTATTGGGTGTCTAGCTTCTTCCTAATGGAATAATCTAAACCACCCGCGGCTATTTCGACCAACTCATGTTCTGGCACTTGTGTAAAACATCTCGCCTTGAGCAACCTAAACCTATTTAGATATTCGTCTATAGGTTCAGTGAAACGTCTCTTTACACTGGCCAATTCTTTCAGGCTTATCTTAGTTTGCCCCATGTAGAATTGTTCATGGAACAATCTTTCCAACTGGGTCCAGTGATGGATCGAGTTGGGGGGGAGAGTTGTAAACCAAGTAAAAGCGTTCTTTGTTAAAGAACTTGGGAAGTACTTGATCCTCAGATTTTCGTTATTCGAAATGTCACCTGCTTCGATCAAGTATCTCGCCACATGCTCGACAGTAGATTCTGTCGTGTCCCCAGAGAACTTAGTGAATTTGGGGACTTTACATCTAGGAGGTAAGTCTGTTTGTAACACGTATTCTGACAATGGGGACGTAAAGTTGGGCCTTCGAAAGCCCATGTTCATCCCATTTTGGGTCATGATCCTTTCGATCATGGTTGCCAGATTATTTTCCAAACCCATGTTTTGGTATTGGATATGCTGAACTACTTCGTCAGCATTTTGGTTTCTGTTAACTAACCTTACCTCTGGGGTTATTACCCTAGGTTCCTCGACAGATTGCTCCAATCGTGCCCTAAGGTTTTCTTCGACAGGCTGTTGAACCTGGTTGATGGTGGTTTCTTCCTCTAAAAATATACCCTGGTTTCCCCTTATTTGCGCCCTTTGGGGCTGTCGAATAGGTTGGGGTACTCCAAAGAAATCAGCCAAACGCGTCATTTGCGCTGTCATCTGCTGATTCGATTGAGTAGTGTTTTGTATTAGAGGGTTCAACACTGTACTCAAAGTTTGTGCCAACATTTGCACCATATCATGGTTGCTTTCGTCCATTTGTTGCCTCAAGACTGCTGTCGAGGCATTGGTAAGGCCAGGGGCTACTTGGGACGTTCCTCCTAAGAGTTGGGTCCTATTTCTATTCGCCATACCTACTCCAGAGCCTTGGAGTGGCGAAGAGGCACTCACTAAATGATCTGAAAAAGTGGACGCAACATTCGTCAGGCTAGCCAAGTCAGAAGTTGGCATGCCATAGAGTGGCATAAATCCTGGGGGAACAAAAGGCCTTGTGCCTAAATTTCCCCTTGGTGGGGGAGTTCCCAAAGGCGCTCTGGGGCCTGTGAACGGAGGTAATGGCCCCGTTGCTGTGACCGTTACTGCTGGTGTCGAACCAGCAGTTGTCGCTTCACTCACGGTTGAGATAACCGTTGCTCCCACATTCGTTTGTGGGATTTCGTTATTGTTTGGCGGATTCGCCATCTCTTCCCTTCTTCTAGCAGTATTGTTATCGTTAGTGTATATTCTACCACTTCTCAATAACATGCACCACTCCTCGAAAAGATGAGATTATTTTCAACAATCAACACACAGTCCCACCAGGTGTGCCAATTTGTTTACCGTGGTTATTGGTAAACAACCGCTGATCCTCCAAATGGTTACTTATTTGGTTACTCGCAGGATCGATCAGATTGATCCTAGGACATAGGTTGATTTTGAAGTTTTGACTAAATTGGATAATGGTTAAATGACAATAAAGTAAAGAGGCTTTAAGTAAATTGCATGAAGAAGTAGGCTTGGTAAAATAAATGAAGGCTTAAAGTAAAGGATTTCGACAGGAAAGTAAAGAAGAAAGCAAGTAAATTTCTGGAAAAGTAAATAACTTTGATTAATAAAGTTGGTGTTTCACACATACATTTCTCAACAATTCTTTCTCACACGCTGGGTACTCGAATCTATATGAGTGACTTTGTATATTATTGTGAACACACGCGAGAAACTGCGTGACTACTACTATTTATACTAAAACATCCCAAGTAACCGTCGGGCAGTTACACTGCTTCGAGATGATTCCACTTGGCACGTTCTCAACGTTCGACGCTCCATATCTTTGCGCGTTGCACTTGGTAACTGCTGGAAACCGTTTTCCCTCCAAACGCTTGAATTTCAAACCGTTCCACTCTGAACCATCGAACACCTTCGTCGAGAAGCATCTTCGACGAGAAACACCTTCGACGTCGAAGGCAACCAACTTCTTCCTTGGAAGAAATATTCTAAGTACCTTGCCATCTTTCGATGGGAATTTCGACAGACTCAGCTGATCGAAAACAACCTTCAGCTTTAATGGCTGACATTAATGAAACAAGGGTGTCGAATTTAAGAGCCAACACTATCCACAAATATGAAGAATCGAGTATTTGAATCATCTTGATATGGAGAAATTTTACTTGGACTTTCTCAACAAGCATGTCTCAACATTCAAGTGGAAAATGTTAATCACTTCATAACATATTGTAGAAGAATAGAGGTTTGCATCACTACTAGAATAGACTAATATCAAATATTTTGAAAAGTTTTTAAAAGAAAAGTGCACAAAGACACAGAAATTTGACGAGGTTCATCTTTTTTAGAACTTTGAAAAGAGTTTGAATATGCTTAAGTGTTGAAATTCTGGTACAGGCAACACATACAAACAAACTGTCTTAACAACAGATAATGTCGAGATAAATGTTACAACATATAGTAACAAACCAAATCAATCAAGCTGAACATGATACAAAAAATAAAACTGCAGAATGATAAATAACACAATGAGTTGTTAACCCAGTTCGGTGCAACATCGCCTGCTATGGGGGCTACCAAGCCAGAAAGGAAGTCCACTATTAACAGTATTAGTTCAAAGCTAAATCTCCCATTTAAAACTTCTCGCATAATCCCTACCCAATGCAACTTCCTCCCTAAATATGAGAAATCGTCATCTCACTTCCTAAATCACTTTAGTGATATCTAAAAATCATAATCCTAGTAACTGCAACAAAAATAACTGTTTGTAATATTTTTAACAAAAGTATTTATATTATCATTTTCCTCAGGGATTGGTGTGATATTAATGTCGTTCTATAGTTTGAGTGTCTTTAAGTGTTTGAGTCATAAACAAATTTTTAGTGTTTGCTTTTAGTAACTAAAAATTAAGTTTCATGCACAAGGTAGAGATTTGGATAATAGAGAGATTGTTGTTTGAAAATGTTTGTGTTGATAAAAAGGATGTTAAGATTAGTTTTCATCAACCTATTCCACATTTATTCGAGTAACCTTGCATATGAATTATTCAATGATTAATACATTCACATATCCTCTCAATATTTCTCATGTCTAAGCAATATTGTGAGTGTTATCATGTTAATCATTAAATGATCTCTCAACCTAACTATTATCATGATAATCTTTAAAGCTTAATACAAGTGAATACTAACTCACAAATCTATGTCTAGAGCTTGTTTATAAGTAGATGAATATCTTAGGTCAAGCTTGGAACTTACTTCTCAATAATGAACCAAATCATGAAAAGAACAATGATACAAAGATATTCAACATGTATTAATCTTCAACCAAGTTCATATACAAAATGATTAAGAAATACATTAAGTCTAGGTTGACTACTTCTAACCTTGACATAAAAAGTGTTTAGCTACTCATTGTCATGATACATTGCTCAATGAATAAACAATGGATGTTGATGAACATCAATCTTCAAGTCACCTTGATTCAAGATGCAAGAGTGTTCTTCTTTTTCTCCTTCCCAAGAGATAAGAACAAAAAGTATTTTCTATGTTGTAATGTTATGATCCATAGAACAAAAGGTCTTTATATCCAAAATCAGAATTTTTCCCTCCACAAGACAAAAGTTGGTGGAAAGTTTTCATAAAAGGTGGCAAAAAGTAGCCAAAAGTATGGTCTATATGCGCTCCATCGCCGGACGATTCTGGCAAGATGCCACACATGACCAGCTGGGCGTGTTAAAACCCTAAAAGAGTATCTTTCATCGACCAACGACAAGAATGCTTCGCCGCACGATCCTCCTTTCGCCAGGCGACCCGGGAACGAAGTAATATAGAATTGAAGTTCTATTTTCACCATTTTCGCCGGGAGACGCGTCCTATGCCGGAAGATCCTTTGCAGAATCAACACTTTCATTTCTTTTGCTTAGCAAGTTAAAATTTTCCTTTTTTGCCATCTTTTCTGCATAAACTTGTTGAAACACTAACAAATAAATTAAACATTCACAATTTTTTTAATTCATGCAAAATGACTTAAAATAAATATTTAACCTAATCAAAAGTAAAATAAAATGTCTCAAAGTATCAATAATTGATATGAATTTTATGAAAAAGTTGACACTTAACAACTCTCTCCAACTAGAATTTTTTATTATCCTCAAATCAAAGGTAAACACTAAGATAACAAGATGGATTTAAAGGAACAACATCAACAAGATCAATTTGGATGGTTCAAACTTACAAGATGTGGCCACAACACAAATTAATTGTTTTCAGAATCATGCGTGATAATGAAATAAGTTCTAAACACAAATAGCTATCTATGCATAAATTAGTAACAATATGTTCATACTTGAATCAACTACTCTCCATTAACCGAATATGGCTTATGTACCTAAGACAAGGGACAAGTCACACTCAATAGTAATTGTGCTAAAATCCAAAACAATTCATGCATTCATCAAGTAAATCGAAAAGACTATCAAGGAAACCTAGATCACAAAAGGATTTTTCTTGGTTGTAACTTGGCTAAGGTTAAAAACAAGGAATTATATATGCACGGCCATTGAAACAAAAATGGGTAAAGATAATGAAGAGTATCTTACATATTCATAGCATTAATTTTCGCTTCATCCTTCTTTCTACTTCTACTTTTGCTTTCTCTTACCCACAATGCACCATTCAATTTCTCTTTTTCTTTTCTTTGATACATTTATTTATATATATTTTTAGAATAATTCTTAAGGGATGCATTGTGCCATCAATTCATTTTCTATAATACCCAACCTCCCCAACTTTAAACATTTCTTTCTCAATTTTTTATGAATGCTCTTCAAAAGGTTAATTTCAAAATTGGGTAAAGTGTTTATAGACAAAAAGTTTTTTTTGTATGAATCATCATTGACTTTCTTAGGTCTTCTTTAAGCATCAACAACTACTAAGTGGTATACTTAGAAATTTGTTAGCTACATGATAAATTTATTCTAAAAAATTTATTTAAAGATCAAAAGGATTCACAAAGATTCACAAACTCACAAGTTTAGATGAATCCCTTTTGGGAATGGTGGTTACTCTCATAAAGCAGAAACAATGCCTTGATCACTTCTAAATTTCCAAGATATCTTCTCAATAACAAGATTTAACATGAATCGTTCGAGCTAAAACAACAATTACTACAACTTTAAATGTTTTGTAAACAATATAAAGTTTCTCACATTTGTGGTTATGTCCTAATGATTCAAGCATGCACACATATTTACATAATAACGCATAACTATCTCTTTGCTTAAAGCACTATTTTCATTATTAAGCTAACATTCTACAAAACGGTAAAATAATACCTTATTTGTACAATTCTTTGAGATTTGTATCATCATCACCCAAATCACGAGATCGATGTTCCAAATAATCAACTCACTCCTTGATCACTTCTTCAACCTTTGTCTTTTTTTTTTCAAAACACAAAATCTATTAAATCATAATCTAACAACTATATTCAAATAAATTTTTTAAACAAAAGAAAATGGGTAACCCACTAAAAACAAAAAGGAAAAATCCCAAAATACAACCACCAAATTCTATTTGTTCACAACACAACTCAAAACACACCCAAATGTTTCAATAATTAAAAACTAGCATAAAAGCTTTAAAACATAAACAAAAAACTAAAATTAAAATCCTTCACTAGTTGCCAAACACTCAAAAATCCATGTTTTCACCACCATCATTTCCATCAACACCATCATGCGCTCCAGCCTGCACTTCCCCCTCCAAAAACAAAGGGCGTCTGTCCTCGGGCCAAGCGTAGAATGCATGGTACTCAGCCTGGGAGGGGAAAGTGACCGGCTCCTGTAGGTTGGATTGATGAAGAAACAATTTTTCCATGGAATCATACATGAAGCTTCCTGATCTTCGACGTGCTTCTAACATATCCCAAGTGTAATTACACGTTTCCTTCATTCAAGGATCCCAAGTAGAATAGTCAAGACCCTCATCCTCTTCTCGAGCACACGAAGACTCACCCACATTATTTTTCTTCCTTTTCATAGCCAACTTACCCAAGCAATATTGACCAAGATAATCATCTATAATCACCCACTGCACTTTTTTATTGATCTCCTCAGGCATTAAAGTTTCCTTTTCTAAACACATGCAAGTGATAAGACAAGGGAAAGGAAGAGGGACACAAGAGTTTACCTCTTTTATCTTCGTGCCTTCAACAAATTGTCGCATTTCTTTAGAGATAATGCCAGCCACGTCCACCCTTTTGTCCTCTAGGATACACTGAACTAGAAAAGTGACATCAATTGGAATAAACGACCTATGAAGTATAGGCTTGATATTATGAAGAACCAAAAAAAGTACAATCTGAGCTTCAGGTGTCATATCCTCTCGATTATACCAAAAAGAAATGCCCGCTGTATTTAACTCAACACTCCTCCCTTCAAGCAATATGGTACTGGCAATAGAATTATGATCCCTTAACTTTCCCAGCTCTTTGTTGAATTCATCATCTTCATGCAAACACATATGGAGAGGGCTTCCCAAAAAATTATTTATTGAGCTCCTATCAAAATGTAAAGCTTTTCCTCTTACCGTGGTCTGGAAAAGAAATTTCTCCTCCCTCATCCAGAAGAGCGTTTGCATAAAATTCCCTCACCAAATCATAGCTGATTTTGTCAACTGGATCTATGAGAACATCCCACTTTTTTATTAGAAAAATTTGCATCGGTTTCTTGTAAGGACCATGAGTATCAACGGAAAAAATTTTCTACGAAACAAATTACCTTCCTACCAGCATGTTGAATCTATCTTCCGCATCTGCGCTTACAAATTGGCACTCGTCAAAACTCCGCGGTTGGCTCGAACCAATCCCAACATTCTCCCTCACGGGTTTCAAACGAAAAGCCTTTTTGGGAGCCATCTGCAAGTAAAAAAAAACCAACACAAAACAACATAGGCAATCTTGTCAAAAAGCAAATTAATACAATTTTCCAAGATTCATAAGAAAAATTTATGATGTTGATTATGCCTTCCATCGTCAGGCGATGGGTTTGGTCGCCGGGCGATCCTGCGAAATTGGGCAAGAATCTGCAAATTTCACAAATTAAGCGTTCTTCTACTGACTATCGTCGCCGGGAGATGAGTCCTTTCGCCGGGCGATCCTGCGAAAGTTTTCAAAAAATTTCTGCAGACTCGTTCACAAATTCACTTGCCCAAAAACCAAATCTCAACAATTTTCAGCGTATTCATGATGAATCCTAATTGTTAATCCTTTCTAACCACATGCATACTTCTAAAATTCATTAATTCACAAGTTCCTAACTTTATTTTTCATAAGGTAAAACTTACCCTTTTGCAATTCACAAAGAAAAGAGAAGAAGATGTTACCTTAGATTCTTGAGGTGAGGTTGAAGGTATGAGATTCTTGGGAATAAGAAGAAGAGACAATGAGTGAATGAAGCAATGAGTGAGTGAGGTAATGAGTGTAGAGGCAAAGTTAGGTCAAAAGAAAAGTGCAAAAAGGGTTTTAACCCATGGGCCAAAAATGACCTAACACAATAAGTCAATCAAAACACGCAGCAGAAGTGTGTGCGTTCTCAATTTCGCTCGACAAAAATTTTCATCGCCCGACGATGCTAGGAAAAATTGAACACAACATTATGTTGTAGAATTTGTCCAAAACTTTATTCTGCAGCAAGTTTAAAGAAAAATCACACAAAAATCAAAATACTTACAGTGTTAGGGTGCTTCCTAACAAGCGTTTTGTTTAATGTCGTTTTGAGCTCGACGGTCTATAGTGATTTCACAAATCACCGAGATGAACCACATTTGTATCACGAATTACCTCTCATCCATGGTAAATTTTCAACCTTTGGCCATTTACAATCCAAACTAACTTTGAATTTGGATCTTCCAAAACAATTGCTCCATAATCTTTCACCTCTTTTATCACAAACGGACCCGACCATTTGGACTTCAACTTTCCCGAAAAAAGTTTCAACCGCGAATTAAAAAGGAGCACCATTTGGCCAACTTTGAAGTCTTTGTGACAGATTTTCTTATCATGATAAAATTTGGCTTTTTCTTTGTACAACTTGTTGAAGTGATACGCATTATTCCTCAATTCATCAAGGCTCCACAATTGAATTTTTATTTTTTCTTTGGACAAATTAGAATTAAAGGTTAAGAATTTTATTGCCCACAAATCCTTGTGTTCAATTTCTACTGGAAGGTGGTAAGTTTTTCCATGCACCATTTGAAACGGTGTCAAATAAATAGGAGCTTTGTAAGCGGTATGATACGCCCACAAAGCATCATCAAGCTTAAGCAACCAATTCTTTTGTGAACTTGACACAGGTTTTTCCAATATCCTCTTAACCTCTCTATTTGAAACTTTGGCTTGACCATTAGCTTGTGGATGGTATGGAGTCTCCACTTTGTGCTTTACACCATAGTTTTCCAAAACTTTTTCAAGAGGTGCATTATAAAAGTGTGATCCACCATTACTAATTAAAACTCGCGGAGTGTCAAAACAGGAAAAAAATATTTTTCTTTAGAAATTTTATGACCGTTTTGCCATCCGCCCTAGGACAAGCCATTTATTCAACCCATTTAGATACATAATCCACTGCAACAAGGATAAATTCATTCAAAAATGACGGGGGAAAATGTCCTATAAATCTATTCCTCAATAATCGAAAACCTCTATCTCCAACATATTATTCAAAGGCATTTCATATCTTTTCCCAATTCCTCCACTCCTTTGGCATTTATCATAATTCTTAGCATGCAAGTGTGCATCTTTAAACAAAGACGGCCAATAAAATCCCGGTTGAAGGACTTTTGTTTCCGTACGCAAACCATTAAAATGACCTTCATACGGAGAATTGTGACAATGCCAAAGTATGGTTTTTGATTCCTCCAACGACACACATCTCCTTAAAAAAATTATCACTTCCAAGCCTAAAGAGGTAAGTCTCATACCACACATAAAATTTAGCATCCGCCAAGAATTTCCGCTTTTGGTCCCAAGTTAGACCTTCGGGTATCAATCCGGATACCTTATGATTCACAAAATTGGCAAACCATGGTCTAACTTGTACCATAAAAAGTTTTTCATTTGGAAATTCTTCTCTAACCTCTCTTTCTTGGTTAGTAACCTATACATTAACCAAACGGGATAAGTGATCCGCTACCAAATTCTCGGAACCTTTCTTGTCGCGAATTTCAAGATCAAATTCTTGCAACAAAAGTATCTAACGAATTAGATTTTGCTTAGAATCCAGTTTGGTAAGCAAATATCGTATCGTCGCATGGTTGGTGTAGACTACAACCTTTAACCCAATGAGGTAAGAGCTAAAATTTTCCAATGTATACACTATAGCTAACAATTCTTTTTCAGTTGTTGCATAGTTTATTTGCGCTCCATTAAGAACTTTGCTAGCATGGTGTATGGCATGGATTTTTTTTCCTTTTCTTTGACCTAGAGCCACACTAATGGCATAACCGCTAGCATCACACATTAATTCAAAATCCATTTTCCAATTTGGTGCAACGATTATGGGTGCGGTTGTCAAATTTTATTTCAAATTGTTAAAAGCTATCAAAAAAGCATCATCGAAAATAAAAGACTTATCTTTGTTGAGCAAGTTGCTCAAATGTCTTGCAATTTTTGAGAAGTCTTTGAAAATCTTTGATAAAAGTCCGTATGACCCAAGAAACTTCGGATTCCTTTCACGCTCAATGGTGGTGGTAATTTCTCGATCACCTCCACTTTTGCCTTGTCAACCTCGAGCCCTTTGGATGAAACTTTGTGACCAAAAACAATGCCCTCAGTAACCATGAAATTACATCTCTCCCAATTAAGCACCAAGTTTGATTCCACACATCTCTTCAATATGGTATCCAAGTTTTTTAAACAAAGATCAAAAGATGCTCTAAAAACAGAAAACTCATCCATGAAAACCTCCATAGTCTTCTTATTAAGATTGGAAAATATAGCTTGCATACACCTTTGAAAAGTAGCCGGTGCATTGCACAAACCAAAGGGCATCCTCCTATAAGCAAAAACTCCAAAAGGACAAGTGAAAGTCATTTTCTCATGATCTTCCGAATTTACCGAAATTTGGTTATACCCGGAATATCCATCCAAAAAGCAATATAACTCTTGGGCCGATAACCTTTCTAGAATTTGATCCATAAAAGGAAGAGGAAAATGATCTTTCCTTGTTGCTTGATTAAGCCTTCGGTAATCGATACACATTCTCCATCCCGTTACGGTTCTTGTCGGAATCAATTCATTTTTTTCATTTCTTATCACGGTTATTCCACCCTTTTTTGGAACAACATGCACCAGACTCACCCAATTACTATCAGAAATAGGATAAATCATCCCGACATCCAATAGTTTCACAACTTCCTTCCTCACAACTTCTTTCATTATTGGATTCAAGCATCTTTGGGGTTGAACTATGGGTTTGAAATTTTCTTTCATAAAAATATTGTGCATACAATAAGTCAGGCTTATACCTTTCAAATCCGCTAAAACCCAACCTATTTCACTTTGATTTTCTTTCAGAACTTGAACTAAAAAATGCTCCTCCTTCTATAATAAAGCATTACTAATAATTACCGGTTTGTTACCACCATCATCAAGAAACACATACTTTAAATGAGACGGAAACATATTCAATTCAATTTTGGACTCTTCTTCTTTAGGTTCTTTCTTCAAAATTTCAACTTCTTCGTCCCAAGATTGAATTTCTTCTAAAGCTTCAAGTTCCTTCACACATTCTTCCAACTCCTTTTCTTCATGAACATCAAGAACTTGAATAAAATTATTCAATGTTCTCTCAAGAGGTGTTAAAAGATGAACTTCACTAGAAACATCCTAAATAGCTTCTTCAATAGCATCGAATTTAAAACAAGCTCCCTTATCATTAGAATGTTTCATAGCTTCAAAGATATTAAAACTTACTTCTTCATCTTGAACTCAGACCTTCATTAAACCATCATCAACGTCAATCATCATTCTTGCGGTCTTCATGAATGGTCGACCAAGAATCAAAGATGCATCATGGTCTTCCTTCATATCAATCACAACAAAATTAACCGGGAAAAAAATTGATCCACTTTCACTAGAAAGTCTTGAGCTACACCATAAGGGCGAGTAATGGATTTATCGACTAGTTGAAGTGTCATCTTTGTTGACTTCATCTCAATGTTCCCCAATTTTTTCACAATAGACAAATGAATCAAATTAATGCTAGAACCCAAATCAATCAATCCTTTACCAACATAAATATCACCAATTGTAACTGGTAAAGTAACCCTTCCCGGATCACTTTCCTTCTTCGGTAGAGTTCTTTGAATGATAGCACTACAACTTGCATCAACCATGATAACTTCTTGATCCGTTGATCTTCTCTTTTTTGTAAGGATATCTTTCACTAACTTTGCATACTTTGGCATTTGTTCCATAGCTTTGGAAAATGGAATATTTATTGGCAATTGCTTAAAAATATCCATGAACCTAGCATAGTGCTTAGCATTGTCCTTCTTGGAAGGAGCATGAGGATATGACAAATTTTGAACCGGTAAAGTAGCAACTTTCTCCTTCTTGTTTCTTCTCAACTTCTACTTTTCAACTAACTCCTTTTCAACCAACTCCTCCTCATGGTTATTTTCTACTACAATCTCCTCTTCAAACTCTTTTTCTTCAACAATTTACTCAATTTCAACTTCTTTACCACGACCATTTCCGACTACCCTACCCATCCTAGTTATTATTGCCTTGCAATACTCCTTAGGATTAGATTGAGTATTTGCCGAAAATGATGAACCAACATTTTGACCGGCCAATTGCTTGGCTAGTTACCCCACTTGAGTCTCCAAATTCTTGATAGCCGCTTCATTACTCTTTTGATTTGCCATAGATGCTTGCATGAATTGAGAAACAGTGCCTTATAAGTTTTAACTTTTAGCGAGGTTGTGAATTTTGATTTGTGGTTTGATAAAGAATTTGTCTATTTTGATTGTTGGCATCTTGTCTCCACCCTTGTTTATAACCTTGGTTATTTCTTTGATGATAACCTTGGTTATTTTGATATGGTTGCCTTTGTTGGTATCCTTGATCTTTATTTCCCATGTAATTAACTTCTTCTTTAACCGGAGGACAAAATCCAGTTTGATGATCACCCTTGCATAACTTACAACTAGCAATTTGTTTATTTTGATTGCTAGGTCTTTCTTGCATTTATCTTAGTTGTTGAGGGAGCTTTACCACTTTCTTTGTTAATTCCTCCACTTATTGAGCGAACAATTTGTTTTGGGCTAAAAGAGCTTCATTTGATCTTGAATCACTTGCTTCCTCTCTCTTTTAAACCATACTTCGATCATGTTGGACTTGATGGTCATTCCTTGCCATTCTTTCAATAATTTCCACCGCTTCTTATGTTGTCTTTACCATAAGTGATCCTCCCGCCGTAGCATCCAACAAAAGTTTTGGTTGTGGTTGTAATCCATTTCGAAAAATATGCATTTGGGTAATGGCATCAAAACCATGACTTGGACATTTTCTCAACATAGATTTGTACCTTTCCCAAGCTTCATTCAATGACTCGGCTGCACCTTGAGAGAACACCTATATAGCCGTTTTTGCTTCCAAGAAACGTGATTGTGGGAAAAACCTTTCAAGAAATTTTTCTTCAAGTCCATTCTAATCCGTCATGAGGTTATAAGGTTGGTCAAGATACCAATCCTTAGCTTTATCGATCAACGAATGTGGAAATAACATTTTAAACATTTGTTCTTCATCTTCCTCGGGAGCTCCTATAACACCCGCTATCTCATAAAATTTTATGAGATGGGTGTAAGGATCTTCATGATCTAACCCAGTGAAAGGGTTATGATACAACAATTATAAAATTCCAGTTTTCATTTCTGAATGCCTTTAATCCGCATTCCTAGCAAACTGAGCATTCAACCTTGGACTATTTGTATATGGACCTCTTGGTGTATTTGCCGTCATAACTTCTTATATATCTTGATTAAAAGGTATAGTATAAGTGAACGCCTCTCCACTTTCTCTTCTTTCTTTCGCTAGCTTCCTCCTTCGTCTAATCTTGCTATTAAGTTTTCTGCAAGTCCTTTCGATTTCATGGTCAAATAGGAGTTGATCTTCAGAAATACTTCCTCGTATAAACTAAAGTATGAAAACACTAACAAAACAAGTGCAAAACAAAAGATATTATTAATAAAAAATAACTTAAAATACTTAAACTATTGCAATGATTTCAATAGTCAAACGCCAATCCCCAGAAACAACGCCATTTTGTTTGTAGTATTTTCAACAAAAGTATTTATATTATCGTTTTCCTCAGGGATTGTTGTGATATTAATGCCGTTCTATAGTTTGAGTGTCTTTAAGTGTTTGAATCATAATTTTTTTTTTAATGTTTGCTTTTAGTAACCAAAAATTAAGTTTCATGCACAAGGTAGAGATTTGGATAATAGAGAGATTGTTGTTTGAAAATGTTTGTGTTGATAAAAAGGATGTCAGATTAGTTTTCATCAACCTATTCCACATTTATTCGATTAACCTTGCATATGAACTAATCAATGATCAATACATTCATGTATCCTCTTAATATTTCTCATGTCTAAGCAATATTGTGAGTGTTATCATGTTAATTATTAAATGATCTCTCAACCTAACTATTAACTTGATAATCTTTAAAGCTCGATACAAGTGAATACTAACTCACAAATCTATGTCTAGAGCTTGTTTATTAGCAGATAAATATCTTAGGTCAAGCTTGGAACTTACTTCTCACTAATGAACCAAACCATAAAAAGAACAATGATACAAAGATATTCAACATGTATTAATCTTCAACCAAGCTCATATACAAAATGATTAAAAGAAATACATTAAGTCTAGGTTGACTACTTCTAACCTTGACACAAAAAGTGTTTAGCTACTCATTGTCATAATACCTTTCTCAATGAATAAACAATGGATATTGATAAACATCAATCTTCAAGTCTCATTTATTCAAGATGCAAGAGTGTTCTTCTTTTTCTCCTTCTCAAGAGATAAGAACAAAAAGTATTTTCTATGTTGTAATGTTACGATCCATAGAACAAAAGGTTTCTATATCCAAAATCAGAATTTTCCCTCCACAAGACAAAAGTTGGTGGAAATTTTCCATAAAAGGTGGCAAAAAGTAGCCAAAAGTATGACCTATCTGTGCTTCATCACCGGGCGACCATAAAGCATCGCCGAGCGATTCTGGAAAGATTCCACACGTGACGAGCTGGGCGTTTTAAAACCCTAAAAGAGTATCATTCATCGCCCGGCGACAAGAATGCTTCACCGGGCGATCCTCCTTTCGCCAGGCAACCCAGGAGCGAAGCAATACAGAATTGAAGCTTCTATTTTTCACCATTTTCGCCGGGCGAAGCATCCTTCCGTCGGGCGATCCTTTGCAGAATCAACACTTTTGTTTCTTTTGCTTAGTAAGATAAAATTCTCCCTTTTTGTCATCTTTTCTGCACAAATTTGCTGAAACACTAACAAACAAATTAAACATTCACAATTCTTTGAACTCACACGAAATGACTTAAAATAAATATTTAACCTAATAAAAAGTAAAATAAAATGTCTCAAAGTGTCAATAATTGATATGAATTTTATGCAAAGGTTGACACTTAACAACAACCCAATTTAGAAGATCATACTTCCATTACAATAATTCAAACTCTTGCTTAAAAGCTTCAAGTGAGAATAATAACTTGACAAAATGTCAAGAAACAACCCGTCTACCACATAGTATCATAAGATACATAGGTGACTTACAATATGCGCGAGAGACACTCAAAACCTAAGAGTTATTCTTCCCCTAATTTTACAATTGTTGAAAACTTAAAATACATTAGGTTACAGTTCCTGTATTTATACACCTCTACTGTCCATGAGCTTTGATATTCTGAATCCAGAAGTTTCTTGATCCATAAGCTAAGTGATGCACCAATTATGCAAACAATCTCCTTCAATCTTGGAACAACTTGAGACATAGTTTCCTAATGTCTCAATGCCCAAATTAGTATCTTATGTACATATGGAGATATAATCTTGTTCCAAAACAAATCTCTTAACCTGCGAAAATCTATAATACACATCCAAAGGAAATATAACAAAAACAAATCAAATCAATCAAGATTTAAAAATACAACAACCCCTTGACTGCTGCACACCAGAATACGATGTCATGACATCCTGTTCAACATCTGGTCTAAACCATGTTTTAGGCAAAAGTTGCTAATCCCAAAATAATGGTACTAACAATCTCCCCCTTTGGCAAATTCTGGATAAAACAACCATAGATAAAATAACATGGGAAGAGGAATAAAACAACAAAACACCAACACAAGCTACATGTTTATCATGTAAAATTTGTACTTGAGGAAGAAGATAAGAGACACTCCCCCTTAAACAAAGTCCCAATTTCCCATCCTAAATTCTCCAGGTAAAGAATGATAGAACCATACCTCAACTCCAGATAACTCAAAACACAGGACTCAACCATGCTCGTAACTCAGAACACATGACACAACAGAAAGGAAACACACAGACTGACACAAACACTGACAGAATGTTAGAACATCCTGTTAAACATCATTTCAAAACAACAGCAAGAACAGACTTAAGACTCACATGATGGACTGTCATGCCCCCTAAAGTGTTTCATACAACAAGCAATAACACTTGTCATATCCTAGACTTTATAACACTTTTCTCCCCCATTTTAGTCAAAAATTGACAAAACTGAGTGAAAAGAACTGACACATAGAGAATCAAATTCGGCAAGAATTGATTCAAGACACAAGGAAAAAACGAACTCTGTAAAATGATGCAGAACTAGAAGCACTAAACAGACTTAAGGAAAAACAACTATCCAAAGAAGGACATACTCAAAAGAACAAACAATCCCAAAGAAACAAAGAGTAAGTCTCGGTTTCTTTCCCAAAGAAATAACCCAAGGAAACTAAGAGTAAGTCTAAATTTTCAAACAAATAACAAAACAAAAACAAGAAGATTCTTCTAAAGAAAACAAACTAAAAAATGACCCAAAAACAAAACAGACTCAAATATGTACACACTAGACATTAGGTGTCAACTATCTAATTCTCTCTCTCGAGTCAATAAAATTAACTCAGTCTTCATCAACATCTAAATCTAAATCATGTCCTATCACTTGATTATTCTTCAAGGATTTCATCTCTATCATAGATGATTTCCCTGTCCAGGATGCTCTAATTGATGTTAGAACATTTGTTGTAATGTTGAACCAAGCCTTCTTAGGTAAAGCTACTAACAAAAAACACAGAGCTGCCACCGAACTTTATTTATCCTGGAGGAAGGGGAAATATCGAGAAAACCCCAAGAGGATGGATAAGACGGTCTTGCAACCAAAAGAGAGGGTACAAAAGTCGATTATGCGAGGGGAAGGTATTAGCACCCCTCACATTCGTTGTACTCAACGAAATCCATTTTGATTGTTTGCTTCTAAGGGCGTGTCTATCTATAACTATACTTGATAAGGGGAATGAAATGATTTTTTTATTAGTTCGTTCATGAGGGTCTCGTAACCCTTTGCCCATGTATCCTGTGAAGGAATCAGAACATCGTAGTTCTTATAGAAAATGTTGGTTTGTTGGTGTTTTTTAGTGGGCGACATTAACGCACACATTCTAGCAATAGGCACGGCCAGTATCGCGATAGAATGGAGATAACATGCCCTTTTGAGGAGATCTTTGATTTGTTGAATGTTTTGTTAAGTATGAAATGAGTTTGAATAATGATTAAGTGTTTTTGAATTTTTTTGATTAAGGAAAGAAAGTTTTAGTTTAAATTAGGGAATATGGAATGCAAAAGAAAATTCTAAGGGGAAATTCTACCCTAATGTTGTCATACAAGGAGTGAACTTAAAGTTGAGATGAAGGGAGAAAATCTACCTAAGTTAGCATGCGAGTTTTGATCCTAATTCAACATGAAACGATCAACATGAATTTAATCAATTCGGGGAATCAATTAAGGGAACGTGTAATCAAGATTAACCAAGTAATCAAACGAAAACAAAGAAATTAAGTTCTGTAGCGATAAAAAATGTAGCGGGGTAAATCGGAGATTGAGCTATTAATTAATTCGTCTCACAAAAGAAAGAGTCTCCACCGGGCTTTATTATTTCCAAGGGAAAAGGGAAAAGGGAAAAGAGCGAAATAAAACCCTAAAAATATGCAATGTAAAATAGTACTTAAAAGTAATGAAAATACAATGCGTTTTTAAAAAGAGATCTAGAGTTCGGGGGTTGGTTATGCAATGGGAATGTATTAGCACCCAATGCATATGCGGTACTCCGCAGGAACCTTTTGAAATATGTGTTTTTAAAATTGTTTGTTTGATTAAAATGGTTAGTTTGGTAAAAATGGTTGGTTTGGCTAAAAATGATTTGTTTGGACGATATTTTGAAGATACGACGACCTAGTGTCGAAGTTTTGGCTTAAAAGGTGTGAGTTCGAAAATGGAGTTTTTAGGAAAATTGTCTTAATTTAGAAAAATAGTAAACGAAAAAAATGAATGAGGGTATTCGCACGATCATATTACTTATGAAGTTAACAAAATATTTCTCTTGGATTTGAGACGGACGAAAGATAAATATTTAAGGCTCGAGAATGAAATTAATTATAGTGACAATTGAACAATTAAATAAATAAAGAAAATTAAATTATACTAGCATGTATTTTCAGATAAAAATTAAATAAAAGATTAGTTTATAAGAATGTATTTAAACAAAAATTAAATAAAGGATTAACATGTATAATTAATAAACAGCAAAATTAAATAAAGACTAATTTGATAATATGTATTTAAAAAAATAACAAAAATTAAATAAAAGATTAATTTAATAAAAAAGAGACATGTTTTGTATTTTTATCAAGAAATAATTATAAAAAAATGAACTAATAGCTAGAAGAAACAAGAAAAATACAAAACATGCACCTTAATGTTGTTGTATCAACACAAACATCAATATATGTCGTCTTGGTATTAATGGCAGCTTCAAGCACACTACATTTTCTATCTTTTGAAAAGGACCGACAGTATGAACTACAAGACCCACGCCTTTCAAAGCAGTCTCCAGTGAATCAGCGTCATCAATATCAACGCGTGCGAAACTTGAATTGCCGCAGAGTTCCGCAATGAGAGCTTCGCCTTTCCATCTATTTCGGCCGGCGACGAGGATTTGAATATTTGGCAGAGGTTGGAGAGAGCAGTTGTGGTTGATCCTCCAACACGACCTGTTCGGCTGAGTACCAAAACTGTTGAGTTGTGGAGCTTCTCCGTAGCTCGGGAGGTTGGAGGCGAAGGAAGAGAATCGTTAGAGACTGTGAATCAAGATTGTGTGGCATCATTGGTGAAGATACGAGAGGGGTTAGATGGGCAGAGAGTGTTGAGGGAGAGAATTTGAAGAGTGAGATAGATTGCAAATCCTAGAAGATGAGATTGAAGGTGGGTTTGAGCGGTGGAAAATGAGGTTACAGAGAGAAAGTGGTTCCACTGGCGGTTTGAAGGAAGACAGATGGAAGGGCGGAAGAAGTCAGGGAGTATGTTGGCAAACGAGGTTGATGATGTTGAATGGTTGAGATGAAAAGGTGATGATGCAGTGGTGGATGTAGGTTTTTGAGAGAGTTCCAGCTTTTCTCATGAGTTTTCTCGTGAGTTTCTTGTGTAAGTTTTTCTTCTGGTGTATTTTGCTGACACTTCCTTATTGAATCACAACTACGAGGTCAACTTCGCGAATGGGGGAAAGACGATGCGCAAATACAAGACTTGTTCTACCAATCATGAATCGGTCAAGTGCTTCCTGCACCAGCTTTCTGGTTCAGTTTTAGGCCATAATTTAGCATGCTTGCCTGTCTTGGTTAACTTCATGATCAAAACATCGTTTCTAACATTCCTGGTTACTATAAATTTTTGTTGATTCAAATAAATGTTTACGTTAGTAACACCGTATATGCCTCGAAGAATTTTGATGACTTTTTCTTGCAGCCTTGGCAATGAATGGAGACCTTCAAGATAATTATCTTGGAGTTAGGATGTTGTGGAGGTTGTTCAGGTTGTGTTACTGAGAACAGCAGAGGGAGGAATGTTGTTGTCTGAAATCTATACTCAGAGGAAAGAAAAAGAAGGTATATTATCTCTGAATTTTACGTTATCCTCCGTGCGTTCTGTCTACATTATTGAATATTTTGTTACATCATACACTTTTCCATGTTTTATCATTCTAGCTTCTCTAATCCTTATGCCCTTTTCAACTGGTTTCTTGTAATCGAATGTATACAGATCTTGTCCTCCACATATATATGGATCAGTTTCACCAGATGGAGAACTGTAACAAATCAAACCAGCTTGTCTTGCATTCTCGAAGTACTGAGTTATTTGGCAACTCAATCGCGAAATCCCAGTCCCAAATGTTGGTATTCACTGTGAGTGGAGAAGGACAGAGAGAATGGGTTTGATGGGTATGCGGGTTTGGTGGGTATGCGCGTGAGAAATGTGAAAGAGGAATAGACGACTGATTTCTGCAACTTGCGCCATTTGGTCACCATTAGTCAGCCGACCAGTTTCATAAGCAATTTAAGATGTCGATAATAGTTGTTGTTTTGGGGATGTGAAACAGCGAAGGGTTTGAAGCAGGTTGTAGTGGTGTTTCTCTTGGGTCTGTGTTTGCGGTTGAGGAAAAGAAGTCATGGTTCGGATCTTTGGCTATGGCCAGAAGTTGTTAGGTATGAGCTGGAAATGGTAAGACGTTGTTTTAACAGTATTTTTGAAGTATTTATCTCTGAATTTTATGTTATTACTCTTATTATGAATTATAAACATGTTTAAATGCTAACAAAACGCAACAACTTAAAGAAAATACAACAAAGAAGGTATGATAAGGCAAGCATCGTATGGCATAAAAAAATGGCGCATAAAATGATTCAAACATGAATATATGCAGAATTAGATAGAGATGAAGAAGAAAAAATATCTATCGGAGTCTCTCCGATGGGGCTTCTAAAAGACAGTAAGTTTCTCTCCTTGAATTTGCTCTGTTCTTCTGATTTTTTTCCTCTCTACTGAGTTTCTTGTTGTTCTTCTCCTTTGAATTTTCTGTGTGATTTTCTGATTTTTCTTTTTTCTTTTCTGTTGATGGAGGACTTTATTTATAGTGAAATATGTGGGGTTTTAGGGGGGGGGGGGGGGGGAGGGGGAACAATAGAGATTTGAACGGTTTTAGGCTATGCTTTGATGTTTTATGAGACAAATTTTTGATGTGTGCATTTTAGTGCAATGTTTGGAGTTTTATAGACTGGTTTTTGAACAAGTTTTGTAGCAGCAAAGGTGCAAGTTTTTTTGTCTTATGGACTGCATTTTGGACTGTCTTTGCAGGGCAGATTAAGACTGATATGCTGCATTTTTTATAACAGTTTTGGGACTGTTATGGTTGTTTTTTTTGGACAACAAAATGCCCAAGAATTGGACTGTTATTATATTAAAGCAGTGCTGGAAAATGGGCAGCATTGGGGCTGTTATTGTAGCAAGAAATAATAGCTTGATTTTTATGTACAAACTTTAATTTCTTTTGTAACTTTGTAATAATAATCCAAATAAATTGTAACATGAATGGGTACTTATTCTTCAATATAATTCTCAATTCCCTTGTAATTGTAAACAACTTTGAATCTTGATATGTCTTGATAAAATTCCAAGTCTTCCATTTGAATTTGGAAAATAATTGAATAATACTTGGATGAATTGTTGAATGATGAATAAATAATAATGCAAGTCTTTAAGACTTCAATCTTGCATTTTGTAATAGAGATCCAAATAAATTCCATGAATTGATCTTGTAATAAAATAGCAAGCATCATGTAATTAATCTTGTGATGAACGATAATTTGAATCGAATTTCTTTTTCCAGCATCTTCTTGAATAAATGCTTCAAGTGAATTCAAATGGTCATGATGTAAACCCACTAAAATAATCACACAAAACAGTCTTGAATAAATATCTAATGCGATGAATGATTATTCTTGAATGAGATCTCTTGGTAGCTTCTATTTAATTAACACTTGAATTCAAATAAAGAAAATTCCAAGTATTCCGAATAAATTCTTCCAGAACAGTCTTGAATTTAATCATCCCATTTTAACGAAATTCTCCCTGTGCCATGAGAAAACTTGCATATGACTTTTGGTCGAAGTGGTCGGAATTGAATTGCATAGCTTGATTTTTCTTGTATTTCAAGGCAGTGTGAAACACACATGACCCAATGACAGTAGAATTTTGACTGTTCTTTCTGAATAATTTCAGAGACACTTGAGGCCATCTGTTAGACAGAGCATGGAAATAAACACACAATTCTCTGAAAGTTCTTTTGATGAACCAGTCTTTGAGAATCAATGATCGACTGCATTTCTATCTTGGGATTTGAAACCCTAATTAAGGCGTGGCGTCTGATGCTCTTCTTTCAGACCTATTTCCTACACATGAAATCAAAAAACAAAACATACACTCCGTGCTTGATGAGTGGTTAGTCATTCGTAAGATAAAATGCTCACAACACTCGATAATCTCTGCACAGGCAAATGCTCGAAGGTGAAACGTTCGAAACCGACCATATTTTGTAACCTTGATGTATATATAAAACAATGCAAATGAAGATGGGATCTTAGGTAAAAAATTGGGGTATGACAAGTTCTTAACATTTTTTATAATTTTTATCAAGTAAATAAAAGAAAATAATACTATAATATTTTTATGATATTTTTTGTGAAAATAAATATTAAAACCTAATTCTAAATTATTATGAATTGTGAAAGGGAGGAATTCTAAAAAAGGAAATAAAAAATTCTAATACTACTATATTCTAATACATTTTTATTTTTTAGTAAAGAAATAATCAAAAGAAAATTAAAATTCTAATATAATATTTTTGGTATTTTTCTTGTGAATTTTTGGGTGAAATAAGAATAAATAAACTTAAAGTTAAAAAGGATAACTGCCAGGGATCGAACTCATTTCCTCTAGGTTGCAACCAATCAGCCTTACCACTAAACCATATTTGTTTTTCTGTTGTATATACACCTTTAATTAAAAATAACATAAAAGAGTTTGGGTTAAAAGGGAATAAAAAGCAGAATAATGGTAAAATTTCCTAAGAAGGTCTCGAACCTGGGACCTCAAGCATACAAGGCTCACGCTCTAACCACTACACCAAGCTGTTTAATCATGAATATAACCATTCAAATTATTAAAGTAACAAAAACAATCAACGGGCTTAAATGGAACAAAAAAATACAGAAAGTGGTAAAATTCCCCCAAGGGGTCTCGAACCCAGGACCTCACGCCTACCAAACTAATGCACCAACCACTTCACCAAGCTGCTTCATTCGTTATCTACCTAATAAAAAAACTATAAAAAACAAAACTTATAAAATGGGTTAGGCTAAAAAATTAAGCCCAAACCCGGATCCTCTTAGAGGTAATGGGGAGAGTTTGAAACCCTAATTCTATACAAAACAAACAACAAAACAAATTAACTAAAAAAAAACAATATGGCTGGGCCGGACCGGTTCAGCAGGGTCTGGACCCAGCTCCCTCTTTAATAGCACACAGGCTATCAAAACCCTAAAGAGATTAAGCTAGTGCCTCAAATCCTTAACATGATTTCCTTTGTTCCTAATGTGAAAATCAAACCCTCTCTTTTGTTTTCTTTTACTGCAAAAATAGATAACAAATAAAGCATCACTCGGTTATGCTTCATCTTTGTATTTCGATTGAGAAAAAAGACCTATTTTCAATCCAACTCTCTTGGTACTCTCCTTCCCCTTCTCTCTCGATTCCAATTTCGTGAAAACTTCCTCTGTCTCCACACTAAAAATGTCCTCAACATATCCTAATCGTTATCTCTCTGCTCGCACTCTCAACTTTTCCTTTTTCAAATGTGTTCTGAAACAAAAATTCAATCCTTAAGAACCACACAATTTCCCTTCCCAGTTCTCAATCCCGTCTGATCCCAAGCCTTCGCAACTTCTATGTTTTACGGTTCGAGATTGGTTTTTGAAGAGCTTTCCGCATTTGGGGTTCTGAGTTGCTTCACGTTTTGCGTTGAAATCGCGTTTGGGTATCTTCTTAGATCGATTAAAGTTAAAGCTTCGTTCCAACCTGTGTTTTGGTTTGAATTTCTCGATGATGAACCCTAGGTTTTCTAACATAAAATAAAGGATAAACTAAAGTGGATTCGAGAATTCGACTGAGGGGTATGCATACTTAAGAACAACATCACTGTAAAGATATTTTGTGGAAAAGAAATGAGGAAAAGTAATTTTAGCTTATCGACGAGCCAACAATTTTCCCCGCCCTAGGTTTCAGAGAAGTTGAAGATAATGTAGACAGAAACCCAAAGATGAAGACTTAATATCCACGTAAGTGATTCTGACTTCTCCCCACGCATGATATCTTCTTCTACCTTAATCTTTTTCTTCGAATTTGTGTTGAGGCAGCGATAATACTGTCGTTTATTGTTGAGCACTTCTGAGTAGATTAAAATATCAATAGAGAGATATGGATTGGGATAAATGAAGAATAACTAAGAGATGGAGGGAATATGTTGCAGGTTGTGAAAGTTTATGATAAAGTGTGATTCTAGCTTATGTGTGGAATATTATTGTTGAGGGAATGATACAGGTTTGAAGTGGGTTTTGAGTTTGTGATTTTTCCAACGACTCTCTTTCCTTCTGTCACGGCTTAACAACAACAACAACAAAAAATGATCTTTATTCCCTTTCTTGTGTGTAATTTTTGGCTTATTGATGGTCTATTTTTAGTGTCACTGGTGTGCTTATATAGTGAATCAAATTGGATTTTGGGGGGGAAAGTTGGTGAGGTTTTAAACAATTTTGGCGTACTGATTTATGCTTTCCCGATTCAGTTTTTGTTATAAACATTTTCGTACAAAATTAACACAGATTTTGGACTGATATGCAGGTTTATGATAGACTATTTGGGATAATAGCTTACAGGGTGATGTAGAGAAGCAGATTTCTACATGTTTTTTGGATTGTTTTACAGGTTGGACAACATGATACAAGGCTGGTTTTATTTGGGATAAGGACGGGTTTGTAGGGCAGGGTCTGTGCATAGGACAACATTGATTTGGACTATATTTATGCAAAGTTTAGATGGTTTTGGGCAGCAACACATTAGGCTTGAGTTTATTTGAAGATTTGAAGACTAGGCAAAGGTTTTGAAACTTGAAGATTGAAATTTAGGAATCAAATTTGTAGTGTTGTATCTAAAGAATGCATTTTGAACAATTGAATGGAAATGATATCTTATTTTGATGTAATCTCTTTGTAATTGAATGGAAATTAAATGAATTTGGAAACTTTGAATTTTGAATGTGTTTTTGTAATGCTTGTTTGAGTTTTTATAACTTTAATCTAAGTATAAGAAACTTGTGGACTAAGCTTTGAATTCAAATGACAAAAACTCCCAAGTATTCTAAATACATTCTCCTCCCATAATGAACTTTAATTTGTATGCCTTGAAACCTTATGGATGAACTATTCTTCCATCCCAAATGAATGATGGAAACCTTTATATGGATTTGTGATATCTTTAAATCATGCCCCAACCTTGAATCTTGAATTTCAAGAAAATAATCATGAATAGATTAATCCTTGACATCCTGATACTAACATTGCCTAAAAGACGAGAATCCTTACCAACACTGAAGAGTTTTTGATCAAGTGAATTTCGATTTCTCCTTATCCATAATCATGTTAAACTTTTGATAAACTTCAACTTGATGCTTGTATACCAAGTTAACCTTATAAACCATGCCAATATCTTGAAGAAACCCTAATCCCAAATTTGAATTTGAGGTAATTTCATTTGTACCATGATGCACGCCTTGTAACTCAAACAACAAGAATTCTTGCACTAATGATCAATGGATCGTCAAGAGAAATATCAATGTCTTCTATATTAACAAAATACTCAAAACCTTAGTTCAAAAGATTCAAAATTGAAATACTTTTGAAGAACACCTAACCAATGATCTTTGAGCTTATATAGGGAAATAAACCCTAATCTTGGTTCTTGATGGAGGAAACCCCACGCCTCGATGCTTGAGAAAAGGAGAATAGCCTTGTAAATTGATGAGAAAAGAAATCCATGATAACCACACTCTAAAACCCTAATTCTTAATAGCCCACTGTTCAAGAACCAAATGAATTTGTCTTTATCTGATGAAGGAACCTCAAACCAAAATTAAACCTCAGATGGCACAACCACTGGTGTTTTGAACCACTGCTTTATTGAATGAAAGAATAATATTCAAATGACCTAGATAAAATGATGCAAATGAAATGCAAAGCCTAATCTAGATAAAAGTGAAAAAGGTAGGACAAATTTGGGTTATGACAGCTGCCCCTATTTAATAGTCTTAAACCTGAAAGTGAGATTGGCGTAAGCCTTTCGATTATTTAAGGTAGAAGAAGATTAAATACCAAGACCTGAAATTTGTCCTGAAGAGACGGTGTAAGTGTTATTATTTGTGATATTCGATGGGGATAGAAAATTCGTTTTTTGGTGAACTGCTTCTGATGGCTAAATATGGTTAAGTAGTGATAGCTTGTAATGGGGTAACAATGCCAATACAAGGTTCTCTGGGAAGTGGGTGTTATAGTGATTGAATAATTTGTGGTGTGATGATGACATGGTGAATGAAAGTAGGATCAATAACATCATGATAACTTAAGGAAAAAGGGTAGAATCAATAACAATGGAGAATCTATCGGGTAGGATTCATGACCCAAAAATAAAGGTAAAGACGACGGGTTAAATCAACTACAATGGAGAATTTATCGTGTAGGATTCACGACCCAAAAAGAAAGGTAAAGACAACGGGTAAAATTGATGACAACGGAGAATCTATCGTGTAGGATTCACGACCAAAAAAGAAAGGTAAAGACCACGGGTAAAATCGACGACAACAGAGAATCTATCGTGTAGGATTCACGACCCAAAAAAAAGGTAAAGACGACGAGAGAGGGTAGGATCTTAGGATGATCCGTGACCCAGGAAAAGATAACATGAGGCTAAGACCTATGGACGACCTACGACCCAAGAAAAGATAACATGAGGGTAAGATCAATGGATGACCTACGACCCAAGAAAAGATAACATGAGGGTAAGACCTATGGATGACCTACAACCCAAGAAAAGATAACATGAGGGTAATACCTATGGACGACCTACGACCCAAGAAAAGATAACAAGAGGGTAAGATATATGGACGACCTACGACCCATGAAAAGATAACATGAGGGTAAGACCAATAGACGACCTACGACCCAAGAAAAGATAACACGAGGGTAAGACCTATGGACACCTACAACCCAAGAAAAGATAACATGAGGGTAAGATCTATGTATGACCTACCACCCAATAAAAGATAACATGAGGGTAAGACCTATGGACAACCTACGACCCAAGAAAAGATAACATGAGGGTAAGACCTATAGACGTCCTACGACCCAAGAAAAGATAACATGAGGGTAAGATCTATGGATGACCTACGACCCAAGAAAAGATACCGTGAGGGTAAGATCTATGGACGACCTACAACCCAAGATCGACAAAGTGTATCGAGAGTTGGGAGTACAATGTACTGACACCATGGCTTATTTTGATTTGTAGTGTAATGACGCATGTCAACTGGGAATTGTGAGGATGGCATTCTCTATGGGGATGCTATTAATGTTTTGAGGATTGATTTAGTATTTCGTGCAAGGTACCAAATCTAGCTTATGCTTCATATGCATTTCGAAGTATATGGCATAATGATCTGTGATCGGTGGATCTGGAACTGACTGTTTAAAGCTGGTTCGCGAAATGTTGCGGAAGCAAGAGTCGCCACCGTCTTTTATTTTCTCCAAATGGAAAGGACAAAAGCATAGAAAAATTCCTTAAAGAGATTGCTCTCGGTTCGGGAGGTAGATTATAGAAAGGGAAGGTGTTAGCACCCTTTCTATCCATGGTTATCCATGGGCTCTTAGATACTTGCTCGTTTGTGTTTTCAAAATTGTTTGTTTGCTTTTCAAGTGTGGGTTTTAAAAAGTTTCTTTGAAAATTCCAGTTCGACTCTTGTATCGGTCCTCAAGAGTGTTTGAAAAATTGCTTTCGAAAGCTTTTTGAAAATGTGTTGGTGTGAAAAGTATTTTTTTGAATTGTTTTGAATTTAGAGCAAGTATCTACGAGAACCTACCTACCCTAAGGAATTCGTCTGTGTAAATGTCCTTTAAAGTAGTGCCATCCCACCATTGAGAGGTAGGTAGCACCACCGTTGGAGGTGTTCGGGTCAATTCGAGATTCGGGACATGGTGATCACCAGAGCAATGGGAAGACACCTTAGAAGCTACCCTCATGCCAGGTTCCCGGATCATGAGGACTTACTAAGACATCCTCTACTCGACGATCACCTTTCGAGGCAAGGCAACAGTGAGGCGTACCCTAGGGGTGGTGTGTGATTTTGTGTGTCATGTTCATTTATTTTTATCTTTTGCCATGTCATGGGTGATCTACGCGTTTGTTTTTATTTTTGTCCATTCATTCTTGCATGCCTTGATTAATAGTTAAAAAAAGTGCGAGAAAAGTAAAGTTCTAAGCTATTACAAAAGGCGCGGGTCCACATCGCCAAAATTTCCAGAACCCGATTTGACAGAAAATAAAGAAAGAATTAAAGAAAAGTGAAGTGCGAGAAATTAATTACACGACTTTGGGAGAGGTACATAAAAATCATACGAAAAAGAAATGATCACGCGGATTAAAATTTTAAATTGAAACGAGGGCGTTGGACCCCTTTTTAATTAAATTAAATTAAACGATTATTAAATTAATAAAATTAAAATGAAAAGAAATTGTTTTTTGGTATTTTTGGTATTTAGGAGAATTTAATGCAATTAAACCTAATTCTACAATTTTTATTTTGTTATGAAACATATTAAAGTTTAACCTAAAATTAAACCTAATTATTTACATGCAAATCTTGATTTAAAAAAATAAATAATATTTTAATAATTAATTATTGTGAAAGAAAAGAAAAAGGGATAAAAATTATTATAAACCCTAATTCTACCAATTTTAGGTTTTTTATTGAAAAAATGTTAAGATTAAACCCTAAATTAAAACTAAGTGAATTAATGAGTTTTATTAAAAAAAATATGTTAATTAAATAAAATACTTATTTTTTGTCTTTTCTGATTTTTTGGTGTTTTTTATATATTATGAAAATATTAAATTAATTAAAAAAAAACAATAATTGAAAGAAAGTAAAAATAATGAAAGACAAAGAATGTAAAAAAAGGTTTGCAAACCTAGGGGGTTCTGCCCCTAATGTGGAGGTATAATTGTGGCAATTTTGGCCCAAGGTTCCTGGCCCCATTGACCTTTTCAAGACGCGTGTGGTATCTTTGACTAGGGTCCACCATGTTCTCTAGATCTGAGCCCTTGGATGGATGAGATTGACCAAGTGGCGCGTTGGATGGAAGCGTATATGGTATTCCTTTGGACTGAACCTGCACAGGATAACAATTGAAAAAATATTATTGGAAAGGGGTGGGGACCTGGGATCGAACCCAGGTCCTGGAGGTCACCACTATAACGCCTTGCCAACCGTGCCACTTTATTTCTTTGTACACTAAATAACACACAATGAATATAACATAAACCAAGGCGTTAGTGACTTTTTGGCGCGAGAATTCAAATCTTCCAGTCGTTGCCTTACACCTCACTGTCTTCTTCCTTGATGCGTTTTTTTCCTGAAACAAAAAAGAGATTGGCAACGGTTTTGAACCGTTCCCTTATGTATCATTCCAGAAAATAACGAATAGGCCAGGTGGCCTCATAAATTAGGCGCGAGGGTCCTATCTTTCTCGTCCAAGCACGCTTGTTCCAATGGTCCAGGTCTAGAGTGCTAATTTTTCCTTAAATGGAAAATCCCAATTCACAGCTTGAGAAACCCTAATATCCAACAATGGTAAAATCGCATATGGGTGATAAAAATACAATTAAATTACACAGTTAGCATCAGGAGAGTCTCATTAGTACAAATCCATGAACAAAATGCAATGAGAATGCTGGGAATTTGAAATACGATTATAGAAAAAATATGAACAAGTTTGATCTCTGTATACCGTTTCAAGGTGCTAGGGACGTGGAAATTTATTCAGGCACGTTGCTTAAGGTCTCAGGAAGGTGATGAGATGATTATCTCAGCTCGAATCGCCCTGGAAAACAATTTTCAGTTTCAAAAATTTTGGGTAAAAATGCAAGCTTTTCCTTTTGTCTATGGCACAGCTTCTTTGTTACCAGGCATTAGGTCTTGATCAAGCTTATGTATGGAATCAATTAGGGTTAAAATGTGATCCAAGAAACCTTTGCATTGATTGAATAATATTTGGTTTTCAAGGCAAAATATTTTCTAATCTTTTCATGCAAACTTAGTCCAAATCATGACCAATTATCTCCAATTCTTTCCTAATCTGACTTGCACAAAATCTTGGAGATATTATATGCACACAAAGATTGAAAAACCTAGGTTTAACATTTTTCATGTATTTTAATTAATTTAAATGAATTATTAATAATAAAAATCCAAATAAATAAATAAAAATGAAGAAAAACTTCCCTTTGGGCCAAGTGGTCGTGCACATGCGTTGGATAATGAATTGTGGAAGAAAAAGAGGCCCATTAGCAATTTTAGGTCATTTGAATCAATGTTGACTTTTCAAAATATCCAAAAATTTCCCAACTTCCACAAGGCATAACTTGCTCAATTGTTAAGCTTTGCTCATGTTCTTGGACATTTTGGAAAGGTCTTTGAGTCCTCTAACCAATGTCTTTGGTCCCATGTCATTTTGATTTACCAATCTCAAGTTATGGCCTTTGACTTAAAGTCCCTTTTTGTTGACTTTTGAAAATGACCTATAATGTTGAAATTGATAACTTTTTGTGAGAGAATTTCTTGGACTTGAAGTATGAAGAGGAGTTGTAGGAAATGTCCTTCTCTTCAAAATGAGCTTTGGATGGAATTTTTCTGATAATCCATGTGAAAGTTATGCCCTGGTCAATTTACAGTTGACTTTTTCAGCTGTCCAAATATAGAAACTTTTGCATCTTGATGATTTTTGAGCCAAGCTTTGAGAATCATGATCAAGCATTGATCAAATGATGTTTGTGGCTTCAAAATGAGATGTTGCCCAAAAATTTGAACTTTTGACTGTCAAATGACCATTTTACCCCTATAGTTGACTGTAGTGCAATTAGGGTTTTTGACTGTGCAATTTTATGCTGAAAGTCTTGAAACTTGGTATGAGGATGCTTGACCATATTTGTAGGCATGTGGGACTTGATTGGACCCTTGGAAACTTCTTTTTCTTGATCAGAACCAAAACCCTAATTTTGACTGTTTAGGAGGCCCTTGAATTGTGCAACCCTTGGGGAATTTTGCAGCTTTGACTTTGCCATTCTTGAAGAATATGGGAGGGCAAATTTTGGGGTACAACCAGTTGCCCCTGTTCAATCTTCTTAGACCTGAGGATGCAGATTGGCTGACGTGCCTTTCGTAATCCGAAGGTGGAAGATGATTGAACACTAGAGTGCCCAGAAATTTGCGCTCACATAGTAGTGTGATGATGGGGATGGGCTTATAGATGCCATTTGGAGATTGATGGATAGGATGATGGGCTTATAGATGCCATGCTAAGAGATGATGGAAGGTGGATGGGCTTATAGATGCCATCTGGATGTTGATCGCGTAAGAGATTCCTTAGCGAGAACTTGCGTACCTGCAAAAGAAAATGATTACCTGACCTGTTACAAGAGATGGTCTTCAAACTCTTTGTATAGATGTATCCTGACTGGTTACAGGAGCTGAATCTGGAGCTTCAAATGGTGATGAATGAACCAGGGATGGTTACTACCTCAACAGGAACGGTGAGAGAACCTTGGGTGACTTTTAACCTCAACAGCAATCGTTGAGAAAATCTTGGTGGGAATTACCATCTCCGCAGTATCGGGGAGAGAACCATAGGCGATTACAATCTCAATAGCAATCATTGAGAAAACCTTGGATGGAATTATCATCTCCGCAAGATCGGGGAGAGAACCATAGGCAATTACAATCTCAATAGCAATCATTGAGAAAACCTTGGATGGAATTATCATCTCCGCACGATCGGGGAGAGAACCATAGGCAATTACAATCTCAATAGCAATCATTGAGAAAACCTTGGATGGAATTATCATCTCCGCAGGATCGGGGAGAGAACCATAGGCAATTACAGTCTCAATAGCAATCATTGAGAAAACCTTGGATGGAATTATCATCTCCGCAGTATCGGGGAGAGAACCATAGGCAATTACAATCTCAATAGCAATCATTGAGAAAACCTTGGATGGAATTATCATCTCCGCAGGATCGGGGAGAGAACCATAGGCAATTACAATCTCAATAGCAATCATTGAGAAAACCTGGGATGGAATTATCACCTCCGCAGTATCGGGGAGAGAACCATAGGCGATTACAATCTTCAATAGCAATTATTGAGAAAACCTTAGATAACTTCTACTGAGTCTTCATCCGAAAAATCTGTTTGGGATCGATTTAGCTGGACTAGAGAAGGCCTTGGACTGGATAAGAAATCTTTGGAGTCGATTACCTGAACCGGTCTAGGTCTTGGAATGTCTTCAACTGGGTCTTTATCAGAAAAATCTGTTTGGGGTCGATTTAACTGGACCAGAGAAGGCCTTGGACTGGATAAGAAATCTTTGGAGTCGATTAACTGAACCGGTCTAGGTCTTGAATGTCTTCAACTGGATAAGAAACAGGGAGATCTTTGGAGTCGATCTGACCGAACCAGAGAAGGCCTTTGACTGGATAATAATCAGAAAAATCTTTGGAGTCGATTTAACTGAACCGGATAAGGTCTTAGAGTCTTGAAATATGATTGAGAATTTAACTGAATCTTTCCTGAAAGGTAAAGGTCAGTCATATGCAATGCATGATATGGACCAAGCAATGGTGTTCTCAACATAAATGAGATTTGTATGATGCGTCTATGCATGCTACAATGATGTATGCGATGTTTATGAATGTATTTTTCGTCTAGGAAAGTAAATCCTTGACGGGTGCCGGGAAATCACTCCTGGGTTGACGTTGGAGAATAGATTTTGCTTCCGCTGGGGATGATAATTGCAAGAATACCGGTAGGAGAAGATGACTCCGTTGGGGAATAAACTTGACGAATGGATTACTCTGCGGGGAGAAAAGTACTCTGACGATCTTGCTGGGAAGCAATATTCTGTGGGGAGAGAGATACTTTGCTGGAATGTTGATAATAACTTGTTGGGGATACCCTTGTTGTGTTGGAAGTGTTAATAGACTTCGCTGGGGATAAGAAAACTTCGTCGAGGACGCTCTTTCCGTGGCTTTTGGCTGAGGATAACCCAGTTATATCCTGGTAAGGAAATAACTCTTTGAATAAAGCCAGACGACGCGTTCGTGCTCTGTGAGGATAAGCTTCCAGAATCTACTGGGGATAAGCTTACTGCTTGGGGAGATAAATTCCAACTTTCCTGGGGAACTGGATTGGACTCTCCTGGGGAAGTTTTGAACTGCGGGGGAAGTGATTCTTTTGAATGTTGGTATGCCGCCGGGGAACAATCTTTAGACCAAGACTGCCGGGGATGCTTGTTAAGAATATGTATATTGCTGCTGGGGAATGTTGAGATCTGCTGGAGGATACCCAACTTCCTTAAGTTTGATACTATAGCTTCGCTTGGGGAGAGTGCACTGACTTGCTGGCTCACTCTCTGGGGGATTGAGATACCTGGTTATGTTTTCCAGCTGAACCTACCTTGGTACCTTAGTGGATAGAACAATTAGATTGTTTAGACAACTCTTTATTGCCCCTGTTTCTAATGTTACCTGTAATTGACCCTTTGTTTCGTATGCAAATATTCATGAGTTAGCAAATTATTGTCAATGCATATATCACAAATTGAACCTTGGACGTTCTTCGCAAAACAAAACAGAAGAAGAAAAACAATTGGCACTTCCAACTGAAAAATATACTTGTATTGATTTTTGAATGGCCTGTAAATAGGCGTTTTGTGTACAAGAGGCTGACGTCCTAGTAAGAGAACGCCGCCGAACAAAAGAGTTTATACAAATTTTGTACAAAAGAAAATAAAACAGCTGTGTGAAATGAATGATCCCACTGGGTTTCAACTCTGCTATTGCCATTATATCTCCGAGCGTCTCATCACTTGATGACCTTGGTTGAAGGTGAAGCTGACTGATCGATGCCGTCTGAACTTGACGTAGATACCGGATTCTGGATGCAAAGTGATCCAATGAGACATAGTATTACGCTTTTATCCCTAACTTTTGCCTGGACCGCCCTTTCGGGTTTTCAGTCCACCGGGATACCCATTTTTGCGCAGGTCGCCTTTTCAGGTTTTCGACTTGCCGGGTGTACAGATTTTTTCATTTCATCCCTTCATTTTGCCCGAACCCTTTTGGTTCGCCGGGAAGCCCTAATTTTTTCCTAGGCATGTCAGCCTAGCGGGTCTTTTTTATGCGTAGTATCTTTTTACTATGTCTGCATTAGCGGGGTGAGGAAGGTCGTCACCATCCATGGTGGTTAGGATCATGGCTCCTCCTGAGAACACATGTTTAACCACAAATGGCCCTTCGTACGTAGGGGTCCATTTTCCCCTTGGATCACTCTGAGGAAGGATGATTCGCTTGATTACCAGATCCCTAACTTGATATTCCTGTGGTCTGACCTTTTTGTTAAATGCCCTGATCATCCGTTTTTGGTACGTCTGACCATGACAGATAGCAGCAAGTCTCTTTTCATCAATAAGATTTAACTGATCAAGTCGTGTCTGGATCCAATCATCTTCGTTCAGATTTGTATCCTTCATTATCCGGAGAGAGGGTATTTGCACTTCGATCGGTAAGACTGCCTCCATACCATAAACTAAAGAGAAAGGAGTTGCCCCGGTTGACGTCCTGGCTGAGGTACGGTATCCATGTAGAGCGAACGGTAACATCTCGTGCCAATCTTTATAAGTCACTGTCATTTTCTGCACGATTTTCTTGATATTTTTATTTGCTGCCTCTACAGCCCCATTCATCTTCGGTCTGTAAGGAGAAGAATTGTGGTGCTGTATCTTGAACTGCTCGCAGAGCTCAATGATCATCTTGTTATTCAGATTGGTACCGTTGTCTGTAATAATCCTCTCTGGGACACCGTACCGACAGATCAGATTATGCCGAATGAACCGTGCCACAACAGTCTTGGTTACCGTAGCGTAGGAAGCTGCTTCAACCCACTTTGTAAAATAATCAATCGCCACTAGGATGAAGCGATGCCCATTAGATGCCGTAGGTTTAATCTCACCGATCATGTCTATGCCCCACATTGCAAACGGCCAAGGCGCAGTCAGAACATTCAAAGGAACTGGAGGAACATGCACCTTGTCTGCATAAATCTGGCATTTATGGCATGTCCTGGAATGTTGGTAACAATCAGCTTCCATTGTGGACCAGTAATACCCTGCCCGAAGGATCTTCTTTGCCATTGTGTGCCCACTGGAATGTGTACCAAAGGTCCCTTCATGTAGCTCTTCCATGATTCTTTCTGCTTCAGTCTTATCCACACAACGCAGTAAGGTTGAATCGTGGTTTCGCTTGTACAAGATGCCGTTGCTAAGGAAGAACTTTGCCGCGAACCTTCTCAGGAACTTCTTATCATTGACAGAGGCACCCTCAGGGTATTCTTGAGCTTCCAGATATCTCTTCACCTCATGGTACCAAGGCTTCTCAGTCACTAATTCAGTCTCGAGATCGCAACAGTATGCCGGTTCGTCTAGTTTCCAGATGATGATCCGGGGAGCCTCATTATCCCATTTGACCTTGAACATAGAAGACATTGTAGCTAACGCGTCCGCCAGCTGATTCTCCTCTCTTGGAAAGTGTTCAAAGGTTATCTTCGTGAAGTGGGGGATCAAGGTCAACACACCTTCTCTGTAAGGAATCAGGTTTGGATGTTTCGTATCCCACTCTCCTTTGATCTGGTTGATCACAAGGGCGAAATCTCCGAAGACACTCAGAAACTTGATCCTTAGGTCGATCGCAGCTTGAAGACCCATGATGCACGCCTCATACTCTGCCATGTTGTTGGTACAGTTGAAACATAGTCGGGCAGTGAGTGGAGTATGAGTGCCTTGAGGTGATATGATTATAGCGCCGATACCGTTTCCCAAAGCGTTGGAGGCTCCGTCAAAGTGCATAGACCATCGGGATCCATCCTCAGGTCCTTCATCCGGTCCAGGTACTTCACAATCAGTCACAATCATGATACTTTCGTCCGGAAACTCGAAATTCATTGACTGATAGTCATCTACGGCCTGATGTGCCAAGTGGTTTGCCAATACACTTCCCTTGATGGCTTTCTGGGTTGTGTACTGAATGTCGTATTCCGTCAAGATCATTTGCCATCTTGCTATTCTCCCGGACAGAGCAGGCTTTTCGAATATGTACTTTATAGGATCCATCTTTGAGATCAACAAGGTAGTGTGAGTCAGCATGTACTGTCTCAGCCGGCGAGCAGCCCATACCAAAGCGCAACAAGTTTTCTCAAGCAGTGAGTATCGGGTCTCACAGTCGGTAAACTTTTTGCTAAGGTAATAAATGGCATGCTCTTTTCGGCCAGACTCGTCATGCTGCCCCAGCACACACCCCATTGAGTTGTCAAGTACTGTCAGGTATAGTATCAGAGGTCTCCCTTCAACCGGTGGCATAAGGATGGGTGGTTCTTGGAGATACTCTTTGATTCTGTCAAAAGCAGCCTGACATTCATCATTCCAACGTACTACCTGATCTTTCTTCAGCAGCTTGAAGATTGGTTCACAAGTAGCAGTTAGGTGTGAGATGAACCGAGCAATGTAATTCAGGCGTCCTAAAAAGCCTCTGACCTCTTTCTCTGTCTTGGGAACTGGCATCTCTTGAATAGCTTTGACCTTAGCAGGATCCACTTGAATACCTTTATCACTTACCACGAAACCTAGCAACTTCCCAGATCTTACCCCGAAGGTGCACTTGTTCGGGTTCAACCTCAGCTTGTATAGTTTCAACCGGTCAAACAATTTCTGCAGATGATCCAGGTGCTCTTCCTCAGTCTGGGACCTTGCGATCATGTCGTCAACATACACTTCTATCTCATGATGGATCATGTCATGAAATAAAGCAACCATGGCACGTTGGTAGGTTGCTCCAGCGTTCTTTAGTCCAAAAGGCATGACCTTGTAGTAGAAGGTGCCCCACTGAGTAACAAAGGTAGTCTTTTCCATGTCTTCAGGTGCCATCTTGATCTGATTATAACCTGAAAAACCATCCATGAAAGAAAACACCTTATGCTGAGCTGTATTATCAACAAGGACATCAATGTGAGGTAGGGGGAAGTCATCCTTGGGGCTGGCCCTGTTCAGATCCCTGTAATCAACACACATTCTGACCTTACCGTCCTTCTTCGGTACCGGCACCACATTAGCAACCCATTGAGGGTAAGAAGTCACTGCAAGGAACCCAGCATCAAACTGTTTCATAACCTCGGCTTTGATCTTCTCAGACATCTCTGGACGCATACGACGGACCTTTTGCTTAACCGGAGGACAGTCTTCCTTAGTAGGCAAGTGATGGACCACAATATCGGTATCCAACTCGGGCATGTCTTCGTAGGACCAGGCAAAGATCTCCATATAATCATGTAGCATCTGAGTCAACCGTTGCTTCACGCTGAGCTCTAGGTTGGCACCAATCTTTACCTCTTTCCTGTCTGCCTCAGTATCCAAGTTTATTATCTCCACTGGCTCTTCATGTGGTTGAATTGCCCTCTCTTCCTGAAGTAACAGTCTTGCAAGCTCGCCAGGCACTTCGCAATCATCTTCACCTTCGTCTTCGGCTAAGTTGATCGGATTTTCGAAGTCATAATTGGCAGTAGCAGAGTCGTTATCAGTGAGATCTAGAGTGGATTGAAACCTGTATGAGTGAGTGTGTGTAAATACAGCTGTTTTGAAATATGTATAAAGGAAGAAAAGACAGAAAAGGAGCATAAGATTTGAAATGCGAGAAAGCGTCCAAGATTTTCATTTATGATATATGAAATGACAATTTATATGCCCTCACAAATGAGACCATGGTGCCTCGGGTAAGACACCGGGCCATAGAGTTTATTTATTGTTTATTACAAATAACGAAACAAAGAAGTTTATTACTGCGTAACAAAAGTAACAGGAGTATGGTCTTTGGCAATCCAATTGGTCAATCCGCCTTCAGTCGTTGGATAGATCCAGCTATTGAACTCAGCTTCGTCCACTTCATTGTCATCCCCAACAACATTCACTCCTGGATTTGTAATGAGCACAGGAGGTCTTCTGATCTTCGCCTTCCGCATAGCTTTCTGTCCCTCTGCAGTAAAACCCAGCCCAAACTTGTCAGTTTTCTGTGTAAAATCGGGAAGCCTGCCCCAATTAGCGCATTCACCTCTTTGAACCACAGCCCGGGCATCCTTTAGGGAAGCCATCTTCAAGGGAACATCCTCTTCGACCGCTGTTTCTGCTGCTGCTGAAATTGGAAGCACCTTCTCGAAATGCTGAAAGGGGGTTTCAATAAACTCCTCGTCCATCTCAATGTATCTGAAGGAATTCAAGTGGCTCACCATATACTCCTCCTCTCCTTGCACAGTGACGATCTTCCCTCTGACAGGGTACTTCAGCTTCTGGTGCAAGGTAGAGGTCACTGCCCCAGCTTTATGGATCCAAGGTCGACCCAATACACAAGAGTAAGATGGACGGATATCCATCACGTAAAAAGTAGAATCAAACACCTGAGAGCCCACACGAATAGGAACGTCAACCTCTCCATGAACCATCCTTTTTGAACCGTCAAAGGCCCTGACGATGATATTGCTGGGTTTTAATTCCAGGCCTTCACAATCCAAACGATCTAAAGCCTTCTTTGGTAGAACATTCAAGGAAGAACCAGTATCCACCAATACATGTGCCAGAGTAGTGCCCCTGCATTCAATAGAGACATGCAGAGCATCATTGTGGTCTCTTCCTTTTGCAGTCAGGTCAGCATCTGAGAAACCTAAGCCATTGTCTGCTGTCAGATTTGCTACGCAGTCAGTGAACTGGACTGCAGATGTCTCCTGTGGCACATGGGCCGTCTTGAGAAATGAGATCAAGGCCTTAGCATGGGCCTCGGAGCACAGCAATAAGGAGAGCATGGAGATCTTGGAGGGCGTGTGCCCCAACTGTTCCACAACATTGAAGTCACTCTTCTTTATTATTTTCAGTATTTCCTCCATTTCTTGTTGGGAGGCCTCAACATTTATAGGTATCGGTGCCTCCGTCCGGGCAGGCTCATCTTCAATTCCTTTGCCCCGAGCATTGGATGACTCGGCAGCAGGGGAAACAACTTGGTCAGTAACAGGAACGGGTACACTTGTAGGTGTTATAAGGAGGGGTCTTCGAGCAGCGGGCGGTGCAATGTCAGGCGAGAAGAGCCTGCCACTGCGGGTAACCTTGGCTGGGCCAGTGATATCGCAGATACTGGCGCCAGTGTTGAACTCTTGTTTGATCCCATTCACATATACGTCTGCCCCATAATGCCAGGGGACAGCTTTGTCAAATACGTAGGGGAGAGGCCCCGGAACAGTAATAACCACAGGTGCGACAGTCATGATTTGAACAGGCTTCTTCGGGAGAGCCTTGACTGGATTATTGAAGATGGTAACCACAGAAACTTCTTCTACCGGAACCAACTGAACAGCAGACTTATTAAACAGAATCTCCTTGCTATCCATTAGGCTTTGGATACCTAACTTCAGCAAGGGACAACCAGATAGGGAAACAGCACAGAACAGGCAACCCTCGCTGCAACCCGGAAATAAACCGGCCAGTAGCAGGTTCCTCTTGACAGTCTTCAGAGGAGTAGCCAGATCATCCACAGAAACAGCGTACACTTCTTCATCAACAGCATTTACCCCATGCTGAGGCATATGAGCAGTAACCACATTTGGCCTCTCAGGCGCTTCGAACTGTATCTCCTTCGCGTCGATAAGGTCTTGCACCTTATTCCTTAATGCCCAGCAATCATCAGTGGAATGCCCCGGGCTATCAGAATGGTACGCACAGCGGGCATTTGGGTTGTATTTCGGAGAGGCAGTGTTTACACCTTTGGGGGCCTCTCTGACAGTCACTAGGTTGGTGGATAGTAACTGCGGCAAGATTTAGGATAGGGTCATGCTCAAACGGGTAAACTCTCTCCGGGGTCTTTCAGCCCTTTGAGGATTGGTTGGCCGAGGAGCGGCAGCAGGCTTAGCAATCATTACCGCACTGACAGATTGGCGGCGCTCAGATCTCTCTGGTCTCCGGGAACCATATACAGCACTAGCCTCCTTTTTGAAGGATTTCTTCTCAGAACTAGATGATGCACCCTTCGGAATCTTTCCAGACTTCAACCCAGCCTCAATTCTCTCTCCAGTCAAAATCAGATCAGTGAACCCTGCAGACGAATTCCCGATAAGATGGTTGAAAAATGGCCCAGATAGGGTCCCCAAGAACATGTCTACCAACTCCCGATCAGTCAACGGAGGCTGCACCCTGCCAGCCAGATCCCTCCACTTCTGAGCGTACTCTTTAAAACCTTCACTTGAACCTAACGACATACCCTGGAGTTGGGTACGTGTAGGGGCAAGGTCGGCATTATATTGATACTGCTTATAGAAAGCAGTAGCCAACTCCTCCCAGTTACGAACCTTGGTCCCATCCAGCTGATAGAACCATTCGAGATGAGTCCCTGAAAGACTCTCCTGGAAGAAGTGGATCCACAAATTCTTATCCGCTGAGTACGGTTGAATCTTTCGAACATAGGACCTGAGATGTAGCTTGGGACAAGACGCCCCGTCGTACTTAGTGAAAGATGGTGATTTGAATTTACGAGGAATGATCACACCAGTAGACAAACCCAAATCTCCGAAATCCAGCCCAGGTACCTGTTGTATCTCCATAGCATTCAACCTATCTTCCAACTGTTTGTAACGGTCTTCTGCAGGAGGATATTGCTCTTCATCAAAATCAGTCTCGTTGTCGGAGACTACCGGACTAGGACCTTTTTCTGCTTGAGGAGTACCCTTGCCAATGGAAGAACCAGCCTCTTCATTTTGCAGAGTATTGTCAAACCTTCGGCCTGAGCTGAACAGAACAGTCCTTCTCTTCTTCTTCTTTTCCTTCTTCAGGAGCAGAGCCTTCAGCTCTTCTTGGCCCTGAGCCAAGCCCATGATTAGTTCCTGAAATTGCGCATTCTACGCCTGAAGAGCTTTGATGGACATCTCAGTTGAGGACGAGTCAGGATTCATGATGCTGAAATAAACAGCGAAGAACGGTAAGCAACCTGAAAAGAGGAAAACCTGCTATGCACATGATGAATGGAATGTGTATGATTTATGTTTTCAAAGACAATCAGGAATCAACTTTGTAAACAAAAAGGAACACACTTCATTAGATTCAACTTTGAAACTGAAATTATTCAACAGGTTGCCCTTAGGCGTTACATGAAAGGAAATACTGAAGAGGGAAATAAAACTGTAAAAGAATATCCGGAGCTCCTTATTGATCCCATGGTCTCCTCTTCTCAGTACGGATGTAGGCATTCAGAGCTCTCTCATTCTCCAACTGCTTTGTCAGCTTCTGGATCTTTAATTCTTGCTCGTTGAACTTTTCCCGGTAAGAATCCCGCTCTTCTCGCAGTTGCGACCAAGATCTCTTCAATGTCTCATAATCAGTAGGTATCTGAGGAGGAAGGACAGTTGGAGGAACACCATCTTTGTCAGGACACTCAAGAATGACGGGTCTGACAGCTTCATACGGCATACCTAACTTCTGAGCACGGATGCGAACCCATTTGTAGTAGGCTTCCATAGGTAAAGAAGTCTTTGGCCCCAGCTCTTGTGGGTCAGCTTTATGAACTTTGTCCCAAGCCTTGATGAACCTACGACGCAGCTCGTCACTATCCACCTGAAACTCAAAACTGATGTGAGGCACCAACATCTCATGGGGGCCTGCTCTTCTTGCTCTTCCAAACTGACGGAGCGCTAGACATGGATTGTAAGAGATCCCTCCTTGGGTACCAATCAGAGGAACATTAGGGTATTCCCCGCATCGATCAATGACAGCTATCTCATCCAAACCTCTACAAGTCCAAATAATGTCTTTGTCGGTGAGAGACATTAACCTATGAGCCCAACCTCTTCCTTCTTGATTCTTCAGTACGAACTTGGGGAGGTGCGAAATAAACCACCTCACCAACAAAGGGATACAACACCATAGGGTTCCTCGTCTTCGGGTAGTACGAGCATGAAGTTGTTGTAAGATGTCACCCAAGAGAGTGGGCACAGGATTCTGAGACATAAAGATCCTTATGGCAGTGACATTGATGAAGTTGTCAGGATTAGGAAACAAGACTAACCCATAGATTAGGAGAGCCAAGATGTCTTCATATGCCCTAAAGTCCAGGTCATTCCAGAAACTGTTAGCTTTTCCAATCAGAAACTTAGCCAAGAAACCCTTAACTCCGCTTCTAGTTACCCAGTTGTCCATTACCTCTTGATGTGTCAAGGGAAGAGCTGCAGCAACATCCTCAAGCCTGAGGGTCTTTTCCCAACCAGTAAAGGGAGTCTGATCCAAGATAGGGATACCAAGCAAATCAGAGAACTCTTCCAGGGTAGGGACCAGCTGGAAGTCTTGAAAGGTGAAGCACTGGTACAGGGGGTCATAGAACTGGTTCAGAACACTCATCAACTGTTGATCCCGCTTTGCAGTGACTAAACTGAGAAGAGAACCATGCCTCTGAATGAAGGAAGTGGTATTTGGAATTCTGCTAACCAACTCATCAAGCAACTCAGGTGAACGAACAAAGTTGAACCGGATAGTATTCCTTCGCACATGCATCATGATGTCCTACAAAACAGAGCAAAGGTGAAACCCTCTTGTCTTTGAAATGGTCAGTCCTTATGCAGGATGCATGCAATGCTCATGATGTTATGATGTTATGATAAAGCACACCACAAATAGATACAAAGGCAAACATGGTAAGGCACATAAGTCACACACGACAAGCCCTTAGAGTTTAGGCCATCATGAGGTCTAGGTACTACCCTCTTTCAGTTTGTTGGTTCATACCTGTCCTATCAAAGTAACCGGGTTCTTAGAGGATCCCAATATCATTGACTACCCTCAATCGGTCATAACTCCAGCATCGCAATCTTTTCTTGCGGCCAGAACCATCACGAGAGTTTAGCCTCAATGGGCGTAGCATACTGCTACTGTTCTAATGGCCAAGTTGTGTCTTTTAAGGTTCTAAGGTTGTTGGTGCTTAATGACTCCTTAGAAGACCCATATTCTCCTCGTTGCAACACAAGGGATATCGGTACAGACCAAGGTGCCACACCAACGTAGCCACTGCTTCACCCGTGTCGGTCTATGCCGGACAGGTCCCTCACAGCTTATGCTACCTAACAGGGTATCCCCAGATCCGGGTTAGGATCTATGTAACTCCCATGCAACCCACAAAGTTAAAGCAGACAAGTCAATATAATTGAAAACACAGTTATGAACTAACCCTAAGGTACACCTCACTTTAAGTTTAAATCCCCAGCAGAGTCGCCAGTTCTGTGATCGGTGGATCTGGAACTGACTGTTTAAAGCTGGTTCGCTAAATGTCGCGGAAGCAAGAGTCGCCACCGTCTTTTATTTTCTCCAAATGGAAAGGACAAAAGCACAGAAAAATTCCTTAAAGAGATTGCTCTCGGTTCGGGAGGTAGATTATAGAAAGGGAAGGTGTTAGAACCCTTTCTATCCATGGTTATCCATAGGCTCTTAGATACTTGCTCGTTTGTGTTTTCAAAATTGTTTGTTTGCTTTTCAAGTGTGGGTTTTAAAAAGTTTCTTTGAAAATTCCAGTTCGACTCTTGTATCGGTCCTCAAGAGTGTTTGAAAAATTGCTTTCGAAAGCTTTTTGAAAATGTGTTGGTGTGAAAAGTATTTTTTTGAATTGTTTTGAATTTAGAGCAAGTATCTAAGAGAACCTACCTACCCTAAGGAATTCGTCTGTGTAAATGTCCTTTAAAGTAGTGCCATCCCACCATTGAGAGGTAGGTAGCACCACCGTTGGAGGTGTTCGGGTCAATTCGAGATTCGGGACATGGTGATCACCAGAGCAATGGGAAGACACCTTAGAAGCTACCCTCATGCCAGGTTCCCGGATCATGAGGACTTACTAAGACATCCTCTACTCGACGATCACCTTTCGAGGCAAGGCAACAGTGAGGCGTACCCTAGGGGTGGTGTGTGATTTTGTGTGTCATGTTCATTTATTTTTATCTTTTGCCATGTCATGGGTGATCTACGCGTTTGTTTTTATTTTTGTCCATTCATTCTTGCATGCCTTGATTAATAGTTAAAAAAAGTGCGAGAAAAGTAAAGTTCTAAGCTATTACAAAAGGCGCGGGTCCACATCGCCAAAATTTCCAGAACCCGATTTGACAGAAAATAAAGAAAGAATTAAAGAAAAGTGAAGTGCGAGAAATTAATTACACGGCTTTGGGAGAGGTACATAAAAATCATACGAAAAAGAAATGATCACGCGAATTAAAATTTTAAATTGAAACGAGGGCGTTGGACCCCTTTTTAATTAAATTAAATTAAACGATTATTAAATTAATAAAATTAAAATGAAAAGAAATTGTTTTTTAGTATTTTTGGTATTTAAGAGAATTTAATGCAATTAAACCTAATTCTACAATTTTTATTTTGTTATGAAACATATTAAAGTTTAACCTAAAATTAAACCTAATTATTTACATGCAAATCTTGATTTAAAAAAATAAATAATATTTTAATAATTAATTATTGTGAAAGAAAAGAAAAAGGGATAAAAATTATTATAAACCCTAATTCTACCAATTTTAGGTTTTTTATTGAAAAAATGTTAAGATTAAACCCTAAATTAAAACTAAATGAATTAATGAGTTTTATTAAAAAAAATATGTTAATTAAATAAAATACTTATTTTTTGTCTTTTCTGATTTTTTGGTGTTTTTTATATATTATGAAAATATTAAATTAATTAAAAAAAAACAATAATTGACAGAAAGTAAAAATAATGAAAGACAAAGAATGTAAAAAAAGGTTTGCAAACCTAGGGGGTTCTGCCCCTAATGTGGAGGTATAATTGTGGCAATTTTGGCCCAAGGTTCCTGGCCCCATTGACCTTTTCAAGACGCGTGTGGTATCTTTGACTAGGGTCCACCATGTTCTCTAGATCTGAGCCCTTGGATGGATGAGATTGACCAAGTGGCGCGTTGGATGGAAGCGTATATGGTATTCCTTTGGACTGAACCTGCACAGGATAACAATTGAAAAAATATGATTGGAAAGGGGTGGGGACCTGGGATCGAACCCAGGTCCTGGAGGTCACCACTACAACGCCTTGCCAACCGTGCCACTTTATTTCTTTGTACACTAAATAACACACAATGAATATAACATAAACCAAGGCGTTAGTGACTTTTTGGCGCGAGAATTCAAATCTTCCAGTCGTTGCCTTACACCTCACTGTCTTCTTCCTTGATGCGTTTTTTTCCTGAAACAAAAAAGAGATTGGCAACGGTTTTGAACCGTTCCCTTATGTATCATTCCAGAAAATAACGAATAGGCCAGGTGGCCTCATAAATTAGGCGCGAGGGTCCTATCTTTCTCGTCCAAGCACGCTTGTTCCAATGGTCCAGGTCTAGAGTGCTAATTTTTCCTTAAATGGAAAACCCCAATTCACAGCTTGAGAAACCCTAATATCCAACAATGGTGAAATCGCATATGGGTGATAAAAATACAATTAAATTACACAGTTAGCATCAGGAGAGTCTCATTAGTACAAATCCATGAACAAAATGCAATGAGAATGCTGGGAATTTGAAATACGATTATAGAAAAAATATGAACAAGTTTGATCTCTGTATACCGTTTCAAGGTGCTAGGGACGTGGAAATTTATTCAGGCACGTTGCTTAAGGTCTCAGGAAGGTGATGAGATGATTATCTCAGCTCGAATCGCCCTGGAAAACAGTTTTCAGTTTCAAAAATTTTGGGTAAAAATGCAAGCTTTTTTCTTTTGTCTATGGCGCAGCTTCTTGGTTACCAGGCATTAGGTCTTGATCAAGCTTATGTATGGAATCAATTAGGGTTAAAATGTGATCCAAGAAACCTTTGCATTGATTGAATAATATTTGGTTTTCAAGGCAAAATATTTTCTAATCTTTTCATGCAAACTTAGTCCAAATCATGACCAATTATCTCCAATTCTTTCCTAATCTGACTTGCACAAAATCTTGGAGATATTATATGCACACAAAGATTGAAAAACCTAGGTTTAACATTTTTCATGTATTTTAATTAATTTAAATGAATTATTAATAATAAAAATCCAAATAAATAAATAAAAGTGAAGAAAAACTTCCCTTTGGGCCAAGTGGTCGTGCACATGCCTTGGATAATGAATTGTGGAAGAAAAAGAGGCCCATTAGCAATTTTAGGTCATTTGAATCAATGTTGACTTTTCAAAATATCCAAAAATTTCCCAACTTCCACAAGGCATAACTGGCTCAATGTTTAAGCTTTGCTCATGTTCTTTGACATTTTGGAAAGGTATTTGAGTCCTCTAACCAATGTCTTTGGTCCCATGTCATTTTGATTTACCAATCTCAAGTTATGGCCTTTGACTTAAAGTCCCTTTTTGTTGACTTTTGAAAATGACCTATAATGTTGAAATTGATAACTTTTTGTGAGAGCATTTCTTGGACTTGAAGTATGAAGAGGAGTTGTAGGAAATGTCCTTCTCTTCAAAATGAGCTTTGGATGGAATTTTTCTGATAATCCATATGAAAGTTATGCCCTGGTCAATTTACAGTTGACTTTTTCAACTGTCCAAATATAGAAACTTTTGCATCTTGATGATTTTTGAGCCAAGCTTTGAGAATCATGATCAAGCATTGATCAAATGATGTTTGTGGCTTCAAAATGAGATGTTGCCAAAAAATTTGAACTTTTGACTATCAAATGACCATTTTACCCCTACAGTTGACTGTAGTGCAATTAGGGTTTTTGACTGTGCAATTTTGTGCTGAAAGTCTTGAAACTTGGTATGAGGATGCTTGACCATATTTGTAGGCATGTGGGACTTGATTGGACCCTTGGAAACTTCTTTTTCTTGATCAGAACCAAAACCCTAATTTTGACTGTTTAGGAGGCCCTTGAACTGTGCAACCCTTGGGGAATTTTGCAGCTTTGACTTTGCCATTCTTGAAGAATATGGGAGGGCAAATTTTGGGGTACAACATGATCCATTTTAATGGATATGCTACGCATTTGAGGATGCAATGATGATTATTATATGCAGAGTGCCAAATATTAGGCTTATCAGGGTCCGTTGCCCATTGTCTTGATTGGTGCTTGAAAACTCGAGAATTGAGTTATAGCCTTATTGGGAATTGAATCATAGTCTTGCTGAGGAGAAATAGGTTGGTATAATTTTCCCTACATCCTAGAATTCTTGTGAATGGATGAGTAGAGACATGGATCTCTTCAAATGCCCCAAGTTTTCTCTGTGTTGGAGAATCGGATGCTCAACCGCCTGTAAGGAGGTGACGATGACAAAAGCTAGGTTGAGGTGACCGTTATGATTTGCTACCTGCATAGATAAACAACATTTGAATTCCATGGCATTCCCTTGGGACGCCTTCATGTCAATTTAATTTCATGTTTCACATCTTAGCTTGTGATTATTACTGCCTTATTTTTTTTAATGCAATGCTTAATAAAGAATTTAAATCACAATTTGTATACGAAAAATAAAGTAAAAAGGACATAACAAAGAAAAATTTTGTTGGAAAAGAAAATTTTATTAATGAGATTGTCCTGTGAATAGGCATTCCGACATGGAAACAACTCCTAAATAAGGAAATTGAAAAGAAAAGACAAAATAAAACATGTAAAATGGCAATAAGAAAATCTCAAACTTCCATTAAAACTGATATTGCTATAGTTCCCATATCCTTGAGCGTCCTAGTGCTTTTCTTCCAAAGGATAATAGTTGAATTGATCCATTCAGTGTTAGGAGGGTATACTTGTTATTCGTGAAGAGTTTTCAGATTGCAGTCTCTCGCTTTTAGTTCCTAATTTTTTCCTGGATCGTCCTTTCGGGTTTCTAATCCACCGAGATACCCATTTTTCCTAAGCCTCCTTATCGGGTTTTCGAATTAGCGGGTTATACTTTTTCTTTCTTTCTTTTTTAGCCCTAACTTTTGCCTAAGCCTCCCTTTCGGGTTTTTGACTTAGCGGGTCTTTTTATGCGTATTATTTTTTGACTGAGTCTGAATTGAATAAAAGTGGAACGTCTTCCCCATCCATGTCTGTCAGGATTAGAGCACCTCTTGAGAAATATTTCTTCACAATGTATGGACCCTCATAGTTGGGAGTCCACTTTCCTCTTGGATCAGAGTGAATTGGGAGAATCTTCCTTAAGACCAGGTCACCTATATGGAACTCTCGAGGTTGAATATTCTTGTCAAATGCTCTCTTGAGACACTGTTAATATAACTGACCATGAAAAATGGCTGCTAGGCGCTTCTCTTCAATGAGATTGAGTTGGTCGAGCCTTTTTTGAATCCATTCAGCTTCATCAAGCTTAGTATCCACCAGAACCCTTAATGAAGGAATTTCCACTTCGACTGGGAGCACCGCATCCATACCATAGACTAGAGAAAAAGGAGTTGCCCCAGTGGAAGTACGCACCGAAGTTCGATAGCCGTGTAGAGCAAAGGGCAACATCTCATGCCAATCCTTGTATGTTCTCACCATTTTCTGGACGATCTTGTTTATGTTCTTGTTAGTTGCTTCGATTCCGCCATTCATCTTTGGCTGATAGGGTGACGAATTATGGTGTTCAATCTTGAATTCTTCACACATTTCCTTCATCATTTTGTTGTTGAGATTCGACCCGTTATCAATGATGATATTGTTAGGAGTCCCATAACGACATATGATTTCTTTCTTGATGAAGCGAGCGAAGAATTGCCTGGTCACATTCTTGTAAGAAGCCACTTCCACCCACTTGGTGAAGTAGTCAATAGAAACGAGAATGAACCTGTGTCCATTTGAAGCGCTTGGCTCAATCCGTCCAATCATATCAATGCCCCACATTGCAAAGGGCTATGGTAAAGTCATCACATTCAAAGGAGTGTGAGGAATATGTATCCTGTCTGCGTAAACTTTACATTTATGGCACATCTTTGCATACACACAACAGTCACTTTCCATCGTCATCTAGAAATAACCTGCTCGTAGGATTTTCTTGGCTATAACATGGCCACTGGCATGAGTCCCAAAAGAGCCCTCGTGAATTTCTCGTCTGATGGATTCTGCTTCGTGTCTATCCATGCATCTGAGCAAAACCGAATTATAGTTTCTTTTGTACAAAATGTCTCCTGACAATAAAAACTTGGATGCTAATATTCTAAGAGTTCACTTATAACAAATTGTAGCACCCTTGGGATACTCTTACTTCTCAAGATATCTTTTGATGTCGAAATACCACGGCTTTTCATCCGACACGTCTTCAGTTGTGAGACAATGAGCAGGGAAAACATGTGTTGGATCCTTGTAATGAAGGATTCTTATATTGGGCGCGTGATTCAAATAACTGACTTTGAACATTGCCGCTAAAGTAGCTAGAGTATCTGCCAACTGATTTGCTTCTCTAGGAATGTGCTCAAAGGCAATCTCATCAAAAGAGGGAAATGACTCTAATATGTATTCCCATTATGGAAATAAGTTGGGATGTCGTGTATCCTAATCACCTCATACCTGGTATATTACTAAGGCAGAATCCCCATAAACTTCAAGAATCTTGATCTTCAAATTAATGGCTGCTTCAAGGCCCATTACTCAAGCTTCGTATTCTACGACATTATTCGTACAATCAAAACATAGCCTGGCTGTGAAAGGTATGTGAGTATTGCATGGAGAAGTCAAAACTTCCCCAATACCATGGCCCATGGCACTTGATGCACCATCAAATGTGAGAGTCCATCACTCCCCTGGTTCGAGTCCTTTTTAATCATCAAGTTTCATAACATCCTCATCTGGGAAATCGAGTTTCATTGACTGATACTCTTCCAATGGCTTGTGATCAAGATGATATGCAAGAATGCTACCTTTGATAGATTTTGTGTGACGTACTGGATGTCATACTCAGATTAAAGCATTTGCCATCGAGCCAATCTGCCTGTAAGTGATGGTTTCTCGAAGATGTATTTTATTAGATCCGTCTTAGATATCAAAAGTGTAGAGTGTGTCAACATGTACTGCCTCAAACGTCGGGCTTCCCATGTAAGAGCGCAACAAGTCTTCTCAAGTAAGGAATACCTTGATTCACAATCGGTAAAAAAATTTCTCAGGTGATAAATGATATGTTCTTTTCGTCCAGTATCATTATGTTGTCCGAGCACACAACCCATAGATCCTTCAAGCACGGTTAAATACATAATGAGAGGTCTCTCTAGAACTGGAGGTATGAGTATTGGTGGTTCCTGAAGGTACTGTTTAATCTCTTCGAAGGCCTCTTGACAGCTATCATCCCAATGGACATCTTGATTCTTACACAACAATTTAAAGATGGGTTCACAGGTAGCTGTAAGATGAGAAATGAACCTGGCTATGTAACTCAATCACCCAAGAAACCCATGTACTTATTTTTCATTTTTCGGTGCTGACATATCCTGTATTGTTCTTACTTTGTTGGGATCTACTTCAATTCCTCGCTGACATACGATAAAGCCAAGTAACTTGCCCGATCGAACCCCAAAGGTACACTTGTTGGGATTAAGCCTTAACCTAAACTTTCATAGATGATCAAAAAACTTCTGCAAATGGACCATATGTTCTTCCTCAGTTTGTGATTTTGGAATCATATCATCCACAAACACCTCGATCTCTTTATGAATCATATCATGAAAGAGAGTCACCATAGCATGCTGATATGTTGCACCAGCATTTTGAGACCAAAAGGAATGACCTTATAGCAAAAGTTACCCCAAGGAGTTGTGAAAGATGTTATATCCATGTCTTCAGGAGCCATTTTTATCTGATTGTAACCCGAGAATCCATCCATGAAGGAGAACACTGAAGACTGAGCAGTATTATCAACCAACACATCAATATGAGGTAACGAGAAATCATCTTTCGGGCTCGCTCTATTCAAATCACGGTAGTTAACACACATACGTACTTTACCATCTTTCTTAGGTATAGGCACAATGTTAGCAATCCATGGCGGATAATTTATCACAAATAAGAAGCCTGCATCAAGCTGTTTCTGAAATTCTTCTTTGATCTTCAAAGCCATGTTGGGTCTGATTCTTCGTGGCTTCTGCTTTACAGGAGGACATTCTGACTTAAGTGGAAATTTGTGCATCACTATATCAGTGTCTAAACCGGGCATGTCTTCATACGACCAGGCGAAGATGTCAGCATACTCTTAAAGCAACTCAATCAACCCCTTCTTTTCTTCACTTTGCAAGGCAGCACCTATCTTGACTTCTCTCTTTACCTCTTCAGTATCGAGATTGATAACTTCTATATCTTCTTGATATGGCTGGATGACCTTCTCTTCCTGTCTCAAGAGTCTCACCAGTTCTTCAGGGGCTTCACAATATTCTCCACTATCGTTGTTAGCATGGTCAATTGAATTCTCAAGGATATTAGGAACCATAACACTATCATTTTTTATGGAATTCGAGACGGATCTGCATGATTGATGATTTTATGCTTTATTTTAGAAAGTGCAAGAAAATATTTAGAATATGAAAAGAAAAGAATTTCCATTTTATTTTGAAAAGTAAAAAGTAAAGGAAAAGACAGGGAACAAAATTGTATGTGAAAGTGCGACTTTTATTTAATTTTAAACGGAGATTGAAACATAAGGGGCCCATTCTACAAGCCGTCTCTATGCCTAGGGTAGGGCATATGACTTAATGGAAACAGAAAATTACACATCAAGGAAATCAACTTCATGGATGTCCACGGCAGTCTAATTGCTGAGCTCTTGGTCCGACATATTCTGATAGATATATCTGGAAACACCTTCACCGTCACCTTCATCATCTACTGCAAGAACCTGTCCTACTTTGCTTGTACCAACACTGATGAACACTTCAGAAATTTGGTGAACCTGCTTTCCTTTGAGAGGAGCCAAACTAGCTTGCACGGAGGAGGGTGGCTGATACCCAAGATCACAACGATCTTTCTTCTCAAGTACCTCAATCAACTCTCCCCAACCATCATGGGGAGATCTAGCTTCCATGAGGGCTTTGGCATCATTCAAAGAGGCCCTGGGTGCTTCAGAATTCTTACCTTCCATGAAGTGAAACCTATCAACAGAAACAATCTTCAGAGCTTGAAAGGGCAACTCATGCACCTCACCTTCCACTTCCGCATAACAGTAGGTTATTAGATTGTTAATTACTACATCTTCTTCTCCACAAACAACAATAGATTTGTCTCTTACAATGAATTTCAGGCATTGGTGAAGATTAGATGTCACAACTTCTACTACATGGATTCACAGGCGACCCAAAAGGCTAGTATAGGATGGATGAATATACATAACATAGAATGAAAGATAGAAGGTGTAGGGACCAATCTTGACAGGCAAGTCCATTTCTCCCTCCATAAACTTTCTTGAGCCATCAAACGCTCAAACACTTAGGGTGGAAGGCCTCATCATTACCCCATCCATATTCAGCTTAAATATAGTAGCCTTAGGCATCACATTGAGAGAAGAAATTGTATCTACTAGAACTCGGGATAAAACCGTATCCAAACACCTTATGGAAATGTGCAATGCTTTTTTATACACTTTGCCTTCAACAGGGAGCTCATCATCACAGAAGCCCAAAAAATTTCCTACAACAATATTGGTTACGATCCCTTCAAACTGGGCCACAGAAATGTCTTGTGTAACATGTGTAAAACACAAAATCTTTAATGAGGGATTACGGTGAGTCTCTGAACACAGAAGAAGAGACAAGATGGAGATCTTGGACGACGTCTGGTTGAGTTGATCCACCACTTTGTAATCACTTCGCTTAAGAATCCTCAAAAGCTGCTCCACTTCTTGTCCTACAGAAGGTCCAAGCTGGTTATCAATCACTTGCTTGCCCCTAGCCTTGGCTAGAGCATCACTGTTGGTTTTTTTGGGAGGCGATGGCAGGGGAGAAAAGACACAGCCACTAGTAGTCATGTTACTGGTTCCTGCGATGTTTCTAATATTCTTGTCATCCACTAAGGGACACTCATATTTCTTCCCAAGAATATAGACCATATTATACTCCCACAGAACTGCCTTTGAGTTGTCACACAGAGAAGGAATAGGAATTTGAGCTGTCACGGGGGTAACTGGAGCTTGAATAATTAGTGGGGTAGCAGGAGCCTGAATCATCAACGGGGTGCCTTGTGCTACTGATACGTTCATCAGATAATAAGAAATCTCCAAGACATCAATCTCTTCTTCTAGAAATATCTTCTCTACCCGTAGGACACCTTCATCCATTAGTTATTGGATAGCCATCTTTAAACTAGCACACTCTTCAGGTTTAAAGGAACATATTAAGCAAAAATTATGGAGTTCTTGCAGCACCCCGTGCTTCAAAAATATTCTCAAATAGACCCCAGCGACATCTTGATCTCGTCCACCTTGGTTACCAGAGTCTGCTCACTACTTTCTTCAATAGCATTGACCGCTACCCCTGGGTGAGGAGGTATGTGATTATTCTAAATATTGGGCCCAACATGGTTGAAATTTATGGTCTTTGCATCAAGGAGGTCTTGAACTTTACATTTAAATTCTTTACAATTCTCAATCGTGTGGCCTGGGGGCTCCAGAATGAAATTCACAATAAGCATTAATATCATACCCCCTTGGGAGAGGATTTGTTGGTGGACCAAGTTCACGCAGTTGAACCAACTGATTGGCAAGTAATTAAGGGAGAAGCTGAGCATATGACATAAGAATGGGATCAAATCTCCTCTCGGGCCCTCTTTGTCTCTGTTAAACTCTCATACCTTGAGGTTGCTAATTCTATTGTTGATAATTTAGAGGTGGTGCAAATTATTATTGTGGAAGATACTGTGGTTGAGGAGCGAAAGGCCGTTGTTGGGCCATCCAGGGTGCTAGAGTTGTAGCAACATACACTTGAGGAACATATTGATTAGGAATAGCAGTAGGTGTTGGGAAGTAAGGAAATCGAACTTAAGGATATGCAAGAGCTTTTCCTTGGTTGATGGTGACAACACTAGTCTCACCCTCTTTCTTCTTGAAGAAACCAGAAAACGGATTCCTAGAAATGCCAGTATTGTTGTTAGTATTGTTAGGGATACCTTGGATCTTTCCAGCCTTAATACAAGTTTTAACATGTTCTCTAATAATAACCATATCAGAGAAAGAAGTAGAGGTACTGCTCAGCATGTGTTGGAGATAAGGACCTCGTAGAGTACCCATGAACAAATTAATCAGTTCATGATCCAAGAGAGGAGGTTGGACCCTTGCAGCCAGTTTACGCCATCTTTGGGAATACTCTTTAAAAGACTCTTCAGATTTCCGTGTCATCCCTTGAAGTTGAGTGTGGCTAGGAGCCATGGCGATATTATAATGGTAATGTTTCAAAAAGGCTTCAACAAGCTCTCCCCAAGTACTGAAATGAGTTCTCTCTAATTGCATATATCAGTCCAACGGTGCCCCTGTCAAGCTGTCTTAGAAGAAATGCATGAGCAACAGTTCATTTTCAGCATAAGCAGCCATCTTGCGACAGTAGGATTGAAGATGAGTCTCTGGGCAGGAGGTGCCTTTGTATTTGTCAAAATCAGAAACCTTGAACTTGGGAGGAATAACTACCCCTGACACGAGGCACATTGCAACAGTATTGAATCCCGAAGTCTTGATACCTTCCATAGCTTTGAGACGCTCTTCAAGAGCATGGTACATATTGGCAGCTTTAGCAACTCCAACAGCGAGATTCGCGTGGGGCTCACCAAGATCAATGATGTTGTGATGATCATTAACGTCATTCCGAGGATTTCTTGTAGGGGTCTCAACATTCACTTTATTATTCCTCCATTTGCAGAAGTAGAGGGGGAAGCAGTGGCAAGCTTGGAATTACTTTGATGTAGCTCTTCTTAACCCTTGATGACATCATGAAGGGTTTCCATAAGCTGATTCATTCGGGTGCCCATGGTGTCCATATCTCGGTAGAGAGCATTCTGATTTTCTTTGAAGAGATCCATAATTCTTTGCTGGTTGTTTCTTGTACGATAGGGATGTAGGGAAGTCGTCTTTGCTGTTCACTGAAGTCTAATCGAAAAGGGACCCCAATAAGTTTTTATTATGAATAGTGAATGCATGATAGTATGAATGCATGTTTCATCTTTATTTCCGAGGAAATCCAAAGAATCGTCTATTCATAAGTATCTTTTAGATTTTTTTTTTCATTTTTGAAGAGCTCAACCAACAAGACTTGTCTTTGGAATTCCTTAGATATGAGATGCATACACATGATAGTATGATGTCATGGTATGCTATGGAATGAGATCTCAATTCCACATATTATGGATAACCATTGTGTAGTCCTTTGCATAAACTGAAAGTAACATGATCAAAGATTTGACGTCACAGACATGGAGTCAAGGTAGCCACCCATAAGGTATGTACTAAGGGTTTATCACCTACCGAACAAGGTTCTAGGAAAATCTCAGAGTCCACGCTCTTCCTTTGGATATTACCAATGTCCCAATTACTCGATAATTAGTAATATTCACAGGAAAAACTCGTTTGAGTGCAGCATCGCGTGACAACTACTTCCGAATTACTCCGTCATGGTCTCCGCACTACACCTAACAAGGCCAAGATGGGTTAAGGGTTCTACGACTCTCAACTTCTCTAGCTCCCAGGTCGAAAGCAGCAATGTCTTCCTGATTACTCGGTAAATAATACTAAATTTAAGGGGACCTCCACTAAGTGGGGGATCTCATGTCTCCTTATTTGGAATTACTCCCTCGAAGTTAACATGACTATACCGGCCGTCTTAATCCTAAATGTAACCCCAAGTCCGGGTATAGGACTTATCAAATGAAATCACCCACCCCAACATCATAGAAGATACAACATATCCAGAATATGTGAGTAGCAACAATATATGTAATATATAAAAAAGAAAGCAATAAAGAAATAAAGAGGTAAAGCAAATAAAGTAAATAAATAAACACCCAAAGAAGGGAACAAACAAAACTAGGATAAACTTGTATTTCTCCCTAGCAGAGTCTCCAGTTGAAGCTACCGGCGAAAAACACAGAGCCGCCACCAAACTTTATTTATCCCAAAGGAAGGGGAAATATCGAGAAAACCCCAAGAGGATGGTGTTGCACCCCAAAATTTGCCCTCCCATATTCTTCAAGAAATTGCCAAGCCAAGTCACAAAATTCCCCAAGGCTTGCACAGTGCAAAGATCCCCTATACAGTCAAAATTAGGGTTTGTGTTCTGATCAGGAAAATAAAGTTTTCAAGGGCCCAATCAAGTCTCATATGCCTACAAATGTGGTCAAGCATCCTCATATCAAGTTTCAAGGCATTCAGCTCAAAATTGCACAGTCAAAACCCTAAATTGCACTACAGTCAACTGTAGGGGCAAAATGGTCATTTGGCAGTCAAAAGTTCAAATTTTTGGTCAACATATCATTTTGAAGCCACAAACATCATTTGATCAATGCTTGATCATGATTCTCAAAATTTGGCTCAGAAATCGTCAAAGATGCAAAAGTTACTATATTTGGACAGCTGAAAAAGTCAACTGAAATTGACCAGGGCATAACTTTCACATGGATTATCAGAAAAATTCCATCCAAAGCTCATTTTGAAGAGAAAGACATTTCCTACAACTCATCTTCATACTTCAAGTCCAAGAAATTCTCTCACAAAAAGTTATCAATTTCAACATTATAAGTCATTTTCAAAAGTCAACAAAAAGGGACTTTAAGTCAAAGGCCATAACTTGAGCTTGGTAAATCAAAATGACATGGGACCAAAGACATTGGTTAGAGGACTCAAAGACCTTTCCAAAATGTCCAAGAACATGTGAAAATCTTAAAAATTGAGCAAGTTATGCCTTGTAGAAGTTTGGAAATTTTTGGATATTTTGAAAAGTCAACATTGATCCAAATGACCTAAAAATGCTAATGGGCCCATTTTTCTTCCAAGATTCATCATTCCAAGCATGTGCACGACCATTTGGCCCAAAGGGAAGTATTTTCTCATTTTTTATTTATTTATTTGAATTTCTATTAATATTAATTCAATTAAATCATTTTAATATGTGGAAAATATTTAATTCACCCTAACCAATCTTTTTGTACACATTCTAGACTCAATATTTCGTGCATATGCCAATTAGGAAAGATTGGGTTTGATTTGATCATGATTTGCACAAAAGGACATGGAAAAGATATGAAACATAATGGTGAAAAATCAATTTGCAAAATCATTGAATGGAAGAGATTTGATTCAATTTTCTTAACCTAATGCTCTCACTACAAAGCCAGAAACCTAAACCTAATGGTGCTACACTCTAAGCTGCGCAGGAAATACATTTACAAACTTGGAATTTTTGTCAAAAAAAGCAATTCTGAAAACCACTCTAGAGGTCGATTCAAAGCACCATTCCTTTTCCAATAGCTTCCTCAAGGTTCCCAGAAGCGATTCCAATCCCTAACATCAACTCAAACGCAAAGAATTGGTAAAACGGATTCAAACGGTTTCAAGAAAAATGCATAATCGTATTTCATGTTTCAAGCATCTCCATTGTTTTTTTTTTATGCATTCATACTAATAAACGTGTTCTGAATCTAACCATATCGTCTAATTTTGTTTTCGAGCCATGTATGGATGTTTGCCATTGATGCTTTTTTAGGGTTTCTGAACCTTCAAATTAGGGGTTTTCAGGTGCTGTAAAATTAGACCTCCTCAATACCATGGTTGGATTCAGCGCATAAAGACGAAGAGGATGGAACCCTCGCGCTCAATTTATGAGCGTTGAGGGGCTAATCGCTATTTTTTGGAAACCTGTCTAAAACAACACGTCTAAAACCGTTGCAATAGGTTCTTGTTTCAGAAAAAAAAAGAAAATACGCGAGGAAGACGATGCGTTGGCAAACACTGGTTGGCTCATTTAAATCAGCGCGCGTTTTTGTGCTTTTTAGTGGCCACTAACCAATTTTTATTTTTGTTATTTATTTGTTGTTATATATACAAAGCGTGCGTTGAGATCAGCTGGCAAAGTGTGATGTTGGTAACTCCCATGACCTGGGTTCAAGTCCCAGGTCTTGCCTATTTCAATAATATTTTTCCATAACGTTTCCCATGCAGCTTCAGTAACGTAGACACACCATATACCCCAGATCAAACCTTGCCACGTTCATCTGGAGATCTAATCAAAGGTTGGGATTGGTGAATACCATATACCATGGTCAACGCATGTGCACGCTGTTCAGAAAGGTCAAACGAACCAAAGCTTATTGGGCCAGCATTCCAGGATTACACCTCCATATTGGGGACCTCCACCCCCCCTGGTTTGCAAGTTTTTTTATTTTTCTTATATTATATTTTTAATTATTATTTCATTTGTTTTATTGTTTTAATTTAATTCATTATTTTTACAATATATAAAAAATGCCTAAAAAATCAGAAAAAGATAAAAACATAATAAATTATTTTGTTCCAATACTTTCATAAATAAATTAATATGTAATTATTTAGTTTAATTAGGTTGCAAATTTTAAATTCTTTTAAACAAAAATACAAAAAATATGTAGAAATAGGTTTAATTAATTTTGATTCCTTTTAATTTCCCTTTTTTACAATAATAATATTTATTTATTTTCATAATTAAAAATGCATGTAAATTAACTTAGGTTTAAATTAGCTAAAAATTCAATACTTTCATAATAAATTTAAAAGCCATTAGAATTAGGGTTTGCGTCATACTTTGATTAAATCTTTTTCCATTAAATCTTAAAAACACTAAAAATACCAAAAACATTCTTTTTTTTAATTTCTAATTTTAATTCCTCATTAATTCTAATTAATTAATTCATATAATTTAATATTTTGCAAAAGGGTCCAACGCCCATATTTTTAATTGTTTAATTTCGCATATTTATTTTTACTTGCTTAAATAATTATGTATCTCTCCCAAAGCGTTGTAACATTTACTTTTCGCACTTTTATTTGCTTTCTTTATTTTCCGTCAAATCGGGTCCGGTTTAATTTTGGCGATGTGGACCCGCGCCTTTTGTAATAGCTTTAGGATTTACTTTTTCCCGCAAATATTAATTGTTAAATAAGCATGCAAGAATGAATGGCCATAATAAAATCAAGCGTAGATCACTTTAACATGACAAGACAAATACAAATGAAAACGACACACGAATTGCACACACCACCCCTAGGGTACGCCTCACTGTTGCCTTGCCTCGAAAGGTGATCGTCGAGTAGAGGACGTCTTAGTAAGTCCTCATGATCCGGGAACCTGGCATGAGGGTAGCTTCTAAGGTGTCTTCCCATTGCTCTGGTGATCACCATGTCCCTACAAACTCGAATTGACCCGAACACCTCCAACGGTGGTGCTACCTACCTCTCAATGGTGGGATGGCACTACTTTAAAGGACATTTACACAGACGAATTCCTTAGGGTAGGTAGACGACTCGTAGATACTTGCTCTCTTTAAAAACAAAACAAACATAAATCTTTTCACACCAACACTTTTCAAAAGCTTTCAAAGCAAATTTTTCAAACACTCTGACGTACGAGTCGAACTGAAATTTTTCAAAGAAACTTTTTAAAACCCACATTGAAAAGCAAACAAACCTTTTTGAAAACACATTGAGCAAGTATCTAAGAGCCCATGGATAACCATGGATAGAAAGGGTGCTAACACCTTCCCTTTCTATAACCTACCTCCCGAACCGAGAGCAATCTCTATAAGGAATTTTTCTGTGCTTTTGTCCTTTCCATTTGGAGAAAATAAAAGACGGTGGCGACTCTTGCTTCCGCGACATTTCGCGAACCAGCGTTAAACAGTTAGTTCCAGATCCACCGATCACAGATGGATAAGATGGGCTTGTGACCAAAAGAGAGGTTACGGAATTCGATTATGCGAGGGGAAGGTATTAGCACCCATCACATATGTTGTACTCAACAGGATCCATTTTGATTGTTTGCTTCTAAGGGTGTGTCTATATATAATTATACTTGCTATGAGGATTGAAATGGTTTTTTTATTAGTGCGTTCGTGAGAGTCTCACAACTCTTTTCCTATGTATCCCGCGAAGGAACCAGAACACCGTAGTTCTTCTAGAAAATGTTGGTTTGTTGGTGTTTTTTAGTGGGAAACGTTAACACATGCATTCTAGCAATAGGCACGTCCGGTATCACGGTAGAACGGAGATAACATTCCCTTTAGAGGAGATCTTTGATTTGTTGAATGTTTTGTTAAGTGTGAAATGAGTTTGAATAATGATTAAGTGTTTTTGGATTTTTGGATTAAGGAGAGAAAGTTTTAGTTTTAATTAGGGAATATGCAATGCAAAATAAAATTCTAAGGGAAAATTCAACCCTAATGTTGTCATACAAGGCGTGAACTTAAAGTTAAGATGAAGGGAGAAAATCTACCTAAGTTAGCATGTGAAGTTTGATCCTAATTCAACATGAAATGATCAACATGAATTTAATCGATTCGGGGAATCACTTTAGGGAACATGTAATCAAGATTAACCAAGTAACCAAACAAAAACAAAGAAATTAAGTTCTTAACATTTTTTATGATTTTTATCAAGTAAATAAAAGAAAATAATACTATAATTTTTTTATAATTTTTTTTTGTGAAACTAAATATTAAAACCACATACTAAATTATTATGAATTGTGAAAGGGAGAAACTCTAAAATAGGAAATCAAAAATTCCAATACTACTATATTCTAATATATTTTTATTTTTTAGTAAAGAAATAATCAAAAGAAAAATTAAAATTCTAATATAATATTTTTGGTATTTTTCTTGTGAATTTTTGGGTGAAATAAGAATAAATAAACTTAAAGCTAAAAAGGATAAGGGCCAAGGATCGAACTCAGTTCCTCTAGGATGCAACCATTCAGCCTTACCACTAAACCATATTTGTTTTTCTGTTGTATATACACCTTTAATTAAAAATAACATAAAAGAGTTTGGGTTAAAATGGAATAAAAAGTAGAATAATGGTAAAAGTGCCCAAGGGGGTCTCAAACTCGGGACCTTAAGCATACAAGGCTCACGCTCTAACCACTACACTAAGCTGTTCAATTATGAATATAACCATTCAGATTATTGAAGTAACAAAAACAATCAATGGGCTTAAATAGAGACAAAAAAATACATAAAAGTGATAAAATACCCCCAAAGGGTCTCGAACCCAGGACCTTACGCCTACCAAACTAACGCCCTAACCACTTCACCAAGCTGCTTCATTCGTTATCTACCTAATCAAAAAACTATAAAAAACGAAACCTATAAAATGGGTTGGGCTAAAAAATTAAGCCCAAACCTGAATCCGCTTAGAGGTAATGGGGAGAGTTTGAAGCCCTAATTCTATACAAAACAAAACACAAAAAAAATTAACTAAAAAAACAATATGGCTGGGCCGGACTGGTTCAGCAGGGTCCTGACCCAGCTCCCTCTTTAATAGCACACAGGATGTCAAAACCCTAAAGAGATTAAGCTAGTGCCTCAAACCCTCAACATGATTTCCTTTGTTCCTAACGTGAAAATCAAACCCTCTTCTGTTTTCTTTTACTGCAAAAATAGACAACAAACAAGGCATCACTCGGTTCTGCTTCATCTATGTATTCCGATTGAGCAAAAAACCTCTTTTCAATCCAAATCTCTTGGTACTTTCCTTCCTCATCTCTCTCGATTCCAAAATCGTGAACACTTCCTATGTCTCCACACTAAAAATGTCCTCAATCATCTCCTAATCGTTATCTTCTGCTCGCACTCTCAACTTTTCCTTTTTCAAACGTGTTCTAAAACACAAATTCAATCCTTAAGTACCACGCAATTTCCCTTCCCAATTCTCAACCCCGTCTAAACCCAAGCCTTCATAACTTCTATGGTTTACGGTTCGAGATTTGTTTTCGAAGAGCGTTCCACGATTGGGGTTCTGAGGTGTTTCACGTTTTGGGTTAAAATCGCGTTTGAGTATCTTCTTCGATCGATTCAAGTCGGAGCTTCGTTCCAACCCGTGTTTTGGTTTGAATTTCTCGATGACGAACCCTAGGTTTTCTAACATAAAATAAAGGCTAAACTAAAGTGGATTCGAGCATCCGGTTGAGGGGTATGCATCAATAACTTAAGCACAACATCACTGTAAATATATTTTGCGTAAAAGAATGGAGGAAAAGTAATTTTAAGCTTACTGACGAAGCAAATATTTGCCCCGGCCTAGGTTGTGGAGAAGCTGAAGATAATGTAGAGAGAAACCCATAAATGAAGACTTAATATCCACGTAAGTGCTTCTGACTTCTCCTTGTGTATCATATCTTCTTCTAGCTCAATCTTTTTCTTTGAATTTGTGTTGAGGCAGCGATAATACTGTCGTTTATTGTTGAGCACTTATGAGTAGATTAAAATATCAGTAGAGAGATAGGGATTGGGATAGATGAAGAACAACTAAGAGATGGAGGGAATATGTTGCAGGTTGTGAAAGTTTATGATAAGGTGTGATTCAAGCTTATGTGTAGATTATTGTTGTTGAGGGAATGATATAGGTTTGGAGTGGGCTTTAAGTTTGTGATTTTTCCTATGGCTCTCTTTCATTCTCTCACATCTTAACAACAACAACAAAAAATGATCTCTATTCCCTTTCTTGTGTGTAATTTTCGGATTATTGCTGGTCTGTTTCTAGTGTCATTGGTGTGCTTTTATAGTGAATCAAATTGGATTTTGGGGGGAAAAGTTGGTGAGGTTTTAAACAATTTTGGCGTACTGATTCATGCTTTCCTGATTTAGTTTTTGTTATGAACATTTTCGTACAAATTTGACACAGATCTTGGATTGATATGCAGGTTTGTGATAGACTATTTGGGACAGTAGCTTATAGGGTGATGTAGAGAAGCAGATTTCTACATGTTTTTTGGACTGTTTTACAGGTCGGACAACATGATACAAGGATGGTTTTGTTTGGGATAAGGATAGGTTTGTGGGGAAAAGTCTGTGCAATAGGATAACATTGGTTTGGACTATTTTTGTGCAAAGTTTAGATGGTTTTGGGCAGCAGCACATTAGACTTGAGTTTATTTTAAGATTTGAAGATTAGGCAAAGGTTTTGAAACTTGAAGATTGAAATTTAGGAATCAAATTTGTAGTGTTATATCTAAAGAATGCATCTTGACCAATTGAATGGAAATGATATCTTATTTTGATGTAATCTCTTTGTAATTGAATGGAAATTAAATGAATTTGGAAACTTTTACTTTCAAATGTGTTTTTGTAATGCTTGTTTGAGATTTCATAACTTTAATCTAAGTATAAGAAACTTTTGGACTAAGCTTTGAATTCAAATGAAAAAACTCCAAAGTATTCCAAATACATTCTCCTCCCATAATGAACTTTAATTTGTATGCATTGAAACCTTATGGATGAACTATTCTTCCATCCCAAATGAATGATGGAAAACCTTAGATGGATTTGTGATAGCTTTGAATCATGCCCTAGTCTTGAATCTTGAATTTCAAGAAAATACTCATGAATGGATTAATCCTTGACATCCTGATACTAACATTTCCTAAAATATGAGAATCCTTGCCGACACTAAATAATTTTTGATCAAGTGAATTTAGATTTCTCCTTGTCTATAATTCATGTTAAACTTTTGATAAACTTAAACTTGATACTTTTATCCCAAGTTAACCTTATAAACCATTCCAATCTCTTGAATAAACTCTAATCCCAAATTTGAATTTGAGGTAATTTCATTCATACCATGATGCACGCCTTAACTCAAACAACAAGAATTCTTGCACTAATGATCAATGGATCGTCAATAGAAATATCAATGCCTTCTATCTTAACAAAATCCTCAAAACCTTAGTTCACAAGATTCAACATTGAAATACATTTGAAGAACACCTAACCAATGATCTTTGAGCTTGTGTAGGGAAATAAACTCTAATCTTGGTTCTTGACGGAGGAAACCCTGCGCCTCGATGCTTGAGAAAAGGAGAATAGCCTTGTAACTTGATGAGAAAAGAAATACATGATAACCACACTCCAAAAACCTAATTTTTCATAGCCCATTGTTCAAGAACCAAATTGATTTTTATTTATCTGATGAAGGAACCTTAAACCAAAATTAAACCCTGGATGGCACAACCACTAATGTTTTGAACCACTGCTTTATTGAATGAAAGAATAATATGCAAATTACCTAGATAAAATGATGCAAATGAAATGCAAAGCCTAATCCAGATAAAAGTGAAAAGGGTATGACAAATTTGGGGTATGACAAATGCCCCTATTTAATCGTCTTAAACCTGAAAGTGAGGTTGGCGTCAGCCTTTCGATCATTTAAGGTAGAAGAAGATTAAATACCAAGACCTGAAATTTGTCCTGAAGAGATGGTGTAAGTGTTATTATTTGTGATATCTGCTGAGGATAGAAAATTCGTTTTGGTGAACTGGTTATGATGGCTAAATGTGGTTGAGTAGTGATAGCTTGTAACGGGGTAACAATGCCAATACAAGGTTCTATGGGAAGTGGGTGATATATTGATTGAATAATATGTGGTGTGATGATGATGTGGTGAATGAAAGTAGGATCAATGACAACATGATAACTTAAGGATAAAGGGTAGAATCGATGACAGCGGAGAATCTATCGTGTAGGATTCGTGACCCAAAATAACTTGCACCTCAAGTTGTGATAAAATCCTTCTCAAACTCCTTAGCCAGACCAAGCATGGGAGTGCCAATACACTGTAGAAAGATCTCTAACATAATGATGATAGATCCAATGACTTTTTTCTACAAGCAGAATAAAATACTTATCCCTTAGTTGTAGTAGAATGTTACACTATAATGTCATGACCTCTGGTTAGACATTGTAGTCTCTTAGTGACCAACCCAATACATAAAACATATTCCTTCAGCAATGTACAATGACTTTAAGACATTCTTTTGCTCATACGAACTCAGTCTCCAGTTCAACAAACATCTCCAAATGGCATCTCTAAGCCCATTCCCGCATCCATGTTTTGACGAGTGCGAATTTAAGGGCACTCTAGTGTCCAATCTCCTTTTACCTTCGAGACGCGAAAGGAAAACTTGCCAATCTAACTCTTCAGGTTCAAGAAGATTGAATAGGAGCAACTGTTGTACCCCAAAATTTTCCCTCTCATTTCATCAATATTTTCTCACCACAAGACCCTAGGAGTTTAGATCAAGTTAGGATTTGCTCTGCTCAAGACCCCTCCTTGCACTGTTGACCCAAATTAGGGTTTGAGTTTGCACAAAGATGTTTTGACCTAAAATGCCCAAAGTGACTTTCATACTTCATGTTGGACTCACAAGTTTATCCATACCAAGTTTCAAGCCTTGATTCCAATCTTTGCCCAGTCAATTGGACAGTTGACCTAGAAATCAACTGTATTGGGGAAAAAGTCAACTGTGGCCAATTGACAGTCAAACCTCATGATTTTTGACCCACATCAACATAATGAACTCATATGAACCATTTGGTCAAGTTTGGATCACAATTCCACAAGAAATCTGATCAGGTCACCAAAAGGGCAAAATGGTCATTTTTAGGGTTTTGACTGCACAAAGGCAATTTTTGACTGTTTGACCTAACCAATGGCAAACCAAGCTCACATATGGACTCAAGGACTCAATGGAATTGTCTTGACCCATTCCACAAGTTCAAAAGATCCCAAATGCACAAGATTGACAGATGAATTTTCCAGTCAACTGATCAAATTTGACTGTATGCTAAAAAGTCAAACTTTGACTTTTTGGTCAAAATCAAGTGCCAAGATTCATTTTTCATCAATACATGTCAAATTATGAAACTTGTTCATCAAGAAACCCAAAATTGCAAATTAGGGTTTAAAATGAGAAAATTTCATAACTTAGAATTTTTCTAAGTTAAGAAACTTCCTTATTTTTTTTCTAACTTTGTCCAATTTTTTCACCAAGATTCAAATGGATTAAAACAAAACTCAAAACATGAAAGTTGTAGTAAATTGCAAAATCTACAACTTTGATTCACAAAGTTTTCTCAAAGGAAGTTTGTAGCTCAAGTTATGATTTTTGGAACAAGGGTGCAAAACATTCTTAACTTAGAAAAATTTTGACCTATTCTAGGCAGGATTTTTGACCAACTTCATGGCCATTTTTCACATGCTTCCACTTGGAATTTCAATTTTCATTACAAATATGGATTGTAGTACACATTCCAAGCTTTCCAAATTGTCCAAGAACTCATCAAACACCCTTGTGGTTAGGGAGATTCGAATTTGCAAAGATGGGCAAAAGTCACTTTGTTCATAGCTAAATACATGTTCATAACATTGGCATTTTCAAGTCAGCAGGGTTTGTGATGGTTTGAAGGCCTCTAAACCTCTTCACAATCAATAATTAAATGCTTAACCTTTGTGTTCAAGTCTTATTTTGTTCATTTGGTCATTACATGCAAGATTAATCCATAATTAGAAAAAGCAGTTTTGCCATTCTTGTAAAGTAATGCTTTATGTCAAATACCAAATCCAAGAAGTACAAGCAAAAATATTTGAGGCACAAGTTTGTAGAAAAATCCCACTGATCAAGAGAGAGTGCTGCAGCATGCTTGAGGGACCTGTGCTGGCCTATAACCCAACTTGACTATCCTTGCTTACCTTAGAAGCAAGATTGCAAAACACATATAATCTCTCATTCCTGTAAACACCAACAAAAACAAAAGTTTGCAAACACTTTCCATACATCAAACCAAGCTTGAAACACGACTCAATCATCCCTAATCCCTCCTCATACAGAAGATCACATTTTGTCTGCAAAACAGGGCATCTGTTGCAGTTTGACTTCCACAAACACTTCCACTCGTGCGTTTTGGCCAAAGCTTGTTCAAACACACTCCCTACCACCCACTGAAGCTATCCCAAGAATAGAACACAAACTGTAACATCCCTAACATCACTTGCCATTTTCAGTTTTCAGTTTTGCAGGTGGACTTCCATAGCTTGATTCAGAGAGATTCAAAGCAAGCTAAGCATATGAGAAGCATCCTTGGACTTCAGGCAAGCTGTACCAAAGTTCAAACTCCATTGAAGATACCTCCATTGCTGTACACAACTCAAGCTGAACAAGTAAAAATATGAACTTCTATCTCTCTATTCAGGCATGATTAGGCTTAGGTTTGTGAAGAAAACATGTTCTACTCATAGCCCTGAAATCATCCATGTATTTACTTTTCATTTATATTACACGTGCTGTGAGAATTTTGGCCATGAACATTGAAAAAACTTAGGTCAGAAATTGGGGATGAAGAAATTCTCCCTCGTTTCTTAGAGTTAGGTCAAGTTTTTTATATGTATGAATTCGTCTCTTGATGCTCTACATTTTTTATGTTATGAGTTTTTGTTAAAAGTCAAAGAATCAGGAATTTGAATGAAGCATAGAGGGCGCGCGTTTTTGACAGAAGCTGGAGGAAGAAGATGATGTCTTGGGCTGGGCCTGAGCTATCCTTGCTTTTTGCACCACTTTTCTCATTTTGCACCCCCTGGCCCATTGTGTGGAATATCCATTATTTTTGACTTTTTATTGTTTCTTCTGACTTGATATTTTTTGTCAAAACATAAAAAACATTAAAAATATTTTTCCATCCATTTTTGCATTTATTTGGCATTTATTTGTTTTATTTAGCATATATATATAAACAAATATATTTCCTTTTTATTTAAAACACAAAACAATAATACAAAAATATATTTTTTAGTTATTATTTTTTGTTTATATTTTGAAAACATTTTCTAAAAATATACACTTTTGTAAATAATTAATATTTTATTTTTATATATATATTTAGTATATTTAATATATAATATGAATACTTGCATATTTTATTAAATATTTAAGATAAAAATATGAAAATAATACATTTTTATTTTTTCATTAATACATAACACTAAAAAATACTTTTTTTTACAATATACTTCTTTTTTTTTTATTTTTTGTATAAATTAATATATAATATTGTATATAATTAATAAATAATTGCTATTTATTCAAAATTAGGGTTTTGCCCTAAAACCACAAAAATATCAAAAATTAACCTTTTTATTTTTGTTTATATTTTACATTGAAAAATACTTTTACATACATAAAAAACCATTTTTGTGCATAATACATTTTGCATATTTATTGTATTTATTTAATTATTGTACAATTAAATAATTTGTATATTCAATATGGGTGTAATAGTTTTATATTTAATTTCTTGCTAAATATCCCCCCATTCAAACATTTGTACCCCAATCCCCATAATCATGTTGTAATAATTTAGGACTTTAAATTTCCGCATTTAAAAGCTTTCAAATTATGCCATGATAGAATTAGGGTTTGTATGCAAATTAACCAACAAATAGTTTGACTAATACAAAGACAAAAAAGCATGAAAATGGACAACACCAATCACACTTGCACCCTTAGGGTTACTCCACTTGTTGCCTTCCAAAATGGGCCATGTTGCATGTTGAGTTTCTTTGGCAAAACAAAAACAATTCAAATGATCATAGTCCCTCGATGACGCTTTCAAGTTGCCTAAACAAAAATGATCAAAGTCCCTTAAAGGAAAAATTGCCAAAGACACTTGGCACTATTGCATTCATGGTCTAAACGATGACCCGTACCCGTCCCGTTAACATCCTAGCACAAGATTGTCCACCAAATACAATGGTGGAACAATACTGTTAAAAGGGTTAAAACATAGGAAAGATCTTTGAGAAATTTAGGGTAGATAGCTCTTGGTTACTCGATCAAACTTGCAAAACAAATCCTTGCCATTTTTCAAAACACACATCACAACGCAATTTCAAAACAAACTTTCAAAACATTGAAAACTTTTCAAAAGACAAATACACCTTTGTATACATTCAAACATGGATCATTACAAAGGTTGCCACAACAAATGGCCTCTTTTCAAAACCTCTTTCAAAATCACACACAAAGCACCATTTCAAACAATTGAAAGCACCATTTCAAACAATTGAAAATACAAGGCAAGTGATCTAAGCAAGTAACTAAGAGCCCATGGATAACCATGGATAGAAAGGGTGCTAATACCTTCCCTTTCTATAATTTACTCCCCGAACCCAAGAAAACATCTCAAAGGTTTTTGCTGTGCTTTTTAACCTTTCCTTAGGATAAAATAAAAAGTCGGTGGCGACTCTTGCTAAACCGAAACATTTGCGAAAACAAACGCAAAACCCAAGTCAGTTCTCCCACCGTATCACTGAACTGGCGACTCTGCTGGGGACTAAAATTAAAAGTGGAGTAACCTTAGGGCTTAGATCACCCTTTTGCATGACTAATTGTTTGCTTTGATTGCTTTACATTTTGGTTCTCTTGTTTGGGCTTGAAATCCTACACCCGGATTTGGGAAACATTCATAGATAGCAATACATTGTGGAAACTGTGCGGGGTATACCGACACGGTTGAAGCAATAGCTATATTAGTGCGACATATTTGTGAGTACCGGTAACCCTTGAGTTCAATCAAGGAGAGTACGGGGCCGCTGAGTGATGTCACTAAGCACTAATGACCTAGAACCTTACTTGACCATCTTGGCCTTTTATTAGGGGTAGTGAGATGACCGGCTTTGGTGCAGTCCGAAGTTGGTAGATACTCGATACTACACTCATTGAGGGTTGTTTTCTTGGAATATTTTGGTCGCTAGTTAAGTGGCTAAACCAAAACAATGAACATAGAAAACAATCCAATGACATTGAGCTCCTTAGAACCCAGTTACTATTTATAGGACAGGTTTTTAAGCCAACTTCACTCAAGAGGGTACTTACCTATGAAACCTCGTGCAAGCCTGAAACTAGGGTTTTGTGTGACTTGCTTGTACATATGTTGTGCATACATCATGAACATCATAAAGCATCATATGCATCCAGTAACCGTTTCAAGGGTTTGGATCTTCATCTTTGTTCTTGTTTTGTAGGTCATGGAAATTCTTCGCAGGAAAACTATCCAAGTCAACCTTGTGAGAATCCCTCCTCAACTCAAGGAGCTCACATCCAGAATTCCAGAAAGCTCTCTCTTCAGTGAAAGACATGGTAGACTGCTCAGCCTAGTCAACACCAACATTGAAGAAGACATGGTGAAAGTGTTGTTCCAGTTCTTTGATCCCCTTCACCACTGTTTCACATTTCCCGACTACCAATTGGTGCCTACTTTGGAGGAATTTTCTCAACTCCTGAGAATTCCTATTCTTAATTAACTACCTTTCAACGGTACAGAAAAAGAACCAAAGCCTGAAGATGTTGCTCAAGCCCTACACTTGCAACCATCTAACATCAAGGGGAATTGGGAAACTAGAAGTGGTGTCAAAGGCTTCTTGGCAAAGTTCTTGTTTGAGAAGGCACAAGAGTGTTGGAATTCCCTGGATCTGCAATCCTTTGAAGAGATTGTGGCACTCCTCATTTACGGGTTGGTCTTGTTCCTAAATCCTGACCAACTTATAGATGTCAACGCTGTCAAGATTTTCCTATCCAGGAATCCCATACCTACATTGCTTGGGGACATCCTCCACTCATTTTACACACGAACAATGAGGAAGAGAGGTGTTCTCATGTGTTGTACTCCTCTCCTTGCTAGGTGGTTTATTTCTCACCTTCCACTATCTGTTTTGAAGAATGACCAAGGCTTAAGGTGGTCACAACGGTTGATGACCCTCACACACTCTGATGTACATTGGTGTTCTCGGTCCAGAGAAAATGTCATCATCGTCGATCGTTGTGGTGAGTTCCCTAATGTTCCATTACTTGGAATTAGATGAGGCATTACCTACAACCCTTGTCTAGCTTTGAGACAATTGGGATATGCACGGAGGGATGGCCCTCATGACATGCTGATTCCTGACCTAGTTTTTGACTTCGACAACGATGCGCAAGGACTTCGACAAAGATTCATCAGAGCTTGGAGGATGCCTACCAAGGTAGATAGTAAGACACTGGGGCACAAGAACTCCATCCCTCTTGATCCTTATCTCAAGTGGGTAAGAACCCGAGCCCAGAGTCTTATGATGCCTTACCCTCATATTCTCCCTTTGATTAAAGAGCCTGTTAAGGAAGGAGAGGTTCCCTACACCATCCTACATCCTGACATGCCAACATCATGGGAGGAAATGCAGAAGAGTTGGATCCAACTCAAGGAGGAACGAAATACTTTTGAAGCCAGCTTCTACGCCAGTGAGAAGAAGGTTTTAGAGCTTACCCGCCGACTTCACGAGGAGGAGACCGTTAACACTTACATCGCACCAAAGAGGATGCGCAACGTCTTTTTACCTTAAGAAGCTTTTGTAATATTTGGCCCATGGGGCATTTATGTACTGACAAAATTTCTTCTTATTAATATGACGTGTGTTCTTTTTGTTTGCAACAATTTTGAATTTCTAAAATCCTTGAATGCATTGCATGAATAAACATATCATTCATCATATGCATAAGCAGGTCTCCACACCAGGTTTCCTTATCTTTCTGTTGTTTATTTCAGTAAGATGGATCTCGAACAGACGGTCAAAGATCTGCAGTCACAAAACTCGCAGTTTCAACAGCTCCTAATGACCTTGGCAAAGGGTCAGGAGGATCTAAAAGCACTGCTTGGGAATAAAGAGCAAGAAAAAGGAAAAAAGAAGAAGAAAAGAGTTGGGGTAGCTACACTGGGAAGAAGGTTTGAGAATGAAGCTAGAAGAGTTATTGAATTTCCCTCTGCATCTGAGGAGGAAACCAGTAAGGGAAAAGGAGCTGCACTACCTTCTGAGTCCGAAGCAGAAGAGGAAGAGGTTGAGGAAGATGAAGACTACTCAGAGCAGCAATACCCGCCAGCGGATGACAAATACAAAAACCTGGAGGATAGACTGGCAGCTATGGAGCTGCAAAGGGTTCCTGGGTTAGATTTTGAAGAATTGGGTTTGATTGCTGGAATTGTGATCCCTCCAAAGTTTAAGGTGCCAATTTTTGCAAAATATGACGGGCTGTCTTGCCCGAAGATGCACCTGAGGTCGTATGTCAGGAAAATTCAACCTCATTCATCCGATAGAAATCTTTGGGTACACTTCTTCCAGGATAGCCTGTCTGGTACACAACTAGATTGGTTTTACAAGCTTGAGAGGTCAGAGGTACATAGTTGGGAGGATTTTTTATCGCCAGTATCAATATAACTCTGACTTGGCGCCAACCCGTACTCAGCTACAAAGTATGGGAATGGCCTCAAATGAGGGATTCAAAGAATACGCCCAGAAATGGCGCGACTTGGCCAGAAGAGTGCAGCCACCTCTTTCTGATAGGGAACTAACTGATATGTTCTTGGGGACCCTATCTGGCCCGTTCTTCAACCATTTGATCGGGAGCTCTTCCGCAGGGTTTACTGAATTGATTCTGACTGGCGAACGGGTGGAAGCTGGTATTAAGAGTGGGAAGATTCAAAGGGATGCCTCTGCATCTACAACTATTAAAAAGCCATTTCCAGCCAAGAAGGAAGCGACTGTTGTGTACTCTCAGAAGGGATCGGGGAGAACTGAGCGCCGACCAACTGTAGGGGCCGTGATGATTCAAAATTCGTCAAATGATCAGCCTCGTAACAATCAATCCAGACCAAATCAGCAACGGGTAGAACGACCACAACGGCAGTTCACCCACATCAATATGACGCCTGCACAAGTTCTTCCCCATTTGTTGAAGTTGAATCTGACTGGTTTAAAGGAGGCACCGAAAAACCCTAACACCACATCTCCATACTATCATGCCAATGCCAAATGTGCCTACCATTCTGATAGCGCCGGACATGACACCAACAATTGCTGGGCGCTGAAGAATAAAATTCAAGACTTGATAGACACAAAAGAGGTTGAGTTCGACGCCCCCGAGAAGCCGAACGTAATATCTGCCCCGATGCCAAAGCATGGTCATCATGTTCATGCTGTTGAAGAAAATCTGTATGTTTCTGCTGTTGATGATCTGGTAACTCCATTACTAACAATCAAGTTAAATCTGTTGAAAGCTGGGATTTTCCCAGGATGTAAAGAAGACTGCTACTGTTGTTCCTCCCTACCAATCGACTGTCCATTGCTGAGGATAGGCATCCAAGGTCTAGTGGACAGCCAACAAATTCTTTTCGAAAAGATTCCTGCTACTCACACTCCTATCAAAGATGTTTCAATAGTCACCATTTCCACCAATCTTTCCAAGGTCCCTAAAAAGCCTGTTAAGATTACATCCACTACGAAGATTGTTCCTTTGAAAATAACCATGCCTGGGCATGTCCCCTACAAATCTGACAAATCAATACCATGGAATTATGGTGGAGAAATCTACTACCATGGTGTTAAGCAAGTTGAGATAACTGAGGAGAGCTCTGACGAAGAAGATACCGACATTGGAAACATTGCTGGTACAAGCAAGATTACCCGAAGTGGGAGAATTTTCTCTCCAGAGATTGCCCCTCCAAAGGCAATCTTTGGACCCTCAGCTGCTGCCAAAGTTACTCCTGCACCGATAAAACATTCTACAAGAACTCCGCTGATTGAAGAAGCTGTTACTCCTGTGGTTATCCCTCCTACTTCTACTGATAAGGGGAAAGGGATCCAAGATGAGCTCGTCAGGACGAGGGCTCAACCATTGGTCATCCCCGAAACCTCTAAGAAAGAAATGGAGGAGATTCTGAAAATAATTAAGAAGAGTGATTATGATGTTGTAGAGCAACTGGGGCAAACCCCCTCGAAGATCTCCATGTTAGCATTGCTGCTTTGTTCTAAGGCTCATGCAAAAGCATTGATAAGATTTATGAAGACAGCCCATGTTCCCCAGGAAACCTCAGCCGATCAATTCCAGGATTGTGTAGCCAGCCTTACCGCAGACAACGGCCTAGGTTTCTCTGATGCTGACCTGACTCCGAAAGGAAGAAAGCACAATGACGCATTGCATGTGTCAGTTGAATGCCGATGAACTACTCTTGCCCATGTTTTGGTCGACACTGGTTCTTCTCTGAACGTGCTGCCTAAGAAAGCTCTGGATCGATTGGATTGCGAGGGCTTGGAGCTGAAACCAAGTGATATCATTGTCAGGGCCTTTGACGGGTCTAAAAGAATAGTACATGGGGAGGTCGACATCCCTATCAAGGTAGGAACTGAAGTATTCCACTCAACTTTCTATGTGATGGACATCCATCCGTCATACTCTTGCTTGCTAGGAAGACCATGGATACATAATGCTGGGGCAGTCACTTCCTCCCTACATCAGATGCTGAAATACCCTGTCAAAGGAAAGATTATAACTGTACACGGTGAGGAGGAATATATGATCAGTCACTTGAACTCCTTTCGGTATGTGGAAGTGGAGGGAGAATTCATTGAAACACCGTTCCAACACTTCGAGGAAATTGCTCCCGAAGTTGCAGTAGCAAAAGCAGTAGCTGAGGAGCCCAAGCAGGTGGCCAGGATGGCATCTCTGAAAGACGCAAAGGCTGCAATGAAGGAGGGAAAGAGCTCAACCTGGGGTCAGTTGCCTGACTTTCCCCACAAGACAGACAAGTTTGGGTTGGGATTTACCGCTGCGGGGCAAAAATCTATGCGTCGCTCAAAAATTGAAAGAACACCCATCAAGATTTCTCCTCATGGAATCAATGCTTTGGAAGACGAAGACGAAGAGGATAACATTGAAGACTGGATCTTCCCAACCATCGAAGGGGGACTACACAACTGGGAGGCGAAAGACTTTGTCCCCATTACTTTCATTAATCAGTAACTTATCTTTCGAACATTTCCTGTTGGTCTGTAATAATTACTTTTAAATAATCTGCACACTACTTTTTCACCTCATGCCTTGCCCGGGGCATGTAGGTCCATTTGTAAGGGTTTTGATTCACTTCATATTCATATGCCATGTTTAATGAATCATTGGACGTTTTTCATTTATAAACTGCTGTGTTCATTTTCTTTCCTTTTGCATTTTGTTTGTTTAAGGATGGATATCCCTTACACACACCCACACTCACAAATGCAGGTACCCATCCACTCTGGATTCTATGGGTGACTATTCTGCTATGTCCTTCAATAACTCTGAAGATTTGGTCAATCAGGCTGAGTATGAAGATGACGAAGATTTTGAAGTACCAGGAGAGCTAGCCAGACTTCTACAACAAGAAGAAAGGGCCATCTTGCCTCATGAAGAGTTGTTGGAAACAGTCAACTTAGGAACAAAGGAAGACAGGAAAGAAGTACAAGTGGGTGCCAATATGGAACCAAGTGTCAAGGAGCGTTTGGTACAGCTGTTGAATGAGTATGTTGAAATCTTCGCCTGGTCTTATGAAGACATGCCGGGTTTAGACACAGATATAGTGGTTCACCGTCTCCCTACAAGAGAGGATTGTCCACCGATCAAGCAAAAAGTCCGCCGAATGAGGCCCGACATGTCTGAGAAGATTAAAGCCGAAGTAATGAAGCAATTCAACGTTGGCTTTCTGGCTGTTACATCCTACCCACAATGGGTTGCTAACATTGTGCCAGTACCTAAAAAGGATGGCAAGGTCAGAATGTGTGTGGACTACTGAGATTTGAATAGGGCCAGCCCTAAAGATTATTTTCCGCTACCGCACATCGACATTTTGATTGACAACACAGCTCAGCACAAGGTGTTTTCCTTCATGGACGAATTCTCGGGCTACAACCAGATCAAAATGGCCCCCGAGGACATGGAGAAAACAACCTTTGTTACACAATGGGGTACTTTCTGTTACAAAGTGATGCCGTTCGGACTGAAGAACGCAGGGGCAACTTATCAGCGCGCCATGGTAGCTTTGTTTCATGATATGATACATCATGAGATCGAAGTTTACGTAGACGATATGATAGCTCGATCACAAACAGAGGAGGAACACCTTGAACATTTGCAGAAGCTGTTTGCCAGGTTGAAAGAGTACAAACTCAGGCTGAATCCAAGTAAGTGCACCTTTGGAGTTAGGTCTGGTAAACTTCTAGGATTTATTGTCAGCAACAAAGGCATCGAGGTCGATCCAGCAAAAGTGAAAGCAATACAAGAGATGCCTGCCCCCCGTACTGAAAAGGAGGTTAGAGGGTTCTTGGGGCGCTTGAACTATATTGCCAGATTCATCTCTCATCTAACGTCTACCTGTGAGCCAATTTTCAAACTATTGAAGAAAGATCAGGTAGTCGAATGTAACGACGATTGCCAAGCTGCTTTTGATAAGATCAAGGAGTATTTGCTAGAACCTCCTATTCTGATGCCACCCGTCGAAGGAAGGCCGCTGATCATGTATCTGACCGTTTTGGATAACTCAATGGGGTGCGTATTGGGCCAGCATGACGAGTCTGGTCGAAAAGAGCATGCTATTTATTACCTTAGCAAAAAGTTTACTGACTGTGAGACTCACTACTCACTGCTCGATAAAACTTGCTGCGCTTTGGTATGGGCTGCTCGCCGACTAAGGCAGTATATGTTGACTCATACCACTCTGTTGATTTCCAAAATGGATCCTATCAAGTATATCTTCGAGAAGCCTGCTTTATCTGGGAGAATCGCTAGATGGCAGATGATCCTGACTGAGTATGACATCCAGTACACTAACCAAAAAGCTATAAAAGGGAGTGTACTAGCTGATCATCTAGATCATCAAGCTATCGAAGATTATCAATCCATGAGATTAGACTTCCCGGACGAGGACATCATGAATTTGGACAACATTGAAGGTAACGGACCGTATGACGGACCTGAAAATGGATCCCGATGGACCCTGTACTTTGATGGTGCTTCAAATGCACTAGGAAACGGTATCAGTGCGGTACTCATTTCTCCGGAAGGTTGCCACACACCTTTCACGGCCCGACTTTTCTTCAGCTGCACCAATAACATGGCTGAATATGAAGCTTGCATCTTCGGTCTCAAGGTTGCTATAGACTTGGGGATCAAATCTTTAATCGTATTTGAGGACTCGACTTTGGTTATCAGTCAAATCAAAGGAGAGTGGGATACCAAACATCCTAATCTTATCCCATACAAAGAACATGTCCTGACATTGTTGCCTCATTTCGAGCAAATCACCTTCGAGCATTTCCCGTGAGAAGAGAATCAGCTAGCAGATGCTCTGGCAACGATGTCTTCCATGTTTAAACTCAACTGGGATAACAAGGCTCCCCAAATCACCATCGAACGAATGGATGAACCTGCGCATTATCATGAGATTAATACCGAAGAAGTAGTGGAACAACCTTGGTTTCACGAAATCAAAAGGTATCTCCAGACTAGAGAATATCCCGAAGGAGCTTCCGTAAATGACAAAAAGTTCCTAAGGAAATTTGCTGCCAAGTTCTTCCTGAGCAACGACATCCTCTATAAACGTAGCCATGATTGTGTTTTACTCCGATGTGTGGACAAAGCTGAAGCAAAGTTAATCATGACTGAGATACACATCGGTACATTTGGCACCCACTTGAGTGGACATACGATGGCTAAGAAGATTCTAAGGGCGGACTATTACTGGTCTACCATGGAAGCAGATTGCCATCAACATTCCCGTACTTGCCACAAATGTCAAGTCTACGCTGACAAGATTCATATTACTCCTGTTCCTCTCAATGTTCTGACAGCTCCTTGGCCATTCGCAATGTGGGGCATTGACATGATTGGAGAAATCAAGCCCACGACGTCCAATGGACATCGCTTCATCCTGGTCGCCATTGACTATTTTACCAAATGGGTCGAAGCAGCTTCCTTCGCCTCTGTTACTAAAAATGTGGTTGCCCGCTTCATCAAGCAGAATCTCATATGCCAGTATGGTGTCCCCGACAGGATCATCATAGACAACGGTACAAATCTGAATAATACTATGATCACCGCTCTATGCGAACAGTTCAAGATTTATCATCACAATTCATCTCCCTATCGGCCGAAGATGAACGGTGCTGTTGAAGCTGCGAACAAAAACATCAAGAAGATCATTCCGAAAATGACAGTCACCTACAAGGACTGACATGAGATGTTACCATTTGCTCTGCATGGGTACTGTACCACGACACGTACTTCAACAGGGGCAACCCCATTTTCTTTGGTGTATGGCATGGAAGTTGTCCTACCCATGGAAGTTCAGATTCCTTCTTTAAGGATTATGAAGGACGCTGGTTTGAATGAAGACGATTGGATTCAGACCCGACTTGATCAACTCAATTTGATCGACGAGAAGCGACTCGCTGCTGTTTGCCATGGTCAGACGTATCAAAAATGGATGATCAAGGCTTTCAACAAGAAAGTCAGACGTCAAATATATCAAGTCAGAGATCTCGTAATCAAGCGGATTATCTTGCCGCAAAGTGATCCCAGGGGCAAATGGACTCCTACTTACGAAGGACCATTTGTAATCAAGAGCATATTTTCTGGTGGTGTAATGATTCTGACCACCATGGACGGCGATGATTTGCCGCACCCTGCAAACGCAGACATAGTCAAAAGATACTACGCATTAAATAACCCGACAAGTCAAAAACCCGAAAGGGCGGCTTGGGCAAAAATGGGCATCCCGATGAACCAAAAACCCAAAAGGGCGATTCAGGCAAAAATTAGGGATAAAACAAAAAAAATCTGTACACCCGGCAAGTTGAAAACCCGAAAGGGCGACTTGGGCAAAAAAGGGTTTCCCGGTGGATCGAAAACCCGAAAGGGCGATTCAGGCAAAAGTTAGGGAATTAAAGCATATGACTATGTCTCGTCGGATCACTTTAAGGACAATCTCTTCATCGACCAGCTCCAAGCTTCTAACTAATCCAGTCATCGGCAGACGAAGCAGTGAATGGACAGATATTCAGAGTTGTGAAGGCCATAGCAGAATGGAGTCCCATGGAATTGTTTCACATAGCCATCTGTCTTTTTGTATAAATTTTTCAATTTTTACGACAACATCCTCTTACTAGGATGCCTGTCTCATTTGTACAAAGATACTCATAAAAAGTTAATACAAATACTTTTCCAAATACAGAAATTTGCTTTGTCTTCCTTTTTCTCTTTTGCACTTATGTTTTATTTGAGAAACGTCCAATGTTTTGTTAAATAGGCATATGCATTTGAACATAATCATTTTCCTTACAAATCAAGAAAGATGATTGCTGATAGGTTGAAGGTATGGGTAGATATCTTGATGCCCTTTCAGAAGGAATCCCCAGCAGTTCTAAACTCCAAATTCCTCAACAAAGTCAAAATCCAGAACTTATTCAGGATCTCCAACAGAACATAAGCTTTTTCCAAAACTGATTCCCCCAGCCAGAGAGCCTTCTAGAACTCAATTCCCCTCAGAGTTAAATTTCAGAATCCCCAGTGGAGCCTTAAAATCTGAAAATCCTATCCCCAGTGGAGCTAAGACTTCCAACTATCAATCCCCAGCGGAACCAGACTAGTGAACCTTCTCCCCACAGAGATGCTTCCCATCAGATTGAAGATCCTCGGTCTCACCCCTCCAGCATGAGTCTCCCAGGTTCTGAACTCCCCAGTAGAGATCATCAGAATTCTCATTCCCCCACATATCACCAAGGAATTCCAATCCCCAACAGTGGTCCTAAGATCCCTCAACAATTGAAGATCTCGTTCCCCGAGAAGTCGGCAGTCAACAAGGATATCCCAGCTTTAGCACTCGGAGATTCTTGCAATCCCCTGCAGCAGCCAAGGATTCACTTTCCCCGACAGCAGTCAAGATTCTATTATCTTCGGCTATCCAGGATTCATCCATCCTCAGCAAGACATCTCCTCAGCTTACACGCGCATTCATTACATTCATATATCATAAACATTGATATAACATACATATTTCATCATACATATCATACAACATAACTTTGTGTTTTAGATAACATTTCATCCTTTTCAGGATAATATTAAAAGGCTATCATTAAACAATTACTCAGATACAGTACAGATACACCCCAGACACGGCGGTCATTCTATTACTCATTCAGAATTTCAAGTCAGATACAGTACAGATACACCCCATACACGACAGTCATTCTACTACTCATTCAGACTACAGCAATCAGATACAGACTAGATACGCTCCAAACACGGCAGCCATTCTATCTCTCATTCAGATTCACTTATCCACCTCAAGGTTCAATGCATTCCAAGCACGGATACCATTCTGACCCTTACAATAGCAGTTTGATTCTCCCCAGTGCATTCGCCACGGAAGTCATTATGTCATTTATATAGATCCCAGTTACAGTTTCAGATACACTCCAGACACGGAAGTCATTCTATTACTCATACGGATCTCAATCTCAGTTACAGTTTCAGATACACTCCAGACACGGAAGTCATTCTGCTACTCATACAATTTTCAACCTCAGACACAATACAGATACACGCCAGACACGACATTTATTCTGATATTCATTCTACATTCAAACACAGTTACTGCTCAGATGCGCCCCAGATACGAAGGCCATTCTTTTGCTCATACAAACTCAGTCTCCAGTTCAACAAAAATCTCCAAATGGCATCTCTAATCCCATTCCCGCATCCATGTTTTGACGAGTGCAAATTTAAGGGCACTCTAGTGTCCAATCTCCTTTTACCTTCGAGACGCGAAAGGCAAACTTGCCAATCTAACTCTTCAGGTTCAAGAAGATTGAACAGGGGCAACTGTTGTACCCCAAAATTTACCCTCTCATTTCATTAATATTTTCTCACCACAAGACCCTAGGAGTTTGGATCAAGTTAGGATTTGCTCTGCTCAAGACCCCTCCTTGCACTGTTGACCCAAATTAGGGTTTGAGTTTGCACAAAGATGTTTTGACCTAAAATGCCCAAAGTGACTTTCATACTTCATGTTGGACTCACAAGTTTATCCATACCAAGTTTCAATCCTTGATTCCAATCTTTGCTCAGTCAATTGGACAGTTGACCTATAAATCAGCTGTATTGGGGAAAAAGTCAATTGTGGCCAATTGACAGTCAAACCTCATGATTTTTGACCCACATCAACATAATGAACTCATATGAACCATTTTGTCAAGTTTGGATCACAATTCCACAAGAAATCTGATCAGATCACCAAAAGGGCAAAATGGTCATTTTTAGGGTTTTGACTGCACAAAGGCAATTTTTGACTGTTTGACCTAAACAATGGCAAACCAAGCTCACATATGGACTCAAGGACTCAATGGAATTGTCTTGACCCATTCCAAAAGTTCAAAAGATCCCAAATACACAGGATTGACAGATGAATTTTCCAATCAACTGATCAAATTTGACTGTATACTGAAAAGTCAAACTTTGACTTTTTGGTCAAAATCAAGTGCCAAGATTCATTTTTCATCAAGACATGTCAAATTATGAAACTTGTTCATCAAGAAACCCAAAATTGCAAATTAGGGTTTAAAATGAGAAAATTTCATAACTTAGAATTTTTCTAAGTTAGGAAACTTCCTTATTTTTTTTCTAACTTTGTCCCATTTTTTTACCAAGATGCAAATGGATTAAAACAAAACTCAAAACATGAAAGTTGTAGTACATTGCAAAATCTACAACTTTGATTCACAAAGTTTTCTCAAAGGAATTTTGTAGCTCAAGTTATAAGTTTTGGAACAAGGGTGCAAAACATTCTAAACTTAGAAAAATTTTGACCTATTCTAGGCAGGATTTTTGACCAACTTCATGGCCGTTTTTCACATGCTTCCACTTGGAATTTCAATTTGCATTACAAAGATGGATTGTAGTACACATTCCAAGCTTTCCAAATTGTCCAAGAACTCATCGAACACCCTTGTGGTTAGGGAGATTCGAATTTGCAAAGATGGGCAAAAGTCACTTTGTTCATAGCTAAATACATGTTCATAACATTGGCATTTTCAAGTCAGCAGGGTTTGTGATGGTTTGCAGGCCTCTAAACCTCTTTACACTCAATAATTAAATGCTTAACCTTTGTGTTCAAGTCTTATTTTGTTCATTTGGTCATTACATGCAAGATTAATCCATAATTAGAAAAAGCAATTTTGCCATTCTTGTAAAGTAATGCTTTATGTCAAATACCAAATCCAAGAAGTACAAGCAAAAATCTTTGAGGCACAAGTTTGTAGATAAATCCCACTGATCAAGAGAGAGTTCTGCAGCATGCTTGAGGGACATGTGCTGGCCTATAACCCGACTTGACTATCCTTGCTTACCTTAGAAGCAAGATTGCAAAACACATACAATCTCTCATTCCTGTAAACACCAACAAAAACAAAAGTTTGCAAACACTTTCCATACATCAAACCAAGCTTGAAACACGACTCAATCATCCCTAATCCCTCCTCATACAGAAGATCACATTTTTTCTGCAAAACAGGGCATTTGTTGCAGTTTGACTTCCACAAACACTTCCACTCGTGCGTTTTGGCCAAAGCTTGTTCAAACACACTCCCTACCACCCACTGAAGCTATCCCAAGCATTAAACACAAACTGTAACATCCCTAACATCACTTGCCATTTTCAGTTTTCAGTTTTGCAGGTGGAGTTTCATAGCTTGATTCAGAGAGATTCAAAGCAAGCTAAGCATAGGAGAAGCATCCTTGGACTTCAGGCAAGCTGTACCAAAGTTCAAACTCCATTGAAGATACCTCCATTCCTGTACACAACTCAAGCTGAACAGGTAAAAATATGAACTTCTATCTCTCTATCCAGACATGATTAGGCTTAGGTTTGTGAAGAAAACATGTTCTACTCATAGCCTTGAAACCATCCATGTATTTACTTTTCATTTATATTACACGTGCTTTGAGAATTTTGGCCATGAACATTGAAAAAAACTTAGGTCAGAAATTGGGGATGAAGAAATTCTCCCTCGTTTCTTAGAGTTAGGTCAAGTTTTTTATATGTATGAATTCGTCTCTTGATGCTCTACATTTTTTATGTTATGAGTTTTTGTTAAAAGTCAAAGAATCAGGAATTTGAATGAAGCATAGAGGGCGCGCGTTTTTGACAGAAGCTGGAGGAAGAAGATGATGTCTTGGGATGGGCCTGAGCTATCCTTGCTTTTTGCACCACTTTTCTCATTTTGCACCCCCTGGCCCATTGTGTGGAATATCCATTATTTTTGACTTTTTATTTTTTCTTCTGACTTGATATTTTTTGTCAAAACATAAAAAATATTTTTCCATCCATTTTTGCATTTATTTGTTTTATTTAGCATATATATATATATATATTAGTTATTATTTTTTGTTTATATTTTGAAAACATTTTCTAAAAATATACACTTTTGTAAATAATTAATATTTTATTTTTATATATATATTTAGTATATTTAATATATAATATGAATACTTGCATATTTTATTAAATATTTAAGATAAAAATATGAAAATAATACATTTTTATTTTTTCATTAATACATGACACTAAAAAATACTTTTTTTTACAATATACTTCTTTTTTTATTTTTTGTATAAATTAATATATAATATTGTATATAATTAATAAACAATTGCTATTTATTCAAAATTAGGGTTTTGCCCTAAAACCACAAAAATATAAAAAATTAACCTTTTTATTTTTGTTTATATTTTACATTGAAAAATACTTTTACATACATAAAAAACCATTTTTGTGCATAATACATTTTGCATATTTATTGTATTTATTTAATTATTGTACAATTAAATAATTTGTATATTCAATATGGGTGTAATAGTTTTAGATTTAATTTCTTGCTAAATATCCCCCCATTCAAACATTTGTACCCCAATCCCCATAATCATGTTGTAATAATTTAGGACTTTAAATTTCCGCATTTAAAAGCTTTCAAATTATGCCATGATAGACTTAGGGTTTGTATGCAAATCAACCAACAAATAGTTTGACTAATACAAAGACAAAAAAGCATGAAAATGGACAACACCAATCACACTTGCACCCTTAGGGTTACTCCACTTGTTGCCTTCCAAAATGGGCCATGTTGCATGTTGAGTTTCTTTGGCAAAACAAAAACAATTCAAATGATCATAGTCCCTCGATGACGCTTTCAAGTTGCCTAAACAAAAATGATCAAAGTCCCTTAAAGGAAAAATTGCCAAAGACACTTGGCACTATTGCATTCATGGTCTAAATGATGACCCGTACCCGTCCTGTTAACATCCTAGCACAAGATTGTCCACCAAATACAATGGTGGAACAATACTGTTAAAAGGGTTAAAACATAGGAAATATCTTTGAGAAATTTAGGGTAGATAGCTCTTGGTTACTTGATTAAACTTGCAAAACAAATCCTTGCCATTTTTCAAAACAAACTTTCAAAACATTGAAAACTTTTCAAAAGACAAATACACCTTTGTATACATTCAAACATGGATCATTACAAAGGTTGCCACAACAAATGGCCTCTTTTCAAAACCTCTTTCAAAATCACACACAAAGCACCATTTCAAACAATTGAAAGTACCATTTCAAACAATTGAAAATACAAGGCAAGTGATCTAAGCAAGTAACTAAGAGCCCATGAATAACCATGGATAGAAAGGGTGCTAATACCTTCCCTTTCTATAATCTACTCCCCGAACCCAAGAAAACATCTCAAAGGTTTTTGCTGTGCTTTTTAACCTTTCCTTAGGATAAAATCAAAAGTCGGTGGCGACTCTTGCTAAACCGAAACATTTGCGAAAACAAACGCAAAACCCAAGTCAGTTCTCCCACCGTATCACACACCTTCTAGTGTAACATCTTGACTTCTTCTTTCTTTGAACACTAATTAAGAGAATAAACAATTAAATACTTGTGAATTTCACAAAGAGAAATAATTCATAAATTCTCAGAGGGACTTCAATCATCTCATTAGAGACATGACTTTCTTCCTCAATGTCACAACTAAATCAGTCATTAAGTAAAACTAATTACCAAAAACTTAGAGAATCCATCCTGAATTCTTTAGTTATCCAATGTTATTAACTTCCTTTTTAGCAGCATCCACAAAGTAACATTTTATCAGAATGAGACTTAAATAAACCACCAGGAACACTTTTACTGCAATAAAGTGTGTGGAACAATTAGTGTCGAAATACCAATCATCATAGTTGGAGACCTAAGAAAGATATGAGAGAAAAGGTAATAATCACCTTTCCTGAGTATTAACCACTGCTTGGTCAAGCAATACTGAACTTGAGCTTTGAGAAAATAACAAAAAACTATTAAAATCAATTCAACACAGAAGAGATTATTCAGTGTAAGCAAATCCCTTTTAGCATGAGTAAGCAGAATGCCCAACATAATGTTATGATATTCTTGACTCAACTTACTTTTTTAATAAAAACAATCTTTTGTCACTTTGAGTTTTCTCTTTGCTAATTAGCTTAGAAGAAAACATATCCTCCTTAAACTTTCAATCATCTTCCATCTTGAAGAAACTCCTCCAACTGACCTGGATTATCCTTACAAAAATTGATCAAGATATCAAGCTCTAAGATCAAATAGAGTCACTTCACCTCACAAAAACATAGATAATAGATACTTCTTCTTTCTCTTAAGACATAAGATCATAAATAAATCACCTTCTATTTCTTCACAGTTGAAAACTCCCTTCATTCTAAATACAAATCATAGAAACAAACTTCCAGCTCATTATGAGATAAATCATCAGTTCAGAAGTCTTCATAAGAAGTCTATCTTTCAGTAAAACCATATATAAAAAACCTATATAGTTTCTCTTGAGATAAGCAGTACATCCTGCTTCACAAAGATCCAAAATCTCCACATCCATATGAATGCTTTGACATTAATAGATGTTTTACTCCATTTCCAGCATTCTTTTTTAGCATCATAGACATGCTGAAGTCAGTACAAATGTCTTTGAAATTTAGTCTAGACATCCTGTCCAATCTCCTCAACTCCTGATTGGATCACTTTCCAAGGAATATAATAGCAAAAATAAACCTTTTATTAGAAACCAGAACCTAAGCTCCTTCAGAGTTGAAAGAAATAATAAATTTCTCTAGTCTTTCTTCAATAGCATGTCACTTTCGTGTCAAACCTCTAGAGTAGAGACTTGAGAAACTTTTTCTTGATCAGCCTCACATATGAAATCTTTCTTCCAAACACACTTAGATGTGCCTTTATGAGTGGAATTGAGAAATTCCCAAGTATCCTTAGCCCCAATTCAAGTGGTGTACAGTTTGGAATAAAACACTTATCAATTCCATGATAATGTCATTGATAACTTCAAATACTCAGGGACCTAACTCATGATCTTTTCTTTTGTATTCCAAGCACCGGGATTCTTCTAACTTAATAAACTTCACAATTCTATTGTCCATTGATAACCAGAATGGTATCACTCCAGCTTTCCATAAGACAAATAGTACTAGAAAAATACCTCCATGAAGCTCACCCAATAGACCAAGGCGCCTGATCTGATACCAATTGAAATTTTGGTACAAGAAACACATACAAGAAAAACTGTCTTATAGCAGATGATGTCGAGACAAATGTTACAACATCTGGTAACAAACCATATCAACCAAGCTGAATATGATACAAAAAATAAAACTGCAGAATGATAAATAACACAATGAGTTGTTAACTCAGTTCGGTGTAATATCACCAACTATGGGGGCTACCAAGCCAGAAAGGAGGTCCACTATTAGCTGTATTAGTTCAAAGCTAAAATCCTCCATTTACAACTTCTCGCCTAATCCCTAACCAATGCAACTTCTACCCAGGTCCTCCCTAAATATGAAAAATCGTCATCTCACTTCCTAAATCACCTCAGTGATATCTAACAATCACAATCCCAGTAACTGCAACAAAAACAACCCAATTTAGAAGATCATACTTCCATTACAATAACTCAAACTCTTGCTTAAAAGCTTCTAGTGAGAACAATAACTTGACAAACTATCAAGTAATAATCTGTCTACCATATAATATCATAAGATAGATGGGTGACTTACAATATACACGATAGACTTTCAAAACCTAAGACTTATGCTTCCCCTAATTTTACAGATGTTGAAAACTTAAAATACATTAAGTTAGGATTCCTTTATTTATACACCTCTGCAGTCCATAGGCTTCGATACTCTGAATCCAGAAGTTTCTTGATCCATAAGCTGAGTGATGCACCAATTGTGAAAATAATCTTCTTCAATCTTAGAACAACCCGATACATAGTTTTCTAATTTGTCTCAAGGCCCAAATTAGTATCTTATGTACAATTGGAGATATAATCTTGTTCCAAAACAACTCTCTTGACCTGCGAAAATATATTATCCAATGGAAATATAACAGAAACAAATCAAATCAGTCAAGATTAAAAAAATACAACAGCCCCTTGACTGCTGTACACCAAAACACGATGTCATGACATCCTGTTCGACTTCTGGTCAGAACCATGTTTTAGGCAAAAGTTGGCAATTCTAAAACCATTGTACTAACAAGTGTTTTAGCATTTATTAAGAAAAAAACTTTCGGGATCACTTGACAAGGTCAAGGTTTATTAAGAAAAGGTTTGAAGTTTGAAAAAGATAACTTATGAAAATAGGGAGAAGTTTTGAAAATTGAAGAAATGGGTAGGATATAAAGAGACTATCCTAAAGTATATAGTGAATAACATGAAATAAAAGGTCTCATTGTAAGGTAGCCCAAGAGAAAGCCTTTGTGTGTGCAAGTATACTAATCACAAGATGGAGCAAGCATTTGACATTGGTAAAAATGAACATTCCTTTCCCTTTGGATTAAGCCACAAGATACGCAAGTCACATGAGCAAGCACATAAGGAGATGAATCATCAAGAACAAGCAATGGAAATAGATGAACCCCAATAGATCTAGATGAATGTCAAGGTCACAGAGCCACAAAGATACTTCCAATTCTTCAAGTAAAGATCAAAGTTTCTTATAATAAGGACAAATCTTGAATTAAAGTTCAGAGGTCCAGATGAATCACAAAGTCTCAGATACACTCCTTTAAGTAAAGGAAAGCACTAAGTCCTAAGGTCCTAAGTTCAAAATCGTAAGATCAAATGAAAGGTTTTTAGGGTTTTAGCCATTTTATTAATGTTTTTGTTCTTATTTGAAGCAATAAGGTAATAGAAGCAAAATATTTAAAAGGCATAAATTAAAAGGCAAAATAAAATGGCAAGAATGTAAATGACTTGAATGTAAAGAACATAAAAGTAAAAGTTAGATGTTAGCACAATTAATATATCAATGTTAGTGTTAATGAGAAATTAACCGAGTCAGGACAATTTAGTGATATGTTAAGAAATTGTAAGTGGACTTATATAGAAATCACACCTACGTGAGGCTGGTCAATAGCAATTTATGTGTTAAACATGTTAGAGGAATGATACAAAATCCTCCTCCTAAAACAATGTAACACAATGATCAAAACAAAAGCAAAAAAGAAGGAGACGGAGAAGGAGAAATGATCAAGCACACTTGGAATGTTATAAGGGATCATCCATCATCAATTTCAATTATTTAAATTCACAATGCAATGAGATAAACTTATCACTAATCCAAAGTACACAAAATGATCATTTAAATGATAAGATTTAAATGATGAAAATTCATACAACCAAAGCATCATTCAAAAACCAAGTGAAATTGATGAAGCATTTATCAACTAAGACATGATCCAAGTCACCAAAAGCCAAACAAAAATAATCAAAAATATGATTAAAAAAGACTTCAAAATTGATTTAAATCGGAAATTAAATGGAAAATCCCAAAGAGGCATCAAAACATCAAATAAATTGCAATTTTGTTTTGAGAAAGTAAGAAATATTTCAAATAATTGGATATCAAAAGTTAGAGAGAAAAATATTTCAAAATACCTAAAAATTAATTGTTAAATTAAAATTAAAAAGAAAATAGCTAAAATGCTAAAAATGATTTTTAATTCAGAAAAAAATATATGTGGTAGAAAATAATTGTTGTGATTTATGAAAAAAATTGGAAAACAAAGTTGAATGAGCTATTAAAAATAAATCCGAAAAGAAAAAAGGAAAAAATATGAATTAAAAAAAATCAGCTAGACTGTGTTGCATACTATGATTGGCTGGAATTAAAATATTCCCACCAAAGCGCTTGAAGCTTCATCGCCCTCAACCTTGGGAATGATTTTCACAGATCCATGAAGGCTGAGGTTTTAGCCTCAAACAACACACGTTTGTGCTTCTACTCATGTCATCATTTATGTTTCTCTGCATTAGAGCCATTGATTAGCTCTAAGTAGAGAGGATTTGCTCAAAAACATGAAGAAACCTAAGTGTTTCAAAGTAAAATTAAATGACAAATACAAAGAATAAATTCCAGGTAAATGAGGGCTTTGAATCAGTGAATCAAGACGAAGAGTGTGGTAACTGTTTTGTTCAAAAATTTAACTCGTATCTACCTTTCCAGTTGAAGCTTCGAAGGTCAACAATGGTGAAATCGAGCTAAAGTTGCAGGAGGTTGCAAGCTTCTGTAATGGTTCGGTTAGATTCAGGTGATACTGATGAGTGATTCTGGGCATAGATTTGAAGTTAAAACAAGCATAAAATAAAATGAGGGTTTATGGTTTTGGAAGCTTTTTATGAGTGAAAATGGCAGAGGTTTAGTGGCTTTCTAAGCTTGCCAATAAATGAAACATGGTCCTCTATTTAGAGGAAATGGAATGAGGTAATTGTAAGAACAAGATTAGGATCTACGTTTAATCTCTGAGTTTTGATGATAACAAGCATAAATTTTATGAAGAATAATTTTAGTTCTAATGGTTTCATTGAGTGTGCAGATACATTATTAGAATTCTGGATAGTCTTAATCAAGATATCATCAGAATTACTTTATCACTCAGAAGAAGAATCATTGAGTTATGTTTCTAATGTAACATCAGTAGTTATATTGAATGTTGAATGTTCAACAAGAAAAGAATCTCAACGAGTTTCAAATAAGAAAGAGTTTTTGATAAGCTGTTGCATCAAGATCTGAAATCAAGACTACACAAGAAACAAGCTTCCAACGCAAAAGATCAGAAGTCAACATTCATTCATTAGAAAATATAATGCTTGGATTCTAAAGACGAAGTCAAGATTCAGAACACATAAGGAGAAAGATTCTACTCCAAGATCATAAATCAATATTTGTTCATCAGAAGTGTCGGTGCTCAAATTTCTGAAGACAAAGTCAAGATATTGAAGACTCAGAGAGTTCATGGAATATGCATATTCATTCAACATCATAAGTATTCCATTAGAAGAAAGGAAGAAAGAATGATCTTATGGACTCAATTCAAATTAAAATCATACAGTCCATCAGAAGGAAAGATCCAAGGATGACATCCTCTCAATCCAATCCAATCCAATCAATAGAAGAACTATTATGACAGTTTCTAAAGTAACATCAGTAGTTCTAAGGAATGTTGAATGTTCATCAAGAATGGAATCAAGAATGTTCTCAGGAAAGCTTCACTCTCAGACATTAAAAGAAAGAATTCATGATCATAAGTCAAGATGTAGCTGAAATAAGCCGTTGCTTTCAACTCAATCCAAATATCAGAATTCAAGAGATCAAAAAGAAATGAACTCAACATTAAAATCAGATGTATTGAAATAAGTTATTGCTTCGGAAATCAGACATCAAATATGCAGCTCAGAAAAGTTGATTATCAAAGATCAAGACAAGATCAAGACAAAGTGGATCATAAAAGCTTTCATTCAAAGAAGAAATTGTTGCTCAAATAAGTTGTTGCTTGTATATTTGAAGACAATGTTCAAACATCTGAAAGACTCTGACTCTACAACAAAGAAGAATCTTATGGATCATTATCACTCCTCAATAAGAATCAATCCAACAAGAAGAAAAGAATTAAATCTCAAGAATTTAAAGACTTGAGAATTAGATAGGGTGTTGTCATAATAACTGATTTCAAAGTCCATCATCATACAAACTTTTGATATCTTCATCAGAAGAGATTTCCCATAAAATCACAAGCCTTGTTTCTCAGATAGGCTGTTGTCGATCCTTCTGAAAGTTATAATCCACTATTGAAAGTATATGAGAAGAATCGTCTTCTCAACATAATCTTCATCTCTCATATCAGAAAAGAAATATGCCTTCAAAAGTAGTTCTATATTAGAAGAAAAGCTTTGTGTTTCCGATAGGTTGTTGCCCATAATTCTGAAGACAAGGTTTGGTTTTGACTACTTTGGTGTTCCTGCGTTACAAGAACAAAGTAGTTTCTGAAATACTCATCAGTCAGTCATCAGAACAATGAAGACAAGTGATTGATCGCTTCCAAGCTTAATACTTCAGAATCAGAAGTACATCATCAAAAGATAAAAATCAAGAAACTTAGTCAAGAAGAAAATAGTACAACGATAGTACTATTGAAAGAAGTTGTTCTTCCACTGACGTACGCTGTCTACTGCAAGCAGCATGTATAGGAAAGTATCGTTTCGTACTGTTCCAAACCTCTCTTGAATATATCCGTTAGGAATCAACCATTGGAAGGAGAAAAGACTTATCTATCCTTACAACGACTGTTTTATCTGAAGGCTATATAAGAAGAATAAAGCTTCAAATTCAAATAGACAAAGACAACAATGTCGAAGTCCATATAACATTATTACTCTCAATAGAAAATATCTTACAATGTTAAAGAGAGAAATGAAGAAGAAAAGAGTTTTTTCTCATATCTTGCTCAAGAAAGAAAGAACATGAAGATGAAGAATTCTACAAGATGCTACTCAATTTCTTATCAAATTTGTCTTGGTAGAAATATGAAGAAGCAAGGAGTTATTTCTCATAGCTTGCTCAACAAAGAAAATGAAGACAAGAAGACTACAAGATGTTGCACTTAACTTAGTTTATATTCATCTTTGTAGAAATATGTAGAACATAAGAGTTGTTGCTCATATTGTGTTATTTCTTAAGATCTTCATGTAAATTATTTGTACACAAGAGTTGTTGCTCATAATCATGTCTAACAATATGTACTTAAAGTAGGAGTAATCTACTTGATAAGAAGCACTCATGTAATCTCCAGAAAAATAATCATGTTCAAAGTTGGTTGGTTCCTTAAGTGATCGAATGAAGATTAGAATACTTGAGAAGACATTGGTTGTGGTCATCATAGATGAAATCTTATTCTAAGGGACCAGTTTGGTCAGAAACCTTATGGGGTCAATGATCTCTATATCTCTTAGGGGACCAGAAAGGTCATAATTCTTAAGAGATCACTGGCTGAGGGTCATTGTGAGAAATCCACTCATAGAAAGATCAAATTGATCAGATTTATGATAGGGTCAATGATCGTTATATCTCGTGGAGATCACTAAACATATCATTATGTTATTACTTGAGTGACTAGTGTTAGTCAGAAGACTCAAGATGACAATGGTTGCGTGCCATTGTGAAATCTTGTTAAGAAAGACCGGGTAGGTCAGATTTCTTAAGGGGTCAATGGTTGATGATCATTGGTTGATTGTTAGTCACTGGCGGGTAGCCCGTGTATCTGTAATCAGATTGGTTATAGTGGATTAAGTCCTCGTTGAAGGCAAAATCATTTGAGGAGGATGGAAATGAGTAGCATTGTTAACAGTGAACTTGGATAACTGAATGTGTCTCTTTATATTTATTGCATTCTATATTCTTTCATAGTTCAATCAAATAATTTTTTAAAGGAGAATATTTTCTTAAAACTCAATTCAAACCCCCATTTCTTGTGTTTTTCTCTACCTTTAATTGGTATTAGAGCCCGACTCTGTTATTGATTTTTGAATCAAACTCTTAACATTTAGAGAGATCCAGCAAGAGAAAAACTATGAATGCTATAGATTGAAATAAAAGAAAGAGGGATCCTTTCAAACATTCAGGTTCATTAGAAAAGGCATGTTCTAAAGTCTGCTGAGCATATTTTTTGAAGAAATCATCAGAGGCGTGTAGAAGAAATGAAAATATTGCATATGCAAAATTTATAGACGAATAAAACCCGAAAGAAGAAGCAGATTGCTCTCAGAAGAATACAAGTTTGGATCAGAATCAGATCACGATCTTTTGCTGACAGAATTAAGAAGAGCGCTCTCTAAGCCAAAAACACCATAAACAACAAAAAATCATAGCAAAAGGATATTCTTAAGAAATCTTCAAATATGTTTCAAAAATGAGTTTTGTCAGAAGATAAAAAGCCAATTGTCAGAACAAGATCCATTCTCCAGAAAAATATGGAAATAACAACTATCACAAATCACTCAAAGGAAAATTCAAGAGATGAACAAAGATCAGAAACAAGTACAACAGTGCATGAAAAATCTTCTAAACCGGTCAGAGCTTTCTAACTCTATTTACTCATTTTTTTAAATCCCTTTATTATAAAATGAGTATATATATATATATATATATATATATATATATATATATATATATATATATATATATATATATATATATATATATATATATATATATATATATATATATATATATATATATATATATATATATATATATATATATATATATATATATATATATATATATATATATATATATATATATATATATATATATATATATATCAAAATGTGTGGCTATGATTTACTGTGACACTTGTTAAAGTAGTCATAAATGCCCTGTGTGATTGACATATTGATAGATGTGACTTTCTTAAGATTAGGTTAAAAACCATCACTATTGTCAAAATCGATACGTTTTCTTTAAATTAGAAATCTTTTCACTAGTTTCGTTTTTCTTAAAATCATTCACCATCACTACATTTCTTTTTACCTTTCACTTTTCCTTTCTCAAACCCTATACTTTTTATTTAAAAACCCTTCACTCATGGATGCTCATCTTGAAAAAGCGTGCAAACTTGCCCTTGATTCAGTTCCTAAAGATAAATTTCCTCTACAAGTAGTTACAAGTTCTACACCACCATCACCCGAATCATTGCAACAACCATCATTTTCAAATCAACAAAAATAATATCATATGTTTGATCGTCCAAAGTGTATTCATTTTTCTTCTCCAATAGATAAACTAGATGTCCTATAAGAACTATTGGTGGATTTTGAAAATCTGAAAAAACAACTCCATAGACCTCACTAAACAACTGGTCTTCCAAGGATGGAGAAATTTCTTCAACCATCTCTATGGTCTCATTTACTCAAATATTGTGAGGGAATTCTAGAAATATGCTGAAGCAGATGACAAATATATCGTCTCATATGTTAAGAGTACGAAAGTGGTTATCAGTGTAAAATTAATTGCCATCTTGCTTGGAATGGAGGAAGCAAAAGAAAATTGGTTTATGGCATCAACCCAAAATCAATTTATCTAGCTGATGTCATAACTCAGGCCATCTTCACTGAGCAAACGGTAAATCTCACCATTGGAAAGATACCGTTTAAAGTCATAAATCTCCCAAAAGACCTTCGTGTATGGAGTGGGATTATCATGGGTTGCATTAATCCTAGATCAAGTAGAAGCTCAGTATAATATATGAATGCTGAAGAAAAGATTTATTCTTTTTTATCTGTTGAAAGGTAAATCTTCTATCTCTTGTCTTTAACTATTTGAAAGATATTATTATAGAAACCAGAGATGATGGAAAATCCAAAAATATTTATATTCCTTTTGGAAGATTAATTTCACACATTCTTGTTGAAAGTGGTATAGTGGAACATCTCATTTCATGCAATCTTGTGAATGACTTAGTAACTCAAATTGGGAAATCCTTTAATGGAACAAATCTTAAACATATGAGTTTGGTAGAAAAGGATTGGGAAGTTATTCCACCAACAACTTCTACAGATCCTCAAAGCATCAAAACTTGAAGGACACGAGTAGATGTATATCCTCACTTGACATCAGATATATCATCTAGTGACCTTGAAGCCTATCTTAGTAGGATTGAAGCTGAAGGAACTGACATCGCTGCAAAAGAGTATGATGTAGCTCGTGAAAAATCTTCTGAAAGTATCAAAATAAAAACAAGCTCTCCTGTGAAGAAATCCAAGGTCAATCAAAGATCCTTGTATATCAAAGATCAAAATCCTGATACTACAACCTCCAAATCAAAACTTGCTTCCTCATCAACTACTCCACCTCCTTCCACCCAGTTACCAATACCTCCATTCCATCACCATCAGAAAAGACAACTCCTAATGACAAATACAAATCACTATCACAAACCTCTAAAAGCACCTATGCTACAACATCTACCATCTCTTAAGCAGTTGGTTCCTCATCTGTTGTTCCCTCATCTGAAATTTCTCATTCTCTTCAAATCTCCTCTAACTCAAGTGCTGATCTTGATTTACTAAAAAATTATCTCATCTTAAAGTGAATGGTGAAAGTAAAATGGAGAGACTCAAAGAGAAGTCTATTTTAAACAATAATTCGTTAAATTTTAAAGCTTTTTGGAGAAGGTTTGACAGATGGATGAATGTGGAATATTTGAAAATCCAAAGGCTATCTGCTAAAATGAAAATCAATTATGCTAAGGATGCTGAAGAAAGATGAAGGGCTCTTGAAGTTAAAGAGAAAATTGAAAGAGAAGCAACTGAGAAAGAAGAAATTGAAAGAGAAGCAACTGAGAAAGAGGCAGCAGAAAATTAAACATTTGTTGAAAAAGAAGCTATAAAAAGAGCAGAAAATGCAAAAAGTGAAAAAGAAGAAAAAGAAATAACAGAATTCTCAGAGAAATCTAGTGTTTTCTCGCGTCTTCAAAATTATTTTGACACTTTGCAAAAAGAGAAGATATCTATCAAAGAATCATTGAAATTACAAGATAAATTCAACAAATCGATTCAAGGATTACTTGAACAACTTCTTCAGCAAAACCAAGTTCCTCTAAGTCTTAGCCAGTTTCTTTTGTCTCTCTTAAGTGCTGTGCTTATGCTATCCTCTTAGTATTTTCTAAATTTATTTGGTTAGTGGTGTTTAAATTTTTTTTGTTACATCCTTCTGATATTATTTGTTATTCTCTTGTTTGTTCAATTGTTTAATCCTTTGTCTTCATACCTTTATGATTTCAAGTCTCTTAATTTTGTTTTTCTTAACTTAGTTTGAAGTGCTTAAAATAATTCAAAAATAAATTAAGTACTTACTTTATCTTTTTGATTATGACAAAAAGGGGGAGAAAGAATAATGATTTTGATTAAATAACAATTCTCTAAACCTATGAGTTACATGACATTCTAACAAGACATAAATTGTAAATTTACTTAGAATGTGCACAACTGCTATAAAGAACATTGAAAATAAAATTGCACTTAGAATGTGCATAACTTCTATAAAGAACGTTGAAAATGAAATTTCATTCATTGTGATAGATCAAGTTTCAAATGTTTTAAGAAAGCATGGATAACCTGATAAGCTTAAAGGTTAAATTAATGATACATCAAATTCAGAAGGGATAAAAATTATCTTAAGCCCTGAAAGATCATAAGCTTATGATTCAAGAGGATATTGTTTATCCCAGGGGGAGTTTCCAACTTAGGGGGAGTTTCCTAAACTCTTACTTTACTTTGTTTATGATTTAACCCTGTAAAACCGTTCCATCAAAATACATGGTTTTCTCATCATCAAAAAGGGGGAGATTATAAGAATAAGATTTGGATATGTGTTTAATCTCTGAGTTTTGATGATAACAAGCATATATTTTATGAAGAACAATTTGAGTTCTAATGGTTTCATTGAGTGTGAAGATACATTATTAAAATTCTGGATAGTCTTAATCAAGATATCATCAGAATTACTTTATCACTCAGAAGAAGAATCATTGAGTTGTGTTTCTAATGTAACATTAGTAGTTTTACGGAATGTTGAATGTTTGACAAGAAAAGAAACTCAATGAGTTTCCAAGAAGAAAGATTTTCTGATAAGTTGTTGCTTCAAGATTAGAAATCAAGACTGCACAAGAAACAAGCTACCAATGCAGAAGATCAGAAGTCAAGATTTTTTCATTAGAAGAGCCGATGCTTGCATTCTAAAGAAGACGTCAAGATTTTGAACACACAAGGAGAAAGATTCTACTCCAAGACCAGAAGTCCATATTTGTTCATCAGAAGAGTTTCTTCTCATATTTCTGAAGACAAAGTCAAGATTCTAAAGACTATGAGATTTCATGGAATACTCACCTCCATTCAACACCAGAAGTATTCTATCAGAAGAAATCAAGAAAGAAAGAAAGATCTTCTAGAATCAATTCAATTAACATAATATAGTCTATCATAAGGAAATATCCAAGGATGACATCCTCTCAATCCAATCCACTCAACATAAGAACTATTGTGACTGTTTCTAAAGAAACATCAACAATTTTAAGGAATGTTGAATGTTCATCAGAAAGGGATCAAGAATGTTCTCAAGAAAACTTCACTCTCAGATATCAAGAGAAAGAATTCATGATCATAAATCAAGATGTGGATGACATAAGATGTTGCTTTCAGCTCAATCCAAAGATCAAAATTCAAGAGATCAGAAAGAAAGGAACTCAACGTTAAAATCAGATGTACTGATATAAGTTGCTGCTTCAGAAATTAGACATCAGATATTCAACTCAGAAAAGATGATTATCAAATATCAAGACAAAATCAAGACAAAATTGATCATAAAATCTTTCATTCAAAAAAGAAATTGTTTGTCAGATAAGTTGTTGCTTGTATATCTGAAGACAATGTTTTAACATCTGAAAGACTCTGACTCTACAACAAAGAAGAATCTTCTAGATTATTATCACTCGTAATCAAAACCAATCCAGCAAGAAGAAAAAAAATCAAAGCTTAAGAATTCAAAGACTTGAGAATTAGATAGGTTGTTGTCATAATATTTAATTTCAAAGTCCATCATTAGAAAAGCTTTTTATATCTTCATCAGAAAAACTTTCACGAATAACCACAAGATTTCTTTCTTGGATAGGTTGTTGTCGATCATTCTGAAAACAAGAATCCACTATTAAAAGTATCTTAAAAGAAACATCTTTTTAACACAATCTTCATCTCTCATATCAGAAAAAAATATGCCTTCAAAAGTAGTTCTAGACCAGAAGAAAAGCTTTGTGTTTTAGATAGGATTTTGCCTATAATTCTGAAGACAAGATTTGGTTCTGACCACTCTGGTGTTTCTGCACTACAACAACAAAGTAATTTCTGAACTACTCATCAGTCAGTCATCAGAAGAATGAAGAAAAGTGATTGATCTCTTTCAAGCTTAATTCTTCAGAATCAGAAGTACATCATCATAAGATAAAGATCAAGAAACTTAGTCAAGAATAAAATAGTACAATGATAGTATTATTCAAAGAAGTTGTTCTCTCGTTAACATACGCTATCTACTGCAAGCAGCAGGTATAGGAAAGTGACATTTAGTTTTGTTCCAAACCTCTCTTGAATATATCCGCTGAGAATCAACTGTTGGAAGGAGAAAAGACTTCTCTATCCTTACAATGAATCTTTTATCTGAAGGCTATAAAAGGAGAAATATGAAATGAAGAAAACTTGCTGGAAAGCCATGGATGCAGATGCTATTGGAGTTGTTATGCTGAACATGTTAAAGTTAACTATATAAGAAGAAGAAGAATTCTACAAGATGTTATTCAAGCTACCAATCATATATATCTTAGAAGAATTATGAAAAAGAAAGGAGTTGTTGCTCATATCTTGCTTAATGAGTAAAGAAGATGAAGAGTTCTACAAGATGTCATTAAAATACCAATCATATATATCTTGGCAGAATTATGAAGAAGCAAGGAGTTGTTGCTAATAGGTTATGCAAAAAAGAAGATGAAGACAAGAAGACTACAAGATGCTGCACTTAACTTAGATTATATTCATTTTTGTAGAAATATATAAAACACAAGAGTTGTTGCTCAGATTGTGTTATTTCTTAAGGTCTTCATGTAATTTTTTTGTACACATGGGTTGTTGCTCATAATCGTGTCTAACAATATGTACTTAAAGTAGGAGTATTATTCTTGATAAGAAGCACTCATGTAATCTCTAGAAAAACAATTCTGTTCAGAATTGGTTGGTTCCTCAAATGATCGAGTGAAGATCAGAAGACTTGATAAGAATTTGGTTGTAGTCATCATAGATGAAATCCTATTTTAAGGGGCTAGTTTGGTCAGTAACCTTATGGGGTCAATGATCGCTATATCTCTTAGGGGACCAGAAAGGTCAGAATTCTTAAGAGATCACTGGATGAGGGTCATTGTGAGAAATCTCTCATAGAAAGATCAAGTTGATCGTATTTCTGAAAAGGTCAATGATCGTTATATCTCGTGGAGATCACTAAACATATCATTCTGTTGTTCCTTGAGTGACTAGTGTTATTCAGAAGACTCAAGATGGCAATGGTTGCAGGTCATTGTAAAATCCTATTAAGAAAGACCAGGTAGGTCAGATTTCTTAAGGGGTCAATGGTTGTTGATTATTGGTTGATTGTTAGTCACTAGAGGGTATCCCGTGCATTTGTAATTAGTTTGGTTATGGTGGATTAAGTATTTATTGAAGGAAAAATCACTTTAGGAGGGTGGACAAGAGTAGCCTAGTTAACGGTGAACTTGGATAACTAAATGTGTCTCTTTATATTTATTGTTGTAATACGGTGGGAGAAATGACTTGGGTGTTTTTCGTTTTATCATAATAGTTGCGGATAGCAAGAGTCTTCACCGACTATTCTTTTATCCAATAAAGGAAAGGGTGAAAAGAACAGGAAAGACCTTTTGAGAATTTTCTTGAGTCCGGGGGTAGGTTATGAAAATGGAAGGTGTTAGCACCTGTGATCGGTGGGAACGAGAACTGACTGTTTTTAGGAAAGCTGGTTCGCGTTTGCGTTTGTTTTTGCAAAGTGTCGCGGTAATCAAGAGTCGCCACCGTTTTTTATTTTATCCAACAAGGGAAAGGACAAAAGCACATAAAAATTCCTTTTCGAGATTTTTCTCGGGTTCGGGAGGTAGATTATAGAAAGGGAAGGTGTTAGCACCCTTTCTATCCGTGGTTATCCACGGGCTCTTAGGTACTTGCTCACTATGTTTTCAAAAGGTTTGCTTTTCTTTGTGTTTGTGGGTTTTGAAAAGAGTTTTGTTTGAAACTTCATTTTAACTCTTGCTTCTGTCCTCAAGAGTGTATGAAGTGTTTTTGAAAACTTTGTTCGAAAAGTGTAAGTGTGAAAAGTTTTTGTTTTGTTTTAAAAGAGAGCAAGTACTTAAGAACCTCTACCTACTCAAAAAGGAATTTAATTATGCAAATGTCCTTTAGACAGTACTATCCTACTATTGAGGAGTAGGTAGCACCGTCGTTGAAGTTTTTGGGTCAATTCGATTTACGGGGCGTGTGGTCACTAAAGCAACGTTAGGATGCTTTAGCGGTAACCCTAATGTCTTAGATCATTTTTATCGAGGCAACCATTTTGAGGCAACTTTTGATCTTTAGACAGGAGGGCGATCTCTAAAACATCCTATACTCAATGACCACGTTAGAGGCACCAAGTGAGGTGTACCCTAGGAGTGGCATCTGCAAGTGTGTCAATTTTCAGTTATATTATTTTTGCATGTCATGGTGAGCTACTGTTGATTTTAAGTTAAGAGTTAATCTTGTCATGCAATCCTAGTTAGCATACATCTAAGCAGTTAATATATGTACAGGAATTTAAAGCGCGGGAATCGTAAATCCTACGATATTACAAGGTTTTCGGGGAGGGGGATTATTTACATGTCCAAAATTGGGGAATAAAAAGAAGTAAAGGGTCTTAGCTAAAGCTATTACACCCAGTAGGCAATTACAATAAAATAAACGCGCAAATCTGAAAATAAGCTCTAAAATTCTAGAATAAAATCTTTTTTGTTGTTTTATTTTATTTTGGGAAAATAATCTAAATCTATTTAATTTTAGTTTTTTTTTGGAAAAATGTTAAGATAATTAAAAGGTTAATTAACAAGATTATTTTAATAGAAAAAGAACTAGCCTAATGTTTTTGTGGTTTTTGATTTAAAGTTAATAAAGATAAAAAAAAGAAGTCTATGGAAAACAAAAATAACATGCAAGAGGGATCCTTCGATCCAAGGAAAAAAGGAGCTTCGACCCAGGGAGGGAATGGACTGCTTCGATCCAGAGAGGGTCCTGGTCCTTTGATTGGGCCAGACAGTAAGGCATGAGTGGCCTTCGATCCAAGGAAGAGGATTGTCTTCTGATCATGGAGGTCATGGCTTTCGATCCAGGAATGAGATGCCTCCTTCGATCCAGCATGCTAATGGGTTCGATCCAGAGAAGGTGTCTCCTTCGATCTGGGCTGTTATACCTGCAAAAGTATGTGAGCGAAATAAAATGCAGGGCCTGGGTATTGAACCCCAGGCCCTTCGATCCTGCGCTTGCTGGGTCTCTTCAGGCTATGTCTGCAGCAAGTGTTAGCAAACGAAAAACATGACCTGGGTGCCAAACCCAGGACTTTCAATCCTGTCTAGGATGGAAAATCAGAGGTAACAACAAGTATGAATGTATTATGCAAATATGAGGTTGAATAATTTACCCTTTCTTACCAGCAGATTGGATCTTCGATTTGGACGTTTGCTGGACGTAGGCACCTTCAATTTGGGCACTTCCTGGATGCAGGAACTTTCGATCTGGGCTTCTGGGTGTGGGCACCTTTGATCTGAAGGACTGCTTTGGCTCTTTGAGGCAATTTTTCTGTGTGTTCTCCTGCAGAGTTTTGTGTGTTTCGTTGTATATTTTCGTGTGTGATTTTCCTCTGATTTTTTTGTGTGTTGCAAATGTATGCTGGCCTCTGTATTTATAGGGGGTGTGAGGGTGCAGTAATGGCAAGGGACAACCATCAAAACAGGCCTTTAACGCTCTGGACAAAAATCAAACACATTAAATTATTTCCTCTTTTGAAACATTCGTGTCCCTTGAATGAACCTGGACGCTTGGATTTCGAATGCTTTCAGGCCATGCTCTTCGATTAGTCCTGATTTGCCTCTTTCGAATGGACTCCCTGCGTACCTTTCAAATGGGCCTGGCCCAAATATCAATCGAAGGATTCCAATCGAAAGGCTCTGCTAACAGGCCAATCGAAAGGTGTTGTTTCATGCTAATCGAAGGATCCCTTGGCATGCTAATTGAAGGCCTGGCCCCGGGTGCCAATCGAAAGGCTCATTCTGAATCCCAATCGAAGGGTCTTTCAGAATGCTAATCGAAGGGCTTCTTCAGAATTCTAATCTAAATTCTCCTTCAGAATGCCAATCGAAGTGTTCCTTTAGAATGCCAATCGAAGTGTCTTTAAAGCACCACTCAAAAATTTTCTTTTTCCTTAGGCAAGAGTTTGTGATCAACCATGCAGGGGGAAGACTTAGGAAAACATGAGAGGGCAAATTTTTTGGGCGCAACAGTTGCCCCTGTTCAATTTTCTTAAACCTGAGGATATAGATTGGCTTTCGAGCCTTTCATGATCCGAAGGTGGAAGATAATTGAACACTAGAGTGCCCAGAAATTTGCACTCGCATGGTGTAGTATCAGCATTGTGATGTCAGGAATGGGCTTACAGATTCCATTTGTAGATTGTTGGTAGGAGGATGGGCTTATAGATGCCATCTGCAGGAGTGTCGATCGCATAAGAGATTTCTTAGCGAGAACTTGCATACCTGAGAGAGAAAGATAGTCTTCCTGACTTGTTACCGGTGTTAATCTGGAACTTGAAAAAGGTTGATGGTAGCCTCTTCTGACGGGGTGTCTCCTTTGACGAGTTGTCTCTATTGACAGATTGTCCCTATTGACAGGTTTCATCTCAAAAAAATCTTTAGGAATCGAATTAACTGATTTTGTCTCCATTGACTGGCTTCGCCTCAGAAAGATCTTTAGGAATCAATTTAACTGACTTTGTCTCCATTAACTGGCTTCGCCTCAGAAAAATCTTTAGGAATCGATTTAACTGGACCAGAGGAGGTCTTGGAATCTTTAACTAGATCTGCATCAGGAAAATCTTTAGGAATCGATTCAACTGGACCAGAGAAGGCCTTTGACTGGATCGGCATCAGAAAAATCTTTAGGAATCGATTTAACTGGACCAGGCAAGGTCTTGGAATCTTCAACTGGATCTGCATCAGAAAAATCTTTAGGAATCGATTCAACTGGACCAGAGAATGCCTTTGACTGGATCGGCATCCGAAAAATCTTTAGGAATCAATTTAACTGGACCAGGCAAGGTCTTGGAATCTTCAAATGGATCTGCATCAGGAAAATCTTTAGGAATCGATTCAACTGGACCAGAGAAGGCCTTTGACTGGATCGGCATCAGAAAAATCTTTAGGAATCAATTTAACTGGACCAGGCAAGGTCTTGGAATCTTCAACTGGATCTGCATTAGAAAAATCTTTAGGAATCGATTCAACTGGACCAGAGAAGGCCTTTGACTGGATTGGCATCAGGAAAAATCTTTAGGAATCAATTTAACTTGACCAGGCAAGGTCTTGGAATCTTCAACTGGATCTGCATCAGAAAAATCTTTAGGAATCGATTCAACTGGACCAGAGAAGGCCTTTGACTGGATCGGCATTAGAAAAATCTTTAGGAATCAATTTAACTGGACCAGGCAAGGTCTTGGAATCTTCAACTGGATCTGCATCAGGAAAATCTTTAGGAATCGATTCAACTGGACCAGAGAAGGCCTTTGACTGGATCGGCATCAGAAAAATATTTAGGAAACAATTTAACTGGACCAGGCAAGGTCTTGGAATCTTCAACTGGATTTGCATCAGAAAAATCTTTAGAAATCGATTCAACTGGACCAGAGAAAGCCTTTGACTGGATCGGCATCAGAAAAATCTTTAGGAATCAATTTAACTGGACCAGGCAAGGTCTTGGAATCTTCAACTGGATCTGCATCATAAAAATCTTTAGGAATCGATTCAACTGGACCAGAGAAGGCCTTTGACTGGATCGACATCAGAAAAATCTTTAGGAATCAATTTAACTGGACCAGGAAAGGTCTTGGAATCTTCAACTGGATCTGCATCCGGAAAATATTTAGGAATTGATTCAACTGGGCTAGAGAAGGCCTTTGATTGGATCGGCATCAGAAAAATCTTTAGGAATCGATTTAACTGGACCAGGCAAGGTCTTGGAATTTTCAACTGGATCTGCATCAGAAAAATCTTTAGGAATCGATTCATTTGGACCAGAGAAGGCCTTTGACTGGATCAGCATCAGAAAAATCTTTAGGAATCGATTTAACTGGACCAGGCAAGGTCTTGGAATCTTCAACTGGATCTGCATCAGAAAAATCTTTAGGAATCGATTCAACTGGACCAGAGAATGCCTTTGACTGGATCGGCATCCGAAAAATCTTTAGGAATCAATTTAACTGGACCAGGCAAGGTCTTGGAATCTTCAAATGGATCTGCATCAGGAAAATCTTTAGGAATCGATTCAACTGGACCAGAGAAGGCCTTTGACTGGATCGACATCAGAAAAATCTTTAGGAATCAATTTAACTGGACCAGGCAAGGTCTTGGAATCTTCAACTGGATCTGCATCAGAAAAATCTTTAGGAATCGATTCAACTGGACCAGAGAAGGCCTTTGACTGGATTGGCATCAGGAAAAATCTTTAGGAATCAATTTAACTTGACCAGGCAAGGTCTTGGAATCTTCAACTGGATCTGCATCAGAAAAATCTTTAGGAATCGATTCAACTGGACCAGAGAAGGCCTTTGACTGGATCGGCATTAGAAAAATCTTTAGGAATCAATTTAACTGGACCAGGCAAGGTCTTGGAATATTCAACTGGATCTGCATCAGGAAAATCTTTAGGAATCGATTCAATTGGACCAGAGAAGGCCTTTGACTGGATCGGCATCAGAAAAATCTTTAGGAATCAATTTAACTGGACCAGGCAAGGTCTTGGAATCTTCAACTGGATTTGCATCAGAAAAATCTTTAGAAATCGATTCAACTGGACCAGAGAAGGCCTTTGACTGGATCGGCATCAGAAAAATCTTTAGGAATCAATTTAACTGGACCAGGCAAGGTCTTGGAATCTTCAACTGGATCTGCATCATAAAAATCTTTAGGAATCGATTCAACTGGACCAGAGAAGGCCTTTGACTGGATCGACATCAGAAAAATCTTTAGGAATCAATTTAACTGGACCAGGAAAGGTCTTGGAATCTTCAACTGGATCTGCATCCGGAAAATATTTAGGAATCGATTCAACTGGGCTAGAGAAGGCCTTTGATTGGATCGGCATCAGAAAAATCTTTAGGAATCGATTTAACTGGACCAGGCAAGGTCTTGGAATCTTCAACTGGATCTGCATCAGAAAAATCTTTAGGAATCGATTCATCTGGACCAGAGAAGGCCTTTGACTGGACCGGCATCAGAAAAATCTTTAGGAATCGATTTAACTGGACCAGGCAAGGTCTTGGAATCTTCAACTGGATCTTTCCTGAAAGGTAAAGGTCAGTCATATACAATGCATGATATGGATCAAGCAATGATGTTGTCAACATAAATGAGATGGTATGATGTGTATATGCATGTATCATGATGTATGGAAGTGTGATGTTTTTGATGGGGAAAATTAATCCCGGATAGCTTGCTGGATAATAGAGTTGAATTCTTCGTTTCAGCTGGGGATGACGAACGAAGATGATTGCAAGGATAAACCTGTTAGGAGAAAAGAACTCTGGTGGGGGATAAACAGGATGAAGAGATTACTCCGAGGGGAAATACTCTGTGGGGAAGAGATACTTTGCAGAGATTTTAACGATGAACTCCGCTGGGGAAGATATACTCTGCTGAGGATTTTAACGATAAAATCCGCTGGGGATTCCGTTGATAAGCTCTGTTGGGGATTTTGATGATGAACTTCGCTGGGGATTGATTACCATTGCTGGTGATATTGAATCTGTTGAGGATAGAAGCCATGCTTGGGGAAAGAAAGAACTTTCCTGAGGATGATCTTTCAATTGCAACTTGCTGAGGATAACCTTCTGAAATTGGCTGGGGAGACTTATTTGTGCTTCGCAGGGGATAAGCTTCCAGAATCTACTGGGGAAGATGATTCAACTCCATTGGGGAAACCTTTTTTTTTAGACTGCGCTGGGGAAATGTCTCCACTAGGGGTATCTTGTATTCCTCCGGGAAACACTCTTATACTCTGTTGAGGAATATTAAGACTGCCGGGGATACTCTTACGCTTGCTGGAGAATATCCTTATACTCCGCTGGGGAATATTAAGATCTTCTGGGGATACCAAACTATTTCGGGGCTGACGGTAGACTAACTCTGCTTGGGGAGAGTATTGCTGATTTGTACATAACTGCAAGTCTCAGCTGAGAGAGCTATCATTACTGTTTTACTCTGCGGGGAGTGATAGTATCTTAGCCATATTCTTCAGCTGAATATACCTTGGTACCTGGTGGACAGAGCAATTTGTACAGTTCGGATAATTCTTATTTGCCCCTATTTTTGCAGGACAAGGTGCCTGCGGCGGCCCTGTGGATCTGGTATTATCCCCACCTATGAGGTGCTTGGTAATTGCCGATTGAAGTGACAAATCTTCTTCTGGTAGGCAAATGACGAGATGACGGGACATAGTCGTACGCTTTGATCCCTAATTTTTTGCCTGGACCACCCTTTCGGGTTTTCAGTCCATCGATATACCCTTTTTTGCCCAAGCCACCTTTTCAGGTTTTCGACTTGCCGGGTGTACAAATTTTCATTTTCATCCCTTATTTTTGCCCGAACCCTTTTGGTTCGCCGGGAAGCCCTTATTTTTGCATAGGCCAGTCAACCTAGCGGGTCTTTGATTATGCGTAGTACTTTTTTGACTATGTCCACGCTCTAAGAGTGTAGGGAGGTGTCACTGCCAGTAGTGTCGTGTTGCCATACTATCAGAAGATGTTTGATCATGCAAGATTCGTTGCTGAAATTCATGTCCCATGCCCCAGGTGACGGAGATGGAGACTTGCCCCTGGTTACTCTGCACTTCTTCAGAGATTTCCTGGAATCTTGACTGGACTGCCCCAGGTGTGCTAGATAGTGACATGTCATGCCCCCTTGTTTATAGGAGATTTGCCAATGGAAGCGTCATCCTTTTTGAAGTGATTTTGTTCACTGAGAGGGCTTTCGTTCATCAGATATTTGTTGTGTGAATTTCTCCGCTGTCAAACAAATAGCCAAATGCAAACAGTGATATTCAGATAATGCAAAGTTTATGCTTGTCTCGAAGTTTTTGAAAAATGCGTTTTTTAGCAGAAAACTCTTTATAAGACAAATTCAACACAAGATTTAGGGCAAAGCCTTACAGGAGTCAGGATACCTTTTGTAACAGTATGCTTTCGAACTAACCCATGCTTCAGTTAGGACTTTTGAAGGGTTGTAACGTGGCTTGGTTCACGGTTTAAGAAACAAAGGTAAAGGCTCAAAGTATATTTGTACCCACCCGCTCTTCGTGATGTTCTTCAATCCTAAACTCAGTTAATTGTGCATTTGAACTCCAAATGAGTCTGGAACGATGTTTTTGGTGATGGTTCACACAAGTTGAATTTTTGAAGGCAGTCATTTTTGCAACATTTTTCATGTTGTCGAGGATTTGTAATGACCTCGTTCTTTTGATTTGTTATCCCTAATTTTTGCCTGACTGTTCCTGTTTTCGAGATTACAGTCAGCGGGATGCCCCGACTTTCTTAAACCTCCTTTATAGGTTTTGGCTCAATGGGCTTTTTTTTTGAGAGATTGACTGCCTATGAGATAAGGAACCACCACTGTCTTTTGATTCCAGAGGAATGCTTTTGATGTCGCTCGTTGTATTATGAACTGAGAGTTTTGCAACTTCAATGCATATCTTTTGAATTAACTGAGAGACTACCCTGCCCCAGGTTTAAATCAAAGGTTTCAATTTGTTTAAAAACAGAAAACTCCTACTTCTTTGGCTCGAAGGGGTTGACTAGGGATTATCTTCCTTATAACTCCAGTGTTTAGGATTTGAAAGAAATGCCTGTACATCGTTAGCAAGGTCTGTCCAAAAGCATATTGTATGAGATTATGGCATTGTTTCGTCATCCTCCCTCTAAAGGCTTGTAACTTTTAGCAAGAGTTGAATGTCATAAAGTGAGTAAAAAGCATAGTTTAAATGTAATTAAAGGATGACTTCAAGACAAACATATGCAATGCATTAGTGAAACAGAGTTTGACATTAATAGATAAATGTTTGAATAGCAAAGAGATTACAACTTGAAAATTCAAATGAACAAAAGTCTTCTCGTCTCAGTACTGATCACTTCAAATGGTGAACCTTGGAGGGATGGTAGAAAAACTCAACCTGACCATCTTGTGTGAATTCCAATGCTCCTTCATCAATCAGGTTTTGAATTTTGTACCTCAACTTCCAACAGTCGTCAGTATCGTGCCCCGGACTGTTAGAATGGTACACACACCTTGCATCAGGATTGTAGTTGGGTGAAGAAGTCTTAGGATTCGGATGAGGTCCTACTAACGTCACCAGATTCAGTCTCAACAGATGTTGCAAAGCTTGGGACAGCGGCATGTTGAGCTTGGTAAACGGCCTCTGGTCAACCCGTTGCTTTTGGTGAGGTTGTTGTTGGACCCTTGAGGTAGTAGCAACTTGGAGAGGTCCATTCTTTACCAAGCCAAACCCTTGTCTTCTTGGAGGCTGATCAATGACTTGACCACCAGCCTTGACCGTTTGCTTCATGTTGTTGTATCTGTCTTGATAAAGCTGGTTGATCATGGTTCTCAACTCTTCTTGTTCCCGAGCTAAGCCTTGGATAAGAGCCATCTGCCCCAGCATCTGGGTTCTCAATGCATCTACCTCAGCTTATAGATGTTTCAGCCGTTCGTCCTTATTGTCTTCAGTACTTTTCTTGACCAAGTTCCCCATGAGGAGTGTTCTCAACTCTTCCTGCCCCTTGGATAGGTTTAGGAATATTTCCCTGAACTGAGTCTCTTGAGTATGAAGATCCTGGTTGTCTTGTTGAAGAGCCATTGCTGAAATAAACAGCGAGAACATGAGAGACCTGTACTGGAAGACCTGTTATGCAATGATATGTATGATATATGTATGCAATGTTTTCAAGGATCTCGCGGGGTAAACAAGAAACTGCTAGAATCTGAATCTGGTAGCTTGATTGAAGGATCTTCATGTTGCTGAGAGTCCTTCTTCAAGAGTCAGGCTCACCATATCGATTGGGTCATAGCCCCTGACTCAAGTTTATCGTGTTTGGATTTCTAGACAACCTTGGCTAGAGGAAAATAAATCCCCTTTTCCCCTTGCTAGACTTTTGATGTACCATAACCTGCATCACAGACCCTTGAGATCCTTGAAATGGTTAAGGAAATGTTAAGGTATGATGTTATGATGTATATGCTATGCGTTTAAGCAAAAAGTGAGGTGATGTAAGTGAGCCCTGCAATAAATCCAATTTGTTGGATAAGGACTGTAAACAAAACCTGCAAGGAACCCCTGTTGTCAGATAACAAGTATTTCAAGTTTGAAATCATACAAGTCACACATATAGCCTTAAGTTTAGGCTGGCATGGAGTTTAGGCATTACCCTCTTTCAATTTAGTTGGTTTAAACCTGTCCTAAAAAAAGTAACCGGGTTCTAGAGGATCTCAATATCACTGACTACCCTCAATTGGTCATAATTCCAGCTTAGCAACCTTTTCTTGCGGTCAGAACCATCGCGAGAGTTTAGTCTCAATGAGTGTAGCATACTGCTACTGTTCTATGGCCAAGTTGGTCAATTTAAGGTTCTAAGGTCAGTTGGTGCTTAATGACTCCTCAGAAGACCCATATTCTCCTCGTTTCAATACAAGGGATATCGGTACAGACCAAGGTGCCACACCAACGTAACTACTGCTTCATCTGTGTTGGTCTACGCCGGACAGATCCCTCACAGTTTATTGCTACTTACCTAAAAAGGGTACCCTTAGATCCGGGTTAGGATCTATAGAACTCCGATGCAAGCCCACAAAATTAAAAGCATACAAATCAATACAATTGAAAACACAAGTGATCTAATCCCAAGGTATACCTCACTTATTAATTAGTCCTCAGCAGAGTCGCCAGTTCTGTGATCGGTGGGAACGAGAACTGACTGTTTTTAGGAATGTTGGTTCGCGTTTGCGTTTGTTTTTGCAAAGTGTCGCGGTAAGCAAGAGTCGCCACCGTCTTTTATTTTATCCAACAAGGGAAAGGACAAAAGCACAGAAAATTCCTTTTTGAGATGTTTCTCGGGTTCGGGAGGTAGATTATAGAAAGGGAAGGTGTTAGCACCCTTTCTATCTGTGGTTATCCACGGGCTCTTAGGTACTTGCTCACTATGTTTTCAAAAGGTTTGCTTTTCTTTGTGTTTGTGGGTGTTGAAAAGAGTTTTGTTTGAAACTTCATTTTAACTCTTGCTTCTGTCCTCAAGAGTGTATGAAGTGTTTTTGAAAACTTTGTTCGAAAAGTGTAAGTGTGAAAAGTTTTTGTTTTGTTTTAAAAGAGAGCAAGTACTTAAGAACCTCTACCTACTCAAAAAGGAATTTAATTGTGCAATTGTCCTTTAGACAGTACTATCCTACTATTGAGGAGTAGGTAGCACCGTCGTTGGAGTTTTCGGGTCAATTTAATTTACGGGGCGTGTGGTCACTAAAGCAACGTTAGGATGCTTTAGCGGTAACCCTAATGTCTTAGATCATTTTTATCGAGGCAACCATTTCGAGGCAACTTTTGATCTTTAGACAGGAGGGCGACCTCTAAAACATCCTATACTCAATGACCACGTTAGAGGCAACCAAGTGAGGTGTACCCTAGGAGTGGCATGTGCAAGTGTGTCAATTTTCAGTTATATTATTTTTGCATGTCATGGTGAGCTACTGTTGATTTTAAGTTAAGAGTTAATCTTGTCATGCAATCCTAGTTAGCATACATCTAAGCAGTTAATATATGTACAGGAATTTAAAGTGCGGGAATCATAAATCCTACGCTATTACAAGGCTTTCGGGGAGGGGGATTATTTACATGTCCAATAAAGTATGTGAGCGAAATAAAATGCAGGGCCTGGGTATTGAACCCCAGGCCCTTCGATCCTGCGCTTGCTGGGTCTCTTCAGGCTATGTCTGCAGCAAGTGTTAGCAAACGAAAAACATGACCTGGGTGCCAAACCCAGGACTTTCGATCCTGTCTAGGATGGCAAATCAGAGGTAACAACAAGTATGAATGTATTATGCAAATATGAGGTTGAATAATTTACCCTTTCTTACCAGCAGATTGGATCTTCAATTTTGACGTTTGCTGGACGTAGGCACCTTCGATCTGGGCACTTCCTAGATGCAGGCACTTTCGATATGGGCTTTTGGGCGTGGGCACCTTTGATCTGAAGGACTACTTTGGCTCTTTGAGGCAATTTTTCTGTGTGTTCTCCTGCAGAGTTTTGTGTGTTTTATTGTATATTTTCGTGTGTGATTTTCCTCTGATTTTTGTGTGTGTTGCAAATGTATGCTGGCCTCTGTATTTATAGGGGTGTGAGGGTGCAGTAATGGCAAGGGACAACCATCAAAACAGGCCTTTAACGCTCTGGACAAAAATCAAACACATTAAATTATTTCCTCTTTTGAAACATTCATGTTCCTTGAATGAACCTGAACGCTTGGATTTCAAATGCTTTCAGGCCATGCTCTTCGATTAGTCCTGATTTGCCTCTTTCGAATGGACTCCCTGCGTACCCTTCGAATGGGCCTGGCCCAAATATCAATCGAAGGATTCCAATCAAAAGGCTCTGCTAACAGGCCAATCGAAAGGTGTTGTTTCATGCTAATCGAAGGATCCCTTGGCATGCTAATCGAAGGCCTGGCCCCGGGTGCCAATCGAAATGCCCATTTAGAATCCCAATCGAAGGGTCTTTCATAATTCTAATCGAAGGGCTTCTTAAGAATGCTAATCGAAATGCTCATTCAGAATGCCAATTGAAGTGTTCCTTTAGAATGCCAATCGAAGTGTCTTTAAAGCACCACTAAAAAATTTTCTTTTTTCTTAGGCAAGAGTTTGTGATCAACCATGCAGGGGGAAGACTTTAGAAAACATGAGAGGGCAAATTTTGGGGCGCAACAACACCATTTTCATCCGTAGTTATCTATGGGCTCGTAGTTGCTAGCTCACTTTGAAATGCTTTGTAAATGTGTTTGTGTGGGTTTGAAAGTATTTTTGAAAAGTGCCTTTGTTTAGGCAAAATTTGTAATGATTCTCGTTTCGGCGAAAATGGATACAAAGTGTTGACTTTTGAAAATATTTCTTGAAGGTGTTGGTGTGTTAAGGAGATGCTTTCTTTTGGAAATGTTGCGAGCAAGAAACTACGAGCGTTATACCTACTCAAAAAGTCTTTGTTTTTTTCCCTCCTCCTTTAGATAATGTTACCTTACCATTGATTAGTAAGCATCCTTATCATTAGATGTGAAGGGACGAGCGTGGGTCATCATACAGTCATAGAAGGAAACATTGTAGGATACCTTAGAAATTTGTCGTAAGGGTATAAGATTGTTTACCAAAGGCAACATTGAAGGGTCATCGAGGGACTACGATCTTTGCTAAAGTACCCCACGTTCGAGGGACATGATTTTTTTTATTCGAGGCAACAAGTGTGGGTTAACCCTAGAGGTGAAAGTGTGCAAATTATTTTGTTTTCATGCATTTATCTTGAATTAGGGTTGTCTACTTGTTGATTTTAAGTTGCCATACAAACCCTAGTTACTATCAATAATATGGAAAGCAATAAATTGCGGAAATTTAAAGTTCTATGCTATTACAATACTTTAGAGGATGGGGATTACAAATTACAAATGGGGAATGACAAGTGATTAAAACCTAATTACTATTACAATCATATTGAATAATGTCAAATAAATGTACAAGAATATAGAGATAGTGTAAAAGAAAAGAATATTGTTTTTATGAGTTTTGGTAGAAAAAGGGTTTTAAAGTTGATAAAAAGAAAGGAATTAATTAATTTAAACTTCTAAATTATAAATGAATTAAAAAAGAAAAATTAAAAATAAAACCTAAGTCTAAATTTATTTTAATTAGGAAAATAAATTAAGTTTGTTAAGAAAACATTTTTTAGGGTTTTAGGTTTCAAGGAAATAAAATAGAAATAAAATAGAAATAAAATAAAAGATTGGTCTAAGTATTAAAAAATATATTTTTGTTTTTTTAGTAAAATAATAATAAAAATAAAAATAATAAAAGAAAAGAAAAGTAAATAAAATAAAAAATATATAAAAATTAAGTGAGGGGGTTTAAGAATGAATATAGGTGTGAGAAAGTAAAAAAAAACAATTTCAGTTTGGTTAAGGCCCAACGTGTATTTTTATTAATAAAAAACAAAAGAAATAAAAAAAGTTGGGCTGCATGGTGACAAGTAAATAGGGGGTGATGGTCAGAAAAATGCACCAAATCCCAAAGGTATGAGGCCCATGCGCACCTGTCCAAACAAAAAAAGAAACAAGTGAAAAATGTGAAAAATGCAAAAGGTGTCACTGGGGCTTGAACCCAGGACCTTCCATAGGTAAGCCTTACGCGCGCACTTTCTTCCACTGGGGTGGCCTGTACATCCGGTATTAGAACAACAACCATTAAATTTAAAATAAAATATGTTCATGAACCCAACTTCATCTTCTTCCTCGCGCCAAGTCTGAACAACATTCTTGAATTTCGTAACTCCTTCATCTCTCAACCATTTGCAAAAATGTAAACATGAAACTTGCTCCAAATTTCATCACGAGTTCAGTTATATAAATAATTAAAGCTATAAATCAAAGATGAGCATGAATTTTGTTTGGTACCAAATTTAACCTAACCTTTTCAGCAATTTCAAACTCAAAATTCTCACAACTCAATCAATATAAATGAATTCTAAGGACATGGTCAGTTTTAGGGTTATGATGTCTACATTTTATCTTTGAAAATGGAAACCAAATGATGCCTATATGAAGAGTTCAAAAGTCATAAAACTCACCTTGAAAATGGAATTCATGTTTTGAGTTTGAGCTTGCTTCAAGGTGCTGCAATGATCTGGTTAGCTTCCTTGTACCTCTAGGAAGCTAATGCAATGCTTAGCTTGAGTTGAGAGTGGCTGAAAAGTTATGCAGAAGTCAACCAGCAAGCAACTGTTTTTGAAAATGGAAGATAAGGAAAATGGTGTTACAGTTGTGGAACAAGGATATGGAAGGACTATATTTGATGTTTGGAAGCTTTGAAAGTGATTTTGAGGGAAAACGCACGATGGAAATGGAAGATACAAGTTCAAGGTCATAACTGTATACAAATGGTGTTTTTGAGCAATTTCTGTTTTGAGAGAGTTTGAGGTAGTTTCATTAATTTCAAAATTGTGTCCTTGGCTTGTAGATGATGGCTCAATTTATAGGAGAGGGTTTGGAAACTTGAAATGATCAGAAAACCAAGATCACATGTTATGGCTCTTTGGCTTATTTTTTAAGCAAGCTTGATACACATTGTCCCAATGCATAGTACAAGGGCTAGTAGAGTAGTTGAGGGCTTTAAGCATGCTTGTTCTGACTTTATAAATGAAGCTTGTGCAGAAGAAACAAGTTAGAGGCTCAATACATTTCCTTTTGCAATAAAGCTTGCTTTTCCAAAATGGAAGTGGTACCTTTCTTCCTAAAATAGATTAATCACTTGGATAATGGATCTAATGCTTGGATCATAGCTCTAACAATTGTGTAAACCATTAACTATGGAGTGAATTGTAAGTTAGAAGCCTGCAAAGTAAGTATGCAGCATAGCTAAAGATTTGGTCAAGTGTTCATCACAAAAATGCCTTGTTATTCATAAATGAATGCCCAAATTCCTCTCTTCGACTATCTTAGATAATAAATGATATCTTAAAGTTATTTGACATTTTGGAAAGCCTGAAACATCCTCTACAACTTTCATGTTTTCAATTTTTGCAAAATAAAATTGGAACTATGTGAAAAATGGCCAAGAAGTTGGGACAAAAATCTGCCTAAACTAGGTCAAAATTTGACTAAGTGTTTAAGAAAAAGTGCATGACTTCATGGTCTTATAACTCAAAATCTAAGAATTTTTTTGGATATGATCCTTATTAAAATGAAGTTGTATTTCTCATCAAGATCTATAACTTTAATGTTGAAAGTTTCCTTTGAATCATCTTGCATCTTGGTGAAAAATTGGCATGAAGTAGTGAAATCATCATATACAAAAATACTTAAAAAATTTCGAAGTCTTGAAAAGTTTGAATTTTCAAATTGACTTTTAATTTTCTTGATTTATTGATGATAAAGCTTCATATTTTTGAATGTCTTGATTAATCTTGACTTTTGAAACTCAATTTTGATCAAAAAAGTCAAAGTTTGACTTTTGGTGTATTAGTTGACTTTTCATCAGTTGACCAAAAATTCAACTATCAATCCGTTGCTTTTAAAAGATGATTTGAGCCATGAGATTAGGCCAATATATTGTATTTGAATCTTTGAGATTGTATTTCAAGCCATTGGATCATGTATTAGGACAAAAAGTCAATGGTCAGTCAATTATAATCAAAACCCTAATTTTGACCATTTTGCCCATTTGGTAAATTGAGTGCTTTTCTTGAGGAATTGTGATCAATACTTGATAAAATGATGAATAGGACCTTAAATGTTTATATTGGTCAAAAATCTTGAGGTTTGACTGTAATTTGACCACAATTGACTTTTTACCCAATACAACTGATTTTCAATCATCTGGTCAATTGACTGATCACACTTGTGATTCAAGACTTGAAACTCGACATGAGTATTATTGGAGGTTTATAATAATCCATGAAAGTAATTTTAGTCATTAGAATTCCAATTGTCCTTGTGAAAATCAAAATCCTAATTTGAGGTATCAGTGTTTTAGGAGGTGGTTTGACATGGTCAACACTTGTGCAAACTTGAGCCTTTGGAGATCCTGTGAGAAATGTATTGAGAAAAGAGAGGGAAAATTTTGGGGTACAAAAATTGAATTCTATATATTATTTCATAGTTTAATTAGATTATTTTCTAAAGGAGAATATTTTCTTAAAACCCAATTCAAACCCCCTCTTTCTTATGTTTTTCTCTACCTTCACCCATAACATTCGGTCTTCCACCTGGAACAGGGCTTGACTTCTTCTTCAACCAAGTATTTCACCTGGAAAGGGTAACAAACTTCCCATGAATTCCAGTCTTCTACCTGGAACAGGTCTCAGATTCTTCTTTAACAAAGTATTTCACCCAGAAAGGGTAACAAACTTCCGGTCTCCTACCAGGAACGAGTCTTAGTTTCTTCTTTAACCAAGTATTCCTCTTGGAAAGGGTAACAAACTTCCCATTACTTTCGGTCTTCCACCAAGAAAGGGTATCAGTTTCTTCTTTAACCAAGTATTCCACTTGGAAAGGGTAACAAACAATCTTTCCTTAACTCATAGTCCTTAACCTGAAGCAGTCTTCACTTGATGGAGATTTAAGTTTTAATGATGATCGAGGATCATAACATGCTTCTCAAATAAAGACACAACCAACTGTTAGAAAATGAACCTCTATTAACTTTGATTTGTTGAGTCACAACAAGCTTCTCTGTTGGGGATTGACAAGAGAGATTGCCACTTGCTACGGAAATAAGGATTTGAAATTCCAGGAACATACAAGCTTCTCAAATAAAGAGACTGCCACTTGCTATTGAACAAAATCTTACAAAGATTGTTGGAGTGATAAATTTTGGAAAATTAAATTCTTCATCTATTAAACAAGTCTTATCTACTAGGGAAAAGAGAACTTAAAATGGTATAAAACATGCCTTCTTCTCCATCTAGGTTTCCAGCCTAGAGAAACTAAAAGTTATTACAGGGGACCAAAGTTCAATCTAGGAACGAACTAGAGAGAAAGTGTCAAACAAGTCTCCTACCCGACGAGGAATGAACTCGACTAGTGATTTGTTTCATCCAAGAAATAAGTTGGGAAGGAAAGCTGAAACATAATTCTTCCCATGAGGCACAATCTTAGTGGTAATATAGAAAAAAGACTCTTTTTGAGGGGATGTACCATTAGGATAGTGGGTTTAGAGACACCAAGGTATCAACAGGTAACTCTAGGAAATGCGAAGGATCACGAACCTTCCTTCGACTATGTATGGTAAAGATCTTATGAATGTTTAAAATGCATGAAATGTTATGTTTATGCTGACAAAACAACACCCTGAACAAGCTGGGAAACTAAAATATCATTGAACTAGGCACTCAGCCAAATCTTAGCTAGATGGAGACCCTGCCACAAAGCTTGTCTTCTGCAATATATTCCAGGACAAAGGATCCTTCTATGGAGACAAAAAGATCCGATGGGGAAACTTAAAACAAATCTTCATAAATCAACAGTCCTCCGAGGGCGTAAAACTGTTATTGGCTTTATTTTGGGAGAACCCAAATCAACACTACAATAATGAACTGGCTGGAGGAAATCCACTATCCGGCCAAAAATCCATTGGAGAAACCAAGATTATCAAATCAAGGAGAATCACAGGAGAATCCCATGAACTGTACTAGGGAATCTGAATTCCGCACTTCGAGACTTGATCAACCTTGAACAACAACAAACATTCCTTTATTTTATTCAAAAGTCAAAGAAAAATGTTTTGTAATTATCAAAAACATGTTTATTATTAAAACTTTGTTTCAAAAATTATTATCGAAAATAAATGATATTTTACAAAAGAACCAAATATATAAGAATTGAAATTAATTGGCAAAAGATCAAGATTTTATTGATAGAATGGTAGTCTGCAAAAGATGTAACCCCATGGATCATTACAGTGTTTGGAAAATTCTAAATGGAAAGGCTACATTGAAATACAATGACCACTAATCTCCCTAACAACTTTAAATTCTTGTAATCTAGCTTCCATTGAGAGAAATTGAATTGAGACCTCCTGATTAATGATGTTGCGGCCTCAAGTGATCAAGCCTTTCCTAATGCAGTTACTTGCCATAAAATCCCTAACTTTTTCCAAGATTTCCCTTTCTGGATTTCAATCTACTGATATGGATTATTTCTATTTATGTCTCTAATTTTTGCCTGGACCGCCCTTTTGGGTTTTAAGTCCACTAAGATACTCATTTTTGTCTAGGTCACCCTTTCGGATTTTCAACTTAGCGAGATGCTCTTTTGATTTATTTAGGCGAGTTATTTTTGACTTCTTTAGATTTCACCAGACAGGGGAGATCCTTACCATCCCTAGTTGTAAGAACCAATGCACCTCTAGAGAAGGCTTTCTTGATAACATTTGGGCCTTCGTAATTGAGAGTCCACTTGCCCAGGAATCATTGTGGATAAGAAAGATCTTTTTGAGCACGGGGTCACCTTCTCTAAATTCACGAGGGCATACCTTCTTATCGAATGCCTTCTTTAACCTCTTTTGGTACAACTGACCATAACATAAGGTTGTCATTATTTAATTAGATTCAATTGGTCATATCTATTCTGACACCGTTCAAATTCTGTCAACTTGGCTTCCATCAAGATTCACATTTCTTTTCCATGCCATAAACTAAGGAAAAAAGGGTTTCCCCTGTTGAAGTGCGGACGAGCGTCTAATATCCATGTAGAGAAAAAGGGAGCATCTCATGCCAGTCCTTGTAGGTGACATCCATCTTCTGTAGGATTTTCTTGATATTCTTATTTGCCGCTACAACAACCCCATTCATCTTGGGTATGTAAGGTGAAGAATTGTGATGTTCAATCTTGAAGTTTTCATAGAGTTCTCTCATCATCTTGTTGTTCAAGTTTGAATTGTTAGTAATAATCTTTCTTGGAATACCGTATCGACATATGATTTAATTTTTGATAAAATGGACCACCAATTGTTTAGTCATATTATTTTATGATGCTTCTTCGATCCATTTGGTGAAGTATCAATAGATACCATATTGAAACAATGCCCGTTTGAAGCTTTAGGATCAATCATATCGATCAAGTCAATTCCCCACATAGAGAATGGCCACAGAGATGAAATAACATTGAGTAGAGTCAGAGGCACATGCACCTTGCCCGCATAAATATGACATTTATGACACTTTTTGAAAAATTGATAGCAATCAGATTCCATTGTCAACCAATAGTAACCAGCTCTAAGTATCTTCTTAGCCATAGAATATCCATTGGCATGAGTACCGAAGGACCCTTCGTGAAATTTCTGCATTAACACGTATGCTTCATGTTTACCCACACATCTGAGCAAGACCATGTCATAATTCCTTTTGTATAACACATTTTGATTGAGAAAGAAGTTTCACACCATTCTTTTCAAGGTCTTCTTATCTTTACTGGATGCCCCAACTGGGTATTCTTGACTCTAGAGGAAACACTTGATATCATGATATTACGATTTATCGTCTACTTCTTCTTCTATTGTAAACACATGAGAAGGTCTATCTAGACTTCTAATCATAATTTGAGGTACCTGATTATGGAAATTTACCAGGTACATGGAGAACAAGGTAGCTAAAACATCTAACATTTTATTATCTTCCTGGGGTATATGATGAAAATTGACTTTACCAAAGAAATATAACAACCGCCTAGCGTAATCTTTGTATGGGGTCAAAATTGGATGATGAGTTTCCCATTCACCTTTGATCAAATTAATAACTAATGCTGAATCACCAAAGACATTGAGGATCTTAGTCTTGAGATCAATAGCTTCTTCGCGGCCCAGGATACACGACTCATGTTTTTCGATATTATTCGTACAATCACAACACAACCTTGTAGTAAAAGGGATATGAGAACCTCGAGGAGTGACTATAATTACCCTAAATCCATGACCATATGCATTAGAGGCTCCATCAAATACCAAACCCCATCAAGATCCAGGATCTGGTCCTTCCTTAAGACATGGTTTATCATAATCTTTATCTGTAATGGCCATAACATCTTCATCAGGAAAGTCAAACTTGATAGGCTGATAATCTTTAATTGGTTGATAAGCCAAACGATCTTCCAATATATTTAATTTAATATCTTTATGAGTATGATATTCAATGTCATAATTTAATAGCATCATCTGCCACTAGACAATTCTTCCTGTCAACACATGCTTCTCAAAGATATACTTGATAGGATCCATTTCAAATATAAACCAAGTAGTATGATTCAACATATACTGTAAAAGACGCCGTGCAGCCCATGCTAAAGCACAACAAGTTTTCTCAATCAAAGAATACCTAAATTCGCAATCCATGAATTTCTTACTCAGGTAATAAATAACATGCTCTTTCCTACCCTTCTCGTCCTATTGTCCGAGGACACAACGCATCGTTCCTACCAAGCCAGTTAAATACACAATCAAAGGCTTCCCTTCCACTGACGGAATCAAAATAGGAGGCTCAAGCAAGTAATATTTAATACTATCGAAGGCCTTTTGGATATCTTCACTCCATACATTACTTTGATCTTTACGAATTAATTTGAAGATTGGCTCACAAGTGGCACTCATGTGAGAGTTGAACCTGGAGATATAATTCAAATGTTTGAGAAATCCTATGACTTGCTTTTGTGTTCTAGGTGCAGACATGTATCGAATGGCTCTGACCTTATCTGGATCCACTTCTATACCTTTCTGAATGACAATAAAACCCAAAAGCTTCCCATAATAAACACCGAAAGTTAATTGTTTGGATTCAAGTGGAGTATGTATTTCCTCAAATGCTAGAACAATTTCAACAAGTATTCTACATGATCTTCTTTAGTCTTAGACTTGGAAATCATATCATCAACATATATCTGGATTTCCTTGTGCATCATGTCATGGAATATGGTAGTCATAGTCTCTGGTACATAGCACCAACAGTCTTCAAGCCGAAGGGTATCACTCTGTAACAGAATGTTCCCTAGGGGGTGATAAACATTGTTTTTCCATGTCCTCAGGTGCCATCGTAATCTGATTTTACCCGGAAAAACCATCCATAAAGGAGAAAATATTGAACTTAGCTGTATTTTCTACTAGTATGTCAATATGTGGCAGAGGAAAATCATCTTTTGGACTAGCTTTATTCAAATCTCTGTAGTCTACACACATTATGACTTTTCTATCTTTCTTAGGAACTGGCACAATATTTTCCACCCATTGGGATAGATAGATGTGACAAGGAAACCGACATCAATATGTTTTTGCACTTCTTCTCTAATCTTGATAGCCATATCAAGATGAGTTCTTCTCAACTCTACAATATCAGTATCCAATCCTGGCATATCTTGATACAACCAAGCAAATACATCAACATACTATTTCAACAACTCTATTAACCTTTTCTTGACATCTTCACTAAGCAGTGGCCCAATCTTGACTTCTCTTTTGTTCTCTTTAGAACCCAAGTTGATCAGTTTGACATGCTCTTTATATGGCTGAATAGATTTCTCCTCATGCTCAAGCAACTGAGTAATTTCTTCTGGAGTCTCACTGCCTTCCTCACTCTCTTCTTCTGTTTCGTATACGGGAAATTCAAAGTTGGGAGAAGGCGTAAAGTCATTATTTTCAACGGGTTTATTTCTTATTAATCTGCACATGATTTATGCTTTGTTTTAGAAAACAAACAAATTAGAAAGTGATATGCAGTAACTGAAATTGTTTTTAACAGGTTTTTTAGTTACCATTTTCCATAAAAATGAAAAAAAATGAAAAAACACACTGGATAAAAAATGTATTTTATTAATGATCTTATAGTTTGAAACAAAGGATATCGTACAAGGTAACTTTCACCTTCGGTAGAGTGAAAGGAATTATTTGAAAAAGACAAAAAAAAATTACTTTGACACATTGTAATACGGTGGGAGAATTGACTTTTACTGGTTTTGGGTTTTTTATTCGCAAATATTACGATTAGCAAGAGTCACCACCAAATTTTCTTTTATCCAACAAAGGAAAGGGTGAAAATAACAGGAAAGACCTTTTGAGATTTTTTTTGAGTAAGGGGGACAGGTTATGGAAAAGGAAGGTGTTAGCACCCTTTCCATCCGTAGTTATCTACGGGCTCTTAGTTGCTAGCTCATTTTGAAAATTTTGCATAAGTGTGTTTTGAATATATTTTGAAAAGACGCCTTAGTATGGCGAACTTTGTAATGTTTCTCGTTTCGGCGAGAACGTATACAAAGTGTTTTCATGTCTTTGAAAATATTTAGAAAATAGTTTGTGTATGTGTGAGAATTTTTTTTGAGAAAGCAACTAGGAGCTATCTACTTACTCGAAAGGTTTGTTATTTCCCTCTTTTCCTTTAGACAATGTTATCCTACTATTAGTCAGTAGGTAGCCCTATCGTCGGATGTTTTGAGGGACTAGCGAGGGTCATCATACGGTCACAAAGGCAGCTAGTAATATATCTTAGTAATTACCCTAGGGTTTTAAGATCATTTTACCGAGGCAACATTGAAAGGGTCATCGAGGGACTTATGATCTTTTAAACCAAAGGGTAGCCACTAAAATCTCTTACATTCGAGAATCGTGACCGTTTATTCCGAAGGCAACAAATGAAGATACACTAGAGGTACGCATGTGCAAGTGCGTTGTGTTTCAGTTATTTATTTTTGGATGTTAAGTTTGCTAGCGTTTACTTTTAGTCTTATCATGCAATCCTATTAACATACATCTAACAGTTAATATATGTACAGAAAATAAAAATGTGGAAATTGAATCTACGCTATTACATGGCCTCGGGGAGGGGGAATTAGAAATCCAAAAGAGGGAAGCAAAAGTAAAAGTCCTAAGTTTAAACTATTACAACCCATATGTAGATACATAATATTTGGAAATAAAAATGCGAAATTAAAACAAACGTGCGAAGATGGAAGCGAGGTAAAAAACCCTAAAAACTCCTAAATACTTATAATATTTTGTTGTTGTTGTTTTTATTGGTTTTTATGAAAATACTTAAATTAACTAAAATCAATATTAATAAAAAAAGTAATTATTAATTGAAATTAATTCTAAGCGATAAAAGAAACTAATTCTAATATTTTTGTAATTTTATTTGGAAAAAGACTTGAAGTCAATAAACCTAATTCTATTTGGTTTTAAATTAATAAAAAATAATTAAATAAATTAGTTACTTAATTTACAAAATTTAAGTTTAATTGTAAAAAACCCAAAATCTGTTTTTTGTGACTTTTTTTTCTAATAAAATGATTTTGAAAATAATATCTCAAACAATTAAATAAAAAGTTAAAAAAAGAATAATAAAAAAAATTGTACTGGGCCTGATATACAAAATAAAATGGGGGGGGGGGTGTAGTTTGGAAATTCATTTAAGCCCAGATATAGCAAGCCCAATCTTGTGCACTTCGATGTTACCAACTCTTTAAGGGTCCATCATGAGGGGACGCTCCAAGAGCGCTGGATCTGGATTAGTTGTGATCTGCTGGCTGGGATCTGATGGAACATGGTAGGCACGCCAGAATCCGCTACACAAGATCTGCATGAATCAAATAATAAGAAAACAAAATGCAAGAGGCAGGGATCGAACCCCTGCCCTTGCATCCAAATGCCTTATCACACGCTACATCTACCACTGGGCCATGCTGCTCATTCATTAATACAATGATAAGAAAACAATATAAAATAAAACATGGATTAAAGACAACTCATCAAATATGCGCGTTCACTGTGGCCCCTACTATTTAAAAAAACCAATCAAAACATGACAATGTGCCATGCATGCCTTCGCCGGGGTCAAAGGAAGTCAGAGACTCCAGAGTCAAACTCCGGTCGTCTTCTCGGACCAAGCTTAAGAACAGAAACCTACAAACGTTAGATTCAAATCCCTCCAAGGGGTCTATTCCATGTAAAATCACCCTGAGTTTAAATCTGGGCTTAAATTCAACCAATCGTCACTATATCAGGAGATTCGAGCGCATTTCCAGGTCGTGCCCTAAAAATGGAAACCTGAGATTCAAGTGTTTAAGCTTGTATGCAATACGTTAAACCTGCTCTAATCATTTCCATGAACATATATGTATGCATTAGATTGGTTAACAATTCATATTAAACAAGATTGGATTTAAAGAAAATATACCAAACTGGAAATGAGTCATGGGAACCTCAGGAGTGAAAATATGGTACGAGTTTGGATGGAGAAAAGCTGTAACCTTGGTTTCAAATTTTGATTTTTTTTTTGAAATTTTGGGAAGCTCTCTCTAAGCTGCTTCAGCGTGTCTTGTGCTATGGTTTGCTTGCATATTTATAGAGGAATGGAATGGTGAGTAAACATGGAAAGAATCCACACATTAAGCTCCCCTTTTAAAGCAATATCAAAAATATTAAAATGTTTCCAAAATTGTAAAAAACTTTCCCTTCTTGAGATGCAATGAACCTGGCCTCTTTTGCACGAAATCTTAGGCCCAATGTTGATTCAAAACATCAGCCCATGTATCCAAATCATTTATCTATTATTTTATGCATTTTATTTTGTATTTATTTGAATAAAAACAAAAATAAATATGAATAAAATATAGGAAAATGCAAAGTAAGGTGATAGTGAATTTAGGAATCCTTGAGTAAGTCATAAACATATTTTAATCCCAAAAAATAGGTCTATAAACTTAAAAATGCATTTTTGCTCAAACTTGATATTTTGCATTTTCATCAATTTGCTTAATTTGCACTAGTCATAACATGCCCAATTTTCATCTTTTGAAGATGATCTGTGACTTTTTAGAAAGCTAAAGATGTCCCCTCCTATATCTATGTTGACCATGTTTGCATTTGGAGATTTTATCTTGATGTAACTTGCCTTGACAAAAAATACCTTTTTGTTGACTTTTAAAAAGACCTGTAATGTATTGGCTCATATCTTTCCAGTGATGCATTTTTTAAACTTGAGGAAAAAAGAAAAATTGCAGGGAATTTAATTTTCTTCATAACAAGCTTTGGTTGGGGTAAAATGGATGAAGCATGTGAAAGTAATGCCTGGTCAAAGTTCAGTTGACGTTCTCTAGGAAACCCTAATTTAGCATGTTTTGATTCTTGATGATTTGAGAACATTCCTTGAGGAATCATGATCAACCCTTGATCAAATGATGGATATCACTTCAAAATTCTGATGTTGACAAAAATCTTGAAATTTGACTGTATATTGACCATAGTTGACTTTTGACGTAATATAGTTGATTTCTAGTCATCTGAGCAATTGACTGAGCAAACTTGTAATGCAAGGCATGAAAATTGGCATGAGCATTCTTGAGGACATGTTAGGAACCATGGAAATCACTTGAGGCCTTTGAAACCCAAAATTCTTTGTAAAAAATGAAACCCTAGTTGGAAGTCCATCTTATGAGGATAATTTGTCTGCCTTTCGTGATCTGAAGGTGGAAGATGATTGAACAATAAAGTGCCGTGATAATTTGCGCTTGCCAGTGCACGGAGTAATGTTGTTAGCTGATAGTATGTTTGAATGGGTTTAGAAGATGTTGTTGGAAGAGATGACTGAGAGTCGTCAGAGATGGGCTTATAGATGCCATCTAAAGTAAATATTGACTTCAAACTGGAAGAAGTATCAGAATAAATTATTGATCGATTTTATCTAAGCCAACAGATATTTACGCTTGTTTTTATCTGGAAGGAGTATCAGAATAAATCTTTGGTTGATTTATCTGAGCCAGAAAATGTCTACGACTGGAAGAAGTATCAGAATAAATCATTGGTCAATTTAATCTGATCTAGAAGAGGATCTACTGGAAGAAGTATCAGAATAAATCATTGGTTGATTTAATCTGATCTAGAAGAGGTCTCTGTTGTCTTTAACTGGAGGAAGTATCAAAATAAATCATTGGCCGATTTAATCTAAACCAGAAAAAAGGTCTATTGGAAGAAGTATCTGAATGAATCAATGGTCGATTTAATCTGAGCTATAAGAGGTCTCTGTTGTCTTTTAACTGGAGGAAGTATCAGAATAAGTCATTGGTCAATTTAATCTGAGCCAGAAAAAGGTCCACTAGAAGAAGTATCAGAATAAATCAATGGTCGATTTAATGTGAGCCAGCGACTAAGTATGCCCGTCTTGAACTGGAAGAAGTATCAGAATAAATCATTGGTCGATTTAATCAGAGCCAAAAGAGGTCTCTATATCTTTAACTTGAAGAAGTATCAGCATAATTCATTGGCCGATTTAAGCTGAGCCAGAAAAAGATCTACTGGAAGATGTATCAGAATAAATCATTGGTCAATTTACCCTGAGCCAAAATATTTTTATGTATGACTTCAACTGGAAGAAGTATCAGAATAAATCATTGGTCGATTTAATCTGAGCAAGAAAAGGGTCTACTGGAAAAGTATCAGAATAAATCAATGGTCGATTTACCTTGAGCGAAAAGATATTTATGTCCGACTTCAACTGGAAGAAGTATCAGAATAAATCATTGGTCGATTTAATCTGAGTTAGAAGAGGTCTCTGTTGTCTTTAATTGGAGGAAGTATCAGAATAAATCATTGGTAAATTTAAACTAAGCCAGAAAAAGTTCTACTTGAAGATGTATCAGAATAAATCATTGGTCGATTTAATCTGAGCCAGTGGCTTTGTACGACCGTCTTCAACTGGAAGAAGTATCAGAATAAATCATTGATCGATTTAATCTGAGCCAGAAGATGATCTTCTAGAAAAAGCATCAGAATAAATCAATGGTCAATTTACCCTGAGCCATAAGATATTTATGTCCGACTTCAACAGGAAGAAGTATCAGAATAAATCATTGGTTGATTTAATATGAGCCAGAACAGGTCTCTGTTGTCTTTAACTGTAGGAAGTATCAGAATAAATCATTGGTCGATTTAAACTATGCCAAAAAAAGATCTATTGTAAGATGTATCAAAATAAATCATTGGTCGATTTACCCTGAGCCAGAATATTTTTATGTCCGACTTCAACTGGAAGAAGTATCAGAATAAATCATTGGTCGATTTACCCTGAGCCAAAAGATATTTATGTCCGACTTCAACTGGAAGAAGTATCCGAATAAATCATTGGTTGATTTAATCTGAGCTAGAAGAGGTATCTGTTGTCTTTAACTAGAGGAAGTATCAGAATAAATCATTGGTCGATTTAATCTGAGCCAGAAAAAGGTCTACTGGAAGAATTATCAAAATAAGTCAATGGTCAATTTAATTTGAGTCATTGACTATGTAAGAACGTATTCCACTGGAAGAAGTATCAGAATAGATCTACATCTGATCTAAGCTGAGCCAGAAGAATGTTCGCTGGAAGAAGTATGAATAAAATCTTTGTTTGATTTATTCTAAGCCAGAATACGTTGTTTCTGATATGACTGCCTGGTCCTACCAGTGATTGATGATGTTGGTCTTGTTGATATATCTTTTCATGAAAAGGTAAAGAGTTAGCTGCATGCCATGTCATGATGTGTGAAATGCACGATGGAATAATTTTCTCAAAATAAATGAGATCATGTTGTATGCGTTTTGTATGCTTGTGCTATGCCGTTTGTAAATGATGTATGAACGTGAGCGTATCAATTTCTCTTTGTAGTCTCGTTGAACTGGGGAAATAAATCCATGACTTCTGTCAGAGATGAAGCATGATATTCCTCACTATTTTTTGAGGTTAAATGGTCGGGGGTTCCTGCCTTCTGCCTGAGGATATTCCACGGGAGATTTTAATTTCTGCTTGAGGATAGAAATCTACAAGGGAAGTTGATAGCCTGTCATGGGTTACATGCACTCCGACTGGGGATGGAAGTATGAATAACCCTCTGATGTGAGTGGAAACTCCTCCGAAGGTACTTATCTTGATCAAAATCTTATTGCCGAAAGATTTTAACAATTCAGAGAAATAAACTCCACTGGGGGATGGACTTCTATAGCCAGAGAAATAAACTCTACTTGGGAAAGAAATTTCATAAACTGCTTGGGGATTTTATGAAAATCTGTTGGGAAATCCAAGGGGTCCATGGACCATGTTGGGGAAGTCTTCAAGATTCTAAAGAAATGATTGATCCTTTTTATCGAGGAATGTATCTTTGCTGATGATGAATTTTGTGAAGATAGTCCTCTAGGGGTGATTGCTCTGTGGGGATTTACATATGACTTTTCAACATTGACCCAACTCTTAGAGCCTTTAGGAACCGTCTTTATGTTTTTATGCACATATTTGTAAACGGTAATCATATTCAAATGCATCTGTTCATTTAAAATAATCACTGGACATTTTTGCGAACAAAACAGAAAATAAAAACAAAAACTTTTGAACTTTAAAAGAGGAATTTTGTATTGATTTGAGAAAGTCTGCCTATAACATGCATCTTTGTACAAGGAAACGAACATCCTAATAAGAGGAATGTCGTCTTAAAAAATGAGAAATATACAACGTGGTACACAAAGGAAAATAATCTATGTGAAATAATCCCATTGGGTTTCAATTATGCTATTGCCTTTTATATCTTTAAGCGTCTCATCACTTTGCTGCTCAGTAGAAGTTGTTTGGATTGATTCGTACCATTCGAACATGACACTTGATAATGAGGTATGATCGTAAGGTGATCCAATGAGACATAGTCATACGCTTTTAATACCTAATTTTTTCCTAGACCACCCTTTCAGGTTTTCAGTCCACCGGGATACCCTTTTGTGGCCAAGTCGCCTTTTCAGGTTTTCGAATTGCCGAGTGTATAGATTTTTCATATATATATATATATATATATATATATATATATATATATATATATATATATATATATATATATATATATATATATATATATATATATATATATATATATATATATATATCCCTAATTTTTGCCTAAACCCTTTTGGTTCGTCGGGATGCCCTTATTTTTGCCTAGGTAAGTCAACCTAGCGGGTCTCTTTTCATGCGTAGTATCTTTTAACTATGTCTGCGTTTACAGAGTGCGGAAGTTCGTCACCGTCCATAGTGGTTAATATCATGGCTCCACCATAAAATATAATCTTGATCACAAATCGTTCTTCGAATGTTGGAGTCCACTTGCCCCTGGGATCACCTTGTGGCAGGATGACGCGCTTGATTACTAGGTCACCAACCTGATATATGTGACGCCTGACCTTCTTGTTAAAAGCTTTAATCATACATTTTTGGTACATCTGACCATGAAAAACAAACGTGAGTCTCTTCTCATCAATCAGGTTCAATTGGTCAAGTCGAGTCTGAATCCATCTGTCTTTGTTTAAACCTGCATCCTTCATGATTCTCAAGGAAGGGATCTGGACTTCGACGGGTAAAACAAATTCCATACCGTATACGAGAGAAAAAGGGGTTGCCCCGATTGACGTGCGCACTGAGGTACGGTAGCCATGAAGAGAAAAGGGTAATATCTTGTGCTAGTCTTTATATGTTACAGTCATTTTCTATATGATCTTCTTTATATTCTTATTGGAGGCCTCCACATTGCCATTCATCTTTGGCTGGTAAGGAGAAGAGTTATGATGTTGGATTTTAAATTGTGTACAGAGCTCAGTGGTCATAGTATTATTGAGGTTGGTACCATTATCTATGATAATTCTTTCTGGGATACCATACCGACATATAAGATTATGTCTAATGAACCGAGCCATAACGTTCTTGGTAACAGAAGTGAATGATGCAGCCTCTACCCACTTCGTGAAGTAGTCAACGGAGACAAGGATGAAAGGGTGTCCATTGGAGGTGACAAGTCTAATCTCTCCAATCATATCAATACCCCATATTGAAAACGGCCAAGGAGCAGTCAAGATATTTAATAAAACCAGAGGCACATATACTTTGTCAGCATAAATTTGGCATTTGTGACAAGTTGGGGAGTGATGATGACAATCTGCTTCCATAGTTGACCAATAGTATCCTGCCCGCAAGATCTTTTTAGCCATTGTATGCCCACTAGAATGGGTTCCAAAGGTACCTTCATGCATATCCTCCATAATTTTCTCCGCTTCTCTCTTAACCACACAACGCAGTAAGGTAGAATCATGGTTGCGCTTGTAGAGAATTTATCTACTCAGGAAGAACTTGGCAGAGAATCTTCTTAGAAACTTCTTATCATTTATGGACTCCCCCTCAGGATATTATTGGGCTTCAAGATACCTTTTTACCTCGTGGAACCAAGGCTTTTCCTCTACTCCCTCAGTATCAACCTCATAACAGTGTGTCGGTTCGTCTAATCTTTTGATAGTGATCTGAGGGGCATTGTTATCCCATCTGACCTTAAACATGGATTACATGGTAGCTAGCGCGTCTGCTAACTGGTTTTCTTCTCGTGGAATATGTTCAAAGGTAATATCTTCAAAATATGGGATCAATGTCAATACATGCTCTCGGTACGGGATGAGATTAAGATGCTTCGTGTATTATTCTCCCTTAATCTGATTGATCACCAAGGCTGAGTCTCCGTATAATTGTAAGAACTTGATCCTAATATTGATAGCAGCCTTGATACCCATAATGCATGCCTCATATTCAGCCATATTATTGGTACAACTAAAGCATAATCTGGCGGTGAAGGGTGTATGGCAGCCTTCTGGGGAGATAATCACATCATCAATGCCATTGCCAAGTGCGTTGGAAGCTCCGTCAAAGACCATAGTCCACCGGGATCCTTTTTCAGGTCCCTCATACGGTCCAAGTTCTTCACCGTCAGTTACTAGCATAATGTTCTCGTCTGGGAACTCAAAATTCATTGACTGGTTCTATAGCTTGGTTAGCCAAATAATTATCTAGTACACTCCCTTTGATTTCTTTTTGGGTAGTGTACTGAATGTCGTATTCGGTCAGGACCATTTTCCATCTTGCTATTCTTCCGGAGAGAGCAGGCTTCTTGAATATGTATTTGATAGGATCCGTTTTAGATATCAATAAGATAGTGTGAGTCAACATATACTGTCTTAGTCGGCAAGCAGCCCAGGCCAAAGCATAACAAGTTTTCTCGAGCAGTGAGTATCTTGTTTCACAGTTGGTAAAATTTTCTAAGGTAGTATATTGCATGCTCTTTTCGACCAGACTCGTCCTGCTGCCCAAACATACACCCTATTGAATTCTCTAATACTGTTAACTACACGATCAGAGGTCTTCCTTCAACTAGCGACATCAAAATTGGAGGTTCTTGAAGATACTCTTTGATTCTATCAAAGGTTGTCTGGCAATCGTCATTCCACTTTACTACTTGATCTTTCTTCAGTAATTTGAAGATTGGTTCACAAGTAGCAGTTAGGTGGGAAATGAATTTGGCAATGTAGTTTAGACATCCCAAGAAACCTCTAACCTCCCTCTCAGTGCGAGGAGTTGGCATCTCTTGAATATCTTTAACCTTTGCAGGATCCACCTCAATACCTTTACCACTGACAATGAAACGTAGGAGCTTGCCAGATCTTACTCCAAAGGTGCATTTGTTCCGGTTCAATCTTAGCTTGTACTTCTTCATCCTTTCAAATAGTTTTTGCAAATAGTTCAGGTGCTCTTCTTTAGTTTGAGACCTGGCTATCATGTCGTCTACATAGACCTCTATCTCGTGATGGATCATATCATGAAACAAAGCTACCATAGCATGCTGATAGGTTTCCCCGACGTTCTTCAACCCAAATGGCATAACTTTGTAACAGAAGGTGCTCCACTGTGTGACAAAAGTTGTTTTGTCCATGTCTTCAGGTGCCATTTTGATCTGATTATAACCAGAGAAACCATCCATGAAGGAGAATATCTTATGTTGTACAGTGTTTTCAACCAGAACATCAATATGGGGAAGCGAGAAGTCATCCTTGAGGCTCACCCTATTTAAATCTCTGTAATCTACATACGTGTGCACTTTACCGTCCTTTTTAGGTACCAGTACCACGTTCGCAACCCACTGTGGATAAGAAGTAACAATTAAGAATCTGACATTGAATTGTTTCATGACTTCCACCTTGATCTTTTCTGACATCTCAGGATGGATACGACAAACCTTTTGCTTCAATGAAGGGCAGTCTTCTTTCGTTGGCAGACGATGAACTATGACATCAGTATCCATCCCCGACATGTCTTTGTATGACTAGGCAAAGATCTCAATGTAGTCATGTAACATCTGAGTTAACCGTTATTTAACACCATTTTCCAAGTAGGTACCTATCTTGACTTCCTTTTTATTCTCCTCAGTACCCAAGTTTACTGTCTCGACGGCTCTTCATGAGGCTGTATTGCTCTTTCCTCTTGTTGTAATAGTCTAGCAAGTTCTCCTGGTACTTCACAATCTTCCTCATCTTCGTCCTCGACGTGGTAGATCGGATTTTCAAAGTCATAGCTGGAAATAACATAACTGCTATCAATGGGATCTAAGGTGGATGTGGATCTATAATTTGATATATGGGTGTGTGTAAGAGCACATAGCTATTTTGACAAAATAAAGCAAAAGAAAAACAGAGAGTGTAAAATTTGAATGAAAAAACGTCCAATGATTTATTAATGACATATGAAAATGAAATGTGATAACCCTCACGAATATACCGTTGTGCCTCGGCTAGGATACGAGGCTTTAGAGTTTAAATTTTTCAAAATTACATATCCTCAAAAACAGAAAAACAATTACTAATGGATAAAAGAAATAAGCAAAAAGTCTCTAGCCGTCCAATTATTGAGTCCACCGTTGGTAGTAGGGAAGATCCAATTGTCCAGGTCATAGTCATTGTCAGCGTCTTCTACAACATTGACTCCATGGTTGCTGATGCATAGTGGTGGTCCTCCGGCACGAGCGCGACGAATAACTTTTTGAGCTCCTGAAGTGAAACCCAAACCAAATTTGTCAGACTAATAGGGGATGTCAGGGAGTTGGCCCTAAATAGTACACCCACCTTCTTCAAATACAACCTTAGCATATTTTATAGAAGCCATTTTCAATGGAGGTCTGGTAATCTTTGGAACAACAACAACCTTGGTAACAACGATAATCTGAGGAATCTCTTCAAAATTCTGACAGGGGGTCTCAATGACCTCGCCGTCCATCTCAACATATCTAAAAGAGTTCAGGTGGCTTACCATATACTCTTCTTCGCCACAGACTATAACAATCTTTCCATTAACCAAATATTTTAACATCTGATGCAAGATGGAAGTGACAGCGCCGGCCCCATGAATCTGAGGGCGTCCTAGTAAGAAGGATTAAGATGGGCGAATGTCCATCACGTAGAAAGTGGAGTCAAAAGTTTGGGTACCCACTTTGATCGGGATGTCCACCTCCCCATGTACCATCCTTTTGGAACCATCAAAATCCCTCACCACAATATTACTGGGCTTCAATGTAAGTCCTTCAAAGTCCAATCTATCTAAGGCAACCTTGGGTAGAACATTTAGAGATGAACCAATGTCAACTAACACATGAGCTAGAGTAGTGCCCATGCATTCAATAGACACATGCAGGGCATTGTTATGTTTTCCTCCCTTAGGAGTCAAATTAGCATCGGATAAACCTAATCCATTGTCGGCTGTCAGACTAGCAACGCAGTTCTCGAATTGGTCAGCAGAAGTCTCTTGTGGCACATGAGCAGATTTTAGAAACTTCACCAAGGCTTTAGCATGGGCCTCAGAGCATAAAAAAAGCTAGCATTGAAATCTTCAAAGGGGTTTTCCCCAATTGTTCCACAACATCGTAGTCACTTTTTCGTATGATCTTTAAAATTTCCTCCATTTCTTGCTTGGAGGCCTCAGGAATGGCTTCTTTAGGTGCCTCCGTCTGGGCAGGCTCAACCGATACTTCTTTTCAGCGAGTCTCAGCTGACTCAATAGTAGGAATAACAACAGGAGTAACAATAGGAGTAGCAACAAGAGTAACAAAAGGAGTAACAAAAGAAGTAACAAAAGGAGTGGCAACAGTCTTTGGAGAGATCTCAGGAGAGAAAATCCTTCCGCTTCTGGTAAGTTTAGTGGTCCCAACAATGTTGTCAATGTTAGGATCATTATCTTCAGTAACTTCATTCTTGATGGCCAATAGGTCTTGCTTGACGCCATGATAATAAACGTCAGCTCCATAATTCCAAGGTACGACTTTGTCGGAGGAATATGGTATGGGCCCTGGAGAGGTAATGATCAGGGGAGCAATTTTAGGGCTGTCAGTAATCCTTATAGGCCCTTTGGAGGAGACCCTTGTAGGATTGTTAGAGATGGTAATAATTGACACATATTCACATCTTACATCTTCACATAGGCTTTTCATAGAGAGAGTCTTCTCAAACATAATTTCCCTGTTGTTCATCAGGCGTTAGACACCTATCTTCAGCAATATACAACCATTGGGTAGGGATGCACAAAGGTAACAATCTTCATTACAGCCTGGAAATAAACCGGCTCATAGGAGGTTCTTCTTAATAATTAGGAGAGGAGTAGTCAAATCATTCATGGAAGAAACAAAAAGGACACCATCAATAACATTGATACCTTTGTCATGTTTGGGCATCAGTGCAATTATTACATTAGGAGTCTCAGGAGGGTCAAATTCAATCTCCTTTGCATCAATAAGGTCTTGAACTTTATTCTTTATATCCCAACAATCATTTGTGTCGTGCCCCAAACTGTTGGAGTGGTAAACACATCGTGCATTCGGATTGTAACAGGGAGAGGAAGTGCTTGGGTTTTGAGAAGGATCCTCCAGAGTGACCAGGCCAGCCTTCAATAAATGCTGCAATGCCTGAGACAAAGGTATGTTAATTCTGGTGAATTGTCTTCTAGGCGCACCCTGCCTGCACTAATTATTTTCTCGTTGAGTTGGTGCATATTTCGAGATCATTACAGCTCATACCGTTAGACGGCGTTCAACTTTATCATGATTTCTTTGACCATAGGCAACACTAACTTCCTTCTTTCCACTGAACGACTTCCTCGTATTACTTGAAGAAGCATCCCCTTGGATTTTACCACTCTTGATACCAACTTCCACTCGTTCTCCTGTCAGTATCATCTCGGTGAATCCGGATAAAGAGCTTCCAATCAAATGGTTGAAAAATGGGTCTGTTAGAGTACCCAAGAGCATGTCTACCAACTCCCTATCAGACAGGTGAGGCTGGACTCTATCACCGATATCCCTCCACTTGTGGGCACAATCTTTGAAACCCTCACTAGAACTCATAGACATGCTTTGGAGTTGTGTACGGGTCGGAGCAAGGTCAACATTATATTGATACTGCTTGTAAAAAGCAACAACTAAATCTTCCTAATTATGGATGTTGGTCCCTTCCAATTGATAGAACCATTATAATTGCATCCCCGACAAACTCTCTTGAAAGAAGTGGACCCATACATTCCTATCAACTGTATGGGGTTAGGTCTTCCTGACGTAAGACCTCAGATGGAGCTTGGGACATGAAATACCGTCATATTTTGCAAAAATGGGAACTTTGAATTTTTGTGGGATGACCACTCCTGAGACCAACCCTAACTCTTCAAAGTCCAAGCCAGGTACCCTCTAAATCTCCATAGCAATTAGACGATCCTCCAGTTGTTTATACTTGTCATCAGCAAGAGGATAGTGTTCTTCAGCAAAGTCTGCTTCCTCTTCATCAATCCATGGGTTGTTATCTTCTTCTTTTATCTTCTTGTCATCCTCTTCCAGATTATCCCCTTCATTTGATGGAGTTTCAAATTCTAGAGCTCGCTTGGCTGGTCCTCTAAACCTTCTTCCCATATCCAGGACGCCAGCCGATTTCTTTGCCTTCTTTTTATTCTCTTTGGTGATGAGAGCTTTCAGATCTTCTTGTCCCTTAGCCAGATCCAAGAACATCTGTTGGAATTTAGCGTTCTATGCTTGAAGATCCTTAATGTTTTGTTCACGAGCCATTTCTTTTTGCTGAAATAAACATCGAAAAGATAAGAAACCTGTCTTGAAATACCTGATTATGTAATGATATCCATGACATGTTTAGGTGATGTTTTCAAGGACTTCGGGAAATTTAAATTTGTGAACCAAAATGAAACAAATATTTTATTAGTAAAATTCAAATTACAGCTGCCTTTTAGGCTTCCAATTGAAAATAAAAAACTCTTAAAATCTAAGAATCAAGTCTCCCATGGGCGCTTCCTCTTCGTGCCGAGGTAGACATTAATACTTTTTTCTTCGTGAAGTTGCTTCTTGAGCTCCAACACTTTCTTCTCACTGGTGTAGAATTGATCTCTAAAGGTATCTCGTTCTTCCTTCAGCTGAATCTAGGACCTCTGCAACTCTTTAGGATTAGTGGGCATGTCAGGATGGAGAACTGTATAAGGAACATCTCCTTAGGCGATAGGCACCACAATCACTAGAAAGATGGCTATATATGGCATCATAAGGTTTTGGGCACGAGCTCATACCCATTTTAGATAAGGCTCCATAGGAATGGAATTCTTAAGCCCCAAAGTCTTGCTCTCAACCTTTTTTACCATGCCCCAAGCTCGTACAAACCTTTGACGATACCCTTGAACATCATCCTCGTAGTTGAACATAATGCCTTGGATAAGCATATCACAGGGACCATCCTTTAGAGCATAACCAAGTTATCATAGACCCAAAGAAGTATTATAAGTGATACCTTCCCTAATGCCAAGGAGTGGGACATTAGGGAATTCCCCATAGCGGTCGATGATAGAGACACCCCCCATAGACCGGGAGTACCAAAGAATATCCGAGTGAGAAAGTGACATTATCCTTTGTGACCAACCCAAATCTTGTTCGTTTTTCAATACTGATTGAGGAAGGTGCAAAATAAACCTAGACAACAATGATATACAACACATAAAACCCCTCTTCTCTTTATGGTACGAGTGTGAAGGGAATGCAAGATATCTCCGAGCAAAGTAGGCACAGGGTTACAAGAAAGGAAAACCTTGACAGCATTCACATCTATGAGTAAGTTCTGATTAGGGAATAGTACTAACCCATAGATTAGAAGAGCCAAGACTTATTCGAAAGCTTGGAAGTCCAATTTATCCCAAAACAATTGAGCCTTTTCTAATAGGAACTTAACTAGGAAACCCTTGACTCCACTTCTTGTTTCCCAGTTGGATATAATGTCTGATTGTTTCAGATGCAAGGTTGCTGCAATGACCTCTGGCTTTGGAGCCTCCTCTAAATCGGTGAAAGGCATCTGATTAAGAATATGTACACCCAATAATTGAGAGAACTCTTCCATGGTGGGCACCAACTGATAATCAGAAAATGTGAAGCAATGGTGTTTAGGGTCATAGAACTGAAAGAGTACACCTATTATCTTCTCATCAAAGCTTGAGGTAACCAGGTTGAGAAGTCGACCATATTTCTTGGTGAACGAGGAAGTCTCAGGAACCTTTGATACTAGCTCTTTAAGTTGGAGAGATATTTTCACAAAGCTGATTCGGACGGTATTTCTACGAACAGAAGCCATGATCTGCAAAACAGAACAAAGATAAATTCTCTTGGTCCTTGAAATGGTTAGTGAAATGAATATGGATGTTATGATGCATGATGTTATGTTTGAACAATTTAATCACACACAAGAAAAACACACAAGACCTTAAGTTTAGGCTTGCATGGGGTTTATAGGTAAGTACCCTCTTGAAGTTTAGTTGGTTCAACCTGTCCTAGAAAAGTAACTAGGTTCTAAGGAGTTTCAATATCATTGATCTTTCTTTATCGGGTACTGTTTCAGCTTAGGCGATCTTTTCTCGCAACCGAAATATCCTAAAAGTCTAATCTCAATGATTGTAGTATCGAGTATCAACCAATCCTCAGCTTTATACCGAAGCTGGCTATCTCACTAATTTTCTAATGGCCAAGTTTGTTCAACTGAGGTTCTAAGGTCAGTTAGTTCTTTATGACACCACACAGTAGCCCCGTATTCTCCTCGATTTAACACAAGGGATACCAGTACCAACAATGTATCACACTAACACAGCTATCGCTTCAACCATATCGGTCTACATTGTACAGTCTCCATGATCTATTGCTTCTTACCTAAAAGTGCCTCAGATCCAGGTATAGGATCTATACAAGAATACCCAAACATAAACCCGAAATTTAAAGCAAGAAAGTCAAAGGTAACCCCACTTTTAATTCTTCCCAACATAGTCGCCAGTTTCGTAATACAGTGGGAGAACTGACTTTTACTGGTTTTGCATTTTTTATGCAAATGTTGCGGTTAGCAAGAGTGGCCACCGACATTTCTCTTATCCAATAAAGGAAAGGGTGAAAAGAACAGGAAAGACCTTTCGTGATTATTTTCTTATTAAGAAGGGTAGGTTATGGAAAGGGAAGGTGTTAGCACCCTTTTCATCCATAGTTATCTACGGGCTCTTAGTTGCTAGCTCATTTTGAAAATCCTTTTTTGTGTAAGTGTGTTTTGAAGATATTTTGAAAAGACGCCTTAGTATGGAGAACTTTGTAATGTTTCTCGTTTCAGCGAGAACGTATACAAAGTGTTTTCATGTCTTTGAAAATATTTAGAAAATAGTTTGTGTATATGTGAAAAATTGTTGTGAGCAAGCCACTAGGAGATATCTACTTACTCGAAAGGTTTGTTCTTTTCCTCTTTTCCTTTAGACAGTGCTATCCTATTATTATTCAGTAGGTAGCCCTATCATCTGATGTTTTGAGAGACTAGTGAGGGTCATCGTATGGTCACAAAGGCAACTAGTAATATATATTAGTAATTACCCTAGGGTTTTAGGATCATTTTTCCGAGGCAACATCGAAAGGGTCATCGAGGGACTTATGATCTTTTAAACCAAAGGGTAGCCACTAAAATCTCTTACATTCGAGAATCGTGACCATTTATTCTGAAGGCAACAAGTGGAGACATCCTAGAGTGCGCATGTGCGAGTGCGTTGTTTTTCAGTTATTTATCTTTGGAGGTTAAGTTTTCTAGCATTTACTTTTAGTCTTATCATGCAACCCTATTAACATACATCTAACAGTTAAGATATGTACATAAAATAAAAATGCGGAAATTAAATTTACACTATTACATGGCCTTGGGGAGGGGGAATTACAAATCCAAAGCGGGGAAGCAAAAGTAAAAGTCCTAAGTTTAATATCTCAAACAATTAAATAGAAAGCTAAAAAAAGGATAATAAAAAAACTGTATTGGGCCTGATATACAAAATAAAATGGGGGGGGGTGTAGTTTGGAAATTCGTTTAAACCTAGATATAGCAAGCCCAATCATGTGCACTTCAATGTTACTGACTCTTTAAGGGTCCATCATGAGGGGGCACTCTAATTGCGCTGGATCTGGATTAGTTGTGATCTAGTGGCTGGGATTTGATGGCACATGGTGGGCACGCTGGAATCCACTATAAAAGATCTGCATGAATCAAATAAGAAGAAAACAAAATGCAAGAGGCAGAGATCGAACCCCTGCCGTTGTAGCCAAACGCCTTATCACACACTACATCTACCACTGGGCCATGTTGCTCATTCGTTAATCCAATGATAAGAAAATAATATAAAATAAAACATGGATTAAAGATATCTCATCAAACACGCGCCTCCACTATGGGCCCTGCTATTTAAACAAACCAATCAAAACATGATAATGTGCATTCCTTCGTCGGGGTCAAAGGAAGTCAGAGACACCAGAGTCAAACTCTGGTCGTCTTCTCCGACCAAGCCCAAGAATAGAAACCTGTAAACGTTATATTCAAAGCCCACAAAGGGGTCTATTCCATGTAAAATCACCCCCTGAGTTTAAACCCGGGCTTAGATTCAAAAGATTGTCACTGTATCAAGCGATTCGAGCATGTTTCCAGGTCGTGCCCTAAAAATGGCAATATGAGATTCAAGCGTTTAAGCTTGTATGCAATACGTTAAACCTGCTTTAATCATTTCCATGTGTGATACGGTGGCAGAACCTACTGTTATATACTGGTTTTGCATTTTGTGTTTGCAAATATTGCGGTAAGCAAGAGTCGCCACCGACTTTTCTTTTATCCAAATTAAGGAAAGGGTGAAAAGAACAGAAAAAGACCTTTTCGAGAGTTTTCTGAGTAAAGGGGGTAGATTATAGATAGGAAAGGTGTTAGCACCCTTTCCATACGTAGTTATCTATGGGCTCTTAGTTGCTTGCTAGTTCACTTTGCTTTTGTTTGAAAATGTGCTTGTGGTGTGGGTTTGAAATTTTTTTGAAAACGTCTTTGTAACGATTCTCGTCTCTATAAGAATGCGTACAAAGTGTTGGTTTTGAAAATAGTTTAAAGAAGTGTTTGTTTGTGGAAGATTTTTTTGAAAGTAATTTTGAAAAGTAATTTTGTAATGATTCTCATTTCTATAAGAATGCGTAAAAAGGGCTTTGAATTTTGAAAATGTTTCAATTAAAAGTGTTGGTGTGTAGATGGTTTTTTTGTTATAAGCAAGCAACTATGAGCGTCCTACCTACTCAAAAGGTCTAACGTTCTTTTCCTCCTCCTTTATATGTTGCTATCTTACCGTTGATTTGGTAAGAAGCCTCGCTGTTGGATGTGTGAGGGACATTCTAAGGGACATACAATAAAAAAGGCAACAATGTAGAGACGCTTTAGCAATTTCTGTTTAGGGACTAGATCATTTAGCGAAAGGAAACTGTAGGGTCATCGAGGGACTATGATCTTTTAATTTACGGGTCTTTGCTAAAGCATCCCTGTCTCAAGGGACATGACTGTTTTATTTCCGAAGGAAACCAAAGTGGGGTATCCTAGAGGTGTATATGTGCATGTGTGTTATGTTTCAGTTATTTTTGTCTTTTTTGTTAGGTTTTGTAGTGTTTTGTTATTGGTCTTTCCATACAATCCTAATTACTAACAGTTAATATATTGCTGAAATTTAAAGTGCCGAAAGTTAAATCTACGCTATTACAGGGCTTTTGATATTAATTACATGTCTGAAACTTGGCTAAGTAAAGGAAAGCGATAAAGTCCTAATTTAATTTCTATTACATCCCATGAGCAGTTACAATAATATGAAAAATGCGAAATGTAAATAAATGCGCGAACAAATTAAAAGGGACGTCTAATTCCTAAGGAAAAGAAATCTCTTTGTTTGTTTTTTATTTATAAAAGAAAATAAAACTTAAGTCTATTTAATTTTAAATTAAGGAAAATGTTAAAATAATTAATTAGTTAATTATCAAAATTTAATTTGATTAATAAAACACTAGCCTAAAGTTTTTTTGTGATTTTGATTTAATGGTTAGTTTAACAAGAGAAATAATGAAAACAAAAATAAAGATGCAAAGGGGTATCCTTCAATCCAGAGAAAAATGGCTTTTCGATCAATAGGGGACGATGTCTTTCGATCTAAGGAAAGATGGGATTTTTGATCCAGGAGGGATGTTGCCTTTTGATTCTGTGAAGGGTGTTTCCCTTCGATCCAGTGAAAGGATGTGGCTTTCGATCCAGAGGGAGTTGTTGGAAGGGCCTAATGGATCACCTGTGAGGGCACTGAATCTGCAAAGATATGTTAGCAGAAAAAAAATGCAGGACCTGGGTATCAAAACCCAGGTCCTTCGATCATGCGCGCGTTGGGTCTATTTAGGATATATCTGCAGCAAGTGTTAGCAACAAAACAAATGCAGACCTGGGTGTCGAACCCAGGTCCTTAATCTTGAATTAGATCGAATGAACAACAAATGATAATATGTCATGAAAATGCATGTTTGATATTTTTACCCATTCTTACCAATGGTGATATATGAATCTGTGGTTTCAGGCCTGGGTACCCTTGTTTAAGGATTGCTTCGATTTGGTGCTTATGTATATGGGGATACTTGCTAAAGGGACGGGGATGATTGGAAAAGCCTCAGGAAACATCCAAGAATGTGTTTTTTAATTTCCTGTGACTCTCTCTCCATTTATGTCCAGCCTCCTTTGATCTGGCTAGTGCGTTCTTTATATAGAGGGGATGGAGGGACAAGATAACAAAGGTTTGAACAACCATAAACAAGTGTTTTCAAAGCCATGAATGATGTTTTGTAACTTTTCCAAAATCATGGAAACTTGTCTCTTTTTTTGAATTTGAATGAATGTGGAAAATTTTGGCTTTCGAATACCTTCATCCATGCCCTTCAATTGGACCTATTGTATATCCTTCGAATGGGTCTTTCGAATGGACCTTTTGTGTACCCTTCGAATGGGCCTTTGGTTGCCTCATTCGAATGGACTTTTTGAGTGTATTTCATATGTATGCTTTGTGCCCTCTTCGGATGGGCCACCAAGGTGTGTCCTTCGAATGGCTCAAATCTCATCATTGGGGCCTCTTCGATTGAGCCCCAACAAAAAACTCTTTCTAGGCTAATCGAAGCTTCCTTCAGAATGCTTGTGAAGGAAACTTGAGTATAGCAATATATGGGATTTTGGGCCAACCAGCATCTTTGCATATCTCTCTTTCGTTTTGGCTAGCAATATGTGTATCCTTCATTTTGAACCAACGCGTGTTCTCTTTTGAAGGGATCACATGCATCACTTGTATGCATCACTTGCAATTCCTTCGAATGGGCCAAAAAAACTTTACAAGGGAGATACTGCCCCGTTGAAGCAGGAACCAAGCTTGCATGCAGGTAATCATCAAGACAAATCTACAGAGGCCCTTGCTCAACTGAAGAAGACATGCAGGTTACCATTACATTATGAATCAAGCAAGCATGTAAATCCAATGGTGCAATCGATGAACGTATGCAGGAGGCCATTGCTTTGTGCCTGCTGGCATGAAGGATGTTCCTGCCTTGTGAATTGAAGGCAAGCGTAGAGAAGGCACTTGTCTTCTGAATCAAAGGAAAGCTGCATGAGGCCATTACCAACACCTTCTAAATCGAAAGAAACCAGTAAGAAGCCAACACCCTCTGAATAGAAAGAAGCCAGTAGGAAGCTACTAACTTCTGAATCGAAGGAGCACCAACATGAGGCCCTTCCCTTTTGAATCGAAGGAGGCTGTTTCAAAGGAAACACATGCCCTGTCAAAGCTTGTATACATCAAACAAGCAAAAGGCCAAGGCTTCAATCGAAGCTTGGAAATTTTAAGCAAGCTTGGAGGAAGTTAGGTACTCAATTGAAGCCCGTCAAGATACCAATCGAAAGACACCTAGTTCATCTTCAAAATTTTTATTTTTCTTTAATCAAGTGCTTGTGACCACCTATATAAGAAAGAATCTTGGAAAACATGAGAGTGCAAATTTTGGGGTACAATAGCTGCCCCTGTTCAGTCTTCTTAAACTTCAAGATGTAGATTGAATTGTTTGCTGTGATCGGTGGATTTGGAACTGACTGTTTAACGCTGGTTCGCGAAATGTCGAGGTAAGCAAGAGTCGCCACCGTCTTTTATTTTCTCCAACATGGACAGGACAAAAGCACAGCAAAATTCCTTATGAGATAGTTTCTCGGTTCTGGAGGCAGATTTATAGAAAGGGAAGGTATTAGCACCCTTTCTATCCATGGTTATCCATGGGCTCTTAGATACTTGCTCATTGTGTTTTCAAAAGTGTTTGCTTTTCAATTGTGAGTGGGTTTGAAAAAGTTTCGTTTAAAGATTTCAGATCGACTCTTGTATCAGTCCTCAAGAGTGTTTGAAAAATGGTTTTGAAAGCTTTTTGAAAAGTGTCGGTGTGAAAAGAGTTTTTGATTTGTTTTTTAGAGCAAGTATCTACGAGTCATCTACCTACCCTAAGGAATTAGGCTGTGTAAATGTCCTTAAGGTAGTGCCCTCCCACCATTGAGAGGTAGGTAGCACCACCGTCGGAGGTGTTCGGGTCAATTCGTTTGTAGGGATAGTGTGGTCACCAGAGTAACAGTAGGACACCTTAGAAGCTACCCTTATGCCATTGATCCTTTTTTATTCCGAGGCAACCATTTCGAGGCAACTGGATCATCTCATGGACATAAGGACTTACTAAAACGTCCTATACTCGACGACCACGTTTCGAAGGTAAGGCAACAGTGAGGCGTACCCTAAGAGTGGTGTGTGAATTTGTGTGTTGTTTTCATGTTCATATTTGTCTTTGATCATTGTATCGTGAGCTACGTTTTGCTTTTAATTAGTCATTCATTCTTTCATGCAATTAGAATTTAAAAGTGCGGAAATTTAAATGCGGAAAGTAAAATCCTACGCTATTACAAGGCGCGGGTCTATACATCGCCAAATTAACAAAGACCCGTTTTGAATAAAAATGTGGAAAGTAAAACCTAGTTACTATTACACAGCTTGAGCAGTTACATAATGTTCATAAGAAAATAAAATAAATGCGCGAAAGAATAAAAATAGAACGTTCGAGGGCGTTGGACCTTTTTAAAATTAAATTGAAATAAGAAAGTTAATTATTTATTTTATTAAAGAAAAGAAATGTTTTTTAGGTTTTTTTGTATTTATGAAATAAAGAAATTAAAATTGAAGAGAAACCCTAATTCTAAGTTGTTTTTAATTATTAATGAAAAAATATTCAACTTTAACCTAATTTACTAAATATTTAATGTACATGTTTATTTACAAAAATATTTAATAATTAATAATAATAATAATGATGAGAAAGTTATTTATTAAAAAAAATGAAGGAAAGTTAAAAACCCTAATTTCTACATATTTTAATTTGTTAAGAAAAAGATTTAAGTTTTAAAACCTAATTTAACTAAATTAATTATTTAACATTTATTTACAAAATAAATTAATAGAAATTAAATATAATTAAACAAAATAAACATTTTTAGTTTCTGATTTTTCTTATGAAAATTATATTATTGGAAATTAAAGAAAACAATTAAAATAATTAAAAGAAAAGAAAAGGAAATTAAAAAAAGAATACAAACAATGAGGGGTGTCTGCCCCTTTTTGGAGGTGAATTGGAGCATTTTTGGCCCATTGAACAAGAATCCTGTTTGACTTTCCAGCGCGTGTGCATGAGCGTTGACTGAGGTACATGGCGGATTTCACGTTATGGCCATTGGATTGACCATCAGATCCACTTGGCAGGCACAGGCGTTGGGATGCATGGTGGAAGATTTGAAGAGAACTGCATGGGAACGCATTAAGGAAAAAAATATGGAATATGTGGGGGGACCTGGGAATCGAACCCAGGTCCCAATACCTGCCCGACACCTCAACGACCATCCAAGCTAGCGTGTTTCTTTGTTAACATAGTGCATGGGAAATATAATATACAAAACATGTTAGTTAGTGGTATTAACAACAATTTGCGCGCTAGCATTTGAATGGTCCAACCATCAGATGACACATATGCGTCTTCTTCGTTTTTGTACCTGTAATATAATCAAATAGCGGGGGTTTTAAACCCCCACTAACTGCAAACCATGAAAATAACAATTAGAGCATGGGCAAATATAAAAAGGGCGCGAGGTGTGGATTGATTTCGTCTTGAGGTCACGAATCCATTGGCATAGGTTTGGTGGCCTGATTTTTCCAGATGAAGAAACCCCTAAATTTAGAGCTCTGAAACCCTAGCAAACGTTAATGGCAGATTTTGATATAAGCATTATTAGTTCAAATAAATGGTACCATTAGCTTCAGAACATCATTGTTAGTAAGAATCAACCATTAAAACTCATGAACAATGCTTGAAAATTAAAACACGATAATGGAAAAGTTCATGAAAAGTGCAATGCTGTTCTACCAATTCTTGAGGTCTGGAGATGTGTTCTTGATTGCATCACGTTACTGGATGTCTTGGCAATGTTTTGGAATGCTTTTCAAGCCTTGAATCGTCTTGTAACTAGGATTTCAGTGTTCAAGTTTTCAATGAAAAATTGCAAATTGGTTCTTGGTTTTCTGCGTAGCTTTTTTGTCCAATGGAATAGGTTTAGGTTATGCATATGTAAGTGAATGGAATTAGGTTAAAAAACCAAGCCCAAAGTCCATGCATTCATGTTTTCAATCTTTGATTTTTCCACATCCTTTTCCAATCTTTTTGCCATGGAAACTTGCCAAATATGGATGATTTTGTCCCTTTTGATTGATGCACGAGATCTCTTACATGTGTGGAAGAGATTTGCTGCATAAAAAAGATTTGAAAACATGATTTGGTATTTTTCTTATATTTAAATTTAATTAAATGAATTAATGATAATAAAAATTCAAATAATTAATCAAAAATAAGAAAATAACTCCCTTTGAGCTTAATGGGTCGTTCATAGCCTTTGGGTAATGATTCATGGAAGAATTTGTGGCCCATTAGCATTTTTGAAGCTTTTGTGCAAAGTTGACTTTTCAAAATTCCCAAAAATTTCCCAACTTCTACAAGGCATATCTTGCTCAATTTTGAAGCTATGAACATGTTCTTGGACATTTTGGAAAGGTCTTGAAGTCCTCTAACCAATGCCTTTGGTCCCATGTCATTTTGATTTACCAATCTCAAGTTATGGTCTTTGACTTAAAGTGCCTTTTTGTTGACTTTTGAAAATGACCTATAATGTTGAAATTGATAACTTTTTGTGAGAGAATTTCTTGGACTTGAAGTGTGAAGATGAGTTGTAGGAAATGTCATTCTCTTCAAAATGAGCTTTGGATGGGATTTTTCTGATAAAACATGAGGAAGTTATGCCTTGGTCAATTTGCAGTTGACTTTTTCAGCTGTCCCAAAATAGAAACTTTTACATCTTGAGACTTTTTGAGTCATACTTTGAGAATCATGATCAAGAATTGATCAAATGATGTTTGTGGCTTCAAAATAAGATGTTGACCAAAAATTTTGACTTTTTACTGTCAAATGACCATTTTGCCCCTGCAGTTGACTGTGAAGCATTTAGGGTTTTTGACTGTGCAATTTAATGCTGTGAGTCTTGAAACTTGACATATGGATGCTTGACAATGTATATAGGCATGTGGAACTTGTTTGGACCCTTGGAAACTTCAATTTCTTTGCAAGAACCAAAACCCTAATTTTGACTGTGTTAGGAGGCAATTTGGACTATGCAACCCTTGAGTGATTTTGAAGCTTGATCTTTGCAAATCTTTAAGAATATGGGAGGGAAAATTTTGGGGTACAACAGTTGCCCCTGTTCAATCTTCTTAGACCTGAGGATGTAGATTGGCTGGCGCGCCTTTCATAATCCGAGGGTAGAAGATGATTGAACACTAGAGTGCCCAGAAATTTGCACTCACATAGTAGAGTGTCAGCAGTATGATGTAGGGAATGGGCTTACAAATGCCATTTGGGGATTGATGGATAGGAAGATGGGCTTATAAATGCCATCTGGATATGTGACAGAACCTTGTCGGGAATGGGCTTATAGATGCTATTTGGAACTGTAATGGATAGTTGTGGAGATGGGCTTATAGATGCCATCGGGAGGTTGTCGATCGCATAGGAGAATCCTTGGCGAGAACTTGCGTACCTGAGAAAGAAAAATAATTACCTGGCCTGTTACAGGAGTTGATCTTCAAACTCTTTATGTAGATGTGCCCTGGCTGGATACAGGAATCAAATCTTTTAAATTCTTCAGACGTGCCCTGGCAAGATACAGGAATCGAGTTCAAAGAATATAGTCGTCAACAGATACACCCTGGCGAGATACAGGAATCAGATCTTCGAACTCTTCAGATGTGCCCTGGCAAGATACAGGAATCGAGTCTGGTAATGTTAGTCGTCAACAGATACACCCTGGCAAGATACAGGAATCGGATCTTCGAACTCTTCAGACGTGCCCTAGCAGGATACAGGAATCGAGTCTGGTAATGTTAGTTGTCAACAGATACACCCTGGAAAGATACAGGAATCGGATCTTCGAACTCTTCAGACGTGCCCTGGCAGGATACAGGAATCGAGTCTAGTAATGTTAGTCATCAACAGATACACCCTGGCAAGATACAGGAATCGGATCTTCGAACTCTTCAGACGTGCGCTGGCAAGATACAGGAATCGAGTCTGGAAATGTTAGTCGTCAACAGATACACCCTGGAAAGATACAGGAATCGGATCTTCGAACTCTTCAGACGTGCCCTGGCAGGATACAGGAATCGAGTCTGGTAATGTTAGTCGTCAACAGATACACCCTGGCAAGATACATGAATCGGATCCTCGAACTCTTCAGACGTGCCCTGGCAAGATACAGGAATCGAGTCTGGAATCAGTCGTCAACAGATACACCCTGGCAAGATACAGGAATCGGATCTTCAAACTCTTCAGACGTGCCCTGGCAAGATACAGGAATCGTGTCTGGTAATGTTAGTCGTCAACAGATACACCCTGGCAAGATACAAGAATCGGATCCTCAAACTCTTCAGACGTGCCCTGGCAAGATACAGGAATCGAGTCTGGTAATGTAAGTCGTCAACAGATACACCCTGGCAAGATACAGGAATCGGATCCTCAAACTCTTCAGACGTGCCCTGGCAAGATACAGGAATCGAGTCTGGTAATGTTAGTCGTCAATAGATACACCCTGGCAAGATACAGGAATCGGATCCTCAAACTCTTCAGACGTGCCCTGGCAGGATACAGGAATCGAGTCTGGTAATGTTAGTCGTCAACAGATACACCCTGGAAAGATACAGGAATCGGATCCTCAAACTCTTCAGACGTGCCCTGGCAGGATACAGGAATCGAGTCTGGTAATGTTAGTCGTCAACAGATACACCATGGCAAGATACAGGAATCGGATCCTCAAACTCTTCAGACGTGCCCTGGCAAGATACAGGAATCGAGTCTGGTAATATAGTCGTCAACAGATACACCCTGGCAAGCTACAGGAATCAGATCTTTAGTTGCGACTGTGGATAGCAATTATCTTTGTATTAACCTTTGTCCTGAAAAGACAAAACGTTAGTTGTGCGTAATGTCATGATGTATGACATGCGAGATGTTCTCAGAATAAGTGAGATTGTATGTTCACGATACGTATATGCATGCTATAATGTATGAAGATGTGATGTTTATGAAATGTGTTTTCGTCTAGGAAAGTAAATCCTTGACGGGTGCCGGGAAGTTAAATCCTGGGCTGATGTGGAATAGAGCTTTGTTTCCGCTGAGGATGATGGTTGCAAGAATACCGGTAGGGGAAGATGACTCCGTTAGGGAATAAACTTGGCGAATAGATTACTCTGCGGGGAGTGAACTCTGGGGAAAGAGATGTACTTTACTGAGATGTTGATGATAACTTTGTTGGGGATACCATTGATAGGTCATGTTGAAGGAATTGATGAACTCCGCTGGGGGATAGGAAGACTCCGTCGGGGACGATCTTTCCGTGGCAATTAGCTGAGGATAACCCAGTTATATCCTGGTGGGGAAATAACCTTCTGAATAAAGCCGAGGGCGAGCGTTCGTGCTCTGCAGGTGACAAGCTTCCAGAATCTACCGGGGATAAGCTTCCTGCTGGGGAGATGGATTCCACTTTTCTGGGGAGACTTCTGGACTGGACTCTCCTGGGGAAATTTTGAGATGTACTGGGGAAGTGGCTTCACTGAATGTCTGGTATACCGCCGGGGAACAATCTTAGATCAAGACTGCCGGGGATGCTTGTTAAGAATGTTCGTATATTGCGCTGGGGAATGTTGAGATCTGCTGGGGATATCCAACTTCCTTAAGGCTGATAGTGTAGGCTAACTCTGCTTGGGGAGAGTATCGTTGACTTGTTGGCTCACTCTCTGGGGATTTAATGATATCTTGGTTACATTCTTCAGCTGAACTTACCTTGGTACCTTGGCGGACAGAGCAATTAGATCGCTTAGACAACTCATTATTGCCCCTGTTTCTAATGTTACATGTAATTAATCATTTGTTTCGCATGCAAATATTTATGAGTTAGCAGTTAGTGTCAAATGCATATATCACAAATTGAACATTGGATATTCTTCGCAAAACAAAACAGAAAAAGGAAAAACAATTGGCAATTGGTCTGAAAAGTGAATTTGTATTGATTTTTGAATTTGCCTGAAAATAGGCGTTTATGTACAAGAGGCTGACGTCCTAGTAAGAGAACGCCGCCGAACAAAAGAGTTTATACAATTTGTGAAAAGGGAAAACAAAACAGCTATGTGAAAAGAATAGTCCCACTGGGTTCCAACTCTGCTATCGCCTTTATATCTTCGAGCGTCTCATCACTTTGCTGCTCAGTTGAAGATGAAGCTGACTGATCGATGCCGTTTGAACTTGATGTTGATACCGGATTCTGGATGCAAGGTGATCCAATGAGACATAGTATTATGCTTTAATCCCTAACTTTTGCCTGGACCGCCCTTTCGGGTTTTCAGTCCACCAGGATACCCATTTTTGCCCAAGCCGCCTTTTCAGGTTTTCGACTTGCCGGGTGTACAGATTTTTTTATTTCATCCCTCATTTTGCCCGAACCCTTTTGGTTCGCCGGGAAGCCCTAATTTTTGCCTAGGTATGTCAACCTAACGGTCTTTTTGTTCATGCGTAGTATTTTTTTACTATGTCTGCATTGGCGGGGTGAGGAAGGTCGTCACCATCCATGGTAGTTAGAATCATGGCTCCTCCTGAGAACACATGTTTAACCACAAATGGCCCTTCGTAGGTGGGGGTCCATTTTCCCCTTGGATCACTTTGAGGAAGGATGATGCGCTTGATTACCAGGTCCCCAACTTGATACTCTTGTGGTCTGACCTTCTTGTTAAACGCCCTGATCATCCGTTTTTGGTACGTCTGACCATGACATATAGCAGTGAGTCTCTTTTCGTCAATTAGATTTAGCTGATCAAGTCGCGTCTGGATCCATTCATCTTCACTCAGATCTGCATCCTTCATTATCCGGAGAGAGGGTATCTGGACTTCAATCGGCAAGACTTCCTCCATGCCGTAGACCAAGGAAAAGGGAGTTGCCCCGGTTGACGTTCTTGCTGAGGTACGGTACCCATGGAGAGCAAACGGTAACATCTCGTGCCAATCTTTGTAGGTCACTGTCATCTTCTGCACAATTTTCTTGATATTCTTATTAGCTGCTTCGACAACCCCATTCATCTTCGGCCGGTAAGGAGAAGAATTGTGGTGCTGTATCTTGAATTGCTCGCAGATCTCAATGATCATCTTGTTATTGAGATTGGTACCATTGTCCATAATGATCCTTTCTGGGACGCCGTATCGACAGACCAGGTTATTCCGAATGAACCGTGCCACCATGTTCTTGGTTACTGTAGCATAGGAAGCTGCTTCAACCCACTTCGTAAAGTAATCAATCGCTACGAGGATGAAGCGATGCCCGTTGGATGCCGTAGGTTTAATCTCGCCGATCATATCTATGCCCCACATTGCGAAAGGCCAAGGTGCAGTCAAGACATTCAGAGGAACTGGAGGAACGTGCACCTTATCTGCATATATCTGGCACTTGTGACATGTCCGAGAATGTTGGTAACAGTCAGCTTCCATTGTGGACCAGAAATATCCTGCCCAAAGGATCTTCTTTGCCATGGTGTGTCCACTGGAGTGTGTTCCGAAGGTACCTTCATGCAGCTCTGCCATGATCCTTTCTGCTTCAGTCTTATCCACACAACGCAGTAAGGTCGAATCATGGTTTCGCTTGTACAGAATGCCGTTGCTGTGGAAGAACTTCGCTGCGAACCTTCTCAAAAACTTCTTGTCGTTGACAGATGCACCTTCAGGGTATTCTTGAGCTTCCAATTACCTTTTCACCTCATGGTACCAGGGTTTTTCAGTTACTACCTCAGCCTCAAGATCGCAACAGTATGCAGGTTCGTCCAGTTTCCAAATGATGATCCGGGGAGCCTCATTGTCCCATTTGACTTTGAACATGGAAGACATCGTAGCCAATGCGACCGCCAACTGGTTCTCCTCTCTTGGGAAGTGTTCAAAAGTTATCTCTGTGAAATGGGGGATCAATGTCAACACACACTCTCTATAAGGAATAAGATTCGGATGTTTCGTATCCCACTCGCCTTTGATCTGATTGATCACGAGAGCGGAATCTCCGAAAACACTCAGAAACTTGATCCTTAAGTCAATCGCAGCTTGAAGACCCATGATGCATGTCTCATACTTCGCCATGTTGTTGGTGCAGTTGAAACATAGTCGGGCAGTAAGTGGAGTATGAGTGCCTTGAGGGGATATGATCACAGCGCCGATACCGTTACCCAAAGCGTTGGAGGCTCCGTCAAAGTGCATAGACCATCGGGATCCTTCCTCAGGTCCTTCATCCGGTCCAGGTACTTCACAATCAGTTATAATCATGATGCTCTCGTCTGGAAACTCGAAGTTCATTGACTGGTAGTCGTCCACTGCCTGGTGTGCCAAGTGGTCTACCAATACACTTCCTTTGATAGCTTTATGAGTTGTGTACTGGATGTCGTATTCCGTCAAGATCATTTGCCATCTTGCTATTCTCCCAGACAAGGCATGCTTTTCGAATATGTACTTGATCAGATCCATCTTTGAAATCAACAGAGTAGTGTGAGTCAGCATATACTGTCTCAGCCGGCGAGCAGCCCATACCAAAGCGCAACAAGTTTTCTCGAGCAGTGAGTATCGGGTCTCACAGTCGGTAAACTTTTTGCTAAGGTAATAAATGGCGTGCTCTTTTCGGCCAGACTCGTCATGCTGCCCCAGCACACACCCCATTGAGCTGTCAAGTACTGTTAGGTATAGTATTAGAGGTCTCCCTTCAACCGGTGGCATAAGGATGGGTGGTTCTTGGAGATACTCTTTGATTATGTCAAAAGCGGCCTGACATTCATCATTCCAACGTACTACCTGATCTTTCTTCAGCAGCTTGAAGATTGGTTCACAAGTAGCAGTTAGATGCGAGATGAATCGGGCAATATAATTCAGACGTCCTAGAAAGCCTCTGACCTCTTTCTCTGTCTTTGGAACTGGCATCTCTTGTATGGCTTTAACCTTGGCAGGGTCCACTTGAATACCTTTGTCACTCACGACGAAGCCTAGCAACTTTCCAGATCTTACCCCGAAGGTGCACTTGTTCGGGTTCAACCTCAGCTTGTACAATTTCATTCGGTCAAACAGCTTCTGCAGATGGTTAAGGTGTTCCTCCTCAATTTGGGACCTTGCAATCATATCATCGACGTATACTTCTATCTCATGATGGATCATGTCATGAAATAAAGCAACCATGGCACGTTGGTAGGTTGCCCCAGCATTTTTCAACCCGAATGGCATGACCTTGTAGCAGAAGGTGCCCCACTAAGTAACAAAGGTAGTCTTTTCCATATCTTCAGGAGCCATCTTGATCTGATTATAACCTGAAAAACCATCCATGAAGGAGAACACCTTGTGCTGAGCAGTATTGTCAACCAGGACGTCGATGTGAGGTAGGGGAAGTCATCCTTGGGGCTGGCCCTGTTCAGATCCCTATAGTCGACACACATTCTGACCTTACCATCTTTCTTTGGCACTGGAACCACATTGGCAACCCACTGAGGGTAAGAAGTCACTGCTAGAAACCTGGCATCGAACTGTTTCATAACCTCAGCTTTGATCTTTTCGGACATCTCTGGACGCATACGGCGGGCCTTTTGCTTAACCGGAGGGCATTCTTCCTTGGTAGGCAGATGATGGACCACAATGTCGGTATCCAACCCAGGCATGTCTTCGTAGGACCAAGCGAAAATCTCCACATAATCATGCAACATCTGAATCAACCGTTGTTTCACGCTGAGCTCTAGATTGACACCAATCTTAACTTCCTTTTTATCTGTCTCAGTACCCAGATTTACCGTTTCCACTGGCTCTTCATGTGGCTGAATGGCCCTCTCTTCCTGGAGTAACAGTCTTGCAAGCTCACCAGGCACTTCACAATCATCTTCACCTTCGTCTTCGGCTAAGTTGATCGGATTTTCGAAATCATAACTGGCAGTAGCAGAGTCGTTACCAGTGAGATCCAGAGTGGATTGAAACCTGTATGGGTGAGTGTGTGTAAATACAGCTGTTTTGCAATATATAAAGAAAGAAAGAAAGAAAGGGAGCACAAGATTTGAAATGCGAAAAACGTCCAATGTATTTATTCATGATATATGGAAATGACAGTTAATAAGCCCTCACAAATGAAGCCACGGTGCCCCGGGTAAGACACCGGGCCAGAAAGTTTCAGTTTATTGTTCATTACAAATTAAAGAAACAAAGGAATTCATTACTGCGTAACAAAAGTAACAGGTATGTGATCTTTTGCGGTCCAATTGTTCAATCCACCGTCAGTCGTCGGGTAAATCCAGCTATCGAACTCTGATTCCTCCGTATCGCTCTCAATAGCATTCACTCCCGGGTTGGTGATGATTACAGGAGGTCTTCCGATCCTAGCTTTGCGTACAGCCCTCTGAGCCTCTGCAGTAAAACCCAGCCCAAACTTGTCAGTTTTAGGAGTAAAATCAGGGAGCCTGCCCCAGTTAGCACATTCACCTTTCTCAATCACAGCCCGGGCATCCTTCAAGGAAGCCATCTTCAAAGGAGAACCCTCTTCAGTCACTGCTTCTGCTGCTGCCAATGTTTGAGGTACCTCTTCAAAATGTTGAAAGGAGGTTTCAATAAACTCCCCGTCCATCTCAATATACTGGAAGGAATTCAGATGACTAACCATATATTCTTCCTCCCCCTGCACAGTAACAATCTTCCCTCTGACAGGGTACTTGAGCTTTTGGTGTAGAGTGGAGGTCACTGCCCCAGCTTTGTGAATCCAAGGTCGACCCAGCAAACAGGAATAAGATGGACGGATGTCCATCACATAGAACGTTGAGTCAAATACTTGAGAACCCACACGAATAGGAATGTCTAGCTCACCATGAACCATCCTTTTCGACCCGTCAAAGGCTCGGACAATGATGTTACTAGGCTTCAACTCCAGGCCTTCACAATCCAACCGGTCTAAGGCCTTCTTGGGCAGTACATTCAGGGAAGAACCGGTGTTCACCAATACGTGTGCGAGAGTAGTGCCCCTGCATTCAATGGAGACATGCAGGGCATCATTGTGGTTCTTTACCTTGGCGGTAAGATCAGCATCCGAGAAACCCAAACCATTGTCGGCTGTCAAATTGGCCACACGGTCAGTGAATTGATCTGCAGATGTCTCTTGTGGCACGTGGGCCGTCTTTAGAAATGAAATCAGGGCCTTGGCATGGGCCTCTGAGCATAGCAGCAATGAGAGCATAGAGATTTTGGAGGGGGTATGCGCCAGCTGTTCAACGACGTTGAAATTGCTCTTCTTAATGATCTTAAGGATTTCCTCCATCTCTTGCTGGGAGGCTTCAACATTCACAGCCTTTGGTGCCTCCATCCGGGCAGGCTCATCATCAATCCCTTTGCCCCGAGTATTAGACGACTCGGCAGCATGGGTAGAAACTGGATCAGAAGTGGAAACAGGCGTACTTGCAGGCGTAATTATAAAGGTCTTCGGATAACTGGTGGCGCAATTTCAGGCGAGAAGAGCCTGCCACTGCGAGTTACTTTAGCTGGACCGGTGATATTGCTGATGCTGGTACCGGTGTTAAACTCCTGCTTTACTCCAAGTACATATACATCTACCCCATAGTGCCATGGGACAGCCTTGTCAGATTCATAGGGGAGGGGCCCCGGAACAGTAATAATGATGGGTGCAACAGACATGATCTTGATTGGCTTCCTCGGGGGAGCCTTGGTTGGATTGTTGAAAATTGTGACGACAAATACTTCTTCAACAGGAACAAAAGGAACAGCGGTCTTCTTGAACAAAATTTCCTTGCTATCCATCAGGCTTTCGATGCCTAACTTCAGCAACGGACAACCAGTAGGGAAAACAGCACACAGAAGGCAACCCTTGCTACAACCCGGAAATAAACTGGCTAGCAACAGGTTCCTCTTAACGGTCAATAGAGGGGTAGCAACATCATTCACAGAAACGGCATACAAGTTTTCATTAATAGCATTTACTCCATGTTGGGGCATAGGAGCAGTCACAACGTTTGGCCTTTCAGGTGCCTCAAACTGTATTTCCTTCGCGTCAATAAGGTACTGAACCTTATTTCTCAAGGCCCAACAATCATCAGTAGAATGCCCCGGGCTATCAGAGTGATACGCACAGCAGGCATTTGGATTATACTTGGGGAAGGCAGTGTTCATAACCTTCGGAGCCTCTCTGACGGTCACCAAGTTGGTCGATAGCAACTGCGGCAAGATCTGCGACAAGGTCATACTCAGCCGAGTGAATTCTCTTCTGGGTCTCTCAGCCCTTGGTTGGTTGGGTTTCCGAGGAGCGGCAGCAGGTTTTGCAATAACCACCGCGTTGACAGCTTGGCGGCGTTCTGGTTTGTCTTTCCTCCTAGGCCCATACACAGCACTAGCCTCCGTTTTGAAAGGCGTCTTCTCAGAACTTGAGGATGCACCTTTCTGTATCTTTCCTGATTTCATACCAGCCTCTATTCTTTCCCCGGTCAGGATGAGATCTGTGAACCCTGCAGATGAATTACCAATAAGATGATTGAAGAATGGCCCGGATAGGGTCCCTAAGAACATGTCCACTAACTCACGGTTGGTTAATGGAGGCTGCACCCTGCCAGCCAGGTCCCTCCACTTCTGCGCATACTCTTTAAAACCTTCTCCCGATCCTAGCGACATACCCTAGAGTTGGGTACGTGTAGGAGCGAGGTCGGCATTATACTGATACTGCTTGTAAAAAGCAGTAGCCAACTCCTCCCAGTTACGAACCTTGGTTCCATCCAGCTGATAGAACCATTCGAGATGAGTCCCTGAAAGACTCTCCTGGAAGAAGTGGATCCACAAGTTCTTGTCCACAGTATACGGTTGAATCTTCCGCACATAAGATCTGAGATGTAGCTTAGGGCAGGACGCCCCGTCATACTTTGCTAAAGATGGTGCTTTGAACTTGTGTGGGATCACCACACCAGAAGATAAACCCAAGTCTCCGAAATCCAAACCAGGCACTTGTTGAATTTCCATGGCATTCAGACGGTCTTCCAACTGCTTGTATTTGTCTTCAGCTGGAGGATACTGCTCCTCATTAAAATCAGTCCTGTTGTCAGAGACCACCAGACTAGGAACCCTTCCCCCTTGGGGATTGCCTTTACCTACAGAAGAACCAGCTTGCTCAACCTCATTCTGCAGTGTGTTACCAAACCTTCGGCCCGTGTTGAATAGTACAGTTCTCTTCTTCTTTTTCTTGACCAGCAGAGCCTTCAATTCCTCCTGTCCTTGGGCCAAACTCATAATCAGCTCTTGAAATTGGGCGTTCTGAGCCTGAAGGGCCTTGATGGACTGCTCGATAGATGATTCAGGATTCATGATGCTGAAATAAACAGCGAAGAACATTAAGCAACCTGAAAAGAAGAGTACCTGTGATGCACACGATGAATGGAATACGTATGATTTATGTTTTCAAAGACAATCGGGAATCAACTTTGTAAACAAAAAAGAACACACTTCATTAGATTCAACTTTGAAATTCAAATTGTTCAACAGGTTGCCCTTAGGCATTACATAAAATGGAAATACTGAAAAGGGAAATAAAACTTGTAAAAGAAGATTCAAAGCTCATCAGTGATCCCATGGTCTCCTCTTCTCAGTACGGATGTAGTCATTCAAGGCTCGCTCGTTCTCCAACTGCTTTGTCAGCTTCTGGATCTTCAATTCCTGCTCGTTGAACTTTTCCCGATAAGAATCCAGTTCTTCTCGCAATTGCGCCCAAGACCTTTTTAGTTTCTCAAGATCAGTAGGTATCTGAGGAGGGAGAACAGTTTGAGGAGCCCCATCTCTATCAGGACATTCAAGAATGAAGGGTCTGACAGCTTCGTACGGCATACCTAACTTCTGAGCACGGATGCGGACCCATTTGTAGTAGGCTTCCATAGGTAGAGAAGTCTTTGGTCCCAACTCTTGTGGGTCAGCTTTGTGAATTCTGTCCCAAGCCTTGATGAACCTACGACGCAGCTCGTCACTATCTACCTGAAACTCAAAACTGATGTGAGGCACCAACATCTCATGAGGCCCTGCTCTTCTGGCTCTTCCAAACTGACGGAGAGCTAGACATGGATTATAAGAGATCCCTCCTTGAGTACCAATCAGAGGAACATTAGGGTATTCTCCGCAACGGTCAATAACAGCTACTTCATCCAAACCTCTGAGAGTCCAAATGATGTCATTATCAGTGAGAGACATTAACCTATGAGCCCAACCTCTTCCTTCTTTGTTCTTCAGCACGAACTTAGGGAGGTGCGAAATAAACCACCTCACTAACAAAGGGATGCAACACCACAGAGTTCCTCTTCTTCGGGCAGTACGAGCATAAAGTTGTTGCAGGATATCACCCAAGAGAGTGGGTACAGGGTTCCGAGACATGAAGATCTTTATGGCAGTGACGTTAATGAAGTTATCAGGATTAGGAAACAAGACTAGACCATAGATTAAGAGAGCCAGAATGTCTTCATACGCCCTAAAGTCCAAGTCATTCCAGAAACTGTTAGCCTTACCAATCAGAAACTTGGCTAAGAAACCCTTAACTTTGCTTCTAGTCACCCAGTTGTCCATTACTTCTTTATGGGTCAAAGGAAGAGCTGCAGCAATCTCCTCAAACCTAAGAGTCTTTTCCCAACCAATGAAGGGAGTCTGATCCAAGATAGGGATGCCAAGCAAATCAGAGAACTCTTCCAGGGTAGGGACCAGCTGGAAGTCTTGAAAGGTGAAGCACTGGTATAGAGGGTCATAAAACTGGGTCAGGACACTCATCAGTTGTTGGTCCCACTTTGCCGTGACTAAACTGAGAAGAGAACCATGCCTATGGATGAAGGAAGTAGTATTTGGAATTCTGCTAACCAATTCTTCAAGCAACTCAGGTGGGTGAACAAAGTTGAACCGGATAGTATTCCTTCGCATAGGCATCATGATGTCCTACAAAACAGAGCAAAGGTGAAACCCTCTTGTCTTTGAAATGGTCAGTCCTTATGCAGGATGCATGCAATGCTTATGATGGCATGATGTTATGATAAAGCACACCATAAATATTCACAAAGGCAAACATGATAAGGCACACAAGTCACACAAGACAAGCCCTTAGAGTTTAGGCCAGCATGGGGTCTATGTATTACCCTCTTTCAGTTTGTTGGTTAAGACCTGTCCTATCAGAAGTAACCGGGTTCTAGAGGATCCCAATATCACTGACTACCCTCAATCGGTCATAACTCCAGCATCGCAATCTTTTCTTGCGGCAAGAACCATCACGAGAGTTTAGCCTCAATGGGCGTAGCATACTGCTACTGTTCTATTGGCCAAGTTGGGTCATTTAAGGTTCTAAGGTCGGTTGGTGCTTAATGACTCCTCAGAAGACCCATATTCTCCTTGTTGCGACACAAGGGATATCGGTATAGACCAAGGTGCCACACCAACGTAGCCACTGCTTCACCCATGTCGGTCTACGCCGGACAGGTCCCTCACAGCTTATGCTACCTAACAGGGTATCCCCAGATCCGGGTTAGGATCTATGTAACTCCGATGCAGCCCACAATAATAAAGCAAACAAGACATACAATTGAAAACATAAGTCTGAGCTATCCTAAGGTACACCTCACTTATAAGCTTATCCCCAGCAGAGTCGCCAGTTCTGTGATCGGTGGATCTGGAACTGACTGTTTAACACTGGTTCACAAAATGTCGCGGTAAGCAAGAGTCACCACCGTCTTTTATTTTCTCCAACATGGACAGGACAAAAGCACAGCAAAATTCCTTATGAGATAGTTTCTCGGTTCGGGAGGCAGATTTATAGAAAGGGAAGGTATTAGCACCCTTTCTATCCATGGTTATCCATGGGCTCTTAGATACTTGCTCATTGTGTTTTCAAAAGTGTTTGCTTTTCAATTGTGAGTGGGTTTGAAAAAGTTTCATTTAAAGATTTCAGATCGACTCTTGTATCAGTCCTCAAGAGTGTTTGAAAAATGGTTTTGAAAGCTTTTTGAAAAGTGTCGGTGTGAAAAGAGTTTTTGATTTGTTTTTTAGAGCAAGTATCTACGAGTCATCTACCTACCCTAAGGAATTAGGCTATGTAAATGTCCTTAAGGTAGTGCCCTCCCACCATTGAGAGGTAGGTAGCACCACCGTCGGAGGTGTTCTGGTCAATTCGTTTGTAGGGACAGTGTGGTCACCAGAGTAACAGTAGGACACCTTAGAAGCTACCCTTATGCCATTGATCCTTTTTTATTCCGAGGCAACCATTTCGAGGCAACTGGATCATGTCATGGACATAAGGACTTACTAAAACGTCCTATACTCGACGACCACGTTTCGAAGGTAAGGCAACAGTGAGGTGTACCCTAAGAGTGGTGTGTGAATTTGTGTGTTGTTTTCATGTTCATATTTGTCTTTGATCATTGTATCGTGATCTACGTTTTGCTTTTAATTAGTCATTCATTCTTTCATGCAATTAGAATTTAAAAGTGCGGAAATTTAAATGCGGAAAGTAAAATCCTACGCTATTACAAGGCGCGGGTCTATACATCGCCAAATTAACAAAGACCCGTTTTGAATAAAAATGTGGAAAGTAAAACCTAGTTACTATTACACAGCTTGAGCAGTTACATAATGTTCATAAGAAAATAAAATAAATGCGCGAAAGAATAAAAATAGAACGTTCGAGGGCGTTGGACCCTTTTAAAATTAAATTGAAATAAGAAAGTTAATTATTTATTTTATTAAAGAAAAGAAATGTTTTTTAGGTTTTTTTGTATTTATGAAATAAAGAAATTAAAATTGAAGAGAAACCCTAATTCTAAGTTGTTTTTAATTATTAATGAAAAAATATTCAAGTTTAACCTAATTTACTAAGTATTTAATGTACATGTTTATTTACAAAAATATTTAATAATTAATAATAATAATAATGATGAGAAAATTATTTATTAAAAAAAAATGATGGAAAGTTAAAAACCCTAATTTCTACATATTTTAATTTGTTAAGAAAAAGATTTAAGTTTTAAAACCTAATTTAACTAAATTAATTATTTAACATTTATTTACAAAATAAATTAATAGAAATTAAATATAATTAAACAAAATAAACATTTTTAGTTTCTGATTTTTCTTATGAAAATTATATTATTGGAAATTAAAGAAAACAATTAAAATAATTAAAAGAAAAGAAAAGGAAATTAAAAAAAAGAATACAAACAATGGGGGATGTCTGGCCCTTTTTGGAGGTGAATTGGAGCATTTTTTGCCCATTGAACAAGAAGCCTGTTTGACTTTCCAGCGCGTGTGCATGAGCGTTGACTGAGGTACATGGCGGAATTCACGTTATGTCCATTGGATTGACCATCAGATCCACTTGGCAGGCACAGGCGTTGGGATGCATGGTGGAAGATTTGAAGAGAACTGCATGGGAGCGCATTAAGGAAAAAAATATGGAATATGTGGGGGGACCTGGGAATCGAACCCAGGTCCCAATACCTGCCAGACACCTCAACGACCATCCAAGCTAGCGCGTTTCTTTGTTAACATAGTGCATGGGAAATATAATATACAAAACATGTTAGTTAGTGGTATTAACAACAATTTGCGCGCCAGCATTTGAATGGTCCAACCATCAGATGACACATATGCGTCTTCTTCGTTTTTGTACCTGTAATATAATCAAATAGCGGGGGTTTTAAACCCCCACTAACTGCAAACCATGAAAATAACGATTAGAGCATGGCCAAATATAAAAAGGGCGCGAGGTGTGGATTGATTTCGTCTTGAGGTCACGAATCCATTGGCATAGGTTTGGTGGCCTGATTTTTCCAGATGAAGAAACCCCTAAATTTGGAGCTCTGAAACCCTAGCAAACGTTAATGGCATATTTTGATATAGACATTATTAGTTCAATTAAATGGTACCATTAGCTTCAGAACATCATTGTTAGTAAGAATCAACCATTAAAACTCATGAACAATGCTTGAAAATTAAAACACGATAATGGAAAAGTTCATGAAAAGTGCAATGCTGTTCTACCAATTCTTGAGGTCTGGAGATGTGTTCTTGATTGCAACACGTTCCTGGATGTCTTGGCAATGTTTTGGAATGCTTTTCAAGCCTTGAATCGTCCTGTAACTAGGATTTCAGTGTTCAAGTTTTCAATGAAAAATTGCAAATTGGTTCTTGGTTTTCTGCGTAGCTTTTTTGTCCAATGGAATAGGTTTAGGTTATGCATATGTAAGTGAATGGAATTAGGTTAAAAAACCAAGCCCAAAGTCCACGCATTCATGTTTTCAATCTTTGATTTTTCCACATCCTTTTCCAATCTTTTTGCCATGTAAACTTGCCAAATATGGATGATTTTGTCCCTTTTGATTGATGCACGAGATCTCTTACATGTGTGGAAGAGATTTGCTGCATAAAAAAGATTTGAAAACATGATTTGGTATTTTTCTTATATTTAAATTTAATTAAATGAATTAATGATAATAAAAATTCAAATAATTAATCAAAAATAAGAAAATAACTCCCTTTGAGCCTAATGGGGCGTGCATAGCCTTTGGGTAATGATTCATGGAAGAATTTGTGGCCCATTAGCATTTTTGAAGCCTTTTGTGCAAAGTTGACTTTTCAAAATTCCCAAAAAGTTCCCAACTTCTACAAGGCATATCTTGCTCAATTTTGAAGCTATTAACATGTTCTTGGACATTTTGGAAAGGTCTTAAAGTCCTCTAACCAATGCCTTTGGTCCCATGTCATTTTGATTTACCAATCTCAAGTTATGGTCTTTGACTTAAAGTGCCTTTTTGTTGACTTTTGAAAATGACCTATAATGTTGAAATTGATAACTTTTTGTGAGAGCATTTATTGGACTTGAAGTGTGAAGATGAGTTGTAGAAAATGTCATTCTCTTAAAAATGAGCTTTGGATGGGATTTTTCTGATAAACCATGAGGAAGTTATGCCTTGGTCAATTTGCAGTTGACTTTTTCACCTGTCCCAAAATAAAAACTTTTACATCTTGAGACTTTTTGAGCCATACTTTGAGAATCATGATCAAGAATTGATCAAATGATGTTTGTGGCTTCAAAATAAGATGTTGACCAAAAATTTTGACTTTTGACTGTCAAATGACCATTTTGCCCCTGCAGTTGACTGTGAAGCATTTAGGGTTTTTGACTGTGCAATTTGATGTTGTGAGTCTTGAAACTTGACATATGGATGCTTGACAATGTATATAGGCATGTGGGACTTTTTTGGACCCTTGGAAACTTCAATTTCTTTGCAAGAACCAAAACCCTAATTTTGACTGTGTTAGGAGGCAATTTGGACTATGCAACCCTTGAGTGATTTTGAAGCTTGATCTTTGCAAATCTTGAAGAATATGGGAGGGAAAATTTTGGGGTACAACATTTTCCTTTCATGATCTGAAGGTAGAAGATGATTGAACACTAGAGTGCCCAGAAATTTGCACTCCTATGAAGCAACACTGATTATTGATGATGGCGGGAATGGGCTTACATATGCCATTTGATTAAGATGACAAAGAGTTGTCGGAGATGGGCTTAAAGATGCCATCCAAAATAGATGCTGATTTCACACATGGTCCCTTTGGGGGTTCCTGTTCCTGCTGTCCGAGGAGGAGTCCATTGGGGAATGTGGGTTTCTATTATTCTCCTGCTTGAGGAAAACTCTGTGGCGAACAAAGTCTAGGAACTTCAGTTGTCCAAGGCTCTGCTGAAGAGTTATCTCTGGAGAGATGATAGTTTGTTGTATTCTGGTTGAAGCCCAAGCTTCTAGTAATTTGCTGGGGGAGAATGAAATTATCTGCTATCTGGAGATGTATCAGAAGAAAAGCTGTGTAGGGCTATTTCAGGATGAGTCCGTGTTGGACTCCCTCTTAAGGGTTATATGAAGGAATATTTGACAACTGCTACCTCAATAGATAATGAAGGAACCTTTGACGATTGCTAACTCAATAGATAATGAAGGAATCTTTGACGATTTCTACCTCAATAGATAATGAAGGAATCTTGGACGATTTCTACCTCAATAGATAATGAAGGAATCTTGGATGATTGCTGTGATACGGTGGCAGAACCGACTATTATACTCATTTTTCTATTTTTTTCTGCAAATGTCGCGGTAAGCAAGAGTCGCCACCGATTTTCTTTTATCCAAAAATGGAAAGGGTGAAAAGAACAGAAAAAGACCTTTTTCGAGATTTCTGAGTAAGGGGGGTAGATTATGGAAAGGGAAGGTATTAGCATCCTTTCCATCCATGGTTTTCCATGGGCTCTTAGGTACTTACTCATTTTTGAAATTGCTTTCGTGTTTGTGTGTTTTGAAAAGTTTTGAAAATGCCTTAGTGCAGCGATTAACTTTATGGTAATTGTTGTATCAGTCCTCAAGAGTGTGATAAAGCGTTTTGAAAACTTAGTTTGAAAAGTGTTTGAAAGTGTGGTGTGAAAATTTGTTTGAGCAAGTACCTAACATTTATCTACCTACTTGAAAAAAGTTTTTTCTTTTCCTCCTATCCTTTAGAGCGTGTTATCCTACTATTAGTGAGTAGGTAACCCTAGTCGTCGGATGTTGATGGACTATCGAAAGGGACGTAATGGTCATTGAAGGCAACATGTAGGGATACCTTAGCATTTCGAAGGGACTATCATCATAAGATCATTTCTCGTAGGCAACTCGAGGGACATTTAGGGACTATGATCTTTATGATGACTTTAAACCGAGGGTCTTTGCTAAGAGTATCCCTACGTTTGATGGATATGACCATTCTCGAAGGCAACCAAAGTGAGAAATACCCTAGGGGTGCAAGTGTGCAATAATGTGATATTTTAGATATTTTATCTTGAATTTAGTGATCTACTAATTGATTGATTAATCATACACTCCTAGGTTGCTAGCAATTATATACAAGCATATAAAATATAAAAGCGAGAAATAAAGGCCCTACGCTATTGCAAGGCTTTGGTGTAGATACATAAATAATTACTGAAAAATAAAGTGCGGAAATAAAACCCTAATTAAACTATTACAAACCGAGCACAGTTAAATAATTAACAAAAAAAAAGCTAAAGTAAATAAACGCGGGCATGAATTGGAAATACGTCTAAAATCCTAAGTGAAAGGAATTTTTGTTTGTTTTTGTTATGAAAAGAAATTGAATTAAAAAAAAAATCCTAAGTCTATTCAATTTTAGTTTTTTAAGAAAATATTAGAATAATTAATTAATTATTTGACAAAATTAATTTACTGTAAAAAATTAAGCCTAATGTTTTTGTGGTTTTTTAGTGTTAATTAAAGCTTAGAAGAAGTAAGGACAAGCAGCCCATCAAAAGGAAACAAAATCGAAAGGCCAAAAATAGGAAACAAAAAGAATGAATTCTTGGAAGCAAGGTCTGGGTCGAAGAGGCATGGGTTGCTCTTCGATCCAATGAGCTGATCGAAGACCTCCATCGGAGGTCTTGGGGGCGCTAGATCTGCAAGCAAATTCGTTAGAAATTAAAAATGAAAGGCCTGGGATTCGAACCCTGGTCCCTTCGATTGAGCGAATTCCCTTTCGCCACTCGAGCTGCTTGCTCATTCGAAATACATGTCACCTGCTTTTGGTCCTGCAAATTAGTTAATTCGAAGATAAACAGAACAAAAAACATCCCAGTCGAAATCAATCCCTGAACCCAGATCTGGGCTGGTTTCGATTTGTCACAGCAAGTATCATGGATTTTAAAAGTATCCAGCTTCGAAAAACTCTATCCATGGTGTTCAAACGTATGAACACTGCAACTTGCATACACTTTGTTAAACCATTGACAAATAATAACAAAAACTATGAATATGCAATCATGAGTCTAATTTTAAGATTAAGTGAGATTGAATATTTTTACCACTAGAGGCGTCTGAATCAGTAGTACTGGGTGTGAGATGGCTGGGGCACGAATGAGTGTACGCCTGTGTGAACTCTAAGAACACGATCGGAGTGTCAACCTGGACGGAAGGTGCCTGCAACAGAGTTTTAACAACTTTGGAATGTGATTCTATTTTCCAGACTTTCGTGGGGTAAGCAACGTTTTCTTCTAAGGCAGCCTCCGTGTGTTTTTCGTGTGGCAATATGTGTGTGTCTCTGTGAGTTTCCGTCCATTTTTCTCTGGGATCATGAGGTTTATATAGACATGGGAATTTAGGTTAACATTTATTTATCAAATTTTGGTCCATTATGATGAAGAGATTTGATTTCTTCATAAAGACTTGCTATATTTGATTCAATCACGTGCCAATCTATTTTCATGCGTTACTGCCAGCCTGTTATGAGTTGTTTGGGCCTCCAATATGATGAAAATCGAAAGCTGACCTGCCCCTGCAGATCCACTTGCCTTCGAATTTGCTCTCTTCGATAACTCTAAGCTCCAATTCGAATTACTCCAGCTTCTATTGCGTAGCCCCTTCGATTAAGCCTCCCTCTTCTTTGATTTCTTGATTAAAAAAGAATCACCCTGGTCGAATAAGATCTTGTGGGGTTGGGAGCAAACAAGGCAAGAATCAGGCCTTTAACTCAGGAATTGAGTCCACAATCAGCATTGAATTCTTGCCATATTTGCAAGGACAACATGCCATTTTGAACTTTGGGTGAACCTGGACAGGTTAGGATATGTGTTTTTTCTTAGTCATGCCAGCCTATTTCATTCCTTCGAATCTTCCTTCTTTGCCAACTTCAAAGTCTAATTCGAATTTATTCAGAACATTCCCTATTAGACAACTTCGACCAGCCTTTGGCCTTGTGATGAGTCTAAGTTCTGATTCGAAGTGTTCAGAACTTCCTTCATCAGAGCATCTTAAATTAAGACAAACTCTACACTGAAATTCCATTCGAAGGTCATTTCATTCTGATGTTCTGATTGAGGGAAACTCTGAAGTTCCATTCGGAAGACACTCTGAAGTTCCAGTCGAAGGACCTTTTGGAATTCCAATCGAAGGACCTTTGTCCAGATACCAATCGAAGGGTACTTGTTAAAATTCCAATCGAAGGACACAATTACAATGCCAATCAAAGATACTTGTTAAACTTCTAATCGAAGGACACTATTATAATGCCAATCGAAAGGTACCTGTTAAAATGAAAATCGAAAGGTACTTGTTAAAATTCCAATCGAAAGATACATGTTAAACTGCCAACCGAAGGACACTGTTAAAATGACAATCGAAAGGCACTTGTTAAAATTCCAATCGAAAGGTACTTGTTAAAATGCCAATAGAAAGGCCTTGTTAACAGGCCAAATGAAGGACCTTTGTCCATGCCAATAGAAGGGCGTTATGTAGATGCCAATTGAAAGGAATTTTGGAGGTTCCAATCGAAGGAAACTTAAAAACATCACTCACAAATTCTCCTTTTCTTTAGGCAAAGGTTTGTGACTAACCTTGTAGGGAAAGCACTTGGAAAACTTGAGAGGGAAAATTTTGGGGTACAACAGCTGCCCCTGTTCAATCTTCTTAAACCTGAGGATGTAGAATGGTTGGTCTGCCTTTCGTGATATGAAGGTGGAAGATGATTGAACACTAGAGTGCCCAGAAATTTGCACTCGTCTGAGATGATACTTAATTGTCTATATAGTATTGGGAATGGGCTTATAGATTCCATTTGGAAAAGATGACAAAAGATCGTCGGAGATGGGCTTAAAGATTCCATCAGAATGTGACGGAGAGTCGTCGGAGATGGGATTACAGATTCCATCCAGAACAATGATGATTTCATGAGATATCCCTTTGTGGGAATTCCTGCTCTTGCTGTTAGAGAGGACTCCACTGAGGAATTTTTGTCTCTGTCTTGGAACATAGAGTTTTAGGAGCTTCAGTTGTCTGTTACTCTACTGGGGAGTCATCACTTGATTGAAGAGACGGAAGTGAACTGCTATCTGGTCAGAATCCAGGCTTTACAGTGGCTTGCTGAGGATAATAAGGCTAACTATTATATGGTCGTGCTCCAGGCTTCACAATGACTTACTGGGGAGATGAGATTAAACTGTTATCTGGTCAAGATCCAGGCTTCACAGTGTCTTGAATTGTTGTTAACTATTATCCGGTCAGTTTATGGGTTTCATAGCTTCTTTAACTGGAATATAAATCTTAGTATCAATTTGACTAAACCAGAGGAAGGCCTTGGATTAGCTTTGACTATCATAGTAATCAGGAGAATCATAGTATTTATTCAACTGACCTAGACGAAAGTCTTGGAGTATCTTCAACTGGCATAGTAATCAGAGAGATTCTTAGTGTCGACCTGTCTGACCCAGAGAAAATCTTGGGCTAACTTTGACTGGCATAGTAATCAGGAGAATCTTAGTATCGATTCAACTGACCCAGACGAAAGTCTTGGAACTTCTTCCACTGGAATATAAATCAGAGAGATCTTAGTGTCGACCTGCCTGACCCAGGGTAAATCTTGGGCTAACTTTGACTGGCATATTAATCAAGAGAATCTTAGTATCGATTCAACTGACCTAGACGAAAGTCTTGGAATATCTTCCACTGGAATGGTAATCAGAGAGATCTTAGTGTCGACCTGTCTGACCCAGGGAAAATCTTGGGTTAACTTTGACTGACATAGTAATCAGGAGAATCTTAGTAGCGATTCAACTGACCCAGACGAAAGTCTTAGAATATCTTCCACTTGAATGTTAATCAGAGAGATCTTAGTGTCGACCTGTCTGACCCAGTGGAAATCTTGGGTTAACTTTGACAGGCATAGTAATCAGGAGAATCTTAGTATCGATTCAACTGACCAAGATGAAAGTCTTAGAATATCTTCCACTGGAATGGTAATTAGAGAGATCTTAGTGTTGACCTGTCTGACACAGGGAAAATCTTGGGTTAACTTTGACATGCATAGTAATCAGGAGAATCTTAGTAGCGATTCAACTGACCCAGACGAAAGTCTTGGAATATGTTTCACTGTAATGGTAATCAGAGAGATCTTAGTGTCGACCTGTCTGACCCAGGGAAAATCTTGGGTTAAATTTGTCTGGCATAATAATCAGGAGAATCTTAGTAGCGATTCAACTGACCCAGACGAAAGTCTTAGAATATCTTCCACTAGAATGGTAATCAAAGAGATCTTAGTGTCGACCTGTCTAACCCAGGGAAAATCTTTGGTTAACTTTGACTGGCATAGTAATCAGAAGAATCTTAGTATCGGTCAACTGACCCAGACAAAAGTCTTAGAATATCTTCCACTGGAATGGTAATCAGAGATCTTAGTGTCGACCTGTCTGACCCAAGGAAAATCCTAGGTTAACTTTGATTGGCTTAGTAATTAGGAGAATCTTAGTAACGATTCAACTGACCCAGGCAAAAGTCTTGGAACCTCTTCCACTGGAATGGTAATCAGAGAGATCTTAGTGTCGACCTGTCTAACCCAGGGAAAATCGTGTGAGGACATGTTTTTGAGGAAAAATCCTGGAATAGCCCTTTGTTAGACGTAGCTTGTTAATTTGATCTTTTCCCTGAAAGGTAAAGAGTTAGTCGTATGCAATTTCATGATGTATGAAATGCATTGTGATGACGTTCTGAAAATAAATGAGATTGTGCTGTATGCAATATGTATGCGCAAGCCATGGTGTATGAATATGGGATGCTATTGCGGTATTTCTTAGACGGGGAAAATAAATCCCGAACTACTGCTGAAGAGTATTGGGAAGCTGAATTCTTCATTTCCGCTAGGGATGGTGAATGGAGATGACTATGCTGGGGATTTACTCCTTTCTGTTTACGAATATTCTGCTAGGGAGAGACTCTGCCTGAGAATAACTCTGGGGAATAACTCTGTTTGAGAGAGGAGATGTCTTGCTGGAAGATTTTGCCGATTCGGAGAAATAAACTTCGCTAGGGGATGAACTTCCGTAGCTGGAGAAATGAACTCTGTTTGGGATTGAATTCCGTATTCATAGGAATAAACTCTGCTTGGGAGGAGGTTCCGCAGTCATAGAAATAAAATCTGCTCGGGAGAAAGCTTTATAAACCGTTTGCGATTATAAAACTCGGTTGGGGAATATAGATATCGACTTCCGAAGGAACTTTGCTGGGGAAAGTAACTCCTGTTTGGGGAAGTTGAGATCAAAAATTTTGGTTGCCTCTACTCTGTGGGGAGTGTAGATGTCACGGGGTTGTATGCTGAGGATACAATGATGACTTTGCATCAAGATGTTTTTGCCCCTGTATCTGTTGGAGAAAGTACCTGCGGAGGCTTTGTGGATGGATCTATGTGTGGAAATAAGTGTCGGAATGACATCCATCTCTGGATCGTACCTTAATTGTTGCTAGAAGATGATCTAAATAAGTATTAGGATGACATCCGTCTCGAGATCATACCTAAACTATTGCTATAAGATAGTCTGAACTAAGTATCAGGATGACATTCGTCTCTGGATCGTGCCTGAACTGTTACTAGAAGATAGTCTGGATTAAGTATCAGGATGACATCCATTTTGGGTCGTACCTGAACTGTTGCTAGAAGGGAATCTGGAGTAAGTGTCAGGATGACATCCATCTTTGGATCGTACCTGAACCGTTTCTAGATGAGAATCTGGAGTAAGTGTCAGGATGACATCCATCTTTGGATCGTACCAGAACCGTTTCTAGATGAGAATCTGGAGTAAGTGTCAGAATGTTTCCGTTGGGGAAGGGAAACTCTGTAATCCACTTGGGGAATCCCGAGAAGCTTGGCGACTTCATTAGGGAATTTTCATTGGAGCAGTAATTTGGAGATTTTGCTCAGTCGAGGGTATGAGAACACCTAACATTGATAGGTTGTAAGCTAAGAATATGGCGGTGACCTTGTAGTAGAATGCCCTTGTCTCGATACCTGTTGTAGGAAATATCAACCGAGGATTTTGTAGATGGTTTGACTATTATCCCAACTCTTGGAGTCCTTGGTGAATGCAGATCAGGGTAATAAACCTTCTACTGACTAGACAAGTGACGAGATGACGGGACATAGTCGTACGCTTTAATCCCTAACTTTTTCCTGGACTGTCTTTTCAGATTTTCAGTCCACCGGGATACCCTTTTTTGCTCAAGCCGCCTTTTCAGGTTTTCAACTTGCCGGGTGTACATATTTTTTTTATCCCTAATTTTTGCCCGAACCATTTTGGTTCGCCGGGATGCCCTTATTTTTTCCTAGGCCAGTCAACCTAGCGGGTCTTTGTTCATGCGTAGTATTTCAGACTATGTCCACGTTCACCGGGTACAGAGAATTGTCATTGTCCATAGTAGTTAGTGTTGCCACACTGCCCGAAGATGCTTGTTTGATAGTACATGATTTATCGCTGGAATTCATGCCCAATGCCCCAAGTGATTCATATGGAGATCTGCCCCTGGCTATTTGGCATCTTTGAGAAATTCCTTGAATCTTTACTTGACTTTCCCAGATGATGGACAATGATCATGCCGTGCCCATTGGTTGGAAGTATTTTTCCACTTGAGGTGATCCTTTTCATTGAGAAGGTTTTTGGTTTACTAGATATTTGTCATGCGAATTTCTCTGCTATTTAACAAATAGTCATATGCAAACAATGGTATTTTAAGAAAGCAAAGCTTATGTCTGTCTTGAATTTTTTTTTGAAAATTCATTTTTTAGTAAAACAAATTTTGCAAGAGAGTGATATCAACTCATGATTTATAGCATACCTTATAGGAGTCAGGATACCTTTTGTAATAGTATGCTTTCGAACTAACCCATGCTTCAGCTAGGACTTTTAAGGGTTATAACGTAGCCTGGTTCACGGTTCAAGAAACAAAGGATAAAGGCTCAAATTTTATTTGTACCCAACCCACTCTTCGTGATGTTCTTCAGTCCTATGTTCAGTTAATTGTGCGTTTAGATCCCAATTGAGTTTGGATTCTTTGCTCTAATACTTGGTGATGGTTCAAAAATTGAACGTTTGTTTGAGAAGGCAGTCATTTTTGTAACCTTTTCTTTTGTTGAGGATTTGTAGGAACTTTTTTTTTATATTTTGTTATCCCTTCTTTTTCCTGAATTGTTTCTTTTGTGATTACAGTCAGCGGGATGCCCCCGTTTTTTTCTTAAGTCTCCTTCATAGGTTTTGACTTAGCGGGCTTTTATTTTGAGAGATAATGACTGTCTGTTCTTAATGATTATGTGGAACCATCACCATATTTTAGAGAGCATCTTCTACACTATTTGTCGTGTATGAAGGGAAAGCTTGTTACTGAATGCACATCTGAATTAACTGAGAGAACTACCCTGCCCCAAGTTATGATTAAGGGTTTTAATTTGTGTGAAAATAAAAACTCCTACTTCTTTGGCTCAAAGGGGTTGACTAGGGATTATCTTCCTTATAACTCCACTGTTTAGGATTTGAAACAATACCTGTACATATTTAGCGGGGTCTGTTCATAAGCATACTGTAGAGATTATGGTATCATTTTCGTCATCCTCCCTCTAAAGGCTTACAACTTTTAATCAAGAGTCGAATATCACAAAAAGGAAGTAAGAACGCATTTTTGAAATAGTGAATATGAATGAATTGGTTCAAGACAAACATATGCAATACAATGATGAAATAAAAAAGTTTGACATAAATAAGTGTTTGAACAAATCAAAAGACAATTACAACTTGAAAATTCTAATGAACGAAAAGCCTTCTTGTCAGAACTTGTCACTTCAGATGGTGTGCCTTGGAGGGATGACAGCAAAATTCCACTTGACCATCTTTTGTAAACTCCATCACTCTTTCATCAATCAAGTTTTGAATTTTATATTTCAACATCCAACAATCGTCAATATCATGACCCAGACTGTTGGAGTGATATACACACCTTGCATCAATATTGTAGTTAGGGGAATAAGTCTTGGGATTCAGATGAGGCCCTATCAACATAACCAGATTCATCCTCAACATGTGTTGTAAATCTTGAGACATCGGCATGTTTAGTTTGGTAAACTGCCTCTTGGGTGTATCCGACTTACTCTGATTAACCCGTTGTTTTTGGCGAGGTTGTTGTTTGACCCGTGAGGTAGTACCAATTTATAAAGGTCTACTCTTCACCAAACCAACCTCTTATCTTCTCAGAAGTTGATCAATGACTTGGTTCCCAGCCTCGAATGCTTGCTTCACACGGTTGTATCTGTCTTGATGAAGTTTGTTGATAATGGCTCTCAGCTCTTCTTGTACCCGGGCTAGGCCTTGGATAAGAGTCATCTGCCCCAACATATAGGTTCTCATTGCTTCTACCTCATCTTGTAGTTGTTCCAATCGTTCGTCCTTATTGTCTTAAGGACTTTTCTTGGCCAGGTCCCCAGCGAGGAGTGCTTTCAACTCTTCCTGCCCCTTGGATAGGCTTTAGCAACATTTCCATGAACCGAGCCTCTTGAATTTGGAGATCTCTGTTGTCTTGTTTGAGAGCCATTGCTGAAATAAACAGCGAGAACATGAGAGACCTGTACTGGAGACTACCTGTTATGCAATGACATGTATGATATGCAAATGTTTTCAAGGATCTCGCGGGGTAAACAAAAAAATGTCAGAAGTTGAAATTTGCTGCTTTGATTGAAGAACTTCGTATCGTTGAAGGTACTTCTATAAGATTCAAGCTCACCATATCAAGTGGGTCACAGCCCCTGACTCAAGTTTTCGTGTTTTGATCTTTTGACGACATTGGCTAGAGGAAAATAAATCCCCTTGCCCCTTGCTAGACGTCTGATTTATCCTAACCTGCATCACAAACCCTTGAGATCCTTGAAATGGTTAAGGAAATGTTCTGGCATGATGTTATGATGTGTATTATATGCGTTAAGAAAAAGTGTAAGGTTATGTAAGCAAGTAAACCCTGTAAAGAATTCAAGTTGTTATACAATGAAGGCAAATAAGTCACACAAGCAGCCTTAGGTTTAGGCTTGCATGGGGTTTGTTGGTAAGTACCCTCTTGAAGTTTAGTTGGCTTAACCTGTCTTAGAAATAGTAACCGGGTTCTAAGGAGTCTCAATATCACTGATCTTCCTTTATCGGTATTATCTCAGCTTAACAATCTTTTCTTGCGGATGAAACATCCCGAAAGTCCAATCTCAATGAGTGTAGTATCGAGTATCAACCAATTCTCAGCTTTACACCGAGACCGGCTATCTCACTACTTTCTAATGGTCAAGTTTGTTCAACTAAGGTTCTAAGGTTCGTTAGTGCTTCACGACACCATGCGGAGGCCCCGTATTCTCCTCGATTTGACACAAGGGATACCGGTACCAACCAAAGTGTCACACCTACACAGCTATCGCTTCAACCATATCGATCTACGCCGTACGGTCTCCACGATCTATTGCTGCTTACCTAAAAAGTGTTCCCAGATCTGGGTATAGGATCTATGCAAGAATACCCCAACAAACCTTTAAAAGTAAAGCAATCAAAGAAAGCAATTTAAAATGATCTAGACCCTAAGGTAAACCCCCACTTTATAATTATCCCCAGTAGAGTCGCCAGTTCTGTGATACGGTGGCAGAATCGACTGTTATACTGGTTTTGCGTTTTTTGTTTGCAAATGTCGCGGTAAGCAAGAGTCACCACCGACTTTTCTTTTATCCAAAAAAGGAAAAGGTGAAAAGAACAAAAAAAGACCTTTTTCGAGATTTCTGAGTAAGGGGGGTTGATTATGGAAAGGGAAGATATTAACACACTTTCCATCCATGGTTTTCCATTGGCTCTTAGGTACTTGCTCATTTTTTAAATTGCTTTCGTGTTTGTGTGTTTTGAAAAGTTTTGAAAATGCCTTAGTGCGGCGATTCACTTTATGGTAACTCTTGTATCAGTCCTCAAGAGTGTGATAAAGCGTTTTGAAAAATTTGTTTGAAAAGTGTTTGAAAGTGTGGTGTGAAAATTTGTTTGAGCAAGTACCTAACAATTATCTACCTACTCGAAATTTTTTTGTTCTTTTCCTCCTATCCTTTAGACTATGTTATTCTACTATTAGTGAGTACGTAACCCTAATCGTTGGATGTTGAGGGACTATCGAAAGTGATGTAATGGTCATTGAAGGAAACATGTAGGGATACCTTAGTATTTCAAAGGGACTATCATCATAAGATCATTTCTCGTAGGCAACTCGAGGGACATTTAGGGACTATGATCTTTATGATGACTTTAAACTGAGGGTCTTTTCTAAGAGTATCCCTATGTTCGAGGGACATGACCATTTTCGAAAGCAACCAAAGTGGGAAATACCCTAGGGGTCCAAGTGTGAAATAATGTGCTATTTCAGATATTTTATCTTGAATTTAGTGATCTAATGATTGATTGATTAATCATATATGCCTAGGTTGCTAGCAATTATATACAAGCATATAAAATATAAAAGCGAGAAATAAAGGTCATATGTTATTACAAGGCTTTGGTGTAGATACATAAATACTTACTGAAAAATAAAGTGCAAAAATAAAACCCTAATTAAACTATTACAAACCGGAGTGTCAACCTGGACGAAAGGTTCCTGCAACGGAGTTTTAACAACTTTGGAATGTGATGCTAGTTTCTGGACTTTCGTGGGGTAGGCAGCATTTTCTTCTGAGGCAGCCTCCATGTGTTTTTCGTGTGGCAATATGTGTGTGTCTCTGTGAGTTTTCGTCCATTTTTCCCTGGGATCATGAGGTTTATATAGACAAGGGAATTTAGGTTAACATTTGTGTATCAAATCTTGGTCCATTATGATGAAGAGATTTGATTTGATTTCTTCATAAAGACTTGCTATATTTGATTCAATCACGTGCCAATCTATTTTCATGTGTTACTACTATCCTGTTATGATTTGTTTGGGCCTCCAATATGATGAAAATCGAAATCTGACCTGCCCCTGCAGATCCACTTCCCTTCGAATTTTCTCTCTTTGATAGCTCTAAGATCCAATTAGAATTACTCAAGCTTTGATTGCATAGACCCTTCGATTGAGCCTCCCTCTGCTTCGATTGCTTGATTCAAAAAGAATCACCCTGGTCGAATAGGCTCTTATGGGGTTGGGAGCAAACAAGGCAAGAATCTGGCCTTTAACTCAGGAATTGAGTCCACAATCAGCATTGAATTCTTGCCATATTTGCAAGGACAACATGCCATTTTGAACTTTGGGTGAACTTGGACAGGTTAGGATATGTGTTTTTTCTTAGTCATGCCAACCTATTTCATTCCTTCGAATCTTCCTTCTTTTCCAGCTTCAAATTCTAATTTGAATCTATTCAGAACATTCCCTATTAGACAACTTCGACCAGCCCTTGGCCTTGTGATGAGTCTAAGTTCTGATTCGAAGTGTTCAGAACTTCCTTCGTCAGAGCATCTTAGATTAAGACAAACTCTTCACTGAAATTCCATTCGAAGGTCATTTCATTCTGATGTTCTGATTGAGGGAAACTCTGAAGTTCCAATTGAATGAAACTCTGAAGTGCCAGTCGAAGGACCTTTTGGAATTCCAATCGAAGCGCCTTTGTCCATACCAATCGAAGGACCTTTGTCCAGATACCAATCAAAGGGTACTTGTTAAAATGCCAATCGAAGGACATTATTACAAAGCTAATCGAAAGATACTTGTTAAACTACCAATCGAAGGACACTATTACAATGCCAATCTAAAGGTACTTGTTAAAATTCCAATTGAAAGTTACTTGTTAAAATGCCAATCGAAAGATACTTGTTAAACTGCCAACCGAAGGACACGGTTACAATGCCAATCAAAATATACTTGTTAAAATGCCAATTGAAAGGTACTTGTTAAAATGCCAATCAAAAGGCCTTGTTAACAGGCCAATCGAAGGACCTTTGTCCATGCCAATCGAAGAGGGCTATTTAGATGCCAATCGAAAGGCATTTTAGAGATGCCAATCGAAGGAAACTTAAAAACATCACTCACAAATTCTCCTTTTCTTTAGGAAAAGGTTTGTGACCAACCATGTAGGGGAAGCTCTTGGAAAACACGAGAGGGCAAATTTTGGGGTACAACAATTGCTACTTCAAAAGATAATGAAGGAATTTTTGACAATTGTTACCTCAACAGATAATGAAGGAATCTTTTACGATTGCTACCTCAACAGATAATGAAGGAATCTTTGATGATTTCTACTTCAATAGATAATGAAGGATTCTTGGACGATTGCTACCTCAATAGATAATGAAGGAATCTTGGACGATTGCTACCTCAACAGATAATGAAGGAACCTTTGACGATTTCTACCTCAATGGATAATGAAGGAATCTTGGGCGATTGCTACCTCAATAGATAATGAAGAAATCTTGGACGATTTCTACTTCAAAAGATAATGAAGGAATCTTTGACGATTTCTACCTCAACAGATAATGAAGGAATATTTGACGATTGCTACCTCATTAGTTTAAAGAAGTGTTTGTTTGTGGAAGATTTTCTTGAAAGTGATTTTGAAAATTTCCTTTGTAATGATTCTTGTTTCTATAAGAATGCGTACAAAGGGCTTTGACTTTTGAAAATGTTTCAATTGAAAGTGTTGGTGTGTAAATTGTTTTTTTTGTTATGAGCAGGCAAGAAACTACGAGCGTCCTACCTACTCAAAAGGTCTAAAGTTCTTTTCCTCCTCCTTTAGATGTTGTTATCTTATCATTGATTTGGTAAGAAGCCCCATCGTTGGATGTATGAGGGACATTCTAAGGGACATACAGTCATAAAGGCAACAATGTAGAGACGCTTTAGCAATTTTTGTTTAGGGACTAGAGCATTTACTGAAAGGCAACTGTAGGGTCATCGAGGGACTATGATTTTTGATTTATGGGTCTTTGCTAAAGCGTCCCTGCCTCGAGGGACATGACTGTTTTATTTCCGAAAGCAACCAAGGTGGGGTACCCTAGAGGTGTATATGTGCATGTGTGTTATATTTCAGTTATTTTTGTCTTTTTTGTTAGGTTTTCTAGCATTTTGTTATTAGTCTTTCCATACAAGCCTAATTACTAACAGTTAATATATATATTGATGAAATTTAAAGTGCGAAAAGTTAAATCTATGCTATTACAGGGCTTTGGGGATTAGTTACATGTCCGAAACTTGGAAAATTAAAAGAAAGCGATAAAGTCCTAATTTAATCTCTATTACATCCCATGAGCAGTTACAATAATATGAAAAATTCGAAAAATAAATAAATGCGCGAACGGATTAAAAGGGACGTCTAAATCCTAAGGAAAAGAAATATTTTTGTTTGTTTTTTATTTATAAAAGAAACTAAAACTTAAGTATATTTAATTTTAAATTAAGGAAAAGGTTAAAATAATTAATTAGTTAATTATCAAAATTTAATTTGATTAATAAAACACTAGCCTAAAGTTTTTTGTGATTTTGATTTAATGGTTAGTTTAACAAGAGAAATAATGAAGAAAAAAAAATAAAGATACAAAGGGGGCATCCTTCTATCCATAGAAAAAAGGGCTTTTCGATCCAGAGGGGACGCTTCCATTCAATCCAGGGAAAGATGGGATTTTTGATCCAGGAGGGATGTTGCCTTTTGATTATGTGAAGGGTGTTTCCCTTTGATCTAGTGAAAGGATGTGGCTTTCGATCCAGAGGGCGTTGCTAGAAGGGCCTGATGGATCACCTGTGAGGGAACTGAATCTGCAAAGATATATTAACAGAACAAACATGTAGGACTTGGGTATCAAAACCCAGGTCCTCTGATCCTGCGCGCGTTGGGTCTATTCAGGATATATCTATAGCAAGTGTTAGCAACAAAACAAATGCAGACCTGGGTGTCGAACCCAGGTCCTTAATCTTGAATTAGATCGAATGAACAATAAATTCTAATATGTCATGCAAATGTAAGTTTGATCTTTTTACCCATTCTTACCAATGGTGATATATGAATTTGTGGTTTCAGGCCTGGGTACCCTTGTTTAAGGATTGCTTCAATTTGGCGCTTCTGGATATGGGGATACTTGCTTAAGGGCTCAGAATGATTGAAAAATCCTTAGGAAACCTCCAAGAATGTGTTTTTTAATTTCGTGTGACTCTCTCTCCGATTGTGTCCAGCCTCCTTTGATCTGGCTAGTGTGTGAAGATGTGAAAAACACAAGAAGGGGGGTTGAATTGTAAAACTTAAAACAAATTCTTAGACAACACTGTATTTTTATCCTGGTTCGTTTGATCTCAAACTACTCCAGTCCACCCGTCAAGGTGGTTTCGCCTCTCTCCAACGAGGTCTTAATCCACTATATTCAAAGGATTACACAGCTACTTTAACAACTGTTAAAGTCTTCTTGAGTATAACCATAAACCGATTTATCTCAAGGAAATCTCTTACAAATAATAGAACAAGAATGTGTTTAACGTTTTCTAATAAAACAGTATATCACAACTGTGATAATTACACAATTTAAGCTTTTGAATAAACTGAATTTGCACAGCGTTTGAGTAAGCGTGGTTTGAAAGCTTTTGCAAATTGTATAGGTGCATGCGTGCGTATTTTCTCAGGCAGTCTTGTTTATATAGTCAAGGCAGAGACGTTGTCCATAAAGCCATTTCAATGATAATAACGCACTTTCCTTTTTGAGAAGATCTTGTCTGAAGAGAGCCGTTAGCATTAATTCTGTCTTTAATACATAGTAACGCTTCAGAGTCTTCTTTGCTTATGATAACGCTTCTGAGTGCTGATGACTTGGTAAGGATCTTTGATTAGAGTCAGAGTGTATATGTTATACGCAGATTCTGGTCATCAAGCTTCAGCGTATATTCTAGTCATCAAGCTTCAGCGTGTAGCACTTGTTACTGATCTTCTGATGCTTCTGATGTATTACTGATCTTCTGATGCTGATTCCATCAGAACTTCTGCATATATAAAACATAATTTTAAGAAGCATATTTTTTCTATATATCTAACTTGGAATTTATTTATTCTTTGTATTTTGTTATCATCAAAACTCTAATCAAGGGTTGTAGAATCAAACTATGTTCTAACAATCTCCCCCTTTTTGATGATGAAAAAAACCAGATTTTTTCAATTAAAAATAAAGAATAAAAGGTATAGAATTGAGAAGAGAAAACTCCCCCTGAGTTGGTTACTTCCCTTTAATTTCATGAGTCTTTGAGCATCAGAACTTTACTGTATCTTTCCTCAGAGTTTTGTACCTGTTCAAGCTTTTCAGAAGATAAAAAATTTAAATAGATCAGAATGTTTGAGACTTATGTCTCAGTAATCCGTTATTGAAAAATATCATTCTTTCTCTCCCTTTTTGTCAGTTATCAAAAAGAATAAATAATCAGAGTCAAAATGCATTTATATCGAAACCAGAAGCAATGATAAGTTCAGATTAATGTAAGAAAATTACAGATAAACAAGTTTTTAAAACAAGGAAATTCTAAGAGGGAGGAGGTATATGTGTGAACAAGGTTTCCAACAAGCTCTTAATCTGGATGTTGGTTTCCTGTTGCTGGGTTAATATGCTCTTAATTTCCTCAATTTTGTTGTCCTGTTTATCCATTCTTTCATTCATCAGCATATCAGATCTTTTCAAGTCTTCTAGAGTATGCCTGTCAAGGAAGGAAGCTTGAGGATCTTCTGAAACTGGATGCTTCCCAGAGCTTTATACAATATCCTTTTCTTGACCCTGTGTTTCAGCAGGAATCATCTGTTCTTCTGACTCTGGTTGAACTTTGGATGCTGGACGATGTTCAGACCAAGGGGCATTGTCCAGAGGGATAACTTCTTCCTTAAGCAGCTTGCTCAGAACTGGACCTTCAATTTCTTTCAGCAGATTGCTGAAGTTCTATTGAGCTTGTCCGTAGCTCTGGTCTTGCAACTTAAAAGTTTCAGAGCAAACCCATCTTCCGAACTTTGTCCAAAGGTAGTCTGATGCAGCAGGATCAATCAGTTCAAGACTAGCTTGTTTCAGAGAAGTAATCCACTTCTGTACTTCTGTTTCAAATGTCAATAAGCTGGTACCAACATCTGGATGTCTTGGTTTAGGGATAGCTGTTTTGTTGGTTATGGCAGCAAGACGTTCAAAAACTGTTAAATCAATGACAATCTTGCTTAGATTATTCTTTAGTGAGGGAGTGGGAGAGTCAGGAATTATTATTGGACTTGATGGGGAGTTAGGTAGAGTTGATTCTGGTGAGGAGGGAAGTTGGGGAATATTCACAATGGTACCAAGGGGAAAACAAATGGCCAGAGGTTCTGTGATTCCAAGAATGGGATTGGTATCAGAATCAACAGTTTGGTTTGGTTCTGGTTCACAGGATTCAGAGGGTTGAGCCTCAGAAGTTTGAACTTCTGGTTGAATTGGTTGAGGTTGTGGAGAAGGTGGATGAATATCTGGTTGAGGAGATAAGGGTAATGATGTTTCTGGTTCTGGAGAGAGGGGAATTTCTGGTATTGGTGAGAGGGGAATTTCTGGTTGTGGTTCTGTGATGGTTTCAGGATTTGGATTTTCAGGCATAGGAGCAGAAGTGTGTTGGTCAAAGGTATCTATATCAGATAGAACTTTTGCAAGTTCTTTCTGGTTTGCTTCAGTATTTGGATTTTGAGGTTGGGAGCGAGATCTTCTAAGAGTTAATGATTCAGAGGGGTCAAAATCAATGTCAAAGTCATCAAAAGTTTGTGGTGTTGGGTTTTCTGATTGAGTGGTGGTTGGGATAGATGTTGATACAAGAATTGAATCTAAAACAGTTACAGAAGAAGGATTACCTTTATTTTTAGGAGTCCACTGAGATGATCCTTCTGCCACAGCTTTCCTTTTCTTGGTTTTCTTCAGCATAACTTCTGGAGCCTTCTGCTGGAGATCCTGAATGTTCAAAGCTGGTGTTGTCCCATCCGCCTTACATGCATCCAGATATCTTAGTATTATATCTGGTTTAGAGTCAATCTATGAGAACAGAGGGAAGTTATCCAGAGGGACTCTTCTGCTGGAGATTGTTGCAAAAGGAGTGACGCTGGGTTCCTTCTTGATATTCTCAATCAACTTCATTTTCTTCAGATTCTTTGCATTCAGCTGTTTGCCAACAATAGCTTCCAAAGAGCTGATTTCCTGAGCCTCTGTAAGATGATCAATCCACTTATTCTCTGTTAGAATATCTGATATCAGTCTTCCTAAGGGTATCCAATCCCTTTTTGTGCGCTCCTCTTCTCTAGTTTCCTTAACACTGGTCTTTAAATGGTTAAACAACAGATGAGCCAGATTTACCTTGATCTTCTGAGAGATGAAGAAGATAAGAAATTGTTGATCAATATTGATGTAGTCAGGAGAGCTGGTAGGCTTCATGTGGTTTATGCACCCCAGAATGATCTTGGCCCATATTCTGTATTGATCTTTTAAATCCCTTATCTTGCTGGAGGGAAGCCCCAGACTGAAGATTTCTCTAGCAATTAGGGCAGCATCAGCGCATCTTTCAGCCATGTCAATGCAACGAACACCACCACCACTGTAGCCTATTAGTCTTGCAATGAGGTCCTCAGTAATAACTATCTTCTTCCCCATAATGTATGAAGTAACTTGATGGTTGGAAGATGAAGCGTGAATCCAAAATTCCTTTACCAGAATTGGGAATGTTGGACCCACCAGTCTGTCAAAATATTTTTCCCAGCCTTGAGCTTTAACTTCTTCAGAGAGATCAAACCCATTCTCTTGAAGGCTGTTGAAATCCACGATCAATTCTGACAGAACTTCTAGATTTTTTATTGGTGTGAGAAGCGTTTTGTAGGGTTCTTCGTATTGTTTAGTGGAGTCTGATTTCTGAGAACTTGAAGTAGGAATGCTTGAGGAAGCCATGTTCACACGAAGGTTTAAGAAGAAAAAATGAAAGGGTTTTGAGAAAGTATGCAAACTGAAATCAGTAAGATTGAGTGAAAATGAAAGTGAAGGTAAAAGAGTGTAAATGGTGAGAAATGTGTTTAAGTAGATTTCTAAACAATTTTGAAAACATAAACGGCATGAGAGAGAAATTAATTATAATGATTATACGCATTTAATGATAGCTGATTTAGGGGGATTCTGAAAGATATTGGAACGGTTACCCATGACATGTGTCTCAATGCAACCAATCAGCGCTTTTGACCTTTCAGAAACTTGAACGCGTGTTCAGCCTCAGAAGGTAACTGATGACTAGATGACTGGATGACACTTGTTTGCTTGAGTGAACAGCACATTTCTATCCTTGATTGTGATAGATTCTGATACAATCTGTGCTTCTAAAGATCTGAAGAAAGATTGATCAGTAGTTCACGAAACAAATAAACAAAGTTCTGAAGGTTAAGATATGGAATCAAAACAATTTTATTCTGGGCAGAGCTTCATGCTGAGATGTTTCAGAATGAAGTTGAACCTATCTTCAGAAAGAGGTTTTGTAAAGATATCAGCCCATTGATGGTCTGTGTTAATAAATTTTAAATTTTAAATCCCTTTCTGAATATAGTCCCTAATAAAATGATGTTTAATTTCTATATGCTTAGCCCTAGAATGCAAAATAGGATTTTTACTAAGGCAAATAACAGAAGTATTGTCACAGAGGATAGGGATGTTACTCTCAAATATCTGGAAGTCCTCAAGTTGACTTTTCATCCAGAGCATTTGTGTGCTGCATCCAGCTGCTGCTATGTATTCAGCTTCAGCTGTTGATAGGGCTATTGTGGATTGTCTTTTGCTGGACCATGAGATCAGATTTTCTCCCAGAAACTGGCAGCTTCCAGAAGTGCTTTTATGTTCTACTCTGTCTCCAGCGAAATCAGCATCACAGTATCCTATCAAATTGTAATCACTTGATTTTTTATAAAACAAACCCAGATTAGTAGTACCTTTCAGATACTTGAAAATTTGCTTAACTGCTGTTAAGTGAGATTCTCTAGGATCTGATTGGAATCTATCACAAATGCAAACATTGAATAGAATGTCAGGCCTTGAGGCCGTCAGATAGAGAAGAGAACCAATCATACCTCTATAGACCTTCTGTTCTACCTTTTTACTTGCCTATTCTCTTTCCAGAATGCACGTGGGATGCATTGGAATCTTTGATGGCTTACATTCTGAGAGATCAAATTTCTTCAGAATTTCTCTAACATATTTGCTCTGATGAATGTAAGTTCCTTCTGGGGTTTGATTAATCTGAATGCCCAGAAAGAATTTTAGTTCCCCCATTAGGCTCATCTCAAATTCTGCCTGCATACATTTAGCAAACTTTCTTCCCAGAGAAGGTTTAGTTGATCCAAATATGATGTCATCAACATAAATTTGACATACTAAAATGTCATTCTTAACTGTCTTACAGAACAAGGTTGTGTCCACTTTCCCTCTGGTGAATTCCTTTTCTAACAGGAAGTTACTTAGTCTTTCATACCAAGCTCTGGGAGCTTGTTTCAGACCATAGAGTGACTTCTTTAATTTGAAAACATATTCTGGATTTTTGGAACTTTCAAAACCAGGGGGTTGGTGCACATATACCTCTTCTTCTATATAGCCATTTAAGAATGCACTCTTAACATCCATCTGATATAGAGTGATGCCTTTATTAACAACAAATGAGATTAAGAGTCTGATAGATTCTAACCTGGCGACTGGAGCAAAGGTTTTTGTATAGTCTATTCCCTCTTGCTGACTATAACCTTGTGCTACCAATCGTGCTTTGTTTCTGATGACTTTACCTTGTTCGTTCAGTTTGTTTCTGAACACCCATTTTGTACCAATGAAGTTGAATCCTTTTGGTTTGGGAACTAGATCCCATACGTCATTTCTTGTGAATTGATTTAGCTCCTCTTGCATTGCTAGAATCCAGTCGTTGTCCAGAAGTGCTTCATCAATTGTTGTTGGTTCAATTAGAGAAACTAGTCCCATGAGGGATTCTTTAGAGTTTCTGAAGCTAGATCTTGTTCTGATTGGATCTTCCTTTCTTCCTAGGATTGTTTCTTCTGGGTGATCCATGCGGCTTCTGGATAGTCTTTTCTGGAGTTGATTAATAGAAGGTGCTGGATTGCTTGTAGTTACTATTTCTGATGTTGAGGGAGTGTCTCTGTTGAGAGCTTCTGATGATTTGTCTTCAGTACCTGTGAGTTCAACTTCCATACCTGCAAGGAATTCATTCTGCTTTGACTTTTGAGAGTCAAGCTTATCATCAAAACGAACACTGATTGACTCTTCCACAATCTGTGTTTCTGTATTGTATACTCTGTACCCTCTTGAGCGTTCAGAGTATCCTAACATAATACACTTTTGTGCTTTAGAGTCAAACTTGTTCAAATAATTTTTTGTATTCAGAATAAATCATGTACATCCAAATGGATGAAAATAGGAAATGTTGGGCTTTCTGTTCTTCCACAATTCATATGGAGTCTTTTCCAGAATAGGTCTTATGGAGATTCTATTCTGAATGTAACACGCTGTGTTTATTGCCTATGCCCAGAAGATCTTAGCAACGTTAGTCTCGTTGATCATGGTTCTGGCCATTTCTTGCAATGTTCTGTTCTTTCGTTCTACAACTCCATTTTGCTGGGGAGTTCTAGGACAAGAGAAATCATGCAGAATGCCTTTGTCATTAAAGAATGACTCAAAATCTTTGTTTTCAAATTCTCCCCCATGATCACTTCTGACTTTGATGATTCTAAGATCCTTTTCATTCTGAACTTGGTTGCAGAAGGTAACAAACACAGAGTGTGACTCATCCTTGTGCCTTAAGAACTTTACCCATGTCCATCTGCTATAGTCATCTACGATTACTAACCCATACTTCTTGCCACTGACTGAAGCAGTTTTAACTGGTCCAAATAAGTCAATGTGCAGAAGTTCTAATGGCTTGGAGGTGGAAACAACGTTTTTGGATTTGAAAGCTGGTTTTGCAAACTTTCCTTTCTGACATGCTTCATACAGAGCATCTGAATTGAAATTCAGGTTAGGAAGTCCTCTGACCAGATTGAGTTTGTTAATCCGAGATATTCTTCTCATACTAACATGTCCCAATCTTTTGTGCCAGATCCATTGCTCATTGTTAACAGACAGTAGACATTTTACATTCTGACTTTTTAGTTCAGAAAGTTTTATTTTATAAATGTTGTTTTTCCTCTTTCCATTAAATAGGATAGTCCCATCTTTCTGACTAACAGCTTTGCATGAATTTTGATTAAAGATTATATCATAACTGTTATCACTTAATTGACTTATGGATAACAGGTTATGCATTAATCCATCTACTAATAAAACATTACTTATAGAGGGAAGATTTCCATTACCTACTGTTCTAGAGCCAATGATCTTTCCTCTCTGATTGCCTCTAAAGCCTACGTGGCCTCCAGGCTTAAGTTCCAGGCTTTGGAACATATGCCTTCTTCCCGTCATGTGTCGTGAGCAGCCAGAGTCTAGGTACCATGATTGGTGTTTTTGCTTTGCTGCTAAAGATATCTGCCACGTGTATTATTTTATCCTTAGGTACCCATATTTTCTTGGGTCCTGATTTGTTAGTTTTACCAAAACTCTAGTTGAATTTTGGTTTGACAGAGTAATCACTGCTTGTATATTTTATGTCATGTGTGTGCCCATATATAAAGTGTGAATCAAGTGGAGTACGTTTTATAACTAAATCCATGGCATTTTTTGGTGTAGGTACCTTACCTTGATATCCTATCCCTTTTCTGCCATTTCTGCTAACTCCATAGATCATTGAAGCCATTTTGCTTCTGTCTATGTTTTTAGCTAGAAACTTCTGAAAATTGTGATCATACTCCTTGATGATCTCATCAGCATTGCTGGGAGTTTCAGGGATTGTTTCCTTCTGAGAGTTTTGCAATTGGTTTTCTAATTTAGAAATTTTATATTTTAACTCAGAATTCTCCAATTTGAGACTCTCGGTCTTATCAGAGTCAGAAGCAGGATCCCTTTTCAGGTTTCTGAATTTGACTCTGATCTGCTGATATCTTTCCAGAATTTCATTAAGGCTTTCAGCTAGTTCAGCCTTAGTAAAGTTTATAGTAAAGTCAGGGAACACCTCTTATGTATCTGATTCAGATTCTGACTCAGAAGCTTCACTGTCTTCTGTTATGTTTGCCATGAGAGCTATGTTTGCTCTTTCATCATCTGATTCTGAGTCAGCTTCAGATGTGTCAGAATCATCCCATATAGCCATGAGACTTTTCTTCTTTTCCTTGCCAAACTTCTTTTTGGGCTTTTCCTTCTGAAGCTTTGGGCAATCACTTTTGTAGTGCCCTTGCTCGTTACATTCATAGCAGATGATGTATTTGTTGTTTGGCTTTCTGTTTCCTGAAGAACCTTCAGATCTTCTGTGTCCAGAGGAGGATTCTGACCTTCTGTATCTGGAGAAAGATTCATTCTGATTTTCTGATCTTCTGGGATTCCTGAACTTCCTTTGCCTCTGCTTCCACAATTGGTTCACCCTTCTGGAGAGGAGGGATAGTTCATCTTCTTCTGATGATGACCCATCAGAGGTTTCTTCCACAGCCTGCAAAACTTTAGAGTCAGATTTTCTGTTAGATTTTAAAGCTAATGGCTTACCTTGCTTTTGAGGTTCATCTGCTTCTAGCTCTATCTCGTGACTTCTGAGGGAGCTGACAAGTTCCTCCAGAGAGATTTTGTTGAGATCCTTGGCTAGCTTAAGCGCTGTAACCATTGGCCTCCATTGTTTTGGCAAGATTCTGATGATCTTTTTAACGTGATCAGCAGTAGAATACCCTTTGTCAAGAACTTTTAGACCAGCTACAAGAATTTGAAATCTTGAAAACATAGTTTCTATTGATTCACTCTCTTCCATCTTGAATGCCTCATACTTCTGAATGAGTGCAAGGGCTTTGGTTTCTTTGACTTGAATGTTGCCTTCATGCATCATTCTCAGAGAGTCAAACATATTCTTTGCAGTGTCTCTGTTTGATATCTTCTCATATTCTGAATAAGAGATGGCGCTGAGAAGAATTGTTCTGGCCTTGTGATGATTTCTGAAATCACGCTTTTGCTGATCAGACATTGTTTTTCTGTCAATCTTTTGACCACTTCCATTCACTGGGTGCGTGTATCCATCAGTCACCATGTCTCATAGATCAACATCATGGACCAGAAATAAACTCTCAATTCTGTCTTTCCAGTAGTCAAAGTTCTTCCATCAAAGACTGGAGGTTTTCCACTGAATCTATCTCTTTGTTCATTGTTGTCATTGCTGATGTTTTGATTTGGTCCTGCCATTGTGTTTTTCTGACGCTGGATCTTGTACCGACACAGTTAAGTGTTATGAGCTCAGAACCAGGCGCTCTGATGCCAATTGAAGATGTGAAAAACACAAGAAGGGGGGTTGAATTGTAAAACTTAAAACGAATGCTTAGACAACACTGTATTTTTATCCTGGTTCGTTTGATCTCAAACTACTCCAGTCCACCCGTCAAGGTGATTTCGCCTCTCTCCAACAAGGTCTTAATCCACTATATTCAAAGGATTACACAACTACTTTAACAAATGTTAAAGTCTTCTTGAGTATAACCACAAACCGGTTTATCTCAAGGAAATCTCTTACAAATAATAGAACAAGAATGTGTTTAATGTTTTCTAATAAAATAGTATATCACAACTGTGATAATTACACAATTTAAGCTTTTGAATAAACTGAATTTGCACAGCGTTTGAGTAAGCGTGGTTTGAAAGGTTTTGCAAATTGTATAGGTGCATGCGTGCATATTTTCTCAGGCAGTCTTGTTTATATAGGCAAGGCATAGACGTTGTCCATAAAGCCATTTCAATGATAATAACGCACTTTCCTTTTTGAGAAGATCTTGTCTGAAGAGAGCCGTTAGCATTAATTCTGTCTTGAATACATAGTAACTCTTCAGAGTCTTCTTTGCTTATGATAACGCTTCTGAGTGCTGATGACTTGGTAAGGATCTTTGATCAGAGTCAGAGTGTATATGTTATGCGCAGATTCTGGTCATCAAGCTTCAATGTATATTCTGGTCATCAAGCTTCAGCGTGTAGCACTTGTTACTGATCTTCTAATGCTTCTGATGTATTACTGATTTTCTGATGCTGATTCCATCAGAACTTCTACATATATAAAACATAATTTTAAGAAGCATATTTATTCTATATATATAACTTGGAATTTATTTATTCTTTGTATTTTGTTATCATCAAAACTCTAATCAAGGGATGTAGAATCAAACTATGTTCTAACAATGTGTTCTTTATATAGAGGGGATGGAGGGGACAAGAGAACAAAGGTTTAAACAGCTATAATCAAGTGTTTTCAAAGCCATGAATGATGTTATGTGACTTTGCCAAAGTCATAGAAACTTGTCTCTTTTTTTGAATTTGAATGAATGTGGACAATTTTGGCTTTCGAATACCTTCAGTCCCTGCCCTTCGATTGGACCTCTTGTATATCCTTTGAATGGTTCTTTCGAATGGACCTTTTGTGTACCCTTCGAATGGGCCTTTGGTTGCCTCCTTCGAATGAACTTTTTGAGTGTCTTTTATATGTATGCTTTGTGCCCTCTTTGAATGGGCCACCAAGGCGTGTCATTCGAATGGCTCAAATCTCATCATCAAGGCCTCTTCGATTGAGCCCCAACAAAAAACTCTTTCCAGGCTAATCGAAGCTTCCTTCAGAATGCTTATGCAGGAAACTTGAGTATGGCAATATGTGGTATTTTGGGCCAACCAACATCTTTGTATATCTCTCTTTAGTTTTGGCTAGCAATATGTGTATCCTTCGTTTTGAACCAATGTGTGTTCTCTTTTGAAGGGATCACATGAATCACTTGTATGCATTACTTGCCATTCCTTCGAATGGGCCAAACAAACTTTCCAAGAGAGATACTGCCCAGTTGAAGCAGGAATCAAGCTTGCATGCAGGTAATCATCAAGACAAACCTGCATAGGTCCTTGCTTCATCTAAGCAGACATGCAGGTAACCATTACTTTGTGAATCAAGCAAGAATGTAAAGCCAATGATGCAATCGAAGGACGTATGCAGGAGGCCATTACTTTGAGCCTGCTGGAATGAAGGAAGTTCATGCCTTATGAATTGAAGGCAAGTGTAGAGAAGGCACTTGTCATCTGAATCAAAGGAAAGTTGCAGGAGACCATTGCCAACACCTTCTGAATTGAAAGAAACCAGTAAGAAGCCAACACCCTCTAAATCAAAAGAAGCCAGTAGAAAGCTACTAACTTCTAAATAGAAGGAGCACCAACATGAGGCCCTTCCCTTTTGAATCGAAGGAGATTATTTCAAAGGAAACACATGCCCAGTCGAAGCTTGTATGCAGCAAACAAGAAAAAGGCCAAGGCTTCAATCAAAGCATGGAAATTTGAAGCAATCTTGGAGGAGGTTAGGTGCTCAATAGAAGCCTATCAAGATGCCAATCGAAGGACACCTTGTTCATCTTTAAAAATTTTATTTTTCTTTAATCAAGTGCTTGTGACCACCTATATAAGAAAGAATCTTGGAAAACATGAGAGTGCAAATTTTGGGGTACAACACCATGAACATGTATGTATGCATTAGATTGGTCAACAATTCGTATTAAACAAGATTGGATTTAAAGAAAATATACCAAATGGTTTTGTGTTGGGCGACTCAGGTGTGCTTCAGGCTAGTGTAAGGACTGGAAATGAGTCCTGTGAGCCTCAAGAATCCAAATATGGTACGAGTTTGGATGGAGGAAAGTTGTAACCTTGGTTTCGAATTTTGACAATTTTGATATTTTTTTTTAAAGTCTGGGAAGCTCTCTCTAGGCTGCTTCAGCGTGTCTTGTGCTATGGTTTGCTTGCATATTTATAGAGGAATGAAATGGTGAGTAAACATGGAAAGAATCCACACATTAATTCCCCCTTTCAAAGAAATATCAAACATATTAAAATGTTTCCAAAATTGTGAAAAACTTTCCCTTCTTGAGATGCATGAACCTCGCCTCTTTTTCAAGAAATCTTAGGCTCAATGTTGATACAAAACATCAACCCATGTGTCCAAATCATTTAACTATTATTTTATGCATTTTATTTTGTATTTATTTGAATAAAAACAAAAATAAATATGAATAAAATATAGGAAAATGAAAAGCAAGGTGAGAGTGAATTTAGGAGTCCTTGAGTAAGTCATAAACATATTTCAATCCCAAAAAATAGGTCTATAAACTTAAAAATGCATTTTTGCTCAAAGTTGACTTTTTGCATTTTCACCAATTTTCCCTGGTCATAACTTGCTCATTTTTCATCTTTTGAAGATGATCTTGGACTTTTTAGAAATCCCAAGATGTCCCTACAATCTTTATGTTGACCATTTTTGCATTTGGAGATTTTATCTTGAAGTAACTTGCCTTGACAAAAAATGCCTTTTTGTTGACTTTTAATAAGACATGTAATTTATTGGCTCATATCTTTCCAATGATGCATTTTTTGAACTTGAGAACAGAATAAAAATTGTAGGGAATTGAATTTTCTTCATAATGAGCTTTGGCTGGGGTAAAATGGATGAAGCATGTGAAAGTTATGCCTGGACAAAGTTCAGTTGACTTTCTCTAGGAAACCCTAATTTAGCAAGTTTTGATTCATGATGATTTGAGAGCATTCCTTGAGGAATCATGATCAACCCTTGATCAAATGATGGATATCACTTCAAAATGGTGATGTTGACAAAAATATTGAAGTTTGACTGTATATTGACCATAGTTGACTTTTGACCTAATACAGTTGATTTCCAATCATCTGAGCAATTGATTGAGCAAACATGTAATGCAAGGCATGAAAATTGGCATGAGCATTCTTGAGGACATATTAGGAACCATGGAAATCACTTAAGGCATTTGAAACCCAAACTTATCTTTGAATAATGAAACCTTAGTTGGAAGTCCATTGCTTAGGAGGAGAAGTTGTCTGATCAATTCTTGGTCAACCTTGAGCACTTGGGAACCTCTAGGAGTATGTTTTGAATAAAATTGAGAGGGAAAATTTTGGGGTACAACAGCTGCCCCTGTTCAATCGTCTTAAACCTGAGGATTTTAAATTGGCTTGTCTACCTTTCGTGATCTGAAGGTGAAATATGATTGAACACTAAAGTTCCCAGAAATTTGCGCTCGTGAGTGCACGGAGTAATGTTGTCAGCTGATAGTATGCTTGAATGGGTTTAGAAGATGCCGTTAGGAGAGATGATTGAGAGTCGTCGGAGATGGGCTTATAGATGCCATCCAAAGTAAATATTGACTTCAAACTGGAAGAAGTATCAGAATAAATTATTGGTCGATTTTGTCAGAGCCAGCAGATATTTATGCTTGTTTTTATCTGGAAGGAGTATCAAATAAATCTTTGGTTGATTTATCTGAGCCTGAAAATGTCTACGACTGGAAGAAGTATCAGAATAAATTATTGGCCGATATAATCTGAGCCAGAAGATGATCTACTAGAAGAAGTATCAGAATAAATCATTGGTCGATTTAATCTGATCCAGAAGAGGTCTTTGTTGTCTTTAAATGGAGAAAGTATCAGAATAAATCATTGTTCGATTTAATCTGAGCCAGAAAAAGGTCAACTAGAAGAAGTATCAGAATAAATGAATGGTCGATTTAATCTGATCCAGAAGAGGTCTTAGTTGTATTTTAACTGGAGGGAGTATCAGAATAAATCATTGGTCGACTTAATCTGAGCCAGAAAAAAGGTCTACCGGAAGAAGTATCAGAATAAATCAATGGCCGATTTAATCTAAGCCAGCGACTATGTACGACCGTCTTCAACTGGAAGAAGTATCAAAATAAATCATTGGTCGATTTAAACTGAGCCAGAAAAAGATCTACTAGAAGATGTATCAGAATAAATCATTGGTCATTTTATCTTGAGCCAGAAGATTTTTATGTCCGACTTCAACTGGAAGAAGTATAAGAATAAATCGTTGGTCGATTTAATCTGATCCAAAAGAGGATCTTCTCGAAAAAGTATCAGAATAAATCAATGTTTGATTTACTCTGATCCAGAAGATATTTATGTCTGACTTCAACTGGAAGAATTATCAGAATAAATCATTGGTCGATTTAATTTAAGCCAGAAGAGGTCTCTGTTGTCTTTACTTGGAGGAAGTATCAGAATAAATCATTGGTCGATTTAAATTGAGCCAGAAAAATATCTACTGGAAGATGTATCAGAATAAATCATTGATCAATTTAATCTGAGCCAGCGACTATGTACGACCATCTTCAACTAGAAGAAGTATCAGAATAAATCATTGGTCAATTTAGTCTAATCCAGAAGAGGATCTACTGGAAAAGTATCAGAATAAATCTATGGTAGATTTACCCTGATCCAGAAGATATTTATGTCTGACTTCAACTGAAAGAAGTTTCAGATAAATTATCGGTCCATTTAATTTTATTATGAAGAGGTCTATGTTGAATTTAGTTGGAGGAAGTATCAGAATAAATCATTGGTCGATTTTAAATGAGCAAGAAAAAGATCTTCTGGAAGATGTATCCGAATAAATCATTGATCGATTTAATCTGAGCCAACAACTATGTACGACCGTCCTTAACTAGAAGAAGTATCAGAATAAATCATTGGTCGATTTAGTCTGATCCAGAAGAGGATCTACTAGAAAAAGTATAAGAATAAATCAATGGTAGATTTACCCTGATCTAGAAGATATTTATGTCCGACTTCAACTGGAAGAAGTATCAGAATAAATCATTGGTTGATTTAATCTGAGCTAGAAGAGGTATTTATTGTCTTTAACTGGAGGAAGTATCAGAATAAGTCATTGAGCGAAGAACTTGTATCAACTAAGACATTGGACATGGAGTCCTCTTGACATTTTTTAGATATATGAAACACATAATTATGCTTTCTACCTTTCGGCAGAAGTACTTCATCACTGAAACTCAAGACATTACATGCAGTAATGTTTCCCACTACACCATCAAATTGATCCACTGTCACATCATGATCTACATAGGCTTGTTCAAAAACCCTCATCAAAGCATCCTGATGAGCCTCAAAGCTTAGCAACAAAGATAACACTGATATTTTTGACATAGTATGAAGAAGTTGATCTACCACTTTCTAATCGTCTCTTCTTATTAACCTCTGCAATTCTTCATCATCATCATCATTCTTCTTTGGTTTATTAGCCTGGATAATAACCACAGGTTCTTGATTCACTACTATAGGATCTTTACCATGCACTTTCTTACTTGCTGACACAAAATAAACTTTTCAGAGAGGTGTTGGAGCAAACATATAACCACTTCTAGTCATTCTACTAACATTTACTATATTCTTGACAGATCGTGCTGATTCAATCATTACCTTTTTACCATCTTCTGACATAGTGGCATTGTACTTCCAAGGAACAAACTTGTTAGATTCATATGGAATCGGCCCCAATAAAAAATTATCAATGAAGTCGTAACACATTCCTTACTCTGGTAAGTGGCTTCCAAAGGTTATGGAATCTCAAACCAAGGAATGATAACAACTACCTTATCTTCCCTATGCTTAGTACTGACCTGCAACACACCCTTTTCCATCAGACCCTGAATATCTTTCTTCACTAATGAGCATCCTTCAGGATTTTTCTCACACAGTTAGAAATATGTATGATCATCTTCGAATAAACCATCCTTGCATAACTTGGCATGCACATCAGCTTAATGAGTCTTCACCAAACTAACACCATGAATCAAAAACTCTCTCAAACAAGCTTCTACCATGCTTATAGAGGGTTCACCATGTTCTGGTAGAGGATTAACTTGCACATTAGGTACAACATCTCAGAACTTCAACATATCATTCTTGACAAACTTATGAACTTCTACCTTCAATGAGAACAACGAGCTTCAGGTTTGTATCACCATGGAAGTGGACTTGGAATAGCTGGCATAGATCTAGTTTGAATCAGTCTCTTCTACAACGAAGCTGGATATAACTTCATATAAGTCATAGGGATATGGTCAAAATGAACCTTCCTAGGAACACGAACTTGCTAATTCTGATTAAGTTATTGATTCTGTTGTTGATACATCTGAACAACAAGAGTTAGATTAACTACCAGAGTTACAGTAGAGACATGAGGTTGCTGATAATACTGTTGTTGAGCTTGGTTATGCTGATTACTTCCATTTTTGGGTCTTCGTTGCCTTCCACATTGAGAAATAACATTGGTATCACCCTTTTTCTCCGTTTGCAAGTTATTGCCATACTTCTTCATTCCACATGAGGAACTCACTTCTTTTGTCAGACAACTCTCTCTGACACCTTCTTCTTACCCGATAACCATACCAACCATTTTAGTGAAATCATTAGGAGCGCTAGCAACCATCATCTCATAGTAGAAAGAACTCAAAGTTTTGTGAAACATCTTCGTTATTTCCTTCTCTTCCATCAGAGGGTTAATCTGAGCACCAACTTTACGCCATCTCTAAGTGTACTCTTTGAATAATTCATTATCCTTCTGTGACATGGTACGAAGATGGTCACGATCAAAAGCCAAATCCATATAATACTTGTACTGATGTATAATCCCTTTCCCGAGGTCATTAAAAGAACTAATATGAGTGTAAAATGGTGGGAGAATTGACTTGGTTTTGCATTTTATCACAAATTTTGTGGATAGCAAGAGTCGCCACCCACTTTTATTTTATCCAATAAGGAAAGGGTGAAAAGAACAGGAAAGACCTTCAACATTTTTGAGTTCACGGGATAGGTTATGAAAAGGGAAGGTGTTAGCACCTTTTTCATCTGTAGTTATCTACGGGCTCTTAATCGCTAGCTCACTTTGTTTTGAAAATGCTTTATGTATGTGTGATTTGAAAATATTTTAAAAATGCCTAAGTACGACATCTTTGTAATGATTCTCATATCATTTGAGAATGCATACAAAGTGTTTGTTTTGAAAATATTTAAGAGAAAAGTGTTTGTGAAAAAAGATGTTTTTGTAAACAAGCGATTATGAGCTATCCACCTACTCAAAGATCTTTCGTTTTATTTTCCTCCTCCTTAGGAAATGCTACCCTACCATTAGTTAGTATGAAGCCATATCGTTGGATGTGAAGGGACAGGCGCAGGTCATCGTACATTCATCGAAGGTAACTCGTAAAGACGCTTTAGCAATTATCATTTAAGGGACTAGATCATTTATTGAAGGAAATATCGAAAGGGTCATCGAGGGACTATAATATTTTGTATCGAAGGGACTTTGCTAAAGCGTCCCCACGTTCGAGGGACATGACTGTTTTCTGAGGCAACTAGTGAGGTTACCCTAGAGTTGAGTGTGTGAATATTGATTCATTTGAGTTATTTAATCTTGATTAGGGTTATCTAACGATTGATTTTAGATCTTTCCATACAACCCTAGTTACTATACAGTAATAAGGAAAATAGTAAAGGCAGAAATTAAAAGTCATACGCTATTACAAAGCTTCGGGTAAGGGGGTACAAACCATAAAACTGGGGGAAATAGAAAGCAAATAAAACCCTATTTAAACTATTACATTATGTAACAATTACATAATGGGAAAAACTAATGCGAAAATAATAAAGCGCGCGAAGCGGTAAAAAGGAAAAAGACACATAAATTGTTTGATGAAAAATAGTTGATGATTTAACCTAAAACCTAATTGATTAAGAAAGGTTAAGTGATTAAATTGACAAAACCCTAAAGTCTAGGCAGAATTTAATTGAGAAAGAAAACCTAAAAGAATTATATTAGGGTTTATTAATAAAAAACCTAAAATTAAATAACCTAAAAATTATATTAACCTAAAAAATTAGGGTTTTGTTAAAAAAGAAAAGGTTTGTGAAAAATGTTAGGTTTTATGAAAAAGGTTTTGTCAATTTGAAGAAAAAAATGAGGAAAAGGGTTAGAAGAATAAATAATTAACAATAGAAAAAAAATCCAGTAGGGGTGGGGGTTGAACCCACGCCCTCAAGGCCTTCACGTAGCATGCATACCACCAGGCCAAGCGCGCACTTTTGTCCAGGATACGCTTCCAACACGCTTTGTAATCAACCTGCAAAAATATGATAAATTAAAGAAACAAAACATCAAAAGACTGGATCAAACCCAGGTCCTTTGAGACTAATACTTTATCGCGCACGCTTCTGCCACTGGGGTGACTGTTTCTTCTGTTTATATCATTGAAACGATAAATATATAATATAAGCCAATATGCATTGACCGGAGAGGCGCCGAAGCCTTATCTCCGACCGTCTTCTCTGGTGACCTGTGTTATTCAAAACCTGCAAATTCAAATAGTTAGTGATCTAAAACGTCCTATCCCTTCTAATTCGACCCTCCGGAATCCAAATATAGGCTTAGTTTTGGCTAAAAGTCCTTGTATCATGAGTTTCAAAGAAAAAACCCTAACTCAGTTTAAGAATGGCAAATCAAGATCTAGACGTCAAAAACTCCATGTAACGACTACAACCTGTTCTGAACATACATATAAATTGATTTGGATGGTTAGAAACATTCAATAATGCATGTAATTAAAAATATATGAATGATAAAAAATCAAGAGCCAGCCATAGCCTATATGCATGTTTCAGGCCCTTTTGATCATGGTAACTTATTCAACCTTACCCTTCAATATTCCTTCCTGGCACTGAATGGAATGGAGATTTAGAAGTGAGAGGGCTTGTAACAAAAGCTTTGAAGTTCTAGGGCTCTTGAAAAAGTTTGGATGTTTTTTTGACAATTTTGAGGCAAGGGTTTCGTGTGTAAGGTTCTTGTCTTGATGTATGAATATATAGAGAAAATTAGGGAAAAAACAAATGGGCTTGGACCTTGTGTAATAAGATATGATTTTTATCTTATTTATTTTGTATTATTAATGAACTAAATCAAAAATAATAAAAATAATTAATATAAAATAAGGCTAAAGGGTATAGGAATGAATTCTGAGGTGTACGAAGAGTATAACACATGTTTGGACTCTTAAACCATGGCCCAATAGCCCAAAATATCAAGCTTGCTCAATTTGAACTTCATGCATTTTCTCAAAATTTACCAACTTGCAATGGTCATAACTCACTTAATTTTTATCTTTTGAAGGTGATATTATACTTTTTGGAAATATAAAGATTTACCCTAAAACCTCTATGTTGATAATATTTGCTTTTGAAGAATTTATCCTGATGTAAGTTGCCTTGACAAAAAGTGTCTTTTTGTTGACTTTTAAAATGACCTGTAATGTATTGGCTTATATCTCTCAAATGATACATTTTTTAGACTTGAGATTAGAGATACAAAGTTGTAGAGAATTGTATTCCCTTCAAAATGTGCTTTGGTTGGGGAAAATCTGATGAAGCATGTGAAAGTTATGCTTGGTCAAAGTTCAGTTGACTTCCCCTAAGGAAACCCTAATTTGGCAACTTTTGACTTTTGATGATTTGAGGACTTTTCTTGAAGAATCATGATCAACGCTTGATCAAATGAAGAATATAACTTCAAAATGTTTGATTTTGATCAAAAATCTTGAGGTTTATCTATATGTTGACCACATTTGACTTTTTACCTAATACAATTGATTTTCAGTCCTCTAAGTAATTGACTGAGAAAACTTGTGATGCAATGCTTAAAACTTGACATGAGCATTTTTGAAGACATATGAGGAACCATGAAAACCACTTGAGACCTTTAGAACCCAATATTTCTTGTGAAACACAAAACCCTAGTTGTGGAACCATTGCTTAGGAAGAGAATTTGTCTGATTAATTCTTAAGCAACCTTGAGCAAATGAGGACCTCATGAGAATGTCTTGATGAAAAATGGGAGGGAAAATTTTGGGGGTACAACAATGAGAATTTTCCAATGATGGGAAAAATAGCAAGTGTACTATTTTTCCTCTTATAATAACAACGAGATTCCCTGAATGTCGATCTCAAGGACTGCATGCAATTATCGAGTCCAAATCACCTTCAATTAAACAAAAACTTAATTGGGGGGTTGGTTTAGGAATTGTCACTTAGCAGAAATAAAAAATAAGTAGAATATAAAATATGGCTTTTTCACAGATATGAGGTGCATGCTAAGGTATGATGTATAATTTGTCCTATAACAACCTTGAATCTTGATCTCTTCAACAAGTTCATATCCTTCAATTACCAGCCCTTTAGATTATCTTCCCTTGAGTTTTTAGTGGGAAAACCTTTAACCATCTATCCTAAATCCTAAGTCCTTAGAGATATCTGATGGAGTCAAGCCTTTATTTTATCAAGAGTGATCTAGTAACTACAGGGTATCCCTAGTCCTAGGTGATATCTACTAAAGACTATTTGTCCAAAAACCTTAACAACCGCAGTCCAACTGGTTGTTAACCATGAATAAATCCTCATTGGTTTAATAAGGAAAGCATATAAGCATTGCATGATTAAATTGAATAAGAAAGCAACTTTATTAAAGAATTCAGGAATTCATAATCATTACAGATTCAAATCAGGGACACCCCCTAGCATTGCGGGGTTTAGATACTCATATTGTTCAAAATAATCACAAGAAAAAATATAGAAATTACAAGGATTGGGATGAACTTTGATCTTTAATTGCTTCGGCGCATGAAAATCTCCCACTATCCAAAAACCTTGACTTCTCCAATCTTCAGTCATGTAAACTATTCTTCGCTTCCAAAAAGTCCCCTTATTCCTTGTGAAAACTCATTTAAATAGTCACCATTCATCTAGGTCGGTTAGAAGTAGCCAAAACGCCCTCATAGCTTAACATTAGGAAAAAATATGAAAAAAAAATTAGAAATCAACGTCACAGGCCAACACGGCCCATGTCAGGCAACACGGTCACGCGTGTTGGCCCCCAAATTCCCAAATATTATTTTAAGGTCCTAGGGGTTGCAACACTGCCCGTGTTAGGAAACAAGGGAACCCGTGTTGCACCCATGACTTCCATCTTTCTTCATTCTCCCATCCCGGCACGGCCCGTGTTAAGTGACACGGTGGTCGTGTCAGGCCTCATGTAGGTGGATTTTTTACTCTCTCCAAAACTCCGAGTTTTTTCACTTTTTCGCCCTGAATTGTTCTATTTTATTCCTCTGACCATGAAAACACTAAAAAACACAACCAAAGCATAAAATGTGGTAAAATGTAATAAAACACTCGATAAAAAATGAAAAGATAACTGCAATTAATGATAAATAACTGTGTAAATACCACTGATCAAACTCCCCCAAACTTAAACCGTTGCTTGACCTCAAGCGACCATTACAATAACTCATGAAAATCATGCTAGCCAGGTACTCATACGTGAGACATCCATTCAAATTGATCAAAAATCAGTCCATCCCATGTTCACGTGACGCAAAGAGTTTGTCTAAGAACCTTTTACTCTCGAGCTTCCTCTTCAGATACCTCCCTAATTATGCTTTGTACTTAAGTCTCTTTCCGATTTTTCTCCTTTTTCATTTGGACAATCAAATTAAGGCAATGAGAATAGTGATAATCATCACATGCACAAGATTAATCAAGATTTCCTGTTGTTTCGACAACAAATGAGCAGCATTTTCTACTTTTAATTATCGATGAAATTTTCAAACTTTGCAATTATATATTGTCCTTTTTGGACGAAGTTTAGGGATCAACTCCCTTTGGGCTGAATAACCTGGTGAGGGCTACCCAAAATAGCAACAATTGCCTTTTATTGACTTTTCATCATTTGGTGCCAACTTTCTTTATTTCTCAACCAGTCCCACCTGCACGTGGATCAAGATTATGCTAGACTATATAAATAAACTACTCGAGGATTACTTCTTAGGATTCAAGTAACATGGTACAAATCTACACGTTAGAATCATATTCATGTCATGTTATTAAGAACTTCCTACTGTAATACATGGGAGAACTGACTTTTACTGGTTTTGCAAATGTTGCGGTTAGCAAGAGTCGCCACCTACTTTTTTTTATCCAATAAAGGAAAGGGTGAAAAGAACATAAAAGACCTTTCGAGATTATTTTCTGAGTAAGGGTGGTAGGTTATGGAAAGGGAAGGTGTTACTGTAATGCCCTGATATTTAATTATTTATTTAATTAAATATTGTTTTGAATATTTTATATTAATTCGAATTTTTATCGTCGAAGTCGGAATTATTTTATTTAGTGGCATGATAAATAATCGGATTTAATTTGGTGGAATTAAGTTGAGGCATTATTTTTTATTATTTAGCTTAATTATGATATTGAGCTTAAATTGTAGTGTTGTGAAGTAATAAGGGGGTATGTCACTTAGGCCCATTTAGATTTATTATGAGATAAGTAAAATAATACTATTATATTAGAAATAGAATTAGAGGAGAAAGAGAAGATAGTTTTATCAAGAAAAGAGAAAAAGAAAAGAGGAATAGGGTTTTGAGAGGAGAAGAAGAACAAGAGGAAGTTGCTACTAGTGCCAAATTCCCAGAAATTCCATTGAAGTTTCATAGAGATGCATTCAATCCAAGGTAAGGGTGCGATTCCTGCTCTATAATTGGGTATATGATAAATGATATATGGGTTTTCGTACTGCACTTTACATAATTCATAAAATTGTTTTTCACATGGTGCAATTGATTGCAGCAGAAGAGAAATCGATTTTCACTGCTTAAAAATTGAGATTTTTGCTTCAGTTTCAGTAAGAAATTGATTGCAGCAGAAGAGCAATCAATTACACTGCTTAAAAACATGATTTTTGGCCTCTGGAACAGGGTGCAATCGATTTGCATGTTAGTGCAATCGATTGCTCACTGTTTGACAGTATTTTTGAAAACTTGAAAACTCCATAACTTTTGAACCGTAACTCCGTTTGATGCGCCATTCGAAGCGTTGGAAAGCTAATGCGATGAACTATATTTTTAAAGAGTAAAATGAAGGATAAGAAGGAAAATTATAGTACCCAAGTTAGGATAAAGTTAGTTTTCCCGCGTTGAATCACCATGATGTTTTGTGGTGATGGAGTATGATGATGACATGACGATCTTATGATAATGATTGGTCCATAATAATAATATCAATGATAATGATGATGTAGTATTATAGTATAACAATTTGTAGAAGTTTTGTATTTAGAAATAAGCATTTAGATAAGTAATTAACCGGTATAGTCGAGAATTGTCCGAATAATTATGGGCAATATAATGTCGTAGGCCTATGGCCAATGTCGAATATGTTGTTGTTTATATGTTGTGATTGATAAGTTGATTAAGTTGTAGGTTTATGCCAATGTTGTCGAATACATTGTTGTTGTTGAATATGTTGTGATTGATAAGTTGATTAAGTTGTAGGCGTATGGCCAGTGTTGAAGCGACGATGAGTACCTCTAATTATTGGTATAGTGATGATATAGGCTTATGCCTTTGTGATGGTGATTGTTGTTGTTGTATGTGATTGTTGCATTCATTGAGTCAAATACATTTGCATTATTAAGTTGGCCTGGATTGGCACCACGTTGGCCTGGATTGGCAAAATATTAAGTTGAAGGCTTATGCCTTGTTGATGCCTCTATTTATTAGAAAATGTTTAAGTTGGGAGTTCTGCTCCAATGGTACCACATGCATGTGAATTGTAATTGAGTCGCATTTGATGTTGCATCTTGAGTCATGGTGAAGATAGATTTGTTGTTGCTTTATGTTTTGACTTGTTGTGACAGGTATCACCTAAAGGTTGTGAATTTAGCTGTTATGTCATGTCGATGTTTTGTTCAGATTAAAGATGTTTGAAAGTTGTGAAGTGGTGATTTTATATGAACTGATTCTGATATATTAATTATCATACATTCAATTATATAGTTCGATATCTCACCCCTTCTGTTTGAATGTTTCCCTCTGTTGGTAACGTGCAGGTAATTAAGAAGGATAGTTGTTACCTCGTTAGTCCGAGTCGGTGTCGTCGCTCTGATACGTAGCACTCGGGGGGATGAACGCTTGATGTTTAGTTGTTGATTATTATTTCTGTTACTGAATCTTTAAGTTGTTTACATGAAGTAACTGTTGTCATGAAGTTATTTAAGTTGAATAAAAATGTTAAGTGAATTGAAGTTGAATATGTATATTTTGCTGCTTATCAATAAAGTTGTTTGATTTTAAAGAATAAACTTAGTTGTTATCGTTTCATACGAGCTAAGTGTTATGTATCTATTTCATATACGATTAAATGAAGTTTGTTTTTTGAGTTGAAAATGTAGCATCCTATTTATGTTGAACTCTGATTTTATTATTATCCGCCGGGTAGAAATAGAGTGTTACAGTTAGCAACCTTCCCATCTGTAGTTATCTACGGGCTCTTAGTTGCTAGCTCACTTTGAAAATGCTTTTTTGTGTAAGTGTGTTTTGAAGATATTTTGAAAATACGCCTTAGTGCGACGAACTTTGTAATGTTTCCGGGAGAACGTATAAAAAGTGTTTTTTTGTCTTTGAAAATATTTAGAAAAGAGTTTACGTGTGAAAAAATTGTTTTTTATTGTTTTTATAAGCAAACAACTAGGAGCTATCTACCTACTCGAAAGGTTTGTTCTTTTCCTCTTTTCTCTTAGATAGTGCTATCATACTATTAGTGAGTAGGTAGCCCTATCGTTGGATTTTTTTTAGGGACAAGCGAGGGTCATCGTATAGTCACGAAAGCAACTTAGTAAGATACTTTAGTAACTACCCTAAGATTTTAAGATCATATACCGAGGCAACTTCGAAAGGTTCATCGAGGGACTTATGATCTTTAAACCAAAGCGTCGCCACTAAAGTCTCTTACGTTCGAGAATCGTGATTGTTTATTCTGAAGGCAACAAGTGGAGATACCCTAGAGGTGCGCATGTGCGAGTGTGTTGTGTTTCAATTATTTATCTTGAGTGTTAGGTTTGCTAACATTTGCTTTTATCTTGCCATACAAGCCTATTAGCATACATCTAACAGTTAATATCAGTGCAAAAATAAAGTGTCGAATTTAAAGCTACGCTATTACATGGCTTCGGGGAGGGGGAACTACAAATCCAAAACGGGGAAATAAAAAGTAAATTCCTAAATTTATAGCTATTACACCCTTTTGAAGTTACATCAATATAAAAATGTGAAATTTAAAATAAGCGCGCGAATATGGAAAGCGAAGTAAAAAACCCAAAAACTTCTAAACACTTAGAATATTTTTGTTGTTTTTGTCTGTTTTAAGAAAGTGCTTAAATTAAACTAAATCTAATCTTAATTAAAAATAAAAGTGATTATTAGTTTAAATTAAATCTAATCGAGAAATAAAAATTAATTCTAATATTTTTTTTATTTTTATTGAGAAAAATATTTTAAATGATTAAACCTAGTTCTAATTGATTTTAAATTAACCAAAATAAATCAAAATAATTATATTAATTAATTTGCAAAAAATTAAATTTAATTAGAAAAACCTAATTCAACTTTTTTTGTGATTTTATATTAAAAACAAAATTAGTTATTTTTAAAAGTATAAAAAAAGAAAACAATTAAATAAAAAAATAAAATTGCAATGGGCCTCGTGTGTGAAGCAGAATTGGGAGTGTATGTTTGAAATTTGCTAAGGCCGAAAGCAGATCCAGTCCAATGCCCTGCGTGTGATCCAGTGACATTGCTCCCTTTAAGATCTATCATGCACACCTGGATCTGGATCGTTTGATTTGGCGCTGATGGGATCCAATGGTGATGATAGGCTAATGCATGTTGCACACGCTTAACCCTGGAACACTAGATCTGCAAGCAGAAATTAGAAAAATAATAGGCAAGAGGCAGGTATCGAACCCCTGCCCTTGCCCATAACAACACCTTTACACACGCTGCATCTACCGTTGGGCCATTCAAATCAATCGGTAATATAACAAAACAAAAATAATATAATGAAAACACGAATGGAATCCCAGTCAGCAAAATGTGCACGTTGTTACATTTAAATAGGCAAATCAAATTAAGAGATTTATCCATGTTGACTCCCACCGGAGTCAACAAAGGTCAAAGACGCCGGAGCAAATCTCCGGTCGTCTTCTCCGACCATACAAAAATGGAACCTGCATTTTTACGAGTTTTAAATCCAGAAAAAGGCTTATTCCACACAAAATTGACTGCTGGATTCGAATCTGGTCTTGGTTTCAACAAATCATGGTTGTATCATCATGTTCGAACCAAAATCCAGATTATGCCCTAAACATGGCAAATCCTTATTTCTGCATCCAACCTTTCATGTAAAACGTTAGAATCAATCAAAAGGATGATATGAACAAGAATATATGCATTAGATTCATTTAAATCACATGTATTAAGAGATTCGAATGTGAGAATTTTACCAAAATAAGGTGATTCAGTTGTTCGGTTTCAGGCTGCTTCAAGCGTGGATAAGGGTTGACATGGCCTCCTGGGAGCCTCAAGAGTAATGTTTGATCCTTTGTTTGGACTGAGGAAAATTGGAAATGCGTTTTCGAATTTCACAACATTGGACAATTTTGTGAATTTTGGGAGCTTCTTTCAGGCACTCTTTTCGTGTCCTTTGGCTTGCAACATCCTTCTGTATTTATAGAGGAGTGTGAGTGTTGACAAAAATGGCAAGAATCAGCCATTAACAATGGTTTTTGAATGCAAAATCACAAATTGAAAATATGCCATTTTTGATGATTTTCTTGTCATTCTTGGAATATAATGAACCCGGTCTTTTTTCCACATGCCTTGCACGAAATATTAGGCCCACTATTGATTCAAAACATCAGCCCATGTGTCCAAACCATTTATCTATTATTTAATGCAATTTATTTTGTGTTTATTTGAATAAAACAACAAAAATAAATATGAATAAAATATAGAAAAATGAAAAGCAAGGTGAGAGTGAATTTATGAGTTCTTGGCATGGTCATGGACATTTTTGAAGTTCAAAAAGTAGGCTTATTAATCTAAAAATGTAATTTTGCTTAATGTGTACTTTTTTGGAAATTTCTCAAAATTCCCCAACTTGTGCAATTTATATCTTGCTCAATTTTTATCCTTTGAAGATGATCTTGGGCTTCTTGGAAAGTCCAAGATGTCCCCTACAATCTCTATATTTACCATTTTTTCATTTGGAGAATTTATCTTGATGTAACTTGTCTTGACAAAAAAATTCCTTTTTGTTGACTTTCAAAAAGACCTGTAATGTATTGGCTTGTATCTTTCCAATGATGTATTTTTTGGACTTGAGAATGGAGGAAAAGTTGTATAGAATTTAATTTTCTTCAGAATGAGCTTTGGTTGGGGAAAAATAGATGAAGCATGTGAAAGTTATGCCTGGTTAAACTTTAGTTGACTTTTCCTTGGAAACCCTAATTTAGCAATTTTTGATTCTTGATGATTTGAGAGCATTCCTTGAGGAATCATGATCAACTCATGATTAAATGATGAATATCACTTCAAAATGTTTATGTTGACCTAAAATCTTGAAGTTTGACTGTATATTGACCATAATTGACTTTTTAACCAATACAATTGATCTTCAGTCATCTGAGTAATTAACTAAGCAAACATGTGATGCAAGGCATGACCCTTGGCATGAGCATTCTTGAGCACATATTAGGAGCCATGGAAATCACTTTGAGGCCTTTGAGACCCAAACATCTTTGTGAAAAGTGAAACCCTAATTTGAAGTCCATTGCTTAAGACGGTAATTTGTCGTGTAATTTCTTGGTCAACCTTGAGCATTTGAGGACCTCTAGGAGTATGTTTTGAATAAAATGAGAGGGTAAATTTTGGGGTGCAACAGCTGCCCCTGTTCAATCGTCTTAAATGAGGGGATTTAGATTGGATTGTCTGCCTTTTGCAATGTGAAGGTAGAAGATGATTGAACACTAGAGCGCCCAAAAATTTGTGCTCGCTGGTGCACGGAGTAACGTTGTCGGTTGATGGTATGCTTGAATGGGCTTAAAAGATACCATCCGGAGAGATGACCGAGATTTGTCAGAGATGGGCTTATAGATGCCATCAAAAGTAAATGTTGACTTTAAACTAGAAGAAGTATCAGAATAAATCATTGATCGATTTAATCTGAGCCACAAACTATTTATGATCGTCTTCAACTGGAAGAAATATCAGAATAAATATTTGGTTGATTTAATCTGAGCCAGAAGAGGTCTCCGTGTCTTTAACTAGAAGAAGTATCAGAATAAATCTTGGGCTGATTTAATCTGAGCCAAAAAAAGGTCTACTGGAAGAAGTATTAGAGTAAATCATTGGTAGATTTAATATGAGCCAGAAACTATCTATGACCGTCTTCAACTGGAAGATGTATCAGAATAAACCATTGGTTGATTTAATCTGAGCTAGAAGAGATCTATGTTTCTTTAACTGGAAGAAGTATAATAATAAGTCATTGGTTGATTTAATCTGAGCCAGCGACTATCTACGACCGTCTTCGACTGGAAGACGTATTCCAATAAATCATTGATCGATTTAATCTGAGCCAGAAGAGGTCTCTGTGTCTTTAACCAGAAGAAGTATCAGAATAAATCATTAGTTTATTTAATCTGAGCCAGCGACTATCTACGACCATTTCAACTAGAAGAAGTATCAGAATAAATAATTGGTCGATTTAATCTGATCCAGAAGAGGGCTCTGTGTCTTTAACCGAAAGAAGTATCCGAATAAATCATTGGTCGATTTAATCTGAGCCAGAAAAAGTTCTACTAGAAGAAGTATCAGGATAAATAATTGGTCGATTTAATCTGAGCCAGCGACTATCTACGTCCCTCTTCAACTGGAAGAAGTGTCAGAATAAATCTTTGGTTGATTTAATCTGAGCCAAAAGAGATCTCCGTGTCTTTAACTGGAAGAAGTATCAGAATAAATCATTGGTCGATTTAATCTGAGCCAGTGACTATCTACAACTGTCTTCAACTGGAATAAGTATCAGAATAAATCATTAGTCGATTTAATCTGAGCCAGAAGAGGTCTCTGTGTCTTTAACCGAAATAAGTATCCGAATAAATCATTGGTCAATTTAATCTGAGCCAGAAAAAGTCTAATGGAAGAAGTATCAAAATAAATCATTGGTCGATTTAATCTGAGCCAGAAGATGTTGTCTTTGAGAAGACTGTCTAGTCGTACCAGTAGTTTGGATGATGTTGGTCTGTTGATTGATCTTTTCCTAAAAAGGTAAAGGGTTAGATATATTCAATGTCATGATGTATTAAATGCATTGCGGAATGATGTTCTCAAAATAAATGAGACTGCGTTATATGTATTTTGTATACATAAGCTATGACGTTATGTGAATGTTGTATGATTGTAATATGTGAGCGTATCAGTTGTTCTTTGTAGCGTTGTTGAACTAGGTAAAATAAATCCCCGACTGCTGCCGAAGATGAAGAATGTAATTCTTCACTATTTATTGAAGTTAAATTCTTTGGGGATTCCCACTTTCTGTCTGAGGATATTCCACTGGAAATTTTGATTTCTGCTTGAGGATATAAGCCTTCAAGGAAGGCTGATAACCTGCCAGGATTCTTGAAAAAGATGGATTACATTCACTTTGACTGGGGATGGACTTCAGTAGCTAGAGAAATAAACTCTACTAGGCAAAGAAATTTCATAAACTGCTTTGGGATTTTATGAAACTCTGTTGGGGAACCCAAGCAATCCATAGACCATGCTGGAGAATTTTCCAAGATGCTAAGGAAATGATTAAACCTCTTTATCTGTTAGGAACTTCCGGAATAGTTGAAGTCATTAGTCTATACGCTGAAGATATGGCAGTGACTTTGCGGGAGGATGCCCCTATTTGTGTACCTACTGAAGGATGTATCTTTGCCAATTTTGTGAAGATAGTTCTCTAAGGGTGGTTATTCTGTGGGGATTCAAGGATAACTTTCAACATTGTCCCAACTCTTAGAGCCTTTAGTAACTGCCTTTCCTGTTTTTATGCATGCATTTGTAAATGATAATCATATTCAAATGCATATGCTCATTTAAAATAATAACTTGACGTTTTTACAAACAAAACAGAAAAATAAAAACAAATAGTTTTAAACTTTTAAAAGAGGAATTTTGTATTAATTTTGAGAAAGTCTGCCTATAACAGGCGTCTTTATACAAGGAGAAGGACAATCTAATAAGAGAAATGCCGTCGTAAAATGAAAAATATACAAAGTTGTACACAAAGAAAAATAGCTATGTGAAATAATCCCATTGGGTTTCAATTATGCTATTGCCTTTATATCTTTGAGCGTCTCATTACTTTGTTGTCTGGAAGAAGTTGACTGGGTTGATTCGTACCGTTCGAACTTGCTAACAAAGTCTGGCTGTAATGTGATCCAGCGGGACATAGTCATATGCTTTTAATCCCTAATTTTTTCCTGGACTGCCCTTTTGGGTTTTCAGTCCGTCGGGATACCCTTTTTTACTCAAGCCGCCTTTTTAGATTTTCGACTTGCGGGTGTACAGATCTTTATATATATATATATATATATATATATATATATATATATATATATATATATATATATATATATATATATATATATATATATATATATATATATATATATATATATATATATATATATATATATCCCTGATTTTTTCCCGAACTCTTTTGGTTTGCCGGGATGCCCTTATTTTTTCTTAGGCGAGTCAACCTAGCGGGTCTCTTTTCATGTGTAGTATCTTTTAACTATGTCCGTGTTTACAGGGTGTGGAAGGTCATTACCATCCATTGTGGTTAATATCATAGCTCCACCGGAAAATATACTCTTGGTCACAAATGGTCCTTAGTATGTAGGAGTCCACTTGCCTCTGGGGTCACCTTGTGAAAGGATGACACACTTGATTACTAGGTCACCAACCTGATATACCTGACGTCTGACCTTCTTGTTAAAAGCTTTGATCATATGTTTCTGGTACATCTGACCATGACAAATAGCCGCGAGCCTTTTCTCGTCGACCAGGTTCAATTTTTCAAGTCGAGTCTGAATCCATTCGTCTTCGTTTAAACCTGCATCCTTCATGATTCTCAGGGAAGGGATTTGGACTTCGATAGGTAAGACAACTTACATACCATATATGAGAGAAAACAAGGTTTCTCCTGTTGACGTGCGCACCGAGGTACGATAACCATGAAGAGTAAAGGGTAACATCTTGTACTAGTCTTTATATGTTACTGTCATCTTCTGTATAATCTTCTTTATATTCTTATTGGCAGCTTCCACAACGCCATTCATTTTCGGCCGATAAGGAGAAGAGTTATGATGCTGGATCTTAAATTGATTACAGAGCTCGGTGATAATGGTATTATTTAGGCTGGTACCATTATCTGTAATAATTCTTTCTGGGATACCATACCGACAGATAAGATTATGCCTGATAAATCGAGTCACAAAATTCTTGGTAACAGAAGAAAATGAGACTGCATCTACCCACTTCGTGAAGTAATCAATGGTGACGAGGATGAAGCGATGTCCATTGGAAGCGGCAGGTCTAATCTCTCCAATTATATCAATGCCCCACATTGCAAACGGCAAGGAGAAGTCGGGATATTTAAAGGAACCAGAGGCACATGCACTTTGTCAGCATAGATTTGACATTTGTGACAAGTCCAGGAGTGATGATGACAGTCTGTTTTCATAGTGGACCAATAGTAATTTGCCCCCAGAATCTTCTTAGCCATCGTGTGCCCGCAAGAATGGGTTCCAAAGGTAACTTCATGCATATACTCCATTACCTTCTCCGCTTCTCTCTTGTCCACACACCAAAGTAAAGTGGAATCACGGTTGCGCTTGTAGAGAAATCTGTTACTGAGGAAGAACTTGACAGAGAACTTTCTCATAATTTTTTTTCATTTATAGATGCTCCCTCAGGGTATTCTTGGGCCTCGAGATACCTTTTCACCTCGTGGAACCAATGCTTTTCCTCTACTCCCTCAGTATCAATCTCATAATAGTATGCCAGTTCGTCTAATCTTTCAATGGTGATCTGAGGGGCTTCATTATCGCATCTAACCTTAAACATGGATGACATGGTAGCTAGCGCGTCCGCTAACTGATTTTCTTCTCGCGGAACATGTTCAAAGGTAATCTCTTTAAAATATGGGATCAATGTTAATATATGCTCTCGGTAAGGGATAAGATTAGGATGCTTCGTGTCCCATTCTCCCTTAACTTGACTGATCACCAAGGATGAATCTCCGTAAACTTATAAACACTTGATTCTCATATCAATAGCAGCCTTGATACCCATAATGCATGCTTCATACTGGCCATATTGTTGGTGCAGTTAAAACATAGTCTGGCGGTGAAGGGTGTATGGCAGCCTTCAGGAGAGATAATCACAACAACAATGCCATTGCCAAGCATGTTGGAAGCACCGTCAAAGACCATAGTCTATTGAGATATTTTTTCAGGTCCTTTATCCGACCCAGGTTCTTCACAGTTAGTTACTAACATAATGTTCTCGTCCGGGTACTCAAAATTCATTGATTGGTAGTCGTCTACAGCCCGACGAGCCAAATGATTAGCTAGTACACTTCATTTTATTGCTTTTTGAGTAGTGTATTAAATATCATATTCGGTCAGGACCATTTTCCATCTTGCTTTTCTTCCAGAGAGAGCGGGCTTCTCGAATATGCATTTGATATGATCCATTTTAGATATCAATAATATGGTGTGAGTCAACATATATTGTCTTAGTCGGTGAGCAGCCCATGCCAAAGCGCAACAAGTTTTCTCGAGCAGTGAGTATCTTGTTTCACAGTCGGTAAACGTTTTTCTAAGGTAGTATATTGCTTTCTCTTTTCTACCAGACTCATCATGTTATCCCAACACACACCCTATTAAATTCTCTAATACTGTTAAGTACATGATTAAAGGTATTCCTTCAAGCGGTGGGATCAAAATTGGAGGTTCTTGAAGATATTCCTTGATTCTGTCAAAGGTCGTCTGACAACTGCCATTCCACTTCACTACTTGATCTTTCTTCAGTAATTTGAAGATTGGTTCACAGGTAGCGGTTAGGTGGGAAATGAATCTGGCAATGTAGTTTAGACGTCCCAGGAACCCCCTAACCTCCTTCTCAGTGCGGGGAGTTGGAATCTCTTGAATAACTTTAACCTTTGCAGGATCTACCTCAATATCTTTGCTGCTGACAATGAGACCAAGGATTTTACCTAATCTTACTCCAAAGGTGCATTTGTTCGGGTTCAGTCTCAACTTGTACTTCTTCAGCCTTTCAAATAGTTTTTGCAAATTACCAAGGTGTTCTTCTTCAGTCTGAGACTTGGCTATCATGTCGTCAACATAGACCTCTATCTCGTGATGGATCATATCATGGAATAAAGCTACCATAGCACGCTGAAAAGTTACCCCGACATTCTTCAACCCAAATGGCATGACCTTGTATCAGAAAGTGCCCCACCGTGTAACGAAAGTAGTCTTCTCCATGTCTTTAGGTGCCATTTTGATCTGATTATAACTGGAGAAACTGTCCAAGAAGGAGAAAATATTATGTTGTGTGATGTTGTCAACCAAAACATCAATATGGGGAAGTAGAAAGTCATATTTGGGGCTCGCCCTATTCAAATCTCTGTAATCCACACACATACTCACTTTACCATCCTTCTTAGGTACTAGTACCATGTTCACAACCCATTATGGATAAGAAGTAACAACTAAGAATCCGATATTGAATTGTTTCATGACTTCAACCTTGATGTTTTCTGACATTTCAGAGCACATACGACGATCTTTCTGCTTCACTGGAGGGCAGTCTTCTTTTGTCAGCAGACGATGAACCACAATATCAATATCAATCCCTGGCATGTCTTCGTATGACCAGGAAAAGATTTCAACATAGTCACGTAACATCTGGATTAACCGTTCTTTGACACCATTCTCCAAGTTGGCACCTATCTTGACTTTCTTTTTATTCTCCTTAATACCCAAGTTCACCGCGTCAACCGACTCTTCATGAGGTTGTATTGCTCTTTCCTCTTGTGTAATAGTCTAGCAATTTCTCCTGGTACTTCATAATCTTCCTCATCTTCGTCCTCAACTTGGTAGATCGGATTTTCAAAGTCATAATTGGCAATAACAGAACTGTTATCAATGGGATCCAGGGTGGATGTGGATCTGCAATTTGATATATGGGTGTGTGTAATAGCGCATAGCTATTTTAACAAAATAAAGTAAAAAGAAAGACAGAGAGCGTAAAATTTGAATGCAAAACGTCCAATGATTTATTAATGACATATGAAAATGAAGTGTGAGAACCCTCACAAATAGACTGTTGTGCCTCGGGTAGGACACAAGGTTTTAGAGTTTAATTTGTTCAAAAATTACATATCCTCAAAAAGAAGAAAAAATAATTACTCCTTGATAAAAGAGATGGGCACAAAGTCTCTAGCCGTCCAATTATTGAGTCCACCGTTGATAGTAGGGAAGATCCAATTATCCAAGTCGCAGTCACCGTCAGCATCTTCCACAATATTGACTCCATGGTTGCTGATGCGTAGTGGTGGTCCTCCGGCGCGAACACGATGAACATCTTTTTGAGCTCCTAAAGTGAAACCCAAACCAAATTTGTCATAATTATAGGGGGTGTTAGGGAGTTGGCCTAAAATAGTACACCCACCTTCTTCAACCACAACCTTGGAGTGCTTTAAAGAAGCCATTTTCAGTGCAGGCATAGTAATCTTTGAAACAACATTAGTAATCTTGGTAATAGTGATCATCTGAGTAACCTCTTCAAAATTCTGACAGGGGGTTTCAATGGACTCGTCGTCCATATCGAAATATCTGAAAGAATTCAGATGTCTTACCATATACTCTTATTCACCACAGACTGTAATAATCTTTCCATTGAAAGGATATTTCAGCATCTGATGTAAAGTGGAAGTGACAACGCCAGTTCCATCAATCCAAGGGCGTCCCAGTAAGCAGGTGTAATACGGACGAATATCCATCACATAGAAAGTGGAGTCAAAAGTTTGTGAACCAACTTTAATTGGGATGTCCACCTCCCCATGTACCATTCTTTTGGAACCATCAAAAGCCCTCACCACAATATTGCTGGATTTCAAAGTAAGTCCTTCACAATCCAATCTGTCTAAAGCACCCTTGGGTAGATCATTTAGAGACGAACCCGTATTAACTAATACGTGATCCAAATTAGTGCCCTTGCATTCAATAGAGACATGCAGGGCATCATTATGTTTTCTTCCCTTAGGAGTCAAATCAGCATCAAAGAAACCTAGTCAATTATCGACAGTCAAACTGGCAACACAATTCTCAAATTGGTCGGTAGAAGTCTCTTGTTGCACATGAGCAGACTTCGGAAACTTCACCAAATCCTTAGCATGGGACTCGAAGAACAACAATAAATCTAGCATTGAAATCTTCGAGGGGGTCTGCCCCAATTTGTCCACAACATTGTAATCACTCTTTTGTATGATCTTCAAAATTTCCTCCATTTCTTGCTTGGAGGCCTGAGGAATGGCTTCTTTCGATGCCTCCTTCTAGGCAGGTTCTCTCAATACTTCTTTGGCCCGAGCCTCAGTTGACTTAGCAGCGGGAATAACAATAGGAGTAGCAACAGTCTTTGGAGAGATTTCATGTGAGAAAATCCTTCCGCTTCTAGTAACCTTACTCGTCCCAACAATATTGTCAATGTTAGGATCAATATCTTCAGTAATTTCATTCTTGATAGCCAATAGGTCTTGCTTGACGCCATGGTAATAGACGTCAGCTCCATAATTCCAAGGAACAACCTTGTCAGAGGAATATGGTATTGGTCCTGGAGAGGTAATGATCAAGGGAGTAACTTTAGGGTTGGCAGTAATCCTTATAGGCCCTTTGAAGGAGACCCTTGTAGGATTATTGGAAATGGTAATAATTGATATGTCTTCACATCTTACATCTTCACATGAGTTTTCCACGGAAGGAATCTTCTCAAATAGAATTTCCCTATCATTCATTAGGCGTTAAACGCTTATCTTCAGTAACATACAACCATTGGGCAGGGATGCACAAAGGTGACAACCTTCATCACAGCCTGAAATAAACTAGCTCGCAATAGATTCTTCTTAACAACTGGAAGAGGAGTAGTCAATTCACCTACATAAGAAACAAACAGAACATCATCAATAACATTGATACCCTTGACATGCTTGGGCATTGGTGCAGTTATTACATTGGCAGTCTCAGGAGGGTCAAATTTAATCTCCTTTGCATCAATAAGGTCTTGAACTTTATTCTTCAGAGCCCAACAATCATTCGTATCATGCCCTGAACTGTTGGAGTGGTAAGCACACCATGCATTTGGATTATAAAAGGGAGAGGAAGTGTTTGGTTTTTAGGGAGGATCCTTCAGAGTGACCAAGTCAGCCTTCACAAAATGCTGCAATGCCTGAGACAAAGGCATGTTGATTCTGGTGAATGTTCTTCTAGGCGCATCTTGCCTGCGCTGATTATTTTATCGTTGAGCTGGAGCAGGGTTGGAGATCATTACAACTCCTACCATTGGACGGTGTTCAACTTTACCATGATTTCTTTGACCATATGCAACACTGACCTCCCTCTTTCCACTGAACGCATTCTTTGTATTACTTGAAGATGCGGCCCCTTTGATATTTCAACTCTTGATACTAGCTTCCACTCGTTCTCCTGTCAATATCAGCTCGGTGAATCAAACTGAAGAGCTTCCAATCAAATGGTTAAAAAACGAGCCTTTTAGAGTACCCAAGAACATATCTACCAACTCCCTATCAGACAGGGGAGGCTGGACTCCACCTGCAAGATCCCTCCACTTTTGGGCATAATCATTGAAACCCTCACTACAACCCATAGACATGCTTTGGAACCACTCTAACTACGTCCCTGACAAACTCTCCTAAAAGAAATGAATCCATAACTTCCTATCAGCTATATGGGGTTGGATCTTCCTGACATAAGACCTCAGATGAAGCTTGGGACATGAAACACCGTTGTATTTTACGAAGGTGGGAACCTTGAACTTATGTGGGATGAGCACTCCTGAGACCAACCCTAATTCTTCAAAGTCTAAATTGGGTACCCTCTGAATCTCCATAGCATTGAGACGATCCTCTAGCTGTTTATACTTGTCATTAACAGGAGGATATTGTTCCTCAGAATAACCTGCTTCCTCTTCCTCAGACACTGGGCTGTTATCTTCTTCTTTCATCTTTTTGTTATCCTCTTCCTGATTATCCCCTTCATTTGATGGGGTTGCGAATTCAAGAGTTCGCTTGGCTGGTCCTCTAGACCTTCTCCCCATGTTCAGGATGCAAATTTGTTTCTTTTCCTTCTTCGTCTTTTCTTTAACAATTAGAGCTTTCAGAACTTCCTGTCCTTTAGCCAGAGCAAAGAACATTTGTTGAAATTGAGCGTTATGTGCTTGAATATCCTTAATAGTTTGTTCAAGAGCCATTTATTTTTGCTGAAATAAACAACGAAAAGATAAGAAACCTGTCTTGAAATACCTGCTTGTGTAATGATTTGCATGACATGCTTATGCGATGTTTTCAAGGACCTCTTAGGATTTAAACTGTTTTAATCAAAACAAGAGCAAATATTTTTTATTAGTAAGTTCAAATGAAACAAAAGTTTACAAAGAAACAAAATTAAAAACTTCTAAAACTTCTAGGTTTCCCATGGACGCTTCCTTTTTGTGTTGATATAGGCATTAAGGCTCTTCTCCTCGTGAAGCTTCTTTGTCAGTTCCAACACTTTCTTCTCACTAGCATAGAATTGAGATTCAAAGTTATCTCGTTCTTCCTTGAGTTGGATCCAAGACCTTGCAATTCTTCAAAGTTTGTTGGCATGTTAGGATGAAGAATAATGCGAGTCTCGTCCCCCTGAGCAATAGGCTCTAAAATTACTGGGAAGATGGAAGGATATGGCATCATAAGACTTTGAGCACGAGCTCGCATCCATTTGAGGTAAGGTTTCAAAGGGATGGAATTCTTGTGCCCTAAAGTTTTACCATCAGTCTTCTTAACCATGCCCCAAGTGCGTATGAACCTCTGATGATAACCTTGCAGATTATTGTCGTAGTCGAACATAATATCTTGGATGAGCATATCATGAGGATCATCTCTTTGTGCGTAACCAAACTGACGTAAGGCTAAAGAAGGGTTGTAAGTGATGCCTCCTCTAATGCCAAGGAGTGACACATTAGGAAATTCTTTGCATCGATCAATAATAGAGATGTCTTCTTGAGAGCGAGAACACCAATAGATATCAGAGTGAGAAAGAGACATTAACCTTTGAGACCATCTTAATCCTAGCTCATTCTTCATTGTTGGTCGAGGAAGGTGCGAAATAAACCACCTGTAGAGAAAATATATACAACACATAAGAGTTCCTTGCTTCTTCCTAGTACGGGTATGGAGGGAATGTAGAATATCCACGAGCAATGTAGACACTGGATTGTGAGTAAGGAAGAACCTGATAGTGCTCACATCTATAAGTTGGTTTGGATTGGGGAAAAATACCAACCCATAGATTAAGAGGGCCAAAATATCCTCAAAAGCATGGAAACTCATAGCGTTTAGGAATGCCTGAGCTTTATCTATCATAAACTTTGCAAGAAGACCTTTAACCCCACTTCTCCTTTCCCACTTGGATTCAATGTCAGATGGCTTCAAGTGCAAGGTTATGGAAACATCTTCAGATTTTGGATCCTGTTCTAAGCCCGTGAAAGGTATCTGCTCCAATATAGGCATTCCAAGTAGTTTAGAGAATTCTTCCAACGTGGGCACCAGCTGATAATCGGGGAATGTGAAGCAATGGTGTTTAGGATCAAAGAACTGGAATAGGACGCTCATCATACCCTCGTCAAAACCGATAGTAACCAAACTGAGCAACTGACCATATATTTTGTTGAATTGGGAACTTTCAGGAACCTTTAAGACCAATTCCCTAAGCTTGGAAGGAATTCCTACGAAGTTGATCCAGATGGTATTTCTGCGAGCGGAATCCATAAACTACAAAATAGAGAAGAGATAAATCCACATGTCCTCGAAATGGTTAGTGCAAATGATATGTTATGATGTTTATGATGTTATTTTTATGCTTAAAACAAATATAGCAAACACAAACAAGTCACATAAAAAGCTTAGGTTTAAAGTCTTGCATGGGGTCTATACTTAAGTACCCTTTCGAAGTATCAGTTGGATCAACTTGTCCTAGCAATAGTAATCGGGTTCTAGGGATCTCATATCATTGATCTTTCTCTTAGGAATTGTTTCAGCTCAAGCATCTGAGTTGCAACTGAAATATCCCGAAAGTCCAATCTCAATGAGTGTAGCATCGAGTATCAACCAACTTCAGTATGCACCAAAGCCGGCTATCTAACTACTTTCTAACGGCTAAGATGAGTCAAATTAAGGTTCTAAAGGTCAGTTAGTGCTTAATGACACTATGTGGAAGCCTAATGTTATCCTTGACTGACTCAAGGAACATTAGTACAAGCCATAGTATCACGCTAATGTAGCTATCATATCATCCATATCGATCTATGTTGTACAACCTCCATGATTTATTGCTACTTAGCTAAAAGTGTTCCCCGATCCGGGTGTATGATCTTTAACAATAACCCAAACATAAACCCGAAAGATAAAGCACACAAATCAAACAAGTAAAGCGATTCAAATATGATCTAGCTCTAAGGTAACCCCACTTTTTAATGTTGTCCCCAGCAGAGTCGCCAGTTCTGTAATACGGTGGAGGAACTAACTTTTTTACTGGTTTTGCGTTTTAATTCACAAATGTTGCGGTTAGCAAGAGTCGCCACCAACTTTTCTTTTATCCAACAAAGGAAAGGGTGAAAAGAAAAGGAAAGACCTTTCGATATTATTTTCCGAGTAAGGGGGTAGGTTATGGAAAAGGAAGGTATTAGCATCCTTTCCATCCGTAGTTATCTACGGGCTCTTAGTTGCTAGCTCACTTTGAAAATGCTTTTTTTTGTGTAAGTGTGTTTTGGAGATATTTTGAAAAGATGCCTTAGTGCGGCGAACTTTGTAATGTTTCAGAGAGAACGTATACAAAGTGTTTTTTATCTTTGAAAATATTTAGAAAAGATTTTGTGTGTGAAAAAATTGTTTTTGATTGTTTTTATGAGCAAGAAACTAGGATCTATCTACCTACTCGAAAGGTTTGTTCTTTTCCTCTTTTCCTTTAGACAATGCTATCCTATTATTAGTGAGTAGGTAGCCCTATCGTTGGATTTTTTTGAGGGACAAGCGAGGGTCATCGTATAGTCACGAAAGCAACTTAGTAACATAACTTTAGTAACTACCTTAAGATTTTAAGATCATATACCGAGGAAACATCGAAAGGGTCATCGAGGGACTTATTATGTTTAAACCAAAGGGTTACCACTAAAGTCTCTTACGTTCGAGAATCGTGACTGTTATTCCGAAGGCAACAACTGGAGATACCCTAGAGGTGCACATGTGCGAGTGTGTTGCGTTTCAGTTATTTATCTTGAGTGTTAGGTTTGCTAACGTTTGCTATTATCTTGCTATACAAGCCTATTAGTATACATCTAACAGTTAATATCAGTGCAAAAATAAAGTGCGGAATTTAAAGCTACACTACATGGCTTCGGGGAGGCGGAATGAAAAATCCAAAACAGGGAAATAAAAAGTAAATTCCTAAATTTATAGCTATTACATTCTGTTGCAGTAACATCAATATAAAAATGAGAAATTTAAAATAAGCGCGCAAATATGGAAAGCGAAAGTAAGAAACCCTAAAACTTCTAAACACTTACAATGTTTTTGTTGTTTTTATTTGTTTTAAGTACTTAAATTAAACTAAATCTAATCTTAATTAAAAATAAAAGTGATTATTAATTGAAATTAAATCTAATCGAGAAAGAAAAGCTAATTCTAATATTTTTTGTATTTTTATTGAGAAAAAGATTTTAAATGATTAAACCTAGTTCTAATTGATTTTAACTTAATCAAAAATAAATCAAAATAATTAAATTAATTAATTTGCAAAAAATTAAATTAAATTAGAAAAACCTAATTATATTTTTTTTTGTGATTTTATTGTTAAAAGCAAAATTTTTTTTTTAAAAGTATAAAAAAATAAAAGAATTAAATAAAAAAACAAAATTGCAATGAGCCTGGTGTGGGAAGTAGAATATGGGGTGTATGTTTGAAATTTGCTAACACCCAAAACACTGCCAGTCTGATGCCCTGCGTGTGATCTAGTGGCATTGCTCCCTTGAAGATCTATCATGCACACCTGGATATGGATCGTTTGATTTGACGCTGATGGGATCCAATGGTGATGATAGGCCAATGCATGGTGCACACGCTTAACCCTGTAACACTTGATCTGCAAGGAGAAGTTAGAAAAATAATAGGCAAGAGGTAGGGATCGAACCCTTGCCCTTGCCCATAACAACACCTTTACACACGCTGCATCTACCGTTGGGCCATTAAATCAATCGTTAATATAACAAAACAAAAATAATATAATGAAAACATGAATGGAATCCCAGTCAGCAAAACGCGTGCGTTGTGACATTTAAACAGGCCAATCAAATTAAGAGATTTTTCCACGCAGACTCCCACTGGAGTCAACAAAGGTCAAAGACTCCGAAGCAAATCTTCGGTCATCTTCTCCGACCATACGAAAATGGAACCTCCATTTTTACGAGTTTTAAATCCAGGAAAAAGGCTTATTCCACACAAAATTGACTCCTGAATTCGAATCTGGTCTTGGTTTCAACAGATCGTGGTTGTATCGTCCTATTCAAACCAAAATCAGGATTGTACCCTAAACATGGAAAATCCTTATTTCTGCATCCAACCTCTCATGTAAAACATTAGAATCAATCAAAAGGATGATATGAACAAGAATATATGCATTAGATTCATTTAAATCACATGTATTAAGAGATTCGAATGTGAGAATTTTACCAAAATGGGGTGATTTGGTTGGCCGGTTTCAGGCTGCTTCAAGCATGGATAAGGGTTGATATGGCCTCCTGGGAGCCTCAAGAGTAATGTTTGATCCTTTGCTTGGACTGAGGAAGATTGGAAATGCGTTTTTGAATTTCACAACATTGGACAATTTTGTGAATTTTGGGAGCTTCTTTCAGGCACTCTTTTCGTGTCCTTTGGCTTGCAACATCCTTCTGTATTTATAGAGGAGTGTGAGGGTTGACAAACATGGCAAGAATCAGCCATTAACCATGGTTTTTTTAATGCAAAATCACAAATTGAAAATATGCCATTTTTGATGATTTTCTTGTCATTCTTGGAATATAATGAACCTGGTCTTTTTTCCACATGCCTTGTATGAAATATTAGGCCTAATATTGATTCAAAACATCAGCCTGTGTGTCCAAACCATTTATCTATTATTTTATGCAATTTTTTTTGTGTTTATTTGAATAAAAAACAAAAATAAATATGAATAAAATATTTAAAACTGAAAAGCAAGGTGAGAGTGAATTAGGAGTCCTTGGCATGGTCATGGACATGTTTGAAGTTCAAAAAGTAGGCCTACTAGTCTAAAAATGCAATTTTGCTCAATGTGTACTTTTGGAAATTTCTCAAAATTCCCCAACTTGTGCAATTCATATCTTGCTCAATTTTTATCCATTGAAGATGATCTTGGACTTTTTATAAAGTCCAAGATGTCCTCTACAATCTCTATTTTTACCATTTTTTCATTTGGAGAATTTATCTTGATGTAACTTTCCTTGACAAAAAATTCCTTTTTGTTGACTTTCAAAAAGACATGTAATGTATTAGCTTGTATCTTTCCAATGATGAATTTTTTGGACTTAAGGACAGATGAAAAGTTGTATAGAATTTAATTTTCTTCACAATGAGCTTTGGTTGGGTCAAAATGGATGAAGCATGTGAAAGTTATGCCTAGTCAAAGTTCAGTTGACTTTTCCTAGGAAACCCTAATTTAGCAATTTTTGATTCTTGATGATTTGATAGTATTCCTTGAGGAATCATGATCAAATCTTGATCAAATGATGAATGTCACTTAAAAATGTTGATGTAGACCGAAAATCTTGAAGTTTGACTATATATTGACCATAGTTGACTTTTTGACCAATACAATTGATCTTCAGTCTTCTGAGCAATTGACTGAGCAAACTTGTGATGAAAGGCATGGAACTTGGCATGAGAATTATTGAGAACATATTAAGATCCATGGAAATCACTTTGAGGCCTTTGAGACCCAAACTTCTTTGTGAAAAGTGTAACCCTAATTGGAAGTCCATTGCTTAGGAGGGTAATTTGTCTGGTCAATTCTTAGTCAACCTTGAGCATTTGAGGACCTCTAGGAGTATGTTTTGAATAAAATAAGAGGGTAAAATTTAGGTTTCAACACCTACCCTTAAAAAACCATCCCTTTGTCTCTATATATTATTCTCGAACTCTATGAGAAATAAGTTCTTGAACAATACAAAAATTTTCGGCAAAATTTGGGAAGGACTTCAACTTGTGGATTTACACAACAATTAGCATAGAACCAATAAATAATTTGAAATGAAAAGAAATAATCCCCCCCCAAAATTTAACTAAACATTGACCCTAATGTTTCAGAACAAGCTCGAGGAAGGTGACTCATAGAGGGAAATGCAACACATACTGCTACCTCCTAGCTTTCACCAGTAAGACTCCCTTTTTATTACCTGCAGAAAAAACGAAACAAACACAAAAATAAAAACTAAGTTATTAAAAGCGTGAGTTGCCTCCCAAGAAGCGCTTCATTTAACATCACATGGCTCGACGGTTCATACCCTTATGGGGGAAGGTATTTCCTCTTCCACACATTGTTACTTGCCCTTTCCGCAATCCAGAATTCATTTAGCTCATAAGTATGAACCACTCCTTGCCTCATGTCGCTCCCATCTTCCATATCTACTCCTTAATGTTCCTTTTTCCTTTTCTTCTTTGATTTTCAAATGAATTAGGAATTTTGACAGACGCTGGAGCTGATGCCACCTGAGAGCTTCTGTTGGAGACTTTTTCTGGGGGTGGTTTCAAACTTCTGTTGTCTCCTGCTAATTTGATCATACCAGCTGAAGCTTGATTATTTTCACATGCACCTTGATTTTTAAGCTCTAACACCTTTAAAGTTATCTCCTCATCAAATTATTTCAGTGTCAGATTATCTGTCTTGATATTAAAATTGCATCGACTAGTCAGTATAAATGGCCGACCAAGAATGATAGGAGTCTCTTCATCTTCAGGTATGTCCATGATTTGAAAATCAACTAGGAAAACAAAATTGTCAATTTCTACTAATACATCTTCAACTATCAATATGACTGCATGATAACGTGATCAACAAATTTCAATTTTGTCCCACTCCCTCTTATCTTCTCAATACCGAGCTTCTTGAAAATCGATAATGGCATTAAACTCACACTAGATCTCGAATCAATCAGAACCCTCTTGAAAGTTCTATCTTTTATGGTGCATGGTATTGAAATTGACCCCAAATCCTTCTATTTTACATGTATTTTCCTCTCGGGTACAATTACACACAATTTGTCATCACAAGGTACCAATCCTCTCATGTTGATCTCTTCTTTGATAATACCTCCTTCATGAATTTCTGATACAAAGGCATTTTCTCGAGTGCTTCAAAGAATGGTATATTTATCTCTAGATTTTTGAACAACTGGAAAAATTTATCAAACTCTTTCTCTTTCGTGTCCTTCTTTTCCACTCTAGATGAATACGGCAACTTGATCGCTGGTTTAGTATTCTCTTCAACTGGATTCACATGTCATACCACTTCTTATTGTTTTCTCTTGTTCTCTCTCACTTCCATATCTACTTCTATGACACTATCATCAAATTTTACCTCATCTTTCTTTTCTTCAGCAACTTTCTCATTCCTTGTTGTAACAACATTAACACTCTCATGATTTTTCTGATTTTCTTGTGCTTGCAGCATTACCTGTTATGCAATCTGTCCCATTTGAACTTGCAAATTGTTAATTACAGCTGTGGTATTCCTATGAATACTTCTTTTCTCTTCTTGAAATTGAGAGTTGTGGGCATCCATCTTTTCAATAGCCACCTACCATTATGCTTTTTGTGGAGCTTGTTGCTGCTGATCTTTCCAAGAGAAGTTAGAATGATTTTTTCACCCAGAATTATAGGTGTTAGAATACTGATTATTCCGCCTCAATAATTTGATCTCTTCAACTTGTTGTGGAGTTGCAAGGCATTGCACATTTATGCATGGTCCCCTACAAGTCTCACAAATGACTGTCTGAGAAGGTTGAACTTAGGCTACAGTTTGGGTACCTAAATTCATAGCCTTTAGTTTTTTCTCAACTTCAACGGCAATTTGATCTTCTATCTTCACCCCTTGATTTGAAAGTTTCAAGTCCATCACTCCCTATGGTTTACTCACACTTCGGTCATATAATTCCAGGTGTTCATTTGCAATAGCGACTCCAATGATCTTATTAATACCAGTGGTTGTTGAAAAGTTGGATGAGCCACCCGCAGCTGTATCGATAAACTGCTTTGTCTTCATTCTGAGGCTATTCACAAACATCTGCATTTGCTCATTTTGTTCCATGTTGTGAGTGGGAAAGGCTACTAATAAGCTCTTGAACCTCTTATAAGCATCACCTAGTGACTCTCCTTCCTTCTACTTAAAATTCACAATATTATATCTTTTACGAATATAAACAGAAGCAGGAAAGTACTCATCAAGAAAAGTCTTCTCCTTATGTTGCCAAGTAGTAATACTCCCAGCAGATAATGAATAAAACCACTCTTCAGCATCTTCAAAGAGCGTGAACGGGAACATCCTTAATTTCTTTGCTTCTTTAGAGTGCACCTCAATCTTCAAAGTAGTACTCATGGTGAGGAATCTCTACAAATGCTTATTGGCATCTTCATTGATCTTTCCAGTGAAATATTTGTTCTCGAGCTAGAAGATGGTTGAAGGATTCCGTTTAAAATTTTCAACATTGACCAGTTGATTCACAATAGTCAACTGACCTACTGGAGCAGTTGATTCACCCATTGTTTTGGGTTCTTATTTTGAACCTGAGTCTGTATATCAAAAGGAAATTCAGCTGAGGGTTTTCCTCGCATGTAAATGTTAGGAAAAATCAATAATAAAAAAAATATAAAAATTACAGAAAAGAAACTTTAAATGCAGAGCAACAAAATTTTAATTGAACTCTAATTACACTCAATAACTAGGCAGCCCCCGGCAACAGCACCAAAAACTTGATGGGAAAATAGAAAGTTTACTATTTTGCCTCTTGTAATAACATGGAGATTCCCCGAATGTCGATCTCAAGGACTGTATACAATTAACGAGTTCAATTCACGTTCAATAAACAAAAACTTAATTGGGGTTTTGGTTTAGGAATTGTCACTTAGCAGAAATAAAAAATAAGCAGGATGTAAATTAGGGCTTTTTCACAGATATGAGAAGCATGTTAGGGTATGGTGTACAATTTTCCCTGTAACAACCTTGAATCCTGATCTCATCAACAAGTTCATATCCTTCAATTACTAGCCCTTTAGATTATCTTTCCCTAAGTCCTTAGTGGGAAAACTTTTAACCATCCATCCTAAATCCTAAATCCTTAGAGATATCTGATGGAGTCAAGCCTTTATTTTATCAAGAGTGATCTGGTAACTACAGGGTATCCCTAATCCTAGGTGATATCTACTATAGTATATTCGTACAAAAAACCCTAACAACTGCAGTCCAATTGGTTGCTAACTGTGAATCAATCCTAATCGGTCCGGCCAAGAAAGTATAAAAACATTGCACAATTAAATTGAATAATAAAAAAACTTTATTAAAGAACTCAACAATTCATAATCATTACAGATTAAAATCATGTACACCCCCTAGCATTGGGGGTTTAGCTACTCATATTGTTCAAAATAATCACAAAACAAAATATAGACATTACAAGGATTGGGATAAACTTTGATCTTCTATTGCTTCCGCGTATGAAAATCTCCCGCTCTCTAAAAACCTTGACTTCTCCAATCTTCAGTCATGTAAACTATTCTTCGCTTCAAAAAAGTCCTCTTATTCCTTGTGAAAACTCATTTAAATAGTCACCATTCATCCAGGTCAATTGGAAGTACCCAAAACGTCCTCACAGCTTAACATGTTTAAAAATTATGAAAAAAAATCAAGAAATCAACGTCATAGGCCAACACGGCCCGTGTCAAGCAACACAGCTGCCAGTGTTGGCCCCCAAACTCCCAAATCTTCTTTTAAGGCCTCAGGGGTTGCAACACGGCCAGTGTTAGGTAACACGACCACCCGTGTTTCACCCCTGACTTCCATCTTTCTTCATTCTCCCATCCCCACATGTCTCATGTCAGGCGACACGGGTGGCTGTGTCAGGCCTCTTGTAGGTGGATTTTTGACTTTCTCCTAAACTCCGAGTTTTTGCACTTTTTCACCCTGAATAGTCCTGTTTTATTTCTCTGACCCTTAAAACACTAAAATCACAACCAGAGCATAAATTTCGATAAAATGAAATAAAAAACTCGGCAATAAAAGAAAAGATATTTGAAATTAACGATAAATAACTGTGAAAATACTACTGATCATCCAGTCCCATATACCACTTCAATGATGCACCTGACAAACTATATTGGAAATAATGGATCAATAACTTATCATCATTAGTGTGAGTAGCCATCTTTCGATAATACATAATCAAATGAATATGAGGACAGGAGTTACCATTGTACTTCTCAAAGTTAAGGACCTTGAATTTAATAGGGATCTTGACATTAGGTACCAAGTATAAATCATGAGCATTCTTACCAAACAACTATTTCCCCTTCATAGCCTTCATCTCTTTATGCAATTCATGAAATTGATCCTGGAACTCATCTATTCTCTCATAAACATCCAGATTCTCATTTGGAGCAATGTGGTAAATAAGATATTCTAAATGTGGCACAACATGCACAATTGGAGGAGCGGTAACCATCACGGGTTGAACTGGAGGGACATGACTTACCAAAGGAGCCTCAACATCAAGGTTGTAGTTTTTTGGCATAAAGTTGTATGGCATACTCCAATGATAACCAGCAGGTATATGATTCTGACCCGGAGGTCCAGCAGGTGTAGTTGATATAACTAGAGGTATTGCAATCTCAGAGATAATAGTCACTTGGGGTTGAGACGAAGGTGGAGGCTGATGTTGGGCTTCTACCAAGGATTCTAAAAAAGAAGTCATTTTGTCTACTCATGTTCTCAAAGTGTCCACTTCCTCACAAAAATATCTTTTTCTCTTTCTCAATTGTCTCCATCTTTCATCTTGAATTGGCACGAGTGTTGTACCGGTGGATTATCTTGTCTTCTATGAAGACGATAAAAAATGAACGAGGCTCTGAAAAACTTGCAGAAAGCAAGACAAATGGTGCAAATTATGCATGAAGTGGTTGTGCAAATAATTGTTTAATTGATTCTTTTTAAGTTTTCAAGGAACTAAAGAACTAAAACCATATTTCAAACATAATAAGTAATAACACATTAAAAGAAAAACTTTATATTTATTTCATTGAAAAATCTATAAGGATTTCAATTTCAGTACATAACTTCAAAGCAATCGTAAACAAAATACATAAACTAGGCCTTAGGATCCAAGGGAACGACTACTAAAGAAGACCCATCTCTATGATGTAACTTCTCCTTGAGCTTCCTGATCTGAGCTTCAAAGGGAGTCTTCATTTCAACTTTTTCTTACAAGATCTTGTCAAAAACACCTTTCCAAGTACATAACCTAGCCTGAGTATCATAAAGCTCTTTGTTATATTGAGATAGTAGATTTTTTGAAGAAAATAAATCCTCTTGAACCCTCTTCCTTTTCTTTCCATGTTGTTCAAGAAAACCATCCTTCTGGTGAAGCAAATCGTTCGTTATTCAAGTGTAACATACAAGTATACATGTATATTTGATTGCAACAAGTGATAAAGATAAGAGCGTTGAACCCACAGGGAGTGAAATAGTTACTTCGGTTGATTTTGCAATTAACTATCTTTATGTTTTAAGCATAAGTAGAGAGAAATAATATTTGGTGTAGTTATGTTCAGAGTTTCAGTTGAAACACATCTAAATAGTGTATATATATATATATATATATATATATATATATATATATATATATATATATATATATATATATATATATATATAGAGAGAGAGAGAGAGAGAGAGAGGTAATATATAAAGAGAGAATAAGTTGAGCCATGATCCATTAATATTTTAGAAGTAAATATGTGTGATTATGCGCAATGTCATGACATGTGAGGTCAGAGTGATCTTGTGATGTATATATACAACATAAAAGCATGCAAATAAATAGCAAGGGAACAATTATCTCAGCCTCATTTATAACCCTAATATGTGTATGTTTATATTCTAAAATCCTTAATAGGTGCAGCTCCTAATCGTTAAGGAAGTTAGGTAAGTGAATATCTATCCTACTTATTTAACAATTTTTATTAAGAAAACCACTTATTGTTGGATCTCTCACCATAAAAAGCTGTTATCTATTCCTAAGTTGGCCAGACAAAGAAAAAAATTTATAAACAAGTTAAGATATAATAAAATGTCCCGAAACCACACATCATATAACATAAAAACAACTTAATATTAACTTCACATTGCTCAACAACAAAAGGTTTAGCTCATGAGGAGCTGAGTAAAAACTATAAACTTAGTTCTTAGAAGGAATATCCTTGAACAAATAATGAAAAGGAGATATAAACCTAAGAGAGACTTGAGAACTTCTTGAGTCGGATAATCTTTAAGAGGTGACTACAGGCGCACCAAAGCTCAACAGCAAGTACATGATTTGGTGAAAAGAAGAAAACTCTTTCTACTCTTAACTTTCCTCACTCTTATTATCTTCTGTATTTTTCTTAGAAATGCTGAACTGCTTTCTCAATATCAGTAACATCAAATTTATAGACTTGAGATAGGGTTTAGCAATGCATTGGATCATGGGCCTAATATAAGGTAATCACATTAAGCCCAATATAAAAATATTCACCATTACCTCAATTCTTATGCTTAGCCAAGAAGGAATCCGTTATAAGGGAACAATTGTGGGGGACAAAGCATCATGGATAGACTGCCAAAACAGGTTTTGCATAGTACTTTTGTACTATATTTTGTCTTTTAGTGCCTCAAATCCTTATCCTGTGAATTCAAATGAAATTTCTTCAAAATACAACAAAGATTCCCTTCAATGCTTTCATCCTTCCACATTTTCCCTAGAAACCAGTAGCCTTCATTATCATTTTCCCTTTTTCCAATTCCAACTTCTCTCTTTAGCTTATGCTCTTCGTTAGAGACGACGACAGTCTTATCTCTGCTCGACAAAGTTAACCTTAATTCAATCATAAAACACATTAAAACATAAAAGGAAGCACCTATTGTGCTCCTAGAAAATTCTTATTAAAATAACTAAAGTGTAATAAAACAACAATTAAAAAAGCAATTAACTACTAATAAATTAAAATATTAAAGCATGTATTAAATCACAAAATATGGATTAACACACCTCTAAACTTAAAGCATGTACACACCCGCAAAATGTGGCTATCTAGTAACCATCCTTTTCAACAACACCAACCTCTTTCAGAACTTAGAAATCATCTCAAGGGACTTGTTTCAAAAATTGGCACAGCTCAGTTCTGAGGCACAATCATAATTGTGTGTGTGCTCTTTAGATCAACGATGTTCCCTGTTTCGCCAGAACTCTTCTTTCAAGATATCCTACCTAAATATAAATTTGGTTGCTTTATCCTATGGTCCATAAAAATTAAGTTTTCATTTTTAGAAGGGGGTTTTGACTTCTTATTCTTAGACTTTTGTACCTAGAATCACACATACATTTATTCAAAAATAAAAATTTGTAGTTGCTCCACCTTTTCACTTGACGAAATTTCACTTGTAATGAGTCCAACCTGTTATTAATGGTGAACACAAGAAATTCATGAGGAGGTTTGCGGCAAAATTCTTCCTCAGCAACGGCATTCTCTACAAACGGAATCATGATTCAACTCTACTACGTTGTGTGGATAAGGCCGAAGCAGAGAAGATCATGATAGAACTGCATGAAGGTACATTTGGAACGCATTCCAGTGGACACACCATGGCAAAGAAAATCCTTAGGGCAGGATATTTCTGGTCCACAATGGAAGCTGATTGTTACCAACACTCTCGAACTTGTCATAAATGCCAAATCTATGCCGACAAGGTGCATATTCCTCCGGTTCCTTTGAACGTCCTGACGAAACCTTGGCCTTTTGCAATGTGGGGGATTGATATGATCGGTGAGATCCGACCGACGGCATCCAATGGGCATCGCTTCATCTTGGTGGCGATCGATTATTTCACGAAGTGGGTTGAGGCGGCTTCCTACGCCACAGTAACCAAGAGCGTCGTGGCACGTTTCATCCGGCATAATCTGATCTGTCGGTACGGCGTCCCGGAGAGAATCATTACGGAAAATGGTACCAATCTCAACAACAAGATGATCACTGAGCTCTGCGAACAATTCAAGATACAGCACCACAATTCTTCTCCCTACCGGCCGAAGATGAATGGGGCTGTAGAAGCAGCTAACAAAAATATCAAGAAAATTGTGCAGAAGATGACAGTGACTTATAAGGATTGGCACGAGATGTTACCGTTCGCTCTTCATGGGTACCGTACCTCAGCAAGGACGTCAACCGGGGCAACTCCTTTCTCTTTGGTCTATGGCATGGAGGCAATCTTGCCAATTGAAGTCCAGATGCCCTCTCTCCGAATAATGAAAGATGCAGATCTGAGTGAAGATGACTGGATCCAAACTCGACTTGATCAATTAAACCTGATTGACGAAAAGAGACTCACAGCTATCTGTCATGGTCAAACGTATCAAAAACGGATGATCAGGGCATTTAACAAGTAAGTCAAACCACGAGAGTATCAAGTTGGGGACCTGGTAATCAAACGCATCATCCTTCCTCAAAGTGATCCCCGGGGCAAATGGACCCCTACTTACGAAGGGCCATTTGTGGTTAAACATGTGTTCTCAGGAGGAGCCATGATCCTAACCACCATGGACGGTGACGATCTTCCTCACCCCGCCAATGCAGACATAGTGAAAAAATACTACGCATAAATAAAAGACCCGCTAGGTTGACATACCTAGGCAAAAATTAGGGCTTCCCGGCGAACCAAAAGGGTTCGGGCAAAAATAAGGGATGAAATAAAAAAAATCTGTACACCCGGCAAGTCGAAAACCTGAAAAGGCGGCTTGGGAAAAAATGGGTATCCCGGTGGACTGAAAACCCGAAAGGGCGGTCCAGGCAAAAGTTAGGGATAAAGCGTAACACTATGTCTCATTGGATCACTTCGCATCCGGAATTCGGCATCAACTATCTGGCCCAGACTTCGGTATCGACCAATCAGCTTCATCTTCAACTAGGCAGCAAAGCGATGAGACGCTTGGAGACATAAAGGCGATAGCAGAGTTGGAATCCAGTAGGATTGTTCACATGGATGTTTTGTTTCCTTTTCAAAATTGTATAAACTTTATATTCGGCGGCGTCCTCTTACTAGGACGTCGGCCTCTTGTACAAAAAACGCCTATTTACAGGCAAATTTCAAAATCAATACAAGTTCACTTTTCCAAACAAATTGCCATTGTTTTTCTTTTTTCTGTTTTGTCTTGCGAAGAACGTCCAATGTTCATTTTTGATATATGCATTTGACATTAAATTGCTGATTCATAAATATTTGCACATAAAACGGAAGATTAATTACAGGTGACATCAGAAACAGGGGCAATATGAAATTGCCTGATGGAGTCTGGTTGCTTTGTCTGCCAAGGTACCAAGGTAGATTCGACTGAAGAATGTGACCAAATGATCTCAGCTCCCCGCAGAGTAAGGCAAGATTCAGCAATACTTTCCCCAGTGAAGTCGTCAACTTTCCCCGGCAGGTCCAAAAGCTTATCCCCAGTAGATTCTGGAAGCTTGTTCCCTACGGAATACGGACGTCTCTCCCGAGTTTTATTCAGAGTTATTCCTCAGAAAGGACTTATAACTGGGTTATCCTCAGCTAATTGCTACGGAAGATCGCCCTCGGCAAAGTTCTTCCTATCCCCAGCGGAGTTTTTGGCATCCCCAGCGGAGTTTATCATCATTATCCCCAGCGGAATCCATCATCAAAGTCCTCAGCAGGATTCCCATCAAACTTCGACAAAGTATCTCTTCCACAGAGCCATTCCCCGGCCGGTCGTCAAGGATTTATTTTCCTTAAGAAGAAATACACTCATAAACATTTCACATTTCATACATCTTGCTTACATCCATGATAAAGTGCATACAACACTATCCCATGTTGAACATCATGCATATCATACATCATGACATTGCATACAACTTATGTTTTTGCCTTTTCAGGGAAGAAGACAATCCCAAAAGACCACTACTTTCAACTACAACATTTCCAGATTCGATACCTGTATCTAGCCAGGGCACATCTGAGGGTGATCAGTTTCCAGACTCGACTCCTGTATCCAGCCAGGGCATATCTGTTGACCACATTTCCAGACTCGATTCCTGTATCTAGCTAGAGCACGTTTGAAGAGTTCGAAGATTCGACTCCTGTATCCAGCCAGGGCATATCTGTTGACCACATTTCCAGACTCGATTCCTATATCTAGCCAGGGCACGTCTGAAGAGTTCGAAGATTCGATTCCTGCATCCAGCCAGGGCATATCTGTTGACAACTATTTTCCGAATTCGATTCCTGCATCCAGCCAGGGCACATCTGTGAGCAACCATTTGTAGACTCGACACCTGAATCTAGCCAGGGCATGTCTGCATAAAGAGATTGAAGATCAAACACCTGTAACAAGCCAGGAAAACATCTATCTTTCTCAAATACATAAGTTCTCGCTAAGGAATCTCTTATGCGATCAACACTTCCAAATGGCATCTATAAGCCCATTACCGACAAGGTTCTGTCACATCTTCAGATGGCATCTATAAGCCCATCTCCTTATCCACCACCTATCCAAATGGCATCTATAAGCCCATTCCCGACATCACATTGTTGATACTCTAACATGCGAGTGCAAATTTCCGGGCACTCTAGTGTCCAATCTCCTTTTACCCTCGAGTCACGAAAGGCAAACTTGCCAATCTAACTCTTCAGGTCCAAGAAGATTGAACAGGGGAAACTGTTGTACCCCAAAATTTGCCCTCCCATTTCCTCCACATTTTTTTCATCAAGACCTTTGAAGATCAAGATCCAATTAGGGTTTCCTCTGCTCAAGATTTCTCCTTGCACTGGTGGACCCAAATTAGGGTTTGTGTTTGCACAAAGATGTTTTGACCTAAAATGCCTAAGATGACTTTCATGCTTCATATTGGACTCCCAAGTTTATCCATACCAAGTTTCAAGTCTTGATTCCAAGTTTTGCCCAGTCAATTGGACAGATGACCTAGAAATCAGCTGTATTGGGGAAAAAGTAAATTATGGCCAATTGACAGTCAAATCTCATGGAAATTGACCCACATCAACATTATGAACTCATATGGACCATTTGATCATGTTTGGATCACAATTCCACAAGAAATTTGATCAGATCACCAAAAGGGCAAAATGGTCATTTTTAGGGTTCTGACTGTACAAAGGCAATTTTTGACTGTTTGACCTAGCCAATGGCAAACCTAGATCACATATGGACTCAAGGACCCCATGGAATTATCTTGACATGCTCAACAAACTCAAAAGATCCCAAGTACACAAGATTGACAGTTGAATTTCCCAGTCAATTGATCAATTTTGATTGTACACTGAAAAGTCAAGCTTTGACTTTTTGGTCAAAATCAAGAGCCAAGATTCATTTTTCATAAAAACATGCCAAATCATGAAACTTGTTCACCAAGAAACCAAGAAATGCAAATTAGGGTTTAAAATGGAATTTTTCATAACTTAGAATTTTTCTAAGTTATGGAAAACCCTAATTTTTTCCCAACTTTGCCCCACTTTTTCACCATGATTCATTTGGATTCAAACAAAAGTCAAAACATGAAAGTTGTAGCTTGTTGCATAATCTACAACTTTGATTCACAAAGTTTTCTCATTTGAAGCTTGTATCTCAAGTTACAAATTTTTGAATAAGGGCACTAAACCATTCTTAACTTAGTGAATTTTTGACCTATTTTGACAAGTTTTTCTACCCCACTTCAAGGCCATTTTCCATACACTTCCACTTGGAATTTCAAATTGCATTTCAAAGATGGATTGTAGTACACATTCCAAGCTTTCCAAAATGTCCAAGAACTTCTCAAACAACCTCATGGTTAGGGAGAATCGAATTTCACAATATAGCAAAAACTCACTTTTGAATTGGTCATTTTTCATGTTCATAAGATTATGCAACTTCTCAAAACCAGCATGCCCTTGATTACAGGTCCTTAAACCAAGTTACACTCATAAATTTAATGCATACTCTTTGTGCCAAGACCATGTTCTTTGTGTTCTAACATTACATGAAGGTTTAATCCATTTTTAGATAAAGTAAACTATCCATTTTTGCAAAAGTTCACTTTATGTCCAATTGGTAAATCAAGCAAGTACAAACCAAATCTCTTTAGCACAAGATTATGAACAAATTACTCTGATCAAGAGGAGCTTTGCAGCAGGATTAGAGGTCCCCTACTGACCTAGAAACACAAGTTGCCTTTCTTGCTTAAGTTAGAAGGTATATGGCATAACTAACACCAACTCCCATCTCAGCTTAGAGACACAAGAACAAAGTTATCAAACACATTACACACATCATAACCAAGCTTTTGCACGACCCTTACACCTCTCAAACACTCCCATTGCCATAATCACCCTCAAACTGCACAAACAGGGCAAAGCCTGCAGTTTGAGTGCTATCTCCCATTTCTCTCAAGCTTTCTTGCCCAAACCAGTTCCTACACATCCCCTAGCATCTATACAAGCTAACCATGACCTGAAGCACGACCTGTAATCCCTCTAACCATTTCCACCATTTTCCATTTCTTGTTTTGCAGGTGAAGTTCTCTAGCTTGATTCAGAAGCTTTCAAGACAAAGTAAACATTGGAATAGCATCCCTGGACCTCAAGGAAGCTTTTCCAATCATCACCTTGCACTGAAAGTTCCTACATTGCAAGGTAGAACTTCAACTGAACAGGTATCTTGATGAACTCGTATCTCTCTTATTATGCATCATTAGCTTTAAGTTTGTGAATAAACAAGGTTCTACTCATGCCACTGAACATGTACATGTTTTTACTTTTCATTTCTTTTGCTTGAGTTGTGAGAATTTGGAGTTTGAAAATGGCAGAAAAACTAGGTTAGGATTTGGGGGAGGAGAAATTCTCCCTCATCTTAGAGAGTTAGATCAAGTTATGCATATGGTTAGAATCGTGGTTTCATGCTTAACATCTTTTGTGTTGGAAGTTTGTTCAAAAAATCAAAGAATCAGGATTTCAAACAAGCTTGCAGGCGCGCGTTTTTTGGTTCAGAGGTTGAAGAAGAAGTGGTTTGGGCTGGGCTTGTGCTGTATTTTCTGTTCACACCACATAATTGCTTTTGCACCCCCAAGGCCCTTTTGCTTATTCATTTAACTTTTTGACTTTTTTCTTTTTTGACTGACTTTGTTTATTTTTTCTCATGACATAAAAAATATAAAAATATTTTTCTCACCATTTTTTTTATTTATTAGGTATTTATATGATTTTCTTTTGATTAATACTTAGATAAATAAATATATACATTTCATTAAAATGTTGAGAAATAGGTAGAAATACTTTTATTTTCATTTTTCATTTTATTATACCCCCTGTAAATATTTTACATAAAAAATACTTTTTTTTGTTAATATTAAAAATTATTATTATTTATATATATGATATTTATTTAGTAAATAATAAGGATATATATATATATATATATATATATATATATATATATATATATATATATATATATTAATGTATTTAGAATAAAAATACCAAAAATGTACATATTTTATTTTTAATATTTAATACTAAAAAATACCTTTTTTACCAATATACTATATTATATTTTATTTTTATGTAAATCATAAATATTATTTGCATTAATTAATTGATATCCATTTTGATTAAAAAATTAGGGTTTTTACCCTAAATTTGAAAATACCTCAAAAATAATACCCTTCTTTTTTTTTATTTTCTTTCTTTATTTATTTATTTTATTTTACATAAATAATATTCTTTTTTTATATATACACATGAAAATTCTTTTTTACCTTTTTGCATATTTATTTCAATTTCCATTTATTTATGCAATTGTTCATCTTGTAAATATTCATAGGCAAAAGATGTAATAGTTTAGATTTAATTTATTGTCTAAATACCTCCCCATTTGAACATTGTACCCCCTTCCCTATATTATTGTGATGTAATAGCGTAGGAATTTAAATTTCGCACTTTATCGCTTTCTAAACATACTATGCTAGAATTAGGGTTTTGTATGCGAATAAAAATGAACAAAGTAGTTGGACATAATACAAGATAAATGAGCATGAAAATAGACAACACATTTCACACTTGCACCCCTAGGGTATTCCACTTTGTTGCCTTCAAATAAATGGGCCATATTGCATGTTAGGTCTCTTTGGGCAAAACAAACAAATCAAATGATCATAGTCCCTCGATGACGCTTTCAAAATGTTGCCTAACAAATGATCAAGTCCCTTAAAGAAAATGCCCAAAGATACTTGGCACCATTGCAATTATGGTCTAAACGATGACCCGTGCCCGTCCCTTTCACATCCTAACATGAGATTGTCCACCAAATACAATGGTGGAACAAACTTATTAAAAAGGGTTAAAACATAGCAATAAACTTTGAGAAATTTAGGAGTAGATAACCTCTTACTTACTTGAATCAAACTTGCAAAACAAAACACTTGCCTATTTTTTAAACACACCTCACAACACTTTCAAAACTACTTTCAAAAACAAATGAAAACTTTTTCAAAAGACATACATCTTTGTATACATCCCCACATGGATCATTACAAAGGTTTCCACCACATTGGCTTTCTTTTCAAAAACATTTTCAAACCCACACACACGAGCACCATTTAAAACAATTGAAAATTAAGGCAAGTTGATCTAAGCAAGTAACTAAGAGCCCATGGATAACCATGGATAGAAAGGGTGCTAATACCTTCCCTTTCTATAATCTACTCCCCGAACCCAAGAAAACATCTCAAAAGGTTTTTGCTGTTCTTTTTAACCTTTCCTTAGGATAAAATAAAAAGTCGGTGGCGACTCTTGCTCGACCGAAATATTTGCGAAAACAAACGCAAAACCATAGTCAGTTCTCCCACCGTATCACAGAACTGGCGACTCTGCTGGGGAGAATGTTAAAAGTGGAGTAACCTTAGGGCTTAGATCACCCTCTTGCATGACTAATTGTTTGAATTGTTTGCTTTATATTTTGGCTCTATTGTTTGGGTTTGCAATCCTACACCCGGATTTTTGGGAAACATTCATAGATAGCAATACGTTGTGGAAACTGTGCGGGGTATACCGACACGGTCGAAGCAATAGCTATATTAGTGCGACATATTTGTGAGTACCGGTAACCCTTGAGTTCAATCAAGGAGAGTACGGGGCCGCTGAGTGATGTCACTAAGCACTAATGACCTAGAACCTTACTTGACCATCTTGGCCTTTTATTAGGGGTAGTGAGATGACCGGCTTTGGTGCAGTCCGAAGTTGGTAGATACTCGATACTACACTCATTGAGGGTTGTGTTCTTGGAATATTTTGGTCGCTAGTTAAGTGGCTAAACCAAAACAATGAACAATGAAAAAAATCCAGTGATATTGAGCTCCTTAGAACCCGGTTACTATTTATAGGACAGGTTTTTAAGCCAACTACACTCAATAGGGTACTTACCTATGAAACCCCATGCAAGCTTGAAACTAGGGTTTGGTGTGATTTGCTTGTACATATGTTTTATGCATACATCATAAACATCATAAAACATCATATGCATTCACTAACCATTTCAAGGGTTTTGGATCTTCATCTTTGTTCTTGTTTTGTAGGACATGGAAATTCCTCGCAGAAATACCATTCAAGTCAACCTTGTGAGAATCTCTCCTCAACTCAAGGAGATCACCTCAAGAATTCCGGAAAATTCATCCTTCAGTGAAAGACATGGTAGACTGCTCAGCCTAGTCAACACCAACATTGAAGAAGACATGATGAAAGTGCTATTCCAGTTCTTTGACCCTCTTCACCACTGTTTCACTTTCCCTGATTATCAGTTGGTACCCACTTTGGAGGAGTTTTCTCAACTCTTGAGAATTCCTATCCTTAATCAACTACCCTTCAATGGTACGGAAAAGGAACCAAAGCCAGGAGATGTTGCTCGAGCATTACATCTACAACTATCCGACATCAAGGGTCATTGGGAAACCAGAAGCGGCGTCAAGGGATTCTTAGCAAAATTCTTGTTTGAGAAGGCACAAGAATGTTGGAACTCATTGGACCTACAAGCCTTTGAAGAGATTGTGGCACTCCTTATCTATGGGTTGGTCCTGTTCCCAAATCCTGACCAATTGGTAGATGTCAATGCTGTCAAAATCTTCTTGTCCAGAAATCCAATACCGACATTGCTTGGGGACATTCTTCACTCATTTTACACACGAACAATGAGAAAGAGGGGTGTTCTCATGTGCTGTACTCCTATCCTTGCAAGGTGGTTTATTTCGCACCTTCCACGGTCTGTCTTGAAGAATGACCAAGGTAGAAGGTGGTCCCAACGATTGATGACTCTTACTCATTCTGATGTGCATTGGTGTTCTCGGTCCAGAGAAAATATCATCATTGTCGATCGTTGCGGAGAATTTCATAATGTTCCTTTACTGGGAATTAAAGGGGGTATTACCTACAACCCTTGCCTAGCTTTGAGGCAATTTGGATATGCACGGAGGGATGGCCCTCATGATATGTTGATTCCTAGCCTAGTTTTTGACTTCGACAACGATGCGCAAGGACTTCTCCAAAGATTCATCAGAGCTTGGGGAAAACTCAACAAGGTTGATAGCAAGACTCTGGGACACAAGAACTCCATCCCTCTTGAGCCCTATCTCAAGTGGGTACGAGCCCGAGCCCAAAGTCTAATGATGCCTTATCCCCATGTACTCCCAGTGATTAAAGAGCCCGTCAATGAAGGAGAGGTTCCCTACACCATCCTACATCCAGACATGCCTACATCGTGGGAGGAAATGCAGAAAAGCTGGATTCAGCTCAAGGAGGAACGAAACACTTTTGAAGCTAGCTACTACGCCAGTGAAAAGAAGGTTCTAGAGCTTACCCGCTGACTCCACGAGCAAGAGGCCCTCAATACCTACATCGCACCAAAGAGGATGCGCAATGTCTTTCTGCCTTAAGAGGTTTATTTTGTAATATTTGGCCCATGAGGCATTTATGTACTGACAAATTTCTTCTTATTAATATGACGTGCGTTCTTCTTTGTCTAAAAAACAATTTTGAATGTCCTAAATCCTTGAATGCATTGCATACATAAGCATACCATTCATCATGTGCATAAGCAGGTCTCATTCCAGGTTTCCTTATCTGTCTGCTGTTTATTTCAGTAGGATGGATCTCGAGCAAACAATCAAAGACCTACAGGCTCAGAATGCACAATTCCAGCAACTCCTGATGACCTTGGCTAAGGGTCAGGAGGATATCAAGACTCAATTGGGGAATAAAGACCCGGTGAAAAAGAAGAAAAAGAGACTCGGGGTGGCTACTTTGGGGAGAAGATTTGACGGAGAAGCTCGAAGAGTGCTTGAATTTCCTCCTACGTCTGATGAAGGGACCAGTAAAAGAGATGGAGTTGCAGTGCCTTCCGAGTCTGATGCGGAAGAAGAAGAGGTTGAAGAGGATGAAGATTATTCTGACCAGCAATACCCTCCAGCTGATGATAAATACAAGGGTTTAGAAGACAGATTAGCCGCCATGGAGCTACAGAGAGTTCCGGGTTTGGATTTCGAAGACTTGGGTTTGGTTTCCGGGATTGTGATTCCCCTAAAATTCAAGGTGCCAGTGTTTGTAAGGTATGATGGGCTATCTTGCCCCAAAATGCATCTCAGGTCTTACGTGAGAAAGATCCAGCCCTATACGGCAGATAAAAACCTTTGGATTCATTTCTTTCAAGACAGCCTTTCTGGAGCTCAGTTGGAGTGGTTTTATCAGCTAGAAGGAACCAGTGTCCGGAATTGGGAAGATTTGGCCACCGCTTTCTACAAACAATACCAATACAATTCTGACCTTGCCCCTACTCGTACCCAACTTTAGGGTATGTCGTTAGGAACAAGCGAAGGATTCAAAGAGTACGCACAAAAATGGAGGGATTTGGCTGGCAGGGTGCAGCCCCCTTTAACCGATCGTGAACTTGTTGATATGTTTCTAGGAACCCTATCTGGGCCTTTCTTCAATCATCTAATTGGTAACTCTTCCGCGGGGTTTACCGATCTGATCTTAACGGGCGAAAGGATAGAAGCTGGCATCAAGTCAGGAAAGATTCAGAAGGGTGTTGCTGCAAGTACTGAGAAGAGGCCTTTTAAGAAAGAAGCAAGTGCCGTCTATGGTCCTAGAAGACAAGTCAAGCCAGAAAGTCGCCAAGCCGTCAATGCTCTGGTCATTTCAAAACCTGTTGCTGCTCCTCAGCAGTACAATCAACAAAGAGGCGAAAGGCCCAAGAGGCAGTATACTCGGCTGAGTATGACCTTATCTCAAATTTTACCTCAACTGCTATCAACCAACTTGGTGACCACCAAAGAAGCTCCTAAGGTCGTCAACACTGCGTCTCCTAAGTATAACCCAAATGCCCGTTGTGCTTATCATTCTGATAGTCCCGGACACACTACTGATGATTGCTGGGCCTTGAGAAACAAAGTGCAAGATCTTATCGACGCGAAGGAAATTCAGTTTGAAGCGCCTGAGAGGCCGAATGTTGTAACTGCCCCTATGCCCCAGCATAGGGTAAATGCCATTGAGGAAGAGTCGTATGCTGTTTCGGTGAATGAAGTTGTTACCCCTCTTTTGACTGTTAAGAGGAACTTACTACTAGCTGGTTTATTTCCGGGTTGTAGTAAAGGCTGCCTCCTGTGTGCTGTTATCCCTACCGGTTGTCCACTGCTGAAATCAGGCATCCAAAGCCTGATGGATAGCAAGGAAATTCTATTCAAGAAAACTGATGTTCCGTCTGTTTCCGTTGAAGAAATATCTGTTGTCACAATCTACAATCTTGCCAAGGCTCCCGTAAAGAAACCAGACCAAGTTATGTCTGTTGCACCCATCACTATTACTGTCCCGGGGCCTCTCCCGTATGAGTCTGATAAAGCTGTTCCATAGAATTATGGAGCCGATGTGTATGTGCTTGGGGTGAAGCAGGAGTTCAACACCAATACCAGTATCAGTAACATCACTGGTCCCGCCAAGATTACCCGCAGTGGCAGGTTCTTCTCGCCTGACATTGCACCGCCAGTTATCCGAAAACCTCTCACCATCACACCCGCAAGTGTGCATGTTCCAGTTCAAGTTCCTGTGTCTACTACTGCCGCCGAGTCTTCTAATACTCGGGGCAAAGAAGTTGCTACCGATTTGCCTGCTAGGATGGAGGCACCAAAAAAGAAGACTGTTGTGGAAGCCTCCTAACAAGAAATGGAGGAAATCCTTAAAATTATCAAAAAAAGTGACTTTAATGTTGTTGAACAATTGGGACATACTCCCTCCAAAATCTCTATGCTGTCATTGCTGCTATGTTCAGAGGCCCATGCAAAAGCCCTGATCTCATTTCTGAAAACGGCCCATGTGCCGCAAGAGACCTCCGCGGATCAATTCACCGACTGTGTGGCTAATTTGACGGCTGACAATGGCTTGGGGTTCTCAGATGCTGACCTTACCGCCAAAGGGAAAAATCACAATGATGCCCTGCACGTCTCTATAGAGTGCAGGGGCACTACTCTCGCACACGTGTTAGTAGATACCGGCTCTTCCCTGAATGTGTTGCCCAAGAAGGCATTAGATCGCTTGGATTGTGAGGGTTTGGAGTTGAAACCTAGTAACATCATTGTTAGAGCCTTCGACGGTTCTAAGAGGATGGTGCACGGTGAAGTAGACATCCCTATTCGTGTGGGTTCCCAAGTTTTCGGCTCAACGTTCTATGTAATGGATATTCGTCCATCTTACTCCTGCTTATTGGGTCGACCCTAGATTCACAAAGTTGGGGCAGTAACTTCCACATTACACCAAAAGCTCAAATACCCTGTCAAAGGGAAGATTGTTAATGTGCAGGGTGAGGAGGAATACATGGTGAGTCACTTGAATTCATTCCGGTATATCGAGATGGACGGGGAGTTTATTGAAACCCCCTTTCAGCATTTTGAGGAAGTACCTCCAGTGTTGGCATCAGCTGAAGCAGTGGTTGGAGAGGACTTTCCGTTGAAGATGGCATCCTTGAAGGATTCCCGGGCTGTAATCGAGAAAGGCAATGGTGCAAACTGGGGTCAGCTTCCTGACTTCACTCAAAAGAATGACAAGTTTGGACTGGGCTTTACTGCAGAGGCTCAGAGGGCTGTGCGCCAGGAAAAAATCAGAAAGGCTCTGGTGTTTATCTCCAACCCAAGGGTGAATGCCATCGAGGAGGATGTAGAGGAAGCAGAGTTTGAAAGTTGGATCTACCCGACTACCAGCAACGGACCGAGCAACTGGACGGCAAAGGATTTTACACCTATCACATTTGTCACGCAGTAATTAATTTCTTTTGATTTCCAATTTGTAACAAACAATATGTCAAAACTTTATTGGCTCGGTGTCCTACCCGGGGCATCGTAGCTCCATTTGTGAGGGCTTTTTGTATGACATTTCCATATATCATCAATCAAAACATTGGACGTTTGTTGCATTTCAAATCTTGTGCTCTTTTTTTTTTCTTTTTTTTTTCTGTGTTATATATTGCAAAACAGCTATATTTACACACACTCACTTATACATGTTTCAATCCACTCTGGATCTCACTGGTAACAGCTCTGCTACCGCCAGTTATGACTTCGAGAATCCGATCAACTTGGCCGAAGACGAAGGTGGAGATGATTGCGAAGTGCCTGGTGAACTCGCAAGACTGCTACTCCAGGAAGAGAGGGCTATTCAACCACATGAAGAGCCAGTGGAAACAATTAACCTGGGTACGGAGACAGATAGGAAAGAGGTCAAGATTGGTGCCAATCTAGAACTCAGCGTGAAGCAACGATTGATCTAGATGCTACAGGATTATATGGAGATATTTTCTTGGTCCTATGAAGATATGCCTGGTTTGGATGCCGACATTGTAGTTCATCACTTGCCAACCAAGGAAGACTGCCCTCCGGTAAAGCAAAAGGTTCGCCGCATGCGCCCAGAGATGTCCGAAAAGATCAAGGCTGAGGTTATGAAGCAATTCGACGCCGAATTTCTAGCAGTAACTTCTTACCCTCAGTGGGTTGCCAATATGGTGCCAGTACCGAAGAAGGACGGTAAAGTCAGGATGTGTGTCGACTACAGGGATTTGAACAGGGCCAGTCCCAAGGATGATTTCCCTCTACCTCACATTGACGTTCTTGTCGACAATACCGCTCAACACAGGGTGTTCTCATTCATGGATGGTTTTTCAGGGTATAATCAGATCAAGATGGCTCCGGAAGATATGGAAAAGACTACCTTTGTGACTCAGTGGGGGACTTTCTGTTACAAGGTCATGCCGTTCGGATTGAAAAATGCTGGGGCAACCTATCAACGTGCCATGGTTGCTTTATTTCATGATATGATCCATCATGAGATTGAAGTATATGTTGATGACATGATAGCAAGGTCTCAAACTGAGGACGAGCATCTTGACCATCTGAGGAAGCTGTTTGACAGACTCAAGTTATACAAGCTGAGATTGAATCCCAATAAATGCACCTTTGGGGTAAGGTCCGGAAAATTGCTAGGCTTCATTGTAAGTGATAAGGGTATTCAAGTGGACCCCGCCAAGGTTAAAGCCATTCAAGAGATGCCAGTTCCTAAGACAGAGAAAGAAGTCAGAGGCTTCCTGGGACGACTGAATTACATTGCCCGATTCATCTCACATCTGACGGCTACTTGTGAGCCAATCTTCAAATTACTGAAGAAAGATCAAGTAGTACGCTGGAACGATGACTGTCAGGCTGCCTTTGAAAGGATAAAAGAATATCTCCAAGAGCCACCCATTCTTATGCCACCAGTGGAAGGAAGACCTCTAATATTATACTTGACAGTACTTGATAACTCAATGGGGTGTGTGCTGGGGCAGCATGACGAGTCTGGCCGAAAAGAGAACGCTATTTATTACTTGAGCAAAAAGTTTACCGACTGTGAGTCTCGTTACTCACTGCTTGAGAAAACTTGCTGCACTCTTGTATGGGCTGCTCGCCGGCTGAGACAGTATATGCTGACTCACACTACCTTGTTGATTTCAAAAATGGATCCCATTAAGTATATATTTGAAAAGCCTGCTCTGTCTGGAAGGATAGCGAGATGGCAAATGATCTTGACAGAATATGACATCCAGTATACAACTCAGAAAGCAATCAAAGGAAGTGTACTGGCAGATCATTTGGCACACCAACCTGTGGACGATTACCAATCATTGAACTTTGATTTTCCGGACGAAGACATCATGGTGGTAACTGACTGTGAAGTACCTGGATCGGACGAAGGACCTGAGGAAGGATCCCGATGGTCTATGCATTTTGACGGAGCCTCCAATGCTCTGGGTAACGGCGTCGGCGCTGTAATCATATCTCCCAAAGGAACTCATACTCCACTCACCGCCCGATTGTGCTTCAACTGCACCAACAACATGGCAGAATATGAAGCATGTATCATCGGTCTGCAAGCTGCAATCGACTTAAGGATCAAATTTTTGAGTTTCTTTGGAGATTCCGCTCTCGTGATCAATCAGATCAAAGGCGAGTGGGATACGAAACACCCAAATCTTATCCCTTACAAGGAGTATGTGTCAACCTTACTTCCCCACTTTGAAGAAATAACTTTTGAGCACTTCCCAAGAGAGGAGAATCAGCTAGCGGGCGCACTGGCTACGATGTCTTCAATGTTCAAAGTTAAATGGGACAATGAGGCTCCCCGGATCATTATCTGGAAGATGGATGAACCAGCATACTGCTGCGATCTCGAGGCTGAAAAGGTGACTGAAAAACCCTGGTATCATGAGGTGAAGAGGTATTTGGAGGCTCAGGAATACCCTGAAGGCGCATCTGTCAATGACAAGAAATTCATGAGGAGGTTTGCGGCAAAATTCTTCCTCAGCAACGGCATTCTCTACAAACGGAATTATGATTCAACTCTACTACGTTGTGTGGATAAGGCCGAAGCAGAGAAGATCATGATAGAACTGCATGAAGGTACATTTGGAACGCATTCCAGTGGACACACCATGGCAAAGAAAATCCTTAGGGCAGGATATTTCTGGTCCACAATGGAAGCTGATTGTTACCAACACTCTCGAACTTGTCATAAATGCCAAATCTATGCCGACAAAGTGCATATTCCTCCGGTTCCTCTGAACGTCCTGACGGCACCTTGGCCTTTTGCAATGTGGGGGATTGATATGATCGGTGAGATCCGACCGACGGCATCCAATGGGCATCGCTTCATCTTGGTGGCGATCGATTATTTCACGAAGTGGGTTGAGGCGGCTTCCTACGCCACAGTAACCAAGAGCGTCGTGGCACGTTTCATCCGGCATAATCTGATCTGTCGGTACGGCGTCCCGGAGAGAATCATTACGGACAATGGTACCAATCTCAACAACAAGATGATCACTGAGCTCTGCGAACAATTCAAGATACAACACCACAATTCTTCTCCCTACCGGCCGAAGATGAATGGGGTTGTAGAAGCAGCTAACAAAAATATCAAGAAAATTATGCAGAAGATGACAGTGACTTATAAGGATTGGCACGAGATGTTACCGTTCGCTCTTCATGGGTACCGTACCTCAGCAAGGACGTCAACCGGGGCAACTCCTTTCTCTTTGGTCTATGGCATGGAGGCAGTCTTGCCAATTGAAGTCCAGATACCCTCTCTCCGAATAATGAAAGATGCAGATCTGAGTGAAGATGACTGGATCCAAACTCGACTTGATCAATTAAACCTGATTGACGAAAAGAGACTCACAGCTATCTGTCATGGTCAAACGTATCAAAAACGGATGATCAGGGCATTTAACAAGAAAGTCAAACCACGAGAGTATCAAGTTGGGGACCTGGTAATCAAACGCATCATCCTTCCTCAAAGTGATCCCCGGGGCAAATGGACCCCTACTTACGAAGGGCCATTTGTGGTTAAACATGTGTTCTCAGGAGGAGCCATGATCCTAACCACCATGGACGGTGACGATCTTCCTCACCCCGCCAATGCAGACATAGTGAAAAAATACTACGCATAAATAAAAGACCCGCTAGGTTGACATACCTAGGCAAAAATTAGGGCTTCCCGGCGAACCAAAAGGGTTCGGGCAAAAATAAGGGATGAAATAAAAAAAATCTGTACACCCGGCAAGTCGAAAACCTGAAAAGGCGGCTTGGGCAAAAATGGGTATCCCGGTGGACTGAAAACCCGAAAGGGTGGTCCAGGCAAAAGTTAGGGATAAAGCGTAACACTATGTCTCATTGGATCACTTCGCATCCGGAATTCGGCATCAACTATCTGGCCCAGACTTCGGTATCGACCAATCAGCTTCATCTTCAACTAGGCAGCAAAGCGATGAGACGCTTGGAGACATAAAGGCGATAGCAGAGTTGGAATCCAGTAGGATTGTTCACATGGCTGTTTTGTTTCCTTTTCAAAATTGTATAAACTTTATATTCGGCGGCGTCCTCTTACTAGGATGTCGGCCTCTTGTACAAAAAACGCCTATTTACAGACAAATTTCAAAATCAATACAAGTTCACTTTTCCAAACAAATTGCCATTGTTTTTCTTTTTTCTGTTTTGTCTTGCGAAGAACGTCCAATGTTCATTTTTGATATATGCGTTTGACATTAAATTACTGATTCATAAATATTTGCACATAAAACGGAAGATTAATTACAGGTGACATCAGAAACAGGGGCAATATGAAATTGCCTGATGCAGTCTGGTTGCTTTGTCTGCCAAGGTACCAAGGTAGATTCGACTGAAGAATGTGACCAAATGATCTCAGCTCCCCGCAGAGTAAGGCAAGATTCAGCAATACTTTCCCTAGTGAAGTCGTCAACTTTCCCCGGCAGGTCCAAAAGCTTATCCCCAGTAGATTCTGGAAGCTTGTTCCCTACGGAATACGGACGTCTCTCCCGAGTTTTATTCAGAGTTATTCCTCACAAAGGACTTATAACTGGGTTATCCTCAGCTAATTGCTACGGAAGATCGCCCTCGGCAAAGTTCTTCCTATCCCCAGCGGAGTTTTTGGCATCCCCAGCGGAGTTTATCATCATTATCCCCAGCGGAATCCATCATCAAAGTCCTCAGCAGGATTCCCATCAAACTTCGGCAAAGTATCTCTTCCACAGAGCCATTCCCCGGCCGGTCGTCAATGATTTATTTTCCTTAAGAAGAAATACACTCATAAACATTTCACATTTCATACATCTTGCTTACATCCATGATAAAGTGCATACAACACTATCCCATGTTGAACATCATGCATATCATACATCATGACATTGCATACAACTTATGTTTTTGCCTTTTCAGGGAAGAAGACAATCCCAAAAGACCACTACTTTCAACTATAACATTTCCAGATTCGATACCTGTATCTAGCCAGGGCACATCTGAGGGTGATCAGTTTCCAGACTCGACTCCTGTATCCAGCCAGGGCATATCTGTTGACCACATTTCCAGACTCGATTCCTGTATCTAGCCAGGGCACGTCTGAAGAGTTCGAAGATTCGACTCCTGTATCCAGCCAGGGCATATCTGTTGACCACATTTCCAGACTCGATTCTTGTATCTAGCCAGGGCACGTCTGAAGAGTTCGAAGATTCGATTCCTGCATCCAGCCAGGGCATATCTGTTGACAACTATTTTCCGGATTCGATTCCTGCATCCAGCCAGGGCACATCTGTGAGCAACCATTTGTAGACTCGACACCTGCATCTAGCCAGGGCATGTCTGCATAAAGAGATTGAAGATCAAACACCTGTAACAAGCCAGGAAAACATCTGTCTTTCTCAAATACACAAGTTCTCGCTAAGGAATCTCTTATGCGATCAACACTTCCAAATGGCATCTATAAGCCCATTCCCGACAAGGTTCTGTTACATCTTCAGATGGCATCTATAAGCCCATCTCCTTATCCACCACCTATCCAAATGGCATCTATAAGCCCATTCCCGACATCACATTGTTGATACTCTAACATGCGAGTGCAAATTTCCGGGCACTCTAGTGTCCAATCTCCTTTTACCCTCGAGTCACGAAAGGCAAACTTGCCAATCTAACTCTTCAGGTCCAAGAAGATTGAACAGGGGAAACTGTTGTACCCCAAAATTTGCCCTCCCATTTCCTCCACATTTTTTTCATCAAGACCTTTGAAGATCAAGATCCAATTAGGGTTTCCTCTGCTCAAGATTTCTCCTTGCACTGGTGGACCCAAATTAGGGTTTGTGTTTGCACAAAGATGTTTTGACCTAAAATGCCTGAGATGACTTTCATGCTTCATATTGGACTCCCAAGTTTATCCATACCAAGTTTCAAGTCTTGATTCCAAGTTTTGCCCAGTCAATTGGACAGATGACCTATAAATCAGCTGTATTGGGGAAAAGGTCAAATGTGGCCAATTGACAGTCAAATCTCATGGAAATTGACCCACATCAACATTATGAACTCATATGGACCATTTGATCAAGTTTGGATCACAATTCCACAAGAAATTTGATCAGATCACCAAAAGGGCAAAATGGTCATTTTTAGGGTTCTGACTGCACAAAGGCAATTTTTGACTGTTTGACCTAGCCAATGGCAAACCTAGATCACATATGGACTCAAGGACCCCATGGAATTATCTTGACATGCTCAACAAACTCAAAAGATCCCAAGTACACAAGATTGACAGTTGAATTTCCCAGTCAATTGATCAATTTTGATTGTACACTGAAAAGTCAAACTTTGACTTTTTGGTCAAAATCAAGAGCCAAGATTCATTTTTCATCAAAACATGCCAAATCATGAAACTTGTTCACCAAGAAACCAAGAAATGCAAATTAGGGTTTAAAATGGAATTTTTCATAACTTAGAATTTTTCTAAGTTATGGAAAACCCTAATTTTTCCCCAACTTTGCCCCACTTTTTCACCATGATTCATTTGGATTCAAACAAAAGTCAAAACATGAAAGTTGTAGCTTGTTGCATAATCTACAACTTTGATTCACAAAGTTTTCTCATTTGAAGCTTGTATCTCAAGTTACAAATTTTTGAATAAGGGCACTAAACCATTCTTAACTTAGTGAATTTTTGACCTATTTTGACAAGTTTTTCTACCCCACTTCAAGGCCATTTTCCATACACTTCCACTTGGAATTTCAAATTTCATTTCAAAGATGGATTGTAGTACACATTCCAAGCTTTCCAAAATGTCCAAGAACTTCTCAAACAACCTCATGGTTAGGGAGAATCGAATTTCACAATATAGCAAAAACTCACTTTTGAATTGGTCATTTTTCATGTTCATAAGATTATGCAACTTCTCAAAACCAGCATGCCCTTGATTACAGGTCCTTAAACCAAGTTACACTCATAAATTTAATGCATACTCTTTGTTCCAAGACCATGTTCTTTGTATTCTAACATTACATGAAGGTTTAATCCATTTTTAGATAAAGTAAACTATCCATTTTTGCAAAAGTTCACTTTATGTCCAATTGGTAAATCAAGCAAGTACAAACCAAATCTCTTTGGCACAAGATTATGAACAAATTACTCTGATCAAGAGGAGCTTTGCAGCAGGATTAGAGGTCCCCTACTGACCTAGAAACACAAGTTGCCTTTCTTGCTTAAGTTAGAAGGTATATGGCATAACTAACACCAACTCCCATCTCAGCTTAGAGACACTAGAACAAAGTTATCAAACACATTACACACATCATAACCAAGCTTTTGCACGACCCTTGCACCTCTCAAACACTCCCATTGCCATAATCACCCTCAAACTGCACAAACAGGGCAAAGCCTGCAGTTTGAGTGCTATCTCCCATTTCTCTCAAGCTTTCTTGCCCAAACCAGTTCCTACACATCCCCTAGCATCTATACAAGCTAACCATGACCTGAAGCACGACCTGTAATCCCTCTAACCATTTCCATCATTTTCCATTTCTTGTTTTGCAGGTGAAGTTCTCTAGCTTGATTCAGAAGCTTTCAAGACAAAGTAAACATTGGAATAGCATCCCTGGACCTCAAGGAAGCTTTTCCAATCATCACCTTGCACTGAAAGTTCCTACATTGCAAGGTAGAACTTCAACTGAACAGGTATCTTGATGAACTCGTATCTCTCTTATTATGCATCATTAGCTTTAAGTTTGTGAATAAACAAGGTTCTACTCATGCCACTGAACATGTACATGTTTTTACTTTTCATTTCTTTTGCTTGAGTTGTGAGAATTTGGAGTTTGAAAATGGCAGAAAAACTAGGTTAGGATTTGGGGGAGGAGAAATTCTCCCTCATCTTAGAGAGTTAGATCAATTTATGCATATGGTTAGAATCGTGGTTTCATGCTTAACATCTTTTGTGTTGGAAGTTTGTTCAAAAAATCAAAGAATCAGGATTTCAAACAAGCTTGCAGGCGCGCGTTTTTTGGTTCAGAGGTTGAAGAAGAAGTGGTTTGGGCTGGGCTTGTGCTGTATTTTCTGTTCACACCACATAATTGCTTTTGCACCCCCAAGGCCCTTTTGCTTATTCATTTAACTTTTTGACTTTTTTCTTTTTTGACTGACTTTGTTTATTTTTTCTCATGACATAAAAAATATAAAAATATTTTTCTCACCATTTTATTTATTTATTAGGTATTTATATGATTTTCTTTTGATTAATACTTAGATAAATAAATATATGCATTTCATTAAAATGTTGAGAAATAGTTATAAATACTTTTATTTTCATTTTTCATTTTATTATACCCCCTGTAAATATTTTACATAAAAAATACTTTTTTTTGTTAATATTAAAAATTATTATTATTTATATATATGATATTTATTTAGTAAATAATAAGGATATATATATATATATATATATATTAATGTATTTAGAATAAAAATACCAAAAATGTACATATTTTATTTTTAATATTTAATACTAAAAAATACCTTTTTTACCAATATACTATATTATATTTTATTTTTATGTAAATCATAAATATTATTTGCATTAATTAATTGATATCCATTTTGATTAAAAAATTAGGGTTTTTACCCTAAATTTGAAAATACCTCAAAAATAATACCCTTCTTTTTTTTTTATTTTCTTTCTTTATTTATTTATTTTATTTTACATAAATAATATTCTTTTTTTATATATACACATGAAAATTCTTTTTTACCTTTTTGCATATTTATTTCAATTTCCATTTATTTATGCAATTGTTCATCTTGTAAATATTCATAGGCAAAAGATGTAATAGTTTAGATTTAATTTATTGTCTAAATACCTCCCCATTTGAACATTGTACCCCCTTCCCTATATTATTGTGATGTAATAGCGTAGGAATTTAAATTTCGCACTTTATCGCTTTCTAAACATACTATGCTAGAATTAGGGTTTTGTATGCGAATAAAAATGAACAAAGTAGTTGGACATAATACAAGATAAATGAGCATGAAAATAGACAACACATTTCACACTTGCACCCCTAGGGTATTCCACTTTGTTGCCTTCAAATAAATGGGCCATATTGCATGTTAGGTCTCTTTAGGAAAAACAAACAAATCAAATGATCATAGTCCCTCGATGACGCTTTCAAAATGTTGCCTAACAAATGATCAAGTCCCTTAAAGAAAATGCCCAAAGATACTTGGCACCATTGCAATTATGGTCTAAACGATGACCCGCGCCCGTCCCTTTCACATCCTAACATGAGATTGTCCACCAAATACAATGGTGGAACAAACTTATTAAAAAGGGTTAAAACATAGCAATAAACTTTGAGAAATTTAGGAGTAGATAACCTCTTACTTACTTGAATCAAACTTGCAAAACAAAACACTTGCCTATTTTTTAAACACACCTCACAACACTTTCAAAACTACTTTCAAAAACAAATGAAAACTTTTTCAAAAGACATACATCTTTGTATACATCCCCACATGGATCATTACAAAGGTTTCCACCACATTGGCTTTCTTTTCAAAAACATTTTCAAACCCACACACACGAGCACCATTTAAAACAATTGAAAATTAAGGCAAGTTGATCTAAGCAAGTAACTAAGAGCCCATGGATAACCATGGATAGAAAGGGTGCTAATACCTTCCCTTTCTATAATCTACTCCCCGAACCCAAGAAAACATCTCAAAAGGTTTTTGCTGTGCTTTTTAACCTTTCCTTAGGATAAAATAAAAAGTCGGTGGCGACTCTTGCTCGACCGAAACATTTGCGAAAACAAACGCAAAACCATAGTCAGTTCTCCCACCGTATCACACTAACATTATTAAAGTCTCAATAATTTTCTTTCTAAGTCGTTCTAAGGTTGTCTATCCTAAGGGGGTTAGAATCAGTTTGTTCTTCCATTTTTTTAAGCATAAAAAAGAAATAAACAACTACTAAAATAAAGCATAAATAAGTTCATTAATAAAATCAACAAGGGTACAAGAAGCCAACAAAACAACAAGATATAAAGAAAACTAACAGAAACTAGTAAGAACTTATTGAAAAGCAGATGATATTATACGATTTTTAATGGGTTGATGGTCAGGGTCGCGACTTTAGCCACCACTCCCCAAAACTTAAAGTAAGGATATTATCCTCACTGTCAGCAAAATGGATAAGGCGTGCTAGTGGTTTCCTCAAATATTTCCAGCTAGGCTTTAAGCCTGCTGCTCTTTCTCATTGCCACTTTTTATGAACTTACTCAGAATTTAAAGGGACAATAATTACTTCCTCTTTCAAGATTAACCCTCAGCTAGCAGTCATGACAGGACTCATCAATGAATTGACCATTTTTTCCTCGTCAATCAACATCTTTTAAAAAAAAGACACAAATTAAAAATAAGTTATGTTGGGCTTCCTCCCAGTAGAGCTATTTTAAAGTCTTATAGCCCGACTACAACAAAATCAAGAAGTATCATGTAAATCCAAAGTGACCCTTGTGTTGTGCGAGGATTCACCAAGATAAGCCTTCACTCTTTGTCCATTCAACTTAAATTCTTCACTTGTTCTTTCATTCAATAAGTCAACTGCCCCATTAGGATAAACTTTAATTAATTGGAAGGAGCCAGACCATGTAGACTTAAGTTTACTAGGAAAAAGCTTAAGCCTAGAATCAAACAAAAGAACATTTTAGACTTCTATTAGCTCTCTCTTCAGGCATTTTCTGTCATACGACCTCCTTATCTTTTCCTTATACGACTCAGCATTCTCATTTCTGATCATTGTCATGCCTCCTTTCATAGACACATATTGAATTAGAATTACCCACACACTATCAAAGATAAAGTAGATAATACCAGCATCTAACCATTTAATGATATCCTTTTTGACCACTTATTTCTTGATAGGATTCAACCTTCTTTGACTTTCAATGCTATTCTTGGAATTCTCCTCCAATAAGATTCTATGCATACAAACTATGGGACCGGTCCCCTTAATGTCAAAGATTTTCCAAGAAATAGCTTTCTTGTATTTCTTCAGAATTTCCAATAGTTGATTATTTAGCTCATCAGATAAATTTGTAGCAACAATCAAAAGCAACTTATGTCCTGCCTCAAAATAAGCATATTTTAAATTAGTAGGAAATTGCTTAAGTTCCAACTTAGTAGGAACTTCAGCTGAAGGTGAGTTTTGCTTCTGTAATATAGTGGATAACTCTAGTACCTCCATAGGCTCTTCTTCAGTACATGGTTTTCTCAAAGGTCCACTAATGATTCCATAATGTTGAAGTTCATCATTTTCCAACTTTTTTAACTTTTTCTCCAAGACATTACTTGACTTGAGTAAGTTCTTGTGAATTATTCCTTCCCAACTAGAGATCATGGAACAATCAACTACATATTCCTCAGGATCATGAAATGCATTGAGTACATTGAAGACTACATGTTGTCCATTTAATCTCATGGTAAGTTCTCCTCTTTCTACACCAATCAAAGTTCTACCCGTGGCAAGAAAAGGTATTCCCAACAGAATGGGAGTCTTTTCATCATCATCATCATCATCATCATCATCAAAATCCATAATAATGAAATCAGGAGGGAACACAAACTTGTTAACTCTTACCAACACATCTTCTATATTCCCTTGAGGATAGAGAACACTTTTATTGCTAGTTAGAGAGTGATGGTTGTAGGCCTGGCAGCTCCTATCCCTATTTTATTGAAGATAGATAAGGGCAAGAGATTTATGCATGCCCAAATATCCCATAGTGATCTTCCACAAAAAGTGTCTTCAATTATACAAGGGATGGTAAAACTTCCAGGATCTTTAAGCTTTGGAGGGAACTTGCCTTGGACTAGTTGACTACACTCCTGAGTTAGTGTAACTGTTGCAAACTCTCCTACTATCTTTATCTTGGTGAGTACATCTTTCATGAACTTGGAGTAATTTTTCTTTTGTTCAATAGCTTCTATCAATGGTATATTGATGTGAAGCTGTTTCAAAATTTCCATAAATTTTCCAAATTGCTACTCCTCTTTGGCCTTCCTAATACTTTGGGGAAAAGGAGGTGGAGGTATTTCTTGAACAAACTTCTAGACTATGTCAACTTCAGGAATAACTTCTGAATGTTTTTCTGTTTTTGAAGTCATGCGAATGGCATTCTTGTCAATATTCTCTTTAAGCTATCCAGGTGAGGACGGTTCCTCATTGGACTCTTTTCTTCCTTATGAACTGTCATGGACAAGAAATTCTCCACTTGGTTCTTTGTATCTTGGTACAGGTCCTTCACATTCTTTCCCACTTCTAAGCTTGATGACCTGACAAGTTTCAACATTCTTTACTCTAGATGTAGAGGCTGGAGTTTCAGTAGAGCTTGGGAGAGCACCCATGTTACTTGAACTCAAAGGAGTGGAAATTTCCCCCACTTTATTTTCTAGATTTTTGATGCTTACTCCTTGTGCTTAAAACTGGTTCTTGGTTTCTTGAATGAAGGACTTCAAAATATTTTCCAACTGGTTATTCCATTAATTTTCCAGAGCATAGTTTAGTGTGGAAAAACTAGGATAAACTTATGGTGCTTGAGTTTCTTGAGGCTTAGTTTGATTTTGATTATTACTCCATGAAAACTTGGGGTGGTTACACCATCCATGGTTGTATGTGTTGTTGTAAGGGTTGTTGTACATGTTGTTGTTATTTCCAACATAGTTCACTGAAACAGGATTTCTATAAATTCTTCAAACAAATGGGCTTCTCCATAGTACACACAGACAACTTCAGACGCATCAGTAATGACCTTCACATGCTCCTGTATAGTCACTTCGGGAGTCATCATGTTCTTCTTCATCTAATGGATTTGAGCTACTTGAGCAGCAAAAGCTACTATCTCAGTGACCTCATAAACTCTAGTTGGTCTCTTTTGAGCTGAATTTGCAGTAGCTCTTATGACTGGACATTGATATGTGTTAGCCATAATACTCAAAATCTATCTATAACCCTATTCATAAGTCTTATACAAAAGAGCTCCACCACTTGAGGCATGTAACATATTCCTTGAAGAAGGAATCAATCCATTGTAAAAAGTTTCAAGTTGAATACATATGGGTATGCCATGGTGTGGACATTGTCTAGTAGCTCTTTAAATCATTCCCAAGCATCAAATAAAGATTCATCATCTCCTTGCCTAAATGAAGTAATTTCATTTCTCATCTTTGCATTCTTGGAAGGAAGAAAGTACTTAGCTAAGAATTTCTCAACTAGATCATTCCATGTTGCAATGGAATTGGGATCTAAGGAATTTAACCAACTCTTGGCTCTATCCCTTAGAGAATATGGAAAGAGAATCAATTGAAATGCATCATCAGTCACTCCAGGTATCTTTAAATTTCTAGAAATATTAAGGAACTGTCTCAAGTGCAAGTGAGGATTTTCATGAGGAGAGCCTGAGTACGGGCTAATGGTTTTCAGCATCTGAAACATCATATGCTTAAAAAAAACTAAGATGTTAGTGATTTCTAGTAGTATAATACCATTACTCATGGCATTGGGACCAAAGACTGTATATTCTCTGATGTTACTCACCCTATCATTGGCAATTCCAATAATGTTGATGGTTGCCATGTCAGCTTCTACCTCTGCTTCTTCTTCCACTAGTACCTCTAGTTCAAGATCTCCTCTGTAAGATGGATGTAACAACATGTGCATACAACAGCTAAACAGCTGTTGTGACACTAGTCTACAGGAAACATTAAAAACTCAAATGCTTAAGAACCAAAAAATAGTGAAAACTACAAAATCATAAATGTAACAAAACACTCCCCGACAATGGCGCTAAAAACTTGTTCGCTATTCAGGTGTCACATGCAAGTATACATGTACGTTTTATTGCAACAAGTGATATAGATAAGAGTGTTGAACCCAAAGGAGTGAAATAGTTACTTATGTGTATTTTGCAATTAACTATCTTTGAGTTTTAAGAATGAGCAGAGAGAAATAATATTTGGTGTTGTTATATTCAGAGTTTCACTTCAAACATATCTAAACAGTGTAGAGAGAGAGAGAGGAAGAGGGAGAGAGAGAGAGATAGGTAATATATCAAGAGTGAATTAGTTGAGCCATGATCCATTAATATTTTAGAAGTAAATATGTGTGATAATGTGTAGTGTAGTGACATGTGAGGTCAGAGTGATCTTGTGGTGTGTCAACATTAAAGCATGCAAATAAAGGGAAAGGGAATAAATCTCAAAGCCTCACTTATACCCTAATATGCGTCTGTTTGTATTCTAAAATCCTTAACAAATGCAACTCCTTATCTCTAAGGAAGTTATGTATGTGAATATCTCTATCCTATTCATTCAACCATTTTTTTATAAAGAAAACCACTTATTGTTGGATCTCTCACAACAACAAGCTGTTATCTATTCCTAAGTTGGCCAGACAAAGAAACAAATTTATAAACAAGTAAACATATAATAAAATAATTCATAAATCCACACATCATATAGCATAAAAACATCTTAATATTAACTTCACATTGATCAACTATATAAGGTTTAGCTCATGATGAGCTGAGTGCAAACTACAAACTTGGATCTCAGAAGGAACATCCTTGAACAAATAATCAAAAAAAGATATAAACAAAAGAGAGACTTGAGAACTTCTTGGTACGGATAATCTTTAAGAGGTGACTCCAGTCACGCCAGAGCTCAGCACCAGGTACAAGATTTGGTGAGAAGAAGAAAACTCTTTCTACTCTCCACTTTCCTCACACTTAATATCTTCTGTATTTTTACTTAGAAATGTTGAAATGCTTTCTCAATATCATCAAGGTCCTATTTATAGGCTTGAGCTAGATTTTGGCAATGCATTGGATCATGGGCCTAATACAAGGAAATCATATCAATCCAAATATAAAAATTTGCATCATCACCTCAATTCTTATGCTTAGCCAACAAGGAATCTGGTACAAGGAAAAAATTATGGGGGACAAAGCATCCTAGGAAGACTGCCACAACAAGTTTTAGACTGCCACAACAGGTTTTAGACTGCCACAACAAATTGTGCAGAGTACTTTTGTACTATTCTTTTGCAGACTGCCTCAAATCCTTATACTTTGAATTCAAATGAAATTTCTTCAAAACATAAAAATATTTCCTCCAATTCTTTCATCCTTCCATATTTTCCTATAAACTCGCTGACTTCATTATTATTTTCCCTTTTTCCAAGTCCAACTTCTCTCTTCAGCTTAGGCTCTTCGTTACAGACGACTGCAATCTTGTCTCAACTTGACAAAGTTAACATTAATTAAAGCACTAAACACATTAAAACATAAAAGGGAGCACTTATTGTGCTCCAAGAAAAATCTTATAAAAACAACTAAAATATAATAAAACAACAATTAAAAAGCAATTAACTACTAATAACGTAAAAGATTAAAGCATGTATTAACTAACAAAATGCAGGTTAACACACATCATCTTTGTCTTTCAATTTCCTTTGTAGCTCTAACTTCTCCGCATTTGAAACATGAAACTTGTTCTCCCAAGCATCTCTTTCTTTCTTTATTTGTGCCAAAGCAACTAGGAGTCTTTCCATATATTCAGCTGGAATGTGAGTGCATCCTATGACTTTAGGGAACATAGGTTCTTCAGAAGGATAAGGCATCTTGATCTTAGTATCTCTTTCTTGAACCCATTAAGTTTAAGGCTCCAAGGCAACATAGTCTTTCTTTCCTAATTCATCATTTCATTTCCTATGAATCTTATGCCAGGCGCAGACTATATTCTCTTTCAACCTCTTGCTATCAACACCTTCTTGAATAAATAACCTTTCTACAAAAATTTTGCTTGGATTATCCTTCATAGCATACCCAAGCTAACGTTGAGCCAAAATTGGATTGTAGTTGATACCTCCTTTTGTAACAAGAAGATGTACATTAGGGAATTCACCACATCTGTCAATAATCTTCACATCATTATAGACTCTAGAATATCAAGTCAAATCTGCATTGGTGAGAGACATAATCTTTAATACCACCTCAAATGATTCTTAGTATCTTTGAATAAATTGGACTGTGTCAAGTGCGAAATAAACCACTTGTACAATAATGGCACACAATACATAACAATTCCTCCTTTCTTCTCTGTTCTATAATGGATACAATAATAGGTATATGTTGTTAGAGTCGGAACTATATTCCGAATAAGAAAGATATGGATGGAATTGATTTCTATAAAGTTATCAATGTTAGGGAACAAAACTATGGCATAGATAAACAAATCAAGAACAACTTCAAAAGAAACCATACTCCCCATACCAGCAAGAGTATCAACCTTCTCCATCAAGTACTTGGCAGGTAAACCAAGAATACCTCCTTTAATCACAAGATTAACATCAATCTCCTATTTTATCAAGTGCACAATCCCTTCTATGACATGAGACTTAGGGATCTCCTTTAAAACACTGAATGTTATTTGATCTGATATAGGAAATCCTAGGTGTTAAGTATACTCATCCAAATTAGGTGCAAGCTAATATAATCAGGGAAAGTAAAGCACCCTTATGCCAAATAATAAAACTTGACCAAGGTGTTCCAAACTCCATCTTCTACATTAGTATTCAACACAATCATATGTCTTCTATACCTGTATTTGAAATCATAAGGACAAGCCACCAAAGATCCTAGCTTCCTCAACTCTTTCAGCTCAGGGCGCTTGAAACATAACTGATGAGTGTTTATCCTTCCATAATTCATATTCAATTTACCTGTGACATTTGCAAATAAAGTTCTGAAGTTCCTTGAAAACTAGGTGGATAAAAAATGTTTATGAATGCATGAATGCATAGTTATACTACAATCACAAACAAGGTAGGTTCAAAGGTTCATCATTACAAGCATGAATCTAGGTGGACAGCGTAACAACCATCCCACAGGGTATGTTCTATCCCTTTAGATTTCTTGAACAGTAACCAGATTCTAAGAAAGTTCCTTGAATCATAAATTCATCTTTCAAATATTACTGGTTTAGCAACTTCTCACAGACCAATAATATTCTCGAGAGAACCTCATCTGAGTGTAGTGTTGTGTATCAACCAAACCAAGCCTTTTCCTGGAGGGTCACCATAACTACATCCTAAAAATCAAAGAGGGGTTAAAGTGTTCTAAAGGTCTCTCAGAATCATGGGCTCCCAGGTCAAAATCAATACTGCCATTACTACTTACTCGTAAGACATTAGTACCTTAAAGAGGATATCAAATGAGTGGGGTTCTCATTCTAACCAAACAAGGCTTAACTCCAGGAGGGTCTACATGACTATATAATTATTCTAACTTAAGTGCACTCAAGTCCGGGTAGAGGACTTATCTCACCATATAGAGATCACCAAGCACCCGTAGTCAAGAAAATGACAAACAAAAATCAATAACATATACACAGATAAACAAGTTAGGCTTAACCCGTTTAGGATGAACCTTTCTCAAGCAAAGTTACCAGTCTGTCACGATGGAAAAATTGACATTAAGCTATTGATTAACTTAACTCGAATAAAACAGGAGTCACCATCGAACATTATTGTTTCCAAAGGAAAGGGAGAATATCGAGAAAACCCAACGCGAAAAATAAAATAAAAGAGAGATCCAAATACATGGGTTAGTTATGCAAGGGAAAGATATTAAAACCCATCACATCTATGTTACTCCATATGAACCTCTTGAAAATATGTGTAGTGATAAAAATCGGGATGTTTGCAAAAAATATTGGGGTGATGAGAAAAGAAGTATTTTATTATTTTTGTACTCACCAATACTTCGAGAGTCATGTGCCTACGTATCCTCATAGTGAAATAAGGAAATCAGAGCCTCGTAGTTCATGGTAAAAATAACCATGAAAGTTTGTTGATTGATTTGAGATTGAGAAGACATTTCATCGTATTCGAGTGAAAAACATAACTTACTACCCAAAATATGAGAAATTGAGCATTTACATCATCTTGATACATAGAACTTTTACTTGGAATTTCTCAACAAGCACGTCTCAACATTTAAGTGGAAAATGTCAATCACTTCACAACATATTGTAGAAGTATAGAGGTTTGCATCACTACTAGAATAAACTAATATCCAATCTTTTGAAAAGGTTTTAAAAGAAAAGTGTATAAAGGAACAAAAATAAATTTTATGAGGTTCGTATTTTATAGAAATTTTGGAAAGATTTTGAATATGCTTAAGTGTGTTAGCATTTATTAAGAAAAATATTTTCGTGATAAATTTGCAAGGTCAAGGTTTATTAATAAAATGTTTGAAGTTTGAAAAGGAAAAGTTTTTAAAATATGGAAAAGTTTTGAAAATTAAAGAAGTTGGTAGGAGATGAAGAGACTATCTTAAAGCATAAAGTAAATGACATGAAATAAAAGGTATCATTGTAGGGTAGTCCAAGAGAAAGCCTTTGTGTGTGCAAGTGTACTAACCACAAGATGGAGCAAGAATTTGACATTGGTCAAAATGAAAATTCCTTTCCCTTTGGATTGAGCCACAAGATAAGAAAATCACATGAGCAAGCACATAAGAAGATGAATCATAAAGAACAAGCAATGGAATTAGATGAACACCAAGAGATCCAGATGAATGCCAAGGTCACAGAGCCATAAAGAGAATTCTAAGTCTTCAAGTAAAGATCAAATTTTCTCAGAATAATTCCAAGTCTTGAATTTAAATTCACAGGTCCAGATGAATCACAAAGTCTCAGATACACTCCTCCAAGCAAAGGAAAGCACTAAGTCCTAAGGTCCAAAGTCCAAAATACTCCTCAAGCAAGGGATAGTAACCCAAAGTCCACAAGATCAGATGAAAGTTTTTTTTAGGATTTTAGCCATTTTATTAATATTTTTGTTCTTTTTGAATCAACAAAGCAATATAAGAAAAAGATAAAAAGGCATAAAGTAAACGGAAAAATAAAAATGGCAAGAATGTAAATGACTTAAATGTAAATGACTTGAATGTAAAGAACGTAAAAGTAAAAGTTAGATGTTAGCACAATTAATATGTCAATGTTAGTGTTAATGATAAATCAACAGAGTTGGGATAATTTAGTGATATTTTAAGCAATCATAAGTGGATATATGTAGAAGTCTATGTGATGTCGATCAATAGAAATTTATGTGTTAAACATGTTAGAGGAATGATACAAAATCATCCTCCTAAAATACTATAACACAATGATCAAAACAAAAATAAAAAAGAAATAGATGGAGAAGGGGAAATGATCAAGCACACTTGAAATGTAACAAGGGATCATATATCATAAATTTTAATCATTCAAATTCATAATGCAATGAGATAAACTTATCATTAATCCAAAGCATCATTCAAAGACCAATTGAAATTGAGGAAGCATTGATCAACCAAGACATGATCCAAGTAAACAAAAGTCAAACAAAAATAATGAAAACTATGATTAAAAAAGACTTTAAAATTGATTTAAAATGGAAATTAAATGTAAAATCCCAAAGAGGCATCAAAACATCAAATAAATTGCCAAGAAAATTTGAGAAAGTCAATATTCCAAATAATTGGATCTCAAAAGTTGGAGAGCAAAATATTTCAAAATGCATAAAATTAATTGTTAAATGAAAATTAAAAATGAAATAGCAAAAAATTCTAAATATAATTTTTAAATTCTAAAAAAAAAAAGTGGTAGATAATAATTTTTCTGATTTATGAAAAACAATTAGAGTAAAATAGGTCAAAGGAGCAATTAAAAATGTATTAGAAAAGAAAAAGGAAATTATAATGAATTAAAATATAAAGAAAATAAAAATCACAATGGCTAGACTGCGTGGTATGCTATGATTAGCTGGAACTCAAATCTTCCCAACAAAGCGCGCAAAGCTTCATTGTCTTCAACCTTGGGAATGATTTATGCAAATCCATGAAGTTTGAGTTTTAAGCTCAAACAACACACGTTTGTGCTTCTACTCATGTCATTGTTCATGTCTCTCTGCATTAAAGCAAATGATTAGTTCTAAGTAGAGAGAATTTACTCAAATACACGAAGAAACCTATGTTCTTAAAAGTAAAGTTAAATGAAAAATATGAAGAATAAATTTCTTGTAAGTGAGGGCTTTGAATCAATAAATCAAAATGAAGAGTGTGGTAACTTGTTTGTTTAAAAATTTAACTCGTATCTACCTTTCCAGTTGAACCATTGAAGGTCAACAATGGTGAAATTGAGTTGAAGGTTGCACGAGTTTACAAGCTTCTGTAATGGTTTAGTTAGCTTCAAATGGAGCCGATGAGTGGTTTTGGACGTAGATTTGAAGTTAAAACAAGCTTAAAATGAAATGATGGATTCTGGTTTTTGAAATTTTTCGTGAGTGAAAATGGTAGAGATTCAATGGCTTTCTAAGCTTGCCAATAAAAGAAAAATGGTCCTCTATTTATAGGAAATGGAATGATGTTATGGTACATGCGAAATTAGATCTAGAACATGTGAACCAAGTTAGAATTTCTTGTTTTGAAATCCATGTGAGAGTGAGGGTGAAATGCGTGAGCTTGACACGAAATCAGGTCGTCTTGCTCTATGCATTTTGCAAGGACAAATAACTTGCACATGTGCTGGTGGTACCAAGTGAAGGTTTTAGATGATTTCAAGTTACAAGTTGTACGTGAAATGAAGAGTTCATGTCACCATGTTGGAGCTTAGTCCAAATGAGATTCACTTTTGCTTTTTTAGATGTTCTACGTGCCAAAAGATCTCCCCGTGATGAAGAATCCAATTAAAAAAGAATCACATCAAAATGATGCTTGAGTTAAAAATGGCATGGATTAAAAGTTCAGGTCATGACCTGGTTTCTAGATCAGGCAATAGGTCAAACCAAGTTTTGGACCAGCTTTTGTGCACACTTGAGCATATTGTCTAATTCCAAAATTGAGGTCCTTAGAGGAAAATTTGATGTTTGGACCTTGAAACAAAGTTCTAGTGGAGTTGAAATGTGACATTTCGCTCGAAGTAGGTTCCTAAAATGTTGAGAAATGAGAGAGTTATGGTGTTTGGACCAAGTGACATGCCATACTTGATTTTAGGTCAACCAAACATGTACTAACTTGTGATTTTTGATATTTCCTTGCATCCAAAGGCCCTATGATGAATATTTGAATACCAAGTGAAGGAATCTTGATTTTCCCTTGAATAATCTTGATAATTTGATAGAGATGGCATGGAAATAAACGCATGAACCACACTTGAATAAACTTTGAAATCATGCACCAAACTTAAACTTCTCTTTATCAAATGATGTTGATTGAAGCTTGACATGAATATGACCTAAGATGATAGGTCATGCCTTGAGGACCACTTTTTGACCAAAAATTTGATATTGGGAACCAAAACCTTAATTTAGAAATCAAGCTTGATCCTTTTCTTGCAAGTCCCTACCTTGAATAATAAGAAAAGAAAGCAACACATATTTTTGTATTTTGAATAAAGTTGAAAAAATTAAAATGTAAACAAACATAGATGCAAAAAGAAACACAAAGCGTGTTTGATGATCTCTCACAAAGGTTAAACTAAAGGGGTAAAGTTTAAGGGATACCATGCTTGTGATCTTTGGTTAGCTGCAAATGATATCATATGTGGAATCGTAGAGGTAAAAATTATGATATGGCACATGTGAGCCATTGATTATAATTAAATGTGACGTGATGATGAAATGTAATTGAAAAGTAAATTCTGTTTTGTGTTAGTTGTAAATGAATTTTGAAATATAAATTGGAATTAGTTTGTAATTCCGTTTGAGTTTGTTTTGAAATTTGAGATTTGGAGTGAAATGTTTTTTTTATGAAATGTTATGTTTGAATTTGAATTTGAATTGCATATTGAAAATCAATTTGGTTGTTATGTATTTACTGTCAAATGAAATTTGTTATTTCATGCTGCAAAACGTGAACTTGAAATGCGAGGTGGTCCTATGTGAAACTTGCTTCATGGCTCAAATGGCTTGAGAAATGACTTTAAAAGATTGAAAGAATTGGCATAAATATGGCTTGAATTATGTAATAAACTTGGCTCAAAAATGGCTTTAAACATGGCTTGACAAATTGGTTAAAATATAGACTTGAAATATGGCTAGAAAAATCTTGAAAATGACTTGAACTTTGGGTTGGCAAATGACATGGAAAAATATGGCTATAATGAATTTTTATGTTGAAATAAAATCTGATTAAAAGATGGTTTACAAAATGTTAAAAAAAAAAGTATTGGAATTAAAATGAATTATCAATCCACTTGAAATTGATCATTCAATGAAAAATCAAAGATGACCAAGTAACCAAATAATTGGAACATATTGACCATGAATTCAAAATGAGGTTGACTTTGACTTATTTTTGAAATTTTTTGAAAAGTATTGGATTAAATGAAATGATGCAGAAAAATATGAATTATTAACTTTAAAATGTCATGAAGACCAAACATGCATGGTTGAATTCTTATTGACTTTAAAAAAAATGAAAATATGCATCAAATGAATGAAATAGGAAGGGGGAAATGGGGTATGTCAGTTTGGTTTTGATCATGACAACTTGGTTTTATTGATGAAAACTTGTGAAGGTGCAACCTTTGATGACGAACTATGAAGATTCAGTCTAACTTTAAAGCACAAAGCCAATAAAGCATGTCAAAAGGTTAAAGATGCACAAGATAGTCTGTTCAACCTCTACCTCTAAATTAAGCTGATGAACTAGAGTTTTGATGACCATATTTAATACCCTATGATTATCGAATTCAACTTGAAATATATTAAGCCTAAATAATACTAAAGCAAGTGCTTATATGATTGGTGTATTTGGAAAAATCTTGAAGCTTTAAAGTGTGCAAGAGAGGAAGTGTGAAAGCTCGCCAAATCATGTTTGAGTGATCATTGTTTTGTTAAAACACAAGAGATTTTTTGTAAAGTAATATGGATAAATCAAACACTAACCAAAACATTTTTCTAAGCCTCTATTAATCAAATAAAGTGACCTAAAAATGTTTTAAAGCCTAACCAAATGAATCATGAACTGTCAGAATAGGTTAGGCAAGTTTTTTGATATGTCCAATCGATTGGAGCATATTCCCAATCAATTGGTTTCATGAAAAAAGTGTTCATAATTTATTGTGACAATGTCTTAATAAATGGAAATGAATCTCCATCCAAACCTTCCAAAATGGGAACTTATAATCCATTATTTTAGTCATCCAATTGATATGCTTAAGGTCCCAATCAATTGGAACAATACATTCACCCATGGATTTTTTGTTCCAACCTATAGCCAATAAATAGAGGTGTCTCGTTTCACTTTTCACACACCAAATCATGAGCATTCTCACTCTCCTCACTATCTCTCTAAAAAAATATTTTTCTACTATCTCTCACTTTAATTTAGCCATAGCGCTTCGAGAAAGTTCTTGTGTTTAAGTGAAGAATTTTGTTATGAAAAGGGTGATATTATAAATTCACCAAGAGAAATTTTCTCTTGGTTGAATAATTTTTCTTAAGGGAGTGTTTGTTTGGTTTCAAAGCTAAACATGTTAAACTCTTTGTTTATGGATTTAGTATTAAGTCGTTGTTCAGTTTGTAATCTTAGTCAGTGAAAAATCTCTACTTGGTGATGTGTGATATAGAGAGCTCACATTTCTGGATATAAAAGTGTGAAGGGAAAATACTCTATTTATATTCTATAGGTTGGCACAAAAAAGGAAAATATCCAGGGGGAATTCAATGACCCAATCAATTGGTACCTTATTCCAATCAATTGGATGCATCAAATAATCAACTACAATGACTCATTTTGGAAGGTTTTAAAATATAGTTGTTACCATTCATTAATAGTTGTCACAAAAAATTATGGACACTATTTTCACTAACCTAATTGATTGAGATTATGCTGCAATCGATGGGCAGTTCAAAAAACTTGTCCAAAATGGTCTAAAAATTCGTGATTCATCTGGCACGACTCCAAAATATTTTGAAGTTATTTTATTTGATAAATAGAGGATTTAAAAAATTATTTAATGTGTGTGATTTAACCATAAAAATATACGATAGTGGCCTTGTGTTTTTACAAAACATCGTTCACTCACACACAATTGGGCGAGCTTTCGCACTTCCTAACTTTTACACTCCAAAGCTTCAAGACTTTGTTGAATAAACCAATCATATAAGAAATTTCATGAATCTTCTTGAAGACGAGGCTTGGGATATATTCAATTTGAATATCCTCACAGGATGATAAAGATTATCAAAACCTTAATTCATCAGCTTGATTCAGAGGAAGAGCTTTAAGGAAAAATAGTTATGCATCTTTAGCCGCTTAGAATACTTCCTTGGATTTGTGCTTTAAGGTTAGACTAAATCTTTATAGTTTTTTATCAAAGTTTTCATCTTCATACATTGACATCAATAAAACCAAAATGTTATCATCTAAAGAAAACCATGACAACCTTTAGCTTTGATCACTTCTTGAATGGACGACAAAACACGGTTCCACATTCTGCCCCTTTTTGGTGATGACAACACATATCTCAAGGAGGCGATAACAAAAAAGATAGATGGATAAAAATTGGAGTGATTAAACTCCCCCTCAATTTATTATAGAGTATACTCTACTCTCCTTGAGAGTATACTTCTCCCCTTTTATCATAATAAAAAAGGAGGGTAAAATATGCATTGCAAAAATTTAAATATGCATATAAGCCACATAAGCATTTAAAAAGGAAAAAGCACACTTCATTGAATCAAATTATACTGAATTGAAGTACATAAAGTAGGAATTTGTAGGAATTTAATAAATGAGAAATAGAAAAGCAAACACAATTAGAAAACTAAGACACATACGTAAGACTATTTTATGCCATGAGTATCATCATTCTTTGAGATTATTTTCTTGATCTCTACAATATATTTGACCATGCCCTATACGGCTAGACCATTTTGGTAACATATCTCCATGATATTGTTTATTATTGAGTTGTAAGGTTCTTCTAAGTCAAGTTCTTCAACGGTCAAGGCGTTCCTTAATTCTCCATGTTGAATGATAATCTTCATATTTCTGACTGAGGAGTAACCGATATTATTGATCGATGACCCCGTTTACTCCCCCATAGAGTTGGTATTAAAATAACCCAAGAGCTTGGTGAATAATCCTCTACATGGAAGCCTAGATGTGTGAGTTTATTTGTAGTGTATCATATGAAGAAATATGCCTTCTACCCAATTAGTTTGAAATTTTTTCGGTTATCATCCAAAGAAGGACGACATATTCCTTGATGACACGGTTAAGGTTAACGTTACTTGATGTGAGGATCCTAGTGAGGAGGTAGTTGATAACACGAACTCTTGGTTTCAGGAAGCTTTCCTTGATAGGAAGTTTTGTATTCTCCATAGGATTCATAATGAGAGAGCATATGGAAATGGATTGCTTGAACCCTTTAAAACCTATTAGAGATTCGTAGGTGTAGGTGACACCTTGGATAGGAAGCTCTAACATCCTTCCAAATTGATATTTATGAATATTTATTTTGAATCCTTTAACGGTTGATCTTAGGTATGTTTCAACAATTGTTATATTTAAGTAAAATTCTTTCACGAGATTTGGAAAAACTCGATCAAGTACCTTGGTGAAGAATTCTCTCAGAACTTCTTGGCATATTTGTATATATGTTTTGTAGCTCCTTGTGAAAATTTCTTACGTGAAAGATGGTTGAATTACTTTTCGGTTGACCATCATATTTCTTTCTTGAGTTCTTTTTAGTATTCCTTTCACATAAAATATTCTAGATGAGGCGTCTCCAGATTGAAGGAATTTTGGTGAGGACCTGATGATACTTAAGGTCAAAGATAAAAAGACTCACACAAGAAAAAATGAATAGAAGAAAATATGAGATGCAAGAGAATGAGAACCAATTACCTATTTATAATACATCCTCTGACGATTTTGATCATGTAAACCTTGAACAAAATCAATGGAGATTGTGCAAATTAAAATTCAAATCCAATTATTTCCAAAAAAATTCTCCAAATCAATTTGGTTAAGGCTTCAATAATTTGGATCATCAAATATTCAAGGATTTTTTTCAATTTTCATCAATGCAAATATTTGATTGACTAGCAGACGAATTTTTAATCAGGTCAGATTTGAAATTATGCGTGCAAAGGTGATCCAATCGATTAGTTTTAAGCTCCAATTGATTAGGCTTTTGCATATTGGCCTTGTTGATGCGTTTTGGGCCTTATAATGGACTTGGATTTGGTTTTATAACTTTTAGCACCCCCTGACCACCATATTTTCACCTCTTACTATAAAACATTAAAGAACTCATCTATTTGGTTAGCAAAAATATTTTAAATGTGTAGCGGTGAAAAGTTGAGATTAAGCTATTGATTAACTTAACTCATAAAGTGAAAGTCGCCACCATAATTTATTGTTTCCAAAGGAAATGGGAAAAGAGCGAATAAAACCCAAAGAAGTTTTTAAAGCAAAACTAATAAAAGTGAGATCTAGGTACGGGGGTTGGTTATGCAAAGGGAAGATGTTAAGACCCTAAACTTTTACGGTACTCCGCATGAACCTCTTTGAAAATTTGTGTGTTTGGATAAAAAAGAGAGGTGTTTGCAAAAAGTTTATGGAGATGAGAAAATAAATGTTTTTAAAGGTTTTTGATTTGGCAAGACTTGAAGAGCCTCGTGCATACGTACCACCAATATGCAATGATGAAATCAGAACCATGTAGTTCTTCTAAAAAAACAAGTTTTTTGTTGGTTAATTTTAAGAGAAGATACATTTTGTCATCTCAAGGAGAATACTTAAGCAAATATCCATAAACATTAGAATGATGGACCTTTGCATCACAAGTGAAATGATGACTCCAACCTAGATAACTCAACATGTATGCCACTAACCCCTTCAAGTGGAAAATATTCAACATCATATCAATCAAGGTTATGAACAAGGGAGAATTATATCTCAACCATAGAGATGAATCACATATAATCTTTAATAAAAGTTTTAAAATCAAAGCCAAAAGTGGAAAAAGTTTGAAGTGAGGTTTCCTATTTTTTAGCCTTAGAAGAAAAAGGTTTAACTTAGATTAAATGAATTAAGATTTGATTAAGAAAAAGGTTTTGAAAATTCACTTGACAAAATCAAGGTTTTTATTGAAAGAGGTTTAAGTTTAAAAATAAGAAGGTTTTGAAAAGGAGGGAGAAGATTTTAAAATCGAAGAAGATGGGCGACAGATGAAGGGTGTATCCTACAACACAAAGTAAAAGCTACGGTAAGAAATATCTAATAAAACAAGAGCAATCATATTGACATAAATCAAACAATGCATCCTATTCCTTTATATTAAATCCCCATAAACAAGTAATAAGCATCCAATTAATAATATTGCCTCAAGTGCAAGTCTTGTATCAGATGAATAAAAAAAGGTATCTATGACTTGGTATGTATCTGATGAATTATTATTGCATCAGATGATTTTCAAAGTAACACCTGCACATAGAAAATTTCCCAATACATATAAAGAATAACAACAAGATCTCAAGGTCTAAAGGTCTCAAAGTCTCAAGGTTCTATCCTAAGGTCCAAAAAGTCCAAATACTCCAAGATGAAAAGTGATAGTAACCACAGTCCAGAGAAACCCTTAAGTCTTTTAATGTTCAAGTGGATTATTAATATCTTTACAAGAAAAAAGAAAGCTCAAGTGAGTAGAAGAAAAATGACATAAAGTTAAAGATGATAAATTTAAACGAAATATAGTAAATTGCAGGAAATTTAAATTGCATTAAAGTAAAAGTGAGTACAATTGAGGTTAGAGTTAGTATGTTAGTTTTTTCCGATTAGGTACAAATTTAGCGATATGTTAAGAAATCATAGACGAACTTATGTAGAAGTCAATACTATACGAGGTTGGTCAATAATAATGTATGTATCATACATGTTAGAGATATGGTAGAAACCATACTCCTAAAACATGTAGCACAAGTAAAATAATGAAGATCAAGACCTAAGTCAAGGAGATGAGATCATTACATCAGTCAAATCATTCAAGATACCTTACGACAAACTTTTACTAATCCAAAGTACCTTGAGTGATCACTTGATCACTTAGAGGTAGATTTGAAATGATGAAAGTTCATCAGGTCCCGATCTAGATTCAACTGGACAAGATGAATCATCAATCACCCAATTGATCTAAAAAAGAAGAAAAAAAAGAAGAAATAGATGAAGCAGAGGTAAAATGAACAAGACAAAAATAGAAATCCAAATTGGATCAAGTTCTTGATCAAGTTATCATCAATATCATTCATCCATTTTGGTGGATTAAGGTTTTCACCCCATCAACACCCAAGATCCAATGAGGTTGAGGAAACGTGTGATCATGAACCAAGGCCAATCAGTCAACAAAGTCAAACAATATTAAAATACAATTAAGCAATTAATAAATGAATTTCAAAATTGATTTTAAATGTAAATAAAAGGGAAAATATCAAAGTCTAATCAAAACATCAAATAAAAATGAAGTGAGACCACAGAAAAATCATAAACGACCTATAACATTTTTAGAAAATAGTTTCATCATTTTTGAAAATTAGAAACTAAAAACAAAAGTTAAAATCAAATAAAATCACCATAGATCAAAAACCATCATAGGATCATATAATATTTTTTTTTAGAATTTAAAAAGTCCGAAAAACAATTTTAAAGAAATTAAAATAAAGAAAATATCAAGAACACATGAAAAATAGTTAAATCAAAAATAAAAATAAACAAAAATATGGATCAGAAAGAAAAAGAGAATAAATTTTTAGAAATAATTTTGACATTTTTTGGAATTAAAATGAGAGAGATATTAATTTTTTAAACTAAAAAAAATTAAAATCAAAATAGGAAACAAAAAAAAATCTGGAAAAATCAGAAGCGTTGGATCCAGTTCATTAATCATACATGGATGACCTTATGGTCCAGACACGCGCGCTCATGGTGGAAATTACATTAGAAGATCACACTGAATCCAAAAATAGAAGACCAATCAAATTAAAACAATTTCCACACTATCATTGGTTAAGGATGACATGTTGGTCATCTTCAACCTCCAGCTATTGGTGTCATTGGAAGCGTATGAATGAGATGATCTCAACCATATCCTCGCGAAAAATTTATTTAAACTGTGGTGTAGTTGATTTGAGAAAAACCAGAAAGAGTTTCAAAAGGAAAATTTAAAAGCAGACATATCTAATAGATCAAACAATGAAAATTCATGATGCAGTGAGCATCAATGAACATCAAAGATCATCACAGTAATTTAAGTTATGAGAAATGGTTCCTCCAACTACCTATTCTAAGTATGCTCGAAACCTTCTGAAAATTGACTTGGAGAGCTCTCTATGATACATGATTTTGCTTGCTTTTGATCTTGTTAGCTTCACTGAAGTTCAAGGAAGCTTGATGAATGAGAATTTTATCTTGTAGAAGGGTGTGGATATGAAAACAAATCTTACAAGTTCAGAGTTCAAATGGGATCTGAGAAGAGTTATTTTGGCTATCAAAAGCTTGTGAAATTAAAGAAATGAGGTCCTTATTTATAGTTGAGGTGAATAATGCTCTCGAGCATGTTAAATAATCAAGAATTCAATGAAATTGTGTGAAGCTCGAAAGCATGAAATGTGTGACTTGAACACAATCAAAGCTCTATTAAACCTCGCGATTTGAGTGTCAATTAACATCTGGAAACTTGGTTAACCATGTTTAGGTGAAAAAGTGCCATAATTGGGTCATTATAAAGATATTTGGTTGAGTGAAAATCTGAATTCATGTGCAAGTTTCAGTTTCAAGTGACCATCTTTAAATCCATGGGGCATCATGCATAGGTGGCTTTATGGTCTCATTTTTTTGCAATTGGTAGATTTTCCAACAAAGATCACAATGTTCCAAGAAAGTATTCATTTGTAAACTTGATCAAAAAGATATGTCATGTTGAAATTGGCAAAAACAACTGACTTTTATACTTAGAAAATTTTCTAAGTTAAGAGCCTTAAAATGACCTGTAATTTTTTGATAAATTTCATGCCATTCCAAGCAAAATAAAAACTTGATCGTTGAAGAGAACTTGTAGAGGTCATTATGAAGAGTATTGTGAAAAAATAATGGGCTTCATATGATAATAATTGAGCAAGTTATGATTCTTGAAATTTGGGGAAAACCAATTCGAATTAGGTTATAATTTCACTAAGTCCACAAATGACCTCTAATGTCTTTAAACTTTTGATGACTTTATTCACATAATTAGATCTTGACTTGAAAATATAAATTGTAGAGGATGTAAAGGAGAGTAATATGCAAAAATAACTATCCAAAAATGTTGAATAATAAAGGAGTTGTGGTCTTGTTAACTTTGACTTGAAAACTTGCCAAATTAGATCAACCCACTTTGCATAACTTTGATACTTTTGATAATTTATTGAAATACAAGGCATGATGAAGCTCATATGAACTTAAAATATGAAGCCTTATGTTGTACCCAAAATTTTCCCTCTAATTTATCAAGATTTTTCTCACAAGACTTCTTTGACTCAAGACAAGATTAGGGTTTGGTCAGCTCAAGACATCTCATCTTGCACTGATAATCCAAAATTAGGGTTGGAGTTTGCACAAGGATATTTGGAACACCAATGCTTCATGTGACTTTCATACATCATTTTGGACCCATAAGATTACTCATGACAAGTTTCAAGCCTTGACCCACACTTTTGCTCAGTCAATTGGACAGTTGACCTAAAAATCAGCTATATTGGGGAAAAAGTCAATCATGGCCAATTTAAAGTCAAACTTCATAATTTTTTATCCACATCAACATTTTAGACTCATATGTACCATTTGATCAAGTTTGGATCATAACTCCTCAAGAATTTTGATCAAATCATCAAAACGGCAAAATGGTCAAAATTAGGGTTTTGACTAAGAAAGGGCAATTTCTGATTTTTAACCAAGCCAATGACCAATTGAGTTCAAGCATGATTTAAAGGATTCAATGGAATCATCTTTACTTAGTTACATGTTTCAAAACATCTCAAGTTCATTGGATTGACAGATGAAATTTGCAGTCAACTAATCAAAAGTCAATTGTACATTGAAAAGTCAAACTTTGACTTTTTGGTCAAAATCAAGTACCAAGGGTCATAATTCATCAAGATATGTCAAAATATGAAACTTGTTCACCAATAGAACCAAATTTGAAAATTAGGGTTTGAATTTGAAAATTTTCATAACTTAGAATTTTTCTAAGTATAAAATATTTCTTATTTTTTCTCAACTTTACACCACTTTTACACCATGATGCCTAATGATTCAAGGAAAGTTCCCAACATGAAAGTTGTAGATATCCATGAAATCTACAACTTTTCTTCATAAAATTTTCCCTAAAAAAACTTGGATCTCAAGTTATAAATTTGTGAATAGATAGTCATGAACTTCTTAACTTAGTGAAATTTTGCCCTAATTTAGGCAGGTTTTGGACCCAACTTCATGGCATGTTTTCACCTAGTTCAAAGAGGTATCTCAAAATTAATTTCAAAGATGGATTATAGAGAACATTGAAATCTTTCCAAAATGTCTAAGAACTCTCCAAGATAATTTTTGAGTAGAGAGAATCGAAGAGAGGAAGTTGGCATTTTCTCACTTTTTGTTCAAGCCATTTTCATGAAGAACCAAGTTGCAAACCAATCCTATGCTGGATATTTCATGCTTTACAGGTACTAAACTTGCTACACACTCATTAATTAAATGCATAATCAGTTGAAAAAGCCTTTATCCTTGCTTTTGAACCTTTATCCAATTGATAATTCCACTTATGGAAAAAAGGCTCCATTGCCATTTTCATAAAGGAGAACTTTTGCAAACTTTGTGATCTTGAGCATTGAACCTGTCCCCTTGATGCATAGAAACGACACAGGTCTCAAGCAACTTGTAAAAACTTATACCAACCCTAAAGCAAGCTGGTACAAGCATGTCGGTTTGGTCTTGTCACTTTGCTTCAAGTACAAGAAAAGTTGCAAAAAGGCTAGGGCTTTTACAGCTGATAGAGAGCTGACTTTAGATCATTTCTATACTAATATGCAAACAATGTATAACACATAACACGCTTGGCAAGGACCTGAAACTCTCTAAAAACTGAAAAACACCAAAAAAATTGTCCAAACATACAGTTTCTGCATAAACACATCCAACTCTCATTTGGCTCATGCGTTTTGTGTTTAGATCATTCAAACATCTTACATACTTGATATCAAACTCATCCAATCCATCATCCTTGTTCTGTAACCTCTGTTTCACCATCTGCCATTGTTGACTTTGAAGCTTGCAGTTGGACTTGGTCAGGGAGTTCTAGCCACTTTCATAGCAAGGCAAGGGTTGGAATAGATTCAGGGAAGCTCAAGGAAGCTCAAGCAATCATCAGACCTCCATTAAAGTCACTACATTTCCATACACGATTCCAGCTAAAGGAGGTAAATTTTCAAACTCTATCTCCTTGTACAGGCAACCTTAGGCCACGATCTGTGAATAAAAAATGTAGTTCTCATCATAACGAAGCTATACATATCATTACTTTGCATTGATTTTACTTGTGCTAAGAGAATTTGGAAGTTGAAATTTTTGGAAATATTAGGTCAAGATTTAGGGCTTTCAAAATTCTCTTTGATCTTTAATAGTTAGATTACATAACTTATATGGTTGGATTCATGAGTTCAAATGCTACATTTTTCATGTTATGAGTTTTCATTTTTATGGAGGCATGAGGAAGTTACAGGGGATCCGACCAAGGCTTGAGGAAGAAGATTAAAAAGGGCAAGGGCGCATTTTATAATATGTTGTTTTTGTTTCAGTAAAGACAATGGATGTATAGCTACCCCAGTGGTAAAGCAGCGCGCTGGTGAGACCCATGTCCTGGGTACGAACCTGCGCGCTACTTTTTGCATTTTTACAATTTTTCCTTTTCAGTTTTTGACACCTTTTTTTACAGGATTGGGCTTTTTGCTATGGGCCAATATTTTTGCTCATCATCACCACTGACTTGCTATCTCACCCCTTCCATTTCTTTCATATTTTATTTTATTATTTTTATATTTAATACTTCTAATTATTTTCTTTAATGATAAAAAAATCCAAAAAAATAACTTAATTATTTTTACACCTTTATTTTATTTTTTATTATTTTTCACATAAAAAATTAATTTATTTTGATAGAATATAATTTATTTTCTTAATAAACTTATAAATATAATTAAATATACTTAATATTTTTATTTTACATTTCATACTGACAAATACCTATTTTTTGCACATATTTATTTTTTAATATTTATATACAATATTAATTATTATTTTTTATACAAAAAATACATAAAATAATAATATAGAAACATTATTTTCTTTTAAATGAAAATTAGGGTTTAATCCCTTTCAAAAGAATTAAATATTTTTCCTTATATTTTTTATGTTTAAATTAAATATTCTTTTACACAAAAGCAAGACAGAAAATATCTTTTCTACACATACATATTGCATTACATTTTAAATATTGTATTATATTTATTTTAATTCGCGCAAATTCGATTTGGTTGTAATATTATATTTAGCTTTATATTTGTGCAAATCCCCATTCAAACTTGTATTCCCCCCTCCCATAAAATTGTTGTAATAGCTTAGTATATTTACATTACGCAATTTATTGCTTTCATATGCCATGATTAGTAATTAAGGTTTGTATGACAAGAACGAAATAAAACAAATAGAAAACCCTAAATACAAGACAAAATCAAAAGCATGAAAAATGATACACTTTGCACACAAGCACCCTTAGGGTTTCTCCCACTTGGTTACCTAAAACAAAATGGCCATGTTACGCATGCGAAGTATCTTGGAAAAACAAAACAAATATAAGATCATAGCCTCTCGATGACGCTATTCAAAAGTTGCCTAAACAAAATGATCTTGGTCCCTCAAAATTGCTAAGATACTTTGCAACATTGCTATCATGGTTGTACGATGACCCACGCCCGTCCCGTTTACATCCAAAGATAGGGTTGCTTACCAAGTCAATGATAAGTCAACAATGTCAAAGGAATAGAAAATACATAAGAAAGACATTTGAGTAGGTAGATAGCTTCTAAGTTACTTGCTTCATTTCAAACAACAATCCTTGCTATTTTCAAAACAAACACATACACATTTCAAAAACATCTTACAAGCATTGAAAACATTTTCAAAAAGACAAACATCTTTGTATACATTCTTACAAACAAGAATCATTACAAAGATTGCCTAAACGAATGGCCTCTTTTACAAAATACTTTCAAAACCACATCAAACACCATTTCAAATTAATCAAAGCAAGTGATCTAAACAAGTAACTAAGAGCCCATGGAAAACCATGGATGAAAAGGGTGCTAGCACCTTCCCTTTTCATAATCTACCCCCCGAACTCAAGAAAACATCTCAAAGGTCTTTCCTATGCTTTTTCACCTTTCCTTTTGGATAAAAGAAAAGTCGGTGGCGACACTTGCTAACCGCGACATTTGTGATAAAACGCAAAACCTTCAAGTCAGTTCTCCCACCGCATCATAGAACTGGAGACTCTGCTGGGGACTATTATAAAGGTGGAGTTACCTTAGGGTTTTAGATCACATTTATTTGCTTACATTGTTTGACTTGTTTGCTTTACATTTTGGTTCTTTGTTTGGGTTTGAATCCTCCACCCGGATTTGGGAAACATTATAGGTAAATAGCAATACATTGTGGAAACTGTGCGGGGTATACCGACATGGTCTAAGCAATAGCTATGTTAGTGTGACATATTTGTTGGTACTGGTAGCCTTTGAGTTAATCAAAGAGAATACGGGGCCACTGAGTGATGTCATGAAGCACTAATGAACTTCTAGAACCCTTTACTTGACCAACTTGGCCTTTAGGATGTAGTGAGATGACCGGCTTTGGTGCAGTCCGAAGTTGGTAGATACTCGATACTACACTCATTGAGGGTTGGTTTCTTGGGATATTTCGGTCTCCATTAAAGAGGCTTGAACTGAAACAATGAACAAGAAAACAATCCAGTGATATTGAGCTCCTTAGAACCCGGTTACTATTTTTAGGACAGGTTGAGCCAACTAAACTTCAAGAGGGTATTTACCTATGAAACCCCATGCAAGCGTAAACTAAGAACTTGCTTGATTTGCTTGTACATATATACTTGTGAATAACGTCATGGACATCATGAACATCATATGCATCCACTAACCATTTCAAGGATTTTGGAGATTCATCTTTGTTCTTGTTTTGTAGGTTATGGATTCACTCCGCAGGAAAACTATCCAAATCAACCTTGTAAGAATTCATCCACAACTTAAGGAGCTAGCTTCAAGGATCCCTGAGAACTCTCCATTCACCGAGAGACATGGTTGTCTACTCAACTTGGTCACCTCCAACACAGAGGAGGATATGTTGAAGGTTCTCTTCCAGTTCTTTGACCCTTTGTATCATTGCTTCACATTTCCTGACTATCAACTTGTGCCCACTTTGGAAGAATTATCTCAACTCCTGAGGATTCCCATTCTCAATCAACTACCTTTCAACGGTACGGAAAGAGATCCAAAGCCAGAAAAGATTGCTCAAGCCCTTCAATTGCACTCATCTGATGTCACAACTCATTGGGAAACTAGAAGTGGTGTCAAAGGCTTCTTGGAAAAGTTTCTATTTGAGAAAGCCCAAAGCTGTTGGAATTCCTTAGACTTGCAAGCTTTTGAGGAGATTGTAGCTCTTCTCATCTATGGGGTGGTCTTGTTCCCCAATCCTGATCAACTCATAGATGTGAGCGCTGTCAAAATCTTCATGTCTCGCAACCCGGTGCCTACATTGCTTGGGGATATCTTACACTCTTTTCACACTCGTACAATGAGGAAAAGAGGTGTTCTTATGTGTTGCACTCCTCTCCTGGAAAGATGGTTTATTTCTCATCTTCCCCAATCAGTCTTAAAGAATGAGTAAGGTTTGTGGTGGTCACAAAGGTTAATGACGCTTAAACATTCAGATATTCATTGGTGCTCTCGATCCAAAGAGAATGTTATCATTGTTGACCGTTGTGGGGAATTCCCTAATGTCCCTCTACTTGGCACTAGGGTAGGCATCACCTATAACCCGTGTTTAGCTCTAAGATAGTTTGGTTATGCCCGAAGGGATGGCCCACATGATATGCTGATTCAAGGCTTGGTTTTCGACTACGACAACGACGATCAAGGTCTTCGCCAAAGATTCATCCGAGCTTGGAGAATGCTAAACAAGGTAGATAGCAAGACTTTGGGATACAAGAATTCCATCCCTCTTGAGCCTTACCTCAAATGGGTACGAACCCGCGCTCAAAGTCTTATGATGCCTTATCCTTCCATTCTCCCAATAATTATTGAGCCTGTTAAGGAGGGAGAAGTTCCATACACTATCCTACATCCTGACATGCCTACATCACTCAAAGACCTACAAAGGGATTGGATACAGCTCAAAGGAGAGCGTGATACTTTCAAATCCCAATTCTACGCAAGCGAGAAGAAGGTTTTGGAACTCACTCGGCTACTTCACGAGGAGCAGACTCTAAATACCTACATTGCACCAAAGAGGATGCGCAATGTCTTTTTATCTGAGAATTTTGTATTATTTTGCCCAAGGGGTATTGATGTACTCAAATTCTATCTTATTAATATAACGTGTGTTTCTTTTTGTTTGAAACAAATTTGAATTTTTTAATCTTTGAAAGCATTGCATGAATACATATCATTCATCATAAACATAAACAGGTCTTTGCAACAAGTTTCCTCATCTCTCTACTGTTTATTTCAATAAGATGGATCTCGACTAGACGGTCAAAGACCTTCAAGCTTAAATACACAATTTCAATAGTTACTCATGACCTTAGCCAAGGGGCGAGAGGAGTTGAAGACTCTGCTAGAAAAAGAGAAAGAGAAAAAGAAGAAAGAGAAGAAACCAGCTGGTGTGGTAATCATGGGCAGAAGGTTTCAGGGATAAGCCAGAGGGACCTTTGAATTTCCAGCAACATCTGATGAAAGGGAAAGAAAAGGAAAAGAAACGACAGTTCTGTCAGACTCTGAAGAAGAGGAGGAAGAGGAGGACTACTCTGAACAACAATACCCTCCGGCCGATGATAAGTATAGACACCTAGAAGAACGTTTAACCGCTATGGAAATACAGAGAGTACCGGGTCTAGATTTTGAAGAGTTGGGTTTGGTGTCAGGAATTGTAATCCCACCAAAGTTTAAAGTGCCATTATTTGCTAAGTATGATGGGGTGTCTTGTCCTAAAATGCACCTCCGATCATATGTCAGGAAGATTCAGCCGCACTCTACCAACAAAGACTTGTGGGTCCAATTATTCCAAGACAGTTTATCAAGAACGCAACTTGATTGGTTTTACCAATTAGAAAGGGCCAACGTCCACAATTGGGAAGACCTGGCCGCAGCTTTCTATAAATAATACCAGTACAATACCGATTTGGCGCCTACCCATACTCAACTTTAGAGTATCACTATGGTTTCAAATGAGGGCTTCAAAGATTACGCGTAAAAGTGGAGAGATCTATCCGGAAGAGTGAAACCCCCTCTGTCTGAAAGGGAGTTGGTGGACATGTTCTTAGGAACTCTATCGGGCCCTTTCTTCAATCATCTGATTGGGAGTTCCTATGCAGGGTTTACTGAATTGATATTAACCGACGAGAGGGTGGAAGCTAGTATAAGAAGTAGGAAGATTCAGAAAGATTTGTCTGCCTCTATAGCTGTGAAAAAAACCCTTCACTGGGAAGAAGGAGGTATCTGCTTTCTATTCCTTTGACACTTGCTAACCGCGACATTTGTGATAAAACGCAAAACCTTCAAGTCAATTCTCCCACCGCATCACAGAACTGGAGACTCTGCTGGGGACTATTATAAAGGTGGAGTTACCTTAGGGTTTTAGATCACATTTATTTGCTTACATTGTTTGACTTGTTTGCTTTACATTTTGGTTCTTTGTTTGGGTTTGAATCCTCCACCCGGATTTGGGAAACATTATAGGTAAATAGCAATACATTGTGGAAACTGTGCGGGGTATACCGACATGGTCTAAGCAATAGCTATGTTAGTGTGACATATTTGTTGGTACTGGTAGCCTTTGAGTTAATCAAAGAGAATACGGGGCCACTGAGTGATGTCATGAAGCACTAATGAACTTCTAGAACCCTTTACTTGACCAACTTGGCCTTTAGGATGTAGTGAGATGACCGGCTTTGGTGCAGTCCGAAGTTGGTAGATACTCGATACTACACTCATTGAGGGTTGGTTTCTTGGGATATTTCGGTATCCATTAAAGAGGCTTGAACTGAAACAATGAACAAGAAAACAATCCAGTGATATTGAGCTCCTTAGAACCCGGTTACTATTTTTAGGACAGGTTGAGCCAACTAAACTTCAAGAGGGTATTTACCTATGAAACCCCATGCAAGCGTAAACTAAGAACTTGCTTGATTTGCTTGTACATATATACTTGTGAATAACGTCATGGACATCATGAACATCATATGCATCCACTAACCATTTCAAGGATTTTGGAGATTCATCTTTGTTCTTGTTTTGTAGGTTATGGATTCACTCCGCAGGAAAACTATCCAAATCAACCTTGTAAGAATTCATCCACAACTTAAGGAGCTAGCTTCAAGGATCCCTGAGAACTCTCCATTCACCGAGAGACATGGTTGTCTACTCAACTTGGTCACCTCCAACACAGAGGAGGATATGTTGAAGGTTCTCTTCCAGTTCTTTGACCCTTTGTATCATTGCTTCACATTTCCTGACTATCAACTTGTGCCCACTTTGGAAGAATTATCTCAACTCCTGAGGATTCCCATTCTCAATCAACTACCTTTCAACGGTACGGAAAGAGATCCAAAGCCAGAAAAGATTGCTCAAGCCCTTCAATTGCACTCATCTGATGTCACAACTCATTGGGAAACTAGAAGTGGTGTCAAAGGCTTCTTGGAAAAGTTTCTATTTGAGAAAGCCCAAAGCTGTTGGAATTCCTTAGACTTGCAAGCTTTTGAGGAGATTGTAGCTCTTCTCATCTATGGGGTGGTCTTGTTCCCCAATCCTGATCAACTCATAGATGTGAGCGCTGTCAAAATCTTCATGTCTCGCAACCCGGTGCCTACATTGCTTGGGGATATCTTACACTCTTTTCACACTCGTACAATGAGGAAAAGAGGTGTTCTTATGTGTTGCACTCCTCTCCTGGAAAGATGGTTTATTTCTCATCTTCCCCAATCAGTCTTAAAGAATGAGTAAGGTTTGTGGTGGTCACAAAGGTTAATGACGCTTAAACATTCAGATATTCATTGGTGCTCTCGATCCAAAGAGAATGTTATCATTGTTGACCGTTGTGGGGAATTCCCTAATGTCCCTCTACTTGGCACTAGGGTAGGCATCACCTATAACCCGTGTTTAGCTCTAAGATAGTTTGGTTATGCCCGAAGGGATGGCCCACATGATATGCTGATTCAAGGCTTGGTTTTCGACTACGACAACGACGATCAAGGTCTTCGCCAGAGATTCATCCGAGCTTGGAGGATGCTAAACAAGGTAGATAGCAAGACTTTGGGATACAAGAATTCCATCCCTCTTGAGCCTTACCTCAAATGGGTACGAACCCGCGCTCAAAGTCTTATGATGCCTTATCCTTCCATTCTCCCAATAATTATTGAGCCTGTTAAGGAGGGAGAAGTTCCATACACTATCCTACATCCTGACATGCCTACATCACTCAAAGACCTACAAAGGGATTGGATACAGCTCAAAGGAGAGCGTGATACTTTCAAATCCCAATTCTACGCAAGCGAGAAGAAGGTTTTGGAACTCACTCGGCTACTTCACGAGGAGCAGACTCTAAATACCTACATTGCACCAAAGAGGATGCGCAATGTCTTTTTATCTGAGAATTTTGTATTATTTTGCCCAAGGGGTATTGATGTACTCAAATTCTATCTTATTAATATAACGTGTGTTTCTTTTTGTTTGAAACAAATTTGAATTTTTTAATCTTTGAAAGCATTGCATGAATACATATCATTCATCATAAACATAAACAGGTCTTTGCAACAAGTTTCCTCATCTCTCTACTGTTTATTTCAATAAGATGGATCTCGACTAGACGGTCAAAGACCTTCAAGCTTAAATACACAATTTCAATAGTTACTCATGACCTTAGCCAAGGGGCGAGAGGAGTTGAAGAATCTGCTAGAAAAAGAGAAAGAGAAAAAGAAGAAAGAGAAGAAACCAGCTGGTGTGGTAATCATGGGCAGAAGGTTTCAGGGATAAGCCAGAGGGACCTTTGAATTTCCAGCAACATCTGATGAAAGGGAAAGAAAAGGAAAAGAAACGACAGTTCTGTCAGACTCTGAAGAAGAGGAGGAAGAGGAGGACTACTCTGAACAACAATACCCTCCGGCCGATGATAAGTATAGACACCTAGAAGAACGTTTAACCGCTATGGAAATACAGAGAGTACCGGGTCTAGATTTTGAAGAGTTGGGTTTGGTGTCAGGAATTGTAATCCCACCAAAGTTTAAAGTGCCATTATTTGCTAAGTATGATGGGGTGTCTTGTCCTAAAATGCACCTCCGATCATATGTCAGGAAGATTCAGCCGCACTCTACCAACAAAGACTTGTGGGTCCAATTATTCCAAGACAGTTTATCAAGAATGCAACTTGATTGGTTTTACCAATTAGAAAGGGCCAACGTCCACAATTGGGAAGACCTGGCCGCAACTTTCTATAAATAATACCAGTACAATACCGATTTGGCGCCTACCCATACTCAACTTTAGAGTATCACTATGGTTTCAAATGAGGGCTTCAAAGATTACGCGTAAAAGTGGAGAGATCTATCCGGAAGAGTGAAACCTCCTCTGTCTGAAAGGGAGTTGGTGGACATGTTCTTAGGAACTCTATCGGGCCCTTTCTTCAATCATCTGATTGGGAGTTCCTATGCAGGGTTTACTGAATTGATATTAACCGACGAGAGGGTGGAAGCTAGTATAAGAAGTAGGAAGATTCAGAAAGATTTGTCTGCCTCTATAGCTGTGAAAAAAAACCCTTCACTGGGAAGAAGGAGGTATCTGCTGTCTATTCACAAAGAAATCAAGGAAGAACTGAACGCCGACCAGTGGTGGGGGCGGTTATGATCCCAAAGCCCGCATCTGACCAGCTAAGAAATAACCAGCCAAGGGTGGAAAGGCCAGTCCGACAATTCACCAGGATTAACATGACTCTAGCCTAGGTTCTACCACATCTTCTGAAATTGAATCTGGCAACTTTAAAAGATTCCCGAAAAATCCCAATACTGCGTCCCCTCATTATCATCCGAATGCCAGATGCGCATACCATTCTGAAAGTCCAGGGCACGACACTAATAATTGTTGGACTCTGGAGAACAAAATTCAGGACCTTATTGATGCAAAGGAAGTTGAGTTTGATGCGCCTGAGAAACCAAATGTTATTTCCGCTCCGATGCCTAGGCATGATCACAATGTCAACGCTATTGAGGAAGATTTGTTTGTTGCTACAGTGGATGAACTTTTGACTCCGCTCCCGATCATTAAAATGAACTTGTTGAAAGCTGGTGTGTTCCCAGGTTGTAAGGAAGACTGCCATCTGTGTTTGTCCTCACCAACTGATTGCCCTCTGTTGAAGACAGGTATCCAACGCCTGATTGATAACCAAGAAATTCTATTTGAGAATGCTCCCGCTTTACCCGTTCTTGTTAAAGATATTTCAATCATAACCATCTCTGCCAATCCTTCCAGGGCCCCCAAAAGACCCGTTAGGATTACACCTGTTCCAAAAACTACTCCACTTAAGATCATAATGCTCGGGCCGGTCTCGTACAAATCAGATAAAACAGTACCATGGAATTATGGTGGAGAAATCTACTACCATGGTATCAAACAAGATGAATTGACTACTGAAGAAGAGAGCTCCGAAGAAGAAAACACCGACATCAGTAATATTTCCGGAACTAGCAAGATTACCCATAGTGGTAGAATCTTCTCTCCAGAGATTGCCCCTCCAAAGGAAGTTTTTGGACCCGTGGCCGTTCGAAAGATTACCTCTGCACCAGTGATCACACCTGTAAGCGTACTTACCGACAAAAACAAAACAATCCCTATCCCTACCAATACTTCCACTGCTGAGAATAAAGGAAAAAGCATTCAAGAAGAGCCTGTCCGGACAAAGGCTCAATCACTAGCTATCCCCGAAACATCCAAGAAGGAAATGGAAGAAATCTTGAGGATAATAAAGAAGAGTGATTATGATGTGGTTGAACAGTTGGGGAAAACCCCTTCTAAGATCTCCATGCTAGCATTGCTGTTGTGCTCTGAAGCACATGCGAAAGCTCTGGTAAAATTTCTGAAGACAGCTCATGTGCCACAAGAGACGTCTGTCGACCAGTTCCAAGACTGTGTGGCCAGTTTGACAGCTGATAATGGCCTGGGTTTCTCTGATGCTGACCTGACACCCAAAGGGAGAAAACATAACGAGGCATTACATGTCTCTGTAAAGTGTAGAGGAACAACCCTAGCCCATGTCTTGGTAGACACTGGTTCATCTTTGAACGTCTTACCAAAGAAAGCTCTTGATAGATTGGATTGCGAAGGGGTGACGCTGAAACCCAGTAACATAATTGTGAGAGCATTTGATGGCTCGGAGAGGATGGTCCACGGGGAGGCAGACATCCAAATAAAGGTGGGAACTCAGACTTTCAATTCAACCTTCTATGTGATGGACATATGTCCTTCTTATTCCTGTCTGTTAGGACGCCCCTAGATCCATAATGTCGTTGTTGTCACCTCCACATTGCATCAGAAGCTGAAGTACCTAGTCCAAGGAAAGATCATAATTGTCCACGGGGAAGAGGAGTACATGATTAGTCATCTGAATTCTTTCCGATATGTGGAGCTGGATGGCGAATTCATTGAAACTCCTTTTCAACATTTCGAGGAGGTCTCTCAAGAAGTTGCAGCAACCAAGGCAGTATCCTCGATTCCCAAGATCGCAAGACCGCCGCTTCAAATGTCATCACTAAAGGACACCAAGGCAGTAATAGAGGAGGGTGGATGCACCATCTGGGGGCAGCTTCTAGACATTCCGTATAAATCAGACAAGTTTGGCTTGGAGTTTACTTCAACTTCTCAAAAGACTGTGCACCGTGCCCGTGTCGGAGGGCCGCCTTTGAAGATTAGCAACCAAGGGCTCAATGCAATAGAAGACAATGAAGAGGATGGCAGCTTGGAAGATTGGATATTTCCTACTGTCAACATAGGGCTTCGCAACTGGGAAGCCAGAGACTTTGTCCCAATAACTTTCATCTCTCAGTAATTTATATTTTACATTTCTGTTGGACTTGTAATATTCACGAACAATTCACACTTTGAAAACCTTGTGTCTTACCCGAGGCACAATGGTCCATTTGTAAGGGTTTTTATTTCATCTTCATATGACATTCAATGAATCATGGATGCTTTTTCACATACAAATCTTTTGTGCTCATTGTCTTTCTTTTACATTTTATTGTTTAAAGATGGCTATACCCTTACACACACCCACACTCACAAATGTAGGTACCCCCCCATTCCGGATCCCATGGGTAACGATACTGCTATAGCCTTCAGTGACTCTGAAGATCTGATCTACCAAACTGAATATGAAGGTGAGGAAGATTGTGAGGTGCCAGGGGAATTGGCCAGACTACTACAACAAGAGGAAAGAGATATTCAACCTCATGAGGAGCTGTTGGATACAATCAATTTGGGTACCGAGGAAGATAAAAAGGAAATCAAAGTGGGTGCCAATTTAGAGCCGAGTGTCAAGGAGCGCCTAATTCAGCTATTGCATGATTATGTTGAGATCTTTTCCTGGTCATACGAAGACATGCCAGGACTTAATACATACATCGTGGTACATCTTCTACCCACAAGAGAAGACTGTCCACCAGTGAAACAAAAAGTACGCCGCATGAGACCTGACATGTCAGAGAAGATCAAAGCAGAAGTTATGATACAGTTCAATGCTGGATTTCTGGCTGTTACTTCCTATCCTCAATGGGTTGCTGTTGTACCCCAAAATTTTCCCTCTCATATTATCAATATTTTTCTTCACAAGACATCTTGGACTCCAGACAGGATTAGGGTTTGCTCAGCTCAAGACCTCCTCTTGCACTAATGACCTGAAATTAGGGTTTGAGTTTGCACAAGGATTTTTGGATCATCAATGCTTAATGTGACTTTCATACACCATCTTGGACCCTTAAGATTTCCCATACCAAGTTTCAAGCCTTGAATCACATTTTTGCCCAGCCAATTGGACAGTTTACCTAAAAATCAACTGTATTAGGGAAAAAGTCAACCATGGCCAATTTACAGTCAAAATTCATAATTTTTGATCCACAACAACATTCTAGGCTCCTATGTACCATTTGATCAAGTTTGGACCACAACTCCTCAAGAAATTTGATCAGATCATCAAAAGGGCAAAATGGTCAAAATTAGGGTTTTGACTGGGAAAGGGCAATTTCTGATTTTTGACCTATACAATGACCAATTGGGTTCAAGAATGATTTGAAGGACTCAATAGCATCATCTTGACCTAATAAAATAGTTCAAAAGATCTCAAATGCATAGGATTGACAGATGAATTTTGCAGTCAACTGATCAAAAATCAATTGTACACTGAAAATCAAGTGCCAAGGGTCATGATTCATCAAGATGTGTCAAAATGTGAAACTTGTTCACCAAGAAACCTAATTTTGAAAATTAGGGTTTTAATTTGAAATTTTTCATAACTTAGAATTTTTCTAAGTTATGAAAAATTCTTATTTTTTCCCAACTTTTCCCAACTTTTTCACCATGATGCAATTGGATTCAAAGGAAACTTCCAACATGAAAGTTGTAGTCCTACATGAAATATATAACTTTGATTCACAAACTTTTCCAAAAAGATGCTTGGATCTCAAGTTATGATTTTGTGAATAGGGGTCCATAAACTTTTTAACTTAGTGAAAATTTGCCCTAGTTTAGGCAGATTTTTGACCTAACTTCATGGCAACTTTTCACCTAGTTCCAAGAGGAATCTAAAAATTCATTTCATATATGGATTGTAGAGCATGTTACAAGCTTTCCAAAATGTCCAAGAACTCTCCAAGCTCATTTATGTTTAGGGAGAATCGAAGAAGGAAAAATGGCAATTTATCACTTTTGTTCAAGGCATTTTCACAATGGTTTAAGTTGCAAATATGTCCTAGCATGCTTGTACCTTGCATTACAGCTCCTAATCCTTTTTACACTCCATAATTAAATGCAAATTCATTGGATATTGGCTTTATGCTAACCTATGGAGCATTGTACAAGAGTTTAATCCAAATATGGCATAAAGGTCACAATACAACTTTGATAAAGCATGCTTTTTGCAACTTTGAAAATCTTGAGCCATGGACCTGATCTTTGGTTGCAAAAAAGATCCACAAACATCAGGAAAAGTACACCAACTCTATGCAGTCCATAAGCTAGCCTGTACAGGCCTTTGGCATTGTCACCTCAAACTTTCTTCAAAAGCAAGCAAACTTGCAAAAGTCAAGACAACTCATCCATCTGATAAAGGCAAGCCTTGCCATCATTTGAAACAACTTCAGAACTTTGTCACAAGCAAATACACGAATTCATAGCATCCCAAACACTCTCAAACACCAAAATCTCATTTTTTTTGCCCAAACAGGGCATCTTTCTGTAAAACTTAAGCCAAATCATATTGTTCTCGTGCGTTTCTTGTTTCAAGGCTTCAAACATCTTCCATACATCACATCTAAACTATCCAGACCCTTGTCTTGCAACTTTAACCCCTGTTTCAAGCTTCACCATTTCCATTTTTGAAGGTTGCAGGTTGACTTCTACAAGGAGTTTCAAGCAACTTCAAAGCAAGCTGAGCATTGGGATAGCTTGAGGGAACTTCAAGGAAGCTCACACGATCTTCAGGCTTCACTCAAAGTCCCCACATTGCCATATCCAAACTCAACTGAACAAGGTATTTTTCAAAGTTCTATCTCTTTATTTAGGAATCCTTAGGCTTTGATTTGTGAAGCAAAGATGTAGTCCTTAACTTGCTGAAGTTGTACATATGCATACTTTCCATTTATATTTACTGAGCTAAGAGTATTTGGTTGTTGAACATGCTGAAAAAACTAGGTCAGAAATTAGGGCTATTAAAATTCTCTTTGTCCTTTGAGAGTTAGGTCACAAAATGGATATGGTTGGAATCGTGATTAAAAATGCTATAAGTTTCATGTTGTAAGTTTTTGCTTTTATGCAAGTATGTGAGAGTTTGTAGATTTGAAAAACGCGCGCAGAAGGAGACGCTGGAGGACAGGGACGAAGTTGTCCTGGGCCTGGAGCGCTTGGGCTTGACTGTTTCTACTTTTCATACCCCCTAGTTTACTTTTACACCCCCTGCTTCATATTTTCTTATTTTTGCATATATTCTCATTTTTCTTATATTTTTGACTTTAATGATTTTTTCCAATGACAAAAAAGTCCCCAAAAATATTTCTTTTATTTTTTGCAATTTTATTTTATTTTTTTATTTTTTTTCACATATAAAAATAGTTGTATTTCAATAAATGGAATTTATTTTCTAATGTTAATTTGTAAACATATTAAAATATTATACATTTTTTTATCTTTATTATTTAACACATAAAAATATTATTTTCTCACATATTTTAATTTTTAAATATTGTATATATTTTTATTTATTATTTCTTGTACATAAATAGACAAAATAAAATAAATATAGAATACATATTTCTTTTAACCAAAAATTAGGGTTTTACCCCTTTCAAAAATAATATTATTTTTCTCTTATTTTCTAGGGTTTAAATAATTAATTCTCTCATACAAAAAAATCAATTACAAAACATTTTTGCATAAATACATATTATTGCATATTTGAATACTTGTTTATTTATTTATTTGTACAATAAATTCAATTGGGTTGTAATAGTGAATTAGGGTTTTATTTTGTGCAAATATCTCCATTCAAAAACTTGTATCCCCCCTCCCATAATATTGTTGTAATAGCTTAGATTTACTTTATGCAATTTATCGCATTATATACATGTTTAGTAAATTAGGGTTTGTATGATAAAACAAAAAATCAAACAAATAGCAAGACCTAACACAAGACAAAAATGCATGAAAATGACAACACATTGCACACAAGCACCTCTAGGGTTTCACCCACTTTGTTGCCTTAAAAATGGCCATAGTATGCATGCTAGGTATCTTGGCAAAACAATACAAAACAAAAGATCATAGTCCCTCGATGACGTTATCAAAAAGGTTGCCTAAAAAATAATCTTAGTCCCTCAAAATGCTAAAGATACTTGGCAACATTGCTATCATGGTCATACGATGACCCATGCCCGTCCCGTTTAACATCCAAAGATAGGGTTGTTTACCAATGCGATGGTAAAACAACAATGTCAAAGGAATAAAAATGTGTAGGAAAGACTTTTGAGTAGGTAGATGCTTCTAGTTACTTGATCAATTTGCAAACAATCCTTGCTATTTTCAAACAAACACACACACAATTTCAAAACATTTTCAAACAACTTTCAAAACATTGAAACATTTTTCAAAAGACAAACATCTTTGTATACATTCTTACGAACGAGAATCATTACAAAGATTTCCAAAACGATGGCCTCTTTTCAAAATACTTTCAAAACCACACAAAGCACCATTTCAAACAATTGGAAAAGCAAAGCAAGTGATCTAAATAAGTAACTAAGATCCCATGGAAAACCATGGATGAAAAGGGTTCTAGCACCATCCCTTTTCATAATTTACCCCCCGAACTCAAGAAAATATCTCAAAGGTCTTTCCTGTGCTTTTTTACCTTTCCTTTTGGATAAAATAAAAGTCGGTGGCGACTCTTGCTAAACCGAAACATTTGCGACGAAACGTAAAACCTCAAGTCAGTTCTCCCACCGTATCACAGAACTGGCGACTCTGCTGGGGATTCTTATAAAAGTGGGGTTACCTTAGGGTTTTAGATCACCTTTACATGCTTATCTTGCTTGACTTGTTTGCTTTATACTTTGGTTATATTGTTTGGGTTTGAATCCTCTACCCGGATTCGGGAAACATTCATAGGTAAATAGCAATACGTTGTGGAAACTGTGTGGGGTATACCGACACAGTCTAAGCAATAGCTATGTTAGTGTGACATATTTGTGGGTACCGGTAGCCTTTGAATCAATCAAAGAGAATACGGGGCCGCTGAGTGATGTCCTGAAGCACTAATGAACTTTTAGAACCTTTACTTGACCAACTTGGCCTTTTAGGATGTAGTGAGATGACCGGCTTTGGTGCACTCCGAAGTTGGTAGATACTCGATACTACACTCATTGAGGGTTGGTTCCTTGGAATATTTCGGTTGCCAATAAAGAGGATGAATTGAAACAATGAACAATGAAACAATCCAGTGATATTGAGCTCCTTAGAACCCGGTTACTATTTACTAGGACAGGTTGAGCCAACTAAACTTTAAGAGGGTACTTACCTATGAAACCCCATGCAAGCCTAAACTAGGAACTTGTGTGATTTTCTTGAACATACATACTTGTGCATAACATCATGGACATCATGAACATCATATGAATCCACTAACCATTTCAAGGATTTTGGAAATTCATCTTTGTGCCTATTTTGTAGGTTATGGATTCACTTCGCAGGAAAACCATCCAAGTCAACCTTGTAAGAATTCCTCTGCAACTCAAGGAGCTAGCTTCAAGGATTCCTGAGAATTCTCTGTTCACCGAGAGACATGGTTGCCTTCTCAACTTAGTCACTTCCAATACAGAGGAAGACATGATGAAAGTTCTTTTCCAGTTCTTTGACCCTAGCACCACTGCTTTACATTTCCTGACTACCAGCTTGTGCCCACTTTGGAGGAATTTTCTGAACTCTTGAGGATTCCTATTCTCAATCAACTACCATTCAACGGTACGGAAAGACATCCAAAGCTAGAAGAGATTGCTCAAGCTTTACACTTGCACTCATCTGATGTCACAACACATTGGGAAACTAGAAGTGGTGTCAAAGGCTTCTTGGCAAAGCTCTTGTTTGAGAAGGCCCAAAGTTGCTGGAATTCTTTGGACTTAAAAGCTTTTGAGGAGATTATGGCTCTTCTCATCTATGGGATGGTCTTGTTCCCAAATCCTGATCAGCTCATAGATGAGAGTGCTGTCAAAATCTTCATGGCTCGCAACCCGGTGCCTACTTTGCTTGGAGATATCTTACACTCTTTTCACACTCGAACAATGAGGAAAATAGGTGTTCTCACGTGTTGAACTCCTCTACTGGCAAGATGGTTTATTTCTCATCTTCCCCAATCAGTCTTGAAGAATGAGCAAGGTTTGAGGTGGTCACAATGATTGATGACTCTTACACATTCAAATGTTCATTAGTGTTCTCGATCCAGAGAAAATGTTATCATCATCGACCATTATGGGGAATTCCCTAATGTCCCTCTAATTGGAATTAAGGGAGGCATCACCTACAACCCCTTCTTGGCTTTGAGGTAGTTTGGTTATACCCGAAGGGATTGCCCACATGACATGCTGATTCTAGACTTGGTTTTTGACTTCGACAACAACGATCAAGGACTTCGACAAAGGTTCATCCGAGCTTGGAGGATACCCAACAAGGTAGACAGTAAGACCTTGGGACACAAGAATTCCATCCCTCTTGAGCCTTACCTCAAGTGGGTACGAACCCGCGCCCAAAGTCTTATGATGCCTTACCCCTATATTCTCCCTGTGATTTTAGAGCTTGTTATGGAAGGAGAGGTTCCATATACCCTCCTACATCCTGACATGCCAACATCACTCGAATATTTGCAAAGGAGTTGGATACAGCTCAAGGGAGAACGCGATACTTTTGAAGCCCAATTCTACGCAAGCGAGAAAAAGGTTTTAGAACTCACTCGATTACTTTACGAAGAGTAGACTCTCAACACCTACATTGCACCAAAGAGGATGCGCAACGTCTTCTTATCTTAGAATTTTGTACTATTTTGCCCTAGGGCCATTGATGTAAACAAATTCTATTTTATTAATATAACGTTTGTTCCTTTTTGTTTAAACACAAATTTGAATTTTTTGAATCCTTGAAAGCATCACATGAATACATATCATTCATCATATGCATAAGCAGGTCTTCACACCAAGTTTCCTCATCTCTCTGTTGTTTGTTTCAGCAAGATGGATATTGAACAAATGGTCAAAGACTTGCAAGCTCAGAATTCACAATTTCAACAACTACTCTTGACCTTGGCTAAGGGGCAGGAGGAGCTCAAGACCCTACTAGAGAAGGAAAAGGAGAAAAAGAAGAAGAAGCGAGCTTGTGTGGTTCTTATGGGCAGAAGGTTTGAAGGACAAACCAGACGGACTTTGGAAATTCCATCAACTTCTAAGGAAGGAGAGAGAAAAGGTAAAGAGACTGCAGTGCCATCTGAATCTAAAGTCGAAGAAGAGGAAGATGAGGACTACTTAGAACAACAGTACCCTCCGGCCGATGACAAATACAAAAACATGGAAGAGTGTCTAGCTGCCATGGAGATATAAGAGTTCCGGGGCTGGACTTTGAAGAGTTAGGGTTGGTTTCTGGAATTGTAATCCCTCCCAAGTTTAAGGTGCCTCTTTTTGCTAAGTACGATGGGTTGTCTTGTCCCAAGATGCACTTAAGATCTTATGTCAGGAAAATTCAACCACATTCTTTTGACAAAGACCTGTGGGTTCACTTTTTCTAGGACAGTTTGTCGGGGACGCAGTTGGATTGGTTCTACCAGTTGGAGAGGTCTGATGTGCATAATTGGGAAGATTTGGCAGCCGCCTTCTATAAACAGTACCAATACAACGCCGACTTGGCGCCAACTCGTACTCATCTACAGAGTATGCCTATGGCTACCAATGAGGGCTTCAAAGACTATGCCCAAAAGTGGAGGGATTTAGCTGGAAGGGTGCAACCACCTTTATCTGAAAGAGAGCTAGTGGACATGTTTTTGGGGACTCTGTCAGGTCCTTTCTTTAATCACCTGATTGGAAGCTCCTCTGTAGGTTTCACTGAATTGATTCTAACTGGCGAGAGGGTGGTAGCCGGTATTAGAAGCAGGAAAATTCAGAAAGATGCGTCTATCTCTGCTGCTGCAAAAAAGCCCTTCACTGGTAAAAAGGAAGTGTTTGTTGTCTATGCACAGAGAAATCAGGGAAGAACCGAACGAAGAACAACTGTGGGGGCCGTCATGATTCAGAAGTCTGCATCAGACCAACCAAGAAATAATCAGTCGAGAAATGATCAGCCGAGGAATAACCAGCAAAGGGTGGAAAGGCCTGTAAGGCAATTCACCAAGATAAACATGACTCCTGCTCAAGTATTACCACATCTCCTGAAGTTGAATTTGGCCATGCTGAAAGAGGCCCCTAAAAATCCTAATACTTCATCTCCACACTACCATCCGAATGCCAGGTGTACTTACCATTCAAAAAGTCCAGGGCACGACACCAACAACTGTTGGGCTCTGAAGAACAAGATTCAAGATCTGATTGACGCGAAGGAAGTTGAATTTGAAGCTTCTGAAAAGCCAAATTTTATATCCGCTCCAATGCCTAGGAATGGACACAATGCCAGTGTTGTGGAAGAAGATCTGTTTGTTTCTACTGTGGATGAACTGTTAACTCCTCTCCTAACCATCAAGTTGAATTTGTTGAAAGTTGGGGTGTTCCCAGGTTGTGACCAAGATTGCCATGCTTGCCTATCCTCCCCATTTGACTGTCCTATGTTGAAGAAAGGAATCCAACAATTGATTGATAACAAGGAAATTTTGTTTGAGAAAGCTCCTGTCTCACCCATTCCAGTTCCAGAAGTTTCAATAATAACCATATACGCCAATCCTTCCAAGGTTCCTAAAAAACCCATTAGGATTACATCCACTCCTATGACTACTTCGTTGAAGATAATAATGCTCGGGCCAGCCCCTTACAAATCAGATAAAATGGTACCATGGAACTATGGTGTAGAAATCTACTACCATGGTGTCAAACAGAATGAACAGACTGCCGAAGACGAGAGCTCTGAAGAGGACAATCCTGACATCAGTAATGTTGCTAGAACAAGCAATATTACTCGTAGTGGGAGAATTTTCTCTCCAGAGATTGTGCCACCAAAGGCAGTCTCTGGACCCGTGGCCATTCCGAAGATTACAACCGTACCAGTGATTACACCTGCAAGTGTACCCGCCAACAATGATAATGCAATTCCTATCCCTGTTTTTGCTACTGAGAAAAAAGGAAAGAATGTTCAAGAGGAGCCTGTCTTGACGAAGGCTCAGTCACTAATCATTCCTGAAACATCCCAGAAAGAGATGAAAGAGATTATGAGGATCATTAAGAAAAGTGATTATGATGTTGTTGAACAACTGGGGCAGACCCCCTCCAAAATCTCTATGTTATCCCTACTGCTGTGCTCTGAGGCACATACTAAAGCTTTGGTCAAGTTTTTGAAGACAACGCACGTGCCGCAAGAGACTTCAGCTGATCAATTCCAAGAGTGTGTAGCATGTCTGACAGTTGACAATGGCCTGGGTTTCTCCGATGCCGACTTGACCTCCAAAGGGAGAAAACATAACGATGCACTACATGTCTCAGTGGAGTGTAGGGGAACTACCCTAGCTCATGTTTTGGTTGATACTGGATCATCTCTAAATGTCTTGCCGAAGAAAGCCTTGGATAGATTGGATTGTGAAGGCCTAACCCTGAAACCCAACAATATCATTGTGAGAGCATTTGACGGCTCTAAAAGGATGGTCCATGGAGAGGTGGACATCCCGATCAAGGTGGGTACCCAGACGTTCAATTCAACATTCTACGTGATGGACATCCGTCCTTCCTACTCTTACTTGTTTGGACGCCCCTAGATTCACAATGCCGGAGTTGTCACCTCCACCTTGCATCAAATGCTCAAGTACCCCATCCAAGGGAAAATTATAACTGTCCTTGGTGAAGAGGAATATATGATTAGTCATCTGAATTCCTTCTGTTATATGGAGTTAGATGGTGAATTCATAGAAAACCCTTTCCAACACTTTGAAGAAGTTTATGAAGAAATAGCGGCGACCAAAGCAGTGTCCTCAACTCCTGTGATCACAAGACCTCCACCTCGGATGTCATCCCTCAAGGATGTTAGGGCAGTAGTGGAAGAGGGCGGATCCACTATCTGGGGTCAGCTACCAGACTTTCCTTTCAAATCAGACAAATTAGGCTTGGGATTCACCTCAACTGCTCAGAAGTTCGTGGGTCACTCCCGTGCCGATGGGCCACCTGTGAAGATCAGCCATCAAGGGGTTAATGCGCTAGAGGACAGTGATGAAGAAGGCGGCTTGGAAGACTGGATTTTTCCTACTGTTAGCGGAGGACTTTGCAACTGGGAAGCAAAAGACTTTGTTCCGATTACTTTCATAAATCAGTAATTTATCTTTTCCATTTCTGTTGGACTGTAATAATTCACAAATAATTCGTACTTTTTCAACCTTGTGTCTTACCTGAGGCACATAGGTCCATTTGTAAGGGTTCTTATTTCATCTTCATATGTCATTTTAATGAATCATGGACGCTTTTCATATTTAAAACTTTTGTGCTCATTGTATTTCTTTTACATTTTGTTGTTTTAAGATGGCTATGCCCTTACACACACCCACACTCACAAATGCAGGTACCCTTCCACTACGGAACCCATGGGTAACGATACTGCTATAGCCTTTAATGACTGAAGATCTGGTCTACCAAGTCAAATACGAAGGTGAGGAAGATTGTGAGTTGCCTTGAGAATTGGATATACTTCTACAACAAGAGGAAAGAGTAATTTTTCCTCATGAGGAGCTGTTAGACACAATCAACTTGGGTACTGAGGAAGACAAAGAAGGATATCAGAGTGGGTTCCAACATAGAGCCAAGTGTCAAGGAGCGCTTGATTCAGCTGTTGCATGAATATGTTGAGATCTTTGCCTGGTCATAAGAAGACATGCAGGGACTCGATACAGACATTGTGGTACACCGTCTACCCACAAGAGAAGACTGTCCACCAGTTAAACAGAAAGTCCGCCGCATGAGGCCCGACATGTCAGAAAAGATCAAAGCATAAGTTATGAAGCAGTTCAATGCTGGGTTTCTTGCTGTTACTTCCTATCCACAATGGGTTTCTAACATTGTTCCCGTGCCTAAGAAAGAAGACAAAGTGAGAATGTGCGTGGATTACAGAGACTTAAACAGGGCCAGCCCTAAAGATGACTTTCCACTTCTGCACATCGACATTCTGGTTGACAATACAGCTCAGCACAAAGTGTTTTCTTTCGTGGACAGATTCTCAGGCTATAACCAGATCAAAATGGCACCTGAGGACATGGAGAAAACTACTTTTGTTACACAGTGGGGTACGTTCTGCTACAAAGTGATGCCATTCTGACTGAAGAATGTCGGGGCAACTTATCAATGCGCCATGGTAGCTTTGTTTCATGATATGATACATCATGAGATACAGGTCTATGTAGATGACATGATAGCCTGATCACAAACTGAAGAAGAACACCTTGACCACTTGCAAAAACTGTTTGTCAGGTTGAAGGAGTACAAGCTCAGATTGAACCCAAACAAGTGTACATTCGGAGTCCGGTCCGGTAAACTCTTGGGTTTCATTGTCAGCAACAAAGACATCGAGGTTGATCCTGCCAAAGTCAAAGCTATACAAGAAATGCCTACTCCTCGCACTGAGAAGGAGGTCATAGGTTTCTTGGGACGCCTAAACTACATTGCTAGGTTCATTTCTCACCTAACATCTACTTGTGAGTCAACCTTCAAGCTGTTGAAGAAAGATCAGGTAGTTAAATGGAATGATGACTGTCAAGTTGCTTTCGATAAAATCAAGGAGTATTTGCTAGAACCTCCTATCTTGATGCCACCCATCGAAGGAGGACCGCTAATCATGTATCTGACCGTTTTGGATAACTCAATGGGGTGCGTACTGGTGAAGCATGACGAGTCTGGCCGAAAAGAGCATGCCATTTATTACCTTAGCAAAAAGTTTACCGACTGTGAAACCAGATATTCACTGCTCGAGAAAACTTGCTGCGCTTTGGTATGGGCTGCTCGCCGGCTAAGGCAGTATATGTTGACTCATACCACTTTGCTGATATCTAAGATGGATCCGATAAAGTACATCTTTGAGAAGCCTGCTTTGTCCAGAAGGATAACCAGATGGCAGATGATCCTAACAAAATACGATATATAGTACACGACCCAAAAAGCCATAAAGGGGAGTGTTCTAGCTGACCATCTGGCTCACCAAGCTGTCGAAGATTACCAATCCATGAAGTTCGACTTCCCTGACGAAGACATCATGACCTTGGAAAACATTTAAAATTTCAGACCATATGACAGACCTAAACAAGGATCCCGATGGACCCTGTACTTTGATTGGGCCTCCAATGCACTGGGCAACGGTATCGGTGCGGTACTCATTTCCCTGTAAAGTTGCCATACTTCTCTCACCGCTAGACTTTGCTTCAACTGTACGAACAACATGGCAGAATATGAAGCTTGCATCTTTGGACTCAAGGCTGCCATAGACTTGGGAATCAAATCTTTGATTGTGTTTGGGGACTCATCTTTGGTCATCAGTCAGATCAAAGGAGAATGGGATACTAAACATCCAAACCTCATCCCTTACAAAAAACATGTCTTGACATTGTTACCACATTTCGAGCATATTACCTTCGAGCACTTCCCTCGAGAAGAAAATCAGCTAGCAGATGCTCTAGCTACAATGTCATCCATGTTTAAACTTAATTGGGATAATGATGCTCCCCAAATCACAATTGAACGGATGGACGAACCTGCACATTGTCACGAGATTAATACCGAAGAAGTAGTGGACCAACCATGGTTTCATGAAGTCCAAAGGTATCTCGAGGCTCAGGAATACCCTTAAGGAGCTTCAGTCAATGACAAAAATTCTTAAGGAGGTTCTCAGCTAAGTTCTTCCTAAGCAATGGCATCCTGTACAAGCGCAATCATGATTCTATTCTGCTCCGTTGTATGGACAAGATTGAAGTTGAAAGGATTATGGTTGAATTGCGTGAAGGTACATTTGGCACTCACTCTAGCGGGCATACGATGGCTAAGAAGATTCTAAGGGAAGGCTATTACTGGTCTACCATGGAAGTTGACTGCTATCAACACTCCCGTACCTGTCATAAATGTCAAATATATGTAGATAAGGTACATGTGCCCCCTGTTCCTCTAAATGTCTTAACAGCTCCTTGGCTGTTTTCTATGTGGGGAATCGACATGATTGGAGAGATCAAGCCTACAGCATCCAATGGACACCGCTTCATTCTTGTGGCCATTGACTACTTCACCAAGTGGGTCGAAGCAGCTTCCTTTGCATCTGTTACTAAGAATGTTGTTGCCCGCTTCATCAAGCAGAATCTTATTTGCCGGTATGGTATCCTCGAAAGGATCATCACTGACAATGGTACAAACCTTAAAAATACCATGATCACCGCCCTGTGCGAGCAGTTCAAGATTCAGCATCACAATTCATCTCCCTATCGGCCAAAGATGAACGGTGTTGTCGAAGTTGCGAACAAAAATATCAAGAAGATCATACAAAAAATGACAGTCACCTACAAGGACTGGCATGAGATGCTACCGTTTGCTCTCCACGGGTATCATACCATGGCACACATATCAACTGGGGCAACACCCTATTCTTTGGTATACAACATGGAAGCTATTTTGCCTATCGAGGTTCAGATTCCCTCCTTGAGAATCATGAAGGATGCTGGTTTGAGTGAAGACGATTGGATCCAAACCCGACTTGATCAGTTGAACTTAATTGACGAGAAGAGACTTACTACTGTTTGCCATGGTCAGACGTATCAAAAACGGATGATCAAGGCTTTCAACAAGAAAGTCAGACGCCAGACATATCAAGTCGGGGATCTTGTAATCAAGTGGATCATCTTGCCGCAAAGTGATCCCAGGGGGAAATGGACTCCTACCTACGAAGTATCATTTGTAATCAAGAACATCTTTTCTGGTGGGGCAATGATCTTAACAACCATGGACGGCGACAACCTACCGCACCCTGCGAACGCGGACATAGTCAAAAGATACTACGCATAAATGACCTGCTAGGTTGACACACCTAGGAAAAAAAGGGCATCCCGGTGAATCGAAAACCCGAAAGGGCAGTTCAGGCAAAAATTAGGGATAAACAAAGAAAATTGTACATCCGGCAAGTTGAAAACCCGAAAGGGTTTCGACTTGGGAAAAAAAGGGTTTCCCGGTGGACTGAAAACCCGAAAGGGCGGTCCAGGCAAAAGTTAGGGAATTAAAGCGTATGACTATGTCTCGTCGGATCACTTTAAGGACAATCTCTTCACAGACAAACTCTGAGCTTCTGATCAATCCAATCGTCTTCGGACGAAGCAACAAATGGACAAGATATCCGGAGTTACGAAGGCTATAGCAGAATGGGAACCCCATGGGATTTTTTACACATAACTATCTTTCTTTGTATAAAATTTTTCTCATTTTTTATGACACCGTCCTCTTACTAGGATGTCTGTCTCCTTTGTACAAAACACTTATTCAAAGTTAATACAAAGATATCTCTTTAAAGTGCAGAAAACTATTTGCCTTTTTCTTTTTTTTACACTTGTGTTTTATTTGCAAAAACGTAAAATGATTCATTGATGAACATATGCATTTGAACATAATTACTGTTTACAAATAAACAGGATGGAAAAGAACAATTACTGACAGACTGAAAGGATAGGAAAACGTCTTTAGGCTATTCCAAGAGCTATCCCTACAGTACATCATCTAGATCCCCAGCGGAGCTAAAACCTTGAAGTACATATTCCCCGCGGAGCTAAATTTCAAACCCTTAATCCCCATCAGAGTTAAAACTTCAAACTCACAACCCCCAGCGGAGCAAAAACTTTGAGTTACAAATCCCCAGCGAAGCTGAAACCTTCATCCCCAGTCGGGTCAAGACTTCTAATCCCCAGCAGAAACCATCCAATTTCTCCAGTAAGTTTATCTTAAGGCCTGGAAATCAACCAGATAACACTTAACCTTTGTCTCTCCCCAACCTAGGGAACTCACCAGTAGAGTGGCAGATGACCAAAACTCCTGAACTTACTCTCCAGCAGTAAGCCTTCTTCCCCAGAGTTTCATTATGCCCCAGTGAGGTCGCCATAATGAAGATTCTCATTCTTAATTCCCCACAGAAGTCATCAGAGTTTTCTCAATTCCCTAGCAGAACAAGGCTTCCCTTTGTGAAATCCCTAGTAGACGTCAGCAAAGTTCTCTGGATTCCCCAAGCATATTACTCAGGAAGTACATGGCATTACTCTCATAACAGAATTTTTGTCAATACTCCAACTTCAAGACATGAAGGATCCTCATATCCCCACAGAAGTTGTCAAGGATTTTCAAATCTCCAACAGTCGCCCATGATTTTCTTATCTCTCAGCAGTCAAGGATTTATTTTCCCCGACAGCAGTCAAGAGATATTATCCCCAACTGTCAAGGATTTATTTTCCTTAGCAAGACAGCAAATCAGCTTACATGCACATACATTACATCCATATATCATAAACATTGATAAAGCACATTTATTGCATCATACATTTCATGCAACATAACTTTGTGTTTCAGCTAAAATTTTACCCTTTTCAGGATAAGATTAACAAGCTACTGTTAACGGTATACAATAACGATACAGTACAGATACACTCCAGACAAGGGAGTCATTCTATTGCTCATTCAGATTCAGATTTCAGATACAATTCAGATATGCTCCAGATATGGATGCCATCCTAATACTTATTCAGATTTCAACTATCAGATACAGTTCAAATACACTCCAGACACGTAAGTCATTCTGTCACTATCAATTTCAAGTTCAAATACACTCCAGACACGGAAGTCATTCTGTCACTATCAATTTCAAGTTCGGATACACTCCAGAAACAGAAGTCATTCTGTTACTTATTCATATTCTAGTTCAGATATGCTCCTGACACGGATGCCATTCTGGCCCTTATTCAGTTTTCCGATTCAGATACAATTTTAGATACGCTCCAGACGCGGATGCTATTCTATTACTCATTCATATCTAAAACTTCATATACAGTACGGATACACTCCAGACACGGATGCCACTCTGTCACTTATTCTGATTTTCCCCAACTCATAGACGCTCCATACACGGATGCTATTCTATTGCTTATTCAGATTCAACTTTCAAATACAACTTGGATACACTCCAGATACGGATGCTACTCCTTTGCTCATTCAGATCCAGTCCCTAGATACAGTACAGATACGTTCCAGACACGGATACCATTCTGATACTTATTCTTCTGACTTACAACATACAATTCAACAAACATTCTTGGATGGAATCTACAATCCCATCTCCAATAAGATTCTATCATATCTCCAAATGGCATCTTTGAGCCCATTCCCTCAACTTTACTTTGACGAGTGCAAATTTACGGGCATTATAATGTCCAATCATCTTTTACCTTCGAGCCACGAACGACAAACTCGCCAATCTAACTCTTCAGGTTCAAGAAGATTGAACAGGGGCAGCTGTTGTACCCCAAAATTTTCCCTCTCATATTATCAATATTTTTCCTCACAAGACCTCTTGGACTCCAGACAGGATTAGGGTTTGCTCAGCTCAAGACCTCCTCTTGCACTGATGACTTGAAATTATGGTTTGAGTTTTCACAAGGATTTTTGGATCATCAACGCTTAATGTGACTTTCATACACCATCTTGGACCCTTAAGATTTCCCATACCAAGTTTCAAGCCTTGAATCACATTTTTGCCCAGTCAATTGGACAGTTGACCTAAAAATCAACTATATTGGGAAAAAGTCAACCATGGCCAATTTACAGTCAAACTTCATAATTTTTGATCCACGACAACATTCTAGGCTCCTATGTACCATTTTATCAAGTTTGGATCACAACTCCTCAAGAAATTTGATCAGATCATCAAAATGGCAAAATGGTCAAAATTAGGGTTTTTATTGGGAAAGGGAAATTTCTGATTTTTAACCTAGCCAGTGACCAATTGGGTTCAAGCATGATATCAAGGACTCAATATCATCATCTTGACCTAATCAAATAGTTCAAAAGATCTCAAATGCATAGGATTGACAGATGAATTTTGCAGTCAACTGATCAAAAATCAATTGTACACTGAAAAGTCAAACTTTGATTTTTTGGTCAAAATCAAGTGCCAAGGGTCATGATTCATCAAGATGTGTCAAAATGTGAAACTTGTTTACCAAGAAACCTAATTTTGAAAATTAGGGTTTTAATTTGAAATTTTTCATAACTTAGAATTTTTCTAAGTTATGAAAATTTCTTATTTTTTCCCAACGTTTCCCAACTTTTTCACTATGATGCAATTGGATTCAAAGGAAACTTCCAACATGAAAGTTGTAGTCCCACATGAAATCTACAAATTTGATTCACAAAGTTTTCCCAAAATATGCTTGGATCTCAAGTTATGATTTTATGAATAGGGGTCTGGAAACTTTTTAACTTAGTGAAAATTTGCCCTAGTTTAGGCAGATTTTTGACCTAACTTCATGGCAAACTTTTCACCTAGTTCCAAGAGGAATCTCAAAATGAATTCCAAATATGTATTTTAGAGAATGTTACAAGATTTCCAAAATGTCCAAGAACTCTCCAAGATCATTTATGGTTAGGGAGAATCGAAGAAGGGAAAATGGCAATTTATCACTTTTGTTCAAGGCATTTTCACAATGTTTCAAGTTGCAAATCTGTCCTAGCATGCTTGTACCTTGCATTATAGGTCCTAATCCTTTCTACACTCCATAATTAAATGCAAATTCATTGGATATTGGCTTTATTCTAACATATGGAGCATTGTACAAGAGTTTAATCCAAAAATGGCATAAAGGTCACAATTCTACTTTGATAAAGCATGCTTTTTGCAACTTTACAAATCTTGAGCCATGGACCTAATCTTTTGTTGCAAACAAGATCCACAAACATCAGGAAAAGTACACCAACTCTATGCAGTCCATAAGCTAGCCTGTACAGGCCTTTGGCATTGTCACCTCAAACTTTCTTCAAAAGCAAGCAAACTTGCAAAAGTCAAGACAACTCATCCATCTGATAAAGGAAAGCCTTGGCATCATTTGAAACAACTTCAGAACTTTGTCACGAGAAAATACACGAATTCATAGCATCCCAAACACTCTCAAACACCAAAATCTCATTTTTCTGCCCAAACAGGGCATCTTCTGCAAAACTAAGGCCAAATCATATTTTGCTCGTGCGTTTCTTGTTTCAAGGCTTCAAACATCTTCCATACATCACATATAAACTATCCAGGCCCTTGTCTTGCAACTGTAACCCCTGTTTCAAGCTTCACCATTTCCATTTTTGAAGGTTGCAGGTTGACTTCTACAAGGAGTTTCAAGCAACTTCAAAGCAAGATGAGCATTGGGATAGCTTGAGGGAACTTCAAGGAAACTCACACGATCTTCAGGCTTCACTCAAAGTCCCCACATTGCCATATCCAAACTCAACTGAACAAGGTATTTTTCAAATTTCTATCTCTCTATTTAGGAATCCTTAGGCTTTGATTTGTGAAGCAAAGATGTAGTCCTTAACTTGTTGAAGATGTTCATATGCATACTTTCCATTTATATTTACAGAGCTAAGAGTATTTGGTTGTTGAACATGCTGAAAAAACTAGGTCAGAAATTAGGGCCATTAAAATTCTCTCTGTCCTTTGAGAGTTAGGTCACAAAATGGATATGGTTGGAATCGTGATTAAAAATGCTATAAGTTTCATGTTGTAAGTTTTTTCTTTTGTGCAAGTATGTGAGAGTTTGTAGATTTGAAAAACGCGCGCAGAAGGAGACGCTGGAGGACAGGGACGAATTGTCCTGGGCCTGGCGCACTTGGGCTTGACTGTATCTACTTTTCATACCCCCCCCAGTTTACTTTTACACCCCCCTGCTTCATATTTTCTTATTTTTGCATATTTTCTCATTTTTCTTATATTTTTTACTTTAATGCTTTTTTCCAACGATAAAAAAGTCCCCAAAAATATTTCCTTAACTTTTTGCAATTTTATTTTATTTTTTTATTATTTTTCACATATAAAAATAGTTGTATTTCAATAAATGGAATTTATTTTCTAATGTTAATTTGTAAACATATTAAAATATTATACTTTTTTTTATCTTTATTATTTAACACATAAAAATATTATTTTCTCACATATTTTAATTTTTAAATATTGTATATATTTTTATTTATTATTTCTTGTAGATAAATAGACAAAATAAAATAAATATAGAATACATATTTCTTTTAACCAAAAATTAGGGTTTTACCCCTTTCAAAAATAATATTATTTTTCTCTTATTTTCTAGGGTTTAAATAATTAATTCTCTCATACAAAAAAATCAATTATAAAACATTTTTGCATAAATACATATTATTGCATATTTGAATACTTGTTTATTTATTTATTTGTACAATAAATTCAATTGGGTTGTAATAGTGAATTAGGGTTTTATTTTGTGCAAATATCCCCATTCAAAAACTTGTATCCCCCTCCTATAATATTGTTGTAATAGCTTAGATTTACTTTACGCAATTTATCGCATTATATACATGTTTAGTAAATTAGGGTTTGTATGATAAAAAAAAATCAAACAAATAGCCAGACCTAACACAAGACAAAAATGCATGAAAATGACAACACATTACACACAAGCACCTCTAGGGTTTCACCCACTTTTTTGCCTTAAAAATGGCCATGGTATGCATGCTAGGTATCTTGGCAAAACAATACAAAACAAAAGATCATAGTCCCTCGATGACGCTATCAAAAAGGCTGCCTAAACAAATGATCTTAGTCCCTCAAAATGCTAAAGATACTTGGCAACATTGCTATCATGGTCATATGATGACCCATGCCCGTCCCGTTTAACATCCAAAGATAGGGTTGTTTACCAATGAAATGGTAAAACAACAATGTCAATGGAATAAAAATGTGTAGGAAAGACTTTTGAGTAGGTAGATGCTTCTAGTTACTTGATCAATTTGCAAACAATCCTTGCTATTTTCAAACAAACACACACACAATTTCAAAACATTTTCAAACAACTTTAAAAACATTGAAACATTTTTCAAAAGACAAACATCTTTGTATACATTCTTATGAACGAGAATCATTACAAAGATTTCCAAAATGATGGCCTCTTTTCAAAATACTTTCAAAACCACACAGAGCACCATTTCAAACAATTGGAAAAGCAAAGCAAGTGATCTAAACAAGTAACTAAGAGCCCATGGAAAACCATGGATGAAAAGGGTGCTAGCACCTTCCCTTTTCATAATCTACCCCTCGAACTCAAGAAAATATCTCAAAGGTCTTTCCTGTGCTTTTTTACCTTTCCTTTTGGATAAAATAAAAGTCGGTGGAGACTCTTGCTAAATCAAAACATTTGCAACGAAACGTAAAACCTCAAGTCAGTTCTCCCACCGTATCACAGTTGCCAACATTGTTCCCGTGCCTAAAAAGGACGGTAAAGTACGGATGTGCGTGGATCATAGAGATTTAAACAGGGCTAGCCCTAAAGATGATTTTCCACTTCCACACATCGATATCCTGGTTGATAATACGGCCCAGCACAAAGTATTTTCCTTCATGGACAGATTCTCAGGATATAACCAGATCAAAATGGCACCCGAGGAGATGGAGAAAACTACGTATGTCACACAGTGGGGCATGTTTTGCTATAAAGTGATGCCATTCGGACTGAAGAATGTTGGGGCAACCTATCAACGCGCCATGGTAGCTTTGTTTCATGATATGATACATCATGAGATAGAGGTCTACGTAGATGACATGATAGCCCGATCAGAAACTGAAGAGGAGCACCTTGATCACTTGCAAAAGCTGTTTGTGAGATTGAAGGAGTACAAACTAAGGTTGAATCCAAACAAGTGTACATTCGGAGTATGGTCCGGTAAACTCTTAGGTTTCATTATTAGCAACAAAGGCATCAAGGTTGATCCTGCCAAGGTTAAAGAAATACAAGAAATGCCTTCTCCTCGTACTGAGAAGGAAGTCAGAGGATTCTTGGGACGCCTGAACTATATTGCCAGATTCATTTCTGACCTAACATCTACTTGTGAACCAATCTTCAAACTATTGAAGAAAGATCAAGTAGTCAGATGGAATGATGAATGCCAGATCGCTTTTGACAAAATCAAAGAGTATTTACAAGAGCCTCCTGTCTTGATGCCACCAGTCGAGGTAAGACCACTAATCATGTATCTGACCAATTTAGAGAACTCAATGGGGTGTGTATTGGGGCAGCATGACGAGTCTGGCCGAAAAGAGCACGCTATTTACTACCTGAGCAAAAAGTTTACCAACTTTGAAACCAGATATTCACTGCTCTAGAAAACTTGTTGCGCTCTGGTATGGGCTGCTCTCCGACTAAGACAGTATATGTTGACTCATACCCATTTGCTGATATCTAAGATGGATCCGATAAAGTACATCTTTGAGAAGCCTGCTCTGTCTGGGAGGATAGATAGATGGAAGATGATCCTAAAAGAATATGACATACAATACATGACCTAAAAACCTATAAAGGGCAGTGTGCTAGCTGATCATCTTGCCCATCAAGCTGTAGAAGATTATCAGTCCATGAAGTTTGAATTCCCTGACGAAGACATCATGACATTAGACAACTGTAAAGATATCAGACCATATGACGGACCTAGACAAGGATCCCGATGGACCCTGTTCTTTGATGGGGCATCCAATGCACTTGGTAATGGTATCGGCGTTGTACTCATATCTCCGGAAGGGTGTCACACTCCCTTTACTGCCAGACTTTTCTTTAACTGCACGAACAACATAGTGAAATATGAAGTATGCATCTTTGGTCTCAAGGCTGCCATGGACTTGGGAATCAAATCTTTAGTTGTATTTCGAGATTCAGCTTGGTCATCAGTCAGATCAAAGGAGAATGGGACACTAAGCATCCAAACCTTATCCCTTACAAAGAACTTGTTTTAACATTGTTACCACATTTCGAACAGATTACCTTCGAGCATTTCCCGCGAGAAGAAAATCAGCTAGCAGATGCTCTAGCCACAATGTCATCTATGTTTAAACTTAATTGGGATAACGAGGCTCCCCATATCACTATTGAACGAATGGACGAACCAACACATTATCACGAGATTAATACTGAAGAAGTAGTGGACCAGCCTTGGTTTCATGAAGTCAAAAGGTATCTCGAGGCTCAAGAATATCCAGAAGGAGCTTCAATCAATGATAAAAAGTTCCTAAGGAGATTCTCCGCTAAGTTCTTCCTAAGTAATGGCATCCTATACAAACGTAATCATGATTATATTCTGCTCCATTGTGTGGATATGATTGAAGATGAAAAGATTATGGTCGAATTACATGAAGGTACCTTTGGCATTCACTCTAGTGGGCATACGATGGCAAAGAAAATCCTACGGGTAGGCTATTATTGGTCTACCATGGAAGCAGACTGCTATCAACACTCCCGGACCTGTCATAAGTGTCAAATCTATGCAGACAAGGTACACGTGCCTCCGGTTCCTCTAAATGTCTTAACAGCTCCTTGGCCCTTCGCTATGTGGGGAATCGATATGATTGGGGAGATCAAGCCTACAGCCTCCAATGGACACCGTTTCATTCTAGTGGCCATTGACTATTTCACAAAGTGGGTCGAAGCAGCTTTCTTCGCATCTGTTACTAAGAATGTTGTTGCCCACTTCATCAAGCAGAACCTTATTTTCCGGTACAGTATCCCAGAAAGGATCATCGCTGATAACAGAATGAACCTTAACAATACTATGATCACCGCCTTGTGTGAGCAGTTCAAGATTCAACATCACAATTCATCCCCCTATAGGCCAAAGATGAATGGTGCAGTCGAAGCTGCTAATAAAAACATTAAAAAGATCATACAGAAAATGACAGTCACCTACAAGGACTGGCATGAAATGCTACCGTTTTCTCTCCACAGGTACCGTACCACGGCTCGCACATCAACTGGGGAAACACCTTATTCTTTGGTTTATGGCATGGAGGATGTCCTGCCTATTGAGGTTCAAATTCCCTCTTTAAGAATTATGAAAGATGCAGGTTTGAGTGAGGACGATTGGATCCAAACCCGACTTGATCAACTGAACATAATTAATGAAAAGAGACTTACTACTATTTTCCATGGTCAGATGTATCAAAACGGATGATCAAGGATTTTAACAAGAAAGTCCGACGCCAACTATATCAAGTTGGAGATCTAGTAATCAAGCGCATCATCTTACCACAAAGTGATCCCAGAGGAAAATGGACTCCTACCTATGAAGGACCATTTGTAATCAAGAACATCTTCTCCGGTGGGGCAATGATCTTAACCACCATGGACGGTGAAGACCTGCCACACCCTGCAAACGCAGACATAGTCAAAAGATACTACACATAAGAGACCCGCTAGGTTGACACACCTAGGTAAAACAAGGGCATCCCGGCGAACCAAAAGGTTCGGGCAAAAATTAGGGATAAAATATAAAAAATTTGTACACCTGGCAAGTTGAAAACCTGAAAGGGAGACTTGGGCAAAAAAGGGTTTCCCGGTGGACTGAAAACCTGAAAGGGCGGTCCAGGAAAAAGTTAGGGAATTAAAGCGTATGACTATGTCTCGTCGGATCACTTTGAGGACAATCTCTTCACTGACAAACTCGGAGCTTCTGATCAATTCAATCATCTTCGTACGAAGCAACATATAGACAAGATATTCGGAGATACGGAGGCTATAGCAGAATGGGAACCCCATGGGATTATCACACATAGCTATCTTTCTTTGTATAAATTTTTCTTATTTTCATGACACCATCCTCTTACTAGGATGTTTGTCTGCTTTGTACAAAAATACTTATTCAAAGTGAATACAAAGATATCTCTTTAAAGTACAGAAATGTCCAATGATTCATTAATGAACAAAATGTCCAATGATTCATTAATGAACATGTGCATTTGAACATAATTATTATTTACAAATAAACAAAATGGAAAAGAACAATTACTAACAGGTTGAAAGAATAGGAAAATGTCTTTAGGCTATTCCATGAGCAATCCCTACAGTACATCATTAAGATCCCCAACAGAGCTGAAACTTCAAGCTATTAATCCCCAGCAGAAACCATCCAGTTTCTCCAAATTCCCCAGCAAGTTGTTTTGAAGCCTGAAAATCAATCGGACAAAAGCTAACTTTTGTTTCTCCATAACCTAGGATAACTCCTCGGTACAGTGGCAGATGACCGAAACTCCTGAACTTTTTCCAAACAGGAATAAGCTTTTTCCCCACAGAGTTTTCATCGCTCCCCAATAGAACGAAGATTCCCATTGTTAAATCCCCAGCAGAAGTCATCAAAATTCTCTAGACTCCCCAAGCAAATTACTCAAGAAGTATATGGAATTGCTCACAATAGAATTTTTGTCACCATATCCTCAGCAGTAGTCAAGGATTTATTTTCCTCAGCAGTACAGCGAATCAGCTTACATGCGCATACATTAAATCCACATATCATAAACATTGATAAAACACATATTGCATCATACATTTCATGCAACATAACTTTGTGTTTCAGCTAACATTTTACCCTTTTCAGGATAAGATTAGTGAGCTACCACTAACAAATATTGCAATCATGATATAGTTCAGATACGCTCCAGACACAGATGCCATTCTGACACTTATTCAGACTTCAAGTTCATGATACAGTCCAGATACGCTCTAGACACGGATGCCATTCTGTCACTTATTCAGATTTCAAATTCATGATACAATCCAGATACGCTCCAGACACGGAAGCCTTTCTGTTGCTCATTCAGATCCATCCTTCAGATACAGTTCAGATACGCTCCAAACACGGATGCCATTCCGATACTTATTAAGATTTCAAGTACAAATACAGTTCAGATACGTTCCAGATACGGACACCATTCTGATACTTATTCTTTTTACTTACAACTTACAATTCAAAAAACATTCTTGGATGGCACCTACAAGCCCATCTCTAATAAGATTCTATCACCTCTCCAAATGGAATCTTTAAGCATATTCCCTCAACTACACTTTGTCGAGTGCAAATATATGGGCACTCTAGTGTCCAATCATCTTTTACCTTCGAGTCACGAACGACAAAACTCGCCAATCTAACTCTTCAGGTTCAAGAAGATTGAACATGGGAAGATGTTGTACCCCAAAATTTTCCCTCTCATTTATCAAGATTTTTCTCACAAGACTTCTTTGACTCAAGACAAGATTAGGGTTTGGTCAGCTCAAGACATCTCATCTTGCACTGATAACCCAAAATTAGGGTTGAAGTTTGCACAAGGATCTTTGGACCACCAATGCTTCATGTGACTTTCATACATCATTTTGGACCCCTAAGATTACTCATGACAAGTTTCAAGCCTTGACCCACACTTTTGCTCAGTCAATTGGACAGTTGACCTAAAAATCAACTGTATTGGGGAAAAAGTCAACCATGGCCAATCTACAGTCAAACTTCATAATTTTTGATCCACATCAACATTTTAGACTCATATGTACCATTTGATCAAGTTTGGATCACAACTCCTCAAGAAATTTGATCAAATCATCAAAAGGGCAAAATGGTCAAAATTAGGGTTTTGACTGAGAAAGGGCAATTTCTGATTTTTAACCTAGCCAATGACCAATTGAGTTCAAGCATGATTTCAAGGATTCAATGGCATTATCTTGACTTAGTTACATGGTTCAAAACATCTCAAGTTCATTGGATTGACAGATGAAATTTGCAGTCAACTGATCAAAAGTCAATTGTACACTGAAAAATCAAACTTTGACTTTTTGGTCAAAATCAAGTACCAAGGGTCATAATTCATCAAGATATGTCAAAATATGAAACTTGTTCACCAAGAAAACCAAAATTTAAAATTAGGGTTTGAATTTGAAAATTTTCATAACTTAGAATTTTTCTAAGTATAAAAATTTTCTTATTTTTTCTCAACTTTACACCACTTTTACACCATGATGCCTAATGATTCAAGGAAAGTTCCCAACATGAAAGTTGTATACCTCCATGAAATCTACAACTTTTCTTAACAAACCTTTCCATAAAAATGCTTGGATCTCAAGTTATAAATTTGTGAATACATGGTCATGAACTTCTTAACTTAGTGAAATTTTGCCCTAATTTAGGCAGGTTTTGGACCTAAATTCATGGCAATTTTTCACCTAGTTCCAAGAGGTATCTCAAAATGCATTTCAAATATGGATTATAGAGCACATTACAAGCTTTCCAAAATGTCCAAGAACTCTCCAAGATCATTTTTGAGTAGAGATAATCGAAGAGAGGAAGTTTGCATTTGCTCACTTTTTGTTCAAGCCATTTTAATGAAGAACCAATTTGAAAACCAATCCTATGCTGGCTATTTCATGCTTTACAGGTCCTAAACTTGCTACACACTCCTTAATTAAATGCATACTCAGTTGACAAAGCCTTTATCCTTGCTGATAGAGAGCTGACTTTAGATCATTTCTATACTAATATGCAAACAATGTACACCACATAACACGCTTGGCAAGGACCTGAAACTCTCTAAAAACTAAAAAACACCAAAAAACTACCCAAACATATAGTTTATGCACAAACACATCCAACTCTCATTTGGCTCATGCGTTTTGTGTTTAGATCATTCAGATATCTTACATACTTGATATCAAACTCATCCAAACCATCATCATTGTTCTGTAACCTCTGTTTCACCATCTGCCATTGTTGACTTTGAAGCTTGCAGTTGGACTTGGTCAGGGAGTTCTAGCCACTTTCAGAGCAAGGCAAGGGTTGTAATAGATTCAGGGAAGCTCAAGGAAGCTCAAGCAATCATCAGGCCTCCATTAAAGTCACTACATTTCCATACACGATTCCAGTTGAAGGAGGTAAATTTTTAAACTCGATCTCCTTGTACATGCAACCTTAGGCCACGGTCTGTGAATAAAAAATGTAGTTCTCATCATAACGAAGCTATACATATCATTACTTTACATTTATTTTACTTGTGCTAAGAGAATTTGGAAGTTGAAATTTCTAGAAATATTAGGTCAAGATTTAGGGCTTTCAAAATTATCTTTGATCTTTGATAGTTAGATTACATAACTTATATGGTTGGATTCGTGAGTTCAAATGCTACATTTTTCATGTTATGAGTTTTCATTTTTATGGAGGCATGAGGAAGTTACAGGGGATCCGGCCAAGGCTTGAGGAAGAAGATGAAACAGGGCAAGGGAGCGTTTTATAATATGTTGTTTTTGTTTCAGTAAAGACAATGGATGTATAGCCACCCTAGTGGTAAAGCTGCGCACTGGTGAGACCCATGTCCTGGGTTCGAACCTGCGCGCTACTTTTTGCATTTTTACAATTTTTCCTTTTCAGTTTTTGACACCTTTTTTGCAGGATTGGGCTTTTTGCTATGGGCCAATATTTTTGCTCATCATCACCACTGACTTGCTATCTTACCCCTGCCATTTCTTTCATATTTTATTTTATTATTTTTATATTTAATACTTCTAATTATTTTCTTTAATGATAAAAAAATCCAAAAAAATAACTTATTTATTTTTACACCTTTATTTTATTTTTTATTATTTCTCATATAAAAAATTAATTTATTTTGATAGAATATAATTTATTTTCTTAATAAACTTATAAATATAATTAAATATGCTTAATACTTTTATTTTACATTTCATACTTACAAATACCTATTTTTTGCACATATTTATTTTTTAATATTTATATACAATATTATTTATTATTTTTTATACAAAAAATGCACAAAATAATAATATAGAAACATTATTTTCTTTTAAATGAAAATTAGGGTTTAATCCCTTTCAAAATAATTAAATATTTTTCCTTATATTATTTAGGTTTAAATTAAATATTCTTTTACATAAAAGCAAGACATAAAATATCTTTTCTTCACATACATATTGCATTACATTTTAAATATTGTATTATATTTATTTTAATTCGCGCAAATTCGATTTGGTTGTAATAATATATTTAGATTTATATTTGTGCAAATCCCCATTCAAACTTGTATTCCCCCTCCCATAATATTGTTGTAATAACTTAGTATATTTACATTACGCAATTTATTGCTTTCATATGCCATGATTAGTAATTAGGGTTTGTATGACAAGAACGAAATAAAACAAATAGAAAACCCTAAATACAAGACAAAATCAAAAGCATGAAAAATGATACACTTTGCACACAAGCACCCTTAGAGTTTCTCCCACTTGGTTGCCTAAAACAAAATGGCCATGTTACGCATGCGAAGTATCTTGGCAAAACAAAACAAATATAAGATCATAGCCCCTCAATGACGCTATTCAAAAGTTGCCTAAACAAAATGATCTTGGTCCCTCAAAATTGCTAAGATACTTTGCAACATTGCTATCATGGTTGTACGATGACCCACGCCCGTCCCGTTTACATCCAAAGATATGGTTGCTTACCAAATCAGTGGTAAGTCAACAATGTCAAAGGAATAGAAAATACATAAGAAAGACATTTGAGTAGGTAGATAACTTCTAAGTTACTTGCTCCATTTCAAACAACAATCCTTGCTATTTTCAAAACAAACACATACACATTTCAAAAACATCTTACAAGCATTGAAAACATTTTCAAAAAGACAAACATCTTTGTATACATTCTTATGAACAAGAATCATTACAAAGATTGCCTAAACGAATGGCCTCTTTTACAAAATACTTTCAAAACCACATCAAACACCATTTCAAACAAACCAAAGTAGGTGATCTAAACAAGTAACTAAGAGCCCATGAAAAACCATGGATGAAAAGGGTTCTAGAACCTTACCTTTTCATAATCTACCCCCTAAACTCAAGAAAACATCTCAAAGGTCTTTCTTGTGCTTTTTCACCTTTCCTTTTGGATAAAAGAAATGTCGGTGGCGAATCTTGCTAACCGTGACATTTGCGATAAAACGCAAAACCTTCAAGTCAGTTCTCCCACCGCATCACACCTTGGTTGATATTTGATTAGAAATGGCCAGACTTTAGGTTACTTAATGATGAAGGCATGGAAATAAACACATGAACCTTTGACTTTCTTGAGGAAGAAGCAACCAACTCTTGGGTATCTCTTAATCAAAAATGATGTTGAATGATACTTGAAAATGATATAACCTAAGATTATAGGTCAATAAAAAATTCACAAGTCTTTGAGGATCAATGATGACCATACTTTGACTTTGATCAGATGGAAACCCTAGCTGAGGGAAATTATTTGATCCACTTGGTTCACACTTGTCCTTGCAAAACAAATAAAGGGAAATAAAACAAATCTTTTTGTATTTTGATTAGACGTTAGTAAAAACGTAGTGCACGTACGAAGAAATGTATAAGATTCACAAGTGGGTGCTTGGTGATCCCTCAATGCAAACTTAAACAAGGGAGATAGAGCAAAGATGAGAGGCAATCCAAGGTTTGTGATCTTGATGTATCGCAAAGATGTAAATTAATGCGGGATCTTAGGGGTAAAAATTTGGGTATAATAAAATGATGAGTAAAAAATTAAACACACTATTTTAAAGGATTAATCATAGGTTTCCAGTCATTCAGCTTTATAATAGTGTTCTACTTCAATCATCAAGAAACCTTGAAAAAACTTCCACCTTTGGAAGGAATTCAAAAAGAATATGGCATATCCTTCTCTATGGATCCTTGGATACAAGATTTGGTTAAACAAAAATATATATAAGTTCACCGTAGACTTATCTACTCAACCTACTAAGAGATTAACATATCGTCATAGATCAGAGATGTTGAGACCATCCTCAACAATAGGCATGCTTTGATCATGATCGTTAATATTCATCATCTACGAGCATCCATTAACCAAAGACTTAAAAACACAACCTACTATATACTCGAGGGGATTCCATTTGCTTTGTACAACTTCATTTAATATTCTCTAAAGCTGCATAAAAGATACAAAGCATCCCTGCAAAAACATACTAAGATTTCACCTTTAGTACCCAAATTTTCTTGGGTCCCGTGCGCTAGTGGTTATAAAAGGTCTAGGGTTACTACCTTTATCACTTTTCAATTTATCAAAAAAAAATGTCCCTAACAACCAAATATATTACATTGAGAACATTTATAAATATGTCGATTCATTTTCTTCCTATTTACCTTTTTACTATATGCTCTATCAGATTTAAACCCTAATTAACTTTTGTTTAAGGAAGGTATTTCACTAGATAAGGTCAATTCAAGGTTTTATTACCCCTTATTAAATTTACATAGGGTTTCATGCAAATCTGTCAGTTCCTTTTTCATCGAGACACAAGTTTCACATGTTCCACCCGAGTTTCTAATATTAGTTATTTTGGAATTAAGTGTTTTATTAATCTCTGCAAGAAACATCAGATAATCCATAAGGTCTAAGTTACGAATTTATTATTATTGTTTTCTTTAAATAACTTAGAACTTAGCTTAAAAACAGCTTATAAGATAGCTTTGCTACCTCATGGCCATCTTCCTTGTGAGGTACTTTCTAATAGACTTCATCCTCATCGTTATAAGAGGATTCTTCGATGGTTCTTCCAGAGGCTGAGTCTTCTTAATGTTTGGAGGGTTGGTTCTATCTTCTTCTCTAGAAGATTCCACTAGATGACGCTTCTTCTTCACATCCTCTCACAAATGAACTTCATTCATTTGATGTTGATTCCTTCAAATTTTGTTCAACTATATAGATTATTCTCTAGAAGGAAACCACATGAGTTGTTTTATGAGATTTTGATGAAATTATTGAGATTTCTTAAAGCTTTGAGCTTATACCTTCATTTTTAAACAATTGAACTGATTCGTTTAGCTTTCCTATGATTAAACCCTCATTTTATTTTTTCTGAACTTCATAAACACTATCATCTCTTGATTTAAGGATTGGATCAAATTTATGATTTTAGTTCTTAACTCTTAGATATTTGTTAGTAAAAAATGTTCCAATATAATTTTTAACATTTATAAATTTATAAAAAAAATTATGAATGATGCATTCATATTTTTCACCTTGTGTGTTTATTTTCTCTCATTTGATAATCGAAGAAACTCCATATATCATTTCAACACTATCTCATATTTCCTTGGAGGAATTGTAATAATGAACATAAAAGAATTTAGTATCATCTAATGAAATAACTATAAAATTCTAAATTTTGAAATCAATTTCAAATTTTATCTTTTCCTTTATGGTCCAAAGGAAAGCATGTTTGTCTACTACTTCTCCATTTATGTGGTGAGTATGGGATACATGAACTGTTGATTATTGTTTTCCACAATTCAAAATCAATACTTTGAATGAAAATTTTAAACTTATCTTTCCATAGTTCAAACATATCACCATTAAACAATGGATGCATGCTTAGGAAAGATCTATTATTAGAAAACATATTAGAAGTCATCTTCTTCATGAAACAATTAGTCCTTGAACATGAGTTAGGCTCTGATGTCACTTGTTGAATATATGACTCCACACATAAGAGGAGGGGTGAATTGCGGGGTTTTAAAAAATGATATTTTTATAAATTATTGTTTTCATTTTCAAAGTTTGATTTTTTTGGATAAAAATGTTTTAATGATAGCATCGGAAAAATAAAAATGCGGGAAATAAAGAGATAAGGGTAAAGAGATGATAATAGAAATTATAGAGGTTAGGTCTAAATGAAGTGACCTAATCCTCTCCCAAATATTTGATCTTGAAAGTATCCAGTAATGCTTACGAGCTTTTAGTAGGTTAAATTCACAAACTCCCTTCTACAAGGAATAATGTATCCAACTAACTTCCAACTAAGTAACAAATATCGAATGAAAGAGGAATGAGTTCTAAATCTTCTTTCTTTTTTTTTTGTTGACTTATCTCTGTGTGATATTAAAATTAATTTTTTTAAATAAATGTTTTCATAAATTGGTTTCAATTCTTAATCAACACAATTCAAACTCCTTTTTATGTTTAGAGTCTCTTGGCTAACCACTGACATCAAAGTTTAACTCTTGTTTAAAGACTAATCATCTCAGGTGATATTATGACGACTTCAAACATTTCTTATTTTAATTTCATGAACATACCTTCATTGTTTAATGGTAAAAAGTTTAATATATGGAAAGAGAGAAAAATTAATTTTCAATCGATTGATGGAATATTTTAAAAAATATGAGCAATAGATGAAGGGACTATGCTAAAGTACAAATTGAAAGCTAAGGTAGGAAATGTCTAACCAAATAAGAAGTCAATATTGCATTACCATCCTTTGGATTAAAGCCATGCAATGAATTAATAAGCATTCGATGAATAATAAATGCATCAGGTGCAAGCTTGCATCAGATGAATCTAATAAAGCACAAATGACTTGATGTGTATCAGATGAATTATTCTTGCATCAGATGAAATTTTAAAGTAATACCCGCACACAGAAAATTTCCCAATACACAGACAAAAGAATAATAAAGCAACACATGATCCAAAGGTCTAAAGGTCTCCAAGTATCAAGGCTTCTAATCCTAAGTCCAAGAGGTCCAAAAGTCCAATATGAAAATGATAGTAACCAATAGTCCAAGAAGAGCCTTAATTATTTTAATGTTCAAGTTATTTATTAAGTATTTTAAATCGGAGAAAAAGAAAACTCAAGTGAGCAAAGATAAAATGACATAAAATAAATATTCAAGTGAGTAAAAGGCAAAGTGTGGAAACATAAACAAGTTGCATGAAATGTAAATGTTAAAGACAAAAATGCATAAAGGTAATAGCATAAAATAAAGGGAAAAAATAAAGACATAAAGCAAAAACATAAAATAAAGTTAATAGTTAGTAAGTTAGAAGTTATTGGTCAAAGTAATGATCAATGATGATTGAATGAAGATCTTGGACCAAAATAATGAAGACTCATTAGAGGATTGATAAAATCAAAGCCTCCTAACAACAAGTATCATTGATATTGGGACAAAGACAACCAATCAATCATACTTGGACATTCAAACATAAAGCTTTAGCCTCGAATTATCATTTTTCGATTCGGAATAAATTTAGCGTTATGTTAAGCAATCGCAAAAAGACTTATGTAGAAGTCAATACTATACAAGGCCGACCAATAATAATGTATGTACTATACATGTTAGAGATATGGTAGAAATCATACTCCTAAAACATGTAACACAAGTAAAACAAAAAGTGATCAAGACCTAATTCATTGAGAATAGTTTATTAACTATCCATAAGCTTAGGTGAACTCAAACTTCAAATGCCTTATCCAAATTGATAAAAAAAATAAAAATGAGAAGGGGATGGAGTAGAGATGAATAATAAAATAAATCTCACATTTGAATCAAATGATTAATCAAGTTATCATTAGAATCATTCATTCATTTTTGTGGAGTTCAAACTCAACACCCAAGATCCAATGATGTTAATGAAACTTATGACTAAAATCCAGATAATCCTAGATCAACCAAAATATATGCATAAATAAAATGGCAAGAAAAATAATAAAACAATATTTTTAAAATGATATAAAATGAAAATAAAAGAAAAAAATTGAAACTACAATCGAGCCTTCAAATAAATTACAACGAAGGTCATAGAAAAATCAATATATACAGAATTTTTTTTAAAATATTTTTAGAAGTCAGAAACCAATTTTAAAAATACAAAAATCAAGTCAAATAAACCAAAAATAATGAAAAATAGCAAAGTCAGAAATAAAAATCAAACGAGGTCACCATAAGTTGTCAAACTATCATTGGATCAACTCAAATAATGAAAAAATTATAAAAAAATATCAAAACATAAAATAGATTTGTGAAAGAAATAAGAAACAGAAAAATAATATTCAAAATTATTTTCAATAATTTTTTCATAGTGTTTAAGTAAAAAATTAATTTTCTATGGTTTTTTGAAGTTTAAAATAATTATAAAAAAAGTAAAGCATAAAAAAAGAGAAATAATGTGGCGTGCATGGTGATTATAATGTAAGTATCACATAGAATCATGAAATAAAAATGTCAAAAATCAGAAATAACATGGATCACTTGATCTCCTTCATTAATTGAGGTGGGAAATCAAGTGGATCAGATCAAGTAGTACACGGTAGGGACGCGTCAATAATACATGTGAGATCACATAAAATTCAAACGCAGATAGACAAGGGAGGTGTCGTGTTCACATTGGTTGGATGATGCCAAAACATCATCTTTAACCCCCAGACTTCCAAAACTTGCAGAAATTCGAAGGCAACAAAAAAGGCTCAGACTTGTATCATTCTACTCTTCTCTTCATCGCCATTACAACCATATAAATCACTTGAATTAAAACTCAAAGATGAAGGAGTTATTTAGAAAAAATCAGAAGATCATAAAAATTTAAATCAAGATGAAATGCTTATTTTTTAACCATTTTGAAAACTAGAAGAAGCATGAGCTTCAGGGATGAAAGGACTACAAGTCTAGACAAAGAATTTTATAAAAGAGTGAGGGAATCTACCTGTTGAAATTCACTTTTGATGCTCTGAAAATCAACTTTGATCGAACAATTAAGGCACCTCAAGACATGCAATTGATTGGAATAGCTTCGAGGAAGGTTGGAGAAGCTGATTGATCAAAGAAAAAAGGTTGAAAATAGCTCTAAATATGAAACTGATATGAGGAAAAATGAGCTTTGAGAGAGAGTTTGGCCGGGTAATTTTGGCTATTCCAACTTGTGGAAATGAATGGAATAGCATCCTCTATTTATAGGGAAGTTAATGGTGATGAGAATTAGAGGGAGTTGTAGTGAAATCGTGCAAAACAAGTTGGCCCGATGATTGTAAAAAGTGTGACTCCATATGCATCAAAACTCAACCAAATGTCATGTTTCAAGTTGTTAAACACCTGGAAGGTTTCTAAACAAGTTTAGGCATGCAATTGGACCTTAATTGGACTTGAAATTGAGTTCAAAAGTGAAATTCACGTATACAAATCACTAATGTCTAAACACATGTCTAGAACATTGATCTATGTGTAAAAGCACTAGAACAAGATAAAGCATACTGATATAAACATACCAGAACAGACTCATGATAGATGTTCCAATATCTTATAAGACATGTCAATCAATCAAGATACAAAATTGAACAGTGCAGAATGATAAAAATGCAAAGATATGATGACCCAGTTCGGTGAACAACAACACCTACTCTGGGAGAAACCAAGCCAGAAAGAAAGTCCACTATCAGCAGTTGTGATACGGTGGGAGAACTGACTTGATTGTTTTGCATTTTATCGCAAATGTTGCAGTTAGCAAGAGTCGCCACCGACTTTTCTGATATCCAAGAGGAAAGGTGAAAAAGCACAGGAAAGACCTTTGAGATTATTTCTTGAGTTGGGGGCAGATTATGAAAAGGGAATGTATTAGCACCCTTTTCATCCATGGTTTTCCATGGGTTCTTAGTTACTTGCTAGATCACTTGCTTTTGTTTGAAAATATGTTTTGTGTGGTTTTTGAAAGTATTTTGTAAAGAGGCCTTTTGTCTAGGCAAACTTTGTAATGATTCTCGTTCGTAAGAATGTATACAAAGGTGTTGATCTTTTGAAAATGTTTTCAAGTTTGAAAGGTGTTTTGAAAGTGTAGGTGTTTGTTTTGAAAATAGTAAGGATGATTTTGTTTTGAAATGGAGCAAGTAACTAGGAACATTCTACCTACTCAAAAGTCTTTCATGTTTATTTTCTTTTTCCTTTGACACTGTTATCTTACCATTGATTTGGTAAGTAACCCTATCTTTGGATGTAAAAGGGACGGGCGTGGGTCATCGTATAACCATGATTAGCAATGTTGCAAGATATCTTAGCATATTATTTAGGGACTAAGATCATTTTGAAAGGCAACATGGATAGCGTCATCGAGGAACTATGATCTTGTATTTTTGCTTGTATTTTTGTGTGAAAGTGTATTGATTTTCATGCTTGATTTATCTTTGATTAGGGTTTTCTATTGATTGGTTTTAGTCTTTCCATACAAAACCCTAATTATTAGCATTTGTGTATAAAGCGATAAATTGCGGAAATTAAAATTACTACGCTATTACATCATTTAGGGGAGGGGGTATAAAAATTACAAATGGAGAATATTGCAAGAATTTAAATCTAAATAAATATTACAACCATATTGAATTTTGAATAATGTACAAAAATAAAGATAAGAATGCAAGAATATAAAATGTAAAGAAATATGATTTTTGTTTGGTTTTCATGAAAAGGGTTTAACCTAAACCTAATTAAGAAAAATGATTAGTTAAAATTAAAATAAAATTAACTTAAACCAATTGAGGAAAGAAATTAAATTAAAAAGATTTTCAGGGTTTTTTTATGAAAAAGGTTTTTAATTAGAATTAGCAAAAAAAATTAATTAATTGAAATAAACCTAAGTTCTAAATTAATTTTAATTTACAAGAAAATAAAATAATATAATAATTAAGCCTAAGCCTAAATATTAATTATTAAGAAAGAAATTAATTTATTAAGAAAATGTTTTTGTTCTTTTAATTTTATTAAAACAAATAAAATAAATAAATGAGTGTAAAAATAATAGAATAAATATTTTTTGGATTTTTATTATTATTAATAATAATAATAATAATAATAATAATAATAATAATAATAATAATAATAATAATAATAATAATAATAATAATAATAATAATAATAATAATAATAATAATAAAAAGAAAACAAGAAAAGAAAATAAATTGAAAAAAAGTTTGGGCCAGGTGTATGGAAGTAACAACAGGGGTTAGTAAAAGCAAAAAAAGCAAGGCCCAATTGTTAGAAGCCCAGGCGCTGCAAAAACACAAAAAAAAAAGCCCAAAAAGTGGGAAAAAATTGAAAAAAAAGGTAACGTTGAGGCTTAAACCCAAGACCTCATAGTGGCAGGCGTGCATTTTAACTACTGAGGTGGTGATATATCCATTAAATTATGTAAAAGAATAAATATATAACACAAATCTCGCCCTAAGTATACTTCATCTTCAACCTCCAGCCAGAAGCCCTGCAACTTGTTCATTTCTCAACTATTTGCAAAAATGTAAACATGAAAATTGCTCTATTTTTTCATATGAATCCAACCATATAAATATCATGAACTATAAATCAAAGATGAATGAAAATTTCTAAAGGTACCAAATTCTGACCTAATTATTTCAGAAAGTTCAAACTCAAAATTCTCCTAGCTCAATCAAAATAAATGAAATCTATGGACATGTATAGTGTCAGGGCAATGATGTATGTATTTTATCTTCACAAATGCAAGCCTAACAATGCCTAAGTAATGACATAGAAGTTCAAGAAAAATACTTCAAAACTGGAAATCATGAAATGCAAATGGGCTTGATTCAAGGTGTTGCAATGATCAGGTTAGCTTCCTCAAGTTCCCAGGAAGCTAATGCAAAGATTAACTTGAGCAATGGGTGGCTGAAATGGTCTGGAGAAGTCAACTTGCAGAGCTTTGTTTTTGGTTATGGAGGTTGATGAAGATGGAGTTACAGTTATGAAACAGGGTCAGGGATGGTTTGTATTTGATGTAAGGAAGTTTTAGGAATGAATTTGAGGGAAAACGCACGAGGGAAATGAGAGATGCAAGTTTAAGGTCAGAACTGTGTATCAATGGAGTTTTTTGTACAATTTCTGGCTAGACGGAGTTTGGGAGTGTTTCAGGGTGCTTAAGCTTGTATTAGCTCACAAATAGTGACTCTATTTATAAGCAACAAGTTTGGAGACTTGTTGTTGATCAGAATTCAAAATCACAAGTTTATGCATAACATGTGATTTTTGAGAAATTCAAGTTTCAAAGCCTTGTGTACTTGCTATGATAAAGTGGTTATGCTTTAAAAATACTTGCTTCTGACTTTGTGGATGGAGTGTGATCAGAGGGAACAAGTTAGAGGCTCAAGAATGGACTTTATGCAAAAATCTTGTTTTACAAGAATGACAATGTTAACTTTGTGCCATTAATGGAAATGAAACTTGGATAATAGCTCAATTGCTTGGATAAAATATCTAACAGCTGTGTAAACATTTAATTATGTAGTGACAAACAAGTTTGAGGCCCGCAAAGCAAATATTATGCAGCCTAGCATGGATTTGATTCATGTGTTCATCAAAAATGACTTGTAATTTAAGTTTAAAAACCCTAACTTCCTCTCTTCGATTCTCCTTGATCAAGAAAGATATTAAGGAGTTCTTTGACATTTTGGAAATCTTGTAATGTTCTCTACAACCCCTCTTTGAATCACTTTTGAAAATTCCCCTTGGAACTATATGAAAAAGTGCCATGAAGTTAGGTCAAAATCCTGCCTAAACTAGGACAAAATTTCACTAAGTGTTTTGTTTCAAGACTATGGCTTCATGAATTAATAACTTGAGATCCAAGAACTTTTAAAATAAGTTATGTAAAATCAATGTTATAGATCTCATGGAGATCTACAACTGTCATGTAGAAAGTTTTTTCTGAATCATCTTGCATCATGGTGAAAAATTTGCTCAAAGTTGTGAAAAAACATGAAGTTTTCAACACTTAGAAAATTTTCTAAGTTTGAAACCTTTGACTTTTCAAAATGAAATCTTGACTTTTTTATTTCTTGATTAATAGTTTTCATATTTTTACATGTTTTGATGAATTGTGATCTTTGACATTTGATTTTGACCAAAAAGTCAAAGTTTGACTTTCAGTGTAAAGTTGACTTTTGATCAGTTGACTGAAAATTCACTATCAATCCAATTGATCTTGAGCAATGTTTTGGGTCATGCCATTAGTTCAAAATGATTCAATTGAACTCTTGAGATCATGCCTCAAACCAATTTACCATTTGTTAGGCCAAAAAATCAGAAATTGCCCTTTCTCAGTCAAAACCCTAATTTTAACCATTTTGCCCTTTTGATGATTTGATCAAATTTATTGAGGAATTATGGTCCAAAATTAATCAAATGATACATATGAGTTTATAATGTTGATGTGGATCAAAAATTATGAATTTTGACTATAAATTGGCCATAGTTGACTTTTTCTCCAATACAACTGATTTTTAGATCAACTGCTCAATTGACTGAGCAAAAATATGATCCAAGACTTGAAACTTGATATGAGTGATCTTGGGGGTCCATAATGATCCATGAAAGTCATATGAAGCATTGAAAGTTCAATTATCCTTGTGCAATCCCAAACCCTAATCCAGTCATCAGTGCTTAAGGAGGTGTCTTGAGTTGATCAACCCTAGTGCAGTCTTGAATCAAGAGAGATCTTTGTGAGAAAATATTTGATAAGTGAGAGGGCAAAATTTGGGGTACAACAGTAGTATTAGTTAAAATCTAAACTCTCATGTTTACAACTTCTCCCCTAATCCCTACCCAGTGACACTTTTACTTAGGTCCTCCCTAAATATAAGAAATCCCCATCTCACTTCCTAAATCATCTCAGTGATATCTAACACTCACAAAGTTCAGCCAAGACTCTTGACTAACAAACACACTTGGATTTGCTTCAAAGCTTCATCCAAGATAATAATTGACTCTATCCTTAAAAGCTTAAGATAGGTTGACATACAAACGTTCAATGCTTAAAAGCTTATGAATGAATGACAAAACTTTACAACTAAAGGAATAGTCCCACTCTTCTATCAACATGATAGTCAACAGGCTCACAAATAACACAGAGCAACTCTCCTAGAGAATGGCACACAAATGAAGCCCTAATAAATTACATTTTTACATTCACGACTTACTTTATTCTAGGTTAATAACCTTCTATTCATAACCCTTTACTGAACTACATTTTGGGCTTCAGATCACAATATATCAGTTGCTACATATATGCTGAATCTTTTGCATAAAGACAGGTCTTCAATCATGACTTTCCTAATCTATCTCCATAATTAGAAAGTCAGTCTTCTTCTTGATTTCAATTTGACTCTTTCAGACCTTAAAATCAGAGCCACATATGACAACATAATATTCCCATAATATTTTGCATCTATTAAATTTTAAACTGATCCAGTATCCCATTCCAAACCAGTTACGATGTCGAATGACTCTACATAGGACATCTTGTCTGACATGTTTCTTCAGTTGATGAAACATCCTATTTAACATATTCCTGCCTAATCTATTTTACTAAAATTAATGACAATCAGAATATAGAGAACTAACAATCTCCCCCTTTGGAAAATTTTGGCTAAAACAAATAAACAATTACAACTCAGATTACAACAATAAAAAAAATTACAACCATCATCTCTAGTCTTCAGCCTTTAGAAGCTACTGAATAGTAACATGGAGAAACATCTATTCACCTTCATAATAATGTTAGGACATCATGTTCAACATCTTCTCCCACACCAGCTCCATTGCAACACATAAAACTCAACACCAAAGAACAACAACCTCAGGATAAAGGAGTAGAAAGTCTTGAAGTCATTTGGTGTGCATGAGGAACAGGATGACTGACACCCTCCCCTTAACAACAACAACATAGATCCAATGGTAGAAATATAGATCCAACAGGTTCCAACACTAGATAGTGTACATGAGGAAGAATATGATTGACACTCCCCCTCAACCCAAGAACAAATCCTCCTTATAGGAAGCATAAGAGGAAACTTAAGAGGCATAAGAGAACCATTAAGAACCAACCAAACACCAAGCTCAACAATTCAAATGATGACTCAGAGGTGTAGGTTTGGACCTTAGGCAACTCAGAACACAAGACACAATTGTGTTCATAACTCAGATCATAAGACACAAAAATAACAAAGTTTAAAGTAAGACTCAGACATGACGTTGAGACATCTTGTTAAACATACCTGCAAAACAACTGCAAGATCAGACACAACACCCAAATAGTGACCAGTAACTTTCTACCCCTTTTTAGCCAAAGCTTGACAATGATATCCTCCACAAAACCATATTGAAACTATACTCGCCCAAACCCAGATAAAAGCCATAAGAGTTTTGAAAAATAAATTATGACAAGATGATAGAAGAAACGGAATAACCTATTTAAATAGTTGAGGAGTTCTTTAAGAATTAACGATCCCTGACTTTAACGATGGTCTTGGTCAAAAAGGAAATGTTATTTGAGGAAGATAACTCCACCAAAATAAATGTGCACCGGGAAATTTAGTCTTGACTGCCTTTATTGTCTCTGGACTTTTTCTTCTGAGAAGATAGTCCCAATACATGCACATGTATAGTCAAACAAACTCTCTGCACTCCTTTCTGACACGTTCTTGATCACACCGTCCATAACACTCCCTTGTTTGGCTCAAAGAGAAAACATGTCCTAAACAAAGTTTTGACATCCAGTCAGACATTGTTTGCTTGTTCTTGTAGCAAAAAAACCAAAAATGCTTCATAGAAATATCCAAATATTCTGAAGCATAATCCCAACGTCTTCCATTGGATTCTACGAATACTTCTTTTGGCCAACACAAATCAAAATATCACAACATCACATGTGCGACATCTCTCATTCATCAACAAAGACTTCCATTGAGTCCCACCAAAATCTGCAGAGAAAAATAAATTCTCCCAGACACAAACACAGTCTTCCAGAGAGACATATGTACTCCACAAACTTGAACAATACACAAGCTTCAAGAAATTTGCACCGTTGCAATAACAATCCAAAGACAAAAACTTGACTCCTCCTGTCATGGATAAATAATGCTCCAGCTGAAAATGAACACTTGAGAACATGAAAGGCTTCACTCTCTCACAGTGAAGGATTATAACTTCACATACCAACTTAACACATTAACACCCTTGTTAAGATACACCTGAAATAGATATTCTAGCTTCTTGAGAATACATCTAGGCACTCTGACTTCTTCATTTTAATCAGGGCAAACTGAATAGTGTCTTTACAGATCCGCACATGTTGTCATGATTCTTAGAGCACCAAGATATCATGCACTCTTGATGTGTCTTTACTAACTCCAAAAACTCTCATTTTGCTTAAAAGCTTTACTGGGATCTAGACTAACATTATGATAAAAAAGAGAACATCTCTAAAAACTTTCTGACAACATTCCTCTGCCCTTACTTCCACTAGAAATCGTTGATACTAGAATAATCTTCAATATAGTAGTTATGCATTCACCAAGCATACTACCGTAGACAAGATCTGAATCTTCTCGTTCTAATCCATAATCCCAAGCATCTTTAATAAGAATGATGTCACAACATAATTTAGGACATCAACTCCTCATAAAACTCAGGCAGTGCAGCTCATTCAGATAATCACAAACACCTGAATACCATAGAGAGAAATAAATTTGCACACATTCTCAGAAACAAAAAGTTCAGATTGCAGACTTGCACACACACATCAAACACATACTCAACTCTCATCAAAGTATTTGTCACCAGTTAAATGCACAAGATCATCAGAGGAAAATTTTCTCATGTTCCTTTCTTCATAGTTCTTTTGAGAATTACAGACAACACATAATACTACCTTCTCACACTAGGTACAACATTTAGTCTGACATCCTTCTTTTGCACAACTCTTAGCATAAGAGGATTCTTCATCATGCCAAACAGTCATGACATATATAATACCCACAAACAACTCCTGATTAGATCAATGACTTAACCTTACACTCCACCTCGAACAAAACAAACTTCCTTGGCTGAAGAAATAACCAACTGAAATGATGTTCCAACATCAGTTCAGACATCAAGGAATTATTCATTTATTATGGCTTTGTAGACACCACCCATAGTAATCCACACTTGTACCCATCCACAACTAATAAACCTTCAAGACCAGATCATTGATACATGCAGAACCATATACACTTCAAGAACCTTATTCTCATAAGCACGGTGTTCAAATTTCTTGTCTGATCTTGAGGTAATAGACATCACCCTTATGCCATGAACTTCAAGACAACTTCCTTTTTCTGAAGTAGCAAGCCATTGAGACTTAATTCGAACATCACAGAATTTCACCAATTATTATGGTTCTGAAGACACTATCCATAGGACTTGATTTTTCATAGAAGTCCTAGACCTAAAAGATCTCTATAGACTATAACTTCAGAAGCACCAGGAAATAAATTCTCATATACTTTCTGCATCAACATATCAGATAAGTACACAACTCCCATCAAATTATTTTCCATCAATAAAATGCACACCTTTATCAGAGAAACATTTCCCCATAAATAATGCTGCCTGCTTCCGTAATTGTAAGTTAATCTTCCTAAAGAAATTAATGTAGGTTGATACATCTCCAATCCATACAGCCTTTGGATGTATTTTCCACTAGAACAGAACAAGAGTTCCATGTTCTCATAGACTTGATAACTATACCAAGTTTGAGTAAACAACCTCCATCCTGTTTAAGAGAAATAGTATCTAGTCATATTGAGAAAAATAAATTCCCAACACAAATATGTCAATACATATCTTCAAGGTCTTCCAGCTCCAGGACAGTAGGAACTCCCCAACAAAAGCTGGTCCATTATAGAAGATAGCCACATGTAAGTTTCCATAAATCTGGACCCTTTGACCAAAAGTATTTTCCAGATGTCGGAGAAAATGTCCTCGACATTTGAACTTGAGCTCAGCTTTTGCACTCCTATATACTTCGATCAGAAATAAACAGACTCAAGGAGTAAATAGGATGTTAATCATCTCTTGAACAACACACATATCTAAGACATGTTTTTAGAATAAAAATTTCTTAGACACACAACCAAGAGGCCTCATTTTCCAGTTCAGGAGAAGGTTCTAAACATATGCGACCAACACACATTTGTTTAGCACCCAAAGAATCTGTAATGCAATTCCAAAAGAAATCTTCATAACTTGCTGTGTGATGTTCTAACATCTGGTAGGACATAATTCCAAAGGGAATAGAAAGAGATCCTTTATCAAAGACGAAGATTGGCCTTTTAGAGTTGGAAATAAAAATAAATTGCTTCTTACTTTCTTCAGGTCTTTATTCAACAAACACACTTGAAAGTGCCTTTATGAGTGGACTTAAGATGAACCTCAAGTATCTTTGGCAACTTTAGCAGGATGATTAAAGATATCCTCCAAGTATCATAATATCGTAGGATACACCAAACCATCAGGAGTTTTCAGATACATATGCATCAGTTTACACATCAACAACTCCTCAACACCCTTTCGAGTAGAACAAGATAACCCTTGCACATAATAACCATAATACAGGTGACAACAGAATGCCAAATGTTTGAAACTAAATCAAACATAACACGATAACTCACCATCAAAGCTACATGTTTGATAACTCTATACAGGTTCAATACTCACCGTGTCACATAATATGAGTTGTCCACGTTCATACTATAGAGGCACAAGCAGCAAAGAGGTGCCTCACAATTAACACCATATAAATAGAAGCATCTACAACCAATACTTTTCTCTTCAAGTACAAAGTACCAGAAAGTATCTTCCCTGGTCTGACCAAGAACATAATAGGATGTCTGCCCTGATACCAATTGAAATTCTCGTATACAAATCACTAATGTCCTAACACATGTCTAAGACATTGATCTCTGTGTAAAAACACTTGAACAAGATAAATCATACTGATATAAACATATCAAAACAGAGTCGTGATAGATGTTCCAACATCTTATAAGATATATCAATCAATCAAGAAACAAAACTGAACAATGCAGAATGATAAAAACACAAAGATATGATGACCCAGTTTGGTACACCTACTCTGGGGGCTACCAAGATAGGAAGAAAGTACACTATCAACAATATTAGTTCAAAGCTAAACTCCCCCATTTACATTTTCTCGCCTAATCCCGACCCAATGACACTTTTACTTAGGTCCTCCCAAAATGTGATAAATCACCACGTCACTTCCTTAATCACCTCAATGATATCTAACACTCATAAAGTTCATCCAAGACTCTTGACTAACAAACACACTTGGATTTGCTTCAAAGCTGCATCCAAGAACAATAATCAACTCTATGTTTAAAAACTTAAGAGAGATTGACACACAAACATTCAATGCTTAAAAGGTTATTAATGAATGACAAAACCTTACAACTCAAGAAACAATCCTACTCTTCTAACAACATGATATTCGAGAGGCTCACAAATAACACATACCAACTCTCCTAGAGAGTGGCACACAAATGAAGCCCTAATAGATTACATCTTTACTAAATGACTTACTTTCTACTAGGTTAACAACCTTATATTTATAACCCTTTACCCAACTATACTTTGTGCTTTAAATCATAGCATATCAGCTCCTACAAATCTGCGGAATCTTTTGCATAAAGATAGGTCTTCAATAATTACTTTCCTAATTTATCTCCATAATTAGAAAGTCAATATTCTTATTGATTTCAACTTGAATATTCTAGACCTTAAAATAAGCACCACATAGGATAGCATAATATTCCCATAGTATTTTGCATCTGTTAAATCTTAAATTGATCCAACAGCGTAGCCCAAACCAGTCATGATGTCAAATGACTCTGCATATGATATCTTGTTCGACATGTTGCTCTAGTTGATGAAACATCATATTTAACATATTGCTTCCTGATTTGTTTTACTAAATTAATTCCAATCATAAAATAGATAACTAACAAAATAATTTCAAGTTCTGAACAAAATTCAAAAATTAACTTCATGGTGCCTTATTAAAAAAATCACAACTCAAAACGTAGGAAGCTTTTTGGTGTGATTCTTTTTGGAATTGAAAGACTTTCTCAAATTCTTTACAATGTGCCAAGAAAGTTTTCATTTTTAACCTTCTAGCAAAAGTTATGTCACTTCAAAGTTGATTAGAAATAAGATTTTTTCACTTAGAAAAATTCTAAGTTATGAAGGACCAAAAATGAACTATAATGTCTCCTTCAATTCCATGGCCTTCCAAGAATTTTTATGACTTTCACCTTGAATCAAACTTGTAGGAAACATCCTCAAGATTATGTGATAAAGATAATGAGCTTCAAATGATGAAAATTTACCAAGTTATGATCCTTGAAAGTTGGCAAAAATCACTTAAAGATTCCGTAGATGACCTATAATTTTTTCAAAACTTACATGGCCTTTCACTCGAAATTAGCCTTAAGTCATTGAATAGAAGTTGAAGAGGACTATTTGAAGACAAATGTGTCTTTGAGAGCATCTCAAAATCACAAAAATTGAGCAAGTTATGATCTTGGGAAGTTAGGTCAAGACTTTCACTAATTTCTCAAAAGACCTATAATCTTTCCTAACTTTTGATGATTCTCGAAGCATAATTAGATCTTGTCATGTAAAGAGAAGTTGTTTTGGATGATAAGAAGAGTTAATAGAAAAAAGAATCATCTCAAGATGTTGAAAATTGTGAGAACTATTCACTTGTGACCAGGGAGTCAAGAACTTTCTAAATTAGGTCAAACAACTTAAATCAACTTTGAATCCTTTGAACTTTTCTTACAAACTAAGGCATGATGAAGCATACAGGACCTTAAAATGATGTTATATTTAAGAAAATTTGATACTTGAGGCTCATAGATTGATGAAACTTGTTAAAGAAGGCATGGAAATAAACACATGAACCTATGAAGTTTCTTTATGAATCAAACCACTAACTTTGAGATAAACTTGAGTACATGAAGTTGAGAGGGTCCTAAAGCCAGAGAAATTTGATGCTAGAAGTATAGATTTGAAGTTCAAGTCTCTGAATTTCAATGAATAATCAATTGACTAAGGATTAATCTTTAAAGTATTAGCTTAGGAGGTGAGATGGATGCACTTGGTTCAACACCTACAATGTACAAAGAATAAAGGGAAACAAAGACACTTTTTTTGGATTTTAGTTAGAGATTAGTAAACATAAAACATGTATGTACAAGATACACAATTATGGTGCTTAATGATCCCTAAATAACAAACATAAAGAAGAGAGAGAGAAAAGGGTGAGAGGTAACCCGAAGATTGTGATCTTGATACATTATAAAGATGCAAGATAATGATGAAGGATATTTGGGGTAAAAATTAGAGTATAACAGCTGCCCTTGTTTAAGTGTCTTCTGTCTGGAGATATGATGGTTAAAATCTTCATCACGACGCGATTGAAGATACTTAAATACAAAAAAAAACCTAACTTTTGTCCCTAACATACCATGCAATGCTTATGATTGTGGATGCTATAGAAAAACGGGAGAAGACAGCCCACTGGGGAATATAAGACACCACTGGGGATGATTGTGAAATGGGGAAAACAAAAATCATAGACAGGGTAACAAGTAGAGTAAGATTCCAATGATGAGGTTCTTAACAATGCTAGAACAAGCCAACAAGGAAGTGTAAAATCAAGCTTCTTAAATGCACTTTTGTTTTGATGAAGATAAACCATGAGGGACAAAGAAGGCAAAGATTATTGATCAAGCTAAAAGGATCTATGGATAAAGTCTTCAGTTCAAGCACTTAGAAAATTTCAAGGTATAATGATAATACTTACTTTGAACTTAAGACATAGATGCTCAATGGTGAAAAGAAATATTTTATATTGTCCAAACCTTTACTCAAGTTTTTCTAAGCTAAAAATCATATTTCACTTGAGTGCAATCGATTTGTATATTAGTGCAATCGATTGCATGCTTCAATTTTTGCTACTGTTTCTCAGTGTAATCGATTTGCATGTTTGTGTAATCGATTGAACTAAATCAAGTTTTGCTACTATTTCTCAGTGCAATCGATTGCACTCAATCAAGTTTTGCTACTGTTTCTCAGTGCAATCGATTTGCATGTTTGTGCAATTGATTGCACTCAATCAATTTTTGCTACTGACTTCACATGCAATCAATTTGCACTCTTGTGCAATCGATTGCACACTCAAAACTTTTGAAATTATAGCTGTTGAAACCCCGTGAAATAAATTTACACAAAGGGTGCAATCGATTGCATGCTGCACGATTTTGAAAAACAGCAGCTTTGCACATGCCTGTTCATAACACCATTTCATGGAAACCTTTCACTCAATCTTGGCAATTGTTCATGATTCATTTACAGAACTTTATGTTGTTTCAAAAAGGTGCTATGAACATATAAATACTCATTTTCAAAATCATTTTCTACACCACTTCCAATTATATTTTCTAAATTCTCAAAAATCAAACTCAAGCTGCTATCCATATTCATACACAAGTTTTTTGCACACTTTCACATATTATTAACCAAAAAACTTTGAGCATTATATATCTTGAGTCATTGTATACTATTATCATTGGAAGAGAAGATCATTTCATTGATTAAATCACTCAAAGTGATCATTACTACTCAAATTCACTCAAATCAAATATTGATAAATACTTACATATTTTTCAGGATTGTTGGAAATAAGTTCAACTGGTTTTATAAATCTTGTCTTTCCAGGATTGTTGGATACAAGTGAAGTCACTTTGAGAGGATTTTTCTCATTGTTGACATAGTGAAAATCCAAGAGGATTGTTCTTGGTCCAAGAGGATTGTTCTTGGTTTTGGGTAGTTCTTGTTTAAGTTTGCCACAATAAGGAAATCTCTTTCATGTTTAAAAGGGACTAGAGTACTCCCGGACTGTGAGGGGAACCAGGATATATTGCTTGTGTCTCTTTATTTTTCTGCACTTTACTCTTTCATAAACTCACCATAATCCAGAAAAGTAATATCCATCATCACTAAAACCAGAATTTTTTAAAATTACCTAATTCACCCCCCTCCCTCTTAGGCGCACTTCGTACTTACAATTGGCATCAGAGCAGGTTATAGGTAACCTATTTCTAAAAGAACCAGAATGGCTTCTACAAATCAAAATAAAGTTTTCAGAGATGGTGGTAGTAACAACAAGCCTCCTCTATTTTATGGTGAATATTTTGACTTTTCGAAAATACGCATGAAGGCACATCTATAAGCACAAGGAGAAGAAATATGGGATGCCGTCGAGAATGGTCCATTTATCCCTATAACGATAATCAATGGTGTTGGCTCATCAAATCTTAAAACTGCATGGGACGAAGATGATAAGAAGAAGGTTCTCTATGATAAAAAGGCAATAAACCTTCTTCAAGGTGCACTTAGCATGGATGAATTCTTCTGTGTCTCGGCGTGCAAAACAACAAAAGAAATATGGGATACCTTGGTACAAACTCATGAAGGAACTGTTGAAGTTAAAAGATCAAGGCTAAATACCCTGAGTCAAGAATACGAATTATTTCGAATGCATCCCAGAGAAACCATTCTTGACCTACAAAAAATATTTGTGCACTTGACAAATAATCTAAGTGCTCTTGGTAAGACTTGGACGAATGATGAACTAAATTTGAAAGTACTTAGGTCCTTAACTAGGGAATGGCAACCAAAGGTAATGGCAATTTCAGAAAAGAAAAGTCTCTCCTCCATGACATCCGCAACATTGTTTGGGAAACTTCAAGAATATGAAACGGAACTCGGAAGACTTGAAAAACATGAAAATTAAAAGAAGAAATCCAAGAATATTGCTTTGAAGATAGGTTCCAAGGAAGTTGAAAAGGAAGACAATCCGAAAGAAGATGAAAATTTCATGCTTCTTGTTAAAAGGCTTGGTAAGTTCTTTGGTAGAAATGACAAATACTTTTCTCATTCAAAAGGAAAGAAACAATTCAAGAAAAAGGAAGCTTCCACATCAACACAAGAAGTCACATGTTATGAATGTGGTAAGCAAGGTCATATCAAGCCGGATTTTCCGAAACTCTCCAAGAAAGGTGGATACAAAAGCAAAAAAGGGATTCAAAAACAAAAAGGTCTATCTTGCATGGGAGGATAATGAAATAAGTTCCTCATCCGATTCCGATAGTGATGAAAGTGAAAATCTAGCATTGATGGCCTCACACAATTCCGATGATGAAGACAATGAGGTATGCTTGAAGACCACATGCAATCTTTGGTATCTTGATAGTGGTTGTTCAAAGCATATGACGGGAGACATAAACCAATTTTCAAATCTAGTTCTAAAGGCCAAGGGTTTTGTCACTTATGGAGACAATAATAAGAGAAGAATTCTTGGCAAAGGCAAAGTTGGTGCTCCGCCTTTCACATCCATTAAATATGTTCTTTATGTTGAAGGACTAAAGCACAATCTTCTTAGTATTAGCCAACTTTGTGACAAAGGCTTCAAGATCAAGTTCACCAAGGATGAATGCTTGATAGAAGACGAAGTCACACATGAGGTTATACTTAAAGGTAAAAGAATCAATAATATATTCATGATTTCCCTTAATGATCCATCTTTGAAGGTAAAATGTCTCATGGCGAACAACGATGATTCATGGCTGTGGCACAAAAGAATTGCTCATATTCATATGGAACACTTGAATAAACTAATCAAGCATGATCTTGTCATTGGGTTGCCTAAGAGAAATTTCGTCAAAGATAGTCTTTGTGATGCTTGTCAAAAAGGGAAACAAACAAAATCAACTTTCAAATATAAGAATGTGGTGTCTACTGCAAGGTCACTACAATTGTTACATATGGACTTATTTGGTCCATCAAGAACAAGAAGTTTCGGAGGTAATGTATATGCTTTGGTTATTATTGACGATTTCTCTAGATATACTAGGACATTCTTTTTAGTGTAGAAAAGTGATGCATTCAAGGCATTCAAGAAGTATGCTAAACAAATTAAAAATGAGAAGTCTCTAACAATTGCCTCCATAAGAAGTGATCATGGCGTAGAATTTCAAAATGCTCTATTTGAAGAATTTTGTGGAGAACATGGAATATCTCACAACTTATCGGCACCAAGGACTCCTCAACAAAATGGAGTGGTAGAAAGAAAGAATAGGTCTCTTGTGGAACTTGCTAGAATGATGCTTAGCGATTCAAATCTTCCAAAATATTTTTGGGCGGATGCGGTGAGCACGGCATGTTTTGTTAGCAATAGAGTTAACATAAGACCGATCTTGAAGAAAACTCCATATGAACTCTTCAAAAGGAGGAAACCAAACATTGCTTTCTTTCACATTTTCAGATGCAAATGCTTTGTCTTAAACAATGACAAAGATAACCTTGGTAAGTTTGATGAAAAATACGATTAAGGTATTTTTCTTGGCTACTCTCTTTCTAGTAAGGCATATAGAATCTACAACAAAAGAACTTTAACAATTGAAGAATCAATGCATGTATCTTTTGATGAATCTAACCCCTCCAAGGAGGATAATATTGATTGTGATGATGATGATGATGATGATGATGATGATGATGATGAAATACAAGAAGGACCTCAAGAAAATACTTCCAAAGATCAACCAATTCAACACGAAGAATCACCCCAGCAAGAATCAAATCTCAACGATCTACCAAAAGAATGGAGAACTCATAGAGATCATCCTATCGATAAAGTAATTGGTGATATAAGTAAAGGTGTGACAACAAGATTAAATCTCAAAGATGCTTGCCTAAACATGGCGTTTGTATCTCAAATTGAACCTTCAAAAGTTGATGAAGCCTTAGGCAATGACCAATGGATTATCGCTATGCAAGAAGAATTAAATCAATTTGAAAGGAATCAAGTTTGGAAACTTGTCCTTAGGCCAAGCAACAAACACATTATTGGAACCAGATTGGTGTTTAAAAACAAACTTGACGAAAATGGAATAATTATTCGGAACAAAGCAAGGTTGGTAGCACAAGGCTACAATCAAGAAGAAGGAATAGATTTTGAAGAAACTTTCGCTCCGATTGCAAGGTTAGAAGTTATTCGTCTCTTACTTTCCTATGCTTGCTCATTAAATTTTCACCTTTTCCAAATGGATGTCAAAAGCGCATTCTTGAATGGATATATCATTGAAGAAGTCTATGTTAAGAAACCCTCAGGGTTCAAAGATTTCAAGAATCCATCTGATGTATTTAAATTGAGAAAAGCTCTATATGGGTTGAAACAAGCACCAAGGGCATCGTATGATCGTTTAAGCAACTTCTTATGCGAAAAAGGTTTTGAAAAGGGCAGAGTTGACAAGAATTTGTTTATCAAGAAAATCAAAGATGACACTTTGCTAGCTCAAGTCTATGTTGACGATATCATTTTCGGATCTTCAAACCAAGAAATGTGTGAAGAATTTTCAGCATTGATGCAAGGAGAATTTGAGATGTCCATGATGGGTAAAATGAATTATTTTCTTGGAGTTCAAATCAAACAATTAAAAGATGGCATCTTCATCAACCAATCCAAGTATTGCAAGGAACTCTTGGAAATATTTGACATGGATAACTGTAAGGCAATGTCTACACCAATAGGTTCTGGTACATATGTTGATCAAGATGAATTAGGTGTTTCAATCGACATTACAAAGTATCGAGGTATGATTGGCTCCTTATTATATTTGACGGCAAGCCGTCCTGACATAATGTTTAGTGTTTGTCTATGTGCTCGCTTTCAAGCAAATCCAAAGGAATCTCATCTCACGGCGGTAAAAACGATCATGAAGTATCTCAAAGGAACAACAAATGTCGGATTATGGTATCCCAAAGGTAGTGTTTGCAACTTAGTTGGTTATTCTGACGCGGATTATGTAGGTTGTAAGACTGATAGAAAAAGAACAAGTGGTACTTGTCACATCCTTGGAAATGCATTAGTATCATGGGCCTGCAAGAAACAAGCATGCACTGCTCTTAGCACAGCCAAAACATAATATATTGCAACGGGTAGTAGTTGCGCTCAAATTTTGTGGCTCAAACAACAACTTCGTGACTACAGACTCGATCTAGGATGCATTCCTCTACGGTGCAACAATACAAGTGAAATAAACATTACGAAGAATCTGGTTATGCATTCAAGAATATGTACTTCAAGGAGATGTCGAGGTAACATTTGTAGATACTCATAATCAACTTGTCGATATCTTCACTAAAACTTTGGCAAGAGAACCGTTTTACAAGATTCGACGAGAGCTTGTCATTCTTGATGAACACGACATATAAGGTGATTTCTATCCTTGTTATGATTTTATATATATGTTTTGAACCATGCTATATGTGAATATATATGTTAAGTTGTGTTTAAGTTTAAGAAAAATCTGTTTTTGGTCTTTTTTGGTTGATGCAAATTGATTGCATAATAGTGTAAGTCGATTGCTCACTAAGTGTTTTTAATTTTGACCTTTCTGTTTTAGTGCAAATCGATTGCACCATAAGTGTAAATCGATTGCACTCTGTGCGTTTCAGTTTTATTTTGCTTATGCGTTATGTGCAAATCGATTGCATATGTATGAAAAATCGATTGCACCCACTGTAACATGCTTTTATGACAGAAATATTTGTTGGTCAGAATTCCTCTCTCTCTCATATTCCCAAGCCAATTAAACTTCATTACATATAATACAACCCACTCATTTCTATCTAATCACAAATCATATCCAAACTTCAGCTCATCAAACACCCTTCTCTCAAAAACCTAAAACCTTCAAAACCCTAAAAATACCTTACCCATGGCTTCAAGGAAAAAACGAAAGGTGTCAGCTTCAGAGAAAGAGAAGAAAAAGGTTGATTCATCCTCTCAGAATCGATTACTTTCATCTCTCACAGAAGAACAAGAAGCAAAATTCATAAAGGACTTTCAAAGAAAGATAGTGTCCAATCCTAAATATGGTATGCTATCATCCTTTCCCCAGGAATGTTTCTCTTTTCAAAATGATTTAACTTCTTATGGACTAGAACCATTAATTTCATCATTTGGTCCATATTACCCGGATCTGGTAAGAGTATTTTTCAGCAATTTAACTCCCCGCAAAGGCAATATGGTGACATATGTGTTGGGTACTCGAATCTCTCTAACCCCTGAGATTGTTGGTGAGATTCTTCATATTCCCTACACTGGAAGCTCTTTGTACGACCTTGAAAACGAGGCATGGGATGACTACAGGAAAAAGGAATTTTATTACAACATTGGGAGATTAAGTGAAGCTGAATTTCGTGCCAAAAGGATCTGTGGTCTAGGCGGAGTGATTCCATCTAGAGACTCATGGAGTGCAGATAAATTTTATATAGATGATCGACTATTTCATTACTTTATGGTCTATATTATGTTTCCACGGGCTGGAAACCATTGCATTGTGACTGACCTGGAAATGCAGCTGATTTATGCAAGAAAGAAAGGAATAAGTGTTAATTGGGCAAGGCTCATAATGGTTCATATGCTGAGAGTCGATGCAAAATCAAAATTTCTACCATATGCTTATTTTGTTACATTCATTATAGAAGAATTTGGAGTTGATTTTACTGGGTTTGAGAAAGTCAATATGGATCCAAATCTGCATAAGATTTCAATCAAGAATGTTGACTCAAGAATTGGTGTTTATTATAGTCCGGAAACAAAAACTATCACTTACATTGGTGAAGACGTGGTTGGTAATGAAGGGAACAATCAAGAAGTCGAAGGTGGTGAAGTTGTACCTCTTCCACCTACTGCTCCCTCTGGTCCAAGCAATCAAGATCTTATGGATTTTATGTCTCAACAATTTTCTTCCATGAACACCAACATCAACAACCAATGGAATGCTATCAACGATTCTACAACAATCCGGATGAATGACTTCCGCACAAATGTGAATCAACAATTTTCTTACCTTTACTCTCATCTTCACATTCCACCATATGACCCAATTAATCCAGCTGCACCTCCACAGCATTACACATAACCTCCTCTGCAACAATAATTTCCAAATCAAGGATCTTGGTTCTATAACAACCGGGACATGAATCAACCATAAAGTCCTGTCCAACTTTATTATGTCTACTATTTTCTTTTATGTCCTTGTTCTGTTATTCTACGTTTTGTTTGTTGTTAAATTTCTTTGTAATCGTTAGACTATTTGTGATGCATGATTAATTAAGTTTTCCTCTCAATATGACTTTATTACTGTTTTTTTGCATCTTTCCCTTCTTTTTGATAATGTCAAAGGGGGAGAAGGATGTGGTACTTTATGCTTGTATATTTCCTTGTCTTAATTTTTTTAAGGTACTCTTCAACCAAGATGAACAAATTCAAAGGATTCCAACCTTCTCATACAAAGGGGGAGTTGTGCATCTTAGGGGGAGAAGCTATTTCCAAAAATTACAACACATCAAGCAAGATCGTTTGTCATCATCAAAAAGGGGGAGAATGTAAAATCAAGCTTCTCAAATGCACTTTTGTGTTGATTAAGACAAACCATGAGGGACAAAGAAGGAAAAGATTATTGATCAAGCTAAAAGAATCTATGCATAAAGTCTCCAGTTCAAGCACTTAGAAAATTTTAAGGTATAATGATAATACTTACTTTGAACTTAAGACATAGATGCTCAATGGTGAAAAGAAATAGTTTATATTGTCCAAACCTTTACTCAAGTTTTTCTAAGCTAAAAATCATTTTTCACTTGAGTGAAATCAATTTTCATATTAGTGCAATCGATTGCATGCTTAAATTTTTTCAATTTTTGCTACTGTTTCTCAGTGCAATCGATTGCACTCAATCAAGTTTTGCTACTGTTTCTCAGTGCAATCGATTTGCATGTTTGTGCAATCGATTGCACTCAATCAATTTTTGCTACTGACTTCACATGAAATCGATTTGCACTCTTGTGCAATCGATTACACACTCAAATTTTTTGAAATTCTAGCTGTTGAAACCCCGTGCAATCGATTTACACAAAGGGTGCAATCGATTGCATGCTGCACGATTTTGAAAAACAGCAACTTTGCACATGCCTGTTCATAACACCATTTCATGGAAACCTTTCACTCAATCTTGGCAATTGTTCATGATTCATTTACAAAAGTTTATGTTGTTTCAAAAAGGTGCTATGAACATATAAATACTCATTTTCAAAATCATTTTCTACACCTCTTCCAATTATATTTTTTGAATTCTCAAAAATCAAACTCAAGCTGATATACATTTTCATACACAAGTTTTCTGCACACTTTCACATATTATTAACCAAAAAACTTTGAGCATTATATATCTTGAGTCATTGTATACTATTATCATTGGAAGAGAAGATCAATTCATTGATTAAATCACTCAAAGTGATCATTACTACTCAAACTCACTCAAATCAAATATTGATAAATACTTACTTATTTTTCAGGATTGTTGGAAATAAGTTTAAGTGGTTTTATAAATCTTGTCTTTCCAGGATTGTTGGATACCAGTCAAGTCACTTTGAGAGGATTGTTCTCATTGTTGACATAGTGAAAATACAAGAGGATTGTTCTTGGTTTTGGGTAGTTCTTGTTTTAGTTTGCCACAATAAGGAAATCTCTTTCATGTTGAAAGGGGACTAGAGTACTCTCGGACTGTGAGGGGAACCAGGATATATCGTTTGTGTCTCTTTATTTTTATGAAATTTACTCTTTCATAAACTCACCATAATCCAGAAAAATAATATCCATCATCACTATAACCATAATTGTTTAAAAGTACCTAATTCACCCCCCCCCCTCTTAGGCGCACTTCGTACTTACAGGAAGTAATCTTCTAAAGAAGCATTACCGACTCAACCGGGGAAAGAACCTTAATCGCATTGGAGAAAGAAAACTTAACTCCACTGGAGAAAAGATGACTCAACTCTATTGGGTAAATACCCAAAGAGGAGAAATAGGGAACATGATAACAAGTGAACTACAAAATTCCGCTTAAGGTAGAGATCAGAGAATGCACCAACTTTTACTAAAGGAAAACCACAAACTTTTACTGAAGGTAGGATTTGTATTAACCATAATAAGTTTTCCAAAAATTCTGGAGTTCCACCTAGAACAGGTCTTAATTTGTTCTTTGATCAAGATTTCACTTGAAAAGGGTAACAAACCTCCCCACAATCCTGGCATAATCCACGAACTGGTCTCTGTTTCTTCTGATAATAAACCTCCCCACGAACATGGTCATAAGCCACGAATTGGTCTCAGTTTATTCTGATAATAAACCTCCCCACGAACCTGGTCATAAGCCACGAACTTGTCTCAATTTCTTCTAATAATAAACCTCCCTACAAACATGGTCATGAGCCACGAACTAGTCTCAATTTCTTCTGATAATAAACCTCCCCACGAACATGGTCATAAGCCACGAAATGGTCTCAATTTATTTTGATAATAAACCTCCCCACGAACTTGGTCATAAGCCATGAACTGGTCTCAATTTATTATGATAATAAACCTCCCCACAAATATGGTCATAAGCCACAAATTGGTTTTAGTTTCTTCTGATAATAAACCTCCCCACGAACTTGGTCATAAGCCATAAACTGGTCTCAGTTTTTTTGATAATAAACCTCCCCATGAACCTGATCATAAGCCACGAACTGGTCTCAGTTTCTTCTAATGATAAACCTCCCGACGAACCTTGTCATAAGCCTCGAACTGGTCTCAATTTCTTATGATAATAAACCTCGCCACGAACCTGGTCATAAGCCACGAACTGGTCTCAGTTTCTTCTTTAACCAAGTTTTTCACTTGGAAAGGGTAGTAAACAAGCTCCTTAAAAGGGTAACTTTTTATTATAAGGATCCCACAACGAACTATCTCTATCATATCTAAAAGATCAACCATTCATCATAGTAGATAAGGTTGATATTTAGATGACATATGAGCTGCTCAAATACAGAAGATGCCCCTTGTTACTAATCAAAATATGTCAGGGACACACAATTTTTTCAAATAAAGAGGCTACCACTTACTGTCAGGCTATAATTTCAAGAGAGCTTCATAAAACACCATTGGGTAATAATATTCTCATTTTTAGATGGGGAAATTACTAATAGATTTTAGCTGAGGAAAACAAAAACCCTCAAAAGGTGAAAAATAAATGCACTCTCAATCTAGGTTTCACAACCTAGAGAATAAAAACAATATTGTTGTTGTGGTCCAAAGTTCAAACCAGGAACAAACCAGAGTGAAACAATTAACCAAGACTCTACCCAATAAGGAATAAAATCAACTAAGGATTAGTTCCATCCAGTTAACGGGGAAGGAAAGATGAAGCAAAAATCTTCCACGAGAGATAAACTTAGTGGGGAATGGAAATGATATACACTTTTTGCCTAAGGTTCACATTCTATTAGAGAGATAGACGATACACACTCTATAAAGAGGATGAAACATCATCAAAAATTATTAAGGAATGCAAATGAGAAATAAATTTTCATTCAGCTATGCATGATGTATGTATGAAAGAAAGAATGAATAAATGTATGTCGTGTATATGCTGACAAAACAAACATACTATAATGGGGATAACCAGATAAAACAAAACTTGGGTATATATGACACTCAGCTAAATCGCATCCAAGATGGAAATTCCACAAGAGATTAAGCAACCAACTGAGGAAACAACGTCCTACTTCTAGGCATAACTTCTATGGGAAATGAGATGTTGCTTGAGAACAAACAAAACACAATCCTATAAGAAATTCCATAAAGCTACAGGATATAATAAATGTCATTTAAGCTTCACTAGGAAATATCATATGGGCCTTGTTGGGGAAGGTAATAAATACCACATCTGCTAGGAAGAAACCACAACCAGGTTCTAATCTTTCTTGACAAATAACAAACGGCCAACAATTTTTAAGCCATAAAACTTTAGCGGGAAATAAACACAATACTAACATGTAACATTGTGCCAACAATCTTCTGAAGAGTAATCAGAGGATAAAACTCCATGTTTAGAATTTTCCTATCCTTGGAACAGCAGCTTTTTATTCTTTTGTTTCATAAATCGATGCAAATTTTTTTTGCAAATTTTCAAAAAACATATTTTATTATTATTATTATTATTTAAATCTTCTTGTTTCAAAATTTACTATCAATAATAAATGAAATTTTTGCAAGCAGAATAAATAAGAATTGAAAAGAATTGGATAAAGCTCAAACTTCATTAATAGAATGGTAGTCTGCAAATTGCGTGACTCCATAGATGATTACAAAGTTTGGAAAATGGTAATTACATGGAAAAGGTACATCAAAATACAATAGCCACTATTCTCCCTAACAACTTTGAACTCCAATTTTTAGGCTTCAGTATAAGAGTGATGAGAATCCGAGGAAAAATGTTGCTTCAATGATCACGTTTTATCTGATGCAGTTACTTGCCAAGAATCTCTAACTTTTTCCTAGATTTCCCTTGGGGGTTTTCAATCTACCGGGATAATTTATTCTGTTTATGTTTGTAATTTTTTTCTGGACCGCTCTTTCGGGTTTTCAGTCCGCTGAGACACTCATTTTTTCCTAAGTCGCTCTTTCGGGTTTTCAACTTAGCGAACTATTCTTATATTTTTTAGGCAAAGTATTTCTTGACTGCATTAGCATTCACAGAATGTGGGAACTCCTCACCATCCATAGTTTCAAGAATCAATGCACCACCAGAGAAGGATTTCTTAACAACATATGGGCCTTCATAATTAGGAGTCCACTTGCCCCTAAAATTAGTGTTAAAAGACACAATCTTTCTAAGCATGAGGTCGCCTTCTCTGAATTTGCATGGTCTGGCCTTCATATCAAATGCTTCCTTCATTCTTTTTTCTGGTAACTGACCATGACATAAGGCTGTCATTCTCCTTTCTTCAATCAAATTCAGCTGGTGAAACCTGTTTTGAACCCATTCAGCCTCTGACAACTTAGTTTCCATTATCACACACAAATAGGGAATCTCAACCTCCACGGAAAGCACTGCTTCCATACCATAAACAAGAGAGAAAGGGGTTTCCCCTGTTGAAGTATGGATGAATGTTTGATATCCATGCAAAGTAAAATGGAGCATCTCATGCCAATCCTTATATATAACAACCATCTTTTGAATGGTCTTCTTAATGTTCTTATTAGCAGCTTCAACAACCCCATTCATCTTAGGCCTGTAAGGAGAAGAGTTATGATGTGCAATCTTAAAATATTCACAAATCTCCTTCATCATCTTGTTATTCAAATTTGAATCATTATCAATGATAATCTTACTTGGCACACCATATTGACATATAATCTAGTTCTTGATAAACTAGACCACAACCTATTTATTCACATTGGCATAGGATGTTGCTTCCACCCACTTGATGAAGTAGTCAATAGCCATTAAGATGAAATGGGGGCCATTCGAAGCTTTAGGCTCTATCATTACAATCATGTCAATGCCCCACATAGAGAAAGACCATGGAGAAGAAATAACATTGAGAAGAGTTGGAGGCACATGAATCTTTTCTGCATAAATGTGACACTTGTGGCACTTCTTTGAAAATTTATAAGTGAGATTCCATTATCAACCAATAGTAACATGCCCTTAGTATCTTCTTCACCATTGAATGTCCATTGGCATGGGAACCAAAGGAACCCTCATGAATATCATGCATTAACATGTCTGCTTCGTGTCTATCCACGCATCTGAGCCAGACCATGTCGTAATTTCTCTTGTATAACATATCTTCATTGAGGAAGAAACTGTCTGCAAATATTCTCAAACTCTTCCAATCTTTGTTTGATGCTCCAAGGGGGTACTCTTGAGTTTGAAGGAAATACTTGATATCATAATACAAAGGTTTAACATTTGATGTCACCTCTGCTGTAAACACATGATATATTCTATCAAGACATCTAATTGTCATATGAGGCGCTTCATTTGGGAAATTCACCTTGTACATGGAGGACAAAGTGGCTAAAGCATCTCTCATCTAATTCTCTTCTCGAGGAATATGATGAAATTCAACCTTGTTGAAGAAAGGTAACAACCTTCTCAATCCTTGTAGGGAATCAAGCCAGGGTGACGAGTTTTTGATTCCCCTTTAATCTAATTGATCACTAAAGCTGAATCTCCACACACATCCAGAATCTTAATTCTTAAATACATGGCTTCTTCAAGACCCATAATACATGCATCATACTCCTCTATGTTATTGGTACAATCAGACATCAACCTTGTAGTGAAAGGGATGTGGGAACCAAGGGAAGTGATAATCACAACACCAATTCCTTTTCCGTAAGCATTCACAACTCCATCATACACCACACCCCAACGGGATTCAGGTTTTGGACCTTCCTCAAGCAAAGGTTCATCAAAATATTTAACTTTCAAATACATCACATCCTCATCAGGGAAATCAAACTTTGGCGGACTAATAATCATCAATCAGTTAGTGGACAAGGTACTCTACCAACACACTACCTTTAATAACCTTCTGAGTATGATATTAAATATCATATTTAGACAACAACATATTCCAATGGTTAATTCTTCTGGTAAGAGAAGGCTTTTCAAAAATGTACTTAATTGGATCCATTTTGGATATCAACCAAGTAGTATGATTCAACATATATTGTTGCAGACGCTTAGTAGCCTAGGAAAAAGCATAACATGTCTATTCAAGCAATGAATATAATGACTCATAGTTGGTGAAATTATTGCTCAAGTAATATATGGCATATTCCTTTCTACCTATTTCATCTTGTTGTCCCAAGATACAACCCACAGAACTATCCAACACAGTTAAATACATAATCAACGATCTTCCTTCAACAGGAGGGAGCAAGATAGGTGGATCAAGAAGATACTCTTTGATACTATCAAAAGCCTTCTGGAAATCATCTGACCATACACAACCTTGATCTTTCTTCAGAAGCTTGAAGATTGGCTCACAATTGGCAGTCATGTGAGAAATAAATCTGGAGATATAATTCAGACGTCTGAGGAAACCTTTGATTTGCTTTTCACTTCTTGGAGCATACATTTCTTGAATTTATCTAACTTTATCAGGATCAACTTCAATATCTTTATGGATAACAATGAAGGCCAAAAGTTTTCCAGAACAAACACCAAAGGTGCATTTATTTGGATTCAAGTGGAGACGATACTTCCTCAAATGCTGAAATAACTTCAACAAGTCTTCTATATGTCCATCTTCAGTCTGGGACTTGGCAATCATATCATCCACATATACCTCAATTTCCTTATGCATCATATCATGGAATAGGGTTTTCATAGCCCTCTGGTACGTTCCACCGGCGTTCTTCAATCTGAAGAGCATCACTCTATAATAGAATGTTCCCAAGGTTGTGATAAACATTGTTTTTTCCACGTCCTCGGGAGCCATCTTAATATAATTATATCCTGAAAATCCGTCCATGAAGGAGAAAACATTGAATTTTGTTGTATTATCTACCAACAATTCAATAAGTGGCCGAGGAAAATCATCTTTTGGGCTGGCCTTATTCAGGTATCTGTAATCAACACACAAGCGGAATTTTCTGTCTTTCTTTGGAACGAGAACAATATTGGCAACCCATTGAGGATAAACTGATGTCACAAGGAAACTGCCATCAATCTGCTTCAAAACTTCTTCTTTTATTTTAACTTCCACATCAAGATGAGTGTTCCTTAACTTCTGCTTGATGGGTGGGCATTCTGGCTTTAACGGCAAACGATGCTCCACAATATCAGTATCCAACTGAAGCATGTCTTAATAGGACCAAGTGAAGATATCCACATACTCTTTCAACAATTTAGTCAATCAGTTATTCACTTTTGGATGAAGAAGTGCCCCAATATTGACCTCTTTCAGATCTTCTTCGGAATCTAAATTAATCGTCTCCAATGGATCTTTGTATGGTTGAATGGTCTTCTCCTCATGTTCAAGCAACCGAGAAACCTCTTATGGGATTTCAATCAACCCATCTTCTTCAACTTCATACACATGATATTCAAAGTTGGGATAGAGTATTGTGTCATTGTTTTCAACCGGTTTCTTAATCAATCTGCACATATGATTATGATTGATGTTAGAAACAGATAAATGCAACAAGTGGTTATGAAAATTTTATTGAAATTTTTTATTATTTATGAAAGGTTTTTCTGATTACCATCTTCCAAGAAAAAGCATAAAATAAAAACACAATTGGATAACAAAAATGACTTTTATTAATGATTTTAAAAATTGAAACAAGCCCGAACAACATCATTTTCACCTTAGGCGGAGTGAAAGGATATTTATTTGAAAAAATAAAAACAAATTACTTTAAAATATGAACACAACTAGGAATATCAATAGAGATCCAATTTTGAACTCTTCTTCCATGTGTCACAAAATTTGGCATTTCCAGCTCTGGCTCATCTTCAAGAATAGCATCGACCTCTAGAGGAGTTGGATTGAGGAATCCTCTGATGTGGAATATGTATTGGTAAGGCTGGAAGGCGGACTTTGGCTTCACAAATTCATTCTTATATTTATGAGGAGAGAAACCAAAACCAGTTTTGTTCTTGTTCCCAGGTAGATCAATGACTTGACCCCAAACACTACTAGGTCCTTTCTGAACAACCTGTTGTCCATCTTTGAACGAAGAGATAGAATCTACATTCTTCTTCACACCATCAATGGATAAAGCTTGTAACGGAACTCCAACAACAGTTTCATCTACTTCAACATGGCTAAAAGAAGACAAATGTGACACCATTATGGCTTGCTCGCCATTAACAATCTCTACCTTTCCCTCTCTAGCGAACTTCAATTTTTGGTGCAGAGTAGAGGTAACAACTACTGCCTCGTGGATCCAAGGATGACCCAACAAAAAACTCTAAGTGAGAAAGATATCCATAACTTGGAAAGTAATATGGAACATATGCGGCCCCACCCACACATGTAAATCCACTTATCCGATAACAAACTTCCTGGAACCTTCAAAAGATTTCATTATGATACCAATATAATGCATGGGAGTTCCATGATATGCAATATTTGAAAGAGTACATTTTGGCATAACATGTAAAGCAGAGTTGTTATCAATCAACACATTGGATAAGGCATTTTCTTTACAGTTCACAGAAATATGCAATTCCAAATTGTGGTTCCTTTCTTCATTTGGTAATTCATCATCACAAAAGTTAAGAATGTTTCAAGTTGTAATATTCCCCACAATACAAGTGAATTGAACAATTGTTACATCTTGTTCATCAAAAGTCTGATCCAAAACTCTCATAAGAGAATCTCTATGAGTAGCATAATTCATGAACAAAGTCAGGATAGAAATCTTTGACAAAGTTTGAAATAATTGATCAACAATCTTGTAATCACTCAAATTTATAATCTTCAGCAGATCATCAACATCTTTCTCTAAAGTAGCACCACTAGTCTGATCATCAACATCTTTCTCAACAGGTTGCTTACCAAAATTAACAACTTTCTGAGGTACAGGAGCAAGCACTCAACCACTAAGGGTCACCTGACTAGCTTAAGAAATATTCTCAATAGTCGACAAAGGCTTGATTGGTACTTCCTTACCATTTTCTAATATGGTAGCATTATACTTATACGAAACAACTTTATAAGACTCATAAGGAACATGTACAGGTAAACATATGACAAGAGAAGTCACAACAGGCTTACTATGATATGCAATATCCACATTTGTAAGAATATCAAAGTGAGGAACAATGACATTCACATCACTATCTTCATCCTTCTTTGTCATTCTGGTAACAGAAAGAGATCCCACATTTAGTAAATCCTGGATATCATTTCAGACAACGTAATACCCCTTAGGATCCTTAGAACAAACTTCATAAGCCAAGTGATCATTGTTGGAGTATCTCAGAACACACAACTCATAATGCATCTCCACAAAGATCTTCTTATTGATTTCACATCGGTAACCTGACAAGTTATAGAATCATTGTTAATCATATTCACTTTATTATACTCCTCTCTCGGTCGAACGATACGAATAAGATCCTGATCCATCATCTCTTGGAGGTCTCTTTTTACCACATCACACCTATGAGGATCTTCCCTAAAAACTCCACAAGCTTCATGATTATGCTTGTAATGACTCAATTCACAAAGATCAACATGCATCTCTACCAGATTACACCTTATCAGATTCACATCAAAGATCCTGAATTCACCGGGACAACCATCAACCATACTAATTGTATTTCCCCCATGTTTAGGAAACAAATTCTCTTGCACATTCGGCCCCTTGTCCTTAAAAGACAAAATACTACCCCTTACTAACTTCTCAACATCTAACTTTAATGGATAACCGTTTTCTATGGCATGCCCTGGAGCTCCTCAATGAAAAGCACAATTCAAATCAGCTTTGTAATACTAGGGGAGTGTTGCTAGAATAGCAGGAGGAGACCTAGTCTTCACTAGGTTCTTTTGAATCAATGCGGGTAACAATTCAACATAAGTCATAGGAATGGGGTTAAATGGTTCTCTATTCTTATTATGCCCTTGATTATTCTATTGATAGGGTTGCTGATGCATTCTTTGGGGAGGTTGATAAGCAACTTCTTTAGGAGTTATACTGACAACTTGAGTCACTAAAGCAACATGTTGTTAATGTTGGGGATATCTTCTATGGGATTTACCTTTTCTTTTTTGAGTAACAGAATTAGAATCCCCTTCTTTATTTTTTGAAAATCCATAGGCGTGCTTCTTAGATGAACTTCCAAAACCCTCATCTCTCAACAAAACTCCCTTCAAATATAAACTCTTCCAAACGAACACCCATTCCTACAATTTCTATGAAATCACTTGGCGCATTAGCCACCATTTTCTCGTAATAGAATGATCCAAGAGTCTTCAAGAACACCTTGGTAATTTCCTTCTCCTCCATAGGGGGAATGACTTGAGCAGAAATTTGGCACCAACGTTGCACATATTCTTTGAATGACTCCTTGTCCGTCTGAGTCATGGCCCTGAGCTTATCCCGATCAGGCGCCATATCCACATTATACTTATACTTCCTAACGAATGCTTCACCAAGGTCATTCATGGTATGAATGTTAGCACTATACAAACGCATATACCATTTCAATGTCGTTGCAGTTAGATTATCTTGGAATTAGTTAATCATCTTTGTCAACACTCTTCATCAAAGATCATCACCCTTGTCAACAACCTTCATCATCTTCAAAACATCAACATGATGAATGGTCAATAACAAGAGGCATTTTATTTTGCTAAAGAAATGGAACAAGCCCTAAATCCTTCTGGCCCATCTTCTTTAACTATTTCAATCAGTTCTTCTTCTCCTATGGTAACTGGTTGATCCTCTCTATCAGTTATTAATGAACACCACATAACATAGAAATATGTTCAAGTTCATTGTAATCTGAAACCAAACGAGTTAAATGTTCTTCATGAATATATGGTGGATTTCAAGAACCTTTCTGCAAATGGTGAAAACCTAATTGCTGAATTGAATGCAAAGGGATGAGAGCACTTCTTCATGCGTCTTCATGGTCCTATTTATGATTCTTTGGTTAAGGATTTTTGGATTCAAGCGGATTGTGACAATCTTCATGTATTTTCTCATGTGTTGGGTCTGAAAATTGTCATTACTGAAAAGCTAATGCTGATGTTCTGGGCATGCAACATCTGGAAAGTAAACGGATTTATAAGATGCATAGTAAAACTATATATGTGAAGGAGACGATCAATAAAGCCATCTTCAAGAACTACTCTCCTGATAAAACTGAGTATAAGAGTAACGATCTCCATGATGAACTCAGAATTTGGCACAAAATCATTCTAAATTGTATTAAACCCAAACCTCCGTCCAGTTCTTCTGACTATTTCAGCGTCAATCTGAAGTACAAGTTATACTATTTGATGACCCATTAGAAGATGTGTCTTCCAGCTCTTATGTTTTATTATTTGAGAGACTCTGTTATAAAGACAAGAACCACTGATGATCCCAAGAAGAATATTTCACACTATATTCCTTTTGGATGTCTCATCACTAACATCCTAGTAGAAAGGGGCTTGGTGAAAACTCTACTAACATCCTAGTAGAAAGGGGCTTGGTGAAAACTCTGGTTGAAGAAGCTAGGTTTACGGAGGTCTGGTTTCTAGTATCGGAGATTCCTTCAATGGACAGACTCCGAAGAATATGAGTCTAATAGATAAAGTCATTGCTAAACCTCTACTTATTCCCTCTGAAAGCACCAGAATCTCAAGAATTCTTGTGAATAATTATCCTTTGTTTACCAAGGAAGATAACATGTCTAGCATTGCTATCTATGTCAGGATGATGGAAGCAAAAGAATGTGATATGTCTAGTTTTAAATATTCTGATTTACCTCCTGCTCAAGAGTATGTTGACTCTTCTAGAGGTAAAAGGAAGAAGAGTTCATAAGCTTCTAAACCTGGAAAGAAGAAGAAGACAAAGTTTGGTTTTCTGAAAGATACCATTCTGGGAGCTGAAACTTCTGTAACATCTAGTAAATTCAATACTTATATACCTGTTTCATTATCTGCTTCTAATACTGTTAATGTATGTTCACCCACAACCTCCATTGCACTAATTAATCCTCTTCCACCATCAACCAGAACTACAATTGTTTGACTTTGTTAAGACTTCTATATCTTTTCCATCTATTCCCTTTACACCATTATCTTTTACAATTCCCCTATATCGACCAACAATCACCACTCTCCCATCTGATGAGTTTAAATCTTTTTCTATTCCACCATCCACCATAACCACTTATATTTTTGTTCCTGTTACAAATATCCCACTTGTTTCTGATACCATTTCAACTGAAATTTTGGTAACTACAAATGTGTCTGTTCCACCATCAACAACAACCATTTCTAAATTCACCATCACCACACAAGTTTTTGCTCCAAATCCTATTCCATCTCTCACTAGCATCATTCGATCAGAACCAATCCACACTTCTACATCTCCATTAACCTCATCTAAATCACTTCTACAAATTTCTCCTTTTTCAACTTTTGATACCATTCTTATTTTGCCTTCTTTAATAAAGAAACCACTCTCCATGACTCACCCATCATCCATCTTGATTCAATTTCTCCCTCTGATCACGAAATGTCTGAAAGGATAATTTCTGATAACCATGGAGCTATTGAAATTTCTACAACCGAACCTTTCAATTATTCCGAACTTTTCAATATGACTGAACAATCATTATCACAAAACCTTCCAGAATCTGTAACTTCTGAACCCATCCATTCTGAAAGTGACTTAACGACAATTGTCTATGATAAACCTATCCCAAAAACTATGGATGAATGCATCAACAGGTTTAGAACTAAGGCTATGAAAAAGGTTTAGAAGTTAAGGGAAGAGGCAAGTACAAGTACTGAGCCTCAGGACATGGATGGTTCTTGGAAACTCTTTCAGAAGTGGATGTCTTCTAAGGTTGAACGAATGAATTCTTTTGTTGAAGCATCCAGAATTTGGGATGTTCAGATAGTAACTGAAAGGAAAGAAGCACATGAAAGAGTTAGAGTTCTTGAATTCTTTTTTGCTAAGCAAAAAGAGGTAGAGGAATCCTGGCTTAAAGCTCAAGAGGAAGAAGAAGCCAGGAAAGCTGAAGAAGCCATATTGGCTAAAGAGGCAGAAGAAGCTCCTAAGGCTAAAGAAGATGCTCTGGTTTCTTCATCTTCAGATCCTACCGTTGCGCGTCTTGAAAATCATCATTGTACAGAAGGCTATCAATGAGAATGTTCAGAACATGATACATCTGATTCTGCAAAATATTCCTGCTTCTGCTCCTCAACCCTAGGCTCTAGGATTTTCTTTTTCCTTTTGCTTCTAAACCATAGGAATGTGCTTGCTACTTACTTTTTGTGACTCATGTTTTTCTTTTGATTATTTGATATTTCTGCAAGTCTTCTTTTTGGATCTTAGCTTGTCCTACTTCCTTCGACTCACTTCTTATGCGACCATTTGAAATTAATTAAGTATTCTTTTGGCATATCACTTTTTTTCTTACTTTTTATCTTCTTCTATTTTTTATGTTTTTCTCACATAATTACTTTTTTTATTATGACAAAATGGGGGGAGTAATTTATGACAAAATGGGGGGAGTAATTAAATGAACATAATTTTGATTTCAATAATCAAGATCTAGAAAGTGTCCTCTGAAAAGAGCTGCTTACATTCTAACCCAGTTAAAATTCTGTCTCTGTTAGAATTGTTTTCTTTTTCAGGAAATGAGAACTCTGATTAAAGACAAAGATCTAAAAGCAATATGCAAGGCTCATGTCTAAAATTTTGGCTTTAGACTTGGCTCCAAGAACTGAAATCTGGAATCAAACTCCAAGAATTGAGAATCTAGAAGTTGTTTTAGTAACATTAGAGTTTCAATATTTCAATTGATTTCACTTTCATTGGCATCTAGAGTCAAGACTCTCAAGATCTCGGTATCTGATCTATTGGAACCAGGGGGAGTTTTTACTCAAATGGTTCAGAATCTGGATATTCGAGCTTCATCAAGTCATTGATTCAGGGGGAGTTTTCATAAAAAGGATAAGTATTCCTTACCTTCTTATTTTCACTTTTCTAATTATATGAACACAATTGTGTCATCAAAATACATGGTTTTGTCATCATCAAAAAGGGGGAGATTGTTAGAACAAGATTTGGTTCAGCAATACTATCTCTGAGTTTTGATGATAAAAAATGAGCATGTTTGTATGAGCAATTTTGATACTCTAAGGTTTAATATTTTTTAGTATTTAACAAACAGGTTCTACTTCTGATGGATGTCGTGGCGAAGACATTAGAGGAGAATTAATTTTGCTTCTGCGTTACACAAGTTCTGATGAACAAGAGCAAGACACTCCAAAAGACTATAAAGTGTAGGCTCTTATATGAAGTCTAAAGAAACCATTCATAAGATCTGAAGACAAAAATTTATATTTAAGTTTAGATGCTGAAGACTAATGTTTCTGAAGACAAAGGGTTCTAAAGAACAAATGCTGAAGATTGTGAAGATGAAGTTCTAAATACTTGAAGTTATAAAGACCCATCGTATTAAGAAAACGGTTCTAAAGACCAAGTACTAAAGACTCTGAAGACATAATTTATAAAGACTCTAAAGACTTGAAGTTATGAAGACCCACGGTTCTAAGAAAAGGTTCTCACGACCAAGTGATGAAGACTCTGAAGATGTTGTTCTGAAGACTCTGAAGACTTGAAGTTCTGATGACCTTATGTTATGTTCTAGATTCTAAACTAATTCTTGCATAAGCCTATGAAGTGCAGAAGGAAAGAAGATAATTTTAACTTGGTACAAATAGTACATGGTACAATCAACATTTCATTCCACTACTATGAAAGGACGGGCGCGTTGCACGATCTTTCCCCCATGTGATTGCTCAAGATGCCAATGTTTCTAGAAATCCTAAGAGTACCCCTCAACAGATATATTATTTTATTGGCTATTTAAGGCTTGAAGACTAAGAGAAAGAAGCTAATAATAATTCTTTGTATATCCATGCAAAAGCGTTGTTCATAGCTTTCATGTTCTTAATTCATTGTTCTTATAATAGTTTACTTATTCTGCTTGTGTATAAGAAATATTTTCATAAACAAAACATGTATTCAAACATTTGTTTGATTTCCTTAAGGTACCGGTTAGGTCTGTATCCTTAAGAAGTCTAGGACTAGTATGTTTTAGAAGTCTTATTTTCTTTAAGGGACCGGTTAGGTCTGTATCCTTAAGAAGTCTATAACTTGTGTGTCTTAGAGGTTGTTAGTCAGTTGCGGGTAGCTTGTGCATTGTAATAATTAGTTGGATTATTGGATTAAGTCCTCAATTGAGAGAGGCGAAATCACCTTGGCGGGTGGACTAGACTAGCTTGATAGTTTTCAAGTGAACTAGTATAAACATACCTTGTACTTTAATTCCTATTCTTAATTATTGTTATTATCAAGAGTGAAGGAATAAGTATTTTAATTAAAGGGGAATATTTTTTTTAAATAAAAGTTTTGATTTAAAACCCAATTTAAATCCCCCTTTCTTGTGTTTTTCACACCTTCAGAAGATTTCTCGTGCCTTTAAGGGCATAGTTTTCTTCTTTTAAAATAAAAATTTCTTCCTTCAGCTTACTGATTTCAACAGATATAGATTCATGGGTGTTTTTGAGACCCTTGAACTGAATCTTGGGTAACTCATGTTTTTCCATAATTTCAACTAAGGAATAGGTTAATTCAGAATGAGTAAGATCAGAGAATACCTCTTTGTAGAATATTTCTTCTTTTTTTGAATCATCTTCATCTTTTAGGGGAATTGCTTCACTTGATGTTCCAGCATGATCCATCAGTGCCAAGTTAGCTTGATATCCTTCTGAGTTGTAGTCAGAATAGTCTGAATCATCCCAAGTTTCCATGAGCCCTTTATTTTTTCCTTTGATAGCTTTATTATTTGGTATGTCCTCTAGAAGCTTAGGAAAATCATTCTTGTAGTGTCTTGGCTCATTGCACTCATAAAAAATGACTTCGTAGCCACTAGACTTTTTCTGATCACTAGTTGGTTCGAAGCAACCTCCAGTCCTTCTTGAACTTCTAAACCTATTGCCTTGACTTCTCTGCCAGAGACGATTAACCCTTCTGAAGGTTAGAGACAACTCATCTTCTTCATCATCAAGATCTTCTTCAGAATCCTCTATCTCTTCTGCTTGAAGAGCTTTGGACTTCTCAGATTTCTTGATGGCCTTTAGCTTAATAGATTTTGTCTTCTTCTGCGGTTCATCTTGGTCTAGCTAAATCTCATCACTTCTTAATGAACTTATCAGTTCTTCTAGAGAAGTGTTGTTCAAATCCTTTGCAAGCTTGAGTGTAATTACCATAGGTTTACATTTAGATGGAAAGCTTTTGATAATCTTCTTCACATGATATGTCGTTGAATAACATTTATTTAGAAATCTCAATCCTGCAACCAAGGTTTGAAATCTTGAGAACATGACTTCAATGCTTTCATCATCCTCCATTTTCTAAGCTCCATTCTTCTGAATCAAGGTCAGCGCCTTGGTCTCTTTTACTTGATCATTTCCTTCATGAGTCATTTTGAGAGAATCAAATATAAACTCAACAGAGTCTCTATTTATGATCTTCACATGCTCAGTATAAGAAATCGCATTCAGCAAGATGGTTCTCGCTTTATAATGATTCTTATAATCTTTCTTTTGTTGATCAGTCATAGCTCTCCTAGATATCTCTTTTCCAGTATCATATGTGGGAGGTACATGGCCATTGACTACCATATTCCAAAGATTAACATCATGACCTAGAAAGAAGCTTTCTAGTCTATCTTTCCAGTATTCAAACTTTTCCCCATCAAAGATGGGAGGTTTTACATTGTAGCTTTTATCGTTTGAATCTGAAGCAGCTTTAGTTAGTATGGGTTTAACCATTGTATTTCTTCAAAGAAAAACTCGTCCTGATCTTTACCTAACACGGTTAAGTGTTTGATAACTATTAATACCAGAACCAGAGCTCTGATGCCAATTGAAAGTGTGAGAAACACAAGAAAGAGGGTTTGAATTCGGATTCACCAAAAAATAATTTTGAGTTCTTTTCGATGATGAAAGCCCAAGTTAACCTAGAACATAAAAATACATGAACACAATTATTTTTACTCTGGTTCACTGTTAACGAAGCTACTCCAGTCCACCCCTCAAGGTTATTCCTCCTTCAACAAGGACTTAATCCACTATAACCAAACTAATTACATACAACCTACAATAAGTCAGATCAACCTTATTAGTATTTCTAATAAGTCAGACGATCCTTATTAAAAATCCACTCATGTCGCAATAGGAGTCTTCTTAAGATCAGATATTCACTCAGTCTCTCAAGGTATCAATCAACAATAATTGAATACTTTCAGTGTATTACAGATTTCTTATTGTAATCAGATTACATAGACATTTCAGCACAAAGAAAACACCTAAGTGTTTTACAGCAAGATACGACAACAACTCCTTGCCCATTTACAAAACTATACATAAAAGAGTTTCTATAATGAGTTTGCACAATGCTTTGGTGTAGTTTTGCTTGAGATTTATTTAATCCGATATAATTTGTGTAATGTTGATTCTTACTTTTCTTTAGCTTTCAAGTTTTCCTTCTATATCTTGTAAAAGAGATCCGTTGAAAGGGTAGAAAGGTAATTGAAAATCTAGCTGTTTGTTTTCAATGGTCATAATGAGAGTGGTCACAATATAGTACAGAAAAGGATTATCCTTAACCCACCCTAGAGATTAGAAGTCATAGACACTTTATGTACCTTTTGTACACCATCACACATTAATCACTTTGAACTTCTTCTTAAATTTAGAGGCTTTAGATGATTTAATGTTGAAGCTTGTTGTAGAAGAGTTACTATTTAAGTCTTAGAACCTAAGCCTTGGAGTCTTCAGAACTTTTCTAATCAAAACCCTGTCTTTAGAGTCTTCAGCACTTGGTCATAAGAACATTCTTTTCTTCAGATCATCGGAACTTGTTCAGCAGAACCTCATCTTCATAATCTTTAGAACTTTGTAACACACCGATGTAAAGCTTTAGAAGCTCTCCAAAGCTTAACCATAAAGTCACGATCAGAACCTCTTGTACTAACGTTCCTAAGACACGTTGTAGAATACATATTAAGAATAATGAATTCAACTGTAACATGTAACCACATGTTTTCTTCCAGTAGTGTATGTTCAGAAACTGATGATGTCACACGCCTTGATACCAGAGTCAGAATATTACATCCGCAACTACATATAAAACAAACCATTAGATTATACAATTGTTCTTAAGTGTTGTACCCCAAAATTTGCCCTCTCATTTTATCAACATTTTTCATCACAAGGCTCCTTGAACTCAAGATCAAGCTAGGGTTTGCTCTGCTCAAGACATCTCCTTGCACTATTGACCTAAATTAGGGTTTGAGTTTTCACAGAGAATTTTGGACTTCTAATGCTCAAAGTGACTTTCATACTTCATGTTGGACTCATAAGTTTGACCATACCAAGTTTCAAGCCTTGAATCAAAATTTTGCCCAGTCAATTGGACAGTTGACCTAGAAATCAGTGGTATTGGGGAAAAAGATAACTGTGGCCAATTTACAGTCAAACCTCATGAATTTTGACCCACATCAACATTATGAACTCATATGAACCATTTGATCAAGTTTGGACCATAAATCCACAAGAAATTTGATCAGATCACCAAAAGGGCAAAATGGTCATTTTTAGGGTTTTGATTGTACAAAGGCAATTTCTTATTTTTGACCTAGCCAATGGCAAATTGGTTTCAACCATGGATTCAAGGACTCAATGGCATCACCTTAACCTATTCAACAAGTTCAAAAGATCTCAATCGCATTAGATTGACAAATGAATTTTTCAGTCAACTGATCAAAATTTGACTGTACACTGAAAAGTCAAACTTTGACTTTTTTGGTCAAAATCAAGTGCCAAGGGTCATTTTTCATCAAGATGTGTCAAAACATTAAACTTTTTCATCAAGAAATCCATTTTTGCAAATTAGGGTTTAAAGTTGAAAATTTTCATAACTTAGAATTTTTCTAAGTTATGAAATTTTCTTAATTTTTCCTACCTTTGCCCCACATTTTCACCATGATGAAATTGGATTCAAACAAAACTTCCAACATGAAAGTTGTAGTCCTCCACAAAGTCTACAACTTTTATTCACAAAGTTTTCTCAAAAGAAGCTTGGATCTCAAGTTATGATTTTTGGAACAAGGGTCCCTAAAACTTTTAACTTAGTGAAATTTTGCCCTAAGTTTAGGCAGGATTTTGACCTATCTTCATGGCCATTTTTCACATAGTTCCACTTGGAATCTCAAGTTGCATTTCAAAGATGGATTATAGAGCATGTTGCAAGCTTTCCGAAATGTCCAATAACTCCTCAAACACATTGTGGTTAGAGATAATCGAAGGCTTGAAGTTGGCAAAAACCCCACTTTTCATCCATGGCATATTCATGTTCATACAAGTTGCAATTTCAAGTCAGCATGTTTTGCACTAGATAACAGGCCTCTAAACCACTTCACACTCAATAATTTAATGCAAATCCATTATTCTAATACATTGTTTTGGTCATTAGGGCATTGTACATAAAACTAATCCCTAAGTAGAAAAAGGTACATTGCCATTTTTGCCATAATCTTGCTTTATGTCAAACCACAATCTTTGAGCATTGGTCCAGATCTTTTGCAGCTAATCAAACCCACAAATTAGAGGGGCCAAGGGAAAAGTGTGCAGGGTGGTGGATAGCCTGTACAGGCCTGCTACACATCTTTTCCCACTTTTGCTTCATATACAAGAAATATGCAAAATACATGAGAACTTAAACATCAGCCCAAAGAAACTGGTGCAAGCATTTTGAACATCTTTCATACATCCCTCTGAGCCAGAAACACAACCTCTTAAGCCCTCAAACATCCCATAGCCAAAAATCACCTTCCATTAGCAAAACAGGGCAGAACCTGCAACTTGACTTCCATAGCTCAATTGACTCGTGCATTTTGCCCCAAGTTGCTTCAAACATCTTCCACATAACTCATCCAAGCTATCCCAAACCTCAAACACCAACTGTAACTCCATTAACAGGGTTTGCCATTTTCATTTTGAGCTAGTGCAGGTTGAGTTCTATAGGCTGATTCAAGTACATTCAAGGCAAGCTAGGTATTGGAGAAGGTCAAGTGAAGTCCAAGCAAGCTCCCAGACATCTCAAGCCTTGTTGAAAAGCTCCACATTGCCATACACGAAGTCAGCTGAAACAGGTTTTTGTCAACTTCCTATCTCTCTATTTAGGAACATTTAGCCTTAGGTTTGTGAATAAGAAATGTAGTATTCATTTCCATGAAGTTGTACATATGCTCAGTTTTCATTTATATTAAGCATGCTAAGAGAATTTCGTCCATGAACATACTGAAAAAACTAGGTTAGATTTTAGGGCCAAAGAAATTCTCTCTGGTCTTTGAGAGTTAGAACAAGTTGTTTATATAGTTGGATTCGTCTTGAAATGCTCTATAACTTTGATATTATGTGTTTTTGCAATAGAGCTCGTATACAGGATCTAGCAATTGTACAGGGCGCGTGCGTTTTCAAAATCAGAAGGTTGAAGATGAAGTTGGTTTGGGTTGGGCTTGGTCCTGGCTACTTTTGACACCTCCCTTTTCCGTTTTGCACCCCCTGGCCCAATTTCTTGTTATTTTATATTTTTTTCATTTTTATTTTCATTTCTGATTATATTTTATTATTTCCAAATATAAAAAATACTCAAAAATATTTTTATAATTTTTTCACATTTTATTTTGCATTTTATTTTTATTTTTCTAACATAAAAAGAAATTTAATTACTTTTATCTTATTTGTTAAAAAACTTGAAAATAATATATAAATTATACTTTTATTTTTATTCGTTATTTTTATTCACACTGAAAATATTTCTCTAAATATATTTTTAATTTTGTATATATTTTATTTATTATACATATTTAATATGACACACACACACACACACACACACACACACACACACACACACACACACACACACACACACACACACACACACACACACACACACACACACACACACACACACACACACACACACACACACACACACACACACACACACACACACACACACACACACACACACACACACACACACACACACACACACACACACACACACACACACACACACACACACACACACACACACACACACACACACACACACACACACACACACACACACACACACACACACACACACACACACACACACACACACACACACACACACACACACACACACACACACACACACACACACACACACACACACACACACACACACACACACACACACACACACACACACACACACACACACACACACACACACACACACACACACACACACACACACACACACACACACACACACACACACACACACACACACACACACACACACACACACACACACACACACACACACACACACACACACACACACACACACACACACACACACACACACACACACACACACACACACACACACACACACACACACACACACACACACACACACACACACACACACACACACACACACACACACACACACACACACACACACACACACACACACACACACACACACACACACACACACACACACACACACACACACACACACACACACACACACACACACACACACACACACACACACACACACACACACACACACACACACACACACACACACACATATATACTTTTATGTTATTAAATACTTTAGAATAAAGATATAAAATATTATATTACTTTTATTATTATTTATACTTAAAATTACTTTTTTCTAAATATATTTTATTTTTTACACATAACTATTTTATTTTTATTGTATATAAATAAAATAATTAATATATTTACTTTCTTAAAGAAATTAGGGTTTCACCCTTAACCTAATAAAATTAATCTTTTATTTATTTCTTTATTTTTACATTAAATATTTTTTACATACTTAGAAAATAAACATAAACTTTTTTTGCATAATTCATATTATTTGATATATTTGTTTATTTTGTTTATTTAAATATTGTACATTTATTTATGCATTTGAATTCAATTTGGATGTAATAGTAAATTAGGATTTATATTTCTTGTCAAATACACCCCCATTCAAAGATTGTACCCCCATTCCCATAATCATGTTGTAATAGCTTAGACTTTTAATTCTCGCACTTTATGCTTTCAATTATGCCATGATTAGAGATTAGGGTTTGTATACAAAAATCAAAATCAACAAGTAGCTTAACCTAATACAAAGACAAAAATGCATGAAAATCAATACACAATACACACTTGCATCCCTAGGGTTACAATCCACTTGTTGCCTTAAAAAAGGTCCATGTTATGCATGTTGGGTACTTTGGCAAAACAAAAACAAAACAAAAGATCATAGTCCCTCGATGACGCTATGTTGGTTGCCTAAACAAAATGATCAAGTCCCTCAAAAATTTGCCAAAAATACTTAGCACGATTGTTATCATGGTCTATACGATGACCCGCGCCTGTCCCGTTTAACATCCTAACACAAGGTTGTTCACCAAATGCAATGGTGAAATAACACTGTCAAAAGGGTTAAAAACATATAGGAAAGATCTTTGAGTAAAATAGGGTAGATAACTCTTAGTTACTTGATCAAAAGCTTGCAAAACACCCTTGCTATTTTCAAACACACTTCACAACACAATTTCAAAACATTTCCCAAAACAAACTTTCAAACATTGAAATCTTTTCAAAGAGACAAAACACCTTTGTATACATTCAAACAAGAATCATTACAAAGGTTTCCACAATAATGGCCTCTTTTCAAAACATCTTTCAAAACCACACACAAAGCACCATTTCAAAAAATTGAAAAGCAAAAGAAAGTGATCTAAACAAGTAACTAAGAGCCCATGGATAACCATGGATGAAAAGGGTGCTTGCAGCTTCCCTTTTCATAATCTACTTCTCGAACCCAAGAAAACATCTCAAAGGTATTTCCTGTGCTTTTTGACCTTTCCTTAGGATAAAATAAAAAGTCGGTGGCGACTCTTGCTAAACCAAAACATTTGTGAACACAAAATGCAAAATCCCAAGTCAGTTCTCCCACCGTATCACATTAAGGATAACATGTAAAGTTATCATCAAAATATTAAGGCCAGATGTATAAACACTTCTTTTTCTTACAATTTCCCCCTTTTTTATGATGAAAAACCATGTATTTTGATAGAACAATTTATACTGGGTAATCACCGTAACCAACAAATTCAGAGTTAAGCTCACAGCTCCCCCTAAATTTGTTAATCCCAAAATTTCATTTAAGCTTGTTTAGAGTCTTCCCCTGAGCCCAAGACTCATAAAATAAATTTTTAGTTATCAGAACATATAAATAGAGAAGTAACACTTCCCTTCAATAACTCATCATAGTCTGACTAGAATATCTGGTCTTCATCTCAGAACCTGGTTACTATCAACACTTGATAAAGAATCAAAACTTAATTTTGATCCTGATTGAATAATGCCACGCATTATGTATCGGCACTTATAAGTCATGATTGTGATATAACAACCAAAACACCATACTTCTGGATAAGTTCACTACTTCTTAAGTATCAACGTTTGACTTATCAATCATTCAGACAGTTCACAACTTCTGAATAGAGCGTACATTGCGAAAGCACATGTATCAGATCATATCTTCTGAGTGGAATCTTTGTATGAGAGCTTGCATCAGCATGTTGACTTGACTTCCTTTCAGGAGAGTACAACTTCTGGAGCTCTACGTCTGAATTCCATACTTTATAAAGTTAACAACTTCTGAACACTATGATATCAAGCAAGATTACCTTACTTTCAGTAAGTTTATAACTTCGAAATTGTGTTTGGTACTTCTGTTTAAATATTCATATAATCATAGAGTGTACAACTTCTTAGATATGAAACAAGAGTTGATTTCATCCATAAGGTTCTCAACCTGGGCATCAGGATTTTCATCTTCAACCTGTCTTATAATACTCAGTAAACTTGTTTAAAGTTCCTGGATTGAAACATCAAACAAACGGTTAATAGAAACAACATTATACATGTTTGAGCTTAAGATTCTAAGAATAAATAATATCAACATCATTTTATTTTCTCCAACTTTTCAGAAATAAAAAAGGTGACAAGGAGACAGAAGGATATGCTTTGAAAATACAAAGCAGAATTTAGGATGAACAACAAACAGAACAAATTAAACATAAGGATTAAAAAAATTGTTTTAGAAACACAGGAAACTAAATCTTAAGTTCTAAGACAAAGGTCTAATTTTAAGACTCCTTGTTGAACTTCTCCATAAACTGCCTCAACATTTCAGCCATCTGATTGAAGGAAGTTGCTTGAGCAACGTTGCTTTATTCATTTTTGCCTAGACGTTCTTGGATATGAAGATTTGTATTTTGGACTTTTCCCAAAGTTTCCTTCAGCCCACTGATTTCCTTCTCAACGTCTATAGCAGGTTTTACTTCAGAGCAGGAAGGTTGAGAGACAACTACTGCTAACATAGTATTAGATGAGGGAGAAATGGTTGGATGAAGGAGAGTTAATATTAATTCCCTTGGGGGAAATGAAGGAGATTATGGAGATGAAAGATAGTTGCATATGAGGTTTTTGAGTCTTCTTGGTTGGAGGCAACTGAATATTAATTTAATTCTATTTTAGAAGTTATATCTCTAGAAGGAGCAGTAGTGCCTTTTGAAGTCCTAATAACTTTTGAGGTTTCTGAGCTATATGAGCTTTCAAGAATTATAACTCATTTTCTAGTTGTCCTTTTTTTCTTGGGAGCTACAAAGTCTTCTTTAGCCTTAGATTCTTCAGCGACTTTCCTCTTTCTCTTTGGATATGGAGCGATGAGGGGTTTATCATTGATTACAAATGATTGATCAAGCAGAAAGTTTGGGAATCCTATAGATGTAATTCTTCTTTCCTTTAAATCTGAAGTATTTAGATCTTCAGGATCCTGTATTTCTTCTCCCCTTTTCAGACCAAGATATTTTAGGGTAATTCCATTTATGGAGGCTCCAGTGATCACTTATCGTGACTTTATGAGTCTGTCAGGTGTAGTGACTCCAAGTGCACAGTCTAATCACGTAGTTTTAAAAGATATTGAACCCATAAGGACTGATTGTCAAACTACTGTTATCTTAGGGTCACTATGTAAAGCTAAGGCTAATTATAAAATTAGGGTGTTTAGGTTTAAATTGGAATTGACTAAAGTCTAATAATTAATAACGGGACACCAATATGTAATTTGTCAACTTCAGGGATTCAATAATTCATTGGAATTTTTTTTTAGTATTAAAATATTATTTCAGTGGAAACTATTTATTTAAAAACCCTTGCCTCACACTTTCGTTCTATCGATTCGGGTCATATTATTAAACTCAAATGAGCGCTCTCGCTTTTTCATTTAAAATTAAAAAGTATATTTTGAAAACAAATAGAGTCCAATTAATTTTAAAGCGCTCTCGCTGTTTTTTAAAATTAATGTTCAATAACCACTATCTGGTTAAAAGCTCAAACTCTCGCTCTGTTGATTTTAACCTTAGACTGTCTTTTACTCTCGTACAAAAAAAAAACTAAATATCCAAATTGGAAATCAAAACCAAAAAAGTGCTTTTGCAAAATATTAATTCCAATTAATTACCGAATCCCTTTAGTTTAGGACTTCACATACCGGTATCGGGGAATTTAGCCAGACATAATTTTATTGCTCGATAACATAAAATTAAAACATAAATTCAATAACACATGCATGATAAGAATAAATAAAGTATACTTAAAATAGGAACCTGAAATAAAATTGAAGCAAATAATTGAGCAATGCGTATCCTCCATAAGTCAATAGGATTAACTTGGAATAAAATATCTCGAATTAATAAAAATGGCCCTAAATGAATTTTGGAAGTTAGGAAGAAAATTATAGTTGCAGTATTCCTCCGATGTGAAGAAATACTGCTTTAATGGTGAGGGTTTTCTATGCGTACGAGAATTCTAACAAAATTGGAAATTAAAATACCAAAAACTATGAAACTGGAGTAATAAACGAAAATTGGAAAACTGAAAAAGTAGCAAAGTTGCAGTATGCAGAAGAAACAATAAAGTTGGTGCAGGTCTTAAACGTACAAGTGTTTCTAATTGACTTCCATTTATAAATTCCAAATGGTGAGCAAAAATAGGAATAATCCCATGATCCTCGTTCTTCAATCATGGAGAAGAATCCGCCAACGGAGCGTTTCGTGCACTTCATGGAGATAATGTCGTAACAGTTATATGGGTTGTCACGAGCTTCATGCGCGATGTGACATGGGGCATGCATCTTGAATTTGTGCCGGTCGGGACATGAAGTGTGCCAAGGGGCACACTTTTACAATTTGTGACGGGCGGCATGCGCCTGTGGCGGGCGGCACGCCTTCTGATACAGAATGTTGCGTTTTGCTGCTAAATGGCCATTTCTTCTTCATTTCTCCATTATTTTTCTTCCTTTTCTCATTTATACCTTGCAAAAGCTAAGTACCTGAAATATGCTATAAATACTATGAATAGAGATAAAATGTGACATAATAAACGAATAATTGGAAGCTTTATCTGTGTAAATCGGGCGAAAAATGCTATAACTTTTCGTGTGATCAAACTCCCCTAAGCTTGAACCTTTGCTTGTCCTCGTGCAGTATAGTATTATAAAAATGATAGAGCACAAGTTAAAAGCAAATACATGATGTAATTCAAATCGTAAGAGGTTGCCAATGTTTTTTACAGAAACATAAGCTCAACATAACACAAAAATATAGTAATAACACTAAACGCCCCCCCATTGTGTAGACCAATTCTAGTCATGTCATTATAGCTCAACCTAAATCTTTTTGCTAAATGTCACCCGTTTTCATTCTAGCGCAATCACATTAAGCCCTTTATCTTTACACGCACATAGTAGACTAGTCGGTTAGTGACTATGATCCTTTTAAGCATGAGGTTCTAGAATATAAATGCGGTAACCTCCTTTAATTCATCCAATTGTAAGTTGCGGGGGATCGGACCATAGTCCTCCCTACCAAGTTAATTACCATACACCTCTGGACCAACCGACAACGGGTTTCTTTGTTATATTGTGTAGGTTCTGCATCCGTTAGATTAAGTGACCGGGTGAGGGTTACCTAACTTAATTGGTGCATTCCCTATTTTCTTATAGTAAAGCATGTGTCTTTTAAACACTTTGGATCATTCACTTATATTCATCGACTCCCTACTTAGGGTTATTTTAAAATAAAAGTTTAAGGTTTCGGTATAAAGGGTATTGAAATCAATCTAGTGCAATTTGGGGATTTAGAGTGTTACGACGGTATCCGTCGTGCTTCTATTTTACTCAAGGTTTCTCATATATCTTAAAAGGTGAACAACCTATATACTCTTAGAATGCATCAAGTTATGCAAGTAACGAACAATTTTTTTTTTGTTATGGCTCAAGAAAGTGGGAAATAAGATAATATCATAAACAAATTGCATAAAAGGACTCGAAAGTACAAAGATGTTTTTGATTACAAGAAATACAAATGGGAATGAAAGATCTACTTAGAAAGCGATAAAGAGTTTCTAAACTAACTAACTCCTCTAAGCTTGAAACAAGAAGTGTCTCAATGCTAAAAAAACAAAAAGGAAATTGGAAGAGAGGCAGAATCATCTATTTATGCTCATTATCGCGCCTCTTCCTCGCCCTTGTGCTCGTCCACGTCCAACCGGAGGATGAGGCATACCCACATGGTATATATATTCTTGAAAACCATCCATGTGTACAGTTAAGGTTGCCATTTCCTCGGTCAATCTTGCAGCCTGAAGCTCATTTCTCTCGTAATATTCCTGCTGCTGAGTTTGCATAGCCAGCATAAGTTGGATCATTGCATTTTGATTTTTCTGCATAGCTTGCACTCTCTCATCCTGTTGCATGATGGAAGCCATAATGTCATCATTTAAGGCCAGTGCACTTTCGCGTCTTCTTCTGGGTCTTGTGGACGTGCTTGCTAATTTTTTAGAAGGAGCTTGTTGTTCAGTATCCCCATGTTCCATTTCTTGCTCCGTTTCATCACCTTGGGCATTCCCTTGGTTGTTTTGTGCATTATCTCCAGGTGCAGGAGCATTAAGGTCATAAAGCCACTTTTCCATGTCTGTTACATTGGTAAGTGCAATGTTTTATAAAATGACACTAGGAACTACCTTGTTGTGCACCATAAGATTGAACCTACCATCTCCTCTGACCTTAATCAAGTGGCTAGCCCGACAGCTGTCGATGTCAATGAATATGGCCGACAGTGGAGGCAGATTTGCAAGCTTGTCTTCAAGGCGCAGGCCAAGTGCTATGGAGGTAACTAACCCTCCAATGCAGAAAGGCGTAGACCCTCTTGCACACAAAGACTGGATATGTGATAGAAGGAACGTGCTTGCATTGATCTTTTTGTTAGGAGTGAAGGTACAATGGAGGAGGAACAATTCTTTAGAATTAACGTTGTTGTTGTTAATCCTCCCAAAAATAGTGTTAGAGATAACGCGGTGAAAATACCTAATTGCAGGATTATGAATGGATGATGCATAAAGTCCCTCCCAACTGTTCGATTCCTCATCAGTGATAGCCTTCCAAATCTTGAAAGTTGTAGGTGCCCAATCTATGTCTGTAGGGATTCGGTGGTGTACCACCCCTTCACGAGGAAAGCGGAAGAAATCACTTAGATTTGTTTGAGTTATCGAATATTCATCATTGAACATTATAAAAGTTGTTGACTCGGATAGGTGTTGGCTTTCGACGCATGGTGGGTGTTGTACCCCAAATTTTTCCCTCTCTTTTCTCAAGACATTTCTCACAAAGATTTCCAAAAGCTCAAGTTTTCACAAGTACAATTGGACTTTTTAATTCCCCATATAGTTTCCATGGATCATATTGGACTTTCAAGCATCAGGTCGAAGATGGAACTTCTGAATCTTCAAAAGGAGGAAGAGGAAACTGTTGAAAGGGAAAAGCAGATAAAAAAGGTGTGCATTTGCAGATAACCATGTCAAATTTAAAATCTGGTTCAGGCTATTCGAACCATATGACTTATCGAAAGGAGTGGTTGGCATATTTTGACAAGTCGAAGAAGAGCAAGTTTGCTTCAATCCCCAAGCTTCGAGTGGGCAATGCCTTCCTTTGAGCAACCTGCTTCGATCCACCTCTAAACCATTTGAAACACATAGTTTCAACGCTATGACTTACAATTTAACACACCACCTAATTCATTGTGTCTAAATAATATATATTCATCATGGTTCTTAGTCTTTTGAATAATTCGACCTGCACTCCCTTCGTCATGATGTCTGAAATCTGATTCTTAGTTCTGCAGTATTCCAAATTCATCTTCCCATCTGCTACCTGCTTTTGGATATAATGGAACCTTATTTTGATTGTGCTTTATTCAACCATGTAATATTGGGTTCTTCGCCAGATTGATAGCTGACATGTTGTCTATCTTCATGCTTGCTTCGATCAACTAGCTTCGACTGGGCAATGGCTTCCTTCGAGCAACTTGCTTTGATCCACCTCTAAACCCTTCGCACACATAGTTTCGACACTATATATTACAATTTGAGGTTTGGACATTTGAACTTTTGACCAATTAATCAACTGATTACTCAAGATATGGTTACTGGTAGGAAAGCAATCCAGAAATTCTTTCGTTTCGACAATGCCGACGAGATCATCTTGCATACTCAAAGTGGTACATTCAGATGAATGTGGCCCACTCGAAGAACATACAATTGGTGGAAACAAATATTCTTTTGTTTGTTGATGAGTTTGGTCGAAGGTTGTGGATCTATGTGATCAAAACAAAATGACGGAGTAAGTGGTACATTCAGATGAATGTGATCCATTCGAAGAACATACAATTGTTGGAAACAAATATTGTTTTGTCTGTTGATGAGTCTGGTCGAAGGTTGTGGATCTATGTGATCAAAATGAAAGGATGAAGTATTCGACATCTTTTAGAGATTAAAGATGCTTGTTGAACAAAATCCTATATGCTGCCAAGCCCAATCTTGATGTACTGTCCACAAAACAACCTAAAACCATGGCAAAAAATAGTCTGATGTACTACTATGAAACAGCCCTGCACCAAGCTGCCACAACACTCCAAAACTGCTGCAAAACAGTCTTTCTATGCTGCTCCTAAAACAGTCCAAGCCTGTATTATCTCAGTCCCATATTTGCACTAAATTAGCATATAAAACCTGCACCTTAAAAGCTATGAAAAGAGCATATCCAAACAGTTCAAGTTTTATTTGTTTTTCCACCCAAAACCCCAACAAGAATCTTCTATAAATAAGTTGTTTCACAACACACAAAGAGCTGGATTTTGGGCAAGGAAAAAGGAGAAGAAGAAAAAAAACAGAGAGGAGAGAACACAAATGTTGAAGCCTTAAAACACTCTTAAACCCAGAACCAAAAAAAAACACCTTTGTTTTTTTTCGAACTCAAGAATATTTAAGGCATTAACTCAAGTTCGAAACATAAATTCCAGCTTCAAGGTAAGTCTTCATGAATTTAAACCCTTCATTTCAAGCATCATTGATGATTCATCTATGAAGATAACATGTAATAACCATTGCCTTAGAAGCTAACCTTTTGTTTGTCTTCCTTTCTTGTCAATTATATGTTAAGAACTAACCTGTACAGACCATAAAATAATGTTGGAGTTTAAAATTACAGCATGAATCGACACAAAGCCTTAGGCTTCGACACATACTACTTTATAGGCCCAAACAGAAGGGAAAAAGGGTGTGTGATTTGACACATAACATTATGCTTCGAATCATACTGAGTTCGATTTGGAATTACAAGGTTGAAAGAAGGATATGTTAGATGCATACAAGCATGCTTCGACACATGATGTCGAAAGATTTTTTTTCTCTCTTTTGCGCTTTTTTTTTTACATATTTCATAAATTTTCTTCATATCTATTCAATATGGTTTGTAATAGATAATTAGGTTTAATTTCTTGAAATCCTCATTTGTATATTTGTATCCCCCATCCCCCAAATGATGTAATAGCGTAGAACATTTATTTTCCTTAATTTTATCACTTTCATAAATGTTAGTAATTAAGGTGTGTATGGCAAGATAAAAAATCAACCTTAGAAAATCCTAATCCAAGAAAAGACAATGCAGGAAAAATAAACACTTGCACACTTACACCTCTAGGGTTAACTCCACTTATTGCCTTGAGAAAAATAGTCACGATGTGCATGTGAGCCATCTTAGCAAAAATAATCAAAATACAAGATCATATTCCCTCGATGACGCTACAAATATTGCCTTACAAATGATTCTAGTCCCATAAGAGAAATGATAAGATATCTCACAATATTGTCATTCATGACTATACGATTACCCACACTTGTCCCTTTACATCCAACGATAGGGCTTCTTACCAAATCAATGGTAAGATAAAAAAATCTAAAGGAGGAGGAAAAAACATAGACCTTTTGAGTAGGTAGGACGCTCGTAGTTGCTTGCTCACAAACTAAAACCATTTCCACACTTACACTTTCAAAACATCTTCAAAAATAAACATCTCTTTGAACTATTTTCAAAACCAACACTTTGTATACATTCTTATAGAGACGAGAATCATTACAAAGTTTTCCGAAACAAAGGCGTTTTCAAAATATTTTAAAACTTGCACCCATCACAAAACACATTTTCAAACAAGGCATTTTCAAGTGATTTAGCGAACAACTAAGAGACCGTAGATAACTACAGATGAAAAGGGTGTTAATACCTTCCCTTTTCATAACCTACCCCTCGAACTCAAGAAAATATCTCAAAGGTCTTTCCTATTCTTTTCACCCTTTCCTTTTTTGGATAAAATAAAAGCCAGTAGCGACTCTTGCTATCCGCAACAATTATGATAAAACAAAAAACACCCAAGTCAGTTCTCCCACTGTATCACAGAATTGGCGACTCTGCTGGGGAATTCTTAAAAAGCGGGGTTACCTTAGAGCTAGATCACATTTAATTGCTTTTATTGTTTGATTTGTTTGCTTTACATTTATGGGTCTTTGTTTGGGCTTGTTTTGATCCTCTACCTGGATCGGGGAATACCATTAGGTAAGTAGCAATAGATCGCGGAGACTGTGTGGGGTATACCGACATGGTTGGAGTGATGGCTATGTTAGTGAGACACATTTGTTGGTACCGGTAGCACTTGAGTTTAGTCAAGGAGAATACGGGGCCGTTGTGTGGTGTCATAAAGCACTATTTGACCTTAGAACCTTTAATTGAACAACTTGGCCATTAGGAAGTAGTGAGATATCTGGATTTGGTGCAGTCCGAAGTTGGTTAATACTCGATACTACACTCATTGAGATTGGACTTTCGGGATATTTCGGTCGCCAATAAAGAGGCTTGCACTGAAACAATGCCCGATGAAGAAAGATCAATGATATTGAGATCCTCTAGAACCCGATTACTTTCTAGGACAGGTTGAACCAACTAAGATTCAAGAGGGTACTTACATATGACTCCATGCAAGCCTAAACCTAAGGACTTGTCTGTTTTGTATGTATATGATTATTTGTACATAATGACTTGTTTGCTTTGTGTGTACATGTTTATTTGTACATAGCATCATGACATCAAACCATGTCATTTCCACTGACCATTTCAAGGATCTCAAAGGGTTTGTGATGCAGGTTTATGTTGAACCAGACATTTATCAAGTGGCAAGAGGATTTATTTTCCTCTAATCAAATGTTGTCAAAAACCAAAACACAATAACTTGAGTCAAGGGCTATGACCCACTTGACATGGTGAGCTTGATTCTCGTAGAAGGACATCCAATGGTACGAAGTTCTCCAATCAAAGTTGTGATCAAATTTCAACTTCTAACATCTTCTTGTGTTTACCCCGCGAGATCCTTGAAAACAATGCACTTTTACGTATCATGCATGTCATTACATAATAGGTATTCTCAAGAAAGGTTTCTCATTTTTCTCATTGTTTATTTCAGTAAGAAAATGGATCTAGAACAAATAGTTAAAGATCTCCAAGCTTAGAATGCCCGGTTCCAACAAGTGCTCCTGAACTTAGCCAAGAGGCAGGAAGATCTGAAATCACTCTTCACCAAAGAGAACAAGAAGAAGACTAAGAAGAAGGTTGTCATCCTCAACATGGGAAGAAGGTTCAAGGGGTCTGCCCAACTAGCTCAAAATTAATATGCTTCTTCTGAGGAAGAAGACAATCAAGAAGAGGAAGATAGAAGCACTAGAGCTAGGGATAACCAAGCTACTAAGGATGAAGACTATTATGAGGAGCAGTACCCGCCGATCAACGACAAATACAAATAGCTTGAAGACAAACTAAAAGTTTTGGAGATCTAAGTTGTGCTTGGCTTGGACTTTGGAGACTTGGGTTTGATTCCTGGGGTGGTCAGTCCCCACTAATTCAAGATCCATGCTTTTGCCAAGTATGATGGGGTCTCTTGTCCAAAGCTTCATCTAAAATCCTATGTTTGTAAGGTTCATTCGCACACCATCGATAGGAAACTATGGGCGCACTTTTTCTAAGAGAGTCTATCTGGGACGCAGTTGGAGTAGTTTTACAAATTGGAAGGGACCAATATCAACATCTGGGAGGATCTAGCTGCTACTTTCTATAAGTAGTACCAATACAACAATGATCTTACACCAACTTGTGTTCAGTTACAGAATATGACCATGGGTTCAAATGAAGGCTTTAAAGAGTACGCCTAAAAGTGGAGAGACATGGCTGGCAGGGTGCATCCACCCTTAACTGACAAGTAATTGGTTGATATCTTTATGGGAACTTTGACAGGACCTTTCTTCAATCACCTAATAGAAAGCTCCTCAGCGGGGTTCACCGAGCTGATTCTAACTAGGGAACAGGTTGAAAATAGAATCAGAAGCGGAAAGATCCAAGGGGCTACATCCTCTGATACTCAGAAGAAGCCGTACAATGGGAAGAAAGAGCCCAATGTTGTGTACGGCCAAAAGGGCCGTAACAAGAGTGATCACGACCAATATGTGGGGGAAGTCCTGAACTCTAGTTCTGCATCAGTGGGACAACAACAACGGGGAAATTAGCGAAGGCAAGTCGAGCCCAGGAGACAGTTTACCAAAATCAACATGCCATTGTCTCAAGCATTGCAACACGTGTTAGGGATGAATCTGATTACGTTGATAGGACCTCATCCAAACCTCAAAACTTCTTCTCCTAACTATAATATCGACGCAATATGTGATCGTGGGATTTGTACTTATGTATCCAATGATTCGGACTGCAAGTGCACAGTCTTATCGAATAGTTTTAAAAGATATCGAACCACAGAGACTGATGAATCAATCTACCTTCTTCTATTGTTACTTCGTAAATCTAAAACTAATGAATATTTGATTTGGGTTGTAGGGAAAACTAAATACTAAATTAAGTTGGATTTTAATAATCAATGAGCTTAATTACCAGTATGCAATAGTCGTACCTCGGGAACTAGTGACCTGTCGGGCGTCTTTATATTTTCAAAACAGCTTTCAGTAAAACTTATCTAGTTTAAAAACCCTCGTCTCACACTGTCATTTTGTTGATCTAGGCTATGCAGTTAAGTCCTAACGTACGCTTCTGCCATCCCGCAGGAGTTAAAAACACTTTTTGGAAACTAAAAAAAATCTTAATTAACTTTAAAGTGCTTCCGCTGTATTTTAAGCCAATGCCTAATTACTATTGTCCAGTTAAAAGATCTCAAACTTCCGCTTTGCTGACCCTAACCTCTATCTATTTTTTACTTTCGTAACACAACAATTTAATGATTTGAAAAATATTAACTTAGGCCAGAAAAGAAAGTTTTGTAGTAAAAATAATCCCGACTAAGTTACTCGTTCCCTCGGTTGATTGACTTTACATACCGGTATAGGATTTCTAGCCTGACATGATATTAAACCAAATCGCAGAATAATTTAAAGGACAAACACAAATAAACATAATTATATTGATTAATAAGCAATAAGAATTTGTAAACATAAACCTGGCAATAACTCTGAAGACAGAAGCACTCCTGCACAAATTGTAGGCTTTGCTTCGATCGGAGGATATATTTAACCATACAGGAGAAAATAAAACTGAAAAGAATAATGTTGGAAAGGAATATAGAAATAACTGGGAAATAAAATAATGCTAAAAAGAATGTTGCTGAAAAGAATATTCGCTCAATAAAATCTCTAAACTTTCTTGCCAAAAAAAAGAACCCTTTCTACTGTGGTCTAAGGCTCTATTTATAGGTCTTGCTTGATCAGTTGCTCTCGAAAATGTAGTAACAGTTTACTTCCTTCTTTGAGAAATAATGGGGCCATTCATTTGTCACATTCGTTGGTCCTTTGACTGAGTAGGTGAGAAAATGTAGGAAGTCGTTGGATTAACCCTTGAACGCGTTTCTGTCCGTTGGATGAGAAGAAAGTGGAGTAATGGCTTGTGACGTTCGTCACATTCAAGTGACGATAGTCACTTGGTCTTCATGGCGCGTGACGTTCGTCACGTCTCCTTGACGGTCGTCGAGGCCTTCCTAATTGTGGGCCACGTGCTCACATGTGTAATGGGCTTTTGGGCTCCTTTCTTCTCCTTAGGCCTTTTTGCTAGTTTTTGCACCCTTTTTTCTTCATTTCTTCAAAAGTGTTCGGCTTAATGCATATCTACAAAAATAGAAAAATACATGCATAATACTTATAAAATAATTTAATTTAAACTAAAGTATGAGAAATATTTGGTGTATATCAAGCCAGAAATATCACATATTTGTGTGTCATCAAACTCCACCATACTTAAACTTTGCTTGTCCTCAAGCAAAGGCTAAGTACGATGTTTTTCTAAACATGGTTATGACTCGGATCAACTAATATATAGCTGCGTTGTGTTTTTTTGTCAGAAAATTGGTGGCTCGATTCGTGCTCCATTACTACCTCGACGACGTTAGACAGTCCCATTTTATGTAAACTAGTTACAGGTCCTATCGTAGCCTACCTCGAGTATTTGTCTTGTTTTTCCCTTTTCATTCTAGCGTAATCACATTAAGCCCTTTATCTTCACACGCACATAGCAGAACAGTCGGTTAGTGGTTATGATCCTTTTAAACTTTAGAGGTTTCTGGCACAGTAATGTGGCAACCTTTAATTCAATGGTTAGATGCGGGGGATCAGACCGTAATCTGCCCTACCGAGTTCAGTACCAGATGCTCCTGAACCATCCATCAAATGAATTTTCATGTTACTTGCAATTTAATCGGGTGAGGATCGTCCAATTTAATCGGTGTGTTTCCTTGCAACATTTTGCTGAAATATTATATCATCCACTTATATTCATCGACTTCCTGCGTAGTTTGTGTTTAAGACGGTGCTGACTGCTAATATAAACTACTTGAGGTTACTATAAAGACTAAACTCAGGGTGTTGGAAACAACAGGTACTTGAACTGATCTATCATACTCTGGGGTTGTAGAGTGTCTAGACGGTAGAAATTTCGCTTAATCTCGCCTCAATTCCTGATGATTAAAGATTTTGCAGTCTATTTACTTTGTCGAGTGAGAAATTTTTTTTATGGGCTCAAAAAGAAAGGGGAGTCTAAAAGAACAACACAAATTGCTTCAATAGATAACTTGATAAAAAAAATTATTGAATTAGAGATAACGGAAGGGAAATTACAAAGAAAATAAAAATTACTTAGGAAAAAGGAAATACTTCCTCCCCCATACTTGAATCATACATTGTCCTCAATGTATTGATAGAAGCAGGAAAGGGGAAATGGAAACTGGATAATCATTCTTCCTCCTCTTGTCTTTGGTATCGGCCACGTGTCCTCGCTCTTCGACGTGCTTTCCTGCCATGTCTGGAAGATTCGCCGCCATCTCTCTGGGATATGATATGATGCAAGTCGTCAACACGGAGTGTTAAGGCTCGCATATCTTCCGTTATTCCTGTGGTGAATTCCAGCATACTTTGATCGTGCCTGCGAGCGTAGTCGTTTTGGTCTCTCTGCATTTGTTGCATGAGAGTCATCATCTCGATTTGGCGCATCTCGAGGCTCTGGTGGCGTTGAGTGAATAGATAGTTTTGTTGCATTATTGCGGCATATATTGCGTCGATGGTGGCGGGATTGTTGGCTTGCTGTGGTTGGGGATCTTGCTGCTCTAATTCTTCTTCCATTTCGTCAGCGGCAGCGTTGTTGGCCTGACCTTGATTTCCTTGCACATTTCCTCCGGGTTCTGGGGCGTTCAAGTTGTAAAGCCAGTTATCCGGATTACCCAAGTAAGTACGATTATGATTTGGCATGATCACACTACGGACTCTTGCATTCTTAACCATTAGATAGTACCCTCCAGCTTTTCATACTTTGATCAGGCGGCCAGCTCTACAGTTATCAATGTCCATATAAACTGCTGGCAGCGGAGGTAGGCGTTGGATCCTTTCCCCCCAGTTCAGGTGAACTGCGATGGTGGTGACGATGCCTCCGATGCAAAGAGGTCTGGTCCCGTCTCTTGTAACGAGGTTTTGAATGTGGGCCATCATTAAAGTAACAGGATTAAGACGGAGGTTTTGCGAAAAGGTACAGTGAAGAGCATACAATTCTTTAGTGTTTACCTTATTGTTGTTTGCCCTTCCGAATATTGTGTTTGCCATAACACGGTGTAAGAAGCGGATGTTCGGGTTGTGGATGTGAGAGGCGTACCGTGCTTAGGGTGTGACATTTGGTTCGCCGGTTATTCTCTCCCATAGTGCGTATGCACTTCCATTCCAATCCAATTCTTGGGGGATGCGATATTGCACATTATTCCCTCGGGGAAAATGAAATATGTCGCTCAAAATTTCATGGTTTAGTGTGTACTCTCGGTTGAACATCTGAAATTGAGAGGCTCCCGTTAGGTGTGCGTCTGCATCGTCTCGAGTGTGATATGCGTAGGAACTCAAGAATTCCAACGTGAGAGCTTCGTAAGTTGGTGTGTTCATCGTGCTAATAAAGCTTAGGCCAGCTTTATTCAGCAAGCCTTCCATATGAGGTTGCAAGCCTAATTCTTGCAATCAATTGTTGTCGGCGAACCATGTGGATGTTAGCCCTCGATGATGGAATTTTATGTACCTCTCTTTTTGAATCTCACCAGCTTCTCCTTGTCGGAGCATGAGACGTCGCATGTCGGGTTCAGGTTGGTTGGCCATGATTTTTGAACTTGATAGAAAAAATGTATTTGTGGTAAAGAGATGGAAAGGGGGTGGTAGTGATGAAACTAAGGATGGAAGGGGGGGTTATATAGATGGTTTTGTTGAGTAAGAAATTTAATGGTGTTTATGGGAGAATTTTGAAATTGAGAGGTTATGGAAGTTATGGGTGAGTGGAGTAAATGGGGTGGTGGGGTTTTAAAACAAATTTTCGTGCATCAATGCTATCCAACGGTCACGGGAATGAAAAGCTTGGGGGACAATGCATGTCGCCCGTCACGTTCTCTCTGACGCTCGTCAGAGTCAAAGACAATCCCTGACGTTTGTCACATACATCCTGATGTTCGTCAGGGTGAGGTGATGCGTTGGTCTCTTTAACCTCTTTGACCGCGTGCTCCACTAATTTAATTCATTTATATTAATCTTGAGAAGTATATTGCAAGGGATATAGTAGCTCATTGTATAGTTGGAAGAATGATATGGTAAGCAAGTGAAAATAGTAACAGAAATAAGAAACACATGAAAATAATAATAGGAATTAGAAACAAATGAAAATAATAATAGAAATTGCACAGTATAAAAAATGAATACATACTGTGTATGAAAATAAATAAATAAATACTTTAAAATAAAAATAAATAAAATGGATATGAAATGTATAGATGAATAAATAAACGAAATTTTAGGACCGAAAAGTAATAAATTATTCAGAAAAAAACCATAATGAGTTTTGAGAATAATAATAATAATGACAAACCCCCCCCCCCAAACCAAGAACAAACAGTGTCCTCACTCGGGCGGTACAGAAACAAAAACTATCAAGCATGAGGGCCTCCGGGAGGTGGTGCAGAAGCGTGCAGATGTTGATAAATGTGATCAAACTGCTCTGTGACGACGTCCATGAAATGAAAGAAGTCACGCCGAAGCATGCTGACATTATCTTTAACAGTGTCGAGCTCGCCTCGGAGTGTGGTAACATCTGTCTGCAGAGTCTTGATCGCATGTGCATGATCAGCCATGGGTATGTCATCAGCTGTGGTAACAAGGGGTAGTGTAGGGTAATCCAAGGGTGTATAATCATGGTAACCTGTGGGTGTGTATGGGCCACTCTCCTCCATCTCAGGGTCGTGTTCGTCTGTCTTCTCTAGGGGATATAGCCAATTTGTCTTGGTATAGACACTGGTATGCTCGGGGCTAGGCAATTTGAAGTAATAGACAGGGTTATTTTGGACAAGCAGCTGAAAGTGAGGTGGGTTGAGGTTACCAATCAAAGAAATGTTAAATCAAAAAGGGATGTCCATGGTATAATATCTGGCGTACGGTGTAAGGCGCGACAGAGATGACCATAGGGATAGGTCCTCGGCTATCATAGTGACTAGCCTGCCGACACAGATGGGGCCATGGGTACACTGAGCTATAGATGACATGTTGGCGATCATAAATGATGCGCCAATGACTGGTCTGGACTGAAAAGCACATTAAATGATGAACAACTCATCCCTAGAAACTGAGAGTCGATTAATAGGTTTTCCAAAAAACGTGAAAGCTTAAATGTGATGGAAATACCTAATCGTAGGGTTATAAATCTCGGTGGCATCAAGGTGGTCGGGTTCCTCAGGATATTGGCCCTCTATGTCTCTCCAAAAGTGATTAAGCTCAAAGTTGAGGTAGTCATTCGCCTGGGTTTCCATGTGGGCGTCTAAAGAACTAGGGAATCCTAGCAGCTCAGCTAGACTGCAAACTGTAAACTGGTGGGTGAAACCGAACAATCTAAAGGACATCTGACCTCTATTACGCCCTAAGCCTTGTGTGGGTTTGTAGATGAGGGAGCTCAAGAACTCCAAGGTGAGGCGTTGGTGTGTAGCGTGTTTATGGGCTAGGAACCACTCCCATCCTATCTGGTTAAACATGAAGTAGACACTTTCCCTGATTCCTAAGGCTGTCAAGGTGGGATCATGCACATACGTGGTCATACTCATCTGGCGCTGAGCCAGAATCTCATATCGTCTATGCTGGGTCTCCGAGGAAAAAATGATAGTATCCATGAATTTTAGCTTGTAGGTTCCTGTGAGTCGGTACTAAAATTTGTAAAAGAAAAATGTAAATAAGTAAAATATGTTGTGGGAGAAAGAAAGAAAAGGAAAAAAATTGGAAAGTAAAAATCAAAATGCAGAACTAAAAAATAAAAATAAAAGATAAAGATATTTGAGAGATAAAAAATAATAAAAAACTTGTGGGTTGCCTCCCACACAACGCTTGTTTAATGTCGTTAGCTTGACAATGTTGTTAGACGTGAATTAGTTTCCAAATTCGTGCAGTAGCTCTAATAGCGTTAAGCTCGCGGTGTAATCCTTATTTTCGACGCTGTAATAATGCTTTAGGCGTTGGCCATTTACTAAGAATGGATTCATGGATTTTCCTTTAATCTCTATGCCACCACTGGGGAAAACTTTGGTTACTTCGAATGGTCCATACCATCGTGAACGGAGTTTTCTAGGGAAAAGTTTCAGACGAGAGTTGAATAGGAGAACTACATCTCCTTCATTGAATTCTTTCCTTGAGATTCGTTTTTCATGCCATTTTTCGTCCTTTCTTTGTAGATCCTTGCATTTTCATATGCGTCTAATCTTAGTTCTTCTAATTCATTTATGTCGAGGATCCTTTTCTCTCCTGCCGCAGTGTAGCTTAGGTTTAAAGTTTTAATTTCCCAGTAAGCTTTGTGTTCAATTTCCACTGGCAGGTGGCGTGATTTTCCATAGATGAGTTTAAAGGGTGTTGTACCTATTGGTGTCTTGAATGTCGTCCTGTAGGCCCATAATGCGTCAGGTAACTTAGCCGACCAATCCTTTCTTGACGTGGCAACAGTTTTTTCCAATATTTGTTTTATTTCTCGATTTGAGACTTCCACCTGTCCGCTTGTTTGGGGGTGGTATGGTGTTGCGACGCGGTGCTTCACCCCATATTTGGTTAGGAGTTTATTAAAGATTCGTGATATGAAGTGGGAGCCACCGTCGCTTATAACTTGTTTGGGTACACCAAACCTTGGGAATATAATGGTTTTGAAGAGTTTAATCACGACTCTAGTATCATTTGTTGGAGAAGCTATTGCTTCAATCTATTTCGAAACGTAATCTACAACCACGAGTATATATTTATTCCCGAATGAGGATGGAAATGTTCCCACGAAGTCGATTCCCCATACATCAAAGACTTTAACTTGTAGAATGCCAGTCTGAGGCATCTCATCGCGTCTGGATATATTTCCGGTGTGTTGGCATCGGTCGCAGTTTAGGATGGCTATGTGCACATCTTTCCACAAATTTGGCCAGTAGAAACCAGACTGCAAAATTTTGGCACATGTCTTTGATTTGTTTGCATGGCCTCCGTAAGGGGCATCATGACAATGAGAAATAATGCTTTCAATTTCGTTTTCTGGGATGCATCGTCGGAAAATACCGTCGGCACTTCTCATGAATAGTAAAGGTTCATCCCAAAAGTAATGTTTCAAATCGTGAAAGAATTTTTTCTTCTATTGATAAGTCATATCAGGGGGTAGGATTTTGGCGGCTAAGTAGTTTTCTATGTCCGCGTACCATGGTATGGTTTGGTTAGTTCGGACAGAGACCACAGCTTCTTTTATATCATTATTTATTTCGTCTTGGCTCTCTCGTGAATCATTGTTAGCAGCTTGTGTGTCAAGTCCTAAAAGCAGTTTATTTGGATTCGATTCAGGTGGTTCTTTGCCGGCATCTCCTAAGTCCATCTAAGCTAACAGACGTTCATACGGGAAGTCATCGTTAATAGGTACTTCTTCTGGTGTCAGTTGTTCCATTCGAGATAAATGGTCGGCTACTACGTTCTCGGTACCTTTTTGTCTTTAATTTCCAAATCGAACTCTTGTAGAAGCAGAATCCATCTCAAAAGTCTCGGCTTTGAGTCTTGCTTGGTTAAGAGATATCTAATAGCTGTGTGGTCTGTATAGATGATTATTTTTGCGCTTACTAGGTAGGAGCGAAATTTGTCTAGTGCAAAGACTACAGCTAAAAGTTCTTTTTCCGTTGTTGCGTAATTCATCTGTGCAGGGTCCAAGGTTCTACTAGCATAGTATATCGCATGAAGCTTCTTATCTCTTCATTGTCCCAGGACTGCACCTACGGCGTAATCACTTGCATCGCACATGATTTCAAATGGAAGTCTCCAATCAGGTGGTTGCATGATTGGTGGGATATAAGAGCTGTTTTTAGTTGGTTAAATGCTTTTAGGCATTTGTCATCAAAATCAAATTCAACGTCTTTCATAAGGAGGGTGGTTAGAGGATTTGATATTTGCGAGAAATCTTTTATGAATCGTCGGTAGAAACCGGCGTGTCCTAAGAAACTGCGTATTTCTCTTACTGTTTTAGGGGGTTGTAAGTTTTCTATAACTTCGATCTTAGATTTATCGACTTCAATCCCCTTTTCAGACACAATGTGTCCTAGTACGATTCCTTGTTTGACCATAAAGTGGCACTTTTCCCAATTCAGAACGAGGTTAACTTTTACGCATCTCTCTAAAACTTTCTCCAAATTCACCAGACAATCTTTAAAACTCTCTCCACATGCAGAGAAGTCGTCTATAAAGACCTCCATAATGTTATCTATGAAATCAGCAAAGATTGCCATCATGCATCTCTGAAACGTGGCGGGAGCATTGCATAATCCAAACGGTATTCGTCGATAGGCGAAAGTTCCATAAGGACATGTGAATGTTGTTTTCTGTTGGTCATCGGGGTGAATAGGGATTTGAAAGAATCCGGAGTAACTGTCTAGATAACAGTAATGTGAGTGCTTAGCTAATCGTTCAAGCATTTGATCAATGAATGGTAGCGGGAAATGGTCCTTGCGAGTGGCCTTATTTAGCTTCCTATAGTCAATACACATTCTAGCTCCGCTTATAGTTCGTTCTGCTACAGCTTCGCCTGCTTTGTTTGTTGTTACCGTTATACCACCTTTCTTTGGTACACAGTGGACTGGGCTTACCCATTGACTATCGGAGATTGGGTATATGATTCCTGCGTTCAAAATTTTTTTAACTTCATCTTTAACTACGGTGCTCCATATTGGGTTAATTCTTCGTTAATGTTCTCTAGAAGATTTGCAGTCATTTTCCAGCATAATACGATGCATGCAAATGGAAGGACTTATTCCTTTGAGATCTGTAATGTTGTATCCTAAGGCGGAGGGATATTTTCTTAAGACTTGTAATAATTTGTCTGTTTCATGTTGTCCTAAGTCTGAGTTGACAATTACAGGTCGTTTTAACTCGGTGTCAAGGAATTCATATCTGAGGGTCTTAGGTAATGTCTTAAGATCCAATGCCGGTTTTCTTGGGCAAGGCATGTGATTGGGTGTCAGGGCTAAGCATTTACTCAGATTGTCGTCTCAGTATTCAGGACATGATTCGTTATCTTCGAATATAAGAGGTGTGGGAATCTTCATGGTTTCGGAACAAGGTATTGGTTCCCATTCAATTTCTCTTACGCATTCGTCCACGATGTCCACCAGATAACATGTGTCATCTATGGCGGGCACTTGTAAGAATTGTGTCAGAATAAATTCGACTTTCTCTTCACCTACTTCAAAGGTTAATTTTCCCTTTTTTACATCTATGATAGCTTCGGCGGTAGCTAGGAATGGTCTTCCTAAGATGATAGGTGTGCTTTCGTCTTCTCTAATGTCCATGATTATGAAATCTGTAGGGATGTAGAATTGGCCTATCCGTACAGGAACATTTTCTAAGATTCCTACTGGGTATTTAATGGAGCAATCCTCTAATTGAACGGACATCTTTGTCGGTCTTAGTTCACCCATTTCCAGTTTCTTGCATATGGATAAAGGCATAACGCTAATACTAGCTCCTAAATCACATAGGGCTTTGTCTATGACGAACTTACCTATATGGCATGGTATAGATAAACTTTTGGGGTCTTTCAACTTAGGAGGCATCTTGTTTTGGATAATCGCGCTACATTCTGCTGTAAGTGTAACTGTTTCGTCATCTTCTAGCTTTTTCTTGTTAGATAAGATTTCCTTGAGGAATTTGGCATAGGAGGGCATTTGAGTTATAGCTTCTGTGAAAGGAATTGTTATATTAAGTTGTTTCAGAATTTCTACGAATTTTTTAAATTTCCCTACATTCTTAGGTTTGGCTAATCTACCAGGAAAAGGGATTTGGGGTTTATAAGGCGGTGGAGGCACATAAGGTTTTTCTTTTTCTTTGGCCTCTCCTCCTTTATCTTCTTCATCTACCTCTGGTTTCTCTGGTTGATTCTCCTTCTCAGTTGATGTTTCAGCCCTTTGATACATACTTTGATTTGACAGTCTTGGGTCGGGCGGTCCATCTAACTCGGTTCCACTCCTTAATATGATGGCATGAGCATGCCCCTTCGGGTTAGGTTGTGGTTGACCGGGAAATGTATCAGCAGTGCAGCTGTAGGTGCTTGTTGTTGAGCCACTTGAGAGATTTGGGTTTCTAACATTTTATTGTGGGTGGCCAAAGCATCTATTTTGTTTGCTAATTGTTTTATCTGCTCATTAGTATGTATGTTCTGATTTTGGACGTCTTTATTTGTTTGCGCTTTAGTAGCTATGAAGTTCTCCATCATCAGTTCTAAGTTTGATTTTTTAGGTGCACTAGGAGCATTTGCAGGGGCTTTCTGATATCCATGTGGTACGACAGGTGCTTGGTTCGGAGCATACAACGCATTGGGGTTTTTATGAGAAATTTGGGTGATTTTTCCATCCAGGGTTGTACGTGTTTGAGTAAGGGTTTCCTTGGGAATAATTCACTTGGTCAGTTTGAGTTCCTGCCAAGATATTACATTCAGTAACTAGATGTCCAGGCACTCCGCATATTTCGCAATTGGGAGTTATAGCAGCCACGGTGGCTGGAGGTATTGCGGTCAAATTATCAATTTTTAGGGTGAGGGCATCTACCTTAGCGTGGACACTGTCTAGGTCGCTTATCTCATACATTCCTCCTTTTGTCGGTGCTTTCTCTGTAGTACCTTTGTCTGCGTGTCCTCTTTCACTTCCCCACTGATAATGGTTTTGGGCCATACTTTCAATTAGAGCATAGGAAGCGGTGTAGGATTTGAGTGGGCGCGGAGCAGGGTTGGCAGCCATTTCTTCGGATGGTGGAGAAATGGGCAGTTCGAATGATTGATGAGGTTGAGTGCTATGCAAGAGATGATACTCTTGAATGTGGCATCTAAGTCTGAGATAACACTCGATATCGTTGATTTGTATGTATAACGGCTCGCCTTGCGAACGAGTGTTTGGCATACAAATAAGAGAAGAAAAGAAAAGAAATAGGAAAAGAAATAGAGAAAGAAATAGAGAAGAAAGAGAGAAGTTTTTGTTTTTGCTCTAGTCTCTACTGCGTAACAAAAGAGTAGTGATATCGACTTAAATCAGTCCCCGGCAATGGCGCCAAAAACTTGATCATGGGATTTATACTTATGTATCCAATGATTCGGACTGCAAGTGCACAGTCTTATCGAGTAGTTTTAAAAGATATCGAACCACAGAGACTGATGAATCGATCTACCATCTTCTATTGTTACTTCGCAAATCTAAAGCTAATGAATATTTGATTTGGGTTGTAGGGAAAACTAAATACTAAATTAAGTTGGATTTTAATAATCAATGAGCTTAATTACCAGTATGCAACAGTCGTACCTCGGGAACTAGCGACCTGTCGGGCGTCTTTATATTTTCAAAACAGCTTTCATTAAAACTTATCTAATTTAAAAACCCTCGTCTCACACTGTCATTTTGTTGATCTAGGCTATGCAGTTAAGTCCTAACGTACGCTTCTGCCATCCCGCAGGAGTTAAAAACACTTTTTGGAAACTAAAAAAAATCTTAATTAACTTTAAAGTGCTTCCGCTGTATTTTAAGCCAATGCCTAATTACTACTGTCCAGTTAAAAGATCTCAAACTTCCGCTTTGTTGACCCTAACCTCTATCTATTTTTTACTTCCGTAACAAAACAATTTAATTATTTGAAAAATAGTAACTTAGGCCAGAAAAGAAAGTTTCGTAGTAAAAATAATCCCGACTAAGTTACTCGTTCCCTCGGTTGATTGACTTTACATACCGGTATAAGATTTCTAGCCTGACATAATATTAAACCAAATCGCAGAATAATTTAAAGGACAAACACAAATAAACATAATTATATCGATTAATAAGCAATAAGAATTTGTAAACATAAACCTGGCAATAACTCTGAAGACAGAAGCACTCCTGCACAAATTGTAGGCTTTGCTTCGATCGGAGGATATATTTAACCGTACAGGAGAAAATAAAACTGAAAAGAATAATGCTAGAAAGGAATATAGAAATAACTGGGAAATAAAATAATGCTGAAAAGAATGTTGCTGAAAAGAATATTCGCTCAATAAAATCTCTAAACTTTCTTGCCAAAAAAAAGAACCCTTTCTACTGTGGTCTAAGGCTCTATTTATAGGTCTTGCTTGATCAGTTGCTCTCGAAAATGTAGTAACAGTTTACTTCCTTCTTTGAGAAATAATAGGGCCATTCATTTGTCACGTTCGTTGGTCATTTGACTGAGTGGGTGAGAAAATGTAGGAAGTCATTGGATTAACCCTTGAACGCGTTTCTGTCCGTTGGATGAGAAGAAAGTGGAGTAATGGCTTGTGACGTTCGTCACATTCAAGTGACGATAGTCACTTGGTCTTCATGGCGCGTGACATTCTTCACGTCTCCTTGACGGTCGTCAAGGCCTTCCTAATTGTGGGCCACGTGCTCACATGTGTAATGGGCTTTTGGGCTCCTTTCTTCTCCTTAGGCCTTTTTGCTAGTTTTTGCACCCTTTTTTCTTCATTTCTTCAAAAGTGTTCGGCTTAATGCATATCTGTAAAAATAGAAAAATACCTGCATAATACTTATAAAATAATTTAATTTAAACTAAAGTATGAGAAATATTTGGTGTATATCAAGCCAGAAATATCACATATTTGTGTGTCATCAATATGTGCCTATCTTTCCGGAAGTCATGGGCATGATACTAACAATTGTTAGGCGCTTAAATAGAAGATTCAAAATATGATTGATGCCAAGGAGGTTGAATTCGGCCCTCTTGAGACTCCCAACATTATCACTGCTACCATGCCAAATCATCGAGCGTCCAGTTCATTTTGAATTTTCAATTGTAATTTCTTTTTTTGTTTAAACACTTATCTTTATGTCAGACTTTGGTTACTTTTATTAATGCATTGTGTGATCGGTGGGAATGAGAACTGACTGTTTTGGAAGGCTGGTTCGCGTTTGCGTTTGTTTTCGCAAAATGTCGCGGTAAGCAAGAGTCGCCACCGTCTTTTATTTTATCCAACAAGGAAAGGACAAAAGCACAGAAAAATTCCTTTTCGAGATGTTTCTCAGGTTCGGGAGGTAAATTATAGAAAGGGAAGGTGTTAGCACCCTTTCTATCCGTGGTTATCCACGGGCTCTTAGGTACTTGCTCATTGTGTTTTCAAAAGTTTGCTTTTCTTTGTGATTGTGGGTTTGAAAAGAGTTTTTGTTTGAAAGAGAGTGTAAGTGCGAAAAGTTTTGTTTTTGTTTTCAAAAGAGCAAGTACTTAAGAATATTTACCTACTCAAAAAGGAATTAAACTCTGCAAATGTCCTTTAGACAATGCTATCCCACTATTGAGGAGTAGGTAGCACCGTCGTTGGATTTTTTGGGTCAATTCGATTTTAGGGATGTGTGGTCACTAAAGCAACGTTAGGACGCCTTAGCGGTAACCTTAATGTCTTAGATCATTTTATTCGAGGCAACCGTTTCGAGGCAACTTATGATCTTTGGACAAAAGGACGACCTCTAAAACTTCCTATACTCAATGACCACGTTCGAGGCAACCAAGTGAGGCGTACCCTAGGAGTGGCATGTGCAAGTGTTGTACCCCAAAATTTTCCCTCCCATAATCTGCAAAGTTTTGACAAGCATCACCTCAAATGGTTCAAAGTCTACTCAAGGGCTACCCAGTCAACCATCCTCCTAAGCCAGTCAAACTAGGGTTTTTGGTTCCTGCAAGGAAGTTGAGGTTTTCAAGGGCTCAATCAAGTCCCATGCTCATACACATTGTCAAGCACCTACATGTCAAGTTTCAAGGCTCACAAGGTCAAGTTGCACAGTCAAAAAACCTAATTGCTCAACAGTCAACTGTAGGGGCAAAATGGTCATTTGGCAGTCAAAAGTCAAAAATTTTGGTCAACATCTTATTTTGAAGCCACAAACATCATTTGATCAATGCTTGATCATGATTCTCAAAGTATGGCTCAAAAAGTCTCAAGATGCAAAAGTTTCTATTTTTGGACAGTTGAAAAGTCAACTGTAACTTGACCAAGGCATAACTTTTTCATGGTTCATCAGAAAAATTCCATCCAATGCTCATCTTGAAGGGGAAGACATTTCCTACAATTCATCTTCACATTCCAAGTCCAAGAAATGCTCTCACAAAAAGTTATCAATTTCAACATTATAGGTCATTTTCAAAAGTCAACAAAAAGGCACTTTAAGTCAAAGACCATAACTTGAGATTGGTAAATCAAAATGACATGGGACCAAATACATTGGTTAGAGGACTTCAAGAACTTTCCAAAATGTCCAAGAACATGTTCATAACTTCAAAATTGAGCAAGATATGCATTGGAGAAGTTGGGAAATTTTTGTGAAATGGCCAAAATCATTTATCCTTGAAATTTCATTTTTGACAAAAGGGGCCCACTTTTTCCATTTGAATCAGCTTGGTCATGCTTCCCACGTGTCCCACATTTTATTTCAAATTTTAAAATAAATTTTTTCATTTTTATTTGATTTTATTGGATTTAATTCATTTTAAATCCTTTAAAATCAAATAAAATCAAGAAGGTTAATTAAGGGGCATATTTGGTCTTGATTAGCTTTGAATCATCATTATACAACATCCCAAATTTGTTTCAAGGCCTAATCAAGCAAGAATTCAAAATTGGTACAAAGATGGAAAGTTTGTTAATGGAGGTTTATGGCAAAATCTTATGTATGAATGCAAGGCTTCAAGGCCCTTAATTCCAATTGAAATATATTACATAATGCATATGCAAGTGATCAAAAAAAAAGGAACACAACCTAGAGAACTCTCCAAAACGAAAAAACAAAAAAAATTCCACAAAAAAAACCTCATATTCTCTTATACAAAATCCTGTACGGAGGCCACTCGATGGAAACCCCCACTTTTCTTCTTCTTGCACTGTAAATTCACTTTTCACGTGCAATTTCCCATGAACCAACTTTAACAAAAATCTCATCAACCAAAACAGAAACCTTACACAAGCTCATGTTCATACCGTTGACACAAGCTCAAAACTGATGCAACCACAAATCATCATCCTCTTGACAGCACCACAACAACATCATTGAGTCATGATAAAGCAACACAAAATTCTAACATTTTCAATTTCATTTATTCTATTTAATTTTCTTTTTGATTGTTTGAACTTTATCCATAAAATTCTTTGTGAAGATCAGGACTGGAATTTGGCTCTCTGAATCAGAAACAGAAGAACGAGAAGCGTCCAAATCGCAGTTCCGCCGCGCAACCGCGGACTCAACCGCCGCTTCCAGATCCGCTTCTGCCGCGACTTCGTGCTCCCTCCTAAATTGGGTCAACACCCCCATGGTTTGCACCACCTTTCATTTTTCCATTTTTCTTTTCTTCTTTTTATTTTAATTGTTTTTCTTTTGTTTTATTTAATTCACCAAAATTAATCTTAATAATAACACAAAACCAAAAAATCAGAAATCATTAAAAAATAAAAATATGTTTTATTTAATTTTTTTAATTCTTTAAATAGTTTTTGTAAATAAATTCCAATAAAACAATTAGTTTAAATTTAGGTTTTTAACTTTAATGTCTTTTTCTAAAATAATTATAAAAAAAACATAAAAATTAGGTTATTAGTATCTTTATTCTTTTCTCAATAAATAACTTTTTCTCCTTATTATTATTATTAATTAATTTTGTAAATAAATATGGCATTTAATTAATTAGGATAAATTAGGTTAAAACTTAAACATTTTTTTAATTAAAAACAAATTTAGAACTAGGCTTTTATTTTAATTTCAATTAACTTTCTTTATTTCATAAAATACCAAAAAAACATAAAAATAATCTCTTTTCTTTATTTAATCATTTATAATTTCTATTTAATTTCTTTAAAGGGTCCAACGCCCTCGCACTCTCGATTCTTATTTCTTTTCGCATTTATTTTTATTTCTTTTGTGGCTATAATGTATTTTCCCCAAAGCCTTGTAATAGATAATTAGGACATTTACTTTTCCGCACTTTTATTCAAATCGGGTCTTGGTTTAATTTGGCGATGTAGACCCGCGCCTTGTAATAGCGTAGGACCTTTATTTTTTTCGCCTTTTAATTTCCGCACCCTTTAAACTGCTAATCACATGAAAGAATGAATTCTCAAATAAAATCAAAGCGTAGCTCACCCAATACATGACAAGACAAATAATAACTGAAAATGACTCACAATTCACACACCACTCCTAGGGTACGCCTCACTGTTGCCTTGCCCCTCGAAACGTGGTCGTCGAGTACAGGACGTCTTAGTAAGTTCTTATGTCCATGAACATGGCATAAGGGTAGCTTCTAAGGTGTCCTACTGTTGCTCTGGTGATCACACTGTTGCCTTGCCCCTCGAAACGTGGTCGTCGAGTATAGGACGTCTTAGTGAGTCCTTATATTCCATTGATCTAGTTGCCTCGAACAAGTTGCCTCGGAACAAGTTGCCTCGGAACAGTTGCCTCGAAACGGTTGCCTCGGAATAAAAAGATCAATGGCATAAGGGTAGCTTCTAAGGTATCTTACTATTGCTCGGTGACCACACTGTCCCTAACCCTCGAATTGACCCGAACACCTCCAACGGTGGTGCTACCTACCTCTCAATGGTGGGATGGCACTACCTTAAGGACATTTACACAGACTAATTCCTTAGGGTAGGTAGATGACTCGTAGATACTTGCTCTAATTCAAAACAAATCAAAAACTTCTTTTCACACCGACACTTTGCAAAAAGCTTTTAAAAAACAATTTTTCAAACACTCTTGAGGACTGATACAAGAGTCGATCTGAAACTTTCAAAGAAACTTTTTCAAACCCACTCACCTTGAAAAGCAAACAAACATTTTCAAAACACAATGAGCAAGTATCTAAGAGCCCATGGATAACCATGGATAGAAAGGGTGCTAACACTTTCCCTTTCTATAAATCTACCTCCCGAACCGACAAACAATCTCAATAAGGAATTTTTCTGTGCTTTTGTCCTTTCCATGTTGGAGAAAATAAAAGACGGTGGCGACTCTTGCTTACCGCGACATTTCGCGAACCAGCGTTAAACAGTCAGTTCCAGATCCACCGATCACAGCAAGTGTGTCAATTTTCGGTTTATATTATCTTTGTACATGTTAATGGTGAGCTACTGTTGATTTTAAGTTAAGATAGATCTTGTCATGCATAGCCTATTATTCATACATCTAGCAGTTAATGGTTGCGGAAAATAAATTGCGGAAAATAAAGCTAAGTTATTACAAGGCATCGGGTATTTACATCGCCAAAAACAAACCCTTAAAATTAAATGCGAAAAAGTAAATAAAAGCGGTAAAATAAGGTCCTAAGTTAAAACTATTACATCCTCGGAGCAATTACAATTATATGGATCAAAACAATACGCGCGAGAAAATTGAACCGGAATGTCCTTTAGGGTTTTGACCCTTTTTTTGAACAAAGCATATTTTTGGTTTTTTTTTAATTAAGAATTAAGTCTAAATTGATAATGGAATTAAAGAAAATATTTTTGAGTTTTATTTTAATTGAGGAAATAAAATCAGAAATATTAAAAAAAAACTTAATTCTAAGTCAATTTTAATTTACTGCAAAATATGTTAAGATTAAACCTAATTAAAAAACTAAATTAATTGGTTAATGGTTTATTTACAAAAATAAAATAGTGAAGTTAATAAATATTATTTTTTTGTGTTTTCTGATTTTTATGAGAAAAATTAAGGGTTGATTAATTAACAATAAAAATAATGAAAACAAACTAAATAAAGAAAGAAAATAGAAGTAAACCAAAGGGGGGGTTGGGCCCCAAATCAGGAGGTTTGGTCAGCATTTTCTTGGCCCAAACATATTCCAGTCTGCTTTGACTTTCAGATTGCATGTGCGCTTGTTGGCCTGGGTTCATGATGAACCTCCATCCTGGACTATTGGATCTGAATCTGGAACCACTTGGCCTTTGAGATCTGGAGGTATATGGTACTCCCTGCCTGAAACGCTGCATATGAACGCCTGAAACAAAATGATAACAAAGTTTGGGGGACCTGGGATTCGAATCCAGGTCCCAAGGGGTCTTGCACTAACACGTTCACCAACCATCCAGTTTGTTCAATTGTCATTGGAATAAGAAATACATAATATATGGGAAATTCAATGAATATGCTGGAAAATAAGAAAGAACGCGCTAATATTTCAAACAGGCCAATCTGGCCATGCCATGTTATCGTCCCTGTCATGGGGACTGTGGCTAAAAATCCTTTGGCCTATACCAACAGACGATTGTCCGTAGCTATACATCATGCTGCCTCAAAATCTGCCACAAGCCACTAAAATGCAAACTAAAGGCATGGTTCTGCTCGCCTCTCCGCCCTGGTTCCAACCATGGTCCTTTTGTTGACCAATTTGCCCTGTAATGAAAATCCCTGAAAGAACCCTAAAATAATCTACCATGGCGTTTTGTGATATAGGGCATAATAATGAAATTGAATAATACAGAAACTTTGCAAATGATGTCAGGAGTTTAAATATGCAATTATTTTAAAGAATGAATGCAAGATTAAAGCTTTACGATTCCATGAATATGGCGGTTCAGAGTGATACTTACAGGGCTTTTTGGGGCAGGAGAGCACACGATAATGATTGGTACTGCTTCAGTGAGGTCCAAGGAAACAATTGGAACCTTTGTTTGATCCTGAAAAGGTCTCTAAGCGCAACTTCAGATCCAAGGTTCTCAAGCTTTTTTCTCAAAGTTGTGTGGTCGTTTCTGCAGAGTTTTTGTGCATTTTTTCGTCTGCCTACAGGGTTTCGTGTGTGTTTTTTTGTTTGTGAGTAGAGGTTTATATAGACAAAGGAATTTAGGTCAACATTTGTGTATCAAATCTTGGTCCATTATGATGAAGAGATTTGATTTGATTTCTTCATAAAGACTTGCTATATTTGATTCAATCACGTTCCAATCTATTTTAATGCGTTACTGCCAGCCTGTCATGAGCTGTTTGGGCCTCCAACATGATGAAAATCGAAAGCTGACTTACAAATCCACTTCCCTTCGATTGACACTCCCCCTGCTTCGATTGCATATTTGCAAGGGACACATGCCATTGTGAACTTTGGGTGAACCTGGACAGGTTAGGATATGTGTTTTTGCTTAGTCATGGTAGCCTACTTCATTCCTTCGATTCTGCCTTCTTTGCCAGCTTCAAAGTCCAATTCAAATCTATTTAGAACATTCCCTATTAGACAACTTTGACCAGCCCTTAGCCTTGTGATGATTCTAAGTTCTGATTCGAAGTGTTCAGAACTTCCTTCATCAGAGCATCTTAGATCAAGATAAACTTTGCCCTGAAATGCCATTCGAAGGTCATTTCGTTCTTATGTTCTGATTCAGGTAAAGTATGAAGTTCCAGTCGAAGGACCCTCTGAAGTACTAGTCGAAGCATTGTGAAATTGACCTGATCGAAGGGGTCCAACGCTCAATCGATGACTTGCAGACTAAAGCTTGATCGAAGGAGGTCCAGCGCTCAATCGAAGACTTGCAGACCAAAGCTTGATCGAAGGAGGTCCAGCGCTCAATCGAAGACTTGCAGACCAAAGCTTGATCGAAGGAGGTCCAGCGCTCAATCGAAGACTTGCAGACCAAAGCTTGATCGAAGGAGGTCCAGCGCTCAATCGAAGACTTACAGACCAAAGCTTGATCGAAGGGTTCCAAACACCTAATCGAAGCTTACTGATCAAAGCCTGATCGAAGAGTGCCAAATGCCCAATCAAAGACTGCTGAGTCAAGCCTGTATCGAAGGATTTTGGATACCCAATCGAAGACTTTTCCCATATGCCAATCGAAAGACGCTTTGTTCATCTTCAAAAAACTTTATTTTTCTTTAGGCAAGTGTTTGTGACCAACCATGTAAGGGAAGACCTTTGAAAACATGAGAGGGCAAATTTTGGGGTACAACAGTTGCCCCTGTTCAATTTTCTTAAACCTGAGGATATAGATTGGCTTTCAAGCCTTTCGTGATCCGAAGGTGGAAGATAATTGATCACTAGAGTGCCCAGAAATTTGCACTCGCATGGTGTAGTATCAACATTGTGACGTCGGGAATGGGCTTACAGATGCCATTTGGATATTGTTGGTAGGAGGATGGGCTTATAGATGCCATCTTCAGGAGTGTCGATCGCATAAGAGATTCCTTAGCGAGAACTTGCATACCTATTGTTTGTAGAAAATTCCGCTGGGGAAGTCTAACTTTTGTTGAGATCTAGGAACTGACTCGTGCTCAACGGGAGTATACCGTTGAGGTTATAGAACTTGTCCTGTCCGGTTCCAAGTATTAATCTTCAATCTCTTTGTGTAGATGGTTTTCCTGGCTTGTTACAGGTATTAATCTGGAACTTAAAAAGGTTGGCCGATGAGATAGTTGTCCTGGCTGGTTTCAGGTATTAATCTCTGACCTGAGAAAGAAAGGTCTTCCTGGCTTGTTACAGGTATTAAACTTCAATCTCTTCATGTAGATAATTTTCCTGGCTTGCTACAGGTATTAATCTACAATCAGTCATCCACAGATATTTTCCTGGCTTGTTACAAGTATTAATTTGGGACTTAAAAAGGTTGGCCGATGAGATAGTTGTCCTGGCTGGTTTCAGTTATTAATCTCTGACCTGAGAAAGAAAGGTCTTCCTGGATTGTTACAGGTGTTAATCTTCAATCTCTTCATGTAGATAATTTTCCTGGCTTGTTACAGGTATTAATCTACAATCAGTCGTCCACAGATATTTTCCTGGCTTGTTACAGGTATTAATCTGGGACCTGAAAAGGTTGGTCGATGAGATAGTTGTCCTGGCTGGTTTCAGGTATTAATCTCTGACTTGAGAAAGAAAGATAATTTTCCTGGCTGGTTTCAGGTGTTAATCTTCAATCTCTTCATGTAGATAATTTTCCTGGCTTGTTACAGGTGTTAATCTACAATCAGTCGTCCACAGATATTTTCCTGGCTTGCTACAGGTATTAAACTGGGACTTGGAAAAGTTGATGGTAACCATATTTTGATTGACCTTCTCCTGAAAAAGGTAAACGTTAGCTGTATGCAATGTCATGATGCATGATGTTTTAGCTGGGAAAATAAATCCCGGAGTTGTTGGAGAATAGAGTTGAGTCTGGATGATTGTCAGAATTGTATCTGCATCTGGAGTGTATCTGAAATGTATTTCAATGAGTGACAGAATGACATCCGAATTTGGATCATATCTGGACTGTAATTTGAATGAGTGACAGAATGACATCCGAATCTGGATCGTATCTGGATTGTATTTTGAATGAGTGACAGAATGACATCCGAATCTGGATCGTATCTGGACTGTATTTTGAATGAGTCTGGAATAAGTATCAGAATGTCATCCATATCTGGGTCGCATCTGAACTGTCTCTAGAAGGAGTCTGGAATAAGTATCAGAATGTCAGCCATATCTGGGTCGCATCTGAACTGTCTTTGAAACATGTATTGAGTGAGTGTCAGAATGACATCCGTCTCTGGATCGTATCTGAACTATATTTGAAATATGCATTAAATGAGTGTCAGAATGACATCCGTCTCTGGATCGTATCTGAACTGTATATAAAACATGTATTGAATGAGTTTCAGAATGACATTTGTCTCTAGATCGTATCTGAACTGTCTCTAGAAGGGATCTCAGAAGATGATGATCTTTGCATGTTGATTGATCTTTCCTGAAAAGGTAAAGAGTCAGTTGTATGAAATGTCATGATGTATGCATTGTCATGATGTATGCATTGTGTAATGATGTTCTCAAAATAAAATGAGATTTGTGTCACATGTATTTTTTATGCATATGTTATGAATGTTGTTGAAGTGTAATTTTGTCTTGGACTTTGCTCAAAATGTTTCCACTGGGGATCCCTGCTTTGTTGTTTGAGGAGAACTCCGTTGGGGGATATTGAAAACTCTGTGGGGAGTATGCTTATTTCTGCTTGGGAAAAGAGTTTAGGAGTCTTAGTCGTCTGTTTCTCTACTGGGGAGTCGAAGTTGAACTGATATCTGGTCGGGTTCAGGTTTCGCAGTAACTTGTTGGGGATTGTAGAGTAGTCTATTGGGGAAGAGGAGTTGTGGTCTTTTGATTTGTAGTAGTCGGAGAGGCAAACTCAAGCTGTGGAATCCTGGTGTTGTTGCGGAAATAAACCCTGTCGTCAGTCCGCTAGAGAGGTGACATCTTCATTGGGGGAAGTCCTCGAGGATTCTTGAGGTTGATTCAGTTGGGGAAAGGTTTTCAGATATTAAACCCTTACTGGGAGTCATCCTATGAGAAGGATTTTGGGGATATTTGTCATTGCCCCTAGTAGCAAGTGTTTGTGACATTGCCAAAAAATGTTTAATTGTACATAACCCTTCACCGAGATTGATGTTCAATGCCCCAAGTGACGGAGATGGAGACTTGCCCCTGGTTACTCTGCACTTCTTTAGAGATTTCTTGAAATCTTGACTGGACTGCCCCAGGTGTGCTGGATAGTGACATGTCGAGTTCCCTTGTTGATAGGAGATTTGTCAATGGAAGTGTCATCCTTTTTGAAGTGATTTTGTTCACTGAGAGGGCTTTCGTTCACCGGATATTCGTTGTGATAATTTCTCCGTTGTCAAACAAATAGCCAAATGCAAACAAATATTCAAATAATGCAAAGTTTATGCTTGTCTCGAAGTTTTGAAAAATGAGTTTTTTAGCAAAAAACTTTTTATAAGACAAATTCAACACAAGATTTAGGGCAAAGCCTTACAGGAGTCAGGATACCTTTTGTAACAGTATGCTTTTGAACTAACCCATGCTTCAATTAGGACTTTTGAAGGGTTGTAACGTGGCTTGGTTCACGGTTTAAGAAACAAAGGATAAAGGCTCAAAGTATATTTGTACCCACCCGCTCTTCGTGATGTTCTTCAATCCTAAACTCAGTTAATTGTGCATCGAACTCTATTCGAATTTGGAACAACGTTTTGGTGATGGTTCACACAAGTTGGATTTTTGAAGGCTGTCGTCATTTTTTGCAACATTTTCCATGTTGTCGAGGATTTGTAATGACCTCGTTCTTTTGATTTATTATCCCTAATTTTTGCCTGACTGTTCCTGTTTTCGAGATTACAGTCAGCGGGATGCCCCCAAATTTCTTGAGCCTTCTTTATAGGTTTTGGCTCAGTGGGCTTCTCTCTTTTGAGAGATTGACTGCCTATGAGATAAGGAACTACCACTGTCTTTTGATTCCAGAGGAATGCTTTTGATGTCGTTCGTTGTATTATGAACTGAGAGTTTTGTGACTTAAGTGCGCATCTTTTGAATTAACTGAGAGACTACCCTGCCCCAGGTTTAAATTAAAGGTTTCAATTTGTGTTTAAAACAGAAAACTCCTACTTCTTTGGCTCGAAGGGGTTGACTAGGGATTATCTTCCTTATAACTCCAGTGTTTAGGATTTGAAAGGAACGCATGTACATCGTCAGCAAGGTCTGTCCAAAAGCATACTGTATCAGATTATGGCATTGTTTCGTCATCCTCCCTCTAAAGGCTTGTAACTTTTAGCAAGAGTTGAATGTCATAAAGTGAGTAAAAAGCATATTAAATGTAATTAAAATGATTGGATCAAATCAAGACAAACATATGCAATGTATTAATGAAACAAAGTTTGGCATTAATAGATAATTGTTTGAATAACAAAGAGATTACAACTTGAAAATTCAAATGAACAAAAGCTTTCAATGATTCGTCATAGGAGCAGCGATTAAGTTTGGAGTCTCTGGAGGGTCAAACTTGATCTCCTTGGCATCAATCATGTCTTGGATCTTGTTCTTCAAAGCCCAACAGTTGTTTGTGTCATGTCCCGGACTGTCAGAGTGGTATGCACACCTTTCATTGGGATGATAGGTAGGAGCGGAAGTATTTGGGTTCTGGAGAGGAGGCTTTAACGTAATCAGCTCTGCCTTCAACATGTGTTGTAGCGCTTGACTCAGTCACATGTTGATCTTAGTGAATTGTCTTTTAGGCATGACCTCCTTACCCTGATGCCCCTGTCTTTGTTGAGCAGACGTAGGATTAGAGATCAAGATTTCTCCTACATATTGGTCATGAAGACCCTTTTGACCATACACAGCGTTGGACACTTTCTTCCCATTGTAGGGCTTTTTCTGAGCATCAGAAGGTGTAGCTTCTTGAATCATCCCACTTTTGATGCCAGCTTCGACCCTTTCGCCGGTCAGTATTAGCTCGGTGAACTCGGCTGAAGAGCTTCCGATCAAGTGGTTAAAGAATGGACCAGACAGATTCCCCAAAAACATATCAACAAGTTCACGATCAGCTAGAGGTGGTTGCACCCTTCCGGCAAGGTGTCTCCATTTTTTAGCGTAGTCCTTAAAGCCTTCGCCTATACCCATAGACATACCCTAAAGCTGAGTACGCGTGGGAGCAAGGTCGGCATTATACTGGTATTGCTTGTAAAAAGTAGCAGCAAGGTCCTCCCAATTGCGGATGTTAGCTCCATCCAGCTGATAGAACCACTCAAGCTGAGTCCCTGAGAGACTGTCTTGAAAGAAATTGATCCACAAGTTCTTATCAGCAGTGTAAGGTTGGATCTTCCTCACATATGACCGGAGATGCAACTTCGAACAGGAAGCTCCGTCATACTTGGCAAAGGCAGGTGACTTGAACTTATGGGGAATCACCACCCCAGAGGATAGACCTAGATCTCCGAAGTCCTGACCGGGAACCTTCTGTATCTCCATAGCGCTTAAACGGTCTTCCAGCTGTTTGTACTTATCCTCAGCAGGAGGATACTGTTCTTCATCATAGTCCGTCCCGTTGTCGGAGACCATAGGGCTAGGAGCCCTCCTTTCTTGTGGGTTGTCTTTCCTTTCAGATGGGGAGGTCAGATCAACTTTGTTCTGCAGCCCGTTTCCAAACCCGCGTCCAGTATTGAACAGGATGGTCCTCTTTTTCTTCTTCTTCCTCTCTTTCAGAATCAGGGTCTTCAGGTCCTGCTGACCCTTAGCTAGGCTCATGACCGACTCTTGAAATTGGGCATTCTGGGCCTAGAGGGCCTTGATAGCTTGCTCAGCGGAAGGTTCAGTAGACATGATGATTGCTGAAATAAACAGCGAAGAAGATAAGAGACCTGTACTGGGAGACCTGTTATGCAATGATATGTATGATATATGTATGCAATGTTTTCAAGGATCTCACTGGGTAAACAAGAAACGGTTAGAATTTGAATCTGATAGCTTGATTGAAGGAACTTCATGTTGCTGAGAATCCTTCTTCAAGAGTCAAGCTCACCATATCGAGTGGGTCATAGCCCCTGACTCAAGTTATCATGCTTGGATTTCTAGACAACCTTGGCTAGAGGAAAATAAATCCCCTTTGCCCCTTGCGAGCCATTTGATTTACCATAACCTGCATCACAGACCCTTGAGATCCTTTAAATGGTTAAAGAAATGCTAAGGCATGATGTTATGATGTGTATGTTATGTGTTTAAGCAAAAGTGTGAGGTGATGTAAGTAAGCCCTGTAATAAATCCAGATTATTAGATAAGGACTGTAAACAAAACCTGCAAGGAACCCATGTTGTCAGATAACAAGTATGTGCAAGTAGTTCAAGTTTGAAGGCACACAAGTCACACATATAGCCTTAAGTTTAGGTTGGCGTGGAGTTTAGGCATTACCCTCTTTCAGTTTAGTTGGTTTAAACCTGTCCTAAAAATAGTAATCGGGTTCTAGAGGATATCAATATCACTGACTACCCTCAATCGGTCATAATTCCAGTTTAGAAACCTTTTCTTGCGGCCGGAATCATCGCGAGAGTTTAGTCTCAATAAGTGTAGCATACTGCTACTATTCTATGCCCAAGTTGGTCAATTTAAGGTTCTAAGGTTAGTTGGTGCTTAATGTCTCCTTAGAAGATCCATATTCTCCTCGTTTCAACACAAGGGATATCGGTACAGACTAAGGTGCCACACCAATGTAGCTACTGCTTCACTCGTGTCGGTATACGCCGGACAGATCCCTCATAGTTTATTGCTACTTACCTAAAGGGTATCCCCAGATCCGGGTTAGGATCTATAGAACTCCGATACAAGCCCACAAAATTAAAGCATACAAAGCATACAATTGAAAACATAGTGATCTAATCCTAAGGTACACCTCACTTATAATATTCCCCAGCAGAGTCGTCAGTTTTGTGATCAGTGGGAATGAGAACTGACTGTTTTGGAAGGCTGGTTCGCGTTTGCGTTTGTTTTTGCAAAATGTCGCGGTAAGCAAGAGTCGCCACCGTCTTTTATTTTATCCAACAAGGAAAGGACAAAAGCACAGAAAAATTCCTTTTCGAGATGTTTCTCAGGTTCGGGAGGTAGATTATAGAAAGGGAAGGTGTTAGCACCCTTTCTATCCGTGGTTATCCACGGGCTCTTAGGTACTTGCTCATTGTGTTTTCAAAAGTTTGCTTTTCTTTGTGATTGTGGGTTTGAAAAGAGTTTTTGTTTGAAAGAGAGTGTAAGTGCGAAAAGTTTTGTTTTTGTTTTCAAAAGAGCAAGTACTTAAGAATATTTACCTACTCAAAAAGGAATTAAACTGTGCAAATGTCCTTTAGACAATGCTATCCCACTATTGAGGAGTAGGTAGCACCGTCGTTGGATTTTTTGGGACAATTCGATTTTAGGGATGTGTGGTCACTAAAGCAAAGTTAGGACGCCTTAGCGGTAACCTTAATGTCTTAGATCATTTTATCCGAGGCAACCGTTTCGAGGCAACTTATGATCTTTGGACAAAAGGACGACCTCTAAAACTTCCTATACTCAATGACCACGTTCGAGGCAACCAAGTGAGGCGTACCCTAGGAGTGGCATGTGCAAGTGTTGTACCCCAAAATTTGCCCTCCCATAATCTTCAAAGTTTTGACAAGCATCACCTCAAATGGTTCAAAGTCTACTCAAGGGCTACCCAGTCAACCATCCTCCTAAGCCAGTCAAACTAGGGTTTTTGGTTCCTGCAAGGAAGTTGAGGTTTTCAAGGGCTCAATCAAGTCCCATGCTCATACACATTGTCAATCACCTACATGTCAAGTTTCAAGGCTCACAAGGTCAAGTTGCACAGTCAAAAAACCTAATTGCTCAACAGTCAACTGTAGGGGCAAAATGGTCATTTGGCAGTCAAAAGTCAAAATTTTTGGTCAACATCTTATTTTGAAGCCACAAACATCATTTGATCAATGCTTGATCATGATTCTCAAAGTATGGCTTAAAAAGTCTCAAGATGCAAAAGTTTCTATTTTTGGACAGTTGAAAAGTCAACTGTAACTTGACCAAAGCATAACTTTTTCATGGTTCATCAGAAAAATTCCATCCAATGCTCATCTTGAAGGGGAAGACATTTCCTACAATTCATCTTCACATTCCAAGTCCAAGAAATGCTCTCACAAAAAGTTATCAATTTCAACATTATAGGTCATTTTCAAAAGTCAACAAAAAGGCACTTTAAGTCAAAGACCATAACTTGAGATTGGTAAATCAAAATGACATGGGACCAAAGACATTGGTTAGAGGACTTCAAGACCTTTCCAAAATGTCCAAGAACATGTTCATAACTTCAAAATTGAGCAAGATATGCATTGGAGAAGTTGGGAAATTTTTATGAAATGGCCAAAATCATTTATCCTTGAAATTTCATTTTTGACAAAAGGGGCCCACTTTTTCCATTTGAATCAGCTTGGCCATGCTTCCCACGTGTCCCACATTTTATTTCAATTTTTAAAATTAATTTTTTCATTTTTATTTGATTTTATTGGATTTAATTCATTTTAAATCCTTTAAAATCAAATAAAAATCAAGAAGGTTAATTAAGGGGCATATTTGGTCTTGATTAGCTTTGAATCATCATTATACAACATCCCAAATTTGTTTCAAGGCCTAATCAAGCAAGAATTCAAAATTGGTACAAAGATGGAAAGTTTGTTAATGGAGGTTTATGGCAAAATCTTATGTATGAATGCAAGGCTTCAAGGCCCTTAATTCCAATTGAAATATATTACATAATGCATATGCAAGTGATCAAAAAAAAAGGAACACAACCTAGAGAACTCTCTAAAACAAAAAAAACAAAAAAAATTCCACAAAAAAAACCTCATATTCTCTTATACAAAATCCTGTACGGAGGCCACTCGATGGAAACCCCCACTTTTCTTCTTCTTGCACTGTAAATTCACTTTTCACGTGCAATTTCCCATGAACCAACTTTAACAAAAATCTCATCAACCAAAACAGAAACCTTACACAAGCTCATGTTCATACCGTTGACACAAGCTCAAAACTGATGCAACCACAAATCATCATCCTCTTGACAGCACCACAACAACATCATTGAGTCATGATAAAGCAACACAAAATTCTAACATTTTCAATTTCATTTATTCTATTTAATTTTCTTTTTGATTGTTTGAACTTTATCCATAAAATTCTTTGTGAAGATCAGGACTGGAATTTGGCTCTCTGAATCATAAACAGAAGAACGAGAAGCGTCCAAATCGCAGTTCCACCGCGCAACCGCGGACTCAACCGCCGCTTCCAGATCTGCTTCTGCCGCGACTTCGTGCTCCCTCCTAAATTGGGTCAACACCCCCATGGTTTGCATCACCTTTCATTTTTCCATTTTTCTTTTCTTCTTTTTATTTTAATTGTTTTTCTTTTGTTTTATTTAATTCACCAAAATTAATCTTAATAATAACACAAAACCAAAAAATCAGAAATCATTAAAAAATAAAAATATGTTTTATTTAATTTTTTTAATTCTTTAAATAGTTTTTGTAAATAAATTCCAATAAAACAATTAGTTTAAATTTAGGTTTTTAACTTTAATGTCTTTTTCTAAAATAATTATAAAAAAAACATAAAAATTAGGTTATTAGTATCTTTATTCTTTTCTCAATAAATAACTTTTTCTCCTTATTATTATTATTAATTAATTTTGTAAATAAATATGGCATTTAATTAATTAGGATAAATTAGGTTAAAACTTAAACATTTTTTTAATTAAAAACAAATTTAGAACTAGGCTTTTATTTTAATTTCAATTAACTTTCTTTATTTCATAAAATACCAAAAAAACATAAAAATAATCTCTTTTCTTTATTTAATCATTTATAATTTCTATTTAATTTCTTTAAAGGGTCCAACGCCCTCGCACTCTCGATTCTTATTTCTTTTCGCATTTATTTTTATTTCGTTTGTGGATATAATGTATTTGCCCCAAAGCCTTGTAATAGATAATTATGACATTTACTTTTCCGCACTTTTATTCAAATCGGGTCTTGGTTTAATTTGGCGATGTAGACCCGCGCCTTGTAATAGCGTAGGACCTTTATTTTTTTTCGCCTTTTAATTTCCGCACCCTTTAAACTGCTAATCACATGAAAGAATGAATTCCCAAATAAAATCAAAGCGTAGCTCACCCAATACATGACAAGACAAATAATAACTGAAAATGACTCACAATTCACACACCACTCCTAGGGTACGCCTCACTGTTGCCTTGCCCCTCGAAACGTGGTCGTCGAGTACAGGACGTCTTAGTAAGTCCTTATGTCCATGAACATGGCATAAGGGTAGCTTCTAAGGTGTCCTACTGTTTCTCTGGTGATCACACTGTTGCCTTGCCCCTCGAAACGTGGTCGTCGAGTATAGGACGTCTTAGTGAGTCCTTATGTTCCATTGATCTAGTTGCCTCGAACAAGTTGCCTCGGAACAAGTTGCGTCGGAACAGTTGCCTCGAAACGGTTGCCTCGGAATAAAAAGATCAATGGCATAAGGGTAGCTTCTAAGGTATCTTACTATTGCTCGGTGACCACACTGTCCCTAACCCTCGAATTGACCCGAACACCTCCAACGGTGGTGCTACCTACCTCTCAATGGTGGGATGGCACTACCTTAAGGACATTTACACAGACTAATTCCTTAGGGTAGGTAGATGACTCGTAGATACTTGCTCTAATTCAAAACAAATCAAAAACTTCTTTTCACACCGACACTTTGCAAAAAGCTTTCAAAAAACTATTTTTCAAACACTCTTGTGGACTGATACAAGAGTCGATCTGAAACTTTCAAAGAAACTTTTTCAAACCCACTCACCTTGAAAAGCAAACAAACATTTTGAAAACACAATGAGCAAGTATCTAAGAGCCCATGGATAACCATGGATAGAAAGGGTGCTAACACTTTCCCTTTCTATAAATCTACCTCCCGAACCGACAAACAATCTCAATAAGGAATTTTTCTGTGCTTTTGTCCTTTCCATGTTGGAGAAAATAAAAGACGGTGGCGACTCTTGCTTACCGCGACATTTCGCGAACCAGCGTTAAACAGTCAGTTCCAGATCCACCGATCACAGCAAGTGTGTCAATTTTCGGTTTATATTATCTTTGTACATGTTAATGGTGAGCTACTGTTGATTTTAAGTTAAGATAGATCTTGTCATGCATAGTCTATTATTCATACATCTAGCAGTTAATGGTTGCGGAAAATAAATTGCGGAAAATAAAGCTAAGTTATTACAAGGCGTCGGGTATTTACATCGCCAAAAACAAACCCTTAAAATTAAATGCGAAAAAGTAAATAAAAGCGGTAAAATAAGGTCCTAAGTTAAAACTATTACATCCTCGGAGCAATTACAATTATATGGATCAAAACAATACGCGCGAGAAAATTGAACCGGAATGTCCTTTAGGGTTTTGACCCTTTTTTTGAACAAAGCATATTTTTGGTTTTTTTTTAATTAAGAATTAAGTCTAAATTGATAATGGAATTAAAGAAAATATTTTTGAGTTTTATTTTAATTGAGGAAATAAAATCAGAAATATTAAAAAAAACTTAATTCTAAGTCAATTTTAATTTACTGCAAAATATGTTAAGATTAAACCTAATTAAAAAACTAAATTAATTGGTTAATGGTTTATTTACAAAAATAAAATAGTGAAGTTAATAAATATTATTTTTTTGTGTTTTCTGATTTTTATGAGAAAAATTAAGGGTTGATTAATTAACAATAAAAATAATGAAAACAAACTAAATAAAGAAAGAAAATAGAAGTAAACCAAAGGGGGGGTTGGGCCCCAAATCAGGAGGTTTGGTCAGCATTTTCTTGGCCCAAACATATTCCAGTCTGCTTTGACTTTCAGATTGCATGTGCGCTTGTTGGCCTGGGTTCATGATGAACCTCCATCCTGGACTATTGGATCTGAATCTGGAACCACTTGGCCTTTGAGATCTGGAGGTATATGGTACTCCCTGCCTGAAACGCTGCATATGAACGCCTGAAACAAAATGATAATAAAGTTTGGGGGACCTGGGATTCGAATCCAGGTCCCAAGGGGTCTTGCACTAACACGTTCACCAACCAGCCAGTTTGTTCAATTGTCATTGGAATAAGAAATAAATAATATATGGGAAAATCAATGAATATGCAGGAAAATAAGAAAGAACGCGCTAATATTTCAAACAGACCAATCTGGCCATGCCATGTTATCGTCCCTGTCATGGGGACTGTGGCTAAAAATCCTTTGGCCTATACCAACAGACGATTGTCCGTAGCTATACATCATGCTGCCTCAAAATCTGCCACAAGCCACTAAAATGCAAACTAAAGGCATGGTTCTGCTCGCCTCTCCGCCCTGGTTCCAACCATGGTCCTTTTGTTGACCAATTTGCCCTGTAATGAAAATCCCTGAAAGAACCCTAAAACAATCTACCATGGCATTTTGTGATATAGGGCATAATAATGAAATTGAATAATACAGAAACTTTGCAAATGATGTCAGGAGTTCAAATATGCAATTATTTTAAAGAATGAATGCAAGATTAAAGCTTTACGATTCCATGAATATGGCGGTTCAGAGCGATACTTACAGGGCTTTTTGGGGCAGGAGAGCACACGATAATGATTGGTACTACTTCAGTGAGGTCCAAGGAAACAATTGGAACCTTTGTTTGATCCTGAAAAGGTCTCTAAGCGCAACTTCAGATCCAAGGTTCTCAAGCTTTTTTCTCAAAGTTGTGTGGCCGTTTCTGCAGAGTTTTTGTGCATTTTTTCGTCTGCCTACAGGGTTTCGTGTGTGTTTTTTTGTTTGTGAGCAGAGGTTTATATAGACAAAGGAATTTAGGTCAACATTTGTGTATCAAATCTTGGTCCATTATGATGAAGAGATTTGATTTGATTTCTTCATAAAGACTTGCTATATTTGATTCAATCACGTTCCAATCTATTTTCATGCGTTACTGCCAGCCTGTCATGAGCTGTTTGGGCCTCCAACATGATGAAAATCGAAAGCTGACTTACAAATCCACTTCCCTTCGATTGACACTCCCCCTGCTTCGATTGCATATTTGCAAGGGACACATGCCATTGTGAACTTTGGGTGAACTTGGACAGGTTAGGATATGTGTTTTTGCTTAGTCATGGTAGCCTACTTCATTCCTTCGATTCTGCCTTCTTTGCCAGCTTCAAAGTCCAATTCGAATCTATTTAGAACATTCCCTATTAGACAACTTTGACCAGCCCTTGGCCTTGTGATGAGTCTAAGTTCTGATTCGAAGTGTTCAGAACTTCCTTCATCAGAGCATCTTAGATCAAGATAAACTTTGCCCTGAAATGCCATTCGAAGGTCATTTCGTTCTTATGTTCTGATTCAGGTAAAGTATGAAGTTCCAGTCGAAGGACCCTCTGAAGTACTAGTCGAAGCATTGTGAAATTGACCTGATCGAAGGGGTCCAACGCTCAATCGATGACTTGCAGACTAAAGCTTGATCGAAGGAGGTCCAGCGCTCAATCGAAGACTTGCAGACCAAAGCTTGATCAAAGGAGGTCCAGCGCTCAATCGAAGACTTGCAGACCAAAGCTTGATCGAAGGAGGTCCAGCGCTCAATCGAAGACTTGCAGACCAAAGCTTGATCGAAGGAGGTCCAGCGCTCAATCGAAGACTTACAGACCAAAGCTTGATCGAAGGGTTCCAAACACCTAATCGAAGCTTACTGATCAAAGCCTGATCGAAGAGTGCCAAATGCCCAATCGAAGACTGCTGAGTCAAGCCTGTATCGAAGGATTTTGGATACCCAATCGAAGACTTTTCCCATATGCCAATCGAAAGACGCTTTGTTCATCTTCAAAAAACTTTATTTTTCTTTAGGCAAGTGTTTGTGATCAACCATGTAAGGGAAGACCTTTGAAAACATGAGAGGGCAAATTTTTGGGTACAACAGTTGCCCCTGTTCAATTTTCTTAAACCTGAGGATATAGATTGGCTTTCAAGTCTTTCGTGATCCGAAGGTGGAAGATAATTGAACACTAGAGTGCCCAGAAATTTGCACTCGCATGGTGTAGTATCAGCATTGTGACGTCGGGAATGGGCTTACAGATGCCATTTGGATATTGTTGGTAGGAGGATGGGCTTATAGATGCCATCTTCAGGAGTGTCGATCGCATAAGAGATTCCTTAGCAAGAACTTGCATACCTATTGTTTGTAGAAAATTCCGTTGGGGAAGTCTAACTTTTGTTGAGATCTAGGAACTGACTCGTGCTCAACGGGAGTATACCGTTGAGGTTATAGAACTTGTCCTGTCTGGTTTCAAGTATTAATCTTCAATCTCTTTGTGTAGATGGTTTTCCTGGCTTGTTACAGGTATTAATCTGGAACTTAAAAAGGTTGGCCGATGAGATAGTTGTCCTGGCTGGTTTCAGGTATTAATCTCTGACCTGAGAAAGAAAGGTCTTCCTGGCTTGTTACAGGTATTAAACTTTAATCTCTTCATGTAGATAATTTTCCTGGCTTGCTAAAGGTATTAATCTACAATCAGTCATCCACAGATATTTTCCTGGCTTGCTACAGGTATTGAGCTGGGACTTAAAAAGGTTGGCCGATGAGATAGCTGTCCTGGCTGGTTTCAGGTATTAATCTCTGACCTGAGAAAGAAATGTCTTCCTAGCTTGTTACAGGTGTTAATCTTCAATCTCTTCGTGTAGATAATTTTCCTGGCTTGTTACAGGTATTAATCTACAATCAGTCGTCCACAGATATTTTCCTGGCTTGTTACAGGTATTAATTTGGGACTTAAAAAGGTTGGCCGATGAGATAGTTGTCCTGGCTGGTTTCAGTTATTAATCTCTGACCTGAGAAAGAAAGGTCTTCCTGGATTGTTACAGGTGTTAATCTTCAATCTCTTCGTGTAGATAATTTTCCTGGCTTGTTACAGGTATTAATCTACAATCAATCGTCCACAGATATTTTCCTGGCTTGTTACAGGTATTAATCTGGGACCTGAAAAGGTTGGTCGATGAGATAGTTGTCCTGGCTGGTTTCAGGTATTAATCTCTGACTTGAGAAAGAAAGATAATTTTCCTGGCTGGTTTCAGGTGTTAATCTTCAATCTCTTCATGTAGATAATTTTCCTGGCTTGTTACAGGTGTTAATCTACAATCAGTCGTCCACAGATATTTTCCTGGCTTGCTACAGGTATTAAACTGGGACTTGGAAAAATTGATGGTAACCATATTTTGATTGACCTTCTCCTGAAAAAGGTAAACGTTAGCTGTATGCAATGTCATGATGCATGATGTTTTAGCTGGGAAAATAAATCCCGGAGTTGTTGGAGAATAGAGTTGAGTCTGGATGATTGTCAGAATTGTATCTGCATCTGGAGCGTATCTGAAATGTATTTGAATGAATGACAGAATGACATCCGAATTTGGATCATATTTGGACTGTAATTTGAATGAGTGACAGAATGACATCCGAATCTGGATCGTATCTGGATTGTATTTTGAATGAGTGACAGAATGACATCCGAATCTGGATCGTATCTGGACTGTATTTTGAATGAGTCTGGAATAAGTATCAGAATGTCATCCATATCTGGGTCGCATCTGAACTGTCTCTAGAAGGAGTCTGGAATAAGTATCAGAATGTCAGCCATATCTGGGTCGCATCTGAACTGTCTTTGAAACATGTATTGAGTGAGTGTCAGAATGACATCCATCTCTGGATCGTATCTGAACTATATTTGAAATATGCATTAAATGAGTGTCAGAATGACATCCGTCTCTGGATCGTATCTGAACTGTATATAAAACATGTATTGAATGAGTTTCAGAATGACATTTGTCTCTAGATCGTATCTGAACTGTCTCTAGAAGGGATCTCAGAAGATGATGATCTTTGCATGTTGATTGATCTTTCCTGAAAAGGTAAAGAGTCAGTTGTATGAAATGTCATGATGTATGCATTGTCATGATGTATGCATTGTGTAATGATGTTCTCAAAATAAAATGAAATTTGTGTCACATGTATTTTTTATGCATATGTTATGAATGTTGTTGAAGTGTAATTTTGTCTTGGACTTTGCTCAAAATGTTTCCACTGGGGATCCCTGATTTATTGTTTGAGGAGAACTCCGTTGGGGGATATTGAAAACTCTGTGGGGAGTATGCTTATTTCTGCTTGGGAAAAGAGTTTAGGAGTCTTAGTCGTCTGTTGCTCTACTGGGGAGTCGAAGTTGAACTGATATCTGGTCGGGTTCAGGTTTCGCAGTAACTTGTTGGGGATTGTAGAGTAGTCTACTGGGGAAGAGGAGTTGTGGTCCTTTGATTTGTAGTAGTCGGAGAGGCAAACTCAAGCTGGGGAATCCTGGTGTTGTTGCGGAAATAAACCCTGTCGTCAGTCCGCTAGAGAGGTGACATCTTCATTGGGGGAAGTCCTCGAGGATTCTTGAGGTTGATTCAGTTAGGGAAAGGTTTTCAGATATTAAACCCTTACTGGGAGTCATCCTATGAGAAGTATTTTGGGGATATTTGTCATTGCCCCTAGTAGCAAGTGTTTGTGACATTTCCAAAAAATGTTTAATTGTACATAACCCTTCACCGAGATTGATGTTCAATGCCCCAAGTGACGGAGATGGAGACTTGCCCCTGGTTACTCTGCACTTCTTTAGAGATTTCTTGAAATCTTGACTGGACTGCCCCAGGTGTGCTGGATAGTGACATGTCGAGTTCCCTTGTTGATAGGAGATTTGTCAATGGAAGTGTCATCCTTTTTGAAGTGATTTTGTTCACTGAGAGGGCTTTCGTTCACCGGATATTCGTTGTGTGAATTTCTCCGTTGTCAAACAAATAGCCAAATGCAAACAAATATTCAAATAATGCAAAGTTTATGCTTGTCTCGAAGTTTTGAAAAATGAGTTTTTTAGCAAAAAACTTTTTATAAGACAAATTCAACACAAGATTTAGGGCAAAGCCTTACAGGAGTCAGGATACCTTTTGTAACAGTATGCTTTTGAACTAACCCATGCTTCAATTAGGACTTTTGAAGGGTTGTAACGTGGCTTGGTTCACGGTTTAAGAAACAAAGGATAAAGGCTCAAAGTATATTTGTACCCACCCGCTCTTCGTGATGTTCTTCAATCCTAAACTCAGTTAATTGTGCATCGAACTCTATTCGAATTTGGAACGACGTTTTGGTGATGGTTCACACAAGTTGGATTTTTGAAGGCAGTCGTCATTTTTTGCAACATTTTCCATGTTGTCGAGGATTTGTAATGACCTCGTTCTTTTGATTTATTATCCCTAATTTTTGCCTGACTGTTCCTGTTTTCGAGATTACAGTCAGCGGGATGCCCCCAAATTTCTTGAGCCTTCTTTATAGGTTTTGGCTCAGTGGGCTTCTCTCTTTTGAGAGATTGACTGCCTATGAGATAAGGAACCACCACTGTCTTTTAATTCCAGAGGAATGCTTTTGATGTCGTTCGTTGTATTATGAACTGAGAGTTTTGTGACTTAAGTGCGCATCTTTTGAATTAACTGAGAGACTACCCTGCCCCAGGTTTAAATTAAAGGTTTCAATTTGTGTTTAAAACAGAAAACTCCTACTTCTTTGGCTCGAAGGGGTTGACTAGGGATTATCTTCCTTATAACTTCAGTGTTTAGGATTTGAAAGGAACGCATGTACATCGTCAGCAAGGTCTGTCCAAAAGCATACTGTATCAGATTATGGCATTGTTTCGTCATCCTCCCTCTAAAGGCTTGTAACTTTTAGCAAGAGTTGAATGTCATAAAGTGAGTAAAAAGCATAGTTTAAATGTAATTAAAATGATTGGATCAAATCAAGACAAACATATGCAATGTATTAATGAAACAAAGTTTGGCATTAATAGATAATTGTTTGAATAACAAAGAGATTATAACTTGAAAATTCAAATGAACAAAAGCTTTCAATGATTCGTCATAGGAGCAGTGATTAAGTTTGGAGTCTCTGGAGGGTCAAACTTGATCTCCTTGGCATCAATCATGTCTTGGATCTTGTTCTTCAAAGCCCAACAGTTGTTTGTGTCATGTCCCGGACTGTCAGAGTGGTATGCACACCTTTCATTGGGATGATAGGTAGGAGCGGAAGTATTTGGGTTCCGGAGAGGAGGCTTTAACGTAATCAGCTCTGCCTTCAACATGTGTTGTAGCGCTTGACTCAGTCACATGTTGATCTTAGTGAATTGTCTTTTAGGCATGACCTCCTTACGCTGATGCCCCTGTCTTTGTTGAGCAGACGTAGGATTAGAGATCAAGATTTCTCCTACATATTGGTCATGACGACCCTTTTGACCATACACAGCGTTGGACACTTTCTTCCCATTGTAGGGCTTTTTCTGAGCATCAGAAGGTGTAGCTTCTTGAATCATCCCACTTTTGATGCCAGCTTCGACCCTTTCGCCGGTCAGTATTAGCTCGGTGAACTCGGCTGAAGAGCTTCCGATCAAGTGGTTAAAGAATGGACCAGACAGATTCCCCAAAAACATATCAACAAGTTCACGATCAGCTAGAGGTGGTTGCACCCTTCCGGCAAGGTGTCTCCATTTTTTAGCGTAGTCCTTAAAGCCTTCGCCTATACCCATAGACATACCCTAAAGCTGAGTACGCATGGGAGCAAGGTCGGCATTATACTGGTATTGCTTGTAAAAAGTAGCAGCAAGGTCCTCCCAGTTGCGGATGTTAGCTCCATCCAGCTGATAGAACCACTCAAGCTGAGTCCCTGAGAGACTGTCTTGAAAGAAATTGATCCACAAGTTCTTATCAGCAGTGTAAGGTTGGATCTTCCTCACATATGACCGGAGATGCAACTTCGAACAGGAAGCTCCGTCATACTTGGCAAAGGCAGGTGACTTGAACTTATGGGGAATCACCATCCCAGAGGATAGACCTAGATCTCCGAAGTCCAGACCGGGCACCTTCTGTATCTCCATAGCGCTTAAACGGTCTTCCAGCTGTTTGTACTTATCCTCAGCAGGAGGATACTGTTCTTCATCATAGTCCGTCCCGTTGTCGGAGACCATAGGGCTAGGAGTCCTCCTTTCTTGTGGGTTGTCTTTCCTTTCAGATGGGGTGGTCAGATCAACTTTGTTCTGCAGCCCGTTTCCAAACCCGCGTCCAGTATCGAACAGGATGGTCCTCTTTTTCTTCTTCTTCCTCTCTTTCAGAATCAGGGTCTTCAGGTCCTGCTGACCCTTAGCTAGGCTCATGGCCGACTCTTGAAATTGGGCATTATGGGCCTAGAGGGCCTTGATAGCTTGCTCAGCGGAAGGTTCAGTAGACATGATGATTGCTGAAATAAACAGCGAAGAAGATAAGAGACTTGTACTCGGAGACCTGTTATGCAATGATATGTATGATATATGTATGCAATGTTTTCAAGGATCTCACTGGGTAAACAAGAAACGGTTAGAATTTGAATCTGATAGCTTGATTGAAGGAACTTCATGTTGCTGAGAATCCTTCTTCAAGAGTCAAGCTCACCATATCGAGTGGGTCATAGCCCCTGACTCAAGTTAACATGCTTGGATTTCTAGACAACCTTGGCTAGAGGAAAATAAATCCCCTTTGCCCCTTGCTAGCCATTTGATTTACCATAACCTGCATCACAGACCCTTGAGATCCTTTAAATGGTTAAAGAAATGCTAAGGCATGATGTTATGATGTGTATGTTATGTGTTTAAGCAAAAGTGTGAGGTGATGTAAGTAAGCCCTGCAATAAATCCAGATTATTGGATAAGGACTGTAAACAAAACCTGCAAGGAACCCATGTTGTCAGATAACAAGTATATGCAAGTAGTTCAAGTTTGAAGGCACACAAGTCACACATATAGCCTTAAGTTTAGGCTGGCATGGAGTTTAGGCATTACCCTCTTTCAGTTTAGTTGGTTTAAACCTGTCCTAAAACTAGTAATCGGGTTCTAGAGAATATCAATATCACTGACTACCCTCAATCGGTCATAATTCCAGTTTAGCAACCTTTTCTTGCGGCCGGAATCATCGCGAGAGTTTAGTCTCAATAAGTGTAGCATACTGCTACTATTCTATGGCCAAGTTGGTCAATTTAAGGTTCTAAGGTTAGTTGGTGCTTAATGACTCCTTAGAAGATCCATATTCTCCTCGTTTCAACACAAGGGATATCGGTACAGACTAAGGTGCCACACCAATGTAGCTACTGCTTCACCCGTGTCGGTATACGCCGGACAGATCCCTCACAGTTTATTGCTACTTACCTAAAGGGTATCCCCAGATCCGGGTTAGGATCTATAGAACTCCGATACAAGCCCACAAAATTAAAGCATACAAAGCATACAATTGAAAACATAGTGATCTAATCCTAAGGTACACCTCACTTATAATATTCCCCAGCAGAGTCGTCAGTTCTGTGATCAGTGGGAATGAGAGCTGACTGTTTTGGAAGGCTGGTTCGCGTTTGCGTTTGTTTTCGCAAAATGTCGCGGTAAGCAAGAGTCGCCACTGTCTTTTATTTTATCCAACAAGGAAAGGACAAAAGCACATAAAAATTCCTTTTCGAGATGTTTCTCGGGTTCGGGAGGTAGATTATAGAAAGGGAAGGTGTTAGCACCCTTTCTATCCGTGGTTATCCACGGGCTCTTAGGTACTTGCTCATTGTGTTTTCAAAAGTTTGCTTTTCTTTGTGATTGTGGGTTTGAAAAGATTTTTTGTTTGAAAGAGAGTGTAAGTGCGAAAAGTTTTGTTTTTGTTTTCAAAAGAGCAAGTACTTAAGAACATTTACCTACTCAAAAAGGAATTAAACTGTGCAAATGTCCTTTAGACAATGCTATCCCACTATTGTGGAGTAGGTAGCACTATCGTTGGAGTTTTCGGGTCAATTCGATTTTAGGGATGTGTGGTCACTAAAGCAACGTTAGGACGCCTTAGCGGTAACCCTAATGTCTTAGATTATTTTATCCGAGGCAACTGTTTCGAGGCAACTTATGATCTTTGGACAAAAGGACGACCTCTAAAACTTCCTATACTCAATGACCACGTTCGAGGCAACCAAGTGAGGCGTACCCTAGGAGTGGCATGTGCAAGTGTGTCAATTTTCGGTTTATATTATCTTTGTACATGTTAATGGTGGGCTACTGTTGATTTTAAGTTAAGATAGATCTTTTCATGCATAGCCTATTATTCATACATCTAGTAGTTAATGGTTGCGGAAAATAAATTGCGGAAAATAAAGCTAAGCTATTACAAGGCGTCAGGTATTTACATCGCCAAAAACAAACCCTTAAAATTAAATGCGAAAAAGTAAATAAAAGTGGTAAAATAAGGTCCTAAGTTAAAACTATTACATCCTCTGAGCAATTACAATTATATGGATCAAAACAATACGCGCGAGAAAATTGAACTGGAATGTCCTTTAGGGTTTTGACCCTTTTTTTGAACAAAGCATATTTTTGGTTTTTTTATTAATTAAGAATTAAGTCTAAATTGATAATGGAATTAAAGAAAATATTTTTGAGTTTTATTTTAATTGAGGAAATAAAATCAGAAATATTAAAAAAAACTTAATTCTAAGTCAATTTTAATTTACTGCAAAATATGTTAAGATTAAACCTAATTAAAAAACTAAATTAATTGGTTAATGGTTTATTTACAAAAATAAAATAGTGAAGTTAATAAATATTATTTTTTTGTGTTTTCTGATTTTTATGAGAAAAATTAAGGGTTGATTAATTAAAAATAAAAATAATGAAAACAAACTAAATAAAGAAAGAAAATAGAAGTAAACCAGAGGGGGGGTTGGGCCCCAAATCAGGAGGTTTGGTCAGCATTTTCTTGGCCCAAACATATTCCAGCCTGCTTTGACTTTCAGATTGCATGTGCGCTTGTTGGCCAGGGTTCATGATGAACCTCCATCCTGGACTATTGGATCTGAATCTGGAACCACCTGGCCTTTGAGATCTGGAGGTATATGGTACTCCCTGCCTGAAACGCTGCATATGAACGCCTGAAACAAAATGATAACAAAGTTTGGGGGACCTGGGATTCGAATCCAGGTCCCAAGGGGTCTTGCACTAACACGTTCACCAACCAGCCAGTTGGTTCAATTGTCATTGGAATAAGAAATAAATAATATATGGGAAAATCAATGAATATGCTGGAAAATAAGAAAGAACGTGCTAATATTTCAAACAGGCCAATCTGGCGATGCCACGTTATCGTCCATGTCATGGGGACTGTGGCTAAAAATCCTTTGGCCTATACCAATAGACGGTTGTCCGTAGCTATACATCATGCTGCCTCAAAATCTGCCACAAGCCACTAAAATGCAAACTAAAGGCATGGTTCTGCTCGCCTCTCCGCCCTGGTTCCAACCATGGTCCTTTTGTTGACCAATTTGCCCTGTAATGAAAATCCCTGAAAGAACCCTAAAATAATCTACCATGGCGTTTTGTGATATAGGGAATAATAATGAAATTGAATAATACAGAAACTTTGCAAATGATGTCAGGAGTTCAAATATGCAATTATTTTAAAGAATGAATGCAAGATTGAAGCTTTACGATTCCATGAATATGGCGGTTCAGAGCGATACTTACAGGGTTTTTTGGGGCAGGAGAGCACACGATAATGATTGGTAATGCTTCAGTGAGGTCCAAGGAAACGATTGGAACCTTTGTTTGATCCTGAAAAGGTCTCTAAGCGCAACTTCAGATCCAAGGTTCTCAAGCTTTTTTCTCAAAGTTGTGTGGCCGTTTCTGCAGAGTTTTTGTGCATTTTTTCGTCTGTCTGCAGGGTTTCGTGTGTGTTTTTTTGTTTGTGAGCAGAGGTTTATATAGACAAAGGAATTTAGGTCAACATTTGTGTATCAAATCTTGGTCCATTATGATGAAGAGATTTGATTTGATTTCTTCATAAAGACTTGCTGTATTTGATTCAATCACGTTCCAATCTATTTTCATGCGTCACTGCCAGCCTGTCATGAGCTGTTTGGGCCTCCAACATGATGAAAATCGAAAGCTGACTTACAAATCCACTTCCCTTCGATTGAAACTCCCCCTGCTTCGATTGCATATTTGCAAGGGACACATGCCATTGTGAACTTTGGGTGAACCTGGACAGGTTAGGATATGTGTTTTTGCTTAGTCATGGTAGCCTACTTCATCCCTTCGATTCTGCCTTCTTTGCCAGCTTCAAAGTCCAATTCGAATCTATTTAGAACATTCCCTATTAGACAACTTCGACCAGCCCTTGGCCTTGTGATGAGTCTAAGTTCTGATTCGAAGTGTTCAGAACTTCCTTCATCAGAGCATCTTAGATCAAGAGAAACTCTGCACTTAAATGCCATTCGAAGGTCATTTCGTTCTGATGTTCTGATTCAGGTAAAGTATGAAGTTCCAGTCGAAGGACCCTCTGAAGTACTAGTCGAAGCATTCTGAAATTGACCTGATCGAAGGGGTCCAGCGATCAATCGAAGACTTGCAGACCAAAGCTTGATCGAAGAAGGTCCAACGCTGAATCGAAGACTTGCAGACCAAAGCTTGATCGAAGGAGGTCCAGCGCTCAATCGAAGACTTGCAGACCAAAGCTTGATCGAAGGAGGTCCAGCGCTCAATCGAAGACTTGCAGACCAAAGCTTGATCGAAGGAGGTCCAGCGCTCAATCGAAGACTTGCATACCAAAGCTTGATCGAAGGGTTCCAAACACCTAATCGAAGCTTACTGATCAAAGCCTGATCGAAGAGTTCCAAATGCCCAATCGAAGACTGGTGAGTCAAGCCTGTATCGAAGGATTTTGGATACCCAATCGAAGACTTTTCCCAGATGCCAATCGAAAGACGCTTTGTTCATCTTCAAAAAACTTTATTTTTCTTTAGGCAAGTGTTTATGACCAACCATGTAAGGGAAGACCTTTGAAAACATGAGAGGGCAAATTTTGGGGTACAACACATTGCATATGTTTATCTTGAATTAATCCATTCGTTTTCACTATATTTAAACTGTGCTTTTATTCCTTTTTTTTCTTCGTGATATTCAACTCTCGTTAAAAGTTGCAAGCCTTTAGAGGGAGGATAACGAAAATAATACCATAATCTCATACAACATGCTTTTGGATAGACCTTGTTGATGTACATGCATTGTTTCAAATTCCTAAACACTAGAGTTATAAGGAAGATAATCCCTAGTCAACCCCTTTGAGCCTAAGAAGTAGGAGTTTTCTTTTTCACACAAATCAAAACGTTTAATCATAACCTGGGGCAGGGTAGTTTCTCAGTTAATTCAAAGGTGCGTTCAGTCACAAGTTGTTACTTCACAATGAAAATAGCCTTCTGAATCAAAAGATGGTGTTGGTTCCCCAAAAAATAGGCAGTCATTACATCTCAAAAGAAAAGCCCACTAGGTCCAAACCTATGAAGGAGACTTAAGAAAAATTGGGGTATCTCACTGCCTGTAATCTTAAAACAAGAACAGTCAGGCAAAAATTAGGGACAGTAAATCAAAAAGGGGGCGCTACAAATCCTCGACAAACATGAAAAATGTTGCAAAAATGACTGCCTTCGTGAATAAAATTTCAGTATCCGAACCATCACAAAAACGTCATTTCAGACTCAATTGGAACTCAAAATGCACAATTAACTGAGTATAGGGATGAATAACATCATGAAGAACGGAAGGGTACAAATAAACTTTGAGCTTTATCCTTTGTTTCTTAAACCATGAACCAGGCCATGTTACAACCCCTTAAAAGTCCTAATTGAAGCATGGGTTAGTTCGAAAGCATACTGTCACAAAAGATATCATGACTCCTGTAAGGCTTACTGTAAATCTTGAGTTGAATTCATATTCTTACAAAATTCTTTTATCTTCTAAAAATGCATTTTCAAAACTTTAATACAAACATAAACTTTGCATTATTTTGAATACCGCTGTTTGCATATAGCTATTTGTTTGACAACTGAGAAATTCACACGACGAATGTCCAATGAACGAAAATCCTCTCAAGAAACAGAATCACTTCAAATGGAAAAACACTTCCAATGAAAAACTCTCTATAACCAAGGGGGCATGAAATGTTATAGTCCAACCCATCTGTGGCAGTCAAGTCGAGATTCCAGAAAAATCTCTCAAGAAGTGATGAATAACCAGGGGCAGGTCTACATCTGAATCACTTGGGGCATCGAACATGAATTCCAGTAAAGGGCCACGTACGGAAAAACACACATTGTCTAGAAGTGTTATAACACTTAATACTATGGACAATGACAAATCCCCACAAAGTCGGTTTAATAAGGTGATCCCCGTTCAAGTCTCCAGAGCCACTTCTATAAGGTCATCCCCATAGAATAATCTTCACAGATAAGGGTAAAAACCCCACAAGGTCAAGTTCATGGATATCCCCATAAAGTTGGATCCATGAAATCACCATCCAGAGTTTCAACCTCCGAAAGACCTCTCCCCAGCTGAATTGGTCTTAAGAGGAAGCCTTGAGGAGTTCTGCCAGAAGAAAACACCTCCCCAGCAGATTGTCAAATGGGTTTATTTCTCCAACAAACTCTGAATCCCCGACACCAATACAAATCAACAGACAAAACCCTTTAATCCCCGGTAGAGTCATTGATATCCCCAACAAAGTCGTTACTATCCCTAAAAGTTACTAAAGTCTGGACCCGACCAGATAGTAGTTTAACTTCTTCAATTGCTGAAACCTAGACCCAACTAGATGCCAGTTAACCTCAAGATCAAAATTGCTGAAACTTGGACCCGACCAGATAACCGTTCAAGTTACTACGAAATCTGGACCCAACCAGATAATAGTTTAACTTCTTCAAATCACTAACAAAACTCTTCTTCCCCATTAGAGTTTACCACTATCCCCAGTGAGTTGATGTAAACCCTGGAATCTGACCAGATAACAGTTAACTTCTTTATCCCCAGCAAATTATTGTGAAGCCTAGAATCCGACCAGATAACAGATAAACTTTATTCCTCTCCAATCAAGAGATAGTTCCCCGGTAGAGCAACAGACAACTAAAAATCCTGAATTCTTTCCCTCAAAGCAGAAATCAACACTCTCTATAGAGTTTTCCTTCAAGCAAAATCAATATTCCCCAGTGGAGTTCCTCTCAAACAACAGAACAGGAATCCCCAGCGGAAACTTTCTAAAACAAGGTCTGAAGAGGTGCATAATCTTCATCCCCAACAGCAGTCCGGGATTTAATTTCCCAAGGATTACCAGCATTTGTCAAGGATTTATTTTCCCAAAAAAAAATAAACTTCAATAACATTTCACGTTCATACATCATAGCACATGCATACGAAAGGCATGTAGCACAATCTCATTTATTTTGAGAACAACATTACACAGTGCATTTCATACATCATGGCATTGCATACAACTAACTCTTTACCTTTTCAGGAAAGATCAATCAACAGATAATTATCATCAATAATTTTCAACAGGTCCAAGAGTAGTTCTTGAAACAAGACAGAACAACTACCTATGTGACCAGATGCAGCTTCACACGGGCTCATCCGGAAGCAATCTTACATGGGTTCCTTCTAATTTCCAGATGCAGCTTCACACGGGCTCATCATGAAGCAATCTTACACGGGTTCCTTCTAATTTCCAGATGCAGTTTCACACGGACTCATCCCAAAGCAATCTTACACAGATTCCTTCTCATACATTTCCATACGTAGTTTCACACGGACTCATCCTGAACAATCTTACACATATTCCTTCTCATACATTTCTAGATGCAGTTTCATACAGACTCATCCCGAAGCAGCCCTACCCAGGCTCCTCCTAATATTTTCAGATACAGCTTCACACAGGCTCATCATGAGGCAATCTTACATGGGTTCCTTTTAATTTCCAGATGCAGCTTCACACGGGCTCATTATGAAGCAATCATACACGAGTTCCTTCTAATTTCCAGATGAAGTTTTACACAGACTCATCCCGAAGCAATCTTGCACAGATTCCTTCTCATATATTTCTGTATGCAGTTTCACACGGACTCATCTTGAAGCAATCTTACACAGATTCCTTCTCATACATTTTCAGATGCAGTTTCACATGGACTCATCCTGAAGCAGCCCTAACCAGGCTCCTCCTCATATTTCCAAATAAAGTTTCACACGGACTCATCCCAAAGCAGCCCCACCCAGACTCCTTCTCATATATTTCCATATGCAGCTTCACACGGGCTCATCCTGGAGAAATCCAACACAGGTTCCTTCTAATACGTTTCCGGACACGGCTTAACTCGGGTCCATTCCAGCATACCCTTCAGATTAATTCCTGAAACAAGCCAGGGAAACTATCTCTATGAACAACAAAAAAACAAGTTCCAGATTAATACCTGAAACAAGACAGGACAAATATCTATGAACAACTGATTATAGATTAATACCTGAAACAAGACAGGAGAACTTTCTACATGAGCATATTTAAGATTAACTCCCGAAACAGGACGAGGAAACTATTTTTCTTTTTCTAAAGTCAGAGAATAATTCCTGAAACAAGCCATGGAAACTATCTCTACGACCAACAAAAAATATTCTAGATTAATACCTGAAACAAGACAGGACAACTATCTGTGAATAACTGATTGTAGATTAATACCTGAAACAAGACAAGACAATTATCTACATGATAAGATTTAAGATTAACTCTCGAAACTGGACATGGAAACTATCTTTCTTTCTTTTTGGTTAGGTAAAGATCAATTCCCGAAACAGGACGAGGCGACTATCTTTATCACCAATGGTATTAACTCCTGAAACATATTGGGTTTACCAACAAATTGATTGTAGATTAATACTTGAAACAAGGAAGGACAACTATCTACATGAGCATATTGAAGATTAACTCCCGAAACAGGACGGGGAAAATATCTTTCTTTCTTTTTGGTTAGGTAAAGATCAATTCCCGAAACAGGACGGGTGACTATCTTCATCACCAATGGTACTAACTCCCGAAACATATTAGATTTACCAATAAATTGATTATAGATTAATACTTGAAACAAGATAGGACAACTATCTACATGAGAAAATTGAAGATTAACTCCCGAAACAGGACGGAGAAACTATCTTTCTTTCTTTTTGGTTAGGTAAAGATCAATTCCCGAAACAGGACGGGGGCGACTATCTTTATTACAAATGGTATTAACTCCCGAAACAAATTGGGTTTACCAACAAATTGATTGTAGATCAATTCCTGAAACAAGACGGGGCGACTATCTACATGACAAACACTTCCTTCAAGACATCTATTGTTTCAGTATAAATCGACCAAATATTTATTCTAATACTTCTTCCAATTTCTACCAATAGTCACTTTAGATGGCATCTGTAAGCCCATCTCCAACAGACTCTCTATCACCTCTCCAAATGGCATCTCTAAGCCCATTCCCGGCACAATCAATCACCATATCATAAAGTGCCAATTTCTGAGCACTCTAGTGTTTAATCATCTTCCACCTTCAAGTCACGAATGGCGGACTCGCCAATCTAACTCTTCGGGTTTAAGAAGATTGAACAGGGGCAGCTGTTGTACCCCAAAATTTTCCTCTCTTTTCTCAAGACATTTATCACAAAGATTTCTAAAAGCTCAAGTTTGCACAAGTACAATTGGACATTTTAATGCCCCATATAGTTTCCATGGATCATATTGGAATTTCAAGCATCAGGTCGAAGATGGAACTTCTGAATCTTTGAAAGGAGGAAGAGGAAACTGTCGAAACGGCAAAGCAGATAAAAAAGGTGTACAGTTACAGATAACCATGTCGAATTCAAAATCTGGTTCAGGCTGTTTGAACCACATGACTGATCGAAAGGAGTGGTTGGCAGATTTTGACAAGTCGAAGAAGAGCAAGTTTGCTTCGACCCCTAAGCTTCGACTGGGCAATGACTTCCTTTGAGCAACCTATTCGATCTAAACCCTTTGACACACATAGTTTCGACACTATGAATTTCAATTTAACACACCACCTAATTCATTGTGCCTAAACAATCTATATTCATCATGGTTTTTAATCTTCTGAATACTTGGACATGCACTCCCTTTGTCATGATGTCTTCAATTTGATTCTCAGTTCTGCAATGTTCCAAATTCACCTTCACATCTGCTACCTGCTCTCGGAGATAATGGAACCTCATTCTGATTGTGCTTGCTTCGACCATGTACTATTGGGTTCTTTACCATATTTATAGTGGACATGTTGTCTATCTTTATGCTTGCTTTGATCCATAATCTTCAACTGGGCAATGGCTTCCTTCGAGCAACTTGCTTTGATCCACCTCTAAACCCTTCAACGCACATAGTTTCAATACTATGAATTACAATTTGAGGTTTGGACATTTGAACTTTCGACCACTTAATCAACTGATTACTCAAGATATGGTTACTGGTAGGAAAGCAATCTAGAAATTCTTTCGTTTCGACTATGCCAATTATATCATCTTGCATACTCAAAGTGATACATTCAGATGAATGTGGTTCATTCGAAGAACATACAATTGGTGGAAACAAATATTGTTTTGTTTGTTGATGAGTTTGGTCGAAGGTTGTGGATCTATCTGATCCAAATGAAAGGATGAAGTAAGTGGTACATTCAGATGAATGTGGTCCATTTTAAGAACATACAATTGGTGGAAACAAATATTGTTTTGTCTGTTGATAAGTCTGGTCGAAGGTTGTGGATCTATGTGATCAAAATAAAAGGATGAAGTATTCGACATCTTTTAGAGATTCAAGATGCTTGCTTAACAAAGTCTTATATGCTGTCAAGCCCAAGCTTGTTGTACTGTCCACATAATAGCCTGAAACCATGTCAAAAAATAGTCTGTTGTACTGCTATGAAACAGCTCTGCACCAAGCTGCCACAACACTCCAAAACTGCTGCAAAACAGTCCTGATATGCTGCTCTTAAACCAGTCCAAGCCTGTATTATCTCAGTGCCATATTTGCACCAAATTAGCACATAAAAGCTGCACCTTAAAAGCTATGAAAAGTGCATACCCTAACAGTTCAAATTTTATTTGTCTTTCCCCCCCAAAACCCTAGAAAGACACTTCTATAAATAAGTTGTTTCACAACACACAAAGGGATGGCTTTTGGGCAAGGAAAAAGGAGAAGAAGAAAATAAAGAGAGAGGAGAGAACACGAATGTTGAAGTCTTAAAATACTCTTAAACCCAAAACCAAAAAATAACACCTTTTTTTTTTCGAACTCAAGAACATTCAAGGCAGCAACTCAAGTTCGAAACACAAATTCCAGCTTCAAGGTAAGTCTTCTTGACTTTAAACCCTTCATTTCAAGCATCATTGATGATTCATCTACGAATATAACATGTAATAACCATTTCCTTCGAAGATAACCTTTTGTTTGTCTTCCTTTCTTGTCAATCATGTGTTAAGAACTAACCTGTAAAGACCATAAAACAATGTTGTAGTTAAAAATTACAGCATGATTCGACACAAAGCCTTAGGCTTTGACACATACTGCTTTACATGCCCAAAAAGAAGGGGAAAATGGTGTGTGATTTTACAAATAACATTATTCTTTGACTCATACTGAGTTCGATTTGGAATTACAGGGTCGAAATAAGGATATGTTTAATGCATATAAGCATGCTTTGACACATGCTTCAGCACATCATGTCGAAAGATTTGTTTTTTTCTCTCTTTTGCACTTTTTTTACATATTTCATATATTTGCTTCATAACTATTCAATATGGTTTGTAATAGATAATTAGGTTTAATTTCTTGCAATCCCCATTTGTACATTTGAATCCCTCATCCCCCAAATGATGTAATAGCGTAGAACATTTATTTTCCGCAGTTTTATCGCTTTCATAAATGTTAGTAATTAGGGTCTGTATGGAAAGATAAAAAATCAAACTTAGAAAATCATAATCCAAGACAAGACAATGCATGAAAAATAAACACTTGCACACTTATATCTCTAGAGTTAACTCCACTTATTTCCTTTAGAAAAATATTCATGTTGTGCTTGTGAGACATCTTAGCAAAAATAATCAAAATACAAGATCATAGTCCCTAGATGACGCTACGAATGTTGTCTTACAAATGATCTTAGTCCCTTAAGAGAAATGCTAAGATATCTCACAATATTTCCATTAATGACTATACGATGACCCTCGCCTGTCACTTTACATCCAACGACGGGGCTTCTTACCAAATCAAGGGTAACATAGCAACATCTAAAGGAGGTGGAAAAATCATAGACCTTTTGAGTAGGTAGGACGCTCGTAGTTGCTTGCTCACAAAATAAAACCATTTCCACACTTACACTTTCAAAAGATCTTCAAAAACAAACATCTCTTCGAACTATTTTCAAAACCAACACTTTGTATACATTCTTATAGAGACGAGAATCATTAAAAAGTTTGGCGAAACAAAGACATTTTCAAAATATTTTCAAACTTGCACCCATCATAAAACACATTTTCAAACAAAGAATTTAAAGTGATTTAGCGAGCAACTAAGAGCCCATAGATAACTAAAAATGAAAAGGGTTCTAACACCTTCCCTTTTCATAACCTACCCCCCGATCTCAAGAAAATATCTCAAAGGTATTTCCTGTTCTTTTCACCCTTTCCTTTATTGGATAAAAGAAAAGTTGGTGGCGACTCTTGCTATCTGCAACAATTGCGATAAAACTCAAAACACCCAAGTCAGTTCTCCCACCGTATCACAGTCGGTTGTATGAGAATGAACTTAATAATTCCAAAGTTAGCGGCTCATACGTAGGAAGGTTTTGTGTGCAGAAGAATTCTAAATCAGAGTTTTGGAGTAACCACCGTACACTATCAAGCAATCCTAATTTACACAAACACTCATTATCAACATACCGTTTAAGGACTATGGAGCATTGATAAAATTTGAGATACTGAGCCCTCTGGTGCTCTCCGACTTCACCATTTCGAAATGTAATTCCTGAGAGGTCTAGCTCTGGTCTTGAACTTATGCGTGCCATTATTGAAACAAATATGGAAGATGGGTAGGTGTTTTGTGTGAGAATTTGGGGATTTTAGAATGGAAGAGGGTTTGGAGAGTATATAAGTAGAGAAAAATAATGAGGGTAATGAGTGAGGATTAATGAATTTTGCTGATAATGATAATGGAGGGAAGGTAGAAATTTAATGGATTTAAAATGGGGTTTGAAGAAAGTGTGAAGAAAAAGAATTAATTAAGGGTTTCTGCGTTTAAAACATAATCGCTTATGTTTCTAACTTTATGCCGAGAGGGGCGCTATTGTGCCGAGTGGGATAAATTTTGTGAAGCGTGACAGACTCACGCTTGTATGGCGAACGGCACACAGTGCAGAAACAGAATAAAATTTAAAATTTTGTCTCCCAGACTTCGCATATATTTCAAACATTAAACGAATACATTTTTCAATATTTGCAAGCAGGTTGTACACACACACACACACACACACACACACACACACACACACACACACACACACATATATATATATATATATATATATATATATATATATATATATATATATATATATATATATATATATATATATATATATATATATATATATATATATATATATATATATATATATATATATATATATATATATATATATATATATATATATATATATATATATATATATATATATATATATATATATATATATATATGTGTGTGTGTGTGTGTGTGTGTGTGTGTGTGTGTGTGTGTGTGTGTGTGTTTGTGAATTTGATAATAGTGCATTTAAAGAAAAGTAATGTAATGTAAATTCCACAAGTAAACCAATGAAAAAAAACTAAACAAAATTTAATTGAACAGAAAGTAGTTGATACTGAAAATAAATGATAAAAATGTACTTAAGAGTTTAAAATAACAAATAATGAAAATTCTAATCTAATAAGTCTTCTCCCCACACTTAAACAAAACATTGCCCGCAATGTTTAAATGTGAAAAGAAGATATGCAGTAAGTCTGAAAAATTAGCCACGTCGATTATTAGGAAGAGAAGAGGAGTAGACATGCTGGTAAATATGGTCCAGCTGTTTGATCACCACATCCATGAAGGAATGAAAGTCGACCCTCAAAATAATGAGCTCATCGCTCAACAAATCAAGCTCAAATTATAGAGCATTTATAGCAGGAGCTTGATCAAATATGGGAGGTGGAGTAGAAACTGGAGCAGCGGAGTGGTTTGAGTCAACCTAATCGAGAGATGGAGAATGATGGTAAAATGGAGGGGTTTCGGGGTCAGTTTCCTCGCCAGACAGGAAGGAATCAAGGTGGTCATAAATCAAGGGTGTCTCAGGAGTAGGTGGTGGTGAAATGTGTGGTTCGACCGAATCATATAACCATTTGTTCCTGTCATGCACACTAGTTCGAGGGTCAGGCAGGGTGAAAAAAGGCATTAACTGATTTTTAATGAGAAGTTCAAAGTTTCTCGGGCCTAGGTTTCCAATTATTCCCCTATTGAAACAAAAATTGATATTCATTGGTTGAAATTTACCTAGAGGGACAAGGTTTGGTAGTGGTTGTCTTAAGCCGATAGCATTTTCTATCATGGTTACTAAGCCACCTATCAAGATTGGTTCATGGATAGCTCTCGCAAGACGGTGAAATTTGGCTATCATAAAGGTAGCTCCATTTATGGGACGATTTTGTGAAGCACAAAACATAATGAAAAGCTCGGCCCTAGATATTGTGGTTATGTTTTCTGGTTTACCAAAGAGGGTGTGTGGTAGGATTTTAATGAAAATATCTTAAGGCGGGGTTATGAATTTTTTCTGAGTGCATATCATGAGGCTCAGGGTTACTTATACATGTAATATCGCCCCAGGAATAGTCTAGTTCACCCACATCAAAAAGTTCTTCTTGGATTTTTGTGAATGTATCTAGGTCGTTTGAAAATCTGAACAGTTCTGCCATCTCCCTATGGGTATAAGTGTATTCAATATTAAACAGCCTAAACCTAATTTGTCCCCTATTAAACCCTAGACCATGGTTATGTTTTTAGAAAAGAGAGCTTAGAAACTCTAGGGTTAGTCTACGGTAGGAACTGAACCTTCTTCTTAAGGCAGATATGTCCCAGCTTATTTGGCTTAACAAAAACAAAACACTGTCTCAGATTCCTAATGTGATCATAGCAGGTTCGTCATGGTAGACACTCAATCCTATCTCCCTATCAAATAAAGACTCAAACCGTCTCTTCTTATTTCTTCCTCTAAAAACAATGCCCATAGTGTCAACCGGATTCATTGTGGTTAGTGCAGTTAGCTAATAGTAAAGTTATCCTGAAGTAGGTTGACAGTTAAAATCAAGTTAGTAGAGTGTAAAATTAGAGAAACAATACTGCATAATTTTATAAGATTAGAAATAATCAATACCAAAAATAAGAAAAGAAAAGAAACACTAAAAATAAGCAAAGCAAAAAAGAAAAGACTAAAAAGTGGGTTGTCTCCCAATAAGCGCTTTGTTTAAAGTCGTAAGCTCGACATAACATGGTGATTAGTCTAATGAGTGGGGTGGCAGCGCATCTAGCCTAAATGTTGTGTAATATTCCTTATTATTGATGCAATGATAATGTTTTAAATGTTGTTCGTTGACTATAAAAGGTTCACTAGCATTCCTTTAATTTTTATTGCACTATTTTGAAAGACCTTAGTGACTTCGAAGGGACCAGACCATCTAGAGCGAAGTTTTCCTGGAAACAGTTTAAGTCTAGAATTAAATAGGAGTACTATGTCGCCTTCATTGAATTCATTCCTAGAAATGCATTTATCATGCCATTTTTTAGTTCTCTCCTTATAATTCCAAGAATTCTCGTAGGCGTCTAGTCTAAGTTCTTCAAGTTCGTGGATATCCAATATTCTTTTCTCACCCACGGCGGTGTAATTTAAGTTAAGGGTCTTAATGGCCCAATAAGCTTTATGTTCAATTTCTATCGGCAGATGACATGATTTCCCATAGACTAGTTTAAATGGCGTGGTTCCGATTGGACTTTTGTATACCGTCCTATATGCCCATAGAGCTTTGTGTAACTTAGATGACCAATCTTTCCTAGAGGTTGCTACCGCTTTTTCTAAGATTTGCTTAATCTCTCTGTTGGAGACCTTTACTTGCCCACTTGTTTTTGGATCATAAGGTGTTGTGACACGATATCAGAATCCATACTTTTCTAATAATTTTTCTAATATTTTGAAAATGAAATGGGAGCCACTGTCACTGATGACGAGTCTCGGAACACCGAATCTTGGGAACATTATGTTCTTGAAAAGCTTTACTACTACTCGTTCGTCATTTGTTGGAGAGGATACAACCTCGATCCATTTTGAAACATAGTCGACAACAACTAATATATAATGATTTCCAAAGGAATACGGGAAAGGTCCCATGAAATCAATTCCATATACGTCAAAGACTTCAACTTCTAGAATGCCCTTTTGAGACATCTCGTCGCGTCTAGAGATGTTTCCAGTGCATTGGCATTGGTCGCAATTTTTAACCGTGATATGGACATTTTTCCACTGATTAGGCCAATAGAGGTTAGCTTGTAATATTTTAGCGCATGTCTTTGAAGTGCTGGCATGTCCTCCATAGGGAGAAGCATCACAGTGGAAAATTATGTTTTCAATTTCATTTTCGGGAACACATCGATGGAAAATACCATCAGCGCCTCTCTTGAAAATCAAAGGCCCATACCAATAATAGTGTTTAATATCATGAAAGAATTTCTTCTTTTGTTGATAAGACATATCAGGTGGAAGCACTCTAACAACCAAGTAGTTGACAAAATCGGCATACCATGGCAGTATGATTTTAGCATAGACTGCTTCCACAATTTCAGTTGTGTCCGTGTCTTCATAACTCACTGGGTATTTGGTTGTACTACTTTCCAATTCTAATTGGGATACAAGGCGTTTATAAGGAAACTCATCATTGATGGGTACATGATCTATTTTGATGCCTTCTATTCTGGATAGGTGGTAAGCTACTACATTCTCAGTGCCTCTCTTGTATTTGATTTCTAAATCGAACTCTTGTAGAAGTAAGATCCACCTTAGTAATCTTGGTTTGGTGTATTTCTTACTTAAGAGGTACCAGATTACATCGTGATCGGTATAGATAATTATTCGTGCTCCTACTAGGTAAGAACGAAATTTATCTAAAGCAAACACAACAACTAACAATTATTTTTCTGTGATGGCGTAATTTGTTTGTGCATGATCTAGGGTTCTACATGTATAGTAGATTGCATGAAGCTTTCTATCCTTTCTCTGTCATAGAACCGCACCTACGACATAGCCACTAGCATCACACATTATTTCAAATGGTTCGTTCCAATCAGGAGGTTGCATAATAGGTGCTGAAATTAATTCCTTTTTTACTGTTGTAAACGCGTCCAAGCATTTGTTGGTGAAAATGAACTCATCATCTTTCATTAGCATTGCGGTTAGAGGTTTGGTTATTTTAGATAAGTCTTTAATGAAATGTCGATAAAAACCAGTGTGTCCTAGAAAACTTATTATTTCTCTAATAGTTTTGGGTGGTTGAAGATTTTCTATAACTTCAATCTTTGTTTTACCTACTTCAATTCCCCTATCGGATACAATGTGCCCTAATACAATTCCTTGTCGAACCATGAAGTGGCATTTTTCCCAATTTAGCACGAGGTTGACACTTACGCATCTTTTTAGTACCATTTCAAGGTTCGATAGACATCCTTCAAAACTTTCTCCACAGATAGAGAAGTCATCCATAAAAACTTCCATTATACCATCTAGAAAATTAGAGAAGATGGACATCATACATCTCTGGAATGTTGCAGGGGAATTACATAATCCGAATGGCATTCGTCAATAGGCGAACGTACCATAAGGACAAGTGAAAGTTGTCTTTTCTTGGTTGTCAGGATGGATAGGAATTTGGAAAAATATAGAATAACCGTCTAAATAGCAGAAGTGAGAGTGTTTATCTAGTCGTTCGAGCATTTGATCAATGAAAGGTAAATGAAAATGATCTTTACGAGTGACTTTGTTTAACTCTCTATAGTCGATGCATATTCTCCACCCGGTGTGAGTTTGTTGCGCTACAGATTCTCCTATAGTGTTGCTTACAACTGTAACACCTCCTCTCTTAGGTACGACATGTACTAGGCTAACCCATTTACTGTCAGATATTAGGTATATGATTTCTGCTTCCAATAGATTTTCTACTTCCTTTTTTACTACATCGCTCATAATAGGATTGGTTCTTCTTTGATGTTCCCTAGAGGAATTACATTCTTCCTCCATCATAATACGGTGCATGCAGATAGAAGGACTTATTCCTTTTAGATCTGATATGTTATATCCTAAGGTGGTTGGGTATTTTCTTAGGACATGTAGCAAGTTTTCAGTTTCTATTTGTCCTAAGTCTGCATTGACTATAACTGGTCGTTCAAGTTCTGTGTCTAGGAATTCATACCTTAGATCTTTCAGTAGTGTTTTGAGTTCTATGGTTGGCTTCTTTAGATAAGGTGTAGGATCAAGAGTTATAGCTAGGCATTCACTCATATTTTCATCTTGATATTCAGGGCGCCAATTGTCATCTTCGAGAATTAGAGGTATAAGAATCTTCAATACTTCCGAACAAGTGGTTTGTTGCTTTTCCAATTCTTTTACGCATTTATCAATTTCATCTAAGAAACAAGATGAATCGTCGAGGGCTGGTGCCTTAAAGAATTTAGACAAGATGAACTTAACTTTTTCTTCCCCGACTTCGAAAGTCAGTTTTCCATTTTTAACATCTATTATGGCTCCTGCGGTGGCTAGGAATGGTCTACCTAATATAATAGGAATATTGGAGTCTTCTTTAATGTCCAAGATTATGAAATCAGTGGGGATATAGAATTGTCATATGCGTGCAGGAACGTTTTCTAACATACCTAAAGGAAATTTCACCAATCGATCTGCTAATTGTACGGACATCTGTGTTGGTTGTAGTTCTCCCATGTTGAGTTTCTTGCAAATTGATAAGGGCATTATACTAATACTGGCTCTTAAATCGCACAGTGCTTTGTCTATGACAAACTTTCCAATTACGCAGGGTATGGAAAAACTATCTGGGTCCTTAAGTTTAGGAGGCATGTTATTTTGGATTATAGCACTGCATTCAACAGCCAACAATACAGTTTCATTATCCTCAAGCTTTTTCTTATTGGACAAGATTTGTTTAAGAAATTTAGCGTAAGAGGGCATTTGGGTGATAGCTTCTGTAAAAGGTATGGTAATATTAGGTTGTTTCAGAAGTTCAACGAATTTCTTGAATTGCTCTACATTTTTAGACTTAGCAAATCTTTGAGGATATGGAATAGGTGGTTTATAGGGTGGCGGAGGCACATAAGGTTCTTCTTTTTCCATGGCCTCGTCACCATCTTCTTTTTATACTTCCTTCGGTTCAGCTTCCTTCTCAGTTCCTTTTCTATGTTTTTGGTACATGGTTGGGTTCTAAACTCTAGGTTTAGTTAGTCTTCCTAGTTCTGTCCCACTCTGAAGTGTTATGGAATTAGCATGTACCTTTGGATTTTGTTGGGGTTGTCCAGGAAAAGTCCCAGCTGGAGCAGTTGTAGCTGCTTGATATTGAGCCACTTGGGAGATTTGTGTTTCTAACATTTTGTTGTGAGTGGGAAGAGCTTCAATCTTATTCGCCAATTGCTTAATTTGCTCACTGTTGTGAGTATTTTGATTCATGAAATCTTTATTAGTTTGAGCTTGGGTGGCTACAAAGTTTTTTATCATTATTTCAATGTTGGACTTCCTAGGGATTTTCAGAATATTTTAGACATTTTGGGTGGCTTTCTGAAATCCTAGAGGTGTAGTAGGAGCTTGCCCTGGTGCGTATAAAGGGTTGTTGCTTTTGTATGAGAAGTTTTGATGGTTCTTCCAAGCAGGGTTATAGTTATTACCATAGGGATTTCCTTGAGCATAATTCACTTGATCAATTGGTACTCTTGTTAAGAATGGACATTCGGGTGCAGCATGTGCATGAAGTCCACATAAATCACAGGTTAGAGCTACTGCAACCACGGTGGCTGCAGGAGTTGTGGTCAAGCTTTCTATCTTTTGGTTAAGGGTTTCTACCTTAGCGTTAACTTGGTATAAGCTACTAACTTCGTGCATACTGCCTTTCGTTTGAGGTTTCTCCATCATGGTTTTATCGCTTCCCCACTGATAATGATTTTGAGCCGTACTTTTGATATGCTGATAGGCATCATGGTATGGTTTATCCATTAGTGCACCACCACCAGTAGTGTCAATCATTAGTCTTGTGTTGTACAAGAGACCATTGTAAAAGGTATGGATGATTAACCATTCTTCTAGACCGTGATGCGGATAGAGTGGCAACATGTCTTTGTATCTTTCCTATGCTTCGAAAAGAGATTCGCTTTCCTTTTGTTTAAAACTGTTGATATTGGCTCTTAGCATATCCGTCTTACTCAGCAGAAAATATCGCGCTAGGAAAACTTTCTTTAACTCGTTCCATGTTGTAACAGAGTTGGATTGAAGAAACTGGAGCCATGCTCTAGATCTATCTCGTAATGAGAAAGGAAAAAGATGAAGTCTTATTGCTTCAGGGCTGACACCATTTGCTTTCACTGTATCTGCATACTGCAGAAACACGGACAAATGAAGATTTGGATCATCCGTAAGACATCCTGAAAATTGGTTTTGTTGGACAGCTTGCAATAACGAAGGTTTTAACTTGAAATCATTTTATGCGATAGTGGGAGCAGCAATACTTTTGTGGGGTTCCTCTTGTAATGGGGCATCATAATCTTTCAGAGGACGATTATGGGGTCCTTCAGCCATTCTTGGGTCAGGAAGAGAATAGTTAGGAAGATTGAATTTGGGAAGATTATACTTGGTTTGGTACTCTCTAATTCGGTGTCTTATGTTAACAAAACACTCGACCTCGTCGATTGGTTGCTCTAATTCTTCGCTTCTAGAGCGAGTGTTTAGCATATAATAAAAAGGATAAAAATAAAATAAAATTTGTTTCCTTAGTCTATACTGTGTAACAAGGGATTTACTGTATTGACTAAATCAGTCCCCGGAAACGGCACCAAAAACTTAATCGCAACTTTATGACTCTGTCGGGTGTAGTGACTGCAAGTGGATAGTCTAATCGCGTAGTTTTAAAAGATATCGGACCCACAAGGACTGATGGTCAAACTACTGTTATCTTAGGGTCACTGTGTAAAGCTAAGGCTAATTATAAAATTAGGGTGTTTAGGTTTAAACGGGAATTGACTAAAATCTAATAATTAATAACGGGGAACCGGTATGTAACTTGTCAACTTCAGGGATTCAATAAGTCATTGGCATTTGTTTTGAGTATTAAAATATTTTTTATGTGGAAACTATTTATTTAAAAACCCTTGCCTCACACTTTCGTTCTATCGATTCATGTCATATTATTAAACTCAAATGAGAGCTCTCGCCGTTTCATTTAAAATTCAGAAGTTTTTTTTTTAAAACAAATAGAGTCCAATTAATTTTAAATCGCTCTCGATGTTTTTAAAATTAATGTTCAATAACCACTATCTAGTTAAAAGCTCAAACTCTCGCTCTGTTGATTTTATCCTTAGACTGTCTTTTACTCTCGTACAAAAACAATTAAATATCTAAATTGGGAATCAAAACCAGAAAAGCGTTTTTGTAAAATATTAATGCCAATTAATTACCGAATCCCTTCGATTTAGGACTTCACATACCGGTATTAAGGAATTTATCCAGACATAATCTTATTGCTCGATAACATAAAATTAAAACATAAATTCAATAACACATGCATGATAAGAATAAATAAATTATACTTAAAATAGGAACCTGAAATAAAACTGAAGCAAATAATTGAGCTGTGTGTATCCTCCATAAGTCGGCAGGATTAACTTGGAATAAAATATCTCAAATTTATAAAAATGGCCCTAAATGAATTCTGGAAGTTAGGAAGAAAACTAAAGTTGTAGTATTCCTCCTATGTGAAGAAATACTGCTTTAATGGTGAGGGTTTTCTATGCTTACGAGAATTTTAATAAAACTGGAAATTAAAATACCAAAAACTATGAAACTGGAGTAATAAACAAAAATTGGAAAACTGGAAAAGTAGCAAAGTTGCAGTATGCAGAAGAAACAATAAAATTAGTGCAGGTCTCGAACGTACAAGTTTTGGTAACTGACTTCCATTTATAAATTCCTAATGGTGAGCAAAAATAGGAATAATCCCATGATCCTCGTTCTTCAATCATGGAGAAGAATCCGCCAACCGAGCGTTTCGTGCGCTTCATAGAGATAATGTCGTAACAGTTATATGGGTTATCACGAGCGTCATGCGCGCTATGACGTGGGGCATGCATCTTGAATCTATGCCGGTCGGGACATGAAGTGTGCTGAGGGGCACACTTTTACAATTTGTGATAGGCGGCATACACTTGTGGCAGGTGGCACGTCTTTTGATACACAATGCTGGGTTTTGCTGCTAAATGGTCATTTCTTCTTCATTTCTCCATTTTTTTCTTCCTTTTCTCATTTATTTCTTGCAAAAGCTAAGTACCTGAAATATGCCGTAAATACTACAAATAGAGAGAAAATGTGACATAATAAATGAAGAATCAGAAGCTTTATTTGTGTAAATCGGGCAGAAAATGCTATAACTTTTAGTGTTATCAATCACATTTGAGTCTTGATTGTTCAGAGAGTCAACAAGATGAATTTCTATAAGAATGTCCGAAATAAGTCTTCAAAAAGGAATTTTCCTCTTCTTTTTGGATCCTCCATCCCTTGAATCAGAAATAGTGGTTTTCATATGATTGAAGAGAGCTGCTGGAAGGTTAATTCTCTTGGAAGTTTGAATGGCATGCGGAAGATGTTTCTGAACATAATTGACATGATTAGGAGAGTTTGTTGGATAGAGGTGAGTAAAACTACTCAGAAAGATTCTAAACCAAACCTTTAGTTTAGGAATCTGACGTTTTTCCTTTGGTTCCTTAGCCCCTTTTTGATAGATAACTTTATATATACCAGATTTCTTGCAGTCCACTGCTGACACATTAGTTGGAGTAAATCCCGACCTATCAAGATTGTAGAGCATGGCTATGTCTTCTTCTGTAATGAATATCTTCTTCCCATGTATGCTCGAACATACATGTCCACTTACAGTGAAATAAGTGTGTATCCAGAAGTCTTTAACTAAATCAGTAAAGACTAGCCCATGGAAACGATTAAATTAGTTTGCCCAATTTTGAAATTCAACGACATCCTGTAGACCGTAATCGTTTGTAGCAAGATTATTGAAATCCACCAAGGCTTCAACAAGGACCACTAACTTATTCACGGGGGTAGAAAGGAATACCTTGGGATGTTGTTCAGATGGTGATATGTTGATATTAGTGTTTACTTGCTGAGATTCCATAGACGAGAAAGAGCGCATATGAACTGAAGAAGATTTAGGGTTTTTGAGAGGTTTGGATTGATAGAGAAGGAATTTTGGGAAGGAGAGTGATAGAGAGTGTGAAGATATGTGAGTGGGTCTTAAATTTCTTTTAGAAGTAATGATAAAATCTTTGAACAGACCAAGAATTTGACAAAGAGTAATTAGGAAATATTTTCTTGCTAATTTTTAAGACTGTTTCTCGAGGCACATCAAACTCTAAGTGGCTTAGAAAGGACAGCTGTCTAAGACTAACAGTATTTTTCTTTTAATTTTAGACACTCATTAACTACTATAAATTCTTTAGATTATAGAGGATACACGTGATAAATTTGTCTTCCTTACACACCATTAATAGGAGAAAGCATCTTAAATAAAAATAATACATTTCATATGAAGGTAACAATAAGCATTTAAAACCTTACCTTGTTGTAGCCATACCATGATCTTTTCTTTAGAAGTTCTTTTATGAGTATATTTGATCATGTCCTTCAGAATCAGCTCTTTTAGCTTTCAGCTTTTGAATTGAAATATTTATCTAATCAACTTCAATTTTTTGAGCTTAAATGAAGGAGAATACTGAATATGACTTGTCCTTGAAATTTTGCAAGATGCATTCATGTCTATTGATCTATTGTTCTGAAGTCTATGATTTCTCTTTATTAGATTATCTTCGAAACCCATGACATTTCCAGAGTTGAGTTCTAGGCTTTGGAACATATGTTTTTCTCCCATCAAAAGTTGCAAGCAACCAGAGTTCAAGTACCAATACAGGTGTTACACTTGCACTACTAACGATGTGTGCAACATAGATAATCTTGACTTTTGGAATCCATAATTTCTTGGGTTCTCTTTTGTTAGTTCCACCAGATTTGTGAACAACTTTGGTTACAACACTAGAATAATCATATAGATAGGTGTTGAAATAATTTGGTTTATCTAAATGAGCATCATCGGATTTAGAATCAAATTTCTCTTCAACTATTCTATTCCATTTTTTCTTACACCCTAGATCATAAAATCTAGTGAGCTTCTCTCTATGCTTTTAGTTAGAAATTTCTAGAAGACTTTTTCAGGCTTCTGGAAGAGTTCTCATGCCTTTAAGGGCAAAGTTTTCATAATAAGTTTTCTTTGTCTAAAACAAACATTTCTTCCTTCAACTTACTGATTTCACCAGATACAGATTCATTGGTCTTTTTTTTAGATCCCTGAACTGAATCTTGAGAAGCTCATTTTTTTCTAGAACTTCAACTAAGACATATATTAATTTAGAGAGAGTAAGATAAAAGAATACCTCTTTGTATAAAGTTTCCTTCTATTTCTGAATCATCTTCATCTTCTGGAGGGATTACTTCACTTGATGCTCTAATATGATCCATCAGCGTCAAGTTAGCATGTTCTTATTCTAATTCTAGTCATAGGAATCTGCATCGTCCTATGTTGCCATTAGACCTTTCTTTTTACCTTTAATAGCTTTCTTCTTTGGTATGCCCTTTAAAAGTTTAGGAAATGCATGCTTGTAGTGTCCTGGCTCATTGCACTCATAACAAGTGACTTCGTTGCCACTAGACTTCCTTTGACCAGAAGTTGATTCAAAGCAACCTCCAGTCATTCTTGAACTTCTGAATTTGTTGCCTTTACTTACCTTCTAGAGATGGTTAACCCTTCTGGAGAGTAGAGACAACTCATCTTCTTCATCATCAAGATCTTCTTCTGAATCCTCTAACTCTTCTTCTTGAAGAGCTTTGTACTTCTCAAATTTCTTGATGGCTTTGATCGCAATAGATTTTATCTTCTTCGGTGGTTCATCTTGTTCTATCTCAATCTCATGACTTCTTAAAGAACTTATCAGTTCTTCTAGAGAAGTGTTGTTCAAATCCCTTGCAAGCTTGAGTGCAGTTACCATAGGCCTCCATTTAGATGGCAAGCTTCTGATAATATTCTTCACATGATCTTCTGTTGAATAACCTTTGTTTAGAAATCTCAGTCCTGTAACCAAGGTTTGAAATCTTGAGAACATAACTTTAATGCTTTCATCCTCCTCCATTCTGAAAGCCTCATACTTCTGAATCAAGGCTAATGCCTTTGTTTCTTTGACTTAATCATTTCCTTCATAAGTCATTTTGAGAGAATCCAATATAGACTTAGCAGAGTCTCTATTTGTTATTTTCACATACTCAGTATAAGAAATCGCATTCAGTAAGATGTTCTTGATTTATAATGATTCTTATAATATTTCTTTTGTTTATAAATCATAGCTCTCCTAGCTATCTCTATTCTAGTATCATTTGTGAGAGGTACGTAGTCATCGATTACCATATCCCAAAGATCAACATCATGATCTACAAAGAAGCTTTCTAGTCTATCTCTCCAGTATTCAAACTTTTCACCATCAAAGATGGGAGGTTTTACATTGTAGCTTTTATCATTTGAATATGAATAAGCTTTAATTAGTATGGGTTCAACCATTGTGTTTCTTCAAAGAAAAACTAGTCTGGATCTTTATCTGACACGGTTAAGTGTTTGATAACTATCAATACTAGAACCAGAGCTATAATGCCAATTGAAGGTGTGAGAAACACAAGAAAGGAGGTTTGAATTAAGTTTCACCAAAAAATAATTTTGAATTCTTTCCAATGATGAAAGACCAAGTTAATCTAGAACTTAAAAGTAAATGAACACCATTATTTTTTATCCTGGTTCAAAGTTAACGAAGCTACTCTAGTCCACCTTTAAGGTGATTTCTCCTTTAACAAAGACTTAATCCACTGTAACCAAACTGATTATAGATAAACTATAATAAGTCAGATCAACCTTGTTCACACCCCTAATATGCCAGTCGATCTTTATTGAAAATCCACTCAAGCCGCAACAGGAGTCTTCTTGAGATAAGACTTTGACTCAGTCTTTCAAGGTATCAATCAACAATAGTTGAATACTTTCAGTGTATTACATACTGCTTCTTATAAGCAGATTACACATATGTCTCAGTACAAAGAAAACACCTAAGTTTTTTATAGCAAGATACGAGCAACAACTCATTGCCTATTTACAAAACTATACATAGAAAATTTTCTCTAAAGAGCTTTCATAGCGCTTTGGTCTAGTTTTTCTTGAGCTTGATTTAATCTGATATATTTTGTGTAATGTTGATTCTTACTTTTATTTAGCTTCCAAGTGTTCCTTTTATATCTTGTAAAAGAGATCCGCTGAAAGGGTAGAAAGGTAATCAGAAATCCAAGTGTTTGTTCTCAACGGTCATAATAAGAGTGGTTACAATATAGTACATAAAAGGACTGTCCATACGCCACCCTAGAGAGTAGAGGTCACAGACACTCTATGTACCTTTTATACATCATCACACGTTAACCATTTTGAATTTCTTCTTATCTTCATAGGCTTCAGATAATTGAATGTTGAAGTTTGTTGTAGAAGACTCACTCTTTAAGTCTTAGAACCTAAGTCTTGGAGTTTTCAGAACTTGTCATATCAGAACCTTGTCTTAAGAGTCTTCAGCACTTGGTCATAAGAACTTGCTTATCTTTAGATCGTCAGAACTTGTTCAGTAGAACCTCATCTTCATAATCTTCGGAACTTAGTAACACACCTAAGTAATGCTTTAGAAAGCCTTCAAATCTTAACCATAAAGTCATGATCAGAACCTCTTGTACTAATGTTCCTAAAACACGTTGCAGAATATGTATGCAGAATCTTGACTTCAACTATAACATGTAACCACATGTTTTCTTCTAATAGTGTATGTTTAGAACCTGATGACGTAACACATCTTGATACCAGAGTCAGAATATTACAGCAGCAGCTACATACTAGAACAAACCATGAGAGTATACAACTGTTCTTAAGGATAACATGTAAAGTTATCATCAAAATCTTAAGGTCAGATGTAGAAATACTTCTTGTTCTTACAATTACTTGTGTATATATTTGTTTAATCATCTATGGCACCTTTAATTTTAGAAGGTTCAATTTGTGAAACAATATCCATATTTAAACAAGCATATTTAATATTGAGTCTAGTAGATACTTTGTTGATTTTTTCTCCAATGATGTTATTAATTGGATAATCCCAACGAGTCCTCCTTCTTGAGGTAGATCATTTTGAATTTTCTCTTGTTGTGCTAATTTATCTTCATGTTGTACCTTATCTTGTCCATTGTGTTCATCATTGTTGTTGATATTATTTGGTGTATCATTTTTATCAATATAAACAATTTTATCCTCCTTGATTGGGTTAGTTTCATCAAAAGATACATGAATATATTCTTCAATCCTAAGGTTTCTTTCATTGAAAATTCTATAAGCCATACTAGAGAATGAATAAACAAGAAAATGCCTTCAACAAATTTTACATTAAATTTTCCAATATTATCTTTACCATTATTCAAATAAAAACATTTGCATCCAAAGGTGTGAAAATGAGAAATATTATGCTTCAGCCTTTATATAATTCATAAAGAGTTTTATTAAGAATATGTCTTACAAAGACACGATTACAAACATAGTAAGTCATACTTACCGCATCCTTCCAAAAGTATTTTAGAAAATTTGTTTTATTTAGAATGAAACTTGCTAATTCTTCCAAGGATCTATTATATCTTTCAACAACAATATTTTTTATGGTGTTCTTGGTGCTAAAAATTTGTGTGAGATACCATATTTATCATAAAAACCTTTAAATGAGGAATTTTGGAATTCTCCAATATAATCACTTCAACTTTAAGCAATCTTCAAAGATTTCTCATTTTACACTATTTTTGCATACTTTTTAAAGGACTTAAAAGAATCATGTTTATATACTAAAAATAGAGTCCAAATGAATCTAGAATAATCACTACACTTACCAAAGCATAAGGATTTACACAAAAAATTCTAGTTCTTAATAAGTACATATGTATTAATTGAAGTGGTATAAAAGATGAAACAATATTTTTAGGTCTAAAAGAAACTTTAATTACTTACTCTTTTGACATGCATGATATGATTTGTCTTTTACCATACTTAATTTTTGGCAAACCAACAACAATATCATGCTTCACTAATTTATTAAAATGGTCCAAATGAATATATGCAATTGTTCTATGCCAAAGTCATACATCTTTGTTATTAACTATAAAACATTTAAGTTATAAAGATAAGTCATCAAGAGATATCATAAAAAAATGTTGTTAATTCTTTTTTCAATGAAATTAATTTCATAAGTTATCTCATCTTCTATGATGCAAATTTCTTATTAAAGTTAATTTTAAACTTTTATATCAAAGTTGACTTATAAAAAATAGATTATGCTTTAAAAATTCACATAAAACATCATCAATAGAGGTAAAGAGCGGCATACCTACATTTCTATTTTCAAATACATTTTCTTTATTGTAATTTTCGTAAGTGACAAATTCTTTAGATATTAGAATCAAAGATAAAAAATTTGATTTGTTTCCCATCAAATATTTGGAGCATTCAATATCAAGACACCAAATATTGGTTTCGACTTTAAAGAATTCCTACAAAATAAATTAAAATTTATTAGGTAGCCAATGTAATTTAGATAGTATCTTTCTCTATCCATACACACTTACCACTTAGTACACTATATTTCCTCATTTGGTATATATTAGAAGAATGTCCTTTACCATTTCAATAAAATCATGTAGATATATTATAAGAAATATTCTTCTTATAATTCCTTTTTGATTGAAAATGGTTTTTAATCTTTTGAATATTTTTACGCAGATTGCTTGATTTAATAAAGATAATTTTCTTGATTTAACTAGGATTATCAAATTTATAGTATCCTAGTCCTCTTCTATTATTTGAATATTTTTTATAACTTAAAACATTATCCAAACATTCCTTCCCTTTTCATATCTACTAATTTTTTATTAGTTCAACCACTCTAGTTTCAAGAGATGCACATTTCATACATGTTGGTAAACTATCTTGAATGTCTACTTTTGTTTTACTTTTATATAAATAATTTTGCAAAGTACTTATTTTAATTTCTAGAGATTAAATGATTTTATTTTGTTTAGTGTACATTCTAGAGAGATTTATACATTCATCATGTAATTCATTAAATTCATTTAGTAATTCTTCATGCAATCTTGTAAACCTGCAACTATAATTGAACCAAAAAAAACACAATGCAAACCATACATACAAATAGGTAATAAACCAAAACATACATTACCACAATAATGTAAACCAGAACATAAAAGTATGAACATCAAAGAAAACAAGTACTTAATACATACAAATGAAAATATTGACAAAACATAATCCATCTACTCCTCAAAATCTTCACCAAGCCATTCAAGATGCTCTAATATGAACATGTGGGTTTTCACAATATAAACTCAATTAGAGGCAATGTTGTGTTTTAGTACATACATAATATGGAGCTCAAATTCATTTATTTATGAGTGATTTGAGGCTTTCAGAATAATAACATATACCAGAAAATAATGCAAAAATTATCATCCAAAAACATGTTTCCAACAAAGAGTATGATTGTATTCTTAGAGTGACCCATTCCCAACCTTTATTTCTGAAGCATGATTTCTTACTCAGATAACTGACACATATTCAAGTAAGCATCCCTTTTTCAAAATCCTTTCCATTTTAAGTTTGTTTTAGGGTGAAGTAAAACACCTTCACTAAGAAGGTCTTGAAAACTGAAGAAGTGAAAAACACAAGAAAGAGGGGGAGGGGTTGAGTTGAAAACTTAAAAACAAATGCGCAATGACACAATATTTTTATCCAGGTTCGTTTGATCTCAAACTACTTCAGTCTACTCGTCAAGGTGATTTCACCTCTCTCCAACGAGGAATTAATCCACTAATCAAAAACTGATTACAATCACTACTTTGACAACTTCCAAAGTCCTCTTGAGTACAACCACAATTCGGTTAATCTAAAGGAAAAACTGTCTTAATCAAGATACAAGAATTATGTGTATAATTGTTTTTCGTTACAAAAACAGTTACCACAACTGTGATATTTTACACAATTTAGAGCGTAGAAAATAAGTATGTAAGCTTGCAGCTTTTTGAGATGAATTGCAGTCGTGTAAAAAAAATCGTAAATGATTTGATCTCTTAGCTTGTTTATATAGGCAAAGGAATCTTGTCCAACATTAAGCGTGATAATGGACATTTAAGCAGTTTCCATATTGAGAAGATCTTGTCTGAATGAAGTCGTTACACGTGATGCTGTCTTGATTGAATAGTAACGCTTCAGAATCTTACAGTCTTGTATGCTGCAATTGCTTCATAACATTGATGACTTAGAGTTGTGAGAATCTGATTGTATCTGAACCTTCTGTTCAGAATCAGAGTATTCTTCACTTCAGGGCATGTTCTGATCATCATTCTTCAACGCAGATTCTGATTACCTCAGCATGAAAGCTTCTATAGCTTTAACTTCTGATGCTGCTTTGGTCAGAACTTCTGCATACAAAATAACATAATTTTAGAGTGCATATTTATTCGTTGTGTTTGTTATCATCAAAACTCTAACTAAGGGTTGTAGAATCAAACTATGTTCTAACAATCTCCCCCTTTTTGATGATGACAAAAACTAGGATTTTCAATGAAAAATATAGAACCAAAAGCTTAAGAGAGACTTCCCCTGAGTTGATTACTTCCCTGAAGTTCCTTTTTGTCAGAGCTTTTAATGCATCTCCTTCTGTTCTTATCAAAATGTGTTCCTGTTCAAACTTTTCAGAAAGTAGAGGTTAAAATATTCAGAATATTTGAGACTTTGTTCCGGTATACTGTTATTGAAAATATCTTACTTTCTCCTCTTTTTTGTCAGGTATCAAAAAACAATATAATCAGAGTCAAAAATATGAATTATATTGAAAACAGGATGCAATGACAAGTTCAGAAATAAGGAGGTAAAGATAAAAGATTACAGATAAACAGTTTTAAAGAAAATCTAAGAAGGAGGGGGAAGACGTGTGAACAACACTTCCAACAAGCTCTTGATCTGAGTGCTTGGCTCTTCCTGTTTTCCCATAATGTCTTTTATTTCTTTTGTAGTATCTTCTTATTTATCCAGAATATCCTTGATCTCTTTGTTTGTATCCTCTTGCTTATCCAGTCTGGCATGGATTAATGCATTCTCTTTCTTCAACTCTTCCAGAGTTTGCATGACTAGAGACGAAGCAGGTGTATCTTCAGGAGGTGCGTGTTGTTCAAAACATTCAGCAGCTTCTTCTGATTGAACCACTTCTTCTGCCGCAATCATGTTTTCTGGAGCAGTAGTCAGAGAGAGACTATCAGAATCTGGTTCAGCAACTTCTGAAGGATGGTGCTCTTTCCAGGGAGCATTATCCAGTGGAAGAATTTCTTTCTTGCACCATTGGCTCAGAAATTGATCATGGAAGGCTTTCAGCTGATCACTGAAGTTCTGTTGAGCCCTTTCATAGCCCAATTATTTCAGCTTCAGAGTTTCAGCGTTGAGCCATTTTCTGAATCTTTACCACAGAGAATCAGAAGCAGCAGGATTAGAAATCTCTAGGCTTGCTTGCTTCAAAGATTGATCTATTCCTGCATTTCTGTTTCAAAAATCAACAGACTCTTTCCAACATCTGATTTGGTTGCGGTTGGTTTAGGTTTGGGAATGGAAATTTTGTTTAAGGTGGAAGCTAGGCGGTCCAACACTAGTGGATCAATGATAATTCTGAGGTTGTCAGCTGGATGGTTGATGGGTGAAGGAGTGGAAGAGTCAGAAATTAGAATTGGTGTGTTAGGGGTGTTTGGTGGTGTAGATTCATATGGTGAAGGAATTTCTAGAATATCATGAATAGTGAGAGGTAAGCAAACCGTAAGAGGTTCTGTTATTCTAGGGATTGGGATAGTGGTAGCAGAATCTGAAGGAGAGTCTTCAGATTGGATTGCGGAGGCGTGTTGAGTTTCTGGTTTAGGAATTTCAGAAGATGGGTTTTCAGAAGGTGGAGAGAGAGTGTCTATTTTCTAGTTGTGGTGAGTTGGGGTTCAGATGTTCTGATTGAGGAGAGTGTGGTTGTGGATTTTCTGGTTGTTGTTGAGAGTTTGGACTTTCTGGTATTGGAGAGGAAAAGTATGAATCAAACAGTTCAATGTCAGATAGAACTTTGGCAAGTTCTGGTTGATGATGTTCTGGGTTTGGATTTTGATTGGGGAGTGAGGTTCATTCAAAAAGTTTCCTAGAGTTACAGATGGATCAAACTCTATGTCAAAATCTTCAAAGGTTTGAGGTGAAGGATTTTCTGTTGGTTGAGGGGGAATGGTTTCAGATATTGTAACAGTTATTGATTCTATAACAGAAACTGAAGATGGGTTACCTTTCTTTTTCGCAGCTTTAGGTGCCTTCTGAGAGGATCCTTCTCTTACTGTTTTCCTCTTTTTGGATTTCTTTAGCACAACCTCTGGAGTTGGCCTGTGCAGATCTTAGATGTTGATTTTTGGTACAGTCTCATCAGCCTTGCAAGTTTTAAGGTATCTGACTATGATTTCTGGGGAGGCATCTATTTCAGAAAAAAGTGGAAAATACTTCAGAGGGATTCTCCTAGAAGTGATGGCCTCATGAGAAGAAATATTTGGTTCCCTCTTAATATTCTCAATGATCTTCATTTTCTTCAGATTCTTGGCGTTCAAAGGCTTCCCAGCAGTTGCTTCCAAAGTGCTTATTTCTTAAGCCTCTGTCAGATGTTCTATCAGCCTGTTTTCTGTTAGAATATCTGAAATCAGTCTTCCTAAAGGAATCCAATCCCTCTTAGTCCTTTCTTCTTCTCTTGTCTCTTTCACACTTGTTCTGAGATGGTTGAAGAGCAAGTGTGGAAGGTTTATCTTGGTCTTCTTTGCAATGAAGTAAATCAGAAACTACTGATCAATATTGATGTAATCAAAAAAGCTTATAGGCTTCCTGTGATTGATACATCCCAAAATTATTCTAGACCAGATTCTGTGATAATCCTTCAAGTCTTTGATCTTGCTGGATGGCTGTCCAGAAGTGAAGATTTCCTTGGCAATATATTTTAGGTCAGAACATCTATCAGCCATATCAATGCATCTGACTCCACCACCATTATATGTAATGAGTTTCCCAATAAGATCTTCTGTTATCACTATTTTCTTTCCCATAACATATTAAGTAACCTGGTGGTTGAATGAGGTAGCATGAATCCAGAACTCTTTGACGAGAATGGGAAACGTTTGACCCAACAGACGGTCAAAATATTTGTTCCATCCCTAAGCAGTTACGTCTTCATAGAGATTAAACCCATTTTCTTGTAAACTCTCAAAATCAATGATCAGTTCAGAGAGAACTTCCAGGTTGTCAATAGGAGTGAGAAGCGTTCTAATGGGTTCTTCATATTGTTCCGTTGATGAAGATTCAGGAGCACTGAGATTCTTGAGGCTTGATGATGATGTCATTATTCACACGGGTTCATTGAAGAAGATGGAAAGGGTTTTTGAAAACGAAACTTGAAACAAGAGAGAATATGGAAGAGAGTAAAAGTGAATGAATGAAATAGTAAATTGAGTTTAAATAGGTTTTTGAAAACGTAAACAGTAAGCAAGAAAATAAGTAATGATTATATGCATTAATGAAACCTGAAATTAGGGGATTTAGAAAGATATTTGAACGGTTACCACTGACAAGTGTCTCAATGCATCCAATCAGAGTCTTGGATCCTTTAGAATTTGAACGCGTATTCAGCCTCAGAAGGTAGCTTGTGAGAGGATGACAAATGTTTGATGATGTGAACTGCACGCCTCTATCCTTGAAATGAAACGTTCGGATCTTCATAGATAGATTCTGATGCAACTGTACTTCTAACTTTTGAAGACAAGTTGATCAGATGTTCACAGAAAACAATAAAGTTCTGAGGGTTAAGATATGCAAATAAAACATTTTATTCTGGGCATAACTTCATGCTGAGATGTTTCAGAATGAAATTGAATCTATCTTCAGAAAGAGGTTTTGCAAATACATCATCCCATTGGTGGTCAGTGTCAATAAATTTTAAGGTAAGAATTCCTTTCTGAATATAGTCCCTAATAAAGTGATGTTTTATTTCTATATGCTTAGCCCTAGAATGCAAAATAGGATTCTTACTGAGACATATAGTTGAAGTGTTATCGCAGAAGATAGGAATGTTACTCTCAAATATGTTGAAGTCTTCAAGTTGACTTTTCATCCAGAGCATTTGAGTGCTACATCCAGCAGCTACTATGTATTCAACTTCTGTTGTTGACAATTCTATTGTGGACTGTCTCTTGCTGGTCCATGAGATCAGATTGTCTCCCAGAAACTGGAAGCTTCCAGAAGTTCTTTTACGTTCTACTCTGTCTCCAGCAAAATCAGCGTCACAGTATCCTACTAAGTTGTATTTCATTGGATTTTCTATAAAACAAACCCAGATTAGTAGTACCTTTCAGATACTTGAAAATTTGCTTAACTGCTGTTAAGTGAGATTCTCTAGGATCTGATTGGAATCTAGCACATAAGCAAACACTGAATAAAATATCAGGCCTTGAAGCCGTCAGATAAAGGAGAGAGCCAATCATACCTCTGTAGATTTTCTGTTCTACCTTTTTACTTACCTCTTCCTTTTCCAGAATGCACGTGGGGTGCATTGGAGTCTTTGAGGGCTTACATTTTGAGAGATCAAATTTCTTCAGAAGTTCTTTGACATATTTGCTCAGATGAATGTAAGTTCCTTCTGAGGTTTGGTTTATCTGAATACCCATAAAGAATTTGAGTTCCCCCATTAAACTCATCTCAAACTCTGCCTGCATACACTTAGCAAACTCTCTTCCCATAGAAGGTTTAGTGGATCCAAAGATAATGTCATCTACATAAATCTGACACACTAAAATGTCATTCTTAAATGTCTTACAGAACAAGGTTGTGTCTACTTTCCCTCTGGTGAATTCCTTTTCTAACAGGAAGTTACTTAGTCTTTCATACCAAGCTCTGGGAGTTTGTTTCAGACCATAGAGTGACTTCTTTAGTTTGAAAACATATTCTGGGTGTTTGGAATTCTCAAACCCAGGGGGTTGGTGAACATATACCTCTTCATCTATGTAGCCATTTAGGAATGCACTTTTGATATCCATCTGATACAGAGTGATGCCATTGTTTATAGCAAATGAGATTAAGAGTCTGATAGATTCTAAACTGGCGACTGGAGCAAAGGTTTCTGTATAGTCTATCCCCTCTTGCTGACTATAACCTTGTGCCACCATTCATGTTTTGTTTCTGATAACTTCTCCTTGCTTATTCAGTTTGTTTCTGAACACCCACTTTGTTCCAATGATGTTGAATCCTTTTGGTTTAGGAACCAGATCCCATATGTCGTTTCTGGTGAACTGATTCAATTCCTCCTGCATTACCAGAATCCAGTCATTATCCAAAAGAGCTTCATCAATTGTTGTTGGTTCAATAAGAGAGACCAATCCCATGAGGGATTCTTCAGAGTTTCTGAATGTTGATCTTATTCTAATTGGATCATCCTTCTTTCCTAGGATTTTATCTTCTGGGTGAGCTATGCTGCTTCTGGAAAACCTTTTCTGGAGTTGATCAACAAAAGGTGCTGGATTACTTGTAACATTTCTTTCTGACGTTGTTGGAGCGTCTCTATTGAGAACTTCTGATGAGTTATCTTCAGTACCCGTGAATTCAACTTTTATATATGCAAAGAATTCATTCCGCTTTGACTTTTGAGGGTCAAGCTTATCATCAAATCTAACACTGATTGACTCTTCAACAATCTGTGTTTATGTATTGTATACTCTGTACCCTCTTGAGCGTTCAAAGTATCCTAACATAATACACTTTTGTGCTTTAGAGTCAAACTTATTCAAATAATTTTTAGTATTCAGAATGAAACAGGTGCATCCAAACGGATTGAAATAGGAAATGTTGGGCTTTCTGTTCTTCCACAGTTCATATGGAGTCTTTTCTAGAATAGGTCTTATAGAGATTCTATTCTGAATGTAACACGTTATGTTAATTGCTTCTGCCCAGAAGATCTTAGCAATGTTAGTCTCATTGATCATGGTTCTGGCTATTTCTTGCAATGTTATGTTCTTTCATTCTACAACTCCATTTTGTTAGGGAGTTCTAGGACAAGAGAAGTCATGCAAGATGCCTTTTTCATTAAAAAAATGATTCAAAATATTTATTTTCAAATTCTCTACCATGATCACTTCTGACTTTGACAATTCTAAGATCCATTTCATTCTGAACTTGGTTACAGAGTGCAACGAACACAGAGTGTGACTCGTCCTTGTGTCTTAAGAACTTTACCCATGTCCATCTGCTACAGTCATCTATGATCACTAACCCATACTTCTTGCCACTGACAGACGCAATTTTTACTGGTCTAAATAAGTCTATATGCAGAAGTTCTAATGGCTTAGAGGTGGAAACAACATTTTTATATTTAAAAGCAAGTTTTGAAAATTTACCTTTCTCACATGCTTCACACAGAGAATCTGAGCTGAACTTCAAATTAGGAAGTCCTCTGACCAAATTGAGTTTGTTAATCTGAGATATTCTTCTCATACTAACATGCCCCAATCTTCTGTGCCAGACCCATTGCTCGTCGTTAACAGAGAGAAGACATTTTACATTCTGACTCTTTAGTTCAGAAAGTTTTATCTTATAAATGTTGTTTTTCCTCTTTCCATTAAAAAGGATAGTTCCATCTTTCTGACTAACAACTTTGCATGAATTTTGATTAAAGATTATATCATAACCATTATCACTTAATTGGCTTATGGATAATAGGTTATGCATTAACCCATCAACTAATAGCACATTATTTATAGAGGGAAGATTTCCATTACCTACTGTTCCAGAGTCCAGGTACCATGACTGGTGTTTTAGCCTTGCTGCTAAAGATATCTACTACATATATAATTTTGTCTTTAGGTACCCATATCTTCTTGGGTCCTGGTTTGTTAGTTTTACCAAAATTCTGGTTGAATTTTGGTTTGACAGAGTAATCATTACTAGTGTATTTTAGGTCATGTGTGTGCCCATATATGAAGTGTGGTTTAAGTGGTGTGCATTTTATGACTAAGTCCATGGCTTTCTTAGGTGTAAATGCCTTACCTTGATATCCTATCCCTTTTCTGCCATTTCTTCTAACTCCGTAGGTTATTGAAGCCATCTTGCTTCCATCTATGTTTTTAGCCAGAAAATTATGAAAGTTGTGATCATACTCTTTGATGATCTCATCAACATTACTGGGAGTCTCTGAGATTATTTCTTTCTGAGAGTTTTGCAAATCGTTTTCTAATTTTGAAACTTTTTCTTTTAACTCAGAATTTTCTAATCTGAGACTCTCAGTCTTTTCAGAGTCAGAGACAAGATCCCTTTTCAGGTTCTTGAATTTGACTCTGATTTGCTGATACCTTTCTAGAATTTCATTTAGACTTTCTGCAAGTTCAGCCTTAGTGAAATTAATAGTGAAGTCGGGAAATACCTCTTCAGTGTCCAATTATGAGTCTGAACCAGAAGCTTCATTATCTTCTGACACATTTTCCATGAGAGATATGTTTGCTCTTTCATCATCTGACTCTGAGTCAGCATCAGAAGTGTCTGAATCGTCCCATGTTGCCATGAGGCTTTTCTTCTTCTCCTTGAAGAACTTCTTTTTGGGCTTCTCCTTCTGAAGCTTTGGACAGTCACTTTTGTAGTGCCCTTGCTCATTGCACTCATAGAAGATGATGTCCTTGTTATTTGACTTTCTGTGTCCTGAAGATCCTTCAGATCTTCTATGTCCAGAGGAAGACTCATACTTTCTGTATCTGGAGGAGGATTCATTTTGATTCTCTGATCTTTTAGGATTTCTGAATTTTCTTTGTCTCTGCTTCCACAATTGATCCACCCTTCTGGAGAGGAGAGACAATTCATCTTCTTCTGATGAGGATCCATCAGAGGTTTCTTCCATAGCCTGCAAAACCTTGGAATCCGATTTTCTATTAGATTTTAATGCTAGTGGCTTACCTTGCTTTTGAGGCCCATCTTCTTCTAGCTTTATCTCGTGACTTCTGAGGGAGCTGACAACTTCCTCCAGAGATATCTTGTTGAGATCTTTGGCTATCTTAAGTGCTGTGACCATTGGCCTCCATTTCTTGGGTAGACTTCTGATGATCTTCTTTACGTGATCAGCAGTAGAATATCCTTTGTCAAGAACCTTTAGCCCAACAACAAGAATCTGGAATCTTGAGAACATTGCTTCTATGGATTCACTATCTTCCATCTTGAATGCCTCATACTTATGAATGAGCGCAAGGGCCTTGGTTCCTTTGACTTGTATGTTTCCTTCATACGTCATTCTCAGAGAGTCAAACATGTTTTTGGTTGTCTCTCTGTTTGAGTTCTCATATTCTGAGTATGAGATAGCACTAAAGAGTATTGTTCTGGCTTTATGATGGTTTCTGAATTCACGTTTTTGCTGGTCAGACATCATTTTTCTGTCTATCTTCTGACCACTTTCATCCACTGGATGTGTGTATCCATCAGTTACCATGTCCCATAGATCAGCATCATGGGCCAGAAAGAAGCTCTTAATTCTGTCTTTCCAGTAGTCAAAATTTTCTCCATCAAAGACTGGAGGTTTGCCACTGATTCTGTCCTTGTCTTCATGATAGTCGTTGCTGATGTTTTGGCTTGGTCCCACCATAGTGTTTTTCTAAAGCTTGGATCTTGTACTGGCACGGTTAAGTGTATTAACTCAGAACCAGGTGCTCTGATACCAATTGAAGAAGTGAAAAACACAAGAAGGGGGGGTTGAATTGAAAACTTAAAAACAAATGCGCAATGACACAATAATTTTATCCTGGTTCGTTTGATCTCAAACTACTCCAGTCCACCCGTCAAGGTGATTTCGCCTCTCTCCAACGAGGACTTAATCCACTAATCAAAAATTGATTACAATCACTACTTTGACAACTGTCAAAGTCCTCTTGAGTACAACCACAATCCGGCTAATCTCAAGGAAAAACTGTCTTAATCAAGATACAAGAATTATGTGTATAATTTTTTTTCGTTACAAAAACAGTTACCACAATTGTGATATTTTACACAATTTAGAGTGTAGAAAATAAGTATGTAAGCTTGCATCTTTTTTAGATGACTCGCAGTCCTGTGAAAAAAATCGTAAACGATTTGATCTCTTAGCTTGTTTATATAGAAAAAGGAATCTTGTCCAACATTAAGCGTGATAATGGACATTTAAGAAGTTTCCATATTAAGAAGATCTTGTCTGAATGAAGCAGTTATATGTGATGCTGTCTTGATTGAATAGTAACGCTTCAGAATCTTATAGTCTTGTATGCTGCAATTGCTTCAGAATATTGATGACTTAGAATTGTGAGAATCTGATTGTATTTGAACCTTCTGTCCAGAATCATAGTATTCTTCACTTCAGCGCATGTTCTGATCATCATTCTTCAGCGCAGATTCTGATTACCTCAGCGTGAAAGCTTCTATAGCTTTAACTTCTGATGTTGCTTTGGTCAGAACTTCTGCATACAAAATAACATAATTTTAGAGTGCATATTTGTTCTTTGTGTTTGTTATCATCAAAACTCTAACTAAGGGTTGTAGAATCAAACTATGTTCTAACAAAAACTTCCTATTTTGTGTAATGGACAAGTTAATCCTCATCTAATTCAGAATTTTTATACAGACTTATCTATAACCAACGCGGAGTTTGGAACTGACTATCCTCCAAATTGAACCAAGGTTTTACACAGGATGACAATGTATAGAACTGAGATTTTACACCAGATTGATCTTAAACCAACTGACATTTTAACCGGCTAAGCTCAAGAACCTTTAATAATATTTTTACTTGGTTAATTTTAAGAGTCAACAAAAAGAGCTTTTACTTAATTGGCTCAAATCACGACTCAAACAGAGACTAAACACTAAATCCCTCAACCAAAGCTTTTAAAGAGTTTAGCTTTGAATATAAACAAACACTTTCTAAGGAAGAGAGATTCACTCTGGAGAAAAAAGAACTTAGTGAATTTACAATATTACCTTTTATAGAATAATTTTCTCACTTAAACACAGGAACCTTTCTCAAAGCACTATTGTTCTACCCCAAAATATGCTCTCTCATTTCTCAAGGGATCATTCTGAACCCTCGGGATTGCTTCGGTCATGTTTCAAGTCTCGGATTACAATTTTCCAAGAAAGTCATTCACAAGGGCAAAATGGTCATGTGCACACTGAAAAGTCAAACTTTGACTTTTTGATCAAAATCAAGTTTCAAAAATCATATTTCATCAAGACATGAAGTTGGTTCATCAAGAAATCAAAAGTCAAAGATTACTTTGAAAAGTCAAATTTCTAAACACTTAGAAAATTTTCTAAGTGTTAAGAAAATATGATAATTTCATAACTTTGGGCCAGATTTTCATCATGATGCGATGATTCAACCAGAACTTCTGACATGAAAGTTATAGATCTCAATGAGATCTAAAACATTGCATAACAGAACTTCTTCTAGAAAGGCTGGGATTTCAAGTTATAAATCCATGAAGACATCCTTGAAGCTAAAATACTTAGTAAATTCTGAGTATTTTTAAGTTAGAACTTGGACAGAACTTCTGGGCCAGTTTTCACGCAAGTACAATCAGAATTTGCAAAAGTGATTCAAAACATGACCCTTCGATCAGAACATATAGAAGCTCTACTCTTCGATCAGAACATGACCCTTCAATCAAAACATATAGAAGCTTTATTCTTTGATCAGAACATGACCCTTCGGTCAGAACATGACCCATCAATCAGAACATATAGAAGCTCTACTCTTCGATCAGAATATGACCCTTCGATCAGAACATATAGAATATTTACTTTTCGATCATAACATGACCCTTCGATCAAAACATGACCCTTCGATCAGAACATATAGAAGCTATATTCTTCGGTCAGAACATGACCCTTCGATCAAAACATGACCCTTCGATCAGAACATATAGAAGCTCTACTCTTCGATCAGAACATGACCCTTCAATCAGAATATGACCCTTCGATCAGAACATGACCCTTCGATCAGAACATATAGAAGCTCTACTCTTCGATCAGAACATGACCTTTCGATCATAACATGACCCTTCAATCAGAACATATAGAAGCTTTATTCTTTGATCAGAACATGACCCTTCGATCAGAACATGACCCTTCGATCAGAACATGACCCTTCGATCATAATATGACCCATCAATCAGAACATATAGAAGCTCTACTCTTCGATCAGAATATGACCCTTCGATCAGAACATATAGAAGTTATGCTCTTCGATCAGAATATGACCCTTCAATCAAAACATGACCCTTCGATCAGAACATATAGAAACTCTATTCTTCGGTTAGAACATGACCCTTCAATCAAAACATGACCCTTCGATCAGAACATATAGAAGCTCTACTCTTCGATCAGAACATGACTCTTCGATCAGAATATGACTCTTCGATCAGAACATGACCCTTCGATCAGAACATATAGAAGATCTACTCTTCAATCAGAACATGAATCTTCGATCAGAACATGACCCTTCGATTAGAACACGACCCTTCAATCAGAACATATAGAAGCTCTACTCTTCGATCATAACATGACCCTTTGATCAGAATATATAGAAACTCTACTCTTCGATCAAAACATGACCCTTCGATCAGAACATGACGCTTCGATCAAAATATATAGAAGCTCTACTCTTCGATCATAAAATCACCAAGCCCTAAAACCTCGTTTTGAACAGTCTGTTGTACTGCTATGACACGGTCTTGCATCCAGCGGCCACAACACTCCAAAATTGTTGTTGACCCAGTCCATGCCTGCATTTTCTCAAACCCCATATTTGCACAAAATTAGTACATAAAATATGTATTTAAAAAGCAATGAAACAGTATGCCAAAATGGTTCAAATCCCATTTGTTTTTCCCTCCAAAACCACAGCAAACTCATCTATAAATAAATTGTTCCACCACACATTTAAGGGGCTGGCTTTTGAGGAGAGAGTTATTGAATACAAAAAGAGAGGGAAGAAAACACTCAAACACTCTTAAACCCATAATTCTCAAAAAAACAATACTCTTGTTCTTCCCTTCGAATCAAAGAACATAACTTTTTTGTTTTGTTTCTTACTAACCCCAAAACATTTGAAGGAAGCAGCTCAAGTCCCAAACACACGCTTCAAATTCAAGGTAAGTCATACTGACTTTGAACTTTTCATTTAGAACTTTATTAAAAATGTAGATATCATAGTGTTGAGACTGTACACATCATTGAGTAGAAAAATTATGGATCGGAACTTCTTGAAGAAAACTAGGCTCATAATTAGGACTGGAACTTCTAGGTGTTTCTCACTGTTGTAACACAGTACATAGAACTTCTAGGTCTTTCTCACTATTGTAACATAGACAGAAAACTTCTAGGTCTTTCTCACTGTTGTAACACAGCACGTGGAACTTCTAGGTCTTTCTCACTGTTGTAACACAGCACACAAAACTTCTAGGTCTTTCTCACTGTTTTAACAGCACACATAATTTCTAGGTCTTTCTCACTGTTGTAACACATCACTCGAAACTTCTAGGTATTTCTCACTATTGTATCACAACACACAGAACTTCTAGGTCTTTCTCACTGTTTTAACAGCACACAGAACTTCTACGTCTTTCTCACAGTTTTAACACCACACAGAACTTCTAGGTCTTTCTAACGGTTGTAACACAGCACAGAGAACTTATAGGTCTTTCTCACTATTTTAACACCACATGGAACTTCTAGGTCTTTCTCACTGTTGTAACACAACACACATAACTTCTAGGTCTTTCTCACTGTTGTAACACAATATACAGAACTTCTAGGTCTTTCTCACTGTTGTAACACAACACACAAAACTTCTAGGTCTTTCTCATTGTTGTAACACATTACACAAAACTTCTAGGTCTTTCTCACTATTGTAACACTGCACACATAACTTCTAGGTCTTTCTCACTATTGTAACACAGCACACAGAACTTTTAGGTCTTTCTCACTGTTGTAACACAACACACAGAACTTCTAGGTTTTCCTCACTGTTTTAACACCCAGAACTTCAGCGCACAACAACCCATAACTTCTATAGGTAAGGAAACATATTCTTCATCTGGACAAATCTCCCTGGGTATCTCCACCAGAAAATCAAGAACCCACTCTTGAACCTCATCCTCTGATCATCTTTCAAGACGAAGGAAAATCTGTTGAAGAATCTTCTGCTAGTATGAATGTTGAAGAAACGGTCCATGCTGAAGAAATGGCTCCAAATTCTCTTATGATGAAAACTATGGATGAATTAAAGAAAGAGAATGAAGCGGTTAAGGAAAGGTTGGATAAACAAGATGAAACTAACAAGGAGATTAAAGGATTGTTGCATAAACAAGAAGAATCCAACAATCAAATCAAAGGTCTTCTGGAAGCATTATTCACACGTCTTCCACCTTCACAACCCTAGATCTCATCTTTTGTTTCACTTGTTATGCTTTTGTTGTGTTTCCTTTCTTGCTTATCCTCTAGTTGTTTTATATCTATTTTTAAAAAGCATAACTTTTTGTTCTAATTTATGTTCTTTATTGCTTTTTGACTTATGGCAAAAAGGGGGAGAAAGTGAATATATTTTGATATAAACAGTTATGGACTAAGTCTCAAACATTTCAAATAACATAACTTCTATTTTAATGTTTCTAAAAGCTAATAGTGAAAGTATCACTCTAAACTTGTGGTATGCTCTACCAGCCTTTAACATAGGCTTCTCAGAACTTCCATCATATGCTCTGATATCTTTTCAGGGAAGTATCTACTCTTTTATTTAAATTTTATCTGAGTATTCAACTAAGGGGGGGCTCTGAAATTTTTATCTTCTGAAAATTATAAATTGTTCATCAAAATAAGTAAATTTTTTCATCATCAAAAGAGAGAGATTGTTAGAACATAATTTGGTTCTACATCCAATTATTAGTTTTGATGATGAAAAATAAATAATTATTGTGAAGAACAATTATGCACTCTAATCATTTGATTAAATTTACAAAGAAGTTCTGATGAAAGCAAGAAAGTTAATAACGTGAAAAATCACATATGAAACTCTGAAGAAGAAGAACATATAAGAAGCTCTGAAGCGAAGCTAAAACATCATGTAAGAAAGAGAAGTTCTGATGCTAACAGTCAAACTTCTGAACCACCAAGATGTAAGTTATACTATAATAAGTGAAGTTCTGAAAGAACAAAGGAAGTCTCAACACACTCATCTATTCTAAAGTTCTAAGACTCAGCACTTAAGATCACGATACTCAGGTGAATTGTAAATCTAACATCACATTAAATGATAATCATTACAAGATCAAGATTGTAACGACTGAAACATTATGGCTAAAAACAAGATCCTTATTTTTGGAAAGGATATTAACATCAAATCATCAACCTTTCAGAAATATCACACATGTCTTCAACAGATCTCTTGGATCAAATTCCTATATAAAAAAGACTGTGAAGAAGAATCAGAGAACACACATACACACATATGAACAGTTGCTCAAAATTTCTAACATATTTCTATCTGTTAAAAATAGTATGTATGCTAAAATTTGTGTAAATATCACAGTTGTGATAAAGTTTGTTAGAAGAAAACTCAAACACATTGTGTAATTATTTTTAGTTGTATTTCCTTGAGAAACCAAGTTGTGGTTTGATCTCAATAAGACGTTGATAGTTGTCTTCGTGAATTGTAATCATTTGTGATTAGTGGATTAAGACCTCAATTGAGAGAGGAAAAATCACCTTGGCGGGTGAACTGGAGTAGTTTTGAGTTCAAAATGAACCATTATAACCAACGTGTTTTATAGAATTATTTTTTGAAAACCTCAATTCAAATTCCCTTTCTTGTGTTTTTCTATCCTTCATTAAATATTTTGTAAGTTTTTGTAAAGCAAGGATGTTTTATTCGTTAACTTTCTAGCAAGAAACTATTGTTCATTAACTTTCTATTAATACTGTCGTGTTATTATCTGTACTTCATTTATGTGTAATCTTCCTTCAAGAAGCAATCTTGTAAGCACACAAACTTGTAATCAATAATGATTTGATTGTTCCTTGAGAGACTATGCCTTTAGTTGGGATTCTCAAGAAGACATTGACAACTAGTCTTTGTGGTTGTAAACATTGATAACTAGTCTTTGTGGTTGTAAACATTGGCAGTTAGTCTTTGTTTGTGTCTGTAATCAGTTTGGTTATAGTGGATTAAGTCCTTGATTGAGAAAGGAAAATCACCTTGATGGGTGGAATAGATTAACTTTGTTAACAATGAACCAGGATAAAAATAATTATGTTCATTTATTTTTATTCTTGTGTTAACTTCAAGTGCTTGGTTTTGAAAAGATTTTATTTCTAGAAACCCAATTCAACCCCTCCCCTTTCTTGTGTTTCTTGCACCTTCAATTGTTGTCAACTACTTGTTTTACCAAAATTGTTGTCAACCATAAAATCACAAATCTAACAACAATGAATTAGATTGTAATTGTGATTTCATATCAACAAAGTCAAAAGGAAAATCTGAAAAATTAATTGCACACCAAGTGTTTGATAATTTGCTAGTTTTTGTTTTTACCAATAATTTAATTGAATATAGGTTAACATCGTGATCATAGTAAAATAATTGATTGATAAATTATTGTATTAAGTTCTTATCATTTTTTGTATTCCATTCGGTATATTACGCACATCCGAGTTTCTAATAATCAGTTCGGTTTAGATGACTTGTTTGATCTAGGCTAAAAGTTATGCTTGCCATAGTTTTCCACTCGCTTTCAAAACAAAATTTTTAAAAGCTATTTTTACTTTGGGAATCTATCCCCCCCCCCCCCCCCCCCCCCCGAAGTTTTCGCTGTCTAACAAGAATTTCTACCCTCGACCTTAGCAAGTTGTATTCTCCTTTCAAACTTCTATATTTGGTTTAGTGACAATCTTGAGTGAAAATTCTATGTCTAATTGAGTGAAAATTTCTTCCCTTAGCCTCAGTAAGAGAGATTATCCATCCAAGCACCTATGCCATGTTGAGTGAAATATTGTCCCATAGCCTTAGCAAGTTGGATCCGCCATAAAATTTCATATGCTTAGTTTAGAGAAAACTTCAACCCTTAACTTCGACCAACCATAATTTTCCTCCAACCTCATACGCTTGGTGAACTCTGAGGTAATGACTCCACATCTACCTAAATCCAAGGATTCCTCCTCGAGGACAAGAGTGAGAACATTTTTATTTTGGTCAATGGCTTAATAGATGTTGAGATGTCAACAACACCTGACACAAAACACAAAGATCAAAAAAGAAAATTTAAAGATCCAAACATCCTTTAATATGTTCACGTCAATGTAACAATGTCTTAAAGCCAAATCGACTATGTTCACAAGTCACCTATGTCACCAAACCAATCAATAATACCATTGGTTTAGTTGATGGTAATATCAATAAGAGACTCTTAATTAGCCATATATGGACTAGAGATATCATTGAACTTAAACTATCACCTGACTTTGTCAATGAAAGGCATGTGGGTCAATTGTTTTGAACTAAAATTTTGGTTCACCCAAATCGAATAACACATTTTTAAAGTTATATAAGTGTCACATCACCATCTCTCAAGATATATAATATTCTAAATTTTAAATCTTACAATCATGCATTCTAATAACTTGAATGTCGTAGTGTTTGTTGATATACCCCTATTGAAGTTGAAGATGAAAATTATGATCAAACACCATTGTTTGACCATGTTTGTCTACTGCCTCCATTGAAAACTTGAGTGTAGATCAAAATAATAGTTATGTTAATTTAAGAGTTTGACATTGTACTTAGCAGTGGAAATATAACATGCATTACAAAAAAAAACTCTCATTTGCGACATGAATTTCACGTCACAACTTAAAAATTCACGTCACAATCAATTATTAGCGACGTGAAGGATCACGTGGCTGGGGAGAGGATTGCAAATTGTTTGCGACGTGATTTTTATGTCACAAAGTTGTGACGTGAAAATCACGTCGCAACATATTTTATAGGAAAAGTTGCTTTATTTGCCACGTGATTTTCACGTCACAAACTAGTGACGTGAAAATCACGTCACTAAATCCTAACACACATTTTGTTCCAGTTTTTATTTTATATGCTAAGTTGCGACGTGATTTTCACGTCACAAGTTGTGACGTGAAATTCATGTCGCTAATGTTTTTTTTTAATTTAAATTTAATAATTAGATTTTTTTTTCTTTATATAATTAATTAAATTAATGATATTAATTAATAAATCCAATATAATAAATTAAATTAATAACTTTAACATATAATAAATTTAATATATAATAAATTTAAATTAATAAATTCAATATATAATAAATTAAATTAATAAATTTAATATATAATAAATTCAATATTTAATAAATTCTATATATAATAAATTCGATATATTAAATTTAATTTAATAAAATTAATAAACTAAAATTATAAATTTAAGAACTAATTAATTAGTATGGTACACAAATTCAAACGTAAATAATAATAAAATTTAAGTTTACGGGTCATCTTGGTTGATATAATTGTCAATGTCAAAATCATCTTCACTTTCGTCATCCTCCGACTCTTGACCACGGAAGTTTTTATTTTCACCAAATCCTTGCATAAATTGAATATATATATTAATTATAATTTTTTTAACAAATATATTATTCTTTAAAAAATTTAAAATATAATTCTATTCTATTTATATTTTAACCATAAATAAATATTTAACTATAGTAACTATAATTAAATTTTATAACTATTTTGAAATTATATATATATATATCCTAAATATTTAATAAACATATTAAATATTCTATTTTATTTTTCTTACAAAATATATATAAAAAAGTTTAATTTATATATTTAAAAAATAATATTTTCAAATTATGTTTTAATATATATATATATATATATATATATATATATATATATATATATATATATATATATATATATATATATATATATATATATATATATATATATATATATATATATATATATATATATATATATATATATATATATATATATATATATATAGAATAAACTAATATTATATATATTAATCAGAATAAACTAAAATTAATATTATATATATATATATATTAATTTTATATATAAAACTTGAAATAATTTATAAATTAATATAATATTTTAACCTCTTTAATCTCCTTCAAACAATCTTCTTCTTCAATCTTTTTCTAAACTCTTCAATGTTCTTCAATTTTGACAAAACAAATTGAACAAAAATTAGTATTAGTAAATATAATAAACAATAAACAAAATAATATCAACATATTGAAATTATATCATATAATATAATAATCAGTATCAATAAAATTGTAGTTTTGGAAATTTTTTGAAAAAATTTAATGGAAGATTTGAGATGATTTGAGGAGGAGAAACAAATAGAAAACTCAGAGGAAGAAGAAGAAGTGATAACAATATGAAAAACTGTAAAACAATGAAACAGGGATTTGGAGATATACGCCACATAGCAACGTAAAAATCACGTCGCAACCTTGCCACATGATTTTCATGTCGCAACACACTTAACGGTCATAAAATATTCACTCACTCTGCCCAAAGACTGTAATTTGTTAAGTCAAAACCATGTAAATTTCCTCTTAAAAGTTGCGACGTGAAAAACACGTCACAACTTAATTTTTTAAAAATTTTAAAAATCCCTCCATCTGAATGTTATAGTTTTTGTTTTATTTTATTTTAACTTTTTTTGTAGCGACATGAATCCCACAACGCAACAAATTTCATTTAAAAAAAGAATTTCTGCAGTTGAACGTTATGTTGATTTTTTTAATATATAAATTTATAGTGACGTGATTATCACGTCGCAACTGCCTTTTTTTAGCCACATGATAATCACGTCACAACTTTATGTCATTGGAGAGCACATTTCTTGTAGTGATGGCATGTCAAACTTTAGAAGGTTTGAGTCTGGTCTACAATAAATTCTTAAGGTCTGAGCCTACTTTATACCTATTATAGGTTGTTTTTTCTTGATACAGCTTTTTAAAAGTAAGGATTAACATGAAAGCCTATATAAAAGTCTATTTCACATTAAGACTTTCAAATAGTTCATTTGACCTATAAAGTCTTATAGGTTGGCCTAAATATTCATATACAGACTGACTTATTTAGTATATTTTTTAATAAACTTAATTGCAATTTTGGCCCATCTATTTTGTATTTGTTTTCCGATTTTGGTCGCCCCCATTTTAAAAATCACGATTTTGGTCCCCTTTTGAGTTTTCTGTTGAAAAATGAAAAAAATAGGGACTAAAACTGTAGAAAAAAGCCAAATAGGGAGACGAAAATTGCACAAAAAACTTGAAAAGGAGACTAAAATAGTGGTTTTTAAAATGGGAGAACCAAAATTAAAAAAAATACAAAATAGAGGGACCAAAGTTACAATTAAGTCATTCTAATATATATATATATATATATATATATATATATATATATATATATATATATATATATATATATATATATATATATATATATATATATATATATATATATATATATATGCTAGCCTATAAGGTTTCATATGTTTTTTTAATAGTCTAAGCCTGTCCTATTTAATTAAAGGAGAAATTTTAGATATAATTCTTTACGTGTTTTTTTTACTATTTTCCAATAAAAATATGATAAGTGTACTTAAATATCGTTTAAAGAGTGAAAATAGAAGAAAATTGCATTTGTATGAGAAAATTATACACTTATCACATTTTTATTAGAAAATAGTATAAATCACATCTAAGAATTGTATCTAAGTTTTGTACTTAATTAAATAGACTTTTTAAAAACCTAAATATAATTTTTTTATTAAATCGATCAGGTCAAACTCTAAACAGATTAGATTATACATCAGTTTGATATATTCTCACCCCTAAATGTACTTCAATAAAAATATCTCAAATTTTTCATAGGACATATAAAAGTGTCATTTTAAATTATATATATATATATATATATATATATATATATATATATATATATATATATATATATGAATGATGATTATGATGAAATCCAAAACCTTCAAAAACATTACTATTCTCTTTTGTCGTTCATATGTCTTGCTAGTGGCGAATTTATACAAATCACATAAAAGAGATGCACTTTATGTTTTTCTTTTTACCACTTTTAAGCCTGTCTCTTTTTGGTCTCGATCAATATTAGTTTACAAGTACAAAATCGTTGCTAACATTTACAATTAACCACAAGTTGAGTAGGACCTAATCCTCCTCAGGCAACATAACGATACTAATTAACAAGGAAGATTACAATTCTAATTACTGATTAGACAAGTAATAAAAAAAATTGGTCGCCGATGCACAATCACAAAATAATTAGATTATAAGTTATAACCTTTTGAAAATCGAATATTACAATTCACAATTAATGGTGAAGTGAAACTGCCATTTTCATTATTTATAAGCTATTATAATAAGCTAAACTTTAAAATTAAGTTAATTTTTTGGGTGTCTTTTTTGTTTCTGTTTGATAGAAAAAGACGTGGAGGATTGATTAACGTGTTTTTTGGAATTTGCAAAGGAAGTGTTTTAGATGAAAATTAGTGTTTTTTTGAAGATAAAGTTGGTCCAATTGAACGTGATTTTCTTTCAGATGCGCCTCGACTAGGTGATGAATAATTATTTTATTTTATTATCATACTATTTTTTTATAATTCAATTATTATATGCGTAGGCGAAGTAATATATTTTTCCTTAGTTGCAAGCAAAACACTATCTTGTTTGGGTTTTTATGTGACAAACAATTACCAGAAAGATTTCAACAATATATTTTAATGTGTTCTGATCAGGAACTAAATATAATCAATGATTGAGTGAAATTAAAATTAGGTACGGTGCAACAACAATATGACCAATAAGAGTAACATTTTAAGTAACAGATAATAGTATTGATTATATTATTTTTTTTTGTTAAGTTAGTTACAATGTTTTGTTATATATAAACTGATATGTAATTAATTTCAATACACAATGAATGAGTATGTTATCTTCATCTCCATTCTTCTTCTTATTTTTGGATGCTCAAGCTCTTCATCAATGGAGTTTGTATTTTCTTAGATGGTATAGAGCAGGTTCAACCTGTTCTATTTCCGCTGCTTGCTAGGAGTTCTATTGGTTAATTCATGACAGTAGCAGTTTCTTCATAATCTTCTTTCTTGATTCTGTTATTCTTCTTTTCTTTCTTTCTCTTTCGATTCTTCTTGAAGTTGTTTTCTGTTACAGTCTTTTTGCGTTTGATTCTTTCACTTGATTCACGTTTGATTGATTGATTTTCATCATCATGACGAGGAACAATAACAATCAAGTTGTTGATACGTTTGATCCATATTACGTTCATCCATCAGAAAACGCATCAAATGTATGTGTAATATCGGTGTTATCAGAGAAAAACTATAATGCTTGGTCAATGAAGATGAAACGTGCATTAGTTATGAAGAACAAGTATTCGTTTGTTGATGGATCCATAGAAGTTCCAGATGCTGATGATCTCAATTACAGAGCATGGCAGAGATGCAATAATCGAGTACACACTTAGATCATTAATTCCATTAATCCATCAATTGCACAAAGTGTTATTTTCATTGATAATGCAATTGATATGTGGAACGATCTTAAGGATAGATTTATGAGAGGTGATAGGATACGAGTGGAACAGTTGTATCAAGAGATTTCTAATTTGAAGCAAGGTGCCAACAAAGTCTCAGATTACATTACTGAATTGAGAAGCCTATGGAAGGAATTTGATCAGTACATACCTATGCCTACTTGTACTTGTAGAATAACTTGTGCATGCTTAGCTATAAGAGATAGTCGTGTATATAGAGCTGAAGATAGAATTATCCAATTCTTGATTGGATTGAATGAAGAATATCATGGAGTAGTGTCTCAAGTCCTGTTAATGGATCATCTGCCTCAAATCAACAAAGTATTCTCCATGGTGATGCAGCAAGAAAGAAATATATGTGGAGGAATATCCATTAATAGCAGTTCTGCTGAAGATGGCACAGGAATGGTGAATGCTGCTGAATCAAATAAACAGTTTAGTAATGGAAGAGGCGGAGATGATTTTCGTTCTGGTAATAAAGGAGGACACAATTCAGGAGAGGAAAGGGAAATGTAAAAGTATGCACTTATTGTGGAAATAAAGGTCACATTGTTGACACTTGTTACAAAAACCATGGATATCCACCAAGTTTTGGAAGAGGTGGTGGTACAAATTCCTATGTGAATCAGGTTGATGCAGGAGAGTCAGATAGTAAGTCTGATGCATCATTTACAAGTGACATCATGACTCTAACCAAAGAGCAGTATCAAAATCTAATGAGTTTGCTTGAGAGGAGCACAAGCTCAGTCAATCTGACAAAGGGAGGTAAACCTTTTCTTGCTAGTTTTAATAGTCAAAATAATTCTAGCTGGATTATGGACACTGGAGAAACTCACCATATTTGTCATAATCTTGATTGGTTTGAGAAATGTGATTAAATTACACCTATAATAATTAATCTACCTAATGGAAATTCTTTAGCTTCTAATGTGTGTGGTAGTGTGAAATTGTCTCATGAACTTACTATAGACAATGTACTTTTCTTGCCTTAGTTTGAAGTAAACTTGATTTTAGTTTCAAAGTTATGCAAGAACAAGACTGTAGGCTTGTATTTGAAACTGATCAATGTGTGATACAGGCAAAGAAGGGTTTGGAGAATATTGGTTTGGCTAAAGAGATTGATGGTCTTTACTACTTGGAAACATGTGAAGGAAGCACAAGTGCAGCAAGGCATGTTTCAAGTATCTTTTTCCACAGGAATAAAGAGCTGGCACCTGGAGTGTTGTGGCACTTAAGACTAGGGAATTTATCATATGAGAGAATGAAATGTATGAAAAAGATATCTAGCTACATTCCAGATAATGTACATAGTGCTTGTGATGTATTCCAACAATCTAGGGAGAAAATTTTACCATTTCACATCAATAATAATAATGCACACCATGTGTTTGATCTAATTCATTTAGACATATGGGGTCCTTTTAACACTCCATTTGTGCATGGTTTTCGATATTTCTTGACCATTTTGGATGATTATAGTAGACATATTTGGATTGTCATGATGAAATCCAAGTCCGAAACATCTCAAAGAATAAAAGAGTTCATATTAATGGTAGAAAACCAGTTTAAGAAAAGAGTCGATATTTTAAGGAGTGATAATGGTTTGGAATTTATCATGCCATCTTACTATGCTTCCAAGGGCATAGTGCATCAGAAAAGTTGTGTCTACACTCCATAACAGAATGGTAGAGTGAAGAGAAGACATCAACATATTCTGAATATTAGCAGGGCACTCATGTTCCAAGCTGGATTGCCAAAGAAATACTGGTCCTATGTTGTGCAACATTAAGTATTTCTCATCAATAGAATACCTACAAAACTCCTCCAAAACAAATCTTCCTATGAGCTTCTGTATGGTGATTTTCCTGACCTAGCATCTCTAAAGGTTTTTGGGTGTCTTAGCTATGCTTCTACATTACCTGTTAATAGGCACAAGTTTGATCCTCGTGCAAGGAAGTGTGTTTTCTTGGGATACAAGGCAGGTATGAAAAGCCATGTTTTGCTAGATGTATCCAACTATGAAATAGTTATTTCTAGAAATGTTAAATTTTTTGAGATGGAATTTCCCTGTCATAATAAATCTCCTAAATCCATCCCTCATGACATTTGTGTTAGTTCTCATGATGATTTCATCAATACTACTCATGAAAAGGAATACACTCTTATGTGCATTTCTGAAACTATTGCAGACATTACTCAAGTTCATTCTTAAAATAGCTCAGTTATTCCATATTCACCTGTTATAATTCCTTATCTAGTTGAATCTGAGTCTCTAGATCCTAATACTTCTATCTCACCTGCTACAATCTCTGATCAACATTCTCTAATAAACAATCATGTCCCTATTGCTATTAGAAAGTCCAGTAGAAATGTTCCACCTCCTGCTCATTTAAAGGACTATGTTTGTAGTTCCACCATTACTTCAGCATGTCAGTATCCTATTCAAAGGTATCTCTCATGTTCCAATATTTCATCTCAACATCAAGCATACATTTTGGCATTGGCATCTGAAACTGAGCCTGCTAACTACTCCATGGCTTCTAAAGATCCTAGATGGATAAAAGATATGGAAAGTGAAATTAATGCCCTACATAGCAATCATACTTGGAACTTCATGGATCCACCCCCACATGTTTCTCCTATGACAGTAAATGGGTTTACAAGATCAAGAGAAAAGTTGATGGCATTATAGAAAGGTTTAAAGCCAGGTTGGTGGCTCAAGGATTTAACCAAATTAAAGGCCTTGACTATTTCGAGACTTTTTCCCCTATTTTAAAACTCTCTACAATCAGGGTATTACTTGCTCTAGCAGCCATACATGGTTGGCATTTACATCAACTTGATGTAAATAATGCTTTTTTCCATGGAGATTTACATGAGGTTGTTTACATGAAGATACTTCAAGGGGTTGTACCCTCCAAACCAGAACAAGTTTGTAAACTCATAAAGTCATTATATGGGTTAAAACGAGCTAGTAGACAGTGGTTTGAGAAACTTACTAATTTTCTTCAAGAGCAAGGCTCTGTTCATGCGCATGCTGATCATACACTCTTCATCAAGACCGATTCTACATGTTTCACAACACTTCTTGTGTATGTGGATGACATTATCTTGGCAGGTACATCATTACAAATTTTTGATGAATTGAAGCTTGCTATGAACAAAGTTTTTCACATAAAAGATCTTGGTCAACTCAAGTTTTCCTTGGTTTAGAGGTTGCTCGCTCATCCACAGGAATCACTCTATGCCAACGAAAGTATTGTCTAGATATTTTGAAAGATGCAGGTCTAATTGGCTGTAAACCTGTGTCTACTCCTTTGGACCTTGCTACACGTTTGTCACAAGACACTGGTTCAGCTTTTGCTGATGTGACAACATATCGCAGGCTTGTTGGAAGACTCATTTACTTGACAACGACGCGACCTGACATTGCTTTTGCAACTCAGCAACTCATCCAGTTTATGAGTGTCCCTACTGAAACACATTACAAAGCTGCTTAATGTGTTCTCAGATATCTCAAAAGATCACCAGCTCAAGGAATCTTTCTCTCCCAATCCTCATATTTACAAATCCTTGGATTTAGCGATGTTGATTGGGGAGGATGTGTAGATACACGCAAGTTCATCTCTGGTTATTGCTTTTCATAGAGAAGTCTTTGGTTTCATGGAAATCAAAGAAGCATGTCATAGTGAGTTGTTCATATGCGAAGGCTGAATATCGTGCTTTGGCTTCAGCCATACGAGAACTTCAATGGATGTGCTTTCTTCTTCAGGATCTCAAGCAACAACCATCTCACCTTCTTGTCCTTTACTGTGATAACCAAAGCGCCTTGCACATTTAAGCTAACCCAGTTTTCCGTGAGCGCACGAAGCATTTGGACATTGACTGTCATCTGGTCCGTGAGAAACTTCAAGCTGATCTTATGAGGCTTCTTCTCGTGTCTTCGCACGCGCAGACTTCTGATGTTTTTACTAAGGCTTTAGGTCCCAAGCCTTTCTTCAGTTGCTTATCCAAGCTTGCCTTAGTAGATATCTACCAACCACAAGCTTGTGGGGGTAACAAATAATGAAATAAGATATGAAAATAATCAGCCTATCTTGCCATGACACATGTCATAATAGCATTGGTTATATTTTCTTGTTTGTTAAGTTACTTACAACGCGTTGTTGTATATAAAGTGATTTGTAACTAATTTCAATGCACAATAAATGAGTTTGTTATCTTCATCTCCATTCTTCTTCTTACTTTTGGCTGCCTAAGCTCTTCATCAATGGAGTTTGTATTTCCTTAGATCAAGTGTGAGAATTAGTAGAATACCTCGCATTTGGTGTACGAAGAGTTTTATATTTGAAATACGATTAGAGTCGCCCACGAGTCAATTAGTATAGAATGTGGATGACTCGTTAAATCAAATCTAATGATAGAAAATCATCTGATTGGTGTTAGTCTCGTTTTTTAATTTGTAAGAAACTCGATCTTATCCGAATCAAACTTTCTTGTAATTGGGTTTAATGCTGGTCAAGAACATAAATGTTAAATTAAAATTTATTTTTTATATAATAATAATAATAATAATAATAATAATAATAATAATAATAATAATAATAATTATTATTATTATTATTATTATTATTATTATTATTATTATTATTATTATTATTATTATTATTATTATTATTATTATTATTATTATTATTATTATTAATAATAGATTTTACATAGTAGTAACATTATAAGACTGGCAATGTCTAGAACATGGACCAATAGAAACTCTAGATCCATCCTTTAGTGCAACTACTATTCCAAAATTTACTCAAGATCCCTTATTTCTGTTTTATAGCCGTTTGACCATAGATCATTATCATATGGGATGCCCAAGAATCAACAAAGTTTATCTCAATGGTAAAATTTTAAATAAAAATCTTTGATAACTATATGAAATGTCACTTAACTATATATGATATTGTTGGAAATGTAATGTGATTAAGTTTCACATTGCATTCATTCTCAATAATATTTTACCTTAGTTGTTTGTTTCAAAATTTCAAGTGATACTTATTTATATATATATATATATATATATATATATATATATATATATATATATATATATATATATATATATATATATATATATATATATATAAAGAAAGTCGAAGAGATTATGAAATATTGGATAGAAAATATAATTTGTTTTTGAGAATTTTTGTGACTAATTTTTTATAAATAATTTATAATTTTTTTAATAAATTTTAAAATATAGTCAATTAAAGAGTTATTGACCGCCTTCTGAAATTAAATTATGTGATTCAACTATATAAATATTATTATGTTTTTTATATTTTATTTTATTTTCTAACAAGTAAAATTGTTGTTTTATTGCACAAATTGCTAAAAATAGTTTATTTTGATTGCCATTGTATTTTCTACTATTGCTGTTTAAAACCATAACCAATAGTAAAAATTTGACCATAAAAAATAGAGCTTTGTTATTTTGACACCGGTTTTCCTACACAGTATTCTACACCGTATGAGCCTATGAAGCAGATTCATGTGGCACAGAAATCAAAGTTGGCAAAACTATTAAAAAACAATAAAACTGTACATTTTAAGAGACACAATACGGTGCTTTTCTCCAAAAAATATCAAGAAGGTTATTTTGATTTTTCACTTAGGATACTAGTTTCTTGGATTCAATAGACAAGCATTAGACGTGGTTGAACGTGTAACATTTTTAAAAAGAGACTTTAAGACACAAATTTCCAACCCTTTTTCAATCTTTGAAATTCCACTTTTTATATATATACTCTCCCAAACAAAACTTTTTCATGCTTTTGCATCTACAGTCTCATGGTCGTGTGACTACAAAATTAAACACACTCACTTATTCCTTATATCTGTTTCATGTCAGTTTTTGTTCAAATTTCAAAGCCTATATATTCCCACACTTTTTTTTTCATACCTAATTTTAGAATATGATACCCTCTTATACCTTTTCCTTAGATATGGTTAAAAAAAGAGTCTTCTAATTCACTAATTCAGATTCGAGCTTTTCAGGGTAATGGGGTATCACTCACACACATATCATTATTATTAGTATTATTTTTTTTACCTTTCTTTCTCTTGATTTCCGTTATACTTGCTACTTGCTACTTGCTACTAGCTACATGCCATGCCTTTGGTCAAGTCAAATCTGTGAAAGTGTTTCCAATTCTAACCTAACTAATTTATCATTGCACTTACACGTAGAGATGATATCTGATTTATAAAAAAAAAAAGTTTTCTACATGAATGGATAAGGTCATTAAACTGTTTTGATATATAATACCTCAAGGGACAAAAATGGAAGGTGATATATGTTATTTTGTGGTAGGCATGTGTAAATTAAAGATGATAAATACATTCTGTCAGTGAGTATCGTTTTGTGTCACTGGCTTTGGAACATACGTGGTCACGTTTGAAGATCACATGCAAAACAATAAACTTAGGTTGGGATATGGGTGTGTTCAATTTTCATGTCACATTGGATCCTAATCTCATTAATTTCTAATCAACCAAACAGAGACAGTTTCTAACGTTTCTTATATCTTCTTTTTAACATGTTGACAATATATTATATTACATATGATAAGACAAGTTTTTTCTTTTTAGTTTCTTACTTGATCTAATTAATATTTATTTGATATGAAATGAACACCAACATATCGTTTATACATTTCTTATTGAGTTCACGGATACATCCATATATAAATTTATCTAAAAGATTTGATGCCTGACGCTAAACTGAATTCAATTTTCATTTACAAATATTAATTTCTAAATATGGAAACAAACATGTCAACTAGTTTTAAACAAATGTTTGAGATTTAATATTTTAATTATTTGTAACAAGTGGCGAATCTTGAATAAATTTATTAGGGGTTCCAAAATTTTATTACATATTCTACTTTGTCATTTTTTAATATTAAATAATAAAAAAGTGATGAAGGGGTTGAACCCCAACCTTAAATTAATAAAAACTTCAATTGGCATGGAGTCATAGAGATTATTAACAAGACATATACAACTTGTTTTGGTTTTAAAAATAATTTGAAGGGTGCAATGGTCTCCACCGGCCCCTTAACGCCACTGGTTGTTGTTGAAGTAATGTATTTCGATATAATTAGGCTTAGCAATTATTTTTGTTTAGTGTATTGGTTGAGTTAGTTAATTAGAGTTTGTTTGGTGAATAAGTAAACTCATCTATAAATAGAGAGGTATCCTATTATTATAAATAGTGAGAAATTGAAATTGAAATTTGTAAAATTGAAGTAGAGAGTCACTCTGTAGATTTAACAACTTCTTCTTTTTCTTCTTTTCTCTATCTCTATAATTATAATTTTACGTTTTTCCTTTTTCTTCTCAAATCTCTGTGTAGTGGAAACATCTTGCAACTAATGTGTGGTTGATTCACTCGAGTGAAAAGTGAAGAACGAGAGGAGTAATCAATCAGAAAGATTGATTCTTGTTCATCAAGATTGATTCTTGTTCATCAAGATTGATTCAGATTATCTTTAAGATTGAGGTTAATTCTAACATCTGGTATCTAGAGCACTGACTGTGATTCTTGGGAAGCATATCACGATGAGTCGTACTAACATACTTTTCCAGTAAATCTCTCAATTCTGAAAGATAAAAATTATGAGAATTGGTGTAAGCAGGTGAAAGTTGTTTTCTGCTATCAAGATCTTTGGGATCTTATGAAGAATAGAGTAACACCTATCGGAAAGAATGTTACGGATGAAAAAAAGGTTGCACATAAGTATTTGAGGAAGAAAGATTATAAACTCTCTTTATAAATCATCAATGTGTGGATCCATACAACTTTAAGAAAGTTGGTGACGTAGACTCAATGGGACATCCTAGAGAAATCGTTTGAATGTGTAGAGAAGGTAAAAGAGGTGAGGTTACAAACTCACGAAAGAGCGTATGAATTATTTCAAATGGAAGAAACTGAAAGCAAGGTTGATTTCTTCAATAGGGTTACGAAATTGGTGAATCAAATCAGGATGTGTGGAGAAGTATTGACATCAAAATCAGTTGTCACAAAGATCTTGAGGTCATTGACTCCAAAATTCGATCATGTGGTAGAAACTATAGAAGAATCAAAAAATTTGTTAAGTGTGACAAAAGAAGAGCTTCAAGGGACACTTGAATTTCATGAACAAAGACTGGCTGGAAGATCTGCAAGAAATGCAAAAAGTGAGGTAGCTTTACAGACGCAATCAACAAAAGCAAATTAGAAAGATAAAGGAAGATGGAACGACAACAAAGGAAGAGGAAGTTTCAAAAATTCAAATGGTAGAGGTAACCAAGAAGAAGAAAGTCGGTCGAACTAAAGAAAGCCTCCGAACCAAAGAAACCACATAGGTGGTTCTGCAGGTAGAGGAAGAAGAGATGGAAGAAAACCCGACAAGAGACACATTTATATTACAATTGTCAAAAGTACAATCGTTACTCTAGTATTATTCTGAAAACCAAAGAAATCAAGAAACTTGATGCAAGCCTTGAAAAACACGAAGAAGAAGAAGAAGAGATGTTGTTGATGGTCACAACGAGAGATGAAGAAAGATTCAAGAGTCAATGGTACTTAGACTCAGGATGCTCATCACACATGACTAGAAGGAAATATTGCTTTGTCAAAATAAATCCCTTGATGAAGAACATGGTGATTTTCTCAATGACAATACCCTAGTAGCTAAAGGTATTGGTGATGTTCTAATAATAAGAAAAGATGTCAAAAGGTCAATAATTTCTAATGTATTATACATACCGGGCATGAAAACTAACTTACTCAACATATGGCGATTGTTTGAGAAGAATTACAAAGTACTGATCAAAGATAAGATGATGAAAGTTATCGATTTAGGTGGTAGGTTAATCTTGAAGGCACATATGTCTCAAAGCAGACCCTTCAAGATTGAACTTAATATGATGGAGCACAAGTGTCTTGCAACTGCAGCTAGCAATGATGAATGGATATGGCACTACAGACTTGGCCATCTCAACTTCAAAGTCATCAGAGATCTGAAGAGAAGAAATATGGTTTTATGTTTACCAGAAATCGATATTCCAAATGAAGTGTGTGAAGAATATGTGCAGACAAAGCAACACAAGAATAGCTTCAGCAAGGATGCAGGAAGCAAGTAGAAGGCAATTCTTGAAGTCATGTATTTTAATGTGTGGACCTATCCAGGTGGATTCGATTGGAGGTAACAAATACTTTGTCACATTCATAAATGATTTCATTCGAAAATTATGGACTTACCTGATCAAGTAGAAAAGTGTTGTGATCGAGGTATTCGTTAAGTTCAAAGATATGGTGGAGAGGCAAAGTGGTCGAAAGCTAAAGACTCTGAGAACTGATGGTGGTGAAAAATATGTGTTGAAATATTTTGATGCATTGAGAAATAAAGGATTATGAATGAGGTGGTGTCACCTTACACTCTACAACAAAATGGAACTGTAGAGAGGAAGATTAGAACCATCATGAATATGGTGAGAAGTATGTTGGAAGGTAAACATTACCTAATGAGTTATGGGGTGAGGTTGTGTCAACTGCAACATACATCCTAAACAAATGTCTGACTAAGAAGAAAGAAGGAGTCACACCAGAAGAACATTAGTATGGTGTCAAGCCTAGCTTAAGTCATCTAAAGGTATTTAGATTTATAACACATAGACATGTGTCTGATCAATTGAGAAGAAAAGTTGATGACAAGTCGAGTCAAATGATTCTGTTAGGATATCATTCGATTGGTGGATACAAACTATTCAACTCAAAGAACAAGAAAGTTGTGATAGAGTTGATATGATCATAGACGAGCTGAAGGAGTGGGATTGGAAAGACAATGTCAAGAAAGATTCAGTGAGAATATTATATGATGAACCAACTAAAGAAGTTGACAGAGGAGTTCGACAAGAGGAAGTCAGAGGTCAAGCAGGAACAAGCAGACCTTAAAGAACAAGAAAGATTTCTGCAAGGGTTGCAGGAATGTGTGATTACATCAGATGATGCAATCGACAATGAAGGTGAGCTAGTACACTATGTTTTCTATGTAGATAGTGAGCTATTAAATGTAAATAAAGAATTAAAGGACTCAAAGTATATGCAAGAAATAAATGAGGAATTAAAGTCGATAGTAGTTAACAACACCATGTTAATAGTTGAATTTCCACAAGGAAACAAGGAAATCAACGTAAAGTGGGTATATAAGGTGAAGCTGAATCCCAAAGGCGAAGTAACCCGACACAAGACAAGACTTGTAGCTAAAGGATTTCTTCAAAAAGAAGGAATTAACTTCGACGAAGTTTTTACACCAGTTGCTAGTGAAATTCTGTCTCACACACAATAACAGAAGTCAAGATTAATGTCTAAAAAACGCATAATGCCACAATAGATGTTATAACATCTATTGACAAAAAAAATAAAACTTTTACCAAATAAAAAACAATGCAGAATTTAAATGCAGAAGGTTAAAGCACACAAGAAATTGTTAACCCAGTTCAGTGCAACTCACCTACTCTGGGGGATACCAAGCCATGAAGGAAATCCACTATTAGTAGTTTTAATTCTAAGCCTAAACAATTTCAGTTTATAACTTATCATGTAATTCCTACCCAGTGTAACTTCTACCTAGGCACCTCCTAGATATGAGAAATCGCCATCTCACTTCCAATCACAACATTGATATCAAATAATCACAATCCCATGGAATGTCTCAAGAAACCAAAAAATAAGAACACACTTTCAAATTAAAATATTTAGTTTTCTTAAAAGCTTCACTAAGAACAATACTCAACTCTTGCTTAAAACCTTCGAGGAGAACAATAACTTGATAAACAAGTAACAATCAATCAACTCAAATTCATCAAAAGATACATGAGGACGTACAAAGGAAAACATAAACCCCTTGAAGAGTCCTCAAAACCTAAGACTAAGAAAATTCGGCTTCCCCTTATATTTTACAAAGTTCTTAATGAATTTAGGTCTAGGTAGTTTCTTTAAATACTCTTCAGCAATCCTTGGGCCTTAAACCTGCGCCTAGATATTCCTTGTTGCCCATACTGAGAGCTGCATCAACTTGTGCACTAAGATCTCCTTAAATCTTGGAACAAAATACAAGATTTCCTAAATTGTCTCAAAGCCCAATTTTGGCAACCTGTGTACAGTTGGAGATAAATTAATTGTTTTAGATTATATATCCTTGACCTGTAAAAAACAGTGAGATAAAACCAAAAGGAATCTCACAAAATCAATTTAAATCTGTCAAGAATATGCAGTCTATACTGATGTACTGATACATGATGTTACAACATCTGTCAGAACATCTTCCTCCAAATGAACCTGGCCAACATGTTAGAACATCTTCTATAACATTATGTTGCAAACCATGTTTTAGAAATTTTTTGTCAATCCTAAAACCATGGTATTAACAATCTCCCCCTTTGGTAAATTTTGGATAAAACACTCTTAGCACAAAAGATCTAGGAGAGAAGAATAAAACCATAAATAAAATGCATAATAAAATGAACAGCAGAGTTTCAACAGATACACAAACAGACAGGTTAGCACTCCCCTTGTCACACATAATAAGTTCTTCCCCTCAAAGAAAAACCCACACCAGAAGAGAAATCCAAAGGATTCTGAACACCCGTCATACATGATATTGGAACATCTGTTATAACATCCTCATCCTGCACAAACTGGCTACATCTGTAGCAGTAGCAGAAGCACACAAGCAAGCATGACTACCATGCTCCCCCTAAATAGTTGCATGAGAAACCAAAAACAACTACTTTTCCAAAAACAGTAGCACACAGTCCTATCACAATGTTAAAGTTATAACATCAAGACACACACAATACACCAACACTTTACTCCCCCTTTTTAGCCAAAATTTTGACAAAAAGAAATAGAGTAAATGTACACAATGAAAACACATAAAACAAGATAATATATTGCACATAATCAATAAAAAATAGAAGCACAACTAAACACAGATGGAACCAAACAAACTAATAAACACCATGTGGAAGCACACACGTTTATGGATTACATCAAAATGGTACAAAGTACCTTACAAAAGAAACAAATGGGTCATAGGCCCTTAAACAAGTATTGTTATCAACCCAGATAAACACAAAACTCATCCAAACACGAGAAAGCACGACAATTCACCTACTAGTGTTTCTATATATTTCTTCCTCTTTACTGCTTTCTTCAATTCCATCATTAGCATGTTCTTCTTCTTTCTTATCATCCACATCCTTTTTAGGCTCCGAGGACTGAATAAGCTTTTCCAATCTGATCTTTCTTGTAGAGAAGCTCTTGATGGTCTCATCCAATTCTTTACAAGTATGCGTAAGTTCATAAATGATTACTTCTGTTGAAGTTGAACTAACTTCATTCTTACCAGATGTTGTAGCAATATCCTAGACATGTTGTTGTAACTAGTTTTTAAATAAAGAGTCACCACCTTTAATTTTTATCCTAAGGAAGGGAATATAAAGGAATAAACCTAAAAAGTCAGATATTTCAGGTTATTTGGACTCGATTCTATACGAAGGGAAGGTGTTAGGCACCCCTCATCTACCTTCTTCACAAGGATACTAGGGTTTAGAAGCATAATCTTTAGAATTAGGGTTTTAATATTTTATTAGAGGAACTCACCATGATTTTAGTCGTATGCCTACGTATCCTCTTATGAGAAATCAGAGTCCTAATTCATAGTTCGTAGTATTGGTTGGTGTCTTTTATAGGATTGTGTAGAATTTCTTTTGAATTATCCTTGAACCTTGTCTGATTTGTAAGTTGAGTGATTATAGACGTAATTCGCAGTTAATTTTGAAAGTAATTCTATTTAATCCTTTTTCAAAAATATCTTGTAGTTTTTGTTATGTTAGTAAAAAATGATTTTTGTTTGGTTAGCTATATTAAGAAGTAGAGCAGAGGAGTCTGATAAAGTCTCCTCATTACATGGCCAGATATTGGCCACATGTCGCTCGCAGATGAAGTAATTAGTGAGTTGCGTGGGTTTTAATATTTTTGTAGAATATTGAATTGATTAAAAACTAAAACCAAAAACCTATTTGAGAAAGAGAAGCCGTCCCCAAGTTACTAGTGCTTCTTCCTTCATATTTTTTCCTTCGATGATCTTTTTCGGTTCCATCTTCTTTTCTTTATTGGTTTTTAAACCTGTTGTTACCGCAAATAGAAAAATAAAATAAAATAGGTTTTGTTGAACTAGAATGTTAGAATTGAAAATTGTTAGATAAAATAACTAGTAAAATTTTGTAAAGAAAATAGTAAATCAATACATGGAAAAAAGTTAGTAATAATTAACAATATGAGTAAATCACAAAAATTAACAATGTTAGAACTGTTTGGAAATTATTTGATGAAAAATAAAATAAAATGATATGGTTAATTGTGAAATTGGTTAGTATGAAAACAAAATTAAAAAATTAGATATCAATCCGATAATATCAAGGGTGGCCTCATATTTAATCAATTGTCAAAATTATTGAGAGAAAAATGATTCGCCATTGTCTGTTAAAGACACCAATAGGGTTTGTGTTCAAGATGAAAACTCTGGAATAAACCAAAAAAAAATGCGTAGAAAGAGAGTTAGAAATTATGAGTGAGTGTGGATTGGAATTTTCAAGAATTATTGATGTTCTAATAGTGTGAAAGAGTAACCTATTTATAGTGATAATTAGGTCAACAAATTAGGAAATAAAATTGATTGGCCAATCAAAAAAATTTTGATCAGTAAGCTAACGAATTAGAGATTGAGTATGACATAAAATGACACCATTTGACCAATAAGAACTAATTAATTAGAAAAGGCAATATTTTTTTATATTTATTATAATTATTGCACTCAATTTTGGTAAAAAGTGCATAAAATCAAATAAATAATTATTTTTTAAAATGCCTTCATTATAAAAACGAAAATAATATTTAATTAACAAAAAAAGACTTTTTATGGTTAAAAATATAAATAGTTAGTAATAAATAAACAAAAAAAATATCCAAAGTGTACCAAGTGAGATTTAAACCCATGACCTCATACTTGCAAGCTCCATTCTTTACCAATTACGCTATCTTGTTTATTCAAAATAGAAATGCAATTAAAAGTATATGGAGACGAGCAAGTGTTTGTTATACTTTAAAAAAATACAAATAATTTGAAATAAATTATTATACTTTTAAATAGACATTGAGAACAAATATTTATAAAACCATGAAATATTAGTGTAATAAACCAAAAGAATTTTAAAGCCAAGTTTGAAAATAATTTTGACCGTAGCACCGGAGCAGACAAATTTGGAGTATGACACATGTGACCCTATGAAAAGCTTGTGGTGCAAGTATAGAGGACACTCTCACTTGCCTCATCAAAACTGTTCAAGATCCCAAAATGTTGATTTAGAATTATGTCACAAATGATGGTGGAAAAAGCAATTGGCATTTTTACAGCATAGGAACGTGCATGCTTGATGGTCTGCTCAAATACATAGTTACAAAAATTAAATTTGGTTTTTGTTCCATTTATATAAATGAAATTTCCTAATACTGTAGTTATTGAGGATGTGTGATTTGTAGGAATCTATTTGACAACCCCTATTCTATTCAACACAATATATTTAACAGTTAGATCACTCACTGAGAGCTTCTTTTTCCTAGGCCAATACGTCACCCTGTTTGCAGTGATTTCTCTGCACACAGTATTATCAGTAACCTACACTTCTCCCTGCTCACTTTCATTCCTTCCCACATACTTGTTGATTATCTTAGGTGAGAATTCCACACAGTTTCCTCTAACAAACACTTTTCTGTACTCTTTGCTGCTCATATTGTCACAGTCTCTAGTAATATTTACTATGAACTCTCGCACAAGTGTCTCATAGAACTCTCCCAAACCTGCTACAATTTTCATTAAACTTTCTTCCTCAATGAGTCTCATGACTTCTTTATATTCAAGAGAATCTTTTCCCAATTCTCCCTCTAGAGCCAACCTCCACTAATACACGAACTTTCATTTTTCTGCATATGCAGCAGAGTAGAAGAAGATATTATCAATCGAAACTTCATGTATGTTGAGAGGAATCTTCCTTCCTGCAACAATCTTTCTGGAAGATGAAGCAATGTCTTCAACATTGGCTCCAACATATCCTTCATATTCAGAGTCACTAGATACTGCTTGTTTTGTTTTCAAGGATTTTTGTTGCCCAGCAGGAATTTCTACCTTACTCCAGTTTTTATCAGGATCAATACAATGACTCTATTGGTAGATGATTCAACAACCTTTTCTCTTTTATTCCTCCATCTCTTGGCTATCTCAGGAGTCCTTCTCTTAGAAATTAATGTGTCATCAGATCCATATCATTAATAATGATCACATCAGGATGTTGATCTTTGCCCAATACAATGTCTTCTTGGTTACCATAAGTTTTTACTCCTTTCATTGATTCATTTTCATCAGTATATTTAACCGGCCTTTCATCCTTAATATGATATGAGGACTCAATGTCACTTATTATGTTAGGTTTCTGAGTGAAACCTCTAGGTTGAGCGTAGGATGTCGCAACATCTGGTGCATCATTACGGTTAATACCTAAGACAATTGAGACAAATATACAAATTCTATGATTATTTGACCTAGTGTTAGTAGTCCTAGGATTTTCTCCAGCACCCCCTTTGATGGAGGCTTTAACATCAGGCTCAGTATCAGAGTTTTTCAACAACCGATATGCGGACTCATCCTTCCTTGTTTGTTCAGGGATAGTTACAGATAAAGAAGACTTTCCTTTTATTAGAGTTCTTCGCACTCTGACTGCAGTAGTATTTATTCTTTTCTTGGTTGGGGCGGCTAGAGGAATAAAGGCACACAAAGAAACAATAGGAGGAATAACAACTATAGGAACAACACTGAGGGATTGCAAGAATTCCTCTCCAGAACTAGAACTATCAGAACTTGCCATTTTGAGATTTGATTGACTTTGGGATGATTAAGAAATGCAAGAACTCACACAAAATGTTGAAACCCTTTCTTTTATTGTGAGAGAACAAATAACATGTAGAAGATGGTTATATAAGGGATACAATTATTTTCCTAAATAATCGTGCATCATTAATTGGTGAGAACAACATCCCTTATATTGGTCTAAACCTAAGAGGCAATTTAAATTTTTTGAATGTTGATTCTGGATATCCTGGTGTTCACAGAGTGTTGTCAAGACATTTTGTGGGACATTGAACTCTTCTAACTTTTGATGCTCGCAATTCATTATGGTTACCTTTATTTTATTCTCTTTAGACCTAGAAAAATTTAGACCCTTACCATTATATTTGTCTATCTTGATTTCATCATCCTTAACTGTTGAACATGAGTAAAAGTAGACAACATCTTCAGATACTTTATTCACATAAGTTCCATGATTAGTGAAATTAACCTTGCCTTTTCTTATCTTCCTGATCCTTCCTTTTACATACCCATTTCTATATTGGGAAGTGATTTTTGGATAGCCATACAGTCTAAAATAGAAGGGTTTTATGTGACCATATTTTTCATAAAAATGACATTTCCAGGGGTGAACATTTACTTTGTTTTGGAGTTTTTACCCCTTGATAGGATGTTGGAACATTGATTCTGGCATGGCTATTTTACCACCTGCATCATATTTTGTCACAGAAGATTTTCCTTTATCATTCAAGGACTGATAGTTAGAACTTGTACTACTGAATTTTCTGCTTCCTTCATTTATTTGAACTACTTCATTCAGGCCACTAGATCCATTTATCATGTTTTCAAGTTTATAGGTTAGCAATGATACCTTTTCTTCAAGTTCAGAGTTTGTAGCTTGAAGTTTTTCTTTTTCCTCCTGAAGTTTATCCATGGCTTTCTTATGGGCCTCATTTAGCTTACACACTTCTTCATTTTTCACACAAAGATCTTTGTAGAGACTTATTAGTTCTTCATAGGTAATATCTTCATCATAAGAATCTATATTAGATTCACACCTACAATCTAGAGTTGCATTATTTGCAGTTTCCTCACTTTTAGCATTACTACCCTTTATGATGTCAGGAGAAATGTTATGAACATCTGGTTCTGATCTTAACTTGTTTAGTAACTGGTTAAAAAAATTTCAAGGAGCATAATGCCTTTTGACAAACCTGCATCAAAGTCAAGAATACTAGTAATACTCTTGTTCTTCTTCTTAGATCTCTCAGTCATTTTCAACTCAAAAATTTGTGTGACACAATCAGCTCATCAACTCTCATGTTGTTGATGTCCTGAGCTTCTTCAATAGTTGTAACCTTCATGTCAAATCTCCTAAGTGAGGACATAAGAATCTTCCTGACCAACTTTACTTCTGACATTTTATCTCCCAAGACACTTGATGCACTAGCAATTTCAAGAATCTTCATCTCATACTCATGAATTGTCTCATCATCATCCATCTTCAAGTTCTAAAATTTAGAAGTGAGAAGCTGAAGTCTTGAAATCTTCACTTTAAAGGTACCTTCGTAAGTTGTTTTGATAATCTACCAAGCATCCTTGGCTACAGTACATGTAATGATTAGCCTGAAAACATTTTTGTCTACTCCATTTAATAGAGCATTTAAAGCCTTGGAATTTCCAATAGCTTCTTTATCACCATTTTCATCCCAGTCTTCTTCAGGTTTTACAGGCTCTTTCCCATATTTTTCCTTCAGAACTGGATGCTCCCATCCTTTTAAAATAGCCTTTCAAGCTTTGGTATCCATAGACTTTAGAAAAGATACCATTCTGACTTTCTACCAGTCATAGTTTGAACTATCCAACATGGGTGGTCTATTGTTGTATCCTCCTTCTTTCTTCATAATGCCAGAAAGTATATCCCTGGATCTCACCTAGTAAACAGAACAGGGTGCATGCTCTGATGCCAATTAAAATTTTGGAACACACACAATAACATAAGTCAAGACCGATGTCTCAGTAATGCACAATGTCACAACAGATGTTATCACATCTGCTGACAGAAAACCAAAACTTTTACCAAATCAAAAAACAATGTTGACTTTAAGTGCAGAAGGTAAAAGAACACAAGAAATTGTTAACCCAGTTTGGTGCAACTCACTGAAACAACCGGCTGAACAGCCAACTGATAATAAAATCAATGAAGTCTCCATCAAACATTTTTTATCCCACAGGAAGGGAAAGGCAAACATCGAGTAAACCTGAGAAGGATAAAATCATGATCAAACGATCGAGAGGTCGAGTAAGGGAGTCTGTTACGCGAGGGGAAGATATTAGCATGTCACACGTCCGTAGTACTCTATGGTATCCACTCTTGTAATTATATCTAATGGGTGTGGTAAAAGTCTATGTCTAAGGTTTTAAGTAAAAAGAAAGAGGGAATGCATGCAAAAGAGAAGGAAAAGAAAGTGTGGGGAAAAGAAAGAGATTTTTACAAAGATATGCTCAATTAGGCCCCACAAAAATCCTCCGCCTACATATCCCTTTAAAGGAATCAAAGCAGTCGTAGTTCGGCTCACTTGTTTTGGTGGGTTTGTATTTTTTAGTTGAACAATGTTAAATTCAATCATTCCACCACTGCTCGACCTTTGGAGACTTACGACCTGTAGTGGAAAGGAACTAACATGCTCTTAAAAAAGAAAAGTCGATTGGAAAAAAGAAAGGAGTTAATTGGTGTTTTTTACCTTAAGAAAGGATTCAAGTTGTTAGAGAGAGTTTTTATTAGTTTAAGGAAAAGGAAAGTTTTAGTTTTAAGTCCAAGGATGCAAAAAGAAAGAAGACATCTAAGGGATACTATCTAGAATCTAATTCCTAATGTTATCATACAATGATGACCCTATGCCAAGGATGAAGGGAAAATATCTATCTATGTTAGCATGCATGGATTATTATCGTAATGTATGGCTCGAATCAGGAAATAAACAAGCACATCCTAAGGGAGCATGGCATATCAAACAAGTGCTTTGGCAAAGGCACACAATCGGGGTATACTGACTCAAGGGATGGGGGTATGAAGAGAAAATGCTTTAGCTAAGAGAAGAGGATCACCCGAAGCAAACAAGCGAGAGACTCAGATGAAATAAAAAAGAAAAGAATTACATTAGCTAAGGGGAGCGGATCACTTGAAACAGACAAGCGGGTAACAGAGTGTCAGAAATGACCATTGCAAACTCCTGACAAATGGTGGGGGTTGAGACTAAACCATTTTCCACATGAATGACTAGATAGACATAATCTGCACAAATCCAAAGCATCAACATACAACGTGAGCTAAGGATGACACAAACGAAATGCGGGGGTTGATTGCAAACCCTTTCCACTCGCCTCCTTTTGAGGACTTATTGGGATGAAGGGATATGCAAGCACAAATGTAAACACACCTGTAAAATACCTACTTCAAAGGTAGGATTTTAAATAAGCACAAGTAGCACACAAAATGCACATAATGTCGAATTGCCCTAAACAGGTCTTTAAATAAACCAGAGGGATTCCTGACATGATCAACAACATAGATCCCCATCATACATCTCTATTACTACTTCTCATGGCAAGGAAAGCGATAAAAGACCTATTTGACATGATCTCTATAAAGCAATAAGATGCGGAAATAAAAATAGAAGGGAAATGTATCAAACGGATGACAATCTGTAGATGCTAAGCAATAACGAAGAAACCCGGAAAAACTTCACGAGCTGCTAGCATCAACAAAGAAAATACCATCAGCATAAGCATCAAAGCATCAACAAATCAAGATCAGAATGCATAGCAGACACATCTGAATATCAAGATACACCTGCATAAAACAAAGTTCATATAGTATACGCAAATAACAATCACACGGTGAAATGTGTAGCGGACACATCTGTGTGATGCCAGGCTACCTGCACGAAAACAGGATTTATACAAGAACAAATTCCTCTTGTGCATCATACACAAATTCCAAATAACAAGTGATCGCATAAGGTGCCTTTCAACCAATAATCATGTGCTAATTAAAGGCTGAAGGCCTAATAATGTACCTTGCAAAGCATTCACAAAAGAGTTAGAATTAACAAGGCAATATGTGCAAACATGCAATAAAACAAAGCAAAAATTGATGTTTCTGTCTGGGTAATCGGTTACCATAACTGGGTAACCAGTTACCAAATTTCAAAAATTTGGAAATTGGCTACTGACTTTGGGGTAATCGGCTACCATAACTGGGTAACCGGTTACCGCGTGCAAAAATTTTAATTTTAGTTATTGGAAAGGGTGGTAACCGGTTACCATAACCAGGCAACCGGTTACCTTCGGGCATAAAGTAGTTTTTTCAAGTTTTTTGAGGTTTGGATCATGGCTTAGGCAATTGATCAAACACAAAATCTTCACACATTTAATACATGATTTTTCATAATTTAAGGTCTAAATTCAAACTTCACATGATTGATTAAGATCAACAATTAAACTTCATGCAACATCATCAATTTGTTTCATCAATTAAGCACTTTCATAAGAATCAACTTAATTCAATAAGCTTAATTCAACTATCCAATTCTGGATTTACACATGATGATCAAATCAAATCACAATTCTAATATTAGATTTGAATTCTTAATTCAAAATTCAACCTAGATTAAATTCATGCTTGATTAAAAAGTGATTCTCATATAATCACTTATTTCAAAAGTGCTTAATTCAATAAACTCACCGATAGAAGTGAAGAGGAGGCTTAGGTATAGATATCACAATGAACGGATCAACAATTGGAGAAGAATTGCTCTTGATCTTGACTTTTGGATCTTGATGACATTGTTGTTGTGTTCTTGATCAAAAAAGTGTAGAACCTTGATTTGATCTTTTTGAGACTTGAGAGAAAATATTAGAGTGTTTGTGAGATTTTGTGAATTATGAGAGCCTCCCTTTACAAAAAATCAGATTTGAGATTGTATGGTGTGAGTAAATTGGGCTTTGGATGTGCAATTGGATTGGGCTTTGACTTGAAAGCGTGAGCTCGGCACGACCATAAAGTGCCATGTCACCATCCTTACAGAATATTTAAAAAGTTCCAACACGAAAAATGAAGATAATAAAATTTGTGACGCATTGACGAAAGAACAGGCTCAATTGGATAAGCAACAAGGAAGTTATGAAATTTTGAAGTTTCACTGATGCTGTATTAGACGAAAATAATTTCCTGTGCAGAATTTTATTGTGTCACACGCGAAGAAGATATTAAACGAGAACCTTCAGGTCACCGTTTGCTTTTAGCATCTGAAGATAAGTTATAGTAGATGAACTTTATGAACCAAATCCACTGGACCCATCTCAATACGATAATAATCGAGTGAGATATGAATTTTACCATATCAAACATTAATACAAATGAATTCCGATTCAGCACAAACATGTCTTCAGAAACTCAAAATTCACGGGTCCTTCCTTTGTGAATCATCTTTTAGCCTCCAAAGACGACATCAAGATGACATCGAGATAGTATTTTGGCTAATCAAAATCGTGCACATACGACATTCTATCCGAGAGTTATGAATTTTTTAATGCACACGAAATAACGGTTCAACCCACTTTTCCTTTGTATTTTTTCGCTGTATAACTTCCAAAAGAATGACGTATTCAGAGACCTTCCTTCGAGATTTAGCTTTTGGTTCGAACAGGAAAGTTAAAGACAATGTCGAGATGGTTTTAGAACCTCAAGAATTAATCCAAAACACTGTTCAAAACGGGAGATATGAATTTCCAAACTCAAATTAGCTGAAAAACAGTTTCTTATTCACACTGCTTAAAATTCACCGAAAACACTCAAATCTTTCGCAACTCGTCATACATTGAACAAATACGAGAGCCTTATTGTTTTGACGAAAATACCTTGATCCATGAACATGAATCCGATGATATGCATGTATGTGCATGTTAATAAAATATAAGCCAATTAGAGATGAAAATAAAGAGGGAAAATTTTGGGGTACAACAGCTGTCCCTATTCAATATTCTTTGGCTAGAAGGTTAGATTGGCAGAAGCCTTTCAAAAAATCAAGGTGAAAGATGATTGGATACTTAATAGAATCGTAAAATTTTCACTCTAACGCCGATCGGGTATCATTGCAATTTTGGTTTTTTTCTGTATTTTCTACTATCAAGAGATGTATGCTAGAGCGAGGGAAGACATACGAAAGTAAAAAGACCAACCGAAGAAGACTCTTAATAAATGATACCATCCAAAGGTGGATTTAAGAGGAAAAAATGACGATCAAGGGCGAACTTACAAAGAAAAGAGACCAGCCGAAGGAGACTCCTAATAAATGATACCAATCGAAGATGGATTTAAGGATAAAGGAGCCAACCGAAGGGAATATTTAACAAGGAAAACCATGCCGAAGGTAGGTTCCTAGGTAAAAAAACATCGATCCAAGACAAACTCATAATGAAAAGAGACCATCCGAAGGGGACTCTTAATAAAAGGTACCAGCCGAAGGTGGATTTAAGGGGTGTCAGCCGAAGGTGGATTTAAGGGGTGCCAGCTGAAGGTGGATCTTCATCAAGGAATACTATGTCGAAGGTAGATTCCTGATGAAAAAACACCGATCAAAGGCGAACTTACAAATGAAAAGAGACCAGCCGAAGGGGACTTTTAACAAAAGATACCAACTGAAGGTGGATTTAAAGGGTTCCAGCCGAAGGTGGACTTAAAAATAAAGAAACCATCCAAAGGGAAATCTTCATCAAGGAATACTATGCTGAAGGTAGATTCTTGGGGAAAGAACGCCGATCAAAGGTGAACTTACAAATGAAAAGAGACCAGCCAAAGGGGACTCTTAACAAAAGGTACTAGCTAAAGATGGATTTAAAAGGTTCCAGTCGAAGGTGGACTTAAAAATAAAGAAACCAACCGAAGGGGAATTTTCATCAAGGAATACTATGCTGAAGGTAGATTACTGGGGAAAGAACGCCGATCAAAGGCGGACTTACAAATAAAAAGAGACCAGCCAAAGTGGAATCTTAACAAAAGGTACCAACCAAAAGTGGATTTAAAGGGTAAAGAAACTAGCTGAAGGGGAATCTTTATCAAGGAATACTAGCCGAAGGTAGACTCCTAAGAAAAGAAACACCAATCAAAAGCAAACTCACAGGGGATAAAGATATGCATGTCTGGTCAGAGTTAGACACACAAAAGCGAAATTGGGCATCAAGAGACAAATGTTGGAGTTGATAGCGAACACAAGAAAAGACTAAACGAGGAAAGCCCCAACAAGAAAGGATGCATTCACATAACCTAGGATGCATAACAATTTGGTTACCATAGGTGAATATAACTGGCTTATACCTTAATGCATGTTTGAATTTTTTTTATAGCGTAATGCTCCATATAATGGAAATGCTATGCATTTTGGTAGATGCAATGTAATGATGCATGTTTAGCAATGCACTGAGGAAAGCACATCAATAATCAGATGCTAAGAAGACCAGGAACTTCCGAATGATTATTCTTTACACATATAAACTTATGTAGAGAAAAACCCCTCTAAACTTCAATGGGGAAACAAGATACGAAACCACCAACCTTTGAAGATTGATATCACTGGGGAAGTAACTTCTTGGGGAAAATACTGCAAAAAATAAATTGTAGTTTAGAGAAAATCTTAAACTATGATCCAACTCTTAACTTCTTGGGGAACAAATCCAACATCTCTTTCCAGGGATAAAGAGAACCATGCTGGGAACTGGGACCTTCTAATGTAAATCCTTAATGAAAGTGACTTCAACCGAGGAATCATAAAAATTCTTAAATAAAAGAATTCTGCCCAGACCATCTTTGAACCATAAGATTGAGGTTCATAACTCCACTGAGGAAATATTTCAGCAATACTCTATCACTGGGGATGTAAGAGCCCTAAATGGCATTCTTCTATGCACACTGCTCCAACAAAGTAGGAGACTTGCTCCACTGGAGCATAATAAGCATACTGATCAAACATCCCTCCAAGAAAACCTGACAGGGAAAACTTCCCTGGGGAGAAAAGATACGAACTTCATGGGGACGATGAACAACAACCTCACTGGGGAGATAAATACCAACCACGGAGACGCAGGGTGTCGACTTCAAGGGGATATACAGAGGTATCTATTCTAATGAAACGATCCTTCCCAAATTCTTCGAAATAGAGTAGACTACGCTGAAGAAAAATTGTACATAATCATGCTGAAATGAACTTCTTTGGAGATAAGCCCTCTAAAAGGGACAAACTCTTAAACAAACTCTTATTAAGAGTGCTGACTTCAGTGGGGATTACACATGGGTATTCTTTCACTGGAAATAAGTAATTATGTCTGGGAGAGAGTACACCTTCACTGGGGATATGGGATTCTGTTCCCATAAGGAACTCATGTTGGTCGTAACCAGGCCTTCCTATGCCTATTTACCGGTACCCTACTTGTTACAAAAGACCAACAATACCTGCAAAAGTGGAAACCACAACAACATGCCCTAGGTATGGGATGATTACCTTAGCCGCAACCTCAACCACCCAAAACTTTAGGCAATTTCAGTTATTGATATCATGTGTTGTAAAGCTTTAATGTTTTAAACGCAAAGTTTATCAAAAATGTTGGGCATCTTTTCACAAAAAAAGAACAGCAAAAATGAAAACAAATTGGTATAATTTGAAAAAATAAGAATTTTATTAATTGATTGGCCTATAAATAGGCATTTACATCAAGAATAAATTCTAAAAGAGGAAATTGCATACAAAATGTATAGAGGAGAAAACAAAGGTGGCAATGTGAGTGCAGATTTATCAGGTTCCGACTCTACTATGACTTTTATGACCTCAAAGCTCCTTAGTACCTTACTTTGTGAACAAACTGATTGGATTGATTCCTTATCCTTCCAAGCTAACTAACAGTAATGTATAGCGATGTCACAGATACCATACATACCATAGTATTCGCTTTAATCCCTAACTTTTGCCTGGATCATCCTTTCGAGTTTTCAATCCATCGGGATACCCTTTTTTTTTTCCTAAGCTGCCCTTTCGAGTTTTCAACTTAGCGGGTGTACGTCGTTTATTTTTCACTCTTTTTCATTTCCTTTTTTTTATCCCTAACATTTTCCAGGAACTTTTATTTCCTTTTTTATGGTTCACAGAGATGCCCTTTCTGCCTGAGCCAGTCAACTCAGCGGGTCTGCTTATGCGAAGTAATTTTTCACTACGCCTGCGTTGACGGGATGAGGGAAATCCTCTCCATCCATAGTTGTGAGCATCATAGAGCCTATAGAGAAGAGTTTCTTCATAATGTATGATCCTTCGTAATTGGGAGCCCATTTGCCCCTAGCATTTGTATTCTTGGGAGGCAAGATCCTCTTTAGCACAAGGTCACCAGCTTGGAAAGTCCGAGGATACACCTTCCTGTCAAAATCTTTCTTCATCCTTCTCTGGTATAACTACCCATGACAAATAGCCGTCAATCTCTTCTCATCAATGAGATTCAACTGATCAAGTCTATTCTGAACCCATTCAGCCTCATCAAACTGTACATCTGTCATTATCCTTAAAGAAGGAATCTCCACTTCTACGGGTAGGACTGCTTCCATGACATATACCAGAGATAAAGGGGTTTCCCCAATAGAAGTGAACATCGAGGTGAGGTAACCATGTAAAGAAAATGGAAAATAATTTTTGTTATCCGCCTCAACGGTACCATTCACATTTGGTCGATATGGAGAAGAATTGTGATTCTTTATCTTGAAGCTTTCGCATAACTCTTTCATCATCTTGTTGTTGAGATTAGACTCGTTACCAATAATGATATTCTCGGGCACCTCATAACGACAGATAATATTATGCTTGATGAAACGAGTCACAACTTTCTTGGTGATGTTGGCATATGAGTTGCTTCAACCCACTTGGTGAAATAGTCAATAGCCATTAGAATAAAATGGACCCGTTGGAAGTAGTCGACTCAATATTCCTGATCATATCAATACCCCACATTACGAAGGGCCAAGGAGAAGTCAGGGCATTCAGCAGATTGGGCGGCACATGCATTTTTTCGATATAAATCTGACATTTGTAACAAATTCTGGAGTGATTGTAGCAATCGTTTTCCATGGTAGACCAATAATAACTCTCTCTCAATATTTTCTTGGCCATAGTATACCCACTGAAATGCGTTTCAAAGGAGCCTTCATGGACCTCTTCTATGATCTTGTTTTCTTTGTGTCTATCCATGCATCTGAGTAAAACAGAGTCATAGTTCCTCTTGTACAAAACACCATTGTTGAGGAAAAACTTGGCTGCATATTTCTGCATAGTCTTCTTATCAGTAACAGAAGCATCCTCTAGATATTATTGCGTCTCAAGATACCTTTTGATATCATAAAACCAAGGATTTTTATCGACCACCTCTTCTTCTATCACATAACAGAATGCTGGCTTATCCAACCTCATGATACGGATTGAGGGAGTATGGTTAGCCCACCTAACTTTGAACTTGGATGATAGAGTAGCCAAAGCATTTTATAGGTTATTCTCCTCCCTTGGGATATGCTGGAAAGTGATCTCATCGAAGTACGGGATCAACCTCAAAACATGCTCACGATACGAAATCAGATTAGGATGACGAGTCTCCCAATCTCCGTTGATCTGGCTGATTACTAGAGTGGAATCCCCATATACTTCTAAGATCTTGATTCGAAAATCAATAGCAGCTTCGGTCCCAAAAATATAAGCTTCATACTCGTCTGTATTGTTGGTACAATCAAAGCAAATTCTTGTAGTGAAAGGAGTATGGAAACCTTCAGGAGAAGTAATAACAACACCCATACCATTACCCAATGCATTTGAGGCACCATCGAACACCATCGTCCATCGCGATCTTGGCTTGGGTCCTTCTTCTGGGCTTGGGATGTTACAATCCCGTACATACATAATATCTTCATCATAAAACTCAAACTTCATTGGTTGATACCCATCTTCCACTGTCTGTTGAGCAAGATAATTTGCCAATACACTACCTTTGATAGCCTTTTGGGTAGTATACTAAATGTCATATTCTGTAAAAATCATCTGCCAACGGGCTACTCTTCCCGTGAGATCTGGATTTTTGAAAATGTACTTGATTGGTTCCATTTTGGATATCAAAAGAGTAGTATGAGTCAACATATACTGTCTGAGACGCTTTGCTTCCCACACGAGTGAACAACAAGTATTTTCCAGTAATGAGTATCTCGATTCACAATCAGTAAAATTCTTGCTCAGGTAGTAGATGGCATGCTATTTCCTACCTATCTTGTCATGTTGACCGAGTACACAATCCATGGAGTTTTCCAATACTGTCAAATACATTATCAATGGTCTGCCTTCCACTAGAGGTGAGAGAATCAGAGGTTCTTGCAAATATTCTTTTATTTTATCAAAAGTCACTTGCCAATTGTCATTCCACCTGGCCGTTGGATATTTTCTCAGCAATTTGAAAATTTCTTCACAAGAGGTTGTAAGATAAGAGATGAATCTAGCAATGTAGTTCAACCTCCCGAGAAAACCACAAACCTCTTTTTCCGTCCTTGGCTCAAAAATTTCTTGTATAGCTTTTACTTTGGCAGGATCGACCTCGATTCCCTTTTCACTTACAATAAGCCCAATAAATTTCCTGATCTCACCCCAAAGGTGCACTTATTAGAGTTCAGCCTCAGCCTAAATTTACTTAACCTTTCGAACAGCTTCGACAAGTGAACAAGATGTTCCTCTTCTTTCTGGGATTTGGCAATCATATCATCAACATAGACTTCGATCTCTTTATGTATCATGTCACGAAAGAGAGTGACCATAGCACTCTGATATGTTGCCCCTACATTCTTCAAACTAAAAGGCATCACTTTGTAGCAAAATGTTCTCTAAGGTGTGATGAAAGTAGTCTTCTCCATGTCTTCTGGTGCCATCTTGATCTGATTGTAGCCAGAAAAACCATCCATGAACGAAAACACCTTAGCTTGAGCAGTATTGCCAACCAGAATATCAAAATGAGGGAGTGGAAAATCATCCTTAGAGCTTTCTCAGTTCAAGTCCCTATAGTCCACACACATTCGCACTTTACCATCTTTCTTTGGTACTGGCATAATGTTTGTAATCCATGGCATATAAGAGATAACTTTCAAGAAATCTGCATCAAACTGTTTCTGAACTTCCTTCTTAATCTTCTTAGACATCCCAGGATGAGTTATTCAAAGCTTTTTCTTAATAGGAAGACACTCTTCTCTGAGAGGTAGTTTATGCACAAAGATGTCTGTATCCAGCCCAGGCATGTCTTTAAAAGACCAAGAAAAGATATCAGCATACTCTCAAAGCATTTCAATCAATCTTCGCTTGACATTGTCTTCTAAAGTATCCCCAATCTTGACTTCTCTTTGGACCTCTTCGGTACCCAAGTTGATCACTTCTATAGTCTCTTGGTGCAGTTGAATGACCTTTTTCTCTTGCCTCAACAATCTTCCTAACTCTTCTGGAAGTTCATAATCTTCTTCAGCTTCTCCGTCAGCTTGATAGATTAGATTTTCAAATTCATAATGAGCCATAACAGAATCGTTTCCAACATATTCCGAGATTAATGGGGGACAAAATCTGCATGAATATTTTTTTTATTTATTTTATTTTTAGATTAAGAAAGACAAATAAAATCACATAGCCAAATATTTTGAAAGAAGAAAGATAGGGAGTGAAATATTTGAATGCAAAAAGACGTCATTTATTAATGATAAATTTGACATGAAAAACATCGTGGCCATACATCATGTTCACTACACCTTGGACATAACGTAGGAATTATTGCATGATGAAAAATAAAATAAAATTACTCTACATAACGGGTGACTTAAATGACATCTTAAGCAAACCAATTAGCAAGCTCTTTATTCAAAATAGTAGGATGAGTCCACTTATCCATTTCACAATTACTATCACCTACCTCGCCCACAACATGAGCTTCTTCATGTATAACATCACCACTGACAAATTGAATTGGTGGAGGAACACCTCGAACCCTGAGACGAGTAGTAGTTGACTCACTTCGACAAGACACGAAACCTAAACCTTTCTTGACTGTCTGTGTGGGGAGATTCAGCACTCTGCCCCAGCCTTCAGGATGACCAGATTGAACAACTGCTTGTGCTTAACGGTAAGATGACATAGAGACCTCCGACTTCTTAACCTCTTGCCGAGGAGCTCCAACAACTTGCACAATGTAATATGATGGGAGAACTGACTTGGATATTTTACGTTTTATCGCAATTTTTGTGGATAGCAAGAGTCGCCACCGACTTTTCTTTTATCCAATAAAGGAAAGGGTGAAAAGAACAGAAAAGACCTTTTGAGAATTTTCTTGAGTTCGGGCGGTAGGTTATGAAAAGGGAAGGTGTTAGCACCCTTTTCATCCGTAGTTATCTACGAGCTCTTAGTTGCTAGATCACCTTTGAAAATAATTTGTAAATGTGTTTGTATTTGTTTGAAAGTATTTTTGAAAAGTGCCTTCATTTAGGCGAACTTTGTAATGATTCTCGTCTCTATAAGAATGTATACAAAGTGTTGACTTTTGAAAATATTTCATGAAAGTGTTGGTGTGCTTGAAAGATGTTTTATTTTGAAATGTTTGTGAGCAAGCAACTACGAGCGTTCTACCTACTTAAAAGAAAGTCATTGTTCTTTTCCTCCTCCTTTAGACAATGTTATCTTACCATTAGTTAGTAAGAAACCTTTCATTGGATGTGAAGGGATAAGCGTGGGTCATCGTACAATCATAGAAGGCAACATTGTAGGATACCTTAGCAATTGTCGTAAGGGACTAATATCATTTACCGAAGGCAACATCGAAGGGTCATCGAGGGACTACAATCTTGTAATCAAGGTTTTTTGCTAAAGTACCCTACGCTCGAGGGACATGACTGTTTTTATCTGAGGCAACAAGTCTGGGTTAACCCTAGAGGTGCATGTGTGCAAAGTGTATTGTTTTTATTTAATTTGTCTTGAATTAGGGTTGTCTATTGTTTGGTTTTAAGTCTTTCCATACAAACCCTAATTACTCGCAATAATATGGAAATCGATAAATTGCGGAAAATAAAAGTCCTACACTATTACATCACTTTAGGGGATGGGGGATACAAATTTACAAATGGGGGTGACAAGTAAAGTAAACCCTAATTACTATTACAAGGCTTTGACAATTACATAAATTATGATGCGAAATAATAAAATGTACAAAAAAATGTAAAGATAAGAGAAATTGTTTTTATGGTTAGTTTTTGATGGAAAAGGTCCTAATTAGACTAATTAATTCAAATCTTAAAGTCTAAGTTAATTAAAAGAAAATTAAGTAAAACCTAAGTCTAGTTTAGTTTTAATTAATTAAGAAAAAAAAATGTTTTTTAGGGTTTTTATTATTTGTAAGATAAAATAAAAATAAAAGTTTTTAGTCTATTTATTTATGAAAATATATTTTTGTATTTTTGATTAAAAATAATAAGAATAAAATAAAAAAGTAAAGAAAAGAAAATAAAATAGAAAAATATAATAAAAAGGTCAAAGGGTTTGAAAAGAAGTTAGGAAAGTTAGAAAGTAAAAAAAATTTTTTATGTCCAAAGCTGTTTTTGAAATCAGAAAATAAAAACAAAATATAAAGAAAATGTAATGGGCTGGCGCGTTTTTAGTAAGAGAGGGGGGTGAGAGATAGTAAAAATGAAACATGCCCAGTTAGGGGAGGCCCAAGCACGCTATCAAACAAAATAAAATACTCAAAATAATATGAAAAATAACAAAACGAACGCTGGGGCTCAAACCCAGGTCCTAAAGGTGAAAAACGCGCGCTTTAACCACTGGGGTGGTGATACATCCATTGATTTATAAAAAACCATCACATTATATTATAAACGCGCTTCTGAATGTACACTTCCTCTTCTTCCTCGCACCATAACCAGAACAAGAAATTTGAATTTCCTATCTTGCTTATTTCTCAACCATTTCAGAAAATGTAAATATCAAACTTGTTAGAAATTTCACCATGATTTCAAATATGTAAACAACTTAAGCTATGGATTAAAAGTGAACACAAATTTTGCTTGGTACCAAATCTGACATAGTTTTTTCAGAAATTTCAAACTCTAAATTCACATCACTCAGGCAATATAAATGAATTCTAAGGACATGGTTAGTTTCATGGCTATAATGTCTATATTTTATATTTTAAAGTCAAAGCCAAATGATGTTTGTATAAAGAGTTAGAAATTCAGAAAACTCACCTTGCAAATGGAGATCATGTTTTGAGGTTGAGCACTCTTCAAGGTGTTGTAATGATTTGGTTAGCTTCATTGAACCTCCAGGAAGCTATTTCAATGCTTACTTTAGATTGAGAGTGGCTATATTGTTCTAGAGAAGTCAATGTGTAAGATGTTGTTCTAAATGATATATATATGCTTTGTGATTGATTTTTAGGAAGAACACACGAGTGAAATGAGAGTTTGAGGTGTGAGGTCAGAAATGACACAAAAATGAGGTTTTGATGCAATTTTGAGTTTGAGGGAGTTTGGGGGAGTTTTAGGGCCTGTAAATTCGTGTCCTTGGATTGTAAATAATGTCTCAATTTATAGGAAAAGGTTTGAGGACTTGAGATGATCAGAATCACAAGATCACATGTTATGGATTTTTGACTTGTTTTTGAAGCAACCTTGACAAATATGGTTTCAAAGGCAATGTACAAAGCTTCTAGGGTGGCTAGAAGCTTTAAAAAAGTTTTCTTTGAACTTGTAGATGAAGTTTATGTAGAAGGAACAAGTGCAAAGCTCAAGACAAGTTGACTTTTGGATTAAAGCAACTTTTCAAGAATGGCAATGGTGCCTTTGTGCCATAAATGAAAATGTAGCTTGGATAAAGGTTCAAACACTTGGAAAAGGGATCAATGAGTTGTGTAAACATATGATCATAGATAGATTTTCAAGTTACAAGTCCTTCAAAGTAAGATTATGCAACATAGGTTTGGGTTTTGGTTAGGTGTTTATCATCAAAATGACTTGTGATTCAAGAATGGATGCCCAACTTCTTGCCTTCGATTCTCTTAGCTCAAGCATGGTCTCTTCAAGTTATTTGACATTTTTGGATAGCTTGAAACATTATCTACAACCCTCTTGTTGACATTTTTGGCTAAATCATCTTGGATCTAGGTGAAAATTGGCCAAGAAGTTAGGTCAAAAATCTGCCTAAACTTGTCAAAATTTTCACTAAGTGTTTTATGAAAAATGTCATGACTTCATGGGCTTATATCTTCAAATCTAAGCATTTTTTGGACATCAACCCTATAATACAAAGTTGTATAATTAATCAAGATATACAACTTTCATGTTGAAAGTTTTCTTTGAATCATCTTGCATCTTGGTGAAAAAAGGTCATGAAGTAATGAATTTATCAAGTGTAAAATATACTTAGAAAATTTTCTAAGTCTTGAAACTTTAACTTTTGTGGACTTTATTGACTTTCTTGATTCTTGTTGAAAAAGTTTGATATTTTTGAGTATTTTGATGAATCTTGATCTTTAAAAATCAATGTTGATCAAAAAGTCAAAGTTTGACTTTTTGTGTAATAGTTGACTTTTCATCAGTTGACCCAAAATTCAACTATCAATCCATTGATCTTGGGAAATGACTTAAGTCGTGCAATTATGTCAAAATAATGTGCTTGAATCCTTGAGATCATACCTCAAAACATTAAGTCATGTGTTAGGTCAAAAGTCAATGATTGGTCATCCCCAGTCAAAACCCTAATTTTGACCATTTTGCCTTTTTGATGATTTGAATGCTTTTCTTGAGGAATTGTGATAAAACCTTGATCAATTGATGAATATGACTTCAAAATATTGATATGGCCAAAAATATTGAAGTTTGTCGGTAGGTTGACCATAATTGACTTTTTACCCAATACAACCGATTTTCAGTCATCTGATCAATTGACTGAGCAAAATTGTAATCTAAGACTTGAAACTTGTCATGAGTATTCTTGGAGACCCATAATGAACCATGAAAGTTTTTTGAGGCATTGGAAATCCAATTTCCCTTGTGAAAACCAAAACCCTAATTTGTGGCCTCAGTGCTTAGGAGATCAGTTTTTCTGAACAATTCTTGAGAATCCTTGAGCATTGAGGATCCTTTGTGAGAAATGTATTGAGAAAAGAGAGGGAAAATTTTGGGGTACAATATATGCCCCTGTTCAATCTTCTTAAACCTGAAGAGTTAGATTGGTGTGTCCGTCATTCGTGACTTAAAGGTAGAAGATGATTGAACACTAAAGTGCCCAAAAATTTGCACCAATTTGTGCACGAAGTAGTGCTGTTAGTTGATCGTCGGGAATGGGCTTAAAGAAGCCATTTGGAGAGATGATGGAGAGTTGTAGGAGATGGGCTTATAGATTCCATCTAAAGTAACTGTTGATAGATTTTAGACTAAATCTAAATTTGACTTCTACTAGAAAAAGCATCAGAGTAAACCTGGTGACGATTTAAACTGAAACAACAAATGTACTTCGCCTGTTTTAACTGGAAGAAATAAATATAAACCAGAAGAGGTCTTTAGTTCTCCTGTCTTTAGCTAGAAGAAATAAATCTAAACCAGAAGAGGTCCTCCGTTCTCATGTCTTTAACTGAAAGAAGTAAATCTAAACCAGAAGAGGTCCTCCATTCGCCTGTTTTTAACTGGAAGAAGTAAATCTAAACCAGAAGAGGTCTTTAGTTTGCCTGTCTTTAACTGGAAGAAATAAATCTAAACCAGAAGTGGTCCTTAGTTCACCTGTCTTTAACTGGAAGAAGTAAATCTAAACCAAAAGAGGTCTTTCATTCGCATGTCTTTAATTGGAAGAAGTAAATTTAAACCAGAAGAGGTCTTTCATTCGCCTGTCTTTAACTGGAAGAAGTAAATCTAAACCAGAAGAGGTCTTTAGTTCACCTGTCTTTAACTGGAAGAAACAAATCTAAACTAGAAGAGGTCTTTAGTTCGTCTGTCTTTAACTGGAAGAAATAAATCTAAACCAGAAGAGGTGCTTCGTTCGCCTCACTTTAACTGGAAGAAGTAAATCTAAATTAGAAGAGGTTTTTCGTTCGCCTGTCTTTAACTGGAAGAAGTAAATCTAAACCAGAAGAGGTCTTTAGTTTCTCTATATTTAACTGGAAGAAATAAATCTAAACCAAAAGAGGTATTTCATTCGCCTGTCTTTAACTAGAAGAAGTAAATCTAAACCAAAAGAGGTCTTTAGTTTCCCTATTTTTAACTGGAAGAAGTAAATCTAAACCAAAAGAGGTCTTTCGTTCGTTGATTGTTTTTTTTCCTGAAAAGGAAAAGGGTTAATCGTATGCGATATCATGATGTATGAAATGTATTGTTTAACGATGTTCTCAAAATAAATGTGATTATGCTATATGCGTTTTGTTTGCATATGCTATGATGTTTGAATGTGAAATGTTTGTCTGGGAAAAATAAATCCTTGACCGTTGCTGAGGATGAGGAGTATGTGTATCTTCGACTTTGTCTAGAACACTTCCGCTGGGGATTCCTATTTGCTGTTTGAGGAAACTCTGCGGGGGATGTTGATTTTTTCTTGGGGAGTAGAGTTCAATAACCTTAGTTATCCATTTCTCTACTGGGGAATTTAATTCTCATATACACTGGCTGGGGATAAAAGAGATGATTAAACTTCAGATTTATCTGGGGAGAGTATAAGTTAACTGGTATTCTGGTCGGACTCCAGGTATTGCAATAACTTTTTTTTCAGGGACAACAACAACCCTACTGGGGAAAAGGAGTTTTGTCAGTGTTTTGTTGTAGTCTGAGGAATAGACGCAAGCTGGGGAGATGGTAGTCTGTTGGGGAAACAAACCCTGTTGAGGAAGATATTCTGGATATTTCACTGGGGAAACAAAGTCTTCTGGGGAAGAGCTATGCAAGGTTTCTCTTTCAGTTTTAGAAGGCCAAACTCGGCTGGGGAAGAGAATTTCCAGGAGATATGCTGATTGGAACTCTGAAAGGAAATTGTGGAGAATGTATGAATTTACTCTGTAGGGATTTATGGATAACAGGAGTATTATCCTGGCTCCTAGAGTAAGTATTTATTCCTGTTCTCATGCATATATTTGTTAATAGCTAATCGTGTTCATATGCATATGTTCATTCAATTTTAGTCATTGGATGTTTTTGCAATTAAAACAGAAAAAACAAAAAGTTTTCACTTCAAAGTATATTTGTATTGATAATTTGCCTATAAACAGGTGTTTTTGTACAAAGAGATGGAAATCCTAGTAAGAGGAAGTCGTCGTGAAATGAAAAGAATACAAAGTGAAGAAAAATATAGATAGCCTTGTTGAAGTGATCTTATTAGGTTCCAACTCTGTTATTGCCCTTATGTCTTCGAACATCATCCCTTGCCGTCAGAAGAAGTTGACTGAACTGTTCTTGTACCATTTGAACTTTTGACCTTGGTAATAAAGTTGGTTTGTAATAATTCAACAAGACATAGTTGTACGCTTTTAATCCTTAACTTTTGCCTGGACGACCCTTTTGGGTTTTCAGTACACCAGGATATCCTTTTTTTGCCCAAGCCACCCTTGCGGGTTTTCGACTTGCCGGGTGTACCATCTTTTGTATATATCCTTAATTTTTGCCCGAACCCTTTTGGTTTACCGGGATGCCCTTATTTTTACCTAGGTATGTCAACTAGCCAGGTCGTTCTTATGCGTAGTATTTTTTGACTATGTCCGCATTCACGGGGTGCAGGAAATCTTCGCCGTCCATAGTGGTTAACATACTTTCTTGACCACAAATGGCCCTTCGTATGTAGGAGTCCATTTTCCCCTGGGATCGCCTTGTGGTAGAATGATGCGCTTTATTACCAAGTCACCAGCCAGGTATACCCGATGTTTGATCATACGAATGATGCGTTTTATTACGAAGTCACCAGCCTTGATCATACGCTTTTTGTACATTTTACCATGACAAACAACAACCAGCCTCTTTTCATCAATTAAATTCAACTGATCCAATCTAGTCTAAACCCATTCGTCTTCGCCTAAGTCTACTTCTTTCGTAATCCTTAGAGAAGGAATCTGAACTTCGACAGGCAGGACAACTTCCATGCCATAAACTAAAGAGAATGGGATTTCCCCAGTTGATGTTCACGCCGAGGTACGGTAGCCATGAAGAGTAAATGGTAGCATCTCGTGCCAGTCTTTATAGGTCACAGCCAGCTTTTGAAAAATCTTCTTTATGTTCTTGTTGGCACCTTCCACTGCACCATTCATCTTAGGTCTGTATGGAGAAGAGTTGTGATGCTTGGTCTTAAACTGCATGTAGAGTTCAGTAATCATAGCGTTGTTGAGGTTGATTTTGTTTTCAGTGTTAATACTTTCAGGGATGCTGTACCGATAGATGAGGTTATGCTTGATAAATCGGTTTATAACATTATTGGTAACTGAGGAAAATGAAGCCACTTCGACCCATTTAGTGAAGTAGTCAATGGCGACGAGGATTAAACGATGTCCATTAGATGCAGTGGACTTGATTTCTCTGATCATGTCAAGGCCCCACATTGTGAATGGCCATGGAGCAGTCATGAAATTTAAAGGTATTGGAGGCACGTGAACCTTGTCAGCATAAATCTGGCACTTATGGGAATTCCTCGAATGGTGGTGACAATCAGTTTCCATAGTCGACCAACCAGCTCTCATAAGTTTCTTGGCCATAGTGTTTCCACTGGAATGAGTTCCGAAGATACCTTCATGCATATCTTCTATGATCTTCTTTGTTTCCTTCTTGTCCATACAACGGAGCAGAGTTGAATCATGATTGCGCTTGTACAAAATCCCATTGCTTAGGAAGAACTTGGATGAGAATATCCGTAGGAATTTCTTGTCGTTGATTGAATCTCCCTCGAGATATTCTTGAGCTTCAAGATACCATTTCACTTCATGGAACCAAGGCTTCTCCTTTACATCATCAGTGTCAATCTCATAGTAGTGTGCTGGTTCGTCAAATCTTCCGACAGTAATTCGGGGAGCTTCGTTGTCCCATCTGACCTTGAACATAGAGTACATGGTAGCTAAAGCATCTACCAACTGATTTTCTTCCCTAGGGATGTGCTCAAAGGTAACCTCTTCGAAGTATGGAATCAGGGCTAGCACAAGTTCTTTGTAAGGGATAAGATTTGGATGTTTTGTATCCCACTCTCCTTTAACTTGATCGATGACCAAAGCTGAGTCTCCATATACACTTAAGAACTTTATTCTCAAGTCAATAACAACCCTAAGACCCAAGATGCAAACTTCATACTCGGCCATGTTGTTGGTACAATCAAAGCAGAGTCTGGTAGTGAAAGGTGTATGGAAACCTTCGGGGGAAATGATTACAACACCAATTCCGTTACCCAGTGTGTTAGAAGCTCCATCAAAAACCATATTCCATTCAGATACTTGTTCAGGTCCTTCATACAATCCAAGTTCTTCATTATCTGTTACTATCATGATATTCTCGTCTGGGAATTCAAAGTTCATGGATTGGTAGTCATCAACAGCTTGATGGGCCAAATGATCTGCCAATACACTTCCTTTGATTGCTTTTTATGTAGTGTGCTGGATGTCATATTCAGTCAAGATCATTTGCCATCTAGCTATTCGTCGGGAGAGAGCTGGTTTCTTGAAGATATACTTGATAGGATCCATCTTAGAGATCAATAGAGTAGTATGAGTCAACATATACTATCTTAGTCGAAGAGCAGCCCATGCCAAAGCCCAACAAGTTTTCTCAAGCAGTGAATATCTTGTTTCATAGTCGATAAACTTTTTGCTAAGGTAGTATATCGTATGCTCTTTTCGACCAGACTCGTCATGTTGGCCCATCACACACCCCATTGAATTCTCTAACACAGTCAAGTACATGATAAAAGGTTTTCCTTCAACTGGAGGCATTAGGATTGGAGGTTCTTGTAAGTACTCCTTGATCTTGTCAAAAGCTGTTTGGCAGTCGTCATTCCATCTGACTACTTGATCTTTCTTCAACAGTTTAAAGATTGGTTCATAAGTAGCAGTTAAGTTAGAGATAAATTGGGAAATATAGTTGAGTCATCCTAAGAAACCCCTGACCTCCTTCTCAGTACAGGGAGCTGCAATTTCTTGTATTACTTTGACTTTTGCAGGATCAACTTCAATACCTTTTTCCACTAACAACGAAGCCTAGGAGTTTTCCAGATCTCACCCCGAAGGTGCATTTGTTGGGGTTCAGCCTTAACTTGTATTTCTTCAACCTTTCAAATAGCTTATGCAAATGATCAAGGTGTTCTTCCTCAGTTTGTGACCTTGCAATCATGTCATAAACATAGACTTCTATCTCATGATGAATCATATCATGAAATAGAGCTACCATAGCCTGTTGATAAGTTCTTCCTGCATTCTTCAAACCAAAAGGCATGACCTTATAACAGAAGGTGCCCCACTGTGTGACAAAATTGGTTTTCTCCATGTCTTCAGGCGCCATTTTGATTTGGTTGTATCCGGAGAAACCGTCCATGAAGGAGATTCTTTATGTTGAGCAGTGTTATCAACCAAGAAATCAATATGTGGTAGAGGGAAATCATCTTTGGGGCTCGCCCTATTTAAGTCCATATAGTCCACACACATACGGACCTTACTGTCTTTCTTAGGCACTGGAATAACATTTGTAACCCATAGGGGGTACAACGTCATTGCCAAGAAACCTACATTGAACTATTTCATTACCTTAACCTTGATCTTCTCGGGTATATCTGGCCGCATGCGATGAACCCTTTATTTGATTAGAGGACAACCCTCTTTCATTGGCAGACAATGAACTACGATATCAGTATCAAGCCCCGACATCTTCGTATGACCAAGCGAACACCTCAACATAGTTGTGTAACATCTGAAATAGTTTTCCCTTGACAATGTCTTCCAGGTTGGCGCCAATCTTGACTTCCCTGTTATCTTCCTCAATACCCAAGTTTATCACTTCAACTGGTTCTTCGTGTGGTTGAATGTCCTTTTCCTCTTATATCAGGAGTTTGGAGAGTTCCCTAGGCATCTCACAATCTTCTTCACCTTCGTCTCCGGCTTGTTAGATTAGATTTTCGAAGTCATAGATGGAAATAGCCAAATTGTTGACAATGAGATATGGAGTGGATCTGGATCTGCAAATGTGTGTGTGTGTGTGTGCATGTAAGGTCACATGGCTTTTTGAAAATGCAGTAAAGTAAAAGAAAGACAAGGAGCGCAAAATTTGAATGCAAAATAGTCCAATATTTTCATTAAAATGAGCACATGACATATGAAAATGACAAACCCTTAACAAATGGACCAATGTGTCCCGGGAAAGGCACATGGTTTAAAGTAATTATTTTTTAGAGGAAATTACAGACAAATTTATCAAAGTAATAAAAACAGGAAATGGCAATTACTCTTGGCTGAAGGAGATTGAGATGAAGTCTTTGGTCTTCCAGTTGTTGAGTCCTCCATCAGCAGTTGGTTAGATCCAATCGTCCTAGTCACCATCACTATCAAAGTCTCCCAGAGAATTAACTTCATTGTTGTTAATACAGAGAGGTGGTATCCCAGCACGAGCATGTCAAACCTCTTTTTGAGCCTCAAAAGTGAAGCCCGATCCAAATTTGTCTGACTTGTAGGGGATATCAAGAAGTTGTCCCTAGATAGTGCAACCTCCGTCTTCAACAACAACACAAGCATCCTTGAGAGAGGCTATTCTCGGTGTATCTTTAGAAATTTCGGGAGTAGCAGAAGTGACTTTGGTAACAAGAATCATTGAGGGAACCACTTCAAATTCTTGAAAGGGGGTTTCAATGAATTCTCCATCCATTTCAACATATTTGAAAGAATTCAACTGACCGATCATTAACTCCTCCTCCCCGCAGACTGTGATAATTTTTCCTTTTACCGGGTGCTTTAGCTTTTGATGTAATATGGAGGTAATCGCACCTGCCCCATGAATCCATGGGCGTCCGAGCAAGCAAGAATAGGTCAGGAGGATATCCATTACATAGAATGTTGAATGGAAGACTTGAAATCCAACCTTCATAGGAAGATCAACCTCTCCATGGACCATACTTTCTGACCCATCAAAGGCTCTCACTACAATATCACTTGGTTTCAGCACCAACCCTTCATAATCCAATCTGTCTAAAGCACCCTTTGGTAAAACATTGAGGGAGGACCCAATATCCACTAACACATGTGCTAAAGTGGTACCTTTACACTCAATGGAAACATGTAGAGCTTTGTTGTGATTCTTCCCTCCCGGAGTCAAATCTGCATATGAAAATCCCAAACCATTGTCAGTAGTCATACTTGCTACACAGTTCTCAAATTTGTCATCAGTAGTTTCGTGTGGGACATGTGCATTTTCAGGAATTTTAGCAGAGTTTGAGCATGTACTTCTGAAAACAACAACAAAGACAACATGGATATCTTTGAATGTGTCTGCCCCAGTTGTTCCACTATCTTGTAGTCACTTTTTCAGATTATTTTTAGAATCTCCTCCATTTCATGGCTAGATGGGTCTTTAATATCTTTTGTGGGCGCCTCCGTCCAGGCAGGCTCAGTCATTTTTTTCTTTCCTCGAGTATCAGCAACAGGTTTAGCAATAGAAATGCGAATGGGTATTGTAGTAGTGGTTGTCAGAGAAGAGATCTATCAAGAGAAGATCCATCCCGTTCTAGTGACTTTACTTGATCCATCAATGTTTGTAATGCTGGCATCTTCGTTTTCAACAATCCATGGCTCTTGTTTGATACCATGAAAATACACTTCCACCCCATAGTTCCAGGGCACAACCTTGTCAGAAGAGTTGGGGACTGGCCCCGGTGTAGTGATAATCAGGGGAGCTATTCTTGGTTCATCAAGGATCCTTATAGGGCCTTTGGAGGTGATCTTAATATGAGTTTTTGAAACGGTAATTATGGACACGTCTTCAAACTCTTGAGATACACTTTTGGTCAAACTTTTCACAGATGGAGTTTTCTCAAATAGAATTTCATGGCTATCAATCAAGCGTTGGACACCTTTTCTCAGCCATATACAACCATTAATTTGTGCAGCACAATGGTAACAGTCTTGAAGGCAGCCTAGAAATACTCCGGCTTTCAACAAATTCTTTTTAACAGTCTTCAAAGGAGTGGTTAAATCATTGATGGAGGAAACAAAAGAAGCATATTCAATGGCATTGGCACATTTACCATGACTGGGCATGGGTGTGATGATTACATTGGGAGTCGGTGGAGAGTCTAATTCAATTGTTTTATTGTCGATCAAGTCTTGGATCTTGCTTTTGAACGCCTAATAATGATCAGTGTCATGTCCAGGACTATTGGAGTGGTAGACACATTTTGCATTCAGATTATACTTTGGAGATGAAATATTGGGATTTAGAGGGGAATCCCGCAATGTTACCAAATTTTCCTTCAACAGATGTTGTAGAGCTTGAGACAATGACATGTTGATACTGGTAAACTGCCTCCTCGGGATTTCTGGACTTTTTTGATTGTTTTGTTGACGCGGTTGTTGAGTTGGATTTGGATTGGAAATCAATACTGCCTCCACTGAATGATGACAGTCATTATTAGCACAACTTCTTGATTCATACACGACATTAGTCTCTCTTTTACCAATAAATGGTTTTTTCACAGCATTAGATGTGGAGGCCATGGGTATCTTCCTACTTTTAATTCCACTTTCCACCCTCTCGCCAATTAAGATCAATTCAGTAAATCCGAAAGATGAAATCCCAATCAACAAGTTAAAAAATTGACCAGCTAATGTTCTCATAAACATGTCTACCAATTCTTTATCAGTTAAAGGTCGCTGTACCCTGCCAACTAGGTCTCTCCACTTTTGGGCGTACTCTTTGAATCCCTCATTTGAACCAATGGTCATGCCTTGAAATTGCACTTGGTTCGGTGCCAAATCAACATTATATTAGTATTGACGGTAAAAGGCAGCAGCCAGATCCTCCCATGTATGGATGTTTGTCCCTTCCAATTGGTAAAACCACTCCAACTATGTTCCAGATAGACTCTCTTAGAAAAAGTGCACCCATAGTTTCCTATCGGTAGTATGCAGTTGAATCTTACGGACGTATGATCTGAGATGAAGTTTCTGACATGAGACACCATCATACTTGGCAAAGATAGGTATCTTAAATTTATGGGGAATAACCACCCCAGGAACCAAACCCAAGTCTCCAAAATCTAAGCCATGCACTGCTTGGATCTTTTAATCTTTCTTCTAGATGCTTATATTTGTCCTCGGCGGGGGTGTTTCTCATCGAATAATCCTTGTCCTCGGAAATTAGGTTATTCCCAACCCTATCACATGTGCTTCTAGCATCTTGATTATTATCCTCCTCAGAGGAGTCCTCTTAAATTTGAACTTCTCGGGTGGGGCCTTTGAATCTCTTCCCCGTGTTGATCACAACTTTCTTCTTGGTCTTCTTCTTCGTGACGAGAAGCGTCATCATTTCTTGTTGGCCTTTTGCCAAGTTGAGAAGAGTTTCTTGGAACTGAGTATGTTGAGTCTGCAAGTCCTTGACAGTTTGCTCGAGATCCATCTTATACTGAAATAAACAGTAGAAAGATGAGGAAACCTGTGTCAAAAAACCTGCTTATGGTATGATGCATGTTATGCGGATGCCATGTTTTCAAAGACTTTAAGGAATTTAAATTTGCTAGACAAAAAGAAGACAAAAAACATTAATTACATTAATAAGTTCCAGAATTACAAATGCCTCTTGGGCTTACAATGGAAAAAAGCAAAAGGTATTTAAAGAGAAGACAAAATAAAACTCCTAAAACAAAAAGACTCAAGTCTCCCATGAACGCATCCTCTTTGGTGCAATATAGGCATTCAGGATTATCTCCTCGTGAAGTTGCCTTGTGAGCTCCAACACTTTCTTCTCGCTTTCATAAAATCGAGCTTCAAAGGTGTCTCATTCCCCCTTGAGTTGAATCCACGATCTCTGCAATTCCTCGAAGTCAGTAGGCATGTCAGGATGGATAATGGTATAGGGAACATCCCCTTCGGCAACTGGTTCTATAATTACAGGTAAGATGGATGGATATGGCATCATGAGACTTTGAGCACGAGTTCGTACCTATTTGAGGTAAGGCTCAAGAGGGATGAAATTTTTATGCCCCAAAGTCTTGCTATCAACCTTGTTTACCATGCCCCAAGTTCTTACAAACATTTGACGATAACTTTAGACATCGCTTTCGTAGTCGAATATAAAACCCTGGATAAGCGTATTATGGGGACCATCTCTTTGGGCATACCCAAATTGTCGTAATGCAAGTTAAGGATAATAAGTAATACCTCCCCTAATGCCCAAGAGTGGAACATTAGGGAACTCTCTATAATGGTCAATTATGGTAACATCCTCTACGAATCAGGGGCACCAATATATATTTGAATGAGAGAGCGATATCACCCTTTGAGACCATGTTAAGCCTTGTTAATTCTTCAATACTGATCAAGGTAGGTGTGAAATAAATCACCTAGACAGCAACGAAATGCAACACAAAAGAGTCCCTCTCTTCTTTATGGTGCGAGTGTGAAAACAATGTAGAATGTCTCCAAGTAGAGTAGGCACAGGGTTACGAGAAAGAAAAACCTTGACGAAATTCATGTCTATGAGCTGGTCCGAATTAGGGAATAAAACCAAACCATAAACTAGAAGGGCCAAGACATCTTCAAAAGCCTTAAAATCCATATCTTCTCAGAACAGTCGAGCCTTCTCTAACAGAAACTTGGCTAGAAAACCCTGAACTCCACTCCTTGTTTCCCAATTAGCTACAAGGTCAGATCTCTTAAAATGCAAAGCCTTAGAAATAACTTCAAACTTTGGAATGGTTAGTGAGAATGTTATGGAATGATGTTATGATGTTTATGATGTAATGAATAATTAATCACAAACAAAGCATACAATGACCTTAGGTTTAGGCTTACATGGGTTTTATAGGTAAGTACCCTCTTGAAGTTTAGTTGGTTCAACCTGTCCTAAAAGAAGTAAGTAACTGGGTTCTAGGGAATCTCAATATCATTGATCTTTCTTCATCGGACATTGTCTCATCACAATCAATATTTTCTTGCTGCCAAAATATCCTGAAAGTCTGATCTTAATGAGTGTAGTATCGAGTATCAACTAATCTCCAGATTTCCACCGAAGTCGATTATCTCACTACTTCCTAATAGCCAAGTTGTTCAACTAAAGGTTCTACGGTCAGTTATTGTTCATGACACCACACAACAGCCCCGTATTCTCCTTGATTTAACACAAAGGATACTGATACAAATAAATGTGTCACACTAACATAGCCATCGCTTTAAACATATCGATCTATGTCGTACAGTCTCCACGATCTATTGCTACTTACCTAGTAATGCTCCCATATCCGGGTAGAGGATCTATTCAAAACCCAAACCACCCTTTTAAGAGTAAAGTAAGAAAGTCAAACAATAAAATCATTTAAATGTGAACTAATCCCTAAGGTAACCCCACTCTTAAGTATCAACTCCCCAGCAGAGTCGCCAGTTCTGTAATACGGTGGGAGAACTGACTTGGGTGTTTTGTGTTTTATCGCAATTGTCCAATAAAGGAAAGGGTGAAAAGAACAGGAAAGACCTTTTGAGAATTTTCTTGATTTCGGGGGGTAGGTTATGAAAAGGTAAGGTGTTAGCACCCTTTTCATCCGTAGTTATATACGGTCTGTTAGTTGTTAGCTCACTTTTGAAAATGCTTTATAAATGTGTTTGTATTTGTTTGAAAGTATATTTGAAAAGTACCTTCGTTTAGGCAAACTTTGTAATGATTCCCGTCTCTATAAGAATGTATACAAAGTGTTGACTTTTGAAAATATTTCATGAAAGTGTTGGTGTGGTTGAAAGATGTTTTGTTTTGAAATGTTTTTGAGCAAGCAACTACGAGCGTTCTACCTACTCAAAAGAAATTCTTTGTTCTTTTCCTCCTCCTTTAGACAATGTTATCTTAGCATTAGTTAGTAAGAAACCTTATCATTGGATATGAAGGGACAAGCGTGGGTCATCGTACAATTATAGAAGGCAACATTGTAGGACACCTTAGCAATTATCTTAAGGGACTAAGATCGTTTACCAAAGGCAACACTGAAGGGTCATTGAGGGACTATGATCTTGTAATCGAGGTTTTTTGCTAAAGTACCATATGCTCGAGGGACATGACTGTTTTTATCCGAGGCAACAAGTGTGGTTTAACCCTATAGGTGCATGTGTGCAAAGTGTATTATTTTCATTTAATTTTTCTTCAATTAGGGTTGTCTATTGTTTGGTTTTAAGTCTTGCCATACAAATCTTAATTACTAGCAATAATATGGAAAGTGATAAATTGTGGAAATTAAAAGTCCAATGCTATTACATCACTTTAGGGGATGGGGATACAAATTTATAAATGGGGGTGACAAGCAAAGTAAACCCTAATTACTATTACAAGAATTTGACAATTACATAAATTATGATGCGAAATAATAAAATATACAAAAAAAAATGTAAAGTGAATAGAAATTGTTTTTATGGTTAGTTTTTTATGGAAAGGGTCTTAATTAGACTAATTAATTAAAATCTTAAAGTCTAAGTTAATTAAAAGAAAATTAAGTAAAACCTAAGTCTAGTTTAGTTTTAATTAATTAAGGAAAAAATGTTTTTAGGGTTTTTATTATTTGTAAGGTAAAATGAAAATAAAAGTTTTTAGTATATTTATTTTTTAAAATATATTTTGTATTTTTGATTAAAAATAATAAGAATAAAATAAAAAAGAAAAGAAAAGAAAATAGAAAAATATAATAAAAAGGTCAGGGGGTTTGAAAAGAAGTCAGAGAAGTTAGAAAGTAAAAAAAAAAGTTTAGGCACAAAATAGTTTTTGAAATAAGAAAATAAAAACAAAATATAAAGAAATTGTAATGGGCTAGCACGTTTTTAGTAAGATGGGGGGGGGGGGGGGGGGGGTGAGAGATAGTAAAAATGAACCAGACCCAACCAGGGGAGGCCCAAGCGTGCTGTCAAACAAAATAAAAGTGTCAAAATAATATGAAAAATAACAAAACGAACAATGGGGCTCGAACCCAAGTCCTAAAGGTGAAAGGCACACACTTTAACCAATGGGGTGGTGATACATTCGTTGATTTGTACAAAACCAACTCATTATATTATAAACGCTGTGATCGGTGGGAATAGAACTGACTGTTTTTAGAACGCTGGTTCGCGTTTGCGTTTGTTTTCACAAAATGTCGCGGTAAGCAAGAGTCACCATCGTCTTTTATTTTATCCAACAAGGAAAGGACAAAAGCACAGAAAAATTCCTTTTTGAGATGTTTCTCGGGTTCGGGAGGTAGATTATAGAAAGGGAAGGTGTTAGCACCCTTTCTATCCGTGGTTATCCACGGGCTCTTAGGTACTTTCTCACTATGTTTTCAAAAGGTTTTTGCTTTTCTTGTGTTTGTGGGTTTTGAAAAAAGTTTTGTTTTGAAAAACTTCGATTTAACTCTTGTATCTGTCCTCAAGAGTGTATGAAGTGTTGGTTTGAAAACTTTTGTTTGAAAAGTGTAGGTGCAAAAAGTTTTTTTGTTTTGAAAGAGCAAGTATCTAAGAACCTCTACCTACTCAAAAGAAATTAAGCTGTGTAAATGTCCTTTAGACAGTACTATCCCACTATTGAGAAGTAGGTAGCACCGTCGTTGGAGTTTTTCGGGTCAATTCGATTATAGGGACATGTGGTCACTAAAGCAATGGTAGGACGCCTTAGCGGTAACCCTAATGTCTTAGATCATTTTTTATCGAGGCAACCGTTTCGAGGCAACTTTGATCTTTAGACAGGAGGACGACCTCTAAAACACCCTATACTCAATGACCACGTCGAGGCAACCAAGTGAGGCGTACCCTAGGGGTGGCATGTGCGAGTGTGTCAGGTTTCAGTTATGTTATCTTTGTACATGTTATGGTGAGCTACGATTGATTTTAATTTAAGAGAGATCTTGACATGCATAGCCTAGTTAGCATACATCTAGCAGTTAATAGTTGCGGAATTTAAATTGCGGAAATTAACTCTAAACTATTACAAGGCGTCGGGTATTTACATCGCCAAAAACAACCCTTGAAATAAAATGCGGAAAGTAAAAATAAAGCGATAAATAATTAAAGTCCTAATTAAGAGCTATTACATTCCGGGAAACAGATACAATAATATGATAAAATGGATCGCATGCGGGAAATTAAATCGGATGCAAGTTTTTTTGGGGTTTTGACCCCATTTTGAAAAAAAAGTGATTTTTTTGGTTATTTTTGAATTAAATGGAATTAAATTAAATGAACAATTAAATTAAATTAAATAATGAAAATATTTTTGGATTTTTGAGTTTTTTAAAGAAATAAAATAAATTGAATTAATGCTAATAAAAACCTAATATTCTAAATTGATTTTAAATATTGCAAAAAATATTAAAAATTAAATCTAATTAAAGCTAAATTGATTCAATTAATTTATTTACAAAAATAAAAGTGATGAAGTTAATTTTAATAAATAAAATATTTTTTGTGTTTTTGATTTTATTAGGAAAAAAATGTTAATTGGTTAGTGATTAATAAAAAGAATAACGATTAATTAATTAAAGGAAAATAATAAAAATAGAGAGAGATTAGGAGTATACGAGCCTGATTGGAGGGGTGGAACAGCTATTGGCGTCATGTGTAAACTGTTTTGTTTTGACCATTTGTGTTTTGGCTTTTGGCCATTTGTGTTCTGCCTTTTGGCCATTTGTGTTCTGGCCTCAATGTTCCTTAACCTTCTCAGGATGTCTGTCTCGCCAATACTGTCATGTGTAAGCTGTTCTGTTTTGGCCATTTGGCTTTTGGCTTTTAGCCATTTATGTTTTGGCCTCAACGTTCCTTAATGAACCTGCATGGGATCCTGTCTAAATCTGCAGTGTTGAATCTCATGAACACATTAAATAAATTACTATATCATAAAATACAAATAAATCCAATATATGAAGAAATTTAATGTTTAGGCCCAATATGGCATGTATGAATGATTATACCCTTTCGATCATGGAGATCAAATCAACCTTAACCTTACTGGAAAAGTAGTGATATGAATGCTTTTATGCCCTTTTGATTATGGAGATCAAGTCAGCCTTACCCTTACTGAAGAAGTAGTGAGATGTTGGTTTGTAACTGAGATGACTTGTTTGTAGTGAGAGAAGGATTTATAATAAGGATTTCAAGGTTTTAGGGTTCTTGAAAGAATTTGATATTCTGACAGTGTTGTGGCAAGATTTTTTTCTCCCCTCTGGTTTGTGTGAAAAGAATGTGATTATATAATGGAAATTAGGGTAAAGAAAATGGGCTTTGAATGTGCAATTGGGCCTCCAATGTTCACTTGAGTTCGTCACTTTCCAGGCTAAATCGCAGGGGCTTAAGTGCAATTTTTGAAGTTGAAATGTGAAAACAAAATGTAGCCGATATCGATAACTAACTCCTGTCCGAAAATCGGCTCAATCGGATAAACGGTGAATTAATTATGAATTTTTTGAAGTTTCAGCTCAGACGAACTTATTTTGGGCTCCAGTGTCGACTCTGACACGTTCTTCAATAAAAAACTGGTATTGATCGGAGCATAATTCGGTCTCGACTTTTAAAGAAAAGTTGTAGATCTATGAGTCAGTGACCTTGTGTAAAAATATGAGCCCAATCCGATAAAAATTGACCGAGTTATGAATTTTCGAAGTTTTGGCCCAGATGAAATAATATTCAGCATTCAGGATTTTCAGCGTGTCACGCACTCTGAGCAAAAAACGAATGCCTTTTGAATACCGTTTGAACTCAATACCTTCCGTGAAAATATAGCCAACTCAATTTATGAAATTTTGACGCCGGAACCAGCTCGATAAGATGAAAATCGACCAAGTTATGATTTTCTGAACATGACGCAAATAAACTTCTGTCACAAATTTTCTGTACGAAAATACTTGATAAATCCACATTTTTGAAGACCTTATGATCGAAATTGGCTTCCAGCAGTGAGAGATGAAAACGTAGATAATGTCAAGACGGAATTTTGGCCACCGGAACGGGTTCAAAACGAGTCACGATCTTCAAGTTATGAATTTTTTAGCGCGTAAAAACTGCACTTTCAGCACACTTTTTCACCATATTTCTTCGAGAAAACTCACACATTCGGATACCTTCTTTAAAGAATTGACTCTTGAGCCGAACCTGAATTTGAGAATACGTTATCAGAGATATTTTGGCGAAAGAACACCTGAATATGACGCGCCGGGTTGGACTTGTGAATTTTTCTTGAAATGTTTTGAGAAATATGAGAGGGCAAATTTTGGGGTACAACAGTTGCCCCTGTTCAATTTTCTTAAACCTGAGGATATAGATTGGCTTTCGAGCGTTTCGTGATCCGAAGGTGGAAGATAATTGAACACTAGAGTGCCCAGAAATTTGCACTCGCATGGTGTAGTATTAGCAATGTGATATCGGGAATGGGCTTACAGATGCCATTTGGAGAGATGATGGATAGGAGGATGGGCTTATAGATGCCACCTGGAGATTGTTTGTTGAATTGTAATCTTGTAAGTTGAAAGAAGGAACCTGTGTAGGATTTCCCGATGATAAATCCGTGTAAAACTGCATCTTGGAAGGAAGGAAACCAGTGTAGGGTTGACTGATGATGAGTCCGTGTGAAACTGCATCTTGGAAGGAAGGAAACCTGTATAGGGTTGACTGATGATGAGTCCGTGTGAAACTGCATCTTGGAAGGAAGGAAACCTGTGTAAGGTTGCTTTGCACTACGTCGGGAAATTGCAAGGAGGAACTTGGGTAAGGTTACTTCGGGATAAGTTCATGTGAAACTTCTGGAGGAACCTGGGTAAGGTGATAAGTCTGTGTAAAACTTCAGGATGAACCAGGGTAAGGTCATTGTGAGATAAGTTCGTGTGAAACTTCAGGATGAACCGGGGTAAGGTTATTTTGACGATGAGTTCGTGTGAAACTGCATCTTGGAACGAGAAGGAACTGGTGTAGGGTCGCCTGATGATGAGTCCGTGTAAAACTGCCTCTGAAAGAGAAGGAACCGGTGTAGGGTTACTTTGATGATGTGTCCGTGTAAAACTTCATCTTGGAAATGAGAAGGAACCGGTGTAGGGTCACCTGAGGATGAGTCCGTGTAAAACTTCATCTGAAATTGAGAAGGAACCAGTGTAGGGTCGCCTTATGATGGGTTGTCTTCATTGACGGGTTGTCTTCATCGACGGGTTGTCTTCATTGATGGGTTGTCTCTATTGACGAGTTGTCTTCATTGACGGGTTGTCTTCATTGACAGGTTGTCTCTATTGACGGGTTTGGCGTCAGAAAAATCTTTAGGAATCGATTTAACTGGACCAGAGGAGGTTTTTTTGATAATGATGTGATGAAGGAATCTGAGACGATTGCTACCCCAAATAGATGATGAAGGAATCTGGGATGATTACTACCTCAGCAGGATGATGAAGGAATCTTGGACGATTACTACCTCAGCAGGATAATGAAGGAATCTAGGACGATTACTACCTCAACGGGATGATGAAGGAATCTTGGATGACTTCTACCTCAGCAGGACGATGAAGGAATCTAGGATGATTACTACCTCAGTAGGATGATGAAGGAATCTAGGACGATTACTACTTCAACAGGATGATGGAGGAATCTAGAACGATTACTACCTCAGCAGGATGATGAAGGAATCTAGGACGATTACTACCTCAGCGGGATGATGAAGGAATCTTGGATGACTTCTACCTCAACGGGATGATGAAGGAATCTTGGATGACTTCTACCTCAACAGGAATGGTGAAGAAATCTTGGACGATTACTACCTCAGCAGGAATGGTGAATGAATCTTGGACGATTACTACCTCAGCAGGAATGGTGAAGGAATCTTGGGCGATTACTACCTCAGTAGGATGATGAAGGAATCTTTGACGACTGCTACTCCAAAAGGTAATGACTTTTATCTGTTGATCGATCTTTCCTGAAAAGGTAAAGAATTAGTTATATGCAATGTCATGATGTCATAATGTTCTCCAGAATAAATGAGGTCGTGTCGTATGAACTTTATCATGTATGTAAATAGGAGATGTGAAATGTGATATGTTTATGAATGTATTTTCGTCTGGGAAAATAAATCCTTGACAAATGCCAGGGAGTTTGTTAAATCCTGGGCTGATATTGAAGAGTCTGGTTGAATTCTTTGTTTCCACTGGGGATGATGCACGAAGATGATTGTAGGAATAAACCTGTAGGAGAATATGACTCCGTTGGGGAATAAACCTGGTGAAGAGATTACTCTGCGGGGAATTACTCTGTGGGGAAGAGGTACTTCGCTGAGATTTGAATGATAACTCCGCTGGGGACTCCATGGATAAGCTCTATTGGGGATTTTAATGATGAATTCCGTTGGGGATAGAAAGAACTTCGCTGGGGATGATCTTTCAGTTGCAACTTGCTGAGGATAACCCAGTTAGACTCTTGTGGGGAAGATCTCTGAATTTGGCTGGGGAGATGCACTTGTACTTTGCAGGGGACAAGCTTCCAGAATCTACTGGGGAGATGATTCAACTTTGGAGGGGAATCTTTTTTAGACTGCGCTGGGAAATGGCTCCACTGGGGGTATCTGGTATTCCGCCGGGGAATATTAAGATCTACTGGGGATACCCAACTTCTTTAGGGCTGATGACAGGCCAACTCTGCTTGGGGAGAGTATTGCTGATTCGTTCATGGTTGCAAGTCTCAGCTGGGAGATCTACCATTATTGTTTCACTCTGCGGGGAGTGAAGGTATCTTGGTCATACTCTTCAACTGAACCTATCTTGGTACCTTGGTGGACAGAGCATCTTGTACAGTTCGGACAATTCTTATTGCCCCAGTTTCTGTGGGAGAAAAAGGCCTATGAGGTGCTTGATAACTGTCGATTGACAAATCTTCTTCTGGTAGGTAAGTGACGAGATGACGGGACATAGTCGTACGCTTTTGATCCCTAACTTTTTCCTGGACCTCCCTTTCGGGTTTTCAGTCCATCGGGATACCCTTTTTTGCCCAAGCCGCCTTTTCAGGTTTTCGACTTGCCGGGTGTACAGATTTTCCATTTTCATCCCTTATTTTTGCCCGAACCCTTTTGGTTCGCCGGGAAGCCCTTATTTTTGCCTAGGCCAGTCGACCTAGCGGGTCTTTGATTATGCGTAGTATTTTTTTTACTATGTCCATGTTCTCAGAGTGTAGGGAGTTGTCACTGTCAGTAGTGTTGTGTTGCCATACTACCAGAAGATGTTTGATCGTGCAAGATTCGTCGCTGGAATTCATGTCCAATGTCCTAATTGATTCAGATGGAGATCTGCCCCTGGTTATTTGGCATTTTGAGAGATTCCTTGAATCTTGACTTGACTGCCCCAGATGACGGACAATGATCATGTCTGCCCCTTGGTTGGAAGTGTTTTTCCACTTGAGGTGATCCTTGAGAAGATTTTTGTTCACTAGATATTCGTCGTGCGAATTTATCTGCTGTTCGAACAAATAGCCATATGCAAACAATGTTATTCTAAGAATGCAAAGCTTATGTCTATCTTGAAGTTTTTGAAAATGCAGTTTTCAAGTGAATTTTTGTAAAACGTAATGTCAACTCAAGATTTTACAGCGAGCCCTACAGGAGTCAGGATACCTTTTGTAACAGTATGCTTTCGAACTAACCCATGCTTCAGCTAGGACTTTTAAGGGTTATAACGTGGCCTGGTTCACGGTTTAAGAAACAAAGGATAAAGGCTCAAATTTTATTTGTACCCACCCGTTCTTTGTGATGTTCTTCGATCCTAAACTCAGCTAATCGTGCGTTAGATCTTGTTTGAGTCTTTGCTCTGACATTCCGGTGATGGTTCGGATACTGATAGTTTATTTTGAATAGGCAGTCATTTCTTTTTTGTCGACGGTTAGTAGGACCTCTTTCTTTTCGATTTTATTATCCCTGTCTTTTTGCCTGAACTGTTTCTTTTGTGATTACAGTCAGCGGGATGCCCCAGTTTTGTAAGTCTCCTTCATAGGTTTTGACTTGATGGGCTTTTGTTTTTTGAAAGATAATGCCTGCCTGTCTTGAAGATTATAGGGAACCATCACTGTCTTTTGTTTTGGAAGGACTCCTTTGATGTCATTCATTGTGCACCTGGATAAACTGAGAAAACTACCCTGCCCCAGGTTATGATTAAGGGTTTTAATTTTTGAAAAGAAAAACTCCAACTTCTTTGGCTCAAAGGGGTTGACTAGGGATTATCTTCCTTATAACTCCACTGTTTAGGATTTGAAACAATGCCTGTACCTCATCAGCGGGGTCTGTTTAAAAGCATACTGTAAAGATCGTGGTATCGTTTTCGTCATCCTCCCTCAAAAGGCTTGTAACTTTTAGCAAGAGTTGAACGAGTAAAAAGCATAGTTTAGACGTGATTAAAATGATTGGATCAAATCAAGACAAACATATGCAATGCATTAATGAAACAAAGCTTGGCATTAATAGATAATTGTTTGAATAACAAAGAGATTACAACTTGAAAATTCAAATGAACAAAAGACATTCCCAATGATTTGGTGAAGGATCAGTGATCAAACTTGATCTCCTTGGCATCAATCAAGTCTTGGATCTTGTTCTTCAAACTCCAACAGTCGTCAGTGTCATGTCCAGGACTGTCAGAATGGTAGGCACATCTCACACTCGGGTTATACTTGGAAGAGGAAGTATCAGGATTTTGAGGAGGATCCTTTAGTGTGATCAGGTTCACCTTCAGCAATTGTTGTAACGCTTGAGACAAAGGAATGTTGATGTCAGTATACTGCCTTTCTTGATATCTTACCCTACGCCTATTGCTCTGTCTTTGTTGAACAGGCGTGGGATCGGAGATCTGGGTTGCCCCTACATGTTGATCATGATGACTCTTTTTACCATACACAGCATTGGACTCTTTTTTTCCATTGTAGGGCTTTTTCTGAGTATCAGAAGGTGTTTCTTCTTGAATTTTCCCACTTTTGATGCCAACTTCGACCCTTTCGCCGGTCAGTATTAGCTCGGTGAACCCGGATGAAGAGCTTTCGATCAAGTGTTTGAAATAAGGACCAGACAAAGTCCCAAGAAACATATCCACCAATTCCCTATCAGACAGAGGGGGTTGGACTCTTCCGGCAAGATCTCTCCACTTCTGAGCGTAGTCCTTAAAGCCTTCGTCTGTACCCATAGACATCCCCTGAAGCTGAGTACGCGTGGGAGCAAGGTCGGCATTATACTGGTATTTCTTGTAAAAAGCAGCAGCAAGGTCCTCCCAGTTGCGGATGTTACCTCCTTCCAATTGACAGAACCATTCAAGTTGAGTCCCTGACAGACTATCTTGAAAGAAATGAACCCAGAGGTCTCTATCAGCAGTATAGGGTTGGATCTTCCTCACATATGACCGGAGGTGGAGTTTTGGACAGGATACTCTGTCGTATTTGGCAAAGGCAGGTGCCTTGAATTTATGGGGAATCACCACCCCAGAGGATAGACCTAGATCCCTAAAGTCCAGACCGAGAACCTTCTGTATTTCCATGGCGCTCAAATGGTCTTCCAGCTGTTTGTACTTATCCTCAGCAGGAGGTTACTGTTCTTCATCATAATCCGTCTCGTTGTCGGAGACCACAGGACTAGGAGCCCTCCTTTCTTGTGGGCTGTCTTTCCCTACAGACGAGGTGGTCAGGTCAACCTCATTCTGTAGTCCATTTCCAAACCTGCGTCAAGTGTTGAACAAAACGGTCCTCTTCTTCTTCTTCTTCCTCTCTTTCAGAATCAGGGTCTTCAAATCCTGTTGACCCTTGGCCAGGCTCATAACCAACTCTTGGAACTGGGCATTCTGGGCCTGGAGGGCCTTGATAGCTTGTTCAGTGGAAGGTTCAATAGACATGATGATTGCTGAAATAAATAGCGAAGAAGATAAGTGACCTGTAAAAGGGGTACCTGTGATGCAATGATATGTATGATATATGTATGCAATGTTTTCAAGGATCTCGTGGGGTAAACAAAGAAACTTGTTAGAATTTGAATTTTGTAGCTTGACTGAAGGAACTTCATGTTGCTGAGAGTCCTTCTTCAAGAGTCAAGCTTACCATATCGAGTGGGTCATATCCCCTGACTCAAGTTATCGTGTTTTGATCTCCAACAACCTTGGCAAGAGGAAAATAAATCCCCTTTGCCCCTTGCTAGACATTTGGTTCATCATGACCTGCATCACAAACCCTTGAGATCCTTGAAATGGTTAAGGAAATGCTATGGTATGATGTTATGGTGTGTACGCTATGCGTTGAAGCAAGGTGTGAGGTGTAAGTAAGCCCTGCAATGAATAAGGACTGTAAACAAAACCTGCAAGGAACTCATGTTGTCAGATAACAAGAATGTGCAAGTAGTTCAAGTTTGAAGGCACAGAAGTCACACAAAAGAGCCCTTAGTTTTCAGGCTGGCATGAAGCTTAGGTACTACCCTCTTTCAGTTTCAGTTGGTTAAGACCTGTCCTAAAAATAGTAACCGGGTTCTAGAGGATCTCAATATCGCTGACTACCCTCGATCGGTCATAATTCCAGTTTGGCAACCTTTTCTTGCGGCCGGAACCATTGCGAGAGTTTAGTCTCAATGAGTGTAGCATACTGCTACTGTTCTATGGCCAAGTTGGTCAATTTAAGGTTCTAAGGTCAGTTGGTGCTTAATGACTCCTCAGAAGACCCATATTCTCCTCGTTCCAACACAAGGGATATTGGTACAGACCAAGGTGTCACACCAATGTAGCTACTGCTTCATCCGTGTCGGTCTACGCCGGACAGATCCCTCACAGTTTATTGCTACTTACCTAAAAAAGGGTACCCCCAGAGCCGGATTAGGGTCTATAGAACTCCGATACAAGCCCACAAAATTAAAGCATACAAAGCATACAATTGAAAACACAAGTGATCTAATCCTAAGGTACACCTCACTTATTGTCCCCAGCAGAGTCGCCAGTTCTGTGATCGGTGGGAATAGAACTGACTGTTTTTGGAACGCTGGTTCGCGTTTGCGTTTGTTTTTGCAAAATGTCGCGGTAAGCAAGAGTCGCCACCGTCTTTTATTTTATCCAACAAGGAAAGGACAAAAGCACAGAAAAATTCCTTTTTGAGATGTTTCTCGGGTTCAGGAGGTAGATTATAGAAAGGGAAGGTGTTAGCACCCTTTCTATCCGCGGTTATCCACGGGCTCTTAGGTACTTGCTCACTATGTTTTCAAAAGGTTTTTGCTTTTCTTGTGTTTGTGGGTTTTGAAAAAAGTTTTGTTTTGAAAAACTTCGATTTAACTCTTGTATCTGTCCTCAAGAGTGTATGAAGTGTTTGTTTGAAAACTTTTGTTTGAAAAGTGTAGGTGCAAAAAGTTTTTTTGTTTTGAAAGAGCAAGTATCTAAGAACCTCTACCTACTCAAAAGAAATTAAGCTGTATAAATTTCCTTTAGACAGTACTATCCCACTATTGAGAAGTAGGTAGCACCGTCGTTGGAGTTTTTCGGGTCAATTCGATTATAGGGACATGTGGTCACTAAAGCAATGGTAGGACGCCTTAGCGGTAACCCTAATGTCTTAGATCATTTTTTATCGAGGCAACCGTTTCGAGGCAACTTTGATCTTTAGACAGGAGGGCGACCTCTAAAACACCCTTTTATACCCCAAAATTTGTCCTCCCATATTCTTCAAAGTTCTTGATAAGCATCATCTAAATTTGCTCAAGTCTACTCAAGGGTTGCACAGTCAAACCATCCTCCTAAGCCAGTCAAATTAGGGTTTTGGTCCTTGCAAGGAAGTTGAGGTTTTCAAGGGCTCAATCAAGTCCCATATGCCTATACACATTGTCAAGCACCTACATGTCAAGTTTCAAGGCTCACAAGGTCGAGTTGCACAGTCAAAAACCCTAATTGCTCCACAGTCAACTATAGGGGCAAAATGGTCATTTGGCAGTCAAAAGTCAAAATTTTTGGTCAACATCTTATTTTGAAGCCACAATCATCATTTGATCAAGTCTTGACCATGATTTCACAAGAATGGCTCAAAAATCATCAAGATGCAAAAGTTTTTATTTTTGGACAGCTGAAAAGTCAACTGTAACTTGACCAAGGCATAACTTTTTCATGGTTCATCGGAAAAATCCCATCCAATGCTCATTTTGAAGGGGAGGACATTTCCTACAACTCATATTCACATTCCAAGTCCAAGAAATGCTCTCACAAAAAGTTATCAATTTCAACATTATAGGTCATTTTCAAAAGTCAACAAAAAGGCATTTTAAGTCAATGACCATAACTTGATATTGGTAAATCAAAATTACATGGGACCAAAGGCATTAGTTAGAGGACTTCAATACCTTTCCAAAATGTCCAAGAATATGTTCATATGATCAAAATTGAGCAAGATATGCATTGGAGAAGTTGGGAAATTTTTGTGAAATGGCCAAAGTCAACTATCCTTGAAACTTCAATTTTTGACAAAAGGGCCCACTTTTTTCCACTTGGTTCAGCCTTGTCATGCCACCCACGTGTCCCATGACCCATTACAAGACCAAACATTTATTTTTTCATTTTTATTTAATTTTTATGGATTTAATTCACTTTAATCCATAATAATTCAAATAAAAATAAAAAAATGAGTTAAATGGTATCTTTGAGTTTTGAATGACTTTTATATATCATGAATCACATACCAAATTCGTGCCAAGCCTATTATGAGCATGAAATTCAAATTTTGAACAAAAATGGCAAGTTTCTTTAATGGTGGTTATGGAAATCTCAAAACATAATTGCATTGGTTAAGAGCTCATAATATGTGATTGATTCTCGTTCATGACCTTATATGCAAGCCTCTCATACATCATACAAGACCTAGAAACCTCTGAGAGAGCAAAACAAAATTCAAAAATTCCAAAGAAAAGTCACAAACTGAAATCCATATTCCAGCGTAATTCAAACCCTTCTTTTGATCCAAACACATTCCCAGCATTGCCAGGAACCTATTGCAAGCATAAACAAGTCCTAACACTCAAGAACTCGTGCTACACAGTCATACGGTTTACCTTCTTTTTTCAAAATCACAATCATCCATTCATGCGTTTTTAACATTTTTCATTATTGTATTGTGCTCACAGGATCCATACGAAGCTATTAGTGTAATGTAATTTGATTATGGTGCCCTAAAATGAAAGTTGCCATTGGAGGATGCTAGGGTTTCAAAGCTTTTAATTTGGGGCTTTTCATATACTGTAAAATCAAGCCTCCAAACACCCATGGTTGAAACCGGCTTGATGAGACAAACACAAAACATACCTCGCGCCAAATTTATCTTGCACCTATGCCTATTCGCTATTTTTCAATGTTGCAGGTTGTGGGGGTTTAAAACCCCCTCTATCTAACTCTATTTCTTACAGTTTCAGGGAAGAAGAAGGTGACGTGTTTGCATCCCATTAGTCCATTCAAACATAGCGCGCGTGTTTTGTTTAGTTTCCAGAATAATCATTGTTTCTATATTTTATTTTCTTTGGTTATTTCATTAACAAATGCGCATGAGTGGTGTAGTGGTTGGCAACGTGCTTGGTAATCTTTGGGACCTGGGTTCGATTCCCAGGTCCCCCAAATGCTTATTTCCATTTTTTCTTACATACTTGTGTGCAGGCTTCAAAGAAGGCTTATCATGTGCCTCACAAATCCAAGGCGCCAAGTGTCTCCAAGTGCAAATCCAATGGCCACAAGGGAAGGAGCATCATGTTCTCAGGTCAACACAGGCGCAGGCAATCTCCAAAGTCAAACCAAGCTGGCTTCTGAATGGGCCTCACAATTCCATTAACACCTCAAATCTGGCCCAAAACCCCCCTTGGGTTTGCAATTTTATTTTGTCATTTTATATTTTATTTGTCTTATTTTTATTTTTCCATTTTATTAACTATTAACATAATTAATATTTTTATAAATAAAATCAAAAAAAGAACTAATATTATTATTATTATTAATTTCATTTTATTTTTGTAAATAAATACAAATAAATTGAGTTAAGTTTAATTAGGCAACTTTAACTTTTTTTTCTTAATAACTAAAATAAATTTAGAATTAGGTTTTTATTAACTTTTAATTTTATTTCCTTTTATTTTATTTCATTAAAAAACATAAAAATACAAAAACATTTTTTTAAATAAATTAATTATAGTTTAATCATTAGTTTTAATTTCATTTAATCACAAAAAAGACAAAAAAATTCATTTCTTTTCTTAAAAGGGTCAAAACCCTTAAGGCATTCCCGATTAATTTTTATTCGTGCGCATTTATTTTATTTTGATTATTATGTAACTGCTTCAAGAATGTAATAATAATTAGGTTTATTGCTTTCTTTACTTTCCGCACTTTATCAAAACAGGTCTTTGTTTTTTGGCGATGTATAGACCCGCGCCTTGTAATAGCGTAGCTTTACATTCCCGCACTTTAATTTTCCGCACCCCTAACTGTTAACAATGCATGAAAGAATGTATGTAAATAAAATTAATCCGTAGCTCACAAATAAAAAGACAATTAACTGAAAAACAACACACAAAGCACATACCACTTCTAGGGTACGCCTCACTGGTTGCCTCGACGTGGTCATCAAGTATAGGACGTCTTAGAGGTCGCCTTTTGTCTAAAGATCCAGTCGCCTCGAAACGGTTGCCTCGGATAAAAAGGATCTAGGACATTAGGGTTACCACTAAGGTGTCCTACCATTGCTTCGGTGACCACACTTCCCCTTAATCGAATTAACCCGAACAACTCCAATGATGGTGCTACCTACCTCTCAATGGTGGGATAGCACTATCTAAAGGACTCTTACACAGCTTAATTCCTTAGAGTAGGTAGATTCTCTTAAGTACTTGCTCTTTTCAAACAAACAAAACAAATTTTCGCACCTACACTTTCTAAAAGTTTTCAAACAAATTTTTCATACACTCTTGAGGACAAATACAAGAGTTACTTAGAAATCTTTTAAACGAAACTTTTTCAAAACCCACACACACTTGAAAAGCAAACAAATTTTGAAAACATAAGAGCAAGTACCTAAGAGCCCATGGATAACCATGGATAGAAAGGGTGCTAACACCTTCCCTTTCTATAAATCTACCTCCCGAACCGAGAAACATTCTTAAAGAAGGAATTTTGCTGTGCTTTTGTCCTTTCCATGTTGGAGAACATAAAAGACGGTGGCGACTCTTGCTTACCGCGACATTTCGCGAAACCAGCTTAAAAACAGTCAGTTCTATTTCCACCGATCACAGAACTGGCGACTCTGCTGGGGACATAAAAGTGGGGTGTACCTTAGGATTAGATCATACTTATGTTTTTAATTGCTTTGCTTTGATTGCTTTATATTTATGGGCTTTGCATCGAAGTTTCATAGATCCTAACCCGGATCTGGGAATACCCTTTTAGGTAGCATAAGCTGTGAGGGACCTGTCCGGCGTAGACCGACACGGGTGAAGCAGTGGCTACGTTGGTGTGGCACCTTGGTTTGTACCGATATCCCTTGTGTTGCAACGAGGAGAATATGGGTCTTCTGAGGAGTCATTAAGCACCAACCGACCTTAGAACCCTAATGTGACCCAACTTGGCCATAGAACAGTAGCAGTATGCTACACCCATTGAGGCTAAACTCTCGCGATGGTTCTGGCCGCAAGAAAAGATTGCGACGCTGGAGTTATGACCGATTGAGGGTAGTCAGTGATATTGGGATCCTCTAGAACCCGGTTACTTTTGATAGGACAGGTCTTAACCAACGAAACTGAAAGAGGGTAGTACCTGAACTTCATGCTGGCCTAAACTCTAAGTGTTGTCTGGTGTGACTTGTGTGCCTTATCATGTTTGCCTTTATGAATATTTGTGGTGTGCTTTACTATAACATCATACCATCATACCACTGCATGCATCCTGCATAAGGACTGACCTATTTCAAAGACAAGAGGGTTTCACCTTTGCTCTATTTTGTAGGACATCATGATGCCTGTGCGAAGGAACACTATCCGGCTCAACTTTGTTCACCCACCTGGTTTGCTTAAAGAGTTGGTTGACAGAATTCCAAACACTGCTTCCTTCATCCAGAGGCATGGTTCTCTTCTCGGGTTAGTCACTTCAAAGTGGGACCAACAACTGATGAGTGTCTTGACCCAATTTTATGATCCCTTGTACAACTGCTTCACCTTTCAAGACTTCCAGCTGGTCCCTACCCTGGAAGAATTCTCTGATTTGCTTGGTATCCCTATCTTGGATCAGACTCCCTTCACTGGCTGGGAAAAGGCTCTTAGACTCGAGGAGATTGCAGCAGGCCTTCCTTTGACCAACAAGGAGGTAATGGACAACTGGGTGACTAGAAGCGAAGTTAATGGCTTCTTGGCTAAGTTTCTGATTGGTAAAGCTAACAGTTTCTGGAATGACTTAGACTTCAGGGCGTACGAGGACATTCTGGCTCTCTTAATCTATGGTCTAGTATTGTTTCCAAATCCTGATAACTTTGTCAATATCAATGCCACAAGGATCTTATGTCTCGGAACCCTGTACCCACTCTCTTGGGTGATATCCTGCAACAACTCTGTGCTCGTACTGCCCGAAGACGAGGTACTCTGTGGGGTTGTGCTCCTTTGTTAGTGAGGTGGTTTATTTCGCACCTCCCCAAGTTCGTGCTGAAGAACTAAGAAGGAAGAGGCTGGGCTCATAGGTTAATGTCTCTCACTGATAATGACATCATTTGGACTCTCAGAGGTTTAGATGAGGTGGCTGTTATTGATCGTTACGGAGAGTATCCTAATGTTCCATTGATTGGTACTCAGGGAGGAATCTCTTATAATCCATGTTTAGCTCTCCGTCAGTTTGGAAGAGCCAGAAGAGCAGGGCCTCATGAGATGTTGGTGCCTCACATCAGTTTTGGGTTTCAGGTAGATAATGACGAACTGCGCCGTAGATTCATCAAAGCTTGGGATGGAATTCACAAAGCTGACCCACATGAGTTGGGACCGAAGACTTCTCTACCAATGAAACCCTATTACAAATGGGTCCGCATCCGTGCTCAGAAGTTAGGTATGCCATATGAAGCTGTCAGGCCTGTCAATCTTGAAATTCCTGATGGAGACGGGGTTCCTCCAACCATACTCCCTCCTCAGATACCCACTGATGTTGATACACTAAAGAGGTCTCGGGCGCAACTACAGGAAGAGCGGGATTATTATCGGGAAAAGTTCAACGAACAGGAACAGAAGATCCAGAAGCTGACCAAGCAATTGGAGAACGAGCGGATCATGAATGACTATACCCATACTGAGAAGAGGAGGCCATGGGAGCACTGATGGGCTTTGGATGTTTCCTTTACAGCTTTTATTTCCTTTTCAGTATTTTCATTCCTGTAATGCCTAAGGGAAATTTGTTGAACAATTTAAATTCCAAAGTTTAAATCTAATAAAGTGTGTTCCTTTTGTCTACAAAGTTGATTCCCGATTGTCTTTGAAAACATAATTCATATGCATTTCATTCATCATATGCATCACAGGTACCCTTTTTCTACAGGTTGCTTAATCTTCTTCGCTGTTTATTTCAGCACTCAATCATCATGAATCCTGAATCAACTACTGAACAAGCTATCAAGGCCCTCCAGGCCCAGAACACTCAGTTTTAAGAGATGGTCATGAACTTGGCCCAGGGACAACAGGAGTTGAAGGCTTTGCTCCTGAAGAAGAAGAAGAAGAAGAAGAAGAGGACTGTGCTGTTCAACACTGGACGCAGACTCGGGAATACACTGCAGAGTGAAGCTGAGAGGACTACTCCATCTGTGGGGGAAGGCAGTTACCAAGGGAGAGAGGTTCCTAGTCCTGTGGTCTCTGACACCGAGATAGATTTCAATGATGAGCAGTACCCTCCTGCTGAGGACCGGTACAAACAGCTGGAGGACAGGTTAAATGCTATGGAGATTCAACGTGTGCCTGGGTTGGATTTCGGAGACTTAGGGTTATCTTCTGGGGTGGTGATCCCACACAAGTTCAAGGCGCCTGCCTTTGTGAAGTATGACGGGGCTTCCTGTCCTAAAATGCACCTCCGCTCTTATGTAAGGAAGATCCAGACTTACACTGCAGACAGGAACTTATGGATCCATTTCTTCCAGGAGAGTCTTTCAGGGACTCATCTCGAATGGTTCTATCAGCTGGATGGAACCAACATTCGTAACTGGGAGGATTTGGCTACTGCTTTTTATAAGCAGTATCAATATAATTCCGACCTCGCTCCCACGCGTACCCAACTCCAGGGTATGTCACTGGGAACGGGTGAAGTTTTTAAGGAGTACGCACAGAAATAGAGAGACCTGGCTGGCAGGGTGCAGCCACCGTTGACGGATCGTGAGCTAGTGGACATGTTCTTGGGGACCCTATCTGGTCCATTCTTCAACCATCTCATTGGTAATTCCTCTGCTGGGTTTACAGACCTGATCCTGACTGGTGAGAGGATCGAAGCTGGTATCAAATCGGGGAAAATACAGAAAGGTGCCTCCTCAAGTACTGAAAAGAAGCCCTTCAAGAAAGAAGCTAGTGCTGTTTATGGTCCCAGGAGAAAGAACAAACCAGAACGCCGCCAAGCTGTCAACACGGTGGTAATTTCAAAGCCTGCTGCTGCCCCTCAGCAGTACAACCAACCAAGAGTTGAGAGGCCCAAAAGGCAGTATACTCGGCTCAGCATGACTCTCTCTCAGATATTACCGCAACTGCTGTCAACTAGCCTGGTAACTGTCAAGGAAGCTCCGAAGGTGGTAAACACAGCATCTCCGAAGTACAACCCCAACGCCCGTTGCGCTTATCACTCTGATAGCCCGGGGCATTCTACTGATGATTGTTGGGCTCTGAGGAATAAGGTTCAGGACCTTATTGACGCTAAGGAAATACAGTTCGAGGCGCCCGAAAGGCCAAATGTTGTGACCGCTCCCATGCCCCAACATGAAGTGAATGTTGTTGAGGAGGATCTGTATGTAGCTTCTGTGGATGATGTTGCTACTCCGCTGCTGACCGTCAAGAGGAACCTGTTGCTAGCTGATTTATTTTCGGGATGTAGTAAAGGTTGCCATCTATGTGCTGTTTCACCTGTTGGTTGTCCTTTGCTGAAGTCAGGCGTCCAAAACCTGATGGATAGCAAAGAGATCTTGTTCAAGAAGATTGTTGTTCCTGCTGTTCCTGCTGAAGAAGTGTCAATTGTCACCATTTTCAACAACCCCCCTAAGGCTCCTTCAAAGAAGCCTGTCAAAATCATGCCTGTTCACAAGATTGCTCCTGTAACCATCATTGTTCCGGGGCCCATCCCCTATAAGTCTGACAAAGCTGTCCTGTGGCACTATGGGGCAGATGTTTATGTTCTGGGAGTGAAACAAGAGTTCAATACTAGTACTGGTGTCACCAACATCACCGGGCCTGCTAAAGTCACTCGTAGTGGAAGACTGTTCCCACCAGACATTGCACCTCCAGCAATTCAGAGACCCCTGGTCATCACACCTGCCAGTGTGCCTGTTTCCCCTCCTGATCAAGTTTCTACCCCTGCTGGCGAGTCATCTGACGCTCGGGGCAAGGGGATTGCTACTGATGTGCCTGCCCGGACGGAGGCACCGAAGACCACTGTTGAGGCTTCCAAGCAAGAGATGGAAGAGATCCTCAAAATTATCAAGAAGAGTGATTTCAATGTCGTTGAACAGCTGGGGCACACCCCCTCTAAAATCTCTATGCTATCACTGTTGCTGTGTTCAGAGGCCCATGCCAAGGCCCTGATTGCTTTCCTGAAGACGGCTCATGTGCCCCAAGAAACATCTGCTGATCAATTCACCGACTGTGTGGCCAACTTAACTGCTGATAATGGTCTGGGTTTCTCTGATGCTGATCTGACGGCCAAGGGGAAGAACCATAATGATGCCCTACATGTCTCCATTGAATGCAGGGGCACTACTCTTGCCCATGTGCTGGTTGACACTGGTTCTTCATTAAACGTACTACCCAAGAAAGCTCTAGACAGGCTGGACTGTGAGGGTTTAGAGCTCAAACTAAGTAACATTGTCGTCCGGGCCTTTGACGGGTCCAAAAGGATGGTACATGGCGAGGTTGACATCCCAATCAGGGTTGGTTCGCAAGTCTTTGATTCAAAATTCTATGTGATGGATATCCGTCCATCCTATTCTTGTTTGATGGGTCGTCCTTGGATCCACAAGGCTGGAGCTGTGACCTCCACATTACATCAGAAGCTCAAGTACCCGGTCAGGGGGAAGATCGTAACAGTGCAAGGGGAAGAGGAATACATGGTCAACCACCTCAACTCGTTCCGATACGTAGAAATGGATGGGGAGTTCATTGAGACCCCCTTTCAACACTTTGAAGAGGTGCCTCAGACATTGGCAGTAGCAGAGACAGTGACTACAGAAGACTCTCCTTTGAAGATGGCTTCCTTGAAGGATGCCCGGGCTGCGATTGAGAAGGGTGAGTGTGCAAACTGGGGCAGACTTCCTGTTTTCACTCCTAAGACTGACAAATTTGGCTTGGGTTTCACTGTAGAAGCTCAGAAGGCTGTGTGTAAGGCAAGGATTGGAAGACCTCATGTGCTCATCACCAACCCGGGAGTAAATGCTATTGAGGACGAAGCGGACGAATCTGAATTTGACAGCTGGATCTACCCAACGACCAACGGTGGACCAAGCAACTGGACTGCAAAAGATTTTATACCTATTACTTTTGTCACTCAGTAATGAACTCTTTTGTTTTAAATTTGTAACAAACAATAATTTGAAACTTTATGGCCCGGTGTCTTACCCGGGGCACCGTGGTTTCATTTGTGAGGGCTTTTGTGTGTCACTTCCATATATCATTAATAAAAGCATTGGACGTTTTTTACATTTCAAATCTTGTGCTCCCTTTCTTTCTTTACATATTGCAAAACAGCTATATTTACACACGCTCACTCATACAGGTTTCAATCCACTCTGGATCTCACTGGTAACGACTCTGCTACTGCGAGTTATGACTTCGAAAATCCGATCAACTTAGCCGAAGACGAAGATGATTGCGAAGTGCCTGGTGAGCTTGCAAGACTGCTACTCCAGGAAGAGAGGGCCATTCAGCCACATGAAGAGCCAGTGGAAACGGTAAATCTGGGTACCGAGACAGACAGAAAGGAAGTCAAGATTGGTGCCAATCTAGAGCTCAGTGTGAAACAACGGTTGATCCAGATGCTGCATGACTATGTGAAAATCTTCGCCTGGTCTTACGCAAACATGCCTGGGTTGGATACCGACATTGTGGTTCATCACCTGCCTACCAAGGAAGACTGCCCGCCAGTAAAACAGAAGGTCCGCCGTATGCGCCCAGAGATGTCCGAGAAAATCAAAGCTGAGGTTATGAAACAATTTGACGCCGGTTTTCTAACAGTGACTTCTTACCCTCAGTGGGTTGCCAATGTGGTTCCAGTACCAAAGAAAGATGGTAAGGTCCGAATGTGTCTTGATTACAGGGATTTGAATAGGGCAAGCCCTAAGGATGATTTCTCTCTGCCTCATATCGACGTTCTGGTTGATAATACTGCTCAACATAAGGTGTTCTCCTTCATGGACGGTTTCTCCAGATATAATCAAATCAAGATGGCTCCTGAAGACATGGAGAAGACCACTTTTGTTACTCAGTGGGGCACCTTTTGCTACAAGGTCATGCCTTTTGGGTTGAAAAATGATGGGGCAACCTACCAACGTGCCATGGTTGCTTTATTTCATGACATGATCCATCATGAGATCGAAGTGTATGTCGATGATATGATTGCAAGGTCCCAAACTGAGGAGGAACACCTTGACCATCTGCAGAAATTGTTTGACCGTCTGAAGTTATACAAGCTGAGGTTGAACCCAAACAAGTGCACCTTTGGGGTAAGATCTGGAAAATTGCTAGGCTTCGTCGTGAGCGATAAAGGTATTCAAGTGGACCCTGCCAAGGTGAAAGCCATACAAGAGATGACAGCTCCCAAGACAGAGAAGGAAGTCAGAGGCTTTCTAGGACGACTGAACTACATTGCCTGATTCATCTCGCACCTAACTACTACCTGTGAACCAATATTCAAACTACTGAAGAAAGATCAAGTAGTACGTTGGAACGATGAATGTCAGGCCGCTTTCGACAGAATCAAAGAGTATCTCCAAGAACCACCCATTCTTATGCCACCGATTGAAGGGAGACCTCTAATACTATACTTGACAGTACTTGACAACTCAATGGGGTGTGTGCTGGGGAAGCATGACGAGTTTGGCCGAAAAGAGCATGCTATTTATTACCTTAGCAAAAAGTTTACCGACTGTGAGACCCGATACTCACTGCTCGAGAAAACTTGCTGCGCTTTGGTATGGGCTGCTCGCCGGCTAAGACAGTATATGTTGACTCACACTACTCTGTTGATTTCAAAAATGGATCCAATCAAGTACATATTCGAAAAGCCTGCCTTGTCCGGAAGAATAGCAAGATGGCAAATGATCTTGACCGAATACGACATCCAGTATACGACTCAGAAAGCCATCAAGGGAAGTGTATTGGCAGACCATTTGGCACACCAAGCAGTGGATGACTACCAATCTATGAACTTTGAATTTCCAGACGAGGATATCATGGTAGTGACTGATTGTGAAGTACCTGGACCGGATGAAGGACCTGAGGAAGGATCCCGATGGTCTATGCACTTTGATGGAGCCTCAAACGCTTTGGGTAATGGCATCGGCACTGTGATCATATCCCCAAAAGGCACTCATACTCCACTTACTGCCCGGCTATGTTTCAACTGCACCAACAACATGGCAGAGTATGAGGCATGCATTATGGGTCTTCAAGCTGCAATTGACTTAAGGATCAAGTTTCTGAGTGTCTTCTAAGATTCCGCTCTCGTGATCAACCAGATCAAAGGCGAGTGGGATACGAAACACCCAAATATTATTCCTTACAAAGAGTATGTGTTGACATTGATCCCCCATTTCACAGAGATAAATTTTGAACACTTCCCAAGATAGGAGAATCAGTTGGCGGACGCGTTAGCTACGATGTCTTCTATGTTCAAAGTAAAGTGGGACAACGAGGCTCCCCGAATCATTATCTGGAAATTGGATGAACCTGCACATTGCTGTGATCTTGAGGTTGAAGAGGTAACTGAAAAACCTTGGTATCATGAAGTGAAGAGGTACTTGGAAGCTCAAGAATATCCAGAAGGCGCATCTGTCAACGACAAGAAGTTCCTGAGAAGATTCACTGCAAAATTCTTCCTCAGCAACGTCATTCTCTACAAGCGAAACCATGATTCAACCTTACTGCATTGTGTGGATAAGACTGAAGCAGAAAAGATCATGGCAGAACTACACGAAGGTACCTTCGGAACACATTCCAGTGGACATACCATGGCAAAGAAGATCCTTCGGGCAGGATATTTCTGGTCCACGATAGAAGCCGACTTATCAACATTCTCGGACATGTCACAAGTGCCAGATTTATGCAGATAAGGTGCACGTTCCCCCGGTTCCTCTGAACATCCTGACAGCACCTTGGCCTTTTGCAATGTGGGGCATTGATATGATCGGCGAGATCAGACCTACGGCATCCAGCGGGCATCGCTTCATCCTGGTAGCGATTGATTACTTCACAAAATGGGTTGAAGCAGCTTCCTATGCTACGGTAACCAAGAACGTCGTGGCACGGTTCATTCGGCATAACCTGATCTGTCGATATGGTGTCCCAGAGAGGATCATTACGGATAATGGTACCAATCTTAACAACAAGATGATCACTGAGCTCTGCGAGCAATTCAAGATACATCACCACAACTCTTCTCCCTACCGGCCGAAGATGAATGGGGCTGTAGAAGCGGCAAATAAGAACATCAAGAAGATTGTGCAGAAGATGATAGTGACCTACAAAGATTGGCACGAGATGTTACCGTTTTCTCTTCATGGGTATCGTACTTCAGCGAGGACGTCAACATGGGCAACACCCTTTTCCTTGGTCTATGGCATGGAGGCAGTCTTACCTATTGAAGTCCAGATACCCTCTCTCCGGATAATGAAGGATGCAGGTTTGAGCGAAGATGACTGGATCCAGACTCGACTTGATCAATTAAATCTAATCGATGAAAAGAGACTCACTGCTATGTGTCATGGTCAGACGTACCAAAAACGGATGATCAGGGCATTTAACAAGAAAGTCAGATGCCAAGAGTATCAAGTCGGAGATCTGGTAATCAAGCGCATCATTATTCCTCAAAGTGATCCCAGGGGCAAATGGACCCCTAAGTACGAAGGGCCATTTGTGGTTAAACATATCTTCTCAGGAGGAGCGATGATTCTAACCACCATGGGTGGTGATGACCTTCCTCACCCTGCCAATGTAGACATAGTAAAAAGATACTACGCATGAATAAAAGACCCGCTAGGTTGACACACCTAGGCAAAAGTAAGGGCTTCCCGGCGAACCAAAAGGGTTCGGGCAAAAATAAGGGATGAAATGAAAAAAATATGTACACCCGGCAAGTCGAAAACCTGAAAAGGCGGCTTGGGAAAAAATGGGTATCCCGATGGACTGAAAACCCGAAAGGGCGGTCCAGGCAAAAGTTAGGGATAAAGCGTAATACTATGTCTCATTGGATCACCTTGCATCCAGAATTCGGCATCAACTATCAGGTTCAGACGACATCGATCAATCGGCTCCATCTCCAACTAAGCAGCAAAGTGATGAGACGTTTGAAGACATAAAGGCGATAGCAGAGTTGGAATCCATTGGGATTATTTTTCACATAGCTGTTTTGTTTTCCTTTGTACAAATTGTATAAACTCTATTCTGTTCGACGGCGTTCTCTTACTAGGACGTCAGCCTCTTGTACATAAACGCCTATTTACAGGCAAATTCAAAAATCAATACAAATTCATTTTTCAGACCAATTGCCAATTGTTTTTCCTTTTTCTGTTTTGTTTTGTAAAGAATGTCCAATGTTCAATTTTTGATATATGCATTTGACACTAATTGCTAACTCATAAATATTTGAATACGGAACAAAGGATTGATTACAGGTGACATCAGAAACAGGGGAAATAATGAGTTGTCTAAGCAATCTAGTTGCTCTGTCCACCAAGGTACCAAGGTAAGTTCGGCTGAAGAATGTAACCAAGATACCTTCACTCCCCGCAGAGTAAGACCAATCAACAATTCTTCACAAACAGAGTTGGTCTCCCATAAGCCCTGACAAGGCACAATATCTCCAGCAAGTCAGCAGCACTCTCCCCAAGCAGAGTTAGCCTACAGTCAGCCTTATGGAAATTGGGTATCCCCAGAAAGTCTCAATATTCCCCAGCGGAGTATACAGATGTTCCTAAGCAAGCATCCTCGACAGTCTCAATATAAGATTGTTCCCCGGCGGAATACCAGACACCCCAGTGGAGCCACTTCCTCAGTACAATCCAAAAGTTTCCCCAGGAGAGTTGAATCAGCCTCCCCAGTAGATTCTGGAAGCTTATCCCCAGTAGATTCTGGAAGATTGTCCCCCGCAGAGTGCAAAAGCCTCTCCCCGACTTTATTCAGAAGGTTATCCCCCACCAGAGCCTATAACTGGGTTATCCTCAGCTAATTACCACAGAAGGATCGTCCTCGGCGAAGTTCTTCCTATCCCCCAGCAGAGTTCTCAAATCCTCCCCATAACATATCAACGGAGTCCCCAGCGGAGTTATCATCAAAACCTCAGCGAAGTATCTCTTCCCACAGAGTAATTCCCCGCAGAGTAACCTCTTCATCAAGTTTATTCCCTAACGGAGTCATCTTCTCCTACCGGATTATTCTTGCAACCATCATCCCCAGCGGAAACGAAGAACTATACTCTTCAAACATCAACCCAGGATTCAAGCCCCCAGCATTCGTCAAGGATTTATTTTCCTAGACGAAAATACATTCATAAACATTACATTATCATACGCCATGACGCATGCATAAACACACAATCTCATTTATTTTTGAGAACATCATGACATCATGCATTTCATACATCATGAAATTGCATACAACTGATGTTTCGCCTTTTCAGGAAAAAGGTCAGTCCAAAGATGATTACTATCAACCGTCGCAATTCCAGATTCGATACCTGTATCTAGCCAGGGCATTTCTGTGAGCGATCAATTCCAGATTCGATTCCTGTATCCAGCCAGGGCACGTATAAAGAGTTTGAAGATTCGATTCCTGTATCCAGCCGGGGCATATCTGCTGACGACTAATTCCAGATTTGATTCCTGTATCCAGCCAGGGCACGTCTGAAGAGTTTGAAGATTCGATTCCTGTATCCAGCCAGGGCATATCTGTTGATGACTAATTCCAGATTCGATTCCTCTATCCAGCCAGGGCACGTCTGAAGAGTTTGAAGATTCGATTCCTGTATCCAGCCAGGGCATATCTATTGACGACTAATTCCAGATTCGATTCCTGTATCCAGCCAGGGCACGTCTGAAGAGTTTGAAGATTCGATTCCTGTATCCAGCCAGGGCATATCTGTTGATGACTAATTCCAGATTCGATTCCTGTATCCAGCCAGGGCACGTCTGAAGAGTTTGAAGATTCGATTCCTGTATCCAGCCAGGGCATATCTGTTGACGACTAATTCCAGATTCGATTCCTGTATCCAGCCAGGGCACGTCTGAAGAGTTTGAAGATTTGATTCCTGTATCCAGCCAGGGCATATTTGTTGACGACTAATTCCAGATTCGATTCCTGTATCCAGCCAGGGCACGTCTGAAGAGTTTGAAGATTCGATTCCTGTATCCAGCCAGGGCATATCTGTTGACGACTAATTCCAGATTCGATTCCTGTATCCAGCCAGGGCACGTCTGAAGAGTTTGAAGATTCGATTCCTGTATCCAGCCAGAGCATATCTGTTGATGACTAATTCCAGATTCGATTCCTATATCCAGCCAGGGCACGTCTGAAGAGTTTGAAGATTCGATTCCTGTATCCAGCCAGGGCATATCTGTTGACGACTAATTCCAGATTCGATTCCTGTATCCAGCCAGGGCACGTCTGAAGAGTTTGAAGATTCGATTCTTGTATCCAGCCAGGGCATATCTGTTGACGAATAATTCCAGATTCGATTCCTGCATCCAGCCAGGGCATATATGCGAGTAACTGATTGTAGATTCGACGCCTGTATCCAGCCAGGGCATGTCTGCATGAAGAGTTTAGAGATTCGATTCCTGTATACAGCCAGGGCATATCTGCACGAAGAGTTTGAAGATCAACACCTGTAACTGGCCAGGAAACCATCTTTCTTTCTCAAAGTACGCAAGCTCTCGCTAAGGAATCTCTTACGCGATCGACACCTTCTGATGGCATCTATAAGCCCATCTCCACAACTATCCATTACACTTCCAAATGGCATCTATAAGCCCATTCCCGACAAGGTTCTGTCACTTCCAGATGGCATCTATAAGCCCATCCCCCTATCCACCATCTTTCCAAATGGCATTTGTAAGCCCATTCCTGACATCACATTGCTGATACTCCACTATGTGAGTGCAAATTTCTGGGCACTCTAGTGTTCAATCATCTTCCACCTTCGGATCACGAAAGGCACACAAGCCAATCTACATCCTCAGGTCTAAGAAGATTGAACAGGGGAAACTGTTGTACCCCAAAATTTGCCCTCCCATATTCTTCAAAGTTCTTGACAAGCATCATCTAAATTTGCTCAAGTCTACTCAAGGGTTGCACAGTCAAACCATCCTCCTAAGCCAGTCAAATTAGGGTTTTGGTCCTTGCAAGGAAGTTGAGGTTTTCAAGGGCTCAATCAAGTCCCATATGCCTATACACATTGTCAAGCACCTACATGTCAAGTTTCAAGGCTCACAAGGTCGAGTTGCACAGTCAAAAACCCTAATTGCTCCACAGTCAACTGTAGGGGCAAAATGGTTATTTGGCAGTCAAAAGTCAAAATTTTTGGTTAACATCTTATTTTGAAGCCACAATCATCATTTGATCAAGTCTTGACCATGATTTCACAAGAATGGCTCAAAAATCATCAAGATGCAAAAGTTTCTATTTTTGGACAGTTGAAAAGTCAACTGTAACTTGACCAAGGCATAACTTTTTCATGATTCATCAGAAAAATCCCATCCAATGCTCATTTTGAAGGGGAGGACATTTCCTACAACTCATATTCACATTCCAAGTCCAAGAAATGCTCTCACAAAAAGTTATCAATTTCAACATTATAGGTCATTTTCAAAAGTCAACAAAAAGGCATTTTAAGTCAAAGAACATAACTTGAGATTGGTAAATCAAAATGACATGGGACCAAAGGCATTGGTTAGAGGACTTCAAGACCTTTCCAAAATGTCAGAGAACATGTTCATATGATCAAAATTGAGCAAGATATGCATTGGAGAAGTTGGGAAATTTTTGTGAAATGGCCAAAGTCAACTATCCTTGAAACTTCAATTTTTGACAAAAGGGCCCACTTTTTTCCACTTGGTTCAGCCTTGTCATGCCACCCACGTGTCCCATGACCCATTACAAGACCAAACATTTATTTTTTTCATTTTTATTTAATTTTTATGGATTTAATTCACTTTAATCCATAATAATTCAAATAAAAATAAAAAAATGAGTTAAATGGTATCTTTGAGTTTTGAATGACTTTTATATATCATGAATCACATACCAAATTCGTGCCAAGCCTATTATGAGCATGAAATTCAAATTTTGAACAAAAATGGCAAGTTTCTTTAATGGTGGTTATGGAAATCTCAAAACATAATTGCATTGGTTAAGAGCTCATAATATGTGATTGATTCTCGTTCATGACCTTATATGCAAGCCTCTCATACATCAGACAAGACCTAGAAACCTCTGAGAGAGAAAAATAAAATTCAAAAATTCCAAAGAAAAGTCACAAACTGAAATCCATATTCCAGCGTAATTCAAACCCTTCTTTTGATCCAAACACATTCCCAGCATTGCCAGGAACCTATTGCAAGCATAAACAAGTCCTAACACTCAAGAACTCGTGCTACACAGTCATACGGTTTACCTTCTTTTTTCAAAATCACAATCATCCATTCATGCGTTTTTAACATTTTTCATTGATTGTATTGTGCTCACAGGATCCATACGAAGCTATTAGTGTAATGTAATTTGATTATGGTGCCCTAAAATGAAAGTTGCCATTGGAGGATGCTAGGGTTTCAAAGCTTTTAATTTGGGGCTTTTCATATACTGTAAAATCAAGCCTCCAAACACCCATGGTTGAAACCGGCTTGATGAGACAAACACAAAACATACCTCGCGCCCAATTTATCTTGCACTTATGCCTATTCGCTATTTTCAATGTTGCGGGTTGTGGGGGTTTAAAACCCCCGCTATCTAACTCTATTTCTTGCAGTTTCAGGGAAGAAGAAGGTGACGTGTTTGCATCCCATTAGTCCATTCAAACATAGCGCGCGTGTTTTGTTTAGTTTCCAGAATAATCATTGTTTCTATATTTTATTTTCTTTGGTTATTTCATTAACAAATGCGCATGAGTGGTGTAGTGGTTGGCAACGTGCTTGGTAATCTTTGGGACCTGGGTTCGATTCCCAGGTCCCCCAAATGCTTATTTCCATTTTTTCTTACATACTTGTGTGCAGGCTTCAAAGAAGGCTTATCATGTGCCTCACAAATCCAAGGCGCCAAGTGTCTCCAAGTGCAAATCCAATGGCCACAAGGGAAGGAGCATCATGTTCTCAGGTCAACACAGGCGCAGACAATCTCCAAAGTCAAACCAAGCTGGCTTCTGAATGGGCCTCACAATTCCATTAACACCTCCAATCTGGCCCAAAACCCCCCTTGGGTTTGCAATTTTATTTTGTCATTTTATATTTTATTTGTCTTATTTTTATTTTTTCCCTTTTATTAACTATTAACATAATTAATATTTTTATAAAAAAAATCAAAAAAAGAACTAATATTATTATTATTATTATTATTAATTTCATTTTATTTTTGTAAATAAATACTAATAAATTGAGTTAAGTTTAATTAGGCAACTTTAACTTTTTTTTTCTTAATAACTAAAATAAATTTAGAATTAGGTTTTTATTAACTTTTAATTTTATTTTATTTTATTTTATTTCATTAAAAAACATAAAAATACAAAAACATTTTTTTTAATAAATTAATTAATTAGTTTAATCATTAGTTTTAATTTCATTTAATCACAAAAAAGACAAAAAAAATTCATTTCTTTTCTTAAAAGGGTCAAAACCCTTAAGGCATTCCCGATTAATTTTTATTCGTGCGCATTTATTTTATTTTGATTATTATGTAACTGCTTCAAGAATGTAATAGTAATTAGGTTTATTGCTTTCTTTACTTTCCGCACTTTATCAAAACGGGTCTTTGTTTTTTGGCGATGTATAGACCCGCGCCTTGTAATAGCGTAGCTTTACATTCCCGCACTTTAATTTTCCGCACCCCTAACTGTTAACAATGCATGAAAGAATGTATGTAAATAAAATTAATCCGTAGCTCACAAATAAAAAGACAATTAACTGAAAAACAACACACAAAGCACATGCCACTTCTAGGGTACGCCTCACTGGTTGCCTCGACGTGGTCATCAAGTATAGGACGTCTTAGAGGTCACCCTTTGTCTAAAGATCCAGTCGCCTCGAAACGGTTGTCTCATATAAAAAAGATCTAGGACATTAGGGTTACCACTAAGGTGTCCTACCATTGCTTCGGTGACCACACTGCCCCTTAATCGAATTGACCCAAACAACTCCAACGATGGTGCTACCTACCTCTCAATGGTGGGATAGCACTATCTAAAGGACTCTTACACAGCTTAATTCCTTAGAGTAGGTAGATTCTCTTAAGTACTTGCTCTTTTCAAACAAACAAAACAACTTTTCGCACCTACACTTTCTAAAAGTTTTCAAACAAATTTTTCATACACTCTTTAGGACATATACAAGAGTTTCTTAGAAATCTTTCAAACGAAACTTTTTCAAAACCCACACACACTTGAAAAGCAAACAAATTTTGAAAACATAAGAGCAAGTACCTAAGAGCCCATGGATAACCATGGATAGAAAGGGTGCTAACACCTTCCCTTTCTATAAATCTACCTCCCGAACCGAGAAACATTCTCAAAGAAGGAATTTTGCTGTGCTTTTGTCCTTTCCATGTTGGAGAACATAAAAGACGGTGGCGACTCTTGCTTACCGCGACATTTCGCGAAACCAGCTTAAAAAATAGTCAGTTCTATTTCCACCAATCACACACCCTATACTCAATGACCACGTCGAGGCAACCAAGTGAGACGTACCCTAATAATGGCATGTGCGAGTGTGTCAGGTTTCAGTTATGTTATCTTTGTACATGTTATGGTGAGCTATGATTGATTTTAATTTAAGAGAGATCTTGACATGCATAGCCTAGTTAGCATACATCTAGCAGTTAATAGTTGCGGAATTTAAATTGCGGAAATTAACTCTAAACTATTACAAGGCGTCGGGTATTTACATCGCCAAAAACAACCCTTGAAATAAAATGCGGAAAGTAAAAATAAAGCGATAAATAATTAAAGTCCTAATTAAGAGCTATTACATTCCGGGAAACAAATACAATAATATGATAAAATGGATTGCGTGCGGGAAATTAAATCAGATGCGAGTTTTTTTGGGCTTTTGACCCTTTTTTGAAAGAAAGTGATTTTTTTGGTTATTTTTGAATTAAATGGAATTAAATTAAATGAACAATTAAATTAAATTAAATAATGAAAATATTTTTGGATTTTTGAGTTTTTTAAAGAAATAAAATAAATTGATTTAATGCTAATAAAAACCTAATATTCTAAATTGATTTTAAATATTGCAAAAAATATTAAAAGTTAAATCTAATTAAAGCTAAATTGATTAAATTAATTTATTTACAAAAATAAAAGTGATGAAGTTAATTTTAATAAATAAAATATTTTTTGTGTTTTTGATTTTATTAGGAAAAAAATGTTAATTGGTTAGTGATTAATAAAAAGAATAACGATTAATTAATTAAAGAAAAATAATAAAAATAGAGAGAGAGTTTAGGAGTATACGAGCCTGATTGGAGGGGTGAAACAGCTATTGGCGTCATGTGTAAACTGTTTTGTTTTGGCCATTTGTGTTTTGACTTTTGGCCATTTGTGTTATGGCTTTTGGCCATTTGTATTCTGGGCTCAACGTTCCTTAACCTTCTCAGGATGTCTGTCTCGCCATGTATTTGTGTCATGTGTAAGCAGTTCTGTTTTGGCCATTTGGCTTTTGGCTTTTGGCCATTTGTGTTTTGGCCTCAACGTTCCTTAATGAACCTGCAAGGGGTCCTGTCTAAATCTGCAGTGTTGAATCTCATGAACACATTAAATAAATTACTATATCATAAAATACAAATAAAGCTAATATATGAAGAAATTTAATGTTTAGGCCCAATATGGCATGTAGAAATGATTATACCCTTTCGATCATGGAGATCAAATCAACCTTACCCTTACTGGAAAAGTAGTGACATGAATGCTTTTATGCCCTTTTGATTATGGAGATCAAGCCAGCCTTACCCTTACTGAAGAAGTAGTAAGATGTTGGTTTGTAACTGAGATGACTTGTTTGCAGTGAGAGAGGGATTTGTAATAAGGATTTCAAGGTTTTAGGGTTCTTGAAAGAATTTGATATTCTGACAGTGTTGTGACAAGGTTTTTTTCTCTCCTCTGGTTTGTGTGAAAACAATGTGATTATATAATGGAAATTAGGGTAAAGAAAATGGGCTTTGAATGTGCAATTGGGCCTCCAATGTTCACTTGAGTTCGACACTTTCCAGGCTAAATCGCAGGGAATTAAGTGCAATTTTTGAAGTTGAAATGTGAAAACAAAATGTAGCCGATATCGATAACTAACTCCTGTCCGAAAATCGGCTCAATCGGATAAAAGGTGAAATAATTATGAATTTTTGAAGTTTCAGCTCAGACAAACTTATTTTGGGCTCTAGTGTCGACTCTGACACGTTCTTCAATAAAAAACTGGTATTGATCGGAGCATAATTCGGTCTCGACATTTGAAGAAAAGTTGTAGATCTATGAGTCAGTGACCTTGTGTAAAAATATGAGCCCAATCCGATAAAAATTGACCGAGTTATGAATTTTCGAAGTTTTGGCCCAGATGAAATAATATTCAGCATTCAGGATTTTCAGCGTGTCACGCACTCTGAGCAAAAAACGAAGGCCTTTCGAATACCGTTTGAACTCAATACCTTCTGTGGAAATATAGCCAACTCAATTTGTAAAATTTTGGCGCCGGAACCAGCTCGATACGATGAAAATCGACCAAGTTATAATTTTCTGAACATGACGCAAATAAACTTCTGTCACAAATTTTCTGTACGAAAATACTTGATAAATCCACATTTTTGAAGACCTTATGATCGAAATTGGCTTCCAGCCGTGAGAGATGAAAACGTAGATAATTTCAAGACGGAATTTTGGCCACCGGAACGGGTTCAAAACGAGCCACAATCTTCAAGTTATGAATTTTTTAGCGCGTAAAAACTGCACTTTCAACACACTTTTTCACCATATTTCTTCGAGAAAACTCACACATTCGAATACCTTCTTTAAAGAATTGACTCTTGAGCCGAACCTGAATTTGAGAATACGTTATCAGAGATATCTTGGCGAAAGAACACCTGAATATGACGCACCGGGTTGGACTTGTGAATTTTTCTTGAAATGTTTTGAGAAATATGGGAGGGCAAATTTTGGGGTACAACAAACGCGCTTCTGACTGTGCATTTCGTCTTCTTCCTTGCGCCATGACCAGAACAACAAATTTGAATTTAGTATCTTGCTCATTTCTCAACCATTTCAAAAATTGTTAACATCAAACTTGTTAAAAATTTTACCATTATTTCAAATATGTAAACAACTTAAGCTATAGATTAAAAATGAACACGAATTTTGCTTGGTACTAAATCTGACCTAGTTTTATCAGAAAGTTCAAACTCAAAATTCACACCACTCAGGCAATATAAATGAATTCTAAGGACATGGTTAGTTTCAGGGCTATTATGTCTACATTTTATCTTTTAAAATCAAAGCCAAATGATGCTTGTATGAAGAGTTGGAAATTTAGAAAACTCACCTTGCAAATGGAGACCATGTTTTGAGTTTGAGCACTCTTCAAGGTGTTGTAATGATCTGGTTAGCTTCACTGAACCTCTAGGAAGCTATTGCAATTCTTACTTTGGATAGAGAGTGGATATATTGTTCTAGAGAAGTTAATGTGCAAGATGCTCTTTTTGAATATGGTGAATGGTGATGGAGGTGTTACAGTCATGTAACAGGTGTTGGTTAGGTTCTAAATGATATATAGATGCTTTGTGATTGATTTTGCGGAAGAACGCACGAGTGAACTTAGAGTTTGAGGTGTGAGGTCAGAAATGGCACAAAAATGAGGTTTTGATGCAATTCTGAGTTTGAGGGAGTTTGGGGGAGTTTTAGGGTTTGTCAATTCATGTCCTTGGCTTGTAAACAATGTCCCAATTTATAGGAAAAGGTTTGAGGACTTGAGATGATCAGAATCACAAGATCACATATTATGGATTTTTGACTTGTTTTTGAAGCAACCTTGACAAATATGGTTTCAAGGTAAGGTACAAAGCTTGTAGGGTGGCTAGAAGCTTTAAACATGTTTGCTCTGAACTTATAGATGAAGTTTGCGCAGAAGCAACAAGTGCAAAGCTCAAGACAAGTTGGTATTGTGATTAAAGCAACTTTTCAAGAATGGAAATGGTGCATTTGTGCCATAAATGGAAATGTAGCTTGGATAAAGGTTCAAACACATGGACAAGGGCTCAATGAGTTGTGTAAAATCTGATCATGGATATATTTGCAAGTTAGAAAGCCTGCAAAGTAACATTGTGCAACATAGGGGTTTTGGTTATGTGTTTATCATCAAAATGACTTGTGATTCAAGAATGGATGCCCAACTTCTTGCCTTCGATTCTATTAGCTCAAGAATGGTCTCTTCAAGTTCTTGGAAATTTTGGAAAGCTTGAAACATTATCTACAACCTTCACGTTGACCATTTTGGCTAAATCATCTTGGATCTAGGTGAAAATTGGCCAAGAAGTTAGGTCAAAAATTTATCTAAACTTGTCAAAATTTTCACTAAGTGTTTTATGAAAAATGTCATGACTTCATGGGCTTATGTCTTCAAATCTAAGCATTTTTTGGACATCAAACCTCTAATTCAAATTTGTATAATTCATCAAGATATACAACTTTCATGCTAAAAGTTTTCTTTGAATCATCTTGCATCTTGGTGAAAAAAGGTCATGAAGTAATGAATTTATCAAGTATAAAATATACTTAGAACATTTTCTAAGTCTTGAAACTTTGACTTTTTGTGGACTTTCTTGATTCTTGTTTACCAAGTTTGATATTTTTGAGTACTTTGATGAATCTTGATCTTTAAAAATCAATGTTGATCAAAAAGTCAAAGTTTGAGTTTTTGTGTATTAGTTAACTTTTCATCAGTTGACCCAAAATTCAACTATCAATCCACTGATCTTGGGAAATAACTTAAGTTATGAAATTAGGTCAAAATAATGTGCTTTAATCCTAAAGATCATACCTCAAAACATTAAGTCATGTGTTAGGTCAAAAGTCAATGACTGGTCATCCCCAGTCAAAATCCTAATTTTGACCATTTTGCCCTTTTGATGATTTGAATGTTTTTCTTGAGGAATTGTGATCAAACCTTGATCAATTGATGAATATGACTTCAAAATATTGATATAGCCAAAAATATTGAAGTTTGACTGTAGGTTAACCATAATTGACTTTTTACCCAATATAGTTGATTTTCAGTCATCTCATCAATTGACTGAGCAAAATTGTAATCTAAAACTTGAAACTTGGCATGAGTATTCTTGGAGACCCATAATGAACCATGAAAGTATTTTGAGGCATTAGAAATCCAATTTCCCTTATGAAAACCAAAACCCTAATTTGTGGCCTCAGTGCTTAAGAGATGAGTTTGTCTGATCAACTCTTGAGAATCCTTGAGCATTGAGAATCATTTGTGAGAAATGTCTTGAGAAAAGAGAGGGAAAATTTTTGGGTACAACACAAAGTTTCAAAAGCTTTACACGGAGTCTCATGTAGTTCACCTTCCACCTAAACATATTGAAAGGAACTCAAGTGACTGACAATATAATATTCTTTACCATAAATGGTGACCACATTTCCATTCAATAAGAACTTCAATTTTGATACAGGGTGGAAGTGACAACACTGGCCCCGTGAATCCACGGAAGGCCAAGCAGACAACAATAACAAGGATTAATGTCCATAATGAAGAATGTTGCATCGAAAATTTGGGGACCTATCTTAATAGGCAAATGAACCTCCCCAAACACAGTGCTTTTAGACCCATCAAATGCCTTGACAATAAAGTCACTAGGTATCAATACGACCCCTTCATAATCAAGCTTCATAAGAGAAAACTTAGGCAACACATTGAGAGAGGATCCCGTATCAACCAGCACACGAGATAAAGTGGTTTTTGCAATTTCCATGGAGATGTGTAATGCTTTATTGTGCTTCCTCCCCTCAGAGGGTAAATCAAAATATATAAATCTGAGTCTATTACTCGCATAAATACTATTCATAATACTTTCAAATTGATTCGCTGGATCTCTTAAGGAACAAAAGAAGTTCCCAACAGCTTTATCAACGAATTTCTATGGGCCTTCGAATCCCTAAGCAAAGCAAGAATCAAAATATTAGTAGTCGTCTGACTCAGTTGGTTAATAATCTTATAGTCACTTTTCTTTATGTACATCATCAATTCAGTCACATATTTAGCCATCTCAACATCCATAATAGGAACATGAGGATTTTGACTCGAGTTTTTGCCACTACCCAAAATCTGCTTGCCTTTAGCCTTAGCTGCGACATCTGCACTACTTTCAGGTTGTTCTGGTGGGGAGAAAATCTGACCGCTGCGGGTAATCCTGCTTTCACCAATTATGTCATGAATCTCATATTTCTCTTCTTCAAACTTTCCATCTTCATACTTCTGAGTAGCAAGTTTCTGCCCTTGTCGATAACATTCACCATCGTAATGCCAAGGAATTACTTTGTCGCTGACATATGGTACTGGCCCAAGTACAGTGATGGTAATAGGTGATTCCTGACAGGAACTAGAATTGTAACATGTACTTGAGTGGTCTTTTCCTTGACAGGAATAGTTATCACATCAACCTCATCCTCACTAATTTTAGTCTCAGCAACTGTGCGGTCAAACTGCAGAATTCCCTTGGTAATCAAATCCTGGATTGCATCCTTCAAGCACTGGAAACCCTTTGGTTGTACCAAACAACCTTCACAATCAAACCCGCAGCCCAAAACACACCTTTTTGCGATAATTGTTCTTTCACGAATGAGAGGGGTGTTATTAGCTGATTCACATCCATAACAAGATTCAAGCTTTCATCTCCAATAATGGCACTGACAGTGGCACCTCCATGAGGTGGAAAAGGCTGACTAGTAATATTAGGTGTTGGCTCAAAATTAATAGCCTGAGAGTCCAAAAGGTCTTGTACCTTGTGTTTGAATGCCATGCAATTCTCAATGCTATGCCCCTGTACTCCGGAATAAAACTCACATTTAGCATTAGTATTGAAGTTTGGTGGTAGCTTTTCTAGATTAATATGCATTATACACTTCTCAACCAACTTCAACTCTAGTAACTGAGGTAACAACTCTGCATAAGACATAAGAATTGTGTCAAACTTTCTGGGAGGTTGTTTTGGCCTTTGTTGGTAGCCCTGCTTGGGCGCATAGTCTGCTACTGAGGTGCAGCAATTGGTATTATCACGACAACAATATGGTGATCTATATTCTGATATCTATCTTTCCCCTTACGAGAATAAACCATAATGGCTTTATTTTCCTTCTTTTTCTGGTGTCCACCAAATGACTTCTTGGTGTTACTAGCATTAGCATTATTTCCAGCAACCACATCTTGGATATTTCCCAACTTGATTCCGATTTTGATTCTTTCCCCATGTCACCATTTTAGCGAATGAATCCGAAGTACTACAACTCGTGTAATACCGCCCCTGTAAAGTTCCAGTGAACATATCCACCATTTCATGCTCCATCATAGGGGGTTGAACCCTAGCATCCATCTCACGCCACCTATGAGCGTACTCTTTAAAGGATTCATTATGTTTCTGAGATAAATTTTGCAGTTGGGTTCTCGTGGGTACCATATCAGTATTGTATCAGTAGTGTTGGAAGAAGGCTTCAGCCAGCTCTCTCCATGTACGGATACGAGTACCATCCAATTGCATATACCACTCAAGTGGTCCACCAGTTAAACTGTATTAGAAAAATGCATAAGAAGATTTTCATCATCAAAATATACGGACATCCTCCTGTAATAGGATTTGAAATGCATCCTAGGACAAGAAGTGCCCTTGTATTTGACAAAGCCTGGAACTTTTAACTTTGGAGGAACCTTCACTCCCGGGACCAAACCCAAATCAGACATGTCAAGGTCCATCACACACTGATTCTTAAACGTATGCATACGCTCCTCGACCATACACAACTTTTTGTCAGCTTTGATTGGCTCATCAGCATGAGACATCCAGTCATCATAATTATCCTCTTCAAGTTAACAAGCAGGAATATACAGAGGCCTTGGTTGAATAAACTGTTGCTCATCATGATGCCGAGTAGGAGTGGGCAGAGGCGGATTATTTCCTACAACTTGGACCACTAGCATGCCTTGATTACCAGCAGGATTACCAAGATTCACAACTTGACCATTCTGAAGAGTCAGACTAGGATTTGCATTCAGATCCACATTCTGAATGCCGCATGGGTTTCCATTCACGTTCTGACCATCATTCGAGTTCTAAGCACCTTGGTTGCCATTCAGATTCTGAGCACTATTCATATTCTTCCCACCTAGATTACCTGTTGGACTGTTAATAACAACCCCTAGAGGATTGACAATCAAAGTCTCATTCCCATTATTCACAGTCTCAGCAGGCCTCACTATAAAGGCTCTCATCTCTTCCTGTTAACGGGCCATATTCTGGATAATCTCCATCAGCTCGTCCATACGAGTGTCCTTTTTGACACCCATATCAAGAACATCTGCCTGAATTAATTCCATTTGTCTTTTGGAAGTACTTCGAGTGTTGTAACGGTGTGAGTTTATAGTTGAAATTTCTGAAAAGAAAACCCAGATCAGAGATAAGAAAACCTGCGGGAACCACCTGTCATGATATGATATGCATGAATAAATGATCATGCATGAATTTTCTTAATCATTTCCAGGGCTCCCAAGAATTTTGTCATATACCGAAAATATCAAACAACATGATAAGAGATAGACAAAAATAACCGAAAAAGCACAAAAACAAATAATGACAAGATGATCAGTCAAAATACGACAAATAAAAATAAACCCCGACCGACAAGCCTGGTGGAAGTATTTTACAGCAAAATGAAATAACAAAAGAACATCAATTTCTGCATAATTTGGAAACATCATATTCGCATCTGGCCCTTGAGCCTAGCGATTTCTTCGATGGCCTATGACAACTGAGTACCATGCCTTTTGAGATGGGCCTCTACTGTGAGTCTCTGGTTGACTTCTGCTTTGAGCTAAGCATCTTTCTCTTGGAGCTTCTTCTCTAAATCTTTGATTTTGGCTTCAAAACGCTTTTTTGCTTCAGCCGTGGACGCCCAGAGTATGTCGCCATCTCGACAACTCTGCTTGTACTTCTTCTCAATAGCGGAAACAACTCTTTTGTGGTCTTAAAAATCAATAGAACCGTCTTCACCTCTGGATCTCTTAGAAGTGCATGCTTTCTCGGATTTTTTGAGTTTGCGTACTAAATCTTTCTTATCTTCCCTTAGAAAATAAAGCTCTATCTCTTTGGCTCCCAGGTCGACCCGAAGATGATGATTCACGCTTTGCACTTGGTAGAAGTTTTCTTTGGGAACATAATTCTATAGCTTTTGTACCCCAATTTTCCCCCTAAGATTCCTCAATCATCTCATATTAACTCAATCATATCAAGATCACACTAGGGTTTGGTTCTTCTCTCTATCTTTAGGTTTTCTCATGAGGGATCACCAAGAACTTTGATTTGTATATGGTGGTCATATTTTTCTTGTGTTGATTAACTTTTAACTAATAAATACAATGAATTTTTTCTTTAAATGATGATACTATAGGTGAGGGCACAACACATTTCATCAGGTTGATTCATAGGTTCATGAGTTTATTTTCATTCCTTCTTCAACAAAGATTCATTGAGATTCAAGCTTCATCATCGAGAATGCTTTAAATTAATATCATGACAAAGTATACTATAATTCATCATGCTTCAATTTCTCAAAGGAAATCAAAAGATGCAAGAATTGATTAAAGAAGTTTGACCTAATTGGACAAGTTCTTGATTCCTTGATCACAAGTGCATAACTATCTCAATTCTTAATATTTGGAAGTGGTTATTGTTTCTATGGGTTCTTATTATCATCCACAACAACTTCTATTCACATGGAAAAAGTGATTGTTCAAGAAATATTGTCAAAATTGAAAGGGGTTTCCAAGTCATTTTGGTGTTCTAGGAGCTAGGGTTTTGAACTTCTAAGGGCTATATCTTGTTCATCTTTTGATATTTTTGAGTGATTCCAAATATATGCTTCTCTTTAAAGGGTTATAAACCATAAACATCAAAATTTTCAAGAAAATTTTGTGTGGAAGATTCCTAATGATGGAGAAAGATTACAAGTCCTCTAGATAGGCCATCAAATTCCCTTATGTGACTTCAAAAGGTCATAACTTGATCAATTTTTATCTCCTTGAGCCCATTATTTTTCAAAAATGATCTTAATAATGTGAACTTAAACTTTTCTTTTATGTGAAAAGCTTGAAAATGGTTAGAAGATGCCTCAAAAACTCAAAAGTTTATAGGTTACCTCATGGATTTTCACCAATTTCAAAAGATCATAACTTGTTCAATATTTGGGATTTTTTAGTGAAACACGTTTCACAATACTCTTTAAGTAGTCTAATTCAATCTAGAATCAATAATCAAAGCTCAATTTTGAAAGAAGATCTTGTTTGAAGTCAAAACATTAAAGGACATTTTTTGAGAAAAACATAGAATTTTTTCGTGATTTTGACCAAACACAACTCCTATCTCAAGCATCCAAATGATCTATCTATTTTCACATTGTAAAGATTATGACCTTATATTTCAAATGCTTCAAGAATTATGCCCTAAGACCTCTTGAGCTGTGAACACCATGGATTCAAAGTTGGTGCCTTGGAATTGAAGTTTCACTTGCAGTCAGATTGCAATTTCCATAATGCGACTTCTAATCCTCAAATTACCACGCGTTTTTCACTTAAAAATGATCAAAAAAGATAACTGGATTATTTTGAGTGATAAAATGCATCAATTAGATAAGTTTTGATGCACATGTGAACACACTTTGCTCATGAACACAAGTGTGCACAAATTCATTTGAATTTGCATCATTCACCCCTCCTATTGATCTCATTCACTTCTCCTATAAATACAGACTCTGTTCCACTCATTTTCGTAAGCTTGAACAGCCAAAATCACCCTATCAAACTCCCTTCATAACTCACTTTTCTGAGATTTTGAATTCCTCTTTTCTCCACTTTTCAATTCAATTTCTTTGTTGATCCTTCATCATTGAACTTCACTAAAGCTAACAGAAGAAGAACCAAGCCTTGAGGTGCCCTAAATCATGCTAGCCAAGTCCAATTACAGAGCAAGTTCATCTGACTTTGTTCAGCTAGTTTAAAGCACTAAATCTTCTAACTCAAATTACTGGAATGGTTTATGATATTCATTGATGCTTTCTATTAACTCAATTTTGGTTAATCAAAGCATTTGATGTTTCTATTTTTGATTTCAAAACTTTGAAAACATATATGGTTTTTTCCAAATTGAGTAAGTTGTGTTTTATATAAATTTGGCGCGAGGATATGGTTGTGATCGTCTTGAAGAGACGCGTCTGATGATACCACTATTAGCGTCTAAATTTATAGATTTAAGAATCATGATTTTGCCCTAGTTGCAGGGTAGCTAGAGGTTGAAGATGACCTACATGGCTTCTTCAACTAATGAGAGAAGGACAATTGAAATATTGTGATTGGTCTAACTTTCGTGACTTCAGTGTGCGCTTATTGATCGTGGATCACCATACATCATCACTTTTGAGCCGTTAGATGCACCATCATGTTTTAATAAACCGGATCCAACGCCTCACATTATTTCTGATTTATTTACTTTTACAAAATTTGTTTTAAATTTATTTTAATTTCAAAAATTCATAACTCTCTTATTTTTTATCCAAAAATTCTGGAAAAAAATACAAAAATACCTTGAATTATTTGACTTTGAGAATATTTTTTCAGATTTTTATTTTAATGTTTGATATTTCTCATCATTTTTGTATTGTTTACCTTATTTTCATTGTTTTAAAAATACTTTTTGGCCTTTTTAAATTCTGAAAAAATATGGAAGGATTCAATGATCTCTTGACAAATATTGATGACCTCATTTTATTTTTATTTCTGATTTACTATTTTTCAAAAAAAATTGGTTTATTTTACTTATTTTCTCCAAAATTTAAAAATAGTTTCTGATTTTAAAAAATTCTGAAAAGTTTTGTCAACTATTATTGGATCATGTTTGACCTCCAACTTTTTTTTAGGATTTTTATTTGGTATTTTAATATACTTTATGTTTTTTACCAATTATTTTTATTTTTATTGACCATTTTAAATTTGTTTTATAAAATATTATTTTATTATTTTTTATTTGGTCCTGACTTGGATTTCATTTGGTGACAAATTCCTCAACCTCATTGGATCTTGGATGTTGATAGGTTGAGAAACCAAATCCACCAAAGAAGATGAATGATGTTGATGATATTTGAAACCCTAATTTCATATAATACACCCCATCCCTCTTCATCTTATCCCTTTCTTACTTGTACTACATATTGTTAGAAAATGATCTATATCATTTCTCTAAATATATGGTACATAGATTGCTATTGACTGACCTCTAAATAGGTGCGACTTCTACATAAGTCCACTTACGATTGCTTAACATAACACTAAATTTTGTCCCGATTTGAGAAATGATCATTTGTGGCCCAAACCTATGTTTGCAAGCCCAAGTATGTTTAATTTGAAACCTTTGATCCAATAACCTTGAGGTTCATTGTTAGGAGGCTTTGGTCTTATCAATTCTCTAATGAATCTTCATAAACTTTGGGCTAAGATAATCATTTAAACATCGTTGATCATTTGTTGTTGCCTCAAGAATTTGAAATGAATGATATACTTGACAAAAAGCAAATGAAACTTGTTATTGAGAGGCTTTAATTTTATCAATCTTCTAATGAGTTTTCAAATGCAAGATTTAGGATGGTCATTCAACTAACCTCTAATTTATAACCCATTAACAATTGACTTTATTTGATGCTTTTACTTTATGTCTTTATTTTAAGCACCATTTATCTTAGCATTTGCATTTCATGTTGTTTTCATCTTTGATCACTTGAGCATTTATCTTTATGTCATTTTTATTCTGCTTACTTGAGCTTTTATTTTCTTTTTGAAGATACGTAATAATTAACTTGAACAATAAAACATTTTAAGGTTGCTCGGACTATTTGGTTACTATCCTCAACATTATGGAGTTATGGACTTCTTTGACTTAGGATTAGATACCTTGACTACCCTTGGGACCTTGTGATTTCTGTTGTTATTTTGTCTGAAGTTTTTGGGGTTTACCTCGAGACATTGGGTTGTTTTTTCTTTGTGTGAAAGTTATTCTGATTATATGCTTTGCCTGTGATTAGGAATTCATCTGTATACAGCCAATTCTCTGCCCAATTTTTGTGAAGACTTAATGCATTTGATGTTTGGTATTCTTAAGAGGTTTATTATCTTTGCTTGTTTGATTTCAATCCAAAGGATGAAAATTTTACATTGACTCATTGTGTCAAGTGTTGGCTTCTTGTTGGTTAGACTGTTCTTTTCCCTATCTTTTACCTTATTCTTTAGGATAGTCTCTTCATCTCCTCCCATCTTCTTTAATTTAAAAAATTTTCTCCCTCCTTTTCAAAACTATTATTGTTTTCTAAACTTGAAGCGCTTTCATAATAAACTTGGATTTAGGTCCATGCATTTTCAAAATATTTTCTTAATAAAACTTTAAACAACTTAACAATACTTTGACATTTTTGTGAGAATACTAAAAGTCAATCAATCTCATTCAAACCATTTTTCCATATTGGCTTTTTGCCTTAAATTTTTCTCAAAATATTATACTCTTGTCAATCCTTGTAGTGATGCGAGCTACTATACTTCAACGATATATAGTGAAGTAATAAATTTTCCACTTGGGTGTTGAGCGAGGCTTTTTGATTTTAAAATCCAAGTTATATCCTCCATTTTAAGATGACGTAAATTCTCCTTTCTCATAATCGTGGGTAGTAAGTATGCTCTTCCACTCGGATACGCCAATGACGTCTTGTCTCTTAAAATTAACCAACATATTTGTGTTTTAAAATTTTTAAAGGTGAACTACGAGTACCCTGATCCCCTATTGCACGGAAGGTGGTACGTAGGCAATAAGGTTCGCAACCACGGAGGGTGCAAAAATTGTAAAAAATATTTCTTTTCCCATCTCCACCATCTATTTTTGTATACAACACTTATAGCCAAAATACACAAATTTTCAAAGAGGTTCCTGTGGAGTACCATAGATGTTTAGGGTGCTAATACGTTCCTTTTGCATAACTAAGCCTCATACCTAGATTCTCTCCCCCTCTTTTTGGGTTATTATCTTTTTTCCTATTCCTTTGGAAACAATAAAGCACGGTGGCAATTTTTATTTGATCTGTGTGAGTTAAGTCAATCTAATGACTTAGTCTCAACATTTCTACCGCTATAGAAAAATGGCGACTTCACTGGGGAGAGATCGAAAAAATGATGGTTCATCCCTAAGTGGGTTAAGCCTATCTTTGTTTATTTGTGTATGTGTTGTTATTGTTTGTATATTATTTGTTGTATATATGTTTGTCTGGATTTTTCTGGTTTTTAGGGTGCTTGGTGATTTCTCATAAGTCCTCTACCCGGACTTGGGAAAACTTAAGATAGGACGGACGGTATAGTCATGTTAACTTTGAGGGAGTAATCCCAAAAAGGAGACATGAGATCTCCCACTCAGTGGAGGCCCTTTGACTGTAGTATCGTTTATTGAGTAATCGAGAAGACGTACTGCTTTTGACCTGGGAGCCTGCTGAAACTGAGGACTGTAGAACCCTTAATCCATCTTGGCCTTTTAGGTGTAGTGTGGAAATTATGACGGTGTGATCCGAAAATGGTTATCACGTGATACTACACTTAGACGTGTTTTTCCTGAGAATATTACTAATTACCGAGTCAATCGGGACGTTGGTAATATCCGAAGTAAGTATGTAGACTCTGGGAACATCTTAGAGCCTTGTTCGAAAGGTGATAAACTATTAGTCCATACCTTGTGGGTAGTACCTTTGACCTCATGCTGGTGACGTTGAACCTATGAACCCCCCATGTTCGTGATCTTGTGTGTGATTGTTGCATCATGCATTCATGCACCCATGAGCATCCTTTAAAACATTTTCTTTAAGGGACTTAAAGTTGACTTTTTGCAAATATCTCAGGTACTTTTTGACCATGGATTATGGAAAAAGAAAGACTCAGAAGTACATTTTCAAGGATCCTAATATAGACGAATTGATGAGTTTGATTCCCGAGATCGAGAGTTCTGTAGATTTTCGGAAGAAATATGGATCCATTGTAAGTACGAAGTGCGCCTAAGAGGGGGGTGAATTAGGTGCTTTAAAAAATTTTGGTTTTAGTGATGATGGATATTATTTTTTTGGTTTATAGTGAATTTATGAAAGAGTAAAGTGCAAAAAAATAAAGAGACACAAGCGATATATCCTGGTTCCCTCACAGTCCGGGAGTACTCTAGTCCCCTTTCAACATGAAAGAGATTTCCTTATTGTGGCAAATTTAAACAAGAACTACCTAAAACCAAGAACAATCCTCTTGGACCAAGAATAATCCTCTTGGATTTTCACCATGTCAACAATGAGAAAAATCCTCTCAAAGTGAATTTACTTGTATCCAACAATCCTGGAAAAACAAGATTTATAAAACCACTTAAACTTATTTCCAACAATCCTGAAAAATAAGCAAGTATATAGCAATATTTGATTTGAGTGAGTTTGAGTAGCAATGATCACTTTGAGTGATTTAATCAATGGATGATCTTCTCTTCCAATGATAATATTATACAATGATTCAAGATATATAATGCTCAAATTTTTCAGGTTAACAATATGTGAAAGTGTGCAGAAAACTTGTGTATGAAAATGTATAACAACTTGAGTTTGATTTTTGAAAATTCAGAAAATATAATTGGAAGAGGTGCTAAAATGATTTTGAAAATGAGTATTTATATGTTCATAACACCCTTTTAAAACAACATAAAGTTCTGTAAATGAATCATGAACAATTGCCAATATTGAGTGAAAGGTTTCCATGAAATGGTGTTATGAACAAGCATGTGTAAAGCTTCTGTTTTTTAAAATCGTGCAGCATGCAATCGATTGCACCCTTTGTGTAAATCGATTGCACGGGGTTTCAACAGCTAGAAATTCAAATATTTTGAGTGTGCAATTGATTGCACAAGAGTGTAAATTAATTCCATTTGAAGTCAGTAGCAAAAATTGATTGAGTGCAACCGATTGCACAAACATGCAAATCGATTGCACTTAGAAACAGTAGCAAATATTTTGAAAAATTGAAGCATGCAATCGATTGCACTAATATGCAAATCGATTGCACTCAAGTGAAAAATGATTTTTAGCTTAGAAAAAACTTGAATAGGGATTTGTACAATATAAAATATTTCTTTTTACCATTGAGCATCTATGTCTTAAGTTCAAAGTAAGTATTATCATCATACCTTGAAATTCTGCTAAGTGCTTGATCAATAATCTTTGCCTTCTTTGTCAATCATGGTTTGTCTTCATCAAAACAAAAATGCATTTGAGAAGCTTGATTTTACATTCTCCCCCTTTTTGGTGATGACAAACGATCTTGCTTGATGCGTTGTAATTTCCGGAAAGAAACTTCTTCCCCTATGATGTATAACTCCCCCTTTGTATGAGAAGGTTGGAATCCTTTGAATTTGTTCATCTTAGTTGAAGATTACCTTAAAAATTTAAGACAAAGAAATATAAAAGCATAAAATGCCTCTCCCCCTTTGACATTAACAAAAAGAATGGAAAGATGCAATAAAAATGGACAATAATAAATAAATATTGAAAGAACTTAATTAATCATGCATCACAAATAGTCATAGACATAGTAACATAACGATTACAAAGAAATATAACAACAAACAAAACGTAGCATAACTGAACAAGGACATAACAGAAAACAATAGACATGATAAAGTTGGACAAAACTTTATGGTTGATTCATGTCCCGGTTGTTATAGAACCAAGATCCTTGATTTGGAAATTATTGTTGTAGGGGAGGTTCTGTGTAATGTTGTGGAGGTGCAGCTGGATTATTTGGGTCATATGGTGGAATGTGAAGGTGAGAGTAAAGGTAAGAAAATTGTTGATTCACATCTATGCGGAAGTCATTAATCTGGGTTGTTGTAGAATCATTGATAGCATTCCATTTGTTGTTGATGTTGGTATTCATGGAAGAAAATTGTTTAGACATGAAATCCATAAGATCTTGATTGCTTGGATCAGAGGGATTAGTAGGTGGAGGAGGTATAGCTTCACAACCTTCAACTTCTTGTTCGTTTCCTTCATCATCGACCACATCTTTACCAATGTAAGTTATAGTTTTTGTTTCCAAATTATAATGAACATCCATTCTTGAGTCAACATTTTTGATCGAAATCTTATGCAGATTTGGATCCATATTAGCTTTCTCAAACCCATCAAAATCAACTCCAAATTCTTCCATAATTAATGTAACAAAGTAAGCATATGGTAGAAATTTCGGTTTTGCATCAACCCTCATCATATGAACCATTATGAGCCTTGCCCAATTAACACTTATACCTTTCTTCCTTGCATAGATCAGCTGCATTTCCAGGTCAGTCACGGTGCAGTGGTTTCCAGCCCATGGAAACATAATATAGACCATGAAATAATGAAATAATCGATCGTCTATATAAAAGTTACCTGCACTTCATGAGTCTCTAGAGGGAATCACTCCTCCTAGACCACAAATCCTTTTGGCACGAAATTCAGCTTCGCTTAATCTCCCAATGCTGTAGTAAAATTCCTTTTTCCTGTAGTCATCCCATGCCTCATTTTCAGGGTCGTGCAAAGAGCTTCTAGTGTAGGTAATATGTAGAATCTCACCAAAGATCTCAGGGGTTAGAGAGATTTGTGTACCCAACACTTATGTCACCATCTTGCCTTTGTGAGGAGTTAAATTGCTGAAAAATACTCTTACCAGATCCAGATAATATAGACCAAATGATGAAATTAATGGTTCTAGTCCATAAACAGTTAAATCATTTTGAAATTAGAAACATTCCTGGGGAAAAGATGATAGCATACCATATTTAGGATTGGACACTATCTTTCTTTGAAAATCCTTTGTAAATCTTGCTTCTTGTTCTTCGGTGAGAGTTGAGATTAATGGATTCTCATAGGATGAACCAACCTTTTTCTTCCCTTTCTCTGAAGCCGACACCTTTCGTTTTTGCCTTGATGCCATGGATAAGGTGTTTTTTAGGGTTTGGAAGGTTTTAGGTTTTGAGAGGAAGATGTTTGATGAGCTGAAGTTTGGATATGATTTGAGAGTAAATAGAAATGAGTGGGTTGTATTATATGTAATGAAGTTTAATTGACTTTTCAATAACAGAGATGAGCTTGGGAATACGAGAGAGAGAGAGAGAGAGAGAGAGAGAGAGAGAGAGAGAGAGAGGAATTCTGACCAACAAATATTTCTGTCATAAAAGCATGTTACAGTGGGTGCAATCGATTTGCATACAAATGCAATCAATTTGCACCTAAAACAAAAGCAAAATAAAACTGAAATGCACAGAGTGCAATTGATTTGCACTCATGGTGCAATCGATTTGCACTTATGGTGTAATCGATTTGCACTGAAACAGAAAGGTCAAAAAATAAAAACACTCAGTGAGCAATCGATTTACACTATTGTGCAATCGATTTGCATCAACCAAAAATGACCAAAAACATATTTTTCTTAAACTTAAACACCACTTAACATATATATTCACATATAACAAGGTTAAGACATATATATATATATATATATATATATATATATATATATATATATATATATATATATATATATATATATATATATATATATATATATATATATATATATATATATATATATATATATATATATATATATATATATATATATATATATATATATATATATATATATATATATATATATATAAAATCATAACAAGGATAGAAAGCACCTTATATGTCGTGTTCATCAAGAATGCCAAGCTCTCGTCGAATCTTGTAAAACGGTTCTCTTGCCAAAGGTTTAGTGAAGATATCAGCAAGTTGATTATGAGTATCTACAAATGTTACCTCAACATCTCCTTGAAGTACATGATCACGAAGGAAATGATGTCGTATATCTATGGGTTTGGTTCTTGAATGCATGATCGGATTCTTCGTAATGTTTATTGCACTTGTATTGTCTCACCGTAGAGGAATATATCCTAGATCGAGTCTATAGTCACGAAGTTGTTGTTTGAGCCACAAAATTTGAGCACAACTACTACCCGCTGCAATATATTCTGGTTTGGCCGTGCTAAGAGCAACGCATGCTTGTTTCTTGCAGGCCCATGATACTAATGCATTTACAAGGATGTTACAAGTACCACTTGTGCTTTTTCTATCAGTTTTACAACCTGCATAATCCGCGTCAGAATAACCAACTAAGTTACAAACACTACCTTTAGGATACCATAGTCCAACATTTGTTGTTCCTTTGAGATACTTCATGATCCGTTTCACCGCCATGAGATGAGATTCCTTTGGATTTGCTTGAAAGCGAGCACATAGACAAACACTAAACATTATGTCAGGACGGCTTGCCGTCAGATATAATAAGGATCCAATCATACCTCGATACTTTGTAATGTCGATGGAAACACCTGATTCATCTTGATCAACATATGTACCAGAACCCATTGGTGTAGACATTTCCTTACAGTTATCCATGTCAAATATTTTCAAGAGTTCCTTACAATACTTGGATTGGTTGATGAAGATGCCATCTTTTAATTTCTTGATTTGAAGTCCAAGAAAATAATTCATTTTACCCATCATGGACATCTCAAATTCTCCTTGCGTCATTGCTGAAAATTCTTCACACATTTCTTTATTTGAAGAGCCGAAAATGATATCGTCAACATAGACTTGAACTAGAAAAGTGTCACCTTTGATTTTCTTGATAAACAAGGTCTTGTCAACTTTACCCTTTCCAAAACCTTTTTCGCATAGGAAGTTACTTAGCCGATCATACCATGCCCTTGGTGCTTGTTTCAAACCATAGAGAGCTTTTCTAAATTTAAATACATGAGATTGATTCTTGAAATCTTCGAACCCCGGGGGTTGCTTAACGTAGACTTCTTTATTGATATATCCATTCAAGAATGCACTTTTGACATCCATTTGGAAAAGCTAAAAATTTAATGAACAAGCATAGGCAAGTAAGAGACTAATAACTTCTAACCTTGCAACTAGAGCGAAAGTTTCTTCAAAATCTATTCCTTCTTCTTGATTGTAGCCTCGTGCTACCAACCTTTATTTGTTACGAACAATTATTCCATTTTAGTCAAGTTTGTTTTTAAACACCCATCTTGTTCTAATAATGTGTTTGTTTCTTGGCCTAGGGACAAGTTACCAAACTTGATTCCTTTCAAATTGATTTAACTCTTCTTTCATAGAAATAATCCATTGGTCATCGCCTAAGGCTTCATCAACTTTGGAAGGTTCAATTTTAGAGACAAACGCCATGTTTGGACAAGCATCTTTGAGATTTAGTCTTGTTGTCACACCTTGACTTATATCACCAATTACTTTATCGATAGGATGATCTCTATGAGTTCTCCATTCTTTTGGTAGATCTTTGAAATTTGATTCTTGTTGGGATGATTCTTCTTGTTGAACTAGTTGATCTTTGGAAGTATTTTCTTGAGGACCTTCTAGTATTTCATCATCATCATCATTACAAACAATATTATCCTCCTTGGAGGGGTTAGTTTCATCAAAAGATACATGCATTGATTCTTCAATTGTTAAAGTTCTTTTATTATAAATTCTATATTCCTTACTAGAAAGAGAGTAGCCAAGAAAAATACCTTCATCATATTTTTCATCAAACTTACAAAGGTTATCTTTGTCGTTGTTTAAGACAAAGCATTTGCGACCAAAAATGTGAAAGAAAGCAATGTTTGGTTTCCTCCCTTTGAAGAGTTCATATGGAGTTTTTTTCAAGATTGGTCTTATGTTAACTCTATTGCTAATGAAACATGCCGTGCTCACCGCATCCGCCCAAAAATATTTTGGAAGGTTTGAATCGCTAAGCATCATTCTTGCTAGTTCTACAAGAGACCTATTATTTATTTCCACCACTCCATTTTGTTGAGGAATCCTTGGTGCCGAGAAGTTGGGAGATATTCCATGTTCTCCATAAAATTCTTCAAATAGAGCATTTTGAAATTCTCCGCCATGATCATTCTTATGGAGGCAATTGTTAGAGACTTCTCTTTGAATTTGTTTAGCATACTTCTTGAACACCTTGAATGCATCACTTTTCTGCACTAAAATTAATGTCCAAGTATATCTAGAGAAATCATCAACAATAACCAAAGCATATACATTACCTCTGAAACTTCTTGTTCTTGATGGACCAAATAAGTCCATATGCAACAATTGTAGTGGCCTTGTAGTAGACACCACATTCTTATATTTGAAAGTTGATTTTGTTTGTTTCCCTTTTTGATAAGCATCACAAAGTCTATCTTTGATGAAATTTATCTTAGGCAACCCAATGACAAGATCATGCTTGATTAGTTTATTCAAGTGTTCCATGTGAATATGAGCAATTCTTTTGTGCCATAGCCATGAATCATCGTTGTTCTCCATGAGACAATTAACCTTCAAAGATGGATCATCAAGGGAAATCATGAATATATTATTGATTCTTTTACCTTTAAGTATAACTTTATGTGTGACTTCGTCTTCTATCAAGCATTCATCCTTGGTGAACTTGATCTTGAAGCCTTTGTCACAAAGTTGGTTAATACTAAGAAGACTGTGCTTTAGTCCTTCAACATAAAGAACATCTTCAATGGATGAGAAAGGTGGAGCACCAACTTTGCCTTTGCCAAGAATTCTTCCCTTATTATTGTCTCCATAAGTGACAAAACCCTTGGCCTTTAGAACTAGATTTGAAAATTGGTTTAAGTCTCCCATAATATGCTTTGAACAACCACTATCAAGATACCAAAGATTGCATTTGGTCTTCAAGCATACCTGCAAAATAAATTAGGCTTTGTTAGGTATCCAAGTTGCTTTGGGTCCTTCATAATTAGTGCCTTTCTTTACCCACACATAATGCCCACTTGCCACACTAAAGTTTGTAACATAGCAAGCATTAGGTGTATGGCCTTTAATACCACAATAAAAACAAGTAGGTTCAAAGTTACTTCTATATCTAAAAGGATAAGATTTCTTCTTAGGAAATGTTTTCTTTTTAGGATAGTGATGAACTATTTTAGGTTTGTTCACTTTCTCTTTGGATTAGTGATCACTAGCCTTAACAAAGATAGTTTTATTAGAACTTGGTTTAGAGAACTTTGAGTATCCAAGTCCACTTTTATCATTGGAGTATCTTTGTTGGATAAGAACACTTTCCAATCCAATTTGACCTTTTTCATATCTTTCAATAACTCTTTTCAATTGGACAATTTGGAAAGAGAGTGATTCACAATTTTTGCATATAAAATTATGTTTTTTTCATCACTTAATTTTTGTTTTTCTTCTTTGAAATCTTTTTCCATAGATTCACATTTTTCTTCTAAAGATGAAATTTGTTTCTTTTGAGATGAAATACTTTTATACAGAATTTTGCATGCATTTAATAGTTCATCTATAGCACCTTGTGCATCACTATCAAAAAGAGAAAATTCATTACTAAACTCATCGTCTTCATTATCGGAATGGTGTGAGGCCATCAATGCTAGATTTGCACTTTCATTACTATAGAAATCTGATGAAGAACTTATTTCATTATCCTCCCATGCAACACGGGCCTTTTTGTTCTTGAATCCCTTTTTGCTTTTATATCCACCTTTCTTGGAGAGTTTTGGACCATCCGGCTTGATATGACCTTGCTTACCACATTCATAACATGTGACTTCTTGTGTTGATGTGGAAGCTTCCTTTTTCTTGATTTGTTTCTTTCATTTTGAATGAGAAAAGGATTTTTCATTTCTACCAAAGAACTTACCAAGCCTTTTGACAAGAAGCATGAAATTTTCATCTTCTTCCGGATTGTCTTCCTTTTCAACTTCCTTGGAATCTATCTTTAAAGCAATATTCTTGGATTTCTTCTCTTGGTTTTCATGTTTTTCAAGTCTTCCAAGTTCCGTTTCATATTCTTAAAGTTTCCCAAACAACGTTGCGGAAGTCATTGAGGAGAGACTTTTCTTTTCTGAAATTTCCGTTACCTTTGGTTGCCATTCCCTAGTTAAGGACCTAAGTACTTTCAGATTTAGTTCATCATTTGTCAAGGTCTTACCAAGAGCACTTAGATGATTTATCAAGTGCACAAATCTCTTTTGTAGGTCAAGTATGGTTTCTCCGGGCTGCATTCGAAATAATTCGTATTCTTGACTCAGGGTATTTAGTCTTGATCTTTTAACTTCAACGGTTCCTTCATGAGTTTGTACCAAGGTATACCATATTTATTTCTCTATTTTTCATGCCGAGACACGGAAGAATTCATCCATGCTAAGTGCACCTTGAAGAAGATTTATTTCCTTTTTATCATAGAGAACCTTCTTCTTATCATCTTCATTCCATGCAGCTTTAGGCTTTGATGAGCCAACACCATTGATTACCGTTATAGGGATAAAAGGACCATTCTCGATGGCATCCCATATTTCTTCTCCTTGTGCTTCTAGATGTGCCTTCATGTGTATTTTCCAAAAGTCAAAATATTCACCACAAAATAGAGGAGGCTTGTTGTTACTACCACCATCTCTAAAAACGGGATTTTGATTTGCGGAAGCCATTTTGGATCTTTTAGGAACATGTTACCAATAACCTGCTCTGATGCCAATTGTAAGTACGAAGTGCGCCTAAGAGAGGGGGGGGGGGGTGAATTAGGTACTTTAAAAATGTCTGGTTTTAGTGATGATGGATATTATTTTTCTGGTTTATGGTGAGTTTATGAAAGAGTAAAGTGCAGAAAAATAAAGAGACACAAGCGATATATCCTGGTTCCCCTCACAGTCCGAGAGTACTCTAGTCCCCTTTCAACATGAAAGAGATTTCCTTATTGTGGCAAACTTAAACAAGAACTACCCAAAACCAATAACAATCCTATTGGACCAAGAACAATCCTCTTGGATTTTCACTATGTCAACAATGAGAACAATCCTCTCAAAGTGACTTTACTTGTATCCAACAATCCTGGAAAAACAAGATTTGTAAAACCACTTAAACTTATTTCCAACAATCCTGAAAAATAAGCAAGTATATAGCAATATTTGATTTGAGTGAGTTTGAGTAGCAATGATCACTTTGAGTGATTTAATAAATGAATGATCTTCTCTTCCAATGATAATAGTATATAATGACTCAAGATATATAATGCTCAAAGTTTTCTGGTAAACAATATGTGAAAGTGTGCAGAAAACTTGTGTGAAAATGTATAACAACTTGAGTTTGATTTTTGAAAATTCAGAAAATATAATTGGAAGAGGTGTTAAAATGATTTTGAAAATGAGTATTTATATGTTCATAGCACCCTTTTAAAACAACATAAAGTTCTGTAAATGAATCATGAACAATTGCCAATATTGAGTGAAAGGTTTCCATGAAATGGTGTTATGAACAAGCATGTGTAAAGCTTCTGTTTTTCAAAATCGTGCAGCATGCAATCGATTGCACCCTTTGTGTAAATCGATTGCACAGGGTTTCAACAACTAGAAATTCAAATATTTTGAGTATGCAATTGATTGCACAAGAGTGTAAATCGATTCCATTTGAAGTCAGTAGCAAAAATTGATTGAGTGCAATCGATTGCACAAACATGCAAATCGATTGCACTTAGAAACAGTAGCAAATGCTTTGAAAAATTGAAGCATGCAATTGATTGCACTCAAGTGAAAAATGATTTTTAGCTTAGAAAAAACTTGAGTAGGGATTTGGACAATATAAAATATTTCTTTTGACCATTGAGCATCTATGTCTTAAGTTTAAAGTAAGTATTATCATCATACCTTGAAATTCTGCTAAGTGCTTTAACCAAAGACTTTATCCACAAATGCTTTTAGCTTGATCAATAATCTTTGCCTTCTTTGTCAATCATGGTTTGTCTTCATCAAAACAAAAGTGCACTTGAGAAGCTTGATTTTACATCCACCGTGTCTCTTATAAAGCTCAGGATGAAGGAGGGTATTCTTTCTACTTTGGTCCAGTTCTATGATCTGATGTATCGATGTTTTGCTCTCCTTGATTATCAGTTGATGCCTACATTGGAGGAGTATTCTTACCTACTGGGTTTACCTGTTAGTGATCATGTTCCTTTCACCGGTTTGGAGGGAGGAGCCAAGTCTCATGAGATTGCTGCCATGATTCATTTGGGGAAGTTTGAGATCGAGGCCAACATGACTACCAAAGGAGGAGTCATAAGCTTACCCGCTCAGTTTTTATTGGAGAAAGCTTGCTACTTTCCTAGGATGAAGAGTACGGTGGTTTTGAGGCTATTTTTGCTCTACTTGCATATGGGTTGTTCTTATTTCCTAATGTCGACAAATTTGTGGATGTTAACGCCATCAGGTTCTCTTTGATTGGGAATCCAGTTCCTACATTATTAGGAGATGCTTATTACTCCATTCATATTCGGAATTCTTATCATGGAGGGATGATCATTTGTTGCACGCCTTTGTTATATCAGTGGTTTATTTCTCACTTACCTCAGTCTGATGCTTTCTGGGATATCAAGAAGGAACCTCGTTGGGCTCCGAAGATTATGGATCTCACTCATTCCGACATTGTTTGGTATCATCAGGCTTACTATGATATGGAGATTGTTGATAGTTATGGTAGTTTCCCCAATGTACCTCTTCTCGGTACAAAGGGAGGAATTAACTACAATCTCGTTCTTGCACGATGTCAGCTTGGATATCCAATGAGAGACAAGTCAAATAGTATTCATCTGAGTGGTTTCTTTCTCAATGAAGGAGAGAATGATAAGGAAGCTAAGGAGGAAATTTCCAAGGCTTGGAGCCATATTCACAGGAAAAGTAGAAAAGACTTGGGAACAAGAGGAGCTGTTTCTTTGGAGCCTTATCTCTGGTGGGTAGAAGCAAGGGCAATTCAGTTGAAGATGCCATATTCCCGTGAAGAACCAATTCCTGATATGTTTGTGAAGACCACTCCTCTCCTTTTATATGACGTGGAAGAACTTCAGCTTTCCCTAGTTAGGATGCAGTTGTTAGAACATAGTTTGATTCTACAACCCTTGATTGGAGTTTTGATGATAACAAATACAAAGAATAAATAAATACAAAGAACAAATATGCACCTTAAAAATATGTTTTATGTATGCACAAGTTCTGATGGGATCAGTATCAGAAGATAAGCTATAAAGTATTACACGCTGAAGCAATCAGATTGTACGCTAAAGATTGATGACCAGAATCTGCGCTTAATCAAGTAAACTCTGACTCTGAACAAGAACATATGAACCATGTTATCAATATTCTGAAGCATCATTAGCAGTTAAGGAAAGAAGACTCTGAAGCGTTACTAAACATTCAAGACAGAATTAATGCCAACGGCTTTCTTCAGACAAGATCTTCTCCAAAAGGAAAGTGTGTTATTAACATTAAACTTGCTTTATGGACAACGTCTTTGCCTTTCCTATATAAACAAGTCTGCTTGCAAAAAGAAGCACGTACGTACGCACACAACAATTTGCTAAGAATTCCAAACCACGCATATTCAAGCTCAAGCAAATTCAATCCTTATTCTAAGCTTAATCTGTGTAATTTATCACAGTTGTGATAAACTTTTTTGTTAGAAAACAACAACACATTTTGTTCAATTATATTGTAAAAGAAGTTCCTTGAGAATAACCGGATTCTGGTTGTAATCAAGAAGACTTTAACAGTTGTTAAAGTAGGTGTTGTAATCTTTTGAGATTAGTGGATTAAGACCTCGTTGGAGAGAGGCGAAATCACCTTGACGGGTGGACTGGAGTAGTTTGAGATCAAACAAACCAGGATAAAAATACTGCGTCATTAATCTGTTTTTGATCCAAGTTTTTAAATTCAACCCCCCCTTCTTGTGTTTTTCACATCTTCAATTGGCATCAGAGCGCCCGGTTCTGAGCTTAAACACTTAACCGTGTCAGTACAAGATCCAGCATCAGAAAAACACTATAGCAGGACCAAGCCAGAACATCAGCAATGACAACAATGAAGACAAGGACAGATTCAGTGGCAAACCCCCAGTCTTTGATGGAGAGAACTTTGACTACTGGAAAGACAGAATTGAGAGTTTCTTTCTGGCCCATGATGCTGATATGTGGGACATGGTGACTGATGGATATACGTTCCAGTGGATGGACGTGGTCAGAAGATAGACAGGAAAATGATGTCTGATCAGCAAAAGCGTGAATTCAGAAACCACCACAAGGCCAGAACAATTCTCCTCAGCGCCATCTCATATTCAGAATATGAGAAAATATCAAACAGAGAAACTGCCAAGAACATAATTGATTCTCCGAGAATGATGCATGAAGGCAACATTCAAGTCAAAGAAACCAAATCCCTTGGGCTCATTTAGAAGTATGAGGCATTCAAGATGGAAGATAGTGAATCAATAGAAACTATGTTTTCAAGATTTCAAATTCTTGTTACTGGTCTAAAAGTTCTTGACAAAGGGTATTCTACTGCTGATCACGTTAATAAGATCATCCGAAGCTTGCCAAAACAATGGAGGCCAATGGTCACATCTCTTAATCTAGCCAAAGATCTCAACAAAATCTCTCTGGAGGAACTTGTCAGCTCCCTCAGAAGTCACGAGATAGAGCTAGAATAAGATGAACCTCAAAAGCAAGGTAAGCCATTAGCTTTAAAATCTAACAGAAAATCTGACTCCAAAGTTTTGCAGGCTGTAGAAGAAACCTCTGATGGATCCTCATCAGAAGAAGATGAATTGTCTCTCCTCTCTAGAAGGGTGAAACAACTGTGGAAGCAGAGGCAAAGAAACTTCAGGAATCCCAGAAGATCAGAAAATCATAATGAAGCCTTATCCAGATACAAAAGGTCGGGATCCTCCTCTGGACACAGAAGATCTGAAGGCTCTTCAGGATACAGAAAGCCAAACAACAAAGACATCATCTGCTATGAATGTAACGAGCAAGGGCACTACAAAAGTGACTTCCCAAAGCTTTAGAAGGAGAAGCCCAAAAAGAAGTTTATCAAGAAAAAGAAGAAAAGCCTCAAGGCTACATGGGATAATTCTGACACATCTGAAGCTAACTCAGAATCAGATGATGAAAGAGCAAATATAGCTCTCATGGCAAACGTATCAGAAGACAGTGAAGCTTCTGGTTCAGACTCAAATTCAGACACTAAAGAGGTATTCCATGACTTTACTATAAACTTTACTAAGGATGAACTTGCTGAAAGCCTTAATGAAATTCTGGAAAGATATCAGCAAATCAGAGTCAAATTCAGAAACCTGAAAAGGAATCTTGCTTCTGACTCTGATAAGACTGAGAGTCTCAGATTGGAGAATTCTGAGTTAAAAGAAAAAATTTCAAAATTAGAAAACCAGTTGCAAAACTCTCAGAAGGAAACAATCCCTGAAACTCCTAGCAATGCTGATGAGATCATCAAAGAGTATGATCATAACTTTCAGAAGTTTCTAGCTAAAAACATAGACTGAAGCAAGATGGCTTCAATGATCTATGGAGTTAGCAGAAATGGCAGAAAAGGGATAGGATATCAAGATAAGGTACCTACACCAAAAAATTCCATGGACTTAGTTATAAAACGCACTACACTTGATTCACACTTTATATATGGGCACACACATGACATAAAATACACGAGTAGTGATTATTTTGTCAAACCAAAATTCAATCAGAATTTTGGTAAAACTAACAAATCAGGACCCAAGAAAATGTGGGTACCTAAGGATAAAATCATACATGTGGCAGATATCTTTAGCAGCAAAGCAAAGACACCAATCATGGTACCTGGACTCTGGCTGCTCACGACACATGACGGGAATAAGGCATATGTTCCAAAGCCTGGAACTTAAGCCTGAAGGCCACATGGGATTTGGAGGCAATCAGAGAGGAAAGATCATTGGCTCTGGAACAGTAGGTGTGATATGGTGGGAGAACTGACTTGAGGTTTTGCGTTTGTATTCGCACTTGTTCGGTTTAGCAAGAGTCGCCACCGACTTTTTATTTTATCCTAAAGGAAAGGTTAAAAAGCACAGGAAAAACCTTTGAGATGTTTTCGTGGGTTCGGGGGGTAGATTATAGAAAGGGAAGGTATTAGCACCCTTTCTATCCATGGTTATCCATGGGCTCTTAGTTACTTGTTTTAGATCACTTACCTTTGATTTTCAATTGCTTGAAATGGTGGTGTGTGTGTGTGTTTTGAAAATGTTTTGAAAAAGATGCCTTTGTCTCGGCAACCCTTGTAACAATTCTTTACTCGAATGTTTTACAAAAGGTGTTTGTCTTTTTGAAAAGATGTTTCAAGGTTTTGAAAGTTGTTTTGAAAGTTGTGTTTGTGAAGTGGGTTTTGAAAAGTAGGCAAATGTGTTTTGCAAGTTTGATCAAGTAACTAAGAGTTGTCTACCCCTAAATTTACTCAAAGATCTTTTCTATGTTTTAACCCTTTTAACAGTACCGTTCCACCATTGTATTTGGTGGACAATCTTGTGTTAGGATGTTAACGGGACGGGCGCGGGTCATCGTATGGACCATGAATGCAATGGTGCCAAGTGTCTTTGGCAATTTTTCCTTTAAGGGACTTGATCATTTTTAGGCAACTTCGAAAGCGTCATCGAGGGACTATGATCATTTGACTTGTTTTGTTTTGCCAAAGAAACTCAACATGCAAGAATGGCCCATTTTGGAAGGCAATGAGTGGGATTACCCTAGGGGTGTAAGTGTGATTGGTGTATTGATTGTCATGCATTTGTCTTGTATTAGGTTATCTAGCGGTTGATTTTATTTACATACAAACCCTAGGTCTAAACATGGTATAATTGAAAGCGATAAATTGCGAGAATTTAAAGTCTACGCTATTACAAATAAGTATTCGGGGATGGGGGTACAAATATTTACAAATGGGGATGAGACTTATTAGGAGAGTAGTGTCCAAATATATTTACAACCAAATCGAATCGCATTCTCAATGTAAAATGTAGCAATGTATAAGAATAAAAGCAATGTATCAAAAGTATTGGTGAAAGTGTATGTGATTATTTACACATGATGCAAATATGTTAACTTAATGCAAAGTTATTTCAAATAGACCCACACTTATTTCAAATTTATTTGCAGGTTATAGATATAGTTCCTGCCTACAGTTGTTTATTGGGACGACCATGGATTCATGAGGCAGGAGCTGTTACTTCAACTTTACACCAGAAGCTAAAGTTTGTTCATGAAGGAAAGATGGTCATCGTGAATGGCGAACATGCTTTATTAATATCTCATTTGTCCTCTTTCAGTGTTGTGGAAGCTGATGAAGTTGCTGTTGGAACTCATTTCCAAGCTTTATCCATTGATAATGTAAGAAAAATGAGAATTCTATAGCCTCATTTAAGGATGCTCAATAGGTAGTGCATAATGGCTCTAGCAAGTCGTGGGGGCCAATTGTTGATCCACCTGTGAATAAGAATAGAGTTGGTTTGATTTTCTCTGTGAAGAATAATAAAGGTGAGATTATGAAGCCGAAGTCTGCCTTGAGCAAATATCAAGACATCTTTCACAATGAAGGCTATCTTCGTCCAAATACTCCTAAGATCAATGCTATTCTGGAAGGTGAATCAGAGCAAGAGATGCCGAACTACATGACACATGGAGTTAGAGTCTAAAATAGGATCACTAATGATGTTCCCTCTTGCATTCATATTTCAAAGTAATTTGTTTTTGTTAATCTTCTCAAAAATCTTTCACTCTGCCCAGAGTGAAAGTATTGATATTATATGGGCATATTTGTTGTTTTAATCTTTAAAATCAATAATAAAAGTTGTTTTTGATTCCCAAATTGTGTCCTTTTCTCTACTTTTTCTTGGAAAATGGTAATAAAAAAATCCTTTCAAAATAAATAATAACTGTAAATAAAATATGCATAATCACTTGCTATATTTGCCAGTTTCTAAAAGAAATCATAAATCATATGTGCAGATTAATTAAAAAACCCGTTGAGTATAATGACCCTGCATCCTTTCCCAACTTTGAATATCTTGGGTATGTGGCCGAATAAGAAGAATATGATGAAATCCCAGAAGATGTTTCACGGTTGCTTGAGCGCGAGGAATGTACCATTCAGCCATATAAAGATTCATTGGAGACGATTAATTTGGGTTCAGAGGAAGATCCAAAAGAAGTCAAGATTGGAGAATTGCTTTACCCCGATGTGAAGTGCAGGTTGATTGAATTATTGAAAGAGTATGTGGATATCTTTGCTTGGTCTTACCAAGACATTTCGGGGGTTGGATACTGATATTTTGGAACATCATTTTCCGCTAAATCCAGAATGCCCGCCAATCAAGCAAAAGCTTGAAGAACTCACCCAGATTAATGTCGGTTTTCTTATGACATTAGTGTACCCTCAGTGGATTTCCAATATTGTCCCAGTACCAAAGAAAGATAGATAATTTCGCATGTGCGTAGATTATAGAGATCTAAACAAAGCTAGTCCAAAAGACGACTTTCCAGTGCCACACATTGATATGTTGGTTGATAATACAACAAAGTTCATAGTATTCTCGTTCATGGACGGATTTTACGAATACAATCAAATCAAAATGGCTCCTGAGTACATGGAAAAAACAACGTTTATCACACCTTGGGGAACATGATCTTATGACAACCCTATTCCATGATATTATGCAAAAGGAAATCGAGTTATATGTTGATGATATGATTGCCAAATCCCATACTGAAGAAGGGCATATAGAAGATTTGTTGAAGTTGTTTCAGCGTTTGAGGAAGTATTGTCTCCGCTTGAATCCAAATAAATGCACCTTTGGTGTTCAATTAGGAAAATTGTTAGGTTTCATTGTCATCCAAAAAGTAATTGAAGTTGATCCTGGTAAAGTTAAAGCGATTCAAGAAATGCCAGCGCCAAGAACTGAAAAGCAAGTTAGAGGCTTTCTTGGGCGTTTGAATTACATTTCCAGATTTATCTCCCATATGACTGCAATGTGTGAACCGATCTTTAAGTTGTTAAAAAATATCAAGGTTGTGTGTGGACAGAAGATTTCCAAAGGTAATTTGAAAGCACTAAAGAGTATTTTCTTGAACTTCCTATCTTGCTCCCTCCTATTGAAGGAAGACCATTGATTATGTATCTGAAAGTGTTAGATAAATCAATGGGCTGTATTTTGGGACAACAAGATGAAACGGGAAGAAAAGAATATTCCATTTATTATCTCAGCAAGAAGTTTACTGACTGTGAGTCACATTATTCTATGCTGGAAAAAACATGTTGTGCTTTAGCCTGGGCGACAAAACGGTTGCAGCAGTATATGTTGAATCATACTACTTGGTTGATTTCCAAAATGGATCCAATTAAGTATATCTTTGAAAATCCTACTCTTACTGGAAGAATTTCACGTTGGCAGATGTTGTTGTCTGAATATGATATCAAATACCATACTCAGAAATCTATAAAAATTAGTGTGTTCGCAGATTATCTTGCTTACCAACCAGTTGATGATTATCAGTGTGTTAAATATGATTTCCCTGATGAGGATGTGATGTTTTTGAAAATAAAAGATAGTGATGAACCTTTGCTTGAGGAATGTCTGGATCCTGAATCTCGGTGTGGTATGGTGTTTGATGGAGCTATAAATTCTTATGGGAAAGGAATTGGTGTCGTGATCATTACTCCTCATGGGTCGCATATCCCTTTTACTTCAAGGTTGGAATTTGATTGTACCAATAGTATGGCAGGGTATGGAGCTTGTATCATGGGTCTCAAAGTGGCTATAGATCTCAGAATCAAAATTTTAGATGTATATGGCGATTCAACTTTGGTAATAAATCAAATTAAAGGAGAATGGGATACTCGTCATGTTGGATTGATCCCTTACAAAGACTATTTAAGAATATTATTACCCTTCTTTAATAAAGTTGAATTTCATCATATTCCCAGAGATGAGAATCAGATGGCAGATGCTTTAGCCACTTTGGCTTCTATGTATCAAGTAAATACTTGGAACGATGTGCCTCGTATCACAGTTCGACATCTGGATAGGCTGGCTCATGTGTTTGCAACAGAGGGAACGTCAGATGAAAAACCTTGGTATCATGATATCAAGCATTTTCTCCAAACTCAGGAATACCTATCTGGTGCGATAAACAAAGATAGAAAGACACCGAGAAGGTTGGTATGCAGCATTTTCCTCATTGAAGATATGCTATACAAAAGAAATTATGACACGGTCTTGCTCAGATGCGTGGATAGACATGAAGCAGGCATGTTGATGCATGAGATTCATGAAGGTTCCTTTGGTACCCATGCCAATGGACATTCAATGGAAAAGAAGATGCTTAGGGCAGGTTACTATTGGCTGACAATGGAATCTGTCTATTACAAATTTTCAAGGAAGTGCCATAAGTGTCAAATCTATGTTGACAAAATTCATGTGCCTCCGACACTTCTCAATGTTATTTCTTCCCCATGGCCTTTTACTGTGTGGGGTATTGACATGATTGGAATGATTGAACCCAAGGCGTTGAGTGGGCATCGTTTTATCTTGGTGGCAATTGACAACTTAATGGGTGGAAGCAGCTTCATATGCTAATGTCACTAAGCAGGTGGTAGTATGCTTTATCAAGAACAATCTTATATGTCGGTATGGTTTGCCAAGCAGGATTATCACCGACAATGGCTCAAATCTAAATAATAAGATGATGACAGAACTTTGTGAAAAATTCAAGATTTTCTATCACAATTCATCTCCTTACATGCCAAAGATGAATGGGGTTGTTAAAGCTGCTAATAAAAATATCAAGAAGATCATCCAGAAGATGGTTGTTACCTATAAAGATTTTCATGAGATGCTCCTTTTTGCTTTTCATGGGTATCATACATCAGTTCGAACTTCCACATGGGCATCCCAATTCTCTCTTGTGTATGACATGGAAGCAGTTCTCCCCGTTGAGGTTAAGATTCCCTCTCTACGTGTGATAATGGAAACCAAATTGTCAGAGGCTGGGTGGGTCCAGAACAGGTTTGGCCAATTGAACTTGATTGAAGAAAAGAGAATGATGACCTTGTGTCATGGTCAGTTATACCTGAAGAGAATGAAGAAATCTTTTGATAATAAGGTTAAACCTCGTGAATTCAGAGAAGGTGACCTCATGCTCAGAAAGATCATGTCTTTTAACACTGATTCTAGGGGCAAGTGGACCCCCAATTTTGAAGGCCCATATGTTATCAAGAAATTCGTCTCTGGTGGTGCACTGATTCTTGAAACTATGGATAGCGAGGAGTTCCCACGTCCTATGAATGCTTACGCAGCCAAGAAATACTTTTCCTAAAGAAATAAAAGAACAACTAGCAAAGTTGAAAACCCGAAAGGGCGGTTTAGGCAAAAAAAAAACGTCTCGGTAGGCTGAAAACCCGAAAGGGCGGTCTAGGCAAAAATAAGAGACACAAACAGAATAAATTCTCCCGCTAGGTTGAAAACCCGCAAGGGAAACCCAGGAAAAAGTTAGGGATTTCTTGGCAAGTAACTACGTCAGACATGACTTGATCACTAAAGCAATAATCTTCTTGGATCCTCACCACACTTCAACAGAAGTCGCTGCTCAAAAATTCAAAGTTGTTAGGGAGAATAGTGGTCATTGTATTTGAATGTATCTTTTCCAATATATTACCATTTTCTAAACTTTGTAATCATTTATGGGGTCTCACCATTCACATACTACCATTCTATTAATAAAGTTTGAGCTTTTATCCAATTCTTTGTAATTCTTATTTTATTCTGTTTGCAATGATTCCATTTATTATTGAAAGTAATTTTAAAAATAAAGAGATTTAACAATAAAATTGTTTTTTGAAAAGAATTTACAAAATTACTTTTTACATTAGATTTTGTGATTCAAGAAAAACAAAAATAATGATTCGAGGATGGACGAACTCTGAAATTTTAGAAATATATATTCCGCGGGAAAGTTCTCCCAGGTCACTCTTGCTGATATGCGCATGATCTTTGTAACACCCCAATTCTACCCCTCGTAATAAATAATAAAGCCAAAGTTTCAAAATTTCATCCAAACATAAATTGAGGTATCACATATTCGTGTTTTTCATCACTTTGCATTATAATGCACATCACAAAATCAAAAGTCGGATATACCGATTCATAACATAAATCATCATATAAATATATGACTAATCACAACACAACGGATGTGTTCACAAAATGTACGTATCATCATGTTATCATCAATAAATAAAGTCATAAGATAGTATACATAAACTATCCTATCAAAATAATAACGTCGCCCAAATCCCGAGTGTTACTATTATCAGAGCAGAGCGACTCAAAATAAAAAGACTCGAGCTAATCCTCATCATCCTCGCGGATCACCTACACGTTACCAATATAAAGGCAACGACGAAACAAGTAAAGAGTGAGATACTCCAAAATATATAATTAAAGGCATGATAAAATATATAAATAGTTTTGGAATCATAAATGATATAGGATTAATAAGATTATGTCAGCACATATCCAAATCTCACACACTTTAAATCATCATTTAGTGTATAAAATCAACACTTTAATTTCGTCACGTAATCATCATAATCATACTAAAACAAGACATAAACTTCATCGCCATAAACTCATATCGTCGCTTTACTGTCATGTTATATTCATCACTTACTCATCATGAAATTATCGCATCATATTCACTTTATGTTCAACACAAAAATCATCACAAAACAAAGTATCATATATCATCGCAATTCATCATAAGCCATGAAATAAAACTCAACGCCAAAAGACTCAAAAATAAACATAACCGACTCCATGAGACACGACTATGTTATACATGTGGTACCCATCGCTTTGTCCATAATTAGGGACATTCTGCATAAAAGCCCATCGTCGCTTTGGCATAAAAGCCCTCGTCGCTTGGCATAAAAGCCCCCGTTGCCAATGCAATGTATGTGACTCGACAACACGACATCACAAACACGACACAACAAAACATCATCATCGCACATCAAAATTGGTATAAAACCCACGTCTCCATATTCATCCACATCAAGATAAACATATCATCGCATCGCATATCATCAAGTATTCATTATAAATAAACCATCGCAAACATCATATTTAATCACACCACATCATTATCAAATAATTCACTAAATTTCAAACACGGAAAAATAGTCAAACATCAATAATCGTTGCAAAAGTCATTCACAATAATCAGCATCAATTATAATCATTAACGTCGCAATCGGATTGTCCATACGCGACTTAAACCCACTAAAACGCAACCCGGTTCAACTTAATCGTAAATTGATTTATTTCGGGTCGCTCCATTAAAAACTCGTAATCTCAAAAAACTAACCTCACCACGATTTTTTACACGTCAAAATTAGCTAGTACGTCAATTTTCGTTCAATTCGGAGCAACTAGCTCTGTCGCTGAAATTGCTGAAATCGAGAAATTGGAACATAATTGGGTTACAAATTAAATCAGCTAACTTATGTCATATTTATATTTAATTAATTTAAATATTTAATATATTAAATTAAGAAAAGAAAAATAAAACATAAATTAATTAATTTTCTAAACTTGGTTTCAATTCCATACTTCAAGTTTTTTTTTGTAAACGTAATATACTGCTAGCATAGTCTTCTAACTTCATCAATTTAATATACTTTAGCATAGTTTTCTAACTTCATCAATTTAATATACTGCTAGCATAGTTATAAACTTCATTAAAGATATACTGCTAGCATGGTCTTCTAACTTCATCAATTTAATATACTTTAGCATAGTTCTTTAGCAAATTTAACGTACTGCTAGTTCTTTAGCTTTTTTTCTAAACTATACTTACTGCTATTTCTTTTTTGTTTTTCTAAACTATACTTACTGCTATTTCTTTTTTGTTTATAAACTAAACTTAATTAATATAATTTAGTTTTTCTAATTTAATTTCTATTAACATAACAATAATCCCACAACACTAACACCTAAATTAGCTCTCCTAATTTATCTCAACAAATCTCAAGAACCCTAACATCAATTTTATCCAAATCAAAATATACCAAATCAAACCCTAACTATAAATATTGGAAAATCAAACCCATTACCTTGGATGTTTGAATGATTCTTGATGTTCCAACCAACCCAAAACTCAAGCTTTATGTTCTTGTTCTTCTCTTCCTCCAAGACTCTCTCCAGTTCTCTCTAAGTGTGTTTTAGTGTTATGACACAAAACAAGGAAATTGTGGGTTTGGTTTGTTTCTACTACTAAGACCATAGAGTGTACACCCAATTCCCTCTAATTTGCAATTACACCCCCAACTTGTCTTGCTATTAATAACACTAAATAATATTATTAACCCAAATTATTAAAATAACTCCAAATAATTAAATATTGGTCTGAATAATACTTTACCGAATCGAACGGAATAAAAACCAGACCGAAGAAAATAATTACCGATCCCTCAAAATAAATACCGGACCGAATAAAATAATTACCGGTCCCTCAAAATAAATATCGGACCAAACAAAATAAATACTGGTCCCTCAAAATAAATACCGGACCGAATAAAATAATTATCGGCCCGAATAAAATATCACTGAATATATTAATAGATATACCGGTTAATTTAAATATTCTCGTTGCAAAAATAAATGTCAAACGGTAACTCAAAAATATTAATATAATATAATATTAAATAAAACGGGCGTTACAACTCTCCCCCACTTAAAAAGTTTTGTCCTCAAAATTAACTGACTCGAAAAGCTCGGGATAGGAATCCCGCATCTAGCTTTCTAACTCCCACGTCACACTTTCACCAGCTGCTCCTATCCAAACAACTTTAACCAAGGAGATCTCTTTGCCACGAAGAGACTTCACCTCGCGATCTTCGATCCTTAATGGCATTGTCTCCACCGTAAGATTGTCTCGCACTTGGATATCATCCATCTCAATCACATGTGAAGGATCCGGGACATACTTCCGAAGTTGCGACACATGGAACACATCATGCAAGTTCGAAAGTTTTGGCGGTAACGCCACTCTATAATACACTTTTCCAACTTTACTAGTAATTTGGTAAGGACCAATAAAGAGAGGAGTTAGATTCTTCGACTTCAATGCTCGCCCAATGCTGGTTGTAGGAGTAACTCGCAAAAATACATGATCACCATCTTGAAATTCCAAGTCTTTTCTCCTTTTATCATGATAAATCTTTTGTCGGCTTTGAGAAATTCTCATCTTTTCTCTAATCATCTTCACCGTCTCAGTAGTCTCTCTAACCAATTCTGGTCCAAGCACCACACTTTCACCCGACTCATGCCAACACAAAGGAGTTATACACCTCCGACCATACAAAGCCTCGAACGGTGCCATTCCAATACTAGCATGAAAACTATTGTTATAAGTAAACTCAATCAAAGGAAGATATGTATCCCATGAACCACCATGTTCAAGAATACAAGCACGTAACAAGTCTTCCAACGATTGAATCGTCCTTTTCGTCTGACCATCAGTTTGAAGATGATAAGCCGAACTCAACCTCAACTTTGAACCCAAAGCCTCTTTCAAGCTCTTCCAAAATTCATAAGTAAACCTCGGATCTCTATCCGAAATAATACATAAAGGAATACCCTGTAATATCACAATCACATGCGTATAAATTTCCGCCAACTTCAATACGAGATAAGTGATGTTAATAGGAATAAAGTGAGTCGACTTTGTAAGCCTATCAACAATCACCCAAATCGTATCGTGTCCTCTTGGTGTATTCGGTAACCCCATTACGAAATCCATAGAAATGCTATCCCATTTCCATTCTGGAATCTCTAACAGTTGCATCAACCCTGCAGGTTTCTGATGCTCCACTTTAGACTTTTGACAAGTCAAACAAGCATAAACAAATTGAGCCACCTCTCTCTTCATGCCCGACCACCAAAATAGTTTCTTAAATCTTGATACATTTTGGTCGCTCCGGGATGAATACTCAAATTGCTTCTATGACTTTCTTCCAAGATCATTCTCTTCAAATCCACATCACCGGGAATACAAATCCTATCTCGGAACCTCAATACACCCTGAGCATCCAACTTGAAATCTTCATTTTCAGTTTGTCCAATACCAACCAACAAATCAACAAGTTTCATGTCAAGCTTCTAAGCTTCTCTAACACTATCAAGGAAATCATTATTGATCTTTAACATTCCCAAGATAACACTCTTCGGCGTCACTTCTACTACAAGACTCATATCTCTAAATTGCTCAATCAATTCCAACTCTTTCACCATCAAAAGTGACATATGCAAAGTCTTTCGACTTAAAGCATCAACCACCACATTAGCTTTACCAGGATGGTAATTCAATCCAAAATCATAATCTTTCAACAATTCAAGCCACCGTCTTTGTCTCATATTAAGCTCTTTCTGATCGAACAAGTACTTCAAACTTTTATGGTCACTAAATACTTCAAATCTAGAACCATAAAGATAATGCCTCCAAATCTTAAGCACAAAAACAACCACTGCAAGCTCCAAATCGTGCGTAGGATAATTCTTCTCATGAATCTTCAATTGCCTAGAAGCATAAGCAACCACTTTGCCATTTTGCATAAGTACACCACCTAAACCCATCTTAGAAGCATCACAATAAACAACAAACGGTTCTTCAGGATTAGGTAGAATCAAGATTGGAGCCGTTGTTAACCTTTTCTTCAATTCAACAAAACTTTCTTCACACTTGACATCCCACACAAACGCAGCTCCTTTACAAGTCAACTTTTTCAAAGGAAGCACCAACTTAGAAAACCCTTCAATGAACCTTCTATAGTAACCAGCCAATCCTAAGAAACTTCTAATCTCAATAACAGACTTAGGAGTTTCCCATCTCAACACAACATCAACTTTAGAAGGATCAACTGCAATGCCATCACCAAAAATTACATGCCCCAAGAAGCTCACTTCACTTAACCAGAACTCTCACTTTGACAACTTAGCATAAAGCTTCTTCTCTTTCAAAACTTCCAACACGATGCGCAAATGTTCTGTGTGCTCTTCTTCCGATTTAGAATAAACCAGAATATCATCAATGAAAACAACCACGAAACGATCCAAGTAAGGATGGAAAATACGATTCATGTACTCCATGAATACTCCCGGTGCATTAGTGATACCGAAAGGAATCACCGAATACTCGTAACGTCCATACCTCGTCCTGAATGCAGTTTTCTGAACATCTTCTTCTTTCACCCTTATTTGATGGTAACCCGATCTCAAATCAATCTTACTAAACATGCGAGCGCCAACCAACCGGTCCATCAAATCATCAATTCTAGGAAGTGGATACCTATTCTTGATAGTCATTTTATTCAACTGACGATAATCAATACAAAGTCTCATGCTACCATCTTTCTTCTTCACCAATAACACATGAGCTCCCCACGGCGACACACTAGGTCTAACAAACTTCTTCTTGAGAAAATCTTCTAATTGGCTCTTCAATTCTGCTAACTCAGATACGGACATCATGTATGGTTCCATAGAGATAGGTCTGGTACCAGGGACAAGATCCACAAAAAATTCAACTTCTCTTTCTGGAGGTGCACTAGGAATCTCATCAGGGAATACTTCGGGAAAATCGCACACCACCGGAAAGTTTGCTATCACAGCTTGACTCTCCACAGAAAGAGTCGCCATCAACAATAAAACCAACGCCTCATCCTTCATGAACTCATTCAACTGCTTCGTCGACACCAACATAGATTGTTCTTCTTCTACTAAGGAAGAAAACCTCACAGTGTTGTCATAGCAATTTATATGGACATAATTAGCTTTTAACCAGTCCATACCTAAAACCACGTCCAACCCGACAAGCGGTAAACAAACAAGATCCACGACAAAGTCTCTATAAAAGATTGATAAAGGGCAACTTGCACACACAAAAGAAGTAGTAACCGTTCCCTTAGCCGGAACTTCTACCACCATATCTCTATCCAGAGACGACAAAGTGAGACCCAATCTCTTTACACAATCAACAATAATAAAACAGTGAGTAGCACCAGTATCAATAATAGTAATAAGAGGAAAGCTATTAATGAGACTAGTACCTCGAACAAGACCATCCTCGTTTTCCTTCGGAGCACCCGACAAAGCAAACACATTTCCTGCTCCTTGAGTCCTCTTAGGCTTCTTACATTGAGCACTAATGTGACCTCCCTCGCCACAATTAAAACAGACCACATCCTTATGTCTACAATCGCGAGTCATATGGCCCACTTATCCACATCGGAAACATCTCACCTCATTCTCCTTAGCTCTAACATCGCTTCGACAAACATTACGTTTGTGGCCAGGTTTCCCACACTTGTAACAAACAATACTAGCAGGAGCATCTCCCCCACTAGTTCTTCGCCCTTAAAACGCTTTATGTTTCCCTTTACCAGCTGGAGTATCATATGGTTTTCCACGGCTTTGCTGACCTTTGTTTCTCTTATCAAACATAATCTTATAATAAGCATTATTGTCCTCCTCAAAGATCCTACAACTATCAATCAAATCCGAAAAGACACGGATTTTCTGATAACCGACAGCTTTCTTAATCTTAGGACGCAAACCATTTTCAAACTTGATGCATTTAGAGAACTCGCCATTCGGCCCATCATAATGCGGATAGAACTTGGCCAACATAGTGAACCTTGCAGCATAATCAGTGATATACATGCTTCCTTTCTTTAATTCAAGGAACTCTATCTCCTTCTTTCCCCGAACATCTTCCGGGTAATACTTCCTCATGAATTCCCTTCGGAAAACTTCCCATGTCACTTCCTCACCAGCAACCTCAAGCCTCTAGCGGGTTCCAACCCACCAGTCATCTGCTTTAGCACATAGTTTATGAGTACCATAACGGATCCTTTGCACAGGAGTGCAATCCATCACACGGAAGATTCTTTCAATCTCCTTCATCCACGCCAAAGCACCTTCAGGATCATACTTTCCTTGGAAAGTAGGAGGATTCTCTCTTTGGAAGGTTACCAAACTACGAGACCCAGCATTCTCGTCAGCATTCGGCGGGTTTTGGAAAGCCTGAGCCATTGCCTGCATAGCAGTAGCAAGAGCCTCATCATTCCTACCAGTGTTCCTTCCAGCCATAACAACTTCTGCTCAAAACAAAACAAGGATTAGAATCAACAAATAATAATACTTGATTGATAGACGACAACAAACTCAACAACTTGGCCGGACAGACCGACCTGCTCTGATACCACTAACGTAACACCCCAATTCTACCCCTCGTAATTAATAATAAAATCAGAGTTTCAAAATTTCATCCAAACATAAATTGAGGTATCACATATTCGTGTTTTTCATTACTTTGCATTATAATGCACATCACAAAATCAAAAGTCTGATATACCAATTCATAACATAAATCATCATATAAACATATGACTAATCACAGCACAGGGGATGTGTTCTGAAATGTACGTATCATCATGTTATCATCAATACATAAAGTCATAAGATAGTATACATAAACTATCCTATCAAAATAATAACATCGCCCAAATCCCGAGTGTTACTACTATCAGAGCAGAGCAACTCAAAATAAAGAGACTCGAGCTAATCCTCATCATCCTTGCGGATCACCTGCACGTTACCAATATAAAGGCAACGGCGAAAAAAGTAAAGGGTGAGATACTCCAAAACATATAATTAAAGGCATGATAAAATATATAAATAGTTTTGGAATCATAAATGATATAAGATTAATAAGATTATGTCAGCACATATCCAAATCTCACACACTTTAAATCATCATTTAGTGTATAAAATCAACACTTTAATTTCGTCACGTAATCATCATAATCATACTAAAACAAGACATAAACTTCATCGCCATAAACTCATATCGTCGCTTTACCGTCATGTTATATTCATCACTTACTCATCATGAAATTATCGCATCATATTTACTTTATATTCAACACAAAAATCATCATAAAATAAAGTATCATATATCATCGCAATTCATCATAAGCCATGAAATAAAACTCAACGCCAAAAGACTCAAAAATAAACATAATCGACTCCATGAGACACGACTATGTTATGCATGTGGTACCCATCGCTATGTCCATAATTAGGGACATTCGGCATAAAAGCCCATCGTTGCTTTGGCATAAAAGCCCTCGTCGCTTGGCATAAAAGCCCTCGTTGCCAATGTAATATATGTGACTCGACAACACGACATCACAAACACGACATAACAAAATATCATCATCTCACATCAAAATTGGTATAAAACCCACGTCACCATATTCATCCACATCAAGATAAACATATCATTGCATCACATATCATCAAGTATTCATTATAAATAAACCGTCGCAAATATCATATTTAATCACACCACATAATTTTCAAATAATTCACTAAATTTAAAACACGGAAAAATAGTCAAACATCAATAATCATCGCAAAGTCATTCACAATAATCAACATCAATTATAATCATTAATGTCGCAATCGGATTGTCCATAGGCGACTTAAACCGACTAAAATGCAACCCGGTTCAACTTAACCGTAAATTCACTTATTTCGGGTTACTCCGTTAAAAACTCGTAATCTCGAAAAACTAACCTCACCACGATGTTCTACACGTCAAAATTAGCTAGTACGTCATTTTTCGTTCAATTCGGAGCAACTAGCTTCGTCGCCAAAATTACCGAAATTGGGAAATCAGAACATAATCGGGTTACAAATTAAATCGGCTAACTTATGTCATATTTGTATTTAATTAATATAAATATTTAATATATTAAATTAAGAAAATAAAAATAAAACATTAATTAATTAATTTTCTAAACTTGGTTTCAATTCTATACTGCAAGTTTTTTTTTGTAAACGTAATATACTGCTAGCATAGTCTTCTAACTTCATCAATTTAATATACTTTAACATAGTTTTCTAACTTCATCAATTTAATATACTACTAGCATAGTTATAAACTTCATTCAAGATATACTGCTAGAATGGTCTTCTAACTTCATCAATTTAATATACTTTAGAATAGTTCTTTAGCAAATTTAACGTACTGCTAGTTCTTTAGCTTTTTTTCTAAACTATACTTACTGTTATTTCTTTTTTGTTTTTCTAAATTATACTTACTGTTATTTCTTTTTTGTTTATAAACTAAACTTAATTAATATAATTTAGTTTTTCTAATTTAATTTCTATTAACATAACAATAATTCTACAACACTAACACCTAAATTAACTCTCCTAGTTTATCTTAACAAATCTCAAGAACCCTAACATCAATTTTATCCCAAATCAAAATATACCAAATCAAACCCTAACTATAAGCATTAGAAAATCAAACCCCTTACCTTAGATGTTTGAATGATTCTTGATGTTCCAACCAACCCAAAACCCAAGCTTTGTGTTCTTGTTCTTCTCTTCCTCCAAGACTCTTTCTAGTTCTCTCTAAGTGTGTTTTAGTGTTATGACACAAAATAAGGAAATTATGGGTTTGGTTTATTTCTACTACTAAGACCATAGGGTATACACCTAATTCCCTCTAATTTGCAATTACACCCCCAACTTGTCTTGCTATTAATAACACTAAATAATCTTATTAACCCAAATTATTAAAATAACTCCAAATAATTAAATATCGGTCCGAATAATATTTTACCGAACCGAACAAAATAAAAACCGAACCAAACAAAATAATTACCGGTCCCTCAAAATAAATACCGGACCAAATAAAATAATTACCGGTCCCTCAAAATAAATACTGGACCGAATAAAATAATCACCGGTTCCTCAAAATAAATACCGGACCGAATAAAATAATTACCGGTTTGAATAAAACATCGTCGAATATATTAACAGATATACCGGTTAATTTAAATATTCTCATCGCAAAAATAATCGTCAAACGGTAACTCGAAAATATTAATATAATATAATATTAAATAAAACGGTGCGTTACAATCTTCCTATGTTTCCCAAATAGTTGGAGTTGATACCAATTGATGAATGGTGCAGTGTTGGATTTGTAATCCCGTTTTCCCTAGTCAAGTCTTGGTTCAATTGTTTTTCTCCATGTTGATTGTTTTGATTTTGGGTTTGCATGATCTGAAGCCTCTATCCTAGGTCCCCCAGTAAGGTCTTCACTCATATGACGAAAGTTCCGTCTCCCTTTATGTGCTGAGGTAGAATCATTTGCAAGACATCACCCTTTGCAGTGACGGTATTATTGTTGTTGTTTGTTTCCCAGAAAACTAGACAAGGGCAATATCTTTTCTAAGAAGTGTTGAAATATTTGTCAACTTTTTGGGTTTTCTCTCGCCAAGTGTTGGGTTTGATTTAAAATCCTCATAATTTTGATTTCTTACTGTATTATTTGACTTCTTAAATCCTCAAGTAAAGTTGAGATAATGTTTATCTTTGAAAGATGTTATTCCCCATGTGGTTTCATAATTTCTCCCCAGGGAAGTTTATGTAATCATCACTCTAGGTATTGAAGCAGGGATTAATTTGAAAGCACACTGTAACAAGAATACGGTAATATGACTTCTATGAAGCTTGCTAATTTTTTGAGTTAGTATCACACTATCTTTTTGTACAAATTTTTTCTTTTTTTGTTTCAACATCTTTTCAATACAAGTTTTTAAACTTCAAGACAAACATGAGCTTTGTATTATAATTATCATTCTTAGAATAAACATTCTTTGCATATGAGCAAGCGCTTAAACATCGAGTAAGTTTGCATAATGAGCATCAGATGAAAATTTGATCATCTCAAGGGACAAATTGCTTCAGAATACCATTTAAAGGTAAATCATTTGTGAAAATGGTTTTAACCTGGGGAAAATATTCTGTTGATTGTTGAGTAAAAGAATACCAGTTTGAGAAATGATCTGAAGTAGATTGCAAAAGTTGATCGCCCGGAGTCTCTATCAAGCAGCAGTGCATTACTTTCAGTTGGTCCTAAGGGACATATTGCTTCAAGTATTTGCTCGAGAATGAAACAGTTCAAGCCGAGTAGTATGGTTGTGAAGTAACCTACTTTCAAGATATGATCCAGCCACTCTAAGGTTACGTTGTCTTCAAAAATCTCTCTGTGAGCATGAGGTAAGAGAAAAGATTTGTCAAGATTCTGTTGAGCAGGGGAAAGCGTGTCGAATACTCCGTCGAGTAGGTATTCAGCCAATCTGAGGCATTCAAGTCGGGATTTCATCCCTCAAAGTGCAGTCAAACTGAGGCAGTTATACTAATATTTGACAAAATCTCTCTGAGAACGCGTTGGTCAGAGGAGAATCTTCCCAGAATTTGAAGATGTATGGGTATTCACTCAAGCATTGTTGAAACTATTTCCAACTTTGGTCATCCAGGGGAAGTGTTCCAAAGTTCATAACACTGGGGCAGATTGTCTTCAATAGTATAAATCTCAAAAAGCCCTCTCGAGGCAATTTTCTGCAAAAAGCCTTACAGACTGGGGCAAGAATTTATGTAAGGGCTTTCTCTTTTCTTCAGTGGTTGATCAGGTCAAGGCCATACGCGGGCTAAATGACCTATGAATTTGAAAATCATGCCAAGAAGTCAGGGTTGTTATCTTCGACTTATCAGGGACTCAAGTCCACTTACTGATATCCTTTGTCCTAAGTCAAGGATATTATTCCCAGTTGAAGTTTGGATTGTTATCCTTAGTAGGATATGAGCAATAACGCAAAGATTATTTGGGGTTGTTTACTCGTACAAGACGCGAGGGAAATATTGCTTCCTAGGGGGATGCCTCCTCCCAATAAAAGACCTGTTGCTACTTGACAAAAATCTGTCTACCAAAGGGTTTCTCTTCGAAGATATTTTCTCCCCAGTGAAGCATACTCATTTCTCTACAGGAGGAGAGTGTTCTTTCTCCCTGGAAATGTAGAAGTTTGTTTTAAGTCAAGATGATTCTTTTTCATCGGACTGTAATTTATTTTTATAGCATCTTCTTTAAAGTCCACTTTTTAGTAGCATTCCTCCTCGGAGTCGACATATTGAAGTTGCAATATTACATCACGGTTCTTACTCTGTGATTGATAGTTCAAATTGTTTATTCTTCAATAAGGCTTTCCATTCCAAACAGGGGCATGTTGCCCCAACTTCTGTTTTGCAAGTACTGTTGGTCTTTCATGACAAGAAGCACACTAACAAATGAATCAAGAAGGGTCTATATGTGACCAACATGAGGATTTTCGTATAATGAGATCCAATTTCCCCAGTGGAACTATTTATTCTTTTCCCAATGGAGAAAGTGTCATATCTCTCAGGTGAGGTGTACAGGAGAATTCCAATCACAACTCTTTCATTACCAATGGTAGAAGATTTTGTTGAGTTGTCCCTAGTGGAGTTTCTATCCCGGGATGTTTGTTTCTTCCCCAATAAGAATGGACGCATTCGCCTAAACAAGGACGCCAGACAACTAGACATTGAAGAGATACTGAAAGACTCTTAATCATAAAAATTTAGCTAGACATGTGGGCAACAACTCTATTCTAGGAAAGAAGATTCAGTTGGACCTTCTTCCCGAATCAGGGTTCGTATGCCTTATAATGCAAAGCTCTTCATCTAGTCGATTGGCTTACTTGTAATATAATCTATTTTCTTAAGATTTCATTTCAATGCTTTGAAGATCAAAATCTAAAAGCTTTGCGTGGAAGTTTAGGATTTATATCCTATCATACTTGGGTTTATCAACATCTTCGACGGAGGTCCATGGGATGATAAGGTGTGATATAAGGATGACATTGTGAATTTGTTATGATCAAGGGCATTATCATTCTCAATTGTTTGATTGCTTGTATTGCAAGTTAGCTTGGAGGTGAGAAGTAAAATTAAAGTTTTCTTCAAGACATGGTACTTTGTGAGATCACTGGTTATTGAGTCAAAGACCTATAGATTGAATTTCAAATATTAAATCATGATTCAAAGAACAATTTTGGTGGGTTCATTGTTATGTTTGTTGCTCGCAAGGTAAACGGTTACTAATTGATTGGTTTTGTTAATTGAAGATTGGTTTAGAATTGTTCATCCAAGTTTCATTTGTGTTCCAAGTTAAGATTCAAAGGAAATTCATATGGAATATGAGTTGCAGATTGTAAAAACCACCATGGTTCACTCAAGTTCACCTCTGATTCAAAGTTTATTGCAATTTGAAAGTATATCCCAAGGGATTGTCTCGTTACATTCACCAAGGCACATTGAAAAGTGGAAATATGCCTTCACCGTATGTTGCTTTCAGCTATTGAGATACGTAAGGAGCATATATTTCTGAGATAAAATTACAAGTTAAAAAATCCGAATAACATTCTTCATACAATTTTCAATGTTCATTCAAAATTCAAGTTTGAACCAAACCCCCGTAAACCTCTTTCTGCTAATAGCTTTTTGATTCAAATTTTGAACATAAACTCTTGATTCAAATAATCCCAATAGGCAAAAGTCATCACCATTTAGATGACCAAAATAAACCATTACAAAATTATCAAGGAAATTATACAAATTTTTTGGTTCCAAGCCTAATTCTAAATCGATTCTTCAAGCCTTCGAGTTGCCTCGTTTCATCTTCATGAGTTTTCCCCAAGCTCCAAGAACAAAATAGAATTTCTAACAATAAACAGCCCTGCACAATTGGAAATTTAGTTCAGAAATTAGCATCACAAAACCAATCCAAATTGCTAACTGACGAAAATATCTCAGCAACTTAAAACAATTTAAAAGAAGCAAAAATCTTCCAAATCCCAATCTTCTGGTCAAGCGAAAGGATTGCTAAAAAATGTAACTTTGCAAAAGTCGAAGAATTCAGAATTTGAAAAGCCAAATTATAGTGAAATCAATTTGAAGGAGGTCAATAGGGAAGAAGATTATGAAACACATCTCAAACAAACAAGCGGCGATGACAGTGTATCCAGAATTTCTATCACAAATACAATTCATCAAGAAGTTAGGGACCTCCCTGCTAATATTCCAGAAAGCATTACTGAGACATATATTGAGAATGACTTGAAGTCAATTAGTCCTGTTGCCTCCCATAGTATTGAATTGTCTGCAGGGAGAGCTTGGAAGCCTGCTCCTAGTTTCAAGGCGAAGTCTTTATTAGAAATTCAACTGGAAGAGCAAAAAAAAGCCACAGACAGAAATACCTGCAATCGAGGCTGCTACTACCGTCAATCCCCTCAGTGTGACTACTCCCTGGGTTGGAATTGTGGCCAATCCAGACCCTATCAAGGTGTCTAGTCAAAATCATAAAGAAGCAGGCAATACCGAAAATCTGGGAAAAACAAAAACTTCTCAACATAGTAAGAGCAGGAAAAGTCCATTACATGATCTATTGGCAGAAGACATAGAGATTTTTAATGAAAGAGATGGCACAAGTCTAGACAACATATTATTCTCACAATATATATATATATAACCATTCTAGTAACCTGCTAACTGTTCCCTAACCAAATCCCAACTGTTATAACTAATTTCTAACAGTTTTCTAATTAACTCTCATAAACTAACTTTCAACAGCTATCTTAACCTCCATTTAATCTGAACTTACCTCACTCTTAACAGTAGCCTAACAAAATTACTAACTAACTTATAGTTTTAACAAACTTAGTTCCAGCTTATAACTAACTTCAAACCAACCTTCCAGCTCACATAACAGAATTCTAAATCCCTCAACTAACTCTAACCGAATTCTTGACCGCTTAACCAACTCCTAACTAATCTCTAACAGCTTACTAACAACCTACTAACAGAATTCCATAACTTCTAACAAACTTTATAATTGTTTTAACCAACTCTCATCCATCTATATAACATAAATTCAGAGTTACAGAGAGGGATGGAGACACGATTCAACACACACAAATTCATAGAGAAAAGATATTAGAATTCCTCACCAGAGATAGATTCATTATTCACACTCTCTGAAGAATCACACCAGAAAAACTTTAGAAAAGCTCACCAAGAACTCTTCTCTTCTATCCATTCCATCAATCTTCACCTTCATTATTCTTCACTCTCTAGAGAAATCACCACAGAAAATCACAAAAACTCTCTCAAATTATCTCTTATCCCCTCATCTTCATCATTCTTCCATTCATAGAAGAATCACCACATAAAAATATCTGGAAAAAAACTCTGTCTTCTTCATGCATCTTCATCTGCACCATTCTCTCCCCGAGACTTCAATCAACTGCAAGATATCTGCAACCATTCCATCACCTTCTACAAAACGTTGTTGCACCTTTCATCATCATCTTCAACTTCTCAACACGCATCATCAACTTCATTCAAGAGAATACACAAAGTCACTGGAAACGAAAGATTGATTCACAGAGGTAGAAGAAGAACATAGAATAAGAAGAAGAGAAAGATTTAGCAGAACTTATGCATCATAGGAAATGCACCATAATCTCCATCATCGAGGTAGGTGGCACGATCCTTTTCCTTGATCTCTTAGCACCACAATGTGGTTTAGGACTTGCTGGATATTTCCCCTTTGCTTGTGGATTGAAATCACACTTCTTCATGGTTCAATCACCATTTGTGAGCGTCTTAGTGTTTTCTTCCATGAACTAGATTTGGATCACAATGAGAAATCAGGGAAAACAAGGTTGAGATTTGAGTTAGGATACGTGTGTAGAAATCTTTGGTTGCAATGAAGATGATTTTGCATTGGTAATTCAGACCAGAGAAGGAGGTTAAATTTTAGTTTGCGTCATTTGCGAACAAGAGAGAGAAGAAGATCGGGTCTCCATGTGAAGTCGAACTATCTTCTGTAAACCCAACTTAAAACGCTGTGTTCGGTTTCATCTTTTCTTTCTCTAAATTTCTTTTAATTTAATTTCATTAATATTTTTTGTTTTAGATAATTGAATTAATAAAAATTTGGTCAATAGCATATTGGATGAGGACTAAATTGAACATGAGGGTATAATGGACCACCCTTGTCCTAGGCCCAAAGAGAAATTTTTGTTAGCTTTCTGATTTGTAAAAAAAAACTGTTTGTGGACCAAGTCTAATGGACTTAACACCAACTTGCTTATACATACCACTTCCTTCTTATGTAATGCACCCCGAGTGTTTTCTATTAATTTTTTTAATAGTTTTGTGTGATATTTCTATATGATTTTGCTTAGTTTTGTTGTTATTTTAGACATGTTTTTGGTAGATTTTAATTCCAATTTTCTGTGAGATTTTGGAATAAAAAGATACTTGAGTTTGAGAAGATTTCAAAGCAAACGAAGAGTATGAATTTTTATCAAGGAAGTTTTATGTAGAGTTTTCTCTTTGCTTGCATGGTTTTGAAGAGGCAACAGACCTTCTCCGTTCGGTATTATCGTGACCTCAATTCATCCCTCATTTCGCAGTTTATCACGTTTCTTTACTGCTTTTCTAGAAATCATGAGAAGTATGTCTTTACTACAATTCATGCACGCAAACATCAGGTAGAATTCCTTTGAAATTATAACTTTAGGTCTAACAACACGCGATAACATTAGGTTTATAAATAGGCTAGTCTCCTCTTTGACTTTTCTTTCCACATTTCGCATATGCATTTAAATCAAAAATTTCTTTTTTTTACAAACTTCAAAATACTAAAAATTTACTGACGAGAATCATATCTTCGTTAAGTATGTGAGACGATAAGCGGGTTTCTTCTCCACTTTATTGTTCTCTTAGTATAAGCTTTGGTATGGTTCAAGTCTCAAAGACTCATTTCACGAATAAGTCGAAAAATGGCTAAAATCTCTCCCTTGAGATTAACTAGTTGTTATCTACAAGCAAAAAACAACGACAAATACAAACTCCTTTTGCCTTCGGGCTTTTCTTCCAAATTTTTTTTAGAAAGAGCATGTTAATTCACTTCAGTGCTGACGCGTAAGTCTCCAAAGGTCGAGTTGCGGCAGAAGGAGAAATTAATATCGTTCATTACAAACAAACCAATTCAAACCTTTTTTGTGCGCCCAGGCACATTTTCTCCAAACTTTTTTCAGAAAGAATATGTTAATTCACTTCTGTGCTGACGCGTGAGTCTCCAAAGGTCGAGTTGCGGCAGAAGGCGAAATTAATACTGTTCATTAAAAAATGCAAACAAAAAAAAGCATGAGCCGAACTACGGCTGCTCTGATTCCTTAAAAGGGATACGTAGGCATTGAGGTAGGGCCCAAGCGAGCACAACTTTTATTTTCCCTACATTCTTTTCTCTTTTATTTTGCATGCATTCTCCCCTCAGTAGTATAATAAACAGTAAGCATAGATTGAATACACCCATAAGATAGACAACAAGAGTGGATACCGTAGAGTACTACGAGCGTGTGGGGTGCTAATACCTTCCCCTCGCGTAACAGACTCCCTTACCCGATCTCTCGGTCGCAAGACCGTGACTTCTCCCTTCTCAGGTTTTCTCGATGTTTACCTTTCCCTACATGTGGGATAAAAGACGTTCGATGATGACTTCATTGTTTGATGATTTTCAGCCGGTTGTTTCAGTAGTCTCGTCATTATGGGAGATAGTTCATTGTTGAGATTTGTTACTCCAATGAATGGTAGTCTCGTCATTATGGGAGATAGTTTTTGTTGAGATTTGTTACTCCAATGGATGTTAGTCTCGTCATTATGAGAGATAGTTTGTTGTTGAGATTTATACTCAGATGAATGATAGTCTCATCATTATGGGAGATAGTTCATTGTTAAGATCTTGTTACTTCGATGAATGGTAGTCTCGTCATTATGGGAGATATTTCGCCATTGAGATTCACTTTGCTCTAAAGAAGTTCATATGTTCCAGTCATAAGTACTGATGCTAATCGCTTGTTGCCTACCCTAATATTGGTATTTTCCGGTATTATCTTACCCCTTCTTTTCCCGTTGGGTCGACGCTACTTTTTTTTGCTACCTTCTATGTGAGTGGATAGTTCGCATTTATCTGTCGATCGCTGTTATACATTGCATTTTCCTTATATATTTGAGTTAATGATGCTTTATCTCCTCCTTGGGATTTACCCCAATAGATTTGAGTCTTTTGTTCACCAGTGATTTATTTTCCTGGTCGGATTTCCTTTTGATCCTTTATTTTATTTTCTGCTTCCCCAATGGTGTCTTGTGTCACCTTTGGATTTATTTGTTTGCATGCACAATCATAAGCATTGCATGGCATCTTAGGGCCAAAAATAAGGCTTGTTTTATATTTAAGTATCTTCAATTGCGTCGACACAAAGATTTTAACCTTCGTATCTCCGGATAGAAGACACTTAAATAAGGACAGCTGTTGTACCCCAATTTTTGCCCCTAAGATTTCTCTATCATCTCATATTAACTCAATCATATCAAGATCACACTAGGGTTTAGTTCTTCTCACTATCTTTAGGTTTTCTCATGAGGGATCACCAAGCACTTTGATTTGTATATGGTGGTCATATTTGTCTTGTGTTGATTAACTTTTAACTAATAAATACAATGAATGTTTGCTTTAAATGATGATACTATAGGTGAAGGCACAACACATTTCATCAGGTTGATTCATAGGTTCATGAGTTTATTTCCATGCCTTCTTCAACAAATCTAAATTGAGATTCAAGCTTCATCATTGAGAATTATTTAAAGTAATATCATGAAAAAGTTTACTATGATTCATCATGCCTCAATTTGTCAAAGGAAATCAAAAGATGCAAGATTTGATTGAAGAGGTTTGACCTAATTGGACAAGTTCTTGATTCCTTGATCACAAGTGCATAACTCTCTCAATTCTTACTATTTGTAAGTGGTTATTGTTGCTATGAGTTCTTATTATCATCCACAACAACTTCTATTCACATGGAAAAAGTAATTGTGCAACAAAGATTGTTAAAATTGAAAGGGGTTTCCAAGTCATTTTGGTGTTCTAGGAGCTAGGTTTTAAACTTCTAAGGGCTATATATTGTTCATCTTTTGATATTTTTGAGTGATTCCAAAGATATGCTTCTCTTTAAAGGTTTATCAACCAACCACTTCAAAAGTTTCAAGCAAATTTTGTGTGGAATAATCCTAATGACGGAGAAAGATTACAAGTCCTCTAGACAGGCCATCAAATTCCCTTATGTGACTTCAAAAGGTAATAACTTAATCAATTTTTATCTCCTTGAGCCTATTATTTTTCCACAATGATCTTAAGAATTTGAACTTCAAATTTTCTTTCATGTGCAAAGCTTGAAAATGGTTAGAAGATGCCTAAAAAACTCAAAAGATTATAGTTCACGTCATGGATTTTTACCAATTTCAAAGGATCATAACTTGTTCAATATTTGTAACTTTTGAGTGAAACAAGTTTCACAATACTCTTTAAGGAGTCCACTTCAAGCTATCATCAATGATCAAATCTCAATTTTGATGGAAGACCTTGTTTGGAGTCAAAACATTAAAGGGCAATTTTTTTAGAAAAACTTAGAATTTTTCTAAGTACAAAAAGTCAGCGCATTTTTCATGGTTTTGACCAAACACAACTCCTAGATCAAGAATCCAAATGATATCTCTCTTTGAACATTGTAAATATTGTGACCTTATTTTTCAAATGCTTCAAGAATTATGCCCTAAGACCTCTTGAGTTGTGAAAACCATGGATTCAAAGTTGGTACCTTGGAATTAAAGTTTCACTTGCATTCAGATTGCAATTTCCATAATGTGACTTCTAATCATCAAATTACCACGTGTGTTTCACTTAAACATGATCAACAAAGATAATTGTATTAGTTAGAGTGACAAAACGCATCAATTAGATGAGTTTTGATGCACATGGGAACACACTTTGCTCGTGATCACAGATGTGCACAAATTCATTTGAATTTGCATCATTCACCCCTCCTCTTGATCCCATTCACTTCTCCCATAAATACAGACTCTATTCCACTCATTTTTGCAAGCTTGAACAACCAAAATCACCTCGTCAAACTCCCTCCATAACTCACTTTTCTGAGATTTCGAATTCCTCTTTTCTCCATATTTTAATCCAATTTCTTTGTTGATCCTTCATCCTTGAACTTCAGTGAAGCTAACAGAATAAGAACCAAGCCTTGAGGTGCCCTAAATCGTGCTTGCCAAGTCGAATTACAGAGAAAGTTCATCTGACTTCGTTCAGGTAGTTTAAGGCATTAAATCTTCTAACTCAAATTACTTGAATGGTTTATGATGTTCACTAATGCTTGCTATTAACTCAATTTCGGTGAATCAAAGCATTTGATGCTTCTATTTTCGAATTCAAAAATTTCAAAACATCTATGGTTTATTCCAAATCGAGTAAGTTGTGTTTTATATAAATTTGGAACGAGGATATGGTTGTGATCAGCTTGAAGAGACGCGTATGATGATACCACTATGAGCGTCTAAATTTAAAGATTTAAGAATAATGATTTCGCCCTAGTTGCTGGGTAGCTGGAGGTTGAAGATGACCTACGTGGCTTCTTCAACCAATGAGAGCATGACAATTGAAATATTGTGATTGGTCTGACTTTCGTGACTTCAGTGCCAGCTTGTTGACCGTGGATCACCATATATCATTACTTTCAAGTCGTTAGATATGCCAACGTGTTTTAATGAACTAGATCCAATACCTCATATCATATCTGATTTATTTATTTTTACAAAATTTGTTTTAAATTTGTTTTAATTTCAAAAATTCATAACTCTCTTGTTTTTTATTCAAAAATTATGAAAAAAATATACAAAAATACCTTGAATTATTTATGACTTTGTGAATATTTTTTCAGATTTTTATTTTAATGTTTGAAATTTTTCATGATTTTTGTACTGTTTACCTTATTTTAGTTATTTTAAAAATACTTTCTGGCCTTTTTAAATTCTGAAAAAATTATGGAAGGATCCAATGATCTCTTGACAAATATTGGGACCTCATTTTATTTTTATTTCTGACTTTACTATTTTTCACAAATTTTGGTTTATTTTTCTTATTTTCTCCAAATTTTAAAAATAGTTTCTGACTTTAAAAAATTCTGAAATTTTTTGTCAACTATATTAAATCATGTTTGACCTCTGACTTTTTTTAGGATTTTTATTTTGTATTTTAATATACTTTATGTTTTTTACCAATTAATTTCCTTTTTATTAACCATTTTAATTTTGTTTTATTAAATATTATTTTATTATTTTATTATTTTTTATTTGGTCCTGACTTGGAGTTCATTTGGTGACAAATTCCTCAACCTCATTGGATCTTGGATGTTGATAGGTTGAGAAACCAAATCCACCAAAATGGATGAATGATGTTGATGATATTTGAAACCCTAATTTCATATAATACATCCTCTCCCTCTTCATCTTATCCCTTTCTTACTTGTACTATAAGTTGTTAGAATATGATCTACATATCATTTCTCTAAACATATGGTACATAGATTGCTATTAACCGGCCTCAAAATAGGTGCTACTTCTATATAAGTCCACTTACGATTGCTTAACATAGCGCTAAATTTTGTCCCGATTTAAGAAATGATCATTCGTGGCCCAAACCTATGTTTGTAAGCCCAAGTATGTTTAATTTGAAACCTTTGATCCAATAATTTTGAGGTTAATTATTGGGAGGCTTTGGTCTTATCAATCCTCTAATGAATCTTCATAAACTTTGGTCTAAGTGAATCATTTAAACATCGTTGATTATTTGTTGCTGCCTCGAGAATTTGCAATGAATGATATATTTGACAAAAAGAAAATGAAACTTGTTGTTGAGAGGCTTTGATTTGATCAATCTTCTAATGAGTTTTCAAATGCAAGATTCAAGATGGTCATTTAACTAACCTCTAATTTCTAACTCATTAACAATTGACTTTATTTGATGCTTTTACTTTATGTCTTTATTTTAAGCACTATTTATCTTAGCATTTACATTTCATGTTGTTTTCATCTTTGCTCACTTGAGCATTTATCTTTATGTCATTTTTATTTTGCTCACTTGAGCTTTTATTTTCTTTTTGAAGATACCTAATAATGAACTTGAACAATAAATTTTTTTAAGGTTTCTTGGACTATTTGGTTACTATCCTCGGCATGATGGATTTATGGATTTCTTGGACTTAGGATTAGAGACCTTGACTGTCCTTGAGACCTTGTGACTTCTATTGTTATTTTCTCTGGAGTTCTTGGTGTTTACCTAGACACATTAGGTTGTTTTTTCTTTGTGTGCAGGTTATTCTGATTATATTCTTTGCTTGTGATTGGGAATTCATCTGTATACAACCGTTACTCTGCCCAATTTTTATGAAGACGTAATGCATTTGAAGTTTGGTATCCTAAAGAGGTTTATCATCTTTGCTTGTTTGGTTTTAATCCAAAGGACGTGAATTCTACATTGACTCATTGTGTCAAGTGTTGGCTTCTTGTTAGTTAGACAGTTCTTTTCCCTAGCTTTTACCTTATGCTTTATAATAGTCCCTTCATCTCCTCCCATCTTCTTTAATTTCAAAAAATCGTCTCCCTTCTTTTCAAAACTATTCTTGTTTTCTAAACTTGAACCGCTTTCATAATAAACTTGTACTTAGGTCCATGTATTTTCAAAATATTTTTTTAATCAAACTTTAAATAACTTAACAATAATTTGAAATTTTTGTGAGAAGACTAAAAGTCAATCAATCTCATTCAAACCATTTTTCCATTTTGGCTTTTTACCTTAAACTTTTCTTAAAAGATTAGAGTCATGTCAATCCTTGTAGTGATGCGAGCTACTATACTTATACGATATGTAGTGAAGTGAGATGTTTTCCACTTAGGTGTTGAGCGAGGATTTATTGATTTTAAAATCCAAGCTATATCCTCCACTTTGAGATGACGCAAATTCTCCTTTCTTATAATCGATAGTAAGTATGTTCTTCTAGTCGGATACAACGATGACATATTTTCTCTTAAAATTAACCAACACATTTGTGTTTTAAAATTTTTAAAGGTGAACTACGAGAACCCTGATCCCCTATTGCACAGAAAGTGGTGCATAGGAACTAAAGGTTCACAACGGCGACAGGTGCAAAAATTGTAAAAAATATTTATTTTCCCATCTCCACCATATATTTTTGTATACAACACTTATAGCCAAAATACACAAATTTTCAAAGCCGTTCATGCGGAGTACCGTAGATGTTTAGGGTGCTAATATCTTCCCTTTGCATAACCAAACTCCGTACCTAGATTCTCTCCCCCTCTTTTTGGGTTATTCACTCTTTTCCCATTCCTCTGGAAACAATAAAGCGCGGTGGCAATTTTTATTTGATTTGTGCGAATTAAATCAATCTAATGGCTTAGTATTAACATTTTTACTGCTACAATAACTTGTCAGGCTACAGGTGCAAGGGGTCTTCCTTTGCAAATGGAAACCGAAGTTTTCTCGCCCTCTCTTCAACCCACTCAACATAAGGTCCATAGGATGTCAGCTCCGTCTACCCGAAGAAATATTCACCTTTTCTGAAGATTTTGGTCCAAGCCATCACTACCTTCTTTAGCATCTCAAGATCTTCTCCTTTCTTGCAAAACACTGATTCACTGATTTCGCTGCTTTTAAGAGGACTCTGCATAGCATACCCTAGCTGGCGTAGGGAAAGAACTGAGTTATAGTTAATTACTCCATGTGTCCCAATGAGAGGGACATTGGACAAACTTCCACAACTGGTAATAACTACAATACTATCAAGTTGATGCCTATACAAAGTTATGTCAAAATATGTGAGAGCCATGAGCTTCATGGCCCATGTACGAGTGCTTAGGGTATCCATGAATGATCCTTTGGTCGGTAGATAATACATGAACCATTTGTACAACAATGGCATGCAACATACCACAACTGCTTTCTTACCGTACCTGGAATGGATAGCAAAGCAAGTGTTGGCCAGGATAGTCGGTACCAGATTTGGGTTGATGAACATGCAAATAGATGCCAGATCTACTAACTTCTTAACATCAGGAAAAATAACTAGACCATAAACCAAAACAACTAGAAGAGCGTTGAACTCAACCCACTGATGCTTAGTTACCATTTCTCTAACTTTACATATAAAAAAATCCTTAGAGATACCACAAGTTGTACCTCTCTTCCTCCAATTGCCTTTAATATCACTCAGGCTCAAATAAGGTGCCTTAGCGATGACATCATAATCGGGTTCATTTGGAACACAGGAAAAGGGAATAGGATCAGTGACTTTGATCCTCGAAATATAAGAATACTCCTCGAGAGTTGGCGTTAGTTGATAATCCTGGAATGTGAAACATCGCAGTTCTGGATCATAGAATTGTAACAAAGTGTGAAGAGCTCTATCCTCCACCTGAACATCCAACACAGGTAAAATATCATCGTACTATTTGCTAAAGGCTAGTGAATTTGGATAAACCACCGCCCTACCCAAATCTTTCAAACGAGGCCAACTGGAAGTACCAAACTTGTAACCGAACACGTCTCTAGTGTCTCTCTTGACAACATCATGTTCATGGTTTCTTTCCATTTTTTATACAGACGTCTACTTTGAAACACCCTGAAAATGTCTTTTGTAAAAATAAATATGCCATGAAGCAAGGTGCAATAATTCATGGAATCAAGGTTTCCAACATCGAAAATCTTATGTGTTGTTTCTAGATGTGCCGGGAATATCAAGATCAATTGTTCAGAACATAAACCATAGAAAACCAAGTCACTAGGCAAATACGGTCACCAAAATAACAAGATCACCATCAGAACAAAATCACCATTTGTACCTGTAAATATTATCCCCCCCACTCACGGGTAAAGACTAAGTCAGGGTAAGCCAATAGTAACTCAAAAACACGGGTCTGTCTAGAAGCACTATTATCAAGCCACAGACGTGGATGACGATAACACCCATTTCAACCTCATCTGAGCATAGATGACATGAACACGCTGGTAGGACCTTCGTCCAGTATCCGTCATGTTCTACTCTATTCCTAGGTTCCCTAGATAATGCACTCTAGCTTGGGTACTGGGTATTTTACCTTAATAGTAACACCCACCCAACATGGAGAACAAGAATCCAGTACAATAAATAACCAATATGGAAAGCAATAAAATGCAATGCAAATATATGCTCAGATAATCATGTATAAATGAATAAACTGAAAGCATACAAATAAACACCAAAAGAAAAGAAAATAAGAGCTAGGAGAGACTCTGGGATAGACCAGCATTTGGTCGACTAATCCCCAGTGAAGTCGCCAGCTGAAAAAACTGGATGAACTATCAACTGATAATGAAATTAATGAAGTATCCATCGAACATTTTTTATCCCACAGGAAGGGAAAGGAAAACATCGAGTAAACCTGAGAAGGGTGAAATCACGATCAAACGACCGAGAGATCGGGTAAGGGAGTTTGTTACGCGAGGGGAAGGTATTAGCACGCCACACGCTCATAGTACTCTACGGTATCCACTCTTGTAATTCTAATCTAATGGGTGTGGTCAAAGTCTATGTCTAAGGTTTAAGTAAAAAGAAAGAGGGAATGCATGCAAAAGAAAAGGAAAAGAAAGTGTGGGGAAAAGAAAGAGATTTTTACAAAGATATGCTCGATTAGCCCCATAAAAAGCCTCCGCCTACGTATCCCTTTTAAGGAATCAGAGCAGTCGTAGTTCGACTCAGTTGTTATCGTGGGTTTGTATTTTTAGTTGAACAATGTTAAATTCAATCATTCCACGCTGCTCAACCTTTAGAGACTTACGACCTGTAGTGGAAAGGAACTAACATGCTCTTAGAAAAGAAAAGATGATTGGTAAAAAGGAAGGAGTTGATTGGTGTTTTTTACCTTAAGAAAGGATTCAAGTTGTTAGAGAGAGTTTTTATTAGTTTAAGGAAAAATAAAGTTTTAGTTTTAAAATCAAGGATGCAAAAAGAAAGAAGACATCTAAGGGAGATTATCTAGAATCTAATGCCTAATGTTATCATACAATGATGGCCCTATGTCAAGGATGAAGGGGAAACATCTATCTATGTTAGAATGAACGGATTACAATCCTAATGTATGGCTTAAATTGGGAAAGAAACAAGCACATCCTAAGGAAGTATGGCATATCAAGCATGTGTTATTACAAAAGCACACAATCAGGGTATACTGACTCATGGGATAGGGGGTATGAAGAGAAAATGCTTTAGCTAATGGGAGCGAATCACCTAAAGCAAACAACTGGGAGACTGAGATGAAATAAAAAAAGAAAAGCATTTCTTTAGCTAATGGGAGAGGATCACCCAAAGCAAACAAGCGGGCAACAGAGTGTCAGCAATGGCTATTGCGAACTCCGGACAAATGGTGGGGGTTGAGACCAAACTCTTTTCCACATGACCGACTCGATACACATGATTTTCACAAATCCAAAGCATCAACGTACAATGTGAGCTAAGGATGACACAAATGAAATGCGGGGGTTGATTGTGAACCCTTTCTGCTCGCCTCCTTTTGAGGACTTATTGGGAGTGGAGGGATATGCGACCACAAATGTAAACACACTTGCAGAATACCTACTTCAAAAGTAGGATTTTAGACAAGCACAAGTAGCACGCAAAATACATATAATACATCTCTATTCCTATTTCTCATGCCAAGGAAAGCGATAAAAGCCCTACTTGGCATGATCTCTAGAAATCAATAAGACGCGGAAAGAAAAATAGAAGGGAAATGTACCAAACGAATAACAAGTAGATGCTAAGCAATAACAAAGAAACACAAAAAAACTTCGCAAGCTGCTAGCATCAACCAAGAAATTACTATCAGCATAAGCATTAAAGCATCAACAAATCAAGATCGGAATGCATATCAAACGCATCCAAATATCAAGATACACATGCACAAAACATAATTCATAGTCTATGGAAATAAAAATCACACGGTGGAATGTGTAGCAGACACATCCGTGTGACGCTAGGGCACCTGCGCGAAAATATGATTTATACAAGAACAAAATCATCTTGCACATCATACACAAATTCCAAATAACAAGTGATCGCATAAGGTGCCTTTCGAACAATAATCATGTGCTAATTAAAGGTTAAAGGCCTAACAATATACCTTGCAAAGCATTCACAAAAGGAGTTAGAATTAACCAGGCAATATAAGCAAACATGCAATAAAACAAAGCAAAAATTGATGTTTCTGTCTGGGTAACCGGTTACCATAACTGGGTAATCAGTTACCAAATTTCAAAATTTTGGAAATTGGCTATTGACTTTGGGGTAACCGGTTACCATAACTGGGTAACCTGTTACCGCATGCAAATTTTTAAATTTTAGTTATTGGAAAGGGTGGTGTTATACCCCAAAATTTGTCCTCACTTTTCTCAAGACATTTTCTCACAAGGATTTTCAAAAGTCCAAGTTTGCACAAGTACAATTGGATTTTTGATGCCCCATAGAGTTTCCATATAGTCATATTGGGCTCTCAAGCATCAAATCACAGAAAGAGAAAGTTTTCTTTGATTCCCAAGTGTTGTACCCCAAAATTTTCCCTCCCATATTCTTCAAAGATTTGCCAAGTCAAGCTTCAAAATTCCCCAAGGGTTGCACAGTGTAAGGGCCTCCTAAGCAGTCAAAATTAGGGTTTTTGTTCTGATAAAGAAAATGAACTTCCTAAGGTCCAATCAAGTCCCACATGCCTATAAACATGTTCAAGTATCCTCATACAAAGGTTCAAGACTTTCAGCTCAAAATTGCACAGTCAAAACCCTAATTGCACTACAGTCAACTGTAGGGGCAAAATGGTCATTTGGCAGTCAAAGGTTCAAATTTTTGGTCAACATCTCATTTTGAAGTCACAAACATCATTTGATTAATGCTTGATCATGATTCTCAAAGCTTGGCTCAAAAATCATCAAGATGCAAAAGTTTCCTTATTTGGACAGCTGAAAAAGTCAACTGTAAATTGACCAGGGCATAACTTTCACATGGATTATCAGAAAAATTCCATCCAAATCTCATTTTGAAGAGAAGGACATTTCCTACAACTCATATTCATACTTCAAGTCCAAGAAATGCTCTCACAAAAAGTTATCAATTTCAACATTATAGGTCATTTTCAAAAGTCAACAAAAAGGGACTTTAAGTCAAAGGCCATAACTTGAGATTGGTAAATCAAAATGACATGGGACCAAAGGAATTGGTTAGAGGACTCAAAGACCTTTCCAAAATGTCCAAGAACATGAGACAAGCTTAACAATTGAGCAAGTTATGCCTTGTAGAAGTTGGGAAATGTTTGGATATTTTGAAAAGTCAACATTGATTCAAATGACCTAAAATTGCTAATGGGCCCATTTTTCTTCCACAATTCATTGTCCCAAGCATGTGCACGACCATTAGGCCCAAAAGGAAGTTTTTCTCCATTTTTATTTGTTTATTTGGATTTTTTATCATTTATAATTCATTTAATTAAATAAAATGCATGAAAAATACAAAACTAATGAAATAAAATCTTTTTGTGCAGAAATTATTCTTATTGGACATTCAAGATTCGTGCATGATTATTTGTGGAAAGTTTTGGCATGATTTGGTATCAAATTGCATGGAAAGATATGAAAATATTTTGCCATAAAAATCAAATATCCCTTTATCAAATCTTTGATTCTTTGGACAAGGAACTTGACCTAATTCACTCAGTATATGAGCCTGATCACAAAACTAATAATGCTAACCACTAAGCTGCGCAGAAGAGCATAAACAAACTGGCATTTTTTTCAAAGAAAACTCCAATTCTGAAAACTTGTTTGCAGGACGTTTCCAGCCACAAACCCCGCCCCCCCCCCCCCCCCCATTGCATTCCTAGGACGCCAAGCAACGTGCCTGAATCAAGAACACGGTCCCTAAGCCCTTGAAACATTGTACAGAAGTCCCACTTTTCTTACTTTTTTGCATAATCGTATTTCAAGATTTATGCATTTTCATTGCATATTGTTAATGGATTCATGTTAATTAAGGTGTTCTGAAGCTAACCATTTATCTTAATTATATTTTCGTGTACTCTATGCAATTATACCATTGATGCAGATTAGGGTTCGTGAAGCTTGAAATTGGGGGTTTCCAAACGCGGTAATCAGACCACCATAGTACCATGACTCAAATCAGCAAGCCCCGACGATTATGAACCCACCCTCGCGCTCAATTTATGAGCATCCAAGGGCTAATCTCTATTTTTTAATAGCTGGCCTAAGAGAACGCTAACAAAACCGTGGCTTAATGTGTTTGTGTTTCAGGAACAAGAAGAAGACGATATCGTGGCGTTAGATGATTGGCCAGTTTAAATTTCGCGCGGAAAATGAAACACTAACGCTTGTTTTATTTATTATATTTGTTGTTTATTATATATTAACATGTGTAAATTGGTTCAGCTGGCAAGCGTTGTTGTTGGCAAAGCACATGACCTGGGTTCGAGCCCCAGGTCTTCATACTTTCAATATATTTTTTCAACCCATATTCACATGCAGCTTCAGTGTAAACGCACATCATACACCCTCCAGATCAAACCATCCACGTGCATATCAGGCTCAAATCAAAGGCTCAGAATTGGGGAACACCATAAACCCTAGTCAACGCTTCAACATGCTACCTGGCAAAAGTCCAAACAGGCCAAGCTAAATGGGCCAGATTCCTAAAGATTCACCTCCATGTTGGGGACTACAACCCCCCTAGGTTTGCCATGTTATTTTTTTTAGTTTTATTTTTAATTCTATTTTCTTTTAACTATTATTTGTTTAATTAATTAATTATTTTCATAAATATAATAAAAAACACAAAAACATAAAAAAAATCAGAAAAAATAATAAATATTGTTTTATTTTAATATGTCTTGTAAATAAATTTGCATGTAAATTAATTAGTTTAAATTAGGGTTTAGTTTAATATTTTCATAACAAAAATCTAAAAAAATGTAGAAATAGGGTTTAATTAATTTTCATCCTTTTTATTTTCTTTCATGATAATCAAATATTTAATATTATTTATTTATTTTTATAATTAAAATTGTATATAAGAAATTAGGGTTAATTTAGGTTAAAATTCAATGTTTTCTTAATAAATTAAAAGCCATTAGAATTAGGGTTAGTATTTATCTTAATTAATTTCTTTTTCATTAAAATCCTAAAAATCATAAAATACCAAAAAACAATTTCCTTTCTTTTTTTAATTAATTAATTCCATGTAATTTAATTTTGCAAAAGGGTCCAACGCCCTCGTTTTTAATTCTTATTAATTCGCATATTTATTTTATTTCTTTATAATTTTTATGTATCTCTCCCGAAGCCTTGTAATTAACTTTCTCGCATTTTTCTTTACTTTCTTTATTTTTCTGTCAAATCGGGTCCTGGTTTAATTTTGGCGATGTGGACCCGCGCCTTTTGTAATAGCTTTAGATTTTTATTTTCCCGTAATATTTTTTAACTGTTAAATCAAAGCATGAAAGAATGTATGGACAAAAATAAAAACAAGCGTAGAACACCAACAAACATGACAAGATAAATGCAAATGAAAACGACACACAAATCGCACACACCACCCCTAGGGTACGCCTCACTATTGCCTTACCTCGAAAGGTGATCGTCGAGTAGAGGATGTCTTAGTAAGTCCTCATGATCCGGGAACCTGGCATGAGGGTAGCTTCTAAGGTGTCTTCCCATTGCTCTGGTGATCACCATGTCCCGAACCTCGAATTGACCCGAACACCTCCAACGGTGGTGCTACCTACCTCTCAATGGTGGGATGACACTACTTTAAAGGACCTTTACACAGACGAATTCCTTAGGGTAGGTAGACGACTCTAGATACTTGCTCTAATTTCAAAAACAAATTCGAAAATACTTTTCACACCGACACCTTTTCAAAAAGCCTTCGAAAGCAATTTTTCAAGCACTCTTGAGGACCGATACAAGAGTCGAACTGGAATTTTCAAAGAAACTTTTTAAAACCCACAGTTGAAAAGCAAACAAACCATTTTTGAAAACACAATGAGCAAGTATCTAAGAGCCCATGGATAACCATGGATAGAAAGGGTGCTAACACCTTCCCTTTCTATAAATCTACCTCCCGAACCGAGAGCAATCTCTATAAGGAATTTTTCTGTGCTTTTGTCCTTTCCATTTGGAGAATATAAAAGACGGTGGCGACTCTTGCTTCCGCGACATTTCGCGAACCAGCGTTAAACAGTCAGTTCCAGATCCACCGATCACAGAACTGGCGACTCTGCTGGGGATATCTTTATAAAGTGAGGTGTACCTTAGGGTTAGTTCATAACTGTGTTTTCAATTGTTTTCCTTGTGCTTTAAATTGTGGGTTGATTGGGAGTTCTATAGATCCTAAACCCGGATCTGGGGGATACCTTCTTAGAAAGTAGCAACAAGGCTGTGAGGGAACTGTGCGGGGTATACCGACATGGTTGAAACAGTCTGCTACGTTGATGTGGCACTTTGGTGTGTACCGGTAACCCTTGAGTTCAGTCAAGGAGAGTACGGGGCCTCCGCGTGGTGTCGTGAAGCATCAACTGACCTTAGGAACCTTAATTGAACTATCTTGGCCTCTTTAGGGTAGTGAGATAACTGACTTTGGTGCAGTCCGAGGTTGGTTGATACTCGATACTACACTCAATTGAGGGTTGCTTTCCTGGAATATTTCGGTCGCCAGTTCAGTGGCTAAATCGAAACGATGAACAATGAAAGCAATCCGGTGATATTGGGACCCTTAGAACCCGGTTACTTCTAATAGGACAGGTTGAGCCCACCAACTTCAAGAGGGTAATACCCAGACCCCATGATGGCCTGAACTCTAAGGGTTTCTCTTGTGTGACTTGTGTGCCTTCCAACTTGACTACTTGCATGCTTTATCTGACACATGAACTACTTGCAGGTTTGTTTTTTAGTCCTTCATTGGGACTCATGACAAGGCTTACTAAGTTCTTGCAGGTTTTGTTCATAGTCCTTAATTGGGACTCATGACAGGTTTTACTTGGGTTTCTTGCAGGTTTTGGTTTGCGGTCCTTAATTAGGACTCATAACAGGGCTACTCACATTACCCCATGCATACCATAACATCATACCATTGCATACATCCTAACCCATTTCAAGGATCTCAAGGGCTTGTGATGCAGGTCATGATGAATCAAACATCTAGCAAGGGGCAAAGAGGATTTATTTTCCTCTAGCCAAGGATGTCAGGGGCTATGACCCACTTGATATGGTGAGCTCTGACTGTTGAAGAAGGTTCCCCTAACCAAGGTTGTTTGGAAATCAAAACCAGACACGATGATTAAAGTCAGGGGCTATGACCCACTGGATATGGTGAGCCTTTGACCCTTGAAGAAGGACTCTCAATAATACGCAGCTCCTTCAATCAAGCTACCGGACCCAAATTCTAACAATTTTCTTGTTTACCCCGCGAGGTCCTTGAAAACATTGCATGCATATCATACATATCATTGCATTACAGGTACCCGTTCTTTGCAGGTCACTTACCTTTCTCGCTGTTTATTTAAGCAATGGCCTTCCAACCAGATAACCCGGACTGTCTTGCTCAAGAGACTCGGTTCGGGGAAATCCTCCTGAATCTATCCAAGGGGCAGGAGGAGCTAAGGACAATTCTCATGGAGACTTTTGTCAGGAACAGTGCTGAGGATGAAAGGCTGAAACACCTACAAGCTGAGATGGATGCATTGAAGGTCCAGATGCTGGGGCAGGTGACTGCCATTCAAGGGTTAGCTCAAAGACAAGAAGAGCTCGGGGTTCTCGTCAACCAACTGCTTCGGGGTAACCAGCTGGGGCGAACATCTAGGGTTGAAGAGCCAGACATCATTCAACCACCCTTGAGACAAGCAGACAAGGGAAAAGCTCCTCAGATGGCTTCATTGTCACCAATTCAGTATCAACCTCACCAGCTTCAGCCAGACAAGCCTAAAAGGCAGTTCACCAAACTCAACGTGTCACCGTCTCAAGCTTTACAATAATTGTTGAGGTTGAATCTGGTGACGGTAAGGGGCCCTCCTAGGCGTCTCAATACAACCTCCCTAAAGTACAATCCTGAGGAAAAATGTGCGTACCATTCTAATAGTCCAGGACATGACACCGATGACTGCTGGGCTTTGAAGAATAAGATTCAAGATCTGATCAACGAAAGAGCTGTGGATTTTACCCAGATGGGCCAGGCTGAATGCTCCTGCCATCCCTACAAGATGCACCAGTTGAAATAACAAGCCCTGAGACTGAAAAGACTTTTGTTCATTCGAATGTTCAAGTTGCAATTTCCTGTTGTTCAAACATTTACTCATGTTAAACATTGTTATTTCATTAAATGCATCGCATATGTCTGTTCTGAAACAATATATTCGTATTCACTAAATGCAAATTATTTTCATATTTTTCTGATGATCAACTCTTAATTAATAATTCTAAGCCTCTTGAGGGAGGATGACGAAAACGATACCATAATCTACAGTATGCTTTTGAACAGACCCCGCTGATGAGGTACAGGCATTGTTTCAATTCCTAAACACTGGAGTTATAAGGAAGATAATCCCTCGTCAACCCCTCTGAGCCAAAGAAGTAGGAGTTTTTCTTTTCGAAATATAAACCCTTAATCATAACCTGGGGCAGGGTAGTCTCTCAGTTGATCCAAGTGCATAACGAATGGCACTAAAGAGGTCCTTACAAAAAAGAAAGACAGTGATGGTTCCGAATAATCAATAAAGAAAGGCAGTCATTATCTCAAAAAAAATAAAAAACCCATTAAGTCAAAACCCATGAAGGAGACTTACAAAACTGGGGCATCCCGCTGACTGTAATTCCAAAAAAGGAAACAGTTCAGGCAAAAAAAGAAAGGGATAACAAAAAAAATCAGACAAGAAAGAGGTCTTACAAGCCCTCAACAAAAAAGGAATGACTGCCTATTCAAAATAAGTTATCAACATCCGAATCAGCACCGAAAAATCAGAATAAAGACTCAAACAAGGTCTAACGCATGATCAACTGAGTTTAGGTTTGGAGAACATCACGAAGAGCGGGTGGGTACAAATAATTTGAGCCTTTATCCTTTGTTTCTTAAACCGTGAACCAGGCCACGTTATAACCCTCAAAAGTCCTAGCTGAAGCATGGGTTAGTTCGAAAGCATACTGTTACGAAAGGTATCCTGACTCCTTAAGGCCTACGGTAAATACGGAGTTGACATCACGTTTACAAACATTCATTTGTTTTATGGAAAAAGAATGCATCTTCAAAATCTTCAAAACAGACATAGGCTTTGCATTTTTAACATAACTTTGTTTGCATATGACTTTTTGTTTGAACAACATAGAAATTCGCACGACGAATGCCTAATGAACAGAAGTATTTCCAATCAAGGGGCATGACATGACCATGGTCCATCATCTGGGGCAGCCCAGTCAAGATTCGGAGAATCTCTCAAAGGCCAAATAGCCTGGGGCAAATCTCCGCCTGAGTCACTTGGGGCACTCCAGCAACGAATCTTGTCTGATTAAACACCTTCTGGTGGCATGACAAAACACTTCTAACAGGGGCAACTCCCTACATTCTGAAAGCATGGACATAGTCGGAAAAAATGCTACGCATAATCAAAGACCCGCTAGGTTGACACACCTAGGCAAAAATAAGGGCTGCCCGGCGAACCAAAAGGGTTCGGGCAAAAATAAGGGATGAAAATGAAAAATCTATACACCCGGCAAGTCGAAAACCTGAAAAGGCGGCTTGGGCAAAAATGGGTATCCCGGTGGACTGAAAACCCGAAAGGGCGGTCCAGGCAAAAAATTAGGGATCAAAGCGTACGACTATGTCCTGTCACCTCGTCACCTGCCTACCAGAAGAAGGTCTGTCCATCAACAAGCTATCAGCACCTCTCAGGCCTTCCTCTCCCACCTCAGAAACAGGGGAAATAAGGAGTTGTCTAAGAGCAATCTAATTGTTCTGTCCTCCAAGGTATCAAAACAGGTTCGGCTGAAGAACATAACCAGCACCTCAATCCCCCAGAGAGTAAGTCAGCACTCAGTTCACTCTTCTTCAAACAAAGTTATCAAATCTTAAGGAAGTTGAGTATCCTCCAGCAGATCTCAACATTTCCCCCAGCAGTACATATATCCTTAACAAGCATCCCCGACAGTCTCGACCTAAAGATTGTTCCCTGGCAATTTATCAAACAGTCAAAGGAATTACTTCCCCCCGCAGTCAAAACTTCCCCAGGAAAGTCCAATCTAGTCCCCCAGGAAAGTTGGAATTCATACCCCTAAGCAGTAAGCTTATCCCCAGTAGATTCTGGAAGCTTATCCTCGCAAAACACGAACGCGTCTCCCGACTTTAGTCAAAGAGTTATTTCCTTAACAGGATATAACTGGGTTATCCTCAGCCAAAAGCCACGGAAAGGTCGTCGTCAACGTAGTTCTTTCTTATCCCCAGCGAAGTCTATTAACACTTCCAATACAACAAGGATATCCCCAGCAAATTATTATCAACAATTCAACAAAGCATCTCTCTCCCCACAGAATATCACTCCCCAGCATGGTCGCTAGAGTATTTTTCTCCCCGCAGAATTTTCCATTCGCCAAGCTTATCCCCCAACGGAGTTACCTTCTCCTACCGGCATTCTTGCAACTATCATCCCCAGCGGAAGCGAAAGCTTATTCTTCAATATCAGCCCAGGATATGACTTCCCGGCATCCGTCAAGAATCTACTTTCCTAGACGAAAACATACATTCCTAAAACATCACATACATCATTATAGCATGCATAGACGCATCATATCTCACAAATCTCATTTATGTTGAGATCATCATTGCTTGGTTCATATCATGCATTGCATATGACTGACTTTTACCTTTCAGGAAAGATTCAGCTAAATTCTCAATCATATTTCAAGACCTAGACCGGTTCAGTTAATCGACTCCAAAGATTTCTTATCCAGTCCAAGGCCTTCTCTAGTCCAGCTAAATCGACTCCCAACAGATTTTTCTGATGAAGACTCAGTAGAAGTTATCAGATTATAATTTCCTATTAATAATTCTATTTTAGGTTTTTCTTTGAGATTATAATTTCCTATTGGTTCTCTCTCCGACGGTGCATGAGATGATAATTCCATCCCAGGTTTTTCTTTGAGATTAATTTCCTATGGTTCTCTCTCCGACGGTGCATGATATGATAATTCCATTTTAGGTTTTTCTTTGAGATTATAATTGCCTATGGTTCTCTCCCCGATACTGCGGAGACGATAATTCCATCCCAGGTTTTTCTTTGAGATTAATTTCCTATGGTTCTCTCTCCGACGGTGCATGAGATGATAATTCCATTTTAGGTTTTTTCTTTGAGATTATAATTTCCTATTGGTTCTCTCTCCGACGGTGCATGAGATGATAATTCCATTTTAGGTTTTTCTTTGAGATTATAATTTCCTATTGGTTCTCTCTCCGACGGTGCATGAGATGATAATTCCATCTTAGGTTTTTCTTTGAGATTATAATTTCCTATTGGTTCTCTCTCCGACGGTGCATGAGATGATAATTCCATTTTAGGTTTTTCTTTGAGATTATAATTTCCTATTGGTTCTCTCTCCGACGGTGCATGAGATGATAATTCCATTTTAGGTTTTTCTTTGAGATTATAATTTTCTATTGGTTCTCTCTCCGACGGTGCATGAGATGATAATTCCATTTTAGGTTTTTCTTTGAGATTATAATTTCCTATTGGTTCTCTCTCCGACGGTGCATGAGATGATAATTCCATTTTAGGTTTTTCTTTGAGATTATAATTTCCTATTGACGGTGCATGAGATGATAATTCCATTTTAGGTTTCCCTTTCAGATTATAATTTCCTATGGTTCTCTCCCCGACGGTGCGTGAGGTGGTAATTCCCTTTCAGATTATAATTTCCTATGGTTCTCTCCCCGACGGTGCATGAGATGTAATTCCCTTTTAGGTTATAATTTCCTATGGTTCTCTCCCCGACGGTGCGTGAGGTGGTAATTCCCTTTCAGGTTATAATTGCTTATTGGTTCTCTTCCCGATACTGCGAAGATGGTAATTCCCACCAAGATTTTCTCAACGAGCGTTGTTGAAGTTAAAGTCACCCAAGGTTCTCTCACCGTTCCCGTTGAGGTAGTAACTACCCCTGGTTCATTCATCATCGTTTGAAGCTCCAGATCCAGCTCCTGTAACCAGTCAGGACACATTTATACAAAGCATCTGAAAGCCAGCTCCTGCAACATGTCAGGTACTCATTTTTTCTTTTGCAGGTACGCAAGTTCTCGCTAAGGAATCTCTTATGCGATCAACATCCAGATGGCATCTATAAGCCCATCATCCCCCATCAATCTCCAAATGGCATCTATAAGCCCATTTCCACTATGTGAGCGCAAATTTCTGGGCACTCTAGTGTTCAATCATCTTCTACCCTCGGATTACGAAAGGCACGTCAGCCAATCTGCATCCTCAGGTCTAAGAAGATTGAACAGGGGCAACTGTTGTACCCCAAAATTTGCCCTCCCATATTCTTCAAAGATTTGCCAAGTCAAGCTTCAAAATTCCCCAAGGGTTGCACAGTGTAAGGGCCTCCTAAGCAGTCAAAATTAGGGTTTTTGTTCTGATCAAGAAAATGAACTTCCTAAGGTCCAATCAAGTCCCACATGCCTATAAACATGTTCAAGTATCCTCATACAAAGTTTCAAGACTTTCAGCTCAAAATTGCACAGTCAAAACCCTAATTGCACTACAGTCAACTGTAGGGGCAAAATGGTCATTTGGCAGTCAAAGGTTCAAATTTTTGGTCAACATCTCATTTTGAAGTCACAAACATCATTTGATTAATGCTTGATCATGATTCTCAAAGCTTGGCTCAAAAATCATCAAGATGCAAAAGTTTCCTTATTTGGACAGTTGAAAAAGTCAACTGTAAATTGACCAGGGCATAACTTTCACATGGATTATCAGAAAAATTCCATCCAAAGCTCATTTTGAATAGAAGGACATTTCCTACAACTCATCTTCATACTTCAAGTCCAAGAAATGCTCTCACAAAAAGTTATCAATTTCAACATTATAGGTCATTTTCAAAAGTCAACAAAAAGGGACTTTAAGTCAAAGGCCATAACTTGAGATTGGTAAATCAAAATGACATGGGACCAAATGCATTGGTTAGAGGACTCAAAGACCTTTCCAAAATGTCCAAGATATTGAGAAAAGCTTAAAAATTGAGCAAGTTATGCCTTGTAGAAGTTGGGAAAGTTTTGGATATTTTGAAAAGTCAACATTGATTCAAATGACCTAAAATTGCTAATGGGCCCATTTTTCTTCCACAATTCATTGTCCCAAGCATGTGCACGACCATTAGGCCCAAAAGGAAGTTTTTCTCCATTTTTATTTATTTATTTGGATTTTTTATCATTTATAATTCATTTAATTAAATAAAATGCATGAAAAATACAAAACTAATGAAATAAAATCTTTTTGTGCAGAAATTATTCTCATTGGACATTCAAGATTCGTGCATGATTATTTGTGGAAAGTTTTGGCATGATTTGGTATCAAATTGCATGGAAAGATATGAAAATATTTTGCCATAAAAATCAAATATCCCTTTATCAAATCTTTGATTCTTTGGACAAGGAACTTGACCTAATTCACTCAGTATATGAGCCTGATCACAAACCTAATAATCTAACCACTAAGCTGCGCAGAAGAGCATAAACAAACTGGCATTTTTTTCAAAGAAAACTCCAATTCTGAAAACTTGTTTGCAGGACGTTTCAAGTCACAACCCCCCCCATTGCATTCCTAGGACGCCAAGCAACGTGCCTGAATCAAGAACACGGTCCCTAAGCCCTTGAAACATTGTACAGAAGTCCCACTTTTCTTACTTTTTTGCATAATCGTATTTCAAGATTTATGCATTTTCATTGCATATTGTTAATGGATTCATGCTAATTAAGGTGTTCTGAAGCTAACCATTTATCTTAATTGTATTTTCGTGTACTCTATGCAATTATACCATTGATGCAGATTAGGGTTCGTGAAGCTTGAAATTGGGGGTTTCCAAACGCGGTAAAATCAGACCACCATAGTACCATGACTCAAATCAGCAAGCCCCGACGATTATGAACCCACCCTCGCGCTCAATTTATGAGCATCCAAGGGCTAATCGCTATTTTTTAATAGCTGGCCTAAGAGAACGCTAACAAAACCGTGGCTTAATGTGTTTGTGTTTCAGGAACAAGAAGAAGACGATATCGTGGCGTTAGATGATTGGCCAGTTTAAATTTCGCGCGGAAAACGAAACACTAACGCTTGTTTTATTTATTATATTTGTTGTTTATTATATATTAACATGTGTAAATTGGTTCAGCTGGCAAGCGTTGTTGTTGGCAAAGCACATGACCTGGGTTCGAGCCCCAGGTCTTCATACTTTCAATATATTTTTTCAACCCATATTCACATGCAGCTTCAGTGTAAACGCACATCATACACCCTCCAGATCAAACCATCCACGTGCATATCAGGCTCAAATCAAAGGCTCAGAATTGGGGAACACCATAAACCCTAGTCAACGCTTCAACATGCTACCTGGCAAAAGTCCAAACAGGCCAAGCTAAATGGGCCAGATTCCTAAAGATTCACCTCCATGTTGGGGACTACAACCCCCCTAGGTTTGCCATGTTATTTTTTTTAGTTTTATTTTTAATTCTATTTTCTTTTAACTATTATTTGTTTAATTAATTAATTATTTTCATAAATATAATAAAAAACACAAAAACATAAAAAAATCAGAAAAAATAATAAATATTGTTTTATTTTAATATGTCTTGTAAATAAATTTGCATGTAAATTAATTAGTTTAAATTAGGGTTTAGTTTAATATTTTCATAACAAAAATCTAAAAAAATGTAGAAATAGGGTTTAATTAATTTTCATCCTTTTTATTTTCTTTCATGATAATCAAATATTTAATATTATTTATTTATTTTTATAATTAAAATTGTATATAAGAAATTAGGGTTAATTTAGGTTAAAATTCAATGTTTTCTTAATAAATTAAAAGCCATTAGAATTAGGGTTAGTATTTATCTTAATTAATTTCTTTTTCATTAAAATCCTAAAAATCATAAAATACCAAAAAACAATTTCCTTTCTTTTTTTAATTAATTAATTCCATGTAATTTAATTTTGCAAAAGGGTCCAACGCCCTCGTTTTTAATTCTTATTAATTCGCATATTTATTTTATTTCTTTATAATTTTTATGTATCTCTCTCGAAGCCTTGTAATTAACTTTCTCGCATTTTTCTTTACTTTCTTTATTTTTCTGTCAAATCGGGTCCTGGTTTAATTTTGGCGATGTGGACCCGCGCCTTTTGTAATAGCTTTAGATTTTTATTTTCTCGTAATATTTTTTAACTGTTAAATCAAAGCATGAAAGAATGTATGGACAAAAATAAAAACAAGCGTAGAACACCAACAAACATGACAAGATAAATGCAAATGAAAACGACACACAAATCGCACACACCACCCCTAGGGTACGCCTCACTGTTGCCTTACCTCGAAAGGTGATCGTCGAGTAGAGGATGTCTTAGTAAGTCCTCATGATCCGGGAACCTGGCATGAGGGTAGCTTCTAAGGTGTCTTCCCATTGCTCTGGTGATCACCATGTCCCGAACCTCGAATTGACCCGAACACCTCCAACGGTGGTGCTACCTACCTCTCAATGGTGGGATGGAACTACTTTAAAGGACCTTTACACAGACGAATTCCTTAGGGTAGGTAGACGACTCTAGATACTTGCTCTAATTTCAAAAACAAATTCGAAAATACTTTTCACACCGACACCTTTTCAAAAAGCCTTCGAAAGCAATTTTTCAAGCACTCTTGAGGGCCGATACAAGAGTCGAACTGGAATTTTCAAAGAAACTTTTTAAAACCCACAGTTGAAAAGCAAACAAACCATTTTTGAAAACACAATGAGCAAGTATCTAAGAGCCCATGGATAACCATGGATAGAAAGGGTGCTAACACCTTCCCTTTCTATAAATCTACCTCCCGAACCGAGAGCAATCTCTATAAGGAATTTTTCTGTGCTTTTGTCCTTTCCATTTGGAGAAAATAAAAGACGGTGGCGACTCTTGCTTCCGCGACATTTCGCGAACCAGCGTTAAACAGTCAGTTCCAGATCCACCGATCACACCAAGCTTCCACAAAGAAAGGGATTCCTTCGAAGCAACTTGCTTTTGATTCACAAGGAAAAGGATTCCTTTGAAGGAACTTGCCTTCGATTCACTAGAAAAATACTTTCTTCATGCCCGCTTTCGATTCACAAGGAAAGTACATCCTTCAGGCTTGCCTTCGATTCACTAGGCAAGTACCTCCTTCAGGCTTGCCTTTGATTCACTAGGCAAGTACATCCTTCAGCCTTGCTTTTCATTCACTAGGAAAATACTTCCTTCATTCATGCCTTCGATTTACTAGGAAAATACTTCCTTCATGCCTGCTTTGGATTCACAAGGCAAGTACATCCTTCAGGCTTGCTTTCCATTCACAAGGCAAGTACATCCTTCATGCGTGCTTTGATTCACAAAGCAGTGGCTTCCCTCATGCTAGCTTTGACTACACCTATAAACCCTTCAACACACAGTTTCTACACTATGACCCACAATATAGTCCATTCGAAGAAACATTAAAAAGGTTTATTCGAAGAACATGAATTTGGTGGATTTGAAGGACATACATTGGTGGGTTTGAAGGGCATACATTGGTGGCCCATTCGAAGAACACACAAGTGGTGCCTTCGAAAGATATATAATTGGTCCATTCGAAGGACACACAATTGTTGGAAACAAGTTTTGTTTTGTCTTTTGATGAGTCTGGTTCAAGATGCTTATTGGCCAAAGTCCTACATGCAGCCAGCCCAAGCCTCTTGCACAATTGCATTCGAAGGAAATAACAAAAGAAGCTTTGACTGACCATAATGAAGTGTTCGATTGGGCTAATAGGAGAATTTTCCAAGTCAAACAACCAACATAGATGGACTCAATCGAAGGAGCCATGAGGATGAAACCGTGAGCAAACCAAATTGAAGCCCACAGCCAATAAAAGAACAAGGATTGAGGGCATTCGAAGGAGTCAAGATGAGAAACCTGTCTAGGTTCATTCAATACCCAAAAGGGTAGGAAATAATCAAAAAGGGAAACTTTTTAAAGGCCTTCGATTTTGCCTTCAAAGCCTGATTAATGGATGATTGTTGCTATTTCCATTCACCACTGCCCCCTATAAATACAGAGCAGAGGGACAAAGACAGGCACACTGAAACATTTTTCCTACACGCACAAATCAACCCAAAGAGCCACACGAAAAATCATAAAAATACCTCAAAGCTTCCAGAATCGAAGCACACTTTGCAAGCTCCCTCACTCAAAACCAAACATCCTATCCCCCTCATGAGATTCCCAGGAAGGCTTTCAGACCCCTGAGCAAGCATTTCCATGCCCAAAGCCACAAATCCATGCATTTTCTATTGATAAGGGTTTGCAAAAAAATTGCATTTTCATAGCATATTAATATTTTTAACCGTTTGATTCATGTTCAGGGATATTTATAGTACATGTTTAACGTGAATGAGATCGTGCCATTGCTAGGGAACGATCTGAGATTTCCTTCGAATCTTTGGGTTTAGGTTGTTTCGAGCCAAAATAAGCTCAGACCTGAAGTTAGAGGATTTAAATTAGGGGCAAGAAGGATAAAATGTTGTGTGTGTTCAGAGGCAGGAGTTCGATCCCTGCCTCTTGCAATATATTTTTTTCTCTGTTTATTTTCTTGCAGACCCAGTGCCCTCCACAAGCAATCCATCATACACAGACATTTCTTGGATCGAAAGGCAGCACCCTCTCATTGGATCGAAAAGCAGCCTTCTCATTGGATCGAAAGACATTCCTCACTAGATTCACAGAAAACCTGGGCTTCAATAACTTGGGCCTAGTGTTTTTTTACACCCCTCAGTTTTTTTGTTTTTTTTTTACTTTTATCATTTCTCTTAATTTGTTTTAATTTTGTTTAATTAGTATAATAATAAATAAAATCACAAAAAAGAACATTAGGTTAGTATTTTATTAATTAAGCTAATTTTGTAAATAAATTAATTAATTACTTTAACATTTGATTTAATTTAAAATCAATAGACTTAGGATTCTAATCAATTTTAGTTCTATTTATCAAACAAATACCAAAGATATTAGGTTGTATTAGAATTAACAATTTTCTTTTAGTTTCAATCTAATAATTAGACTTAATTTAGTTTAATAAACAAAAACAAATAAAAAAATTTCATTTTTTAAAGGATTTAGACGTCCTTTCTAATTCGCGCGCGATTTTATTTTAGCATTACTATTTTTCATAATATTGTAACTGCTTATGAGATGTAATAGAATTAACTAAGACCCTTTTACCGCTTTCTTTATTTCCCCTCCAAATTTTGGATATGTAATTAATCCCCTCCCCAAAGCCATGTAATACCATAGGATTTAATTTTCGCACTTTATATTTTCTGTACATATACTGCTTAGATGTATGATTAATAGGATTGTATGGAAAGAATAACAAACAAAACGCTAGTAAACCTAACATCAAGATAAATAACTGAACACAACACACTTGCACATGCGCACCTCTAGGGTACTCCCATTTTGGTTTCCTTCAGAAATATAGTCACAACTCTCGAAACGCGAGAGATTTTAGTGGCTACCCTCCGGTTTAAAAAGATCATAAGTCCCTCGATGACCCTCTCGATATTGCCTCCTTAAAAATGATCTTAAAACCCTAGGGTAGTTATTAAGGTTTCTTGCCAAGTTGCCTTCGTTACTATAAACGTCCCTTCGAGTGTGCCCCAAACATCCAACGATAGGGCTACCTACTCACTAATAGTAGGATAGAACTGTCTAAAGGAAAAGAAGAAAAGAACGACCCTTTTCGAGTAAAGTAGATAGTTCCTAGATGTTATGCTAAAAAAAAACTTTTACACATACACAAAATTATTTCAAAACATTTTCAAAATGCTTTATCAACACTCTTGAGGACTGATATAAGAGTTATCATAAAGCAAACTACCTTGCTATTGGCATTTCAAAATACTTTTAAAAAAACACACAAAAGCACAAGGTATTTCAAAAATGAGCTAAGCATCTAAGAGCCCGTAGAAAACTACGGATGGAAAGGGTATTAACACCTTCCCTTTCCATAATCTACCCCCCTTACTCAGAAAACTCTCGAAAGGTCTTTTTCTGTTCTTCTCACCCTTTACTTTATTGGATAAATGAAAAGTCGATGGCAACTCTTGCTTACCGCAACATTTGCGAACACAAACGTAAAACCAGTATAACTGTCGCTTCTGCCACCGTATCATAGAACTGGCGACTCTGCTAGGAATACTTATAAAGTGGGGTTACCTTAGATCTTAGTTCATATTAATTTTCTTTCATTGTGTGCTTTGCTTGCTTTACTTTAAGGGTTTGTTTGGGTTTACTTGTAAAGATCCTACACCCAGATCTGAGGCACCTTTTTAGGTAAACAATAATAGATCGTGGAGACTGTACGGTGTAGACCGATATGGTTGAAGAGATAGCTGCGTTAGTGTGACACATTTGTTGGTACCGGTATCCCTTGTGTTAAACCGAGGAGAATACGGGGCCGATGTGTGATGTCATAAAGCACTAATGAACCTTAGAACCTTAGTTGAACAAACTTGGCCATTAGAAAGTAGTGAGATAGTCGGCCTCGGTATAAAACTAAGGATTGGTTGATACTCGATGCTACACTCATTGAGATTGGACTTTCGGGATATTTTGGCCACGAGAAAAGATCGACTGAGCTGAAACAATGCATGATAAAGAAAGATCAGTGATATTGAGACTGCTTAGAACCCAGTTACTTTTCTAAGACAGGTTGAACCAACTATACTTCAAGAGGGTATTTTCCTATAAACCCCATGCAAGCCTAAACCTAAGGTCTTGTGTGTGTGTGCTTGTGTGTGATTAAATTGTTCAAACATAACCTCATGCATCATAACATCCATATTCATTTCACTAACCATTTCAAGGAACAAAGGGATTTATCTTTGTTCTGTTTTGCAGATCATGGCTTACGTTTGAAGAAACACCATCTGAATCAGCTTTGTGAAAATACCTCTCCAACTTAAAGAGCTAGTATCAAGGGTTCCTGAGACTTCCTCGTTCACCAAGAAATATGGTCGACTTCTCAACCTGGTTACCTCAAGCTTTGATGAGAAGATGATGGGGGTACTCTTTCAGATCTTTGACCCCAAACACCATTGCTTCACATTTCCCGATTATCAATTGGTACCCACCATGGAAGAGTTCTCTCAAATATTAGGTGTACCCATTCTGGATTAGATGCCTTTCACCGGTTTAGAGGAGGCTCCAAATCCAGAGGTCATTGCAGCAACCTTACATTTGAAACGATCTGACATTATATCCAACTGAAACAAGAAGCAGAGTCAAGGGTTTCCTAGTCAAGTTCCTATTAGAAAAGGCTCATTTCTTTTGGGGTGATTTGGATTTCCAAGCTTTCTAAGAAGTCCTAGCTCTTCTAATCTATGGGTTAGTATTGTTCCCTAATCCGGACTTGCTCATATATGTGAATGCTGTCAAGGTTTTTCTCTCCCGTAACCCCGTGCCTACTTTACTCGGAGATATCTTGCATTCCCTCCGCACTCGTATCATGAATAGAAGAGGGGTTCTTATGTGTTGCATTCCATTGTTGTCTAGGCGGTTTATTTCACACCTTCCTCAATCAGTATTGAAGAATGAACAAGGTTTGGGTTGGTTACAAAGGGTAATGTCACTTTCTCACTCGGATATTCTTTGGTACTCCCGGTCTATGGGAGATATTTCTATCATTGACCGCTGTGGGGAATTCCCTAATGTCCCACTCCTTGGCATTAGGGGAGGTATCACTTATAATCCTTCTCTGGCTCTATAAAAATTTGGTTATGCTCAAAGGGATGATCCCTATGATATGCTTATCCAAGGCATCATGTTCAACTACGAGGATGATGCTCAAGGGCATCATCAAATGTTCGTACAAGCTTGGGGCATGGTAAGCAAGGTTGATAGTAAGGCTTTGGGGCACAAGAATTTCATCCTTATGGAGCCTTATCTCAAATGGGTACGAGCTCGCACCCAAAACCTTATGATCTCATATACAACCATCTTACCAGTGATTGTGGAACCTGTCACTGAAGAAGATGTTCCTTATACAGTTCTCCATCATGACATGCCCACTGATCTTGAAGAGCTGCAGAGGTCCTGGATTTAGCTGAAGGAAGAACGAGATACCTTTAGAGATCAATTCTACACCAGTGAGAAGAAAGTGTTGGAGCTCACAAAGCAATTTCACAAAGAGGAAAGTATTAATGTCTACCTTGGCACAAAGAGGAAGAGCCCATGGGAAACCTGATGTTTATATTTTAAGGGTTTTTAATTTTCAATTGTAAGCCTAAAACGCAGTTGTAATTTGAATTCTACTAATAAAATCTTTCTTTCATTTTGGTTCGCAAATTTAAATTTCCTGAAGTCCTTGAAAACATTGCATTAAGCATATCATGCATATCATTGCATTAAGCAGGTATTTCAAGACAGGTTTCTTATCTTTTTGCTATTTATTTCAGCAAAAATAAATGGCTCTTGAACAGACAGTTAAGGATCTCCAAGCACAAAACGCTCAATTCCGACAAATGTTCCTAGCTCTGTCTAAGGGGAAAGAAGATCTGAAAGCTCTCATCACCAAGGAGAAGACAAAGAAGGCAAAGAAACCAGCTGGTGTATTGAACTTAGGAAGAAGGTTCATAGGACCTACCAAGCGAGCTCTAGATTTCGCAACCCCGTCAAATGAAGGGGACAATAAAGAAGAGAAGCCAACGGAAGAAAACAACAACCCTGGGACTGATGAAGAAGAGGCTGATTACTATGAGGAACAATATCCTCCTGCTGATGATAAATATAAACAGCTGGATGATTGTCTCAATGCTATGGAGAATCAGAGGGTACTCGGGCTAGATTCTGAAGAGCTAGGAATGGTCTCAGGGGTGGTCATCCTGCAGAAATTCAAGGTCCCCACATTTGCTAAGTATAACGGTGTCTCTTGTCCTAAGTTGCACTTAAGGTCATATGTCAGGATGATTCAACCCCACACTACTGATAGGAATCTGTAGGTACATTTCTTCCAGGAAAGTTTGTCAGGGACGCAGTTAGAATGGTTCTATCAACTGGAAGGAACCAACATTCGTAATTGGGAAGACCTGGCTGCGGCTTTTTACAAGAAGTACCAATATAATGCTGACCTCGCTCCAACCCGTACACAATTACAAAGTATGTCTATGGGTTCCAGTGAGGGTTTCAAATATTATGCCCAAAAGTGGAGAGACCTTGCGGGAAGAGTCCAGCATCCTCTGTCTGATAGAGAGCTGGTAGACATGTTTTTAGGCACTTTGTCTGGTCCATTTTTCAATAATTTGATTGGAAGCTCTTCAGTTGGGTTTACTGAGTTGATTTTGACTGGTGAGCGAGTATAAGCTGGTATTAAGAGTGGTAAGATCCAGAGAGATGCATCCTCAAGTACAGTAAGGAAACCATTCTCTGGGAAGAAGGAGGTCAGGGTTGCTTATGGCCAGAGAAATTAAAGCAAAACTGAACATCGTACAACGGTAGAGGTTGTTATGATCTCTAATCTTGCATCAAATCAACAACGAAACAATTAGTGCAGACCGGATATGCCCAGAAGACAGTTCACTCGGATTAACATGACCTTATCTCAGGTTTTGCCACAGTTGTTAAAATCTAATCTGGTCACACTAAAGGAGACTCATAAGAATCCAAATACTACATCTCCCTGCTACAACCCAAATGCTCGATGTGCTTACCATTTCGAAAGTCCAGGGCATGATACAAATTATTGTTGGGCTCTGAAAAATCAGGTGCAGGATCTTATCAAGGCGAAGGAGATTGAGTTTGACTCTCCGGAGACACCTAATGTAATAACTGCACCAATGCCCAAACATGGCTAGGGTGTCAATGCCATTAATGAGGACTTGTTTGTTTCTTCTGTGGATGAATTAGTTACTCCTCCTTTGATTGTTAAAAATAATTTTTGCGAGCTAATTTATTTCGGGCTGTGGTGAAGGCTTCCACCTGTGTATGTATCTACCCAATGGTTACTTGCTGTTAATGATGGGTGTCCAGCGCCTGATGATTAACAAAGAAATTATGTTTGAGAAAGTTCGCCCTGCAAGAAATTTGTGTGAAGATATATCAATAATCACCATTTCCGATAATCCTCCCAGGGTCTCCACCAAAAGACCCGTCAGGAATACATCTGTTTCTAAGTTTGCTCCCTTGATTATCACCCTTCTTGGGCCGATACCATATTCCTCTGATAAAGTTGTTCCTTGGAATTATGGGGCTGACGTCTACTACCATGGCGTCAAGCAAGACCTATTGGCTGGTAAGGATAAAGTTGCTAAAGATATTGATCCCGATGTCGACAACATCGATGGGATCAGTAAAATTACCAGAAGCAGAAGGTTTTTCTCTCCTGAAATCTCTCCAAAGATTGTTGCTACCCCTTTGGTTATTCTTGTTGCCACTCTTACCGCTACTCCTGTTATTACTCTCATTGCTACTCCTACTGTCATCCCTGCTACTGAGTTAGCTGAGACTCGGGGAAAAAAGGTACTGGTTGAACCTGTCTGGACGAAGGCACACAAAGAAGTCATTCTTGAGGCTTCTAAAAAAGAAATGGAAGATATACTGAAGATAATAAAGAAAAGTGATTACAACATTGTGGAGCAGTTGGGGCAGACCCCTTCAAAAATCTCAATGTTGGCCTTACTTTTATGCTCTGAAGCCCATGCTAAGGCTTTGGTAAAATTCCTGAAGTTTGCCCATGTTCCTCTAGAGACCTCCACCGATCAATTCAAGAATTGCGTTTCTAGTTTGACAGTTGACAATGGACTGGGTTTCTATGATGCAAATTTGACATCCAAGGGAAGAAAGCATAATGATGCCCTACATGTCTCCATTGAGTGTAGGGGCACTACCCTAGCTCATGTTCTGGTAGATACAGGTTCATCGTTGAATGTCTTACCCAAGAATGCTTTTGACAGATTAGATTGTGAAGTACTCACACTGAAGCCCAATAATATTGTGGTGAGGGCCTTCGATGTTTCCAAGAGAATGGTGCACGGGGAGGTGGACATCCCTATCAAAGTTGGTACTCAGACTTTTAACTCAACTTTCTACGTGATGGACATCCGCCCGTCTTACTCCTGTTTATTGGGTCGACCTTGGATCCATGGGGCCGGTGCTGTTACTTCTACTCTGCATCAGATATTGAAATACCCAGTTAACATAAAGGTTATTACGGTCCATGGCGAGGAAGAATACATGGTGAGCCACCTAAACTCTTTCAGGTATGTTGAGATGGATGACGAGTTCATTGAGACCCCTTGCCAGAACTTTGAGGAGGTTCCTCAGACAGTTGCTGCAACCAAGGCTGCTACCAATGTCCCGAAAACTACCAGACCACCGTTGAAGACGGCTTCTATGAAGGATGCCAAAGCAGAAGCCGAGGAAGTTAGGTGTACCATTTGGGGCCAACTCCTTGATATCCCTTAGAAATTTGACAAATTTGGTTTGGGTTTTACTTCAGGGGCCCAAAGAGTTGTTCGTCGTGCTCGCGTCGGGGGACCACCACTACGCATCAGCAACCATGGAGTCAATGCGTTGGAGGACAACGATAGCGACTATGACATGGACAAGTGGATCTTCCCAACTATCAACGGTGAAATCAATAATTGGGAGGCCAAATATTTTGTTCCTATTACTTTTATTCAAGAGTAATTGTCTTTTAGTTTTTTTTGTTGGGATATGTAATATTTGAACATTTGAAACTCTAAAGCCTTGTGTCTTACCCGAGGCACAATGGTCTATTTGTGAGGGTTATTACTTCATATTCACATGTCATTAATAAATCATTGGTCATTTTGCATACAAATTTTATACTCTCTGTCTTTGTTTTTGCTTTTACTTTATCAAAATAGATATGCTCTCTTACACACACCCACATATAAAACTGCAGATCCACATCCATTATGGATCTCATTGGTAATAGTTCTACTATTACCGATTATGACTTTGAAAATACGATCTACCAAGCTGAGGACGAAGGTGAGGAAGATTGTGAAGTACCAGGAGAACTTTCCAGACTATTACAACAGGAAGAAAGGGCAATACAACCTCATGAAGAGCCGATTGAGACAACGAACTTGGATATTAAAGAGGATAAGAAGGAAGTCAAGAGAGGTTCTGATTTGGAGCATAATGTCAAAGAGAGGTTAATTCAGATGTTACATGACTACGTTGAGATCTTTGTCTGGTCATACAAAGATATGCTGGGACTGGACACTGATATTGTGGTTCATCGCCTACTGACAAAAGAAGACTTCCCTCTAGTGAAATAGAAGGTTTGTCGTATACGGCCAAAGATGTCAGAAAAGATCAAAGCCGAAGTCATGAAACAATTCAACACCAGTTTCTTAGCTGTTACTTATGATCCATAATGGTTTGCTAATGTTGTTCCAGTACCTAAGAAGGACGGTAAGGTACGCATGTGTATGGATTACAGAGACCTAAATAGGGTAAGCCCCAAGGATGACTTTCCGCTTCCCCATATTGATGTTCTGGTTGACAACACATCACAACATAAGGTATTCTCCTTCATGGATGGCTTCTCCTGGTACAATCAGATCAAAATGGCACCTGAGGTCATGGAGAAAATAACCTTCATCACGCAGTGAGGCACTTTCTGCTACAAAGTTATGCCATTTGGGTTAAAGAATGCCAGGGCAACCTATCAGCGCGCCATGGTAGCTTTGTTTCACGATATGATCCATCGTGAGATAGAGGTCTATTTCAATGATATGATAGCCTGGTCTCAGACTGAAGAGGGGCACCTTGATCACCTACATAAGCTGTTTGAAAAGCTGAAGTAATACAAAATGGGGTTGAACCCGAATAAGTGCACCTTTGGAGTAAGATCCGGTAAGCTCTTAGACTTCGTTGTCAGCGGCAAAACTATTTAAGTAGACCCTGCAAAGGTTAAAGCTATACAATGAATTCCAACTCCCCGCACTGAGATGAAGGTTAGGAGATTCTTGGGACATCTAAACTACATTGCCAGATACATTTCCCATCTAACCTCTACTTGTGAGCCAATCTTCAAATTACTGAAGAAAGATCAAGCAATGAAGTGGAATGATGATTTCCAGATTGCCTTTGACAAAATCAAGGAATATATTCAAGATCCTCCAATTTTGATGTCACCGATTGAAGGAAGACCTCTGATCATGTACTTAACAATGTTAGAGAACTCAATAGGGTGTGTACTGGGGCAGCATGACGAGTCTGGTCAAAAATAGCATGCAATATACTACCTTAACAAAAAGTTTACTGACTGTGAAACAAGATACTCATTGCTCGAGAAAACTTGTTGCGCTTTGGCATGGGCTGCTCGTCGACTAAGATAGTATATGTTGACTCACACTACCTTATTGATATCTAAAATGGATCCTATCAAATACATCTTTGAGAAGCCCGCTCTCTTTGGAAGAATAGCAAGATGGAAAATGATCCTGACCGAATACGACATTCAGTATACAACCCAGAAAGCAATTAAGGGAAGTGTATTAGCTGATCATTTAGCTCATTAGGCTGTGGACGACTACCAATCCATGAATTTTGAGTTCCCGGATGAGAACATCATGTTAGTAACTGATTGTGAAGAACCTGGACCAGATGAAGGACCTGAAAGAGGATCCCAATGGACTATGGTTTTTGATGGAGCTTCCAACGCACTTGGCAATGGCATCGGTGCTGTGATCATATCTCCCAAAGGGTGTCATACTTCTTTCACTGCCGGGCTATGTTTCAATTGTACCAATAATATGGCTGAATATGAACCATGCATTATGGGTCTCAGAGCTACTATCGACTTGAGGATAAAATTCTTGAGTGTATTTGGAGACTCGGCCTTAATAATCAGTAAAATCAAAGGAGAATGGGACACGAAGCATCCTAATCTCATCCCTTACAAAGAGCATGTGTTGACACTAATTCCACACTTTGAAGAAGTTACCTTTGAGCATTTTCCACGAGAGGAAAATCAACTAGTGGATGCGTTAGCTACTATGTCATCCATGTTCAAAGTCGGGTGGGATAATGAAGCTCCTCATATTACTATTGAGTAAATGGACGAACCAATATACTGTCATGAGATTGATACTGAAGAAGTTATGGAAAAACCTTGGTTCCATGAAGTCAAAAGATACCTCGAAGCCCAAGATTATCCTAAGGGAGCTTCAGTCAATGATAAGAAGTTCCTAAGAAGGTTCTCTGCCAAGTTCTTCCTCAGTAACAAAATCCTCTACAAGTGCAACCACGATTCTACTTTTCTCCAGTGTGTGGATAAAAGTGAAGTAGAAAATATCATGACAGATTTGCACAAAGGTACCTTTGGCACCCATTCTAGTGGGCACACGATGACTAAAAAGATCCTACATGCAAGATACTACTGGTCCACTATGGAAGTAGATTGTTATCAGCATTCCCGAACTTGTCACAAGTGCCAGGTCTATGCTGATAAAGTACATGTGCCTCTGGTTCCTCTAAACGTCTTGACTGCTTCTTGGCCATTTGCAATGTGGGGTATTGACATGATTGGAGAGATTAGACCTACAGCTTCTAATGGGCACCGCTTCATCCTCATCACCATTAATTACTTCATAAAATGGGTCGAGGCGGCTTCATTTGCTTCTGTTACCAAGAACGTTGTGCCCGATTCATCAAACATAACCTTATCTATAGGTATAGTATCCTAGAAAGAATCATTACGGATAATGGTACCAATCTCAATAATACTATGATCACCAAGCTCTGCACGTAATTCAAGATCCAGCATCATAACTCTTCTCCTTACCGGCCAAAGATGAATGAAGTTGTAGAAGCTAATAATAAAAATATAAAAAAAATCATATAGAAGATGACGATGACATACAAAGACTGGCACGAGATGTTACCATTTGCTATATATGGTTACCGTACCACAGTGCGCACATCAACATGGGAAACTCATTTATCTTTGGTATACGGTATGGGAGTTGTCCTACCCATCGAAGTCTAGATCCCTTCCTTGAGAATCATGAAGGATGCAGGTCTGAATGAAGACGGTTGGGTTCAGAGTCGACTTGATCAATTAAACTTGATTGATGAGAAGAGGCTCGCGGCTGTCTGCCATGGTCAGATGTATCAAAAACCTATGATTAAAGCTTTTAACAAGAAGGTAAAACGTCGGGTATATCAGACTAGTGACTTAATAATCAAGCACATTATCTTTCCGTAAGGTGATCCCAGGGGAAAATGGACTCCCACATACGAAGGTCCATTTATGATCAAGAACATATTTTCTGGTGGAGCCATGATCTTAACCACTATGGATGGTGACGACCTCCCACACTCTATAAACACGGACATAGTTGAAAGATACTAAGCATGAACAAAGACCCATTAGGTTTACGGGCCTAGGCAAAAATAAGGGCATCCTGGCGAACCAAAATAGTTTGGGCAAAAATTAGGGATATACATATGTAAAAAATTCGTACACCCGGCAAGTCGAAAACCTGAAAAGGCGGCTTGGGAAAAAAAGGGTATCCCGATGGACTAAAAACCCGAAAGGGAGGTGTTGTACCCCAAAATTTTCCCTCTCATTTATCAAGTATTTTCTCACAAAATATTCTTTGGTTCAAGACTGCACAAGGGTTTGATCAGCTCAAGACACCTCATTAAGCACTAACGACTGAAATTAGGGTTTGAGATTGCACAAGGGTAATTGAACTTTTTATGCCACATATGACTTTAATAGATCATTATGGACCCCAAAGATTGCTCATGTCAAGTTTCAAGTCTTGGATCACATTTTTGCTCAGTCAATTGAGCAGATGACCTAAAAATCATCTGTTTTGGGGAAAAAGTCAATTATGGTCAATTTACAGTCAAACTTTATAGTTTTTTATTCATATCAACATTGTGAACTCATATATGTCATTTGATCAAGTTTGGACCATAATTCCTCAAAAAATTTGATGAGATCATCAAAGGGGCAAAATGGTCAAAATTAGGGTTTTGACTGAGAAAAGGCAATTTCTGATTTTTGACCTAGCAAATGGTTAATTGGTTTGAGACATGATCTCAAGGTTTCAAATGCATCATTTTGACATAATGGTATGACTTAAAACTTCCCACAAGATCAATTGATTGATAGTTGGTTTTCAATCAACTGATCAAAAGTCAACTGATATAGTGAAAAGTCAAACTTTGACTTTTTGGTCAAAATCAAGTGTCAAAGATCACAATTCATCGAAACATGTCAAAATATGAAACTTGTTTATCAAGATATCAAAAAGTCAAGATTTCATTTTTAAAAGTCAAAGTTTCCAAACTTAGAAATTTTTCTAAGTGTTGAAAACTTCATATTTTTTTACAACTTTGAGCCAATTTTTCACCATGATTCAAGATGATTCAAAGGAAACTTTCAACATGAAAGTTGTAGATCTCAATGAGATCTAAAACATTTCTTTACACAACTTCTCCTAGAAATTCATGGACTTTAAGTTATGATTTTGTGAATACATGTTCATGAAACTTGGAAACTTAGTGAAATTTTGCCCTTGTTTAGGTAGGATTTTGACCTAACTTCATGGCAATTTTTCACATAGTTCCAAGGGTAATTTTAAAAAGTGATTCAAAGAGGGGTTGTAGAGAAAATTACAAGCTTTATAGAATGTCAAAGAACTCTTTTAGATAATGTTTTATCAAGGAGAATCGAAGGCATGAAGTTGGCATTTCATTCTTGAATTATAGGTCATTTTCATGACGAACAAGAATGAAATTTCAATGTTAGGCTACATAATATTGATTTTTAGGCCTTCTAGCTTGTGTATCTATCCATCATTAATGGATTACACAAACCTTTGAGCTATAATCCAAGTGGTTTAAGCTTTATCTAATTCACATTGCCATTTTGGGAAGAAAGTGAAAAATACCATTCTTGAAAAGCAAGCTTTATGCACAAAGTCAATTATTGATCCTTTAAATTTTTCCCTCCGATCAAACTCCATCTAAAGAGTTAGAAGAAAGTGTGTTTAAAGCATAACTACTCTATCTTAGCAAGTACACAATACTTTGAAACTTGGATTTCTCAAAAAAATCGCATGCTATGCTTAAACTTGTGATTTTGAATTCTGATTAACAACAAGCTTCCAAACTTGTTGCTTATAAATAAAGGCACTATTTGTGAGCTAGAAGATGAGCAAAAACACCCTGAAATACACCAAAACTCCCTCAAGCCAGAATTTGCACAAGAAACTCCATTGATGCACAGTTCTGATCTTAAACTTATATCTCTCATTTTCCTCGTGTGTTTTCCTTCCAAATCAATCACAAAGCTCCTACACATCAAATATAACCTATCCCTGACCATGTTTCATAATTGTAACTCCATCTTCATCAACCTCAATAACCAAAATTAGAGCTATGCAAGTTGACTTCTGCAGAACTCCTCAGCCACTTTCAACTCAAGCCAAACATCACATTAGCTTCCTGGGAACTTGAGGAAGCTAACCCAATCACTGGAACTCATTAAAAGCTTCTCAAACTCAAAACACGATACCCTCTTGCAAGGTGAGTTTTCTGACTTTTGAACTAATCATATAGGTATTGTTAGGCTTACATTTGTAAAAATAGAATGTAGACATCATTGCCCTGAAGCTAACCATGTCCATAGTTTTCATTTATGTTGCTTGAGCTTAGAGATTTTTAAGATTGGAGTTTCTGGAAAAGTTAGGGTTCAGATTAGGGCCAATAAAATTCATGTTTATCTTTGATCTATAGTTTTAATGCTTTACATTTCTAAAATCGTGAGGAAATTTGTCACAAGATTCATATTTACACTTTTGCAAATGGATGAGAAATGAACAAGATGCAGGTGGTCTGGCTAGGCGCAAGGTTGAAGATGAAGTTGTCTTCAGGAAGAAGTTTCTAATATATATTTATGATTTTATTATATGAACGGATGAAACAGGCCACCCCATTGGTACAAGAATCGCACATGTATTAGAAGGTCCTGGGTTCGAGCCCCAGCGAGACCTTTTTGCAATTTTCACATTTTTTTCATTTTTCTTTTTTTGTTGAATCAGGCGCATGGGCCAGCAGAGTCATTGGACCCAGCTTTGTTTTGCTAATCTCACCCCATGTTTACTCTTTGCATACATGCCTAAAATATTTTTATTTAATTATTTCTATTTAATTATTTGTATTTAATCATTTTTATTTAAACATCAAAAATCAAAAAAATCATTAAATATTTTTGACTTAGGTTTTAAATTAATTTATTTATTTTCATAAATTAAATTAATTTAATTTAATCACACTTAGGTTTATTTTATTAATTAGTTTGTAAATTTAATTAGAACTAGGTTTTTTTATTATTATTATAATAAATACACTATAAAAAAATATTCTCCTAAAACAAAACTCAAAAATTATTTTTCTTAAAACATTTAGAATACTTTAGTATTTATTTTATTTTCATAAATTAACCAATCACACTTTATTTTCACTTTAATTAAATTTGTAAATACAAATAACTTCTAATTTCTTTACCTTAAAAATTTCAATTTCTTTTCTCCAACAAAAAAAAAACAAAAACATTTTCTTTCTTCAAATATTTAGAACTTTGTTAGGGTTTACACTTAGCCCCTTTTCCACCTTTACCCATTTATTCACTCTTTTACATTATTTTGTGACTATACATTTGTTGTAAAAATTTGTAATAGTAATTTGGGTTTATGGCTTCCATCCCCATTCATAAATTTGTACCCCATCCCCTAAAGCGTTGTAATAGCATAGGATATTTAAATTCCACAACTTACCACTTTCAATATTATTACTAGTAATTTGGGTTTGTATGGAAAGATTAAAACCAACAAATAGCAAACCCTAATCAAGACAAATCAAACATGTAAATTAATACACTTGCACACTTACACCCTTAGGGTAAATCCACTTTGTTGCCTTATAAAATTTCCATATTATGCATGTGAGGTGTCTTAGCAAAAGCAATAAAAAAATACAAGATCATAGTCCCCCGATGACGCTATCAAAGTTTCCTTTCAAAAATGATCTTAGTCCCTTAAAGAAAATGCTAAGATATCTTACAACATTTCTAATCATGGCTATACGATGACCCTTACCCGTACTTTAACATCCAAAGATAGGGTTACTTACCAAATCAATGGTAAGATAACAATGTCAAAGGAATGAGGAAATAAACATGAAAGACTTTTGAGTAGGTAGAATGTTCCTAGTTTCTTGCTCATTTTCAAACCAAAACATCCTTGCTATTTTCAAAACAAACACCAAAATTTTCAAAACACCTTTCAAACTTGAAAACATTTTCAAAAGATCAACACTTTATATACATTCTTACGAATAAGAATCAAAACAAAGTTTTCCTAAACAATGGCGCCTTTTCAAAATACTTTCAATAACCACACAAAGCATATTTTCAAACAAAAGCAAGTGATCTAGCAAGTAACTAAGAGCCCATAGATAAATATGGATGAAAAGGATGCTAATACCTTCCCTTTTTATAATCTACCCCCCGAACTCAAGAAAACATCTCATAGGTCTTTCCTGTACTTTTTAACCTTTCCTTTTGGATAAAAGAAAAGTCGGTGGCGACTCTTGCTAACCGCAACATTTGCGATCAAACACAAAACGACCAAGTAAGTTCTCCCACCGCGTTATAGGCGGTCCGGGAATAAGTTAGGGATTAAAGCGTATAACTATGTCCCTTTGGATCACCTTACAGCCAATCTTCGGTAACAACTATCAAGCTCAAATGGTACTAATCAACCCAGTCAGCTTCGGACAAGCAGCAAAAGAGATAAGACACTCAAAGACATAAAGGAAATATCAGAATGGGAAATCAATGGGATTATTTCACATAGCTATTTTTCTTTGTATACTATTTTGTATAGTTTTCATTCTTACGACAGCATACTCTTACTAGGATGTTCGTCTCCTTGTACCAAAAATGCTTATTCAAATCTGTTGTACCCCAAAATTTGCCTTCCTCTTTTTCACAAGAAATCACAGCTTCGGGCTTTTCCTGATTTTTCAGATTGGCTCAAGAATCGGTCAAACAGACTTTTCTCATCAGTCAGACAAAATTAGGGTTTCCATTGATTTTGAATCAGTTCAAGCAAATTACTAGGGTTTGTTGAGTTTGGCTCAGGATTTGATCAAGCAGACGCTTCTCTGACAATAAATCAAGAATTAGGGTTTGCACGCGCATTTTCAGAAGAATTTGAATCCACAGTGTCTTAATTGGCTGTTACACTGCTTTGACGCCTGCTCAAGATTTCAGTTTGTTTCTCAAAAACCTGAACCTCTGGGTTAGAAGCTGAGGCTTCTGGTTGAAAATTTGCAGTGTTTGGTTTGATCAGTGAGATAAAGGACATATGGACGTTTGTTTGTTTAACTGTGCAATGCTTTTGGTTATTCGGAACGCCGGACGTTTATTGATTATTTATAATTTCTAAGTTAAAATTATTGGATAATTTCCAGTTATTATAATTCAAGAAATATAAATAATTAAATAAACAAATGCAGAAGAATTAAAAAAGATTAACTGACAAAGGACTTTTATTTATTTTTAATTATTGGTACAAGTGTTATTTAAATACAGTAATTTTATTTACAGTATTTATAATAATATTTATTACAAATGATTAAAATAAAATAAAACTATCCTAAATTGTTTGAAGTCTTCATCTTCTATTCCTCTTGCCCCAATTGATATTTACTTGCAAAAAGAGAAGAAAGAAGTCTGCATAGATGAATTAAAATTAAAGGCATTTTCAGACAGTTAATTAAAACTCATCATTAAAAGTTTTGGTCGGAATCAGTTTGTTCGTCCTCTCTGCAAATTGCAAGAATATGTCTCTTCTTGGTTCACAAAGAGGGAATTTAAATGTTTGCAAGCATTGGAATTAATTAAAATACAAGGTTGCATAAGAAATTCACAAATTGCAAAGTGTAATGCCAAACAAAGCTGCACAAGAGCAAAATTGCCTTCAAACCAAAACAGCCAAGTTCCAGTTTCAAACTAACCAAATCCAAAGAAAGTTCAAACTGTCCAAAAAAATGTCAACTAAGCTGTCAACCAAACTGTCCAAAAACTGTCAAAGTTGTCAACAAGCTAACAAAAAGAAAAAGGGCTGAAAATCTGGAAAGATGCAGAGGAAAGCAAAAGATGCAAGCAAGCTTGTGAGAGTACATTATCATCATTTCCCAGGCAAACACTTTTTCAGAGAAAAGTACAGTCTAAGTAATATAATATACTTATCTGTGGAGAGAGAAAGAGAGGGAGAAGAGAGGATTACAGTTTGCAGGCTTAAGGCTTAAGAGATATAAAAAAACAGAGTCAACACTGTAAAGAAAAGGCAGAACAACACATAGAAAATATATCACAAAAGCAGGTCAACTTGCATAAACTGCTTCAAGTTTACCTGCATATCAACCTGCTTGCCTTACAGCCTGCTCAAGCCTAAGCAAAGAAACAGCCTGCTCAAGCCTAAGCAAACAAACAGCCTGCTCAAGCCTAAGCAAATAAACAGTCTGTTCAAGCCTAAGCAAACCTCAGCTGGTTCATCCTCAAGCCTGTAATCAAACAAATCTGTATCCAAACCAGCCTTGAAGCCTCTCATTATACAAACAAACAGCCTGCCTCAAGCTAGCCTTAACCTGCTTGTTCCAAAACAACAAAGTCCTGAAGCCTTTCAAGCCTGTTTTTTTTCTCCAAACCTGAACAACTCAGTGTCAAAACTGATAACGTTCAACCTACCTTCAATCCAACAAAATATACCAAAACCAAACTACCTGCTAAGCTTCAAACAACCTAACAGCCTGCCCAAAGCCAATACCCTCAGAATCAAATTCATCATAGGGTCAGACACAACCAAATCCAAGCATCTCAAATCATAAGCAAACAGCTCTCAGAATAAAAAGTTCATCATCGAGTGAAACAAGCATACAGTCATCAGAACAACATCAACATTTCAATATCAACAAGCCAGAAAGCAACTCAGAAGAAAGTATCTCAGAGGCAAGCAAGCAAAAGAGGAAAATAAGAGGCAGAAGCAAATCATATAGGGTTTTCAGATTGCAACATTCATCATAAAACCAAAAGCAAGATACAAAGTACCAGATTTCCAGCAAGCTCTCAGCATCATACTCCCTCGCCTCCGGCCACCTAAGACGCCTCCAGTCCCCTCCTCCGTCTCCTCTCCAAAGGTATTGTCCTCCTTCCTTTTTTACACTTCACAGAAACAAATACACATGTAACATAGAAAATCAATAACATGTAGAAAATAATAACATGCAAGAGGAAATCCGAAAACCCTAAAACATAAAAAAGGGAAACCGATACCTTTTCTTGTCGCTGCTTTGCTTGACCATGGAGGGAGAAGGAGTTGGAGGTGGCGCCTAGTGGCCATAGGTGGAGAGGGGTTTCATTTAGAAGCTTTGCTTAAGAAGGATGAAGAGGACGAAGAACGAAGAAGGGAACGGCACCGCTCATCAAAACTGTAAACCCTATTCTGAGTAACAACAAAACAAACCCTAAGAAAAATTATCAAACGCGTTGGGCCTGCTCTCTTACAAAATGCCTAAGCCCAATTCTGGCGCACCCCCCCCCCCCCATTTTTTCTATTGATTCTGTTTGTTTTGTTTTGTTTGGGCCAAACACAAAACATAAGGCCCACATAACTTCCCTTTATTTTATTTTCTTTTAACCAACATTTCTTAATTTTCTTTTTTTTTTCTTTTATAACCTAATTCCTTTTTTTAATAATATATTAACCTTTCATGTAAAATGTTTATTAATACTTTTTATCACATTTAAGAGTACATAAAAATAGGATTTTTTCTAAATTAAATAATTTTCTTTTCAGAATTTTTGTTTAATAAACCTTTGTATATAAACTAAAATGCATAAGCATTAATTTTCTTTAACTTAAATATTTTTCTTTTCTTTTCTTTAAAAATTTCGTTTATATAACATTAACAAAAACACAAAAATAATAAATACTTAATAAATACATTAGGTTAATATTTACATCATTTGTAAATAATCACATCATGTGCATCTTACATACTTTTATTTCTCTTTGATTCTTATACATTGTTATATTTTACATTGAGAATATGGTTCGATTGGGTTGTAAATATTATTTGGACACTACTATCCTGATACGACTCATCCCCATTTGTAAACATTTGTACCCCCATCCCCGGATACTTATTTGTAATAGCTTAGACTTTAAATTTCCGCATTTAAAAGCTTTCAAATTATGCCATGATAGACCTAGGGTTTGTATGTAAATAAAACCAACAAATAGTTTAACCTAAACACAAAGATAAATGCATGAAAATAAATACACAAACCACACTTGCACCCCTAGGGTAATCCCGCTTGTTACCTTCAAAAATGGGTCATGTTTGCATGTCAAGTACTTTGGCAAAACAACAAAAACAAATCAAATGATCATAGTCCCTCGATGACGCTTTCGAAGTTTCCTAAACGAAATGATCATAGTCCCTCAAGGAAATTGCCAAAGACACTTGACACTATTGCTTTCATGGTCTAAACGATGACCCGCGCCCGTCCCGTTTACATCCTAACACAAGGTTGTTCACCAAATACAATGGTGAAACAACACTGTTAAAAGGGTTAAAACATGAGAAAGATCTTTGAGTAAATTTAGGGGTAGACAACTCTTAGTTACTTGATCAAACTTGCAAAACACACTTGCCTACTTTCAAAACACACTCCACAACACAACTTCCAAAACAACTTTCAAAAACATTGAAACATCTTTTCAAAAAGACAAACACCTTTGTAAAACATTCGAGTAAAGAATTGTTACAATGGTTGCCTAGACAAGGCATCTTTTTCAAAACATTTTCAAAACCATACACACACAAACACCATTTCAAGCAATTGAAAATCAAAGGCAAGTGATCTAAAACGAGTAACTAAGAGCCCGTGGATAACCATGGATGAAAAGGGTGCTAACACCTTACCTTTTCATAATCTACCCCCCGAATCCACGAAAACATCTCAAAGGTTTTTCCTGTGCTTTTTAACCTTTCCTTTAGGATAAAATAAAAAGTCGGTGGCGACTCTTGCTAAACCGAACAAGTGCGAATACAAATGCAAAACCTCAAGTCAGTTCTCCCACCGTGTCACAGAACTGGCGACTCTGCTGGGGAATAAATTTAAAAGTGGGGTTACCTTAGGGTTTAGATCACCTTTACATATTTGCTTTGATTGCTTTGATTGCTTTACTTTTTGGGTCCTTGTTTGGGTTTGTTGTAAATCCTACACCCGGATTTGGGGGCACCTTTTTAGGTAAATAGCAATAAAACTGTGAGGGAACTGTGCGGGGTATACCGACATGGTTGAAGCAGTAAGCTATGTTAGTGTGACATATTTGTGAGTACCGGTAGCCCTTGAGTAGTCAAGGAGAATACGGGGCCGCTGAGTGATGTCATGAAGCACTAACGAACTCTAGAATCTTACTTGACCATCTTAGCCTTTTTAGGGGTAGTGAGATGACCGACTTTGGTGCAGTCCGAAGTTGGTAGATACTCGATACTACACTCATTAAGGGTTGTTTTATTGGAATATTTTGGTCGCCAGTCAAGTGGCTAAACCAAAACAATGAACACAGAAAATAATCCAATGATATTGAGCTCCTTAGAACCCGGTTTCTATTTTAGGACAGGATGAGCCAACTAACTTCAAGAGGGTACTTACCTACAAACCCCATGCAAGCCCAAACCTAAGGACTTGTTTGCTTTGTGTGAATATGATTACCTGTATATACAATTACTTGCTTTTGCATACATGTACATAACATCATGACATCATACCATAGCATTTTCAATAACCATTTCAAGGATCTCGAGGGTCTTTTGATGCAGGGTCACGTTGAACCAGACGTCTACCAAGGGTCAAGAGGTTTCTCCTCTAAACAAATGCCTGCAAAGATTAAGTGCAACAACTTGAATCAGGGGCTATGACCCACTTGACATGGTGAGCTTGATTCTCGTGGAAAGACATCCACTATTACAAAGTTCTCCAACCAAAGATGTTGATCAAAGTTCAACCTCTAACATTTTCTTGTGTTTACCCCGAGAGATCCTTGAAAACATTGCATACATATATCATACATATCATTGCATAACAGGTTTCTCCCATACAGGTCCCCTTATCTTATTACTGTTTATTTCAGTAAGATGGATATGGAACAAACGGTGAAAGATCTCCAATCTCAAAACGCTCAATTCCAGCAAATGCTTCTGGCTATGGGTAAAGGGCAAGAGGATCTGAAAGCTCTCCTTCTCAAAGACAAGGGGGTCAGTCTTGAAGAAGACCACAATTTGGAGATCAATGATGCTGAAGCTGACTACTCCGAAGAACAATATCCTCCAGCTGATGACAAGTACAAACAGTTGGAGGATCGCCTCAATGCTATGGAGGTTCAACAAATACCTGGCTTGGATTTAGGAGACATGGGTTTGGTTTCTGGATTGGTCATCCCTCCAAAGTTCAAAGTCCCTACCTTGGCCCTGTATGGTGGAGTCTCTTGCCCTAAGATGCATCTAAAGTATTATGTCTGCAAGATTCAACCATACACAACTGATCCAAAGCTTTGGATCCATTTCTTCCAAGAAAGCCTGGTAGGGGCTCAACTCGAGTGGTTCTATCAATTGGAGAGTTCTCGCATCCACACCTTGGAAGATTTAGCTATGGCTTTTTACAAACAGTATCAATACAATACTGATCTTGCACCAACTCGTGTGCAATTGCATAACATGACCATGGGTTCCGACGAGAGCTTCAAAGGATACGCTCAAAAGTGGAGAGATCTGGCTGGTAGGGTGCAACCCCCTTTAACTGACAGAGAGCTGATTGACATCTTCATGGGAACTTTGACAGGGCCTTTCTTCAATCACTTAATTGGAAGCTCCTCATCCGGGTTCACCGAGCTAATAATGACCGACGAAAGGGTCGAGGCTGGCATCAAAAGTGGAAAGATCCAAGGAGCTACACTCTCTGATGCTCAGAAATTTCCCTACAATGGAAAGAAAGAGTCTAATGCTGTGAACATTCAAAAGAGTCATCGTGACCAACACGTAGGGGCAGTCCTGATCTCTGGTTCTGCGTCACACCAACAACAGCAAAGGGGAAATCAACGAAGGCCAGACGCGCCTAAAAGACAATATACCATGATCAACATGTCACTAGCTCAAGCACTACAACACATGTTGAAGAGAGAGCTGATTACATTGAAGGCTCCTCATCCGAACCCTAAGACTTCTTCTCCTAACTACAACCCGGATGCAAGATGTGCTTATCATTGTGGTAGCCCAAGGCATGACACAAACGACTGTTGGGCTCTAAAGAACAAGGTCCAAGACATGATTGATGCCAAAGAGATCGAGTTCGACCCCCCGGTACTCCAGCATAATCAATGCTCCTTTTCCAAATCATTGAGAATGTCTTTTGTTTCATTTGAATTTTCAAGTTGTAATCTCTTTGTTATTCAAACAATTATCTATTAATGTCAAACTTTGTTTCATTAATGCATTGCATATGTTTGTCTTGATTTGATCCACTCATTTTCATTACACTTAAACAATGCTTTCTACTTTCTTTATGACATTTAACTCTTGCTAAAAGTTACAAGCCTTTAGAGGGAGGATGACGAAACAATATCATAATCTCATACAGTATGCTTTTGAACAGACCTCGCTGATGATGTACAGGCATTTCTTTCAAATCCTAAACACTGGAGTTATAAGGAGGATAATCCCTAGTCAACCCCTTCGAGCCAAAGAAGTAGGAGTTTTCTGTTCTAAACAAATTCAAACCTTTGATTTAAACCTGGGGCAGGGTAGTCTCTCATTTAATTCAAAAAAGGTGCACATTGAAGTCGCAAACTCTCAGTTCGTAATACAATGAACGACATCAAAAAAGAAAGACATTCCTTTGGAATCAAAAGACAGTGATGGTTCCCTATCTCATAGGCAGTCATTACCTCTCAAAATAGAAAAGCCCACTAAGCCAAAACCTATAAAGGAGGCTTAAGAAAGCTGGGGCATCCCGCTGACTGTAATCTCGAAAACAGGAACAGTCAGGCAAAAGTTAGGGATAACAAATCAAAAGACCGAGGTCACTACAAATCCTCAAACAACATAAAAAATGTTACAAAAAGATGATGACTGCCTTTAAAATTTGTGTGAACCATCATCAAAAAAAAGTCGTTCCAAATTCGAATAGAGTTCGACGCACAATTAACTGAGTCTAGGATTGAAGGACATCACGAAGAGCGGGTGGGTACAAATATACTTTGAGCCTTTATCCTTTGTTTCTTAAACCATGAACCAAGCCACGTTACAACCCTTCAAAAGTCCTAATTGAAGCATGGGTTAGTTCGAAAGCATACTGTTACAAAACGTATCCTGACTCCTGTAAAGCTTTGCCCTCGATCTTGTGTTGAATTTGTCTTATAAAAAGTTTTCTGCTAAAAAACACATTTTTCAAAACTTCAAGACAGACAAACTTTGCATTACCTGAATATCATTGTTTGCATTTGGCTGTTTGTTTGACAGCGGAGAAATTCACACAACGAATATCCGATGAACGAAAGCTCTCTCAGTGAGTAAAAATCACTTCAAGTGGGATGACACTTCCATTGACAAATCTCCTATCAACAAGGGGGCATGACATGTCACTATCCAACAAACCTGGGGCAGTCCAGTCAAGATTTCAACAAATCTCTCAAAAGTTCAGTGAACTTGGGGCAAGTCTCCTTCATCATCACTTGGGGCATTCGAATGTCAATCTCAAGAGCGTTCAAAATTTCCTTCTGGAAGTTGCGGTCATCATCAAAAATTCCTTCATCGCCTTTTGGAAGATACGGTCCAGATATGCTCCAGACACGGTTGCCATTCTGTCACCTTTCTTAAGTTCCAGATTAACACCTATAGCAAGCCAGGAAAATATCTATGGACGACTGATTATGGATTAATACCTGAAACCAGCCAGGAAAACCATCTACATGAAGAGATTGAAGATCAACACCTGTAACAAGCCAGGAAAACTATCTTTCTTTCTCAAGTCAGAGATTAACACCTGAAACCAGCCAGGACAGTATCTCCTTGACCAACCTTTCTTAAGTTCAAGATTAATACCTGTAGCAAGCCAGGAAAATATCTGTGGACGACTGATTATGGATTAATACCTGAAACCAGCTAGGAAAACCATCTACATGAAGAGATTGAAGATCAACACCTGTAACAAGCCAGGAAAACTATCTTTCTTTCTCAGGTAAGAGATTAACACCTGAAACCAGCCAGGATAGTATCTCCTTGACCAACCTTTCTTAAGTTCCAGATTAATACCTGTAGCAAGCCAGGAAAATATCTGTGGACGACTGATTATGGATTAATACCTGAAACCAGCCAGGAAAACCATCTACATGAAGAGATTGAAGATCAACACCTGTAACAAGCCAGGAAAACTATCTTTCTTTCT